>OZ010789.1:216379012-221379012 GCA_963932465.1 Maratus speciosus
ATTACCAAGTTATTAATAATGATTCATCACTTTTAATTTTCTAAAATATTTTCCACCTTTTTTTAGTTACATATTTATTTATTGTTTTGTTTTAAGGCTAACCAAAAAGTCAAAGACTTCATGAAAAACTCTCCACTGTATGGAAAAGGAAAGTATGTTTTGTTTTTCAGAATATTCAGTCTAACTGAATATATTTTAATTTGTGCTGTGTTACATTGTTTTAAAATTGTCTGCTGTGTTGCTTTTATATATTATTGCTTTTTAATATTTCATTGATTTATTTTAGCATTAGTTAAAAGGTCTTTTTACTATCTGTTAATTTTTAAAAATAGCAAATAAAGCCTTTGTGCAATAATATTAAAAAGCAGAAAAAACAATGTTTAAAATGCACAAATAATACAAGAAAAGCATCGCTCAGCCTTGCTTTTTCTAGCACGCTGTTCCTTTTTTCCGTATCTTGCACTGAAGAAGAATCTCGCTAGTAGATTCGAAACAGCTCTTTGCTGCTTTTCTTGTATTGTTTGTGCATTTTAAACGTTGGTTTTTCTGCTTTTTAATATCTGTTAATTATTATTTTTCATCACTTCATTTTTATGATTAATATTAATTGCTTGTGGGTCATTCCATGTCAAATCACCCAGGGCATGGCACCCACCATCACCAATTTTGATAAAATTCAGTGAATTTGCAGAGTTTTTAATGCTGATTTCAAAAATGTCAATCATATTGAAATTGATCAAACGGTTTGTCAGATATGAGCTTTTAAATGTCTTCCAAGATGGCCAATTTGCCGCCATTTTGAATGGCACATTTGACAACATAAAGGTCTATAACTTCTTTCAGGTTTAAGCTAGAACTTTCAAATTCTTTTAGTTCTGTTCAGAATAAAGCAAACTTTGATCTAAACAGATTTTTGTGCAATTTATTCCATTAAAATGCTGTCAGAAAATGACTTTTTGCCATTTTTTTAATTAAAAAAAGGTATAAATTCAATGGCCGATTTCCCCCATAGTTCCCCCTTCAATTTTCATCTAATTGTATAAATAGACACTCAAAGTGTGTTTTGATACCTGATAAAAAAATTTTAATGGGCAGTTTGTAGGTTTTTTGTTTAAAGAAGAATTTTAATTTTACTGACTTCCATAAGTAACAGAAAGTACAAGATAATGCTTATATTTCTTTTATTACCAAAAGTATCATACATATTTACATCTAAAAGTTCAGTAGGGTTTTATCTTTCATAAACATATATATTTTTTTAATGTGGCTAAAAAGAAGGGGAATCCCTCAGGAATTATAAATAAGAATGCTAATAATGAATTCCTGCAAGACATAGAAGTATTTTCATGGCAAATTAAAATCTATTGCAAAGTTTCAGTAAATTTTAAATAAAAAAGAAATGATGGAAAAAATTCTACAAATTGTCACATTTTATAGCAAAATCGTACTTGTATATTATACAAAATGATAAAATTATAATTGTTAACTAAATACAATAAGTAAAAATTATCGTACTTCAAAATTATACAAAATAACGTTTAGCACATACATGGTAAAAATACTATTAAAAATATATCTACATTCAAAATAAATATAATTAGTTAAAAAATTAACTCTGTTGTATTAATATTGCAGCTCAAAGTCTGTTTTGATACCTGTTAAAAAAAAAAAAAAAAAATTTAATGGGCGATTTAAAAATTTTTAATTTAGTTCAAAATAAAAATATATATATATACTTTATTTCACTTTGGTTCATTTTTTAAATGTAAATAACATTAAAACTGTAATTATTGTTGAATTATAAATCGAAAATTGCTGCCCAAAATATGAAATTTCTAATTAATTGCTAAAGTTATCTGATTGGGTTAATTTATTACCAGAATTTTAACCAATAATATCACTTTGGTTTGCCAGAAGGGGTTTTTTCAACCAACCAGATAGATGTACTTTCCAGAAAGAGATTTTCAATGAATCGGACTAAAGTTACTTCCCAGAAGATTTTTTCAACTAACCAGATTAAGCAGAATTTTACAACTTGTTATGCCAATCTGTTAAAAAAGATTAAAGTTTCTCTTTTGATCTTATAAATGATGCTGCTTTATTGTATTAAGTTAGATGTTTTCTTATGGATAAACAAACAAGTTGGAAATTGCTCGTCAAACGTGGCAAATGAGGTGCGTTCATACTATAACTAGTTTTATAATTATTTTTTGCACCCCATATTGTACTGAATGTATACTTTTTTGCACTTCATAAAGCGCATAGTCTGATACATCATTAAAATGCACTTCCAATAATTTTTTCCCATTCCCCGTAATGTAACGGAACACTTTTGACTGTCCCTGTAATTAAACTATACATCCGATTTTCCTAAAATTTGAAATAGCTCAACAAAACTTTGCAACAATTATATCTTTAAAATTTCAGACCATTCGGAAGGCTGTAATATCATTAAAATGCACTTGCAATAATTTTTCCCATTCCCCGTAATGTAACGGAACACTTTCGACTGTCCCTGTAATTAAACTATACATCCGATTTTCCTAATATTTGAAATAGCTCAACAAAACTTTGCAACAATTATATCTTTAAAATTTCAGACCATTCGGAAGGCTGTAATATCATTAAAATGCACTTGCAATAATTTTTCCCATTGGCCGTAATGTAAAGAAAAACTTTTGACTGTCCCTGTAATTAAACTATGCATCCGATTTTCCTAAAATTTGAAATGGCTCGACAAAATTTTGCAACAGTTATATCTTTAAAATTTCAGATCATTCGGAAGGCTCTAATATCATTAAAATGCATTTGCAATAATTTTTCCCATTGGCCGTAATGTAAAGAAAAACTTTTGACTGTCCCTGTAATTAAACTATACATCCGATTTTCCTAAAATTTGAAATGGCTCGACAAAATTTTGCAACAGTTATATCTTTAAAATTTCAGATCATTCGGAAGGCTGTAATATCATTAAAATGCACTTGCAATAATTTTTCCCATTGGCCGTAATGTAAAGAAAAACTTTTGACTGTCCCTGTAATTAAACTATACATCCGATTTTCCTAAAATTTGAAATGGCTCGACAAAATTTTGCAACAGTTATATCTTTAAAATTTCAGATCATTCAGAAGGCTCTAATATCATTAAAATGCACTTGCAATAATTTTTCCCATTGGCCGTAATGTAAAGAAAAACTTTTCACTGTCCCTGTAATTAAACTATACATCCGATTTTCATAAAATTTGAAATGGCTCGACAAAATTTTGCAACAATCATATATTTGAAATTTCAGACCATTCGGTTGAGTAGTTTTTGCTCTGTTACATGCGGACAGACGGACGGACTGAACGACGACTATAGGTGCTACGTATTTATATAATTACGAACGCACCTAAAAATGTACAATATTAGTTTAAATATTAATAATCCAAATTGTGATTTAAATAATCCTCAAGCTATCCACCATCGCAATGAGTTATCCACCAAAAATAAAGAGCTTCTTTCATTAAGATGCAATTTAGAAGATAGCGATAACTCAACAATATGTTAATACATGGAAATTATTCCAGAGAAAAACATTCGCCTTGCATACAATATTACAAATGAAAATCAAATTTTAAAGTAATTGCTTAAAAGGCGCAAAGGCCAACATAGTGAAAAAGATTCCAAGCCGGGACTCGAACCCGGGCCATCAGTATAGCGCACTGACGTTCTACCGACTAAACCACTTGGAACGATACCTAGCTCGGAAAATTTCTCACTATTATATGTTGGCAAGGCTACAAACGCAGCACAAGATGGAATATTTATCGTGAGTCACCGACCTGGGACAAACACGAAACATAATTAAATCCAGCATCGATAGAAACTATATTAATACATGGAAATTATTCCAGAGAGAAACATTCGCCTTGCATACAATATTACAAATGAAAATCAAATTTTAAAGTAATTGCTTAAAAGGCGCAAAGGCTAACATAGTGAAAAAGATTCCAAGCCGGGACTCGAACCCGGGCCATCAGTATAGCACACTGATGTTCTACCGACTAAACCACTTGGAACGATACCTAGCTCGGAAAATTTCTCACTATTATATGTTGGCAAGGCTACAAACGCAGCACAAGATGGAATATTTATCGTGAGTCACCGACCTGGGACAAACACGAAACATAATTAAATCCAGCATCGATAGAAACTATATTAATACATGGAAATTATTCCAGAGAGAAACATGGAATCTTTTTCACTATGTTGGCCTTTGCGTCTTTTAAGCAATTACTTTAAAATTTGATTTTCATTTGTAATATTGTATGCAAGGTGAATGTTTCTCTCTGGAATAATTTCCTGTATTAATATAGTTTCTATCGATGCTGGATTTAATTATGTTTCGTGTTTGTCCCAGGTCGGTGACTCATGATAAATATTCCATCTTGTGCTGCGTTTTGTAGCCTTGCCAACATATGATAGTGAGAAATTTTCCGAGCTAGGTATCGTTCCAAGTGGTTTAGTCGGTAGAACGTCAGTGCGCTATACTGATGGTCCGGGTTCGAGTCCCGGCTTGGAATCTTTTTCACTATGTTGGCCTTTGCGCCTTTTAAGCAATTACTTTAAAATTTGATTTTCATTTGTCATACTCAACAATATGCTTTGCTCACAGAGAACACTTTCTGCATATGTAAATTCAGCAAAAGAAATGCATTTATTTAATCTTCATCCTAACAAGACCAAGAAAAGTATCCTTACATGTGATAAGTGTGCATCAAGCTAAGAATTACAGGCATAAGCTACATAATGATGCCATTCCTGGTATGAAACTATGTTCAACCTGTAGGGAAAAAAGCAAGAGCTTTGCTGGAAGTATATGTGAAAGAACAGAAAGATTTGTGTTAGTCCACTGATTTTTCTGAAGAAATTACATCAAACATGGATCAGAAAGAAAAATATCACGTAAAGCTTAATGGAAGTTCACCATTAAGGTTACATGCAATTTCTGCACACAGGAAAGTGTCTGCTGGAGAAAGAAAATTACAGCAAATGAAAATTGCCTTGCGAAAGAAGGTTGCTTGCAGCCTTGATTTGGAAGAGAACATTCTTCAGAGTGAAAACAGTAGCTCTGATGAAGATAATGTGAATCAAAAGAAAAGCTTCAGAATTCGAAAGATTAATGGAGATGGTGAAAGTAAAGTTTCCACAAATTTGTCCCAGAGAAAAAATTCAGTTGTTAACTTTACGTTGTCACATGTGCTATTCAAAATGGTGGCTAATCAGCCATCTTGGAAGACATTTAAAAGCTCATAACTCACAAACCATTTGACCAATTTCAATATGATTGACATTTTTGGAATCAGCATTAAAAATTCTACAAACACACTAAAGTTTATCAAAATTGAAGGTGGTGGGTGTCATTTTTAGAAAATTCTGGGTGATTTGACATGGAATGACCCTTGTGTGATTTTGATATTCTTCCAACTGAGTGGAAAAGTGTCAAGGTCGGGAATCGAACTCAAGACTTTTGGCTTAAATTGCCGGTGCTCTGTCTATTGAGCTATTCTGAACTGACAACTGGGTAACATTATTCACTCAGACAATCTTATTAGCAATAGCATTCGGTCTACTTTATAGACAGTTCAACAGAATATACCGTAGGTAATGGAACTCCATTGAATGACGAATATGTAAATACATACTGTTAACTCAATCATACGGATTGGTAAAAATATCGTATGATTTTAATTTTCTTCCAACTGAGTGAAAATGCACTCAGTTGCATAAAATAAAAAAAATTTCATTGTTATTAGTTAGATTATTGTATGGCCTTTAGCTGAATTACAAATGTGATTGTGTACTCAATTCTATGATCTATCAAATACACTTCACCATAAAGCTGTAGAGCTGGGTTATAGTTAAAGTTATAATAAAAGTACATTTTAAGCTTAGAATTATAAATAATAATGGTAATTATTTTAGAAGAATGGACAGTTTTTTGTTGGTCTTTCTTTTTTTACTTTACTTTTCTTTTCCTTTTTGTCTCCCAATGAACTGTGGTAATCTTTTCTTACTAATTTTCTTAAAAGGATGAATTTCATCTGTGACAAAGAAATTAATCCTCACAGTGCTGATTTAAAAATATTTATTGTACTGTTTAAGGAAAATATCAAGAAAGTATCAGAGAAATGTAAACTGGTGTTTTTATTACCAACAAGTATTTTGTATGGTTTACTTTAATCTTAAAATATTGCATGTGTGTACTTCATTTAATTTTTAATAGTATTAGAACTGAAATAATATATCTGAAATGTTTTTGACACTGAATGATATCAAATGGAATCTGTAAAAAATTTATCATTTCATTGTTTGAAACAATAATATTTTAAAGAAATTTTGCTGTGTTCTTGGATTAGTCATTATATCTTAGCTCCAAAATCAGCAGACAATTTTATAAATTTATATAGCACTAGCTGACCCACCTGGCGTTGCTCAGGTCCATGGTAATATTTTTAAATGAACCTTAAATTTATATGATTTTTTATCTTTAACTCAATTTTGTCTGAAATATGTACCCGCTCACTGTATGAAAATGGAGGTGAAGCTGCTAATTGTTGAGATTTGTTATGGAAATTTTTTTCATAATTTTTGAAAATTGTATAGAGTAGTAATGAACAAATTAAAACTTTAAAACTCACTTTACTGATGAAAAACTGAGTTAAGAGGAGAAGAGTGAGTGCTTAGTAATGTACAGGCCAAAAGCTTTAAAATGATATGTCAGATGGAAAAACCCATTCCCCCCCCCCCCCCCTCCCCCTTCACATGCACACACAGGGAGATTTCCCCCTAATAGTCTGGGCTCAAAAATAGACACCAGTAATCGAAGGCCCAAGAGGAGTTTCGGTCAAGCCTTCATAAGAGGTCGAATTGTACTGTAGCCAAGTTAGAAAATTGACTCCCAGGGGGCAAATTCGAGTGAGAGGGGTAGAAAGGTTCATAGTATGAAAGAGCGTTCCGATGATATATCACATGAGTTTTTCTAGAAAAGTTTGAAAATTCCCCCCCCCTGACTGTCCACTCTCGCGCCTGTGGAATTTACCCATCCGCTTCTTTGAAATTTTTATATTTAATATTTACTCATATGTTGGCTCTAATTTGTGAGAATGTTTTACAAATCAAATGAATATCTCTGGATACTCGCCTACAAAGCCAATAGACTATTTGCTTGCATAACATGAACAAAGATATGATTAAAGTGTTGTCTATTTTTATATTTCATTGCATTAGAAATTTATAAAAGTTTTATTTTTATTTTTTTAGGTACAAATCTGATAATTGGTGGAAAGCATTTGGTATGTTTTGTTTCAGTATTAACAATTTGCTCATTTTATACAGATTTTATGTGCTACATATATATATACAGTATGGAACCATTTATCTGGAAATCAGTTAACCGGAAAACCAGTTATCTGGAATGATATTTCTGATAGACTGATTTCAGAATCTTTGCAGAAAAAGGTGTCATACACTGCTAGTTTGATATAGGCTTTGCCTGAAACAATTGTATAATTTGGTGACAACATCTAGTATTTGAAATGAAAATATATTTAAGTTGTATTTTAGATGTTTTAATTTTTATGCAGAGGAAACAGAAGAATTTTTGTTCCTAAGGGATTCCTATAAATTATCTTCTTTTAAACTCTGATTAACTTTTGATCTTTCTTGCATTGATTTTTAATCCAAGTAATCTAATAATTTAAAATCAGAAATAATACCACAACCACACATACTCCACAAAACTTATCAAATAGATGCTGCTTTAATGCACAACCAGTTAACCGGAAAAAACAGTTATCCAGGATACATCTGACCCCAAGCATTCCGGATAAATGGTTCTATACTGTATATATATATATATATATATATATATATATATATGGCCTCTGAATAGCGGCCACCACTGGGAGTACAATAAAGTGACCATACTTCGGAGGTTGCCGTTATTCAGAGGTTCCACATTTTAAAAGCTGAAAATTACTTACATTAAAAATCAAAATAATATACCAAAATTATTTTATTTTTACAGTTAAAGAATACATAGTATTACACATACTATTAGTAAACACTAAAAAAATCACTTATTCGCAGGTTTTTTTCTTTTTTTTTTTTTTTTTTTTTTTTAAGCATATCTCTTTCTCTAAATGCATAATGATTTCCGCAGATTTGTTATACAATTCGTTATCATTTTGAGTGAGCGCAAAATTTTTAATTTCCCAGTTTCTCTGCAATTTCTGGAGCACTTTCCTACAACATTGGTCCAGAAATTGGGAGATTTTTCTCTCGACAGTTAGAAAGCCATTCCAAAAGCAACTTATTAGTCTCATCATAACCAGTTCTTCGGCGCTTAATTTAAGATTCCAAATTTAGACCTTGATTAATGCCTTTTCTAAATAAAAGTAACTATTTTTCAGAATGTCATGTTTTTGGGTCCTTCCGCAGTTGCATATTTCAACTAATTTTCGTGCCTTTACACCTTTTTTGCTATTCTGAATAACTTTCAACTTATCACTTAAAGTTAAAATTTTTCACTTTGAACTCATTCTTTTAGTGAAAAACACGAACTACGCATAGACAAGAAAAATCATCACACGATTCACAAAATGTACAAATGATTAACTGCTTGCTCACTTTTAAATTTCGTTCCCGCCACACCTATTTACGAACGGGGTTTTGTTAAGCAACCGCTAGAGATTGGTAGAGACTTCGTAAGGACGTCAAATAAAAAAATCAACCTCCACAATCTTCGCAATCTCAGTTGTAATTAAAACATAACATTAAACAATAAATAAAAAATGCTGTGGGGTGGCCGTTGTTCGGAGTGACCATTGTAGGAGGTTTCACTGTATATATATATGTATATATACATATATATATATATATACATATATATATATATATATATATATATATATATATATATATATATATATATATATATATATATATATAAACGAATCAATCATCATCGTTCAGACTCTAATAACAACAAAGCAAAAAATATACAATCTACAGCTGAAATTCAACATCTTCATAAACATCTATTTAAAAATACGACAATTGAAATCCTTCAAATTCTAAAAAATAAATCAGAACGTCTTTATATGGAATCATCATATATGAAATATTATAACACAATTTATCCTTATGGACTTAACAGTGAAGTATTTAACAGACCTGTCAAAGTCTTCACATCTATAAATAACAATATTGATTATTCTCCAATTTATCCTACTCTTAATCATAATTTAAATGCTAAAACAACACGTAATAAACGCGGAAAGGGTTCATCATCAGTTGTAGTTTCCAAAAAATCTATCACAAAACAAATTAATGATCTTCAACGAAATTACTTAGAGAATTATAACTGGTTGTTAATTCGAAAAAACATCTTTGCTATTAAAAGAAACAGCTTGTACAACATTTAAATGTCTTTCTAAGTAAATCTTTCTCTAAACATTTCTCTGATATTTACTTTGACCTTATTATGAGTAGGGTTAATCTTTTAAATATTAATTTACAAAAAAAAACACAAAATTCAGAACATGAATACTCAAATGATAATTACTTTTTCAAATCACATATTTAATAAAATTAATATCAATAATATAATTAATGATAAAAATTGTTTTTTTCCTATCAATAATCTTCATATATCAAAAACCTTTAAATATCCGAATACAATTGGGAGAAAGATTTTTAACTACAATACATTTTCAAAAAATACATCTGCTGCAAGTAATTTTCCATGTAACTGCAAAGACCCCACTCTAAAAAAATACATAAACAATGATCATGGACATATAATCACTGGAAATCTTGATATTGTTCATGATTTTAAATTGAAACAACTAATGGGTTATGGTACTAAATATAGACTTCCATCTAAATTTAATGTTAAATCTATTATCAAACAGTTTACATATGATATTGATATTTTTATTTATAAAATTTCTATCTCTTATAATAAGCCTATTGAATATTTTAATCAATGGAAGATATTAGTAATTGAAAAATTAACTATGGCTTTAAAAAATAATATTGCTGATTTGGTTTCTATTAATACAAAGCATTATTTCCAACAAATTACTAAATTACAAAAAAAACTACGTTATTACATATGTAGACAAATCTCCTAACAATTATGCTATTATATGTAAATCATATTATCACCAACTTCTTACAAATTCTATTTCTTCTAATAAGTCATTTAAAAAAACTAATGAAACTGTAATTGTAAATAATCGTAAAATTCGAAGTTATTATAAACTATTAGATATTTTATCTACTAATTTTAATTATCCATATTTAGTTCTTATTCCCAAATTTCATAAAACTCCTATTAAATTTAGGACTGTTACTATTGGTTGTGATACATATAATAATAAAGCCAATACACTTCTCTTAAAATTTCTTAATCAATTATATGTACTTACTACAAATAATGATAATACACATTGTATAAAAAATAGCTATCAACTTGTTAATATTTTAAAAAATCTTCATTGTGTTTATAATATAACGACATATGACTTCAAAGATCTTTTTAATAATATAGACCTATTAGATTTACATAAAATTATAAATGCATTATTTAAAAAATATTATAAAAAACTGGAATTACCATCTAATATAGATATTGCATATTTTAAATCTTTAACTAACTTCATTATCTATAATAATTATATATTGCAAGATAATACTTTATATTTACAGCATGTCGGTATACCACAAGGCGGTTGTACTTCCAGTTTACTCTCAGACTTATACTTATATCATTATGAACGTAATTTTACTAATAATAATCTACATTTATATCGTTATATTGATGACATCATTTTAATTGATACTGATCAATCTGCAATTACTCGATTTCCAGTTGATTATCCCACTAATTTGGAATTAACGGAAAACCTTTTATCTAACAATACAATTAACTTCTTAGATCTTAAAATTACAATAAAAGACAATAAAACAATCACAGATTTATATGACAAACGTAAAGAATTTAAATTCAAAGTTAATACATTTACAAATTTTAAATCTTGTCTACATCATTCTGTATTTCGGAATATAATACTTAATCATTTATATAGAATAAAATGTCTATGTTCTTCTCCTCTAATTAACAATAATATTAAAAAACTAATTTATGATGCATTAAATCATGGTTTTCCAAAAAAATTCATATATTCATTAATATACAATTAGTACTTTTCTTACATGATCTATTAAAACAAATTAACACATGCGTAAACAAAATTACAAAAAAATTATAAAATAAAAAAATATCTATAAAAAATTAAAAATTGTAAAATAATATTAAAAAAATATTATAGGTTGGTTGGGTGGGTAGATGTTAGAGTACGGAGGAGGGTGGTGTTGTCTGGATAATACGCAATGGTTAATTATATATTAAAAAAAAAAAAAAAAAAAAAAAATGGGGGCTCTTGTATTATTACTATATTTTTGTTTTTTTGTTACGTATTTTATATGGATGTTGATTTGATATTTTATATGTAATTGGAGAATTTCATTAATATTATAATTAGCCTAATTATTGATTAATCTAATTTACAATTATTTGTTATTAAATTTTAAATTTACTAAGGACAATATCATATTAATTACTAATAGTATGCCATTCTTATAGTGAATAATATACATATAAGTATGTTTAATATAAATATAGTTATACTGTATGCATTAAAATTGTGTAATTATTTTTATTATTATTACTCTATTCTTTTTAATATTTATTATCGGTTTAATGTTTTTGAATGTCCCACATTCATACTTTATGGTTTTTTATGGATGTCTGAAAATAATCCACACTCTATATTTGTGCTTTTTAAGTAATGGGTATTTAAGTATCATTTAACCTTCTATTTACTTCGACATGTTTTTTATTTCCTGTTCATTTTATAAATATCTGATATATAATTCATTAAAAAATAATTTTTATATCTAATAATTATTTATATTAATTATTATTGAATTTATTTTGTTTTATAGCATATAGCTATATGCTATATATTATCAATGTTCTAGAATTATTTAAATTCTTAGTTTAGTTTAAATAAGTTAGCTAATAGAATATACTGTATGCTTTTAAATTTTATTTGCAATAGTTTTTAAATACATTGTGTGGTTTATATTCGGTTTATAATTCTCTATATATAAGGATATGTTTGGTTTTGCTGTTTATACAGTTATTTACATTCAAATGCTTACAAATATTTATCTTGCGTTAGTTGTTTAATAGAAGTAATACTAGATGGCAGCACTAAAGTTGTCTCTTTAAGATAGCTCCTATTTTTAATTTTTCTAGCTCCATTTCAGTTATAATTTAATACACCAGGGGGTATTTTTAGCTAAATTTTGACGATATTGTTAAACTATTATTAATTAATTTAATAGTGCATTTTAAATAATGTAATTAATATCTATTTATTTTATATTAGATTAAATGTGTTTAACAAGGTATTTCAAATTTTATTTCAAATTGTATTAACTGCATCCTTTGGTATCATTTACTGTGATTTCTTAACTGTTTTATTCACCTTAATCTTTTTGATATACTGGCAGCCATGTGCGCGTGGATTTTTGTAAAATACTGAAATATTAATCGGTATGGTGTTCATTATTTATATTTTATATCCTATAAATATTTAAATATGTTTTATTGATTCTTCCATTTCATATTATTTGTTTCTATTCTGCTTTCATTTTTAATCAATTCACTTGATTTTATGGTTGTTTGGGCACAGGGGAAAATAACTTTTAGCTTTAGCTTATTTTTCCCACAGAAAACAACCATTTTGCTTATATCATTGAATTCTGTGCCCTTGATAACGTAATTCAATGTATAAGCTTTTCAATTTTTGGTCGGTTTCCACTTTTTTCTTTTTCTTCCATAATAATTCTTATATTAATTTTTTTTTTTTTTTAATACTTACAGCTTTAATTCATAATAATTGACGGTGGATGGTTATGTTTAATTAATGGTTATATATATATATATATTATATATATATATAATAAAATTGAAATCACAAATATATGAATAAATTTGTAAAGTTCTAAAGATGAATTAGAAATGAACATAGGAAACCAGTATGTAAAATAAGAAACTATTAATAACTATATATATATATATATATAATAAATTTGAAATCACAAATATATGAAGAAATGGATAAAGTTCTAAAGATAATTTAGAAATGAACATATGAAACCAGTATGTAAAATAAGAAACTATGCATGACTCACAGAATCATCAGAGGAGCTTGTGAGTTCATTCATAGAAGATGCGTTATTTCATCCAATTTTGTCGGCATTAAGCCTAAAATGACAAAATTTAGCTCCTTATAACACAAACATTATTGAAAATAGATAATAAAAAACTAAGAGATACAAAGAAAGATACACCTCATACAGGATATTAAAAATATTAGAGCACAATACCTGAATGACATACTAAGAGTCAAAACTACTGCATATCAGCATGGAAAACAATATTAAGACTATTTTAACATGTGATCTACAGTTGAGCATCTGAGTGAAACCCATAACTGTGCTGCCGTCTGATGTGAGAAATGAAAAATTTAAATTGGAACTGGATTAATAACAATAATGTTTAGAGTTGCCATCTTAAGCCCCCCAAAAAAATAAAAAATAAAATGATTGAAGAAATCAAGAAAAGACTTAGATTAACTTTTAGTTAAACTAAAATGAAAAAATAGGAATAAACTTAATAAGTACTGAGTGAATACAAAATAAAATAAAGAAAAGGAATAAATTAATACAAATAAAGAATTATATAAAAATAAATAAAAGGGCAATTGATTAAATTAACGTTTTAAAAACAAAAAATTGTAATATAAAAAAATGAGACTATAAATAACATTTAAAAAGATAAGGAATATTTGAGATAGTAAAATTTAGCCTTGTATTATGTAAATAAATTTAAAAAGCAATGAGGAATAATGAGATAGAAAAATATTTCCTGAAATGATGATGCAATATGTGAAAATTTTTTATGTTAAATGCATGATACCCCATATTTTTTGTTTCTTTTACATGTCTATACAATATATAAGCATATATACATACACTTATACACGCTCACACACATAAAAACATATAAAGTTTTAAACTTTTTTTAGCATTCCCGACCTCAACCCTCCATAATGGTATTTGTTTATGTTTTTTATGTTTTTAGTGTATAATGTATGAGAAAACATACACATACACGAAATTTTTTTAAAAATATATATCTATATATATATTATATATACATACAATTTTTTGTGTGTATGATTTTTATAATTTTTTCAGCAATCCACATCCCACCCTCCATAATAGTGTTTTCGATTTTTTAGTTTTTTTTTTTTAACATATTAAATGCCTATACTGGTAAGAAGTAGAAAAAAAAATGAATATTAAGATTTGAGCCTTGCAGATATAAAAGAGATGGGATAATTATAAGACAATGCTAATTGCTTTAATTTAAAAATGTTAGGCGGTAAGATTTGGGAGGAACATAAACGTTTGATATGAAGACTATGATTAAGCAGAATATTTCTATATACTGAAATATGCAAGCAGGAATTAAAGTTCGTAAAATTAATTACATTAAATGAAAATTCATTGCGTTTATCATAAATGTTGAATGTTAGGGTGTTATTAGGGAGAATATTAATTTTAACATCCATAAAATTGATACTAGAATTATTTGAAAAGGTAGTACTAAGTTCTAGATTAGAAGGGTACTTTACAGGAAGAGATATAGAATTATTATCTGTAACAGAAAGAATAATTATATCATCTATGTATCTGTAGAGCAATAAATTATTATTAATAAATTTACGTTCATAAAAGTAAAGATATAAATCAGATAACATGCTTGATGAAGCAGCTCCTTGAGGGATGCCCTCTATTTGAATAATAAAAGCATTGTCTTGGAAAATAAAATTATGAAATAGTAGAAAGTTAGTCAAAGATGTGAAGTAGTCAGTATCAGTGTTATCAGATAAATTTAATAAAGGAAAATATTCTATAAATAATGAATTGATAATAGAATGCAAGTCTTTTAGAATGACATTATTGAATAGGTCTTTGAAATCTAAAGCAATAATATTATTGACATTTGTTAATGGCTTTATTTTATCCACCAATTCAAAACTGTTTTTAATGCAGTGAGTGTTGTCTGTTTTAACTGATAATTCATAAATTTGTGTAAGAATATTTAAAAAGAGTGTATTAGCACAAGTATTATATGTATTACATCCTACAGTAACAGTGCGGAATTTAAGAGGATTTTTGTGAAATTTTGGAATCATGACTGCATAAGGATAATTGAGGTTGTTATTTTTAATGCCTAATAATTTCTGATAGCTTAATATATGATTATTATTTTCCTTTAAAGTAACATGATGAAGTTTGAAAATATTATTAGAAATGGCTGCTTTAGTTAGGAGGTGATGATAGTAATATTATATATATATAACTAAGTGAATGTAATGATGTGTTACACAAAAAAGCCATTTTTCATTGTTTAAATAATTTTTTCAGTTTCATATGTTTCAGACATACAGTAAATAGTGATGCCAACTTAAAAAAATATATATTAGGGAGGGGGGGGGGGGGGGCTCAAACATTTTAAGATAAAATGCTACAACCATTTCTCCTTTAAGAGGATGGATAAGAAAAGATAAGTCAAGATTTTTTAAAGTAAAGTATAAAATTGTGCTTTTATTGAATTACTCACATGAGGTCATCCTTATATAGACACTAATATTTAGTATAATACTGTGAAAATGACTGCAAATTAAATTGCAAAAGGCTAAAAAAATAAACATCCAACACATATATTGAAATGAAAATATTAACGATATTATTCACTTTTTTTTTTTTAACCGTGAACTCGCTCATAACTATTTAGGATGGTATGTTCCAAATGTGTTTTCTCTGGCTGCATGTCTACCTATAAGTTTGTCACAAATACCTTCTAAATCCAATTTATCAGCATTGTCCTTATGAATGCTTAACCGTTTGTTATGGCATGCACATTCAGAAGTATGCATCTGAGGACGGAGCAAGAAAATTTGATTTGACCTTCTTGGCCAAAGGATTCTGCAAAGCGAAGCCTAATTCTTGTAAAGTGTTCTTTAAAAAATTATGAAAGAGTTATTTTTCCATGTAACCTTTTGAAATTCACATACATGAAATAAGTTGTTTTTATACATATTCATGCAAAATTTTTGGTATTTTCTTCGATACTTTAATATAAAAATGACTTTGTAAATACATATAATGCATATTTTAAGCACGTTTTTAGGTTAAAAAATAATTATGAGTACAAAATACTTGTGTACCTTTAATGTAGCAACATATTGAAAATGAAACATTTTGCTCAAATAAAGAATAATTTTGTTAAAAAAATAATAGTTTTGTTAATAAATAATTTTTAACACATTCCATAAACAAAATAAATGTTTTAGAAAAGCTGGTGTATTCACAAATAAAAATAGTTAAATAAAACTTGCAAGCAACTTTTGCATGCTACTGTTTAACATTTATTATGCAAAGATACATAAAAGAAATAGTCAGAAAATATTTAATTTAAAATATATTTGAAAATTCAAATGTATGTAAATGTATAATCAATCATATTTATCAAATAAAAAATATTGAATATAAGTAATAATATGTAAAATAGAATAGTACTTTAAAATATACATTTCTAAAAAGTTGTTGATGTTAAAAATGTTTTTGAAAATAAAAGAAAAAATATATATAGTAACGTATAATAAAACAAAATATCAAGCAAATAGTATTTGATAATAATGAGTAAACTTAAAATACATTCTTCAACAAATTTGTTGATGTTCAAATACTTTTATTTGTATCTTATAAATAAAAGTAAAATATTTTAAATAAAATTATAGTAGTAAATTAGGTAAAATATAAAATATCTTAAAATAGTCAGACTTCAATGATTTTGCTAGAATAACCTTCATCCTCATAAATTTTACTTTCTGGAAATATTTACTTTCATAAATTTTCTTTTCTTGACTAAATATTTTTCACTATCCCCGCTATTTTGTCGTCAGTCAAATACCTGTGTTTTTAGGTATTTTAATGAGTTTGTGAAATAAGATATATAAATATAGATAATTTAATTTTAAACAAAATTATTTGAAACTGTATGAAAAATTCTTGAAGGAAAAAATCAAAATCAAAGAAGAGCACACAAAAGGCTTCTTGACTTAATGGTGCCGAAAATATTTTGAGCCTTCTAGCACCCACAATCAGTATGTATATATATATTTTTTTACTTAGCAGTTAATCACAGCAAAATAAAAGTATAAAATAGAACCTATTTCTTTCCTTCTCAAAGAAAGGAAATCCAAAGCCATTAATCAACACGGCTTACAAATAAACTACTTCCAATCAAGATAAAAGTAAAACAAAGTAATTGAAAACATGCATCAACTGGGAGCTTAGTCAGGCATGCATGTGAAGCATGTGTCATATGTTTACAGTTGATCAGCTGATCCAACATTTTCCCTTCCAAGTGCTGTAGAAAATTTTCTGATAAAGAAAAAATAGTTTTATTTCATGCATTAAAGATTTATGATAGAAAAGAAATCAGATTTCAGAAACATAAATTCATGTTGAAATAGGCACTTTTTATTTCATTGCAGTAATTTTTGGAAAAATTAAATTGACGTTGATTAAAAAAATATTAATTGATTCAATTTGCTTTCTTAGTTAGAAAGAAATCTGTTCTTCCCTAATATAAATTCAAATATGATTATGATGAACTTTTTGCAAGTTAAACTTTTTAAAAGACTCGTATATACGTGCCACATGCTTGGAACGTTTTAGTTCCAAGTATGCCGCACATATACCGGTCACTCGGGATGAAAGAGCAAACAATGCTGGCACGCATACCAGTCGCTCATCCCGAAGGTGTTGAAATATCAGTGCGATTGTTTTTTCTGTGACGTAGTAAAACACAAAAATAGTTTTCAATCTTTTTTATGGTAGAGAAGGTCAATATCTATACACTTTGCTAGTTTGTAAAATATTAATAAGGTTTTCAATAATTAAAATTTTATAAATGTAAACTTTGTGTATTGAGGAAGAGATAGAGGGGAGGGGATGCAGAAATTTTAAAGAGGAGTTCAGAAGAAAATTTAAAAGGTGGTGGTGGTCGAGGGAGGCTCAGATAGCTGAAATATGGAAGATTCTCATGTGTGGATATCAATACCTTTCTGACGAACCTGAATGAAAAATCTTTCAATTTTTGCCCTTGTGCAATATTGTTGGGATGTATCGTTGTTATTTATTTTTGAAGTCAAATTTTTTTTTATAAATTCTTACAAGAATCCTATCAGACAACATTAGTGTCTTTCAAATTTATTGCTTTATCTTTTTAAATGTTTCTTTTCTCATTTCCAGTCTTTGACATTCACAAAAACTGTTAAAATAACCAATATCCCAACCATTTTCATTTTTTTAAATCTGTTGTGTTTCTTAATACTTGTTTTAAAATTTAATTTATACATTGATTTCTGTTCTTTTGTAGAATCATGTTTTAAGTTTTGTTTCTTTAATACAGGAAGAATTTTGATGTGTGAGAAATATTTAAAAGAAAATCAGTTTAAATCAAATTCAAAATATGGACAGGCAAGTTCAAAATATGGACATGCAAGTTTTGGATCTACTGTAAGTCTTTCTCCTAAAGCTGAAGAATGGCTTAGAAAGTCAAAGCAAAGTAATTCTAATGAGCCTCTAATCTTAGAAATGAGTGCAGAACTATTATCACTAGAAGAGCATGTTACTATACAAAAAATTAAATCTCATATCTTATCTATTGAGCCTGCTGCAGGTCCAGTCAAGAAGTTAGTTAAATTTTGTTATTTTTGTTGTGGTTATTTATATGTGATATGTGTTCATTATTTGTAAGCAGCAATGATACATTGTTTTTTAATATTATTAGATGCTTTTTTAAATTGTATTGGACTACATTTTTTTAAATTGTTAAATAAGTAGTTTTGATATGCATCATGAACTATTTTTTCTCTCAATACTTTGGTGCTTTTTCTGAGTTTTTTAAGAGTAATTCAGGTAAGAAAGTTAAACAAAAAAAAAATCATCTGGGGGGGGGGGGGGGGGAGTGTTTAAAATAAAAGTGTGATTTTGCAACTTATGTATTTGTGTAAATAATAAAGCTCTCACACATTTTCTCTATTATTTTTTATTTGTCTTTCATTAACTGTATGCAGTATTTTTTTAAAATTGTTTTCAATATAGACTCATGTTATTTTCTTCTATTTTCTATACTATATTATATATCAGCCTACCTTCTACAGTGCATGCAAAAACTTTAAGGACAGCAAAAAATATATATATATATATTTTTTTTTTTGATAAATTTCAAATCAGATGAAAAAAGTTTACTATAATGTGTATCATAAAGTTCAAAAGCTTATAAAAAAGGCAATAAAATTCACCTGTAAATATTTTATTACGAAAATAAGGTAATTGTTTTAAAAACACTATTTCTGCCTGTGTAAAAACTTTAAGGACAGCAAAATAAAAACAATACGGTAACGGAAAAACAAACTCTTAATATATTATGCATCTGCCATTGCATTTAATGACTACAAATATTCTATCTTTCATAGACATCATAGGCATTCATGGACATCATGGACGTTCATGGACATCATAGGCACACCCAGGGGGAGTGCCCTGGGTGCCCGGCACCCCCCTGGTAACTTTCCCTGGCGATTTTTGGAGTTTCTTCTTGTTTTGCAGAGTTCTTTTGAAACTAGGAAAAGGACCCGGTTTCAATCTTTTAGCCCAGTGCAATAAATTTTGACGAAATTCACGTCTTTCTGCACGATTTTTTGTCGAAATCCGCAATTTTCACCACTAACCTTCGGCAAAATTCGTGTTTTTCACCACGATCCTTTGACGAAATTCGCATTTCTTACCACAATATTGTGACGAAATTGGAATTTCTTTAGCACGATCCTTCGATGAAATTTGTGTTTTCTTTACACAATCTTTTGACGAAATTCGCTTTTTCTTTCTGCGATCTTTTAACGAAATTAACGTTTTCTTTCTGCGATCCTTAGACGAAATTCTCGTTTTCACCGAGATCCTTTGACGATTTTTTTTTTTTTTGGTGACCTATTCACGAAACGGATTTTTTTACAGGCATCATTTGTCGAAATTCGCGATAGTTTTGCGCAACTGATCGGGAAAATTCTCGACATCTTTCCGTACCAATTATCAAAATTCTGTACTCTTTTCCGTGACTTTTTGACGAAATTTGCAACATTTTCTCGTCAATCATTTATCGAAATTCGTGATTTTTTTGCGCAATCTTTGACGAAATTTGCGATTTCTTTCTGCACTCTTTTATCAAAATTCACATTTTTCACGAACATTTGAAGAAAGTCTCAAATTTTTCCGGGACCGGGTCACGAAATAATTTTGAGAAATTCCACAAAAGAAATAAAAATCGCAAACTTCAAAATTTTTTTTAAATACTCACTGAAGAATCACAGATCTGTGAAAGAATTTTGAGGACGGAAATACTGCACAGCATTATTTATTATGCGGTACTTTCCTTTTCTGTGCACAAATCGCGCGATCCCGCACGTTATTTCAAACCCTGCCCCTCAAAGAAAACTTCATTACTAGTGGAGCTTTTTTTAAAACTAACATAGAATTAAAGAAATCTAAGATTTGGGGGGGGGGGGGGGGGCTGCCTTTGGCAATGTACCCCAGACCAAGCTACGATCATTTCCGTCTCGAAACAAACAAATCCTGAATTATCGCGATTTTTTTTCTGAGCCAAATTAAATTTTTAGCTTTCTTATAAGAACTAATTTGACATTCTTCAAATTCGAATTTAATCACGGCAATTGCAAAATTTACCGGAGAATTTTTTCTGTTTAATAAAAGAAAAAATTCGCCTCAAAGGGCAAAAAAAAACCTGCTAAAAATCGCATTAAAAATTCAGAAAAGATTAAAAAACAGCAGGGAACGAAATTAACTAATTGAGTAAAATATTTATACCAGATTCCTTTTAGGAATGCGAAAAAAAAACCTCTAAAAATAACATTAAAAAATTATTACAAATTGAAAAATCTCTGTAAGAATCTTGAAAAAACTTTATTGAAAAGAAGACAAAGTTTACTGGATAAAATATATAAATCGGAGTCTTTTTTACTAATATGAAAAAATTCCAGAAATTGTCTTTGATATGCATGACTTCAAGCAAACAGGTGCTTTCCTGACAAATTTTGCGGCTGTGAGCATTGCATTGTTTTTTCAGAGTACACACACACACCCAGAGACAGACAAGTACGTATCTTTATTATTACAGTCACATGATGATAATATAATTTTTATCATCTTGACAAAATTTAGAGTATACAGTAGACGCTCGATTTTGCGAACCTCTTTTTTACGAATTCTTTGTTTTTACGAACTGATGTACTGGTCCTGACCAGCATCCCATTGAACTAATGTTATTCCCATTTACAAAGTTTCGATTTTATGAACACATTATATGAGTCCACTCGAGTTCATAAAATTGAGCTTCTACTGTATTAGACCTGCTTTACTTAATTACATTGGACACATTCTGAGGTAAAAACATGAATTATTAATGAATATTGTAATTATTTTATAATATTATAATAATTATTTATATGCACTTTCCTCCAAAATTTCTTCCCCCCCCCCCCTCCCCCCAGTGATCCCTAAGAAGTTATGGAGTCACATTCTGAAAGACTTTCGTGGGTATGTACTGGTTTACAGTTTACAGCATGTATTATCTGAGATTTATCATCCGGCAAAATTTCATCTACAAGACTTTGACATAGATAATGCTGGGTCTCATGCAATGCCCCTGTGCCTATAGAAGTTTCCAGCATGGTTTTGAACCCCTTCTCACACCACCTCACGCAAACAAAAATCGCGTTTGAGCCCTTTTTAAAAGAAATACCACACAATTATGAATTCTATGAGGAAAACCTGTCTAAAACGGAAATTCAACCGATTTCATGGGGTTCCGTTTTAGCAGGTTTTACTATATAAGGTATCCAACATATTCAGGTTAAAGTCTGGGCACCCCCTCCTGTTCAAAAGGCTGGTTACGCCTATGGACATTATTAATTTTTGGCACAGTTGGAGTCTGGTTTTTATCATTCATCTTCAATCTTAGATATGAGTTCTGAAGCTGAGGGAAAATGTCTTCAATTTTTATAAACTCATATTGCTAGATCTTTCCACAAGTCCTCGATAGGGTTTAGATCGGAACTTCTGGAGGGAGATTGCAAAACTTCAATATTTTTCTTCTGAAAGCAGAATTTTGTCTCATGGCTTGTGTGGATAGGCACGTTATCTTGCTGATAAATCCATTTTACTCCTGCCAGCAGTGTTACAACAGGTGAAATGTGGTCAGAAAGAACTTTTAAATATGGCTGAATTAACTTTTCCTGAAAAAAATGCAAATGACCCCATGCTGTTAAACAAAAAGCAGCTCCATGTCATAATGGATCCGACACCTAACTGACGTTTTTTTTTAAAATTACTTTTTGGGCAATTCCATGCGGAGAGTCACACACGTAATGCAGGCTATAATTTGCATTCATTCAATTATTTATTATATTTTAATGTTAATTCTGATTTTAGGTGGTATGGTAAATAAGTTATTAACATATTTTTTAGTTTAAATGTGTGTAAGTAAAATTCACAGAATTATATCATTTAATTTCATACTCAAAATGTGCTTTTTTTCTGAAGTAGAAAAAAAGCACATTTTGAGTAATGAAATTAAATGATATACTTCTGTGAGTTTTATTGTCACACATTTAAATTTAAAAATATGCTAATAACTTATTTACCATACCACTTAAAATCAGAATTAACATTAAAATTCAATTAATAATTGAATAAATGCAAATTAAAGCCTGCGTTACGTGTGTGACACTCTCCACGGAATCGCCCTTTTCTTTTCTCAAATCATGCCAATAATATTTCCAGCCATCAGGACCATCTAAGTTCCATTTCTTTTCATCGCAAAAAATAATCTGCAGCAATTTGTCGTCCTAAGTCATCACTTGTTTTGCAAACTGTAAACGCTGGGTTTTGTGGCTAGTCAATAAAGGGGGTTTACACAATTTTTATGCGTACTGGAAATTCCAAAATCGATTAACTGCGCTGCAGATTGTTTTCTTGTACATTTTGAACCCAGCCGTTTGTAAAATTTCTTTACTTGAGTATTTTTCAGATTATGCTAACTTTAAAACTCTCCTTTCATCTCTGTGTGGCAAGACTTTTTGTCTGCCTACAGCGTTTTTTTTCCCTATACTCACATTTTAACCTTAAGAAATTGTTGATGACGGTTTTAGATCTTCATATCTCTTTTGCAAAAGACCTAAAATTAATTCCTGATAATACAAAAGATTCAACAGCATCTGATTCATATTCAGTGAGTTTACTTGCTTTTGGCATTGTTATAAACCTAACAAAAACCCTTAATTGAAAACGTCAGAAAAATCACTATGTAGACGGGTTTGTAATGTGTAAATGAATAATAACTACACATAATATTTCTATAAAAAATAGTGGTGTCCTTAAAGTTTTTACACAGGCAAAAATAGCGTTTTTTTTTTTTTTTCATATTTATTATTTTTTTGCAATGAAAAGCTTACAGATATATTTTGTTGACTTTTATATCAGTATTTCCACTTTATGATCAACATTACTATATGATTTCAACTATCGCATTTTAAATTTATCAAAATTTTTACAATTTTTTACTGTCCTTAAAGATTTTACACGCACTGTAAATATTCAAAAAATTTTCTGATTCATCAGAAATTTAAAATTGCTTTGTTTTCTATTTCAAAAATAGCTTTCCTTATAATATATTCTTTTGTGGGACAATGTAAAGAGAAAAAAAAAAGTGCTATCGTCTAATTAAAGATTTGAATATGTTTTTTCTTTTGTTTTATTAATTTTTAATTATTGTTTTATATATGACCTCCATATAAATTCAAATAAAAAATTCTGTATCACCGTATGCTGTTGAAGCAAAGTAAAATATTTTCTATTTGAAATTCATCACTATATCACATTTTTTAAGATTTAAATTACATGAAAAGTTCAATTCCATTTGATCTGTGATGCATTTTCCTTGAATAATACGTATAATATGGTGAATATATAATGGTGAAATAATAATAATAATATTTAAAAAAAGAAAAAATATTCTTATGCTGTTCTATTTTTGTTTTCACAATGCTGGATTTTTAAAATTCAAATTTCAAGCAAAGTGTATTAACAATAAACAGAGTTTTAAATCAATTATATTATTTTAAGTAATTACTTTTTAAGAATATTAATGCTAGTATTGTAATTATCTTTAAATAAGACCATGTCTTATACATTAATTTTTGACCCAAAAGATGTGCTATTATGTCTTATTTTCTGAAAATGTCTTTTTTTTTTTTTTTTTTTTCACAATGTTTTAGTTTTATTCATGTACAAAAATTTACTCATTTTCAAATATAGTCATGTCATCTTCTGATACTTCATAAAAACTCTGAATTCTGAACTAACTTTCTTATGATATAATTTCTTGTAAAAACATTGGTCCTAATTTTTCATGTGCAACAATTTAACCCTCCTTAAATAAATGTTTATGACTTTGAAGCCCATATCTTGAAAATGTAAAATGTTACCACCCAAAAAAAATTGTATCATGTTACAAAAAAATTATGACATTCTTAAAACTGACATAATAAAATGGGGAGAGAGATTTTTAATGTTTTATTCATACCTGCTTTGAAATCCAATTCTGACAAATTCATTTTTATTCGTAAATGCTTAAATTTTCCTGAAAAAAGGGTGGAGGGGTTAAATTGATTACCTTAAGCTAAATATTCATTATTTAAAATTCTCATCCAGATTGTGGGCATTTTTAAAGTCAGAGTACTGTTTTAAGAAAGTAAGACTGGTTTACTTTTGGGATGGACCTTATATTATGCATTATGCACATCCTGAGAAATCATGGTAGGTCTTATTTTCTGATTAGATGTTATTTTCAGGAAAACACAGTAATAAGATAATGATAACTATGATTAATGGCTGATGAGATTACTAATTATCCAATAATATGTACTTATCCATGCTAAGACGATACAGCATAGAACGTCATTGATAATACTAATTACAGCACTATGTTAGCTATATGCTTATGTCCCCAGTAGCAGAAACAGTGCAGCGGGCGTTGCAGATTATTTTAAACCTTGCAGATTAATCCACTAACTTAAAAAGAAATGCTGTGCTTAAAAAATAGCTAAAATTTGCTTTAAGTTTCTAGATTTATGGTATTTGTGCTATCTTTATATTATATTTTCCTTATAAATGGAAATTTTGTTTACTTTAAGTGTTTCTGTTATTTCTTATGATAGTAGGCTTATTGGGTCGCAGATAAATTTTAGTTTGCTGCAGACTGACACAGAAAATTCTGCTTCTGGGCTTATGTCATGTGGACTTATGCTTGTACACAGATATCTGTATTAAATAACTTTGCCTCTTAGCAGAAGCAGATCTTTACTTCGTTTTTGACCTGAGGTTTATGTTTTTAGCACTATTCATTTTAACCATCAGTCGGGTTTTATCTGCCCGTGGAATCATTTGTTTTCGTTTCACGCCCACCTCACCTCATTCCCTAGTTACTGGCATGTTATCTCAAATTGCTACTGCATGGTACCAGCAGTCCATGGAGTGTACATTTCACTTTTCCTCAGACAACTTGTACTAGCTGGAAAGAGTGGTTTTTTGCATTGCATAAGTTTATTCCTGTAAGTTTGGGATTCTCATGTTTCAGCTGTAGAAGGGGCAGCTCTATTTTTAAAAGAGAAGTGAGTTATATGGCAGTATGCTTTAATGCATCCCTTGGCAGCCTTTTCTTTATTGTTTAAACAGTGTTCTTTTAAATAGTTTTTTAATATCTTTTGATTGGCTAGATGCATTTGATATATGCAATGTTTTAAACTTTTTTAACCCAGTCAATAAGGAATCGGGAGCAGCAATGCGCTTTACTAAAAGTTCATATTGTTTTTTATCAACTACATGTTCTGTGGATATTGTCAGGTTTCAACATAATTTATTAGGATGTAGTTCTGTGTTTTTAAAGGCTGTGGATGTTTTTGAATTATTGGAATAAAGTGTTTGAGTAATTCCATGATAATTTCATCCTGATTGCAACTAATTGTGTTATAAATTGTGATACCATTTCAGAAATCATGAGCTGATTAAAGCTTTAAATTAGAGAATGTTCATCAGAAGGGTATCAACATATGACACCATGAATTCGGTGTTTCAGTAAAGAGCAGGAATGTAGTGGAGGGTATATGGTGATAGATGCCATATACCTTCTGCTGTATATCCTCTGTAGCTATACTGTACACTCTCTGGTATCTACCCTTTGCCTGTAGCATATATCCTCTGGGTTTTTTATGACTGCATCACTGGCAAAGAGTTGTATGTATTAGGCCAAGGATTAATGTTTTAATAGTCCAGGGATAATGTCATTTTTTAGTACACCATTTTATACAAGTTCATTTTGAAATATTTATCTTAAATCAATCTTGTAAACAGCTGCAAGCTGTAGATGCAGCCTTGGGAGGTTCAGCCCTCAGTCAAAAAATAAATAAATAAATAAAAATGAACTGGAGATCAGTTACGGATGATTGACAAACACTCCTATAATCAAGCTCCAGTTCAATTTTTGACCAGGGAGTTGTATCTCCCGAGGCTGCATGCACCACTGTTGCTACAGCTTATGACTGTTTTCATTAATAAGATCAAATACATAATTGAAGATTAGCTTGTACAAATGGTTAACTAAAAAATGTCATTGCTACTTACATGGATTAACGGGGAGGATCCCTTCCTGGTGGCCCCCAATCGGCTCCTTAAGTGGGGAAGATGACACTGAGTCAGGCATTGAATGCTGTGGTCCTGAACCAGCCACTAAGTGTGGAAGGTCAACCGGAAGCAGTGTTCACCTCAGGGGCAGGTACTAACAAATGCTGTCCTTTACGTAAGTGCTCTGGGGCAGTCATCCTTGTTAATGGAGTCAATGTTGGGTTCCAAAGGTCGATCCTAGTAAACTGTTGTCAGGGTGTTCCCACAGCTTCACCTCCTCATGCCTTAGTGTTCCCCAATCTGCTCCTTTCATGGTCGATGTTGCTTAGTGAGTGCCATATACTCAAACTGGCCACAGGTGATTCAGACTTGACATCCTTTCAGGTCTTCCCCTTTAATGGGGACGATGATGAGGAACCTGGTTAGGATGTTGCTTACATGTGTTGTCTGCTGTGTGGAAGGAGACCGGGGTTGGCGTCTCTGGGTAGGGCTCTTTCAGTAATCTTCCTGAGAAAGATGACAGGTGCTTTCGTACCTGGTGTAGAAATTCTGGACCAAAGTCTAGCTAAAGAGATTAGGTCAGTGCCAAAACTCAAATGCAGCTACTCACTATGCAGTCAGCGAGCAGGGTGTCTGTCCAACTCTGTGTTCCTGACTTGGCCACTTAAATGTGGTGACCGGAAAATTTAAAAGACTGGGAGCATAATTTCCCGAGGGATTGCTGCTGCGTCTTATCAGCTGCTACATGAGTAGTCGCAAGCGACCGTTGTGGTGTGGCTTCAGGCAGGGTGACCACACAGGGTTTTTTCTTTTGCATAACAAGAATTCAGCTCTCTTTCTCAGTCTTCCCTGAAGGCAGTCTCTGCTTTGCAGTATGGACGTTAGCTGTCATGGGACCTCATAGGTCTATCATGGTCTACCAGTGTAGTCTGTGCTAGCAGGCACGTCTTGTGTTAGCAATAGGATATCCACCTTAGATGTTCATGGGTTGTGGCTGGTTCCTATGCTACTCCCAGTGTGGCGTGCCAATGACCAGCAGTCGGTCTTCCATCGGGTGGGATTTGCTGTGAACTCGGATAGTCACTAATATGAGATCCTTTGATCCTTGTACTGTTTTCTCTTTGTTTTAGATGGATTAATGCTAAATCTAATGATATATTTTTTAATTAAATTTTTTTAATTCTCACTAAATTATTTTCAAAAGTATTGTAGATATTTATGCAATTTATTAAGTTTTATGTATAATTTGCTGACAACAAGGATGTTTACATTTACTTTCTGCAGAAGTCACTCAAAGACAGATACCAAAATGATAATTTTCTTCGATTATACGAAGAACACCCTTAAACATTCTTTTGGTAAAAAAAGTTTTGTCTGTATATATGTATACTTAAATTGATTATAGTCTGGTATTTGAGAGACTAATGTAGAGTTACATTTTTTTAATGACTTACTATTGTTGTTTGCTTACATGCATTTTATGAGCTTATTACTCTTAGATGATTGAGGTGATAATTTTTGTTTCGTTGAAAATTTAGTAAAAATAAAAGTAATTTTCTGATATACTTCATATATTTTTCTATTTTCATCAATTTTAGAATGCATTTTATTTTAAATTTTTCAATTAGTTTACTTGTTTTACATTATTTAGAATTTTGAATATGCCTATTGAATCATTTACTGAAGATCTTGAAGAATTAGAAGATGATAGCTTGATTGAACCTACTGAAGAGGAGAAGGCATTTGCACAACTGAAAGTAAATATTTTAGTCATATTTTTCTTGCCCCCTACTTTATATTTAAATTTCCAGAGAGTTTTGATTAAAAAAAAAAAAAAAAATCATCATTGAAAATAAACTTTTATCATACACCTCCCCCCCCACCTTTTTTGTGCCCTCTAAAATTATCTGACTTAATATGCACCCAAACTTGTTTATAACAAGCTCAGATGTAATGAGAATCTGGTTTTTATCAGTAAAATTAAAAACATATTGCAGAAAACTCATGTTGAGCAAAAATTTTAAAGCTCACAGAACAGCTTCCAATCATAGTTATCTTATTCATATGTTTTCTAAGCTTTTAAATAGGTTGAATTATCATCTATTCAATTATTCCTCTTAAATGATTTAACTTCTTTTCAACAAGACAGACAAATGGTATTATATTTCCCTCTTTGAGTTCATTGAATTAATTTGAAGAAAAATACATGTGATGATGTGAATGTGCTCCCCAGCCTGCTAAATAAGCTATCAAAGAAAAGTAACTTCTTTTTAAAAGCCTATTTCAATAAATAAATAAACAGTAAGTGTGACTTTTTATTGCTTTTAAAGAATTTTATCCTATTAAAAAATATTAACAAAATATCAAGCTTCCTTTAATAATTGACTGTCTTGCTGCTAAATTATAAATGTAAAATTGCAGCTATCAGATAAATCTTTCTGTAATTTTTAGTAATTTAAATTAATTATTCCTTATAATTAAAATGAATTATAAGGGGCAGTCAAATGAAAACGAGACAGACTAAATAACAACTATGATGCAGAGTTGGTAACACAGGTAAGTGTGTCCATAGTAGTGCCCTTTATGGGTAATCAGGAAGGAACAGCACGAGCGATTACCGCTGGGCCATTTGTCTATTAGATGCACTCAAATTGAGGTGAGGGAGTCGTATGTGCATCCGACATAACTATGGAGACCAGGAATGAGGAACAGTGATGTGTAATGCATTTTTTTACTGTGGAAGGTGTGTCAGGAAATGAAATTCATGCCTGAAAATTTGCTGTGTGTGGCGAAAACAGCATGTCACGTGTGTGTCGTTTGAGTGGAATAAACGATTTCAAGAAGGTCGGGTGTCATTGAAAGACAGAAGTCAGCAAGGGCTGGCTCATCGTGTCATTATTGCGGTGGATGCTGGCATCAGAAATGACTGACAGCGGATGGTGGAAGACATTTGACTCATGTGTAGTGCATTAGTCACAGTACCACACACGCCATCTTGACAGAGCATTTGAAGTACCTGAAAATCTATGTGCAGTGGGTTCCCCACAGCCATATGGAGGATATAAGCTAAGTTTAAAATTAATAAAATAATAAACAGTTTACTTACTTTTATTCCATCTGTCTTGCTTTCATTTGACAACAGTTTACCTACATTTTTTTCCATTGGTCTTGTTTTCATTTGACTGCCCCTTATATATCCTATTTTCTTGTTTCATTATATAAAATCTGAAACTTTGTTATAGTAAATTTGTTCTTTTTATAACTAAGTTTGGCTGTATTTATTTTAATGTATTTCATCATGTTATAAGATGTCAAGTTATGTCAAGTTATGAACACAAAAATTAGGAAAATTATATATTAAAATATCTTTATTTTTGAAATTATAATATTCCAGCTAATTCATTTATTTTATTTTAGGGAAAACTGTACAAAGATCTCATGGTTCTGAGGAATACTATTGCCGATAATGAAGGTGTTGCTCCATACATGGTGTTTAGCAATAAAAATCTTTTAGATATAGCTGTGCATCGGCCAACTTCAATGGAAACTTTGTCTCAGATCGAAGGAATTACTGATGCTCGCATTAAAAAATTTGGAAAGCAAGTTGTAGACTTTGTGATTTCTTTTTGTAAAGAAAATAAATTGGAGGAAAATTATTTTCCTGCTTTAAAAGAGACTCAAAAAGTATGTATGAAAGTTTTTTGTCCTTCGTTATTTATTTCAAAAAGTAATATTTAAAACATCTCAAAAAACCCAAAATAATTTTTCTTGCATTCTCTAAAAGAAAATGTTATCAAAAAGTTTAGTCCGAATCTTAGAAAGATTGTATCCATACAAATAAAATGAAACTTACAAAAAATAGTCATTGTTAATTGTAGGATTCGTAAACAAAACACTCACAAGAGACCAGTGGCTAATCTTTGGATGATTTTATTTATTTATTTTGTAATCAAGTGATTTTGATAGTAGAAGAGAATTGATTTGTGATTCCACAAATAGTGGAATTATATATTCTCAATTACTGCACATATAATCAAAACAAAATTTTTGATCCAATTCTTAATAAGAAGTGATACAGTGTAAAATTTATATGTAATTCAATAGATAAGTATTATCACCTGAATATGACATCAATTTTGGATGTGAAAATTCATAGAGCTCCCAGTCTTAAATTTGAAAAAAAAAAAAAAAAAAAAAAAAAAAAAGGATTATTTTCAGAATAATGTTATTCAACTCTACTTTCCTTTTAAGATTTGCAACAATAATCTAAGCAAAAAGGGAAAATATCAAGCATTTACCCATGTAATTTAATTATGAAATTTATTTTAAAATATGCATTTAAGTTTAGTATAAAGTAGTATACTGTTTTTATGCAAGTATTTGCTAGAAGTATATTTATGGAAAGGCACATTATCCATTGCCCATAAAACATGGCGAAATGTTACTTTGAGGGAACATTTTTTTGTTCCTCATTTGTCTTTTAAAATTCAAATTGAAAAAATAAAAAAAAGAACTATAACAACATTTATGTTTTAAAAGTTATCTCCATACCAAGTTTGATGTTTCTAGACCTTCAAATTCAACAGAAATATTAGTAAGAATGTGTATTTACTGCCATGAATTCCATCCCTTTAAAAACTTATTTTTGAAAAAAACTGTTTTTGGGAAGCCTTTTTGTTTTAAAAGTACCCTTTATGTCAAATATTAAGTTTTTAGCTTCGACTTTTTCAGAAAATTTTTATGTGAAGTTGTCAGTATTTTTTGCTTGATAATAAATCGCTTGTATGCCCAGTTTGGTCCATATCAGTTAAAAATTGCTTTGTATAAAGAATGTAACTTTGATTTAGGTATATATAAATAGATACGCAACAGGGGCAGATCTAATCCTTGATTTACAGGGAGTCATGTCTCTTAATGCAGCATTTTTTCAATATTAATGTATATTTCCTTCCAAAAATTGTGCAACTTTCCAAAAAATATATTATCGCTTTATGATGGGAGAGTGTCATCACCTTTGATTCTCTCTTTTAATCTGTCCTTGATATCCATTGGTGGCAGTTGGGAATTTTACAGATTTTTGCAAAATTTAGGGGATTTATGGATGATTGAAGTTTTGCCGCTTAAAAATTTGTAAAAAGTAATATTTTTTAAAGTTTACTTGAAGAGTAAAAAATACTTTGGAAAATATATTGCAGTAGTCTTTCAGCAATCTGGCACATATCAGAATAGGAGTGTGCCATGTTACCAAAGTCACTGAATTGCTGTTAGCAATGATGCTATTTGTTATGAATACTTACGAATTGTTATGGTTCTTAACCAGAGATGCCAAACTCTGGAATTCTTTTTTAAGTAATAAAACCAGTATTTTTTTATAATTTCCAGTAGTCATTCATTGTAAGCTGTACTTCAATCTTAAAAACTGTAATAGTTACCGAAATTTGTGGCTAGTGATTTTATGGACAAAAAATATATTTTTCCTAATTTTTCTAAAGTAAAATTATACAGTATATTGTACATTCCATGCTCAGGAGTATCTAGTGATATGCTGGTTCCTCCAATTTTTCCATGCACATAAGATTCCAATCAGGTCTGTCAAATCTATGCACGGCTGGATTTTGGAAAGTCTACTGTATTAGCAATGATTTCTTTAATGAGTAACTGTTTATAATATTTTTTTGCAAATGACTGCATAGTTGTTTAGAGTTAATCTCGTATAAATTACTTTTTTAAACTAGATTTTGTAATCTATTTTGCATGCTCTGGATTTTTTTCATTTAATTTTTAATCATATAGGTTACTTAAATTGTTTATTTTTATTAATTTCAAACAGTAAATTATTTAACACATATGATTTCTATCAATGAAGAATTTTATTGATTTCTTACAGTCTATGACAATTTTACCTATGAACAAGGAAGGGTAGATAAAAGTTCCAAATTTCTACATTCACTTTCCTGCATTACCATTCACTACTATTTACACAAAATTCACATTTGCTGTTTGCATCATATTCAAATGTATCTACTAGCTTTGTTAATACATGGTTGATATGCTTTGGAAAAAATAGAAAAAGAGCTGGAAAAAAAGTATTCATTTTCAAAGAATGAAAAGTCCTGGAAAATATTGCGAACTTCGATAAATTGTCGCCGAAAAATATCAATTTCAACAATCGGTCTCATGAAAAAAATCGGTAATTTTGCCAAAAGGTTGCGGTAAAAATGTGTATTTCGTCAAAGACTAGAGAAATAACGCAAATTTCGACAAAAGATTGTGAAGTAAGCGCAAATTTCATCAAAGGATCACGGAAAAACGCGAATTTCGACACAGGATCGCAGAAAAAGTGCAAATTTTGGCACAAGATCGCAAAAGAACGCGAATTTCTTCTAAGGATTGCGGGAAAAACGCAAATTTCTTCAAAGAATCATGGGAAAATGCGAATTTTTGCAAAAGATCGTGAAAAAAAAAGGAATTTTGTCGAAGGATTGCCAAAAAAACAAATTTCATCAAAAAATCGTGGAAACAACGCAAATTTGTTCAAACGATCATGAAAAAAATGCAAAATTCATCCAAAGGATAGTGAAAAAAACGCAAATTTTATCAAACATCGCTAAACAACACAAAATTCATCAAAGGATCGTGGAAAAAGTGCAAATTTCGTCAAAGGATCGCTGGAAAAACACAAATTTCGTCAAAGGATTGCCAAAAAACGCAAATCTCTGTCAAAGGATCGCAGAAAAATGCAAATTTTTGCCAAAGGATCACAGAAAAAAAAAATTTCTGTCAAAGGCTCATGGAAAAACGCGAATTTCGTCAAAAGATTCTGGAAAGAATGTGAATTTCGTCCAAGGATCGCACAAAAAACTAATTTCATCAAAGAATCGCAAAAGAATTCAAATTTCGTCGAAAGAGTATGAAAAAAGACTAATTTTGTCAAAGGGCCGCGAAAAAAACGCATAACTAGTGCCGGGAGGGGATTTCCCCCCTCCCCTCTCTGCTGTAATCTTTCAAAAAAATTTACTGTGAATTTCAGAATTTTTTTTTCTTTACTCAGAATCACCCTTATAAATTTCGTCAATTGTACGTTGAAAAAAATCACTAATTTCTTCAATCTGTCATTGATTGAAAAAAAAAAATTGCAAATTTTATTGATCCGCCTGGGAAAAAATTACTACAAAATTCATTCATTGGTCATTGATAAAAAATGCAAATTTCATCAATTTGTCAAAAAAAATCGCAAATTTCGTCAGTTTGATGCAGATTTCACATATTGCCCCCCCTCCTAATATAGTCAATCGGTCACTGAAAAAAAAATTGTAAAATTTGTTATTCAATTGTGCTGAAACAAATTGTGAAATTTCTCAATCGGTCATTCATAAAGATTTCGAATGTTGTCAATCAGTAAAAACTTCACAGAATTATATCAATTTCAAATTTTTCATTGTGTAACTAATAAAATTTTTATTCGTTTTATAAATCATTTTTTTTTTAAATCTTTTGTATTTAAAAAATAAAAGGAAATTATCTAACTTTTATTTCAATTATTTCTGTATTGATGAGCGCAAATGCTGTAAGGTTTGAGAATTCAAAGAATATTTATTGAAAAGTATAACCTGTAAAAAATTGTACACAACTTCTGAAATGCCAATATTTAACTCTGACGAGTGTTCAGAATTCCTAAAATTTAACTAGTTTACTCCTGTCTTCTACTGTTGTAGTGATACCATACCTTTTTTTTTTTGTTTGTTTTTTGTTTTTTTTTTGCACTTAAAGAAAAAAATCAAGCTCTGTTTTCTTAACTTGTTATTATATATGACATTTCTTTCCATGTTACATATTTCTTTCCATTTTACTAAGTTAAAACGCATTATTCTTTAAAAATCTTCTAATAATGTAATGTCATGAAAATGCCTTTTATAAAAACTAAAAGATCTGATTTCTTTTGAAATAGATAATCAATGGGGTGTCCATTTTCCTTATGTGTTATTCTACAGTATTTTTATGCATGTATCTAAACAGCCCTGGAATAGTGCTTGAATTTTATTTGTCCTGGGGTGTATGAACCATGTAATAAATACCAATGCTTAACAGATTTTTGTTCAAAGTTCCATTTAGAAATATCATTAGGTCACTTAGATATTCACCAGAAGTCTAATTCGCAGCCTGTGTTTAATGATGTTCATATGTATCTGTTAAATTATGCACTTTATACATAATCACATTTATAAAAATAGATTAAGAAATACTAAAAATCGAAGTGCTAGTTAAAATTTTTAGGCATCGTGGTGACCTGGTACACAGGATTTGTCTACCCCTGCATATGAACAAATTTAAGGATCTAACCTAAATTGCATAGTTATTGTTTGGGTGTTTTAGAAGAGAGATTAAAAAGTGTATCATAATTCAATAGTGTTTATGATTTTAATGTATCATAAGTTTTAAATTACAGAATAGTCAAAATATTGACACTCGTATAACAAGGCTGAAGAGTTCTGTACAAGAAACCTATACAAAATATGCAATTGAAAAGAAAAGTATCAACAAAATTGCTACTGAGAGAGTGCTGTCTGTGAATACCATTGTCCAGCACCTGTGTGAAGCTCTCCAAGAAGGTCTTCATGTAGACCTTAAAGACCTTGGCGTAACAAAAGATATTTTTGACACTGTTGTGAATGTTATAAAATCGCCTCCACTCAATAATGGTAACTCTTATTTTGATGTATTTAATTGGTATTATAATACAGTATGTCCACAAGTGAAATATACAGTTTCAACATTACATTAAAGTAAAAATACAAGAAATAAGAACTTACTTTTAATGTTGAAACAAAAAATACATATCAGAATTTTTTTTTTAAAGACATTAATAGGTCTCAATATGTGCTCTTTTAGTTGCTCGCAGAATATCAAGATGATAGTCCAATTTAATCATGTACGTTTCAAAATATCTGGTGTAATCAAAAGGAAGGCTTCACTAATGCATTGTTTGAGCTCACACACAGGTGTCACCTTTGACTTATAAAAGATATTCTTAAGAGTCTACACTAGTCATGCAAAGAAACTAGAATGCTAATGTTAATCCTATGGTGGCATTATTTTCAAAATTCTCTCTTAGATTTTAATACTGTTTGAATGATTTTTGCATAGGATAGCTGTGGACAATATATAACCAGACTGTTCAATTCTACTGTTTTCAATTTTGGTTTCAGATTTAAAAAAAAAAAAAAATTACTTTCACTTTTGGAACCAGTTCTGAAATTGAAACTATCCTAATATAAAAAAAAACTATAACCAAATTCGAAAAAGTAAAAACTAGCCCAGTTAAAGTACACCTCAGCTGTCCTATGCACAAAAAAAAAAAAAAAAAAATTTAGAAATATTAAAATGCAAGAAAGATATTTGAAAATAACCTTCCCATAGACGTAACATTAGCGTTTTCTTTTTTTCTCTGTGATTAGTGTAGGCTGTTAATGAACCCCCAAAGAAAAAAATCACATGTGATATCAGGAGAACTGGGTAGCCATGACACTGTTTGTATCCACTCATTGATGCTTTTTCTTCTCAGTCCCTTCTTGTTCTGTGTTCAGAATTTATGTTTTACAGTTGTTAAAGATTTAAATTCTGCAAACAAAAAACACATGCTGCTTATTACTGTGGAGTAGCTACATTTCAACTACTTTTCGTACTTAATGACATTTCTCGTCGTATGAGACACTCAGAGGTGTATACTGTTATGATTACAAACTTTAACATTTTGTCCATCTCCTAATAAGTAAAGTACGAAATTGTTTTGACTGCATTTTCTTTAGCAGAATACTGAAGTTGTATATTTCATTTGTGGACACCCCATATTTTGACTGATATTTTTTATTTTTCAAAAGCAATCAAATGACAAATTTATGATTCAAACAACATTACTTTAATTAAATAAACTGCCCACTTTTTCGTTAATAAATGTAAAAAAAGAAAAAACCATTTTTAATAGTTATCTTTCCTTAAAATCATTAAACCCCTGACTGCTGAGCAAAAGAGTAAAATTATAATGTTGTTTTCTCTGTAATTTTTTTTTAAATACTAAAAAGAAAAGAAAATTGGAAATTTTTCCAGAGAGAAACATTCGCCTTGCATACAATATTTCAAATGAAAATCAAATTTCAAATTATTTTTGCTTGAAAGGCGCAAAGGCCAACCTAGTGAAAAAGATTCCATGCCGGGACGCGAACCCGGGCCATCAGTATAGCGCACTGACTTTCTACCGACTAAACCACATGGAACGATACCCAGCCTGGAACTTCGCCCTATTACAGGTTGGCAAGGCTACAAACGCAGCATAAGGTGGAATATTTTCTGTGAGCCACCGACATGGGGCAAACACAGACACTTAATTAAATCCAGCATCGAATGAATCTATATTAATAATTGGAAATTTTTCCAGAGAGAAACATTCGCCTTGCATACAATATTTCAAATGAAAATCAAATTTCAAATTATTTTTGCTTAAAAGGCGCAAAGGCCAACCTAGTGAAAAAGATTCCATGCCAGGACAGTCATTCGATGCTGGATTTAATTAAGTGTCTGTGTTTGCCCCATGTCGATGGCTCACGGAAAATATTCCATCTTATGCTGCGTTTTGTAGCCTTGCCAACCTGTAATAGGGCGAAGTTCCAGGCTGGGTATCGTTCCATGTGGTTTAGTCGGTAGAAAGTCAGTGCGCTATACTGATGGCCCGGGTTCGTGTCCCGGCATGGAATCTTTTTCACTAGGTTGGCCTTTGTGCCTTTTAAGCAAAAATAATTTGAAATTTGATTTTCATTTGAAAAAAAAAGAAAAGATGTTTTCTCCAACATGGTAAAAAAAATTATGTATAGGAATATTATCCTTCAGAGTATTAATCATAATTTAATGTTTTAAAACCTCATTATATTTGTAAAATTATATTAATTTAAATAATGCATCTATTGCAGTGTTGCAGTGAAACCTACAGCTTAGTGAACGGATATATCATTTCATGGAGCTGAGAAGGTTAAAGGCATTCTTTTGTAAATACACACAGATTTTAAAGTTTTAAGCCCTTTTCCCCCTTCAAAAAATTTTTAAATAAGCAAAGAAAATTCCCCTAAAAAACTTAATTCTAAATTTGGTAATGTTTATGTTTTGTTTTTTTTTATTCCCCTTCTCTGCAATCTATTTTGACATGAGGGATGAATTGTAAAAGCCTTTCTTCTATTATTGTGGTGAGATGACATTGCTGCATGCTTCCTATTCATGCTTCCCATTAAAATAATTTTTTTATATTTAAAACTTTTAGTTTTGGAATTTTTTTTTTTTTTAACTTTTTTGTTTTGTGTGTGCATATATGTAAATGATTGAAACATATTATATATGAATTGTGCTACTGCAATAAATTATAACTGGATAGTACCCATCAAGATTTAATGGTAAATAACTTGAATGTTCCATTAGAAAAATTCTTGAATTTTTAATTAGTTGCTTTTAAATTAATTATTGAAGTCGTGACAAATTTTTATATTGCATAAACGATTCCTATTTCTTGAAGACAAGCTAGAGATGCTGTCAGTCTAGCCTATTGACTGAAATGAAAGAACTATTTAAGTTTATAATTTACAACCAATTATGCTTGCCTTTTATCAGAAATTTACCTAAAAATACCAGGCAGAGCATTTATTTTTACTTACTATGGTCTCATTTATTTTATTTTATTTTTTTTTTTTTTACTACACGACCTTTAAAAGCTGCCATGAATTTTATTTATATCAGTCTCATTCTCTAAAAGCCTAATTTTGAAACTTGATGCAACTAACGATTTATAATATGTATTTTTTATTAACTAACCTATTGAATGGAGTGAAAGAACTGTAAGTTTATAATTTACAACCAATTATGCTTGCTTTTTATGAGAAATTTACCAAAAAATACTGGGCAGAGCTTTTGTTTTTACTTACTACAGTCTCTTTTGAAAAAAAAAAAAAAAAAAAAAAAAAAAATTATCTATTTTTATTATTATTATTATTACTTTTTAACTACCGTATTTTATGGAAGAAATGCCGCACTCCTCAAATTGGCCTGAATAAGCTTAAAAATATCGTAATCGCCGCACCCATTGTAAACACCGCATCCGTCGGAACGCTACTTTTGTCGACAGCGTCACATTGACCTAACTTTAATCAAAGTTTTCTGAGCAGTGTAGGATGCCTCGTTTTTAATATCTTAAGATGTCTGAAGTTTTATTTAAAATATTTAAATCCGATTTTAAATATTTTTATGAATTTTTAAATTAAGGGAACTCAGTTGGTATTTAAAAAAATCGTAAACGCCGCACATGGCGTAAACGCCGCACTTGGAAAAAAATTAACTTTTAAACTCGTAAACGCTGCGGCGTTTCTTCCATAAAATACGGTACATGGCCTTTAAAAGCTCCCATGAATTTTGTTTCAATCAGTCTCATTCCTTAAACGCTTAATTTTGGAACTTGATGCAACTAACGATTTATAATATAGTATACTTTTTATTACTTAAATGAATATTTTCCTTTCTTTCTGTTTTATTTATTTATTTACTGAAAAGAATGGCAAACTTTTCTTACTGACTCTCACACCTATATATTCTTGATAATGGTCAGAAAATGTAAAGAAAAGTTGTAGATCAGCTCATTTTTTTAAATTGATAATTACATGCAAAATATTTTAGGTTAAATATTTTAAATATAAAATTATTATATTTTCAAAACAATTTTGAGTGTTAAATTTTATTTAATGATAAACCATTCAAATAATAATAATAATAATATCAAAATCATATAACTTCTCCTCTTAATAAATATGTCATTATCGAAATGAATTATCACCAAAAATGGTACAGAAATCATTTTGCCGGGCATTGGACTCGAACCTGTGTCATCTACAAAAGTTCAGAGCTTTAAACTGGTGCTTTAGACCGCTCTGCTAACCAGACTTGCTCTTCCTTTCCTCTAAATAGAAGATCTAGTAAATTTAACATCATGCATGCGCAAATGTGTGGTTTTTTGACTGATCTTACAGAATCAGGTTTATGTTTTAATATATATGATTAGTAAGACTTCCAGTTATAACTTCCAAAGTTACAATAGCGAATCATGAATTCTCAGTACCACCCAAATTTTCTTTTATCAGTAAAATGAACAAATATTTTCTTTTTTATTCTTTATATGCATTATTAAATATTTCGGTTAAATTTTTTATTCAAATAACTGCTTCATATTTCAAATTTTGTTTGCTGTTATTTAATTTTGTTAGGAAAAACTGTCAATTAATATGTTGTATTTTGAGAGTACATTTTCTTTGTGGTTTTTAAATATTTATTGAATTCCAAATATATCTTTTTATTTATGTAATGCTTGTCTTTTTTAGCAATGTACAGTTTATATTTTACGTATAGCATATGCATTAAAAATATACTTTCATGAGTATTAAATTTCTAGATTTACCTTAAATATTCTAATTTGAATATTTTATTATTCCCCTTCCCCACACCCCTAAACATATATCCAACTCCTCATGAGGAAATATATAACTCAAAATTTTGTTTGTTTATTGTTAAATTTTCTAGAATGCAAAATTATCTGCTACAGTTACATAAAAAAAATTGTTTATTTGAAAAAAAAAAAAAAAAAAAAAAAAAAAAAAAAAAAACTTGAATCATTTCCCCGTTCTTTATTTTATTTTTATAATCATTTTTCTGTACATAACCATAACCATTATTCCCTTTTTCTTCTAGATCAGCCATACTCAACCTGCATCCCACCAACCTTTTATGTGTGTCCTTAGACACACAATCATTAATTCGTGTTTAAAAAAAAAAAAAAAAAAAAAAAAAAATCAGATGTGTTAAAAATTATTCCAAATCTTCCCTATTGCTTTGTATATTATTATGAGAAAATGAAATCTTCTCTTTTAAGGTGAGCTGGGGTAACTGGGCCATAGGCTATTGCTATTTTATAAAAATATGTTGATGTGTTTTAAGTTTTAGCTTTTGTCAACATTGCATCCCCATCTCTACTTCTTAAAACAACATGTCAGTTAATTCATAACTCTGTGTTTGCTGTGTCTCTGCTGTGTGTTGTGGAAAATTTAGGTTTATTTTTTTCACAAACAACGTCGATTTGGTTGAACTTCCTCGGCTGTTATTAAGATTAGGTGTATAAATAAATTAATATTAATAGGTATAAGGCCGGTGTTCCAGTTACACCGTAAACTTTTCAAGAATGTGGTAACTGGGACATGTGTCAGGGGTAACTGGACCATGTGGGATCCAGTTACCCCAGAAGTTATAAATAATTTTTTCATTTCTCTTACTTCGGAAAATTAATTTCTCCATTTTTTTTTTTTTTTTTTTGCTAATAATAAAAAAAAAAATTACATGTTACCTTATTAAAATTACATAATAAAAATTTTTAAAAGCATGTTGGCGGGTATAAACCAAATGTCTTAAGTGAGACAGCCAAACCTCGAAATTTTACAATACAGATGAAAAGGCATATATAAGACAGACATTATTAGAAAATTATCGAAACCAATAAAAAATAGTTCTGTTCAATATAAAAACAAGGTTACTTTCTCCTCAGATGAGGTAAATAAAAAGGAGAATAAGATACTTACGTACTTAAGTACCCATTTGTTCATACATTTATCTTCTTTATTTTTTTCTTAAAATACCAATGTAACTTTTATACTTATTACCTATATTAAAGTATAAGTACTTACTTAATTCTTATGATTTTTGCATAAATAAGTCTAATAATTTCACATTTCATGCATTTTTTAGACACATTGACAGCAAAGGTTTCCCTTACAACCCTCTTTAGTTGATATATAATTTACATGATCTGCCTTGTTTAAATTTTCTTAAGTTAATTATACTTTTTCAAATATGACCTGATACCCCATATTAAAAAAAAAAAAAAAAAAAAAGAAAAAAACGTGTAGAACACAGACCTACCTGGTTCAGTTGCCCCCTTTTTATGTGACCCATGAATGGCCCCATGAAGAAAGAAAGATGAAATATATATATATATTTTATTTTTAGACATTAAAATGTAATTTTAAAAGTTTCTGTCTGATAGAGTGAATCTAACTGAACACATTTACAAATGTTCAGACAAATGTTCAATTTATTATTCGAATGAACTTTAGCTTTTGGAAGCTGAATTGCCAGAATCTCCAGAGTTACATTGTAAAATCATAGCCCAGTTGCCCCACATAACCTTATTTATTGCTAAGTTGAAATTATGTTGAAATCTCCTAAATGTCATTTACTTACGCAGAAAATATTTTTCCTTTGCAATGGTGTATTATATATATATAACTCCACATTAACAAAAACATTATATAAAATTAATCAAATTTGAACTGTACACTTTTGCATTAAAAGGGAGAAAAAGGTTTTGCATTGGGAAAAACCCTGATTTTTAATATCTTTAGAAGTTAGGAAATCTGCATTATCATATTCCATTTCACACTTATTCAGTATTTTTTTCCCCTTATTTTTACATTACATTATATAAGAAAAGTGTGTTGCACTTAGCTAATATATGTTTGAAGCCCAGGGGGGGGGGGGGGAGGTTGAATATGGCTGTTCTAGATTATCCATTTAATAATGGTTTAGTATCCTAAATTTTAGTTTTACTTTTTTCTTTTTAGATGTCAGTAAATTGACACCAATAAAGCAGTTATGTCCAGATTATGTCGAGTTCAATCATATAAAAGCTGTCATTGCTGCTTTAAAGCATAAATATGGTTATGACGAAATTTCAAATTCAAATGAAGAACAAAAATCAGAAGTAAGTGAAGTTCTGTATAAAATTAAGTTCAATGTTGAAATATTCTATAAAAAGTCAGGTTCTATTTTTGTTTTTAAAAGCTTTACCATCCAAGAAAAACTGGTGTGCTTTTTTTTTACAAATAATTTGTCTTGCTTGAGATAAGAGTGCTTGATTCTAAGAAAGTGTACATTTTACATTTTCGTATTCAAATATTTTTGTCATTTGCATGAGAAGTTTTCTCCCTCTAAACTTTCTCTAGGCATAAAACCCGTGCTAGAACAAGGTTCATACTCCTCTAAAGGATCCTTAGGGTTGCCAGATTTATCTTAGAAAAAAATGGAAGATTTCGATTGACACCAATTAGTTTAGGTTTTGTTGCGCTATCTTCCTTTTTTATAGCATATTAAATTATGTAGAATGCACCAGTAAAATTTTCAGTAACTAATTTGTTTTAAAAGATGTTATTAGTCATTATTTTCCAACTGTATTTGCATTACATTAATTTATTAACATTTTTAACTAATTTTGCTCTCATTTATTTCAGTTAATTAAATTGTAAGAACAAAACTAAACCAAAACATCCTACAATTCATTGATGATGGTGAAAATTTTTGTAATGGGCATCCTACAAAAATAAATGTTTGTACTTAGACATAAAGAGCGATAACATATCAAACAAAATATCAAACCTAAAGATTCAGATATACTAAATTAAAAATTTTTAAAATGTAGATTACTTATAATCTATAATAATGTCAAGTTCAGATGATCTAACGCTACCCAAGAGTTCGCAATTGCACAGTTAACACAACTCTCTCAAGATTTTTGTCATCCTGATCGGAAACTAGCCGTTTTTATATTTGATGCACATGTGTATAACTTTTTTTTTGGCAAAAAGTGAAATTTTGAATCAAAATGAAAAACATTTTTGAAACTATAGAAGAAAGATGCTATATAAAAACAGAAGAAATCGTTGTACGGGAAAAATTAAATACATGCTGTGCGATAGTCCTAAATAATAATAAAAATTGTATAACTTTCAGGAAAAACTGCAACCCTAGGGGTTCCTGAAAATCAGGGAAATCTCTGGGGAACTTTTTTTGCTGTAAAATATCAAGGGTAAGTGAAAAATGTACTCCAAAACTTTGGAAATTGATCAGTTACTCTGGGAAATGCAAGCAATTGTTGTTATTCGCATGCACTGTAATTGTGGTTTCATAATGAATTCAAGCTGAGACCGAAAAAGCAACTATTCAAACACCAAAGAAAAAAAAAAAAGTTAATGAAGAAATATTTGAACTTGATAAAAATTTAAATTGTTAAATAGCAGAGTTGGAGAATGTAAACCAAGTTTCTTGTAAGATAATCATTGATAAAGAGTTTGCTTGATGGGAATCCATTGTCCCATTTATTAAGGATTTTGTTAATTCATAAATGATAATTTCTTCTGTCAAAAGAGTTTGGTATTTTTAAAAAATGTAATTGTTTAATCTTATAATGCAACAATAAGTTTATAAAATTTTTAATTTTTTAGATCTGTGTATGTGCTTATGATTCAGCAGATTTTTAGACAAAAATTTGTGTTTGAAGGTAGTTTCCAATTTCATGCAACTGAGTTAAAGGAAAAATTAATTATTATTATTATTTTTATTTTTATGTGATGTATAACTTTATTTTTGAGATTACATTTTTGGTGAGTGGGGCATAATACTGGCTTAAAAATTATCATTGGTTGTTAATATGGAAGAATTATTGGTCAGAAAAATAACCCGGGGGATTTTTAATTTTATTTATTGAAAGACTAGTATTATATTCATTCTCTAAAGAAGGAAAAAAAGAATATGCTAGCTAGCTCTAATTAAAAAAATAAAAATAAAACATCTAACCCATTGAAAATGTCATTAAAAAACTGGTATTCTCATTCATAAAACTGAAACATTTTATACTATGATTGTTAAAATGACATATTTATCATTTATATGTTCTACTTGGGACGAGATTAAAACTTCATGTAATATGAAAATTTTCAACTTTTGCTTTAAATTCTGGCAAAATCATTTGGTTATATTTCGTTAAAACTTATTTATCCTGTGTGTTGAATTTATTTTTAACAGCAGCAGAAACTTTTAAATGTGTATTCATATTTAAGTCCACTATGCAAGCTTAAAAAATATTTTGCTGACATGTTTTAAAAAATATTATTAATCTTGCAACATATTAATTTAGGGTTCTAATTTCAGAAAGGCAGAATTTTACTACTTGTAAAAATGGACATTTTCATTCACCAAATTAAAATGTTTCTCTATGATTAATTCAAACTTTTGTTATTTTTAATGAGTTTTCATTCCACTTGTGCTGAGATTAAAACTCATAAAATAAAATAAGCATTAAAATAAAACTTCCGATACACTGTCATTTTAAAGTGAAGTAGTTATTTTAAATTTTGTGATTTTACTGCGTAATAGAATCTACACATATTGATGTAAATGTTACAATCTCTGTCCCTCTTATAAAATTTTAATTTTTTTTCTAATAGTCATTTATTTTCTTAATTTGCTTCAAGTGATTGTGTGTATTAGTGATGGGCGATTTCGATTTTTTTAATCGATTTAATCAATACTATGGCCAACTCAATTTAATCGATACTATGAATTTTTTAATCGATGTCTCTAAGACAAAATAAGGTAATATCATTTTCATTTTCCTTCAAAAATTGAAGATAAAGTAGTTGGATGTGCCAATCCCAAAACTTTCATCTGCCTCATAAATGTTAAAACTTCAAAATTCACTATCACAGTGCCAAATTTAAATGATAACCTATGTGCATCGTGAGGATTCAAAAAGGATAGGTTCGTTGAAGTATGTGCATTTTTAAAAGAAAATATAAGCATTGCATTTTCCTAACAAATCACTGAATTTCGGCCCACACCCTCTTAGGCTAATGTCAGACGAACGTCTTTTTGCATGCTTTTTTCGCTTTTACGCCATCCCTACACCTTCGCTAGCATGTGTAGGGACGGTGTAAGAATGAAAAAAAAACGTGCAAAAAGATGTTCGTCTGGTATTAGCCTAGATGTCCGCAACGGAAAATCCCAATTCAAAGAGCATAAAAGCGGCAGCTGTTGGGCAGTATACACCCAAGCCTAATAAGGATCGATTTATCTGAAAGTGTAACAGAATATGAAGTTTGATTAAATTCCATGCCTTAGTTTTGAGATATGGCTATCACGAATATCACGCAAAAAAATAACAGTATAGCAGCACAGCCTGTTACATGATTAACACGAAAATCTCAGGAACAACTTATCTCAACGACACATAATATTAAGTTTGATGAAATTTCGGTCATTACTTCTTGAGATATTATCGCTAATATCGTGTAAATTCTGAAAAACAATGTTCAGGGGCTGGTACAGGTGGACAACCTCCCCCCCTGAAATTCTAGAATGTCCCTCTCCAGAACCATAGAAATTCCTCCTGGAGAAAAATGTCTGAATTCAACACTGCTAAAAAAAGGCAGCATAGCAGCACAACCTGTTATATCAGTTACACGAAAACGTAATCATGAACAACTTATGACAGAATATTAAGTTTGATGAAATTCCGTTCATTAGTTCTTGAGATATGATCCCTAAAATCGTTTAAATCCAGAAAAATGTGTTGAATTCCTGGGATAGCCCGGAGGGACATGTCTGCCCCCCCCCCCCCCCACACACACACTTGTTACACGCTCTTGGCACTTTTTAGCTCACATGCTATCAAAGCCTGAGATCTAATATGCCCGTCGGTTTTGTATGTATGTATGTATGTATGTACGTACGTAATGCGATAACTCTTGATAGAAATATCCGATTTGCTTCAATTTGTTTTCTATGTTCATTCTGCTAAGGCGCTTCCCTGATTAGTTTTGGGGGTTCATTGGTTAAGTATAAAGGGAAACGGGGGCTAATCCCCCCCCCCCCTTAGCTTAGATAAATGGGTTTTTCGTGCAGAATTATCACATTTTCTTCAAATTTTGGTATACCGGTTAATTTTGATAACGAATTTCTCTGATTATATTTGAAGGTTCATTGTTATAGTCTAAAGGGGGGAGGGGGACGGGGATAATACCCTCCCTAATTTAGATAGATGGGTTTTGCTATCCGATTTACTTCAAATTTGGTATACCAGTTTATTCTGATAAGGTGCATCCCTAATTAGATTTGGAAGTTCATTGGTTAAATATAAAGGTCGGGAACAAGGGGCTAATACCCCCTTAATTTAGATAAATGGGTTTTTCTTTCTGATTTGCTTCAAATTTGGTATACCGATTTATTTCGATAAGGCGCTTCCGTGATGACATTTGGTGGGTCATTGATTAAGTATAAAGAGGGGAAACGGGGCGGGGCAAATTCCCCCCCCCCCCTTAGTTTATTTTTCGAAGGGCATTATTCTTTGAAATAAGAGCATAATATACAGTTAGTGTGAATAGCCTGTGAGCTCAATGCCATCAGTTTAACTGGGCACTTTTCTTTTTAGCTCACAGGCTATCAAAGCCTGAGAGCTAATGTGCCCGCAGTTTCTGTATGTATGTATGTATGTACATACATACATACATACAGACACACATACATACATACATACATGTAACGCAATAACTCTCGATAGAAATATTCGATTTGCTTCAAATTTTTTTTCTAGCTTCATTCTCATAAGGCGCTTCCCTGATTAGTTTTGGGGATTGATTGGTTAAGCATAAAGGACGGGGGTACGGGGGCTATTCCCCCCCTTCACTTAGATAAATGGGTTTTTCATGCAGAATTATCAGATTTGCTTCAATTATGGTATACCGGTTAATTCTGATAAGACGTTTCCCTGATTAAATTTGGAGGTTCGTTGTTTAAGTATAAAGGGAGGAACAGGGGCTAATCCCCCTTAATTTAGATAGATGGGTTTTTCTATCTGATTTCCTTCAAATTTGGTAACCAGTTTATTCTGATAAAGCGCTTCTCTGATGAGATTTGGAGGCTTATTGTTTTAGTATAGAGATGCGATGGGGGGGGGGGGGGGGCTGATTCCCCTTAATTTATTTTTCGAAAGGCATTTTTTGAAGTAAGAGTATAAAATACAATTAGTATGAATAGACTGTGAGCTCAATACCATCAGTTTAACTCGATACTTTTCTTTTTTATTTATTATTGTTTCAGTGAGTGCACTCTGCATGTCAGCGAATGAGTCAGTAACTGTTTATAGTTTTTAGATTACTGCTGGGGAAAAAACAAAATATATAATCAAGGAATATACTTTTATTTATTTGTTAACCAGAGAAAAGCATGTTATTTCATTATTAATGGCTCTAGGATGAGAACATTTTTTTTTTTCTTAACAGCTGAAAATGTGGTAAACATTAAAAAGAAAAATATTTATAAACAGTAAATGAGATACGGAGATACATATTTTAAAAAAGGGAAAGAGATTTTAGTTAAATATATTATTAAAAGGAGAATTTTGATTATTAATTGGAGGATAATTAGTATGTGATGATTGGTTAATTACATTCATCACAGCTATTTTAAAAGAAGATTTGCAGGAGACCCTAAAAAGACTGAAAAACCATTTAACTTTTTAAATAAATTTAGAGCCTTCAAAATTTCGCTCATCTGCGCATTTTTAAGAAGAATGACATATGTTTATAGGAAGTGAGTCCCCATCTGTTTGGTTGAAGGAAATAAGGGTTAGAGTAGAAAGTACATCTTTTCCGGATGACAAAAAAAAATCTTTTTTTTTTTTTTTTTTATCTGATTGAGATTGTTTTTAAAGATAAATGTAAATATAATATAAATTATTATCAAAATTACATCTTAAAAATAATAATTTTAAAAGTTAAAAAACCTTATTATTTGACTCAAAGGTCTGTAGTAGCTTACTTCTGGGCCGCTAACATTGTTTAGAGCCCCCATAAATGGAGGTGAGGGGTGAGAGATAGTCGTTACGTACGGATTGATTCACTACGTTTTGGAATTACTATTTTTCAGCTTATCTGTGTGAATCTGTGAACATCAAAATATCGATTCAAGTATCGATTCTAGAATTTGGGAATCGATTCTTATTGCGATCGATTCTGTTTTATACGATGTCGATTTTAATCTATTCTCAAAATTTCCAGAATCGCCCATCACTAGTGTGTATTGTGCTTTATTATACTTATATTGTTCTTTTATTAATGTTTTAGTCAACTGCTGATAACAGTTCGAGTAATAACAGTAAACAGGATTCTCCTTCAGATACAAATGCTTCCAGTCAGTTGTTCAAAAGGAAATTTGAAAGTTCAAGTAATCCACAGAATATAAACCCTTCAACCTCAAAAAGGCTAAAAACCAATAAGCTTTTTAAATTATAGAATTTATAGTATATGAACATTTTTATCATTCTCAAATTTCCTCTTAAACACTTCTTGGGTAAGCTGTTTTACTATGTTGTAAAATAATAGTGATTAAAGACATTTATAAATAAATATTCCATGTGAAATTATATTTTAATGGCTTTCTAAGATCTTTTCTCAGGAATTTTGAATTTATTGTATTTTGTGTAACACATTTTGTACAAAACATCATATCCATGTACTTTATACTATGTTTGTAAATATTGTAAGCGGTGTTCATTAAACAATTGATTTTTGAAGTATGTATGCATTGTGTTTTGTTTATTTGATATAATCATTAGTAAATAGCTTGATTTTTTTTATGTGAAAGAATGAAATTGCATCTTATTGTCTGATGGTCAAACCTCCTGACCTTAAAAAAATAATAATAATCATTATCTAGATGCTGATTTAATTACAGAGTGACCTGCTACTATTTTTGAGTTTGATCCAAATGTTTTGACAAATTTAAGAAAATAAAAACTTGAGTTGCAACAATTGTTAATTTGGACGAATAATTCAGCAGTTCAATCCTTCCCTTTTTTATTTTTAAAGAAATTAGTCATGGATTTAGATAGCTTGCTAACACTATATACATATATTTGTGCATGTGTGTTATTTTTAAATTTTCCATTAACAATTATTTTTGTGTTTCAGTATCAATGTTATTACATGATATATGAAAAACTTACAACTGAATACATTTGAAAGAAAATATTTGGTACTTTTATTTTTCCTTTTTTCTTTAACAGAGAATTTTCAGGCTGTAAACACCCTTATTGCCTATTAGTGCTTTACTAATTAAAAATGAGTTCTATATTGTAATAACAGAAAACTTGTCATCGTTGGCTGCTTTATATACACATTTACATTAACTTGAAATCAAAATTGACACCATAGTCAGTGATGAAATATATAGCAGCGTTGATTTGTGGACAATACCACATCAATTAAAGATGTAATCTATATAATTCTTTACATCAATAAAATAGTAGAGATTATTAAACAGTAATGACACCATGGTCCTTTTAGCTAATAAAGTAGCTCACTAAATATGGTTAATTCCATAACGAAATTGAATGTGTGTTCACAACAACAATGCAAAAGAGACTGATGTTGCCAAACTGCAAAACCCAAAGTCTGGTAGAATTTGCAGATTATTCAGGGGCTCCCTGAATAAACGCTATGTTTGCCTGATGGTTGTGTGACACTGTTCATCTCCCACAAGACAAAAACTAGGCGAGACTTCCCTTTCAAAAGAATAAAAAATCACTGTATGAATTCTGAATAAATTTTATGAATGTCAAAAAATTGCTGCAGAATGTGGAAAAAAACTAAAAATCTCATAAACAAAATTATGAAAAATTCAAAAATTGCCTGTACGAATTCCAAATAAACTTTATTGAAAAGAAGACAGCATTCACTATACTGGGCTAAAATTTGAAAACTTATTTCTTTTACTAATGTAAAAAAAAATTGCCACAAAAAGTATAAAAATTCAAAAAATTGCAGAAAACTAAATTTTCAGTAGCACATTGTAACTGGAGTTTTTCTCAAATGTAAAAAATTGCAGTGGAATGTGAAAAAAAATTCTAAAACTTGATAAAATTCAAATCGGAAGGTGCTATTGTTGAAGGAGAAATTTTTAAAACCAAATTCCTTTTACGAATATAAAAAAAAAATTGCCCCCAAATGCCAAAAAGAGGCTGAATTTGCATTTAAAAAAAAAAAAAAATCACTGTACAAATTCCTAATAACGTTATTAAGAATAAGACAAGATTTACTACATTGGACTAAAAATTGAAACCAAATTCCTTTTATGTATGTGAAAAAAAAATACTAAAAATTAAATGAAAGAAATTTAACCTAAAAGTCCCAAAACTGGTTTTGATGTGCATAACTATAGACATAGAGGTACCTGCCTGTCACATCTTGTAGCTCTATGCACAGACAAACTTCTATCATTATTATTATAGACTTAGTTTTGATTTTGATGTAGATGTATATCCCAACTATTAAAAGAAATCTTAATTACATTTTTTTTTTCTTTTTTTTTTAAAATTCTCTCTTTAATATATATTTATCAGAAGAAAGTATTGAAATCATGAAAATAACTTTCATTTTTTGATGGATTTACACAATTTAGGTTGACCTGAATGCCATTTGACATATTTGAAAAATATCTCAGTTTGTGGTACAAATTTTAAAGCCACTCTGTCCCAATAACTAAAGCATGAAATTTCATCAAATGCCATATTTAATTAGAGCTTAGCACATACATGTACTTATTAGATTTTGGCATGTATAACCCAACAGGCCGAACTGCAATTTTTGCAATTTACATGATAACTATATTTCAGCATCTCGGGTGAAATTTCATCAAACTTCACATTCATTTAACCCTTGACATAAATTGATGCTGATTGGATTTTGGTGTACCATAAACTGGGGTAACTTTGTCCCAAATTTCTCTGTTTCATCGTTTCGTGGCATGTTCAGCATCTCCATTCTCTTATTTTATTTAAAAAATGAATATCATGTTAATTTTTTGTTTGCTAAAAACATATAGAACCACACCATTATCATAAATTTGTCGACATTATTTTTTTTTTTACCAAAAAATGTTTTTGAAAGTTTTGGGCCAATGTTACCTTGAATTGGGATAACATTAGTCCATGTGTTAAAATAAATGTTATAGGGCCCACAACATGATGTGGACTTTAAAATTATGTATTCAAATCAAATACAATATTCTAAATGGTACACACAACAAAGCAGGATTTCACAAACACATTTAAAATATTAAAATCTGCGTTTCGAATTGCTTCTGCGATCGTCATCAGGATAAAATGATGTTACACACAAGTCTAATAGTTCAAAGTGGACATAAACGTCTAAGAGTACAGAAGATTTCTTGACTGGAGAGTATGCAAACGTCATCAAGTTCCCATGGTTACCCAAAGGAGCAAACCACAACAGTAAAAAAAGGGGGAGGGGTGGAAGACAAAATAAACAGACTGCATTAATTAATTATAATTATTATGTGGACAAATGTTAGCCTATTAAAAAAGACATGGAGGGGGAGGGTAAGAAGTGTATACATGTAAAAAAACAGTAAATTAGCATATATTTTAATAAAAAAATTATTACAAAACACATAAATATTGCTTAACGTGGATTGTCCAGGTCTGAGACTGCATACTGTTTTTTCTTAGACACAAGTTTTGGTGGACTGATTTTTGCAACAATATCGTTTCATTCATGCACCATAGAGTCCACGCCGCTGTGGCCAGCGCCAACACTGTAATCTCTTTTCCATGCAGTCAACACAAACCTCCGTTGATTTAAAAGTAATCTTTTCGGGATAGATATTTCCATAAACAGCACAAGTACAAAATTTCCAACGTTACAGTCATCTTTGTCAATAGCTTTCTTGTTTGGTTCAGAGGAACCAATACACTGGATGAATTTTCAGCAAAATTATTTTTTGTATAAGCACAAACGTCTAATTTCATAAGTATACAAAAAATAAACAAAAAAATTTTCTCAAAAACATCAATGTTTACATTCAAGAAAATAAGAAAAAGCTCCCCTTCAAATATAACATTTTTTATACCTTGACAGGAAGTATATACAAAAATTTAAATGATAATTGGTTGGGCCAAAGTTGCCCCAACTAGAAAAATGCTTTTATTTTAAACTCAGGAAAGACACTGCATAATCCTACATTAGGCCTTGATCTACACTAAAAAGGTTATATTAATACGTACTTACCAAGGTCCAAATAGATTAATTTACAGCGTGGTAGACAAAAGTTGTAAGAGCAAAATTCTCACCGTCTTTACACATTTTTGTTTGACTGGTGCTGCCATGGTAAAACCTGGGTGAATTACTTATAATGACTCAAGCTAATGCTACCACCTATATTTTGAAACTGAAACTTTGTCAATAATTCACGTGATGTAGAAAATATAGCAGATATAACCTTTTTTTCTTCTTGGACCAAAGTTACCTCAGTTTACGGTACTTCGCAGAACAGGTGGTGGTGTCCCATTTTCAATGATTTCATAATAGCCAGATCTCAGCATGTTTGGGATGGAATTTCACCATACTTAATATCTAAGATGATTATGAATTACTTTTGATTCAGTATTGGTTTTGATCATTCCCCAGAAGATGTTGCCATACCATGCTTTTTCTAATGAGCATTATAGCTTGCCTCACCTTCTATTGCATAGAAAAGAACTAAATTTTAAGTTTGAGATTAATTTTAGGAATACATATATAAGTTAATCTAATTTTCATACTCAACAGGAGGCACTGTTACGCTTTGCTTTTTTTTATTCACTGATCACTGTTACTCAGTATTAAAATCTAAGAAACACACTATACTTTGTAGTTATTAATTTGTGACTCTACTAATAATTGATTTAATAATTAACAATAAGGAGCGTGGTGCAATATACTAGAAGCGTGACAAATAAACAACATTAAAAGCACCAAAAATTTTTTAATTTAAAGCATACCGGTTTCAGTAGCATGTAGCATACCTTCCTCAGACTTCCAATGAGGAAGGTATGCTACATGCTACCGAAACCAGTATGCTTTAAATGAAAAAATTTTTGGTGCTTTTAATGTTGGTTGTCATGCTTCTAATAATTGATTTATTTAATACTTTCTTAGAGGCATTATTTTTTGATGTTTGTAATTTATTGCAAATAATTTTTTGCTGTTCTAAATATTAATAAAGCGACAATTGGAATTAAAAGTGCAGGCTCCTTTTAAGGAGAATTATCAAGGTGAGTGCTGAATATTGAATACTTTGTATCTTCTAGCAAAAGGATGTTTAACTAATACATCCTACATATTAAATAAAGCTGTGCACATTGTTTAGTGACATCTTTATTACGATAACCAAGTAACATATTTTTGGGGGTAACTTTTAAATATTTGTTTGTATTTAGAAAAACTCAGTTCAGCATTTTTAGACAAATGTCCTTTTTAGTCCCCCTTTTTAATAAAAATGTGTTGAGAGCCCTGGAACTGCTTCAGCTAAATATTCTTGTAGCATGCAAAATAGAATATATAATTAATTTAGAAACTAACTAAGTATTAAATATTTAAGTAACCCTACATTTCAGATGAAAATGTTGTGATTAATTCTTTTAACTACAAAGAAGCTGTAAAAATCTTTATTAAGGAAATATACAGACATAGCACTTAACTTCAGTTTGAAAAATTCTGGTGAAATTTTGCTATGTAATTATTTTTACTTATCAATTTGTGTAATTCTTAAAACTTAAAAGATTTTCTTTTCTTTTCAGAATAAAAAGGGTATTTTTTCTCTTAAATTTTAAATATCCTTCTTAATTTTTTAAGTGTTTAAAAGCATATTTTGCTTCCCCTATATTCCATAATGCTATATATAAAAAATAGCATTAAAAACTGTTTTTATTCAGAGATTTTTTGGAAAAGAAAGGGTATTTCTTTCTTTCAGTTTAATTTCTCATTGCATTTTTCTTTGCATATAGAATGTTTTTGCACCAAATCAATGTATGACACAATAAAAATAGTTTCTTTCAAATTAACATAATATGTTTCCATGCAAGTTAAGATTGTGTAACATGAAATGCAGACTCATTCTTGTAAAGTATTTTATATGTTATACTGTTCTATAAATTCATAAGTTCTTGTTTTCAAACATTTGTCATTTTTAATTTGTAGCATATTTAGTAAGGAAATTTGCTTATAATGGTATAATTCGCATTGCAAACAGAAAACAAGTTAGTATTTATTTCTATATTTTTCATGCTAATTATCTTTCCCTACTTCAGTTCTGTATTTAGAAGAAAATTTAACTTATTAAAATGACTCGAACAATGGATATATGTAATGTGAAATAGAAAATCTATATTTAAAGTCAAACATTTTTCATTTTATATTGATTTATAACTTATTTCAGTCAGCCCTAAGTTATAAGGAATTATTATATATTTAACTAAAATTAAAAACTGTTTACTGAAAAGGTGCATAAAATGTATTAAAATATTCTGTTACAAAATGAACTGGTCTTTAAAACTTAAAAACCATTGATGTTTAAAAATCATATGAAACAGATTCCTGAGATCTTTCGACCGCAAACGTGATCATTTTCAAAGGATACTTTCGCTGGAATATCGCATTGACTGAGCTATTTATACACCAGCCTGGGAAAAAAGGAACCAGTCTATTATTTGTTGGCGGTGTCTATGAAGTTGTTTCGTTCCAATGCTGAAGTGTTAGATATTTTTAAAATATTAAACCAAATATGAGGTATGTCATAGGATAAAACATTGTTGCATACACTATTTTCTTTGCTTAAAATCTCCAATGATTCCCTAATTCTCAAAGCATAATAATCTGATGTAGGTATAATAACTTTTACATTCTCGAAATCTGTTTTTAAATTTTGGCGTTGATTCAATCTGGAAAGTGCTGTAGATGGTCAGTTAAACTTGATCTCTTATGTGCTCCCCCAATCTTTCTTTAAATTTTCGAGTGGTCATACCTATGTAGCTTAATTCCTTCTGTTTTTCTGTTTGAAATGGGATAGAATAAACACCTGCAATTTCTTTATTAGGTATGGGATCAATTTTCCTTTAAATTAGAGCCTTTAGTTTTGTAGGAGGTTTGGCTATTAAATTGATATCAAATTTCCTTAAGGCATATTTTAATCTTTCATATAATCTTGGTACGTAATCGAAGCTGCAGATTCTAAGTTCTCTCATGTTTATTCTTTCTTTTTGATTTTTATGCTTTACTTCATAAATTAATTTATTTATGTGCTGAGGGGAAAATTCTCTGCTTTAAATTTGCAAAATAAATTACTTAACCAGTGAGCATATAAAATTAAAATATGAAATAGTCTTTGTAGTAATTGAGCATCATAAATACTGGTTTAATTTTTCGTACTGTTTTGTCTAATAAGGTAATTGTTTTTTTGTTTTTTTTTTTCTTCAAAAATTCATTATGAACCATCTAAAAGAAATCCATAACAATTTGCTACTATCCGTGTGTATTGGTGGATTTTTTTTCCCTGTGCATGTTTTAAAAAAATAAAAGAAAATGTGTAATATACAAATATAGTTACATTATCAATAGAAACTGTAATATTTTTTTCCTTTTTTATTTAATTTAAATAAGAATTTATTTAATTATGTTCAAATAAAGATTTCCCATGCAAATTCTTACTATTAAAAAAAAAAAAGTGCTTTTTTATTAATTGTATTAAGCTAAAAGTGTGTATTTTTAATATGGTTTGAATTGAGGATTAACTTTTCAAAATGGAAAATATATCTTTTATTTTTCTTTGTACTTTTAAAATTGCTTTACATTCCAGCAAATTAATTAAAAACTTGTATATCACACTGCAAGCAGTACTGATTAAATTATTGAGAAGCATTTAGATAATTCAAATCTCAAAGCCCACTTTTCTATACCCAATTTTCAAAACCCGATTTTTATTTGTAATATTTATATATCAAGTTATCAAGCAACTCATATTAGAACTAAACAGCAAGAACAGTGCATAATTTTAATCGTTTGAAGGAAGAATAATTTTGATTGAGTTATTTCAATAATATTGAGATTTGATAAACATTATAAGTTGATATTTTATCCATAACAATACTTCACTGCTAAAATATATTTTTTTTAAATCATAACCTGAAGGTTTGATTTTTTTAGGCTGTGGGGTGCATAGGCCTGTTGTGTCTATTTGGTAATCTGAGACTGGCTGAAAGGGATAATACCATTGCACAGTCATGAGTATATAGTCAAGATTTTATTTAGGGAGAGCCAAATATGATAACTAGAAAACAGGACTTCTGCTTTTTCAGAATTTAGTATCGCCCCCGATAAAAAAAAAAATATATATATTGATAGATAGTACAAAGCATAATTCAGTTTGAAGACAAAACAACACGCTTTTATTTTATATAAAATGACGTCATTCACATCCGCCGTCGAATTCCATAGTTACGATCCAGTCTTAAACAACATCTACAGAAGTATGCATATGACGTCTCTATTGCGGAATAATACACAAATTCAGCAAAAAAAAATGATATCATTCAAGAAACTTGACAAAAAAAAAAAAAAGGGATATAAGGATTCATATGTTTGTAACATTAATATGGATACATAAAATTAAATATAGTTTATAATAGCTGTATGTTTTATCAGAAATCATAAATTTATATTTTTTCAATATAGCACATATTTTAATTACAATTTTTTTTCTGTTGTTGTGGGAAAATGGCGACCAAAAGATATATTAAACTACTATTTTCCAACTATTTTTCCTTTACTTCCTACAGAAATGGCATACTTCAGTTGCCAAAATTAAAAAAAAAGTCATTGAAAACTACAAAAAAATTAATGTTTCAAAAATAAATTGCAATGCATTTTTCAAACAAATTTCATTTAAAAGTACCTTTTTCCCCCCTATACGACAGTATAAAAATTGAAAATGTGCGATGCTTAGAAAAAAAATTGCAGTAAAGATTATCCCGTTCAATGATACATCTGCTTTGTTTTACGGCTGGCTTATTTAACGGAACGTTATTTTTTGGAGACGACATTTTAATAGCTGGGCGAAAGAAGTAGCACATCGGGGACTAAAAAATATTAAGCAGTAGTTGTTTCTGACTAAATAATAATAGGTAGCTGTTGGTTTAAAAAAAGGACCACAGTTGTATACTTCCATTATCTGTATTTTTTATTTTATTATTATTTTAAATGTGAGCTATTTACTTAGAAAATATGTTGTGAATTATTTAAAGGACAAATGTGTCATCCATCTCGCATTAGCTACACACCGTTTTATATATTTATGCAATAAGAAGAGAGTGGAAATAATGCCCAATCTACATTTTTATGGATAAATTAGTTCATTTCAGGGTTCACACAGTCCTTATAAAATACTTAAAAGTCCTTATTTTTACTTTTCATTTCTAAGGGCCATTGTAAGTGCCCTATAATTCAGGTGCATAACACACACTTATAATTTCAGAGTACTTTTATTTTAGGGTGGGGGAGGTTGTATTTACCATATTACTCGCACCTCCTTCTTTACATAGAATCTTTCATCTTGACATATGAAGCAAAAAAACTTGTACTTTTCATGCAGTCTGAGGGTAAACATTGCAATTTATGGTCATCTTTTTTTTTTTTTTGGGGGGGGGGGGGGTGTTAATTTTCAATCTTTCATTTTTGTAACCGACATATAACATGCACCTGTAAATTTCTATCAGTTTTCTGGTGTCAAAAGTATTTGTTATGTGTCGTAATAAATGGTACTTAATTTTCACTAATATTCCTTAAAAGTCCTCATTTTTCATTGAAATATATTTACCTTAAAAAAGTTTTATTTTTTTCTGAAACTAAGAGTGATAACTCTTAATTTGATTTATAGTAATTCTTAAAAAGAACCTTGCATTTCTTTGTGGGATACTCAGACTAATAATTAAAATAATGTGACTATCAACATTACAATTCATGAATTAAGTTGATAGAAAATTCTTATTCAAGCATAAGAAAAATACGATGATTGCACGACATATTCAAATAGAAAACCTTTAAGAAAAACACTTTACTTTTGCGAAACATATAAAAGACAGCCTCTCCTACATGTTTAAAAGTGCTTTCAAAGCTATCAATCACTCTTTATAAGAACTAAATTTTATTACAATAATAACTAAACATGAAATGTTGTATTTTACCATTGTAAATTATTTTAATTTACCTAAAAATAAGTAAAGTTGACACACAATCCAACTGAAAAAAAAAAAAAAAAAAAAAAAAAAAAAAAAAATCAAAGCATAAAATTAACAAAAGTAATTTTATGCTAATTTTTTTTTTTGTTTGTTTTCTTAATAAAATAAGTAAACAAAGAAACTCCAATTTTGATTGTAGCAAAACATGATTAAAGAAACTATAGCCCCAAGAATTTTATAAGTTCCTTCATCAGACTGAAATACCTATACTATGACAGAAGCAATTCTGGAGAAATTATGAATTATACAAATAGAAGACAGTAAAAGCTTAAAAGAACACTATAAATAACTATCAGCTGTTAAAATAATATATTTTTAAAGTAACAAGTAATATATGTAGTAACTGCTAAGTAACACATCATTAGTTCCCATCAAAAACAAAGGAAGATAATTTTTGAAGAAGATCAAGAGGGGCTAGAATCAGAAAAATAATTCATAGAGATAACAGATTAGAAAACTCTAAAAAATAGTGAGAAAAAACCGCAAAAGGATGAACTGTTAACTGGATGACAAAGAATTGTTAAAAAGCATAGAATAATTTTGGAATACTTTTATTTCAATAAAGTTGAAAATAAGGTTGTATTTATTTTATTTTCTCAATATTTAAGTACACTTATTTTTCACAGATTTTAGCTGATTTGTGTAGTATGCAGTAGGGGAATTTTTTGCATCAGCTATGTGATAGTAACACAGTCTTCCCAAAATCTTTGCTAAAAAAAGAAAGAAGTTTGTATGTCTGTGTGTGGGGTGGCATAGGCAAATCTACCGCACATAGAGATATGAAAATTTGGATGAGGATAATCTAAGGCAGATCCTGATGCACTTGAGGCCCAGATTTTTCATTTTTTGTTAACCAAGATATTAATTAAAAAATCATAATGAACATCGAAAATGGCGTAAAAAGTCACAGCAAAGTGGCTGAAAACCTATTCTGCCATTAAAGAACCAGAGTCGGAAAATTCAATTTGTTTTGCATCTTTTGCAGCACACACCAGCTTAATAATTCAAAATAAGATGAAACAAAAAATACACTCTTAAATTTTGTACTCTGATCTTTCTAACAGTGTAATTCATTTTAAAATATATCGATATTAAACCTTTCTAAAAAGTTATTTTCAGAATGTCTTTTTTCGTGTTTTTCTCTTGTTTTTCGAAGCCTGTATCCGGTTAACTTTTCGAAATACGAGAAAACTAAAAATACCAAGCTATATCTAAGTGCTTTTATATTTCTAATGGTGAAATTCATTTGAAAAAAAAATCACTATTAAACCTTTAGAGAGAGGGGGAAAAAAAGGAGAACACCCTCTGCAATTTTTGAAATACTGCATCCACTTTCAGGAACAAAATACAAAAAAATTAAGTACACACTTATAGATAGTACCTTCTCTTTTCTAACAATGTATTTGTTTTAAAAAATATTAATATTTACTATTTCAAAAATCACTTCTAGAACTCTTTTCATGCATTTGTCATACTTTTTTTTCCTCCATTTCTCCACTCTAGAATATTTTCGAAGTGGTTTTCCTTTGTGCGCATGCACTGGGAAACCTACATCTTCAACAGAAAGAAAAAATATTTGAGTTTAAAAAATGGCAGTTGGCGTTTTATAGGTTTTTTTCTGTAACTTTATATTCAGCTTTCGATTCTGACCTAAACATCAGAAATTAAATTGGCAATCACTATTATGATATTTCCCTTAGTTAGATTATTTGATTAGATAGATTTTCATTTTAAAATATAAATTCCTACAAATTTGAGTGTATACGTTGTCGAGGGTAGTGGGGCCACCAACATTAGGCTTGCTTGGAAAGATATTTGCTTAAAAATATAAAATCGAAACTGACTGGATTGTGCATAGCACGTCTAGTGTATGTTGCCAAAGGCAGTGGAGCTTACTTTAATATTTACTTGCTATATATTTGTTAATACATATACTTAATTTAACATTTTATTTTCTAAAATCTTAGCAAAACTAGGTAAGATTTTAACACTTCAAATAAAATTAAGCAAATACTTTAAAATACTTTGACAACTAAAAAAAAAGAAGACATTCTTCAAGAAGAGTAACAAGAATATTAAGTTTAAAATATGAATTTCCCGAGGAGATATTTTAAAAATACGAATGCATCATATGTCCATAGGTTTAATATTGGTGAGGGAATTTGATATATTTATGATTTATATTTGATATATGATGATAGGTATATTTAATGTAATGGGCAGAGCTTTGTAAATATATCATTTTACTTGCCACTGGTGAGTGGAATTTCTGACGGGGCTAGTGAATTTTTAGGTAGTTTTTGGAAAACTGCAGGCTATGCTGCAAAAAACTTAATTTTTTTTTCCTAGTTGGATATTTGTTGCAATTTTCCAGATTATAGCGATGCGAATACGGTACTAAGTTTATCATATGCTCAACACGTTTCCCTTTTGTATATATTTGTTAAATTTATTGGGGAAGACATATTAAAATGCATTGTAGTAATAATCATTAACTGTTTATCCAGTCACTTACATTTTGCCATAACAATTTTCAACTGTGTGTTGCATCTTGCTGGCTGGCAAAATATATCCTTGACTGGTAAGATTTTCTTAAAATTCCAGACCCCTGGTAATGAGGTCGCTCAGCTATTACTGAATACAAATACAACTTTGAAAACTTCTTATTTTTAGCATATTCCAAATGTTCTTATTTGCTTTTCAATTGATACAAAGTAAATTGTAGTTTATACCAGCCAATAGCATTTAGAAAAAATGCTAATTTGGGAGAGAGTAGAATTAATTATTTATAGGCTTGAAAATTGAATTAATATTTTTATTTTTCTGTTATTAGTCAAACTTGAAGGAAGTGATCAAATAAGATGTTATCCCAATAAGGTATTTTTTGATATTTTAAAATTTGGAGTTGTCAACGAAATTGTCGAGAACCTTATTAGTAACAGAAGAATAAAAAGCCTCTAATAATTACAACCTATTTCAAATCATTTAATTTGCTAATAAAGAATTTGAACTTTGACATCTTTTAATGGTGCAGATTTTTATTTCCAAAAGTTAAATCGCTGCTTCATTCTTAATATTTGATGATTTATAATGATAGCCAAGCCTGGATTCTTGATGGATATTATTACTGTATCAATATAAGGTGTTTATTTTGAAGAGGAGAGGGATAGGGCAAAATAATATTTAAAAATTTTCATTTTTAAGTATACATTTGGGATCATAGGCCATAATTGTAAGCTGACGAAATGTGTTTGGTTTAGCATTTATTCAACTTCAGCTAATGAAAAGAAACTGTCATTTGGGACAGACATGACTTTAGTAAGTCATTCTGGATAAACTATGCTTTTTTCCAGTCTGCTTTGATCCAAGAAACTCCAATGTAAAGTCAAAAGTAGTTAACATTTTAAAAAACAAAGTTGGTGCAATATTTAATATATAGAAACTCCTTATGATAAAATAAATTACATGCGGTTATTTTAAAAAAAAAGAGAGAGAGAAAGGGTACATATTCCCTTGATCAGTGCACCATAGAGCAAAGGATTTATTGTTCGATGTACTGCACTATCTCGAATCGAAAAAATAGAATTGTTTACACACTTATAGCTTTGTTTATTACTTACTGAAAATATGATGCAAACCCAATTTGTGTAAGAAAAGGAAAGAAAACAAAGTGAATTATGTGAAAAAGATTTTCAATGAAATGTTAGGTGAAGAGGTACTTCAACCCAGGGGTGCAGAATATGGCCGATCCGGCGATCTAGGATCAGGGGGAAATTTTCAGAAACATATACAATTGATTTCGATTTTAACAACGAATTCCATAATTCCTTGAGATAGAACAATTTCAGTACAAATAAAAATATCCGTATGGCGAACTTCACAAAATCGATCTCAGAATAATATGTATCGTATATCAGGGGTGATTATGTTCCGAATTTTCCGAAAGTTTAAGACATTCGGTTCCAAAAAAAAAAAAAAAAAAAAATCGGTCATCTGAAAATTCGGACATAAAAGTACCGCGAATTTCGTCACAAGATCGCAAAATAACCGCACATTTCGTCAGAAGATCGCGAAAGAACCACAAATTTCGTCAAAAGATCGCGAAAGAACCGCAGGTTTCTTCAAAAGATCGCGAAATAACTGCAGGGTTCGTCAAAAGATCGTGAAATGAACGCAAATTTTGTCAAAAGATCGCAAAATAAATGTACATTTCGCCAAAAGATCGCGAAACAATCGCAAATTTCGTCAAAAGATCGCGAAACAATCGCAAATTTCGTCAAAACAGGGCGAATAACCTATTTCGTCAAGGAAAAGCGAAAAAAACCGCAAATTTCGTCAAAAGATCGCGAAATGAACGTAAATTTACTCAAAAGATCGCAAAATAAACGCAAATTTTGTCAAAAGATTGCGAAACAACCGCGCATTTCGTCAAAAGGGGCGAAATAAAGGCGCTTCAAAAGATCGCGAAATAACCGCAGGTTTCGTCAAAAGATCGTGAAATGAACGCAAATTTTGTCAAAAGATCGCAAAATAGATGCAAATTTCGCCAAAAGATCGCGAAACAATCGCAAATTTCGTCAAAAGATCACAAAACAACCTCGAATTTCGTCAAAAGATCACAAAACAACCGCGATTTTCGTCAAAACATGGCGAAATAACCGCGATTTTCGTCAAAACAGGGCGAATAACCTATTTCGTCAAAGAAAAGCGAAAAAACCCGCAAATTTCGTCAAAAGATCGCGAAATGAACGTAAATTTACTCAAAAGATTGCGAAATAAACGCAACTTTTGTCAAAAGATTGCGAAACAACCGCGCATTTCGTCAAAAGGGCGAAATAACCGCAAATTTCGTCAAAAGATCACGAAAAAAATCGCAAATTTCGTCAAAAGATCACGAAAAATCGCAAATTTCGTCAAAAGATCACGAAAAATCGCAAATTTCGTCAAAAGATCACAAAAGAATCGCAAATTTCGTTAAAAGATCGCAAAAAACTGCAAATTTCGTCAAAAGATCACGAAAGAACCGCAAATTTCGCCAAACGATCGCAAAACAACCGCGAATTTCATGAAATGATGGCAAAACAACTGCGAATTTCGTCAAAAGGAAAGATATATAACCGCAAATTTCGTCGAAAGATCGCGAAAAAACGCGAATTGCGTCAAAAGATCCATGAAAAATACATAGTGTTGGGAGTGGATTTCCCCCACTCTGCTGTAACCTTTCAGAAAATTTGCTGTGAATTTTAGGAATTTTTTTTTCACTCAGAATCTCCCCTGTCATATATACTCGCGCATAAGTTGAGAAATATTTGAAAAATAAATTTTCTATACCTACGGTAATACAGCACTTACCTATAACATACCGTAAAATTTGGGGGAAATTTTCGTGTAGATTGGGGGAAATGTTGGGAGTAGAAACATTTTCTGCAACCCTGCTTCAACCTAACATTTAAAGATAACATGTTTATTCACTTAAATTTATCATTTTACAAAGTTTTGCTTAAATTTAAGGCTACATTGTTAATATATCCTTTTTAAAAAACCCGCTGAACTTCTTTTATTTAGTAAAAGTTGTCTATGTTAAATAAACTTAACCCTTTGCACCCCAATTTGTGAATGAAGCGAAATTCACGTCGTTTGCTTTACTCTTTACTATTTGAAGGTAGAAAGTTTATGATATAAAGTGGAATTTTAGAAAGATTCATTCATTGATACTGACTTATTTGAATTGGTAATTATAGATAGGGATGCACAGAATATTCGGTATTCCACCGTAGTACCGAATATTCGGTTAGGCCGAATATTAAAGTATTCAGCTTGCCGAATACCAAAATATTCGGCTAAACTGAATATTTTAAAAGAAAACATGTAAAAATATTTTTAAAAACCTTACATAACTTCTACTTTTAACTGTCAATTAATAAAGATATTCAGAAAAATTAGAAGTAGCACAATATTTAAATAAAAGAGAATGCTTTTACATTATTTGCTGTTTGAAAAAAGTCACTTTAAAAATTTAACCGTTAATGACGACCTTAATAGGAATTAATGATATTCCTAAACATCTGGCAAATAATTTGTTTCTAGATTTTCCACAAACAGGGTCTCTAAACGAAATGAAAAAAAAAAAAAAAACATTCAGATGTGATAATAGACATATAGACACAATTTGATCGCAATTCGCTTATTTAGTCAAAAATACACTGTATCTCACTTCAGGTCAAACTTGGATTTTCGTTTGTTACTTTAAAAAGAATGAAGATATTGTAACTATATTTTGAATAACGTTACTTTGATTTCTGCGAAATATAATGACACGACGAGAAGTGCTGGAAGTTGCCACTATTCATATCGAAACAACATTGAGCTAGACATTCCTTTATTCAGAATACAGCTGGCACTATTTATATTGTGTCACTGACCAAAATTCAGTCACTTCCAATATCATGATCACATTTTCTACAAGCAAAATTAATATGATGCAAATCTCGCTTAAATATTTTCATTATTATTAAAGTTGTGAACGAAAATTCAGTTTCGGATTATAGTGGCACATTCTGTATTTTTTATTGAATTTATTGTATACAATGATGAAATAAGTGGATTGAAATGTTGTACCTGTTCAAAAAGTGTTAATCTTGACCACACATTTCTCCCCTGAAAGTTTCTTACAGTATTTTTAAGAAACGATGTTTGCACAGGTTATTCCTACCCAAGGTTAATAGACATGTAGTTAGTCAATTAACCTTGGTTCATACCAGCCTCTGAAAATGATCGACCCTTCTAGACACTGCCGTGTGATGCATTTAAGAATCAAAAATTTCCTTGTTAAATCAAAAGGGACAGAAACGTTATTCTTACTGGACTACCACCATTCGAATAGATTGTATTTATTTATTTTTTACCTCTGTCTCCCCTGATAAACAGTATATCCCTGTCAATTTTCTTACAATTCCTTCAAAATTTCTCTTCGATTTTCGAATTTTTGTTTCAGAATGTAAGACAATTTTATTAATTTTTTGTAATTCACAAAAGAAGCCATGAAATTAAAAATTTTATAATTTTTTTTTTTTTTAACTACTGTAGAACCTTGATTATCCGAAGTAATTAGGATCGATCATCTTTCGGAAAATCGAAATTTTCGGATAATCGAGAATGCTTCAGTTTTAAGATTAAGGAGAAATATATGCAATATTTCTTATTATGGTAACAAGTGCTTAATAAAAAGAAAGTAGTAGCAAAATAGAAACAAGAATAAATTACCTGAATTTTAATTTTGAAATTAAGTACCTTTTACATGTATCACAAGGGTTTGAAAAAATGTTTTGTTTGTCGCAGTTTCGATTGCCTTTGCTTTGAAACTCTATCACAGAGTTTTTAATATTATTAGTTCACCAGTATCACAGTCTTTCTGCGGCTCCAGGCATACCAAACCTTTTGCAAAACATTCAAAAGCTTCAGAATTGCTAATTTTTTCGTTTTCTTCGTTCCACTCTGCAGCTTACGGGAGCTCAAGTTAAATTCAAAGGAACTGTAAGAAAGGGGATCGAAAATATTTATATCTACTCGTAGTTCGGAAAGGACCGCTTGCACACAAGAAATATGATAGTTAAAAAAAAAAACTTTCAAAATGGCTTTGCACACAAAGAATGTGATAGAAGAAAAAAAAAAAAAGGCTAATGGATTTGCACACAAGGTATGTGGCAGTAGAAAAAAAAAAAGCTTTAAAAATGGATTTCGGTTAAAAGAGGTTCTACTGTATTCTTAAATAATTCGCAGCGTATTTTTTAAGTATACAGTTTACTTGTAAAAATGTCTTGTTTATAAAAATGAAAGTATCTGTGTTAAGTAAAATTGTTTTAAAATTTAACTTCTTAATACCTTTAAACTCTGAAATGTAAAAGTATTCGGCCAGCCTAATATTCGGTATTCGGCCGAATAGTTATTATTCAGCTGATCGAATATTCCGTATTCATCCTAACAGCTACTATTCGGCTAGCCGAATATTCAGCATCTGGCTAAAATCACTATTCGGTGCATCCCGAGTTATAGTCAACATATTTATAACAATTCTTTGATTAATTGAGAAATTATATTGTTTCATAAAAATTAATTCTTATAAAATAATAAAAATAGATATATTGTGATTTTATCTGTAAACGAGATTTTTACACTTTTATTTAACTCAACCTTGTTACTTTCTTCTATCTTTACAAGAAGAAAGTATTGGATTCGTGAAAATTTTTCGACTGACGGATTTATGCGTTTTGGAAAGTCCTGAACACGATTTGATGGTTTTTAGAAAATGTCTGTGAGGCTGTCTGTCACCCTGTCATTCTCATTCTGTATGTGACAAAAATTTTGTGGACGCTCTACCTCAAAAACCAATGCACGGAATTTCACAAAACTTTAGATTCAGTTAGACCTTGATATAAACTGGTCCTGATTAGTTTTTGGTGGAAATAGCTCAACAGGTGGCGCTGCTAAATGGCATTTTCACGATTTCTGCAATAGCTATATCTCAAGAACTACTGCACGGATTTTCCTAAAACTTCAGATTCAGTTAGTCCAGGATATAGTTTGGTGTTGATTGCTTTTTGGTGAAAATCGCCCAACAGGTGTCGCTGCTATGCTGCATTATTTATGATTATCGCAATAGCTCTAACTCAAGAAAAAATGCACGAATTTTCATCAAACTTCAGATTCAGTTAGTCCCTGATATAAATTAGTTCTGTTTAATTTTTGGTGTAAATCGTCCAACAGATGACGCTGCTGTGCTGCATTTTTCACGATTTCCGCAATAGCTGTATCTCAAGAACTAATGCATGAATTTTCATCAAGCTTCAGATTCTTTTACTTCCTGGTATAAATTGGTCCTAATTAGTTTTTTGGTGTAAATCGCCCAACAGGTGGCACTGCTATGCAGAATTTTTTACAATTTCCGCAATAGCTCTATCTAATAAAAAACTAATGCACGGATTTTCATCAAACTTCAGATTCAGTTAGAAGTTGTCAAAGTTGTTGATAATTAGATTTTGGTGTAAATCGCCTAATTGGTGGTGCTGATACGCTGCATTTTTCAGGAAGTATTAACATGTATAAGATAGAAGAAAGTTTTAGGATTGCCACATCCGACTAATTTTTGTATGTAAAGACGGAAATTTGTAATCGATTTTTAACCCACTTGTTGATAGGCTAGAATTATAAAATTCCGTTCACAGGTGTGTATCCGATGACAATACAATATTTTTAGAACTTAATTATAAATTAATACATTAATTTTAAGGCATTTTCCCGCTAGCCCGCTACAAGTGCTAAATCACCAAATATTTTGAAACGCGTACAATCGTTGTTTAAAAGAACTGGTTGATTGAATTTATAAAAAAAACTTCCAAAAATAATTACGATAAAAAATCCATCTTACATTGGCTAACCTAATTCTTAAAAAAATAAATAAATAAAATAAAGTTACCAAACTGCTGTTTCCATTAACTTCAACTTTTCAAATTATTAATTATTACCATTAATTGAGGGTTTGATCTTTGGTATTAGGGAACGAAAAATCAGCAAAAATTGCGCCCGTTTAACACAAACATAATTTTTTCCCAACGAAATCTAAACATAACGTCATTTTTACAAGCTACAACTTTACATGGGAACATTCGTATCGCACTCTTGACTTGAGGTTCTAATCTTAATACCTGCAAAATCCAGAAATTTATTCTTTTAAAGCATTCGTAGTAAAATATTTAGATTTTTCAAAGGAAAGAAAAGATTTCTTTTTACTATAACGTCATTTTCACTCACTGAAGCATTTCTGCTCCCTTTGAGATTAGCGTCTCGAACTCGGTATCAGCGGCATGAATAAATATTGAAATGTAACAGCTTCATGAGGGAAAATGCGAGTTTCTTTTAAACATAACGTCATTTCTTGTTCACATTAAAACAAATTTATATATTTTAATTGTAATGAGGAAATAGCATCAGTAAAGATAGTAATTCTCATTATATAGTAAAATTCCGATTATCCGTCACTCACGGGACCGGTATAGCGGATAATCGAAAAATCAAAAAAGTTACTAAAATTGCCTTTGCAGTTTATAAATAAGAACATTTAAACACTTTTTCTTTTTATCTGTTGCGCACTTTCATTAATAAAAAGCATAATTGAAATAAGAAATCAATTTATGAGACAGATTTTGTAGAATAAATATATGTAGTACATGTTTTCACCCAAAGTAATCCCTTATGCATTTTTGTTTGCGTTTTGCTTGCGCTTTTACTTAGCAAGATTATGAATAATAAAAGTGCTTTGGTTGCATCTCAAACCATTTAATGCACTTAGAGAGCATAGTCTCCACTTCTGCCTGGCTGGCCTGGATCACCATACCCCGATTCATCACATTCCTCCTCTTCAGGTTCCTCTGAATTCAAAACATTTTGAATAATTTCTTTGTCTATTTAATCTTCATAACCTCTTGTCACAATGAAGCCAGTCTGCGATTTCATCTGCAGAAGTATATTTTTTTAAATGGTACGTTTGACACGAGGCAAAGGTGCCTACGAATCATCACCTTCACCAGGCGCTTCAGCATCTTGTGTGTAAATTTAGAGAGAGGGTGGTTGATAGAGTGACGGATAATCGGAAATTTACTGTGTTTCCTTTTTCTCTGTAACAATGGAAGTAACCCAAATGTCACCATTGTGAAGAAATTTCATAAAAAAGTTTTAAAATATAAAAATGGGAATACAGTAAAACCTCTAAATAACGGACACCTCGGGAGCGCGGAATCTGTCCGCTATTCGGAGGTGTCTGCTATTTGGAAGACCTCAGAGATTCAAAAATTGCTAAGAAATGCTTAATGTTTCATTAATTGACTTTTATATGTCCTAAAACCTTTATTATATGATTTCTGTCAGTAGTTTTAATGCTTCTGAATCATCTTTTTTTACAAAAAAAATTGTGTAACTGCTCACTGTATTTTGCCGCTTCTTGGAAATTCTCGATATTGCTGGAAAGCATCTCCAGTTTCAGTATCTGTTTCATCATCACTAATAGAGTTAGCTTTTGCCGATAATTCTGAAGGAATATAATCGCATACATCAACTGATTCTTCTTCAGTAGGTAACGCATCATCAATATTAATGAAAATTTCGACAGTTTCTTCTCTCCTGATACATTTCATTAATTCATTTATTTCGCTTAATTCTTCATTTGTGTCGGAAATGTGTGTTTCATTTTCTTTTAATATAAAGCCTACTTTTCTGAAACATTGTCGTATGCATTCCGGTTTTATGTTTTTTACACCGGAGGAAATCAAAATTATAGCATCGAGAGCATTAACTAATTTTACGCAGTTCTCAAATGTATTCATAGAATCTAACCTTGAAAGAATGTGGTGTAATAAAAGCTTTCTGTACCAAGCTTTAATCAAGTGGCTACGCTTTGATCAAGTGGCTGGCATACTGAGTTGTGTTTGGGTGAAAAAAACACAATTTTAACATAGCCGAATTAAAAATGTTTTGGATGAGAACTTGCAAAACAAAAGAACTTTTCCTTGTTGTTTTTTCCTCCCATTATCAAAGGAAGTTAACCATTCGATCATTAAAGGACTGGCCATCCACGCTTTCTTATTTGCTCTCCACACAATATCAAGTTTATTAAATGAATGTTCTTTGCGAAAAACCTGGGTTTGACAGATTTTCCAATGATAAAAGGGATTTTAAATTCTTCTAACACATTGCAGCATAATAAAATAGTGAGTCGCTCTTTTGACATTTTTCCGCCGATACATTCATCCTTTTTAAACACAAAGTCTTATTCGGAAAAATTCTGAAAAAGAGTTTGGTTTCATCAGCATTAAAAATGTTTCTCTCCTCATAGTCTTCACAAATTGATTAATCCTCCACTTCTTTAAGATCTACATATTTTGCTTCTCTACATATTGTTTTGAAAGAGATGTTGTGCCGAGATCGGAACTTTTCCAGCCACCAACTGGAAGCATTAAAATCATGTAATATCCGAGTTCTTTAGCGACTTCTAAGCGCCTTTTCTTGAATCAAATGCCCACTAATAGGAATATTTTTTGAACGAACTGAAGTAAACCACTTCAGAATTACAGAATCAATTTCAATGGAATTAGTCTTCCTCAATTTCACATTTTTTGTGTTCTCGTTAGAGTTAGTAATCCAAAAATTTCTTATTTCTTCTTTATTTCGTAAAATCTCTCCCACCTGTCTTTTACCTATTTTATAACGTTCAGAAAGTTTCCGTAAAATCCATTTCTCTTTCTCAGATACACTTACAATTTCAAATTTTTCTTTTAAAGTTTATCGTTTTCTTTTTGAGGCCGTTCTCGCAATATTAATCACAAACAAGAATCAAACAGTAAGCGAATTTCGAAATACTTTATTTCAGTGGCGTAGCTGCATTATTTGGCGCCCGGGGCGGGAAGAAATTTTGCCCCCCCCCTCCCCCCATCTTAAAAAAATGTAACGCCATTTTTTTCCCTCTCGACGAAACAAAAGTCTTCTTGTCTTGTACAAACAGCTTCACTCTTCATTGTTTTTAAGGATTCAGCTATTTTTACTCAAACACACGAAACTAAAATGTGTGGAACCCGATTATAGAAGATTTCTAGTTTTTGTCAATACTGAATTTGAATGGGAATTTTAAAAACTTAGCGAACGGTCACGGATATGACGGTTATTTTAAGCGTATGGGAGTAGCAACAATGAAAATAATTTTTCAAAAAAACACATTTGCTAAAACTCCTAAATTACGCCCGATTATGGTAAAAAAATCTCCTGTTTCAAAACGGCAGCCACCCTAGAATTTCAAGTTGCTTTACTCATCCATTTTTAGTGTTCCGTACATAAAAAGTAAAAACGGAACCATTATAAGATCACTTCTGTGTCTGTCTGTCACAGCCATTTTACTCGTAAACTATGAACGTGGAAAGTTCAAATCGGGGGAAGTAATAAAGACTATTGACCGACATATTTACAGATTATTAAACATTCACAAATATATTTAGGAAAAATATAGAGGGGCTTATTAAGTTACCTGAAAAAAAATCTTTTCTTTGTATATCGTGTGGTTTATCCTGTGAAAGCTTTCATAACGCTGAACTCCAAAATACATTGCTTTTAATTTTAGGTGTTATACTTTCAGAGGTATCATCGAAAATGTAGTGCAAAAATATGTCCCCCCCCCCCCATCTATATCCGAATCTACTGAAACTAAAATGATGAAAAAATTAGAGGTAGTAGACGTTAATTTAAACCTTACAGGAAAATTATAGGGATTACCCTAGGTCACATAGTTTTTGGGAAAAGCGCATTTTTCCGTTACACGCAAATTTTGATTTGCAGGCGCTGAGCAAAGGTGTTGAGGAGCGCTCGAGGTACCTATCGCAGCAAAAAAAGCATCGTTGATAATGATTTTCGAAAAAAATCGTCGGTAAATAGCCGAGATATTAATTCTAAAAGACACGGACGGTTTGGACATACATAATAAGAGGTACTCTATGTAACATCGGCTTTTAAAGCCCAGATAACAACTTTTAATGATATATTTAGGTAATGCAATGCCCAGTAGCATTATAAAAACAATAAACGCCAAATTGTTAAAAACAGAGTAATTTAATTATAATTAATCACATAAGTTCTATGGGATTTGCGACTATTTTGCTTTGAATGGATCTTGCAATACGTCTCCCGTGTCTTTAAAAGTTAATTAAAAAATTATCTGGAAAAACGCGGCACAGACCAAGCCAGCGTTGCAACTTTGCGGCCTCCTTTCGATGCACGCTTAGCACAATGCCAAGAGGGTTTTGTTTTAGCTACATTGTAAAAAGAAAAGATTATTACCACAATGAATTTAGTTTTATGAAATACCAAAGGAAGTTTAACCTCTTGCACTTTATGACGTACGAAGCGTACGTCATGCTATTTTGGTTATTACGGACAATGACGTACGCTGTGTACGCCATGATATATAGCTGATTTTTTAATTAGACATTCTGGCTTCTCATGAGAAAGTTTTAACTCTTATTTTTGCTTTACAAGATGATTGATTTTCCATATTACAAATTAAATTTTTGTGGCGTGAATTCAAAATGTCTAAAAGAAAAAATCTGCCAAATGCGGCAACACTGGTGGCTAGTGACATACATCCACTAACAGCGCCAGAGTGCAAGGGGTTAAATATCAACTGCTTTTATTGTGATTACCGAATTAAGTTCATCATAAACAGATTAGGATGAGATTAAAAAAAAGAGTTATACAGAATAGCAATATTTGATATTATTTAAGCTTCATATCTCTTTGAACTTTTATGGTATACCCATTCATACTTTTCTAGTTATATACAGCTGTACCCAACCCTACGTTGCATAGTTTTTAACAAAGTCTTATTATTCTTTTAGCAACGATTTTATTTTAATAATACAGTTAATAATTCATATACTAGCAGGAATGACCGAGCTAAGCTCGGTCAAAATTAGCTTTGTGTTTATCTCGATATATTATCCCCACTGAATCATTCTTGCTGTTTTAGATGCAATTAGCTTGACTCGGAAACATAGTGACCCAAAATGACCCACTAATCGAAATTTTTCGAACATGCGACCTAACACAATGCTCTTCTCGAGCCTGAAAACGATGGAATACAAAATTTAGTGAATATCGTTAGTTGTTTTCTAGATAAAATAAGCTTAACCCACGTTGATTCAAAAACCCACTAACCGAAATTTATCGGTCATGTGAGCTATTTCAATGGTCTTTTTGTACTGTAAAACGATATAACAAAAAAATTGTCAAAATTGTTTGAATCTTTTTGAGATGTCGTTAGCTTGACCCCGACCCATTATCACCAAAATGACCCACTAATAGAATTTTCTTGAGCATCCTACCCAGCCCAATTGTTTTATCTTGTCCAGAAACGGTGTAGTACAAAATTTTGTGAAAACCTTTTGAACCGTTTTTTAGATACAATTAGCTTGATCCTGATCCATTAGGACCCAAAATGATCCATTGATTGAATTTTCTTGAACATGCGACCCCGCCCATTGGTCTTATCATGCCCGGAAACTGTATTATACAAAATTTTGTCAAAATGTTTTGAAGCGCTTTTTAAATACAATTAGCTTGACCCTGACCCATTGTGACCCAAAATGATACACTAATCGAATTTTCTTGAACATGCGACCTAGCCCAATGGTCTTCTCGAGCCCAGAAATGGTATAATATAAAATTTGGTTAACGTGTTTTGAGCATGTTTTTAGATTTAATTAGCTTCAACCTGGACCATTGTGACCCAAAATAGCCCACTAATAGAATTTTCTCGAACATGTAACTTAGCCCAATGGTCATCTCATGACCAGAAACTGCCGTATATTAAAAAATTTTGTGAAAATGTCTTGAGCCGTTTTTTAGATATAATTAGCTTGACCCTGACCCATAATGACCCACTAATCAAATTTTCTCGAACACGTGACCCATCCCAATGGTCTTTTCGTGCCCGAAAACGATAGATTACAGAATTTCGTCAAAATCGTAGAACCGTTATCTAGATAAACTTAGCTGGACCCATAGTGACCCCAAAATGACCCACTAATCGAATTTTCTTAAACACGTTACTTATCCCAATGGTCTTTTCGTGCCCGGAAATGTTTAGATACAAAATTTAGTCAAAATCGATTGAACCGTTCTCTAGATATAATTAGCTTGACCCTGACGCATTATGACCCAAAATGACCCACTAATCGAATTTCCTCGAACACGAGACCCATCCCAATGGTCTTTTCGTGCCCGAAAACAGTAGGGTGCAAATTTTTGTCAAAATCGTTAGAGCCGTTATCTAGATAAACTTAGCTTGACTCACGTTCACCCAAAAATGACCCACTAATCGAATTTTCTCGAACACGAGACCCATCCCAATGGTCTTTTCGTGCCCGAAAACAGTAGGGTGCAAATTTTTGTCAAAATCGTTAGAGCCGTTATCTAGATAAACTTAGCTTGACTCACGTTGACCCAAAAATGACCCACTAATCGAATTTTCTCGAATATGTGACTTAGCCCCATGGTCTTCTTGCAATCCAAAACTGCAGAATATAGAGTTTAGTGAAAATCGTTAGAGCCGTTTTTTAGATAAAAATAGCTTGACCCACAGCGACCCAAAAATAATCCACTAATCGAATTTTCTCGAACACGTGACCCATCCCAATGGTCTTTTCGTGCCCGAAAATGGTCAGATACAAAATTTAGTCAAAATCGATTGAGCCGTTCTTTAGATATAATTAGCTTGACCCTGACCCATTATGACCGAAAATGAACCACTATTCGAATTTTCTCGAACACGAGACCAATCCCAATGGTCTTTTCGTGCCCGAAAATGGTAAGGTGCAAAATTTAATCAAAATCGTTAGAGCCGTTTTCAAGATAAAATTTACACACACACACACACAATTTTTGCTCACATTATAGTATAAGATTTATTGTACGGAACCCTCTGAGCGCGAGTAATACTCGCACTTGGCTATTTATTTAAGATAGAGGGGAAACCAAAAAATGTTCTTGAATCCTTGTATGAAGACCTAACGATTATGCAAGAAATAAATTTGCATTTATAATTTTTTGTATACATATTTTTTTTTAGTTTGAAATCCTTAAGGGGCCGCAATTTTGAAACAAAATGTCCTTACGAATTTGGCCAGGATCTTATAAACATATGCTCAATCGCATCCAAATCGATTTATAAATATGAACGCAGTGCAAGACAATGATCAGATATCTATAGAGAGATATATATACTATATATATCTACATATATATAGATAATGGGATGATAATTAAAATCCTTTTAAAATTAAAATTAAATTTTAAAAATGTAAATTAAATTCTTTAAGTTATTTTTCCTAATTTTAAATCTTATAGTCTAAAATACGTTTTTCCCCTTATAACTTTGTTTCCCAGTATAACATTTATTACATTCACCATTAAAATCAGAGAGTAACTTAAGATAGAAAATGCTGACGTTTGGACAATTCTCTTTCATTTGTGGTTAAAGTCTTGTACGTCACAGATCCCGGGAATTGTGCGGATCTTGACCACAGGTCAATCAAAAGCTATTTAACTAATTAAATTAAATGTTTCTCCGAACTGATATCTGCCCCCCCCCCCCCCCAGCTGGGAAATATTACAATCCTCAACATATTTGCAAAAAACGCGCAACGAAAAGGATTAGATTTTGCCGATTCGAGGTGCCCGCACAACCTACGACCACCTGAGTCCCGAAATTTAACTAAATGACTCGGGGAACATCCGATCGAACTCGCGAAGATGATTGTAAGATGCAATGACAAAATAAACGAGTTTGGTTTACAAAGAGGTTCCCGAATCAAATTCTTTTCTCCCATTCATCTCCCAGTTATTCTTTACGTAGATAGATATAGCTTTCTCTAATGCATATGCACTGAATTTAAGCATATATGAAATATATTTAACTTTTAAAACGACGAAAACAGCCATTTCTACTGGTCGTACAAGGATGACTGAAAAGTCCTGCTTTTCTTTTTATACGATTTAAGAATGGAAAATTTGGAGTAGGTCGCCCGCATTTTATTATTTGATTTTTCTCAATGCCGATTGGACGAAAAAATGGAATTTCCAAAAAGAAGAAATAATATATTTACTTGTTCTTCCAGCTAAATCCATTTTGCATTGGTTCACAGAAGCTCCCATTACACAAAAATATTCATTTGGAATGCTAAGAACACAAAAATCAGCGTGAAAATCAATCTATGTGTGTGTGTATGTGGCGGAGATGGCTAGAAATATCTACCGTACGTGCAAGTCTGAAAAATTGTGTGAGGTTAGTCCTAAAGCACAGGAGTAGCCGAGAATATTACTTAAAAGCTCATCAAAAATGCGATTTTGTTCACAAAATGGCAAAATCGCGCGCACATCTGAACCTGATTCCACAGTCGAAATAAAAGAAATTAAGAATTTTTACTAATCAGCAAAAATTAAGAAAACTAATTAAGATATCGATTTGAAACTTTCAGAGCCCATATAGAAAAATATTTTACACCTGTGTATAAAATTTTGGGTCGGTATTTTTTCTAGTTTTTTCCAAAAAATTGACGGCGACAGTGCAAAAGTCCGGAGAAAGAACCATACTGGGACGAGCATTCAATAAAAACCGAACTAAAAAGAGATCTTTTTCCCTCCATTTAATTTCCGAAAATCGACGGAGTAGAGATTATGACATGTAGACAATCGACTTAATTATTAAACGTTTCGAAATACTAAAAACATAATTTAAAAGCATTTCATCAATTTAATCGAAGATTATTATTGTGTTCTGTGGCAAGAGTCCTATGATATGAGTTAAGATTTGGTCTAAGAGGATTTCTCCTCTTTATTTACATTAAAAAATATCTTTTCCGAAATATAGTCTTATTTTACCGCCATTATAGAACATTAACGGCGCATTCATTTCTCGGATTCTATGGGCCAAATTTCAACGGGAATTGATTCACTCAACTTAGCTTACGATTTTCTGGCAGTTTTTAGCTCCACCTTCTAGTACAGGGGGTGCATTCTTATTACGGGTTCTATGGACTCGATTTCAACTGGGTTTTGGTCATTCAACTTGGTTTTCGATTGTCTTACAGTTTTTAGTTCTACCTTCGCCCGCCAGGGAGCATTTTTATCTGAGGTTTCATGGGCCCGATTTTTGCGGAATGTTTTTCTTTCAACTCATCTTACTCCTCTTCAGAATTTCTGACGCGTGCGCAGCGCGCCTGCTCTGAGATTCATTTTGAAAGAGATAAATTTGAATGTAGGTATTTAGTGGTTAAAGATGTGTGCGTAGTCCTGTCTACGCTCACAAGATTATCATCCATTCACGAAAAGAGAATTGAAAGCAGTTATTGGGCAACAGAATAATAATAAGGCTCCGGGCCATGATAATATAGATGCTCTAGTTGTTAAAAATCTTTGCAAGACGTTTACTCCACTGATGCTTTTATTGTTTAATACCTGTTTGCGCTTGGCACACTTTCCTAGAGTTTGGAAGAAGGCTGTGATTATTTTCTTTCGTAAACGTAATAGACCGCTGAACAGTCCTCGCTCATATCGACCCATTTCACTATTGCCAATTATGAGGAAAGTTTACGAACGGCTCTTGAAGATTAGGATAATGACGATGCTGGAATCAAACGCCTTTTTTGACGATAATCAACATGGATTTAGAGAAGGGAAAAGTACAAAAACCGCATTACACACATTGAAGATGATTGTCAAAGAAAAGTTAAGCATTTTTAAATACTGTGCAGCTATATCTTTTGACATTTCAGGAGCGTTCGACGTTCTAAATTGGATGATAGCCTCAGAGATAATGAAGGATCTACCATTATATAATTATCTTATCTATATTTTAAGGAATTTTATATCTCACAGACAAATTGGCTTCAAATTTCTGCGTGGTGTTAGATGGTTTAGAGTTTATTTTGGTTGTCCCCAGGGCTCATGTCTGGGTCCATTGGTCTGGTTATTAGTGGCGGATGTAATTCTGAAGAGAAGTAAGGCTTTGTCAATAGATACAATTTCCTATGCTGATGATTCTATTGTGTTAGAAGGGGCTAATACAAGATCCGCCCTAGAATATAAAATTAATGATCATGTGGCAAATTTTGTTGCAATTTGTAATTCTTTGGATTTGACCATTAATGTGGGCAAGACCGTGGCTATTCTGTTTGGTACAAAAACGATGAAGAAAAGAAGACCTGTCTTCAAATTAAATAGTAGAAGCATACCTGTGAAAGACAGTATTTTATATCTTGATTTTCAACTTGATAGTACCTTTAATTGGCTGGAGCACTTGCAAATGGTAAGAGCAAAAGTTACCTTTTTTACTTGTAATGCAAGAAGAACTAGTATTAGAGATCAAGGTGTTCCGTTAAGTTTTCTTAAAATTTGGTACCTTACAGTCCTCAAAAAACAAATCTCATATGGCCATGAAATCTGGTTCGGTGATTTAAAAAAACACGGGTTACAGAGACTGTCTTCGTGTCAAAGGGTTTGCTTGCTTTCAATTGTCAGGTCATACAGGTCCGTTTCAACTGATGCTCTCTGTGTGCTGGCAGGTATACCTCCAATCCACTTGGAGCTGGCAAGCTCTGCGTTATATTATCAAATTATACATGGTAATTCTAGTATAGAGATAGAAGGTTTACGGATAGATTCTGGCAACATTATGAAAAAGCTCTCTAGTTATACATATCCACAATATTATTTAAATCATAGAATTAATTTTGTAAACCCATTGGTAAAGGAAGCTCCATTGATGAATCACCCTATCATTTATACTGATGGATCGAGGATGACAACGGGTGTTTCGGCTGCTTTTACTGTTTCTCTGAAGAACAACACAATCTTTGAACAAAGAATTAAGCTTAATAATTTCAATACAATCTATCAGGCAGAACTGGTCGCAATTCAAGAGGCAGTTGACTGGTGTCGCTCGGCACCTTACAATAGTTTTCATCTGTATACGGACAGTCTGTCTTCTTACAGTTCACTACAACGTCTTTTCCCCACAGATGATATTTTGCATAATATTTTCACTAATCTTCGGTTGCTCCAGAATAAAATTATTCATGTAGGCTGGGTGAAGGCTCATGTCGGTATAGGTGGTAATGAGAGAGCTGATGAACTGGCTAAATCGGTGATTGTGGAAAATAAATATGACAAAGAAATAGACCTACCTGTTCCTTTAAGCCTTGTTAAGAAGTTCTTGAAAGATAAATTAAAACAGGATTGGCAGACCTATTGGGATCAAAGCACCAAAGGCAGAGACACTTATAGGATAATTAGAAAAGTAGATCAGTATTTTTTGTGTATTTCTCAGGTAAGTCTTTACTTCTTGACCGTACATGGGTCCTTTCCCGTTTTCCTTTACAAGATTGGAAAAAGAGACAATGATAGGTGTACCTGTGGTAGACGAGGTGATGTTAAACACTACTTATTTGATAGTTGTGACTTAGTACCTGGAAGGTTTGACTTTATAAGAAATCGCACTTTGGAGTGGAATATCCAAACTGTTTTGTTATCCAGCTCTAATCAAGTAAAGTTACGTGCAATTTACAATATTTTGAATAAGCACTATTCATTTATTCGGTACGTCTTCTGAGTTTCTATAACTTTGTTATTGTAACTATGTGAGTGTCTATTTACTACTTAAGAGCAACATTTTGGGACATTTTGGATCAGACATCCAAATTGTGTTGTGATTTTATAGACTATTGATTAATTATTTTAATGACTATTGATAAACTATTTTAATGACATTTTTAAAGACATTTTCATTTGACTGTTTTATTTTTGCCATCTAAGCAGTGGTTTGAAATACAGGACATTATAAGACCTCTTAGTTTCTTTAAAAGTGATTGATATTTATTGCAGTTTGAACTTATGCTCAGTCATTAAAACATCAATATTTGGAATGTTTTTTCAGTTTAAGTGATTGGTTTTCACTTTGAATTATATGTTATAACATAACTAGTATTATTGGGACTTCTGATATTCTTTTGTGGACTTTTCGTTAATAAATGTAGAACAGTTCCGTTAATATTTGTGCTGCAATTTGTGTATTAATTTGGCGTTAGTCACTTTGACTGACTTTTGCACTGTTATTTCCAGTGGTGCAGCCTTGACTGTAGGCTCGTCTGTAATATCGTTTTTTTTTTTTTTTTTTTTTTTTTCATTTGTTTTATTTTACATGATATTGTACTTGTTTATATATATTTTTCATTTTCAGGCGCACTGGCGTCTTAGTTTATTGTTCTTAATATAATATAATTGCCGTCTGTGTTCTGGGCCTTTTGCCTTGACTGGGCCTTCGTGGATGGTAGAGGGGACTTTTCCTCCGGGGCATTCAGCCTATGCCAAATTTGGTGGGCGCCCCGGTTGGGTGATCCTTGTCCTGTCTACGCTGCCGAGGACAGAGTGGACCCATGCCAGAGACTCATTTTGAGCGATTCATTATTATTATTTTTTTAATTTTTAATATGAATAGAGGTGTTTTCATCGTTCGCGGTTTGTTTGGAAAAAACTACAGACGGGTCAGCTAGTATGCAAATGAACAATGTTCTTTTGATACCAGAAATGTGACTCCAAGTCGCCAACAGGGCTTTTGATTTATAAACTAGTGGCTAGACAGTTAGAAACCTCCATCAGCGATTGACAATTATGGATCTCTCCACCCCCCCCCCCCCACACACACACACATTTCACTGAATTTCTTCAAAACATTCACACACACACAAAAGATCATCAATTCTTATTTTTTCAAAATATGTGAAATAATTTCGGTTCAAAGTTCCTCTCGATTTGGCGCCCCCTATTTAATCAATTTGCGCCTCAATTCAGGCACATAATTATCTGAGGTACCAAGTGCGCTGAGCCATCCCCAGAAACAGTTACAGAAGCTTTTTCTATGTTCATTATTTGGATATAACAAAATATCTTACTAAAGAAAAGATTTCACACACAGACACACAAAAAAAATTTAAATCAACAATTTTTATTTAATGTCAAACTATGCGAGATAATTTCGGTTTAAACCTCTCTCAATTTGGCGCCCCGTGGCCTCGGCGCCCGGGGCGACCGCCCTCCTTGCCCTCCCCCCCCCCCCCCTTAGCTACGCTACTGCTTTTTTTCCCTGTTCTCGTCGCATTCTTGGCGCCTTTAATTCTCGCTGCCAAAAAATCAGTACATCAAGAAATTTGTTCTTCTAGACATTAATCGGCAGAAAATCCTAAATCTTTCAAGGAGGGACATTTTCTTTCTCGGACGCCGGCAGTGTTGAAGGTAGACATTTTTCTCCGGGAGGGATTTCTGTGGCTCTGGGAAGGGGGGACATTATGGTGTTCCGGGGGGGGATCGCACGTTTTGACCATTAAAAGCATAAAATCTCAAACCTTCAGGGGGGGGGGGACATTTGAATGCTCCGGGGGGATGTCTCTCATGGGCCACCCCCTGAATTCAACATTGGACGTGGGAGGGGGATTTTTCCCAGCCCCACCCCCCACATTTATCTGTGATCACAAAATTTGTGACACATTGCCCTGATAAATTTAGAGGCTTTTTACTTTTTAGGGTTTCGTTCATCTGACGAAACCCTATTCGTCTCGCTCCTCTGTCTGTCCGTCTGTCTGTCACAGAGCCCGTTCTCAGAAACTATATACGTTGGAGACTTGAAATATTGCATACTTATAGCTGGACATCTCAGATCAAACAACAAATCATAAAATTTTGAAAAAGTTGTACATTTAACCCATTGGGCTCCTACATGTGTATTTTAAACAATTCTTTCTATGTGAGCCTCTAATTAGGTTGGAGGCGTGAAATTTTGCATACTTATAGCTGAACACCTCACATCAAACGACAAATCATAAAATTTTGAAAAAGTTGCAAATTTAACCCTTTGGGGTCTCACATGTGTATTTTAAACTATCCTTTCTAAGTGAACCCCTAATTAGGTTGGATGCGTGAAATTTTACATACTTATAGCTGAACACCTCACATAAAACGACAAACTATAAAATTTTCAAAAAGTCGTACATTTAACCCTTTGGTCTCCCACATTTGTATTTTAAACAATGCTTTCTAAGTGAGCCCCTAATTAGGTTGGAGGAATGAAATTTTGCATATTTATAGCTGAACACCTCACATCAAACGACAAATGATAAAAATTTCAAAAAGTCGTACATTTAACCCTTTGGGCTGTTACATGTGTATTTTAAACAATTCTTTCTAAGTGAGCCCCTAATTAGGTTGGAAGCATGGAATTTTGCATACTTATAGCGGAACACCATCATGCGACAAATCATAAAATTTTGAAAAAGTCGTACATTTAAACCTTTGGGATTCCACATGCGTATTTTAAGCAATTCTTTCTAACTGAGCCCCTAATTAGGTTGGAGGCGTGAAATTTTGCATACTTGTAGCTGAACACCTCACATCAAACGACAAATCATAAAATTTTGAAAAAGTCGTACATTTAACCCTTTGGTCTCCCCCATGTGCATTTTAAACAATTCTTTCTAAGTGAGGCCCTATTTAGGTTGGAGGCGTAAAATTTTGCATACTTATAGTTGAACACCTCACATTAAATTACAAACCATACAATTTTTAAAAAGTCGTATATTTAACCCTTTGGGCTCCCACATGTGTATTTTAAACAATTCTTTCTAAGTGATCCCCTAATTAGGATGGAGGCGTGAAATTTTGAATACTTATAGCTGAACACTTCACATCAAATGACAAACCATAAAATTTTGAAAAAGTCGTACACTTAACCGTTTGGGCTCCCACATGTGTGCTCTAAGCAATTCTTTCTAAGTGAGCCCCTAATTAGGTTGGAGGCGTGAAATTTTGCATACTTATAGCTGAACACCATCATGCGACAAATCATAAAATTTTGAAAAAGTGGTACATTTAACCCTTTGGGCTCCCACATGCGTATTTTAAGCAATTCTTTCTAACTGAGCCCTTTATTAAATTGGAGATTTGGAATTTTGCATACTTAGAGCAGAACACCTGAGGCCAGGCGACAAATCATAAAATCTTGAAAAAGTCTTACGTTTAACCCTTTGAGCTACCACATATGTATTTTAAGCAATTCTTTCTAAGAGAGCCCCTAATTAAGTTGGAGACATGAATTTTTGCATACGTATAGCTGAATACCCCAGACCGCACGACAAATCATAAACTTTTCAAAAAGTCTTATATTATTTACTCCTCCGGGCTCTAACTTGTGTATTTTAAGCAATTTTTCTAACCTCCGCCCTTTTCACCAGGGAGCATCTTTCCAACTTTTGCCGACACCTCTTTGACATTCTTTCATATTATGCACCATAGCCTTACATATTTTAGTTCCACTTTTTACCGCCAGGGGCGCCTACTTATCTCGGGTGCTATGGGCCCAATCCCCTCGACTAATATATCTACGGATAGTATGTAAAACGGAGTTTCGTTCGGATAGAGGATAGAGGTTTGTTTAGAATAGAGTGCGCCCCTGGTTGCGAAATGTGGAACTAACAGATTTTTCAAAAGGATAAAGTGTTTTGAAAGAAATATTAAACGAAACCCTCTGTGCGATCTGTGATCACACTTACCCACTTGTTTTCCCATTTTTGTCTCGTTAAAAAATAATTTTTCATCCTTTACCGCCTAAATTACTGTCCGCTATTCGGAATGTCCGCTATTCAGAGGTTAAACATACAAGCATTTAGGTTTTGGTGGTGGGAATTGGAAAACTGTCCATTAAATAGAAGTGTCCGCTATTCGGGAGTATCCGTTATAGAAGTTTTACTGTATTTAAAAAAATAGTTAGTGTGGGTACTCTACAAATAAACGGTATTCATTTAAAAAAATAATTAGCAAAAATGGCTCAGTAAGAAACTAGGACAGATCGTAGATGGCTGAAAAAAACAGCCTTGTGTTTTAAATCTATTTATTTTTGTAAAATAGACCGGTTCTTCTAAACGTGATAAAGCAAAGTATTTTGTAATGAAATCTAACCTATGTTATTAAAAAACGAATGAAATAAATTTCAAATTGAATTTTCTGTAATGGGATGAAGTTCTGTCGGCGCATAAAGGGTTAAAATTATAGATTAGTGATTTCCTGTTGATAATTTATCTTTTGTCTTTCATAATGTTCAAGTCTAATTTAATACAATGTTTAAATTCTTCATTGTTTACAATGACAAAGAAAATGTTCCCAATTACACATTGCGAATAAAGGTTTTAACCCTTTCAAGGGCAAGTAATTATGTTTCTGTAATGTTGAATTCACACCGGAATTTTGGAAAAAAATTATTTGAAAATAAGGAAATATAGTTTTACAACATTTTTTTCACCAAATTTATAAAAGTAAAATTTAATTTAAATATTCTGGTGCAAATCTTGATTATCATTAAGTGGGATATAAGGTAAACGCACCAGTAGTGTGGGCCACTTAAGGACATTTATCTAATTATTATTGAAGTGTTAGTGAATTCCAAAAGATATATATATATATATATATTTAGCCTATCGTCCTAACCTTCATGTATCAGAATAAACATTCAAAGTTTCAAAACGCATTCTTCGAGAGGAAAAGGAAAAATAAAAAATGCCTGCTTTTCCTCTATGCTCCAGTAGTGGGACTAGTAAATTTCTGTTTCATGAATCTTTAAGTTTTTGGATTATCCAACAAATTACAGTCGAACCTCGTTATCCCGACACTCTAATGCCCAGAAAAAAATGTCGTCATAAGCGGAGTGTCGCGGTAACCGGAGTTGGAGGAAAATATGTTTATAAAAAGCTGTATTTTAAATTAATTTAAGACAATTTTAAACTCATAACTGTTCTTGTAGTTTTAAACAATAAGACATTATTATTAAACAAAATAAACACAAAACAAAATTGAAAAGAATAAAAATCAGATTTATGATGACTTGTTTGTTTATTGTTACATGAAGTATTGATGAATTAAGGTTTGCTTATCCCTAGATGTGCTTCCTACACTTCTTTTTTCAATATTATACAATGAATTGTAATCAACATTCGTTGTTTCAGAAACGGAAATTAGATAATTTTGACTGTTTCAATGAAATGCAATGCTTCGGTAACGCCGTGTAACCACAAGAAACCGCCATTTATTCAGATAAAGGATTGAATTAAAATGTCTTATTTATCTGAATGGCAATTTTAGACACTTTTGTGAAAAATCTGGCTAAGACCTTTCTTACCGTTTAATTTCCATGCTTATAAGATGGATTATGTAAAATGGAAAATGTTCCTAAACCGTCGGGATATCCGGAGTTGAAAATTATTCAAAGACATAAAATCCTGAGTTTATTTACATTAAAATCATATACAGAGAATCGGGACTTTGAAACACTGACGTGATAAGATGAGTGACGTGAAAATCGGGTGTCGGGATAACGAGGTCCGACTGTATTTATAATGTAATAGAATTTATCAACAGTAGTTTAATTTAAAATACTAGGGGGCTCTACTCCGTACGAGCTACGCTCGCCAAACCCCGTTCAGACTCTAAAAATCCATTAATTTGATTTGCTTTAAAAAGATTTAGGAATATTGAATTATAATAAACGGTTAAGTGCGAGTATTACCCGCGCACAGAGGGTTCCGTAGAATAAATATATGAATTAGTAATTGTATTATTAAAAAAACAACGTAGTGTTGGGTATAACTGAATATACTAGAAAAGTGTAAATGGATATACAATGAAAGCTCAAAGAGATATGGAACCTAAATAATATCAAATATAGCTATTCTGTAAAACTCATTTTTTAATATTATCCTAATCGGTTTATGATGCACTTAATTCGGCGCTGTCAATAAAAGCAGTGCATATTTAAACTTCATTTGGCGTTTCATAAACTAAATTCAGCGTAGTAATAACCTTTCTTTTTACAGTGTTGCTAAAATAAAACCTTTGTTGAAAGCTTAAATTTGCATTGTGCTAAGCGCACTTCGAAAGGAGGTTGTAAAGTTGCAACGCCACCTTGGTCCATGCCGCGTTTTTCCAGTTAGATTTTTACTTAACTTTTAAAGTCAATCGAGGCGTATTGAGAGATCCACTCAATGCAAACTAGGCACGAATCCCATAGTATTTATGTGACTCATTCTAATTAAATTAGTCTGCTTTTAACAATTTGACATTTGTTGCTTTTATACTGTTACTGGGAATTGCATTACACATATATATCATTAAAAGTTGCTAACTAGGCTTTAAAAGCCGATGGTACATACAGGGCCTGTTTCCGGATAGGCTTGTGAACCCCCGTGCTTATCCACTGAAATACAAAGGGGCCCCAAATTTACTCTTCAAAACTAATTTTTAGAAAAAAATTCAATCAGGGTAAAAAATGCATTTTTTTTTCTTACTATGCTGCAATTTGTAAGTCATAAAAGGTATTTTGAAGTTCAAATATTCTCACCTGTAGTTCCATATTTGACATTTACAAAATTAATTGATTATGTATAATTATTTTTATAATAAAATTAATTTCATATGTATATAGGTAGTTAGTTTTAGTCTAATATTAAAAGTGTTATTTACTCGAAATTTTGATAGTGAAATTTCAAAATATTTAAGCACACGAAAAATTGATTTAATAAATAAAAAGTAATTGGTAGAGTAATAGGGGGGCCCTGTGTGACGTCAGGCTTCCCCTACTTCTAAGTCTTAAGCAGGCCCTGGGTACATAGAGTACGCCTCCCCTGTCATTATGTATGTCCAAACTGTACGTATCTTTAAGGTTTAATATCTCGGCTAATTACTGGCGATTTTTTTCGAAAATCATTATCAACAATGCTTTTATACTTCTGCTACGATAGGTACCTTCAGCGCTGCTCAACACTTTTGCTGAATGCCCGTAAATCGAAATTTGTGTGTAACGGAAAAGTGCGATTTTCTCAAAAACTATGTGACCTAGGGTAATCGCTATAATTTTCCTGCAAGGTTTAAATTAACGTCTATTACCTCTATTTTTTCACAATTTTAGTTTCAGTAGATTTTGAATTAGGTGGGGGAAACATAATTTTGCGCTACATTTTCGACGATATCTTTGAAAATTTAATACTTAAAATTAAACGAATTGTATTTTTGAGTTCAGCGTTACGAAAGCTTTCACACGATACCCCACATGATATACAAAAAAAAAAGTTTTTTTTTTTTTTTTTTTTTTTTCAAGTAACTTAATTTGACCCACTACATTTTTATTAAATATATTTATGAATGTTTAATAATCTGAATGTTTAATGATGCAAATATGTGGGCCAATAGTCTTTATTACTTCGCCCAATTTGAACTTTCCATGTTCCATAGTTTACAAGTAAAATGGCTGTGACAGACAGACACAGGAGTGATCTTATAATGGTTCCGTTTTTATTTTTTAAGTACGGAACCCTAATTTAAAAAACCAGTGGAGATCTCCCTGTAAACGGGTTTCCATGCACTTTCCTTTTACTGAGTTATTTTAAGACCGAATCAGCTGGCTGTTAATTCCTGTTTTCATGTTTGATTAAATAAGATTATTTAAACATCTGAAAATTTGCTAATTTTAAATGTAACATTACAAATATGAGGTAATTTTTACCAAACTTTTCTTTATCTTTGTAATATTCAACTGAAAATATTTTTATTGTTAGAAAGGTAATATTATTATTTGCGCTGTCTCAAAATTAGCATAACAATAGTAAAAAAGATCATCTCGAAATATGAAATAAATCTCTCATGTACCTGTAAATATATTTTTTTATTTAAACTGTTTGGCAATGTTATTATTTGGACATTTGCAATAGAACGTCATTTCCCCCTTTTAACACATATCAAATATTTGATTATTTTATAGTTTTCTTTCTTTTTTAATATGCTTGAGCAAAAATAGTTTTTATGGCGTAATTTTCAATATTTTCTAGTTTTTAACACGTAATCATTTCATTCTAATTTGAAAGGATTTTTTTTTCTGTTTTTAATAGTCACGTGTGAATAAATTTTTAATTTAATAGAAATATTATTCTTTGCGCTGTTTTTACAATTTAAAATAATAACCTTTTCTGTAAAAAATATCTCTGGAAATGCTGAAAATTTGAATTTAAAATTGAAATAAACCCTCAAAAAATTAGTCAAATTAAAAAAAGTAAATGCAGTCTGCACACCGTGAATGTCTAATGTATATCATTGGGAAAAATTGTTAAATTCCTCTGTGTAGTTTTTGCTCCTATAAAACTTTTTTAATGAAATGATTTAGACCAACTTTAACATTAAATATCTCTTAAAATAGTTCTTCGATTAAAAAACTGTCTACTTCAACGTGTTTATGAAACATTTTTCTATAATATTACCCATTTACATATTTTGTATGCAGTAGTTTTCTTAACATTAGCGAAGAAAGACCTCCGGTCGCAAAAAAATTCATTAACAGCGGCGGTGACAGCGTTAGTTACCTTTTTTTTAGAATAGAGAGAAAACATAATATTAAAGAAACAATGTTTTAAATAAATTCAATGTTTTAAATAAATTCAATGTTTTAATTCAATTTAATGAAACCTCTGAGAATTTGCCAAAAATCTGTTTTTGAAGACACTCTAGAAAATAAACAAATGTACCAGTAGAAAAAAATAATTATTCCAAACAGTTTATGGAAAGTTAACATTTACGGATGTTAGTAATCAGATTTATTTCAGTCGTTTTCAAAAAATGCATTTTGGGCTTATTTTTAAACTTTAAAAATTAGTGGCCCAGTAGGTATGTGATCCACTATAGGTGCATTACCCTTAATATATCCAACCGACCCTCAAGGGTTTAAAATTAAAAATATACCTTTATTTACCCGGTTTATTAAATCGTATATTAAAAAAAATTATTATTATTTACATATTCAGTTGAGCAGCTTATTCCAGTACGCGTCAAACTGAAATTAAAATGAGAATAATACTTTTTTTTCATTTCATAAAAGCTTGTGGTTATTTTAACCCTTTGATTACGTATCAAGAATAACGACTATTTTCATATGCATTTGTATCACGATTTAGAAAAAAAGAGTGATAGATTTCTTTCGAAAGTATCCTAGTATATAATTGTAGGGGAGAGGGGGGTACCTTTGAACTGGGGTCACCTTTGAACACTTTAAATATTTTCCTTTAGATAAATTATATGTTTGAAATATATATGGCAGCACAGTACTACTGCTTCAATGTAACAAGAATACAAAGCTTTACTATTTTGCATGCATACTACTGTCTAAGCAGGATATGCATATTTTGCTTTCATGAATCTAAACTTAACAAAATAAAGTTGTAAGCTTTTTGTTGATAATCTTGTATCCCTAAAATTATAGTTTACTATTTAATACCTAAATAAATATGTTAGCTTTAACTTATAAGGCTTGTTTTATTAAAATTCTCAAACCTAATTGGGTAAATAGTTGTAATGCTAAACTCCATGTGATGGGGCACCATTGAACAGAAAAGTTGGGGCACTATTGAACAATAAAAACTGTGAAGTAAAGAGTTATAGATGTACCTTAATATTATTATTGTTGAAAATTTGTTTAAATATGAAAATTAAGAGATTAATTAAGTGTTATTATACTTAATATGAAAGTTATACTGATGAAGGGCTTCAATTACAGGCAAATTCAGGATACATAACAATAATTCCTGATTTAGCAGATTTGTCTAACAAACACTATACTATTTCATTTACAATGGTAAACATTATTTCTGGATTTCATAAAACAGGTTTTTATCCATTTTTTATAACAGTTTAAATGTAAATGATTTCATTTTAGTTCAATTTCATGTAAAAAGAACTCTTCATTCCGTTGGCCAGATTAAATGGCTTAATGTCAGGTTTCTTCGTAAAAAAGAAAATATGATATATTTTCCAGAGGCATCAGATATCAATTTGGTGTATTTTAAGGATATTATATAAAATAGTTGCCACAATTAAACATAATTGGAGGGATATTCCGTTCTGCCTCAACAATGTACTTTGATGGATACAAATTGGGTTAAATAATAAAAAAAAATAGTAATTTCAGTTAAATGTATTTGTGTAATTTTATTCTTATTACTTTATATTTTGGAAAGATATGCAGTTTTTAATAAAAACTATCAATATTTTCATATTTTGTTTATTTGTTCAAAGGTGCCTCTAGCTTGTTCAAAGGTACCCCTGTATGAGGCAGGTTTGAACAGAAAACTTTCAGCTTTTTAAAGCCTCACCACATATTTAATTTATCTGCAAAACGGTAGTTTTTTATTTCATATGATGCAGAATTACATTCTTTCTCTCACGAAATATTTAAAATTCAATAAATATAATTCAAGTAAGAAATATGTGGATTTTTTAAAAAAAAAGGTTCAAAGGTGCCCCCCTCTCCCCTACAGTTGGGAAAAAAAAGTAAACACCCCCTATTAACTCTGCAACAAATTAGTCTAGAAGAAAGTTACTGGTACCAAACGATTGGAAATAAAGTCTATTTTTAAATGACGTATATCAAATTTGCTTAGGGGGGCATCTACATATCACAACGGACTCAAACTTTGTTTTTTCCAGTAGCAATACCCAAGTTTGTCACCATAAATAGATTCTACACTCTTCAATTAGCCTAAATCCAAATTTTGATAAAATTTGTATGATTAGTTTTCCAGAAATTAATTATTTTAAAATGAGCCTATTTTAGGGGCCGTATCCAAATTGAAGCCCGGTACTCGATTGTTGAAATGCAAGAGAATGACTATTTCACTTCTATTAATGTATTACTTCTTGCCAATATGAACATTTCAATCGCTTAATATGTTTCGACCATTGCAAGCCTAAATGTTTCAATAAAATGAGTAAAATATGTATTTTTTCAAATTATGCTTTTCTGGGCATCATAGACTGCCCTTAAACCATCAATATGACGTTTTTTACTCATAATTCGAAAACTACTTGGAAGAAAAATTTGAAATTGAGAACTCGCATCAAGCAGGGCATAATAAATATAAATTTGCCAAAAACATTGTAGGTTGCAATTAATAATTTTTCCGAATATTAATTTCATAGTTCATATTGCAAATTTTTTTTAATTACAAATTCAATGTATTTATGTTTGGGATTTTTAGTTTTATAATCAAACAATAACATTTTCACATTAGGATTATAATTTCAGGAGATATTAATAAAAATGTAATTTAAGATTAGAAGTTCTAAATTTTCAATATTTATAATTCAAAAAGTTATCATCCAAATGGCATGAAATTTCCTTTTTAGGCATAGTTTGAACCGGAGATTAAAAATATATTGTCAAAATTGGGTGTTGTCATTGAAAAAAACAAAGTTTGGTCTGATTTTGATTTGTAGATGACCCCCTAAGCAAATTTTACATACATCATTTAAAAGTAGACTTCATTTCCAATCATTCGATACCAGTGAATTTTCTCTATTATAATTAGTTGCAGAGTTAGTAGGGGGTGTTTACTTTTTTTTTTGCCACGACTGTACAAAGCAACGATTATTTTTATAAAAGCGGCACGAACAAAATATTCTGGTAAATAGCCTACTGCGACGTGTATGTCTTGGCCTGTAGTCAAAGCATAGGCGTAAAATTTTGAAAAGTATTATTGGTGGTGCTCAACATCTCAACATGAATATACTAACTCTTTTTTTTATACACAAATACAACGTCTACCCCGTTTACTCATATGTGTACGTGATAGAGATTGATTGTCTATTTAATGTTGCTTTTTAAAAAATCTTTTGCTGAAATTGAATAGAAATCATATAGAAAGAAATGATGTAGAATTTAATCTGCTGCATAAGTATAAAACATCAAGATAATGTTAAAATTCAGATACGCATACTTCCTTTTATAAAAAGTAATACACCTGCTGTTATTTATGAATTGTTTATAATAATATACCAACAAAAGTTGACTTCGAATAAATAGCATGCTTTTTCAGAAACTGGATTCCTCCTCCCCTCCTCTTTTCCCGCTTTTTAAACTAAAAAAGTAGCACTCAAAAGAAAAAATTTGCTTTCTGTGTCGAGAAAAGTCTATCCATCTATATATCTTTCTGTCTCTATGAGAAACAAACAAACAAACAAAAAATTCTTACTAAGAAGCCACATTAAAATTTTTAAAACATGTTAGAAAGAACGTCAAAAATTTAAAAACCTTATTTATATTAAAGGAAAAAAAAAAGTCGATCTTAGAAATTATTAGTGATAGTGGGGCTCAGGGATGTAGTGGAGGGTATACGGTGGTATACGCCGTATACCTTCTGGATTTTTTCTAGGAACACCGTATACCCTCTGTTTCTCAAAAAAGCCATAGTATATACACTATAGGGTTATACCCTCTGCCTTGAGCGTATACCCTCCGCTTTTTTTATGACTACACCACTGGTGGGGCTCAAGCCCCACCAGTGGTGTAGTCATAAAAAATGAGCTTGTGAGTCAAAGGGTTTTACTCCGTGGTAATCATTTCACCTGGTGAATTAAATACATCTCAAACCGATAGATGGCGTAGGAAGTGTAAACAAATGGCATGAAAGATAATAGAGAATCCCATAAATGAGATCCAGAATCTTCTAAAAATACCTACTAATTCAATTTAGAAAATCGAAACTTGTTGCTCATTATTGACTTTTTATTTAGACACATTAGAGAGTATTATTTTCCCGCAATCAGGCGACAATTTATGGAAGTACTGTTCTTTAAAGATGAAATTTTCACTGTTCCACACCTCATTGAATCGCAAAACTTCTGCGAAGATTTGTAATATACTATTGTAAGTTTTAACATTTTAATTCTTTATTTTCTTATTATTATTTTTTTATTTTTTTACTTGCTTTAAAATTCATCGAGTTTTTTTTTTTTTTTTAATTTTGTTCAGAGAAAATTCTAAGTTTCTTAAAATATCAACTACCAGTTTGCAATATGATATGAGGTATAAAATTTACGACCTTATCTTGAGGTGATTAAACACATTTCTTTTCTTTTTTTTTTTTATTCAATACATTTATAAATTTATTCATGTTGCGTTTATGATAATTTAATATGAATCAATTTGATAACACATTAATGTTGTTATTTAACATTTTTACTGTATAGTTATTGATATTAATCAAATAAGTGCGTAAATAAAAATGCATTCTTTTAAAATTCAATTATTAGATTGTATTAAACATAAGATTCAAGTTAAACAAATTATGTGTATTCAAATGTACCAGAAATGATTTTAATGTAGTAGGAACATAAAAGGGAAGAATAACTATATAATGGCCCCATTCTAAAATAATTAAATTTCTCTATATTCAACCTATTATTCATCTTGTAGTAATTTCTAGAAATTTTTGTATTAGATTTCTTTAAAAAGTCGAAATTTGAAACAAATAATATTAAAACATGAATTGAAAACATTCTGTCTTTTAAAACATAAAGAATTAATTATAAACTTAAGATCTTGAAGTGCCTACTAACAAATCATATAATAAATTTACATTTTTTAAAGATAATTTTCACAATTTCATTCAAACATAATGTAAAGTACGTCAATTTTCACAATTTCATTGAACATAGTCTAAAGTGTGTCTACATTCACATAATCCTATATCACAAAATAATTGTTTGAAATTTCCATGTTGGAATTTTTTTTTTTTTTCAAAAAGTTTCAAAAATTCGTTTTTGAAAAAATTCAAAGCTTAAAACAAATTATTCTCTTTTAAAGCGCAAAGAAGAAATTATAAGTTTAGAAATTTAAAGTTGAACAACTTGTTCATGTAGTAAATTTACATACTTTAAAGATAATTACCTATCACGTATTCATTAAATATAATCTCATGCAAAGTACATTCATCATATTATTTATCACAAAATAATTTTCAGAAATTTTCATTTCGGGTTAAAAGAAAGATAATTTTCAAAATGTGACTCAATGAATTACTCATCTCATTTTTGAAACAAAAAGAAATAGTTAATTTTAAAGTGGAAAAATTGTTAAACAGTAAATTCACATTATTTAAAAAAGAAAATTTCCCCTTTTCATTAAAAAGTTAAATTTCATAAATAGCCCGTTTTCAAATTCTCATAGAAGGCTCATTAATTTTAGAAAAGAATATGTACTTAATGCTTTATTTTATACATCATTTTTAACGTCTCTAAAATCCTGGAAATTTTGCGATAAAATATAAAGAGCGCAGGTAAATATATTTAATTATATATATATATATATATATATATATATATATATATATATATATATATATATATATAAATTCCTTTATGTAATGCTGCTTAAAGTACCGATATTTCATGTTTAAACCGACTATGACTCAACAAGATATTTAAAAAAAAATCATAAAGGAATTTGTTATCGAAAAATAAATATGTTTCAATTATACATTTCCCCCCCCCCCCCCCCAGCCTTATAAAATCGTGTACATATTCTAGTAAAAATGTCAAGAGTAAGGTAAACGCACTAGTAGCGGGCCACTTGCATATATTTATCTAATTACTATTAAAATGTTAGTGAATTCCAAAAGATATCTATACATTTAGCTTAGTCCTAATCTTCATGTATCAGAATAAACATTCAAAGCTTCAAAATATATGGATAGAAATATATATTCTTCAAAATAATAATAATAATAATAATAATTCCTCCCTCTATGCTCTAGTAGTGGGCCTAGTAAATTTCTGATGAATGAATCTTTAACTTTTCGGCTTATCCAACAAATTATTTACAATGTAATAGAGTATATCAATAGCAGTTTAATTTAAAATAAATATAATATTAAAGAAACAATGTTTTAAATAAAAACTTATCTCTGAATGAAATCGCCAAGAATTTGCCAAAAGATCTGTTTTTGAAGACACTCTAAAAAATAAACAAGTATACCAGCAGAAATTATATATATATATATATTTATATTCCAAACAGTTTATGGAAAGTTAACATTTAAGGATGTTAGTCTATCAGATTTTACTCAGTCATTTTTCAGAAATGCATTTTGGGCTTGTTTTTAAACTTTAAAAATTAGTGGCCCACTATAGGGTCATTTACTTACATGTAAACACTATATTATATTAGTGCATGGCCATACCCGATGGGGGGGGGGGCTGATGGGGCTACAGCCCCCCCCCTCCCGAAATTTTCGAAAGTGATATGAAAAAATGCTGAATTTTTTCTTTCTTTTTTGAAAAAAATTTAATTTTTTTCAATCATACATCGGACTAGCCATTCTCATTAGTCCCATATTAGTCCACATTGACTCCAAAAAAGAGAAAGGGGCTGATGGTGTTACAGCCCCCTCCCCCCTCGTCCTCCCAAAATAGTCGAAAATTTAAATGAAAAAAGTGTTTTTCCTTACATTTTTTAGATAAATTTGTATTTTTTTTCTTCTATTTTTTTTTCTACAGCGAAATAACCATTCTCGTTATTAGTCCACATTGACATCACGGCATACCGAAAGAAGGGGGGAGGGGCTGATGGGATTACAGGTTGTGTTAACTCTGTTTTCATTTCAGGTGAATATCAGGCTGAGTGTAGAGTCCTGGAAGTTGTGTTCGGGTTAACCAGATTCTTAAAAAGTTAGTTCAGCATATTATTTCAGTTTAAAAACTATACATATAATAATAAGCATAGATGTTTGTATGCGTTTTTTCCGCTACCCTTTGATGAAATTCAGATTTTCATCAAGACACTTTGACGAAATTCGCATTTCCCCGTGATCTTTTGACAAAATTCGCTTTTTTTACGCGGTCCTTTGACGAAATTTGCGTTTTATCTGAGGACCTTTGACGAAATTCACGTTTTCTCTGAGAGCCTTTTACGAAATTTGCGTTTTTTTGTGATCTTTTGACGAAATTCGCGTTTTTCCGCGGCCCTTTGACCGAATACGCGTTTTTTGCTATTCTTTGTCGAAATTTGAGTTTTGTTGCGGCTTTTTGACGAAATTCGCGTTTTTTCTGCAGCTCTTTTAAGAAATTCGCGTTTTTTCTGCTGACCTTTGGTGAAATTCGCATTTTTTTCGTGTATCTTTGCCGAAATTTGCATTTTTTCTGAGGCCTTTTGACAAAATTCGCGTTTTTTCGGAGGCCTTTTCGCGATATTTGCGTTTTTTGTGATCATTTGATGATTCGTGTTTCTCCGTGGCTCTTTGACGGAATATGCGTTTTTTTTTTTGCTATACCTTGTCGAAATTTGAGTTTTGTTGCGGCTTTTTGACAAAATTTGCATTTTTTCCGCGGCCCTTTGACGAAATTCACTTTTTTTGTGGCTCTTACGAAATTCGCCATTTTTAGATCCTTTGACGAAATTCGCGTTTTTTCGCGGCTTTCTGTTGAAATTCGCTTTTTTCCGCTGCTTTTTGTTGGAACTCACATTTTTTCCTGTGGCTCTTTCACGAAATTCGGGAATTTTTTTGAAATCTTTTGTCGAAATTCGCGTTTTTTCCGCTGCCCTTTGACGGAATGCGTATTTTTTTTCAGAGATTCTTTGACGAAATTTACGTTTTTTTCGCAATCCTACGTCGAAGTTTGCTTTTTTTCCGCTGCTTTTTGACAAAATTCGCGCTTTTTTCTGCGGCTTTTTGACGAAATTCGCGTTTTTTCTACTGTCTTTTGTCGAAATTCACATTTTTTCTGTTTACTTTTGACGAAATTCGCGTTTTTTGCAATATTTTAACGAAATTTGCGTTTTTTCGCTGCCCTTCGACGGAGTGCGCGCTTTTCGAAATTGGCGTTTTTCCCGCGACTTTTGAAGAAATTCACGTTTTTCCTGCGGCCCTTTGTCGAAATTCGGGTTTTTTCTGTGCTCATTTGACGAAATTTGCGTTTCCTCCGGGATCATTTGATGAAATTGTCTTTTGCTCCGCGATAATTTGACGAAACTCGCGTTTCCTTCAAGATCATTTGGCGTAATTCGCGTTTTCTCCGCGATCATTTGACGAAATTTGACTTATTTTTAAGTAAACATTTTTAAGTAAACATTTTTATGTTCAGTGAACCTGTTTTACAGGCCAATAGCATAAATTAACAGCATTAGTATTAATATTAATATTATTTTTTTATTCTTTTATGTATGAATTCAATTGCGGAGTCGAAAATGTTTACTTGAGAAATGATAGTATTCTAAAAACCGATATTCCGGTTTAAGAAAGCGGTTTTTGGTTTTGGTTTTGTTTTATGACGACCAATTACCTACACGAGGGATATGGGCCCGAAGGGGGTGAGTGCCCTCCGTGGGGGTCTTTCTAAGGGAACCTAACCCGTATTTACGCAAGGAAATCCATGGTTTGAAGAAAACCACGGAAAACTCCGAACGATTAGGCCGACGGGCGCGATTGGGTTCGAACCCAACACCTCCCGTCTACCAGCTGCAAGAACAGAATTAAGAAAACGGATTAATAAACTATAAAAACTACGCCGAAAACCAGTGGCAACAAAAGAAATTTTATTTTTATAAATGCTTCCTTAAAGCGCGAAAATATATTGGTTTCCGAGGTTGCGAAAGAAAAAAAAAAAAAACCCTTTTCGGTATCATAGGTGACTCAAAAGAGGTTACTGCATATTTTCGTTTGTGGTTATGTCATATTTTCTTATATTAAGGAACATTTGTCTTTTTTCACAGCGTGTAAGTTGCTTACCTTTTCATTATTGTTATTATTATTCGCAGTAAACGTTATTTACACAAGGCCTAATATATTATTGAAATAGGTCTAATCTAAATTCAGTACATCATGTCTATCTTTTTATTTAATAAAAGCTATTTTATAGAAGTTTTCATTTCTCAACATAACATTTTGTGATTATCAGGATTTCTGCATATCCTGATTAAGCCCATAACGCTTTAGTCCGGATAACTGGAGTTTAACCCTTTAATGCGTGATTTTTTTGTTTTGTTCGAAAAACATTATATTTGAGCGTATTTTTTTTTTTTAATTATCCATTCGAAAAGTAGTGAAAAAATTTATTTACGTTTCTGTTAGACATAATGTCACTCCTCAGTTACACAAAAATGCTCAAAAAATGATAATTTTAAATTATATACTTACTTTAAAGTGTTTACACTGCACAATAACCACTTTTCAACGGTATAATAATTTTTATAATGCTTTTAATAGTTTAAATAACTAATAATTACTACCTTATAAAGAAAAAACCCCAATTGAGCACATTGCAAGCAGTAGCAACAAAAGATTTTATAACCTCCCCGTGATAACAAATCAGAAAACACCCGCTCGCTAATTCTAAACCTATGGGCAGGTTGTTTTCTAATTTCTCGTTTTTTTTTTTTTTTTTTTTTTTGCATAGGATAGCTGAGCTCGATCTCTAATAAAGCCATTTTGTACTTTTTCGATTTTCGTTGCAGATTTTTTTTTAATAAAAGTACTTCCACTTTCGAAAAAAAATCGTTTAAAAATATTCAAATTTAAACGATAAATGTGAAAATAACCTGTCCGTAGGTTTAGCATCAGCGAGCGGGTGTTTTCAAATGAGTGAATTGTCCCCTTAAAGGCATGTTTCCACACGTAGCATACTATTGTTCACTCCAAAAAACCAACAGAAAGCGCCAAATTGTAAAAAAAAAAAAAAAGATCATGTATCTCCTGAGTTATACTATGCATTTAAGGGTTAAATGCATAAAAAATAGAGAGCATATAGATTTTTGTTTAATTTTGTAAAAATTAAATAATTTTTTTTTCAAGGGTGTTTATTAATATTTGTTTTAATCTGGTGCTCGAAAATGAATTAAAATATCTGACATCTTCTAATCTTAAACTTTGAACTGAACAATTTGCAAGTATAAAAAACTTTCTGAGGCATTTTTTTAGATAAGAAAAGCTGTTATTCATTGTTATAACATGTTTGGAAAAATATTTTTTCTTTTATTCATTTCTTGCGAAAGAGTTTTAACTATTGACAGTAGTTGCAGTTTTTTCCCCTCCGAATCATGCAAAAACATAAAACATCTGTTTCATTTTTATTCCAAATGTATTTTTTTTTTCAATCGAAGTTGTTTATTCCAGTAGGACATATTAATGATATTTATCATAATATTTTATCATAATATGCCGTGGAAATTTCACTAAGTAGCTCAATTTCTTCGGTATCACAATTAAAACAGATGATAAAGAAGAAGGGGAAAAAATGAAGAAAACGAAATGTTCTAAAGCTGTGTAAAGAAGCTTGTATTTTCCATTTAAACAAATTTTCAGCCTATCTTTTTCTGCAAGTTATTATTTTAGCAAATGAGTATTAAATAAATTTAAATAGAAACCACTTATTCGATGAATCCCTTCAGCTTGTATTTTCTTAAAAGTAGTCAAGTATAGACCTGACAATTAATTGCTTTTCCTTCAAGATGAAGCAACATAAATCGAATTATTATTTTTTATTACTTTCTAAAATGCAATTGTTAGGGGAGACCGGGGCACATTTTCCATAGGGGCAAATTTTCCAACTCGCTTTAGTTTTTAAATGAGCCGCTAGGTGACGCTAACGAGTGAACTGGCTGAAGTGGTAACATCTTGCACACTCTGTACAAAAGTTATAGTTTAGTAGCTGCTGTCACTTCGTCAAGAGTGCTGTTTTTTTCATTTTTTCAACGGTGAGTAAAATTTCAGGTTTTTATTAAAACGTAAAATAAACCTTCTAACGTTAAACTTACTGTTTTGACATTGCATGCACTAAAAAAGGGTTTCTTTATTCAAGTAACTATGCGTTTGTTTCGCAAATAACTTACACCGGTATTCGTCCAGGTAGTGTAAAAGTTCAAATATGACGACGGGGCAGGTTTTCCAACAACATACGGGGCATGTTTTCCAACATGTTTTTCGATGGAAAATGTCTCCCCTCCTAAATCAGCTAGTCTTATTGTATCAAAAATGTATTTATTATGTAGTAAAATCGGCAAAATAATCTTATATACTACGAACCCGTTTGATCATTTAATCATTTCAATAAAACTATCAATATAAAAAACTGTTAAATTTAATTCCCCAGATGTTCTTCGGCAACTGCTAAAAGTGATTAAAAAAAAATAAAAGAAAGAACTTGTTACTAAACACAGATCATTTTAACAAGCAAATTTACGAACTGTTTCTTTACTTCCGCATTTAATAATGAGTGCTATTACAGACCACTTGAGTAACTCTCTAAAGCATATGTTCTAATAACTAAGATTTCACCACTCATATGTAACCAAAAAGGAACATCTGAACATTTTGACTGTTGCCAGACACCTTTAATTATTATATATTTTTTCTACGCTGCGAATATGTTTTTTTTTAGCAGCTTTATGTATTATCACTCTTAATCATGTAGCTTCTCTGTTAAGACGGAGTTTCTTATACTCCAGTAATATGTTTAATTATAAGTATTTAAAGCTAAAAGTTGAATCTTTCTTTATCGTAAAAACACACAATACTAATTCATATTACATTATATCTTCCCATGGATTTAGCGATTCATATTAAGCTCTCAAAGGATACTTCAAAGGATAAATAATGCTTCACAAAATAAAATAAAAATAATTTCTTCAAGAAGCTTTTGGATAAATCCCTGACCAGGCAACACCGATGAAGTTATACGTCATCGCGATATTGATGAATCCCAGGTAAGAGCATTTTACCTATTTCCATTTCAAAAGCAGCATAGCCACAAGAGATTTTTTCTAATTGTTTAAATATGAGACAGCGAATTCCTGCTATCGAGAATGGGGTGCTTTTGGCTTGATAGGCCACTTAAACTCCAACAAAAAGATTAATGAGACAGATATAGTGCTCGTGTTTAGCGCAAAAGAAGAAAAATGTTATATAGTGGCTTAGATTATAAATATTAAAAATATTCATGTTCTGAATAAAAAAATAAAAAGATGCTGCATTGAATAAAATAATGAATGTTATTGTACCAGAAATATAAAGGTGAATGAAAAAGAAACATTTATATATTTATGTTTTATGTAATGAACATTTAAATAATTAGTGAATGAACAATTTGTTGGTTGTGAGTAATAATAATAAAAAAAAAAGAAATCGTTCATTTTACATTTTACAGTAAATAAATAAATAAAAAGGAAATAGGTTGGTCGCATAAACAAATAAAAATAAACATGGCAGGGATAAAAGACATCCAAATTGTCGAAAAATTAAATTCGCATAATTACTCAAATTGGAAATTTCGCGTAGAAATGATTTTAATAAAAGAAGAATTGTTTGATGTGATAACAGAAAATCCCCCAGATCCAATTAACACGGACTGGACGAAGAGGGACCGTAAAGCACGTGCAATTATCAACTTGAGTATTGAAGACTCACAGATCGTGCATGTAAAGCACTTAAACACTGCCAGAGAAACCTGGCAAGCTTTAAAAACAATTCATGAAAGGGCCAATCTCTCAAGCAAGTTATATTTGCTGAGAAAATTATACGGAGCAAAACTCCCAGAAAACGGCAATCTAATAAAACACATTACACATATTTTAGAACTTGTTGATAAACTTTCAGTCATAGGCGAAACTATTAATGACTCGCACATTTCAGCTCTGTTACTTTGTTCATTACCACCTAGCTACAACACCTTAATTATAGCCCTCGAGGCCCGTCCAGAAAATGAACTTAATTCAGAGTTTATAAAAGGAAAACTCACTGATGAATATACAAGACGTTTAGAAAACACAGATCAGAGCGAGAATTCCTCAAAAGCGTTTAAAACGCATAAAAAGTTTCCGGCTGAACACTATAATAAAAAGGACAAACAGTGCACATACTGTAAATTAAAAAACCATACATACAGGGAGTGCTGGCATCTTAAGAACAGAAACACTTACTCACCGTCACAAAAACAACAGCCGCACAAATCCAAGTATTACACATCATCGTTATGTTATGAAGACGCAAACTATTATAGAGAAAACAAAAACCGTGAAACAGAACCAATTCGGATTAACAAAACACAGGGCAATTCAGGAAAAGGCAGCGACGCAGCTTTTTTAGTCAAGAAACCAGGAAAACAAACCTGGATAATCGACTCAGGTTCATCGACACACATTCTAAACAGTAAAGATGCATTCACTAAGTTTAACGACACTGAAAAGACGACAGTCATCATTGCCAATGGAAAAACGCTGAATTCACACGGTACAGGTGAAACGACATTTAAAACAAAAACATCCGATGGAGGGATAAACACAATCACATTAAAAGAAGTATTATACGTACCAGAATTAGAATCGAACCTCATATCGGTAAGCAAAGCAACACAGAATGGCTATAAATTAATTTTCGATAAAGAAAAATGCACGTTATCCCGAAACGGGAATATTTATCTTGAAGCAAGAATGAAAAATAATTTATATCAAGTCGAATTATTAGAAAGCGCTGAAACTAATAAAGTAAACATTGCACATGAATGTAAAAATAAAAATTGCATAGAAGTTTGGCACAAACGGCTTGGCCATCGTAACTATAATGCGATAAAAGAATTAATAAATAAAAACTTAGCAGACGGAATAAAAATAAATAACTGTAATCATAATGCATTGTGTGAAATATGTATCCAAACAAAAATAAGTGATGCCCCATATCCGAAATCAACAAACTGTCCCAAAACAGGCAAAGTGCTCGATCTGATACACACGGACGTGTGCACATCTATCGGTACACCTACTATCGGGGGAAAAACAATGTTCGTCACTTTTATAGACGACTATTCAAGGTTCACAGTAATTTACTTACTTTCGCATAAAAATGAAGTTCACGAAAAGTTAAAAGATTATGTAGCCATGGTGAAAACCCAATTCGGCAGATTCCCTAAAGCTATTAGATCCGATAATGGAGGGGAATATTTAGGTAAACAAACGGAAGAATACCTAAGGGCAAGAGGTATCCAACACCAGTTTACGGTACCATTTTGTCCGAGCCAAAACGGCGTAGCGGAAAGAAAGAATAGGTCATTATTAGATATGACTAGGAGTCTACTCTCCGAAGCAGGCTTACCTCAAAAATTCTGGGGAGAAGCCATAAATACCGCCAATCACCTGCAGAATAGGCTACCAACCAAAATAACAAACAAAACACCGTTCGAAATTTGGTTCAACCGAAAACCCACCTTACACTACCTGCGTACATTCGGCTGTAAAGCTTATGCCTATATACAAAAACATCAGCGAAACAAACTAGATGAAAGAGCGCAGGAAGGAATACTTGTGGGGTATGACAACAAATCAAAAGGTTACCGTATATTTACAAAAGAAAACAAAATAATAATAGCGAGAACAGTTAAATTTATAGAAAATAGTGAAAACAACTTAAAAGAAAGCGAAGAGGTAGAAAACTCAGACAATGACAACAACTACATTCAAACAGAGTTAAGTAATTCGGACGAAGAACCAACCGCGTCCAAACAACCCGACGTAGAACCGAGAAGGTCTCAGAGGTCAAATAGAGGTGTACCACCCGACAGATACGTATGTCACGTAAAAACAAATGACACATTCGAACCAACCGATTTTTATGACATAGCAAACATGAACAACCCAGTAGAAAAAGAAAATTGGCTCAAAGCCACTCAACAAGAAATCAACTCATTAAAGAAAAATAAAACTTGGGACTTAGTGGATCCCCCACCAAATAAGAAAATTATTGGTTGTAAGTGGATTTTTAAGAGAAAGCTAGATAATTTAGGAAATGTACAAAAATACAAGGCCCGTTTAGTAGCGAAAGGATATAATCAGAAGTACGGCGAAGATTATGATGAAACCTTCGCACCCGTAGTTTCACACACAACAATCCGCACATTTTTAGCCTCAGCGGCATATAAAAATCTTTCTGTTCAACACATTGACATCGACACTGCATTTCTTCACGGCGAAATAGAAGAAGAAATTTTCATGAAACAACCAGAGGGTTTTATAGAAAAAAATTGTGAAAACAAAGTGTGTAAACTGAATAAAACAATCTACGGCTTAAAGCAGGCAGCTAGAGCCTGGCACAAAAAGATCGCAGAATCATTAAAAAACATGAATTTTGTGCAAAGCACTGCTGACTCATGTTTGTTTACTAGAAAAGAAAAGGAAAATTTCACTTATATCATCGTCTACGTTGACGATATTTTAATCGCGAGTAAAAGTGAAATAATTAAAGATGTAATAAAACAATTGCAAAATGAGTACGGAGTAAAAGACTTAGGCGAAATAAGTCAGTACCTAGGAACCAACATAATCAAAACGAATGATGGTTACAAATTAAACCAAAAGTCAAAAATAGAAGATTTGGTTAGAAAGTTAAATTTAACAGATGCAAGACCTATTGGTACACCGATGGAAGTAGGTTTCTATAAATTAGAAGATAGCGACAATTTACTTCCGAACAATACAAAGTTTAGGCAAGCGATCGGTTCGCTTTTGTATATTGCCACAGTCACTCGACCCGACATTATGGCACCAGTAAATATACTTAGTAGGAGAAGTGCAACGCCACGCGAGAAGGATTGGAAAGCGGCAAAAAGAATTATTATTTACCTCAATTGCACAAAAAACCTATGCCTAACAATAAGCAAAAATAAACCACCAATACTCATCGCGTATGCTGATGCTGATTGGGCTGGGGACACTAAAAATAGAAAATCAACCACCGGCAATATTTTTTTTCTGGGTGATAATCCCATTCAATGGACTACAAAATTACAGTCAAGCATTGCATATTCTTCGGCTGAAGCGGAATATGTTGCTGCAGCAACCGCAGGACAAGAAATTTTATGGCTATTAAAACTGCTAGAAGATCTTAACTTGTATCAAGTAAAACCTATTTTACTTTACCATGACAACCAAAGCAGTATAAAGATGATAGAAAATGAAAAATTTTCGAAGCGGACAAAACACATTGATATCCGCTTTCACGCCATAAGACAATTAAAGGAGGATAAAATTATCGAATTAAAATATTGTCCCACGCAATACATGATTGCTGACTGCTTGACAAAGCCCACACCCAAACCTCAACTTTTGTGTGACATCAAGACTATGAACTTGTTACCTTATCCATCTGAGGAGATTAAGGAGGGGTGTTAAATTTAATTCCCCAGATGTTCTTCGGCAACTGCTAAAAGTGATTAAAAAAAATAAAAGAAAGAACTTGTTACTAAACACAGATCATTTTAACAAGCAAATTTACGAACTGTTTCTTTACTTCCGCATTTAATAATGAGTGCTATTACAGACCACTTGAGTAACTCTCTAAAGCATATGTTCTAATAACTAAGATTTCACCACTCATATGTAACCAAAAAGGAACATCTGAACATTTTGACTGTTGCCAGACACCTTTAATTATTATATATTTTTTCTACGCTGCGAATATGTTTTTTTTTAGCAGCTTTATGTATTATCACTCTTAATCATGTAGCTTCTCTGTTAAGACGGAGTTTCTTATACTCCAGTAATATGTTTAATTATAAGTATTTAAAGCTAAAAGTTGAATCTTTCTTTATCGTAAAAACACACAATACTAATTCATATTACATTATATCTTCCCATGGATTTAGCGATTCATATTAAGCTCTCAAAGGATACTTCAAAGGATAAATAATGCTTCACAAAATAAAATAAAAATAATTTCTTCAAGAAGCTTTTGGATAAATCCCTGACCAGGCAACACCGATGAAGTTATACGTCATCGCGATATTGATGAATCCCAGGTAAGAGCATTTTACCTATTTCCATTTCAAAAGCAGCATAGCCACAAGAGATTTTTTCTAATTGTTTAAATATGAGACAGCGAATTCCTGCTATCGAGAATGGGGTGCTTTTGGCTTGATAGGCCACTTAAACTCCAACAAAAACAAGGTAAATTCAAAAATATAATAAAATTTCAATTTTTTTCTAAAATGGGTTCATTTAATGAATCCATTTTATGTTAATTAGATGCCTTTATAGTCATAAGCTACAACACTGACATCACAGTGTGTTTATGGGCTCCTCAAAAAGCAAATTAACTGTAGTTAGAGCTGCTCCACTGGCGTGAATTCACAGTCAATAGTATGGCAGGTTTTAACTGTCCAAGAATTTTCCCACTGAATCCTGAAATATTTACATACTCTGCTTTTATGCCATCCTACTTTTCTGACAGTCCAGCTCCTGCCGCACCAACAATCCTGAAAAGATTCGAAATCATCTAATCCTTCTACACCGACGCAGGCTAGTACCTTAAGTTCTACTCAAACTTTCTCTATTGCTTATGAAAAAGGTGTTTCTTCTACATCCAAACAAACTTCGGCCAATCCCGGCCAGGGAGCTGTTTGGACCTTCGTCTTGAAATATAAAATGGATTAAAACTGGTTTTTATGTTACTGTGCATTTAGTTCACAATAAAAAATACTTATTAATTAACAAGCAAGATTTATTACCTGTGTTTTACCGTTTAAAGTATAGTTGGAAAACTTGCCCCTGACCATTTTTAGTAGGCTGGAAAACTTGCCCCGCATACGGAGCAAATTTTCCAACATAACATGATTAAACTTAACCAATTTTTGTGAAAAAGTATTTTAAGTTTTTTGAAAAATAACCATGCCAGTTTGTACAGAAAGGTCTAGGGAATACAATGATATCCTGTAGATATCAAAATAGATAAAAATAAAAAATACAAAAATAAAATTATAAAAAGTTGGAAAACTTGCCCCCGTCTCCCTTACTATAATTATTGCAGTCTATATTACTATAATTATTAAAACGTGCTTATATCCTTAATTTTTAAAGGTATTATTGGAGCACAGCTAAAATATCATAGTATTAAAGCGTACATTGATTTTATATTTTAATTTTTTTAAGTTTGCGAGTTAAGAACAGCGGTATTATTTTTTCTTTCAATAAATAATCGAAAATAACATTTTTTTCTGCCTATTAATTTTTTTTTTTGTTGTTGTTGTCTCCGATTTCGTGTTTAATCATTAATGCTTTTATAAAATATTGTAGTACACGCATGACACCGATTCGTATTTCTGAATAAAGCAAAGCATATTTTATATGTAAAGTTTAATAAAAGAAATTTAAGGAGATTTTTCTGCTTCAAATTACGATTTAGATAACATATCAGTCACGTGTTTACAAATGATTACGTATTTCTGAATCAGCGCAGCATTGCAAATGCAGCGAGTGCTTTTTTCCTCCTCATAAGTTTGCTTGCAGTAAAACGGATTTACAGGCAAAGGTGGATCTATTTCCATTTCCATAATTTAAAAAAAAAAAAAAAGATACCAATGCAATTTTCATTGAATTTGTGTTTGTCGAAAATTGAACTGAACATATTGGGGTGACCGGCAATGTTGCTAATTTAACAAGGTTTTTTTTTTTTTTTTTTTTTTTTTTTTTTTTTTCCCCATATCTGCCCGTATTTTCCAACTATATTTTTCGCTTTATTTAATGACAGACTTTTCATGATTAGGTGAAACAAAAATTTCTCGTTTAGATGTTTTAAATAAAAAAGCGTTAAATTAGTGACAAGTATACTTGCCATCGGTCAATAAAATGTTAAGAGTCCTTTTCTTCCTGTGGTGTGTGTGTGTGTGGTTTCACTCTACTGCGTAAATAAAATCCGCGTACGAGGCAGATTTTTAGTTCCCAAATAACTTATCTTGATTCAAAATTTTCGTGAGAAATCGTTTAGCTTTTAAAATAATGAAGTAAATGAACGTTTCTATTTTTTAGTAACAGTATGCTTTAATTGATTGTTTTTGAGGATAGAAATAATAACAAATCAGTGTTTTTAAAGAAGCATTTTGATCATAAAAAATGGTTATAAAATAGGCTTTTTTTAAAATAAACTAAGGGGTGGGGGATCTGCTATGTTCAAAATACGCTCGCCAAACCCATCCAGACCCCACAAGCTCTAAAATCAGGTAATTTGCTCTGTTTTAAAAAAGGTTATCCGATTAAGGAAGATTAAATGATATTATGACCTGTGGCGATCTTCTGTAATCGGGTTGCCAACCATTTGCCTTTGAATGGTGAATTTTTCGATTCACAATGACGGACCTACCACTACTCCGACATCTAACGGCTTTTTTCTTAATTTATTACATAAGATCCTTTACGCATTTGAAAATAAACTTGCATAAAACGGTTAAGTAAAAAATGTCGCTGCCTCTTCGACTTTTACAACGTCTAGAAGAAATGTTTTCTTTTAAATGTCATAAGAAAATCGTTTTAAATATTAATTTTTAAATAATATATCGTTTTAAACATGACGTAATTTTTAACATTAAATTATTTTCCCACGTAACAATTTAATTATTTTAAAGTTTTCTTTGTTTTTTAATATTCACGTGTAAATATATTTTTTAATTGAAAAGGGCTTGGAAATATTTATTTGGGCTTTTCAAAATCTTTCAACAGTGGAGAGAAACGGCTATTTCAAACTATAAATTAAATCTCTATTCAGATAAGGAAATTTTAAATTAAAAATCGAAAAAAAAAAATAAAAGTGAGACATATTTAAAAATATGATTGAAAATTGTACACCACACTCTAAGCCAAGCGTATATCTGTAAAAGATGGCTAAATTGCTATGCACAATTTTTGATCCTATCAAACTTATGTAAACTGGACTATCTTGACCAATTTCAACATTATATAGCTCTTAAAACAATTCTTCAAATTAAAAACTGTCTACCTCAACGTAGTTATCATACATTTTTTATAAAACAGCCAATTTTAAAATTTTTTATGCAATAATTTTTTTTTTTTCAGGATAAGCCGTGAAAGTGAAAAGGTGACAATAAATTTAATTGCGGTAGCAGCAGCATTAGTTACATTTTTTAGAATAAAAAGAATCCTTCCAAATTCAGTACTAATTTTCTGTAAGAAGAATTACATTAAAAATAATAACATTTCTGATTTTTATTGCAGGTGAGCAGTGGTCTTGTACAAAATGATACATTTATATATATAAAACGGAAAGAAAAAGAAAGGCAAAGGAGAGAGTTTACTAATTTTTGGGTGTGGCGACTTTTATGTGGAAAAAGAATATTATACAAATTCTGTGCTATCAGAGAGTCATTCATGCTTTTATTGGTATAAATAAGACAATTAACAATATCATATTGTGTTTAATTTGACAATATAATATCGCAGTTTTTAAGGTTATTATAATAATAATATGCAATTTAAAAATAAATGCAGGTGGACAGTGGGCTTTTGCGTTTAAATAATTCTTTTTTTTTTTTTTTTTTTTTTTTTTTTGAGTAATTTTTTAATGAGTACTACTTTTTTTTTCTTTTATAATCTGTGACAGATATTGTACTTGATCATCTGAGTGTAAATGCAACCATAGATAAGAAACTCAGGAGTAGGAGACTATCAGAGAGGCCAGTGTTCATGAGGCGTTGAATATAAAATTATTATATATTTTTTTACGATTCTTAAAGATCACTATACAATATCTGTGTGTATGTAGTTCTCCATCCAGACCTTGGTGGTTTGCTTCGTTATAAACTTTCGGATTAAGAACTTGATAGGTGCTCTGTATCTGTACTCTATCTGCATGTTTTAAAGAGTAACTAGCTGAAAAGATTATAGATTTTTTATTGCTCGTTTTTTAGATGGTTTCGAGTAAAATACTTATGTATTACATAGTTATGCTAAAAATATTTCCATCATCCTCTGAAAAAACCATCTAATAATATTATACTGGTCTTAAAAATAAATAAATAAATAAATCTGCAGACATTGTGGCAACTGGGATCCAAAGGAAGTTAGTAATTCTAAAATTCAATATAAAAATTAATTCTAAGCATTCTAATAATTTAGCTTTTACTAGTAATACAACTTTAGAGAAGATATACTAGATAAAATAAAAATTTAATAAGTGATTAAAATTCAAGCTCACCAAAAGAAACTACTGTTAAAGATAATGTAAAATGATTTTATTCAACAAATCTAATAACTATATGAAAAATTATAATTAAAGTAAAAAGGTGTGAAATTATTCATTTTTCTAAATGAAAATTGTAAAAGTAAAATCTTATATCAAAAAGCTAATTTCCAGTGTTGGAAAAACAACAAATTGCAATCCTAATTCTGCTTATGTCAATTCCTGCCTTTAATAAACTTTTTGTAAATATTGTTATTTAATAATATGTAAATAAAAATAATTACTCGAGAGATATCAGTCTCTTCTTTTTGTTTAAGCATAATCCAATGTGTGTCATTTCTCTCAAATATAATTCTTTTTTAGGTCTAATTTTTTATTTACAGGTGCATTTAATTTACATAGAAAACTAAACTTAATAATATTAATATCAAATTCTCAACTAGGTAATTTAAATATAATTACTTTATTATTATTATTTATTCAAAATTCATAAGTGAATGGAATCACAAAAACATTTACAACTCAACCTCTTTTATTAATTAATGGTAATTAATTAATCTTGCTTAGCTTGAGTATTTATTTTATTTTGAAACTCGCGTTAGCCTTTCACCAGAATTTATTCGGATTACGATCACATACTTAATTTATATAAGGTAAATTCAAATGTACCACAATTGCCAATGGTGTTTGGTAATATTGAACAGATTTTATTTAAAAATTACCAGTTAATAAGAGAGTGCTTATATCTGTTCAGCACCATGGAGCCATGGATCATCTCACCATTGGCATAAAGATTTGTTTTTTAATTGTCTGCATTCGTAACGCCTAAGCCATTGCATTTAGAGAAAAATCTGTTTGAGGCAACCGATTTCTGAGAATATGAGGGTGTTATTCGGGCCTCATTCCTATTTAAAATATTTGGCTGTGATCTAATATGAATTTGTATTTGAAGATGGCTGCAAAATGCCTGATTAGCCTAAAAGATAAATCCTTTGACTTCTTCTTCACTAAGGTAGTCCATACATTTAATTTCCTTTTCCTTTTCTTTTTTCCAAAAACAAACAAAAAACAGTTTCCAAAGACTTTTGACTCATATTGTGTGTGATTTTCATGCTGAATTTTTGCTTGTAAATGTTATTAGAGTAAGATAGTTTCCACTGTGATATAATGCGCTGCATTAAATGAAATTTATTTTTTGCTTAAAATTTATTAAAAACAAAATCATTTACTTGTTTTTGAATTTCGCACATGAGGACTTCCGTACGCAGATGCAGCAACTGTACAACCTTAATACGAAATGTTTAAAGAATGCGTCATGTTTTTGCATACAGCTGTTCATACGGGCGATGATGCAACTTTGAAGGATGCTGTTGAAAACTCATATAGAAGTCAAAGCGTTGTTCATACAGGTGTCGATACATTGAATGCCAGGTTTGAGTAAATATTTTTTCAACAGAATAGAAGCTTTTGAAAATAGTTATTTTAAGGTCGAAAAAAGGAAAATGAACATAGAAAAGATTATTTCTAAAATAGCTACCGAAGAGCAAGAAAAATATTTTTTGATTATTTCATTATTTCACCGCCTTGTTTATCTTTTATTGAGTTGAGGAATAAGTCATTGCAGTTTATTAATATTGCTATTTTATTATTATTATTATTCAGGGTTGGTAAAAAACCCGGTTTTTTTTTTATTTAAACCAGGTTTTTTTGGTTTAAACCATTTTTTTTTTGTTTAAACCGGGTTTTTAAAAATATATTTTCCTATTACATATACATGCATATTTATTGATAAAAATAAACATTGTTGGACATATAAGTAATATAACTTCATTTAAAAATAATTTAAATTAAATAATTACAATCAATTATGTAGAAAATTGAAATCATTTAGGATTTAAACATTTTTTGTAAAAGCTATTATGTTCCATAAATAAAATGCTCTACATAGTGAAACATTGATACCTCGAAAATCTTAATAAACAATCTTTTGATTATCAGTACTATAAATAAATATATGGTGTAGTTTCATAAATATAATATACTTTCCCATGGCTATTCAAAGTAATTTCTTTGAAATATTTGCAATCTGAGGTATCTGATTTTTCTGTTAGAACACTACCTGAACAATTATTATCTTTTATTGAAAGTAAAGTTTTTTATAAAGAATTCCTGGAATGATTTGAATTTAGCAGTAGAAGTAGAGTCTTTACACGTTTCAAGAAGTATTGTGTATTGCCATTTGACACTTCTCCTGAGAAACTGCCAGGTAAAAAAAAGGCAACAGTTAAATAAACAGAAATACCTATTTACCAGCTTTTAAGACTACTGAAAACATTGATCTTAAAATGGAAAGTAAGATTTATAAAAGTTGTCATCCACTAAAGCATTTAAACAGCCATCAGACTTAATACACAGGCTTTTTTCCTAAGCTATGTTATAATACATATTACTTTTAAATGTCTGAACTAAAAATTAATAATATATCTTTTTAGGCATTTTTATGAAACTTTTTTCTATTGTCTCAAGCGGACCTTATCTCGATTCCCCCCCCCCCCTTTTTTTTTTGTCAGATCTAAATAGTGGATTCGATTATGCAATAGACTTTTTTTTTCCTTCTTTTTTTTTTTTTTTTTTTTTTTTTGCAAACACAATAGATTTTTCAGAAAATATTGTCAAAGTGCGCGTTTTGAACCGAATTTCCGCGCGAAAGAAGGATAACCACTCAAGGAAGGTTAAAAACATCTTTGTCACGTGATCAAAATTGCTTAAACTCAACAGGTAATTTATTTATCAAAAATGGAAAACACAGTTCGATTCCAAATCGCTTCCATAGTCAGGCCTCCTGATTTTATATCTTTCCATTAAAAAATGTATTTATAAATGTGTCAAAGCGTTTTGCACTTGTTGAGTAGAGCAGTTGAGAACAGACTTAAAAGATAATCTCCCCAATCGAGAAAATTTTCTTTTACAGCTTGACTGAAATCTTAATGGTCATTTTATGTTATTAATTGTAAATAATCTGAGTTTTCTCAAAGGAAAATATTTTTAATCTATTTTATCTTTGCTAAATTCACATGTTTTAAATTTTCTCATTAGAGCTTCAGATATGTTCATCAACACATGCAATTTGCATTCTACATGCATAGAAATATAGCCTAGACTCACTATGTCTCACGGTCACTGTTGGGATAAGACTGTTAAAAGTAGAAATTATTTATATCCAATAATTTGAAACACTTAAATTAAAAAAATGAGAAAATATTATATTAGATTTTTCCTAAAAAACTAGTTTGTTAATCAATTGATTTAAACCGTATCAACCCTGCTGGTAACAGAATAAAATCATAATGCAAAACCCCAATCCCAATGTAGAAATGCAAGAAAAACAAAAGCTTACTAAACCCGATAGCCATGACAAGGCAGAAAAAACCTGCAGCCAATCATTAATTAGCATACAGAACAAAGAGTAACCAATGGAGAGAATTACTTATGATTATGCCATCATTAAGGCATAATGTAATCCTTACTAAATCTTAACCCTTAACTGATATTATCGGTCTCTCAGACCGCGGCTTTTTTCAATTTTTATAGTATAACTTTCAATTTTCAGTTTAACTACAAACACTACCGAAATTTTGTTCCGTTTGGAACTTTAGTACTATCACCAGAGACTTTTGAATATGTGAATTTTAATTATAATAGTCCTGTACAAAAAGTTTAATACAAAAACATCTCCTATGAGTTAATCATGCCTTTTATTCATCTTCCGATGGAGTGGTCTCACAGACCGCTTCACACTAGTTATGTGACAATTTCTGTGACATCAGTTAAAAATTAACTAATCAAGCAATCTAAGTAGTAAAAGTGTATTTTTAGAGCAAATCTGCCATTTTGGCTATTTTTTAAAAATAAAAGGATTTAAAAAAAAAAAAAGAAGAAGAAGAAGAAGAAGAAAGAAAACCAACTACTTGTTTTTTTCTTCTCAGCTAATTTTAGAAAAATTAGTCTGCCACATAGATTTAAAGCTTATAAGAAAAGTTTGATTAAAAATGTTTGTCACTTTATAAATTTATTAATTCATCATTTTTCTATAAAGCTTTGCTTGTAGCTTCTGCATAACTTGGGTTTTGCATTTTTCAATAATGTGTAAAATAAATGAAAACAATAGGGAAAAAGTAATAAAAAAAAAACAGATGGAAAACACCAGCATGGTTTTTTTAAAAAAAACATTTGGTTTAAACCACGCTGGTTTAAACCAAACAACCCTGTTATTATTATTATTATTTGACGGGTTCGTAATTATATAAATACGTAACACCTATAGTCGTCGTCCGGTCCGTCCGTATGTCCGTCTGTCCTCATATAACAGAGCATAAACTACCCAACCGAATGGTTTGAAATTTAATATATATAATCGCTACAGAATTTTGTGCAGTCGTTTTAAATTTCATGAAAATCGAATCAAAACTTAAAAAGATAATAATAAAAGTTTTCTTCATTCTATCAAATCCTATCATACGTAATAAGTTCAATGATATCCCATGATAGGTAAGGATTTTAGGTTGCCATGGTGATTACGTACTATTTAAGATGGAGTCCTATTATTTCCGTATTACTGAATTTAGTACATATAATTGTAATAAATTTTGTATTCATGCATTATTGCATTAGAGTTCAATAGCTATTGCACCAAGATCTGAATATTTATAAAACTATTTATAGTACGAACGCACCTCATTTGTCACGTCTGACGTACAATTTCCGACTTATTATTGTACTAGCAGTAAACCCGTTCTTCACATGGAGAGAATGAACAAACATCAACCCTAAACATAGAAAAGTGCAAAACTTCCATCGATGAATATCACATAAGTAAATGTATATCGTGAATTTCATCCATAATAAATATAAAATCAGAAACAGTTTTTTTTTTTTTTTTTTTTTTAACGCTCTTTTCTAGGCATTCAAAGTTTATCTTGAAAATCACGCGTAATTTCATGGTTTTCCCAAACAAATTCCATAAAATACGTGAGTGACGTGGACACTAAATCCGAAAATTCTCCTCTTTGATTTACATTTGATAAAAAGCGCGAGCTGGTGAATTTTTTTTTCTCTGTTTCTTTTGGAAAAGAAAAGCAAACATTATTTAAACTATATTTTTAGGATTTCTAATTTGATTTCTCAACATACAACCATAATTTAATTAATATGAAACTAGTGATAGATAAGAGCGTATATTTTAAATTATTCCGAGCCGATTTCTTATTTTTATTTTATTTTCTCCTTTTTAGAGTTTAAAGTTCAATTGTTGTAATTTCGCAGCCATTTGTCACGCGTGTTTTGGCGCACAGTTAAATCCATTGTTGTAACTCGTATACAGTTTTAATCCTCAAGAGTATGTAGCGATTTATCACCTCTGGTGAAAAAAGAAAAATGACTTAAAATTAATAAGTCAGTAATTAAGTTCTTAAAATATTAAAATGTTTTATTGTCATCGGGAACAACTAAACTAAATATTTAACAAACAACTAACTAAACTACTACCTAAACAACTACTAAAACTAAATATTTAACTATGAGTGCGTCTGAAAGAATAAATTTCTGGATTTCGCCAGCACTCAGATTATAACCTCAAGTCAAGAGTGCGGAAGTTCATATGGAAAATTGTAACTGGGAAACGTGCCATCAAGTTTGGAAATATATTTATTAATAATCTACTGCTCGTAAAAATATTTAAAAAATAGTGAGTATAAATATGAAAAGTATGCAAGTAAATTTTGCGACGGTAAAAACGACGCTATTTTTAAATTTTCCTGAAAAAAAAATTGTTTCATAATGGCACGATTTTCACTGATTTTTCATTATACATAATACCGAAGATCAAAGCCTCAATTAATAACTTCATAATTTCTTATCTTAATTGCATGTTATTCATTACGTATAGGGATAAAATTTAATTTTCCAATAATTTAAAAAAGTTGAAAATAAACCTTAGTTCAAAATAATATTTGTTTTAAGAGTTAGCCTAATAATTTAAGAGTCAGACAACATAAGATTGATTATTTATTGGAATTATTTTTGTGATATTTTATAGATTCAGTCAATCAGTTCTTTTAAACATTTTCATTGTCGAATTCGAGGGATTTCGACTCGTTTTCAGGGTTCCGTACATAATAAAAACGGAACCATTAGAAGATTACTCCTGTGCATGTCTGTCTGTCACAGCTGTTTTACTCGTAAACTATGGAACGTGGAAAGTTCACAATGGGAGAAGTAATAAAGGCTATTGACCCACATGTTTACAGATTATTAAACACAAATATATTTAGGAAAAATGTAGAGAGGCTAATTAAGTTACTTGGAAAAACAAATCTTTTCTTTGTATATAGTGTGAAAGCTTTCGTAACGCTGAACTCAAAAATACATTTCCTTTAATTTTAGGTATTATATTGTCAGAGATATCGTCGAAAATATAGTACAAAAATATGCCCCCCCCCCCCCCCCCATCTATTTTCGAATCTAATTGAAACTGAAATTATGAAAAAATTAGAGGTAGTAGACATTAATTTAAACCTTTCAGGGAAAATATAGCAATTACCTTAAGGTCACATTGTTTTTGAGAAAAGCGCATTTTTCCGTTACACACAAATTTCGATTTGCGGGCATTTAACAAAAGTGTTGAGGATCGCTGGAAGTACTTATCGTAGCAGAAGCATAAAAGTATTGTTGATAATGATTTTCGAAAAAAAATCGTTGGTAATTAACCGAGACCCTTAAAGACACGGACGTTTTGGACTTATATAATGACAGGGTGGCGTACTATATGTACCATCGGCTTTTAAAGACCAGATAACAACATTTAGTGATATATTTGTGTAATGCAATGCCCAGTAGCAGTATAAAAGCAATAAACGTCAAATTGTTTAAAACAGGCTAATTTAACTGGAATGAATCACATAAATACTATGGGATTCTCGACTAGTTTGCATTAAGTGGATCTCTTAGTACGCCTCCCGTGTCTTTAAAAGTTAATTAAAAACCTAACTGGAAAAACGTGGCCCGGACCAAGGCGGCGTTACAACTTTGCGACATCCTTTCGAAGCGTGCTTAGCACAATGCCAAGTTTAAACTTTGAACAAAGGCTTTCTTTTAGCTACACTGTAAAAGGAAAAGATTATTACTACGCTGAATTTAGTTTTATGAAATGCCAAATGAAGTTTAAATATGCCCTACTTTTATTGTCAGTACCGAATTAAGTTCCTCATAAACAGATTAGGATCAGATTAAAGAAAACAGTTATACAGAATAGCAATATTTGATATTATTTAGGCTTCATATCCCTTTGAACTTTTATGGTATAGCCATTCTTACTTTTCATGTATATACAGCTATACCGTATACCCAACTCTTACGTTGTATAGTTTTTTACAAAGTCTTATTATTCTTTTAGCAACGATTTTTTTTTAATAATACATTTAATAATTCATATATTTACTGTACGGAATCCTCTGAGAGCGAATTATACTCGCACTTGACCGTTTATTATTAAATTCCAGCATATGAGAAAAATCAATTACAAAATTCCATCTTTACATCCAGAAACGGAGTTCAGTTAAATAAAAGAGTGTAAAAATGAAACATTTAAGGGTACTAGATGGCAAAAATCCATCATTCAAACTAAGTTATTTTTTAAAGAACGCGTACAGTCATGGAAAAAATAGTAAACATATCCCTGTTCACTCTGCAACAATTTATAGTAGAAAAAGGTTACTGGAATCAAACGATTGGAAATAAAGTCTACTTTTAAATGATGTATATAAATTTTGCTTAGGGGTCATCTACAAATCAAAACCAGACCAAATTTTGTTTTTTCAATGGCAACACTCAATTTCAACAATATATTTTAAATCTTCGGTTCAAACTATGCCTAGATACAAAATTTCAAGTCATTTGGATGATAAGTTTTTTAATTATAAACATTCAAAGTTTAGAGCTTCTAATGTTAAATGACATTTTCATATTTTTATTAATATCTCCTGAAATTATAATTCTAATCTGATAATTTTTTGTGTGGTTATAATACTAAAAACCCCAAACATAAATCCGTTGAATTTGTAATTTTACAAACTTTATAACATGAATTATGAAATTAATATTCGAAAAAATATATGAATTTCAACCTACAGCATTTTTGATAGATGTATATTTATTATGCCCTGTTGTATGCGAATTCAAAGTTTCAAATTTTTGTTCCAAATAATTTTCAAATTATGATTGAAAAATGTCAAAATGATGGTTTAAGGTGCAGAAAAGAATAATTTGAAAAAAAAAAAACATATTTTACTCATTCTATTGTAACATTTGATGGCAATTGTGGAAACATATTAAACGAGCGAAACGTCTATATTGGTAATAAATAATACATTAATAGAAGTGACTTAGTCATTCTGTAGCATTTCAACAATCGAGTACCGAACTTTAATTTGGATACAGCTCCCAAAATAGGCTCATTTTAAAATAATTAATTTATCTGAAACTAATCGTACGAATTTCATGTAAATTTGCATTTTGGCTAAGTGCTAAGTTATTAACCCATTAACCGCTGACGTTGCGTTCACGCAACAGTCAAAATAATTGCTCATGCAATGAATTAATTACATTGGCGCCACTATTTTAGAATTTAAAAAAATATCTTATTTATTGGCAGGAATTTTGCTATTTTAGTAAAGCGAAATTTACTTTACTGAATTTGTGGTGGGAAACTACTTTCAACAAGAAATTTGAAAATTTCTATCGTAATAGCTTTGGCGGTTAATGGGTTAAGTAGGAGGTTGTAGAATTTGTTTATGGTGTTAAACTTGGATACTGTTATCGAAAAAAACAAGTTTTGGTTTGTTTTGATATGAAGATGGTCCCCTACGCAAATTTTATATACATCATTTAAAAGTAGATTTTATTTCCAATTGTTTGGTACCAGTATAGCTTTCTTTTACAATAATTTGTTGCAGAGTTACTAGGGGATGTTTATTATTATTATTTTTTTCCAGGACTGTACCATGGCTCGTACGGATACCGTTATTTCTCCAGGAAAACTACCAGTATCTTTTCCTTCTATATATAAAAGAAGTAATGATTTGGAAATGGAGCAATAAAAATCTGCGTAGATCTTCCCGGTATACTCCTAGATCGGCATCCATATTTCTTGTGACCGGGGGTCTTTATTCTTTAATATTAAGAAAACTGTTTCATACAAAAATATAAAAATTAGTGCTATTATGGAGAAATGCTTAATAAACACGCTGATGCAGGCGGTTTTTAAATCGAATAATTACTTTAGGAGATATTTAATGTTAAAGTGGATCAAAATCATTTCATTAAAAAAATTATACGAGCAAAACTACTATACATAGGAATTTAAACATTTTTACATCCTTTAATACACTGGAAGCTCCCGGTGTACAGACTGCATTTATTTTTTTTAAATTTGACTCATTTTTTGAGGTTTTATCTCAATTTTAAATTCAAATTTTCAGCATTTCGAAAGATATTTTTTAGACATTTTAGAAAAGGGTATTATTTTAAACTGTTGCTAATTTTAAATACAGAGCAAAGAATAATATTTCCTTCAAATTAAAAATTTATTTACACGTGGCTATTATAATCAGAAAAAAGCTTTCAAATTTTCAAATGAGAATTAAGTGATTACGTGTTAAAAATCAGAAAAATATTGAAAATTACATCATAAAAACTATAGTTAAGCCTGAATTTTAAAAGAGAAAGAAATTTTTTAAATAATAAATTCATTATTATGCTTTAAAAGTCGCAAATGGAGGAAATGTATGTCGTATTTAAAAAGGCCAAATAATTGACGGCAAAACAGTTTAAATTAAAAAATATGTTTGCGCGAGACATTTATTTCATATTTTGAGATAATCTTTTCAACTCCACTGCTCAAAAAATTAGGGGAGCAAGCAAAAAAGTGAAGAGAACAGTGCAAGACAGCCATGTGTGGGCATAAAATACACTGCTCAAAACAATTAAAGGATATTTGAAGTTTTATATAAAATAAAGATATAAACGAAATTTTTTTTGCCGAAAATAGAAGAAGAGAATCACAAATGCAAATTTTTCTTGTTTTCAAACTGTGGAGTGTGCAAATTTTGAGTTCGACGTCAAAAACGTCGCTTCAGCGGCAGCGAATGAAATTTGACTTTCAACTGGATAAAAGAGAATGAAGACAAGGATGATCGGCATTCAGTGATTGCTTTGTTTCGATGAGTACGATGTCTCAGCGAAGTCATTTGACAGATTCAGAAGCTTTGAGAATTGTTGGTAGGTTAGAAGGGGGCCAAACTCAAGCCGAAGTAGCGCAAGCCATTGGAGTGTCACAAAGTGTCATTTCCAGGATCTGGAACCGTTTTTTGGAGAGTGGATGTGCAGGCCGAAGACCAGGGCAAGGTCGTAGACGGGCAACAACGCCCAATGAAGATCGGTATTTAGCGTTAACAGCTCGGAGACACCGAACCATGAACGCTACTCTTCTCCAACAACACCTTCGCTCGGCTACAGGCACCACGATTTCAACTCAGACTGTCCGAAACCGACTCCATGCTGTAGGTCTGTATGCTCGCCGACCGATGGTATGTGTTAGATTAACATCAAGGCGTCGTCGCGACCGCAGGGAGTGGGCAACCGAGCATGTCACTGGAGGAGAAATGAATGGAGCAATATTCTGTTTTCTGACGAGTCCCGTTTTTCTGTGCATCCGGATAATAGGCGTATTTTCATCTGGAGGGACCGTGGCAGTAGGAATAATCCTGCGTTCGTGCACGAAAGTGTCAGATTTGGCGGTGGAGGAGTGTTGGTGTATGGTGGCATCTCCATTGACGGGCGCACTGACCTCTACATCATTCGAGATGGAGCTCTGACTGGTCGCCGATATAGGGATGAGATCCTCAGACCTATTGCAGTCCCTTACGCTGCAGCAATCGGAGATAACTTCATTTTAATGGACGATAACTGCAGGCCACATCGTGCAAACCTGGTGGAGGATTTCCTTTTCGAGGAAGGAATCGTTCGAATGGAATGGCCAGCGTGTTCTCCAGACATGAATCCAATCGAGCACGTTTGGGACGCTCTAGGAAGACGAGTTTCTGGCCGCCAACAACCCCCACAAACTCTCCAAGAACTAAAAAGTGCTCTTCTGGAAGAGTGGGGCAGAATACCCCAACTCGTCATTAATAGCCTCATTGAGTCCATGCCTCAAAGGTGTTCAACGTTGCTGGCCGCCCGTGGAAACCATACCCCCTACTGAAAATGATTTTTTTGAAGAAAACACCTTTTCTTATTCTTTTTTTCTCATATGCACAAATTGTGTTTTTTTCCTTTAGTACACAAATGCGCAATAAAATGCATTTTTTTCTGCCACTAGGGGGCTCTGCCCCCTACGAGCTACGCTCGTCAACCCCCGTACAGACACCGCAGTCTCTAACAGCACGCTAATTTGATCGCCTTTAAAAAGATTTCGGAAGATTGAATTATGATTTGAATCTGACAATTATAATCTGACGTAATTTTCACCAAACTTTTCTTTCTCTTTTTAATATTCACGTCAAAATACTTTTGTTAGAAATGAAATATTATGATCATCTTAAAATGTCAAGTAAATGTCTCGCGCAATTTTTAAATTAAAACTGTTTTGCAATATTATTTTTTGTTCATTTTACGTAATAAGTGTAATATGACGTAAATTCTCCTATTTAGGACTTCTAACGCGTGTTGCTGAATTTATTATTTTACAATGTTCTTTCTCATTTAAAATTCACGTGTAACTATAGTTTTTATGACGTAATTTTCAATGAGTTCCTGCTTTTTATATTTTTTGTTTATAATAGTCACGTGTAAAATAAATTTTTAATTTGAAGCAAACATTACTGTTTGAGATGTTTATACTATTGGCAACAGTTTAAATTAATACAATTTTCTAAATTTGTAAAAAATATCTCTCGAAATGCTGAAAATTTGAATTTAAAATAAAAATAAAACCTCGAAAAATTATTCAAATTAAAAAACTAACTGCAATCTGCACACCGGGAAATTCTGACGCATAAAATGACCTAAAAATGATTAAATTCCTATGTACAGTTTTTGCTCCTATAAAACTTTTTTAATGGAACGATTTTGTCCAACTTTGGCATTAAATATCTCTTAAAATAATTCTTCGATTTGAAAACTGTCTGCATCAGCGTGTTTATCAAACATTTCTCTATAATACTACCGATTTTCATATTTTTGTATGCAACAGTTTTTTTAATATTAACGAAGAAACACCTCCGGTCACAAAACATTCAAAACCGGCGGCGGCGGCGGCGGTGACAGCGGTAGTTACTTTTTTTTAGAATAGAGAGAAGAGAAACATGTGTAATTTATTCTCATATAACCTACTATGTCTGTCGACCATGTATCAATCAGCTAAACAGTTTACCAGATACAAAATCCACCTAAAACTGCAATATCCTTTAATTGTTTTGAGCAGTGTAGATAGTACACGTGTATCAATGCGCAATACAGAAAAAAAGACGCAAAAAAAATTGCAAGGGTGCTTTTATTCTTTCAAAAGATAAAAAGAACATGATAAGATGGTTTAGGGCAACAATTTGGTTTCATGTAAATGATAAAAAAAGGTATTGTTTAGAAATGATGTAAGATTTTTAATATGGCGTGTGGTCTCCTTGAACAACTAAGACTGCGGCACTCCTGTTTTCCATAAATGCGATGAGGTTATCGATAAGACTTTGGGGACTACTGTTCCACTGCTCAAGAATTGCAATCTCCAAGTCCCGGAGAGTAAAAGAGGCCTCGGTCTCGCAGCAATGCGTCGTCTGAGTATGTCCCAAACATGCTCGATCGGATTTAGGTCAGGAGAGCATCCTGGTCATTCCATACGCTGTATTGTTTTAGCTTCAAGCATGTTTTCCACAAGACGAACTGTATGAAGTCTGGCATCATCATGCATGGAAAAAAAGAAATCACTAATTGCTGCTACATAAATTGCGACATGAGCTATCAGTATCTCGTCTGTATAACTTCGGACCGATAAAGTGCCATTCCGAATGTTATGCAGGCCCGTACGTCCACTTATGCTGATTCCAGCCAATAGCATCAACTCACCTCGTCTGTAATGCAATCTTTCACGAACGAATATGGGGTTATTTTGAGTGCCTCTTTCTCTCCATGCCAAAACACATCAGATGTCACATCCAGACTGAATGGGGACTCGTTTGTAAACAGAATTTGACTCCAACAACGTTGCCTCCAAATTCGATGTTCAATTCCCACCTTCTTTGGGCCGTGCATAGAGACCACTCTGATGAAGCCTATTTCAGACTATTTGGCTGGAGACCCTTCGTCTTGAGGCCAAGAACAACTGTGTTTGCAGCTGAGTAGCATTGTCCGTTCCGTCTCGACGAGCTGTTAACAGGATATATCGGTCATCAGTTTCTGTGTTAGCACATTTTCGACCTTGCCCTTGTCGATGTCTACCATTCCATGTGTCTTGGAATCGATTCCACAGCCTTTCATGGACACTTCTTGCGACTACAACAGCGTCCACTACACTTCGTTGTGTTTCCCCAAATTCAACTGTCCCGATAACACGCCAAGCCATGGATTGCGGTAAATCATGTTGTTGCGACATTTGCAAGTCACCTTTTCTCAAAACACAAGCTGAGCAATTGAATTTTACAACTGAGGCAGTGAAACAGATGTTTCTGCAAAATCCCGATTTCAGCACTTATCTCATTTTTCTAGTTTTTGACGTCATAAACTTTAATTTACATGTGAAGTCTTCTTTATCTGTTTTCTACACTTTAAATTATGGATGTTTTATTTTACGTTACTTATCGGTGTAAATATTTGCGTAATTTCGTTAAAACCATGTGCTCCCCTAATTGTTTTGAGCAGTGTATTATCGTGTGAATTCTAAGACAGCGCAAATAATATTTCCTTTCTAACAACAAAATTATTTTCATGTGAATGTTAAAAAGAGAAAGAAAACTTTGGCAAAAATTACGTCAGATATAAAACGATACATTTCAAATGTGTTATTTAAAAGAACTTTCTTATAGAGCTGTTAAAAAACCGAGAGACAAAGGCTCTGTTTACTTAATTCATTTTACATTAGTTTATTTTCAAACTTTTAACTAATTTTTTTTTAATCAAAGACGAAATTAGTCATTGTATACCTTAACAAACGCTGATTTTGCCTTAAAAATATCCAATCAAAGGAATATGAATGAAAACCCGTTTACAGAGAGATTGCCACTGTTTTTTAAAATTATAATTCAATCTAGCCGATGAAAAAAGCCTGCTTTTAGGATCTGGGTGTCGGAACGGGGGTTGGCGAGTGTAGCTCATAGGGGGCAGAGCACCCTAGTTATGGAAAAAGAAAAAAAATTGCCTTCTTTTAAGAAGAGATTTTCTATAAGATAATACTGGTGCCGAAAAATTTTCTGGTCTACAAAATTCAAGGAGGCGTACGAATCTTGTGTACTACACGAATTAAAAGCATTTTATTTACGACAGCACGAAATGAATCATTTTCCCTTAAGTCTCAGAATTCTTACTATAATGTGAAAATAAACAAGTAATATAAAAATTTTGTTTTTGAAGTCAATTCCTACTTAGGTCATCAAAGAAAAATTTAATATAATCCCTTAAGCTAATATTAGTTTTTGTTGCATTAAAATATCTCAATTTGTTGATTTTCTATAAGCAAGTAAACTCTATTGGTTTACAATGGAAGTCTATGGGAATTTGGCGAAATAGTAGAGATATCGCCAAGTTGGCATCACTTTTGACGATTCATTCAGATCGCCAAATTTGGCGATATATCGCCAAGTTGGCGAAAAACTTGGCGGTATTTGGCGACAGAACAGGGTCCCCCTATGATAACCCCCTTATAGATGTGAAGATGCATTAAATGCTGTTCAATAACCAATGCCCGCCATTTTGTCTCCCATATAAAACTAAAATTAATTAATTAAAATTTAACTAATGAATTAATATTTGAAAAAACTGTATTAACATCAATTGTCATCCAGTACAAGTTTAAAAAAATTTATTTCAACTTGATAGGATTAATATTAAGTCTTTTATTAACGATTGAAATTTTGAACAAGATATATAAATATAGGGAGAGTGTGAACTAATAGTAGGAATTGAAAAAGATTTTCTTCGCTCATCCTCTCTTTAAGTTTTGGCAAAATCATTTCTCTGCATTTCATAAAACTCTAAAGCTTATAAATTACATTTTTTTACATCTTGTTATCGATCACAGCGTGAGAGCCTACACAGACAGGCAGACACACATCGTTTTATTAATATAGATTGTTGATATTTTTTTTTCTATACGATTATTAACATGAGATGTCATTTAAGAAAAAAATGAGTATTTCTAGCATTTGATTTCAATGATTCGCTTTCAATCGAAAATGATAAGATGCGAAAAACCATAAGTAACGATTTTTGTACCAAATCGTAACTAATGAGACAAACAGAAAGAAAAAGCATGCGTTAAGCATAGTTTATGAAACACTTTCCATCACTTCCAGAATACTTTAACTAAACTTCATCATTTAGGTAAACAAGGTAAAGATACCTAAGTAAAAATTTTAGAAAACTTGTAATAGATTTGAAAACTAATTTCAGCAATTACCGTCCATTATCAAATACATTCTGTGCAGCTCTGTATTTGTTCTATAGATTGGTATATATTCTACATACTATGCGAAAATTTTGTTTAGTAAGAAAAAAATTCGCATGAAAATTCACCTTCAGCAATTTATACAAGTGTACACAGCCCTGTATTTTACCTACTACTTTTTTACACACTCCACATGTCTTCTGAAATCTTATTTCCATAAATATAATCCATAGGCTGCTATCTATCCAACTCATTGCGTCTCACAGTATATGATTTTTTCTATATTCTACTAACATCTCTGAGTATATTAAATATAGCTCAGCCTGAAAATGCACAACTCAATCAACCCCTTGAGGGGTGGTGGGATATAGGTCAAAATTAACATTTTTACCTACTGGCCACTGGCCAGTTTTTTTTAAAAACTGGCCAGTAACAAAGTTATGTACACTCCATACAAAATTGTGTTTTTTCTAACTATCAACATTGAAATTTACTAATATATATTACTTACCATTCGATATGATTACACTCAACTGAAAAACTTTATTTTTACTATTAATTTCAATGAAATAAATTCACAGGAAATTTTCAGAAAGGTTACAGCAGAGAGGGATTCCCCCCCCCCCTCGGCACTAACTAATATGCATTTTTCTGCGACCATTTAACGAATTTCGCGATCTTTTGACGAAATTCACGGGTTTTTTTTTTTCGTGACCTTTTGCAAAATCTGCATTTTTACGCGATCTTTTGACGAAATCTGCATTTTCCCCGCCATCTTTTCACGAGCGTTTTTTTTTTTTTTTTTTTTTTTTTGTAATCTTTTAACGAAATTTGTGGGTTTTTTTCGCCATTCTTTGAAAATATTTGAATTTTTTTTTCAAGACTTTTTGACAAAATTTGCGTTTTTTCCGCGACCTTTTGATGAAATTTATGTTTTTTCCGCAATCTTTACGTGACATTTGCGTTTTTTTTTTCACGATCTTTTGACGAAAGTTGCGTTTTTTCCACGACCTTTTCACGAAATTTGAATTTTTTCCACGATCTTTTGACGAAATATGCGTTTTTTCCCGCAATCTTTTCTCGAAATTTGTGTTTTTTCCGCGATCTTTTGACGAAATTTGCGTTTTTCGGCTATCTTGTCACGAAAGTTGCGTTTTCTCCGCGATCTTTTCACAAAATTTACGTTTTTTCCGCGATCTTTTGACGAAATTTATGTTTTTTCCGCAATGTTTACGTGAAATTTGCGTTTTTTTTTTCACGATCTTTTGACGAAATTTGCGTTTTTCCCGCGATTTTTTCTAGAAATTTGTTTTTCCGCGATCTTTTCACGAAATTTGCGTTTTTTCGCCGATCATGTCACGAAAGTTGCGTTTACTGCGCAATCTTTTCACAAAATTTACGTTTTTCTCGCGATCTTTTCACGAAATTTACGTTTTTTCCGCGATCTTTTCGCGAAATTTACGTTTTTTCCGCGATCCTTTCTCGAAATTTGTGTTTTTTCCGCAATCTTTTGACGAAATTTCCGTTTTTCACGCGATTTTATCACGAAAGTTGCGTTTTCTCAGCGATTTTTTCACGAAATTTGCGTTTTTTCCGCGATGTTTTTACGAAATTTGCGTTTTTTCCACAATCTTTTCACGAAATTTGCGTTTTTCCAGGGTCTTTTCATGAAATTTGCGTTTTTTTCCGCAATACTTTCAAGAATTTTGTGATTCTTTTTCGCGAACTTTTCACGAAATTTGCGTTTTTTCGCGATCTTTTCATGAAATTTGCGTTTTTTCTGCAATGTTTTGACGTAATTTGAGTTTTTTACGAGGTCCTTGGGCGAAATTCACGTTTTCCCGTGACTCTTTGACGGAATTGGGGATTTTTGTTTCTGCGAACGATTGACGAAATTGATTTTTTTCGGCGACTATATCGAAATTAGTGATATTTTTATGTCTGAATTTTCAGACTGATGACAGTTTTTTTTTTTGGAACCGAATGCCTTAAATTTTCGGAAAATTCGAGACAAAATCACCCCTGCTACTTTCTTTTCTTACGTTCGGGAGAATTGCCGATTTGGACGCCGTAAATTCGAACGAATTTCACCCTCTCCTCCCTGGCATCGATCTTTCAACCATCGCGTTTGGCGAGTGGTGCCCATTGAGTTTGGCGAGTGAGGACAATAAAGTTAATCGCCACGTTTTAAGTGTTACTCGACGCCTGGCGAGTGGCGAGTGTTAATTTTGTGCTATATGGTGGGATATATTATGTCCCACCTAATTTTAATTATGATTTACACCAGAAACTTTTAATTAAATGTTACCTTTTATCTTTGGTGCAAAAAAGGTCGAAAAATTGCTTTTCCTTATTTTGAAACATTTTTTTTTTTTTTTCGAATTTTTTCGGTGTGAATTCGACATTACAGAAACGCAATTGCTTGCCCCTGAAAGGGTTAAAAACCACTTTTAAACAATTTACGCTCATACTTAATAACCCTTACAAATTCTTTTGTGTGCAAACAGTTTTTCCCCCATATATCATTATGCAGCGGAATTCTTTTATATAGCCCTGTAAATGGATAATACATTTTTGCACCTCATATTTTACAGAATGCATATTTTAATGCACTTCATAAGTGCGTATTAATTTCATTATGTTTGAAATGGAGTGACATCATTAAAAGACACTTGAAATTATTTTTTCCCATTGACCGGTAACGGAATACTTTTGGTAAATTAACTATAAGTGCTACACACTTTATTTTCAATAGCGATTGTGCTATTGTGAAATAATACTGTCAAAGTAAACGTCAATAATAACACATAAATTACAGGGCAGTCCGAGTAAGTTTACGAGTGTTAAAACAGAATAAACAAACTAACGTCATAAACACTTTTCAACAAATGTTGAAAAGTGTTAAAAATGCAGCGATTACAGAAGTAGCGCAAAGAGTGACTCAGTTATACAAACCAGGCAACATCGCAAGATACAACAGAACTTCATCATCGAAGTAGAGTCCGACTACAATTTGGGGACTAATGCACATCATTAATTTTGGAGTCTCCAGTAACATTTACTTGCTAGTCGTATGTAGAGTATATATTTAAAGCTGGGTATTCGCAACTTGCCAACATTTGTATGTAGTTTAGATGATTGTTAACTATTATGAATAATTTTGATATTTGTTAACTTTTAACTGATGTTACCGGTCTCTCAGACCGCGGCTTTTTTCAATTTTTATGGTTTAACTTGCAATTTTCAGTTTAACTACAAACACTACCGAAATTTTGTTCCGTTTGGAACTTTAGTATTATCACCAGAAACTTTTGAATAGGAGAATTTTAATTATAACTGTCCTGTACAAAAAGTTTAGTACAAAAACACCATCGTATGAATTAATTGCGTCTTTTATTCATCTTTCGATGGGGCGGTTTCACAGACCGCTTCACACTAGTTATGTGACAATTTCTGTGACATCAGTTAAAGGTTAAATTTATCCAGTTTGCCAGTTTTACTTGAGATTAGCTGATATTGGATCCCCTAAAATATTGAGGTCTAGGGCCCGGGCCTTGAAGGTCTAGACGAAAGTCCAGCCCTGCTTCGGAGTGTGTGTGGTGGAATTGGAAAGGAGTCATTCACAAGGAAATTCTTGCGAATAACGAAACCTTCAATACAGATCTGTATGTTCAACAAATACACAGAATCAATGCAGCGATTGAAAAAAAATCCCGACCTGATTGCCCTTATGGTTGATTTTTGCAATAGGACAACGCTCGTCCACACATATAGCGCATGACAAAAACCGCCATCCAATTGCGTTGTTGAAAAGATATGCCGCATGCATTTTCTCCGGATTTAGATCCAACGGAGCTTCATCTTTTCTAATCACTTTTCAACAAGGATGGGGATTACCACCTCAGGAACTCAGCTTTTGCTTTAGAATTGTAGTGCAATCCCGAGGGGCAGATCACTGTTCAACAATAAGCGCGGAATTTTGATCAGTATTGACGTAGAATTAAGAGCCTGGTTGAACAACTTTTTCATCAAAAACAGCAGATTTTTATCAGACCATCAAACAACTTGTTGAATGTTAGAGAGAAGTTGTAAATAACAATAGAGAATGCATTATTCCTTAAATTGCTTTATTACTATTCGAACACTTATCGTATAATTTAACTGCGTAACAGGCTGCTAAAGTAGTTATGTTCTGTGATATACTATTGGTATCTTATTTCTCCAGTTCAGCAAAAAAAAAAAAAAAAAAAAAAAAAAAAAGAAGATTAAACGATTTAAACTGTAAACTTGATATCAGTGTAACTAATTTCAAACAGTTGTCTCTTTAAATGTGATGAATGATATCTAAAACGTACTTTTAAAATCAATCACAGGTATGTTGTTACTCTACAGGAATTCGAAATGCGTAGTTAAAAATAAGGGGTAAGCAAGCCCATTGGTGTTAATGCGTATATCCTATCCAGTAGATTTTTTTTTGTTGTTGTTTGTTTGTTTCATTATCGTGTGTGATGTGATCAGGGCAGTTGTAGAGAGGTGACATTTGAAAGGGAAAAACATTTCATTTTCCGATAATAGCAATATATGGGGCATTCTCACAATCTTTTGACTGTCATGTCCCTGAATAATAATTTTTATTTTAATACACTTTTTTTTTGTTTTTTTTATTTCATATACTGGAGAACATCCCATTGCATGATTGCACAACAATATTAACGAGATAAATAAGTTTTAGACGATGTTGGGGGTCCAAACACCTGGAAAACTCCTATACCGTCCCGTGTCCCTGATGCCGATTTTTAAGTTTGGAGCTGTCTGGATAAAATTGTTTCAATAAAAATAATTCGATGTAATTTTTTTCTAAAACTGGAACTATTGTTTTATATAAATATGTAGCTAAAAATTAACCTGCACACATTTTTAGGGTTGTTATTATTTTTTAAACTCTGTTCCTGGGTTTTAGATTCCTTACCATCGCTCTTCTAAAATTATACAGAAAATCCTTTCAGATGCAGCCACAGAATTTTTTTCAAGTTTTTTCTTATGCAGAAGTATGCTAGAGAAATAATGTCTAAAATTCTTTGGCAGTAAATTTACTGTAGAATTTAAATCAGCATTTAAATATCAATTTCAAGCATCGTGGCTTTATTGGTAGTCTCACCGTCCCCAAGGTTTATTCCTGCACTTTTTGAGGTAAATTTAAAAAAAAATTTAATTTAATCCAATGTTAACAACTGTTTCTAAAAATCAATGAACATTGTGGCTATCACTTAGTCTTAACATAATTTTCCTAAAAATGGGTAGTAATTTTCCTTACCGTCCCATCCTTACCGTCCCTTTTTTCCAATACCATCCCCTTTTTTACCTTACCGTCCCTTCTTTAACACCCCTTTAAGACAATTATACAAAAATTCTGTATTAAAGGTACTACATTGTTATTATTTCTTATTTGAATGTCCTGTGGGTACTATGCAAATTCATTGTAAGTAAAAATTTAGAAGAAAATAAAAAGTTATAGGGGTAAAATGGTAAGGAAAATTGAACTGGCAAGTTTTTAAACCTCAGTTAAATAAAAACTTTTTCGCTGCTGACCATTTTTTCTTTATTTTGAATCATTAAGGCATTCGTCTATCAGATTAAAATGTTATTTTAGCTAGTTTAATTTTGTCAGATTTCCCCCCCCCCCCCAAAAGTCAAAAGATTGTGAGAATGCCCCATATATATATACATAGTTTTATCGCTGATCAATAGATAATTCGTTAATCATTGGTTTAAGCGAAAAATATCCAATCGAAAATAAATAAATAAATGTTACTCTCCGCCATATATTAAAAGCGTTTTATAAAAGTTACGAAATTAAAACTTCCCTGGGTCAGAGTTGGGCAGATTTGTAATTGTAATTACAATTTAATTGTATGTAATTAATTATAGTTACAATTACATACCGTAAAAAATTCTTGCATCACTGTAACCAGAACCACCACCCATCCCATTATTTGACAAAATTTCTGTGCTTGAATGTATATAACTATAATCGATACACACAATTAAATTGTAATTACGCTGCAGATAATTGAAATTACAAATCAACGCAACTCCACCCTGGGTTCTATATTCAGAAAAAAACATTGTCTCTATAGTCTAACAAAAAAAAAGAAAAAATTATTTTTTTACAACCAAAACTGGTCCAAGTGTTGATACTTTGAATTTTAGCAATTTTCAGCGTTTTTTAGTGCCTAAAAACGCTGAAAATTTACAAAGTACGAAGTTTCCACACTCTCATAAGTTTTGTTCATTAAAGAATGAGATTTATTTTTTGATTTACTTGTTAGAGCAATAAAGAATGTTTTTGTAAATATAACTTGCAGGACCCAGAGACTGTATAAAATTTAAATTTCATTACGTTTACAAAAATAGCTACTAAATGTACAGATCAGGGGCTTCAACGTTATAAGTAAAAAATGTATTTTACATATATCACTTTACATAATATCAAATATCCTACAATCTGCAATTTAAATTTTTTAATTATATATGTTTATGAATATATCAAATTTCTCAAACATCCAGAGAAAAACAATAACTATTGAATTGTGTTATTTTTAAACACGCCTTCATCAAATGGTGTTCTTTATCTGCCTATTCTTGCAATTTTTTTTAGAATTAAAGTATACTTTTCAAGGGAGTTCTGCCGTCCTAAACCCTCCGTACTTTCATTAATTCTGCATTCGCAATTTCGTAGAATTGTGCTATATCATGATTGTAGTATATTTAGAATTTCATTTTACACTGTGATATTATTAGGATAAGCATAAGTTTGGATAGATATTTTATTTTATCTTAATATCCTGATAGCAATACTTACTTACCCACCAAACACGAAACATCTGCAACTGATAGGGAAGTTGAATAAAATGGCATGTAAGAAAGTTAGTTATGGAAATGTAAACTGAATTTACTGTTCTTATCTCTAATTTAGAAATATAACGTTTTGCAATTTTTGTTTTGGAAAAACAGTGTTGATGGTTATTCTATAATCTTTAAACGTAAGATCTTTTCTAAATACGTCCTAATCTATTTTCATAGCAATAGCATACGAAAATCAGCCAAAAATGGGCGTATTTGGAGATTTATACCTATTGACTAATCATACATAATTATGTCCACTGTTAATCGACTATTTAGATAACGTGATTTCGTGCTATAAATGGATTTTTGTGACAGCTTCTTAATAGTATCCACATTCAATTTACATCAATTAATGTAACTATCATAGTTCCTAAACTAACACGAACTTAGACTGTAAAACCAATTACGAAAGATTTACTAACCTTTTATTTCTTTCATCCACAACTTTCTGCATAATCATTACTAATCGGGATTATTTTAATTATTTTTTTTATACACTAAGAAATACAGTTGCTAGGCAACTAATAAAATAAAAAAATAAATAAAATTTAAATATGTATAAAGGCAAATATGCAAAGCGATAAAATAAAATGCTCTATATTTTTCGAACAGATGTTTAAAATTCCGTCAAAAGTCTATCATATTCACCATTAAAATTGCATCATATTTCCATTAAATTAAAAAAAATCTGACAAATATGTTGATAAAATTTCAAAGTAATCGGAATAATTTAAAACTCCCATTGGGAAATTTAGAATCCATAATTTAACATTTAAATCATCTAAATGCGCCATTTTCTTTTCAATCAATGGTATAATTTAAAAATAATGTATCTAAATTCCAAAAGAAACGCATTATGACTTAAGGCGGTTCTCAATTCCCTCCTCAACAACGTGAAACTTTGACTCAGCACAATTTTTTGAATCATTTTTAAGCGTAAAGGCATAAAATTGGCAACTCTGACTACTGAATCGAAATGAATTTTTCATTTTTGATAAATAAATTGCTTATCGAGTTATAAGCGATTCTGGTCGTGTGACAGCCGGTTTTTCTCCTGTTTTACTTGTCGCGTGTGGAAATTCTGTTCAAAACGCCCACTTTGACAGTACTTTCTGAAAAATATTTTGCGTTTACCAAAAATTGGAAAAGGTCTTACGATTACATCATTTCTGGATAACAACACCTGCTAATTTCATGTGTTTCCGAAGAAAAATGAATTTAAAATTGTGTCATAAAGTAGTGCCTTTATGGATTTGAGAACAGCCTTAAAAGAAAATATGCAAATCTAATTTAATCAAGAAAAAAAAAAGAAAAAAAAGACAGTTATCGCAGAACAGACAAACAAACAGGCTAACTGACTGACAGAATCCGAAAAAAACTTTTTATAACTGTTAACTATGTTTTGTTCTGTTATGTGAAACTTTTATTTGAAACATGTTTGCATTTAGAAACTATGCCTTTAAAATTGACTGTTTAAAAAATGGGTATTGGTGAGAATATCCTTGTACATTTTTCTATGTAAAATGAAAAAGAAAAAAAAAATAAATAAATAAATGGACCTTTAAAGATGTGGGAGAGAAAATTACCTCTCTCTTATCTTTCGCCATAAAACCACCAATGTGTGTTACCTATTCGACATTAAAAATATAAAATAAATAATCGATTTGAGAATGTTTTTGAAACATTGTTTAGAGATCTTTCTAAAGGGGTTACTGCAGTTAATAAAAATCAGAGATTACTGGCTTGAGCAGTAACAAAAATATTTTTCTGAATGTTACCAAAAAGAAAAGTCTATTTCCTTCTTTTGTGGTTTATTCAATCAGGCAATATTCTTAAAAGGCTTACTTATTAATTTTTATTTTGTTTATTTATTAATTTTGTTTATTATTTCTTGTAAAACCAAGTTATTAAATTAATATAATCTATTTCATGCAACATTTTAATCTATCCGTTTTAAGCTCTTATGTAAAAGAAGAACAACTATTCAACAAACATCCCGAACCACCTACTTTTAAGATCATTTAACTATTTAACCGGCCCTAGTTTAAATGACACGCGCTATCGTTTTCTTTTACCTCTTTTTGCTTCGTATGAACAGGATTATCTGGCACCATATATACTCCGGAGACAGACTTTTAAAATAGCAAAAAGTGAAAATTTCCAAGGCCAAGGTCATTTGGAAGATACACTGCTAATTTTTTCGGAGTTTGCAGATGTTTACAAACAGCAGAGAGAGAGAGATACATGATGGACCGACTGAATAACTCTTTTTCTGTCCTTGACGAGTATATTTTTCCTTCTTTCACAAAAGCTGTGTTTGCAACTTGTTCATCTGGATTTCGTATTTAATTGGGTCTTAGCAGCTGTAGATTTTACTGTTTTTTTTATTATTATTTTAGGTAAATATACAGACAGGATAGGAGACAGAAATTTATTTTTCTTATAAAGAAGAAAGCAAATGTGTTGGGTGGTTGTTTGTTTAGTTACTTGCCCTATTTTATAAAAATACTAGCTGGTCCCGACCAGCGTAGCGTTGCCCCGGACTGAGACAATAATCTTACATACATATAAAATCAGTGTTCAATTCAAACATTTTTCTACAGCTCGGCAAAAAAAATGCGGAGTTGGGTGAGGGGGAGAGGAAATTGTGCTTTTAGACCAGTGTTTCTCAACCTGTGTGCCCCGGCACACCAGTTTGCCACGAGAGATTGTCAAATGTGCCGCGAGTATTTTTGACAAATAATTAAAATTGCACTGTGTTGTATCAAATATACGACATTTTCTATTTATCATCTTGTATGTTTATCTATGTACCACTCTACATTATAGGGGCACTTTATCCTCACAATAATGGCTTTGATTGTTGCTCCCTCACATCTAATCAATCAATCCATGAAAATTTCGAGCTGGAGGTCAAGAAGTTTTTAATTTTCACATTATCATTTGGACCCCTTAGACTCGAGTGCTACCAAAAACGCAAGACATTGAGCAGGTTCAATGAAATAAAACACTTTTTTGAATAAAATACACAGATTTTTTTTTTTTTTTTTTAAGCTCTTGAATACAAGACAGCAGAGGAAAATATTGTCAGATTTTATTTATTTTAAGGTACTTATATTTGTCCAAATGTTTTACGATTCTTATGTGCTATATAAAATATGTATCCGACGACTAATAAAAAAAAATTGTGTTAAAAGTATGATATTTACGAAGGTTGTTATTTATGTATTCAGAATAATAAATAAAAGCAAATATTTACCATTGAAAAGGGTTTTATTGTTTTTCAAAATATTCTCCGCGATGATCTATACACTTTTGCATACGTTTGGACCAATTTTCATAGTTTTTTTTTTCACTCCGATAGTGTCGCCAAAACATACATTTTGAATACATCAACAGCTTCTTCTGCGTTGAAAACCGTTGACGACGTAGTTTATTTTTCACGGACGGGAACAACAACAACAACAAAAATAATAATTGGGTGCCAAATCAGGACTGTCCGGCAGATGACCCATCGGTTCGACGTTTTGATCGGTCAAATATTGAGTTTTTTTGAGTCGATGCGTAAGAGCTCGCATTGTCAAGGTGAAGAATGATCCTGCGTCGCTGGTTGTTTTTTCTTATTTCTTCAAAGACTTCTGGCAAACAAAAGGTTGTGTGTACCAGTCAGAATTAACCATTCTAAGATTCTCTCGGGGCACTGTAGGCACGTGTCCATTTATCCCCCCCATTAAAAAAAAACAGGCTTATAACTTCCCTCTAAGGGGTTGATATAATAGGATTGATCAAAAATTTTAGATTATTTCGCCATATCTAATAGTTTTATGTAGAAGCATGGAATTCAAGATAACAAATCTACTATAAAATAATTAAATACGTATTTCAGCAAGTTTAGAACCCCCCCACCCCCACCCCCGAAAGGAGGATTGAATGGGGTAATCGAAAGTTTTAGGTTATTGTGCCATTATCTCTGCAGCAGTTTTAGATTGGAGCGGGAAATTCAGGATAGGAAATCTGCTAAAAAATAGTTAAACACATGTTTACGCTATTTTAGAAGTTCATCCCTCCCAAGGAAGGTGAAATGGGGGGAGGGGTGCTGTCGAACGTTTTAGGTCATTTCGTCATATCTATGCTGCAGTTTTAGGTAGGAGCGTGAAATTCAAGATAAAAAATCTACTAAAAAATAGTCATATATTTCACCGATTTAAGAAATCCACCTCCCCCCTATCAGGGTAAAAGAGGGGAGAGTCGAAAGTTTTAGGTCATTTTGCCATGTCTTCGGAACAATTTTAGGTGGGCGCGAGAAATTCCGGATAACAAATCTGCTAAAAATAGAGTGATACACACGTACTTCAGCGGTTTTACAGCTTTTTTAGGGCTTTCAACTTGATAATGTAAGATTATACGAATAAGTCATTTATTACTGATTTTTGATTAGATATTTTGGAAATAGATATTTAGAAAAATGTTTTTTTTTTTTTCATATATACTAGATATATTTAAATATATTTCGTTTGATTCAATATTACTCTGGAGAAATCGACCAGCGTAGTGGCCGAAGGCTGCTAGTAGTTTATAAAATTGTTAAAAGCTGGCAACGGAAATGGTACAGTCATAAAGCTAAGAAACATACGAGATTTATTCTGTACGCACTCAAACAAAATTTACCATGTTGGATGATGAAACGATTGATTAGTAATTAATTTATAAAATTGTTAAACTCTGCACTGGGAATGGTACAATTATAACGCTATAAAATACAGAAGATTTATTCTGTACCAATAAAATTTCGCCATGGGTGATGTTGATGAAATGATTGATTTCATCTAACTTCAGTCTTATTTAATCTAATTTCATCATTTCAAGTTTCTGAAGCTAAAAAATATCTGTTTTATAAAGTACAAATATGTCCATCAATAACGTGAAGCACAAAAGTAATATTAGTTGTGCGCCGTCGCCTTCGTTTTGATTGCATGTAGAATCATTTTAATTTTTACTACACTGGTGGAAATTGATTTATGAAAACCCGGTTTCTAAGCAAAAACTTCTATAAAATTCATTAAAATGACTGAAATTTCATGGGATATACATAGTATGTATAACAAATGAGTCACAAAAATAAAATTTCATACATATTATTAAATTTAAACAAAAAGTCAAAAAATAGATTTTTGCAATATGCAAACATGGAAATTGATTTATGAAATATCACATTTCATTGGCTGTTCCGAAATGGACAAAAATTTGCATAAAACAAGGTAACGTGACATGCACAGTAGGCATAAAAAGCGTTATATATTGGAATCAATACGTTTCAGTCATACTTTTCACGATGGGTAAACGAAAGATGTTGTCTGAGGAAGAAAGAGCTAAAATCGATGCATATCTAGAATGTGGAAAGTCTGTTCCGGAAATTAGTAAATTAATTAAAAGATCAGTTGGTGTGATATATAACTATAGAAAAGATCCAGCAAATTATAGCAAAAATTTTATCAAAAAAGGTAATCCACGTTTAAGGGTGTATTCCGATCAAAACTGCTTATTTTCTGATTTATTTTTAAATTCATTTTTGCTCTCAAACGCACCAAACTGGCAAATTCTCTTATTTAGAAACTACATAATGTGCCGTGCTTGTCAATTTTTGATAAATGCAGAAAATATTGCAAAAATACTGTCAAAGTTGGCGTTTTGAACCGAATTTTCCGAAGCGGGAGATCTGGGAATGGGAAAAATGGTCATACTGAGAAAATAAGTGTTTAAAAATCAAATTCTAATTAATTGAGTGAAAAATGAAATCACACGGCCTCTTATACATCCCTTCAACAATCACCTCAGCAAGTTTCATGTTTTTACTTTTAAAAGTGAGTCTAAAAATGTCTCAGAAAATTTCGAGCTGTTGAGGGTGGAAGAATATTTTTTCGAATACACCCTTAAGTAATAAAGTGAAAAAGAGGATTCTTCAACTTGCATCGAAAGTCGGTCACAGTTCAAAGCAGATTTGTGCTGATCTATTCCTTCCTGTTACTTCTAGAAGTGTTAGGCAAATTTTACATTCTTCACGGAGCTTGAGATGGTCGAAAATGAAGCCTGGTCCAAAGTTACTTCTGCGTTACAAGCAGATGCATTTGTAGTACTGCGAGAAGTACATGACAATTGTGACAATTGGAAGAAAGTTATTTTCTCCGACGAAAAAAGATTTAATTTGGATAGCCCGGATGGTTTGAAGCATTATTGGAGGTAGAGGTCTGCACGGGCCGGAATTTCCAGGCCCGGGCCCGGCCCGGCCCGAAGGAAAGCTATTTTGGCCCGGCCCGGCCCGGCCCGGTGTAAAAATCGAAAGTTCGGCCCGAGCCCGGCCCGGCCCGTTTACATTTTTACCGTTCTCGGCCCGGCCCGGCCCGTACAAAAATCAGTGAAAACAGGCCCGGCCCGACTAAATTTCTACAAAAAATTCCGTTTTTTCTCGACATACTATTAAGATTCTTTTAATGAGTACTACATGCATATTTATGGGAACATTTTACAGTATATTTTATATTACTATGTGTTCGCAAAATAGAAAACACACAATAGTAAACGTTAACGATTACTTACAGTGTTTTAGTCAACGTCTCTACAGACGTTTCAAAATTTAAATAAGGGTTCATTAAAAGATTATTGTAGTTTAGAAAAAAGTGTTAAAAAACATGATAACTTTTGAAGCTTATAATAAAAGGTAGATTTGTGAAAATATTTCTGTAATTTTTAAGGCTTTTCTCAAATCCAAAGGAGCTACATTTTGATACATTTATGAATTTATTTCTTTTCGGAAACGCATGAGATTCGCAGGTATTCTTATTCAGAAACCATGTAAATGCCGTTTTTTTCTTAGATAAAAGTAATATATCTTTCAGAAAATACGGCCAAAGTTAGCGTTTTGAATCGAATTTCCGGAAGCGATAGCACAGGAAAGGAGAAAACGTACAGTCACGTGACAAGAGTCTCTGTTATCTCTGTACGTAATTTATGAAAAATGGAAACGCTATTCGATCCCAAATGCCTTCAATACTCAGGCCTGTCAATTTTATGCCTTTATAGTAAAAAATGAGTCAGAAAATGTGTCTGAGAGTTCGCATTGTTGAGCAGTAAATATGAGAACCACCTTAAGGTACCAAGATACTATTAACAGAAGTTCATTATCGCTATTAATACTTTTACAAAATATAATGCCTGTCCTACACATCCTGAGAACGATTAAGACCAGTTCCGTCCCGCCACAAGTCTGCCGAAAAAATTAAACCCGGGATCAGGCATCATGTAACTGTACGATGCCGATCTCTACGATGGACATGTTACATTTCTGTATTGATGTTGTTAAACTCGCATCGGCTCGTAACGCACATTTATACTTCTCGAAAAAGTCATATTCATTGGAAATGACCTCGTATTTTATCTGCTCCTCTCAAATTCTTATATCGGGCCGATAGGCCCAATTAATTTTTTTTATCGGCCCGGCCCGGCCCGTTGAAGAAATTGTCCTAATTCTGCCGGCCCGGCCCGTTTGAAAATTCTCCTCCATTCCGCCGGCCCGGCCCGCGGGCCGGGCCGGGTACGGGCCTCGGGCCAAGCCCGGGCCCGTGCAGACCTCTAATTGGAGGGATCTCCGAAAAGAACCAAAATCTACATTCACCAGAAATTTTGGTGGCGGAAGTTTGATGATTTGGGCAGCGATCGGTTATGATGGCAAAAGTGAAATTGTATTTTTAAACGGTCGCCAGAATTTTTTTTATTACAGTTTAGTGTTAGAAAATTTACTTCTTCCATTTGCATGTCAATATTATGGTTTAGAGATTACATCTTCATACAAGACAATGCAAGTATTCACATTTCAAATGCAATGAAAGATTGGTTTTACGAACAGAATATTGTTCTTTTATGTCATGCACCTCTTAGTCCTGATCTGAACCCCAACGAAAATGTTTGAGAACAGCTTGTTCGAAGGGCTTTTGCAAATGAGTTGCAGTACACATCACTTGTAGAATTGAAAGCTTCAATCTGTCAAAACTGGAAATTAATTGATCAGACAAAATCTTGATCATTCAAAATCTTGTTTTATCAATGCCATCTAGAATAAAAGAAACTCTGGTGAATAAAGGCGGCTTTACTAACTATTAATTTCAATTAAATGTGATATTTCATAAACCAATTTCCACATTTTATGTTACTAAAATCTGATTTTTGACCTTACGGTTTAGTTTATTTATATTTATGAAATTTTATTTTTCTAAATAATTTGTTGTACATAGCATGTATAATGTATGAAATTTCATTCATTTTTAATGAATATTATAGAAGTTTTTGTTAAAAAAAAAACCGTGTTTTCATAAATCAATTTCCAGCAGTGTATATCGAATGCAAGAAAAAAGTATTTCGAAATAAGTTTTGCTTAATAAATGTAACTTAACTTTGTGATTTTTGATGGTTTAAAAAAATAATTTTCAGCAATGTATTTTTTCTGTCTATCAATGATGAGCATTTTTCTTACCCTAGCCTGCCGAGGTCATCTTCTTCTGGTTGATTATTTTAAAACGCTAAAAAATCTTGTAGTAAATGGAGAAAAATGTAAAAGTAGTAAAATGTAAAATGAGTATCGACACATGAGCTTCATAAAAACATAAAATTTTGGTCCGAGTAATACGTGATTAATAAAGTTATAATAAATCAGATAATCAATTTTTCGTCAGAAATATAAAGGTATGGTAACACTATTAAAAAGTTTTTCGATTTTTGGTGTAATTAGAGAAACAGGCTAATTACTTTAAATAGATGTCAAATATTTTTAATTGTTAAATTGCAGATAATATTTTATATATTGAACTCACGCTTTTTTATCCATTTGATTTAAGTCAAATAAATTTAAATCATTTCTTACTATTCGATAAACATTGAACTTTAACAGCTAAAAAAATGACTCGTAAACATGTTATGCTATCTATGTTTCAAGGTTGGAAATTACGATATTTTATTACCTTTTAACAAAGTAAGTTTCTAAGTTTTGCAAGATCTATCATCGGCTGATAAGAAACAGATTGATGAAATGCCAACCTATACCGTGTTTGATAAAGCTGAAAGATATTTAAAAAATATATATATATTTTGCTACTTCCGTATATAAAGAAGAAAAGTACAGTAAAAGATAATACTTTGTAAAATGATTCTTTTTAATTAAAAATATTCTTTTCTCTCTTTTAGAATCGGTTTAAACTGTTAATATTATGTTATTGGATTGAAATGTTGGATTTGGTAGATCAAGTAACAATAATTCTACGGAAACTGACTTTTACTAATTAAAATAGACGCCATTAGATGCAATATATACCTCTCCCAACGAGATATCACAGCATTTATGCCAGCCAGTTACATAGAAGTCTAGCGTTCTAGTCCAAAGAAAACTTATCAAAGGCATTTTAGACGACTTTTAACCTTTTTTTTAAAAAAAAATAAAAAAATGGTCCAAATGCTTAAAAAAAATTAGAGTCGTTGGGAGAAAGTTCTGTGGAGTATGGAAGGTAGGAAGAGCCCCATAGTGCAAGCTGTGTAATTTTTGGACAGCTGTCCTAGAAACGTAAGGTCTCGCAATATCATGAAGCAGTAAAACGATGCATTTTGTTTCAAGCTGGATGCAATAATTCTAGGGCAGGGTCGGCGAACCTTTTCACATCCGCGTGCCAATTTTTTTCCAAAAAATATTTTACATGATATCCAGCAAAGAAAGAAACAGTGGGCCATCAGCTGGAAAAAAGATGGCAGCCAGCAGTGCTATCAGCGGTAAAGTGCAAGGGTGCCATTACTTAAACCTGTCGAAAAGTGTCCAAGACGAATGCAGCTGGCCCATCAGTGATGGCCAACAGCAGGCCAGCATTGGTAGGCCATCACATTACTTCAATCCGGCACTTTTCCTGCAGTGCTATCACCTATCCCACTGCTATTCCTTTGCTGGCCCAGCACTTTCCCTTACAAAAATTTCTTATAGAATTCTATAAAAAAACAAAGTATTATATAATTATGGCTCTTTTTTCTATAAGCTAGTTTCACCAAGGGTTACAGAAGTGTCTATAATAGAAATGTCTATAGAAATATTTGAACTGCATGTGGTCACCCTCCCAGGTCTGGTACTGACCGCGTTCGATGCTGCTTGGTTTTCGTGATCGGACATGAACAAGTGCTTTCAGAGTACGCTACGATTGCTCGTAGTTTTCAAGCTCTCATTACACTATTTCTAGTTTGTTTCCTTTGTGATTTACGTTCCCAATCATTAAACTGGTATAGAAATTATTCTATTGTATAGAAATCCTATGTATTTTATACGCTTTTTTTATTATTGATTTTGAACTCCGATTATGAAAACCGAAATCCTTTGTAACCTAGTAAAACCAGGTTTAAGGAGAGAAAAAAAGTGCGTTGAAACAAAGAATTTATTTATTTATTCATTTACGTATTTATTTTGTTGGTGGCAGTGGTGCTATATTTTTTACAGTTAAAAACAAAATTAGCTTCACAGCTTAAATTGTGTTAAGATATTCATTTCAGATTTGTGTTCAAATACTTAATGTCTTCAATATTCGCAGCGCCACCTAGCGTAAGGTTTGCCAGCACTAATACTGCAAAAGTTCGTGCACTTCCATGTAGTGGTGGGCCAGCGCATGAGATAAAATGGATGCCCACCAGAATTTTATCTGATGATTTTCAACAGCAAAATTGACTGAAGCTGTCCAGCAGTGGTTATGCAGTGGTAGACCATCAGCCAGCACTTCTCCATCATTGCCAGCACCTATCTTGCTGCTGGCGAGCAATTTCCTCTTTGCTGGGTAATGACGTGCCAACAAGTCTAGTGGGTCAATTTAGCAAAATTAATTAAAATACTGAATTTAGGATTTAAAATATAGGTAACATATTGTAATATATTTATTTAAAGAAAATACTACTCATACTTTCCATTTCCGAAAAAAAAAAAAAACTTCAGAAAAAAAATATATAAAAATGGCTTAAAAAAAAAAAGTTCTGCTTTTATGGAATTCAATTCGAAATTCCAAGTTATGGTAATTTCACCATTGCCATTTTTACTTATGATCGTTATTTTCTTTTAATCTCCTGATTCTCTCTTAATTTTTTGAGCCAATATTGACCTAGACTGGAATTTATAAAATTGCATTTCAGTTTGTTTGATCTGTATGACAGCGACAACCAACTTAATTTAGAAATTTTCAGCAGGTCTAAATTCAAGATACTACAATTTGTGCATTTTCACTATATGAAAGTCTGGTATATTAAAAGGCTGGTATCTGACATTTAATATTTTTCTGATTGATGTTTTTGTAAAATTGTTTAACTGCATCGTAAGAACTTTTTTAAAGTGCAGAGATTTTACTTAATATCCCACCAAAGAGGAAATTGCTGTCCAGCAGCATGATAGGTGCTGGCAATGATGGAGAAGTGCTGGCTGATGGTCTACCACTGCATAACCACTGCTGGACAGCTTCAGTCAACTTTGCTGTTGGAAATCATCAGATAAAATTCTGGTGGACATCCATTTTATCTCATGCGCTGGCCCACCACTACATGGAAGTGCATGAATTTTTGCAGTATTATTGCTGGGAACCCTTACGCTAGGTGTCGCTGCGAATATTGAAGACATTGAGTATTTGAACACAAATCTGAAATGAATATCTTAACACAATTTAAGCTGTGAAGCTAATTATTTTTTAAACTGTAAAAAATATAGCACCACTGCCACCAACAAAATAAATAAGTAAATGAATAAATAAATAAATTCTTTATTTCAACGCACTTTTTTTTCCTCCTTAAATCTGGTTTTACTTAGTTACATAATTTACGCAGTTCAGAGTCAATAATAAAAAAAAGCGTATAAAATACATAGGATTTCTATACAATAGAATAATTTCTATACCAGTTTAATGATTGGGAACGTAAATCACAAAAGAAACAAACTTGAAATAGTGTAATGAGAGCTTGAAAACTACGAGCAGTCTTAGCGTACGCTGAAAGCACTTGTTCATGTCCGATCACGAAAACCAAACGCATCGAGCGCGGTCAGTACTTGGGAGGGTGACCACATGCAGTTCAAATATTTCTATTAGACATTTCTATTATAGACACTTCTATAGCTCTTGGTGAAACTAGCTTATAGAAAAAAGAGCCATAATTATATAATACTTTGCTTTTATAGAATTCTAGAAGATATTTTTGTAAGGGAAAGTGCTGGGCCAGCAAAGGAATAGCAGTGGGATAGGTGCTAGCACTGCAGGAAAAGTGCCGTATTGAAGTAATGTGATGGCATTCCAATGCTGGCCTGTTGTTGGCAATCACTGATGGGCCAGCTGCGTTCGGCTCGGAGACGTTTCGACAGGTTTAAGTAATGGCACCCTTGCACTTTACCGCTGATGGCACTGCTGGCTGCCATCTTTTTTCAGCTGATGGCCCACTGTTTCTTTCTTTGCTGGGATACATCAGATATACTCAATAATTTTTACATTTGAATTTACAAAATTAAAACTATTTTCACCTAAGTACAATAAAATAAAATAGATCAACCAAAAAATTTTACACATAAGTTAACAGAAATTCCATTCTTAACAAATCAGCTTGTTATTATATTAAATGTTATATAATAACACAGCTATTTTGCAGTAAGCAATCATAATAGTTTTCTTTGTATTTTTCTCTACAAAACATGAAAATTGAATATATCAAAAATTTCATTTTGCTAATTACCTTGTTTCTCTCACGAGCCCTTTACTATTTTAATTTAGAACAAGAGTCTATGCCGTGCCGAAATTAATCTCCCGCGTGCCATACGTTCGCCATCCCTGTTCTAGGGTCAAAAACAAAGTCTGGATAATACAGACTGTCCACCACCAAACGTTCACTAATATCTTCTTCAGGTGAAAGAATCTTTTCGGCATGTGTTTCGGGGCCTCATTGACATTTAGCTATTTTGCAGCTATCGTATAAGATACACTTTTCATCACATGTCACAACTCTGTTCAAAAATGGAGCATTTCTGTTTCAGTAGAGCAGAGAAGTGTCCGACAACTTGCATGGCTTTGATTGGTTTTATTTAAATTCCCAGGTTCGAGAGTCGGATGTTTTGAAATCAACAAGTTCTAGAAACATTGAAGATGAAACACTAATTTATTAATAAATCAAAACGACAAAGGCATCAATCAACAACATACCTCAAATATTTCTTTCTCCTTATATAATATACCAACATTAAAGAATATGCATAACTAAATTTGTATAGATTGTAATTTTGACATTCATAGAGAAATTAGGATACCAAGGATGCCTAACTTTCGTTCGATCACTTAATTGCATTTACTCAACTTTATTGGTTGCCAGAATTACTGATAAAATGGTCCCATTCACCTCTTAAAAATTCCTTTGTCAGCGGTAGCATCAATAGCATTCAGTGTGAGGTTAATCCATAAAGCACCCAACTCTAAAAAATTCTGAAACACACAACTCTACAAATTCTGAAGCACACAACTCTAAAAATTCTAACTTTTTCTATTTGCGGCATCTCCTAAGCAAACCCGCATTTTTTTCTCTCCATGAGTCCGAAGAAAATCCCCGGTTATCAAATGGATGTTTCTTCACATGAATCTAAACTCCATCTCTGTTAACTTCCCTATTCTCATACCTTCCTTAATTTTTACTGTCTGCTTAAATCCCGCCTAAAAATCATCTCCTCCTATACAAATTTCCAAGGGGTGACTTCTTTATGTATTTTGCAAAACTATTTGTTGCTGAACCCACTAACGCTTGCATAACATTATAATTTTTCTAGTAACGCTAACTGTGGTGGTCTAAAACTTATCCCTTAATATCTTAATCCCTTTTTATGACGTAATCTGAAACTCGTGTTACTAAAATGGGAGATTTTTATAGTTAACTTGCTAATCTCACTAAAATTATACTGACTTGCAAATCCTCCAGCGGACTTATTTATTGCACTAATGATGACAGAATCACCAGATGTGCAAAATTTCTAATACCATTTGTTTTGAAAATCTATCTCTTCAAGTATAACTTGTGAACGTTTTAGACAAGTTTATTGCCTAACTGAGTATTTTTCACTGCATTCTCTCGTCTTGTACCAACACCCGGTTTCACATATGTCGGCAGCCCTCTCATTCTAGAAATTTCAACCCTCTCGCGACCTCTCACGGTGCAAGCTTGCCTCTCAAAGATGCAATGGTGGTCCAATTTTCATGTTGAGTTTTATATTTCTGTCTTTTCCCCACCGAACACGTGAATATGGCGGGGTTATCCTGACAGAAGTACAAACTTTTATCAGTATATATTTCAGGTTTTGCTCAGTGAAGCTCTTGAGGATTTCTTTTGGCTTTATCAAGTGTATGCAAGTGAAGCTGAACTGTTGAATTGTATGTCTAATTGCTCTGTGATGTCCTTTACACGTCGGGTGAGGGTCAGACTCAATTACTCTTCGAAGCTCGTTGTTTTCGATGACTGGTGCTGCTTTTCCACGCGATTCATTTTTCAGATTCGTATCACGGTAACGGGATTTTTGGAACTATCGCTGTACGTTTCGTTCTTTTATTGTGTCCTCTCAAATGCTTATTTGCTGATATTTCTTGCCGTCTCAGCTCAGCTGCGTTGTGGTTCCAGTTTGAACTCATACAGTTTAAGCATCCGTATGTGGCCCACAGCCATGTTGTATTTATACGTTAACATTACATAGCACATTATTATTCCTTGTTCCCATGCAGGGATATTTGAACGGGTGTTTGGAAGAAGGGCCTATGTTACACATTTCGGAAAGTTTTGTTATTGTTGGAAAACGACCTATGTGGAATTATTAATGATTACCCTGTGTTAAAAATTGCAACTATACAAGCTTGTTTACTTTAAATAAAAAAATTAAAACAATACACTAAAGTTAATATTATCACTTTCTTTACCGATCTAACTAGTTTGTTATTACTCATCCCAATGCTCAGCATGAAGACAAAAGTGGCAGTTAATTAAGACCGGAAGAAAGACTTGTGTTGCACTAAATGCTCAGGACATCGTTAATCAATAGCATTTATAGTTTTCCCTCATTTCTCGAAATTTAAATTTGTAGCATCGGCTCTTCTTCCATACACACATTCATTTAACTACCATATCAACACTTATTTCGCTGTGTGATGTTGTTTATAACCATGAAAATTATTTCATCCTGAATTCCGAGATTTCATCTGCTACAATATATTGACCAAAATACACACCACCTTTATTCAAGCTAAAATGAACAGGATCTGTCTTCTGTTTAAAGGGCCCAAATGCAAAAATATTTGGGGGTCTACTTTCAAAGTTAAAACAAAAAGCCTTTTTTACGCTCATTGAAGTCCGGTTTAAGTGTAGGGGGCAGGTGCAGGCTAAATGCATCTTTATATAAACGAAATTATTTATCTATTCAAATAACAAAATTTTGAATTTTAATGAACCTAAATGTTTAAAAAGGAAAAGTCCTAATTTCGTTTATAATCTATCCATATACAAAGTTACAAAGGAACTTGTTCATCCAATTTCCATTTTATTGTAAGAAAATAGTTTTTTTTCCTCCTCCGTTATGCAAGGAAGGCGAAGAAGAAACTGTCTCTAAGCATGTGTAATCAGTCGCCAACTATGGTAACGCTGCCATTTTCTCCTTATTGCATATTTATTTTACTGCAACTATTACTTTAGATTATTGTAGCAAATAAGTGTTCGTCCTTGAAAAAAAATCATATTTGATTTTTTAAATATCAATAAATTGAGATAGCTTTTGAAGACATTTCATTCGAAAGTACATATTCCTTCCAATTCGATATGTAAAAATTGGAATTATGCTATATTTAGCAAGAAGAAATTATATTTGAGATAAAAGTGAAAGCAATAGCGGAGGCCGTTGCCACCATCGGTATGACGTCTGCGATAGAGATGAGACGGACTCAGCCCGAGCCAGGACTTGGGCTCAAAATAAAAATTTTATTTATTCACAAATTGAAAATAACAAAAAACTGCTATTTGGCGAACAAGTAATTATTTCGTAAAATGTTTTAAAATCCTTTACAATTAACTTGAAAGAGAATTGAAATGTTGTTCATGGGATATAAAGAGATATATTCTATTTGATTTTGAAGCATTTTCACGGTCAGTGTTTGTAACATAAACCCAGAGATCATGAATATTAACAGCAAGTTTGATTTTTTCTGATATTATCTTGCCGTGACAAATTTGAATTGAAAAATTCGCAGCAAATCTCCCGCAAGGTATACCATCACCCACTTGCATGAATAGTTTGTTGGGAAACTGATGGCAAGACTGTCTTTCTTTCACGAAAGTGACGAAAGCAAAAAATCCCCCTGTTGAGAGAACAGACAATCAGCAGATGCTCAGAAATGTTATTCGTTGGCACCGCTTTTTTTAAATGATATATTTATCAAATACCAAAAAAGGCTCGAATTGAAAAGCACAAATAACTAATAACCCTAACTTGTTTATGGTGATAAAAACGATGCATGCACCTTAACGGTGCGTATGCATCAATAGACATAATCAGGTCTATGGATCCCTTCGAAGAGGTTAAACTTACAGAGTAACAGTTGTAAACAGTTAATGTGGCAAGGAAAGATTACTATATTGCAGTAAGTTTGCAGTATTTTTGATTACTTGTTTGCCGTTAATTTGCAATAAATTTGATACAGCATGAATTTAACTTGCCAGTCTTGCCAACTTTCAGTCTTGCCATGCTGAGCTTGCTGCAACTTTGCAGGTTTTCAAAGCAAGACTTCTGCAAATTTTCTGCAAACTAAAAATGCTAAAGTGTGGAATAAACCGGAAGATTTTCTGTTTAAAGTCCTTTTCCAGAATTACTGAAAAACAGAGCTCGTGCATTTCTGAAATAGTTGTACAATGATATGTGAAAAAAAAAATACGAATTGTGACTTTTGCAAATTGCTTCCAATTTCTCCAAATTTCCTCCATGGTTGGATTTTAATAACAAATTTCCTAATTTAAACAGATTTTCAGATACATAAAAAGTACGAAACGTTGTCATGAGGGAATGTTTCGAATTAGTAATAATTATTTCTATGTATAAAGATATTTTTTAAATGAGAAAAAATAATCTTCAAGCAATTTTCAAATGTTATTAACCATTTTCTATTGCTTACTTTCGGTATTGCGCTCGGGCTCTAATGACAGAATTTTTTTCAGGCTCTGATTTCACATCGTTATGCTCGGGCTTTGAATAAAACAGTCCCACATAGCAATTTTAGTTTGCAGAAAATTTGCAGCAGTCTTGATTTGTAAACCTACAAAGTTGTTGCAAGTTCAGCATGACACGACGGAAAGTTCATAACAAGACTGCAGCAAAATAACGCAAACGCCGAAATCACCATACTTTTAACTTGCAGTTTACTTGTTGTGCAAGTTAAATTCTTGCTGTATCAAATTTATTGCAAATTAACGGGAAACAAGTAGAAAATTTAGTTCTGTCATGACTAAAGTATTGCAAATTCTTTGCAAACTAGCAGAAAATTTAGCTTTGTCTTATGGTTAATTCCACAAAAACTTGTCATGTCTATCACACAGCTGAAAATCGCTATGCTCGTTGGCCACCGTTATTTTCCTAAAGTTTTCTTTGCGTTATTCAATTGATGAGATATCTCCGATAAAATAAGTCACATTTTCCGTTCTAAAATACTGGTAACAAACAAGGATAGCGTTTTTCAGCTGTGTGACAGACATGACAAGTGTTCATGAAATTAGCCTTATCAAAAATACTGTAAGCTTATTGCAAAGTAATAATCTTGTCATGACATACTATCTGTTTACAACTGTTACAAACCTGAAGGTGTCAAACTTAAATTTAAGTTCAGCCTCTTCAGGTCTATTGGTGCATACTTGATGGATTGTCGGAAGCGCATGCATCGTTTTTACCACCATTAACAAGTAAAGGTGTATGTACTATTAAATTCGAGTCTTTTTTGGTATTGATAAGTATAGAGTTTAAAAAAAAAAGCGGTGCCAACCGAATAAAATAGGTGCAAAGGGATGCAGTCACGAAACGGTTAAAAATCAAAGACTCGTATGGGGTTAAAGGCAAAAATAAATAAATATCAATTAAAACGATATTTTAGAAAAATCATTTAAAAATTAAAATTTTCAATATAAATTTAAAATGGCCGAAGACGTAAACATAATTTAGTAAATTAACATAACTTTTTAATTTGCAAGAATTTTTATATGAAATAAGTTGTAGATTATATATAAAATGTTATTTGTACAAAAAATAACTATACTAAAAGGTTAAAATAATAAATACTTTTTCTGGACTCCTTAATTTAACCAATCAATGAAAATGAGATTCCATAACAGTAACAATGATGTGGGTGTCTTGTCGTTGAGTAGCACCCAGTTTCTGTGCTGATTGTCTATTCTGTCAATAGAGGGACTTTTTGCTTTTGTCATTTTCGTGAATTAAAGGCAGTCTTGCATCAGTTTCACAACAACCTACTCATGCAAGTGGGTGATGGTATGACTTGCGGGAAATTTGCTGCGAATTTGTCACGGCAAGATAATATCAGATAAAAATCAAATTTGCTGTTAATATGCATGCTATCTGGGGTCCGAACTCATTTCTAGTCAACTTTAGTGACATAGTGTTTTTCCTTTTTACTTTCTTCTATCGACAATAGAAGAAAATATTGTAATCGAAATTTTTTTCGACTACCGGTTTTCGACGGATTTACACGTTTTAGGGGGTCATAGATCCCAAAAAACATGTTTATACAAAATGTCTGTGTGTCCGTGTGTCGCCATTGTACCACCAAAAACTTTATGAAGTTATGCATAGAATTGGACCAAATTTTTTGTGTACGTTTTTGACTATGGTCAACAGCTCCTCCTTCATTTCGGAAACATTCGCCAGAAGGGGGCGCTGTAATAGCAATTTTTGGTCCATTTTCATTATTGTACCATCGAAAAGTATATGAAATTAAGCATAGAATTGAGCCAATTTTTTTAGTATGTTTTTTACTATGGCCAGCAGATCTTTCTTGAATTTGAAAATATTCCGCCGGAAGGGGGCTTTGCAATAGCAATTTTTGTACCATTTTAATTATTTATATCATCGAAAAGTGTACGAAGTTATGCGAAGAATTGTAACGGATTTCATGCTTATGCTTTTGCCTATGGCAAACAGGTCCTCCTTGAATATTGCTGGAATATTGGTCCTCCTTGCTGTAATAGCGATTTTTGCGTAATTTTCTCGATTTTTCGTAGTTACATTGTACATCGGCAGCTCCTAATGACAGCTTCGCATTCTGCTTAGCCGCTAATCGCAAAAAACTGATATACAAACAGAATAATGAAAAACTATTGATTTTAATAAATATCATGATCGAGATTAATTCGTTTTCACTTCGATTAATTGTCTGAAGCAGAAATTTTAGATGAAAGTAAAAGTTGGTATAGTATTGAACTAATAATATTGAAGTATTAACATTTGTAACTACAATTTTGAAACATGAAGATGTATGAGATGGAAGAAAGTTTTGGGATTGGCACCTCCAACTAGTTAATATATAGATTCACAAATGCAACGTTGAAATAAATTTGAAAGAAATGAAACTTTGTGTCACTGAGATTCGTTGCATGCTAAATTGCAAAATTTGGAATGTTTCATTTAAAAATAATGTTACTTCTGTTTACTTCGTACAATCTTGTTAGATCTTTATTGATAACTATTGAGATAAATCTTTTTACGGCCGGCACACCAGTGTGCCGCGGCAGCCGATTGAGATCCACTGCTTTAAATAACTAAAGTTGCTTCATTGTTTACACTTTTACTTGCTATAAAAGAGGAAAAGAAGCCGGAAAGAACGGAAAAAAATAGCATCCTGTTTTGGCTTGTCGTTTGCTAATCGGCAAAGACGGAAATGACCGCAAGCATTCCTCCTTCCCATATCTCCGAGTTATTCCATTGCGATCGAGAAAGAGTTATCTTTCTTGCATTAAAAACAAATCTTATGTCTCAGAACCGGAATCGCAGATAAATTCATAAGTATTGATAAAATGTAAAAACATACGATGTTTTTCTTGTATTTGTTTAAGATTATTTCTTCTTTTTTTTTTATTACTGACTAAAAATATTTTAAATGACATTTGATAAAATTCAGTATTACGTTTTCTCAAAATTAAAAAGGATACTCAAATGTAAAAATGTATCTTAAATCAAAATTAGTTTCCTGATTCCCTGCATGATTTACTATTTGCATTTCCGAAAATCATTGTCAACAAAAGAAACTTTTTTTATATAAATGTTTTTATAAATCTCGAATATATATTGCTTTCTGACGTTCTTAAAGGTAAATAAAGCTTTTCGGAATCGGGGGGATTACTCGGAAAGGGTTTTAGAATTTCGAAAAATTCGTCCAGGTTAAGCAACTTAAATTCAGAACAGAGCAGAGTAAAAACACAGTGTAAAAAGACAGCATCAGCTGATTAAAAGTTCAAGACATGTTGAGCTTTCTTCGTTTTATTTAAAATCACGAAAATAAACATCAGCTTTTTTAATGTCGAAACTTAAAAACAGTTGACTGTTAAAAGCAAGATAACTAACCCAGATAGCATTTTTAATTTGCAGAAAATTTGCAGCAGTCTTGCTTTGAAAACCGGAAAAGTTGCGGCTAGCTCAGCATGACAAGACTGAAAGTTTATAACAAGACTGCAGCAAGATAACGCAAACGCCAAAGTCACCACACTTTGAACTTGCAGCTAACTTGTCGTGCAAGTTAAATTCATGCTGTATCAAATTTTCTGCAAATTAACGGCAAATAAATAATCAAAAATACTGCAAACTTACTGCAAAGTAGTAATCTTTCAACGCCCCACTAGCGGTTTACAACTGTTACACTATAAGAATAAGTTTAACCTCTTCGGAGGGGTCCATGAACCTGATCAGGTCTATTGAGGCGAACACACCGTCAGAAGGTGCATGCATCGTTTTCATCCCCATAAACAAGTTAAGGTGGTATTTGTACTTTTATATACGAGCCTTGTTTGGTATTTGATAAGTATAGCGTTTAGGAAAAGCGGTGCTAACCGAATAAAATTTCTGCAATTTTTGCGTATGTTCTGATTGTCTGTTCTCTCAACAGAGGGATTTTTTGCTTTCGTCATTTTTGTGAATTAAAGACAGTCTTGCCATCATTTTCACAACAAACTACTCATGCAAGTGGGGGATGGTATACATTGAGGGAAATTTACTGCGAGTATCTCAATTCAAATTTGTAACGGCAAGATAATGTCAGAAAAAATCAAACTTGCTACTAGTGTTCATGGTATCTGGGTATAATCTTAAATAGTAACAACATGTTACACAGGTTTCTAAAAGAGAAACAGAGGTAGGTCAAATAACATAACCTCAAGCAAACATTTAATTTACACAATGCATATACATTACGTTAATCCATTATGTCACGCCACACATTTTCCGAAAAAAATTGAATAAATCAAGATGCTGGAAAAACAATATCAGAAGAAAAACTCTCCGCATGTAGCCCTACGCAAAAACTGCGTAGAATGCGACGTGACTGGCTAAATCTGGCAATGTATGGATGCAAAGGATTTTGCACGTAGCTCGGGACGAGGTATTGGCAACTTGCGAAAAACTCGAATACTTGCCTGTCAAATATTTTTATTCATGGTTAAATTATATTTTACAAGATTAAGCAACATTTTTTTTTAAAGTTTACATTTTGAATAATACATGTTCTGGGTGGGGGGGGGGGGGGGGGATACATAGACAGTGGTGTAGTCGTAAAAAAAACAGAAGGTATACGTTCTAAGCAGAGGGTATACGCTCAAGCCAGGGGGTATACCCTACTGTATATATTCTATAGTTTTCTTGAGAAACAGAGTGTATACGATGTTCCTTAAAAAAATCCAGAGGGTATACGGCGTATACCCCCGTATACCCTCCACTACATCCCTGGGCATAGATTATGAAACACTTTCTATCACATTCAGAATACTGTAATAAAACTTCACCGTTTAATAGCGTGAAAGATGATGTCTAAGCAAAGAATTTGGTAAACACATAACACATTTGGAAACCCAATTTCAGTAAATACCATCTATAATAGGAGAAATATTCGAATTATTTTGTGCATCCATGTATATTATCTATACATTTGGATATATACTACATAGCATGCAAAAGTTTAGTTCAATTCGGAAACGCAGAACACAGTTGTATATTCTAATTCAGCAATTTCCTTCAAAAAGCAAAAATGTATTCGAATTATTTTGTGCAGCCCTATAAATGAACTATGGAATATATACACATCAAGTAATATGCAAAAATTAGCTAAATTTAAAAACACAGATCACAATTAAAACCGCATTTCAAACAATTATCACTCATAGACAGTACTGTAACCGAATTATTTTGTGTGTTTCCTGTAAATGAACGATAAATGCTATATGTTTCAAATAGTGTCATGCCGTTAAAATACACTGCGCAAGCTATTTGTCCCCATGCACCATAATGGGACGCATTTCTTTTTATTACTCTGCAAACAAACTATAAATGGTACAGTCTTCATTTTCAACACCGAACATGCCATGTTAACTTTCATTAAAATACCCCAGATAGCATTTTTAATTTGCAGAAAATTTGCAGCAGTTTTGCTTTGAAAACCTGCAAAGTTGCAGCAAGCTCAGCATGACAAGACTAAAAGTTCATAACAAGACTGCAGCAAGATTAACGCAAACGCCAAAGTCACCACGCTTTGAACTTGTAGCTAACTTGTCGTGCAAATTAAATTCATGCTGTATCAAATTTATTGCAAATTAACGGCCTACAAGTAATCAAAAATACTGCAAACTTGCTGCACAGTAGTAATCTTTCCACGCCCCACTACCTGTTTATAAATATTACACTATAAGTATAACCCCTTCGGGGGAGTCCACAGACCTGTTCAAGTCTATTGATGCGAAAACACAATCGGAAGGTGCATGCATCGTTTTCATCACCATAAACAACTTAAGGTAACATTTGCACTTTTCAATACAAGCCTTTTGTGGTATTTGATGAGTATAGCGTTTAGAAAAAGCGGTGCCAGCCGAATAAAATTTCTGCGTATTGTGTGATTGTCTGTTCTCTCAACAGAGGGATCTTTTGCTTACGTCACTTTCGTGAATTAAAGACAGTCTTGCCACGAGTTTCACAATAAACTACTCATGCAAATGGAGGATGGTATACCTTGCGGAAAATTTGCTGCGAATTTCTCAATTCAAAATTTTCACAGCAAGATAATGCAAAAAATAATCAAACTTGCTGCTAATGTTCATGCTATCTGGGACTAGCTCACCCGCACAGCCGGCGTTGCCCGGATCCGTGATAATAACCTTGAATGAACCTTTATATCTTTAACTCCATTTTGTCTGAATCTATATTTTTAAATAAAAAAATTGCGAAAAAGTATTGAATTGAAAGTATATGCTATTTGATATTTTATTTTCTGCGTAATTTGATTCTTGGAGTCTATACGTACCAAAAGCGGGCTAAACCGCAACGAAACACTCAAGTTTTTATGGATTTCGGCGAAATTTTCACACATTTTATTTTGTAAAAATTATTTCTACCCGTCCGAACGTTTCAAAATTTCTGTAGGTGATGTAAATGTGGCCTTTTGAGATACTCTAGAAAGTCTGTGTTAAAAAAAAACGGACGTTTAGTTACCTTTAGCGTAGAAAAAATATCGCCTCGGTGAGGCTCGAAGTGTCCTGCGTTCGCCGATGTATTTGAAAGGGTTAAAATTCATATTTTTTAAAACCAATTGCAAAATCGATTAGAAGAAGGTCTCAGCGTTAAGACCATATTTTTTGTTTGTTGGTATCTCTAAAATTGTGCCCTGGAGGGGCATTGCAATAAGGGGGAGAAACGTTTTTCGAAAACGATGCTTTTCAAAGGGTTAACTGCGATATATTCTTTAATTGATTGCAGCATTTGAGGCGTAATAGTACGATATTTCAGAATGTCTTCTTTTTAAACTTTAATAAGCGTTTTGCGATGGAAGTTAATAAATAATGACAAAATATCCCCCCCCCCCCAATAATAATAATAAAAAAAATCCTTCTTTTCTATCCTTATTTTTACATTAATAGGTCATCTGCTCATGCACGAGCTCATTTCCCTCTCGAAAGGACAGAGATGAATTTTTAATGAGAGTTCTTTGTCATTTTTAATTAATAACTTAGCTAATTATAAGAAATTTAAAATTCTGAGTCTCAGATGCACTAGGAGAGGCCTTGGACTAACCTCACACAAATTTTCAGCCTTGTACATCCGGTGGATTTTCCCAACTATCGCATACACAGCGCGAAACTTTCTTTTATTACTATAGATACCTATTATATGTGTCAATCCGAGAGCGCAGACAGACAGAGTGACAAACAAACAAACCGAATTCATAAACACTTTTCAACTATGTTGGAAAGTGTTAAAACAAAGCAATTTAAGTATACAAAAAATGCTTTCAAATTGCTTTAAAGTTACCAACTGCCATGCTAGTCTTTACTAAGTTTCTTCACAGTACCGAACATGCCTGTTAAACTTTAATAACATATATCAATTATATGTCAATCCGAATGTATTTACGCAAGTTAGAGCGTGGACAGACAGACTGTCGGACAGACAAACCGAATTTATATATACTTTTCAACTATGTTAGAAAGAGTTTAAATAAAGCAACTAAAGGGTACAAAAAAATGTTTTCGAATTACTTTAAACTTATCAACTAACACGCTACTCTTTACTAAGTTTGTGCAAATATATTTATTAAAAATTCATTACACTTCGTTCACAAGATGCTATGTCCGTAGTTCATAACCATGATGTTCCACGATATGATATTCACAAGCATTGTGTTTATTTCATAAATTATTTATAACACACTAAATATTTGTGTAAATTAAATGATTCTGCTGAATTAAATTTTATAAATTTAATATTACCTGATATGTTTAATTTTACTATTTTATCATCCTTTTTTAACAGTCTTTATCTTGATCACCAATCTTTAGCTTTTTTTCATACTTAATTTAAAAAACAAAAAAATCAAACACAAACTAAAAATTTTTGCCCAAAATGTACTTGCAACTTGCTACATTCAAAATGGCTTAAGTTTTCTTCACACTGAAGCGTTTCTTCTGTTGAGCTATTTAGAAGCTATGGGTGTGATTCAGATTATTATGACATCAGTTATCAAATAAAACTCTAAATATCCAATATTACCCATTGAAATGTTGTTTGAGATTAGTTTTAACATATTTTTTATGCCTTTTTGAGTTGTGACAGACTTAAGGGACTCTTTAAAATATATACAGTGAGAAAAAAAGTATTTGCACATCAAGTAAATTTGTTGTAGCATATGTATAAATAAATAAAAAGCAACTAAGAATTAAAAATGCCAACACTTTTACAAAACAAATAAAAATATTTAATATCTGACTTAATAATTATATTTAAAATATGAAAACATAAAAAAGTAGCATTTGTGCTGCCAAAAAAATATTTGCACACTAGCAATAAAAATAGAACTAGAGGAATTATTTATAAGTTAAAAACAGTGCTAATATTTAGTATGCATGCCTTTTGCTTCAATTACAGCTTGTAATCGTCTGGGCATTGATTCTATTAATTTGTGACATGTTTCACTGCTGATTTGTAGCCATTTTTTACCAAGTGCTTGCTTAAGTTCTGATTTGTTAGAAATTTTTTTCCTTATTTTCACATCCAAAATATGCCAAAAATTTTCAATCGGATTGAGGTCTGGTGATTGTAGTGGCGTTTTCAATTGATTTTTTACATTATAAAGCAACCATAACCTCGTAATATATGCAGTGTGTTTCGGATCGTTATCCTGTTGGAAATAATATGAATTAGGAATTTCTAATTTCAGAGCACTATTAGATAAATGATCCCGCAATATATTAATATATTGTTTAGCATTCATATTGCCTTCAATAAAGGTAATTTCGCCAATTCCGTTAAAAGACATGCATCCCTAAATCATTGCATGACCACCGCCATGTTTTATAGTTGGTTTCAAGTTTTTAATTTGAAGAGAAGTTTTTAGCTTTCGCCATACAGTTTTCTTACCATCTGAGCCAAAAATATTGAACTTGCTTTCATCGGAAAAAATAACAGTTTTCCAAAACTCTAGTGGTTTGCTGACATAAGCTTTTGCAAATTCAAATCTTTTCACCCTATTTGTTTCACTAATGAATGGTTTTTTTCGAGGAGCTCTTCCTCGAATATTTGCATCATGAAGAATATTGTTCCCGATGTTGAAGCGACATCAACAGCCAATTCTCGAGCACTTAGAAAAGGGTTTTTTGAAGATTCTTTTATGATGGCTCTCCTTTGCCTGGTATTTAGCTTTCTTGGACGCTCAGTTCGCGGCTTATTTATTGCCGAACCAGTTTCTTTTTTCTTCTTAATTACATAACGAAAACTAGAAAAGTTTAGATTTAATTTTTTACCTATTCCTCGGTAACTTAATCCAGAATTGTGAAGAAATATAATCTTCTCACGGGTAGCAACAGACAGTTCACACGTTTTCGGCGCCATTAGAACAAAAACTCGAATCCCTGCTCCAGTTAATATATTACGTGACTTTAATGTGCGGGGCTAATGTACTGCGGGACTGATATGCTAAATAAACATTTGCATAATGTTCACATTTAATGCCTTTTTTAACAGTCAATGCTTCTTGTGCAAATACTTTTTAAGTATGAGAAAATATTAATTTATTTTTTAAAATGTGTAATATTACTGTTTAAGGAAAATGGGTAGTTATTTTTATTTTCTTCTTATTTAAATAAATAAATAATTAAGAGAATAGTATCAAATTTGCTTTCTATGGTTACTTATGCAAAAAATCGTCTGCGTGCAAATACTTTTTTTGCTCACTGTATGTATTTCTTTTTCCACCCAAAGTTGCGCTTTTTGAGGAGTCTTTTTGCTTTAAATCGGTACAACAATCTATAAATATTTATGAATATTTGAAACCTAAACTTACTTATGAATCGTTTAAAACTATTTTTTATACTTATGTAGCAAAAAATATGTTTGTTTGACAGGCCTTATGCGTATCGCCATACCGCGATAAGACAGTTTGTTATTTTTTAAATGAATTTTTAAACTGCGAACAGACTTGGGGACTCTTTAAACCATATTTTTCCCCACAAAAAATTAACTTTTTAATTACTCTTATGATGCAAATCGTATTACCGTACGTCAATATGTTAAATATATATGAATATTTGAAATATGGACTTACTTAGCTATTTTCTATACTTATGCAACAAAAAAATACGTCTCTTCGACATTTCATGGGCGAATGCAAACCGCATCCCGATATGAAATTTTTTTATAATTTTTAAAAGAATTTTTAAACTTGGACGGACTTACGGACTCTTATAAGCGATATATTTTTTCCCACAAAAAAATTCGCTTTATGATGAGTCTTATGGTGCAAAGCAAATCGTATTACGGTACGATATGTTAAATATTTATGAATATTTGAAATATGAACTTACTTATGGACCTCTTTAAGCTATATTTTCTATACTTATGCAACAAAAAATACGTCTCTTTGACAAGTCTTATGGTGCAATGCAAATTGAATCCCGATATGGCAATTTGTTATATTTTTTAACCCTTCTTTGCATGTTTTTTTCTTTATTGGTGAAATAAATCAAGGTGATATAATTCACGTTCAAAATTAAAGGAAAAATGGTTTAAAAAATCTCAGTATATATTTATAGTATAAATTTAGCAAAAAACAATATGATGGAAATTTCCATCATCATGCAAAGTTAGATAATTAGCTTAGTACTAAATAGAAATAAAAGAGGATATCATTGGATATTTTTTATTCTTTATGATAATTAACAAAACAATTATTATTTTTATTTAGATACAAATTGACTCCACATTTACTACAAGAAATTGTAGAATACCCTTTACATTCAGGATACTTGCACCGGAGTGACCCACCCACTGTTGGCCAATGTTCAGCACCATCTGTTCTTATATCTTTTGGAGGTGGAGGAGCTGGAGAAGCCATTTTTTGACAGCTATGTTTTTTTTATGCAATGGACATTAAAAAGGTATCCAGACGCGATCAACTTAAAGTGAACTTGTTCTTTTATATAATTTTTGGGCATTCAATGTTATGATGGAAATTTCCACCATCATGCAAAGCAGGGTTAAAAGAATTTTTAAAACTGTGAACGGACTTACGGACTCTTATAAACGATATATTTTTTCCCACAAAAAAATTCGCTTTCTGATGAGTCTTATGGTGCAAAGCAAATCGTATTATAGTACGACAATATGTTGGATATTTATGAATATTTGAAATATGAACTTACTTATAGATCTCTTTAAACTTTATTTTCAATACTTATGCAACAAAAAATACGCCTCTTTGACAGGTCTTATGGTGCAATGCAAACTGAATCCCGATATGGCAGTTTGTTATATTTTTTAAATGAATTTTTAAACTGCGAATTGACTTAGGGACTCTAAATCACATATTTTTTTCACAAAAATATTCGCTTTTTGATGAATCTTATGATGCAAATCGTAATACGATACGACAATATGTTAAATATTTATGAGTATTTGAAATATGAATTTACTTATGGATTTCTTTAAGCTATATTATCTATACTTATGCAACAGAAAATACGTCTTTTTGACAAGTCTTATTGGTGCAACGCAAACTGAATCCTGATATGGCAATTTGTTATATTTTTTAAACGAATTTTTTAACTGCGAACTGACTTGGGGACTCTTTAAGACTTACCCCAAAGGGGTGCAGGAGCAAAAAACGTTCTAAAAATGCAATTTATGTGTAACTGAAGGGCCTAGGAATATGAAATTTGAAATATTAGCTACTTATTAGATATGCAGGATTTCTTAGAACAGTTCTTAAACAATTCGAAATTTGAAAGGGGTGAAAATGCGCGAAAAGCGTTCTAAAAAACGTTCTAAATGGTGGTTTCTACACAATCTCAGGAAATACCAAAGCGATTAAAAAAATAATGCTGTCAAAATGACGGTGACAACCCTTGCTCCAACATAGGCTATGTTTTATATCGGTGCCACTACCCGAAAGGGGGTGCAGGAGTAAAAAATGTTCTAAAAATGCGATTTTTGCGTTACTGAAGGGCCTAGAAACATGAAATGTGAAATATTAGCTACTTATTAGATATAAAGGATTTTTAACAACAGTTCCTAAACAATTCGAAATTTGAAAGGTGTGAAAATGCGCGAAAAATGTTCTAAAAAACGTTCTAAATGGTGGTTTCTACACAATCTAAAAAATACCAAACCGATCTAAAAAATAATGGCGTCAAAATGATGGTGACAACCCTTGCTCCAACATAGGCTATGTTTTCTGTCGGTGCCACTACCCCAAAGGGGGTGCAGGAGAAAAACGTTCTAAATTGCAGTTTTTGCGTTACGGAAGGGCCTAGAATCGTAAAATTTGGAGTGGTAGTTAGTTATAAGATATCAATGATCGCTAAGGACATTTCCCAAAGAAATCAAAATTTAAAAGGGGGTCAAAATGCGTAAAAAGCGTTGTAAAAAACGTTCTAAATTCCGATTTCTATGCAATCTCAGGAACTACTGAACCGATTTCAAATATGATGGTGTACAAATGAAGGTGACAGATCTTGCTCCATGATAGGCTATATTTTATATCTGTTTCCACTACCCCAGAGGAGATGCAGGAGCAAAATGCGCGAAAAGCGTTCTAAAAACGTTCTAAATGGCGATTTGTCGGCAATATCTCAGGAAAAATCAAACTGATTTGAAACGTAATGGTAGGAAATTGATGCTGACAGCCTCTGCTCTAACATAGACGCTATTTCATGTCGGTATCACTATCACCGACACGTTGCAGGAGCAAAAAATCGTTCTAAATTTCGATTTTTGTGATCGGTAGGGGCTAGCAACTTAAAATTAGGCAAGGCACATATTTATTAGATATAAATGATCTGTAAGAACAGTTTCGAAAAAAAATTGAAAATTTAAAAAGGGATGAAAATTCGCGAAAGCGTTCTGAAAACGTTGTAAATTGCGATTTCTACTCAATCTCGGGAAATACCAAAGCTATTTCAAAAGTAATGGTTGCAAATCAATGGTGACAGTGACAGTCCCTGCTAGAACATGGGTTATATTTTATGTTGCTGTCACTACCATCTGATGGTTGCAAAAGCAAAACATGTTCTAATTTGCGTTCTTTGCACAACTGAGGGGTCTAACACACTGAAGTATGGCATGGTATTTACTAACAAGATGCAACTGCTTTCTAAGAACAGTCGAAAGAAAATTCCAAATTTAAAAAGGTGAAGTGAGCGAAAAGCGTTATAAATTACAATTTTTAAGCAAACTTATAAAATACCAAACCGATTAAAAAAATAATGATGACAAATTGTTGGTGATAGAACCTGCTCAAAAATAAGCTATATTTTATGTCTGTGTCACTACCACCAGAGGGTTGCAGGAGCTAAAAAATTTCAAAATTGCGATTTCTGTGATGCTGAAAAGGCTAGAAACTTTAAATATTTCATGGTAGTTACTTATAAAATATAAATGCCCTTGAAGGACTGTCGAAAATAAATTCGAATTAAAAAGGGGTAAAGGGAAGGGGAGGTGCGAAAAGCGTTCCAAAAAAGTCCTAAATTACGATTTCTATGCAATTTCAGAGAATATAAACCGATTATAAAAGTAATAATAGTTTCGAATCAATTGTAACAGTCTCTGGTCCTAGACAGGCTATATTTTATTCCGATGATTCTACCACTTGGGGTTTACAGGAACAACAAACGTTCTAAAAAAGGCCATTAAAAGCTTTCTAAATTACGTTTCTGTAGAATATTAGGAAATAACAAACCGATTTCAAAATTAATGTTGGCAAATTAATGGTGACAGTTCCTATTTCAACATAGCCATTTATGTTGAGAGAGGTAGTAGGACTTGGAATTTGACATGATAGTTATTTTTAAGATGTAAGAAGATGGTTTCTAAAAAATTCAAAACTACAAATGAATGCTGAAATGAGCGTATTAATTGAGCATAAAAGTTTCAAAATGTTTTCTAAATTATCATTATTTTAGTTTTATTTCGTTTTATTAATTTAAGTCTCATTTCTGTCTAATGCAGTGTAACAATGATGTTTAGTCAAACTGTGTTTTAAATAGTAATTTTTGAATTATTCCTAAAAGTAATAAGTACCTTTTAATAAAATAAAATATTACCTTTTAATAAAATAAAAATTTAGTTAGTACTTTTTAATAAAAATTAGACATATAAATATCACCTGGCATATTTCAAATATTACGCGAGCAAAGCCGCGGGGTTTGCTAGTTTGTTATATTTTTTAAATGAATTTTAAAAATGTAAACGGACTTATGGGAAACAATGTACTTCATCCTTTAGATCTATGTTTTTAATATTAATAGTAAAAAATATCTCATTGTGTAATAAACTGCTTTTGAAACACAGAACTACAGATGTGTAACATTTGGTAATTAGTAACTGTTTATAGAAATTAAAAAACCCAAAAATATTTTTTGTTTGTCGGTTCATTTTTTTTATTGAATTTTGCTGCAGGGAATATTCTATCGTTGTAGTGTTCACAATTTTGGGACATAGATCTGTTTTCGCCAAAAATCTTAAAATAACTTCTTAACACCTTCGGGACGAGTATCTTTTACACAATTTTTAATCTTTTATCAGCGGTTTTTCAAAACAAAAATTTTGCCTAATTGAATCGGGAAAATGCTCCGATTAAATAAGGCAAAATTTACAATAAAAATTTACTTTTGAGAATAATCACGGATTCTGAGCACATTACGCGGCATGTATACCGGTCGCTCGTCCCCAAGGGATTAAATCACTAAATCATATATTATCGAAATTCGATATAAAAGCAAAGGAAAACTAGTCGTATGTGCCAATTCCAAAACTTCCTTCTATCTCATGCATGTTAATGCTTCAAAAATCGCTACCACAGTGCCAAAATTAAATGGCAATCTATGCCCATCCTGAAGATTCTAAAGATATGAAATTCCGTGCATTTGTTCTTGAGATATGACTATCACTAAAATCATATAAATCTTCTATAATGCAGTATAGCAGCGCCATCTATTGGGTTATTTGCATCAAAACATAATCAGCAACAACTTATGTCAATGTCTAACTGAATCTGAAATTTGATAAAAGGCCGTGCATTAGTTTTTGGATAGAGCTATTGCAAAAATCTTGAAAAATTCAGCATAGCAACGCCACCTTATTGGCGATTTATTCCAAAAACTAATCAGCACCAATTTATATATCAAGGACTAACTGAATATAAATGCTTATTAAATTCCGTGCATTATTTCTTGAGATAGAGCATACACAAAATTTATGTCGCATACAGACCGACAGACAGAGTCACAGACAGGCATTTTCTAAAAACTTGTTTTGCGGGATCTCTGGCACCTAAAACGTGTAAATCTGTCGAAAACCTGTGTAAATCTATGGAAAAATTTCACGAATCCAATACTTTCTTCTTGTAAAAATAGAAGAAAGTAAAAACCAAGTCTTGTAAAAATGAATTAAAATGGAATTTTCAAAAATTCCATTGTTACAGCACAGCGAAAATGAGGCTATTTTAGATTAGTCCTAAGTGTATTCAATAATAATTCTCTCTTAAACTTTTAAATGTTAATGGGCAATAGAAAATGTACATAATCTAAATAGGCAAAATGTTTTATCATCTAAAAATAGCTAGTTCTTTTTGACGGAAATAGCTAATGCCTTTCTTTTATTTCCTCATACGAGATACTGCCGTAAAGCATAGAAGCAAAACTTATTTATACATCCCAATTATTCGTTAAAATATGGCAAAAGAAATAAATTGCACTGCTGGAAGCAGGAAACATTATCAACGTTTTTTATTGTGAGAGAGAGAGCGAACCAGTGACGAGTTGAGACGTTGAGAGGAAATCATTGTCAGTCGAATTTATGGGTTCTATTGCAATTACTCAATTAAGCACTAGTGTACTGTTACAATTTTCTAATATTATCACTAAATATAGTTAAGGGTGTTCTCAAATCAAAAAGGGCAACTTTATGACATAAGTTTTAATTTATTTTTGTTCAGAAATGTATGAAACTAGCAGGTGTTGTTGTTCAGAAACTATGTAATCGAGCTGTTTTTTCAGGGGTTTTTTTTTTCTTTCTTTCTTTCTTTTTTTTTTTTTTTTTTTTTTTTTGCAAACGCAATAGATTTTTCAGAAAAGAGTGTCAAAGTATGCGTTTTGAACCGAATTTCCGCGCAAAAGTAGAATAATCACTCAAGAATGGGTGAAAAACGTGTTTGTCACGTGATCAAAATTGCTTATAACTCAATAGGTAATTGATTGATCAAAAAATGGAAAACACAATTCAATTCCAAGTTGCTTCCATGACCAGGCTTTCTAATTTTATATTTTTCCGTTAAAAAATGAATTTGTAAATGTGTCAAAACGTTTTGCGCTTGTTGAGCAGAGCAGTTAAGAACAGTCTTAAGGTTCAATAGACAGTGATCCTACGGACTACGGTGTCTTTGTTCTGGTCACGCGGTACTTTTCCTACTTTCGTTTTATTACTTTCGTAGAATCCGAATCGGTCCGGCGAATCCATCTCCGCTTTTTTCCATTGTTGAGACTCCTCTTTCTTTTGTTGGTGACCACATAATGGTTGGAAAAGAATGGCCAGTGGAAAGATTTACGAGTTTTCGTTGTTGTAAAGCAAATAATGACAAATAAACGCATCCTAATATTCTAAATATCGTTAGAACTGATAAGATAAAATACTGATAAATATCCATGTCCATGATAAGATACAAATTACTGATAATAATATTGCCTGATCTGACTGTACATGTTCAGGTAGAAAATATTTAGAAACTTGTGACATTTTTACTGTTATACAATGTTTAAATAGCACGTGCTTCTAATTGTGTTAATGATCTGAACTATTTTTTCCATGAATATCTTTATGCTGTTATTGATATTTTGTTTGTAAATAACGAAAAGAACTTTTCATACATTATACTGTCCCCTAAGTGAATAAGAAAAATATGTACCCATTCATGCCTACCACCTTATATTTTGTAAGTTACAAAAATGCATAAAAAATAGGCTTGAACATATAATTTCACAATTTAAAAAATATGTATTTCAAAGAAGTCTACAAGCTAAGATTATGACTTATTTATTTGGATCCTTGGTACGAAAAACACAAATAAATTTACTTTTTACATTTCGCTATCTCGAAAAATGAAAAATCTATAAATTCCGAAAAAAGCCTTCATTTAAGCAAATAAATATCTATCTTATGCTGTCATCTTTCGGTAACAGATAAAGACATTTATAGATAATTACTTCATACAATTTTCATGTTATAAAACAGAAGAAAACTATACTAATTTAGTAAAATCGAAGCGTCCCAAAAATGGGACGCTAGGCATAAATGAGTTAAGCTAAGGTGACCAATCTCAAATTTTGGGACTGCAGTTCCCACAGTTTTTACTTAAAACACTTATTACAATTTAAGAGGATGGTGAATTCGTGCGACAATAGATAAAAAATAAATAAAGCTTAAAAGTAATAAACTTTAAAATTATTAAAGTTTAAAAATAGTCCCGTTACAAAACAATTATAAAATTTTATCACTCTAGTTTAAATATGGATGATATTTTAGAAAAAGCAAGTTAAGCTTTCACTGTAATAAAGGCCGTCAATATGTAATGTTTTCAAAAATTGATTAAAAAAAAAAATCAATCCTAAAATTTTATACATTTTTTGATATCTAATGTGAGTACAGCTGAATAGAGCTGCATTTTATTAGTTTACTTAAACCGAACTCGTATTCCAATTTTTTTAAATAAGGAAAATAATAGATGAATGATAAGAGGAATTTCCAAAACAGAAAGATAAAGGGTGAAGCAGAAACACTTTATAAAATACAAATTTTCAATAGCAAAACAAGAAAGAGGTCAGCGTTTAATTTGCTTGAGCCGAACTCGTATTCCATTTTTAAATAAGGAAAATAGTAGATGAATGATAAGAGGAATTTTCAAAGCAGAAAAATAAAGGGTGAAGCAAAAACATTTTATAAAATACAAACTTTCAATACCAACAAAAGAAAGAGGTCAGTGTTTAATTTATTTGAACCGAACTCGTATTCCATTTTTAAATAAGGAAAATAGTAGATGAATGATAAGAGGAATTTTCAAAACAGAAAAATAAAGGGTGAAGCAAAAACACTTTATAAAATACAAATTTTCAATAGCAAAAAAAAAAAAAAAAAAAAAAAGAAAGAGGTCAGCGTTTAATTTGCTTGAACCGAACTCGTATTCCATTTTTAAATAAGGATAGTAGATAAATGATAAGAGGAATTTTCAAAACAGAAAAATAAAGGGTGAAGCAAAAACATTTTATAAAATACAAACTTTCAATACCAACAAAAGAAAAAGGTCAGTGTTTAATTTATTTGAACCGAACTCGTATTCCATTTTTAAATAAAGAAATAGTAGATGAATAATAGGAGGAGTTTTCAAAACAGAAAAATAAAGGGGGAAGCAAAAACATTTTATAAAATACAAACTTTCAATACCAACAAAAGATAGAGGTCAGTGTTTAATTTTTTTGAACCGAACTCGTATTCCATTTTTAAATAAAGAAATAGTAGATGAATAATAGGAGGAATTTTCAAAACAGAAAAATAAAGGGTGAAGCAAAAACAATTTATAAAATACAAACTTTCAGTACCAAAAAAAAGAAAGAGGCCAATGTTTAATTTACTTGAACCGAACTCGTATTCCATTTTTAAATAAGGAAAATAGTAGATGAATGATAAGAGGAATTTTCAAAACAGAAATATAAAGAGTTTAGCAAAAACATTTTATAAAATACAAATTTTCAATAGCAAAAAAAGAAAGAGGTCAGTGTTTAATTTACTTGATCCGAACTCGTATTCCATTTTTAAATAAGGAAAATTGTAGATGAATAGCAAGAGGAATTTTCAAAACAGAAAGATAAAGGGTGAAGCAAAAACACTTTATAAAATACAAATTTTCAATAGCAAAAAAAAAGAAAGAGGTCAGCGTTTAATTTGCTTGAACCGAACTCGTATTCCATTTTTAAATAAAGAAATAGTAGATGAATAATAAGAGGAATTTTCAAAACAGAAAAATAAAGAGTGAAGCAAAAACACTTTATAAAATACAAATTTTCAATAGCAAAAAAAAAGAAAGAGGTCAGCGTTTAATTTGCTTGAACCGAACTCGTATTCCATTTTTAAATAAAGAAATAGTAGATGAATAATAAGAGGAATTTTCAAAACAGAAAAATAAAGAGTGAAGCAAAAACACTTTATAAAATACAAATTTTCAATAGCAAAAAAAAAAAAAAAAAAAAAGAAAGAAAGAAAGAAAGAGGTCAGCGTTTAATTTGCTTGAACCGAACTCGTATTTCATTTTTAAATAAAGAAATAGTAGATGAATAATAAGAGGAATTTTCAAAACAGAAAAATAAAGGGTGAAGCAAAAACACTTTATAAAATACAAATTTTCAATAGCAAAAAAAAAAGAAAGAGGTCAGCGTTTAATTTGCTTGAACCGAACTCGTATTCCATTTTTAAATAAAGAAATAGCAGATGAATAATAAGAGGAATTTTCAAAACAGAAAAATAAAGGGTGAAGCAAAAACACTTTATAAAATACAAATTTTCAATAGCAAAAAAAAAGAAAGAGGTCAGCGTTTAATTTGCTTGAACCGAACTCGTATTCCATTTTTAAATAAAGAAATAGTAGATGAATAATAAGAGGAATTTTCAAAACAGAAAAATAAAGAGTGAAGTAAAAACACTTTATAAAATACAAATTTTCAATAGCAAAAAAAAGAAAAAAAAGAAAGAGGTCAGCGTTTAATTTGCTTGAACCGAACTCGTATTCCATTTTTAAATAAAGAAATAGTAGATGAATAATAAGAGGAATTTTCAAAACAGAAAAATAAAGGGTGAAGCAAAAACACTTTATAAAATACAAATTTTCAATAGCAAAAAAAAAAAAAAGAAAAGAAAGAGGTCAGCGTTTAATTTGCTTGAACCGAACTCGTATTCCATTTTAAAATAAGGATAGTAGATAAATGATAAGAGGAATTTTCAAAACAGAAAAATAAAGGGTGAAGCAAAAACATTTTATAAAAAAGTCCTTCCGGCCAGTGCCGGGAGGAAGAGGTAGCTTTCATTTTCCTTATTTTAAAAAAGCCAGCTTATATTATTTAAACACACGAAGCTCAATTTAGTGGAAACCGAATATAGGAGATTCAATATTAATTTTTATCAATACTAAATCATTATGAATGAGAATTTCGCGAAATTAGTCAGCTTTATCCAAGCTGCTTTTATTTAAACTAACTTATATTTGGCTGCCAAATTCGGCGATTTCTTAAAGTTCCTGCCATTTTAAGACAACATGGTGGATGAGGCTAATCAGTGAACTTGGTCGAGACCTTAGTAATGGCTGTGCACATGCTCACTCACATCGGAATCGGTTGATATATACGAGTGCTGTCGCAGGCAAAAAATAAGTTTTTCAAAATGTCACCCACATTAGAAATTGAAACTGCTATATCTGAGCCATTTTTTAAGATAAAGACAAACAAAAAATGCTCGTGAATGCTTATATCAAGGTCAAATACTTATGAAAGAAACCTTTTTCAATTTCTATTTTTTTTTTTTTTTTCACCTCACTTTAAATATAATTTTTTTTAAATTTAATGGCCGCCATTTTGAAACAAGATGGCTGATGAAGCTGGCCAGCGAACTTGGTTGAGATATTGATGTATACTATCCACATGCCTTCTTCCATCGAAATAGGCGAATACGTGTGTTATCGCGTGACAAATACAAGATCGTTTCAAAGTGTTAGCCATGCTAGAAATTTAAAGTGCTATAATTCAATATTTTTTAAGATATAAACAAAAGAACAAATTTTCAGAAACAAAAACTGCCCCAGAATTTTTGTATCAAGGCCAAACACACAAAAAAAATTTTTTTCATTTTCCAATTTTTTAATACTTTATTTTAAATTTTAAATTACTTTTTTTTTAAATGGCAGCCCTTTTGAAACAAGATGGCGAATGAAGCTGGCCAACGAACTCGGTCGAGACATTGGTATGTACTATGTACAGATCAAGTTACATCCAAATCGGTTCATAAATACGCCTGTTATCGCGTGACAAAAATCAGGTCGTTTTAAAATGTCAGCCACAATAGAAATTCAAAACGCTATAACTCAGCCATTTTTTTAGATATAGACGAAACAAAACCTGTTCCGGAATCTCTGTATTAAGGTCATACACATACGAAGAAAATCTTTTTCATTTTCCAATTTTTTGGTATCTCATTTAAAATTTAAAATTTTTAAATTTTTTTTAAATGGCCGCCATTTTGAAACAAGATGGCGGATGAAGCTGGCCAACGAACTCGGTCGAGACATTGGTGTGTACTATGTACACACCGAATTACATCCAAATCGGTTCATAAATACATCTGTTATCACCTGACAAAAATCAGGACACTTCAAAATGTCAGCCATGCTAGAAATTCAAATTGCTATAACTCAGCCATTTTTTAAGATATAGACGAAACAAAAACTGCTCCGGAATCTTTGTATAAAGGTCAAATACATAAGAAAAAAATATTTTTCCATTTTCAATTTTTTGGTACCACATTTCAAATTTAAAATTAAAAAAAAAATTTAAATGGCCGCCATTTCGAAACAAAATGGCGGATGAATCTGGGCAACGAACTCGGTCGAGATATTTGTATGTACTATGTACAAACGAAGTTACATCCAAATCGGTTCATAAATACGCCTTTTATCGAGTGACAAATTCAGGGCGTTTCAAAATGTCAGCCACGCTAGAAATTCAAAATGCTATAACTCAGCCATTTTTTAAGCTATAGACGAAACAAAAACTGCTCCCGTATCTCTGTATCAAGGTCAAATACATAAGAAAAAAACATTATTTCAATTTTCAATTTTTTGGTACCACATTTCAAATTTAAATTTTTCTTAAAAATTTAAATGGCTGCCATTTTTAAACAAGATGGCGGATGAAGCTGGCAAACGAACTCGGTCGAGACATTGGTATGTACTATGTATAAACGAAGTTACATCCAAATCGGTTCATAAATACGCCTTTTATCGCGTGACAAAATTCAGGACGTTTCAAAATGTCAGCCACACTAGAAATGCAAAATGCTATAACTCAGCCATTTTTTAAGATATAGACGAAACAAAAATTGCTCCGGAGTCTTTGTATAAAGGTCAAATACATAAGAAAAAAATATTTTTCCATTTTCAATTTTTTGGTACCACATTTCAAATTTAAAATTTTTAAAAAAATTTTAAATGGCCGCCATTTTGAAACAAAATGGCGGATGAAGCTGGCCAACGAACTCGGTCGAGACATTGGTGTGTACTATGAACACACCGAATTACATCCAAATCGGTTCATAAATACGAGAGTTACAGTGTGACATAGGTCAGATATATATATATATATATATATATATATATATATATATATATATATGGATATATATATATATATATATATATATATCAATTTTGAACGGAGGGTGGTTTCGGGGTCTGGGAGTCATGATCGATGAAAATATACCAAAATTTTTTGAAATCGCTTTCCTCCGAACGGCTGCAATAGGTAGCTTTTTGTAATGAAAGCTACCTAATACAAACTTTCAATACCAACAAAAGAAAAAGGTCAGTGTTTAATTTATTTGAACCGAACTCGTATTCCATTTTTAAATAAAGAAATAGTAGATGAATAATAGGAGGAATTTTCAAAACAGAAAAATAAAGGGGGAAGCAAAAACATTTTATAAAATACAAACTTTCAATACCAACAAAAAGAAAGAGGCCAATGTTTAATTTACTTGAATCGAACTCGTATTCCATTTTTAAATAAGGAAAATAGTAGATGAATGATAAGAGGAATTTTCAAAACAGAAATATAAAGAGTTTAGCAAAAACATTTTATAAAATACAAATTTTCAATAGCAAAAAAAGAAAGAGGTCAGTGTTTAATTTACTTGATCTGAACTCGTATTCCATTTTTAAATAAGGAAAATAGTAGATGAATAATAAGAGGAATTTTCAAAACAGAAAGATAAAGGGTGAAGCAAAAACACTTTATAAAATACAAATTTTCAATAGCAAAAAAAAAAGAAAGAGGTCAGCGTTTAATTTGCTTGAACCGAACTCGTATTCCATTTTTAAATAAAGAAATAGTAGATGAATAATAAGAGGAATTTTCAAAACAGAAAAATAAAGAGTGAAGCAAAAACATTTTATAAAATACAAACTTTCAGTACCAAAAAAAGAAAAAGGTCAATGTTTAATTTACTTGAACCGAACTCGTATTCCATTTTTAAATAAAGAAATATTAGATGAATAATAAGAGGAATTTTCAAAACAGAAAAATAAAGGGTGAAGCAAAAACATTTTATAAAATACAAACTTTTAGTACCAAAAAAAGAAAGAGGTCAATGTTTAATTTACTTGAACCGAACTCGTATTCCATTTTTAAATAAGGAAAATAGTAAGTGAAAGAGGAATTTTTAAAACGGGAAGATAAAGGGTAAAGCAAAAAAACATTTTATAAAATACAAATTTTCAATAGCAAAAAAAAAAAAAAAAAGAGGTCAGTGCATATTTAACTTCAGAAGAGCTTTATAAATAATGAAATGTGGTGTTTCATTTCTAAGTATTTATTTATTTTTCATTTTATTTGTTTTTAATTGAACACAATGTAAACCTTTTATGACCACGCCCATTTGTACAAATTTAAACTGTCATATTATGTTAATGAAATTAATCATGATAAATCGTGTTGTTTTTGTTGTTACATCCAAGGTCGCTTGTTGTGATTCCCGCCACTCGCAAGGTCAGGGAAGTTCAGTCGCACTTTCGGGTCGATATCTTATAGCCACTGGTACTCAATTGAGTAATTTCCTTTTTTTAAAAAGAGATTCTGAATATCCCTTTCTCTCTGTTCTTGTAACAATTTAGCACGATAAAAATGCACTAAAGAGGTCGCAGAACTCGTTAAAAGTATCCCTTGAGACGCGTGCCACTTGTTTAAAGAGTTGTTACCAGTTTGTGAGTAGTCTGACTCATCATTTTTATTCGATTTTGAGTACTTTCTCCTACACTCGTAAGAACATAGTGGTTTCGTAAAAAATTTTGATTCCAGATTTTGATGGATTTAAACGTTTTAAAATGCCTTAAATACTATTTGACTATTTGTGAACAGATGTCTGTCTGTTTGGTATCTTCATACCATCTCTGTGTTACACGTGCCGTGCGAAGGGGAGGCCGTTCGCGGAAATTGAAGGGGCGCCAAATTTATATTACAAACCTCTTTTTTCTTCTTTTTTGTAATATATATATATATATATATATATATATTTACATATTGGGAATTTTTTCCTCATGAAAGTACGTACATTTTTCATTTCAAGCATTGTCCTTTACCCCACACCGAAATACAAATTTATAAATTAGTACTTCTTTCTGTTAAAAACTTGTTTTGGATCTTTGTCTTAATTTCTTTTGTTAACTTTCTCTTTTCTGAGTCTGTGCTTGTGGCAAAAACATATACTCTCAAACCAGCATGGGGTTTCTTTCTTTGAATATGAAAGGGTTCTAAACTGTTACAGTACTGTTAGATACATTTTTTTCTACAGCCATTTTCCAAAATATAAGAGCAATTTCCTCTTACGTTATTTAGTTTTTTAAAAATTTTGAAGTAAAATTCAACTTAAAGTTTCAAAATAAACGCGATATATGTATTCAACAGAATTTGTTTCTGTTTCTACACTTTCCAATTTTGTGACATCTGTCACAAAGAAAAGTTGGAAAAGGGGTTTGGGAAGGGGGGGGGGGGGGCGCCAAATTGAAAGTTCGCCCCTGTCGCAGTTTTCTCTTCGCACGCTATTGGTGTTACAAACATTTTGTGGGCGCTATAACTAATCCAAGGAATTTTATGAAATTTCCTATATTAGACCTTGATGTTAGATTTTGATGTATGTCGCCCAACAGATGGCTCTGTTATGACGTGTTTTTCATGATGTACGTGATAGCTATACGCCAGCATCTATGGGATGGGATTACATTAAACAAAATGTAAGATGCTTATTACGAAAACCTGTTTGGTTTTGATAACTCAGCAAGGGACGCTTCTATGTTATGTTTTTTACAATGAACATGGTGTATCTCAGTTTCTATACTGGAAAAATGCACCGAATTTTACGTTAAAGTTGTTAATATAAACATACATAATGTTCAACAAAAGAAGCCGTTAATGCATGCTTTCTTTTCATGTTCATAACTTCTGGTGTATAATTAGGCTAGTTAAATTAATTTATTAAAATAACACAGAAGTAATCTTTGCGATCGCCACTGTATGCTGTAGTTAATCAAGGCATTCTCTTCTCGAGATTTGGAGAAAACAGCGTAATAAACGGATGACACATTATAAAAAACTACCAGACCAGGTGCTTTCTTCAATCTATCATGAAGTATTGAAATTAAAAGAAAAAAGTAGTAAAACTTGCCAAGATGGAATCATGGAATACAAAGTACCGAAAAAAACCCTTTTAGTCAGGTGTTCGTTTTATCAAGTACATCGTCTGTTTATTGCACATTATCTTTACGCCAGGACTGTAAAATGTTTCTTTTAAAACTGGATTCCGTTATAGACAGGTCACCGTATGACAGGTTTTATTGTATTAGTAATAACGTATGCGAAAAGCTTAACAGGTGTTTTGGAAATTGTTGAGCAGAGATGTAGTGTAGGGGCGGTGTGTGTGTGTGGGGGGGGGTTATGTGGTGATATACACCAGATACTTTCTGCGTTTTTTAAGGAACTCTATATAACTTCTGTTTCACAAAAAAGCTATAGCGCACACTCTCTAATACCCTCTGGCTACAGCGTATATATATACCTTTTGGGTTTTATTTTACGACTACCATAGACTTACTATCGTAGAGGTAGACCGACTACTTTGGTTCTTGTGTTACTTAGGTCCATCACATAAAACAAGTATTTACTCTTTGTATTGAACAAACAATACAAGATAACTTGGAAGTTTTGCTCTTGAAAAATAATTTGTACCCTACTATAGGGTATTTGAATGGTTTGGGGCAATTTTAATTTTGTTAGTGGCAACATTGGATGTAAGCAACTGTTTATGTAAACAACTGTTTTCGTGTTTTGATTTTAACTCTCCAAACTTTCTATAGTGAAACAATCTGGATAAGAGATACAAATAAGGTAAGTGTCAAAATATTACTTTTAGTAACCTGTAACCCACATGAGCGATCATAATTTTTTCTTTAACTCCTTGGGGACGAGCGAAACGATGGGCATTTGTGCCGCCTAAAGTGCTCAGAATCAGTGATTATTCTCACCAGTAAATTTTTATTGTATATTTTGCCTTATTTAATCCGAGCATTTTCCTGATTCAATGAGGGAAAAATTTCTGGTTTAAAAAACCGGTGATAAAAGATTAAAAATTCTGTAAAAGACGCTCGTCTTGAAGGGGTTAACGTTTTATTTTGACAGGAAATGTTTACGTTTTCATAAAACTAACATGAAAACTAGTTTTTCGGGGCTACTTTATACCAGGCTTAAGTTTGGTCCGAAGTAGCCCCAGTTACTTAGAAATGCCTTTTATACAACCAAATATCTTTAAAAAGGTTTTAAGTAACATTTTTTTTTTTTTTAATTTTACTGTAGCAAACTGTTACATTAATTGTTTTTGTTCCAGTTGCTGAGGATAACATGACGAAAACTGTTTCTCGTGTCTTTAATATTTACAATTGGTTTATTGTGCTTAAATGTTAAAAAAAACAAATATTTGTTTATCGAGTTTGCAGTGCTAATTCATTAGCAGATCCTATTGCAAGGAGGTTGCAATAGTCTAACAAATGAAATGTATTCAATTTAAATGAAATTAAGTGAATGGACCAGAGAAGCCCCCAACAGGGGCTACTTTGTTCCAAAACTTTAAAAATAGTTAAAAAATAAAAAAATAAAAAATTGCCTCTTTAAAACCATACAATTTGCTTCATTGTTTCATGTTAATCGTCTAGAACTCAATTTCGACGTTGAAAATTATATATAATATTTTTTAATAATGGAAATGTTAGTGGAACAAGGAAAAAGTGGCCCAAAGCCGGTTGACGGTACACCACTGTTTTTACAGGGTGGTGACAGATCAGGGAAAAACACAGTCAAAAAAGAGGGAAATTACCAGTATTTTCTTATGGAAAAATTCGCCTTATTTAATCGCGCGATAAATGAAGTCGAATTTTTCTACAAGAAAATACTGGTGGTTAACTCTTTTTTTTTTTTTTCTTTTTTTTTACTGTGTTTTCCTCTGATCTGTAGCCCCTCTGTTTTCAGACTTTAACTGCTAAAAACTTTAGTGAAACAGTGAGCCAAATTATAGATGTTGTAATCTTGTTGTAGTTCTATAAAAATCTCTAATGTTCATGTAGTAAAGTCACGGAATACAGGTGTTTTTAACAACAACAACAACAAAAAAGCATTCCTGTGATTCATCAAATCAAAACTGTAGCAGTTTTCATTCACATAATTTGGTCAAAATGCTATGAAATTTTTAACATTGTACTTAAACTTATTCGTAGCAATTGCATAAATTATAACCATACCCGTAGAACATTATTTCTACCACCGAGAAACGTATTTTTAATTTAACATCTGTGTGAACACGGAAGTCTCTATTTTACATTCGTGTGTGTGTGTGTGTGTGGGGGGGGGGGGGGGATGGGGGCTTCAACACTTATTTGTGATGCTTTCTATTACATTCTCTTTAAAGTAACGCTTGACGAGAAAGAAAAATATTGCTTCAAGCATAGATTATGAAAAATTTTCCATCACATTTACATAATTTTAACTTAGTTTAATAAGGTGAAATGATGTCTTAACAAATTGGAAAACGGATAACACATTTGAAAACACAAAATTTCCATCTACGAGGTTGGTTCAATAATTATTATCCCGAGTGTGTATAAAATATTTATACTGCGATGGTTGATGTGGGATATTGAAGCTTAATGTCTTAGATGCCTATATGCTCAATTTCAGAACCGTAGCTGCTATATTCCCATGTATATATATTTTTCGTTTTATGTGTGAGAGGTGGCACCTAGCTTGAAAGGAGAAGTTGGGAGAGAAAGGCTGGTTTGGAGCTTATGGTGGTCAGACCTGAAGCAGTTCTGTGATAGATTTGTGACAACGTCTCAAAGGGTTGTCACAAATCTATCGCAGAACTGCTTCTGGTCTGGCCCCATAAGCTCCACACCAGCTTTTCCCCTCAACCACACCCCCTTTCAAGCTAGGTGTCACCTCTCACACTTAAAACGGAAAAAAATATATGTTAATATAGCAGCTACGGTTCTGAAATTGAGCATATAGGCATCTAAGACATTAGGCTTCAATATACCCATATCAACCATCGCAGTACAAATATTTTATACACACTCGGGACAATAATTATTGAACCACCCTTGTATAGTCAGAAAAATGTCAGAATTCTTTAGTTCAGCTCTGTGTATGATCTATGTGATGATTTGTATATATACTACTTAGTATACAAAAATTTAGTTCAGTTAGGAAACTCATAACACAATTGAAAATTTCTCTACAGCAATTTCCGCCAATAAGCGGAAACGTACTCGAATTATTTTTTGCAGCCCTGTATATGATCTTTAGAATTTATGCACACCAAGTTACATGTAAAAAAATCAGTTACGTTTAAAAACGCATATCATAATTGGAAACGTACTTCCAGCAATTATTTATCATAGACAGTTCTATAAACGAATTGTTTTGAGTGTCGCTGTAAATGATAGATAAATGCTATGCAAACACTATTCGACAGAAAGCATCTTGTACTACGGTGATGTAAATCAATTTCAATATATTTGAAATAGCGTAACATCATTAAAATAGGCTGCAAACTATTTTTCTCCACAGACTATAATGTAACGAGATTCTTTTGGGTACCAATGTAATGCGACGCACTTCATTTTCAATACCGAACATACTATAGTACACCTCAATAACATATAAAAATTACATGGTAATCCGGCTATATTTATGCGAGTTACCATGTAATTTACCATGTAATAAATTACCACGTACAGACAGACGCCAGGACAGACAGATAGACGGCCAGACAAACCAAATTGATTAAATTTTAATTTTTTTTACTATGTTTGAAAGTGATAAAAATCGTAGTGAATAATAAAAAGAGCAAAAATAAAGAGAAAAAAAATGATAATAAGAGGGAAAGAAAAGGAGGTAGTGGGGAGGAGAGGGAATAAGATTGGACTGTTTTATTATTATTATTTCTTTTTTTTTACCGCATTTGCAGGATAGTAGCACTCTTATATCCTTAGCATCGCAAGCGAGCGTCAACGAACGATTATCTATTTATCACTGCATTATGTGTTTACTCATCCAGTTCTTTCTTGTTTCGTGAAACCTTATCCATTTGGTCAAGTTAATGATACCTTAAAAGTGTGCGAGTGATTGGCGACGCATTACCTATATTCTGGATCTAATGTACATTTTGAAAGAGAAAGAGAGAAAAAAAAAAGTGAAATTTGAGAATAAATCAACGACTTTTTATAAGTTATCTTTCTTAAGTAATGTTTTCGCGAGCTTGCCTTTTATATTTAACCAAAGTTATGATACAATGTAAATAACAGAAACGTCATTCGAAAACATAGTCTTGTCTTCATTTTTAAAGAGAGTGGGAAACTCTGATATAAAAACGAATTCGGTAATCATCTAAGATGCCTTTCAGTGGTAAAATGGTAAATGAAATGAGAAAAAAAAAATTCATGCTTTACTCATTGATATCGTGATAGGAATATAGTGTCTATTTTCCGAATTTGTTCGCATGCAATATTTTAGACCTATTTTCTCGCGACCTCAAAGTCTTCGAAAATGTTCATGTAGATACCGTATATTCTTGCGTATAATCATAGATGCCTACGATATCATACGTTAGCATTCGTCACAACGACCCCCCGCCCCCTCTATGATGATATCGTTATAAATGTCTAAAAAATATATTTAAATTTACATTTTTTCTTTCTTTTTATACGTTTGCACTGACACACAGATATGCTTATACATGGTTAAACATTTATAAGGCGCACATACTTTACGGATTCAAAAGAAGAGAAGAAGTCAATAAAATATCAATATTATAAATGAAATAAATGTATATCAAATAATATCTAAAAAAGATATAGTTAATGTCTAAAAACGTTCAATAATAGCTTTTTGTTATATAATGCATTCAGCAGTAATACTGTCTTCTTGCACTTGCCCCCTATTGGGGGGGGGGGGTGTAAAAGAAGAACTTCTTGTCAAAAAAACAGTGGGCAACATTCTTTCTTTTTCTTTACTGGTAAACGCAAGTATCATTTCAAACATATTTTGCTCCTGGTTTCACCAACAGCGAATAAATGCGCATATGACAGAAGAACAGGAATGCTGTATGTTGGGGTATTCCATAATTTGGAAGGAAATGATTTTATAAACATTTAATGGCTTTAATAATAGCTTTGTACTTTCATAAAAACATATAAGAATGTAAAAAAAAAAAAAAAAAAAAAAAAATACTATTTCGATGCGAAGAAAAAGTTGCAAAAAAAAAAGAAAGGTTTAGTTAGATAAAAAACAAGAACAATATCGAAAGACAAAATCCCCATACTCCTAGAAATATCTTACGATATCAAGTGCCAGACTCTTCTCCCCTAAAGTGATAACGTTATATATGCATAGCCCCAAATATATCTTAATTATTCCGGAGTCTGATCCAAGACAAACATGTTTTCCCAATTTTATTTAATCAATAATTTTAGAAAGAAATTTAAATACTTTATAGAAAGAAGGCATATTTCCTTATATATAGAATATATATTCCTTATATATAGAATCCCAGAATAATTAACAGGTGTTGGCATCTATGGTATAGGTATAACAAGCAAATATGATATCAAAGCATTTATCATAATTTACTGTTGCGCGTTATACATAGGGATGATCCACAAATTGTACGTTATTAAAAGTCGATTTAAGACAGTGCCTCTCCTTTGGACATAAAATAGCAGCTTATAGATTTTACGTTAAACCTGCTTTCAAAATATGCTGGAGGTCTGCACGGGTCGAAATATCCAGGCCCGGTCACGAGCAGACCCATAGAAAAAAAAGTTCGGCTTGGCCTGGAAAAAAGTTAAAATCTCAGCCCGAGCCCGCCCCGGCCTGACTGAATTTCTAGAAGTTTTTTACGTCGATATGGTTAGAAATCGTTTCGTATGGAGGAGTTCTGACCAGAAATGCTTTTTATAACTTTTCTTTTTCCATGCTTATAATCTTCAAATTTAAAGAATACTAGATTTATTTTTTTATGTAATTTTTCACTTATCATTTAATATCGTTAATCCGTATTCCATGTATTGGATACTTTGAAAAGGGCTATACAGTAAAATCTTCTAAGACGGAATCACATAGGAAAGAAAAAAATGCGTTATAAACAAGTTCCCTTCTTAGGAAGTGTAAATGCAGTCTATTCTTTTCTCAGGTATTATTATATTCATTTTGCATGGATCAACACATTTTTCCGTTTAAGACAGGATTCCGTCATAAGCAGGTTGTTTTTTACTGGTTTTGCTGTATTTTAATTTTTTACCTTTAAATTTACTATTTTTTTAAATTAATTTAAAAGTGTAATTGTAAAATAATGGCGATTTAAATATATGCATTTTTTGTAAAACAGTTTGGGCTGAATCAAATTTTACTGTTATTTGCATTGATCAGGTCAGTCAGAGTCGATGCTTTTAATGCGGGTTGGGTCGAAATCGGTGCTGAAATTTTCGCCCGTGCAGACCTAGGGAGAAAGAAGCCAGTCCCGGTGCGGTATGAAAAAATACAAAAAAAGAAAGGAGAAAAGGGAGAAAAAAGTAAGGTCCTGGCCCCAGAATACAGACCTTTTTTTAACGGCCTCGCCGGGAATTTATAAAACCTGAAGTTGTGAGGGCTACAATTATTTACAAACTCTTAATCGGCATTTTAGAAAAGCCTTGTTTTAAATCAACTGACGGACATTTAAATAGTACACAAAGAAGGTGTAAAGGGCAAAAGTTAAACTGAATCGGATGTTTAAGCTACAGGAAGGAGTTACTTACTCACCTGCAATTTTTTAAAAATCATTTAAACATTTTATTGGAGCCAATCTGTTTAACACTTTAAATGTGTTTTTCTACAAGATGAATATTTTTTTCACCAATTCTTGTTTTTAAATTATTATAAGTCAAGAACTGTTAAAGAAAAGGGTGCAAACTTGGAACATGTCTTTTTTGATTGTTTAACATTAATTTTGCTTCGGCAAATTAAAAAAAAAATATTTACTTTTGAAAATGTGATTTAAAAAAAAAAATAAGTTACATCATTTTTTAAATTTATATTTTTAAAACTAATATTAAAAAAAAAATCTTGAAACAAAATTAAAATGATATTTTCTTCTTTAATTAAATGAAAAATTTTTGAAATTCGACAAATAATGTTTCGAATTATAACGGTTTTACATTACCCCACTTAAAAAAGCAATAATCATTTCAATTTTTTTGTTAAATTTTATGAGAAATTTTAGGATGTGATTTTGTTTGCAAATTATATGGTTAAACATCACAAAAAAAGAAAGAAAAATCAAAATGCTAATATATTTTTTACATGTCTCCTGGAACTTTTAAAGTAACATTATTTACAAGTTACATGCATTTCAATTATTTCAACAATTCCCTTGAAACCTGACGAGTCGTTTAAACGGGCATATTTCTGTGAATTTTGCAAATATGAAGATGAAATTTTTTGTGCTTAATTCAGGAATGGATAAGGAAAATTTTCCTAATTGGAAATTTTACCATACGGCAGGGTTGGCGAAATTATGGCACGCGTGGTAGAGTTTGCACGTAAGTCATTTTCTTTGGCAAAATAAAATCGAAAAATTTAAATTTAGTAATCATTATACAGATAACATCCATTTTTAGGTGCGTTCGTAATTATATAAATACGTAGCACATATAGTCGTCGTTCAGTCCGTCTGTCCGCCCGTCCGCATATAACAGAGCAAAAACTACCCAACCGAATGGTCTGAAATTTTAAATATATGATTGATGCAAAATTTTGTCGAGCCATTTCAAATTTTATGAAAATAGGATGTATAGTTTAATTACAGGGGCAGTCAAAAGTTTTTCTTTACATTACGGCCAATGGGAAAAATTATTGCAAGTGCATTTTAATGATGTTACAGCCTTTCGAATGGTCTGAAATTTTAAATATATCATTGTTGCAAAATATTGTCGAGCCATTTCAAATTTTATGAAAATCAGATGTATAGTTTAATTACAGGGGCAGTCAAAAGTTTTCCGTTACATTACTGGGAATGGGAAAAAATTATTGCAAGTGCATTTTAATGATGTTACAGACTATGCACTTATGAAGTGCAAAAAAATATACATTCAGTACAATATAGGGTGCAAAAAATAATTATAAAACTAGTTATAGTACGAACGCACCTCATTTGCCACGTTTGACGAGCAATTTCCAACTTGTTATTTCTGTCATAATCAATAAGATTTTGTTCCATACAAACAGACTATCACAAATAATGCAATTATTTTTTAGCTGAATTAACACAACCACATCAGAAGATTTTCTTTTGCTGCGATGCTATGCCGCGTTTTCAACATATATTTTGTCTTTCTATGAGTTTAGAAAGGTGTAATTTTCAAATGATTTTCGTTTGACAGTCACTGCAATAAAATGGTAAATGGGCCCAATTTAGCTATGTGTTATTGTAATAAATGAATTAAATTTAAAAAATAAAATAACCCGACTGAGGAAAAGGCGAACTAATTAATTATTTCTCATCAATGTGAAACTTTTTTTTATATTATTTACCTATTTTTTTTATTTACTTATATTGATGTCTTTTAAGTTGTGTTTAATTGTTAGTTCCTATCTATAAACACTGTTTTGATGAGGTCTATAGATGTCTATGAAGGTTAGAGTTTTAGTAAAGCTAGAGATCCTATCTACACAACTTCCAGGTTGTGTGATATTTAAACGGAGCTTCTGACTGTAAAATAGTCAATGAAACATCGTCTTCATTTTGAAAGACCTATCCAATGATATGCCACTCGATATGGTGTGTAAAAACAAATTAAATTTCGTCTCGGCCGCCATTTTGAATTTATAAAAACAAAACTTAGCCTATAACTATCGGACGGTTAAGACGAATCGATAGAGACATCATTCATTAAAATCCATCCAGCCGTTGGGATGTTTCGAGGGTATAAAGAAATCCACATACCCAGATGCGCGTGAAACACATAACCCTTCTTGGCAGACGGGTAAAAATAACAAGATATGAAACAGGTGTAAATAATTTTCCATCCAACGTACAACAGCAAAAATCTCATCCATACATTATTAATACCTTGTTTATAGAACTTGAAAAATTATAATGCGTTGTTGCGTTAATAATAAATTTAAAATTACTAAAATAAAAACTTGTACTTTTTTCTTATTAGGTGCGTTCGTAATTATATAAATACGTAGCACCTATAGTCGTCGTTCAGTCCGTCCGTCCGTCCGTCCGTCTGTCCGTCCGTCCGTCTGTCCGCATGTAACAGAGCAAAAACTACCCAACCGAATGGTCTGAAATTTCAAATATATGATTGTTGCAAAATTTTGTCGAGCCATTTCAAATTTTATGAAAATCGGATGTATAGTTTAATTACAGGGACAGTCAAAAGGTTTTCTTTACATTACGGCCAATGGGAAAAATTATTGAAAGTGCATTTTAATGATATTAGAGCCTTCCGAATGATCTGAAATTTTAAAGATATAACTGTTGTAAAATTTTGTCGAGCCATTTCAAATTTTAGGAAAATCGGATGTATAGTTTAATTACAGGGACAGTCAAAAGTTTTTCTTTACATTACGGCCAATGGGAAAAATTATTGCAAGTGCATTTTAATGATATTACAGCCTTCCGAATGATCTGAAATTTTAAAGATATAACTGTTGCAAAATTTTGTCGAGCCATTTCAAATTTTAGGGAAATCGGATGTATAGTTTAATTACAGGGACAGTCAAAAGTTTTTCTTTACATTACGGCCAATGGGAAAAATTATTGCAAGTGCATTTTAATGATATTAGAGCCTTCCGAATGATCTGAAATTTTAAAGATATAACTGTTGCAAAATTTTGTCGAGCCATTTCAAATTTTAGGAAAATCGGATGCATAGTTTAATTACAGGGACAGTCAAAAGTTTTTCTTTACATTACGGCCAATGGGAAAAATTATTGCAAGTGCATTTTAATGATATTATAGCCTTCCGAATGGTCTGAAATTTTAAAGATATAATTGTTGCAAAGTTTTGTTGAGCTATTTCAAATTTTAGGAAAATCGGATGTATAGTTTAATTACAGGGACAGTCAAAAGTGTTCCGTTACATTACGGGGAATGGGAAAAAATTATTGGAAGTGCATTTTAATGATGTATAAGACTATGCGCTTTATGAAGTGCAAAAAAGTATACATTCAGTACAATATGGGGTGCAAAAAATAATTATAAAACTAGTTATAGTACGAACGCACCTCATTTGCCACGTTTGACGAGCAATTTCCAACTTGTTATAGTACGTGCTGCATGAATGAATCATATTTACGAATTAAAAATTCATTCATGTAATAGCTGATTCCAATATATCCCTTTAAGACCGGACCCGCACGATCGTGTGGGTTAGGCAATAACTAAAATTCTATCTTCCTGGGTTATCTATTCCATAAATGCCGGAATCGAGTGATTGTACTGGTTAACAGAAACTATATTATATGAATTTTATCAACACAACAGATAGTGAATTATCAGTTACAAATTTCAGTTATATCATTATTTAAAAAAACAAAACAAAACAAAACAAAAACAAACAAACAAAAAAAAACAAAAAAAAAAGCTCAAAAGCTGCCCGTTCTTAAAGGGATAGAGAGAAATAGGGTCATTCCATGTGAAATCAACCAATTTAAAGAAAAGTAGTTGCACCATAGTCACAGATTTTTTTTTTAATTTTTATTACAGACAGATGTAGTAGTGAAATCATCAAATCTAAAATTTTAAGATAATTTGTGCAATATTGACTGAGATATAGCCTTTTGAAAATTGATCATTTTTACCAAATGGCGGCCATCTTGGATGCTATCATTATGTCTATAAATGTCCATAACTTGATAACTAATGACTCAAATTTTATATTTCTGGTACCAATTTAAAGCTATTTGTATAAAGAATGCATATATGATATTAAAACAATAGTAATTTTTTATTTTAATACTGTTTATTACATTCAAACTGAAAATATCACCCTCAAAAAATGACTTACTGTAATGGGCCATAAAAAAAAGTGACCCATCATAATTTTTTTTCAAACTTGCTAAAAACATTGCTCCATATGTGTACTTTAAATAGAAAAAAAATTGGAGAGGTAAAATTTTTCGTTTAAAAAAAAATAGCTTTTTACACATAGGATGTCACTTACTAAGCAGTGACTATCTTAAAACATGTAAATATCCCTGATTTAAGAAATAATAGCCAAAACTAAATATTTTTTAATCCCTGAATTAATGTAAAACTATAATGAAATATAATCTCATAAGTTTTTTGTAGGACCACCCTCCAATTGCTCCCCTCCCCCCCTCCCCCCCCCCCCCACAAAAAAAAGAAGTCATTGCTAAAAATGTATAATTGAAAAAATTTAACACTGAAGAAAATAAGAAAATAAATAAAGAATATAATGTATAATTGTGAAAAACCTTTAAATGCAATATATATAAATGAGATTTTACTGCATGTGTATATGTGGAATCTATTCAAAACGTTTTCCATGCAAGAAATTCAATTTTTATACCTAAATTTCTATTTCTTACTTTAAAAATTGCTCACTTAAAAAGTTTTACATTTGTATGTGACTTTATAGAAAATTCTGCTGTATGCATGTATTTACATCATTCAAGTTGCATTAAATATTCAGATATAAATATGTCTGTTTATGTATTTTCTATTTCAATAAATTTACATACTAAGAATGACAGAATTCATGAAATGAATACTAATCTTGCATAATCTATTTTCCTTATTATTTGAATTCAAAACATGATGTAATAATGCATCATCTTCTATCCTGATGTAATATTGCATCATGTTATATGTTTATGCAATTTTATCATAATGTATCCAACAAATCTTTTGTTGAAAATTTTTGAAACCTTTTGTGGGTAAGCTTATTATAAACTGCATTATATATAAAATTTTAAATAAAAAAAATATTTGACGTAATTTATGAATTATTGCATCATGTTGTATGCTGATGCAATTTTGGGAAAAGATTGCTGCTGTATCGTCATCTGTTTTCTAATTGGTTGTAATTAAAGTATGATGAAATATTACATCATAATGTACAAAAAAATTTGACTATCCCTTTTAAACATCATTTCTGTTGATGTTTTCAATGTAGTATGCACTGGCATAGAATAGTTATTTTGTGCTTAAGATTCTACAGTGGACATGGAGTGTTTTGTATGCAAGAAACTTGGTGTTTCATTGAGTACTGATCTGATTCCTGTTCTTCAATTGTCTTCACGTGATTTGCAGTTATTTAAAAAAAAGATTGCATTATGTAATCCCAGATGAAAAATGCTTTGTCCATGGAAATAGTATATGCAAGGTTCACAAGGATAAATATCTAAAATGGTATATTTTAAGACAGAGACAGTGTTGTGATCCATTTAATAAACATCCAAATAGCATCAGAGCAAAATCACTAAAAACAATATCATTAGATATGTCTAAAACAAATCCAGATATCCTCATTCCAGGAAAAAAATTGTGTGTTTCCTGTTATTCATCAGTAAATATGAAAAAAATGTCTATTGTTGACAGGATAACCACCTCAGGAACAGAAAGCCCCCCTGATTCAGATTTTAATGAACCCATAGTAGTAATAGAACAATTAAACAAAAGTTGTGAATTGTTAGAGTTATCGCCAATAAAGGTAAGTAGGCGTACCTCAAAGAGAAAACTTAATTACATGCAAAAGAAAGTTTCAAAAATAACTAAGTGTGTTGCAACTAAAGCAGCTACAGTATTAGGTGTTGAAACCATAAATAAGTCTCAAAATAGTAAAGACACAACTTGTCCTGACTGCACATCTATGATGGATAAATTATTGGAGAAGTTTACAAACGCATGTTTTAAAGAAAAAGTTCAAATTCTAACACTAGTTCCAGATTCATGGACAATACAGCAAACAATGACTTATTTTAATACTACACAGTATCTTGTAAAAAAGGCAAGGAAGTTTAAAACAACAGAAGGGATGTTATCGATGCCTAGTGGAAGAAAAAGGTGTTAAACTGAGTCCAGACGTTATAGAAAAAGTTATTAATTTTTATTATGATGATAATAGCAGCCGCATGTGTCCTGGAAAAAAAGATTTCATATCTGTTCCAACTGAAAACGGCAGAATATTAAAACAAAAGAGATTGATTTTGCACAATTTAAAGGACTTATATATTGCATTTAAAGAACAACATGACTTAAAAATTGGATTGTCTAAGTTTTGCTCACTACGTCCAAGAGAATGTGTTACTGCTGGAAGCAAAGGTATTCATTCTGTCTCTGTGTGTGTATACCATCAAAATATTAAACTTATGCTTCATGCTATTCATATCAATGATTACATATCACTGCTAAAAATACTTGTTTGTTGCATTGAATCTGAAGAATGCATGTTGCACAGGTGTGATAAATGTCCATCTCCTGAAATTTTAAAGAAAGATTTAATGGGTTTAGATGAATTGGAAATGAGTAATGATATTATTTATAAACAGTGGGTAAAGACTGATGGAGCAGAATTAAAAAAATGATTATGCCTGTTGATGAATTTGTTGATGATTTAATTACAAAACTCCTTGCTTTATGTTCACACCACTTTTTTGCAAATTTGTTAAGCAATTTTGCATTCAATTTTGCCCTAATTCAAGAGTTTTGTGGAAAAATAACGTACAGTGAGACACAACTACAATACTTATTGCAGGTGGTTGAAGAACACCGACGAACATATCCTGACTGCAAAAAACAGAGTTTGGCAGGTACTGACAAATACATGATTATTTAAATATTAATGGCGTATATATTTACTTGTTAATTATTTATAACATATATTGAATATATAAGTGTACTTTAATTACTTAGAATTCTCAGATTCTTACCCCCATGTATGGCAAATAAATCTTTTTTAGATATTAGTAGCAGTTGAATTCTTTAAATTGTAAATTAAAAAAAAAAAAAAAAAAAGGAAATTTTTAAGAGTGTTGAGCTCTAAATATTAAAATTTTAAGCTCAAACTTCATAATATTTATTTTTTAACTAAAATGAACAAATTAAGAGGATAGCACCAGTAAAAAACTTAAAAAAATAATAATCGACCTTTTTCGGACCACCGATGTACAATTTTTATGTATTACTTTTGCTGTTTTTTTTTTTTCCTTAGGTTTGGGTTAAATTTATCTTTCTCCATAGATACAATGTTTTTTTAACACGAATTCTACAGTAAAGTGTATCTAACCTATAAAAATAGAATTTGTTTCATTATGTGATCTTGGCAATATTACGTGTTTATCGAAAGTTACTTCAACTTTCACTTTGGCGATATATTTATATTTAATTGAGAAACTTAATTTTTACTGAGAGCAATATTTTCCCTTCTGTCATTCATCATCTTTCTCTTATCGCTGTTTTATTGAGGCATGTCAAATTCAAATAAATATGCGCCGCTTTCCAATTTAGTATTGAAATATGTATTGAAAGTTGTTTGGGAAAATGTGCGGGAATGTAGATATTTGCTATTATGATGAAAGAAATTATGTAAATTTAAGAAAAGTCGTGATATTTAAGCCTTCAAGAAATCATTCACTGTTAAAAATATGCGGCAAACCCCAGTTATTCAACCGTTTTTACAGAAAACGGTTACATAACCGTAATTTATCTCTATTCTGATTAATGAAAAAGCTTCATAATATAGTCAAGTAGCCTTTATCTATAAAACCGGTCGAATGGCTATACAGTTTGCTGAGGATTTTTAATAGTGTGTATGGTTGAAAAATATCTAAATTATATAAAATTATTTATTAAAAATCTTCTATCTGTAAAAATGATAGCAAAAACATGGTAATAGTTACTTAAAAACATAATTTATAATAAAATTTCATTAGTGAGTTTTAAATTTAACTAGGAGGCTCTGCCCTCTACGAGCTACGCTCGCCAACACCTGTTCAGACACCGCAAACTCTAAAAGTCCGCTAATTTGATCGGCTTTAAAAAAATTTTGGAAGAATGAATTATAATTAAAAAAAAACAGTGTTGATCTCCCTGTTAACTGATTGTTTTAGTCTTTGATTAAATCAGATCAGTGAAAAATTTGTAAGTAAGCTAATATAAAAATAAGTAAACAGAATCTTTGTCTCCCGGTATTTTTTAACAACGCTATATAAGAAAGTTCTTTTAAATGAGACATTTTAAATGAATCGTTTTAAATCTGACGTCATTTTCACCAAAGTTTTCGTTTTTCTTTTAATATTCACGCGAAAATAGTTTTGTTGCTAGAAAGGAAATATCATTTGCTCTGTCTTAGAATTCACAACAATAGTTTAAAAGATTATCTCAAAATATGAAATAAATATATCGCGCAAATATATTTTTTAATTTAAACTGTTTGGGAATATTATTGTTTGGCCATTTTAAATATGACGCAATTTCCCCCATTTTTTACTTCTAACGCATATTAATGAATTTATTATTTTACAATTTTCTTTCTCTTTTGAAATTCACGTGTAAATATACTTTTTATGACTTAATTTTCTATATTTTCCTACTTTTAAAACGTAATCATTTAATTCTAATTTGAAAAAAAAAATTCTGTTTATAATAGTCATGTGTAAATAATTTTTTAATTTGAAGGAAATATTATTCTTTGTGCTGTTTTAAAAATTGGCAACAATTTAAAATAATACCCTTTTCTAAAAGATGTAAAAAATGTTTCTCGAAATACTGAAATTGTGAATATAGAATGGAAATAAATCCTCAAAAAAAAAAAAAAAAAAAAAAAAAAAAAAATGCAGTCTGCACACCAAGAACTTCTAACGTATAAAATGATCTAAAAATGATTACATTCCTATGTATAGTTTTTGCTCTATAAAACTTTTGTAATGGAACGATTTTGACCAACTTTAACATTAAATATCTCTTAAAATAATCCTTCGATTTGAAAACTGTCTGCATCAGCGTGTTTATCAAACATTTCTCTATAATACTACCGATTTTCATATTATGCCGTAGTTTTCTTAATATTAACGAAGAAAGACCTCCCGGTCACAAAAAAATCAAAAACAGTGGCGGTGACACAGCGTTAGTTACTTTTTTTTAGAATAGAGAGAAACTGTTTTCTCAAAGGAGCATCATTCTGTTTTCAGGTCTTAGTGCTTTCAGTCTTTTTTGCAGTAAATATTGAGGAGGTACACACGATGGCAGTACCTTTAATTTACACTTATTTTTATTATAATTATGTGGCATAAAATGAATATATAATACCTATTGCGCCTATTATTTATAAAGCATAAACTGACTTTTATTAATCGAGTAAAATAATTAATAACTATGTGTAATTTTAGAGGTTAGATATTAGCATAAACAAAGTAATAATTAGTAACAAATTATAAATAATGCATTTTTATTTGTAATTTTGCATATGTCTAATTCAACAACAAAAAAACTATCTATTGTTTAAAAAAAAAAAATCCAAAATTATCCTTAAGTTGCATTATAAATATCTTCGTTATATTGTGTTTGCATCTTTCTAATTTTAATAGCATTAACAAAATTTCGTGTATAATTTAAGATTGTTTAAGTATTTATAAGTACTGGGGATCCACCACCGGCTTCCCGCGGGTTATAGAGTATAGGTGATTTTTTTTTTTTTTTTTTTTTTTAAATAAAAAGTGTTAAAAAATATTTTACATTTAATATATTTTTTTAATTACCAGGAACAACACAAAAATCCTTTCAATGTGGAAAATATCAATTGTGCATATTAATTTTAGTTGCTAAAAGGTGTAAATTAAAACTTAAAAACAGTAAAAACAGCTTTATTTGACTGTTTACATGTTTTGACTCTATCCGAGTCATTTTCAAAGCAAATAAGTAAAAATATTCTAAAATTGCACGGTCTATGAAACTCCATCATTCAGTTTTCCACGTCTTCTTTCATATTATGCACGTTATGAATTTAATGATGAGAAGTTGCAGCATCATTTAACTTACCAAAATTATGACTCGAGCTACTCAATGGTTGCAAAATAAAATAAACATCCAACTAAAATAAAATAAAAATAACGTTCATAATATGAAAGAATATATGGAAAATTGAATGATGGAGTTTCATAGGCCGTGCAATTTTAGAATATTTTTATTTATTTGTTTTGAAAATGATTCCGTTAGAGTCGAAACATGTAAACTGTCAAATAAACCTATTTTTACTGTTTTAAAAGTTTTAATTTATACTTTTAGCAACTAATAGTAATATATTATTACAAGGTGTTAATTTGCTATACATCAATTGTGTATTCAAATAAAGTTTTGAAATTTATTGAAAGTGATACTTTCATATTAACGCGCATGACACTAGTTAATAGCCGAAGAAATCGCGAAATAGTTTACCTTTCTGATTAAGGTAATTTTAGGTTGGTGGACTAAGTTCGATTACATATATGCTAAAATGTGTTTTATTTATAGCATTATTTTATTTGTTTATTGGTGGTTTTAATTTCGTTATGGATTATTCTCCGAAACAAATGTTGAATTATTTATATTGTTTTCATTGCAAACAGGTTAATCTTTTTTAATCGGGATCAACGCGATAGATATGGATTTAAAAAAAATCATGCTTGAAAAGTATTTTAAAAACTATAAGGAAATCAGTAAGTTGAGATACAGTTTTCAAATAAATGGTATTTGAAAGAACATTTTTTTCCTATTCGAAGGTGTAAATATAAAAATTGTGCGACGCTTTAAAAGTTAAAAAAAAAAAAAAAAAAAAAAAAAAAATGCAGTAAAATGAAATTTTATGGGTCAGGTGTTTCCAATGCCAATAAGACATCAGTGTCGCTCACGGACATGCTTTTGCTTTATAATATGAATATCCGTTATTCGCCCTTATACTTTGCCTGTAAATCCATTTCTCTGCCTAGAGATGTTTACAGTTGGAAAGGCTGAAATTGTTTGCTGCTGTCGTCGAAAATGCTTTCGCATCTACCTGTTAATATTTTACAGTATTAAGAATTATTTATAATTACAAACTTTCCGTATTTGACTATCTATCAGTTTGTTGGCCTTATTATTTTCGTAAAATGTTCAGACAAAACGTGATTGAAGAGGAAGACTTAGTCAGCCATACTCAACCCTTTTTTTCTCACGGGCCGCAGATATACATATTTGAGAAGTTAGGTGGGCCACAATACACTCTAAAAAGGGTTAAAAAAAATAATACTAAAATAAATTAAATTTAAAAAATCAAAAAACCCGACTGCGTGAAAAGCGAACTAATTAATTATTTCTCATCAATGTTAAACTATTTTTTATATTACTCATATATTTTTTATTTACTTGTATTGATCACTTTTAAGTTGTGTTTAATTGTTAGTTCCTATCTGTAAACACTATTTTGATGAAGCCTATAGATGTCTATGAAGGTCAGAGTTGCAGTAAAGCTAGAGATCCTACCTACACAACTTCCAGGTTGTGTAATATTTAAACGGAGCTTCTGACTGTAAAATAGTCAATGAAACATCGCCTTCATTTTGAAAGACCTATCCAATGATATGAAACTCAATATGGTGAGTAATTTTTTTTTCCGTCTCTATCGTGATTTCGTATTTTATGACCGCCATTTTGAATTTATAAAAACAAAACCTTGACTATAACCATCGGACGGTTAAGACGAATTGATAGAGACCTCATTCATTAAAATCCATCCTGCCCTTGGGATGTTTCGAGGGTATAAAGAAATCCACATACCCAGATACACGTGAAACCCATAACCCTGCTCGGCAGTCGGGTAAATAAACATTTTTTAGTGCCAATTTTTTTTCGCGATAAGCGTTCAACCGAAAAAGCAGTATTAGCTGTATAATAAGTATAAAACGTTGTAATATAACAATGCAGAATTTCAAAGTTCTAAAGAAAAAAAAATCCTTAGATTTTCTCTAATAAGTCAATATTTTGCTCAATGCAAAAATTTTATTTTTTTTTTATTTTTATTTTTATTTTTTTTTTTTACGGTGGAAATATGCAGGGTGCAATATGTTATCTATCGCCGACCTTTAATTTCTCAACCGTTGGTCGTAGACATATAGTTCCAATTACAAAAATGTTTCAGATGAAGTAAATATTCATGCTGTGGCATTATTGAAAGTAAAAAATCAATGCAGATCAAATCAAGTTGCAGCATCATTTAACTTACCAAAATTATGACTCGAGCTACTCAATGGTTGCAAAATAAAATAAACATCCAACTAAAATAAAATAAAAATAACGTTCATAATATGAAAGAATATATGGAAAATTGAATGATGGAGTTTCATAGGCCGTGCAATTTTAGAATATTTTTATTTATTTGTTTTGAAAATGATTCCGTTAGAGTCGAAACATGTAAACTGTCAAATAAACCTACTTTTACTGTTTTAAAAGTTTTAATTTATACTTTTAGCAACTAATAGTAATATATTATTACAAGGTGTTAATTTGCTATACATCAATTGTGTATTCAAATAAAGTTTTGAAATTTATTGAAAGTGATACTTTCATATTAACGCGCATGACACTAGTTAATAGCCGAAGAAATCGCGAAATAGTTTACCTTTCTGATTAAGGTAATTTTAGGTTGGTGGACTAAGTTCGATTACATATATGCTAAAATGTGTTTTATTTATAGCATTATTTTATTTGTTTATTGGTGGTTTTAATTTCGTTATGGATTATTCTCCGAAACAAATGTTGAATTATTTATATTGTTTTCATTGCAAACAGGTTAATCTTTTTTAATCGGGATCAACGCGATAGATATGGATTTAAAAAAAATCATGCTTGAAAAGTATTTTAAAAACTATAAGGAAATCAGTAAGTTGAGATACAGTTTTCAAATAAATGGTATTTGAAAGAACATTTTTTTCCTATTCGAAGGTGTAAATATAAAAATTGTGCGACGCTTTAAAAGTTTAAAAAAAAAAAAAAAAAAAAAAAAAAAAAAAAAAAAAAAATGCAGTAAAATGAAATTTTATGGGTCAGGTGTTTCCAATGCCAATAAGACATCAGTGTCGCTCACGGACATGCTTTTGCTTTATAATATGAATATCCGTTATTCGCCCTTATACTTTGCCTGTAAATCCATTTCTCTGCCTAGAGATGTTTACAGTTGGAAAGGCTGAAATTGTTTGCTGCTGTCGTCGAAAATGCTTTCGCATCTACCTGTTAATATTTTACAGTATTAAGAATTATTTATAATTACAAACTTTCCGTATTTGACTATCTATCAGTTTGTTGGCCTTATTATTTTCGTAAAATGTTCAGACAAAACGTGATTGAAGAGGAAGACTTAGTCAGCCATACTCAACCCTTTTTTTCTCACGGGCCGCAGATATACATATTTGAGAAGTTAGGTGGGCCACAATACACTCTAAAAAGGGTTAAAAAAAATAATACTAAAATAAATTAAATTTAAAAAATCAAAAAACCCGACTGCGTGAAAAGCGAACTAATTAATTATTTCTCATCAATGTTAAACTATTTTTTATATTACTCATATATTTTTTATTTACTTGTATTGATCACTTTTAAGTTGTGTTTAATTGTTAGTTCCTATCTGTAAACACTATTTTGATGAAGCCTATAGATGTCTATGAAGGTCAGAGTTGCAGTAAAGCTAGAGATCCTACCTACACAACTTCCAGGTTGTGTAATATTTAAACGGAGCTTCTGACTGTAAAATAGTCAATGAAACATCGCCTTCATTTTGAAAGACCTATCCAATGATATGAAACTCAATATGGTGAGTAATTTTTTTTTCCGTCTCTATCGTGATTTCGTATTTTATGACCGCCATTTTGAATTTATAAAAACAAAACCTTGACTATAACCATCGGACGGTTAAGACGAATTGATAGAGACCTTATTCATTAAAATCCATCCAGCCCTTGGGATGTTTCGAGGGTATAAAGAAATCCACATACCCAGATACACGTGAAACCCATAACCCTGCTCGGCAGTCGGGTAAATAAACATTTTTTAGTGCCAATTTTTTTTCGCGATAAGCGTTCAACCGAAAAAGCAGTATTAGCTGTATAATAAGTATAAAACGTTGTAATATAACAATGCAGAATTTCAAAGTTCTAAAGAAAAAAAATCCTTAGATTTTCTCTAATAAGTCAATATTTTGCTCAATGCAAAAATTTTATTTTTTTTTTATTTTTATTTTTATTTTTTTTTTTACGGTGGAAATATGCAGGGTGCAATATGTTATCTATCGCCGACCTTTAATTTCTCAACCGTTGGTCGTAGACATATAGTTCCAATTACAAAAATGTTTCAGATGAAGTAAATATTCATGCTGTGGCATTATTGAAAGTAAAAAATCAATGTTATAAAAATTACGAAATCTAACTTTTTATACGGTCCCCCAGTCCCTATAGTTATATTTAGTAAAAGTTTACACATATCATAACATATATAACACAAAAAGTTTGACATCTGTACTTCAAAAATTGACACGGTTATTAAATTTCAAATTTTGAGATTTTTGCGCATGATTATGTCTTTTAATGAGGGATCAGTTAAAAGATGAATTAAAGTAATTCGAGATCAAAATCAGGATGCTATGTCCTTTTTACGGCGAAAACACCTTTAGGCGGTATCGCCAAATCGGGGTATCACCAAACAGGGTTATTTGCTTCTATATATAAAAAAAAGTTTTGATTTGAAAATGGACCAATGAAAATCTGCGTAGATATTCCGGGTAGATCCACATCCAATTTGAATGCTTAAGCATGGCCTTTCATCGTTAATATTAAAAAAAACTGTTGCATACAAAAATATGAAAATCGGCGGTATTATAGAGAAATGTTTGATAAACACGCTGATGCAGACAGTTTTCAAATCAAAGAAATATTTTAAGAGATATTTAATGCTAAAGTTGGACAAAATCGTTCCATTAAAAAAGTTTTATTGGAGCAAAAACTATACATGAGAATTTAGTCATTTTTAGATCATTTTATACGTTATAAGTTCCCATTTATTAAGATTGCATTTATTTTTTCTTATTTGACTCATTTTTTGAGGTTTTATTTCAATTTTAAATTCAAATTTTCAGCATTTCGAGAGATATTTTTTACAAATTTTAGAAAATGTTATTAATTTAAACTGTTGCCAAGTTGTACAAACAGCGCAAACAATAATGTTTACTTCAAATTAAAAATTTATTTTACACGTGATTATTATAAACAGAAAATATAAAAAGCAGGAACTCATTAAAAATTATGTCATAAAAACTATGATTACATGTGAATTTTAAAAGAGACAGAATATTGTAAAATAATAAATTCATCATGCGTTAGAAGTCTTAAATAGGAGAATTTACGTCACATTTACGTCACATTACACTTATTATATAAAATGAACAAAAAATAATATTGCAAAACAGTTTAAATTTAAAAATTGCTCGAGACATTTATTTGATATTTTAAGATGATCATAATATTTCATTTCTAACAAAAGTATTTTTACGTGAATATTAAAAAGAAAAAGAAAGGTTTGGTGAAAATTACGTCAGATTATAATTCTCAGATTCAAATTATAATTCAATCTTCCGAAATCTTTTTAAAGCCGATCAAATTATCGTGCTGTTAGAGTCTGCGGTGTCTGAACGGGGGTTGACGAGCGTAGCTCGTAGGGGGCAGAGCCCCCTAGTCATCTAAAAATTTGAGCTGACTTTTAGGGGTCGTATACAAAGCGAAGAATGAAATATTGAGATTAAACAGAAAAATAAATATCAGTTTATTATAATATCAGAAAACGGTTTACTATATAAAAAAAAGAATACATAAAACGCCGGAAACGACTAGAGATACAGCCTAAAGTGTTCTCCATTGGTGGCAATGCACAATTGAGTGCGTGAAAGTACTGAGTGCTGGACATGTTAGAGCATAGCAGGTATGCAAACTGTGCGACAATCAAGGATGATGCGCTGCTTCAGATAAACCATAGAAGTAATCTCAGTCACACATTCCATGATGTAATGCCAGAGGATCCCAGATTCCTTGATGTAATCCATGGGAGTCAAATGCGGTGAACTCGGTGGCCACTCTACCGGACCACCATATCCAAGGATCTGTTGACCGAATTCGGTGGTCAAATACGCCCGTACGTTTGGAGTTTTATGCGGAGATGACCCCATCATGTTGGAGCAACAGCCGGCATGCATGTCGGAGAGGCAGCTCTTCATACCAGTCATGTAACGTGTTTTGTAGCAGATGCAGGTAACGATCACCCGTTAAGGTTCCATCGTAGAAGATGGGTCCAACAATCTAGGTTTCCCATATACCGCACCACACGTGTCGTACTGTCCGGGCGATGTGGAGGTTTCCAGGTCGCATCATCATTTTGATTGTCGCACAGTTTGCACACCTGCTATGCTCTAATGTGTTCAGGACTCAGTACTGCCACGCATTCAGTTGTGCATTGCTACCAATGCAGAACATTTTGAGCAGTATCTCTAGTAGATTCCGGCTTTTTATATATTCATTTTTTATACTAGACCGTTTTCTGATATTATAATAAATTGATATTTATTTTTCTGTTTAATTTCAATGTTTCATTCTTCGCTTTCTATATGACCCCTAAAAGTCAGCTCAAATTTTTAGATGAAACCCTCTTTGGTGATACCCCGATTTGACAATACCGGCTAAAGGTGGTTTCGTTGTAAAAAAGACATTGTACCCTGATTTTGATCTCGAATTCATCCGTTAACTGATCCTTCAAAGAAAGACAAAATCATGTGCAAAAATCTCAAATTTTGAAATTTAATAGCTGTGTCAATTTTTGTAGTACAGATGTCAAACTTTTTGTGTTATATCTGTTATGATATGTGTAAACTTTTACTAAATATAACTATAGGGACTGAGGGACCGTATAAAGAGTTAGATTTCGTAATTTTCATAAAATTGACTTTTTTTACTTTAAATAATGCCACAACATGAATATTTACCTCATTTGAAACGTTTTTGTAATTAGAACCATATGTCTACGACCAACGGTTGTGAAATTAAAGGTCGGCGATAAATAACATATTGCACCCTGTATAGTGCAAATTGAAAATCTAAATAATTTGAAATAATGTTTGTTTGGTGATGTAGATTAAGAAACGCATATAACATTGTAGCTTGAATGAGGCTGCAGTAAAAAGAACTTTTTACAGAGAAAACCTCAGTTTAGACGTTTTAACATAATTTTAAATTAATTATAAATAATAAGACAAATTAAAAAATTAGAACTACATTACAGTTCATCAGACATACAAGTAAAAATTACATAAATACATATGCAAATAAAAATGCAAACTTTTCAGGCTAAATTTTAGCCCTTCATCAGTGCAATGGCATTCAAAATTCAAATGACTAGGAAACTGTACAGTAATCCCTTAACATTCCCGAGGGTTAGGTTCGCTGAAAACACCGCGAATGTTGAGACTATCTTCCCGTGCATAAAAAGGGGTTAAGTTTTAAGATTTTGTTTTAATGGAAAAGAGTAGTTGAAATGTAAAAATATATTTATTAAACATATACATGCTGTAAAGAAATTTGAATATTTATAAACATATTGTATAAAGTTTAGTTAATGGCTGAAAAAATTTATTGATATACGATTGCTTGGAAGAACAGATCTTTTGTTTATGAATTTCCGTATAAGGAAAAGTTACGGTCTCGACTTTTCTTTTAAATTTGATACTCCTCACCTGTTTAGGATCGTATTCTATTGCTTTCTCAACAAGTTGTGGTTGAAGTTTTAAAATTTCTCATACAATTTTTACAGAAATTTTTTTACTTATACAGTACAAAGTTTAAAATTCGGACACCCAAAGTTCGGACTTTCCAGCGACAGTAGGTATTCAAGAAAGGAGGGAAAAAACAAAATTGTTGAAACGAAGAAAAAAAAAAGGTCTAGAGCAAAGAAGCTTTATTACTGAATCTTAACTCATGTCTATGTACAGAATAAAAGAAAAACTTCTTAATGATAAACTTAAGTTAATAAAGCAGGGCACATTAACTGAAATTTTCAGTAATTACTAAGTTACAATTTGTTCTTAAATTGTATGTTTCGTTAAATAAATGTTTTGTTTTACTTTTTATTTTGGTATGATTTATTTAATGAAAATGATTGTTTAATTTAGTATTAATAGCTGTTATAAACAATTTTTAATATAAGAACGGCATATTTTGCCTTTTTAAGTAGTGAAATTTATTTTTCTTTTTATTGGAAAGGCAATATTTTTGATGACCCAAAGTTCGGAAAAATCCGAAGTTCGGGCTTGGTAAAATCCCAAGGATTCCGGACTTTAGACTTTGTACTGTAATACAATTTTGAATTTTAGAAAATTTGGGATTTTTTTTCAATTTTTAGCATCAAGTCATGCTTCGGGTTTCTCGGAATTACTGATCTATGTTTTACCTCAAAATAAAGGTTGAAGTTCTCAGAACTTAGGTTATACAGTACTATGCAGCTGTCCAGCCCAGCGTCAAATAGTTTATGGAATCGGTAAAACAAAGCAAGTTTACTTTGTAAAAAATATTCTTTATAAAACAAAATTCGCGAATAATCAAGTTGAGTATTCGCGAATGTTGAAATGTTCTTCATTTTTTGTTTCAATGTTTCTTGCTTTTTTCATGTTTTTTCATTGTTTGTAATCAAAACTCGCGAATGTTAAGGGATTACTGTATATCATGTTTACAGTTAATAATTACTGACAGTTAAAATCAATTAAAGTATAAAGAACCATATCAAAGCAATGCTGTATATTCAGGTGGAACTGCACAGGATTCATTAATCGGCGAAATTGCTTACGAGTGAATACACCTTCAATAAAAACTCTAACTTTTAACGTTAATGCAACTAGATCTGATAACTGTCATATTTGCGAAATCTGGGCTATGGTCAGTATCCAAAGAATGCTGTACAAGTTTAGACTGCAGGCTTCCAGATTTGTGTATTAATTAAGATTTCACATGGATTGACCCTTATGTATAAAGTTTTTTTTTTTTTAATAAATAAATAAATTACTATTCTGCTATTTTAATTTTCTCTGTGATGCATTTTTTATACACTTATTTCAACTTATTTAAAAGTAGAAGTAACAATGACATTTTTTTTTTTCAAATTACAACCACTAAAATACGACAAATGCTTATATATGTACTAGCCGCCCTTGGCGATCAGTTTGGTCTCCCTTAAATGCATGCTAAGCATTGTATCATGTTACTTCAAAATTTATTTTACTTGCTCAATCCTTCGCCAAATCGAAATTTTCTCGTACAGAAATCATTAACTCCATATTTTATGTTACGCGGGCACAGGTGATAAATAGCCCAACATTGTTCTCGCCGTATATTTTCTATTTTATTATTTTCATTTAAAATATAATACTTTCACTCATTTTATTTAAAAACTGAAATATTTAAAATTTACGACTCTCGATTATTTCTTTAACTCTTTCACCCTCCGATGGTATTCCTGTATTTTTATAAGAATGCTTGTAAATCTCAGGATATATAAATTTTTTAATTGCAGTTTAATACTATAGCAGCTTTAATATCACTTCTTTCTATATATGGTTCAAAATAAGATTCTGTTTAAAATATTTTTGTCTTTTGCCATTTTAACATGATACCTAGAAATGGAAAAATCCGGCCCAGCCGGTTAAAGAGTCAAAACAAAGAAAAGAAAAGAAAAGAAAAAAGAAAAGTAATAAATAATACCATAAACCATGGCATTTAATTTCAACATCAAAGCTTTGTTTTAATTTACCACGCAAAAAATTGTTTATGATAGTCGCATGAAATGGACAATTACAATACTGATGACATGATGGCGATGAAACAATATTGGCGATTTATCACATGCGTGCGGCTAACATTAAACTACCAATTTGGCCGCCTGGCATGTAAAAAGTGAAGCGGTCAGCCCGGAACTGTTGATGACAATCACATGACTTCGGCTTTTATTATATAGATTATTTTATAGGCGTTGTTTAATAGTAAGGATCAACCGAAACAAGTTTCTAAGACCGAAAACGAAACCGAATTTCGGTAATCTTCCTATTTTTGGCCGAAACAAAAAAAGTCCGAAAAATTTTTTAAGTAATTGATACATACATAAATATACATAATTATACGTGTTTATTAAACATACATAATTATTAATCTATTTTTGCGTGTTGCCCAAGTTAGCTGTCTGTGTCTCTGACCAAAACTTTTTATTTTCATATAAAATAAAATCTAATTAATTCACTAACGGCACAGAAGGATTGTCTAATTAAACGAATTTCAACTAATTAAAAAATGTTTTAGGTAGACATACCTCAATTTATCTTTTATGATGATTTTTGTAAATGATCATCTGTTATACTAGAACTTTCTCAAAGAGTATTCGAAACACTTCTGCGGTTTCAAACTAAACATTTTCTATTACTGTTAAGTCTGCAGCTTTTATAAGCACGTGAAAATCGTTTTCAAAATTTAGTCCTATATGCATTACTTGCTTGATAATTTGCACGTACTTCTTGAGTCAGTAATGTTTGATAATTACAAACAGTGAAGTTCATAGCAATTAAAAAAAAATGTCTCATTTGAACCGATATAGCTCAAATCAATGAGTAATGTTGAAGCAACGAGATTTTTGGAATACAGATAGTTTTGGTCGAGTTTCGATCCGACCGAATTTTCAACAGCAATTTCGCAAAACTCTGATTTTGGGTCGAAAACGAAAACGAAACCGAATTTTTGGTCTATTTCTAATTTAATAGTTTATAGAACGTGTGAAGCATCAGGAGATATGACATTTTACTTAACCCCTTAACGGTCGCATTAAATAAAATAAATTTAAAAATTCAAATTTCTCTTTTTGAAAAAGAAATGTTCACCTTATTTAATGACAGGTAAAATGACACCATATTAAAGCCAATTACACTATTTTATAAAACTGGTGGGAATCAAAGAACCTGAATAAAGAACACAGCCCGTGAATATCACGGGAGCGAGAATTAAGGGGTTAAATAACTTCTTCATGCTAAAATTGTAATGTTTTTAGTAGCTTTCAAAAATAATGGATGTGAAAATTATTCGGTGTAGGGGGGAGGGGGGGTGGAGTGAGGACTGAGATCAGAGTAATCTCATCTTGCAAATAGACTCTGATCGATATTTACGCCATAAAAATCGATATCTGCATTTCTCTCAGAAAGAAGAAATAACTCTTAAAGCTTAATGATTTGTCATAGAAACTCCGAGTTTGAAAGCAATCTTTAGACCATCGAATGATGTATCTCTCCTACTACTACATATATCTGAAGGAACAATCGTTAAAATTGATTTGTGGAACTTCTTGCCGATTCAGCTGTCCATTTGTGTTTCTAACTATTAAAGAATTGAAGAAAACTTACGGGATTATTATAATTTATACTCCAAGAAGAAAAATTCAGTTTTTTTAATACAACATGCAAAGAAATTAAAAGAAGAATTTTTAATGGTATAGGTTTGGTCTAAATTGGATATTATGAATTTAGTGTGCAACTATAATATACAGTCCCATAAATCTGAATTAATGTTAACATTAAAAAAAAATACTTTTTAAAAGAAATTACCATATTAGTGTGGTTTTATTTATTTACCGTATAATATTTTAAGGGGACTCTGTCATTTTGATAAAAAATGACAAAAATGTCAATTTTCAGATTTTTATTTTAAAATGTGACTTAGTATTCTTAAAACATTCTGTCCCAATTACGGAACGATTCGATAAATAATAAAGGAGATATACTTATTTTCCGCATTGCCGTTCAACGTCTGAATAAGTGAAATGTTTAAACTCATTTTTCTCAGTTTGCATTTTTTAACATTTTCCAAGAAAGTTAAACAGCGTTTATGCATTCGGTTTTTCTGTCCGTCTGTCCACACTCCAACTCCCGTAAATACACTCGGATTTTCATGCAATTGATAAAGATTATTTAGGGTCACCAAAGCATGTTCTGTATTATATATGAAGCATGTAGGATTAATAGTTCATTTACAGGAGAACTCAAAAGAATTCTATTACATTACGGTATATAGGAAAAAATCGTTTACAGAGTGTTTTAATGACATTACGCTATTTCAAATGTATTGAAACTGACATAAATTACTGAATTTCACTACGATCACGTTAGAACAGAACATTCATAGCATTTTTTATTCATTTACAGGGGCACACAAAAGAAATCGGTTATACTACTGTCTTTGAGTAATAATTGCTGGAGTGTACGTTTTAAAATTCGATATGCGCTTTAAAATTTAACTAAATTTTTGCGTGTTACTCGTTGTATATAAATTCTATACCTCATATACAGGGCTGCACAATAGTATTCACATATAATTCTCCTTATTAGAGGAAATTGCTAAAGGGGATTTTTCAACTGAAGTATATGTATTTCTTAAGTGAACTAAATTTTAGCATGGTAGTTAATAGATACAAATCTATATATCATATACAGGGCTTCTGAAAAAATTCGGATAATTTTCCGATTGTAGATGGAACATTTGAAATTGGGTTTTGAAATGTGTTATGTGTTTCCATATGGTTGAATTAGACGTAATATTTTAATTTTTTAAATGGTGCAGTTTTGTTACATTATTCTAAATGTGTTGGAAAGTGTTTCATAATCTATGCTTGACGCATGATTTTTTTTTCTTTTCTTGTTTATATTTCCATTTTAATTGAAATTCTAAGGCTTCTACAATACTTAAGCAAATATTCTGAAAATAAAAAAATATATCTTTAGACGCCTGTGTGTGATAACTAAGTATCAAATTTTTGATATGTTTATAACTTGTTGTAACTATGTCGTAAAAGTATTTGCTATTTTTCCACATTTTTTACTTACATTCACTAATTTTTTTTTTCTGTTGATCTAATGAACCAATCAAAAATCTATACTTAGATTTATAGAAAAAAATACATTGAATAAAAGATAAAAATATATATATATTTACAACTATGAAAAATGAAAAAGAAAGAATTTTAAAATTGTTAAATATTTTTAAAAAATTTAAATTTTTAATTTCCCGATCCTCGAACGCAATTCGTTTGAAAAAATCGTCCAAGAAAGGAATTGATCGTGAACAAAGTTAAATTTTCCCATAAGAAATAATCAAATATTATTATTCGATTCCCATATTTTAAGTTACTTCCTGTATTTTGATGCCTCAAACAATATTCTGCACGGTAAAACATAAAACCTTTTAAGTACTGTAGATTACAGGAAATTTGACATTTTAATAAAATGACATTTAATAAATTTATGACATTTTAATAAAAAAAATTAACGAAAATCTCATGCCTTTAATGATGAGATTTTGAATGGCTTGAAATTGAGGAGCAGAAGGGGGTGTTCCATTCTTATTTTATGAACACTAGGACTGCTAGTCTAACTCGGTGTTTATGAATCTCAAATGAAATGAGAGATTTTTTGTTCTCATGGCCTCGCATGAAATTCGTTAGCATGTCACGCATATCAGCAAAATCGTTAGCAGATCCTTATATCGCATGTATAGGAACTTCACCCATTGATTCACTAAGAGATCGCAGCATTATCGAAATTCATGCATTTTGAGACCCTCGCTGTATCGAAATCTCAAAATGCACGAATTTCTATAATGCTGCAATCTCTGTAATGTACACTGTGTGTCTGCACTTTGAGGTTATGAAAATCAAACGAAAAAACATCAATTCGGTCGCTTTGGGAACCCTTTTTACTTTCTTCTATCTTTACAAGAAGAAAGTATTGGATTCGTGAAAAATTTCGTTTTCCGGTTTTCGACGGATTTATACATTTTAGAATGCCCAGAACACGATTTGATGGTTTTTAGAAAATGTTTGTCTGTGAGTCTGTCTATCACTCTGTGAGTCTGTATGTGACAAAAATTTTGTGGGCGCTCTATCTCATGAACTAATGCACGGAATTTCACAAAACTTTATATTTAGTTAGACCTTGATATAAACTGGACCTGATTAGTTTTTGGTGAAAATCGCCCAACAGGTGGGGCTGCTATGCGGTATTTTTCACGATTTCTGCAATAGCTATATCTCAAGAACTACTGCACGGATTTTCATAAAACTTCAAATTCAGTTAGTCCAGGATATAGTTTGGTGCTGATTACTTTTTGTGAAAATTGCCCAACAGGTGGCGCTGCTATGCTGCATTATTCATGATTATCGCAATAGCTCTAATTCAAGAAAAAATGCACGAATTTTCATAAAACTTCAGATTCAGTTAGTCCCTGATATAAATTAGAGATGTTTAATTTTTGGTGTAAATCGCCCAACAGGTGGCGCTGCTGTGCTGCATTTTTCACGATTTCCGCAAGAGCTGTATCTCAAGAACTATTGCACGGATTTTCATCAAACTTCAGATTTAGTTAGTCCTTGACAGGAATTGGCGTATAAATTACTGCTGTTTAATGTTTGGTGTAAATAGCTCAACAGGTGGCGCTGCTATGCTGTATTTTTTGCGATTTCCGCAATAGTTTTATCTCAAGAACTAATGCTTGTATTTTCAACAAACTTCAGATTCAGGTATACCTTGATATCATTTAGTCCTGTTTATTTTTGGTGTAAATCGCTCAACAGGTGGCGCTGCTATGCTACTTTTTTCAGAATTTCCGCTATAGCTCTATCTCAAGAACTAATGCTCGAATTTTCATCCAACTTCAAATTCAGATATACTTTGATATGAATTGGTGCTAAATCGTTGTTATTTCTTGTACTATTTAAAGGATTTAATTGACGTGATTTATATAGAAGAAAGTTTTGTGATGGCCACAACGTACTAGTTTTCATTCCATTGATTTTGTAATGACACCATCACATCACTGTATAGAGAACCGAATTCCTGTTTGAGGACCAAATAAAATTTCGTTTCAATTTGTTGTGAGAACCGAATTTCTCCACAATCGATTTTCTACAGTATTTCAATGATCCAAGTGCATGTTGATGCTCAAAAGAAAGATATGTAATGTTTTATGATAAATAGCGTGCAATCGCAGTGACATACGACAAATTTTAAAGTTGCATATGTAGTGAAAGAAAATGTAGAGGAAAAAAATTGTTAAAATTTTAAATTTCAAGATCGGATATAAAGTAAAAACAAAATTAAAGTAATGAAATCGGTGCCATTTTTTAAAATCATTATTTTTGTTTGGGAAACCTTTCTTAATTCGGCTTGTTCTGTTTAAGAAGAATGAGCTGTACGATGTTACCTTTACACTTTATACCTTTCGTAAAATTTTCCCGTTATTCCAAACTTGAGGTCCTTACGTTGAAAATAATGAAAAAACTGCAGTTTACCTTTTAAAAAATAAATGTATAGTAATAAATTACTATTGACTAATTCTTTTTTTGCTCTACATCTTTATTTTTTCCCCTTCTTCTGCTGTAAGTAATGACCACGAAAAGCTCTTTTTGAAATAAAATGAAGATTTATCTCTTCCAAGCACTTGAAATCCAAATGCATTAACTAAAATAATATAATACTGCCTTACAAATAGGCTCAGGTCCTTTATATAGGACTGAAGAAACCAATACCGATGCATTGATCAATAGGAAAAAGAAAATCACGCTGTGTTTAAAGATTTATCATAAGAAACTTAAGTCTGGATGTAATTTTCAATTTGCATGGAAACTGCTTCTTTTTCCGTGATTGATAGAACAGCCTTTATAATTGATCACTTAACTTTCTTGCAGGCGCAGCTGCATACTTGCATGTTTTACTTTGAAAGGGTTTTCAAGAAAATATTTTTTCTTTCTTTCTTTCTTTCTTTCTTTTCTTTCTTTTTTTTTTTTCAATATTTGAGAATTTTTGAAGATTATTTTCAGATAAAGACATAATAGAGCATAATAATATAGTTCATGTTATTTCAAAGATTTTTTTTATTAACGTTAGTAGGACAATTGCACCATAAAATATTACAAATAAGATGTATATGTTAAAAACACATAAACATGCTTAATGGTACACATAAACAAGAACTTTTATATTAACATGTACTAATAAAAATAATGACAAAACATAATATTGATTTTTCGAACTGCTTCTGCAGTCGTCTTCAGGATAAATATGATGTTGAAATGCTTAAAAGTCTAAAGACGAAAGCTCCCTGTCGAGTCTTGATCAATTATATGAATGGAAAACTGCAGTGACATTAAAAAAAATTAAAATGAAATATTTCATTTTCATCTCAAGACTTTTAAGCATTTCAACATCATATTTATCCTGAAGACGACTGCAGAAGCAGTTCGAAGCGTTGATATTATGCTTTATCATTAATTTTACTTGCACAAGTTAATCTAAAAGTTCTTGTTTATGTATACCATTGAGCAAATTTATGTGTTTTTAACATATACGTGCAATATACATCTTATTTATGATTTAAAAAATAATAATTTTCCACTAATTGGGCTCATTGTTAATAATGCATTGTTAATTCATTTGTTTATCTGACTCATAACTAATCTGTTTTGTGTCAGTTTAGCGAGAGTTTACAGTACACTTTTATTTTGCCATTTTAACGAATCAAACAAATATTTTCTATATATTGTTTATAAAAAAAAGACAAATGTTTTTTAATCTAGGAAAATATACAATAATCACTTCGGAGTTACTCACGATTCCTGTGGAAGAAAATTACTATGCCCTTTCTGCGACAAACTTTATTATTTTAACTTTAGCAAAATCTTTCTGCAGAAACAGTCCTGAAGTCAAAACTAAAGCGATAGTAGGCCCAAAATAAAAAAGTTAAAATACTTTGATTACCCCCCCCCCCCCAAAAAAAAGAAAACTCTCAGTGTCTGTGCATCAGTTTTTGTCACAGCGTTAGTGCTAGACTTGGGGGGGGGGGGGTCGAGGTGAGGTAGATGATTGTCATTTATTTATTGTTACATAAAAGTAATAAATAATTTATTTGTTTTGGAGTTTTAAAGATTTTAAACAATGTCACAGAGATGGAGGGGGGGGGGGGGGGGGGAGGTTATGATCGGAAATTTCAGTGAGGGAGGAAATATAGATGATTCATTATTTATGTTTCAGAATTGCAAAATAACAAATAAAACAACTAAAGCAAAAAAAAAAATATATATATATATATATAATAAATATATATATATAAATAGGAAAAAACTTACAGCTTAAACATTTTAAAGATTTTAAACTTTAATGCATGGGAGGCGGGAGGAAGGGATAAAAAAAAAGGGAAACGATTTTTTTTTTGTGGTGGTGGGGGGGGGGGACGAAAATTTGCAGAAACGAAGACTCTCCCCCCTTACCAGTATCTTTCTTTCTTCAGAGTTGAGACATATACAGTATTTTTTTTTTCTGTTGTATGAATCTTTTCTCCTTCAAAAATAAATAAATAAATACTAGAAAACAGGAATTCTGCTTTTTCAGAATTTAGTGTCGCCCCCGAGGAGAAAAAAAAAATGCGTATATTAATAGTACAAAACATATTTCAATTTTAAGACTTACAGCACACGTTTTTATTTTATGTAAAATGACGTCATTCGCATCCGCTTAAGTATCCCACATTTACGATCCACTCTTAAACATCTACAGTAAAGTATGCATAGGACGTCACTATCGCGAAAGAATACACAAATGCAGCAAAAAGATGCCGTCATTAAAGAGACTCGACAAAACAAAACCCGGCTGTCTAAGAATTCATAGGCCTTCATTTGTTTGTAACATTAATATAGTACTTAAAATTAAATATAGTCTATACTAGCTCCATGTTTTAACAGAATTCATTCGTTTAATATTTTTTCAAGAGAGCACGTATTTTAATTACATTTTCTTTCGGTTGTTATGAAAAAATGGCGACAAAAATATATAATTACTATTTTACAACTACTTTTCCTTTACTTTCTACAGAAATGGAGTACTTCCGTTGCCAATATTAAGCAAATGGCTCCAAAAACTACAAAAAAATTAATATTTCAAAAATAAATAGAGATGCAGTTTTCAAACAAATTGCATTTAAAAGTTTTTTTTTCTCAATACGATGGTATAAAAATTGAAAATATGCAATGCTTAGAAGTTAAAAAAATTGCTATAGAGTATTTAATCGTACTGCTTTGTTTTACGGCTGGCTTCTGTAAGGTAACGTTATTTTTTAGAGATGACACAAAATAAGCTGGGAGAAAGAAATAGCGTACTGTACCAAGGGCTAATAAAAATATAAGATATAAAAATATAAAATAAGAGAACTTTCTCATTCTGCGACATTGTCAACGTGTCGCCGCGATTCTGCCACGGCGTTCACGATTTTAATGGACCATTTATATAAACAATTTCTTTGGCTGCCACTGATTTTCAGAAACATTTCGTAGTAGTTTTTATAGTGTATTAATGAGTTTTCTCAAACAGGAATATCCATTGTTAAAGGCTATAAATTCTCAATTTAACATTTTCAGCTGCGTCATAAAATTTATACATGCAAGAGTAACAAAATGATATTAATTTTAACGTTCATGTTAATGCTATGCTAATTTGTCGTGTTTTTCTATAAAGCCTGTTCGTTGAACAGGAAAATGTTTACTTGAGAATGGAAAGCACCCGAAAAACTTATTCTCCGTGTAAAGTACAGTGATTAATAAATACCCTGTCAAAAGTACTCGGAAACGTTTCGGGAAAATCAGTGGCAGCAAAAGAAACTTTGTTTTTATATCTGCTTCTTTAAATCTCTAAACTATTGTGTTTTCTGAGGTTTATAAAGATGAAGAGTGGTTTTTGGAATCGTGCGTAATTTGGAAGAGGTTATTGTATATTTTCGCGTTGTTTTAGTGTATTTTCCTCTTTTTGCTACAGCATATTGCGAGTCTAATAATGCATTGATCGAAAGTACTTCCAATGAAATAAATACCAACATCCGTTAGATTTACACTGGCGTATTTTCACTGGTATGCCACCATTACAAAATATTGGCTTTACATTGGAGATATTTTCGACGAAATGCCAATGTAGCAGAAATACTCTCTTTGTAATCGGAAACATTGGCAATAAAATAGCAAAATATTTCTTCACAATATTGGTAAAATGTAAACACTTCAATATCACGGTAATCCTATCCTGGCAGTATTGGCCAAGTTATAGACAGTGAAGTAAATTATAGCCCAATAATGTTTTGCGACTAAGGTTGTCATTTTTGCAAAATTTTTCCTTTGACTAAAAAAAAAAAAGAGAGGAATGTCAGATTAGTAGTGCGTCTAGCTTTTTAAAAACTTTATATCATTATAAAATAGCATGGCGAACCTTTTCTCTTTATATTTTCATCTTATTCCTTCTGCTACTATAAAAATTGACCATGAAGAGCTCTTTTTTCAATGAAATGAAGATTTATCTCATGCAATCTCTTAAAATGCAAATGCATTAACCGAAATAATATAACCCAGTCAATTTTATGCAGGATTGAACAAATCAATATCGATGCATTTATATGTAGTATAAGGAAAATAATATTGAGTTTAATGATTTATCGTAAGAGACTTAAGTTTGAATCTAAGTTTCAATTTGCTTGGAGATTCTCCCGCTCTTCTTCTCTGATGGAACAATTCTAAAAATGGAACACTCAATTTTCTTGCCGACCCAGCTGCACATTTACATGTATTTGTTTTAATGAAAAAGGACGGAGAAGAAAACACGTTTATTTATAGAATATTTGCTTTTATGTATATCATTTAGAATGCAAACTTTAAAATCGCTGAAATATATTGAAAAAAAAAAAAGTTTTTCTTCTGGGCGTGTGTTTAACATTTAAATAGGAGAAAACTATTTGGACTAAATGCAAAAATTTCCTTCTACCTCCACACCTCACCGGCCTTTATTTTCCTAACCACTACCAAACTAAATAAATAGTCCGCATTCACGTATGAAAACATGCCTCATAAAATATAATCTCAATGTCCTAAATTATTCTAATTTCCTTCCATGTTAAGATCTCCGGTTATTGTGATACATATTTTAAAAATACACGTTCCTATTTTAGGATTTTATTTTTAACAGTGTGAAATACTTATTCTGTGCGTAAAAATTTCTTTTCATTAACTGACAGTTGTTCTGATTTTTTTTTAACATGTGTTTTCGAAGTATATTATTCGGATACATCATTAGTTTTAGAAGTTGTTCATATAAGTCTACAATGTTGCCTTACAAATTCTCTAGCTATAGGTATTCATGTTTTCGTTTCTCTCTGCGACAGTTTGGTGATTAACCCTCTAAACCCTATGGTAGAGTACGTTCTAGAAATTCTGCAATTCAGAGAATCTGAATTCATACCAGAAAATTTCAATAATATATTTCGCTTTATTTAAAAAAACGGATGTCTGTTATTAAATAAAGTAAATATTGCTATTTAAATTTCTTATATGAATTTGCAATAACCGAATTAAAAAATCCGCTAAATTCGAAAGACTGGTGGTAGTATATATGCTACCATGGACATTAGAGGGTTAAAATGTGTGGATTTTTTTTTTCTTTCATTTCTTTTTTTTTTTTTTTTTTTTTTTTTTTTGGCAAATTGTATGCTGTTAACATAACACTTTCTAACTTTCGGGAAAATTTCCAGTCCTTCCAAGTTTAAGTTTTTTTTTTATTAAAAAAGAATGATGGTAAGTAAAATATATTTTAACTTTACTAAATATATATATATATACTATAATATAATTTCATCGGCGAATCCCCTTTTCCTTATATTCCCATTTTCTTCATTCTGTTTCTGTAAAAAATAACTATGAAGAGTTCTTCTCACAATAAAATAAAGCTTTATCTCGTGCAAGCATTTAAAATGTAAATGCATTAACCGAAATAACATAATCTCGCTTTACAAATACGCTCTGTTCGACTTTATGTAGGAATGGAGAAATCAATATCGATGCATTTATAAGAAAAACCACACTGTGTTTAATGATTTATCGTAAGCGACTTAACTCTGAAAGCAATTTTCAGTTTGCATGGAGACTCTTCCGCTCTCCTCGTCTGATGGGACAGTCGTTAAAATTGATCACTTTACTTTCTTGAAAACTCATCTGCACATTTACATATTTTATGTTAATAAGAGACCAAGAGGAAATCATGTTTATTTATAAGGCAAACTTTTAAAATCACTGAAATGCGTTGTAAAATAACGAGGATTTTCTTAATAGATGGATATTTAATATTTAACCCTTTGACTACGGACTGGAACATATACATCCCACTGACTGACAGCGGGCCTGCCACGGGCGACTAATTTATTCTATTTGTACCACTTTTTAAAGCACAACAACAGCAACAACAACAAAAAAAACATGTATACTTCTATGAAAAAGTCAAGAAAAGTGTACCACAAAGAGTTTTTTTTTTTTTTTTTTTAATAGTGATAGGAATAGAAATATTATAGTAAAACTCCAGGCCTGTCTGCTAGTATTCACTATGGGCTGAAAAAGCAGTAAAATTATTCGAGAGGCAGCCATTTTAGGCTAATTTCAGAGATTTAATTTTTTAAATAAAGCTGCCTAGAACTTAACTTTTTAGATACACTGTGAAAAAAACAGAAATGTATTGGGAATAAGCTACACTGTAAAAAAAATAATGCCAGTTTTCTTGTAGGAATCGGAAAAATAGTTGTCCTTCTCGTACCGGAATAATTTCCAACACAGCTCGGAATAAAATCTGTAAAATCGGAATAAAATCCGTAAAATACCGTTTTACTGACTATGTTCTTATTTTTACGGATTTTATTCCGAGCTGGGTCGGAAATTATCCCGGTACGATAAGGGCAACTATTTTTCCGATTCCTACCGGAAAACTGGCAGTATTTTTTTTTACAGTGTATAACGAAATAGACATACATTTTAAGATTTTAAGTGTACATTTACGGCCCTTCCTGCCTATACCTGCATAAAAAAATTAAACATCTCGATGCCTTAATAGAATATATTTCAACTTTATCTTACACTAAAAAAAATCCGACCAGTTTTCCTGTAGGAATCGGAAAAATAGTTGCCCTTATCGTGCCGGAAAATTTTCCGACCCAGCTCGGAATAAAATCCGTAAAAAAAAAGGAAATAATCAATAAAACGGTATTTTATGGATTTTATTCCGAGCTGGGTCAGAAATTTTTCCGGTACGATAAGGGCAACTATTTTTCCGATTCCTACAGGAAAACTGGTCGTATTTTTTTTACAGTGTATTCTAAAAGTGCAAAATATTGATTATAATCAGTACTGGGTCAAAACTTATTTAAAATCCTGGCTTTACGAAAATTGTATAACCAAGTTTAAGGGTTCCCCAAAACCAAGGAGCCAGGAGTCACTGCCAAGTTCGCTCATGCTTTAATCAATCCCTGCTTAAGATGGAACGCTGAATTATCCTCAATGCATAAATAATCAACATCAAATAATTCCTAAAGACCAAGAAATAATATTTTTGAAAATCATTTATCGAATCTTAATTCTTTGCTAAGAAATAAATTTAATTTTTTTTAGAAATTCATCAATGACCGAAATGATCAATTCCAAAATTTTGTACATAGCATTTCTGATTTAGCTTCGTGACTAACAAGCTTCAAATAACGAAAGCAGCTGCTTACCTGCGCGCTTTTTCTCTTTATTTTCTACATGCAGATGCACTGAAAGTTTAAAGTTCATGTAAAAATAAGTTTTTTCATGTCTTAAAATTAACAAGATTAACAAAATTAACAAGAAAACCTTTCGATGCAGAATCGTGTGCGCGTACAAAAGATCGATACTTAAAAATCTGATATATCGATATTTGAAAAAAAAAAATGTTCGAAAAAGTAATCAAAATAAAGGTGCAATTTGATGTTTACTTGTTTCTTAATTAATATGAATGATCATTTTTATTCACCTGTGAAGGATTCTGTTACTTAATAACTTTCATAGCTTGTTGCTGTTGAAAAAAAGCACTTTTAAGTTGATTTCGTAAGAAACACTGGGAACGTCCACCGTTACTCGTTGTGACCATCAGAGCAAATTTCCATATATATTTCAAATTCTTTTATTACAAAATATATTTAGGATAAATTTGATGAAACTACTTAAAAATACATGTACTCTACTTTCATAAACCATATACAGTTTGTAACAAGAAGCATTTTACTTGCCTTGATAATAAATGAAAATTTTGTTACTCTTGTGACCACAAAAAATGCAATTTTTAAAAATTGTGTTTGGTGCAGAAATTCTATGATTTATATGAGACTATAGAAATAAAATTTACAGAATATAGCAGAGTAATTATATCTTTTTAAAAAGCATTAATCATTGAACTCATCTGATAACGCATGAATTAGTTAAATTTGATTTTGCAAAATGCTAAGTGTTACTCATGTGACATTTTGTCCATAATTTAATTTTAGCAAAAAATCAGTATAAATACTAAATAAAATAATTAAAATAAGTTTTAAAATATTATTTTCCATAGAGAACAACTGCTAAAGATGATTTAATTTTAAATAACATAAAATAATGCACAAAATTCTAAAATTAACAAACATTATAACCACATAGCAACCTCTCAGTTTCTGCTACTTAACATAATAAGTCATTGTCTTCATTATCAATAATATCATTTCCAACTTCTCCTGTTCTGCATTATATCCTGTATCATGATTTACTTAATGAAACACAAATTCTTTGTACGAATCATGTTAGTGTAAGATTTGCAGTAGATAGTGTCATTTTTCATGGTTTTAACAAATTGTATTTGTTGAATGCCCTTCGCTATTGGTATTTTCTCGCAAAGTAATGAAACTTTATTGCTTTATTTCTTTTGACAAAATAAGCAGTATATCTTAGAATTGCTTTTTTAGCACGCACTTCATTCCATATATATCATTATACAACAATACAAAATAAATCTACAGCATCTATACCAGGAGTATTTGAAAAAAAAATTATGCCCAATTAAGTTAATTGAGAAAGGAGTCTGATTCATTGCAGGCGTATTTGCATAGTTATATTTTTGTTTAAATTGTAAAGCACAACCATCATATAAAAAAGGTAAAACAGGCACATTTTAGGAAAATACAAATTCCTTTAAAGATGAAATGTTGAAATTTTACACACGAAAGCATTTACAAAAAATTGGTTATGAGTTACATTGTCTAAAATAATAGCATAAGATTTTACTTTATTGGGATCATACTAAATAAAAAGCTGAAAATACAGTTGCTTGTGGATTTGACCAGTAATGTAAGTATTTCAACCAAAATTTCGTCTTGGTATGAAAATAAAACAGTTTCTAGAAAATCCACTGGCATAACTATTCTTTGAGAAATGGTTATTTTTTGGCATTACGAAAATAATCCCTTGTACAAGTTTCAATGAATATGTGCCACAGAAATGGATTTAGCTGCTTTCGAAAATTTTTAAACAATCAGAAATGGTTTCTTTAACTGTTACTTTTTCAAAACGTTTATCAACGTTTTGAAAAAGTGACAGTATTGATGAAGATGTTGATAAAGGTTTTGTCGATAGCAAAACGTCTATCAACGTTTTGCTATTTACAATAACTTATAAGAAGTTCTGTATTATGGACTTCCGTTTCAAATAATTCTTCGATGTTATCTCCGCAGATTAGACATTCCGAATTCCTAAATTCTAATTATGATGTATCTCGGCAGACAAAGTCATTAAATCCATCACAGGAATGTTTAATGCAGGAAATATACCAGTTACTACATTATGAATTGCTTGAATATTTTCGTGACAGCAACAAATGGAGATATTCTGATGAGGTATTTTCTATAGTTTTATTAAACTAGGCTTTAAAGTTGCAAAGGAATCTCCAATTTTTCAATTTAGGAAAGCTTCTTTAAACAAAAAACGTATTCTCATATTAAATGTCCCCTAGAATTGGTGGAATTATGTGACCTTTTTCACGCTTAACTAACGTAGATTTAGCTGAAGAATGACCTCTTCATAAATCTTCATCGACGTAAAATTCTCCAAAGCGTTAGTTAGTTGTAGCGTAGAGTTAGATTTTTTTCCGTTACAGTATTTGAAGTTAGCTAGTTCTCTACTTTTCCCTTTTCTTAATATTTTCATTTTCTTGCTGAAGCTTTTGCTGGTTCTAAGACTTTTCTTCACTTTATCGCAATATATTTTGTTTTGTTTCTTTCTCACAACAACATATTCAATTTCATTCTTATTTTTTCTCTACAATTTTTGGCGCTTAGCAGAATTTTTCCTGCTCTTTAAAACAATGTCGTGTATAAGAAGCAATATTAAAATCTTTCCTTTAAAATATACTACCAGAATCCTTTCCACAAGAGTTACTATAAAAACCTCTGTAGGTTATACAGCAGAATTTAGTAAACGAAGTTTTACAAAGCCTATAAAATATCTAATTAAAGACCATGTGCTTCAAACCAAGAGAAAGCACAAAAATTACACGAGTTGAGTTGTTTTATTATATCTTTAATTACGTGTCATGATTATTTTATAATCTTAAGTAATACCAAAAATGAATAAAAATAAATCCACCCATTATTATATCTTTAATTGTTAATGTTTTATTATATCTTTAATTACCTGTCATGATTATTTTATAATCTTAAGTAATACCAAAAATGAATAAAAATAAATCCACCCATTAAAAAAATACTAATAAAGATAATTTATCTTCCTTAAAATTTAGAAAATAACCTTAGTTATAGCTAAAACTATTTCAAGAACTGCTCTAATAAACAGAGAAAAAAACAACAAAACTTTAAGCATTCGGTTTGTTTTGGTTGTAACGCAGTGATATATCAAACTATCGACAAAAGTATTATGTGTTACTCTTGTGACAACTCCCCAGAGTCTATTCCATGCATAGCATAAACAAAATATTTAATGTAAAATATGTCTTATACCTCAAAATCAGAGAATTAGAAGTTTTGGGTAAAAATTTTAAGTAGTTTTTTTTTTTTAAAATTAAAACTTTTGTATGTTTTCCGTTACTCTTGTGACATTTAAGTATTAACGTTTAAATATAGCCAAAAACATATAAAAGATTTTACCTATGTAGATCTTAAAGATATGATAATAGTTTGCTGATTTGAACTCATAGTAATTTTATTGAATTCTAAAAAGTAAAAAATCATACATTTCAATAAGTTGTATTTTAAGCTCAAATGTAAATGTAGTTTTATACTGTTAGTATCCAGCTCATTTTCAGTAAACACTTGCTCTTATGAAATTAAAACTTACAAATTCATATACTTCAACTCTTTAGCTTTAAATTGATGTATCACACTTATATTTCCGTTTTAAAAAAAAAATTCAGCAAAAATTTTTTTTCTGCCGTGTACGTTCCCCACTACTTATTAATTCCCCCCTATGTAGGAATTTCTGAATATTTTTTGCAGATCTACGCCTAACATGACCTATAGGACCAAAAACCACACCACAATTAAAAGTTTCATCTATCTATCCTCTCTCTATATATACAGGTTGTTTCAGAACAGCGGTTACAAGCTTTTAAGAGAGATAGAGTACGCCTTGACCAAGGGTCGGCAAGTAATTTTAAGTGGGGTCCGAATACTTTTGAAAAATTTTATCGAGGTCCACAGAAAAAAAAAACAGATAAGTAATATAAGTACTTATTACGTTTAAATTTAAATTTTACATACACATCCATATAATATAAAATCGAAAAGTCAGGTATTAGTTCCGAAAAAAGAAAATGCCTAAAGGTACACGTTCTGAAAATTTTTACATGCACATAATAAAATAGAAAATGCAGGTATTCGTTGAAAAATTAATGCGAAAATTTACACTTGCTGTCTTGAAGTTTTATACATTTGCCAGGAAATAACTTCTTGCAGGTCATCGATCTCCATTTGAAGTAAAGATTTTTCAAGACTGAACAACTTCGCATCCACATCAGTCCATTCTGCATTAATAAATTATTTATTCAAATCGAAAAATTTTAGCGGTCCAGGCTTCGACCCTCCGCAGTCCGGATGTGGACCGAGGTCCGCCTGTTGCCGACCGTGGGCCTAGACGATGGGAAATTACGTAGCAATGCATGGTCGAAAACGCTTTCCTGGCGCGGTAGTGACGACATAAAACATGAAAGGAAGGACATGAACAGGGAAAGAAAACATGTTTATTATTCTTAATACCACAAAAATGCTGGAACAATGCTGGACACTGCTGAGGAACATGTTGCACGCATCGTGGCAGCTGCTGGGGAAGTCCAGGACATACTCGGTATTTTCGAGAACATTAAATATTCCATACGCCGGAGATGTGAGGCCTGCATCACGGACCGGGATCGTAATTTTGAACACCTTTGATAACAATCGTTGTCTCTCTTTTTGTTCTTATTACTTAGATTTTGCTGTTTTAAGAATAATAAACATGTTTTCCCATCCTGTTCGTGTCCTTCCTTTCTTGTGTTTTGTGTCGTCACTACCGTAATAGGAAAGCGTTTTCCACCATGCTTTGCTATGTTATTTCCCATCATCTAGGTATCCTGTCCTCTATCTCTCCTGAAACTTTGTAACTACTATGCTGAAACACCCTGTATATCACTTTTTTATGGACACGATAACTTCCATAATTCTGCACAAATCTCTTCCAAACTGATACAGAAAAACTCGGTCAAGTTCGTTAATGGGCAAAATCGGACGAGGGGGTTGGAAATGTGGAGGGTTTTGGGGAAAACAGAAAAAAAACCTCCTAACTTCTTAATTATGATACATATCGGATCAATTTAAAAATATTATTACTTCCCGGAAAAGGGCCAAAGATTTATGTATGAAAAATTTTTGATATAATTAAAAATGGCCTCAAGGGGCGAAATAAATAGGGGTTTAAGAAGAAAAAAATTCATAACTTTGTCAATTCACAAGATATCAAATCCACTTAAAATTATTATAAATCTTCTTAATATTATCTCAAATTTCGCATTGACAAGTTTTTCATAGGACGATCATTTACAGCAAAAAGAAAATAAATAAATATATAAATAAATAAATAAGAAAAAGGGGGAAGGAGTTAAGAAGAAAAACACATAACTTCGTTAATTCACAAAATATCAAATCTGCAACTTCTATATTGACAAGTCTTTGATAGGACGAACTCTTACAGAAAAAAAAAGTGTGTGTGTGTGTGGGGGGGGGGGGTGTAGAAGAAAAAAATTGCATCTCCGTTAATCCGCCACTAAGGGATGTTGTATATAGGGTTGCATTATTAAACGCCCGCGTGCCTCAATAAAAAGAACGTCAAAATTGTCAGAATCTAAAATATAGTGTGTAGTTCATTTAATGAAACAATCACTAGGTGTAAATTTATTATATAAATCTTTTTAATATTATCTATAACTTTTTTAGTAGCAAGTTTTTGATAAGATGAACTCAACTAATGGATGATATTATTAAAAAATATTCTCAAGGGATGAAAAAAAAAAAGATTGAAGAAAAATTATCATATTAAGATGATTCTGATGAAACCAACTCTTATAGAAAAATGAAATTAAAAACTCGCCAAAAGCGGTCAGATAAAATTGTTAAACTGCGTTTATCTCCAATCTTAATTGAGTTTTTGTTGGTGAAATTAGTACTGTAACTTTGAAATCTAACTCTGCCTGTAGTTAGAGCCGGCAGGGATTTTTTTAAATACGCAATGAGTTCATTACAATAAAGAAATATTATTTGAGTTATAGCGAGACATATTTAGTCACGGATGGATTCCATGCATCTGCCATGAGATGTAGAAAAGATGTCCGAAAAAAAAGTTCTAATTCATCTCTAAAGTCACTGCTATCAAATGAGCACCGTAATTCGCTTACATCATGCTTTACCTCATTTTTAAATATGCTATGTTTTCCAAAAGACTTCACTTTTACGTTAACGTGTTTTATAGCTTTTCAGAGAACGTGATAAACATTCTGATTTTCATTCTACTTTTATTTCTAAAACATGGAAATAAATCCTTAAATTTGCCACTGCGTGCGTCTGCAAGTGATAAATCTTTCCACTAAACTGCACCACAATGACTCGTTTCTTATCAGTATATAGCTTTCCCTTAATTTCTTTTATTTTGAATTTGTGAATATATATTATTTTATTTTCGGTTCATAAAAATTACCAAGGCAAATAACGTTATGACCATGAACCCCTTCTTCTTTGCAAAACACAATAATAAATAAATTACAAAACTCTCTCTTTTTTCGTTTGTTTCGCTGCAGACTTATTTTTGTCTATGTAGATTTTTTTTATATATATGTATAATATATATGTATATATATGTATAAATGCAAAAAAGAGAAAACAAACTGACCAGTTTCATTGCTGGGTTTGAAGAAGGTCACCTTGAGAGTTAAAGATGGAACAGCTTATTTTTAAGCTTATTTTCATTTTTATTTTTCCCTCTGCAAGTTTGGCAGAGAATATGCCCCATAAACTGATTGTATAAATAAACTTATATATATTTAAGAAAAAAAAGAAAACTGTTAAAAAAAGAAAGCAAAAAAGTTTTAAAAATAGCTGCTATAATGTTGAAAAAAAAAATCAGATTTTAAAACTCATGAAGATAATATACATTTCTGACAGTAAACTGCTTGATTAAACTAAGAAAGTAAAATTTTAGAATATTTCTTAACATTTAAGGCTGCTAGTCACTCAATTTTCGAATTCCCCTCAGAAGTCTATGTGCGTTTGATTCAATCTTATATTTAAAATATCTCCCTCGGGAAACTAATATCTTTAACTTATTTTTTCTATGTACTCTTCTTAAAGGATGTCTCTTTTCTTCTTAGTCTCTAAATATTTCTAAAATCTGCGCTTAATTTAATATATTATGTGTTAAAATCTCGCGAAATGGGAGTAAAATTTTAACACGTCATTTATTATTAAGCATAGATTTTTAGAATATTTTGATAACTAAGAAAAATAGAGACATCCTTTAAGAAGAGCACACAGAAAAAAAAGTTAAATTTATTAATTTTTTGGGAAGATTTTTTAAATATAAGAATGTATTAAACGTCCATAGACTTAACATTACCGAAAGGCAGCCTTTGAACAGTCGAAAGATCCCGCTACGGGGACATTACACTTTTACGACAAGCGTAAATTACACTTCTTTAATTTTTTGGTTCTACTTTTTTTCACAATTTTTTTCTGCATTATTTAATTGCTAAAATTTTTATATTAGATAAGTAGAATTTTCTGTAAAAAAAAAAATCAGTTTTCAAATTCAAAGATTTTCCAAACTTTGCATTTTAAATTGCTTAAATTTTGAGAGTAGATAAGGGGAATTTTCTGTCCAAAAATACCGGTATTAAAATTCGAAGATTTTGCACACTTTGCATTTTAAATTATTGAAATTTTTAGATTACATAAGTAGAATTAAATTACTGAAATTTTGAGATTAAATAAGGAAATTTTTTGTAAATAAATATCGGTATTCAAATTCAAAGATTTTGCACACTTTGCATTTTAAATTATTGAAATTTTGCGATTAGATAAGGAGAATTTTCTGTCCAAAAATATCGGTATTCAAATTCAAAGATTTCGCACACTTTGCATTTTAAATTATTGAAATTTTTAGATTACATAAGTAGAATTTTCCGTCGAAAAATATCGGTGTTCAAATTCAAAGATGTTGCACACTTTGCATTATTAAATTGCTGAAATTTTGAAATTAGGTAAGGCGAAATTTTTTGTGCAAAAATATTGGTGTCCAAATTCAAGTATTTCACGCACTTTGCATTTTTTAATTGCTGAAATTTTGAGATAATTCAAGGCGAAATTTTCTGTAAAAAAAAAAAAAAAAATACTGGTGTCTAAATTCAAGGATTTTGCACTTTCAGAAATTAAAATAATGCAAAAACTGTTTGTCAGAAAAAATTATACAAATAAATAAATAAATAAAAGAAGTGTCATTGACGTTCGTTGTGAAAGGAAAGTGTGATGCTTTTCCGCCGTTAGCGGTTAAAAGTAATTTTTAAAACATAATTTCATTTTCATCTTTTTATTTTCACCTATCCAAGCTCAAACAATGTCGTAAAAAAAAAGACCTAAATGAACAAGTACTCGAATCTTAAAAAAAAAAATTCACAATGTTGTAATAGAATAATAATAATAATAATAATAATAATAATAATAAAAATACATAAACAACAACAAAATATTTCATAATAAAAAAAAAAAAATCAAAATATTTCATAATATAAAAAAAAGAAAGAGAGAGAGAGAAATAATAATACCATAAAAACTAGTAAAAAACGATTACAAATTTCTGAGAATGAAAATCGATAATAAAATTAGCTTAGAAAGTATTAGAATGATTTTTCAAATAACTCATTTTAAATTTCATCTCATTTATTTATTTTAAATTCACGATTTCGTTCCAAAACGTTCGAGAAAAACTAGTACACGAACAAATATGCTTGAAAAAAAAAATAACGCAGTTAATTAAAAAAGTTATTTTCAACTGAAAACTGGTAATAAAATAAATCTTATAAAGAAGAATATTTTTTTAAGTCATTTTACTTTTAAATTTATTTTTGATGCTTATATTTTTGATCGACACTATTTCAGAAAATGATTGTATTAAAAAGTGCTCCCTTTGTCCCAGAAGAACATTTACATAAACCAATATATTTTAAATAATAACGCAATTACTTAAAAAAAAATACGTTTCAACTGAAAATTGATAATAAAGTTAAATTTTAAAAATAGAATTTTTTTTTTTTAAAGGTATCTTATTTTCAAATTTATTTTCATTCATATATTTTTCAACTATGCAAGTCGAGTATATTTCAGATAAAAAGATTACATTAACAAATATAGTTTTAAATGTGCTACAATTATAGTATTAATTAAACAATAAAAAAAAAATAAGAAAATCATGAAGATTAGGCCTGTCCAACGTTTTGTGCATGTATGTTTCTTAGCTAGTGGCAATGAAATTTGCTAGTACTGATATGCAAAGATGTAGCGGAGGGTATACTACAGTTCCTATAATAACTCTAAATATAGAATACTTAGGGTATACGGTTTATACACAGTATACGCATAAATTTTTTAAAGAAATTTCGTATACACCCTGTTTTTCACATAAAGCTGTAGCGTATAAGTATATACAATCTGGTACTTTTTCGACTAAAACACTGGTGATATGATTTAAAAAATGCAACTATATTACCTCACCGTAGTGGTAGTGACATACAAACGTGTCTTATAATAATTCATATAAATCTCATAGTGGTAGCCATAAAAATCCTTACAACTCAGGAACTCCATGAAAAAAAATGCAGAAAAAAAACATAAATATAGAGGCCTGCTTAAAATTTATGTAGGAGAACGAACCAGAAACCTTCATCGAGCCTTGCAATAATAATAAACAAGAAAGAAAATTCATCCGTCAACTGTATATTATGAAACACTTTCTTACTTATTCAGAATACTGTAACAAAAATTTACCAATTAATAAGATGAAAGATTCCTCCTTGATAAACAATTTGGAAAACACATAACACATCTGAAAACCCAATTTCAACAATTACCGTCCATAGTCGGAAAAATCTTCGAATTCTTTTGTTTATCCCTGTATATAACCTATTGATTTGTAAAAATCCCTGCTGGCCCGGCCTACAGGCGGAGGTAGATTTCGAAGTTAAGTATACTAATTTCACCGACAAAAACTAAATCATATTTAGAGATAAACCCACTTTAACAATTTTATCTGGCCGCTTTTGGCGAGTTTTTATTTCATTTTTATATAATAGCTGGTTTTATCAGAATCATGTTAAGGAGGTATTAAAAAAATACTTTTCCATGCTCAACAACTCGAAATTTTCTGGCACATTTTCAGATTCATTTTTAATAGAAAAAATATGAAACTTGCTGACGTGATTTTTGAAGAGATTTATAAGCGACTTGTGTTTTTATTTTTCGTTCAATTAATTGAAACTTGATTTATAAACAATTATTTTCTCAGTAGAACAATATTTTTCGTTTCTAAGGCAATCGCTTCGGGAAATCCTATTCAAAATGCCCACTTTGACATCATTTTTTGAAAGATATTCTGACTCTATCACAAAAATCGATCATTATTGTACATTATATAATTTTTGAATAAGTGGAATCTACCAATTGGATGCGTTTGAGAGCAAAAATGAATTTAAAAATGAGTCAGAAGAGAAGCAGTTTGGATTTGAATACACCCTTAATAAGATGATTTTTTTCTTCAACCGCTATATATTTTTTATTTGTTTTTGCTGTAAGAATTGGTCCTATCAAAAACTTGTCTATATAAATGTTGTAGACAATATTAAGAAGATATATGATAAATTCATGGGGATTTTATATCTTGTGAATTGACGGAGTTATGGATTTTTTTCTTCTTCAACCCCCCCTTTTTGTTTTCGTTGTTAATTTGTTTTGCGGTACGAATTGGTCTTATCAAAAACTTGTGAATATAAAAGTTGTAGATAATATTAAGGAGATTTATAATAAAATTAATTGGATTTGATATCTTGAGAATTGACGAAGTTATGAATTTTTTTCTCCCAAAAACCCTATTTTTTGCGCCCCTTGAGCCCATTTTTAATTTTATCAAAAATTTGTGATACATAAACTTTTGGCCCTATTTTTAGAAGCAATAAAAACTTTAAACTGATTTGATATGTACAAAAATTAAGAAGTTATGGGGTTTTTCGGTTTTCACGAAACCCCTCCCTATTTCTATCCCCTTGGTCCGATTTTGCCAATTAACGAAATTGACCGAGATTTTATGCCCCTTGATTTTATGTATCAGTTTGGAAAATATTTGTGCAGAATTGTGGAAGTTATCGTGCCCAGAAGAAAGTTATATATATATATATATTTCTTCCATAATAATTCTTATAATTTTTTTTTTTTTTTTTAATACTTACAGCTTTAATTCATAATAATTGACGGTGGTAGGTTATGTTTAATTAATGGTTTTATATATATATATATATAAAGTTTTTTACTGAGGGTGGTTTTGGGTTCTAGGGGTCATGATCGCTGTAGATCTGCAAAATTTTCTCAGAAATTCTAACATAGTGGAGAATGTAATAGGTAAACACTTTTTTGCACCAGAATATTTTTAAAATTTAAATTTGTGAAAAATTTTACCTGTAGCACTTTGTTTAAAAAAATGCGAGTTGATGAAGGTGATATGACCATAAGCAGGTAATATATGCCCATAGGTAAAATAAAATGAAAAAGTTTATTTTTAATGCATAAAAAAACAACAATTATTATAAAGCGAAATTTATTTTTTGAAAATTTAAAAATAATAAAAAATGACCTAAAAAAAAAATGCTGAAAATATTTGAAAGCAATTTAAGAAATTTAACGGTAAAAAATATTTGTATTTTTTTAAATTGCATATGTGGGTAAAATAAAAAAAAAATCTATATTTTCTGGTAAAGTTCATTAGAGCATATGCACACATTCCTCGTGCACAGAATTACGAAAAGCAACATATAATCTGATATTCACATCTCTTTCCATCCGCCTGGCAATATTGGCAATAAAAAGCAGTTTTATAAACGTGTTTGTAATTCTCACCGAGCACTCCAGTATTGAAATTCGCTTACACGCTTAAAAAGAGCATTAATCAAGCATAAATATCATGTATACAAATAATTATAAACACTTTGTTTAAATAAGATAAATAATAAACGTACTACAAACATTTGTAATATGCCAACGCAACTAAGGAGCTGTGTATAAATGACGTTATCACTTTAGGGGGGGAGGGGTGGTCTGGCACTTGATATCCAGTGGTGTAGTCGTAAAAAAAAACAGAGGGTAAACGCTCTAAGCAGAGGGTATACGCTCAAGGCAGAGAGTATACCCTAGACTGTACATACTATAGCTTTCTTGAGAAACAGAGGGTATGCGGTGTTCCTTTAAAAAATCCAGAAGTTATACGGCGTATACCCCCGTATACCCTCCACTACATCCCTGTTGATATCGTTAGATATCTCCGGGGAGAGGGGTTGCTTTTTGATACCGTTATAATTTTTGATAGAACCAAACTTTTCTTTTTTCAGAAACTTTTTCTTTACATCCAAATAGTCTGTTACCTTTTTATTACTAATATTTTTACATGTTTTTATGAAAATACAAAGCCATTAGTAAAGCCATTAAATGTTTATAAAATCATTTCATTCCAAAATTTGGAATTCCCCAACATTTGGCATTCCTGTTCTTCTGGCATATGAGCATATAATCTGTTAGAAGAGAAATCAGGAGCATAATAGGTAGGAAATGATACACTCCGTTTACCAGTAGAGGAAGATATAGAATGTTGTCCACTATTTTGTTGATAAGTTCTGTTTTTAACCTCCCTGGGCACGGGGCAAGTGCAAGAAGTCAATATTACTTTTCAATGCATTATGTAGCAATAAGCTATTTTTAAATAGTAACCAACTCTTTGTGACGTTATTTGATAGAAATTTATTTCATTTATTGATATTTTATTGACTTTAATCATATGTGTATATCAGTGCAAGCGTATAAAAAAAATAATCTAAAAATAAAATAATTTTTAGACATTGACAACGATATCATCTGGTGTGTGAGGGGAGGGGGGAGGTTCTACGAATGATAACGTATGATATTGAAAGGAGGGGGGCGGGAGATTCACAATTAGCAAAATATCGATAGTGTTATATATGTGTAGACCCTAACAAAAAAAACAACAACAATGGCTGCTATCTCGTATACACGTGGAACGTGAATGCAGCCAAAGCGAGACTAAACCAACTCTTCTGGCATTCCGTGACTGGATTCAAGTGCCATTTTCTGGGTTTCATTTAAACTAATATTATTATTACGGTTTTGCCACGTTACCATCAGCTACCTTACTTGAAGTTAACTATTAGGTAGCAATGCTTACGCACTTCAACATTTGAAACTGAGTTCTTTATACCTGCTTTATCTGCTGCTTTACCAGCGGTTTCTAACCAGTTCTCCAAGGAGCCCTAAGGTATCCTCGTGCACTTTCCAGGGGCTCCGCAGCGGTCCAGGAAAATATATAAAATTTGAATAAAATCAAAAGTCCTTCCGACCAGTGCCGGGAGGAAGAGGTAGCTTTCATATTCCTTATTTAAAAAAAAAAAAAAAAAAAAAACTTATATTATTCAAACACACGAAGCTCAATTTAGTGGAAACCGAATATAGGAGATTCAATACTAATTTTTATCAATACTAAATCATTATGAATGAGAATTTCGCGAAATTACTCAGCTTTATCCAAGCTGCTTTTTATTTAAGGTAACTTATATTTGGCTGCCAAATTCGGCGATTTCTTAAAGTGCCTGCCATTTTAAGACAACATGGTGGATGAGGCTAACCAGTGAACTTCGTCGATACCTTAGTAATTGCTGTGCACATGCTCACTCACATCTGAATCGGTTGATATATACGAGTGCTGTCGCAGGCAAAAAATCAGATTTTTCAAAATGTCACCCACGTTAGAAATTGAAACTGCTATATCTCAGCCATTTTTTAAGATAAGGACAAACAAAAAATGCTCCTGAATCCTTATATCAAGGTCAAATACTTAAGAAAGAAACCTTTTTCAATTTCTAATTTTTTTGCACCTCACTTTAAATATAATTTTTTTTAATTTGATGGCCGCCATTTTGAAACAAGATGGCTGATGAAGCTGACCAGCGAACTAGGTCGAGACATTGATGTATACTATCCACATGCCTTCTTACATCGAAATAGGCGAATACGTGTGTTATCGCGTGACAAATACAAGATCGTTTCAAAGTGTTAGCCATGCTAGAAATTCAAAGTGCTGTAATTCAACCATTTTTTAAGATATAAACAAAAGAACAAATTTTCAGAAACAAAAACTGCTCCAGAATCATTGTATCAAGGCCATACACATAAAAAAAATCTTTTTCATTTTCCAATTTTTTAATGCCTTAAATTAAATTTTTTTTAAATGGCAACCCTTTTGAAACAAGATGGCTAATGAAGCTGGCCAACGAACTCAGTCGAGACATTGGTATGTACTATGTACAGAGACAGACCAAGTTACATCCAAATCGGTTCATAAATACGCCTGTTATCGCGTGACAAAAATCTGGTCGTTTTAATGTCAGCCACAATAGAAATTCAAAATGCTATAACTCAGCCATTTTTTTAGATATAGACGAAACAAAACCTGTTCCGGAATCTTTGTATTAAGGTAAAACACATACAAAAAAATCTTTTTCATTTTCTAATTTTTTGGTATCTCATTTTAAATTTTAAATTTTTAAAATTTTTTTAAATGGCCGCCAGTTTGAAACTAGATGGCGGATGAAGCTGGCCAACGAACTATTTGTATGTACTATGTACACGCCAAGGTACATCCAAATCGGTTCATAAATACGCCTGTTATCACGTGACAAAAATCAGGACGTGTCAAAATGTCAGCCACGCTAGAAATTCAAAATGCTATAACTCAGCCATTTTTTAAGATATAGACGAAACAAAAACTGCTCCCGAATCTTTTTATCAAGGTCAAACACATAAGAAAAAAATATATTTTCAATTTTCAGTTTTTTGGTACCACATTTCAACTTTAAATTTTTCTTAAAAATTTAAATGGCCGCCATTTTTAAACAAGATGGCGGATGAAGCTGGCCAACGAACTCGGTCGAGACATTGATTTGTACTACGTATAAACGAAGTTACATCCAAATCGGTTCATAAATACGCCTTTTATCGCGTGACAAAATTCAGGACGTTTCAAAATGTCAGCCATGCTAGAAATTCAAAATGCTATAACTCAGCCATTTTTTAAGATATAGACGAAACAAAAACTGCTCCGGAGTCTTTGTATAAAGGTCAAATACATAAGAAAAAAATATTTTTCCATTTTCAAAATTTTGGTACCATATTTCAAATTTTAAATTTTTTAAAAAATTTTAAATGGCCGCCATTTTGAAACAAAATGGCGGATGAAGCTGGCCAACGAACTCGGTCGAGACATTGGTATGTACTATGTACACACCGAATTACATCCAAATCGGTTCATAAATACGAGAGTTACTGTATGACAAAGGTCAGATATATATATTGATATATATATATCAATTTTGAACGGAGGGTGGTTTCGGGGTCTGGGGGTCATGATCGATGAAAATATACCAAAATTTTTTGAAATCGCTTTCCTCCGAACGGCTGCAATAGGTAACTTTTTGTAATGAAAGCTACCTAATATATTGCATGCAGGAATTTTTTCTAAAAGTGTGAAAACATTTTATTACTTCAAATCACTATAAATGTTTGAACTTTTAAATACCAACTGAAAACGCTTCGATTACTCCTGTTGGTATTTTCATATAAAGTATCAGATACGAACATTAATTTATTTTACAGGTCCTTTTTTTTTCTTTTCGTTCCTCGCATTTAACGTGCTAAAGATTGTGTAACAAAAAATATATTTAAAATAAGTAAGCTAGAAACTTCAGTTTGAACAAAAATATGCGGGGTTAAAAGTTTCACCTCATCTACCATCAATCTCCCTGCATTGTTTGCGGTAAAATGTTAGCAAACAGCTCATTGTTTTCTGTTAAACTGCAGAGGGAAACCATACCGACTTGAAAGATAAACCATTATATTATTTCAAAGGAAGTGCAACAAAATTTTTCCGTCAAAGAAAACTATGTCAACACTTGATGCAATTAATAATGAACTACTATGTTGTGGCAACCACAAAACTTTCTTTTAGATTTCTCAGAAATCATCGAATTTCGGAACCCCTCTTACATGACCGCAATCAAAATTGAAGGACAGTCTATTCCTGTTATGAGGATTCCAAATTCGTGTTTTGCTGAATTATGTGCATATAAACTGGCGATATAAGCATCACATAAATAGAACAAATCATCGATTTGTGGCATCCTCAATTGGAGGATTTTGCCTAAAAACTAATCAGCACCAGTTCACATTAGGATAGAACTTTCCTATGACATTTCATCCTATTCTACGGAGTAGATCGTGAATTAGAAAGCTCACAAAATTTGTGTCACATACAAACAGACTTACGGGCGGATATTTTGTAAAAACAGTCAAATCGTGTTCAGGGCCTTGTAAAATGTATAAACAACCATTAAATCATTAATATAATCGATGAATTAATATAATCCACTTAAAGCTGGCAGTCTTAATATTTTCTTCTTGTATATATAGAAGAAGGTAAAAAACACTGGAAGCTTCCTATCTGATAAGTTACCGAATATATTATACCATTATAAAGATACTTATTAAACCTTGTACTTTGGTATTGTCAGGTGTTAATGAAAACATGATGAAAATTTGTTAATTTAGTCTGCCGTATTCTTTTGTCAAATGACACCCTTAGTTACAAAGTTATCAGGAGGATTCTTCTTTTGGAGACCACAACAAATCAACACACCAGGGGATGAAACCTTTTGAATAAACTATTTTTTTCGAATGAAATACCATGGGAAATTTATGTAGATGATTCATGCGCCGATGATGTGAAGGCAGGTGATGAGTCACAATACTGAAGCCAATGTCACAAATTAAAGATAAGACAAAGAACTCTAAAGCAGCAACAGCGTTCTTCATAGACTCGCGATCCTCTCGAAAAAATGTCTGCTGAACAGATAATAGTGTTGAACGATGCCAATAAATTAATAAACTATATAAATTCACGACCTCTTGAAAGTAGACTTTTGAAATGAATGAAGCTATGCGCAACTATCGTCAGTCCCTTCTGCTGTATATTGAAGTAATGTTCAATCTCCGCGTTTGATGAAACTACGTAACAGAGGTATAGCAACATTTTAAATGAAACATAACGCTCATCTGGCAAAGGTTTCAAATGATGAACATTCCATGTGAAAACTGACATATTTGGTCCATGGTAGCAAATGTGCTAACATATGTTCAGCTTTAATTTCTAGCACGAAATTTCATAAATAATGTATATTTTAAGTCATTACATAAATAATTGCACCTTTAGGTAATGTTAGTTATCAATTTTTAATGCAGATGGAGCACTAATTAAGAAAAAAAATTAGTTTAAAACAACATGTCTAACAAACAGGACAAAATGGCATTTATAGTAGCAAGTTTTTGCTCAATTTTCCAAATATTTTAGTAAAATAAAACTAAATACGTATGATATATAGGTATAAAAAGAGTTATTCTATTCTCTACATTAAAAAATTTCATGTAAGTTTGTTTTTTAATGATAAAATGAGTAATTAATATCAAGGTAGCAGATCTGCTACCACGAGCATTCGTGATCTTTAGCCCATGGTAGCATTTTCGCTACCATATTATTGTCAAAGGAAGTTTGTACTTCTTAGTGTTACCGTCGTACTCAAAATACTTGTTTTACATTTAATTCATGACATTTAATGTTTACATTTAACAACATACTCATGTTATTAAATAAATCAAATAAATTACTTAAAATTTATAATTTCCATATACCATAAAATGAAATTATTTCTGTTTTTACATTTTTGAACAAAATAATGAAATTCCTTTTCAATATATTAAAAGAGAAAATTATGATGTAAATCCGGAGCCAATATTTTGAACTTTAAGAACAAATATGCATACTTCCTAGTTTTAAAAATTCTAAGAATAAAACGTTTTTTATTGAGCCGTAACCACTCAAGTATATTATATTTAGTATAATTGTACTATGTGGTACATATTACACTAGCTAATCCTGTGTAGATCAACTGCCCTGTAGTTTACTATATTTTTAATTAATTGTTGTGTTTATTGTGCGTTACATTTTATTCTGCGTTTTGAATTTTGGCAACAAAAAATAGTAAATCTTATAAGAAATGGCTGCTATTTTGTTTGTTTTTTTTTATTAATTAAAAATGAACTATAATTTATTTAGAATCCGGATTGTTGTTTTTTTTTTTTTTTTTTTTTTTTTTTTTTTTTTTTGTCTCCGCAATATTTTAATACACATGCATATGCAAAATTTCACGATTCTAGCTTCTTAATTGTGTATATTTTTAGAAAGATAGAGTGATTTTTTTTTCACATGTATTAGATAAACAAACCACTCGTTGCCATCGGCAATATAATTTTACAAAAAATCAAAGTAAAATGAGATTTGTTATTATTATTATTATTATTATTATTATCTTATTATTATTATTTGTTATTATCTATATGTATAAATATATATAAACAAAGAAAGAAATTGTTTTAGCATAACCACATGTAAAAATATAATTATTTTCTCAAAATAAAATACTTTTGAAATATGGTAAAATCTTGCAGATTTTATCCTAATTTGTCCATGGTAGCATATATGCACCATATAAAAATCCTTGAAAATATAATAAAAACTTTATTTGACCCACAACAGTATAAATAAGGCAAAAAAAAAAAAAAAAAAAAAAAAAAAAAAATCCATAGTCATTTTTTGTAGGGGAGACCGGGGCTAGTAGGCGCAGTTTTTAGTTATTGATTTTTATTAATTTTTTGTTTGGCATTGGGCTATAAATACCCGGAGTTTTGAGTTTGTAGCTTTTGTAGTTTATGTTTAGCGGAAGCCTAAAGCAAAAGGAAAATTGTGCGCCAACCTACCCCGTCACGGGACAAGTTGTCTATACCTATGGGGTAAGTTGGCACACACTTTATAAAAATTTAAATGCAACTCAAATAAGACACGCAGTTAAGAGAAATCAATTTCATTATCACCAGTAAATTTAAACAAAGGCGTTATCGCCGTACAATGTAAATTCTAAATTATACAGACGTAAAAATAATGAATAAAACATTAACATTGAGTAACTTCTATCCTACTCGATATCATCATCAGAGTTACAGTTGTCACGAATAAAAAATCGAGTGTCTCCGTTTGGGCAAGCCTCGTGTGCCCAAAATCTTGCATTGCAACCACTTTTCTCGGTGTTTGCTGTTTTTCAAGCTACCAGTACACACCAGACACCGAGCCAACTTGCTCCGTGTTCAATGCGCCTATTAGCCACATAATAAATTTCTTCACAAAAAGGACACGTAACCATCTAAGCATAAATAATCCAAGTAAATCACATATGGGGTAGGTACAGTTAATCATACACTAAGAAAAACTGCACAGGTTAAATCGCAATTATTAAGATAAGTATTAAAAATTAGAAAATGAATGAAGCAACAAAAAAAAACTTATAACTGCAAAAAACACAAAATCGTAATAAATGTCCACTGCACGTAGGTAACGCTGCAAAACTAGTACAATGAAGACTGTAAAAAGCAAGAAGAAAGGTACACTGTGACTGATTGCGCAATCTATCCACAAACAGGCGATTTATGAGGACTGCGCCTACTTACGCCTGTAGCCAACTATCCCCGGTCTCCCCTAGTGGGAATTAGAGGGTTAAAGCAAAGCCGCCTAAAGACTACACGCCAAACACAAGGTTTCGTGACGGTCACTTCGCGGGGCTTACGCCAGCAGAGAAGAGCACAGGCTTATTTAAAACATATCAATACTTTCTTCTACATTCCGACTTAATTATCACAGCATACGGAAAAAATTACATACATACTTGTAGTTTAAAGACGCTAATTAAGCGTTTTTCATTCAATTTCGATTACTCCTCAACAGTAAAATTAAAGATACTATATTTATGAAATAATACCACTGTGTCAATGAAAATGTGCCTCAGTATTAAAGTTGAGAGTACGTGAAAGAAAATTGGAACGTTAATAAGGGGGAAAAAAACCAAGTATTAAATTTATTTTAGTGAACAGTTTTTATTATATTTATTCTACTTTGAAATTTAGAAACAATATCAATTATCTACTTTCTATATACTCAAAAACAAGACATTAATATATATATACATATATAAATTTTCAGTTTAAAAACATAACAATTTAATTATTTTGCTTTCAATTATTTCACTTTCAAAAATAAATAAATACTAATAAGTGTGCCAATCAAAACCCACATTTAAAATTAAGTTAAAGTGAAAGCAAAGTGAATGTCAAATAAAAACAAATTTAATTTGTGTTCTATTTTTATTATTTATTGTGGCCTGAAATTATACAGTAAATATTCTATTAAATATTTAGTGATTTGAAACCTTCACATAACAAATTTAGTATAAATAAATAGTAAAATTAAAGCATATATGAAATTAAATATTCATACAGATAAATTTTTCGTACCTACTGCAAACTTTACTTATCAGAAATGGGTATTTTTACATAAACCCATTAGAATTGAGAAACATAAAACTCTCATAATAAAACAAAACAAGGTCATGAAATAGAAAATTATTATTATTATTTTAATTTTGTGTTAGTTTAACATATTATGCAAGGTACAACCAATAGATTTTTTAAAAGTGTACTGAAACATGACAGAGGAAAAAAAAAAAAAAAAAAAAAAAAAGAAGAAAGAAAACACTTTCATCAATCCAAATTACAATTTTCCTAACTTATGTTCATTTTCCTCGGATATTTGAGATTTAACTGCTAAAAAACAGAGAGAAACCCAAATCCTTCCACGAAAATATTTCATTTCCAAAAATAATGTTGTGTGGGCTGTTTAAATGATTGTTCACATGTTTTAAGCTTAAAATAATCAATACTTATGAGATCAAAAGTATAAAGGGCCATGACTAGATCGAAAAATAAATTTATAATTATAGAAAATTTATTTATTGTTATTTTTAATTAAACATTAAAATATATATAAAAACACATACAATTTTTTCGAAGAGGTGTGTGTGGGGGGGGGGGGGGGCTCGCCAACATCCGTTTTGCATAAGGGCGCTGACAAGCCTTCCAAGTCTTATGAATTAATTGTTTACAGTGTTGCAAAAATAGAGATTCAAACATATTATCCCCATATCTTCAGTTTTCACGTATAAGCATGGTTTATGTAACGAATATTATAAAAGGAATTTTTATAAAGATATTAAGAGTTTAAGATTAAAACACAACAATAAATTGGTACGTATACAGGGTTGCCACCGGCGAGTATTTTTCTATTCTATTCGCACCGCTATTTAAAAATTAAATAAATTTTGTAGTATATTTCTCTTGCGAATGTTGTCAAACTGTATGTCAAAGATTTTTGTTTTGAGAAAGTGGTGCAAGTCAGAATAAAAAAATAGTCGCCTGTGGCTGCCCTGCGTATATTGACTGGACTTTAAAAGAAGTAAACAAGATAATATGTGTCCATAGCGACTTTGCTGAAAATTTCTAGTATATTTAAATTTTTAGTATGAAAATACCCATAAAAATACATAAATTTTGTATCAAATTAAATCCCAATCAATTCTGCATACAAAATAATTAGTTATTATTCACACGACAAGTGTTTTCTAATAAATAGACGTTTATTAAAAGTCACTTTAATGAGAGAAAACAGAACAAATTAAAAAAGGGAGGAAGGTGTGACAAGTTAGAAATTACTAAATAATTAGGCTTGTAACTAAGACTTTGGCTGAACATTTTTGAGCATGATTAGTACCCAAAGAACCCAGTCTGATATAAGTTTCAGCTGTCTGGTGCCAATATTTCCGAGTAAATAAAATTCAGAAGTTTTAACCGAAATTTTTGAATAGCAAGAAAGGTAATGTTGCAAATAGCTATTAGCAAAATGTAAAATTTAAACAATAATATTTGTACTGTACTATAGACAAAATTTCATCAGTTTTCAGTGATAAATTCCCGAGTAATAATGATTTTAAAGTTTTTTTTATTAATTTGTTTAAATTAAAAGAACTAATTAAAATTTCCACTTGAAAATATAATAGTTGAGGTAGAAAAATATGTCGCATAGGACATTAAAATTTCAAACTGAATTAGACGTATAGCTTCCAAATTATAAGGAGAAATGTGTTGGCCCCAACAGAACTGACCAGCTCTAGCACATATTAAAATGAAGTTATTTTTACATATTTATAAAGAATATAATTAAACAATGAAAACTTTATTAATTAATAACTTTTTAGATAATTCACCGATTCACACCATTCAAGCACCAATTTTTAGCAAATTACGAGAGACAGGGAATGATACAAGTCTCGATACGATTTAGTGATTTTTGCCACTTTAAATTACTGCTGTTTTTGAAATGAAACAGAAGTACAACAATATCGTTTTGTTTTGAGACACGCACACGGCATTATTGACAATACGATACTGGGATTTAATAGTTAATTTATTTTAACGAAGTTAAAAATAAAAGATATTCTGAACATAAAAAATAGAACTAGTACTAATAAAATATAAGTAGTTAATTTGAAAATAAAACTTACCTTCAAAAGAATGTTCTATTCTTTTAAGTAAACAACACGTGCATACGTTACATTTTAATTCTAAACAACCAGATACAAGTTTCAAATGCTCGGCATTGGTGCCAGCTCCGGGTCGTGACGTCACATATGTGGGTGAATGAAATCGTGTCTGGCTTGATAGTCTTGAGAAGGCTTTGGTTAAAGCAACCGCAAATCGTCTATCTCTAAGAGAAAACGAAGTATTGGTTGAAATGTGCATGAAAAGAAGATATTGATTGCTTTCGTTTTGATAAAAAAGGTTCATTATAAAAATAACATCCAGCTTAAATTTAAAATACAGAAAAACATTCAGGGGCATCTCAAAGTTTTAAAAGACTCTTTTGAACACTGTTTTTCAACAGCTCATTAGAAGACCACAAACGAGACATTTTATTTTAGTAATTTTATCAACATTCTGGATAAGTAAAGAAAGATATTTAGGACAAAATTTAGACTGTACTTTCATGGATGCTGGCAGAACGAGACAAGTGAGGGGCAAAAGTCTGGAACAAATGTGCCTCTGGTCCGCAGCCTAAACCACATTTTTTTTAATGGAGTATATAACCGTGAAATTAGCTAAACTAAGAATTTTTTGTCGGAACACACCCCTACAAGACAATTTTTAAACATATCATATCATATATATATATATATATATATATATATATAATCATTGAATAAACATTACCGACCACCAACAAAAACTGTGAAATTATGAATAAAATGACATTAAACAAAACAAATTGACAAAAATACAGTTCCCCCAACACACTTAACATAGATTCCAGAAACATGGTAAAAAACAGCAGAAATTGAATAACAGAAATGGAATAATGGAAATTTGTAGAACTTAGACAGAATCGCCGGGTCCCAAATACATAAAGCTCCACAAATAAAATGTGCGGTTTCATCTTCATATTAGCCATAAATTAGCTAAAGAATATGAATTTGGGACAACCACACACAAAAAACAGAGAAATAAACCATTGAACACCAATTAAGTTCAAAATAAAACAAGATTAAAAAGGATAGAGGAAAAATAAAAAAAACAAATTACCAAATTGAAAGCCATACCGTCTTAGCATTAGGCATAAAAAATACAATCATTGGAGATCACCAGCACATGTTGCCAAAAAGTTTTTTATATGATGGTGGTCCAAGGATCAACAATTTACAGCATAGCCAAGCACACTCCCATTATATATAACCAGCGCCCTCTATAGATAATTTAGAATTGAGAATGAGCTGCTCCATGTATTCAAATTAATCAGTGTGGTGCTGCCATCTATTGACTTATTTGTAAAATAAAAACTTTTATATAATAAAAACTATTAATAACTATTAATGGATTAAGTTTTAAAGCAATTACTGTTTAGAGATAGATATATGGTAATTAAATAATAATTATAAATATGTTAATAAATATATATACAAATATATTAGGAGAAATTAGTAATTGATATATTAAATCAAATGATATGTAAAATAGTGAAAATGATGATTATTAATGTTTCACATAAATATTTGTACCTTGCTATAACACATCACAATTTAAATTCCTGTGACAACCTTGCATCATCACTTAAATTAATTTATAATTAAATAATAATAATAAAAAAATTCAAATTAAGATGCTAAGGAATTAGTATTAATAATAATTAAATTATGAATATAATAAGTTACATTTAATGTGTCTACAAACTTTCTTAAAAATTTAATACACATAATATAAGGAGAGAGGGCATTTTATTCTCATTTAAGATAGTATACTTTGTATTAGAAATTAATATGATATTGTCCTGAGTACGCTAAAATTTAAATACAAGTTAATCATTAACATTATTAAATATTAATGAATATGAATAAATTTAATATGAATTGATAAATATATAAATATAACTACACCATTCTACATATAAAAGTATCGAATCAACATCCATTATAAAATGTGAATTAGCAACGTAGTTATAAATCAAATGCCCCTCCTTTATTGCTTTTAAAAAAAAAAAAAATTAACCATTGCGTATTATCCAGACAACACCACCCTCCTCCGTATATATTGCATAATGAAGAATTGAAACAGTACTTTCTTTTCCCTCTTCCCCCCTGATTAAAATAAATTTTAACCACTTGAAAAAAAAACAGAACTCAAACATTTTTCTTTGTGCGGTTCAGCGGTGCGCAAGTCTCCTGAAAAAAAAAAGGGGGTGTTCTTTCTCTTAGTGTTTAATTATTTTAAGTAACGTAGGGCGAATGATTTTTTTTATTTTATAAAACAATCATCTCCGAAAAGGAAAAAAATAAATTTCCTAATCGAGGGAGTGGCAACGGCCTAGCACAACTATCCGAAGTTTAGAGGAAGAATATTCCTATAGGCAAAAAATAGATAATTTCTCGACGAACAAGTGTGACAATAGAGCTTGAGTAAGAGTAAACTATTGAAGCTTGTCAGTCAATTTCCTGAATTATAGATATTAAATGGGGATTTCGGTAATACCATCGTATATCACTATCATATATTCATCATTTGTCATCTGTTCTTAGTGTGTCTCAACAGTTTGCGTTGCTATAACACATTTAGTGTTGGCGTGTTTAATTGTTTGAATTTTGCGTAGAATTTGCAAAGCAGAGGTTTATTTTTCGTTTATCTCATTGTCTCTTTCCGTGTTCTTTATTCTTTTCTTTTTAGAAAAATTATAAAACAGATAAAACAGTTATTTGCTTTGTGGTGATTTAAATTTCACGCATATTAAATTTCAAGCTGATTGCTTTTAAACTGATGATGCTGATAAAAACAACAAGTCGTAAATATAAAATAAATCAGATTTGATGAGAACGATACATCTTAATAAAAAGTAATTACAACTAATTGAAACGTATGTTGAAATCAGTTATTTTAGATGTGGTAAGGAGCAAGCAAAATTATCTATTCTGCATTTTGTATTCCTATTCTGTAAAATTTTAGCAGGAAAGTTATCGAAGCAGTTTACAAACTAAGCATATCTGCTTGATTGAGTATTAACTTCCTGGAAGTATCTTTCACGGAAAAGTTTCTTAAGAAATCTTACATGTATTTACCTGGGATAGAACTCTTCAAACATTTAAAGAGATAGAGCTATCTAACGCAATATTAAGCACAATTCACCAGATTATAGAATAGTAGATTTCTTCGTCTGCTGGAGTTATTTAAATTTGAAGTAATGTTACTGACTATTTCATTTGGAGGCAACAGTTAATTAAATACTGCTTGTTCTGAATGATCCAACAACTTCTATAATCGGCTGAAAGGATTAAATTTTCAGAAAATTTTAACCTTCATTTGAGAGCGGGAGCCGGCAGCACAGACAATCACCTCATCGAGTTCACGGCTGAAATTTCAGAATTAGTTAAAACTCTATATGCATATTAAAACGCAATCGGTCTGCCAAGTTATATCTTAGTGGAAAACACGTGAAAACCCGATTTTAGCGGTTGACTCGCACGTTTACTATTGTGTTTTCTTGCTCCCAGTCCTCCATGTTTTCATACTTTTGGGTGCAGGAAAACGCAATAGTAAACGTACGAGGACCGCTAAAATCAGGTTTTCGAGTGTTTTGCACCAAGATATGACTTGACAGACCGATTGCGTTTTAATATGCGTATCGAGTTTTAACACTTTGAGCTCTGGTGGTTGAATTTCTTCCCACTTAATTTTAATCCCCAAATGTCACAACGGCACCGGAACTCGACCAAATTTATTTGAAAAGAGTCTAATGCATTTTTTCTCGTATATTTTAAACTGATTTTTTTGTTTTCAAAATATTGGTGCCAATGTGACATTTGGGAATTGTGAAGAAATTCACCCACCAGAGCTCAAATGGTTAACTAACTCTGGAATTTCATCCGTGAACTCGATGAGGTGATTGTCTGTGCTGCCGGCTCCTGGTCTATTTGTAAGTGAGTGCTCTTTCAAAGCGCTGCATAGTTTGTTGGACACAAATAAATAGAGCTCATTGCCAAAGAATTCGTGCGAAATATTCGGTGGCCGTATTGAATTGGCAATATTGGTAAATAAAGACACAATTTTGTTCAATGGTGCACAAAACACGAACTTTAATAAGCTAAAAGTTAAATTATATGTTTCGAGCTGTTTCTACAGCCGTCTTCAGGGGAAATATGGTGGTTAAATGGCTGAAAAGCTCATAGATGAAGGTTTTCTGTGCGAGAGATGATTTGTCGAACACTGACTAAAGATATGAAAACAAAAATGTAGTGGTGCCATCCAGTGAAAATAATTGCTTATTCATGAAATGAGTCCAAATAATAAAAAGTGTATATGGCAATATTGGGTTTTCAGTATTTTTGCACGAAAACAAGAATTGACTCTTTCTGAATTATGACGATATGACCAATGCATAATAAAACAATTTCATTATTATATTTCTGATTTGAACAAATTATGGCTTCACGATATTATAAGGCACAACAACTTACATACGAACAATTATTTTGAAAAGTCGATTGTCGGATCCACAGTAATTCATTTATGAATAAACAAGACAATAAGCATTCGATTAATGCTAATACAAATTCATCATTATACGAAAATTATTCTGAAAGCAAGTTCGGAATGTTGTAATTTCTGCATTCGAATGATATATAGCTACTCACTCTACCCATGTGGCACCGCGTCCTCAGTTGCTAAAGAGTACAGCACTGTTCTTATGGGGTAAAACTTATGGGGTTCTCTTTTTAATTGCAAGGACAAATCTGCGAGGTGCTATTGGGTGATGGAATGGTTATAGAAGATGAGTTCGATTGTTCAATTCAGTCAAAAATAATGAACGATGACGAAAGAGACTGCATCTGTGACCATATGTGGTGCAAAATGAACTGATTCGCCTAATTAACTAGAACAATAACTTTAACTTTTTTCTTGTACGTGAATATATTCTTCAATGGTTTTAGCGTTTACATGAAGAGGTGCCGCAACGCCGGCATCGGATTCGACAATAATCTCACAGACGACCACCTGAACCTGGCTAAGCTCTTTTGTGAACCAGACACATTTTTATCGGTGTTTTCGAATAATAACTTTTGCTTTATTTATGATCTGCATTTAAATAAGATGACAATTACTGTTGTAAAATAATGATATTAACTAGACGGGACCGTGTGCTTAATCTAACCCTGCCAACCATCTCTTTTGATGATAGAATAAAATCACTTGCATTTGGTCACGATAAATGCATGCGGGATGACTATGTTGAAAAATAATGTAATGTATTCCAATAATTAATAAATATGTTTCTTTACCCGCGCCGGTTTCATATTATTTTATCATGGAAATTACTTCTCGAATAACTCTCGTATAAATACCGATTTTAGTTTTGCGCTTATACGAGCAATGACGTACGAATCGATGTTAAATATAGTCGGCAATGTATGCTTAAATATCAGAAGAATCACAGAGAGACTGCAGCGTAAAAGCTGCAGGAATTAGTTTTGTTACACTATGTTAAAAAATTATATTAGGATTCAGTTTCCAGAAGGTAAGTAAGCATTATGTTCGAGAATATTCGTTTCGACTGCAAATGAGTTATCAGAAATCAAAATTTAAAATATACAAAGGTTCAGTTGGCTAAGATACTGTTATAAGGAGATATGTGATACATCACAATGAAAAATGTCTCCTCATTCAAAAAAACAGATTCATAATTCTTCCACTGTAAAAGAAAAGAACGAAAGAGACGTAAGTAGGCCAATGCGCAAAAAGTATCAAATTAATTCAGACCATTAATTCATGGAAAACGAAAAGTGTCTCGTCGATGAAAAATTGCGATGGTGAGATAGATACATTTTGAAATATGTACATAACAGATGTTATTTACGCCTCATTTAACAGAAGATAAAATGCGAAAAAGCACTTTTATTAGGTTTGTTAAGTGTGTAGTTGGTGCCATTTCCGCATGGTTGATTTGGAGAAAAATAATTTACCTTAGGGGATTCTTTTACTGTCCTTGTAAGTTTGTTTTGCTAAAAATGCTTGTTTTAATACATCCTGTTTTAATTAACTATTAAAAAAAAGGAACTATTTCAAACCTTCCACTCGATCCATTTTTTGAATACAATACTTTTAATCTAAGAAAAATCTCCTTTTTAGATTTTTTAAAATTATTATTCACTCTTCTTTTTAAATTTTTTAAAAACATTTTGTACACACCTATCTGGAACGTCATTTTTGTTACATATACCGGGTGAGCCAAAAGTTCGTTAAAACTTTAAAAACTCATAAAAAAGGATGAAATTATGATAAAGGAGTGCGGTTTGCATGAAAGGGCTCACAAGGTAGTCGGATTTGTTTAGCAGCAAAAAAATTAATTAAAAAATCACATGTAGAGGGCGCTGACGACCCGAAACACATAGAGATCATACATAAGAGAGAGATTGGACATTGAAGAAATGTCCGCCATTTCCGTTACAAAGTAGATGGAACGCTGTACAACGCAGTGCATTTTTTATCAGCGTCTAACACTTTTTATTCTATTAAAATTATGAAAATTTCAATTTATTTTCCTTCAAAGAGTCTTTAGGAACATAAATATAAGCACATTTCCATTTTAATGAGTGAGAATTCTCAGAAAATGCATTTCTTTTTACTCAGCTGTTTTATGCTACGCAGCAGTGCGATTTTACTTAGTTATCGGATTTTGATTTATTTATAGAATTTGTTTTTCCTATTTTATATTTGTTTCTTTTAACAGCAGTGCCTTTATTTAATTTTTTTTTAATCTTTCATTTAATGTTTTGATAACAATACTCATTCTAATACTATATATTTACCAGACTTCTGTATTTAAAAAGAATATCAAAGAGAAGTAGCAGTACGTAGAAACATCATAAAATATTTTCAGCGCACATATTAAATTAACTTTGAATCACACTTTGTTAAATAGGGGTGGTATATCATATGTTCAAATTTTATTGTTTCTGAAATTATCAATGCTAAGATGGTGAAAATGATAATAATTACTGTTATTTTAAAATGCGTAATAAATTATAGTTTTTAAAAAATTGAATTCTATAGTTCATTTCCTATGTGATAATCGTTAAAAATTATTTTCTCAAATATTGCGAAATTAAAATAAAGTTCTTACATTCCCAATCTTCCCCTGCCCACTACTTTAGTTAGTAAAAAAAAATAATAAGAAGAAAAAAATGCATTTTCTGATAATTCTTTCTCAGTAAAATGGATATGTGCTCATATTTATATGCTCTGAAAGGCTGTTTGAAGGCATATAAAATGAAATTTTCATAATTTTAATAGACTAAAAAGTGTTTGACGCTGATTAAAATGCATTGCGTTGTACGGCGTTCCATCTACTTTGTAACGAAAATGGCAGACATTTCGTCAATGTCCAATCTCTCTCTAATGTAGGATCTCTAGAAACACAATCAACAGGACAACAATACACTCCATTCTTTTGTTCTTCCAATAACAAATGTTCAACATGACCACCAGAACATTCTACGACACAACTAGGTTTTGTCGTAGTACCTGTTTATTATGTTTCGTGTCGTCAGTGCTCTCTACAAGTAACTTTTTAACTAACTTTTTTTTTGCTGCTAAAAAAATCCGACTACCTCGTGAGCCCTTTCTTGCAAACCGCACTTCTTTAACATAATTTCTTCTTTTCTTTATGAGTTTTAAAGTTTTAACGAACTTTTGGCTCACCCGGTATTATAAAGCACCTATTTCGAAAATTTTTCTTCAAAAATATTTGTAATCAAAAAACGGACCTTCAATATTTTTAGCTGAATTTACTTATATTCCGTTACGTGCCAGACATTAGATCCTTTATTCAGCCGATAATGAAGATTCTTTGTTTTGCAAAAAATACTTGATTTAAATGATCCCGTTCTAATTAACCCTTTATTGAGAATGCCAACTTGGCGATGCTTGCCATTTTCTGTTAGTCGGCACTGTGGCAACCCCCTTTTTATTGTTTTCCGATTTTCTTTTCAGTGTAGATGTAAAGTTTGTTTTGAACCGGTCTGACGGTAATAATGGAACTCTCAAATGAGAGTAATAATAATATTAATATACCTATATATCTGTAAATAAATGTACATATAAGTTTTTTTAAAGAAGAAGTTGTTTAATTTGAACCGCAGAGTGTGTTTACTTGTTTGATATATATATTAGAACTAATTTATGAAGACGTTTTTATTCTTCGATGCATTATGGAATAATTTGAATTTACCGAATCTGCAGTCTGAATGACAACGTATCATTTTTCTGGCGTCAAAGCTCCAGGATGTCTGGATTTCATCATCGATTGAGGTAAGTACCTCAAATTAAATTATATTGAATAAATAGAATTATGAATATATTTATTAACTGAACTGTATCGAATAAATTGAATTCTTTATTTTATGATGGATTACGAAACTTTGAGAAAAAAAAAAGAGCTACGATTCGTAGTCAAACTACGAAAATATTTGATAAAATAAGGGATTTATTAGATAATACACAAGAATTAGAGCTTGAGAATAGAAAATCACAGCTGGATCTTTTTAAACAGCAATTGAATGACAAAATGAAAACTTTAAAATCATTAAATTCTGAAATTGAACCACTGGTTCCAAGTACTGAATTTGAAAAAGAAATCGAGAAATCGGAATCTTATAATGAGAATATTATTGAATGGAAATATAAAATTTCCAAATTTTTAAATGATAACACAGTTACTCCTGAAACTAAACAAGATTCTTCAGACATTGAAAGTGATAGTAGTGGCAACAATAGTTCTCTACTAAAAAGTCAGAAAATTCTGAATCAAAATTTGATTAAACTTCCTAAACTTAATATATCTAAATATTATGGTGATTCGTGTTTATGGCTCGAATTTTGGAGTCAGTTTTCGAATGCGATTGACAATAATGAACATTTAACTCCGATTGATAAATTTTCCTACTTAAAGTCACTTTTGGGCGGAAGTGCTGCAAATACTATAGCAGGCTTTTCGCTGACTAAGGAAAATTATGCTCATGCTATAGAATTATTGAAAAATCGTTTTGGTCGTAATGACCTGGTAATAAATAGTCACATGACTAAACTGCTAAATTTGAAACCAGTACGAAATTCTAGTAACATTAAGGCTTTTAGAGATTTGTATGATGAATGCGAAATTCAAATAAGAAATCTTAATTCTTTAGGTGTTGCCTCAGGTTCATATGGGCACTTGTTATGTCCGATTCTTCTGAAACTTATTCCATCAGATATTGCACTAGAATTTAATAGAAAACGAATTAAAAACACTGACTGGGATGTTAATGAGCTGATAAATTTCATTAAAGATGAAATTGAATCTCGCGAGACCACTGTCCAATTAAACCATTTTGAAAAAATCCCTGAGAAGCAGGAAAATTATAAGAAAAATTATAAAAAATTCATTCCATCAGCTTCTGCCTTAACCACAAATATTAAAAATAACTGCATATTTTGTAATCAAACTGATCACGATACTGAAAAGTGTAAGTCTTTCACCATTCCGGAAATGCGAGAAAAATTAAAAAGGGAAGGAAGGTGCTTTAAATGCTTCCGTAAATTTCACATCGCGAATTTTTGTAAAATTTCGAATGAAAATTGCAAAGTGTGTGGTAAAACATATCATCATACTATACTTTGTAATTCTAATAAAAAAACAGAAGAATCAAAAAATTCAGGTAGTATTATTTCCTCCGTATCTCATTGCAAAGGCAATATAAATAATATCAGTAGAGAAGTAATATTGCAAACAATTCATGTAAAAGTGGAAGCGGGTGAAAATTCAGAAACTGCTCTTTGTTTATTTGACTCTGCTAGTCATCGAACTTTTATTACAGAAAATTTAGTTTCAAAATTAAAACCTGAGGTCATTAGAAAGGAAAAATTAATTGTCTATACTTTCGGTTCGAGAAAATCTGACGAACGATGTTATGATGTCGTTAAGCTAAAGCTAATTCACTTGACGAATAGAAAACGTAGTATAATAATTGAAGCATTAGTCACACCGCTAATAACTAATTCTTTGATACAAATTCCTCCTCTTCCAATCAAAATTAAGAGAAAACTTTCCAAATTTCGTCTTGACACGTGGGAACATTTGGAAAATAGTGATGTTGATATATTAATAGGAGCTGATTATTTATATCAAATTAATGACAAAACATACCCCATAAATAAATCATTGTTCGTCTGTGAAAATTTATTTGGGCATTCCCTCTGCGGGACAATTGACGTAAATAAAAATAGTGAGAGTAAGCAAGCTGGGGTCTTGTCCACTCAGGTTATGAAACCTATTCAAAATGATTTGAAAACATTGTGGGAGTTAGAAACTTTAGGGATGAACACTGAAGAAAATATTTCTGAATTAGATAAAGAGATAATCGAAAAATTCGAAAACAATTTGCATTTTCTTGAGCACCGATACGAAGCTAAATTGTTATGGAAAGATGATAGAAGAGATTTAGGAAGTAATTATAACAATGCTAGAAACCGATTTATTAACTTAAATCGAAAATTGCTTAAAGATAAGGAATTATTGCAGAAATATAAAGAAATTGTGATTGAACAGGAATTAAATAACATAGTGGAAGCATGTTCTAATAAAACTGTAAATAGCGGTTATTTTATGCCCCACCGACCTGTCTTGCGAGATGATAAACCCACAACTAAAGCTAGAATGGTATTTGATGCTTCCTCAAAAGAAAATAGCAAATCATTAAATGATTGTTTGTACGGTGGCCCAAATTTGAACCCCGATTTATTAGAAATTATTATTAATTTCAGAAAATTCAATACTGCGTTTTGTGCAGATATTGAAAAGGCCTTTCTTCAAATTTCTGTAGCTGAAGAAGACCGAGATTACCTTAAATTTCTTTGGTTCGATAATGACGCAAACAACTTTTTCAAAATTTTAAGATTTAGACGTGTACCATTTGGCGTTACATGCTCACCATTTATTTTGGCTGCCACAATTAAACATCATATAAAGAAATATCGAGATCAACATCCAAATGTTGTATATATGTTAGATAATTCCCTCTATGTCGATGATTTAATTTCCGGATCAGATTTAGATAACGAAGCTTATTATTTATCAGTTACAGCTTCTGAAATTCTTAAAGAAGCTGGGATGAATTTGAGGAAATTAAAAACAAATTCTATTAAACTTAGGGAAATGTGGGAATCTGGTAACTTAGGTATAAGTGAGGAAAACACAGGTAGTATCTTAAAAGTGCTTGGACTGATATGGAATACTGAATCTGATATTTTGAGGTTAGATGCGCAGCCCTTTGAAAAATATTACATCGATGATCCCACGAAGCGAACAGTTCTTAAAATGTTACTGAAAATTTATGATCCATTAGGATTTGTGAATCCATTTGTAATACGTATTAAAGCCTTGTTGCAAGAAACATGGCAAAGAGGTTTAGAGTGGGACAATAAATTACCTGAAGATTTGAAATGCGAGTGGAATACTTGGTGTTCAGAAGTTGTACATTTACGCACATTTGAAATAACCCGAAAATATTTTCCTAATATGATAAACATTTCTGAAAATTCACAAATTCACATATTCTGTGATGCTAGTCCCAAAGGGTATGGAGCAGTTGCTTATTTGCGTTCCATTTCATTAACTGGCGAATTCAAACAAGTTTTGTTTGGAGTAAATGTAGAATAGCCCCCCTCAAGAAGTTAACTATTCCACGGCTGGAATTGATCAGTGCAGTAGTTGCCGCTAGAATGTGGAAATATTTAAAACAAAAATTACATATTTCGAATTTAAATATAAAGTTATGGTCGGACTCAGAAATAACTATCTGTTGGATTAGGGGTTCTACTACAAACTGGAAACCCTTTATTTCCAATCGTGTAACCGAAATTCAGTCATTGACAGATCCAAAGGACTGGAATTATTGTCCCGGAAAAGAAAACCCTGCAGATCTGCTTACGCGAGGGGAAAACTTATCGAAGTTAATGGGTAATAATGTATGGTGGTGCGGCCCACCTTGGTTATCACTATCAGAAGATATGTGGCCTTCAAAAAGGGCTATAGAAATGGTTCCCGAAGCTTTTAATGAAATGAAAGCAAAACCAAATTTAACATTATTGTGTAACGAATCAAACTCTATTCCTAAGCCAGTATTTGATATGGCAAAGTTCAGTAGTTTAAATCGCGTGTATAATATTACTGCTTGGATAATGCGTTTTATTCATAATGCCAATTCGAAAAATCCTAAAATTTTAGGACCTTTAACTACCTCAGAAATAGAAATAGCAGAAAAATACTGGATTAAACAAACTCAGGAAACTTCATTTAAAGTTGAAATAGAAGCACTTAAACAAAAAAAACCACTTAATAAAGATTCTTCTTTGTACAACCTTAATCGACAATTCGATGAAAATGACTTACTTGTTTTATCCGGAAGACTTCAGTTTTCTGAAGTTACAGAGCAGGAAAAACATCCGTGGATACTTCCTAATAAATCTTATTTTGTAAAATTACTAATTAAGGATGCTCATGAAAGAATGTACCATTTTGGTGTAGCTGTCACTTTAGCTCACCTTCGTGAAAGGTATTTTATATTAAAGGGAAGAAGATTTGTAAAATCCGTCTTAAGATCGTGTATGATATGTCGAAAACTTAATGCTATTCCTGGAAAGGTGGAAATAGCACCTTTACCGAAAGATAGAATCATCAAAACACCAGTTTTTGAAACCTCTGGTGTCGATTTTGCCGGTCCGATTTATTATAAAACTTCTGAAGGCACTGGGAAGGCTTATATTGTCGTATTCACATGTGCTGTAACCAGAGCGATTCATCTAGAGTTAGTCACCAATCTAAGTACTGAAACCTTTATCTTAGCACTACGAAGATTTTTCTCTAGGAGAGGTTTCTGCAAAATAATGTACAGTGACAATGCCAAGACATTTTCTAAGGCTGATTTGGTGTTAAAAGATGCTTGGGAAAGAATTTCTAAGCAAGAAATTTTTGATTACTTGAGAAAGAATAAAATAATATGGAAGTTTATAATTCCCAGGGCTTCCTGGTGGGGCGGCTTCTGGGAAAGGATGGTCAGATCAGTTAAAACACCTTTAAAAAGGGTTCTAGGAAAAACTTGTCTCCGTTATGAAGAGCTAGAAACAATACTTACAGAAATTGAAGCTGTGATTAATTCACGTTCCTTATGTTATCTCTACGAAGAAAATGCTGAACCATCACATTTAACGCCATCTCATTTTTTAGTTGGTAAACGATTAATGTCCTTACCTTCTTATGGATTACCAGTCTGTACGCAAGAGAAATCCAATAAGATTTTGTTGACGAGAAAATATAAATATAAGCAACAAATTACTGACCACTTTTGGAAAAGGTGGAGAAACGAATATTTGTTAGAACTTAGATCTGCTTTTCAAGTGAAAAACATAAATTCATCGCCTCAGTTCAAAGTTAACGATATAGTGATAATTCATGATGAAAAGCTCCCAAAACATATGTGGAAGTGTGGTCGTGTTAAAGAACTCATATTTGGTCGTGACTCTAAAATCAGATCATGTGTATTACAGACTGCAAAAGGCGATCTTAAACGACCTGTGCAATTGCTATATAATCTTGAATTGGACTTAGTGGACTAAAAGACACTAAAACTCTTACACTAAAAATAAGAACTATTACCGAACATTTAATTTGTTTTGTTACTCATATTTACCCTTATTATTGTTTAATTTTCATACAATTCATGTGTTTTATTTTCTTTCGTAGATTGCAGCATTCTTATTATTTTTGCTTTTATATCTGTAGCTGTATGTATCTGAAAATTTGTCATGTATGTAAGTATATTCTTATGTTTATTAAATTGTTTAATATAGATGCTGAACTAAGTGTTCAGCCCGGGGCAGGATGTTGAGAATGCCAACTTGGCGATGCTTGCCATTTTCTGTTAGTCGGCACTGTGGCAACCCCCTTTTTATTGTTTTCCGATTTTCTTTTCAGTGTAGATGTAAAGTTTGTTTTGAACCGGTCTGACGGTAATAATGGAACTCTCAAATGAGAGTAATAATAATATTAATATACCTATATATCTGTAAATAAATGTACATATAAGTTTTTTTAAAGAAGAAGTTGTTTAATTTGAACCGCAGAGTGTGTTTACTTGTTTGATATATATATTAGAACTAATTTATGAAGACGTTTTTATTCTTCGATGCATTATGGAATAATTTGAATTTACCGAATCTGCAGTCTGAATGACAACGTATCACCCTTAAATGCCTGACTTTTCAAAAAGCATTCACAAAATGTTTTTTGGCTTCCATTTTTTAAATAAATCATGGGAAAAATACTTAAATAAAATCATATTTTGTTTTAAGTATCGTTTACGGCTAAAAAACAGTTTGTTACTAATCGGCAATACTGGTCTTTAATTGAAAAAATAATTTTCCTTGATAAAATTCTATAGTATTAAACACTCATGAACTTTAAGAACTATGATAAGAAATAAATTTTACATGCTCACTGCAGAACAAAATAAGGCATTTCGCAAGCTTCCAAACAAAACAAAAAGTACATGTAGCAACAATTGAAAAAATAAATATATCTTTATTCTTAAACAGCTCAAGTGTTGCTATCTATATGTTGAAAATTGATTTAATAATATTTTCAGAATGTATTTTATTGGCAAAATTAGGCATTATAGCTTCAATATTATTCTAATAGTATTTTAGAGCCTAAATTGGGAATGTTGCCGAAAGGCAACACTCGGCATTTAAGGGTTAACTTAAAAGAAGGGATTCTTCTTCTTCTTTTTTTTATTTAATTGGTTTGTTGACCCATAGTCTCCTTATTCAACTAATAATTTTAACTAACTTAACAGAAGGAAATGTTATTATTTTTTATTTAATTGGTTTGCGGACCCATAGGTCCTTTATTCAACTAATAATGAAGATTTGAAAGCCTAATTTCAATTGTTTTTTTTCCCATACACTGCTAACTAGTTTTCCTAGTATAAAAGTTAAGTTATCAAAGTTAAGTTTAACTTCACAGTTACCCACAACTCGGGAAACCTTTCCGTTATTTACAGAAGTTGTCACTAGAGGAACGAATCACAAACCTGTAAGTTTCCAGAATAACACAAACAGATTTTTTTTTTTTTTTGAAAATTTACGTGTCGCGAATGGACTCCTTTACTTGAAAAACGATTCCGTAAAACTCGGAATTTTTTTTGTTTTCTGTAGTTTCGGATTGAATTTTCTCGACAAACTTCCTCAAAACAAGAAAAAAGGAAAGAAAGAAAAGGAAATCGCAGTTTTTGCAGAATTCCGACTTTTGTTTCTAAGTTTCTTTCACTCTAGTATATCAAAATATCTGTAATTTCAAAATTCTATAGCAGCATCTATAGCTGCATTTTACACTAGGGTCATTCTACGTAAAACGTGACCTTTTTTGGTACATGATAGTTAATTTTTGACAAAATATCGCTCACCCTGAAGAAAAGTGACACATCTCGACAAAAGTAAATTTCACAGGAGAGGCAAAATAAAAAAAAAAAAAAAAAAAAAAAAATCATGTTTTCACTATAACATGAAATTATAACACTTAGCTCTGCATACAGCAGGAAATCCGTGCATAAAAGCATAAAACGACATGGCATGATGAGAAATGAAGACATGAGGTTTGAAGTGTTGAGTAATTTTACCTCCCGACACAATCCACCCCCCTTCTGTGGTCATGAATGGACATATAGCTTAATAAAGGGATTTTTCGGATAACTACACTTATGAAACGTTTAATGTAGCCAGACGCACCTATGATAGGACAGACTTATTAGTGGAATGAAACGCGAAATGAATTTTTGCGAGATGTGTCACTTTTCTTGCGGGTGAGCGATATGTCTTTCAAAAATGTTTTTGATGTTTTACAGAATAGAGCATTTAAAGTAGCTATTCGATCAGCACTGATGATTTATTTATTTCAGATGATTTATTTATGATGAGTTTATTTATTTATTTATTTTAATGAATGGGCGTATAACTATATTCCCAGGGCTTATTTTCTAACAAAAAATTCCGGAGCCCTAATATTCTGTGGTACCGGTACTAACAACTGTACCGCTCCTCCCTACCCCCCTGTCACTCCAATCTGCTTATTTATGTTTAGTGCATTATTTGCAAAATTTAAAGTATTTTTTTTTCTCTAGCAAAATAAAAATTTTAAATATATCTATCAACATATCATATAATTTAAATATATCTATCAGCATATAACTGTCAATTATTCAACTTTTTAGTTATCACTCCTTCCAAATAGTAATTTGGAAGGAGTTAATTTTAGTGTTAATTAGTTGCAGAATTCTGCGATTAAATATGTTAAGGATTATGATTCGGGAATAGTGTTAACACAAAAAGGGATAGTTCACAACTATGTATTTTTATGGAAAAATGCCTACTATCACAAAAGAAAATCGAACTGAAAGCAAATTCATTGTTCAGTCTCTTGAATGGCGAAGTATGAACACGTCGCAGACATCAATGCCAGACATAAATTTGCAAATATCACTAGAACAGAAAAACACGATTTCTGTTTTCCCTTCATTTTGATCAAAATAGCATTAAAATGATTTGAAATAGAATATAATACATAATTTTGAAGGAGGGTGAGTTTTTTTTTCTTCTATACATGAATAAGTAAAATTTTGAATGTAAGACAGATTGAGCTTGAGTCAGCCCAATCCCAAAAATTAATATAAAAATCGAGTCCGTCTTATCTATCTCCTACGTGTGCAACACATTTCGTCACACATAAGTGTTTTGATTTAAAAGAATGCAAAAGTTTGGAGATGGGAAGGAAAGGAAAGAGTAATTTAGGCTTCGGTTTTTCGGAAGGATTGATTTGGGCTCCGGAGCCCTGTATTGAATTCCGACAAATATTTAAATATTTAATAAAAACAAAGAAGTACCGGAGCTGGACTCCGGCGCAAATTAAGCCCTGTATACCTCCGTTAATTGCGTCACCTAAGTTCTTCTGTTAGCCTCTTCACTTACTTTGTGAATGTAATAAATATATTATTCATTCAATAATTTTTAATTTTTTTCCTCACCAAGCAGAGCACTCATCGGTAGAAATGAAAACCTGATCACAAAATATTCTTTTTTTTTTAATCTCCTAGCTTTGTTACTTTAATTCAGCAGCTAATTTCAACGCACAATATTATTTATAAGTAAAACTTAGTCATTTTTATGGGCGTTCGTAATTATGTAAATACTCAGCACCTATAGTCGTCATCTGGTTCGTTCGTCTGTCTGTCTGTCCGTCCGTCCGAAATGTTTAAAGAATGCGTCATGTTTTTGCATACAGCTGTTCATACGGGCGATGATGCAACTTTGAAGGATGCTGTTGAAAACTCATGTAGAAGTCAAAGCGTTGTTTATACAGTTGTCGATACATTGAATGCCAGATTTGAGTAAATATTTTTTCAATAGAATAGAAGCTTCTGAAAACAGTTATTTTAAGGGCGAAAAAAGGAAAATGAACATAGAAAAGATTCTTTCTAAAATAGCTACGGAAGAACAAGAAAAACATTTTTTGATTATTTCATTATTTCACTGCCTAAAGTTTAGTTTATCTTTTATTGAGTTGAGGAATAAGTCATTGTAGTTTACTAATATTGCTATTTTATTATTATTATTACTACTACTATTATTATTATTATTAGATGCGTTCGTGATTATATAAATACATAACACCTATAGTCGTCGTCCGGTCCGCCCGTATGTCCGTCTGTCCTCATATAACAGAGCAAAAAGTACCCAACTGAATGGTTTGAAATTTAATATATATAATCGTTGCAGAATTTTGTCGAGTCATTTCAAATTTTATGACAATCAAATCAAAACTTAAAAAGATATCAATAAAAGTTTTCTTCGTTCTATTAAATACTAACATACGTAATTAATTCAATCATATTCCATGATAGGTAATGATTCTAGATTGCCATAGGTGATTACGTCATACTTAAGATGGAGTCCTATTATTTCCGTATTATTGAATTTAATACGTATAATCGTAATAAATTTTGTATTCATGCATTTTTGGCATAAGAGTGCAACAGCTATTGCACCAAGATCTGAATATTTATAAAACTAGTTATAGTACGAATACACCTCATTTGCCACGTTTGACGTACATTTTGCGACTTGTTTCATTAAAATTGCGTCCCTCACTTTCTTTATCAGATCCCGAATGCGATGAAATGCTATATTTTCCCTTTTCCATAAAATAATCACCTTGGTTCTTCTGTTCGCCGTGAGTAGCATTCTTTTTATCAGAAAAGCACACTTGTTTAACAAATGTTATATAATCCGATCCATTCATTTAACTTTCATTTCAACCGCAAATAATAGTTTCCAAAAAAAATGATTGTATATACCCTCCATTTTACTTCCTCATGAGAGAGTGGTTGCCTGGTGGTTGCCGAGGTTTGTTTCCGAAGTTTTCCAAGGACATCAGATGTTACGTGCTAGAGAACTAGATTTCAAGGTCAAAGCCAACTGAGAGAACATTGCAATATTTAATTCTAAGGATGGTGTTGTCACGTGACTTTTTCAGTGATGCCCCAGAGCATAACTCTGATTGCCTAGTGCTCGCGTTTAGAGATTTTCTGGTTATTTGTCCACGAGTTAACCGTGTGGAACAGACTATCAGAAATGATAAGTTTTCGCTCACATATGTTTCTATTTTCTTGTTTTTCTTCTTTACTGCTTCGAATAAATGAATATTTTCTCCGATGATAGCATTTCCGTTTTACTTTCACTATTTTTTTTTTATCAAATGACGAAGCTGCTCATTGATTTCAATCACTAATGTGTCGTTTATGATAAAATTACCTTCATCATTGAAAGATCTTTGTTGTTTCACTATTAAAAAAAAATACCGATTTTACAGGAAAAAAAAAACTGTCAGGTCGGACGCTAATAAAAACTATTGATTTTACGAAAACAATATGAATTTATTGCGAATTTTCTGTTATTTTAACAGATTTTATCCGTAAGTTTGTAATAAATACGGGTTATTTCCGCAAAACAAGCAGTTTTTTTACGGACGTCCTCTGGTTGACAATTTTTCCCAGTAGAATCAAGTTTTTTTTTTTTTGTTGTTGTTGTTTTTGCAGTTGTTATTTTCTCAACCCTTTTCCTAGGTTTAGCTTTCATCCCATTAAAAAATGTTATACGAAAAATTTGCAACTACAAAACACATCTCTGTTAAACATAGGATCACAATACATTTATTCACACTTTTCTTATAAGAATTGTGAGATTTCCATAACAGTATTTTTTGTTAATTAATCTAATTATTCTTGTAAATATTTTGCAAAAAGAGCTCTAACTACTGATTTATTAAATCAGTTTTAATTAAAAAAATTATCTAAAAATCTAATTATTATTATATATGTTGTTCTGGATATTTTAGACATTAACGTAAATAATTATTCAGGTGAAGCAATTTTTTTATTCAAAATTCAGGATTTAAAAGTGCCCGGGTGGAAGAAAATTCATGAGGCCATAAATATTTTCGCAGTGCACAAAATATCCTATGTTCTCTCATTGGGTGCCCACAGGTTTGGGCCTGGGTGTAAAATATTATCGGACCTTAATTTTTTATTAAAAAAAGAAGAAAGAAAGAAAATAAAAGTATTCAAAATTCAGGATATAAAGGGTTAAAAGTGTCCGGGTGGAAGAAAATTCATGAGGCCATAAATATTTTCGCAGTGCACAAAATATCCTATGTTCTCTCATTGGGTGCCCACAGGTTTGGGCCTGGGTGTAAAATATTATCGGACCTTATTTTTTTATTAAAAAAAGAAGAAAGAAAGAAAATAAAAGTATTCAAAATTCAGGATATAAAGGGTTAAAAGTGCCCGGGTGGAAGAAAATTCTTTAGCCATAAATATCTTCGCAGTGCACAAAATATCCTATGTTCTCATTGTGTGCCCACAGGTTTGGGCCTGGGTGTAAAATATTATCGGACTTTAATTTCTTATTAAAAAGAAAAAAAAAAGAAAGAAAGAAAATAAAAGTATTCAAAATTCAGGATATAAAGGGTTAAAAGTGTCCGGGTGGAAGAAAATTCATGAGGCCATAAATATTTTCGCAGTGCACAAAATATCCTATGTTCTCTCATTGGGTGCCCACAGGTTTGGGCCTGGGTGTAAAATATTATCGGACCTTATTTTTTTATTAAAAAAAAGAAGAAAGAAAGAAAATAAAAGTATTCAAAATTCAGGATATAAAGGGTTAAAAGTGCCCGGGTGGAAGAAAATTCTTTAGCCATAAATATTTTCGCAGTGCACAAAATATCCTATGTTCTCATTGTGTGCCCACAGGTTTGGGCCTGGGTGTAAAATATTATCGGACTTTAATTTCTTATTAAAAAGAAAAAAAAAAGAAAGAAAGAAAATAAAAGTATTCAAAATTCAGGATATAAAGGGTTAAAAGTGTCCGGGTAGAAGAAAATTCATGAGGCCATAAATATTTTCGCAGTGCACAAAATATCCTATGTTCTCTCATTGGGTGCCCACAGGTTTGGGCCTGGGTGTAAAATATTATCGGACCTTAATTTTTTATTAAAAAAAGAAGAAAGAAAGAAAATAAAAGTATTCAAAATTCAGGATATAAAGGGTTAAAAGTGCCAGGGTGGAAGAAAATTCATGAGGCCATAAATATTTTCGCAGCGCACAAAACATCCCCTGTTCTCATTGGGTTTCCACTGGTTTGGGCCTGGATGTAAAACATTATCGGACCTAAATTTTTTATTTAAAAAAAAGAAAGAAAGAAGGAAAAGAAAAGTGCATTAACAAATGCTGATAGCTCCTATAAGTTGCACCTCTCTCTTTTATAGGCTAGTCTTGATTGAAAGCGCTTATGATTGACTAAATGTAGAACTTTTTCACAGTACAGTAGAGCGCCGATTATCCGAACCTGTCGGAACCAGCACTTAGTTCGGTTAAGCAAAAGTTCGGGTAATTGGACAGGCAATTTTTGTGATGTTTCTAACTGTGCCGAAATGGTTAAAATGCATTTTTTTACGTGCAACAAGATTGTTTTTTTATGGGGCAAACATATGTTTTTAAAAACATAGTAGTGGATAAGTAGATTAAAAAAATTCTTCTGTGCGTTCATAATTTTCCTTCGCATTTTAAACTGGCTTAAGTTGGAAGCTTTTAGTGCTAGCATGTATATGGCTTTTTCCCTTGTCATTTTTATCTTATTATTATTATTATTTTTGTATTCTTTATGATTTTCCGAACGGCAAAATGAAATTTAAGCAAAAAAATCATTTTTTTTTTCTTTAAAGAAGAAATTCTTTTCAATACTACCATATCACGAATTCTTCCCAAATACATAAGTTGGATAGGATCAGCATTATCCTATCGGTCCAACCATTTCATTGCTGTTTGCAAACATTCTTCAAAGGATGGGATTATGTGATGGGCCTGGATTATTATCATACTATTCGTTTTCATTGCCCTCGAAATTTTGCGCTTCTAAATTGCGTGAAGATAGACAGTCTTTTTCGGACAGATATGAAAAAAAATTGAGATAGATTCGAGCGGAACATTGTGCGAATTAATTTGCACCGATCGATCCAGAAAACGTTTTCGATTTCAATGGCAGTCCTGAAAATATTTCAGACAAAAAAGGGGTGTTCGGATAATTGGACAGTTCGGTTAATTGGAGTTCGGATAATCGGAACTATACTGTATAAAGTTCTTTTATGCACGTGTGTTAAATATTAGAGGTAACAAGCCTTTGATATGTAACGAAATAAAAAATAAACAAAAGTTTAAATGCTGAAAAGTATTAAAATTCATAAAAAGTTAGTTTAATGCGAAACTCAATTACTATGAATTATTTACAAACTCCAGATTGATTTAAAAATGACATTAATATGGTCACAAGAAGCTCGTGAATGAGGAAATGAAAAAATAAAAACACAAGCCTTCATGAAAATACGATGAAAGAGCAGATTTGGTTATTGTTGAATACAGAAAGAATGTCATATGCAGAAGAAATAAAGCAATTGCACTCAGTTAGTTACTCCTACTAAGTTGCCCTCTGAAAATAGTTTGTCAAGCTTTAATTTTTTTAAATTTTATTTTAATGTAGTTTAATAAAACTTAGGCATAAATGGGCTCGATAACTTTATAAAGTAGTTCTGCTATCTTCCATTCTTATCGAGCCACCTTTTGGCTACAGATTTTTAAAATCAAGACGTTTAGACCTGTTTTCCTGAAAAGAAAAGAAAAAGTCTTACTCATAAAAGAGGTATGTAAAATATTTTAATTTTGTAAAGCATGTACTTTGATGTCAGTATGTGAAATGAAATTTTTTTAGCCATTCAGCTTTTCTTGTTTATTTTAGATGTCATTAATTCTGATTAATTTAATGTGTATTTGAAGAAGAATAAATAAATATGTCAGGTTCTGAGGAACATATACCATTAGAACTATGGTTATATATTATTTTTTTGCTTGTATATTGTCTGTGTAGTGGGAATTTTAAAGTAACACTCTTTTACTTATCTGAAATTTAATCCGAGCTAGTGAATTATACAGAGTAGGTGAAGGAGTGTGGTTTATGAATAGAGTGGGGTCCCTGCAATTCAAATGCATACTTGAGATAAGGCAGACAAAAGGATTTCACCAGATAATGAAATAACGGGCGTCACGGAAGGTGACAGGGGGAAGGTTCGATGGATTGGAGGAAGGGAAGGGGATCCTGATGACAGAAGGAAAAACTCCGTTTATGTTTTTGGGAGAGGGGTGATATAGCTGAGGGAGATCATTTAAGGCAGATAGCAGAAAGTGTGTGGTCGCTTTCTCGCGGAGCACAGTTGATGCCTGGAACTCAATGTGTGAGTTCGTTCCAGAGTAACGCGTGGATAGAGCTTGATTAGGCAGTGAAGCTCTTAGAGTATAGAGCTAATGTGTTGGGAGATTAATAGTGATCTCCGATAAATCTAATTTAACTAGCGTAGGGTGAGAGGAATATAAAGTAGTTTAATAGTACACAGCAAGTATTTACTGTATTTAATTTAATGTTGAACCGGATCACCTATATCCGAATTCTTAAGTGTAAATAGTGTTTTGTGATTTGTAAATAGTGTGTAAATAAACTGTTAATAAGTTTAATTGAAAGAGTTTGTTTTCTTTTCAACAATCCTCTTATATCGTGGCCGATATCACGTAATCATATCGGTGATGGCAGCATATAAATAGCAAAGGATTTCTTCAAAGTTGTGTGGACTTAGAGGAAACCCGACAAATTGTTGGCAGCGACGGGATTGAATCGCCTGAGACCAGTGACCAGCGAGCCGTGTTACAGTGTGTTAGTGCCGGAGCACCCAGTGGAATTTTTGCGTGGTAATGCCGGATTGTCGAGCGAAATTTTAGAGAGCTAACAACCGAGCGTCAAGTGAAAGTACAGAGTATGTGTGCCCTATCGTCATTACAGTAAACCGAACTAAAGTGCTTGTGCCCTATCGTCGTTACAGTGAATCGAACTAGTGTTTGTGCCCTATCGTCGTTACAGTGAACCGAACTGAAGTGTTTGTGCCCTATCGTCGTTATAGTGAATCAAACTAGTGTTTGTGCCCTATCGTCATTTATAGTGAATCAAATTACAGTGTGTTACAGCCCGAGTGTTGAATATTTATTTCATCAAAGTGACTCCAAAGTACGAAACATTTAGTTCATCATGGAACTACTTGTGAGCAGTGGAGTACCCCAGCAGATAAAGTATAAGGTAAGGTGTTTTGATCATTTTTTCTTCCGACATTCTCGAACCAAATGTGTTTTTTTTTTTTTTTGTGTTTGTAATTAATAGTAATTTAAGATAAATTATGGGTAAATTTTAATAATTGATGTGCAATCAAATAATTGTGTTGAGATGGGTATGAGGCATTAACAGCCATATTTACGATTGTTTTAAGAAAAGGTTATAATATCTTTGTGCTAAAATTGATTTCCTAATTTTTTTAAACTGATAATTGTAGTGAATAAAATTAATACATGGTGTTAATAGTTGGAAGGAATAATTGAATTTACTTAAGTTTAAATCATTATTAAAGTAATATTTAAATTAATCAATACTGCTTTAAGTTTGAAAAGTTGATAACAAAGGAGCGAGGCACATTTGCTTAGAATTTTTATAGGCTGGAAATATTTTTCGAAAAAAAAAAAAAAAAAAAAAAAAAGATCCACAGAGGGGAAAAAAAAAAAAGAGAGGTCGTGAGTTTATTTGTTTTAAGTGTGAGAACCAGTGTTGCATTTGGAAATATTTTATTGAGGATAATTTTAGGAATTTATATGTGTTTTATGCAATTTTTTTTTATGTGGATATCTCTATTTAGTGATTTGCATCAATACTTTTATTCAATTTGCAACGTATCAGGATTATTATGAAAATTGTAATTATTATTTAATTGTATAAATTGGAAACTGTATTGCATAATAATCAAATTGAAATTATTTATTGGTTTTTTTATTGGACGTAAATTGTGTGATATCAATATTTGAGGAAAATTAGGTTGTGCAGTATGTTACATTAGAAATAATATATCGATTATTTGAAATGTATTAATTAGTAATAGGTGGAGGCAACTGTACTAAAGTAGAAATTTCGGAAATATTAATTTAATAAGTTTAAATATTATTGTAGAGTGGTAATAGTAATCGGTAGAAGGTATGGCTTTCTTACTAAAATTAAAAAAGGCGGATCTTCAGATGATATCCGAAGAATTAGGAGTTTAATTCACGGAAGATGATACCAGAATTCAGCTTAGGAAAAAGATAATGGAGAGCAAGGACTATGAGGAGGGGTTCATTATGGAGTTAACTAACACTATTGTTACGGAACGTTTAGAACCGGAAAAGCGTGATTTAGGAAAACAGGAAAGATAGAACACGAAAAGTTAGAAAAACTGGAAAAGTTAAAGCGCGAAAGGTTAGAAAGAAAAGAAAGGCGGGAAAAGTTAGAAAGAGGGGAGAGGGCTGAAAAATTGAGGATGGAACATGATTTAGAAATGGAGAGGCTAAAGATTCAACGTGCGGCAAATAACTCTAATGGGACTAGGGAACCTAATAATGAAAGTAGCATAGAAAAATTGATCAAAAGTGTTAAAACCCCGTCAATCAAAGTATAGGAAGGGACTGAGGGAAGGAATTTGTTTTTTAACAGTTTAGAAAGGACATTCAAAATTAAAAATGTACCGGAAAACCAGCAGGCTGAAATTCTATTAAATATGATAGGAGAAAAGGCGGATAATTTGTTAATTTATACCACTAGGAAACAGATTGAGAGTTATGAGGAATTAAAGGAATTAGTTCTAAGGGAACACGAGCCGACACCGAGGGCGTGTTTGGAAAATTTTAAGAAGGCTAGAAAAAACCAAAATGAAGCTCATGTATTATTTGTATCGCGTTTAATAGCGACGTAGGAAAATTACTGTAAGATTAGGGGTGCGGACTCATATGAAAAGGTTAATCAGTTAATAATTTCTGGTAAGTTATTAAATACATTAGATGAAGAAACCGCGTCGTATATTGGGTTAACTCAGCAGAGTAATTGGTTAGAAGTTTCTAAAATTGCAAAAGAATGCGACAATTATTTTGACGCTAAACACAAATCTTATGCGGTTACGTATAAAAGTTTTAAGGGTAAAGATAGAGAAAATTGTAGTTAGTGTAAATGGGCAGAAAGCGAAAGGGTTGGTCGATTCTGGATGTGAAATAAGTGTCGTTCTTAAAGATTTGGTACCGGAAGAGAAATTAAAAGGAGCGAGTAGTATTTATTTACAAGGACTATTTGGTGAAGCAGTTAAATCACCATTGGTTAAATTACCATTAGCTATTCCGCAATTCGGACAAACTAATATAATTCATCAGGAAGTACTTTGCGCGGTAACCGATAATATTAATGAGCAAGTAATTTTACATCCCGAAGTGATTAATGAGTTGTCAGGGGTCAATCGCGAGGAACCATCGTTAGAATCCCAAGAGTTAGAAAGTAAGGAAATTATTATTGATAACTTGAGCAAAAAGGAAGGTATGAGTAACGAGAATTGTAAGGTTTACGCAATAGAAACGAGAACGGGAAATTTACAAAGTCAGGATGGGGAAAAGACGGAAGTAGAGGAAAATCAGAATAATAAAGTTACCATTAGTAATTCAGATATGTTTAAAAATTCCCAACTGGAATGTAAAGAGTTAGAGATAGCTTGGGAATTAGATAAAATTGATACAGGGGGCTATTATATTGAAAATGACTTATTGTATCATAAAGAGAAAATTGTAGGAGAAGCTATAGCTCAATTAGTAGTGCCTAAAGTCAAAAGAGAAGGAATCTAAGGCAGCGCATGTTTCTAATGAGGGAGAACATCACGCTGCAAAGAAAACCTTAGAGAGGATTAGGCAATCTTTTTATTGGGAAGGTATGGCTAAAGAAGCTAAAAAGTTTTGTAAATCGTGTCTAGAATGTCAATTATCTAGAAAAGTGAAAGTGAGTGATAGAGTCTTAGTTGAGATGGCGGATGGTAACAAAAAGTATGTATATCAAAATAAAGGGGAGTTTAATGTCAGTTGTAACATGGATAATATTGTTTTTGAAGGTGATTAAGAATTTGAAGAAGTTGGGGAAAATTTCTATTTTAAACCGGGAACAAGAGGTAGAACGGGACATAGAAAGGTTTGAAATAAAAGAGTTACCTAATAATCACGTCAGGGATATAAATTCCATTTTGAGGGAAAATAAAGAGGTATTCATGGGTCCTGTGCGACCAGCGGAAGTAGGGGAGCACCGTATTGATTTGAAACCGGGTGTAGTAAGGAAAAAGCCAAAATTATATAGTGTACCTGATGCTTATAAAAAGGAAGTAGATAGACAGGTCCAGGAGTTATTAGAATGAAATCTAATCGAAGTGTCAAATGCAGAAATGAATCATCCAATTGTTTGCGAGGCGAAAAAAGACGCAACTGTTAGACTTTGTATAGATTATAGGGCTTTAAATTCCGTAACGCAGGTTCTAACCTTTCCTATGAAAGAGTCTCAGGAAATCATGTATACTGCGGGGGCAGCTAAATATTTATCTTCGATCGATTTATTGAGAGGTTATTGGCAAATTAAAATGGCTGAGGAATGTAAACATTTGACAGCATTTACAACTCCTGATGGAACTTATCAGTGGCGTACTATGCCTTTTGGTTAATCAGGGGCGGATGCTACTTTCCAAAAGGATATGAATGAGATTCTTCAAGCTCATCGGAGGTATGCACAAGCATATACTGATGATATCATCATTTTCTCCGACACTTGGGAAGAGCATTGGGAGCATGTTAGAGCAGTCATAGAACTTAAAAATAGAAATTTTACGATTAGAATGGATAAGTGTAAATTTGGAGAGAAGTTGACTAAGTTTTTAGCTCATGTAATTGGGGGTGGAACGCATGCACCTGATGAGGAGAAAATAGGAGCAATGTGGGATTTAAGGAGACCGAAAACTAAAAAGGAAGTTAGATCTGTTTTGGGATTAATGGGATTTTACCGATCTTATATTCCAAATTATGCTGAAATTGCAATACCTTTAACTAAATTAACTAAAGGAAAGGTTAAAAATACTGTACTATGGGATGAAAGGGCAGAAAAAGCATTTAATACCCTAAAAGATGAATTATGTAATGTGACGCGTTTGGCTACACCTACGGTAGGCCTGGTATATCAGCTTCACGCCGATGCTTCAGACCTATCAGTAGGATGTTGTCTTACTCAAAAAGATGAAAAGGGTCAGTTTAAGCCGATAGTCTTTGCCAGTCACAAATTATCAGGGGCTCAGCGTGCTTGGCCGAGTATAGAGAAAGAGGCTTAGAGCGTTCTCTTCGAGTTGCGAAAGTTTGAAAAATGGACATATGGATCCCAAACTGAAATCATCACTGATCATAACCCATTAAAATTTTTCACTGAAACAACCCCAAGATCCCCAAACTCACTAGATGGGCTCTTGCCTTGCAACGCTGGAACCTAAGTATTTCACATCGTCCAGGAGCACAACATTTGGATGCTGACGCAATTTCTAGACTACATAGAAAGAGCTGGGAAGAACAGCCTGTAGCTAGTCCACCGGCATCAATGACTAAATAATTGACAAACCTTAAATGTGTATCATCACGCTTTAAATTTTTTTTTTGTGTGTATGTGTAACTGTATTTGAATCTTGTGTTTATAAAAGTGCATTAGCATGTGTAATTTTCTGTAATAATCATATTAGTATACGGTTTATTAGAGATGTCAGTAGATGATGTTCAGACACCTTGAAATATGTAATAATAATAACGAAGAAACTTGCAAAGAAACTGTTGAACTCTTCTCTGATATTACTATATGTTCGGGGAAAATTAATCCCTAAATGGCATATTTTCCTCTAAGATGGGGGGGTGTCAGGTTCTGAAGAACATATACCATTAGAACTAGGTTATATATTATTTTCTTGCTTGTATATTGTCTGTGTACAGCGAATTTTAAAGTAACACTCTTTTTCTTATCTGAAATTTAATCCGAGCTAGTGAGTTATACGGAGTAGGTGAAGGAGTGTGGTTTATGAATAGAGTGGGGTCCCTGCAATTCAAATGCATACCTTAGATAAGGCAGACAAAAGGATTTCACCAGATAACGGAATAACGGGCGTCCCGGAAGGTGACAGGGGGGAGGTTCGATGGATTGGAGGAAGGGAAGGGGATCCTGATGGCAGAAGGAAAAACTCTGTTTATGTTTTTGGGAGAGGAGTGATATAGCTGAGGGAGATCAGTTAAGGCAGATAGCGGAAAGTGTGTGGTCGCTTTCTCGCGGATCACAGTTGATGCCTGGAACTCAATGTGTGAGTTCGTTCCAGAGTAGCTCGTGGATAGAGCTTGATTAGGCAGTGAAGCTCTTAGAGTATTGAGCTAATGTGTTGGGAGATTAATAGTGATCTCCGATAAATCTAATTTAACTAGCGTAGGGTGAGAGGAATATAAAGTAGTTTAACAGCAAGCAAGTATTTACTGTATTTAATTTAATGTTGAATCGGATCACTTATATCCGAGTTCTTAAGTGTAAATAGTGTTTTGTGATTCGTAAATAGTGTGTAAATAAACTGTTAATTAAGTTTAATTGAAAGAGTTGGTTTTCTTTTTAACAATCCTCTCATATCGTGACCGATATCACGTAATCATATCGGTGGGGGACAGCATATAAATAGTAAAGGATTTCATCAAAGTTGTGTGGACTTAGAGGAAACCCGAAAAAGTATGTGTTATGTTTTAAATTTAGTTTAATGCTGAATTCATGATGAATACATTCACATTCTTTATGTAATTTCTGTTTTGTTAACCCATTCAAGGGCGGTGGTTCATTTTTGGACCACCTAATTTTAATATCTAAATGCCACATTGGCACCAAAATATTGGAATGAAAAATTTCCTTTTATTAAGTGTTTGAACAAAAGCTTTTGCTTACTCTGTAAAAAAATTGTCCGTAAATTCTGGTGTCGTTCACTCATTTCAGCCTTTTACGACTAGAAGTACCTTGCCCCTGAAAGGGTTAAAGGGACGTTGAAATTTCAAAAATGAGAAAAAGTACATATTTTTTTTTATATGTTTTTAATATTTACATAGTTAAAAATATTATTTATTGCCATATATTTTGCAGTAGATTTAGTAGATCTTCACTCTTCTTAAAGGTAATGTGAAAGGTAAAAAATGAAAATAACGTAATAATATATTTAAATCAAATTTTCTCTTGCAAAATTGTTCATAGTCTATTCATGTTTAAAGTGTTCCTTCTGTTTTAATTTTTGCTAAGCTTTTTAGTATCTTTAAGTTGTGATCTTGATACATAACTACGATAAACCAGTATACAATTGTTTCAGAATGCAAGTATGTTAAAGTCGTCGAATTAGTAATACAATCTATTGATATGTTACTTTTTAATAAAATTCTGTTTGGTTCACTTTTAAAAAAAAAACTTTCTTGGGATTACAAAATGGGCGCAATGATTTTTTTAACAAAAGCCTTTGAAGTAATAATAATAAAAAAATGGAGATAATATTTTAAAAATGTGAACATTTAAAAATATCTTTTAAAAACTAATTAATAGATTTAGAAAATTTTAAAATTTTAGTAGATTCATATATTTTTCAACTATTTAGGGAATTTACGATACGGAAAACTTCTTTGAAGAATTTCTTGCTGGAATCAGATAAATAATGAAAAATAATTTCTTTTTATTCTATCAGTCCTTTAATTTTTATGAAAAAGTATAAATTAGTACTTACAATCTACGATCATTTAGTATTAAGTATGAAAAACTCTCGAAGTCTGAATATGAGATATGAGCGTATTGTTATTCATAATAATTTGTTTTCTGGTTATGAAATATTAGACTGAGTTAAAAAAAAAAAACTTTTAATTATATCATATTGCAAACTTATATACCTTTTCAGTAGGATGCGTTTTTTTTTTAAATACAAAATTTGTTATTTTAAGCCTTTTAATATTACAGAATAACAAACAGACTTTGGGATTTCTCGGCGAAGTGAACAAATGATGGTCGCTTGAAAGTAATAATAAGACCAGTGCCTGCACAACCATCGGGCAAACGGTGCGGCTGCCCAGGGCCTTGCACCAGTTGGAGTCTTGTTAGGGGCACCGAGCCTCTCTATACAATTCTAAGTAACGTTACCCTGCTCAAAATAATGATATTATTGCCAAGGCTTAATTTGCGCCGGAGCCCACCGGAACCCGGCTCCGGTACTTCTCTGTTTTTGGTAAATATTCAAATATTGGTCGGAATTCACCGGAGCTCATAAATACAGGGCTCCGGAGCCCAGTGCAATAGCGCTTCCGAAAAACCGAAGTCTAAATTACTTTTTCCTTTCCTTCCCATCTCCAAGCTTTTGCAATCTTTTTTATCAAAACACTTATATGTGACGTAATGTGTCGCACACATAAAAAATGGAGATAAAACGGACTCAATCAGTTTTTGGGCTTGGACTGACTCGAGCTCAATCTGTATAACAACTAAAATTTTATTTATTCATGTATAGAAAAATAAATTAAAAAAACCTTTTCCTCCTTTAGACCAATGTCAGACAGGCGTCTTTTTTACTTAAGTATTATCCATTCACAATGCTTCTTAAAAGTACTTATTATAATCTATTTCAAATCATTTTAATGCTATTTTGATCAAAATGAAGGGGAAACAGAAATCTTGTTTTTCCATTTCAAATTTATGTTGGAGATGGCGTGTTGATACGGCGCCACTCAAGAGACTGAACAATGAATTTGCTTTCAGTTCGATTTTCTTTTGTGGCAGTAGGATATATATATATATATTTTTTTTTTTTTTGTTCATATTTAACCTGAAAAGGATATTTTATGTTTTAGCCAAAGAGCATCAGCTTGAGGTTTTGTTTGTTTGAGGTTTTTTGTCTTCTATTGCGTACTAGTATAAAAATCACGTTAGTCATTTTTCTATTTATTTTGTATCATGAATGGTACACACAGGCTAAGGCTCTGCTCTGCACATTTACAAAGTCACTTTCATTTGTAAGTAGATGTAATTGCCATGATATTGTTATTCTGATAGAAGGCAATCGAGCAGCGTTTCCCCTTTTTCTGTAAAAGCATCGGTTCTTTCCGATAATGGTGTCAAATATCTTTAATTTAATCTGATTTTCAGGGATTCACCACAAAAGATTTTTATGCGGAAGAATCGATTATAGTTTAAGATATGTAAATTGTAAAACATTGTTCCATTCTTCAGCATATAAATATTAATTTCTGTAAATTTCATTCATTTTTTCTTAAAAATGCATAGCTGCGAACTATCCTTTTTTGGTGTTAATACTATTTCCTAATCATAATACTTACAATATGTAATCGCAGAATTCTGCAGTTTATTAACTTTAAAATTAGGTAAAGATTACTATTCAGAAGGAGTGGTAACTAAAAAGGGGTATAGTTGACAGCTAAGTACATGCTGATAAATATATTTAAAATTTTTATTTTGCTAAAGAAAAAAAAAACTGCTTTAAATTCTGCAAATAATGTACGAAATATAAATATGCAGATTGGAGTGACAGGGGGGGGGGGGGGTACGGTTCTTGTACCGGTACCACAGAATATTAGGGCTCCGGTACTTATTTTATTAGAAATTAAGCCCTGATTATTGCTATAAATTTGTTTTTAAATGTTTCTATTAACGTTATTTCTTACTGCAAAGTTGATATAATTGTCGGATAACGTGTAGATATGAGGATTCTGAAAGTAACCTTAAACGCAACACATAAATATTTAACCCTTTGCACTCCGCGTTAGTTTGAGTATGGGCTACCAGCAACTTCGCGTCATTTTGACTGTGGACTACCAGCAACTCCGCGTCGTTACACAAATATTTTATTCGATCGGCACCACTTATTTAAAAGAAGTTTTATTTAAAAGATGAAAAGGTACACAATTTTAAAAATGCTCTGATTAAATAAGGCAAATTTTATTTTATTTTATTACTGGTGCCAAAAACAAAATTTTCAAGGCAAGATGATGTCGCCACAGCGGCGACAACGGAGTTTTTCACTTACCTTACCGTGTCGCCGCAGCGGCGATAACGGAGTTTTTCACTTACTTTTCAATGTCGCCGCAGCGGCGACAACGGAGTCCAAAGGGTTAAAATATTCTAAAGAATAGCAGATTTTTAGAACTCAAAAATTATATAAACATTACACGTGAAAAAAACTGCATGTTATTTTTCACACATTTCACACTCTATAATTCTATATTATATATTATTCTGCAATACATACAATTTGTTAAATTGATTTTTATTAGTTGCAGTCAGAAACGTTGGATCCCGCTGAGTGGTTTGCCAGGGACCCGCGCGACATTGCGTCGGCCCTGAATGAGACGAATGAAAGAGTGTCACATTTTGGTTCATTGCAGTGACTGGGACATTGTGAGAAGCGTAGATGACGTCAAATCGACTAGATAGCTGTACTGTTAGGGTAGTGCATATCTGCTACACTTAATATTTATATCACTTTCTGTTAAGTATTCACAATCACATTTTTTAATTGGAAATTATTAGCATTTTCTTTGTCTTTTAATTCTTCTAATCACACCAGTGTATACATTTTTCGAATAACAATTTTCACTGATATTACACTGGCATAATCTTTTTTTATACGTCACTCTCATTAATTTTTCGTGTATATGTCTTATATGCAAACTTATTTTACTAACGTTATCAAAAAAGAGTAGAAAAAAGTTTCATACTCAAAAAAAAAAAAAAAAAAAAAAAAAGTTAGAATTCGTCTACTGAGAGATTAAAGAAGTACCCCAAACCAGTTTTGTAAAATGTACCATTACTTCTAACGAGCTCAAATATTTTGCAAAGTTTTTTTTAAAAAGACTTCTTTTCTACAGGAGGTCATAAAAACCAGAAAATGCCCTTGAGATAGTAAAAGTTTAAGTGGGTTTTCAAACATAGGATTAGTTTTCTTTATGCTATTTGTAGTTTGTTTTCGTGTTTCTTTGAATATTAAAGAGAGCACTAGAAAGTCAGTTATGATGAAACCGCTTCATATCAGCGTATATGAAAATTCTGAGACTAAACGCATAAAAGAGAGCATAAGTAATACACACAATGTTACAGTTGAGTGTTTCATCTGGTATTTTCTCTTAAATATATAGGTTGTCTTTTCTTATGCCAGTAGCTAATTCCAAAACCGTTAATGTTAGATGTATAGCAAAGATGTATATTAGATGTATATTAGATGTAATTGCAAAAATATTCTAAACGTTCTTCTTCATCATATGAAAATCCATTTACCATAAAATAGCTGTTTTATTTTATGTTACAAAATTAAAATTTTTATTTGGTTCCCTGTGTCCTACGTTGTATTTAGAAAACATTCTCCATGCTCTGACAACTAAAACAAAAGTAAATAAACAAATAAATTCCATTCTTCTAGGACCGAAACTTACCGAGTTATGATACACTGCATTTTGTGATATTTCGGTGTTATTTAGCACTAAAACTGGATAGGCGATTTTTTTGTTGTACTCTACCCATGTCATGTCAACTAAGGGTATCTAGAAGAAAAACACCAATAGGCGTGAAGAACATTTTAATGCAGCCCTCTCCTTCGTCCAATAAACAGTCGTCTTTTTTGGAGGGTACTGTCCCCATATTACAGCATAAAAACTACCCAAGCGAATGTTTTGAAATTTAATATATATAAACATTGCAGAATTTGCCGAGTCATTTCAAATTTTATGAAAATCTAATCTAAACTTAAAAAGATATTAATAAAAGTTTTCTTCATTCTATTAAACCCAATCATACGTAATTAATTCAGTGATAGCCCATGTAGTTAATGATTCCAGGTTGCCATGATGATTATTCTAGTAAATCCTATCATACGTAATTAATTCAATGATATCCCATGATAGGTAATGATTCTAGTTTGCCATGGGGTCGTTATATTTAAGATGGAGTCCTATTACTTCCGCATTACTGAATTTATATACATAATCGTAATAAATTTTATATTCATGCATTTTTGCATTCAAATGCAACAGCTATTGCACCAAGATCTGAATATTTATAAAACTAGTTATAGTACGAACGCACCTCATTTGTCACGTTTGACGTACAATAGCCGACTTCTCCTTGTTATACGTACTAAGATATATGCAACTACTGTAGATTTTATTACATATTAATTTAATTTTTTTTTTTTTATGCCCGAACAATTTGTTTCTTGTAAATTGAAATCAAACTGTTTCTCAATCATATTATTTAGATGAAAAATGCAATAGAATTCTTTAGATTTCTATTATTCTTTACTTTACTTTTAATATACTAAACTGGATAATGTTTTTTCTACTTCGCTTGAATGACCAATCGTTGATTGGTCATTTTAGAGGCGGGTTCTCGTTCGAGTTGAAGGTGCCCTTGACAAGGGCACTTAAAATGGATGTCCAACAATCCTTGTTTTTGTGCGGTTATTTACCTTGTAGCAGCGGATATAAATTGAATCCTGTCCAAGAATGTATTATTCAACAGTCGTTGCTTTAAGTTTGTTGCGTTGACAAACGTTATCGAGTAAAAAAATCTGAAGGTTTCATTTATTTACTTATTCTTTTCAGTTTAGATTTGTAGATTTTCTAAGTTCTTAAACTACTTGGAATTCAGGACTTTACGTTCAAAATGTGTAGTATAAATGATTTTATAGCTTTCTTTTTTCTTTTGCCGTACAGGTTTACGGTACCCAGGTCCGAAACTAGCCTTTTTTGCACCCGGGGCAAGCATGGATTTTGACGCCCCCCCCCCCCCCCCCTCTTACGCAAAGTATATTTACAAAGAGAATTTTATTAATTTTCTAATAGCCGACTTATTTTAAAATTTAAAATTTGTAATCTTAAAATATGTAATACTGAACTACGTAATCTACAATGGCGGATACAAGGGGGAGATCACGGGGTCATGACTCCCCTCTGAACACAAACAAAAATATTCTAAAGATCATTTAGAAAATGAAATATACAGTTAGAGTCCCGATTATCCGAGTCCTGCTTAACCGAGTTTCCGCTTTCACCGAGTTATTTTCTTCTGATGGACTGATGTCTTCTATTATTATGAAACAGCCATTATAAATGAAGTGTTAAGTGAAGATGAAAGAGCAGCCGTAAAAAGTTAGAACTCTGATTTTCTGGTCAGAATGAGAAGAAAAAAAAATGGCCATAATTTTTTTTTCAAAAATAACCATTTTTTTCTTTCTATTCTGACCAGAAAATCAGAGTTCTAACTTTTTACGGCTGCTCTTTCATCTTCACCTAACAATTCATTTATAATGGCTGTTTCATAATAATAGAAGACATCAGTCCATCAGAAGAAAATGATCCATTCCAAAGGTATAATCCTTCATTTGGCGCCCGGGGCACATGCCCCCTCTGCCCCCCCCCCCGCCTTAGTTTCGGCCCTGACGGTACCTGATGGTACCTTTTAAAGATCGACCGAAACCGAATTTCGGTAATCTTTCTATTTTCGCCCGAAAACGAAATCGTCCAAAATTTTCGTAAGTAATTAATACATTCATAAATATATATAATTATAAATTAACTCTCTGAGGCTCTCTGAGCCTCCAACTAAAACTTTTTACTTTCATATATAAAATAAAATGTAATTAATTTCTGAACGATACAGAATGATTTTTAAATTATACGAATTTCATCTAATTAAAAATGTTTTATGTCTATATACCTCGATTTATCTTTTATAATGATTTTTGTAAATTATCATCTGTCATACACTATATGGCCAAAGGTGACCGGTCACTTGCGATTTTAGACGTTTTTTTAAATATCTAGAAAAATACATGAGGAATTAACCTGAAACTGCAGGTGTGTAAACAGTATAGTATAGGTCATATATTTCCGTGAAGATTTTTTCCCGAAACCTCATAGGGGACCGTCAACAAATTGAAAAAGAACAAATATCTTTTGGATAACCCTGTTAAAAATAATGTAGCAAAAGCCTTCAAACTCGAGATTTAATAAGTGACTTATTGTAATATACTGTGTTTATTTTTATGAGCATAGCATGTATACTCGTAGAAAAATTAAGATTTTTATAAAAACAGTCCCAAATTTCGGCAAGTTTTTTGCTTATAATTTGTAGAGTTCTTAATATAAAAAAAAGTTCTTTTCAGAAAATATGACGAACAACATTGTACACGATACTCTGTAATCAGAATTAAAAAATAATAAAAAATGTATGAAAAATGACTAGTTTTACTAAATAATGATTCACTGCGCATGCCCGAATGTAAACAAAATATAATGTGCATAATGTGTTAGCTAAATATATAGAGCAACTTTTGTACAAGTCGCAAAAACATATCTTGAAAATTCTGAGAACTATCGTTTATAGAATAAGCTCAAAATCCGTTGTTCCCAAAATGAAGCAAAAAGATGAGGGGTTGTATCCATATATCCATTGATTAGTACCAATATAGCATACACAATATTGCACGTACTACTGTATTTGGATACAGCTCCTCATATTTTTGCTTCCTTTTCGGAATAACGGATTTTGAGCTTATTCTATAAATGATTATTATCAGACTTTTCAAACTATGTTTTTGAGACTTTCACAAAAGTTGCTCAGTACATTTAGCTGACACATTATGCAAATTATATTTTGATTACGTACGAGCATGCACAGTGAATCATTATATAGTAAACCTACTCATTTTTCATACAATTTTCATTATTTTTTCATTCTGATTGCAGGGTATTGTGTGCAATGTTGTTTGTCATATTTTCTGAAAATAACTTTTTTTTATATTAAGAACTCTCAAATTATAAGCAAAAAACTTGGCGAAATTTGGGACTGTTTTTATAAAAACCTTAATTTCTATACGAGTATGCTATGCTCATAAAAATAAACACGGTATATTACAATAAGCCACTTATTAATAATCTCGAGTTTGAACGCTTTTGCTACATTAGTTTTTACAGGGTTATCCAAAAGATATTCGTTCTTTTTCAATTTGTTGAATGTCCCCTATGAGGTTCCGGGGAAAACTTTTCACGGAAATCTATGACTTATACTATACTGTTTACACACCTGCAGTTTCAGGTTAATTCCTCATGTATTTTTCTAGATAGTTAACAAAACGTCTAAAATTGCTAGTGACCGGTCACCTTTGGCCGTATAGTGTACTAGAACTTTCTCAAAAAGTATTTGAAACACTTTTGCGGTTGCAAACTAAAAATTTTCTACTACTGTTAAGTCTGCTGCTTTTAATGAGCATGTGAAAAGCTTCTTCAAAGTTTTGTCATATGTGCATTGCTTGCTTTATAATTTGCACTCACGTCTTGAGTCAATCTCGACTGATAATATAAACTGTGAAATTCATAGTAATAAATAAAGAGTGTCTCATTTGAGCCGATACAGTTTAAAACAATGATTAATATTGTAAATTTCCGAAGGAAGAAACGAGATTTTTGGAATACAGATAGTTTCGATCGAGTTTCAGCACGGCCGAATTTTTGGCAATGTTTTCGCCGAAACTCAGATTTTGAACCGAAAACGAAACCGAATTTTCAGTCGATCTCTAGTACCATCTATATTCTAGCAAAAATTTAAAAGAACACAGAGAAAAAGAGCATAATATTTCAATTTAAAACTAAAGTTTTATCACAGAAAAGAAATCATTACGAATACAATGAACAGTAATGATAAGCTTAAAACAAATCGAATTTGGATGGTTCACGAAAGCCATATACGATTTAACGATTTTTAAAAAGAAAAATTTTAACGTGATACTATAAGATAAATAAGGCATTCAAAACCAAGTGGAGAAGTATTCTTTTTTTCTTTCAACAGAGATTGATATAAATTCTTGCTTTATACACAGCAATTTGTTCTGCGCCGTGACAGACTAAGTTCTAGATTGAAAACGTGAGCAAGAGTTGTCTATAGTCTTCTATAATTCCGAATGAAATGTAGTGAAACCCATTAACTTTTACCTCCAAATATCTATGGTATGTCTTCATGGAATTTTTCCACTGTGTTTCTGAATGCCTCTATATCTTATTTCTGGAAATAGATTTGATATTTTAAAAGCTGTGGTGGAAGTTACTAAATGGTTTTTGACGACTAAAATTGTGGATGATCTGAAACTTTGCATAGCCTGTTTTACCTTCGTTGTGAAAACAAATCAAAAGATAATTCATAAGTAATAATAATACAGTAAAACCTCCCTAAAGCGACCAAGTTCCATTCCAATAAAAATGGGTCGCTCTGAGAGGTGGTCTCTTAATGGAGGTCATGTTTAAATCTAGATTTTAATTGTCGAAGAAAAGTAACAATTAATGTTACTAAAATTTATTTTGCACATTAAGGAAAAATATGAAAATTTAAGTATCAAAACAAAAAGTTAATTACATAAGTTAATTAGTGCAGAGTTTAAAAAATGAATACATTGACTTTTGCTTTGATTTTATGGTTTTATCTTCTATAACTTTTATTCCCAAGTCCTTTCGAAGTTCAGTAAATAAATGTAATTTCTTTTTGGACGGGAACAAATTATGACGATTTCGTTAATTTATCTATTTCTTTGAGAGTTTCCTGACAGAATAGGGCAGGGGGGTTTATTGACCGTCATCCTTAATTTGCCATCAGAGTTAAATTCATTGCCTAAAAAGGCACAAAGGGGTTTAACCACTTAAAAGTTACCGGAATAAATAAAAATTCTAAAGTTAGTTTAAAAGTTTGGTGAATAATTCGCTCTCCGGAATTGTTCTAATAAAATCTTCAAGCGACCAGGAAAAAACTGAATTTGTTTCATTTTCTTCAAAGAAATGGGTCGCTCATGGAGGGAGTTCAACTGGGATGGTCTCTGAATAGAAGTAAAATTAGTATTGAACCTATGGGAATAAAATTCATTCCATGAAAAAATGGTCGTTCAGGGCGGTGGTCGCAAAGGGAGGTTTAATTGTAATATCAATAACACCTTAAAATTAGGAAATGCGCTAGGCCTTTTCAAAAGAACGTTCTCTGTTCTCTTCAGGCGCAAAGAACACGTGCTACCACTTTGAAGAAAAGAGAAAGACTGAAAGGAAATGGAAAGAAAAAGGAAGGAAAGCAAAAGACATTAACTAATCACACAAGAGCATTACCCAGTCAGAAGTACACAGGACAGAAGGAGAATTATAAAGCAATTTGAATAAAAGCAAAGTCATAAAGTTAAAGGAAATTAAAAGAAAAAATATATATAATATAGAAAAAGGAAAAACTAAAATAAAAATGTAATTAAATATTTAAAAAAATAGATATAATAATATTAATGCAAACAAAATAGCGATTAAAAATTAAGAATATATATAAATATAAAAAATAGATAAATAAATACCAAAGTATTAATAATAATTAATTAATTACAAAAAAATATATGGTTGATAACCTCACGATTAAGATAATAAGCTACATTTTCGAAAAAATCCGATTCTGGGGTACTGTCGGCATTTAACATAATTTTAGCCTTTTGAAAATTAAAACTATAGCTGGAATCCTAAGAATTCTTGGTAGTAGAATATTTAGAAATTTCTTGGTTTGAGATATAACCAAAGTGTTCTTTTAAACGGGTTTCGAGATTTCTTTTTGTTTGACCTATGTAAGATTAAAAGACAACCATTTAAAGGAACGTTATAGATTCTCCATTTGCGAAGATGATGATAAGTTTAAGTTTCCTCCACTAAGTTTCCTGTTCCTCATCTTCGTAAATAGGGAATCTATAATGTTCCTGTTAATGGTATTGGTCAAACTAAAAGAAATTCCGAAATCTGCTTAGAAGAAAATTTTCGTTATGTTAATAACCAAGAAATATCTAAGTCTTCTATAGTCAAGCATTATTGGGATTCCAGCGGTAGTTTTAATTTTCAAAATGCTAAAATTACCTATCTGTAATGCAAATAGCACCTCAGAATTGATCTTTCTCGAAAATTTAACTATTTTTCTTAATCGCGAGGCTTCTGTTAACGAAAAATCTGATTCTACTATACTTTCTGTAGCTTGGAAAAACTTGCTCAGTTCAACCATAAGATTTTTTCTTAATTTTTTAATTAATTATTATTAATATTTCGGTAGTTATTTTTTATATTTGCATATATTATTAATTTTTAATCTCTATTTTATTTACATTTACATTGTATTTTTACTTTTATTATTATTATATCTAATTTATTTTTTAATTCTTTAATTAATCGTTCATTTTATTTATTTATTTTACCTTTGCTTTTTTTTTCATTAGATATATTATATTTTCTTGTAATTTCCTGTAACTTTTTAACTTTGTTTTTATGCAATTTGCTTAATAATTCTTCCTCTGTTCTGTGTTCTATTGATTGGGTAATGCTCTTGTCTGATTGACTGATGCCTTCTGCTTTCCTATTGCCTGTTTCTCCAAGTTGTCCTTTCCCTTCCATTTCCTTTCTGTCTTGCATCTGCCTTCAAAATGGTAGTACGTGTTCTTTGTACCTGAAGAAGAAATACAGTGTTCTTTCGAAAGCCCTAGAGCATCATTATATCACATCAGTTTGTTCAATACTTTATTGTAAAAATAAGTTTGATGGTTTAAGAGCTCGTAAAGATTGTCTCATCGGCTTGCTTGATCAGGATGTTACCAAAATTTCCTTCCCATAAATTATTTTTAACCCTTTTTTATTGTAATTTCCTAGGCGTATAAGCTCAAAGTCCAATATAACTTCTCTTTTGTATGAGCTTCTACGATATCAGTCATGGCGGGAATCTAGATAGATTTTTTGTTGTTAGCGAAACGAGATTGACCGATTAGAAGCATACATTTTTGCCAACTTTTCGGTGTTTTAAAAAATGCAGGATTCTGCTTGGTCAGTCTCGTTTCGCTAACAGCGAAAAATCTACCTGGATCTCGGTCAATCCTCCTTATGTTGTAAATATCTAGGCATGAAAGTTCAAAATCTCATGTTGTTTCTCTTCACAAGACTACGACAAACTATCGATTCACATTCGCACAAAACTCACTATTAGAAAAAATACCTCAAACTGGCAGTTACCATCATTCTAAAAATTTAAGAGATTCAAAGGATAGAATAACTATAACTAGGATCCCTCTATAAGAGAATGCTGACTTACTCACAGGGCAGATGCTGAGACTTAAGCTTTTTCCCAAACTATGGCAAAACGTATCCCAGAATTTGGCGACCAGTTCGATTAGGCCAGTGAGGCAAGTCAACAAACATTAGCTTGTCGATAATGGCTGACTCACCAAGATACTTGGCGATTCCTTTTTTGTCCGAAATCGTCTTGACCAATCAGACTTCATTTCCCGTCTGTTGCCACTCTCATATAGAGGCACCTCAGTGTAACTAAACATTTATTAAAGCAACTTAAATAAAAAATACACTCATTCACAACTTGCAAAATAACCCATGTTCAAAAACTATAATTGAACATACCAAATTTGTGTATTTAAAGAAAGATTCAGTCGTTTACAACTTGCGAAGTAATAACCCTCATGCATTAAAAGCTACAGTGGAAACCCGAAATTATCATTCAGAATTTCCCAAGTAACCTGCGTACATTACAAGAAATAGAGTATGTGGCATATAGCAAAATTGGCCTTTTAAAGAAAATTCTATCTTTCAGAATTTACGAACTAACTCGCGTGCATTACAAGCTAAATGCATGTACGCACCTTCAAAAGGTGTAACAGGATTTGTTTTTGGTACCAGTAATGAAAAAAGTAATATTTGCTTTCTTTAATCAGAGCATTTTCATGATTATATTAGTAAAGGTAACTGTTTAAAATAAGTGGGCCAACCGAATGAAATTTGTATATGGAGCACCGGCCTCAAAGGAGTTAAAGCAAAAATCTACTCGTTCACATTTTGCAAAGTAATCCACATAGATTAAACGTTACTGTGGAACAAACCAAATTTGGGCGTTTTGAACAAAAATCCACTTTTTCAAAACTTCACAAATTTCAAAGTAACCCGCATAGATTACAAGTTACTGTGGAACATACCAAATTTGGGCTTTTAAAACAAAAATTCACTTGTTCACAGTTTGCAAAGTAACCCGCATAGATTACCAAGGTACACAGTGGAAAATACCAAATATGGAAGTTTAAAGAAAAAAATCCCCATTTGTTAACAATTTGCAAAGTAACCCGTATAGATTACAAGTTAAACTAAAACATCCCAAGTTTTTTTTACAAATTATGTTACTCTTGCTGTTCAGACGAATCCGATGATATCTTATTTGTCAAAATCTTCCCATATATGGGTCAATATCTGAAAACCGGACAATTTCATTAATTTGTATTTTTTAAAATTAATGTACCAACTACCACATACAATTATATACTATGATACCTGTTTTCTCACTTAAATGCTGTAGTGTTTTGAGATCAACGATGTATATTTTATGCGTAGGATAAACTTTTATGGAAGTGTCTGTTTACATCATAATCAGTGTCTAAAAATTGGGACTGAGATGAAGGGGACTGAGGTGATATTTCAGGTGATATTCTGAGGTCTTAACAGCTGCACAGCCATTTTGTTGAATCATTTTGCACACATGTAAACTATTAAGTATGCCATGTGACGTTTGTCCTACATAAATAAAGTGCAATAAGCTTAAATAGGGGGGCATGAATGATGCTATAAAAAAATACTCATCCCTATTCAGAACAAAAACTAAATATTTCTAAATATGAAACAAAGAGAAGAACAACTTATTTTCATACATGGTGGCTAGTTGAACTTTAGTTGCTGTTGCAATGGAAATAATTCTGCCAGCGCCACCTAGTAACCTAAACGTGTGTTTAGAGGGACTGAGATGATGGTCAACCCCAGGGACAAATATATTTACTACAATGGTTTACTATACAATCTATATTAATAAAGGAGAATTATATTTCCCATACTGTATATATATATGGGTATAAATATATAATAGCAAAAGTTAATAATATTTATAGGAATTTTTACAGCATACATTTGATATTGGATATTTGTATTTGGGGACAGGGACTGAAATGATGATTTCGTTTGTTTAAAGCTTAAAATAAATTATTTATACATCATTATATGTCCATTTATCATTGGTAATTGTTATAAGAAATGTTACAATATATTACATTTTCAGATTTTGGTTTTAGTATCATTAATGAAATATTATTGGCAGTGGACGCAAATTTTCCAATTTTCAGATATTGACCCATATGCATTCCATAGTGGAATTTATTATTAACAACATACAGACGTAATAATACTCAAAAGAAGCAATTCTTCTTTTAGTTTTTCTGTAGTCTGTTAATAAAGAGACGGACAAGACAATAAATATATATTATTTACTAACAGGATATACATCTCATGATTGAGGGCCTTGTTAGCACTCATCCATTATTCAACAGCTTTTATTTACACATGCGTTAATGTGCTTTTCTATATTGATTCTAATGACCCCAAAAGTTCTTAACATTCTTCTAGGAGAAGAAGATGAATTTATTTAATCGGAGATCATCCTAATGCTTCATTTTTCATATCCTTTTTCACCTATTACATTGAATATTTTTTCCTTATTTCTGTTTCTCTGATAAGTATAATTATTTCCATTAGTTTCTTAATTACATAATAAACCAAAAACATGTCCGTGATTAACGCTGACGTCATATCGGCGGTGGTAACGACCTGAACTAATCAGTTTCGTTTTATCGCTAATTTTTTTAACTTCTAAACATCGCACAATATCAATTTTTTCAACATCGAATAAAACATAAAATGTACTTCCAAATGCAATTTTTTTGAAAACTGTATCTCAATTTACCATTTTTTGTTAATAGTTTTTACAATATTTTTTCAAGCATGACTTTTTAAAAATCTATTTCAAAAATGAGCGTACAACCCAATTTACGAAAAATTGAACCGTCTGCACTTCAAACAATGTAAATAATTCAGAATTTGTTTGTTTCCGTGTAATATTGCTTAAGTAAATTGCCAAATTAATTAAAACTTCACAGAAAAATAAACAAAACACGAATTTAACAGACATGTAAATCAAAATCAAAAAAGTTTCTATATAAACACAGAAATCTTGTATGATTAGCTGCTCGCATGCGGCTTATACGAAAGTATTAAAAATGCTTTTTGGTGTACACTAAAAAAAGGAAAAAAATGTATCAGAGATTTCAGTTAAATATTACTTTCATTTCACCTACGTTTTGTAGCCCGGTCAGTACTGTCAGTATATTTGGCATCGCCTGGTTCATATTGAAACTCTAAACACACATAGTTGCTTATAAGATAAAAAGAAAAGTACATAAGAAAATTTTTTCATTGGTAAAATAGCTGCAAAAAGTAAAAAGATACTTTATAATTTTTAAGTAACTAATGTGCTTATTGCTTTCAATTGCTAGAAAAACGTCGTGTCATTTATGGTATGAAAACTCCGATCATGAAAAGAAACCTATTGTACTGTGAAAAAGATTCTATTACTTAATTATATATTAGAGTGAGTTTGGGCTGTTTTTCGGAAAATGTACTTACTATTTTTTTTCGTAACAATAGAAAAGAAAATAATACTTTTAAGGGTTTAAATATACATACATCTATTCAATGATAGAAAATAGCGCTCTGCAACTAGCGGAGCTACAGTAGTAGTTGCTACTTTCTCTGGTAGTTTGTATGCAACGCACTACGTTATAAAAAAAATTGTACTGTAGCGAGTAGCCTGATACAAAAATTCAGTAGTTTGTAGGGAGCACATATGCTATACGTTTATCGTTACTTCAGGGAGGGGATACCACTCTTCAAACCGCGGGATTATAACTTGCCACTTTTTTTGCAAAATGTATTCTGAGCAACAATTTGCAAATGATTGGCAAATTACTGTAAGAATAGTAAATATAATTTCTGAAGTGTATGGTTAAGCACAAATATGTTATGAACGGGTATGGTTTCTCGTTATATTGCTTGTTCAGGTATATAGCTTTGTTTTCGTGTATCCCCAAATAATAAAAAAGCTGTAGTTTAACCACATTTACATCCAACTAGCTAAAGTACCCGGCGTTGCCCGGAATTTTAAGAACGATCGAATTTTAGTTTGTTTTGAAAAATTAATTTCAAAATTAAACATACAGTATAAAAAAATAATACATAATAAAGTAAAAAAAAAAAAACAAAAAAAAAAAAAAACAAAAAAAAAACAAAAAAAAAAAACAGTAAAGTCATCTTCACTAAAAATGAGCTCTAGGGACCTAAACCTTTGTGGAAATTCTAATATACACGCATACACAACACACACGTATATATATATCTAACAAAAACATAACTGTGAAAAAAGGGAGCCAAGTTCTGTAAAGACAATGGCAAGAAAAGAAGTGATATCTAAATGGGTGCCAAGTTCAAATAAAATTCACTCAAACTTACCTACAGAAGTATTATAGCATTTTTTAAATTGTTTAGAAATAAAAATTATTAATAGCATATTAATAATAAATCTAGAACTTGGCAACTTTTTATCTACGAGTCATTTATTTTTATTAATGACATTATTATATCAAAACTTGTTATTTCATGTTTGGAAGCCTTCATTTGAGTGAGCTCCTTTCCCTTGAAGGGTGGTGGGAAAAAATATATCCCACCTAATTTTAACTGCAAAATGCCACATTGACACTAGAATTCAGGACTAAAAAGTTTAATTTTATTAAATACGTGTAAAGAAGCTTTTACCCATTTTGAAATAAATTTGTTTTTAAATTCTGGTGTGATTCAATCATTTCAGCATGTCACGAATAAAAGCTCTTTGCCCCTGAAGGGTTAAAGGGGTGCAGTCTCTAGAGGGATGACCAAGAACGAGCGTAAGGGTATCTGTCTTTTTCTCAGGCCTTTTCATCTGTTTGCATTCAGGTTTCTGGAGGGTGGGTGCTAGAGTGATAACCAAAGACGAGCGGGAGTGTATCTGTGTATTTATTGGTTTATCAAATCTTTATCATGAGTCATTTGCTTATAATAATAACTATATTAATTTTTTTATAATGACATTGTTGTTAATATTAACATCATCATTTTATTAAGACATGAAATTGATAGGCATAACATTTATCAAAAACTTGCCAAGTTCTAGATTTATTATTAATATGCTATCAATAATTTTTATTTCTAAACAATTTAAAAAATGCTATAATACTTCTGTAGGTAAGTTTGAGTGAATTTTATTTGAACTTGGCACCCACTTAGATATCACTTCTTTTCTTGCCATTGTCTTTACAGAACTTGGCTCCCTTTTTTCACAGTTATGTTTTTGTTAGATATCATTACTTTTTGTAAAGTTACAATATATTTAGACACTTTACTTAAGGCTTTTAAATGTGTTTACATGTGACTATTTTATTCACCAAGCAACATTCAATTTTAATTTTAATTTCCTACAACAAACTATTTGGCTGTCAATTTGCGGCTGAAATCTATATTTTAATACTGCTACATTGAATGCATGTTTTGAAACGAAATGCATTGATTCGAATTTTTTATTGTTTCTGAAACAACAATTCCTATTAAATACCTATATTAAATTTTCCAATTAAATATCCTATAGCTGGGCCTGCTTTTTTGTACTGAAAGTGAAAAATAAAGTTATGTGCTTATGACACACTACGTATCATTCATCCATGGGTGCCGGCAAAGAGGCAGTGCAGAGGAAGGACATTGCCTCTTCCTGGATATTCAAATTTAACTAATTAAATATCCTTTTCTCTGATGATTTTGAAAATAACAAGTGGATAAGTGTGATCACAGATCGCACAGAGGATTTCGTTTAATATTCCTTTCAAAACACTTTATCCTTTTGAGAAATCTGTTAGTTCCACATTTCGCAACCAGGTTCGCACTCTATTCTAAATAAACCTCTATCCAAAGAAACTCCGTTTTACATACTATCCGTAGATATATTAGTCGAGGGTATTGAGCCCATAGCACTAGAGATAAGTAGGCTCCCGTGGCGGTAAAAAGTGGAACTAAAATATGTAAGGCTATGGTGCATAATATGAAAGAATGGTCAAAGGGGTGTCGGCAAAAGTTGGAAAAGTGCTCCCCGGGTGAAAAAGGCAGAGGTTAGAAAAATTGTTTAAAATACACAAGTTAGAGCCCGGAGGAGTAAATAATATAAGACTTTTTGAAATTTTTATGATTTGTCGTGTGGTCTGGGATTATTCAGCTATACCGATGCAAAAAGTCATGTCTCCAACTTAATTAGGGGCTCCCTTAGAAAGAATTGCTTAAAATACATATGTGGTAGCTCAAAGGGTTAAGCGTAAGACTTTTTCAAGATTTTATGATTTGTCACCTAACCTCAGGTGTTCTGCTATAAGTATGCAAAATTTCAAATCTGCAATTTAATAAGGGGCTCAGTTAGAAAGAATTGCTTAAAATACGCATGTGGAAGCCCAAAGGGTTAAATGTACGACTTTTTCAAAATTTTATGATTTGTCATTTGATGTGTGTTCAGCTATAAGTATGCAAATTTTCACGCCTCCAACCTAATTAGAGGCTCACTTAGAAAATATTGTTTAAAATATACATGTGAGAGCCCAAAGGGTTAAATGTACGACTTTTTGAAAATTTTATGATTTGTCGTTTGATGTGAGGTGTTCAGCTATAAGTATGCAAAATTTCACGCCTCCAACATAATTAGAGGCTCACTTTGAAAGAATTGTTTAAAATACACATGTGGGAGACCAAAGGGTTAAATGTACGACTCTTTCAAAATTTTATGATTTGTCGTTTGATGTGAGGTGTTCAGCTATAAGTCTGTAAAATCTCACGCCTCCAACCTAATTAGGGGCTCACTTAGAAAGAATTGTTTAAAATACACATGTAGGAGACAAAGGGTTAAATGTACGACTTTATAAAAATTTTATGATTTGTCGTATGATGTGTGGTGTTCAGCTATAAGTATGCAAAATTTCAAGTGTCCAACATGTATAGTTTCTGAGAACGGGCTCTGTGACGGACAGAATATCTCAATTTGTTGATTTTCTGTAAGCAAGTAAACCCAGATAAACCCCCAGTAAGTAGATAGGTTTACAATAGAAGTCTATGGGAATTTGGCGAAATATTAGAGATATCGCCAAGGTGGCGTCACTTTTGGCGACTAATTTTGGTCGCCAAATTTGGCGATATATCGCCATATTGGCGAGAAACTTGGCGGTATTTGGCGACGGAACAGAGTACCCTTCTACGGCAAATTAAAATTTCGCCTAATAGACATAACGTTAAAATAAAAATGCCCCCCCCCCCCCCAGTTGGGTAGTTCATCGATTTTCACAATTTTTTTATTTTTTTCCTTAGTTTTATAGTGTAAACAAACTTCGCACCAAATTTGAAGTCTGTAGCTGCAGTAGATATACGAGATCTTTTTGATGAGTGAGTCAGTCAGTCAGTCAGTCAGTCAGTGGTAAAATTATCGATTATCAGACATTTTCAAATGTCATTATCTCGGAAACTAATTATGCGTTATTTATAAAATTTTGGGTTTTAGGTAATTAGGGTGGCCTTACTACACATTTCGTATAACAAGTACGTAGGTCTCATAGATTTTCAGTAGTAGAGCAATGAAATTTGACGAAAACAGCTCGAAATGGTTCGTGTAAATAACACACGGCTATGTCAGGCGAACTTGGCTGACACACTGCCGTGTGTCTAGATGGAATAGATTTAAAATAACGAAAACAAATTCAGAGAACCTCAAAATATTAAAATATGCCAGTATTTCCATAATCGGGTTTTACATAGGTGCCAAGTTGCCACTAATCCTCCGTAATATGTGGGTTAATATAACCCTGGTTTAATACATTTCTCACCAGAATTTTTTTTCAGAGATTAAATTCAATAAGTTCCACGTAGAAAACTGGAATTAAATTAATAAAGATTCATCAAGTAATTTTTCTGGTTCGAAACTTTGTTAAACTGGATTAAATTAATCCACGCATTACGGAAGATTAGTGCGAACTTGGCACCTCTGGTTTTATCATGTTTCAATACATTTTTCAAACTCGTATGTCGTTATATATTCACCTGCTGACGTCCGTTATATTTCCAATATGACGTAATATTCACTTTTTTTTTAATTCGTCAAACTATTTATTTCATTTTAATTTTTTACATAGAAATCTTGCAATAGAAAAGTTATGAGGTAATATTCACTTTTTTTTAAATTCATCAAACTATTTATTTCATTTTCATTTTTCAACTGGAAATCTTGCAATAGAAAAGCAATTGTTGTGGTAAGAATTTTATTGTGGATTTTTAAATTTTGGCAACTGCTATAAAGAAAAGTGTTTAAATTTGATAGGAAATTGCTGTTAAGTTGGTGTTTTTTTTATTAATTAAAAATTAACAATAAATTATTTCGATTCCGGTTTACTTTAGTTGCCTCGGCCGTATTTTAATACACATGTACGTAACATTTCACAATTCTGGCTTCCAAACTGTGGATTTGTATAGAATTACAGACAGACAGGCAAATTTTCATTTTTATATATTGGATTATATATAACTGTTTATTGTACTAATAAGTATCACATTTAATTTCGCTAAGAGACTTTAATATGTCTATATTTAACATTTTGGAGACTAATAAAACATTTTCTTGTATCTCATCTTCCTTAATATTTTAATGCCCTCGGTTATATCCAAGGTTCGGTGATGTATATCCGATATTTATTTTTTAAATGTCGTGAAGTTTGACGTTTTCAATATTTATTTTTTAAATGTCGTGAAGTTTGACGTTTTCAATATTTATTTTTTAAATGTCGTGAAGTTTGACGTTTTCAATATTTATTTTCGCAATATCATTCTGGGCGATAGTATGTTCTGTCAAAACCAATTTAAATTATTATTATGTTTAAACTTTTACTGACTATGTTGTTCTATAGACAAAAGAATTTGTGGTTCTGGTAGTAGCCTTTTTAGCCAAAAAAGTAAAAAATGTCTTTTCTAAGCCTTACTTTTGAAAGGGAATTTTTAAAATAATTATGTGGTACAATGTTAACTTAGAGAACAATTATTGAAAGATAAACTGCTAGTTTAGATAACTGGTTATTTACAGATTCATTCGAAATAATCTTTTTTGATTTTGGTTTAGTTCACTTTAAACTGCTCATCAGGTTAAGCCTTTATCTATTGGCGGTACTTATAAGTACCATTAAAATAACTTGTTATAAAATTCATCTAATATATCGATTAGTAGTAATACAGTTTAGAATGAGTTATAGATGCATTGCTTTATCTTGTTCCAAAAGCATTAATGGTTACACAAAACAAAACTATTTTTAAAAGGATGATTTCTTTTGCTTTTGCATATTTTCAGCTGTCTTGGCGTTGGGAGGAGGGAGGGATGAATTTTTTAATTCGGAAATATTTCTATATTTCTATTGTAAGAATGTTATATTTGTACATTTCCTAATTCTACAAAATACTAAGAAAAATATTTAAAATAAAAGATTTTATATAAATATTGCACTAAATCCCTATAAATTCAAATTTAATTAATCCTTCTAAATCCTTCAATCCTTCTAAAATCCTTCTAAAATTTATTAAATGATTACGTAACTCTTTTAACGTAGTTTCAAAAATTCACGAAAAATGCTTTAGAAGATAAAATTTTCATGAATTCATAATTCGGTACATAAAGGGTTAAGGAATGAAAAAGAAGATAAGTTTACGTTTATGTTAAATTTTTTTCAATAAGAAAATTATTTTCCATTTAAAATTTTATTGTGTGAAACATAAAACTTTCTTGATTCTTTATGCTGAATCCTATAATTTGTTTTTTGATGAGTGTAAAAAGCAAATAGTTTTAAATTATTTGTTTCTGCTTTCGATTAGTTGATTCTCAGTTTTGTTGCAAGTCGGGGAAAAAGTAAAGAAAGATAGATAGAAAAAGACATTTAGTATATTATTTTATTCAGTTTTCATGTCTATTGCAATATGTTTTAGTTTATAATTTATATTAAGTCTGAAAATACTTAAAATCAGCAGTAAATTGACTAATATGAAAAAATTGGATATACAGTGAAACTTCCATTTAACAAGTTTCATCGTTACACTTAAACACTTCGTTATGAAGAAAATTCGTTAAATAGAAATAAACTCAAATTCATGAAATTTGTATAATAAAATACACATAAAATGGAAATATTGGAAAAATGTATTTTAAATCGAGTAGTAACTTTTTTAATGCAATGTAAACATGTGTGAAAAATTTAATTAGAATGATGTCTGAAAAAACATATAATAAAGAGAGCTAAGCAAAAACTGAAGAGTAGTGTAACTTTTCTCTTTTTTATCAGTATTTCAATTCCTGAAGTTTAAAAAAGTCTGTAACTTACTTTGTACAGGTTTCTTATAAAAAATGCATAGTTCATAAAAATTTTCGCAAAAAGTAAGTTTCGCAAACGTTTTCTAACTACCCGAACAATTCAGAGGTAACATTCTCGGGAAACTGGAATCCCCTTCTTATTGTATCGAAGGCTTTTAGCATTTCTTCTTTTGAATAGAAATAATTAAAGAAATAAACAATTTCATTTTCATACAATCCGCTGAAATAAATTCATACATCCATTGCAATAGAAACCTCTCCACGCACGAAAGTGGAATAAAATTCGTTATATAGAATATATTTTTCGTAATACGGAGATTAATTTGCTTGTTAATGGTGTTCAAAGTCACGGTTCAGCAGAAAATTTCATTAAGTAGTAAACTTCGTTAACGGGAAGTTCGACTGTATTTATAAAACATCGGATATATATCAAAATATCGGATAATATAATAATTTTTTGATATTTTTGAAAATATCATGTTATTTACGAGCCCTGGTTATATCCCATTTGATTGTATATTGTCAGAATTAAGATAATAATTAATAATTAAGATAATAATTAATAAATTAAGAATATCAAATTAAAAAAATATATTTAATAAAATATTAATTTCATTTTTATACTAAAATTACTAATTACTTTAATAATTAATTAATAGCAATCATTCATCAATTAAAGTTTTTATCGAAAATTTTTGATTTATTATTCCCAAAAAATAAAAAATAAAATTTTTGAAAAATCAGTCAAAAACATAAAGTTTAAGTAATTATTAATTAATAATGATAATAATAATAATTATGCAACATTGTGCAAATGCGTAAAAATAATTTTAAACAGTGTTATGTGATATTATTGTCCAGATGGGGATTTTGATATTTTCAAAGCATAGTTATAGTCAGACTTGCATAAAACCAAAAACATTCTGCGCACACAAATATTGGGTCAAAAATTTTCTGCAAATTAATGTAATGTTTAATAAAATAACGTGTTATATTATTTTGACGACATGAATTAAAAACAGTAGTTTTAAAATAATTACCATTTTACATTAAAAATTAATTGATATTAATTAAATAATAATTGTTTTGGTTAAAGAAATAATAAAGCTAAAAATCCATGATAAGAAATGGTGAATTCTTATCAATTATTTTGTCAATGCTTTTAGAAACAACCCAATCCTTAATATTGTGACCTCTTCGCACAAAATACCAGTCACTCTGTTCACAGAAATAATGTGGCATTGCTTCTGAAACAACTGAATCACATTTTATAAGGAGAGGTCCATTCATAGGTAACATCATTAAAGAATCCAATGAGTTTTTACCGCGGCCCTTTGACGAAATTTTCGTTTTTTTCGCGATCATTTGACGAAATTTCCGTTTTTCCGCGATAATTTGACAAAATTCCCGCTTTTTCGGCGATCATTTGTTGAAATTTCCGTTTTTTCCGCGATAATTTGACAAAATTCCCATTTTTTTCGGCGATCATTTGTTGAAATTTCCGTTTTTTCCGCGATAATTTGACAAAATTCCCGTTTTTTCGGCGATAATTTGACAAAATTCCCGTTTTTTCGGCGATCATTTGTTGAAATTTCCATTTTTTTCGCGATCCTTTGACGAAATTCGCATTTTTCCTGTGATCCTTTGACGAAATGCGCATTTTTTCTGCGATCTTTTGACGAAATTCGTATTTTTTCGCGATCTTTTGATGAACATCGCGTTTTTTTTCTCTATCATTTGACGAATTTAGTTTTTTCCGCGATTCTTTGACGAAATTTGCATTTTTTTCGCGATGTTGTAACAAAATTCGCGTTTTTTCCGCTATGCTTTTACGAAATTCGTTTTTTTTCTGCGCTCTTTTGACGAAATTCGCGTTTTTCAGCGATCTTTTCACGAAATTAGTGTTTTTTCGCGATCCTTTGACGAAATTTGCGCTTTTTCCGCGGCCTTTTGACGAAATTCGTTTTATTTCGCGATCCTTTGACGAAATTAATTTTTTTCCGCTATTGTTTTCGAAATTTGCGTTTTTTTCGCGATCTTTTGACAAAATTCGGGCTTTTTCCGCTATGCTTTTACAAAATTCGTTTTTTTTTCCTGCGCGCCTTTGACAAAATGTTCGTTTTTTCTGTGGTTCTTTGACGAAATTGTCTTTTTTGTTACGATCCTTTGAAAAGATTCGCGTTTTTTCCGCAGTCCTCTGTCGAAATTCGCGTTTTTTTTCGCGATGTCTTGACGAAATTGGTGATTTTTTCTGCGAACGATTGACGAAATTGGCTTTTTTCGGCGATTATTTGTTGAAATTCGCACTATTTTTCAGTGATATTTTTTTAATGTCTGAATTTTCGGACTGATGGCCGGTTTTTTTAAATTTTCGGAAAATTCGGAACAGAATCACACATGACAAACAATAAATAAATCGTATATAAAATTGGGGAATATTTTTAATTTTTCATAATTTTTTTTTTTTAAGTTACAAGAACAAAAATTAAGTTTTTGTTTTTCTAAAAAAAATTTTCTCAAAGTTCCGAATTTTGCGGAAATTTTTCCGCGCACGGCGCGCGCTTGCGTCTATGTTATACAACTCTGGCTATAGTTTACAATTCACAGAGAGCAAGATATTATTAATTAATTATATTTAATGAGCAAGAAGAATATTACAAACTAACTAATAAATAAATAAACAACATATTTATCCTCAGAATCCTTATCATTTTCACACATCCTAATAAAGTTAACGTTATAGTAACCGAAAATTAAAAAAATTATGTTTGCATTTACATTGTAATAACTATTATATAGTTCATGTAATAGTTTTTAAACAAGTAATTGATAAATTAAATTATATAAATAATTAATAATTGAAATAAGTTTGAATTGTTATTAATAAATGGATTTAATAAAAACAATTACATTTTTGAAAAAAAAATTATTTAACACTATAACTGCTTCCAATAACAACTGCAAAGGACCTAAATGGCAAGGGACCGAAATGGCTAGGGACCGAAACGGCAGGACCAAAATGGCTAGGGACCGAAACGCCAGGACCGAAGTGTCGGGACCGAAATGTCCTGCTTCCGACGACGCCCGTATGACGAGATGCTGAAGTACTAATTACTCCGTGTCTTCAATTTCGAGTGCAGATTGAATCCTTAGACAGACAAATTCTGAATGTAAAGTAGCGACTTCTTTTGAAAAGTATTTTGTATTCGCTACATTTTAGAGCAAGTAGTTGCAGTTGTAATGAACTACATTTTCAATGAAGTACTAGTACTTGTAGTTTACTACAAAATAAAAGTATTTTTTCCGCACACTGATATTCAACTATCTCATCTAAAGTTTTCTGCGGTGACTCATAAGAAATAAATTTTTGTATTATTCGGATCTTTTATAGTGTTCTGAATGTCCAATTAGACATTCATTCTTCTTATTGTAAGTACATTTTTGTCATTTTCCTTACAAATAACTGGCATGTTTACATTTTGTTTTGCCTGCGAAAGATAATAAACTGTGAAAGAATTTACGCACAAAAATGTGTTTTTGTGACACTTTGATTGCTTTATTTAGAGGCAGAGAGGAAATATATTGACTTCGCCCTTGAAATTTCCTTGTTTAAAAATAATGCGACATGCTGCGATTTCCTACCTCATTCTTTTTAACACGTAATACTTCTGCAAAATATCCTCCTGGAATAAGCTGCCACCCATTTTATGGAGTATTTAACTGATATAACTGGTTTAATTTTAACTGATATAACTGGTGCAACGTTACACCATAATAATGTGATTTCTGACATTTTCACATTTTTATTATGTAATATTACGCAGTTATATCAGTTAAATACTCCATAAAATGGGTGTCATCAATTTTATGGAATAACGTTATTACAAATTTTTTACAGTGTGTCGTTCAGATATTGAGTTGTAGATAATATACATGTGACATACAGTAAAACCTCCCTAAAGCGACCACTTTCCGTTCCAATAAAAATGGGTTGCTCCGAGAGGTGGTCTCTTAATGGAAGTCATGTTTAAATCTGGATTTTAATTCTAACGTTACTAGAAGTTATTTTTCACATTAGGAAAAATATATAAAAATTTAAGTATCAAAACAAAAGTTAATTACATAAGCTAATTACTGCAGAGTTTAAAAAATGAATACATTGACGTTTGCTTTGATTTTACTGTTTTATCTTTTATAACTTTTATTTACAAGTCCTTTCGAAGTCCAGTAAATAAATTAAATTTTTTTTTTTTTTATGGAAACAAATAATGACGATGTCATTAATTTATCTATTTCTTTGAGAGTTTCCTGACAGAATAGGGCAGGGGAGTTTATTGACCGTCATTCTTAATTTGTCATCAGAGTTAAATTCATTGCCTAAAAAACCGCAAAGGGGTTTAAACATATAAAAGTTACAGGAATTTAAAAAAAAAAATCTAAACTTAGTTTAGAAGTTTGATGAATAATGCGCTCTCCGGAATTATTTTTCTAATAAAACCTTCTTCAAGCGATCAGAAAAAAACGGAATTTGTTTCATTTTCTTCAAAGAAATGGGTCGCTCATGGAGGGAGTTCAACTGGGATGGTCTCTGAATGGAGGTAAAACTAATATTGAGCCTATGGGAATAAATTTCGTTCCATGAAAAAATGGTCGTTCAGGGAGGTGGCCGCTTAATGGAGGTTGTCGCACTGAGAGGTTTCACTGCATATTTAGTCTTTGATAATATAGATTTTAGTAATCATTAAAATATAAAAGTCATTACTTTATTTTAAAAAGTAAAACACTTGCATTATAATAAAAGTTTGTATAAAATTTCCAAATTATTTTATTTTTACACCCTTTTGTTGAACTATACTCGGCTTTAGTATGCTAAGATAGAATTTTGTAATCGATTTTTCACTCCCTTCCTGATAGGCTAGAATTCTAAAAATTATATACACAGTGTGTTTCCGATGACATTACGCTATTTTAATATTTTTAGAACTTAAGTACAGTAAAACCTCCCTAAAGCGACCACTTTCCGTTCCAATAAAAATGGGTCGCTCCGAGAGGTGATCTCTTAATGGAGGTCATGTTTAAATTCCGATTTTAATTGTTGAAAAAAGGTAACAATTAATGTTACTAAAATTTACTTTTTCACATTAGGAAAAAAAATATGAAAATTTAAGTATCAAAACAAAAGTTAATTACATAAGTTAATTAGTGCAGAGTTAAAAAAAAATGAATACATTGAAGTTTGCTTTGATTTTACGGTTTTATCTTCTATAACTTTTATTTCCAAATCCTTTCGAAGTTTAGTAAATAAATGCAATTTTTTTTTTGAACGGGAACAAATTATGACGATTTCATTAATTTACCTATTTCTTTGAGAGTTTCCTGACAGAATAGGGCACGGAAGTTTATTGACCGTCATCCTTAATTTGTCATCCGAGTTAAATTCATTGCCTAAAAAGGCACAAAGGGTTAAAAGTTACCGAAATAAATAAGAATTCTAAACTTAGTTTAAAAGTTTGATGAATAATGCGCTCTCCGGAATTATTATTCTAATAAAATCTTCGAGCGACCAGGAAAAAACGGAATTTGAATAATTTTCTTCAAAGAAATGGGTCACTCATCGAGGGAGTTCAACTAAAGTGGTCTCTGAATAGAGGTAAAATTAGTATAATTTTGGGAATAAATTTCGTTTCTTAAAAAAGGGTTGTTCAGGGAGGTGGTCGCTTAATGGAGGTGGTCGCACAGGGAGGTTTCACTATATATTAATAAATTAAATTTAAGGCATGTTTTCGTTAACTGGCCGCAAGTGATATATCGCCAAATAATTTTTATGTTTACGACTGTTTATGATTACAAAAACAATGGCGTTAAGGATGCACCAAATCTTGCTTGCCAAAATAGGCCAAGTGACTGTGAAACTGCAAGCACGATTTATGTTTAACGCTAAAAGTAGGAAATATAAGTACAAAAAAAAAAAAAAAAAAGAGTGTAAATCTTAAACTAGTCGGATGTGCCAATCCTAAAACTTTCTTCTGTCTGATGCATGTTAATACTTCAAAATTCGCCATCACAGGGCCAAAATTAAATGACATTCTATATCCATCATGATTAAATTCTGTACATTAGTTATTGAGATAGAGCTATCGCGAAAATCGCGAAAAATGCAGCCTAGCAGCGCCACATGTTGGGTGAATTACACCAAAATGTAATAGGGACCAAATTACATCAAGGTATAACTGAATCTGAAGTTTGATGAAAATCTATGCATTATTTCTGGACACGTACCAGTGGCGGAAATCATGAATAATGTATCATATTAGCAGCGCCACCTATTGGGAGATTTACATCAAAAAGTAATCAGTACCAATTTATATCGGGGACTAAGTGAATCTGAAGTTTTTAGAAAATCCGTGCATTAGTCCTTGAGAGTCCTTGAGCTATTGTGGAAATCGAGAAAAATGCAACATAGTTGTTGGGCGATTTACAATTTACATAAAAAAAAAACAAATCAGCACAAAATTATATAAAGGACTAACTGAATCTAAAGTTTTATTTAATTCCGTGCATTAGTTCATAAGATAGAGTGGAAACAAAATTTGTGTCACAGACAGACATTTTGTAAAAACATGTTTTTCGGGATCTCTGACCCTTAAAACGTGTAAATCCGTCGAAAATCAAAATTCGAAAATTTTCACGAATCCAATACTTTCTTCTTAAGTGAAGGTAAAAGAAAGTAAAAAAAAAAAAAAAAAAAAAAAAAAAAAAAAAAAAAAAAAAAAAAGAAAGAAAGAAAATACTCCTTTATTTATTTATTTATTTTTTTTTTTTTTGGGGGGGGGGGGAAATTTTAAAGAAATTTCAGTTGTAAACCTCTATTATGTAAGTGTGTTTATCGACAAGTTTTAAGAACACATTAAAAGTACTTTATCCTTATACTTTTTAAAATACCATTACAAGCAAGATTTTTTAAATCGCTCTTCCATATGCGTTTGTTCTGACATCTAAAAGCATATATTTCTCTTTATTTTTAACAAGATTCTAGTCTCTATAAAGATCTTGCACGAAAGAAGCTTAATGTTCCTCTGGTGCTCGTCATTTTCTATCATCTGCATGAATAGAAACTCAAGATTTACGTAAATGAAACCCCAAAAATTCTATCAACATCATCCGATAAAGCACCTAAAAATAGATTAATAATCCGATTTCACGATACCGTGTCGCCAAAAGACACATTTTTAAAAAAGATTCTTGTCTTTCAAGGGAAATACGTTTTTTAATAATAATTAATTATATTCGGTTATAAATAGCTATGTGAAATATCTTCAAGTGCGACGAGTAAAAATGAAACATATTTAAGAATAAGTTATAAAAGAAGAAATCGTTGTACTTTTAGGTAAAATAAAACGAAAATGTGTGTTCGTGTAGGTACGGATACTTGCATATATGTGTGTGTAAAATTTTGCATATGTACTGTCGTGGAAAAAAAAAGTAAACACCCCCTACTAACTCCTCAACAAATTATCGTAGACGAAAGTTACTGGTACCGAACGATTGGAAATAAAGTCTACTTTTAAATGACGTATATAAAATTTACTTAGGGGGCCATCTACATATTAAAACGAATCCAAACTTCATTTTTTTTCAATGGCAATATCCAATTTTAATGAGATATTTCAATCTTTGGTTCAAACTATGTCCAGACACCAAATTTCAAGTCATTTGAATGATAAGTTTTTGAATTATAAACATTCAAAATTTAGTGCTTCTAATGTTAACTTACATTTTCATATTTTTATTTATATCTCCTGATATTATGATCCTAATGTTCTAATTTTTTGTGTAGCAATAATACTAATATACCCAAACACAAATACGTTGAATTTGCAATTTTTATAATTTTCTGATATGAATTATGAAATTAATATTAGAAAAAAATTATGAATTGCAACCTACAATTTTTTTGATGGATTCAGATTTATTTAAGTCCTGCTTTATGGAAATCCAAAAATTCACATTTTTCTACCAGGTAGTTTTCAAATTATGCTTAAAAAACGGCAAAATGAGGTTTTAAGGGGCCGTCTATGATAGAAGTGACTAAATATTTTGAAATTTCTTATGCTGTCCTGTAATCTAACAGGCTTCATTTACTGCTTAAGGTGCCTTGATCAAGAAAGGAGCTCTCTCGGTCAACAATCGAATACCGAACTTCAATTTGGATACAGCCCTTAAAATACGCTCGTTTTAAAATAATTAATTTCTCGGAAACTTATGGTACGAATTGAGTAAAAATTTGTTTTTAGACTAATTGAAGGGTGTAGAGTTCATTTATGCTGTCAGAATTGTGTACTGCTATTGAGAAGAACAAAGTTATGGTTCGTTTTAATATGTAGATGGCCCCCTAAGTAAATTTTACATACATCACTTAAAAGTAGACTTTATTTCCAATCGCTCGGTACCAGTAGCTTTCTTCTACGATAATTTGCTGAGGAGTTAGTAGGGGGTGTTTAGTTTTTTTTTTCCACGACTGTACCTATTATACAGGGTGATTAAAAAAAGATGGGAAAATTTTTAAGAGGTGATAGTACACACCCAAACAAACATTTTGTATCAAAGAATGCATGGTCGAAAACTAAACGTAAAAAAGTTAGAGGGCGCCAAAATTTATGTTCTTATACGAGGCAAAAACACGCAATGAATGATTAAGTTAAGTTACGAAAACAAATTTAATGGCATTTGATTACAATAAGTGCTCAAAACATTGACCGGCAGCTGTTATGCACGCAGTACAACGGCGAAGAACAGATTGGCGAATTTTCTGAAACACACCAGGCATATCGCGAACTTCCCCTACAGCAGCCGAAAGCTTGGCGACAAGTTCTTCTGCAGATTCAATGGGAGTCTCATACACAAGAGCCTTTAGCTGTCCCCACAAAAAAAAAAAAAATCGTGACATGAAAGATCTGGCGAGCGCGGTGGTGCCTGGTGTGTTTCAGAAAATTCGCCAATCTGTTCTTCGCCGTTGTACTGCGTGCATAACAGCTGCCGGTCAATGTTTTGAGCACTTATTGTAATCAAATGCCATTAAATTTGTTTTCGTAACTTAACTTAATCGTTCATTGTGTGTTTTTGCCTCGTATAAGAACATAACTTTTGGCGCCCTCTAACTTTTTTTACGTTTAGTTTTCGACCATGCATTCTTTGATACAAAATGTTTGTTTGGGTGTGTACTATCACCTCTTAAAAATTTCCCCATCTTTTTTGAATCACCCTGTATATCGCTCCCAATTTTCTGTATTTTTTCTCCAGCAGTTTAGAGCGGTAAAATGTATTTAATAAAATGTTTCTTTGTCTTTGTGGAAATTATCTATGAGTTTTTTTTTTTTTTTTTTTTTTTTTTTTTTTTTTTTTTTTTTTTTTTGAGGTATCAAAATTTCTGGTTCAAAGTGTGATTTTTTGACTTGAAAACGTAATGGAGGTTTGTCAGCTGTGATTCTAGAGACACATAAATTTACTGACCAACTTCAAAATTTAATAATTCATTGGCTATAATAATCATGCATATGAAATAAGTATGTTTATTAGGTAGTTCATAAGTGTTGTTTACAGTAATTCAAAAAATAATTCGAATTTTCGTCAAGAGATGGCGCTGCATTATCTCAAATTGTAAAACTGCATGAAAAGTAACTGCCTATTTACTTTATATTTTATTCAGCTATTGAAACGCGAAAGAAAGATTTCTATTTTAAAATTTTGAAGTCAATATTTAAGCACTCTTACAGTTTGAGATATCTTAGCGCCATCTATTGACAAAATTGTATTTTTTTATTACTAGTAAATCTGCAGATCAGGAGCCTCAACGTCATCTTTGCAAGTCATTGTTTTTTAACACTCATTGCATAATATTCAACTTCCTACAAATCGCTTTTTAAAGTTTTCAAATTACATAAATATTTATGAGCATACAAGATACTTCGTAAAGTTTCAGAAATTAAAAGTGTTAAACAAGTGGTTGTACATTGATGTTCTGAAATTCTGATGAGCTACATATTCTGGTAACTTTTTAAATCAAAAATTGCATTTCTTCAGGGGGGCTCTGCCCCCCTGAACCCCCCGTAGTCTATTTAAATTTACATTCGTAATTTTTTATTGATTGTGCGGATGGTTATAGTATGTCTTAGATTTTTTTTACGCTGTGATTTATAAGGATAAGCATAAGTTTTTTTATAAATTAATAAAATTTAAATTTAAAATAAAATATTCATGTTAACCGTACACAGACAATAAATCTTGAAGTGACGCCAAAAATGTGACCCTAAAATCCGCTACATTCGGCACAACACGACGACGTCCTTAAACGGATGAAGTCAAAGAATTTGGTCCCTGTTCCACGTGCTTGTTTTGTTTGGGCCGAATGAGGGCATTTAAATCTGAGCGATAACGCACATCGTATTGCAAACTGTTTTTACGGCATACTGCATCTCCATCTATCTCTTTCTTCCGTGAATAATAGTTAATTTTATTTTACCCAAGATCTTTTTATTCCAGCATCTTTGTTTTCGATAAATGACGTCTAATTCACCTGCTATGCGTACTTACTCAAAACTTTTCATCTTGTTATATTAAGAAATACTCGAGAGTTTTCTTTTTATTTTTAATATGCCTCCATATTAATTTTTCTAAACTTAATTTTATTTTTCATTTTCCTGTTTCACGACAAAACATTTCAATTGAAAATTGTTTAAAAGAAAATATTATTCCGGGTTTTGATTTTCTTGGCAACAATTAAATAAATATTGGTTAATGTTATGGTAAAATGTTACGTTATTCTCTATGAAAATAATGAATTTTTGTATTTTTAAGCAAAATATTTCAATAAAATAAATGAAATATTGCCTATTATTATTTCTGGGCTAAAATCCTTCTATATGCAAAGATACAAATGCATTAATTCATCTGTTTTGACGTTGGCTTTACTCAAGCATTATACACGCAATTATACTAATATTATTAGGACCAAATTCGATGCTAGGCAACAGAGAAAGAAAAGGAAAAAAAATGAAATATGCATTATGTCAATTTGATAAAACAAAATCCTTTATATTATTGGAAAACATGCATAAAATTCCCCCCAATATTATAAACCTAATTAAAAAAATCTCGCAAATATATTGACATAATTTATTGGAATAATTTAATGTTATTTAAAAATTTCAGCATCAAAAATTTACCATTTAAATCCATTTTTCATATAAGCCATTTCTTTCAACAAATGAAAATCTGAAAATCGTCTGACTTGCCATTGAAAAGCATTATAGAGCAAAATAAAATGTTCCATATTTCCCGAACGAATGAACCAAATTTAACCAAAAACTATACAGCTAAGTCCGGGTACCTCATCAACATTCCCAGTGAATTTCAAGCCAATCGGATGCTTTTTACGGCAGTTATCGCGGAACAGACAGACAGACTAACAGAAATCAAAACTTTTCGTGTCTCCACAGTAAGCCTTCACTGACGTTTCGGCAACTAGTAAATCTGCAGATCAAGAGCCTCAACGTCATCTCTGCAACTCATTGTTTTTATCAAACTTTGCGTAATATTAATCTTTCTACAAAAACAAAATTTAAACTATTTAAATTACACAAACATTTATAAAAGGAAAAAAATATTTCGATGGTTTCAGACATTAAAAGCGTTAAATTAAACACGTTGTTATGTAAGGATATTCTGAAATTCTCACGAGCTACTTATTCTAGTAATTTTTATATAATAAAGCAAATTTCTTCAGGGGGCTCTGCCCCCCTGAACCCCCCGTTGTGTAATTTATTTTGCATTTGTAATTTTCTACTGATTGAGTTAATGATTACCCTATATCTTAGATTTCTTTTTACACTGCGATTTATAAGGATAAGCAATAATTCGGTCAAGCATTTTACGTTATCCTAATATCCATACAGCAGTATTTACTTGCCTGCTAACCACAAATACCTGTATCTAATGGATAAAGAACTTTTGGAAATGTAAACTGAAACATCTAATTTAGAAATCTAATACCTTTATAAATTTTGTTTATAAAAAAATAATTTTGATTACCATTCTGCAATATTTATATCTAAGATCTAATCTAAATATCAAAAAATGTACTCGATAGCATTAACTTACTAAAATCACCCTGAAGTAGGGGGGCTTCTAAACCTAACAGTTAATAATTCATCATCGTTAAATAGATAAACATGATTTGGCGCCTTTAAGTATTTTTTGTTATTTTCTTTTAATAGTATCTACATTTAATTTAAAATCGTGATGTTACAAATACCGTTGAAATTTGACGCAAACCTATGTTCAGGTCAAATTACGAAAGGTTAACTAACATTTTATTTCCCTTAGCCGGACTTTCTGTTTCATTTTTCGTAATAAGGATTATTTTAATAATTTAATTTATTTTACACTCTACAAGCTGTTACACGGACGTTGTTCACGTAGCATTAAAATAGAGATAAATGCATTAAGTAAAACATTTCACTCCCCACCAGACATGCCAAGTCTCAAGCTTTTTGCACATCACTATTATCTTAGAGAAAATGTTCTTTTAAATCGCGCAAATGTTTCAATTAAATAAAGTAACATTTTCTGTATTAAAATACTGGTATCCAGAACGCCGGAGGCTTGGCAGCTCTGCTCCTCTTAATAAAAACATATATGATTAACCAACACTTTATCACATTTTATAGGAGACAATACGGAATTTCTTATTTGTATGGTTTTACATATATCTCAGTCATAAAAATGTAAAATTTTGTGCCAATTAATGCACGCAATTGCGAAAATGAAATCGCAACCAATGAGAAAAGGAAGGCCAAGTAAAATCGTGTAAATCGAGAAATCTTTCTTCGTAGTGCTGGGAAAATACTGCTACAAAAACTATTTTAGGTGGTATTTGGTGTGAAATGTTTATATGTATTCATTCCTGTCCTATATATCCTTTTTTTTATTTTTTATTTGCTTATTCCATTTTTCTTTTGCACGTGAAAATCTTACAAATTAAAATTAACTCTTTGGGAGAAATTGTTATTTTTTTTTTTGGCAACAATAAAGTTTATAAAATTTAACAGAATAATGTCAGTTTATTCTGTATGAAAATAACGAACTTTTTCATTTATAATCAAATAGTTGAATAAATAAATGAAAATATTATTCTATATAGTATATAAATACTATTTTCATTTCTGCGTTTAAATAAATCTATATGCAAATATCTATACAAAGGCATTCATTAATTCATTCCTTTTGCTTTGATTTGACTTCAAAAAACCATACATACTTTCACATTTATGATATTTTTAGATGAGATGCTGTTGCTACGCAACGGTTAAAAGAAAAAATGAAATATAAGTAAATTCATAAAATAAAATGTTTTATATTATTCGAACACATGTATAAAATTCTATCATAAGTTATACACCTAATTTAAAAGCTCTGACAAATGTTTTGACAAAATTGCAAACTAATAAGAATAATTTAATACTCTTATTTAAAAATTTCAGCATCCAAAATTTACCATTTAAATCTATTATTCATATGAGCGATTTCTTTCAACAAATGAAAATTTGAAAATCGTCTGACTTCCCATAGAAAAGCATTATATCACAAAATAAAATGTTCTGTATATTCCGAACGAATGAACCAAATTTAACCCAAAACTATACAGCTAAATCCGGGGAGCTCATCAACATGCCCAGGGAATTTCAAGCCAATCGGATGCTTTTTGCGGCAGTTATCGCGGAACAGACAGACAGACTAACGGAAACCAAAACTTTTCGTGTCTCCACAGTAAGCCTTCACTGACGTTTCGGCAATTATTATTCAGTAAAAAATTTATGAGTTGAGCGACAAACATATCACTTACATTTACTTCATCTTTATATTTGCCGAAACGTCAGTGAAGGCTTACTGTGGAGACACGAAAAGTTTTGGTTTCCGTTAGTCTGTCTGTCTGTTCCGCGATAACTGCCGCAAAAAGCATCCGATCGGCTTGAAATTCCCTGGGCATGTTGATGAGCTCCCCGGATTTAGCTGTATAGTTTTGGGTTAAATTTGGTTCATTCGTTCGGAATATACAGAACATTTTATCTTGTGATATAATGCTTTTCTATGGGAAGTCAGACGATTTTCAAATTTTCATTTGTTGAAAGAAATCGCTCATATGAATAATAGATTTAAATGGTAAATTTTGGATGCTGAAATTTTTAAATAAGAGTATTAAATTATTCTTATTAGTTTGCAATTTTGTCAAAACATTTGTCAGAGCTTTTAAATTAGGTGTATAACTTATGATAGAATTTTATACATGTGTTCGAATAATATAAAACATTTTATTTTATGAATTTACTTATATTTCATTTTTTCTTTTAACCGTTGCGTAGCAACAGCATCTCATCTAAAAATATCATAAATGTGAAAGTATGTATGGTTTTTTGAAGTCAAATCAAAGCAAAAGGAATGAATTAATGAATGCCTTTGTATAGATATTTGCATATAGATTTATTTAAACGCAGAAATGAAAATAGTATTTATATACTATATAGAATAATATTTTCATTTATTTATTCAACTATTTGATTATAAATGAAAAAGTTCGTTATTTTCATACAGAATAAACTGACATTATTCTGTTAAATTTTATAAACTTTATTGTTGCCAAAAAAAAAAAAAAAAATGAATAACAATTTCTCCCAAAGAGTTAATTTTAATTTGTAAGATTTTCACGTGCAAAAGAAAAATGGAATAAGCAAATAAAAAATAAAAAAAAGGATATATAGGACAGGAATGAATACATATAAACATTTCACACCAAATACCACCTAAAATAGTTTTTGTAGCAGTATTTTCCCAGCACTACGAAGAAAGATTCCTCGATTTACCCGATTTTACTTGGCCTTCCTTTTCTCATTCTTTGCGATTTCATTTTCGCAATTGCGTGCATTAATTGGCACAAAATTTTACATTTTTATGACTGAGATATATGTAAGGCCATACAAATAAGAAATTCCGTATTGTCTCCTATAAAATGTGATAAAGTGTTGGTTAATCATATATGTTTTTATTAAGAGGAGCAGAGCTGCCAAGCCTCCGGCGTTCTGGATACCAGTATTTTAATACAGAAAATGTTACTTTATTTAATGGAAACATTTGCGCGATTTAAAAGAACATTTTCTCTAAGATAATAGTGATGTGCAACAAGCTTGAGACTTGGCATGTCTGGTGGGGAGTGAAATGTTTTACTTAATGCATTTATCTCTATTTTAATGCTACGTGAACAACGTCCGTGTAACAGCTTGTAGAGTGTAAAATAAATTATTAAAATAATCCTTATTACGAAAAATGAAACAGAAAGTCCGGCTAAGGGAAATGAAATGTTAGTTAACCTTTCGTAATTTGAACTGAACATAGGTTTGCGTCAAATTTCAACGGTATTTGTAACATCACGATTTTAAATTAAATGTAGATACTATTAAAAGAAAATCACAAAAAATACTTAAAGGCGCCAAATCATGTTTATCTATTTAACGATGATGAATTATTAACTGTTAGGTTTAGAAGCTCCCCTACTTTAGGGTGATTTTAGTAAGTTAATGCTATCGAGTACATTTTTTGATATTTAGATTAGATCTTAGATATAAATATTGCAGAATGGTAATCAAAATTATTTTTTTATAAACAAAATTTATAAAGGTATTAGATTTCTAAATTAGATGTTTCAGTTTACATTTCAAAAGTTCTTTATCCATTAGATACAGGTATTTGTGGTTAGCAGGCAAGTAAATACTGCTGTATGGATATTAGGATAACGTAAAATGCTTGACCGAAATATTGCTTATCCTTATAAATCGCAGTGTAAAAATAAATCTAACATATAGGGTAATCATTAACTCAATCAGTAGAAAATTACAAATGCAAAATAAATTACACAACGGGGGGTTCAGGGGGGCGCCCCCTGAAGAAATTTGCTTTATTATATAAAAATTACTAGAAAAGTAGCTCGTGAGAATTTCAGAATATCCTTACATAACAACGTGTTTAATTTAACGCTTTTAATGTCTGAAACCATCGAAATATTTTTTTCCTTTTATAAATGTTTGTGTAATTTAAATAGTCTAAATTTTGTTTTTGTAGAAAGATTAATATTACGCAAAGTTTGATAAAAACAATGAGTTGCAGAGATGACGCTGAGGCTCTTGATCTGCAGATTTACTAGTTAATCAAAAATAAATCTAAATTAAGAAACAAACATTTTCTCTTACCGGCAGAATTGTAGACATTAGAACAGGGCAAGATACGTTTCAAGCACATGGAATGACGATACGTTAATAGCTAATAGTTTGACCTAAAACCCATGACATAACTTATTAAATAATTAAATTTCAAATAAATTGTAAATAAATTGTAAAAGAATTAGCAAAATTGTCTAATTGCCGAAACGTCAGTGAAGGCTTACTGTGGAGACACGAAAAGTTTTGATTTCCGTTTGTCTGTCTGTCTGTTCCGCGATAACTGCCGCAAAAAGCATCCGATCGGCTTGAAATTAATTGGGCATGTTGATGAGGTACTCGGACTTAGCTGTATAGTTTTTGGTTAAATTTGGTTCATTCGTTCGGGAAATATAGAACATTTTATTTTGCTCTGTAATGCTTGTCTATGGCAAGTCAGACGATTTTCAAATTTTCATTTGTTGAAAGAAATGGCTCATATAAAAAATGGATTTAAATGGTAAATTTTGGATGCTAAAATTTTTAAATAAGATTATTAAGTTATTCCAATTACTTTGAAATTATGTCAATATATTTGCGAGATTTTTTAAATTAGGTTTATAATTTTTGGGGGAACTTTATGCATGTTTTCCAATAATATAAAGCATTTTGTTTTATTAATTTGACATAATACATATTTCATTTCTTACCTTTTCTTTCATCAGTTGCCTAGCAACGAATTTGGTCTTAATAATATTAGTATAAATGCGTTTATAATGTTTAAGTAAAGCCAACGTCAAAACGGATGAATTAATGCATTTGTATTTTTGCATATAGATGAATTTTAGCCCCAGAAATAAAAATAGGCAATATTTTATTTATTTTATTCAAATATTTTGCTTAAAAATACAAAAGTTCATTATTTTCATAGAGAATAATGTGACATTTTTTCATAAAATTTATCAATGTTTCTTTAATCGTTGCCAAGAAAATCAAAACCCTGAATAATATTTTCTCTTAAACAATTTTCAATTGAAAGATTTTGACGTGAAACAGGAAAATGAAAAAAAAAATTAAGAATAAAAAAATTAATATGGCGACATATTGGGAATAAAAAGAAAACTCTCAAGTATTTCTTAATATAACAAGATGAAAGGTTTTGAGTAAGTACGAATAGCAGATGAATTAGACGTCATTTATAAAAAAAAAAAAAAAAAAGATGTTGGAATAAAAAGACCTTGGCTAAAATAAAATGAACTATTATTTACGGAGGAAAGAGATAGATGGAGATGCAGTATGCCGTAAAAAACAGTTTGCAATATGATGTACGTTATCGCCCAGATTTAAATGCCATTATTTGGCCCAAACAAAACAAGCACGTGGAACAGGGACCGAATTCTTTGACTTCATCCGTGCATTTTTTCTGTAAAATGAAAATGATCTGCTTATATTTAAGTATTCTAAAGTAGCATTTCATCGTATTATGAATTAAAAACTGTATTACTAAAAATATTTTTCTTTTCTTTCTTTCTTTTTTTAAGCACGCCGTTGTGTTTCGGTCGAATGTAGCGGATTTTAAGGTTACATTTTATGGTGTCACTTCAAGATTTATAGTTTGCGTTCGGTTAACATGAGGATTTTATTTTAAATTTTAAAGTTATTAATTTATAAAAAAAAACCTTATGCTTATCCTTATAAATCACAGCGTAAAAAAAATCTATGGTATACTATAACCATCCGCACAATCAATAAAAAATTACGAATGTAAACTTAAGTAAACTACGGAGGGTTCAAGGGGGCACAGCCCCCCTGAAGAAATGCAATTTTTGATTTAAAAAGTTACCAGAATTAGCAGCTCATCAGAACTTCAGAACATCAGTGTATAACCACTTGTTTAACATATTTAATTTCTGAAACTTTACGAAGTATTTTGTATTCTTATAAATATTTATGTAATTTGAAAACTTTAAAAAGCGATTTATAGGAAGATGAATATTACGCAATGAGTGTTAAAAAACAATGACTTGCAAAGATGACGTTGAGGCTCCTGATCTGCAGATTTACTAGTTAATACAGTTACTGAAATTCTAAATTTAAAATCAGAGAATATTTTGTGAAGCATCTTTTATATAGTATATATTTTTATTTGGATTTGAGTATGCATGTTTATATAAATCGGGTGTCCCGAAAATGACAAATCTATTTCGAAAATTAATTTTAAAAAAATAGCAAGCGATAGAACCTTATCGTTTGCTATAGTGCATTTGCGAAAACAGTAAATTTTGAAAAACAGAATAATATTTAAGTAATAGGAACTTAATAAAATATAAGGAAAATAAAACAATATAATTCTTAAAAAAAACAAAAAAAAAAAAAACAATTTAACAAATTACAACGACCATTTGGAAAATGATTTGTTCAAAGACTAAAATTTAAGACATAAAAAATCTCACGGAGTTGATCATACATTACGTACGCCATTAGTTAAACATTAACATTCCTGGACTCACCATGAACAAATTTTAAAAGAAATTTCAGTTTTACAATTTTCGGTACTGTAAATTTTTAAACTTCTACGAAGCTGGTCATACATTACGTACGCCATGGATTAAACATTAATATTCCTGGACCAATTTTAAATGAAATTTCATTCTTTAACTTCTAAACATCCCACAATATTACTTTTTACACCGTCGTATAGAGAAAAAAATGTAGTTTTAAATGCAATTTGTTTGAAAGCTGTATCTCAATTTGTTTTTGAGTTAGTAATTTTTTTTTGTAGTTTTTATTACTTTTTTGTCATAGTGGCAACATAAGTATCCATCTCTGTTGAAAGTAAAGGGAAAATCAGATTACTGTATAGACCAATCAGAAAACGAATAAAATGCGGGATTCAACTAATAAAACGCTTCAGATATGTTTTTGATTTCCTACCCTGACCGAAGACAATAACCATTTTTCCAAATGGTTAAAAAAAAAAAAAAAAAAAAAAAAAAAAAAAAAAAAAAAAAAAAAAAAACTTATTTTTGGGGCGCATGGTAGATGCATTTGTATATGTATAAGAATGTGTATACTTGTGCATGTGCTTTTATGTGAATGTGTGTTATCATACCGCACCAGCTGGGGACCAGAGGTTGTGCGGATTTCTGGTCATTGCTTTGTTTACGTTTTTTAAACAATAATTTGAATGTAATAATGCAGTCGAAATTATAATGAATGCTTACAATACAGTAAAATATCAAAATAGTTAAAGAAAGTAATAAACTAAAATAACAAAAATTAAGATATTTTTTTAAATGATTAAAAGTAAGTGTATAACTAATAATGTATAATTAAATAGGCACAATAAATATGAGATACATTTTTCCTAGATTATTGAATGAAAGTTGCCTCATAAAGATACCCTACTAATTCACATCAAAATCATAAAATAAGGAAGTTTTATTTCAGGCTTACCTAGACTTAATAACAAAAAAACTTGATTAATACATAAATATATTTGGTAACAAGTAAAAATTAAATTTAAAAAATCAAAAAACCCGACTGCGTAAAAAGCGAACTAATTAATTATTTCTCATCAATGTGAAACTATTTTTTTTTATATTACTTACCTATTTTTTTATTTACTTGTATTGATGGCTTTTAAGTTGTGTTTAATTGTTAGTTCCTATCTATAAACACTGTTTTGATAAGGCCTACAGATGTCTAGGATGGTCACAGTTGCAGTAAATCTAGAGATCCTACCTACACAACTTCCAGGTTGTATAATATTTAAACGGAGCTTCTGACTGTAAAATAGTCAATGAAACATCGCTTTCATTTTGAAAGACCTATCCAATGATATGCCACTCAATAGGGTGCGTAATTTTTTTTTTTCGTCTGTACCGCCATTTACTATTTTACAGCCGCCGTTTTGAATTTATAAAAAGAAAACCTAGCCTATAACCATCGGACGGTTAAGACGAATCGATAGAGACCTCATCCATTAAAATCCATCCAGCCGTTGGGGTGTTTCGAGGGTATAAAGAAATCCACATACCCAGATACGCGTGAAACACATAACCCTTCTTGGCAGTCGGGTAAAATATTGTAAATGCCACTGCTATCAGCAATATCTTGAATTTTTTCAGAAATAAATATATACTTCCCCCATGAAAAAGCATGAGTTCAGTAATATTAACGAGAATTATATATTAAAATATATACGGAATCGATATAAAAATTTAGAAAGTCGAATTTTAAGTCCCTACATCTGAACTGAAAGTTTCAATGTTTACATCTGCGGTGATGTGAAGATTTTTTGCGTTTGTGGATCTTAGGGTTGCGGGTTTGAGGGAGTGTGCTGTATTATGAGAATTGTAAAGAAAAAAAAAAGTCTGGCCAAGGGAACAAAGAACTTGCAATACAAAACTGCCTTAAACAAAAGTAACAAACAATAAAAAACTCAAGTAACAAACAGAAAATTAACGTTTTCCTCCTACTTGAAAACTACTTTCAGTAGGTGGATAAACATTTGCTAACAATTTTGCTTTCTTGGAGTCGACGCACTGGCGCTTTTTTTTTTTTTTTTTTTTTTTTTTTTTATCATGCATGACCAGCTTTTAATCTGTCTTTGAAAAAATGTATTGCATTATTTATATTAATGTAAAACAGATTACCAATTCCAGATTTTTTTTTTAGCTTAGTGTACTGTTTTATTATTTAAATCAAAAATATTTAACTTAAAAGTACTGTTGTTACTTATTTGAATTACCTTTGATTTTAATAACTTTAGACTTAAAATTGTATGTAGATTCTAATGTAGTGCTCTTTTATTGCCATCCTGTATTTTCTTAGATTGAATTTAAACTTTCTTTGTACAGATTTTCCAATTGTTTTCTTTAAATTGCTTGATAATAGACGTGTTTCCAAGTGCGAGGTTCAGTTCTGTAAAACTTTGTTTCTCCATCATGCTATATGTTAACATCAAATAGCGATTGAGTCACCCCGAATCTTTTGAAGGTTTGCATATATCATTTTTGTTTTTAATTTATATTTATAAAATAATTATTAAGAAGAACACAAAGCATTTATCAGAACTCTATCTAGAACTAAAGCTAAAGAAATTTAACTTGTTTAGTATTAGAGATATGAGTTTTTAACTTTGACAATGATTTTTGTTTCATGATTTTGTTTCAGTTATTGCATTATTACATAATAAGCGAATATGTATGTTTAAAATGACTTATTTATGTGCATATTTGAAGCCATAACATTTTAATCTTATAATTAATGTATTCATAATTCAAATACCATAATTTAAAAAGACTTTTTACTTAGTAAATTAAAGAAATTTAATTTAACTGCTAGCCAGTTTTCTTCTACACAAGTAAATTCGTCTGAAGAAATGAAAATTTCTATGTCCCTGTGCTATATATGATATGTATATACATAAAAAAAAACACCTAGTATTTTAAAGTTAATAATATAAATTCTGTGAATGAGTTGGCAATTTTTTACGACAATAATCACTTTTGTTTTTAATTTATAATTATAAAATAATTCTTAAGAAGAACACAAAGCACTTATCAAAACTCTATCTAGAACTAAAACTAAAGAAATGTAACTTGTTTGGTATTAGAGATATAACTTTTTATCTTTGACAATGGTTTTTGAAAAATTGCATTTTCAGTCATTGCATGATTATATAATAAGCGAGTATGTATGTTTAAAATACCTTATTTATCTGTATTTGAAGTCATAAGATTTTTCATAATCAATGTATTCATAATTAAAATATCATAATTTAAAAAGCCTTTTTATTTGGTAAATTGAATAAATTTAATTTGATTGCAAGCCATTTTTCTTCTACACAAGTAAATTTATTTGGTCTGTGTGCAATAAAAAAAAAATATATATATCACCTACTATTTTAAAGTTAATTAAATAAATTCTATGAATGAGTTGGCAGTATTTTTTATGGCAATATATTTAAATGAGTTGCACTAATAAAATATCATACTTAAAATATGGAATTTCTTTTTCATATAGATACTTTTTACAAGGTTAATGAAGTAACTTTATTTTAATAGCCCATTTTTAATATCACTATTTTATCGCAGAAAAAAAATTGTATACGGAAATCTAAAGATGACTTTAGCTTAGGCCACACGCATATTGTCTGCGGAGACCCCCCCCCCCCCCCCCCCTTAGAAAAAAACCATTTTTTTTTAATTTAACTACACGCAAATTTTATAAATGACAAAAAAAGTAATAATTTGAATTACGGTTGAATCGAACTGTGGGCCTTCTGTTTCGAAACAGACTGGACCTTTGCGCTACTAATTCTTGATAACATTGTCGCAATATTGATCTCTTATACTACATCACATTTCCTTGGTTATTTTCCCTAAAGAATAAGTTTTAAATGGGTTTAAAAGGGTTTAAATGCCTAATATCCCTCGGCCAATTTGTGTCTATTCAGTGTTTTATAACATAATCGTCGAATGATAGCTGAATCGGAAGTATCGTTTTCACTCTCTAGTGTTGCCAGTTGTCCCGCGTAATTCAGGGCTCCAAATGCTCTGGACACAACTAATTTCTTACAGTTTATTTCGCCATCTTTAATCGCAGATCATTCTGTCATTAGATAAGGCGAAGAAATATATACTTCAAAATACTGATGTCCAGAGCATTTGGAGACCCGATTTATTCGGAGCAACTGGCAACACTATCACTCACGCGCAAATTATGATTACAATACTTTCCTTATTAAAGCACACATAGATTAACGTCTGAATTATTTTTTTTAATTAAAGGTACATACATTAAGAAAGACTTGAACACAATCAATACAGTAATTCAAGAGAAGTGAAAAATTAGCCGGGGCCAGGACTCGAACCTGGGTCCACATCATACCTTGCTATTGCTTTAACAACTAAGCTACCCTGGCCGATGTCCTAGCTCGGCAATTCTCGGCAAATTTTTCAGTCCTGTTGGGTTATTGTATTAATTGTGTTCAAGACTGTCTCAATATATGTACCTTTAATAAAAAAAATAATTCAGTCGTTTATTAATAATGTATGCTTTAATATATATTGTGGATCGATGAAATATTAAATTATTCATCGTATTTCCCGTCATCCTGTGCTATCTGATTGCCAGCCGGCGGCGTTCACCCACATGGTTTATTAGTGAGAAATTTCCGAGTTAGGAGGTCGGCCACGGTAGCTTAGTGGTTAAGGCAACAGTACGGGACGCTGTGGACGCAGGTTCGATTCCAGGTCCCGTCTAATTTTTCACTCCTGTTGGGTTATTGTATTAATTGTGTTCAAGTCTGTATTAATATATGTGCCTTTAATACTTTCCTTACGTTATGTGTTCGGAAAGTAAATACCTGATAGAGAATGATTACTAAATACATTTTTATATATCGGATATTTTGTTACAGGGTGAAATCCCCAGTTATTGACACTTAACCAGCAGCTGACACTTCAGCAAAAAACTAACTCAAATGAGAATTTTCTTGTAAAATTCTGAAAAGTAATATCATCTAGTAGTAACTTAGACGGTTATTTCTATTTTGCAGTCAATTTAATTAACACTAGTAGGCCAAGAACATATTCAATGAGGAAGGAACTTTTGAAAACAAAAAAGTACCTTTCTGTGGCATCGATCTTCTTTCTAAATTAAAGTAGTGCTTTTTTCAATTATATTTGTGAAGCAATCTATGCAACCATCCTAAACTTTTCTTAAATTTATACTTGTAGAAATCAGTTAAAAGATGCCTGAGATGCATTAGGGTCATGATTTCTGGGTTATAGTTATTTAATTTAGCTTAATGGGGAATGGTTCCAGTAGTTTTATTTCACCAGTCTTTGACAGAAGTGTAAATTACTGATAATATTAAAGAAAGTTGAAATTAAACATTTGAACTGCTTAAAAAATAATAATATATTAAATTTATCTAGTAGTCAACACCATTAAAATTTAAGTTGTTCTACCAGGGACTGACACCATTTGTCAGTTAATGGTACATAAATGTCAGTTATTGGATATCTGCATTACTAATAATTTAAAACATGAAAAGAGGGGCGCATGCTACAGGGTTCTCGCTGCCGCTCCCCATTGCGCCAAATCGTGACAAGATACTTCATTTGGCGAATAAACGAACGGTCAGACTCGCCAAATTGCGAGTGCTCAATTTCTGCTCTTTTTTTTTTTTTTTTTTTTTTTGTGTGTGTGTGTGTGTGTGTGTGTGCCAATACAGTCGAGGTTCTTATCCACGTTGTTGAACGTTTGATGTCGCTTTAAATGTTCAATCGGAACGTGTCATTTACATTGCTCTATTTATAGAGGTACAGACTCAACACCAACTCAGTTTAGCAACAGCCAAAGACACAAAAAGGATTATGCGATAGGTATTTCTCCGTTGTGTTGTCAGTTAGCCACTATCTATGTGCTGGCTTTGCGTCGCGCTGGTAAAAACACAAACAGAATTAATTGCATAAAGCGCCAAATAGAGAAAAGTTTTGCTGGAACGCGGTCTTGAAATTAGCCATTTACAATACTATTTATTAGCTCTATACAAAGTATCATTGGCCAGTCAACTTTTTCTATCGGTTAGAGTCGAAATATCATAGCAATTTTTACTGTATATTTACACAATGGTAAATTAAAGATAGCTGTTTTGAATTTTTATTTAGACTGATAAAAGGATGTCTGAAACATTTACACATTTAGGAGACATTTAGGCTAATGTTATATGAACGTCTACTTGCACGCTTTTTTCCTTCTTACAGCCTTCCTACACCTTCGCTAGCATGTGTTTCTTTTCATGTTGAAACAAGAAGCGTGCCAAATAGCCGTTCGTCGGGCATTAGCCTTTAGAATGTACTTATTTTTAATAGTTTCTGTAGCGGATGTTCGAATTTCTATTTTATAATCAATTACAAAAGCAAATATGGTATTTTTTAACATATTGAAAATAAAGGGATACAATAAGGTGTTAAAGATAGATTTTTAAGAGTTTCACGCCGAATCTATTTTGATAACACTGTTTTGTATTTCTTATTCGCCAAATCGCTTTTGTTAGACAAAAACCAGCGAGAACCCTGCACATGCATCTATATTCTATAGTATGATATCGTATATAAATAAGGTTTAAGTATTTTGTTTTTATAATAAATATTAAAGTATTTTGAAAGCATAAATTCCTTGAAATATAAAATAGCTTAAAAAAAAAAAAAATCTTTTCAAGTAAAATATCAGACACTGGTTCACTTTGTATCAGTTATTGGTTTTTCAAAATAAGGTTGGTTTTAATTACCTGAGTTATTGACCATATTTAAGAAAGTAATTCATTTTTAATAATACGAATGTATAATTTTTGAGAATTTTTAATTTTTTATGTATTTCTACTATCTTTTCAAAAAAAGAATAAGTATAAAATTTTGCAATAGTGATTTGAAGAAGAAAAGAATCCTTAAAGGGTCTCGGGGCTCTTAAAGCTTCATAATTTTCGAAATTTTAATTGTTTTATATGTTAAACTCCTATCCCTTCTGAACATTTTGATATAATTGTTTCGTTGAAATTTCCATTACAAAAGAAGTTATGGCTTTTAGAATTATGCCCGCTCAATAGCTGAAACGGCGTTTCTGAAACTTTGAAGTAATTTTTCTCAAAATGACGTTTTTGGGCAGGATATCTCAAAAACTTCTGAATATTTTTTCATGAAATTTTCAAAACATATGTTTCATGTTAGTCTGTATAAACTGAACCTAAAATTTCTTTTTTATTGTTCAAAAAAATATATATTTTTAGATGATTATACTGTTGAAATTTTCAAAATTTTGTATTAGCTAAATACAAGTTTGTATTGAAAATATAGAAATGCTTTAAAATCAAATTTATTTAAGCTGAAGGTAATTATTATCATCTGATGTGTACGTAGGTACCAAAATTTTTATTCTAATTGCAATATTTATTTTGCAATCCTGCGAGTAAGCTGTTATACCAATTTTCTGCTCGTCAAATGCCTGACAGTTTGGAGCCCCCTGTACATGCTAATTCTACATCTTGCAATTTTTTAAATATTTGAAATGAAAGATCAAACTAATATCTTTCATCTCTATAAAATTGTGTTTTAAAATCATATACATTTTAGGATATTAAATGTTAAAAATGGTCTTTTTTTTTTTTTTTCATTTTTCCAATTTTATGAGTCCTGAGACTCTTAAAGCTGCCAGTTACTGGGTGTTTTACTCTATGCCGGTAATTACAATTAAGCAAAAAGAGTAAAATTAAAAATTTCGTAGTTTAGCTAAAATAATATGTATATATATATGTATGGGGCATTCTCACAATCTTTTGACTTTCACGTTCCTGAATAATAATTTTTATTTTAATACACTTTTTTGTGTTTTTTTATTTTTATTTCATGTACTGGGGAACACCCCATGGCATGATTGCATAACAATATTAATGAGATAAATAAGTTTTGGACGATGTTGGGGTCCAAATACCAGGAAAACTCCTATACCGTCCCATGTTCCTGATGCTGATTTTTAAGTTTGGAGTTGTCTGTATAAAATTGTTTCAATAAAAGTAATTCGATGTAATTATTTTCAGAAACTGGGACAATTGTTTTATATAAATATGTAGCAAAAAATTAACCTGCACACATTTTTACAGTTGATATTATTTTTTTAACTCTGTCCCTGGGTTTTTCACCCTGACCATCCCTCTTGCTAAAATTATACAGAAAATCACTTCAGATGCAGCCACAGAATATTTTTCAAGTTTTTCCTCATGCAGAAGTACGCTAGAGAAAGAATATCTAAAAGTCTTTGACAGTAAATTGACTGCAGAATTTAAATCAGCATTTAAATATCAATTTCAAGATCGTGGCTTTATGGGTAGTCTTACCGTCCCCAAGGTTTATTCCTGCACTTTTCGAGGTAAATTTAAAAAAAAAAAATATTTAATCCAATGTTAACAACTGTTTCTAAAAACCAATGAACATTGTGGCTATCACTTAGTCTTTCTTAACATGATCTGCCTAAAATAGGTGGTAATTTTCCTTACCATTCCATCCTTACCGTCCCTTTTTTTACCATTTCGTCCCTTTCTTCCTATACCGTCCCCTTTTTTTACCTTACCGTCCCTTCTTTAATACCCCTGTTAAGACAATGTTATACCAAAATTTTGTACTAAAAATACTACATTGTTATTATTTGTTATTTGAATGTCCTGTGGGTACTATGCAAATTCATTATAAGTAAAAATTTCGAAAAAAATAAAAAGTTTTAGTGGTAAAATGGTAAGGAAAATTAAACTCGCAAAGTTTAATTTTCCATAATATAAGTTTAACATAAACCTCAGTAAATTAAAAAATTTTCGCTGCTGACCATTTTTTCTTTATTTTGAATCATTAAGGCATTCGTCTATCAGATTAAAATGTTATTTTAGCAAGTTTAATTTCGCCAGATTTTATTTTCCCAAAAGTCAAAAGATTGTGAGAATGCCCCATATATAATACCTTTGAATCGAAATTTATCTTACAAGTTCATATAACGATGTTAACCTTAATTCTAAATTAAGATGGCATGTAATTAATCATTATACTAAAACGAGATTAAAGTTAAGCTAATCGGCATACAGAACTCACTAAGAAATGTCAAAATATTGGAAAACCTAAACAGTTTAATATTATAATATCGTAAATCCTATAAAATAGTGGAATAAAACAAAAGTGGAAAAATTTAGTTTCAAAAAGTGGAGGAGCAAAATTTGTAAGACGAAAAATTTACGAAAAGAATGCAAAGATGAATAGCAGAAATATGAATAACACTTATACTGTAAAATTTTTCATTAGGGGAAATATGCCACAAATATAAGTAAAATACAATTGCTTTCTAATTGAGAAAAGCATGCAGTGCATTTACTAGCTATTTCTCAAATTGCCCAATCAACTGTGATAGGTATTAGATTTATAAATAAATTAAAGCAGAAAAAAATAACAAAAATAAAACAAAACTATTAAATTCCATGAATTATAATGAAAAAAAAAATATGAATAGAAAATTTACATAAAAAATAACTAAGCAATTCCACACAGAAATGATGAACAGAGAGGTATAAAGCCATAATTTTACCTTAAAACTGAGTATATATTATATACGTATTTTCTTTCTTGTATTTTTATTCTATTACTCTATTTAAAGCTGTTTTTAATACTTGTTTTCTTTCATTCGAAGTTGTTATCGCCCATAAATCTTTCGACGATTTACTTCTGGTTTTCACAGCGCGGACTTTTCACAAAAATAGTCTCCAGTCTGGGAACTTGTTTTTGAATTTTATCTCTCGACCTTGCCTGGAATGTTTACTTGCTGTTTGTTATCACCCTGTAACTACGATAACAAGCACACACACACCCTTCATTTACACATAATTAAACATTTAAAAACGTTATCACGTCAAATATTTTGATATGTAAGTAATGAATCTAAATTAGATTCGATAATAATTGTGAAATAACAGTATTTTTGTAATTCATTTTAATCAGTACGTGTTTTGCATTTGCAAATATATCTCGCGTTGGAAAAATATATAAATCAACGATGCATATTACAGAATATTTAATAAAATGCTTCTAAATAAACTATTTTATTAAAGTTAAGCATAGATTACGTATTTTATTAGATTGTAGATTTATTAAATCTTTTTAATTAACAGTTTTAATCTTCATCATATTTTCTCTAAGAATACTTTGTTTTTTTAATATTTTTTTTTCTAACACAGTAAACATTTTACAGTTATAATGCAGAAGATTCCATAGCCTTCTCTTCAAGTATAGTAAAAAAATACCCATTTTAGAAGTGTTTTCATTGAATATGAATGTATATGTAGGAGTATTTTTATTCGGTATTTGGTTTAAGTAATACATCATTCACAAAATTTGTGGGATCTGAAAGAGGAAGGAATAGCACTGTTAAATTTTGATCACATTTCCATAGAAAGAATGTCGCTTACATTTCCATAGAAAGAATACCGCATACCGCATCTTTAAGATTATTTGTTGTTGATACGTTTTTTCATTAACTGCAATTTTTTTTACTCAAACAACGCGTTTTAACGATATATAAGAATATTAAATCAAAAGCCGCTTGCAGAACCTTTCGAAAAATACAGCATTCATCGCTATGTGCCTTTAAAATGTGCAGAGAAAAAATAATGTTGGCATCAGAAATAATATAGATGATGGTTTTCATCTATATTCTGTAACCTGGGAAGCCCCTAGTTATTTATAAAATCAGAGTGCGTGTTATACATGAGTATTTGAGATTTGAATGGCCTCTATATATGTAACCACTGAGCACTGAAAAAAATCGTTAGGAGACAATTTCGTACTTAAGTTTATGAAGCCATAAAGCTATACATTAAGAATACTGTGTAATTTTAATATTAACTGTTAGATTTCACTAATTTAAAATCTACTTCATTTGTTTTCATTATATTTTTACTTTCTTCTATCTTTACAAAAAGAAAGTATTGGATTCCTGAAAATTTTCGAATTCCGGTTTTTGACGGATTTACAGATTTTAGGGGTCAGAAATCCCGAAAAACATGTTTTTATAAAATGTATGTCTATGAGTCTGTATATGACACAAATTTTGTGGGCGCTCTATCTCAAGAACTAATGCACGGAATTTCATAAAACTTCCCCAACAGGTAGCGCTGCCATGCTGCATTTTCATGATTTCAGTTAGTCCTTGATATAATTTGGTGCTGATTAGTTTTTTGTGTAAATCTCCCAAAAGGTGGCACTGCTATGTTGCATTTTTCATGATTTTTGCAATAGTTCTATCTCAAGAACTAATGTCCGGATTTTCATAAAACTTCAGATTAACTTAGTATTTTGATATAAATTGGTGCTAATTACTTTCTGGTGTAAATCTCCCAATAGGTGGCTGTGCTACGATACATTATTCATGATTTCCGCAATTACTATATCTCAAGAACTAAACCACTGATTCTCAACAAATTTCAGATTCAGTTATACCTTGATGTATAATTTGCGTTTTTCACGATTTTCGCGATAGCCTCTATCTCAATATCTAATGTACGAAATTTAATCAAACTTCATATTATGTTACACTTCCATATAAATAGATCCTTTAGGATCCTCATGATGGACATAGATTGTCATTTAATTTTGGCACTGTGGTGACGAATTTTAAAGTATCGTCAACCGGGCTACTTTGGTCCATCCCATAAAAAAAGCTTTTATTCTTTGTATTGAACAAACAATACAAGATAATTTGGAGTTTTTGCCCTTGAAAAATATTTTATACCCTATTATAGGGTATTTGAATAGTTTGGAGGCAATTTAATTTTATTTAGTGGCAACACTGGATGTGTTTGTAGACAACTGTTTTCGCGTATGAATTTCAACTTTCCAAACTTTCTATGAAACAATCTGGATAAGAGCTACAAATAAGGTAAGTGTCAAAATGTTACCTTTAGTAACCTATAACCCACGTGTGATCATCGTTTTTCCTTTAACTTTTCATTTTGACAGGAAATGTTAACGTTTCCATAAAGCTAACATGAAAACTAGTATTTCGGGGCTACTTTGTGCCAGGCCTTTTTTGGTCCGAAAATAGCCCCAATTGCTTAGAAATGCCTTTTATGCAACCAAATTTCTTAAAACATGTTTTAAGTAACATTTTTTTTTTTTCAAACGTTACTGTCGCAAAATATTACATTAATTGTTTTTGTTCCAGTTGCTGAGGATAACATGACGAAAACTGTTTCTCGTTTCTTTAATATTAACAATTGGTTTATTGTGTTTAATTGTTAAGAAAAAACATTTGTTTATCAACTTTACAGTGTTAATTTATTAGCAAGTGCTATTTCAAGGGGGTTTCAATGAAAATGTATTCATTTACATATGAAATGTGTTAATTTTATATGAAACTAAGTGAATGGACCAAAGAAGACCCTGGCAGGGGCTACTTCATTTTACTTCATTGTTTCATGTTAATTGTTTACAACTCCATTTCGGCGTTGAAGAATCATATATAATATTTTCAAATAATGGAAATGTGAGTGGAACTAGGAAAAAGTGGCCAAAAGTAGCCCCGGTTAACGGTATTAACTTGCATCAGATAGAAGGACGTTTTGGGATTGGCACATCCGACTAGATTTCATTAGAATTTGCTTCTCTTAATGAGGTGATAAAACCCAAAGTGCTTGTATTACACAAGAGCGAAAAAATACAGGAGCAAACATAGTACTTAAAAACTATCTAAGCGTTTGAACAGCGTTTAAAACTATATAAACTATATAAGCGTTGATGCTATATGCCTATAGAGCGTGGAAAAAGAAAGGTAAAAAGCAGGAAAGAAATTACCGAGCATTTTGAAAAGAATAATTTGGTCATTCTACAAAAAAAAAAAAAAAAAAAAAATCCTTTATATTTTTATCCTTTAATGTAATGTAATGTAATGTAATGTAATGCAATGTAATGTAATGTAATGTAATGTCTGTTATTTTGAAAAGTTTTTATAATTATAAAAAAAAAGTTACTTTTATTTTTATGGTAGTTAATTTTTAACAGAATATGTATTTTTAAATGTTTTATAGGGTTCATAGGTTTTATAGGTTGTAATAAAACAGGATAACAATATATATTTGGTGAAAACTAATAGCCTGTAATTCTTTTTTTTTTTTTTTTTTTTTTTTTTTTTGTCTGTTATTGAACTGAGGTGCACATAATATGATTCCGTTACACGCTACACCTAATATTCTCTGTTACCATCTTCATTTATTTTGCGAATGTGATGAATATAATTTATTTAATAATATATTTAATGTCTCACAAAATTCTTTTTGTACCTTAATTAAACTTTATTATGAAAACAATATTTGAAGTACAATTACAAGACTTTCTTGCATTTTCCGTTACAATAAAATTCTGTGTAATAACTTCAAACTATGGTAGCATTCGTCACCTAATAAATATACTTAGAGGCTTCTTTCATTCCTTGATAATTTCAGTTGTTATTCAAGAATGTGTACATTGCTATTTGTTATTAATTTTGAAATATTCTCACTGAACCAGAAATGATTATGAATTTTATGTATGTCCCGTTCTTGATTCAAAACGCAAGAATCATTAAAAATAAAATCAAAGTAAGTTCTCAAATTTATATATAAAAAGATTTTTTTGCGACTCTTAATTCAAGTTCCATATCCTGCCCTAAATAAGCATGGCATTATAAAACAAATCAGTGCATTTGTATCCTCCATAGATGTATCCTATGGTTTCTTTGCGTCATTGTGTCCAAACTACATGAAATGTATGAAAAAGGATAGTTTGACGCAAATAAACCATTTACATAAATCTTACTCACAATTTTGAATAGTGTGACACAAAAGATAAATCAATTTATTGAAATAAATACATTTCAATGCATAGTATAGATTCAATGAAAGTGATATATTTAACAGTGAATTGGAAAATTAAAAGTATTGTGTAGATGTAAAAAAATATTTTAACCAAGTCAAAAATAATTTAAATTGAATTTTAAAACAAACCTTTTAAAGTCACATCAAGGCGTCACTTAAATTTTATATCATATCTTTTAAAACTCATATTTTTAATTTATGAGAGATGTAAATAATAAAGCAGCAACGAATAAAATTTTATGCAGCTTTTCATGTTGAACATAACTTTTGCACATGCGATTATAAATAAAACAAAAATAAAATGATGAAATAAATACAAATATATTTTTTAAGAAATAGCATAACGTCACTCAAAATTTGATATCAGTATTTTTAAGTTCCATATTTAAAATTCTTAGAGCATGAGATAAAGTGCTGCGTCAGAAACTTTTAACCCGTCAAGGGTTTTTACATTGATATCATTACTTTTTTGAGGTTTGTGATAAAATGATTAAAAAAAAGATACTTATGGGATTTAATGCAGATTTAATTTTTACTATTTTATTACAATTTTCCTTATAGCAGTTTGTATATAAAAACAAGTGGGTAAGTATAATCGCAGATCGCACAGAGGCTTTCATTTGATATTCCTTTAAAAACACTTTATCCTTAAATTAATAAATCCAAAATGTTAATTTATAATTATTAAATCCTTACATAGATGGTGCACCAATAGTTCCAATTTTCATGGGGCAGGGAACGCACTCTTTTAAACAAACCACCTTCCAATTGAAGTCATCAAAAACCAAGTTGAATAAGCCAGACCCCGTTGTGTTGTTTGACAAACAGCAGTCTCATGTCCCCTCCTTCCCCCCTTTTTCAAAATTTTTCAGACCAGTACCTAAGAATGGAACCGAAATAATTTTTTCTCTTCAGAAATTACGATAAAAAAATAGTATGCAGTACTCATAAATTTACTTTAATGCTATATAGGGTGATTATTAAGTTAATTATAACGTTTGGAATCTGTTGCATTGATGTCCGAAAGGTAGTTTCTGAGTTATGGAAGCTGGACCCATAAGGCGCCATAGAGGGGCGAAGCCCGCTAGTGTCTATCATAATTATATCTGCCATGTGGACTAATTGCGATATTTAATCAAAATAGTTCCCCCCCCCTCCTCATCCCCGGAAATCTAACAAATACTAAATGTGTCTTTATAAACCTATCGTCAAATAGGTTTTTATTTCTTTTTCCCTAAAAAAAAAAAAAAAACATGATTTTTATAACCGTAACGTAAATAGCGGACGAAGCCCGCTAGTTCCTATCATAATATATATTTTTAATAATTTTATATAGTCTATAATAAAAATCAGACTTAAAATAGTCTAGTTCCATGAGTACTTGTAGTGTCAGTTACATGCTACGATTTTTGGATACCAGTATTTTAGAACGGGAAAATGTGACTTATTTTATCGGAGATATCTCATTAATTGAATAAGGCGAAGCAAACTTTTTGAAAAAAAGGTGGCCAACAAGCATGGCAGTTATCAGCTATGTGACTTTGTGCTAAAGTCCATTAATTTGATCTGCTTTAAAAAGATTACGGAAGATTGAATTATAGTAGAACCTGGATTAACCGAGATTCGATTAATCGAGGTTTCTGTTAACCGAGCCGATAACAAAGTCTGATTTTTTTCCCTTTTGAATGAGCCTTAAAAATAACCACACTCTTTAGCTCACTGTCCGTGCTATACAGGCCCTTCTGCCCCCCAAAGCACTCAACTCCAAAGAAACATTGGACCCTGAGAAGTCAATAGCGAACAATGCTTTGTTTCCAGTGGCTGTGTGAACTTTCGTAAATTTTTCAATTTGCATTTTAAAATTTACTACTGGTAGTTGATTTTCTTTTTAAATTTGTTAAGCTGTGAAACAGAACTTTACATATATTTATTTTTATTATTTAAAAAACGTTCTATATATTTTTTTAAAAGAGATGTTAAATTCGCAAGCACGGCGAGTTTTTACACACAGTTTCTATTAACCGAGATTTCTGATTCCGATTTACTAACAGTCCCAATTAGCTCGGATAATCGAGGCTGCTCTGTATAATTAAAAAATCAATGGCGATCTTACTGTAAACGGGTTTCCCTTTTACTGAGGGATTTCAAGACCGAATCAGCTGATGTTAGTTGCTGTTTCCGTGCTTGATTAAATAAGATTAGTTAAACATTTGAAAATTACCAAATATAAAAGGAACTAAGTCAACAGAGTCTTTGCTTTATGGTATTTTTTAACAACGCTATAAGAAAATGATTTTAAATAAGAGATTTTAAATGTAACGTTTTAAATCTGACATAATTTTCACCAAACTTTCCTTTCTCTTTGTAACATTCAACTGAAAATATTTTTATTATTAGAAAGATAATATTATTATTTGCGCTACCTTAAAATTGGCAACTATAGTTAAAAATATCATCTCGAAATTTGAAATAAATCTCTCATATAAATATATTTTTTAATTTAAACTGTTTTGCAATATTATTATTTGGCCACTTTGGCCAATATGACGTAATTTCCTCCATTTACGACTTTTAATACATATCAATGAATTTATTATTTAAAATTTTTCTTTTTCTTTTAATATTCACGTGTAAATATAATTTTTATGACGTAATTTTCAATGTTTTCCTGCTTTTAATGCGTAATCATTTAATTCTAATTTGAAAATAATTGATTATTTTATAATTTTCTTTCATTTTAAGTAAGCATGTGTAAAAACAATTTTTATGACGTAATGTTTAATATTTTCCTGCTTTTAACACGTTATAATTTAATTTTAATTCTAATTTATAACCTAAATTCTAATCTAATAACCTATCTAACGCAGTTTGTCTAACAATTTTCTAATACTTTTCGAGCTATTAATTTTTTCAGTAACTTCAAATGTTTCATTTTCCGAGATTAATCTGTGACAACGATTAGCGAAAAAGCCAGTCGCCAGCAACGCATATTTTTTTATTAAAGAGGATTTGTTTTTTAATGAAACACTGTTTTTATTCTAATGTCAATTGCTTGAATAACTGAATATTACGAGAGATGAAAAACATTATTTAAATTTTTTCCTGTTAATAATAATAGAAAAAAAAAAAGATGAGAACAAATATCTTTTCTTCACTTGAAGATGTCACATCCATATTGAGTGTTTACGAGCGTGTGCATTATTTAGCTTCTCTTTAGATATTATCAACTACATGTCAAGGTTTAATGTACGTGAAGTAAGATAAATGAGTATGTATTATTCCGTGCAACTTAAGTGACATTCAGAAGTTGTTATTGGAAAACAGAAAAAGTGTTTTCTCATTAAATATGTTGTCGGAGATGCAAATAGTAGGGGAAGGCGTTGTAACCCCAGTCCTATTTTGACATGTAAATTTTTAATTTAATTAAAATACGTAAATACTGAATTGCTGATTATTTATCAGGTTCTGCTTCCCTCATAATTTTTTTGAGCTGCAAGTTTTGACGTTTCATAATTTTTTTAATTAAAAAAAACAGCAATTTTTGAACCAAGGTACAACACCCATGTTGTACCATGGCCCTAGGCATGTTGTACCATGGGCCCGGCATCATTTTTCTATGGAAAATAACATTGACGAAGCATTTTTATGACGTATTTGAAATAAATTTTAAAAGTATATTTAATAACAGATTTGTAACAGATGCCTACTTAAAGTTGTTTTAAATTAATATAAAACAGAAGGTGTAAATTAGAGAACGGATAAGGGTGGGGGCGGGTTAATTCCAACCGTAATAGATATCAATTGCATTTTAACTGTTTTATTGCAATTTTATATATTTTTATACACGTTTGTTTTTTTATGATTATTTTTCAAAAACTGACACTATACCAGGAAATATAAAAAGCATTCTTCTGTCTCTCTAAATAAGACTAGGCTCTGGCAAAATGCTAATGGTTTGATCGCAACTGATTGAAAAGCATATTTTCTTCAGGTATGAATTCAATTCTAGTGTTATTAAGACGTTTCATGGACACAACAATAATCTCTTCAATAGAATCAAAACACTGTTGTAAAAACTAGTGTCGTGAAGGAAATTTTCACCTTGTTATTAATAAACTTTACAGCATACTTATAACTACTTAAAAGGTGATACAAACATGTAAAACATTATTTAATGCAATCCTGAGATCTTTCGAACACACATACGTTCATTTTCAAAGGGAAAAGATGACTGACTGAATAGAAAATAAATTTTAAAAACAAAAACAAAATACTACGCATGCGCAAGCGGAGTTCAGTCCATTTCTCTGCAGAGGGGTGAAAAGATCAGTTCATATTATTGGGCGTTCTTGAAATATTTAGGATATTATACCAAATCGCGGGAATATTATAAGAAAGGACATCGTTACAAACATTATCACTTCTAAGTAAAATTTCAATGTATTAGTAATCGAATCGGAGATATTTTAATTCTCGGATTATTGGAGAGTAATGGTTAGATGTTGAAACGATCATTTTAGCTTTTTCGAAGTTTATTTTAATATTTTCTTTTTGATGCAATCTGGATAAAGCTGTACGTTGTTTGTTAAACTTGGTATCAGAAAAGTGCTGTTTTAATCTTTCCTTAAATTTTCGACCAATATAAAATAAATTCTCATGTTGTTCTGTGCTGAATGGGATTATGTAAAATCCTGCTTTTTCATAATCGGGAATTGGATCAATTTTACTGTGAATCAATTCTTTCAATTTTGTTGGAGGTTTAGCTATTAAATTAATATTATATTTTAGTAACGCATATCTCAATCTCTCATAAAGTTGTGGGTTATAATCAAACGTGCAATAAATGGACTTTCTCAAATGGATACAACATTAGAGTAACAAAACTTCAATAGAGTAAAAACGCTGTAGAGTCAAAACACACTTGCAATAAATGGACTGAACTCCGCTTGCACATGCGTACTATTTTGTTTTTGTTTTTAAAATTTATTTTCTATTCAGTCAGTCATCTTTTCCCTTTCAAAATGAACGCGAGTGTGTTCGAAAGATCTCAGGGTAGAGGTCTGCACGGGCCCGGGCTTGGCCCGAGGCCCGTACCCGGCCCGGCCCGCGGGCCGGGCCGTGCCGGCGGAATGAAGGCGAATTTTCAAACGGGCCGGGCCGGCAGAATTAGGACAACTTTTTCAACGGGCCGGGCCGGGCCGGCAAAAAAATTAATCGGGCCTATCGGCCCGATATAAGAATTTAAGCGAAGCAGATAAAATACCAGCCATTTTCAATGAATATGATTTTCTCGAGAAGTATAAATGTGCGTCACGAGCCGATGCGAGTTTAACAACATCAATACAGAAATGTAACGTGTCCATCGTAGAGATCGACATCGTACAGTTACAAGATGTCTGATTCCGAGTTTAATTTTTTTTCAGCAGACTCGTGCCGGGAATGAAGTGGTCTTAATCGATCTCAGGATGTGTAGAACAGTCATTTTGTTTTGTAATATTAATAGTGATAATGCACTTCTCTTAACAGTATCTTTGGAAATATACCTTAAGGTGGTTCTCATATTCACTGCTCAACAATGCAAAGCTTTCAGACACATGTTTCTGACAAAAACTTTAACTATAAAGGCATAAAATTGACAGGCCTGCCTATTGAAGGCATTTGGAAACGAATAGCTTTTTCCATATTTAATAAATTACTTACAGAGATAACAGCGATTCCTGTCACGTGACTGTACGTTTTTCTCCTTTCCTGTGCTATCGCTTCCGGAAATTCGATTCAAAACGCTAACTTTGACAGTATTTTCATAAAGATATATTGCTTTTATCTATGAAAAAAAAACGACATTTACATAGCTTTTGAATAAGAATACCTGCCAATCTTACACGTTTCCGAAAAGAAAAGACTTCATAAATGTGTCGAAATGTAGCTCCTTTGGATTTGAAAGTCTTAAAAATAAGAAAAATATTTTCACAAATCTACTTCTTATTATACAGCTTCAAATGTTATCTTGTTTTTAATCCTTTATTCTGAACTACATTAATCTTTTAATGAATCCTTATTTCCATTTTGAAATGTCTGTAGACACGATGACTGTAAGTAATCGTTAATGTTTACTATTGTGCATTTTCTGTTTTGCGAACATCATAGCAATGTAAAATATACTGTAAAATGTTCCCATAAATATGTATGTAGTATTCATTAAAAGAACCTTAATTGTATGTTGAGAAAAAACGGATTTTTTTTTTTTTTTTTTTTTTTTTTTTTTTTTTTTTTGTAGAAATTGTATCGGGCCGGGCCCGTTTTCACTGATTTTTGTACGGGCCGGGACGGGCCGATCTTCCAATTTTTACAATGGGCCGGGCCGGGCTCGGGCCGAACTTCCAATTTTTACAACGGGCCGGGCCGGGCTCGGGCCGAACTTCCAATTTTTACACCGGGCCGGGCCAAGATAGCTTTCGTACGAGCCGGGCCGGGCCCGGGCCTGGAAATTCCGGCCCGTGCAAACCTCTATCTCAGGGTTACATTAAATAATGTTTCATATGTTTGTGTCACCTTTTAAGTAGTTATAAATATGTTGTAAATTTTTTTAATAATTCTCTTCTTCACCATTGTCATCATTTACGCATATTTCTGTACACAAGTGGTGTACATATAGAGTTGAGTTTTGAATTCCTTCTATTAATGATACAAGGATAAACTTTTCTGACAAATTTTCATTTGTTGTCTTTTTAACAGAATAATATGTAATTCTGCTGTACTTTGAACCTGTTCAAGGTACAACACTATTGCTAGGTTCAAGGTACAAAGCTTGGTGATTTGAAAAATAACGACTTCTTACCATTTGCTATAGTTGGGCTTAACACGATTTGAAACTCGTGTTCATAATACCCTATAAATACTTTTTTATGTATAACTTTGAATTTAAAACAAATAACTGTTGTTAAAAAGCAGAAAACATTCGTTTAAAAATGCACAAATAATACCTGAAAAGCAGCAAACAGCTGTTTCGAATCTACTAGCGAGATTCTTCTTCAGTGCAAGATAGAGCAAGACACAGCGTGCTAGAAAAAGCAAAGCTGAAAAAGCAAAGCTAGTAAGAGCAAAGATTGGCTCAGCTTTGCTTTTTCTAGCACGCTGTGCCTTGCTCTATCTTGCACTGAAGAAGAATCTCGCTAGTAGATTCGAAACAGCTTTTTGCTGCTTTTCAGGTATTATTTGTGCCTTTTTAAACGTTGGTTTCTGCTTTTTATTATTCCTGCACAAAGGCTTTAACTGCTATTTTAAAATAACTGTTGATAACAAGATATGATGAAAAGTTGCAGCTTTAGAAAATTTACTTTTTGATGATCAAACATTTTTTTATTTTTTTTTTTAAACAATTGTCTGCAACACGTGCTGACTATATTAAAGAGACCAACTGCTAAGTGACATCTAGTAGTACATCTCAAAACTACACTGATTAGTTTTATACAAATCCAATATAAAGCTAAAAATTTTGTAGTTCTAAGGTACTTATGTTCACGGTACAACACTTTTCCCTACATATTGTTTAGGCTTCGTGTTCATACTGGCTGCTACTAATGTTTCTATCATAATTTTCAAAAGTGTAAATATTTTTTAAATCTTGCACCAATATCACAATGAACTGTTTAAAATGTATCACAAATTATAATTTTCTATTTTTTTTTTTTTTGTTGTTGTTGTTAAATTATGGGGATATAAAGTTCGTACAATATTAACAAATTTCAATTTACCTACCAGTGGCACAATGTTTCTGAAATATTCCTAAATTATAGGGATTGTCGATAATAATTAAAATTAGTTCATAATATTGCATAGTATTAAATATTTAAATAAATCGGCAAAATTTAGTTGGTTGTTATTCCACTGATAGATTAACCACTAGAGCACAAATTATCCTAAAAATAAACTTCAGTTATGATTATTACTTTCTTACCCTTAGTGAATACTGTAGTTAATTGGTGTTTCCAAAACTTCTACGACTTCGATGTTTGTGCTAATGTTTCCTATCAAAATTGCTGCCAAATATAACTCATTTTATTCTAGCTCTAATAATTTTACTCAGCTCCAGCTTTGGCTGCGAATTTGTCTCTTTCTTAAAATGCAATTGGTTTCTGAAAACGCTGATACCGAATGGCCTATTCGTTGTCTCAGTATTATGCATCCATTTATTTAATTAAGATTTACTTTATAAAAATTAAGGATGATTAAGAGATACACTAATAAAAAAACGATTTTTTTCTGTAATTTTTAAAAATATATACCACGGGTCGGCAAGTAATTTTAAGTGGGGTCTAAATACTTTTGAAAAATTTTATCGAGGTCCAGAAAAAACCCCCGATATAATTATTACAATTACAGTAAAACCTCCCTAAAGCGACCATGTTCTGTTCCAATAAAATGGGTCGCTCGAGAGGTGGTCTCTTAATGGAGGTCATGTTTAAATCTAGATTTTAATTGTTGAAAAAAGGTAACAATTAATGTTACTAAAATGTATTTTTCACATCAGGAAAAAATATGAAAATTTAAGTATCAAAACAAAAGTTAATTACATAAGTTAATTACTATAGAGTTTAAAAAATGAATACATTGACGTTTGCTTTGATTTTATGGTTTTATCTTTTATAACTTTTATTTCCAAGTCCTTTTGAAGTTCAGTAAATAAATGCAATTTTTTTTTCGATGGGAACAAATAATAACGATTTCATCAATTTATCTATTTCTTTGAGAGTTTTCTGACAGAACAGGACTGGGGAGATTATTGACCGTCATTCTTAATCTGTCATCAGAGTTAAATCCATTGCCTAAAAAGGCACAGCGGGGTTTAAACACTTAAAAGTTACCGGAATTAAAAAAAAAATTCTAAACTTAGTTTAGAAGTTTGAAGAATAATGAGCTCTTCGGAATTATTTTTCTAATAAAACCAACTTCGAGCGACCAGGAAAAAACGGAATTTGTTTCGTTTTCTTCAAAGAAATGGGTCGCTCATGGAGGGAGTTCAACTGGGATGGTCCTTGAATGGAGGTAAAATTAGTATTGAGCCTATGGAAATAAATTTCGTTCCGTGAAAAAATGGTCGTTCAGGGAGGTGGTCGCACAGGGAGGTTTCACTGTATTTATTACTTTTTAATTATTATTTTTACATACACATGCATATAATATAAAAATAGAAAATTCTGGTATTCGTTCTGAAAAATTGCTGTATACACAGGTGTACGTTCTGTAAATTTTTACATACAGATAATAAAGTAGCAAAGGCAGGTAATCGTTGAAATATTAATGCGAAAAATTACACTTGCGGTCTTGAGCTGGTTTTTTATAGTTTGGTTCACATGGTGAGCAGTGAATACGAAGAGTGGCTTCAAATTGGGCGTTCGTTAATCTTGGACGATATTTGTTCTTCAAAAAATTCATTTTGGAGGAAGTTCTTTCACATACATATGTGGAATCAAACATAGTAGCCAGGTTAATAGCTTGTCTTTTACAATTTTCCTAGTTATCTGAGATATGTTTGCCCCAAAATTCTTCAGGAGATGCAGTTTTATACATTTGTAAGGAAGTATCTTCTTGCGAATAAAATATCTCCTTTTGTAGTAAAGATGTTTCAAGGCTGAACAATTTCGCAGCCGCTTCAAATTCCTTAAGGGTGTTTGTTCTCAAATCGAAAAGGGCAACTTTTTGGACATAAGTTTTAATTTATTTTTGTTCGAAAATGCATGAAACTAGCTGGTGTTGTTGTACAGAAACTATGTCATTGAGCTGTTTTTTCCATTTTTTTGCAAACGCAATAGATCTTTCAGAAAATAGCGCCAGAGTGGGCGTTTTGAACCGAATTTCCGCGCGAAGGAAGAAAAAGCACTCAAGAGTGAGCGAAAAACGTGTTTGTCACGTGATCAGATTCTCTTATAACTCAATAGGTAATTGATTGATCAAAAAATGGAAAAAATAGTTCAATTCCAAATTGCTTCCATGGTCAGACTTTCCAATTTTATACCTTTCCGTTAAAAATGAATTTGTAAATGTGTCAAAACGTTTTACGCTTGTTGAGCAGAACAGTTAAGAACAGCCTTAAGAAAATCTGACATAAAACTTAGGAACACTGCAATGTGTATTTCGGAATTGTTCTTCTTACATTCAGGAATTGTTGTAAAATGAATAAATCCTTCATTTGCATAACTTTTTCGGCAAACCAATAACGTTCCGCGGTCCGGATAGACCGCGCACCGCCAGTTACCGACCGTGGGTATATACAATTCGTAATAAAGCTTTTGAATATGATTTAAGAAAATTGTAATTTAAAACAGATTTACTAATTTCAGCTAATGACCCCTTTCACCCCCTTACAAACTATAGCATATCAATGCGACAGTCTTTAAAGATTAATTATTATTACTACTAGTATATTATTTTCGATCAATATTCTATGCTCTTTGCCTGGTTGATTGGAGTATATTGCGAGGTTTGTTGGAAGTAGTGTGAATTTGGCACAAATTTCTTTTAAGGTTCTTTTGCCTAAATGCGTCTCTCCTAAGATTGTATTTCAAACACTGGGCTTTTTGTTTTATGTTAGAACATTCAGAGATTCAAATTATTAGCACCCAACTGTCAATTGAAAAAGTGATAATTTTTTGTTTATTAAAGGCTAAAGGACATACAGTAAACTCTGTCTAAGGCGGAATCGATCGGGACCGAGAAAATTTTCCGTGGTAGACAATATTCCGTCTTATTCAAAATTCCCCCTCCCCCCACCACCAAAAAAAAAAAAAAAAAAAAAAAAAAAAACCCTCGAAGATGATGATCTTTCATTGATTTTCCTGACTCGAAAATTGGTTGAAAACTGAAATTCGGAAAGATCTTTTGTCTTTATAAATAAATGCGGAACGCTATTCAATTTCTTAGTACTGCTGTAATACATGCGAATTGGAAGTTTACACACACACACAAAAATCGAGAATGAGACTGAATGCTATATTTTTTAATTTGAGTACAACCTTAAAGTATAATATATTGTACTTTCGAAAATATATATTTCGATAAATGTTCATTCTACTAGAACTATCAACTTTTAAATGTAGTTTTGCATATGAAAAAATGGCAAAAGCATAAATTCCTTAAAATTTAAACAGTTTCTGTTCTTTCGAATTAACTTTTTCAAAGTGTTACGGAATTTAACTAACAGGCTCGACACTGAGTATTTGACTTATTAGTTTTAAAGTTTAATAAACAAAATGCCTTTCACCCCTTTTCCGCCTTATGCAAAATTTTGATTTCGATGGGACCTTAAAATCCTTTCCGTTTCCGCGTTAGACAGATTCCGCCTTATGCAGCATGAATTAATGTAATTTTCTATGGGTTCGCCGGGACTTGAAAAATTTTCCGGGGTAGACAGATTTCCGGCTTATACAGAGTCCGCCTTAGACAGAATTTACTGTACTTTTAACTTATTTAGAAAATGCGCTTATAATTACAAATGTCCAGTTATTTCATTATACACATTTTGTTTTTTCTTAAAGTGATGACGTGTTATACAGTTTTTTGCCTTAAATTCTTCAAAGAATGTAAATTCTAAAAGGGTTAAGTAAATAATAATTAATTTTTACGGATTAAACCAATCTAGATTTTAGTGTAAAATTTTACGAAGATTATTTTTCGAAGAAACGTAAAAATGATTTATGATTTAGTAAAACTACATTAACCAAGGTCATATTTTATTATTTAAAATGTATAGACTATTGTTGGATTTCATTAAATATAATTTTACTAATTTTGATCAAAAATCCCACCATTATTTAAATAGAAAATTTTAATTTTAACTGATTTGCAACTAACAGAATGATAATTCCTAAAAGTAAGCATGTCTTAAATTTCAATAGTTAGCATTGATTGAGATACACATAATGTTAATATAGTTATAAAGGACAAAAATATTTAATTTTTAAACTTCAAATTTTATCACACCAGAATCCTTTATTTCACACAACTTCCATATGTGGAAAAAATTGTGTTTTATTTGTATTACAGTCCGACCTCGTTATCCCGACACCCGGTTTTCACGTCACTCCGCTTATCACGTCCCGATCAAGACCGCTTATCACGTCAAAGGTTTTTCAAAATCCCGATTTTCTGTATATGCTTTTAATGTAAATAAACTCCGGATTTTACGTCGTTGAGCAATTTTTAAATCCGGATATCCCAGCGATTTAGGAAAATTGCCCATTTTTCATAATCCATCTTATAAGCACGTTAATTAAGCGGTAAGAAATGTCTTAGCCAAACTTTTCATAAAAATGTCTAAAATACCCATTGAGATAAATGAGGAATTTTACTTCAATCCTTTATCCGAATAAATAAAGTCACACACTATGAATGAGCCACTTAAGCTCCAGATAGACGTATCAGTCTACTCGCGGTTTTTTGTTCTGGTCAGGCGGCGCTTTCTTGTGGTTACACGGCGTTTTTCATCCGACTAAAACCGAAGCATTGCATTAAAACGATCAGAAATTGTGCAAGATCCATTACTGAAATAAGGAATATTGATTACAAGTCATTGTATAATATTAAAAAAAGAATTATAGGAAGCTCATCTAGGAATAAGCAAACTTTAATTCATCAATATTTCAAGTAACAATAAAAAAACAAGTCATCATAAATCTGATTTTTATTCCTTTCAATTTTGTTTTTGTGTTTATTTTGTTTAATAATAATGTTTTATTGCTTAAAACTGCAAAAACAGTTAGGAATTAAATTTTTTTTTAAAGTAATTAAAAATACTTTTTATAAACATATTTTTCTCCAACTCCGGTTACTACGACACTCCGCTTATGACGACACTTTTCTTCTGGTCATTAGAGTGTCGGGATAACGGGGTTCGACTGTATATGATTATGGCCGGTTATAAGGGTGGTGCTGTGTTTGCAACCTCTCATGTGCAGAATAGAGAAGAGTTTGGGCTCTTTTATTGAAGATTTGAAATTCGAGCCCGAAAAATTATGTGTTACCAGATCCCGAACCCGATACCGAAAGTACGCAGTAGAAAATTACTAAGAACACTTTAAAATTGTTTCGATATCAATTTTTTCATTTAAAATATATCTTCATACATAGAAGTACCAGTTAATCCTAAATATAACTCCGTTAGGACATTTCTGTTTGAAATATTAGTTTTGTTATTTATACCAACAACTGGTAGAAATCTATAAAACTTGCAATTCTTATTCTTTTAAAAAAATATTGTATGCCAACACTGTAAAAAAAATATATATATAAATACAGTGGGTGATCGGTTAACGAACTTAAGCCGTTCCAAAACAGTGTTTGCTAACCGAATTGTTCGTTAACCGATCATAGATTTTGTATTGATTTGTATAAGAATTCAATTAATTCGTTCATAAAATATAAATAATATATAAAAAATAATATAAATGTTCCCTTTATAATAGGGTTAATATACGTCTTTATGTAATATGGGCAGATCGTATTTTGATGGCTTTGTTCGCATCTTGGCGTATTTAATAATAATAATAATAATAATTATAAATTACATGTCTTTTGTAAAAACTTTTAGAAATACACGACACGGCATTAAATCATATCAATTTGTCACGTTGACCTTTTAAAAAATGCTGAGTTCTCTAAAAGGTGTGTTTACTGCAGGGTCAGGTAAAACTCAAGTGGAGCCTAGAGCCCGTTAATAATTTGTGAGCTAAATTTCAATTAAGGTAATTTATTTCCAATTTAAAATATTTCTTTAGAAAGGGACACAAAATAGAAAAGTTAATGTTTCTAATATTTTCATTCTAATTTGAGGGCCCTAAAATGTAGCCCTTGAACCCCTGGCAGCCTATAAATTAATTAGGTCATACGATATATAACTGTTAAAATGTTCTCTAAGTCGAAAATAGATGCAATTAAGGGTATCAGATGTAAATTTCCAACTGGGCGAAAAATGTCCGCACCAGGATCCGAACCCGGACCTCCTGGCTGAAGCCGCCAGTGCTCTGCCATCTGAGCTATCCCGGACGATTCTGGCCGAACTCTTTCACCCAGCTAACCTTGATGATTACAGTATCTGGTCTGAAACCTGGTTCAGCTCAACAGAATAAATCTCAGGTAATGGAACTCCAGAAATCGCTGGATACGAAATTACACTAGATCAATATCAACACAATTACTCCAATTGGTAAACAAATCATATCAACTGGCAGAGCACTGGCGGCTTCAGCCAGGAGGTCCCGGGTTCGGATCCTGGTCCGGACATTTTTCGCCCAGTTGGAAATTTACATCTGATATGATTTGTTTATCAATTGGAGTAATTGTGTTGATATTGATCTAGTGCAATTAAGGGTGTTCTCAAATCCAAAAGGGCAACTTCCCTGACATAAGTTTTAACTTATTTTTGTTCGAAAATGCATGAAACTAGTTAGTGTTGTTGCTCAGAAAATTAAGCTGTTTTTTACATTTTTTTGCAAACGCAATCGATCTTTCAGAAAATAATGTTAAAGTAGGCGTTTTGAACCGAATTTCCGCGCGAAGGAAAAAAGAGACTCATGAGCGGGCGAAAAACGGGTTTATCACGTGATCAAAATTCCTTATAACTCAATAGGTAATTGATTGATAAAAAAAAACTGGTGAAACAGTTCAATTCCAAATCGCTTCCATGGCCAGGCTTTCCTATTTTATACCTTTCCGTTAAAAAAAGAATTTGTAAATGTGTCAAAACGTTTTGCGCTTGTTGAGCAGAGCAGTTAAGAACAGCCTTAAATACAACTCAGCATTCCTTCTTCATGGCTTTGTTTTGTGAAGTGTTCGTTAACCGAACATTAAAATCTCTCGCGAAAGTGTTCGTTAACCGATCTGTTCGTAAACCGAACAGTTCGTTAACCGATCACCAACTGTATATATGTGCAACGCTACTCCATAAAATTGGTGGCAGACTTGCTGCCTCCGTTTTATTGAGTAATTTAACCGATATAACTGGTGTTATGTTACACTAATGTGCAATATTACACCAGTTACATCAGTTTAAATTACACCATTTTATAAGTTAAATTATTCCATTAAATTAGAGGCAGCATGTTACCACCAATTTTGTGAAGTAACGTTACATAATTTTTTTTTTTACAGTGTAAGACCGAAAAACATGAGTTCCGTTTTCCATTTAATTCCGAAAAAGGACTTCAAACAGAAAGCGAAGGTAGACGAGGGATATATCAATCACTCTCTTTATGTTACTAACACTGACCATCAGAATCAGATAGAGTATTTCTCTTTATATCTCATCAATAACAATTCAATTCCCTTTCAAACTGCTTTTTAGAGGGTTCTAAAACACTTAGGTAACTTAGACTATATTCTTGTTTTCAAATAGCATTTGAAAAGGTTTTTTTTTTTCAATTATTTAATTTGTGAATAAATACAATTTTCACTTTGAGCCCAATCTCCCGAAGACTGGTGCCAGCACTGTGGAAAAAAAAAAAAAAAGAAAAAAGGACTAAAATACGGAAATACTACTGGCAATCGAGACGCCAGTACTATTTCCGTATTTTAACGGAACTTTTTTCCGGTAAATTACAAAAAAATTTCATTTTTTTTTTTTTTTTTGAATTTACAGGGAAAACTTCCGTTAACATACGGAAATAGTACTGTCATCTCGATTACCAGTACAATTTATGTATTTTAGTCCGTTTTCTTTTACAGTGAGTGCTCGGACTGGACAACTCTCACCACTAGTATAGAAAGCCAAACTAAAATGCCTTAAAAAAAAAAAAAAACATCATAAAAAGCCATGAATCTGGTCCCTCTATAGACTTATAGGGATCTCTCCCCCCCCCCCCCCCCACACACACGGAACAAGGTTTTTTTTTTCTTTTTTTTTTTACCTTTGAAACATGTAGGCCCCCAGACACAGTCTTTTTAACCCCTTGAGGGGCGGTGGGATAAAATATATCCCATCTAATTTAAACAAGATTCTCACCAGAAAATTTTAACTGAATTTTATATTTTTAACTTTGGGGAAAAGTCGTTGAAAAATTGCTTTTCCTTATTTAAAAATTTGAGAATTCAATATTTAGAGACATTTTTGCTTGCCCCTCAAGGAGTTAAGGAGAAGTTGGTCCTGTTAATATATAATGTCTTAAATGAGAAAAAGCCGCTCACTTTTTTACAGCCCTCCACCGCTGTTTATATATTGAGCAGTGGAGTAGTTAAAAGTAACAAGAAAAGCGCTGAGCATATGAATGAATCCTATTTATTCACGGATCTTTGAGATGAAGTGTGAAGAATAAAAAATATATATATTACTGAAAATATCATTTTATAGCATGAAGAAAAAATATTTTGTAAGTTCAAATAAACAATATATTAATGGATATATATTGTCGGATTTTCTTAATTATAATGTTGTTAAAATTGATCGAAAATTCCACCATTATTTAAATAGAATTAATTTTAACTATATTGCAAGATTGAAACTAACAGTTATAATTCCTAAAAGTAACATATCTTAAATTTCAGTAGTGAACACTGATTGACATACAAATGTTGTTAATAGTTATAAAGGTTAACAACATTTAACTTATAGAAGCCCCCCCCCCCCCCACACACACACACACACACCATCTCCCAACAACATTTTTTTTAAAACTTTGAAACATGTAGGACACTACCCTACACACACTCCGACCCTTTTCTCATAATCGAGAAATAGTAATCTCACTTTTTTTATATCCCTGAACCGCTGTTTGCAATTATACATTTAACAGTGGAGACAGAATATGCAGCTAAAAGGGACAAGAAAAGCGTTGAGCATATGAATGAATATTATTTATTCATGGATCTTTGACAATGAAATATGAAGAAAAAAATACATATATATCACTGCAAATATCATTTCATAGCATAAAGAAAAAAATATTTTGTAAGTTCAAATAAAAAATATATGTATATATATGAGAGGATGCGTTTTAAATATTCATAGAATATTAAATATTCATATTTCTTGGTATCAAGACGTCCTTGCTTAAGCCATCAAAAGGATTCTAAAAGGACTGAATAAATTTGGTTAAATATTGATTTTCAAGTTTCTTGAGATTCCCAGATAAAGTTATTTGGTTTTATTTAGTTTATGTTATATAAGTTTAACGAATTCTAGTTTCAGTTTTTGATTGTGTTAGAGTTTGGCAGCATTTTCTGAAAAACTTGTTGCTTTTATTGAGAAAAACATTATTTGATTTTTCAGAATCTGAAAAAGAATGAATATCTGGACGTTTTATGCATTTATGAATGAAAATAATTTCGTGAATGGATCAGAAAGTAGTGTAATATAAGATTGTGACGTCGTGACATAGCTGTAGTGATACATAGTGCGTTTTGTTAGGGACAACGATATCGCGTGATGTGGATGGAACATTGCAGAGACGTAGTCATTTTGTCCGTTTTTAATCTGATGTGTGACATGTCAAAATAAAACCAGCCAACAAACAAACAAGAAAAAAATCATGCGTCAAACATAGATTATGAAACACTTTCCAACACATTCAGAATAATGTAACAAAACTGTAGCGTTTAATAAGTTAAAATATTATGTCTAATTCAACTCTATGGAAACGCATAACCCATTTGAAAACCCAATTTCAGCTACAATCGGAAAATTATCAGAATTCTTTGAGCAGCACTGTATATAATATATAGATTTGTATCTATTAACTACATGCATGCCAAAATTTAGTTCAGTTAAGAAATACATATACCTCAGCTGAAAATTCCCCTTCAGCAATTTCCGCTAATAACGAGAATGATACGTGAATTCTTTTGTGCAGCCCTGTATACGAGATATAGAATTTATGTACAACGAGTAACAGGCAAAAAATTAGTTAAGTTTAAAAGCGTATACCGAATTTTAAAACGCACTTCCTGCAATTATTATTCAAAGATAGTACTGTAACCGATTTTTTTGTGTTTGTCCCTATAAATGAACGACAAATGCTATGAATGCCCTATTCTATCGTAATCATCTTATAGTGAAATTCAGTGATTTATATCAGTTTCAATACATTTGAAATAGCGTAATCTCATTAAAATACTCTGCAAACGATTTTCACCATATACCATAATGTAATGGAATTCTTTTTGAGTGCCCCTGTAACTGAACTATTAATCCCACATACTTCATATACAATACCAAACATGCCTTGATGGCCCTAAATAAAGTTTATCAATTGCATGAAAATCCGAGTTAAAGCGATATTTAGAGCGTGGAAAGACGGACAGACAAACAGAATGCATAAACACTTTTTAACTTTGTTGAAAAGTGTTAAAAACTATATTGCTTTCAAATGAATATTTCGTGTTGTGTAAACGAGGAGTTCGTAACAGAAATAACTTCAATGAGCCATATATTGTCTTCTGTAACTAGTTAAATAAAATTTGACCTGATGTAATATATATATATATACAGAATATGACAGAATACGACAGAATAACATATGAAATTAGTGTTTTGAATGAATAAAATGTTTAATTTATTCACACACACACACATGTAGTTAAAAATTGTTTCTTTTCAAATGAATATAACTTCAATTAAAAAATATACATAAATGCAATTTACGCTAATTGAAAAACATAATTAATGACATTTTTGGTGACAAACGCAATGTGATGCAATATGCAATGCAAAAAATGTCACAATCGTAAAAATCACGTTTTTGACATTTTGTGACATTAAAGTAATGCCACAAATTGTGACTATGTCAATCGTTATTTTCAGTGCGTTGCAGCAACACCTTTAAAAATATGTATGCTGTTATTTATATGTATACTATAAATAGTAGATTTACAAAATCTTTTGTTCAAATGTATTCTGTACTAGGAATTTATAATAGAGAACAGCCTTAACTTTAAAATATTCTCCTATTTCGGCAAATGAATGTCTTGAAATCATTCGTAAAAATATAATTTATGACTTTAGAACATTTCTTAAATATTTTCTCTTTATCAGACCATATGAGTATGAGTGGAGTCTGTCTCATTACCTCTCTAAAACAAAACCTCGAAATGAACCCTACCCATTACCGCACAATGGGCGGGTAGATGTACTTCCTCAAGTATCTCCAGAAAACATTGTTGCCAGAATATCGATCTTTTCGGCTTGCTCCTTCTCTCTCTTTACAAGAGCTTAGCAGCTGAAAAGCACGGCTAGCAAGCATCCAATCAGAGTCCGCTAATGGTAAAGTTTCGCCAGCATAGATTATATAGGAAATAATATAAGGATTCTGTAAAAAAGCAATTTGGGAAATTTGGTAATTCTTTACTAATTTTACTTTTGAAAAATTAATTTAACCCATCTCAATTTTTATGACGCATGTCTATATAGTTTTTTCTTCCTTACAATTAATTTTGAAAATTAAGTAAATTTCTATCCTATGATTGAAAAAAATAGCAACTTTTATTCCACGAATAACTTAAGGTGACAAGCGACCTTCAAACTCTTTTTTTTTTCTTCTTTAAATACTATTATAAGGCACATTATATGCATTATGGCATATATTTATCACACAAGGAATTAAAAAAAAAAAAAAAAAAAAAAAAAAAAAAAAAAAACTGGATAAAAATAAGGAATTTTTCTGAATATTTCAACCGTTATGAAGAACTTTTCAAAATGCCCCATACGCATCCCACATCAATTAAAATCCCCAATATTTTTTATGCAAGTTTGGATTATATATACAAATAAACCTGCCTATAATTTTTTTTAACTAAATATAATTTGAATAGTTAAAGGTAGTTAATTGCAGAAATAGGATGCAAAAATGCTGAAAATATCATAAAATTTAGAAAATATTTTTTTTCTTATCTTTATATTCAAATATATAAAATTCGATGCACAGTTTTAATACTTACAATTCTAAACATCATTCAGAACACTTAAGGGGTCTCAGGACTCTTAAAGCATTAAAATTTTCGAAATTTTAATTGTTTTATATGTTAAACTTCTACCTTTTCTAAACTATTTTATATAATTATTTCCTTAAAATTCCCATTAGAACAGAAGTTATGGCTTTTAGAATTATACTCACTCAATAGCTGAAGCGGAGTTTCATAATTTTTGAAGTCATTTTTCTCCAAATGACGTTTATGGGCATAACGCGCACGATATCTCAAAAGCTTCTGAAAATTTTTTGATGAAATTTTCAAAACATATGTTTCATGTTAGTCTGCATAAACTGAACCAAAAATTACCTTTTTATTGTTCGAAAAAATATTTTTTTAGGTGATTATATTGTTGAAATTTTCTACTTTTTGCGTTAGCTAAATACAACGTTGTATTAAAACTATAAAAATGCTTTAAATACAAATTTATTTAGGTTCAGGGTAATTGTTATAATCTGCAGTATAAGTAGACACCAAAATTTTCATTCTAGTTGTGAAATTTATTTCGCAATCTTGCGTGTAATCTGTTATGCCGATTTTCTGCTCGTGAAATGTCTTACTGTTTGGAACCCCCTGTAAATGCTAATTCTGCATCTTGCAGTTTTTTAAATATTTGAAATGAAAGAACATACTTATATCTTTCCCTCCGAATTAAAATTGTGTCTTAAAATCAAATGCATTTTAAGATATTAAATGTTGAAAATGGTCTTTCCCCGCCCCCCCCCCCTCAATTTTAAGAGTCCTGAGACCCCTTAACAAAAAAGAGAAATGTTCCGTAATCAACCGAAATTTGTACAAAAAACATAATATAGCCTAATCTGAGTTACTCACGCTTCTGAAAAGCGTTTCTCCTCGTAAACCAATAGATTTCCCAAATTTAACGAAGCATTTCCGAAATAAAAATCGCTTTTGCAAATCAGTAACTTTCGGAAATGTTTCCGCGTAGTTTTTACAGTGTTATATTAATCAGTATGCTCAACCCAATACCATGACGAAATATCAGTTTTTTGGATGTCTATCAATTCTAATGTGAACATTTTCATCTGCTTTAATGCTGTTCTCAAATCCAAAAGGGCAACTTTCTGACATAAGTTTCTATTTATTTTTGTTCGGAAATGCATGAAACTAGCAGTTGTTGTTGTTCAGAAACTATGTCATCGAGCTGTTTTTTCAGTTTTTTGGCAAACGCAATAGATCTTTCAGAAAAGAGTGTCAAAGTGGGCGTTTTGAACCGAATTTCCGCGCGAAGGGAGAAAATCCACTGAAGATAGGGTGAAAAACATGTTTGTCACGTGATGGAAATCGCTTATAACTCAATAGGTATTGGATGGATCCAAAAATGAAAAAAAAAAAAAAAACAGTTCGATTCTAAATCGCTTCCATGGTCATGCTTTCCAATTTTATATCTTTCCGTTAAAAAATGAATTTGTAAATGCGTCAAAACGTTTTGCGCTTGTTGAGCAGATCAGTTGAGAATAGCCTTAACAGAATTCAAACATGCAAAAGTGTAGCAAAATAATGTTAAATTTAATGCTAATATTAATGCTGTTCATTTGGCATGTTTGTTTGTTCATGATGTTCCAACATGAAAATGATAACTTAGAATCGATAGCATCCGAAAAACCGATATTTTGTGTTGATAAGAAAATCATACACAGTAGAACCCCGATAATCCGAACTAATTGGGACCGGTACGAGTTCGGATTACCCGAAATTCTGAACACAAAAATAGAAAACAAAAAGATGCGTGCTATAAAAAATGTAAGTTATATCATGTAATCTGGCGTCCTAAGGTCCGGCATGATGGATAATCCAGTACGACTTTCGGAAAAACTAATATCCCCGTTTAATCACTCCCGATGTTTATAATAATCCAATTGAACTTCAGAATGAGGAATTACGTAAAAACCCATTACAAATGGTTCAAAATCGTGAATCTATAAATAGCTCAATCGCCACGTCAACGAGGGGTGAAGAAAAAACATTTCTGTAGATAATTTGCGAAATCAAACTATTGAAAGGAAAAATAAATTTTTATCATCTGAATTAAATACTTTTTGCCTTTTAGAAAAGAATTTTATAGTGGCTGGCAAACAAAGAGATATTCGAGATTTTTTCAAGATGGTTTCTACGAGTAGACCTACAGTGCACGTTTTCATTTTATATTCGTGTACAATGTTCTACTTTTGCATTATTGAGATTTTTTTTTTTTTTTAATATGTTCAATTTTCGAATATAAAATCGGTTCAGATTAACCGGAATTTCGGATCAGCGGGGTTCTACTGTATATTAAAATGCAAAGCTAAAAATTTAAGTAGACCGAAATCAACACATTTAAGTAGAACGAGTTCCTGCTGGCAAAGCAGCAGTTCTAATCTCAGTTCTGCGATCTAAAGCAGCAGTTTAAAGTTCTGAATTTATCTAGAGGACGAAGTTCGAGCCCAACGTCAGGCAAAATGATTTCTGTATTACTTTTGGTTGGTTGATTTTTGACGGCCGATTATCTACTCTAGGGGTATAGGCCCGAAAGGGGAGTGCCCTCCGTGGGGGTCTTTCTAAGGGAACCTAACCCGTATTTACGCATGGAAATCCATGGCTCGAAGAAAACCACGGAAACTCTGAACGATTAGGCCGACGGGCGCGATTGGGTTCGAACCCAGCACCTCCCGTCTACCACTTTCGAGAGCAGAACCTCTCAGCCACTGGTGGGGCGTATTACTTTTGGCGATAATTCATTTCAATAATGGCATATTTTATTAGGAGCAGACGTTATATGATTTTTATTTTATCGTTATTATTATTTGAGTGCTTTATAATTAAATGAAATTTAACACTCAACAATATTTTTTTAAATAATAATTTTATATTTAAAATATTTAAGCTAAAATATTTTGCATGTACTTATTAATTAAATAAATTGAGCTGATCTACAAGTTTTGTTATATTTTCTGACCATTATCAAGAATATATATGTGTGAAACTCAGAAAGAAAAGTTTGCCAATCTTTTCCGTAAAAATAAAACGGAAAGAAAGAAAAATATTCACATAAAAACTATAACAGAAATTTCTTTGATATCCATGGTTTAATATTTAGAAAATGTATAAAAAAAGTAAAATAAAATTCAAGTGATAAAAAAACATATATTATAAATCGTTAGCTGTATCAAGTTTCAAATTTAGACTTTTAGAGAATGAGATTCATAAAAGTAAAATTCATGGTAGTTTTTTATGGTAGTGTAGTTAAAAAAAATACTAAAATAAAATAGAAATAAATATTGTTATTTTTTTCAAAAAAAAAAAAAAAAAAAAAAAGGAGAAAAAAAAGGCCGTAGTAAGTAAAAATAAATGCTCTACCCAATATTTTTAGGCAAACATAACTTAAAATTTTTTCACTTCATTGTATTGGTTACACTGACAGCATCATCACTTTACAGAAATAGGAATCACCATTTCCGAATATTAAGGATAACAAGGACCTTTTGTTTCAGTGATGCTTCTTTAAATCTCGGCAATCAGTTGGCTTCCTAAGTTTCTGAAGATAAAGGAACGCTTTTCGAAACCGTTGATAACTCGGAAGAGGTTATATTATATTCTATAGTAAACCCTCTTGCTAGATGAGGAAACACTTCTATTTTTCTGCAATGTAATAACAGGGTGCGAAATTCTAAATAATCCAAGTAAATACTGTGACTGCGTTTCACTTAATAGTACTCTGAAGTAAAATATTTGTTTCAAATGAAATTCAAATTTCAAATTGCTTAAGGGGATCGGGAAAGCAAAATTCAACCAAAAAATCGATTTTTACTTTTTTATATCATTAAATAGTTTAAAATTTTATCTTTCCAACTTAATTAAATCCAACATAATTAAGTGTTTGCCCCATTCGTGTTTGCCCCATGTCGGTGGCTCACGGAAAATATTCCCTCTTGTGCTACGTTTGTAGCCTTGCCAACATGTAATAGTGAGAAGTTCCAGGTTGAGTACAGTTTCATATGGTTTAGTCGGTAGAACGTCAGTGTGCTATACTGATGGCCCGGGTTCGAGTTCCGACATGGATACTTTTTCACTATGTTGGCCTTTTCGCCTTTCAAACAATTTGAAATTTGAATTTCCTTTGAAATATTGTATGCTAGGCGAATATTTTCTCTGGAAAAATTTCTAAGTATTAGTAAAATATTTGTTTTATGTGAGATGTAAATTTCCAACTGGACGAAAAATGTCCGGACCCGGATTCGAACCAGGGATCTCTTGGCTGAAGCCGCCAATGCTTTACCATCTGAGCTATCCCGGGCGAATCTGGTGGATCTAATTCACCCAGCTAACCTTATTGATTATAGCATCTGGTCTGATATCTGAATCAGCTCAACAGAATAAATCGCAAGTAATGGTACTCCAGAAATCGCTGGATACGTAATTACCCTAGATTAATTTTAGCACAATTGTTCTGATTGGCAAATACATCAATTAGAGGTAAATTTCCAGCTGGGCGAAAAATGTCCGAACCAAGATTTGAACCAGGGATCTCTTGGCTGAAGCCGCCAGTCAGATATAAGACTAGGTACTATAATCAGTAAGGTTAGCTGTTGGAATTGTATCCACCAGATTCGTCCGGGATAGCTCAGATGGTAGAGCATTGACGCTTTGCGGCTTCAGCCAAGAGATCCCTGGTTCGTATCCTGGTCTGAAAATTTCTCGCCCAGTTGGAAATTTACATCTCATATGATTTATTTATCAATTAGAATAATTATGTTAAAATTAATCTACCGGGTGTCCCAAAAAGGACTGACTGATTTTAAAATTCAATAACTTCCAAACGGTGACAGATATTAAAAAAATTCTTGCAGGAGGGTTATGCATAAAGTCAAAAGTTTTATTACAGTGATTTTCGATTTTAGTTCGAATTACAAACAATAGATGGCGCTGCAAGCAATAGTCGCTAAATACAGGCTCGAGTTTTGGTCCTTTCTGTTGTTCCATGCAGAAAAAGGAGATGGAAATGTATTATCCGGGCTACGAAGTACCAAAAATCGAGCCTGAATTTAGCGACTATTGCTTTCAGCGCCATCTATTGTTTGTAATTCGAACTAAAATCGAAAATCACTGTAATAAAACTTTTGACTTTATGCATAACCCTCCTGCAAGAATTTTTTTAATATCTGTCACCGTTTGGAAGTTATTGAATTTTAAAATCAGTCAGTCCTTTTTGGGACACCCGGTATTTGTTTTATGTTTTGTTATTACTGAAATTTGTCTGAATAGTATATCATGCAGAATAAGAATGTCTGTATACCTACAAAACTACTCGTAGGGGTTAGTGGGATCATCAACACGCAAAATATAGTTGTTACTGAATTAGGTTTTTCAGACCACCAGGCCTCAACTGTTAGTTTTAATTGTTTCATTTGTCTTAGTACTGAGCTCCACAATAGTACGGAGGGCTAACTCACCGGTTCACTTTTTGCTGCGACCGCATCACACTTTTAATGCCCGCAAGTAATGAATCTTGCATTTTTCTTAATATTCGAAGGTGTTTTAGCCCCCGGTATGCTATTTCTTTCTCCCACATTATTTTGTATCGTCTCCAAAAAATAACGTTACGTTGTAAAAGCCAGCCGTAAAACAAAGCAGAGTATCATTATACGATTAAATACTCTATAGCAATTTTTTAAACTTCTAAGCATCGCACATTTTCAATTATTATACCGTCGTATTGAAAAAAAAATATTTTTAAATGCAATTTGTTTGAAAACTGCATCGCCATTTATTTTTGAGATATTATTATTATTATTTTTTTTATTTATTTATTTTTTTTTTTTTTTGTAGTTTTTAGCGACTTTTGTTTAATTTTGGCAACTCAAGTACTCCATTTCTGTAGAAAGTAAAGGGAAAAAAGTTGAAAAATAGTAATTATATATTTTTGTTGCCATTTTCTCATAACAACCAAAAAAAAAAAAAAAAAAAAATTAAAATACGTGCTATTTTGAGAAAAATATCAATGAATGATTTCTCATAAAAATGGTTCTATTATAAACCAAATTTAATTTTAAACATCTATATTAATATTACAAACAAATGAGGGCCTGTGAATCATTAGATCGTCCATTTTTTTGGTCGAGTTTCTTGCTCATTTCTTTCAGCTGGATTTGTCTATTATTCTGAGATAGTGACATCCCATGCATACTTTATTGTAGATGTTGTTTATGACTGGATCGTAAATGAGAAGTTCTTCAGCGGATTCGGATGACGTCGTTTTACATAAAATGAAATCGTGTGTTTTAAGTCTTAAAACTGAATCACAGTAGAGTCCCGATTATCCGAGTTTCCGCTTTAACCGAGTTATTTTCTTCTGATGGACTGATGGCTTCTATTATTATGAAACAGCCATTATAAATGAAGTGTTAGGGGAAGATGAAAGAGCAGTCGTAAGAAGTTAGAATTTTGATTTTCTGGTCAATATGGGGGGGGGGGGGATGGCAAAAAAAATTTTGAGACCAGAAAATCAGAGTTTTAATTTTTTACGGCTGCTCTTTCATCTTCATCTAACACTTCATTTATGATGGCTGTTTCATAATAATAGAAGTCATCAGTCCATCAGAAGAAAATGAATCATTCCAAAGGTATAAGTTCGGGACTCTACTGTATCTATCTATCTATATATCTATCTATCTATCTATAAATATATATAATTTTTTTTTTTTTTTTTTCATCGAGGGCGACACTAAATTCTGAAAATGCAGAATTCCTGTTCTCTAGCTTTTTTTTTTTTTTTTTTTTTTTTTACTTTTTCGCTGACCTTTTATTAATTTTGATTATTTCTACACCTTTTTAATATTTTTATGAGCAATACTTAACAACGTATTCATTTTTTAAATTGAGTTTACCTAAAATTTAATTCTTAACTAATATAAAATTAAAAATTTGCGATGAATTTAAATAAAATCCATATTTTTTTTTTTCAATAAAAAATATATGTCAGTGAAAATAGTTGCAACTTAGTCATATTTAAAAAAGAGAATCCAATTTGAAAATATCTACTCCATACACTGTAAAAAAAGACAAATATTTCATTATTTACGAAAATACACAATAATCATGAACGAAAATATACAATGACTACTCCCGAGTCACCCCAGATTCCGAAAAGCGTTTCTTTATCTTTAGAAACCTCAGAAGGCAATTTATTTTCAAAATTTAAAAAATAATTTATAAAAATAAATTTTAATCAGATGCCCGTCATTTTCAAAAACGTTTTCGGGTTGCTTTTACTATGCATTCATCAGTTCTCCGCACCCGGAAAATCGCTTTTTCGGATGCTATTCATTCTCAAGAAAACATTTTCAGTTACAATTTTGATTTTGTACTGTCCGGCTCAGACAAGAAAGATCCTGCAACTGGTTTTGGCTCGGTCCTGTTACCAGGGTAACTGGTCAGTCGACTTTATTTAGAGAAGATCAGCATTTTATTTTCTCCCGTTCATTCGGTCATTCCGAGAATTCTCGTAGCCTTTCCGCCTTTCCCGTCCTATGATCGAAGTCCCTTCCCTACAAATTTTGGAACCTCAAAAAGCAGGAAATCCACTCAGGTTTTTTCTTGTCTGAACCAGACAGTACATGCAATTGTAACAAAATAATGTTAATGTTAAGGTTAATTTTAGTGCTGTTAATTTTATATGTTTGTCTGTGTGTTATTTGTTTATGTGTTAAACATGTTTGCTGAACGTGAAAATATTTACTGGAGAATGGGTAGCATTCGAAAAAGCGATTTTCCGGCTAAAGAGAACGGATGAATGCATTGTAAAAGCGGCTCAGAAACGTTTCCGAAAATGACAAGCAACTGAAATAAATTAATTTTTGTAAATTCTTCTTTAAATTTTGAAAATAAATTGTTTTCTGAAGTTTCTAAAGATAAAGAAACGCTTTTCGGAATCTTGGGTCACTGGGAAGAGGTTATTGTATACTTTCGTTCGTGATTATGGTACATTTTCGCATATTAAGAAACATCTGTCTTTTTTTATATACCGTACTACTCTATGGGAGGAAAACGGCATTGTATTCATGGGCGTACATCTAGATTCAATATAGTAGAATAGGGAGTTAGCAGTTAGCCCTCCATATTATTGTGGAGCTCAATGGATCCTAGTTCTTTCTCAATAATTGCTATCCATGCAGTCAATTTCATGTGTCATGCTTTTCCTAAAGTTGTTCAGTTGTATTTTAACCTCTTTCGCGCTCAAGCACAAAGTCTGAGTGCCCATATTAATGGCTGAGGGCCTCTTGCCATCGGGCAAGTTGACAAATTGGCCAGTCCGCCACTGCACGTGGGGTTCTAAAATTTTTAGTGTGTGTGAGCTCAGACATCAAGAGCTCGAAGCACGTAGCCAGCTTTTTGGTTTTCGGCTCGTTGGCGAAGCCTCTCCGTAAGTGTACTCTGATTGGTTGCTTGCAAACCGAGTCTCCCAGCTACTAACGTCTAACCTCTCTTTCTCTTTCTACTCCGTGATCCCTCTCCCATTAGCGTTTGGGGATACTTGAATAAAAGGAAACATCATGTCTTAAACATTCCTTGCATTTCTTCAGTTGTGAATAGGGGTTGTGAAATTTTTATCGATGGCGATTTATCCGTGACATGTTGTGTCTGTAATTGTGATATAGACGTGATATTTCACCTAAGGTTGGAATTGGCAGGTTTTCAAATTAACACGATCGATATACTTGGGATGGTTTTGCGCTAGGATGCATCTGCTCTTTTGGGATTTTGATTTAATTTATCGCGTGGCACTTTTACTTATCTTTAATTTTGATCTTAAGAGGATGCGATGCAACTTTTAAGAGGAAATGCTGGAATATTTAATAAGCGAAATGTCAGAAAAAAATTACCCTTGAAAGTTATTTCCGATGGGTTAACAAAACGCGGATTCGTGCGTCAGAAATTAATTGACAGAATGGTGCAGGGACTGAAGTTAAATATTTTAGATTTAACTTATATTTTATGCTACCTTTTTTTATCTTATTTTATTGAATTAGGTGGAATCTTATACTCAAAGAAGTAAAATATAATTTTTCAGAAAAGAAAGCGACAAAAAGGTCAAAAAAAGCGAAAACCTTTTAATAATTATACGAAATATCTCCTCTTTTATTCTTCCTTTGATCTTTCTATTCAGTTTTTATTTAAAATCTTCACTGAAGCATCATTAAACATTAATAATTTTTTGTAATTATTTCTTTAATTTACGAAATATGTTCTAATTGAAATTAGCACTTGTCAATCCTTTCAGGGGCAAAGCATTTCCATTCCTAAAATATTGAAATGAATGATTGACACCGGAATTTACAAACAGATTTATTTGGAAATAAGAAAAAGCTATATTTCACAAACATAATAAAACGAATTTTTTTTTACCAAAATTCTGGTGCCAATGTGGCATTTGGGAATATAAATTAAGTAGTTTCATAAACGTACCACCGTCCCTGAAACGGTTAAAAAGTAATAATAATGGAATATTTCCACTTACTGATAGAAAATGCAGAATGTAAAGTTTCACAGGTGCAATGCATTTCCTAACTGAACTAAATTTTAGCCTACTATGTAGTATGCAAATACATATACAGGTGTGCACAAAAAAATAGGATGCTTTTCCGACTATAAATGGTAATTGCTGAAATTGGATTTTCAAATTCGTTTCATTATTCGTTTCAAATTTCGTTTCATTATTCTGAGTGTGAAGTGTTTTATAATCTATTTTTGGCGCATGACTTTTCTTTCTTGTTGAATGAACAGGGGAGGAAAATCATAATTCCCTTACTAATGCTAATGACTAATGGCTTTCTTTCTGACATCTTATTTAATTATTATCTTTGCTTGTCGTTGATAATGAATCATAAAATACATTAAATAAAAATTTCTTTTTTTCTTAATTTAATTTCTTTATGAAAAATGAATGAAATCATTTTTAAAGCAGTAAATCCTCCCCACCCTATTTTTTTTATTATTATTGAAGCATCATTCTCTAACTACTGATTTTTATTACAATATTTTATTTAACTTTATTACTTAACTCTTTATCTCCCGAATTATAAAACAGAAATTTGCTCCTCTTTTCAATAATTATCTTTTTTAATGTCTCGAGATATCCAAAAGAGTTTATGTAATAACAATTTGATTTTTAGATAGATCTTTAGATAGATTTTTAAGTGGTCCCAGGAGTATTATCTTTTACCTGGCGGTGCAAATTAGCAATATGTCACATTTAATTTTTTTTCTCAGTCTCTATAAAACATAAATGCATAAAATTTTTAATATAGACAACTTAATATCTCTTCTATTTAAAATAATTTTTTTAATATTCTATATTGAAATTTTATTTTATTTTTGTTACATTTAGTTTTGATAAAAAATTTAAAATTGTTTTTTAAATTTTATGTTTGCGCGCAACATTTTTTCACAAACTAATAAATCAATTTGCATGAAACTTGGTAAATATCTTCATTTTAAGGTAAAGAATAACTTATACTTCAAATTTAGTACTATAATTGCATTGATTATTTAAAATTGGCAATTATTCAATAAAGAAATGAATTTTTTCAAAATTTTATAATTTAAATTTCAAATAAAATAAATAAATAAATTGCGTACAAATGAAGTGTACATTCAATATATATTCTTTTTACATTATTATCAATATTTTGGGGGGCTCTTGAACCAATAGTTTTGCTATATTCTTGCGCGCAGTGCATGCAAGTCAAGAAATTATTTTTTATTTTTTATCAAAATTAAACATAAAAAATTAAAATAAAATTTCAATATAGAATATTAAAAAAAATATTTTAAATAGAAGATATATTATGCTGCTTATATTAAAAATTTTATCCGTTTATGTTTTATACAGACTGAGAAAAAAAAATTAAACGTGACATGTAGCTAAATTGCACCACCAGGTAAAAAGTAAGACTCCTGCGACCCCTTAAATAAAAATTATTTAATAAATCGGTAGTTGGCGTTTTTTTTTTTTTTTTGGGGGGGGGGGGATATTTTTTGTAAAATATTTACAAGAATAATTAGATTAACTAACGAAAAATACTGTTATGGAAACCTCACAATTCATACAAAAAAAAAAAAAAATTGTAAATAAATGTATTGTGATCCTATCTTCAACTGAGAAGTGTTTTGTAGTTGCAAATGTTTCGTAAAACATTTTTTAATAGGAGGAAAAGCTAAATCCATGTAAATGGTTGAAAAAAATAGCCCCATTAAAATATGTTTAGCTTCGACGGTTTCGCTGTGCTTACTGAATGTGATTGAGCAAAGTATTTCGTATGAATAGTACCATATACTTTTATTAAGAGACAAATTAAATAAATTTTATATTGCATTTTCTTTAATGGAACTTAAAAGTCTCGTCGAGACATAAAGGATAAATATAATAAACAATTTAAAGTAAGAAATCTTTTCTTCTTAAATATAAATATTTTGACCTCAACTGCTCATTTAATTTTTATGTTTCTGAGAAAGACAAAAAAAAAAAAAAAAAAAAAAAAAAATCCAAACCAATTCTTAGTTATACCCATAGTTTTAATTTCCTAATTGTAAACACGAAGGGAGAAAAATCGTTTATTTCTGTCTTTCAAACTTTATTGATTAACTAGCTACCTTGCCCGGGTACGTCAAAAAAACATCTCGAATTGCGAAAAAGGTCTGAAAATCACAATAAGATATAGCGAAAAAATTTTAAATTGCAGCACAAATTTCGAAAAGAGAAAAAGAATTATATATTGTGTTCGAAGATTGAAAGTTGATTCCTTTCACTAATATGGAAAACTGGTAGGAAATCGGTAAAATACACTAAAAATCACATACAAAATTCCCGAAAAATTCGAAAATTGCTATACGAAATTCGAATAAACTTTATTGAAACGAGGGCAGAAATTACTTTAGGTCATTAGGTCAAAAATGGAATGTAAAAAAATTGCTGCATATCGCGAAGAAACATATAAATCGAATTAAAAATCACAAAAAGTTCAAAAATCACGAAAGTCAAAATTTACTGTAATTGGATAAAAGTTTCAAGTCTAATTCCTCTGACCTGCGGGCTTTCTTAAAATTTATGTTTTGGAAAGCATGCTAAGCATTGTATCATGTTACTTTTATTCATAATTTAATTTACTTGCATTCCCTTAAATATAATTAATATAACCCCTTAAGTTAATATTAGTTTTTGTTGCAATAAAATATCTCAATTTGTTCATTTTCTGTAAGCAAGTAATCCCTATTGTTTTACAATGGAAGTCTATGGGAATTTGGCGAAATATTAGAAATAACGCGAAGCTGACGTCACTTTTGGCGACTAATTTTGGTCGCCAAATTTGGATATATATCACCAAGTTTGTCGCCAAGTTGGCGACAAACTTGGCGGCATTCGGCGACAGAACTGCGTCCCCCCTACGGTAATCCTTTTATAGGTATGAAGATGCATTAAATGCTGTTCAATAATCGCATAAAAAATTTGCTAAAATTTCAAAAATCGCTGTACGAATTCCGAATAAACTTTTTTGAAAAGAGAACAAAATTTACTATATTGGGTTAAAAAAAAAAAAAAAAAGAAACCGTATTCTTTTCACTAATGTGGAAAAATCGTCTCGAAACTTAAAAAAGCGCTAAAAATCGCATAAAAAATTAAATTAAAAAAAAATCGAATATCGGTCTTCGAGTTGCAAAACTTCATACATAGACTGACCTTTTCCCCAAATTTTGAAGCTCTACGTGCAGTTGTCTCTTCAGAACATCGTCGACATACTCACACACAAACTTCTTTCCTTATTATTATCGATTTAATTTACCTGGATTCCCTTAAATATAATTAATATAACATTTGTTTGCCCTTGATCATTCATCAAAGTAATGGCCGTGAATAAAATGAGCAATAAAAATCAAAAGTCCTAGTCTGAAAATTTGCGTGCGTATCCATCCTTTGTGAGACATTTCTTACATTCATAAAGAGAATCGCTGATAAAATTTAAAGTAATTAGTCGTGATAATTAAAAAAGATATAATTTGCGTACTACTTTATAGATCTGCGTAGGCTGGAGAGAAACTACGATCACGGAAAATGCACAGGCACTCCTATTATAGAAATGGCTTGAAAAATTTTATAAAGGCGATCTGAAATCTGACTCACCTTCAGATTTTATTGGCGCACCGAGAAGGGGAAGGAGGCAAATTATGCTTTTTAAAATAACATTTTCAAAGTATTTATTAATTTTAGCTATTCTGGCGCTTAATTAAAATCTGCAAATAAAGTAATTTTCTTAAATATTACTTTCAAAGTACTTTTCTAAACATGTAAGTTCTCGATCTCCTAAAATTTTTGGTCATATATTTTAACTGTAGTAAACTTCAGTTTAATTCATCAACATGTATTTTTCCTGAAACTGTGCTGCTGTAGTTTATAATAAGAGATACAGGAGGGAGGGATTTTGTAAAGCATCGTTCATTTTTGTCTATATTCAAGACAGCCACTGGCGACTATTTTTATATTCTATTCGTACCACTATTTACAAAAAGGTTTTTTTTTCTGTGGTAAATTCATCTTGAAATTGTCGTAGCATTGCATAGCAATTATTATTACTATTATTATTTGAAAAAGTGCTAAGATTAAAATTAAAAAATTAAAAAAAGTCGCCAGTAGCGGCTCTGCATATTGTTATACGTGGCTTTCAGCGAGACAGAGATGCTTATCATGGATGCATATTGTTATACGTGGCTTTCAGCGAGACAGAGATGCTTATCATTTTTTTTTTTTTTTTTACTATTTTTGCCATTTCTATAAAACTGCATTTATTACCTTTTTCATTTTTCAATGAAAAATGTATACTTTATAAAACAATAGTGTACTAATAATCTCAAAATTTATTGTTATTTTTAATATCATCTTAAAGTATACGTACTTACTTTAATGGCTTAATATTCTAATTATTTTTCGAAAGATATTAGCTCATATTTTTATGAAATATAAGTAGTTGTAATAAAAAATAATAATAAGTACACTTTTTAGCATAATTAACAGAAAATTGATCATTAATAATTAAAAATCCTGACCAAAAGACATGGCTCTGTTTTTTATAACATCTAATTTTATTAAACAAATTATATTTCTAAACAACATTTGTCTTGACAAATACATTCACAAATGAAAATAGGTAGTTTTCTTCTAATTCAACTTAATGATAATCTACAAAACTTTTCGAGTACAAAAATGTGAAACAAGTTTGCAAAAGTTTACAGAATATAGAAGTTAAAATAAGTATTGATTACATACAGACTGACCAGTTGTGTATTTATATTATCTTAATATTATTATATAATAAAACACAGCTTCACATCTTTTTCACACCAATCCTATTTTAAAACCTATTATGAATATAATATACAGTGAAACCTCTCTGTAAGGGCCACCTGCCGTTCCATTGAAAATTGGCCCTTATGAGGGGTGGCCCTTGAATAGGGGTGACAAAAAAAAAAAAAAAAAAAAAAGAAAAAGAAAAAAAAAACTAAAATAAGGAAATCAAAACCTATATAGGTGGAAAAAGTGTTTATTAACATTTTCAAACTGTATACACGATTGAAAAATTTTCTATTGAAGTTTGTTTACTTTTCATAATTTTTTCGTAGACAATTTTGGTTTCTAATGATTCTTTTACTTTATGGAACAAATTGTTTAAATTTGAATCAGTTATTATTGCCTGAGAATCAGATATTAGTTTATTTATTTCTGTTAGCGCTTCCTGACAGGTGTAAAAATTGTGCTTCAATATGCATTCACAGTTTTAGTAAATGTGGAATCAGTTTTTCTAGATAACCTGTTATCCTTTGTGTGCCCACAACAAAGGGTCAAGTTTCCCCTCCAACCTAACCCCCTACAGGTTGAAAGGTCAAACAAAGTGTGAGGAACACCTGTTTGTCTCACTTGTGGAAAAGTTTGTAGTCCTTCATTGTATTACTAAATCCTCCCTATCTCCCGCTGCCTTCTTTGTTGCAAGTGCAGTTATTTACTGAACTCTGATCTTTTGGTTCAGGAATTCAATACACCTATTTAGGATTTAAGGCATATGTGAAAAAAATATGGCCTTTATCAGGGGTAGGTACGGCCCCTAATAGGAGTAAATTTAACATTATGTCTATGGGGAAAATATTGGATCTTAATAGAGGTGGCCATTGAATAGGGGTGGCCTTTAAAAGAAGTTTCACTGTATATGATTTTCATTTTCCCATCTGTGAATGATAAATTAATGTTGTTTTATAATGGGTTTCTCTCTCTCTCTCTCTCTATATATATATATATATATATGTAGGTAATAAAGGCAGTTTTCAATATTTTCATAAGCAAAAATAATTCTTCCCATGTCTTGATAAAGATTATTTTTATCTAATAAAACCCACCAGTTACTTACTACTAACACTTAATTGGTGAAAGTCACCTATGTATTTCTTTGTTCATTTTTATTGGCACATACATGTAATGTATCGATTAATGTTACCTGATAATGATTATTATATTAATAGTTAAATTAATAATATAATTTAATTCCTATACTATAGAAATAGTGCATATATCAATTTTGAACAATAAGCTGATATTTATAGATAAATATATGGAGGCTAATAGTGTTTACCCTGTTTTCAACGTTTTCCCAGGTTTTTATTTGTAAAAACAAGGATTTTTCCATGTCTCGGTAAAAATACAACCTTCCAGAAAGAACTTTTATTGGGCAAGTGACTCGAATTATCGTTCTCGTACAACGAAAAGTGTCATCTCGCCCGGATCGTGATGGGATCGAACCCGCGAACGTTACAAGGAAAGAAAAAAGGTGTAGAGGACAGGTCTGTCCTGAATTTACTACCTTTTTACACGCCATTTAATAAAACTGTGTTTCAAGGTGTTACATCTATTAAATGAAGTCTAAAATTTGTTTAATACAATCTCGCCTAATATATTATATTGGTGCATCCATTTTTAGGTTAAAAAAATAATTATCATTCTGCATTCTTAGAAATATGAATTCACGCGTATTCTTGATATTATCTTTTCTAATTCATATCTTTTTTCTTTCTTTCTTTTTTTTTTTTTTTTTTTTTTTTTTTTTTTTTTTTTTTTGTATATATATAAATATATATATTGTAATATTATTTTGCATGGTCTATGAATTTGAAATACATCAGGAAAATCCTGAAAACCTTGCATTGTCATCTCGCCCAGATCGCGATGGGATCGAACCCGCGAAAGACCAATGAGGGAAATGAGACATACGCCAATGAGAGAAAAAAGGTATAGAAGATGGGGTGTATCCTAGATTTACTACGATTATTTGTACTTTTTACTTTAATTTTTAACACGCCATTTAATAAAAGTATGTTTCAAGGCGTTACATCTATTAAATGAAGTCTAAAATTTGTTTAATACAATCTCATCTAGCATATATTATACTGGTGCATCCATTTTTAGGTTTAAAAAAAAATATCATGATGCGTTCTTAGAAATATGAATATTTTCACGTGTATTCTTGATATTACATTTTCTTAATATTTATAGCTCTTTCTTTTTCTTATTTTTTTCTTCTTATTTTTTTTATATAATTTTCTTTTGTAATATTATTTTGTGTGGTCTATTCTATGTATTTGAAATAAATCAGGAAAACCCTGAAAACCTTGCACAGTCTTTCCGCCCAGATCGCAATGGGATCGAACCCGCGAAAGTTACAATGAGAGGAAAAGGAGTAGAAGGCAGGTGTATGCTATATTTATTACGATTATTTACGCTTTTTACTTTAATTTTTAATACGACATTTAATAAAACTATGTTTCAAAGTGTTACATATATTAAATGAAGTCTAAAATTGGTTTGATACAATTTCATCTACTATATATTATACTGGTGCATCCATTTGTAGGCTTTAAAAAAATATATCACTATGCGTTCTTAGAAATATGAAAAATTTTACGCATATTCTTGATATTACGTTTTTTTTTTTATTCATAGCTCTTTCTTTTTCTTTCTTTTCTTTTCTTTTGCATGGATTTTTTTTTTTTTTTTTTTGTGTGTGTGTGTGTGTGTGGTATTATTTTGTATGGTGTATGTATTTGAAATAAATCATATATATATATATATATATATATATTGTAAAATTATTTTGTAGCGTCTATGTATTTGTAAGAAATACATAGATCCTTGGAAAACTTAAGCTGGATTTTGAAGTCGAGAAGAAATTATATTAAAGTTCTATTAGATATTTCTCAAAAGTGTGCAGTTTTAAGAGACTTTAAATATTTTATAAGAATAAAGTTTTTGTTTTTTTTACCAGAAAATTCACAACTTCTTTAAAGACGCAGCAAAACCATAGAAAAAGAAAGCTTTTCAAAAGTTAAGTCATTCTACACGCCAAAATACTAGCAACTACAGGAGCAGGAGCGGAATTAAGAGTTCTGCCTCTGCTCTTTTAATAATTACACATTTTGCATGGAGAAAAACTTGCACTTTTTCGAAACACACATCCCACCACCCACCCCCAATTTCTGCTGCGATTAAAAAAGATTCAAACCTATCAAGCATGTTTTCTACAGCATGTTTTTTAAAACATTTTGCAGCAATGTTCGCCTCATTAAATGTTGGTCTGTTCAATTTTCATTTAGTTTATTTTATCTTCTGTAAGAATTTAAACATTTCCAGTCTTAAATTTGTAGCAGCATGATATTTCAGGTCACCATTGCAGATTCTTTATTTAAAATAAGCTCTTTTATCAAGTTAGTATGATTTAAGGTTAAACTGAATGATTCAAATATCTAAAAGCAGTTATTTTTAAAATTATTATTATTATTTTTCCGTTATTAATGACAGTAGACAATAGTTTAGATGGACGAAATAGTAACACCTTGAATCACCTATAGAATTTTTGACGGTGTCTCATTCTTTCAATACCGCCATCGGTATGTGCATACGTTAAATCTGTGGAACAGAATCGCTCTATCTGAAAATTTCGCCGATGAAAGAAGAAATATGTACTAAGTATGAATTTATTTCTCTCTTTCGGTGATTGTCAAAAATATTTTTCCTTTTAATCGTAAGCAGTATTGATCTATGTACTCGATGACCGGAGTTTAAAAAATAGTTAACAGTATATGCGGATATTTGAGACAATATGTCCACTACATACGAGAAAAAAAGAAAAAAAATAATAGTATTATTCGAGGTTCGGTTAATTTTAATCGAAAGTTTAATTAATAAAAAAGGAAAGGTATCTACACTGTTGTGCAAAATATCACATTAATATACCGGATGTTACGGTACGTTCTATTATCTCCTACAATACACTGCTGAGTAATTTGTTCAACTGTGTTTGCAGAAACGGATAGAATCAATGTTCACGTTCAATTAGAATGCATTGATAGAATTCTTTTGACGAGGAAAATAGAAACAAATAATTTTCGATAAGAATTCGCACATTGCGAAAAGATCGAGGTCAGAGAATGAGAGAGCTTTCCAATACAGCGCTATAAGCAGCCACTTAGCGGCTGAAATCCAATCACTGCGCATGCGTAAATGTCGGCTGTTTCGGTAGGTGTGTCCGTGAAGAAACGTAGAGCTTTCTATCCCACGTGCATCCGCTGAGATCACACAGCATCAGTGAAACCGCTTCTTACTGCATTAAAAGGGTCTACTGCAGCACACACAGTACTCGCACTCAGGGGCTTTTAATTAAATGCTAAATGCATAGAAGCTATTGCATGCGATTGAAAGTTCTATGCTGGAACCCCTCTGTATTCAAAACTTAAGAAGGAGCACTTAAAATATCGAATACAGAAATTTATTTCAGAGAGTGGCAATGTTCGATTGATAGTGAGATGTAAACACTGAACCGAGGATGTTTGTTTGTGTTTATTTTTAGTTTGTTTTGTTTGAGCTTCACCGTTTGAGACTGCTGTGTAAAAAAATTGGTTGTCAGTTCCTGAAAACAAATTTATTGCCAGAAAAGAATATCGAATAAAATTGAAAGTGGCGACTCTAGCTGAAATCTCGCGCGAGACATTTTGGTAAGTACGCTTTTTTAAAATTGAAACATTTATATTCTGTTTTGACAGACATTGTTAGATTTTTTTTTCTTCATGTGTGTCGATATTAATAACATTTGCAAGCAATTCTTAACGCTAAAACAATGCTTATGAAAATATTTTATTTTATTTATGAAATAAATAATTTATCAAACAGAAATAATATTATATTTCACTAGCTTATTGAATAACTGGTTTATATTGTTTGCTTGTTACCGGGAATTATATAATATTACATCTATTGCCTCATGAAAACTCGGGTTTTGGCATTAATAATATTAATTATTGATTTGGATATTTATATATACTAGGGGTTCCAACCCGTTATTCCAGGGTTGCAGGATATAGGGGAAGAGCCACTTTTTTTCCTTTAGTTGAAAATTCTAAGGCCTTTTACATTATATATATTTAGAGTGCCTACTAATAGCACCGAAAAACATTTTTATATGAAAAATATCACTAATGCATACAAATGAGCTTTTGAAATATATTAAAAGCGACATTTTAGTATTAGCCGCATGCCATGAGTTAACAGCCGAAGAAAGCGCCAAAGATTTCGCTACTCACAGCAGCGATTTTGATTCTGATATTTCTAGTGGTTTAATTCCTTATTTTGATTATTTACATATCTGTTAAATTTGTGTTTTATTTACATTACTTTATTATTATTTTTTATTTATTGTTGATGTTTCAGTTTCGTTTTAGAATATTATCCCGAAACAAATGCTGAACTATTTATATTCTTTTAAGTGCAAACGGATAAATCTTTCGTAATATGGCTGAATGCGGTAGAGATAAATTAAGAAAAAAAAATCATGCTTGAAAATTATTTTTAAAACCTTGAAAAATTAATAAATTGAGATACACTTTTCAAACAAATTGCGTTTGAAAGAACATTATTTTTCGTATTTGACGGTGCAAAAATTGAAATTGTGCGATGTTTAGAAGTAAAAAAAAAAATAAAAAATAATGCAGTAAAAGCAAAATATATTGGTCAGGTGTTGTCATCTTCAATATGACATCAGCTGTACACACGGACATATTTTTGCTTTATAATATAGATATAACATACTTCATAATAATATTCCTAAAGTATTCTGAATAAATTTCATTATAAAAAGTAAAGTTTCATTTTAATAATTATAATCAAAGACGTAAAAAAATATTTAAATCAATGCTAAAGTGCAGGCTAACTTTGATGTAATATAATTTTATCTTTTTATAAAAACATGCTCTTGTTTTTTATCATTAATCTTAATATACCATTCATTATGTATCCATACAAATTTCCATTGAAAAAATTATTGGAAACAGTTTTGGATATTTTATAGAAAAACAAGCCATCGTTTTTTAAAATTTATATGCTGATATATTTCAATCTTATCTCCGAAGCCTGCTGAGATTTTTATGTACGTATTATGGATTCTTGAATCGGTTGGTATCTTGCAATCTAATCAATATGAAGATAATATATTCATGGACCAATAGTATGTATGTGCCGTATCTTCCATTTGGATTCTCAATAATAAAATAAGTTAAGAGATTCTTGCGCAATAATAATAATAATAACACAATAATTTAATAACATTAATATAGCACCAATTAATTATTATTTCTTGAATGCAGTGTTTCTATATCATATTTATTGAAACGATCCAGATATCGTTTTATGACCGTGAATTCGGTGACATGTTTTCATCGTTATCATTTTATTTGATTCAATTATTAAAGCTAAATACTTGCATGTTTTGATTTTTACTAGCGTCTTTTTTTTTTCTCTCTTTCTGAAATACATATTTTGTCTGTCTTGTTGTGCGCTGTGGGTGTTAACCGTAATCGCCAAAGGGACTGAAATCGTCATTATTTGTTCCCGTCCAAAAAAAAAAAAAAGGAAAAAAAATTGCATTTATTTACTGAACTTCGAAAGGACTTGGAAATAACAGTTATAAAAGATAAAACCGTAAAAATCAAAACAAACGTCAATGTATTTATTTTCTAAAATCTGCAGTGATTATGTAACTAACTTTTGTTTTGATACTTACATTTTCATATTTTTTCCTAATGCGAAAAATAAATTTTAGTAACATTAATTGTTACCTTTTTCAACAATTAAAATCTATATTTAAACATGACCTCCATTAAGAGACCGCCTCTCGGAGCGACCAATTTTTATTGGAACGGAACGTGGTCGCTTTAGGGAGGTTTTACTGTATATAAATGCCCACTTGCTTAACTTTTAGTTTAAATAAAATAGTCACAAAATATTTTTATATATGTTTTTTGTAGATTCTAGCTAGCATAATTTTGTCATCTCGTTAGTTATTACTATTATTATTATTATTATTATTTTACAAATGAAGAAAATAACGATAAAGCATTTATTTATCTGAAGGAAAAATATTAAAGAATGCAAGTAAGTTTCTAAAAAGGAAGAAAAGCTATATATATTTCACATGAGTCATGCTGCATTATTTCCCTTTATATACGATTAAGGATAATAATATAATACCTAATAGTAGTAATTTTCATCGTAAGTAAAAAAAAAAAAAAATCACGTTTTACATTACAAATTAAATAAAATTAAAGCTGACTGTTTTTTATTTGTATGCGTATAACAGCTTCATGTATCGTTTGTATATTTAAATACTTTAATATCAATAAAACAAAATGATAATCATAAATCTTAAGTAATTGCTAGTAGCATGATTTTATTTTATCTATAAAAACTTCTGGGTCATTCCATGGTAACTTACGTTACTATTAGAACAATTTACTTCAGTAATTTCAGTAATATAACACCAAAAAAACTTTTTTTTCAAAATGTAAAGTTGATATAATTTGTTAATTAAACTTATTCAAAGCTCAATTTAAATGAAAATTACTTAATATTTAGTGTTATTTCTTGAACTCTGACAGTATATTTATTATGGTAACCGATATTACTGAAAAAGGAAAACTTAAGTTACAATACAAAATATAATTTTCATTCGCATATTTTGAGAAATTTTTATCCAAATTGACCTTTGTATAGGTATAGTTAACAAATCGTGTGAACTTCACATTTGAATATTTTTTGGAGTTATATTACTAAAATTACTGCAGTAAATTGTTCTAAATGTAACGTAAGTTACCATGGATTTACCCTTCTAATTTATATACGTATATCTGAAGCAAAGTAAGAATTTTTTACCTTTGTTAAATATATTTTATCATAGTAAAATATATTTTTTTTTCAAGTTTTAAATTAGAAGTTAAATTAAATTAAGACTGGCTGTTTTTTATATATATGTGTATCACAGCTTCGTGTATTGTTTGTATATTTAAATTCCTTAATATCAATAAAACAAAATGATAATCATAAATCTAAATAATTGCTAGTAGCATGATTTTATTTTATCTATAAAAACTTGTAATTTAAATTTACATATCTGAAGTAAAGTAGGAATTCATTACCGTTGCTAAATGTATTTTATCATAAAAAAAAGCTTTTATTTTATCTTGATTTGAAGATATTTTATATGTTGATTGAAGCAGATGGATCTATGCAATCAGATTTTTATTTAATAAACCTCAGGAATTCAGCAAAAAAATTATCTAAAATGATAGGATCAGTAAACGAAGTTTTAAAGAAATTACGTGAGCTTCTTACCAAAAGACCCATTAGATAAAGAAACTCGTATAATGTACGTGTACTATGTGGAGACTTGTATGTAAAAGTAATTTAAAAGTAAAGCTAACAAAATAGAATAATCTGCAAGATATCATCATAAAGGTTGGATAAAAAATTTTACATGTAGTATTATAATATTTGTGATTTCACTTATGATTTAAGGGTGATATGCAAATGAAAAATATTTTAATTTATAAAACATCATTAAGTGCACTATTTTATCAACTTGAAATTCAGTACCTAACTGTTTGGTTTCTAATAATTAATGTAACTCAAATATAATTCTGTTGCATACTTCATTAAATATAGTTAAAAAAAAAAAAAAAAAAAACTTATACCGAATACTGGTCGACCACTTTCAATTTATATACAAAAAAAAAAAAAAAAAAAAAAAAGTAATTAGCTAATATAATTTTAACTTCATTTTGTTACAGTGTATTCATTGTGTAACACAGGCCTGCGATGGCTGTGTTTTAAATTTTTATGTATTTTTTAGCCGCTGAATCCGAAAATGATCTTCGTTTTTAACCATCACATCAGGATTTTTTACAAATCGTACATTTTAAAGACAAAAAATAAAAAAAAACCCAGCGAAAATCTGATGCTATAAAATATAGATGTGATGATTGTATTTTTTAACTTATGATAATTGATTTTTATGTATTTTTTAGCGCTGAATCCGAAAATGATTTTCAATTTCAACCGTCACGTCAGGAATTTTCGCAAATCGTAAATTTTAAAATTAAAAAGTAAAAAAATAGCGAAAATTTATCAAAGCAATTTGTCAAAGCCTTACCAAAAGTAGACAAATATTTTACATTTATCTGCGACAAATTTCCAGTCTTATCAATCGCCAAAATAAAAGAGGACGCCGAGATGAACCCCATAGAGAATATAAAAGGAGAAGAGCTAAGTAGAGCATGAGCGGTTCAAAGAAACTTCCATACATGGAATAAAATTGTAAGGATTTTAAATACACAATATTTTACACGTTTAGCTGTAATAAATGCATAGTACAAGCCAAAAGAGAAATAAATTACTATTATGAAAAAAAAAAAGTTTTACATCTATTTTACAGGATCAGGTTTTCGCAATATTTCGACTTTTTTAAAATTTGCGATTTGCGAAAAATCCTGACGGGATGGTAAAAAAGAAGGTCATTTTCAGATTCAGCACACTGTAAAAAAAAAAAAAACGACATTTTTACAGTACAAAGTACTGTTCATCTCGCGCACAAACTCGATCACAGTGGAATGTACTGTATCTTTCTTTGGATTCCTGGCTATTTAAACGTGGAAAATACAGTAGTTGCGTAAAATTAACAGCACAATGTACTGGCAATTTGGACGCCAGTAGTTTGTGGTGTGGTCCAAATGTGTCCAAAATTGCCAGTACATTGTACTGTTAATTTTACGCAACTATTGTATTTTTCATGTTTAAATAGTCAGGAAACCAAAGAAAGATACAGTACATTCCACTGTGATCGAGTTCTGCTGGCAAATTTACAGTGGTTTTTTTACAGTGCACTGGAAAATACATAAGAATCAATTATCAAAAGCTAAAATCAACACGTCTATTTTATAGTATCTGATTTTCGCTATTTTTTTACTTTTTATCATAGAAATTTGCGATTTGCGAAAAACCTGGTTAAAAATGAAGGTCATTTTCAGATTCAGCGTTATAAAGCACATAAGAATCAATTATCAAAAGCTAAAAAACCTACGCAACCCAAATTTTACATGCTAGTGTAATGTTTAACCGATTCGGGACCATGGGTGCATATATGCACCCTCAAAAAGAACATACAAAATTTGTTTTTTGCACTTGAAAAAAAGAAAAGTAATATTTGCTTTCTTTAATCAGATCATTTTCGTGATTATTTAAGTAAATGTAACTTTTTTTGAAAAAAAGTGGTGCCAACTGAGTAAAATATGTGTAAAAGGAGCCGTCCCGAAGAGGTTAAACTCTTTATCTATCAATATATCCAACCAGAGAAGTTGCTTATTTAAATCTGAGCAATTTTGTAACTTTAATTAAACGCAGACGGGGTATTTACTAAAATTAAACATTTCACTCAGGTAGTTTGAATTTTCTGGCACACAGACGAAACATACACACACGCAAAATAAATAAATAAAATTTGAATTATCAAAGGTTTACCTAAACACAAAACTATGATTTTAACGATTAAGTATTAAATGAAATTTAAGTTTCACAAGTTACCGTTTACAAACTTTATTTCAGGCAGTGCTGAAAAATACCTCGTGTTAATTATAAACTGTCTACCGTGCTGAAATGTCTTCAGTCGGGAAAACTTATAAAAAATATACTGTTCGAAGAACTTTTATGGAAGAAGCTGAAAAGTAAGCTAAAATTTATATATTAATTTACCAAAGGTCAAGAGTTAATCGCGAAATTCATCTCTTGACGTGTTTACTTACCAAGTCTTTTCACATAAAAATTAGTGTTAGCTACATTAATAAGATTTTCGCTGTTGCAGTCAATGTTAAATCTGATTTATATTTTATTACTTTATTACATCCTGCGAAGTTTGTTTTTCTTTTTTTTTTTTAATCTGCTATTTTATTTTAAAACTATCCTTTATAATATTAATTTTAAATGATCAAGACCATACACGCATATATGTAAAAGGGGAAATCGAAAATGTCTTCTCCAACAGTTTTAAGTAATTAAAAATTTTGTAAATTGTTTCTAGTATTTCTTCATTAACATTTTAATTTTGAGAATTCAGATGATTAATTATTTAGTAGTACTTCTTAGTAAGAAATCCAACAACTAAGGTTAACACACTATATAAGTATGACAGCTTTTTTTTTCTTTTGAGAAAAACTCTAAGTATTTTAAAGTTTTTAAGTGTTTGTGTTCTGGAAAAAAGAAGGGAAACGACAATTTAGGGCGGGGAGCTTCCACGCTTGCAGAAGGTGTGTATTTTTGTGGAATAAACGGATAGAAGATTAATGAACACATGTTTCATAAACAATGACACAGTATAATGACCACTTTCTAACCTTATATCGCCATATGGAGAGAGGAGAGAGCTAATTTTGAGTTTTACTCTGAGAATTACGAACAAAATATTCAAAATACTTGATTCATTCATAATAGATTTTTAAAAACTACCTTCTAAAGCCGGCACTAAATAAGCTCATGCTTAGATAGCTGAGTTTAAAATTTTTAGTAGCAAAATAGCCAAATGCCTCTTGATATTTCGATTCTAGGTTGTATTGTAGTTTTTGGATACCCGTTATATGGAGAAATTGTGTGCATGCAAAATTTGGATATCTTAATATTAAATTAATTTTTAATACATTCATTTATACTTCCTGCACTAATTAATTTTTTGCACTTATTTTTATTATTATTATTAGCAGGGTGGGCAAAAAACCAGGTTTTTTCAAAAAACAAAAAACCAGAAAAAAAAACCAAAAAAAAAAAAAAAATCGCGATTTACGAGTTTTTATTTTCTTTTCTTATGACATATACATGCATATTTCTTGATAGAAATAGACATTGTTGGATATATAAGTAGGATAACTTCATTTGAAAATAATTTAAATTAAATAATTACAGTCAATTTATGTAGAAAATGGAAAAAAATTAAAATTTTAATTTAAACAGAATCAGTAAACAGTTAGGTTCAAAGAACAAACTGCTCTACACAGTGAAAAAATGATACCCTGATAATCTTTATAAACAATATTTTGATTACTAGTAATAAACATTTGATGTAGTTAGGTGAATAATATTCCTTTTCGCAGTTATTCAAAAAATAAATTTCAAATACTTTTTGGGATTGACAATTTGAGTGACAATTCGGAGTCAACATTTTTGGTCATAAAATTCAGCAGATAACAGAAAAAAAATATATATATATTATACAGATTGGTATTGTTAAAATGCTATAACTAGCACCCAATTTTTGAATACTCTCTAACTCCACTTAATATTTTGATTTTAATTCTTAAAGATAATTCCCCCAATCAAGAAAATTTTTTTACAGCTCGACCAAAATCTTAAAGATCATCGTGCTATGTGCAGTTATGTGGCTCCATATTCAAAATCACAATGCGTGTTAAGACAGATTGCTTTAAATAATTTCCATTTTTTTTAAATGAAAATATTTTATACTAAATATTGAATATTTTTAATCTATTTTATCTTTGAAAAATTCACATGTTTTAAAATTTTTTCTTTAGAGCAATAGATATGTTCGTCAACACATACTAATTTTCATCCTATACATGTAAACATGACCTAGACCCACTATATCGAATGCTTATTGCTGAAATAAAGTGTTAAAAGTAGAGTTTTTATACATCCGTTAATTTTAAACACTTAAATTATAAAGAAAAAAGAGAAAATGGCATTAGATTTCTTCTAAAAAAACCAATTGTTTTTTTTTTTTTTTTTTAGAATAAAACCAGTTAGTTTAAACCATGGCTGAAACCGATTGGTTTAAACCTTGCCAACCCTGATTATTAGTACAATAAGACCTTCTACTTCTACGACTGAATTGCAAGGGACCGAAGAAAAATTTTCTTTGGGGCAAGTTTTTCTTTTAGCTATTGTAGTAGACTTTTCGCCAGGATTGAGTAAAATTTCAGGTTAACCCTTTCCCGCGTGGAGTAATTCTGTTTATAAACTGATGAAATGATGGACTGACGCCAGAATTTATGAACGAATCTATTAGAAAGTACGAACTTGCTTATTTTCAAGTATGTTATAAAAATAAAATTTTAATTAAATATTCTGTGTGCCAGTAAAATAAAAATTAGGTGTCCTTTTTTAAGGACACCACCCGCGAAAGGGTTAAGGCATGGTTCCCTTTATGTACAGATTCTTGTTTGAAAGTTTTTATTGTATTAAATTTCTCAAATATAATGATTTATTTTCCTACATTTAAAAATTTTTAAATTAACGTTAGTAAAAGTTATAAATATTTTAGAAGGAATCGATTTCTTGAGGCTTCTATATACCTTATGCAAAATTTTAGCTCATTCGGACTAGTAACTTTAGAGTTATATTTATTAAAAAAACAAAGAAAAAAATCTGCACTTTAATTTGATGGACCATATAGCTATAGAAAAAAATACAGATTTCATAAAAATTATTAATAAATATGACATCAGTCTAAATTATTTGATGGGATATTTAATTGATTTATTCACCGTTTTCTATATTATTGATATTTCGTATTTAAAAGCATTAATTCAATTTTTACCAAATCGTAAATCTTACCTTACCGAATTTTACTTTTGAGATCGTCCTCTAAATTTGCTTGATTTTAAATGTTGAAATTGCCTGAACTAATCGTATAAACTCCTTGCAAGTTTATATTTAAGACTATATTAATTTGTGAGTCACGATTCGTATTCTAGTGACAAAATTTGGCGTTATTATAAAATAATAATAATAAAATAAAATAAAATTTGTCCGTCTTTCAATATAGGGACGACCTTCTAAGCTTTCCTTTTCATCAAAAAAAAAAACAAAAACAACAACAACAACAACAATCGAAATGATCTTTTGTCTTGATTGAAATGAATTGGGTGTTATTTTATTTATCTACTTTTCAAGACTCTTCAAAACCGTCATGAAAAAGGTTCAAAGAAAATTTATCGAAATTTAGATAATCAAAATTCTTATTCTTATTCTAATTGATATAGTTCCAGTTCAAAAATATTACAAACATTGTCCTTCACCTTGTGAAAATCCAGAAACTTCAAAATAGCTTTTTTAAAAAACAGTAAAAAAAATCTTTATTTTACGTTAAAAACTTGCCGAGTTATGATACTTTGAATTTTCTGCGTTTTCCGGCACTAAAAACGTGTTTCTCTGTTTTTAGTGCCAGAAAACGCTGAAAATTCATAAAATTCACAGTATCGTAACTCGGATTGTACAAAAACGAATTTATACTGTTTTACTCGATACAGCACGAGAAAGTGTTTCTAAATATTATTTATAGGACTCAGGGACCGTATAAAAAATTAAATTTCTTGAGTTCTTCAGCATGGGAAAATCCAAAAACACCAAATAGTTCTTTTAGCAGTAAAAAGTTCCATTCTTCTACGATCAAAACTTGCCGAGTTATGATACTTTGAATATTCTGCGTTTTCTGGCACTAGGAAACGGAGAAACGCTTTTTTAGTGCAAGAAAACGCTGAAAATTCATAAAATTCACAGTGTCACAACTCGGATTATACAAAAACGAATTTTTACTGTTTTACAGATACAATTTATAGGACTCAGGGACTGTATAAAAAATTAAATTTCGTAACTTTTTTTTAAAATATAAAATAACCATTTTGACGCATGTGCATTCTAATATGATAAAAAACAACATTTGTAACACCTTTGCAATTAGAACTACATTTCTAAATTTATGGGATTAGGAGTTAGCTATTGGTCAACTATAAGAAGGGACACCCTTACATTAGAACACATGTGACGAAAATAAAAGTATTAGCATTCTTACTTGTTCGCAAATGTTCTAAATAAATTGAAGCAGATTAAGATCTTGTTCTTACGAAGACTTCATTTTGATCCCTGTTTACTATCATAAGAACAGTTGTTCGTACGGTGAAGTATTGTTGATGTATTATTGAACAGTTTAGATAAAAAATTAATCGTATGAATGAATGTTGGACATTTGCCAATATTAATACCAATATTCACAGCACTCGATCCTGAATATTTAAAACCCTACACTGTCAGAAAAACTCGTCACACTAAATTATTCCTCATTTTTTAACAAATAATTTCCGTACTTCTAGAGAACATGTTTTATCCGTGAATTCTTCCCGAAAGTCTGAAAAAGAGGGAGAAATTGCGTTCATTCCTAGCACGCATGCGTATTGGCACTAATATTAATACTAAAATACGAATTCATTTAAAAAACAAAAAACCCCAAAAATTCTATAAATTAAAATTATTAATTTAATAAAAAAAAACACCAAACCAACAACAAAGAAAAGAAACGTTTTCGAATTAAAAAAGAAATAACAATTATTTTCTCATTCATTTAAAATTATTCACAATTTATTTTTTAAAGTTATAAAAAGAAATACGCATTTAAAATATACAGGGTGTGGGAGGTATTTGATAACAAATCATGGCTTATTTCAAACAGGAATATACACTAGAGATAGAGAATTTTTTAATTTTTAGCTTCTGTGTACAGGTCACCATATATACACAGAAGATGACATCATTCATTGAAACCACTGCCAGCCGCAATGACCGCCTCTACAGGCTGTCAAAACTGACTACAGGTAATGATCAGATGAGTGTTGGGAACATTTGCCACTGCATACACAACGGCTGCCTAGAGAGCCGCAACATTGTTGTATCAGATGAGTGTTAGGAACATTTGCCACTGCATACACAACGGTTGCCTTGAGAGCCGCACCATTGTTGTATCAGATGAGTGTTGGGAACATTTGCCACTGCATACACGGCGGCTGCCTTGGGAGCCGCACCATTGTTGTATCAGATGAGTGTTGGGAACATTTGCCACTGCATACACAACGGCTGCCTTAAGAGCCGCAACATTGTTGTATCAGATGAGTGTTGGGAACATTTGCCACTGCATACACAACGGTTGCCCTGAGAGCCGCACCATTGTTGTATCAGATGAGTGTTGGGAACATTTGCCGCTGCATACACAGCGGCTGCCTTGGGAGCCGCAACATTGTTGTATCAGATGAGTGTTGGGAACATTTGCCACTGCATACACAACGGCTGCCTTGAGAGCCGCAACATTGTTGTATCAGATGAGGGTTGGGAACCTTTGCCACTGCATACACAACGGCTGCCTTGAGAGCCGCAACATTGTTGTATCAGATGAGTGTTGGGAACATTTGCCACTGCATACACAACGGCTGCCTTGAGAGCCGCAACATTGTTGTATCAGATGAGGGTTGGGAACCTTTGCTACTGCATACACAACGGCTGCCTTGAGAGCCGCAATATTGTTGTGTTGATGACTATTGGAATTCCTGTCAACTACGCCACATACGTAACAAGTCATTCGGTTAATATCTCGGTAGCTGGGGGGGGGGGGGGGCGATAAGTTGAGGATGATATCGTCATGAATGCTTTGGCCACCCATTTTTTGTTTGTATGCGATGTATGGGATAGTGCAAAATCATGTTAAAAAATGTACGGCCTCCCACGTGTTACAAAAGTAATTTAGTGCTTTAACACCTCGGTATAAGCAATGACGTTGATTCTGGCACCTTGAAGAAAGAAATGTGGAGTCGTCAGATCGTCTTCGCTTCTCAGGATCCCCCAGAATCATCAGTGAGGCTGGAAATTTTCTGTACATGTCTGTCAAAACCTCTTCGGAGATTTTACACCATCACCGATCTTTTTGCGATTCACTTTCTTGACCTTGCAAAGTTTTTCTCATTGGAAAGAAACAAGAACATTCCTGTCTCCTTGATGTTTCAGCTTGCTAAGGAGACGCTTGTCTCTGGTCAGACGGTTATTCCTAGTTTTCTCCGCCAAGAACTGTACTCTCCTCATTACGTACGACCTATAACGAAGGTCCCCATGAATCACACACCATACTGTGGCCTCACCAACCTGCATCTTTCTAGCGAGTGCCCTCATCGATTTCGTAGGATTTACATCGACTTGATTGGCGAATTCCGGTGTCGGGACGATTTCATATTGCTGGCAATGTCGTTTCCTGCATGAAACGTTTGCCACATGAAACCTGACAGCCTTCATTTCTCTCCTTACATTAAAGACGAATGACCGAGCGAGTTTCAAGAATGGGGTAATCTCTAAATCGAAGTGTTCTTCAGCCAAAGAGAGGATGCCTCTTCATTTCCTCAGCTATTCTAGATTCTGACAACAGAAAAAGATTTGTAACTGTGATACTCGTATTTCACCTATAATGTGTGCTCTTAAATATCTGCCGCACCCTGCATTTTAAATGAACACAATTAAAATAGGTATTTTAATAAAAATATTAAATGAAAAAAAAAATCAATTTTACTACTAAAAAAAAATGGCATAAAAATGCAATATTCATATTTTACACCCAGCAGTCTGGATAAAAATATGTATAATTCATATTTTTATACTACTTTAATACTAGTATTAAAACACCAGCCTCAATCTCATTAAAGATGAAATCTTCCCGAAATTAACTTCAAAATTCAAAACTTTTTAAAGAAATTAATCAAGCCATACCCATCTGAGGCAAGCATATTTACATCAAACTGTTTCACCAATGCGACAGTAGCCGAGTGGTTAGTATACTGGTCTCGTAACACTAAGGTAGCTGGTTCACTCCCAAAATCAGCAACTTTTATTTTATCCCCATTTTCTTCAATTGACGTATATTTTACCTCCTGTAATGGAGAAAAAAAAGAAACGGATATTAGTCTATTAACGGGAAAATCCTGGTAGCACTGCTGCCAGGAAAATTTCCGTGAATTGAAGAAAGTATTTCTGAGAGTTTGTGGGAAAAGAAAATATTGTGATCTCTGATGTCGTTGATTATCACGCTCTTAATGTATAAAGAATTGCACGAAAATCTTGTACCATTGTCCACACAAATTGCTTTATTATTATTATTGTTAAGTTTGTTTATAAAAAAAAGCGAAATCAAATAGGGTCTAGTGAAATAATTATTTGCACACAATCAGAAAAACTACGTCAAAGAAAATGCTATTTCTACGAATACATTAAAACCACTCATGTAAAATTTCAAACCTTATACAGTAAGTACAAAGAAATCAGAAATTTATTTGTAAAATTATGAAAATCTTGAAACTACTGATATACAGAAAATATTAAGTATGCAAACATTCGTAAAAAAAAAAAAAAGTGTATGAAATATTAAAACATATGCGTGTACATAAATTTCTATCCAAAATTTGAAAAATCAACTACTTAAAAAGTAAACCATTCTGTTAAATGTCCATTGTAACATTTTTCTTACAATTTTTTAACTTTGTAGTAGTTACTGCTGTAAAGTAACTACTTACCGGTAATTACTTTGTACTAGTGTATTTTTACTTTCTTCTATCTTCAATAGAAGAAAGTATTGTAATCAAAATTTTTTCGACTTCCGGTTTTCGACGGATTTATACGTTTTAGGGGTCAGAGATCCCAAAAAACATGTTTATAGAAAATGTCTGTCTGTCCGTGTGTCCGTATGTCGCCATTGTACCATCAAAAAGTGTATGAAGTTATGCATAAAATTGAACCAAATTTTTGTTATAAGATTTTGGCTATAGCAAGCAGGTCCTCCCTTAATTTGGAAAAACTCCGCCGGTAGGGGGCGCTGTAATAGAGATCTTTGCGTGTTTTTGTGGCATTTTGAATATTGTATCATCGAAAAGTGTATGAAGTTATGTATAGAATTGAACCAAATTTTTTGCATATGTTTTTGGCCATAGCAAGAAAGTCCTCCCTGAATTTGGAAATATTCCGCCGAAAGGGGGCCCTATAATAGTAATTTTTGTGTAATTTTCTTTCGAAGTTGATATAGTGCTGAACTTATAAAAATGAAATATTAACATTTGTAACAACATTTTGAAATATTAACATATATGAGATAGAAGAAAGTTTTGGGTTGGCACATCCAACTAGTTTATTTACATAATCTGTGAACAGAATCCGGAAACAGATTATTATTATTTTTTTTTTTCACTAAGAAGTTTTAAAATAAAATTAACTACTGAAGGCCAGAAAAATCTTGATCTCCGTAAATATTTCGGCCCTTTGCAAGTGTCTCCATGTGACTCACCAGAAATAGGTAGCCCCTATTGCATATAAGAATAAATGAATTCGAGAGAGGAAATTTTCATCATCGTTTCTCATGATAATGTGGCTGTCATTCAGTTAGAATAGTATCAAATTGTAAGCTTTTCACATAAAATACCACATAGAAAGAAGACTAAATACATCTTCTGATTCAAAATGTGTTTATTTGAGATGGGGGGGGGGGGGCGACAGAAGGTTTACAGTTATGCAAAATGATGCATATTATTTTTTGTAATAACTTTAGTTCTAGTTGAAGTTTTACTATCGAATCTGTTTTAAAATATTTTAAATAATTATTTTACAACAGAAAATCGAAATTAAAAAATTTGAATTTTTTATGTAAAAATTTTAACCGTCTGACTGTGTTAACACTTTCACTGAACTGCAGTCTTCATTACAATGCATGCTTTAGTTATATTAATGTAATTTTCTAAATTTTGTTGTCTTTTCAATCGTTGAGTCATGGTTAATACTCACAAGCCATTATCTTCAAGTACTCAATTACGATTTTAATATCAAGTTGAAATAATTGTCTTGTTTTAGCATTCCGGTACGTGCCTTTTGACAAATAAAATTGAAAAATGCACTATCAACATTATTTTTTAGTCTTCTTTTAATATGATGAAATTTTTCTAGTTACTTAAGCACACTCTGCCCTATTTTTTAAAAGTAATAAGAATGTGTCCTATGATAAATGCCTGTAGAAATGCCCCGTACTTTTTCATTCAATATCTACTATTAGTTCATACTCTCCCTATATTTATTTATTTATTTATATATCTTGTTCAAATTTTCAATCGTTAATAAAATACTTATTATTCATCCTATCAAGTTGAAATAATTTTTTTAAAACTTGTACTGGATGACAACTGATGTTAATACAGTTTTCTGAAATATTAATTCATTAATTAAATTTTAATTAATTAATTTTAAGTTAAAATAATGCTATAAAAAGTGATAGAATATCTTTATTAAGACTTACGATCGTTTCATCGCACAATCGGCGACATTTTCAAAATCAATCATAATAGAAAATATTTTCACATTACTTAAAAACAATAATATAGTAAACAATGTCACGAGACATGAAGCATAATGAAAATATTGCAACCATAAAATAAAATAAAAATTAAATTAGCTATTTGCGAGCGTGGATTAATTTTCACATAATTTAAAAAACAACAAGGTAAACAATGTCACGAGACATCAAGCATACTGAAAAACATTGCAAAACATAAAATAAAATAAAATTAACTTGGCTATTTGCGAGTGTGGATTAATTTTTACTATTGTTTCTACAATTACTTAGTATCTCTTTCCAAATTCTAGGTAAATCAAGGGACACAGAATCATTGCAAATATTCTCGTTGCGTAAAAATATTTCTATTGATTCTCGGACTATGGATGGAAAATAAAATCTTGATGGATAAATTAACTTGCTATTTTTAAATTCAATCTGTAAAGGTTCTTCGCTGCATAATCTGGCCAAAGCTGTGGTTCTTCTATTGTATTTGATGTCTGCTATATGTTCTTTGATTCTAGTTTTAAGTTTTCTGCTTGTCATACCTATATAAAACTGCTTTGTTCCATCTTCTTTGGTGAAAGGTATTTCGTATACTCCTGCTAATTGGTTGGACTCAATTTGATCTATTTTCTTGCATACTATATTTTTTATTTTCATGGATGGTTTTGCGACTAGGAAGATATTGAATTTATTGAGTTTATATTTTAAGCGTTCGAAGAAACCAGGAAAATATTGTAAAGTGGATAACGTGGAATTTTGTGGCTTGAAATTTCTTTTCTTTTTGTTCTTCAAGCTCTTAATTAATTTTTCTATGGTGCTTTCTTTGTATCCATTGTTTCTTGCAATATCATGGTGGCAGTATCATGCAATATATGGATACAAAGAAAGCACCATAGAAAAATTAATTAAGAGCTTGAAGAACAAAAAGAAAAGAAATTTCAAGCCACAAAATTCCACGTTATCCACTTTACAATATTTTCCTGGTTTCTTCGAACGCTTAAAATATAAACTCAATAAATTCAATATCTTCCTAGTCGCAAAACCATCCATGAAAATAAAAAATATAGTGTGCAAGAAAATAGATCAAATTGAGTCCAACCAATTAGCAGGAGTATACGAAATACCTTTCACCAAAGAAGATGGAACAAAGCAGTTTTATATAGGTATGACAAGCAGAAAACTTAAAACTAGAATCAAAGAACATATAGCAGACATCAAATACAATAGAAGAACCACAGCTTTGGCCAGATTATGCAGCGAAGAACCTTTACAGATTGAATTTAAAAATAGCAAGTTAATTTATCCATCAAGATTTTATTTTCCATCCATAGTCCGAGAATCAATAGAAATATTTTTACGCAACGAGAATATTTGCAATGATTCTGTGTCCCTTGATTTACCTAGAATTTGGAAAGAGATACTAAGTAATTGTAGAAACAATAGTAAAAATTAATCCACACTCGCAAATAGCCAAGTTAATTTTATTTTATTTTATGTTTTGCAATGTTTTTCAGTATGCTTGATGTCTCGTGACATTGTTTACCTTGTTGTTTTTTAAATTATGTGAAAATTAATCCACGCTCGCAAATAGCTAATTTAATTTTTATTTTATTTTATGGTTGCAATATTTTCATTATGCTTCATGTCTCGTGACATTGTTTACTATATTATTGTTTTTAAGTAATGTGAAAATATTTTCTATTATGATTGATTTTGAAAATGTCGCCGATTGTGCGATGAAACGATCGTAAGTCTTAATAAAGATATTCTATCACTTTTTATAGCATTATTTTAACTTAATTTGTTTATAAGTGATTATTATACATGTTTTTATAATTAATTTTAGTTTTACATGGGAGACAAAATGGCGGCCATTGGTTATTCAAGAATTTAATGCATCTTCATATCTATAAGGGGGGTTATCATAGGGGGACCCTGTTCTGCCGCCAAAGACAGCCAAGTTTGTCGCCAACTTGGCGATATATCGCCAAATTCCCATAGACTTCCATTGTAAATCTACTTGCTTATAGAAAATTAACATATTGAGATATTTTAATGCAACAAAAACTAATATTAGCTTAAGGGATTATGTTAAATTTTTCTTTGATGACCTAAGTAGGAATTGACTTTAAAAACAAAATTTTTATATTACTTGTTAAGATAAATTCATTGATAACTTTATGTGAAATGATACATCTGACAAATGTTATGATAAATATTCAGCGTATTCCCGTGATAATTGTATTTTTATGTTATAGGCACCCCACTCCAGTTTTAACCTCTTTTATGTATTTTTAATTAATACAGCTTATCTAAAAGCGTGTGATCTAGTTCGCATTAAATAAAGCCTGGTATTCGTTTTTTTTTTTTTTTTTTTTTTTTTTTTTAATGATTGCTATGCCAGCAACCTTCGCCCGTTGCGCTGCGCTCCTCGGTTTCTCTAAAACAATCTTGAACTGAACGAAATATAATAATTATCAAGTAGGAACTTGGTGCCATATAATAAAAGCGTAAAAAATAGCAACGTTAAAAGCACCAAAATTTTAAATTCAAAGCATGCCGGTTTCGGTAGCATATAGCATACCTTCCTCAGTGCTCAAATTTAAAATTTTGGTGCTTTTAACGTTGCTATTTTTTACGCTTTTATTAAACAAAATATATCTAGCAAAGATGGGGGGAGACTTTTTCTTTATATCTAATCAAATATTCATAATTGTGGTCTTCGTATAATCCAACAATATCCAGTTCAAAGTCGATTTTGGCGGCATAATAGACAAAATAGCTCTAAAATTACCAAAGTACCTGTGTTGAATTATTATTTTTGTAGGTTTTTTATCTTGAATTTCCCGCTCCTACCTAAAACTGCAGCTGAGATATGGCGAAATGTTTTAAAATTTTCGACCACCCCTTAACCCCCTTAGAGAGGAATTTCTAAAATCGCTGAAATACGTGTTTAATTATTTTTTCAATAGATTTGTTATCCTGAATCCGCTCCTACCTAAAACGGCTGCTGAGATATAGCCATAAATTTTCGACCTCACTTGAACCCCTTAGGAGTTGGATTTCTAAAATTGCTGATCTACGTGTTTAATTATTTTTTTAGTAGATTTATTTTCTAGAATTTCACGCTCCTACCTAAAACGGCTGCTGAGCTATTGCCAAATGTTCTAAAAATTTCGAACCACCTTTAACCCCCTCAGGGGGGAGGGAATTTTCAAAATTCGTTTTTTAGTCCGCACCTATGTCATAAGAAGTATTCCCCTCTCCCCTCCAATTTTCATGCTTCTACGTTCAGTAGTTTGGGCTGTTCGTTGATTATGAGTCAGTCAGGACAAACTCTTTTATATACGTATGTTACCGTGAAAGACCGAAATCTGGAGAATGTCGACTTTTACCGGTGAATGTCAACATTCACATAGTCACTTGGTGTAGATCCGAAATATTTGCTAAATATCCTTATTTCTGACTTACACCGGAAAATGTCGACATTCACCATGCTCTAATGGTGAATGTTGAATATGATGGAAATTTGCATTTACTTCTCCGTATTTCAGGAGTGATTATTAAATTTTAAAACATAAAAACGTTTTAATCGTCTGTAATCCAAAGGTGTGCTGCACTTAGTTTTAGCAGAAACCACTTCCGAAAGTGTTTTAAAGTACTGTTCTTGAAAAAAAAAAAAAAAAAAATGAAAACAATTGTTTTCTCGTTTACTCTCAATTAATGTATTTAATTTTCCGACTTTTCATGGTGTAATTGTTCAGCTCTTTTATTATAAATTAGAATATTGAATTAAAAAAAATTTAAGAAAACGTTGCGCGCATCATCAAACATTGCATAAAACTGACAAAGCTGTAGAATTTGACAACAGACTGTAGCCTCTCTGTTGAACACCGCTTCTCTTTTCGCCCTCCACCAGAGCATAGTCTGTGCTTGTCGACATTCACGGTGATGGTCCGAATGAACAGTCGTGGAAAAAAAAAGAAGTAAACACCGCCTACTAACTCCTCAACAAATTGTCGTAGAAGAAAGTTACTGGTACCGAACGATTGGAAATAAAGTCTACTTTTAATTGATGTATATAAAATCTGCTTAGCGGCCATCTACATAGTAGAACGAACCCAAACTTAATTTTTTTTCAATGGCAATACCCAATTTTAGCAAGATATTTCAAATCTTCGGTTCAAACTATGCCTAGATACCAAATTTCAAGTCATTTGATTTTTTTTTTTTTTTTTTTTTTTGACGGCCAATTATCTGCACGGGGGATATAGGCCCTAGGGGGAGTGCCTTCCGTGGAGGTCATTCAAGTGATTTGAATGATAAGATTTTCAATTATAAACATTCAAAATTTAGTGCTTCTAATGTTAAATTACATTTTCATACTTTCATTAATATCTCCTGAAATTATACTCCTAATGTGCTAATTTTTTGCGTAGCAATAATACTAACCCAAACATAAATACGTTGAATTTGCAATTTTTATAATTTTATGATATGAATTATGAAATTAATATTCGAAAAAATTATGAATTGCAAACCACAATTTTTTTGATGGATTTAGATTTATTAAGTTCTGCTGTATGGAAATCCAAAATTTCACATTTTTCTTCCAAGTAGTTTTCAAATTATGCTTAAAAAACGGAAAAATGATGGATTAAGGGGCCGTCTATGATAGTAGTGACTCGATATTTGAAATTTCTTATGCTATCCTTAATCTAGCAGTCTTCAATGACTGCTTGAGTGACGCTTAAGATGCCTTGATCAAGAAGGGGGCTCTCTCTGTCAACAATCGAGAACCGAACTTCAATTTGGATACAGCCCTAAAATACGCTCGTTTTAGAATAATTAATTTCTCGGAAACTTATCGTATGAATAGCATAAAAATTTGTTTTTAGGCTAATTGAAGGGTGTAGAGTTCATTTATGTTGTCAAAATTGTGTACTGCTATTGAAAAAAAAAACAAAGTTATGGTTAATTTTAATACGTAGATGGCCTCCTAAGCAAATTTGATATACATCATTTAAAAGTATACTTTACTACCAATCGTGTGGTATCAGTAACTTTCTTCTACGATAATTTTTTGCTGAGTTAGTAAGGGGTGTTTACGTTTTTTAACCACTACTGTACAAGAATGTAATCAAATATTCGGTCTTTCACCGACGTATTTGGTATGTGTTGACATTTACCGGTGTAAGTCGAGATTCTCCAATTTTGGTCTTTCGCGATAACATATATACACTATATGGCCAAAGGTGACAGGCCACTTGCGATTTTTGACGTTTTCTTAAATATCTAGAAAAATACATGAGGAATTATCCGGAAACTCCAGGTGTGTAAACAAAATAGTACAGGTCATATATTTCCGTAAAGATCTTTTCCCGAAACAACATAGGGGACCGTCAATAAATTGAAAAAGAACGAATATCTTTTGAACAACCCTGTAAAAACTAATGTAGCAAAAGCGTTCAAACTGTAGATTATGATTAAGCGCCTTGTTATAATAAATTGTGTTTATTTTTATCAGAATAGCATGTATATTCGTAGAGAAATTAAAGCTTTTATAAAAAGAGTCCCAAATTTTGCCAAGTTTTTTGCTTATAATTTGTAGAGTTCTTAATATAAAAAAAAGTTTTTTTCAGAAAATATGACAAATAACATTGTACACAATACTCTGCAATCAGAATGAAAAAATAGTAAAAATTGTATGAAAAATGAGCAGTTTTACTAAATAATGATTCACTGCACATGCCCTAATGTAAACAAAATATAATTTGTACAATGTGTTAGCTAAATGTATAGAGCAACTTTTGTGAAAATCTCAAAAATATAGTTTGAAAAATCTGAAAATTATCGTTTATAGAATAAGTTCAAAATCCGTTATTCCAGAAAAGGAAGCAAAAAGATGAGCGGCTGTATCAAAATACAGTAGTACACGTGCAATATTGTGTATGCTATACCTGCACTAATCAATGGATATATGGATACAACCCCTCATCTTTTTGCTTCATTTTGGAACCATCGGATTTTGAGCTTATTCTATCAACGATAATTTTCAGAATTTTCAAGCTATGTTTTTGAGACTTTTACAAAAATTGCTCTATACATTTAGCTAACACATTATGCACATTATATTTTGTTTACATTTGGGCATGCGCAGTGAATCCTTATTTAGTAAAATTATGATATTAATTAATATAATATAATTAATATGATATTAATTAATTATTTAGTAAAACTGCTCATTTTTCATACAATTTTTATTATTTTTTCCTTCTGATTGCAGGGTATTGTGTACAATGTTATTTATCCATACTTTCTGAAAAGAACTTTTTTTTATATTAACCCCTTGAGGGGTGGTGGGATAAAATATATTCCACCTAATTTAAACAAGATTCTCACCTGAAACATTTAACTGAATTTTATATTTTTATCTTTGGGGGAAAATCGTTGAAAATTGTTCTTCCTTATTTAAATTTTTTTTTTCGATTATTCCGGTGAGAATTTAATATTATAGAGACATTATTGCTTGCCCCTCAAGGGGTTAAGAACTCTATAAATTATAAGCAAAAAACTTGGCAAAATTTGGGACTCTTTTTATAAAAACTTTAATTTCTCTATGAATATACATGCTATTCTCATAGAAATGAACACAATTTATTACAATAAGGCACTTAATCATAAACTACAGTTTGAACGCTTTTGCTATTAGTTTTTACAGGGTTGTCCAAAAGATATTCGTTCTTTTTTAATTTGTTGACGGTCCCCTATGGGGCTTCAGGAAAAGATCTTCACGGAAATATATGACCTGTACTATTTTGTTTACACACCTGGAGTTTCCTCATGTATTTTTCTAGATATTTAAGAAAACGTCAAAAATCTCAAGTGGCCGGTCACCTTTGGCCATATAGTGTATATAAAGGATAGATAGATAGATTACTTAATGAATGTCAAATATTATCTAACTGTATTGGGTATTTTATTAATCTTTTTTAACACTTTCCTTCATAGTTAAAATGCTTCACTATTTAAAAGCCAATTTTGGCTAATAAAAATCAAATTTTGGCAAAAAAAAAGACGCTTATATTAATAAAAACCATCGACGTGGCTTTTTTTCCCCCCTTTTATTTTACACAGCTTTTTTGCAACTCTGAATCTTTGAATCCTCAACCCGTGTCTTTTTTCAACATTAACTGTTACTTTTTACAGTAAAATGCAGTTTTTCTTTTCATTACTTGTACTTAAACAGAGCCTTTTTTTATGCTTCACTTTGCCCAAATACCATCTGCTCTTCATCTTATCGCATTAAAATTTTCTATCACGTTTTAACAGTTTCATTAAAGATATCACCCAAGAGATATCTGCAGTATTATATACGTGTTAATTTTATCTCCGAAATGAATTTTCCTCGTCCAAGGTTTATTTAAATTTGCTTGGTCTTTATCTGATTAAATGTATGTAAATTAAAGAACTCTGTCGAGCTTTATTCGTTTTTATTTCTTTGGATATTCGTTGAAATTCTTTACAATCTTTTAACACTGATGTTTTATTGAAATTCGTTTTTAAGGCTGACATAAAAATAAAAAAAATCCTATAAAAATAATTTTTTAGATTGTGACTAGAATGGGGAAATTATAGCAAAATTAAAAATTGTTCTAACTTGATTCTTTTTGGAATATTTTTCATATGATATAAATTCGTATTTGTATGCATTTAAATTGTAAAAAAATATAAAATAATTTTCTTTGTTGCTTCATTTTTGTAATGTTTCAGTATTTACAAATTAAGGAAGTTAAAAAAGAAAAAAAAATCCCCTAGAAAAAACCATCCTCTGTTAGTAAAATAACTTCTGTTTGGGCATTTCCATTTAGTAGAATAAATAATAAGAATCCGAGAAACCACTACTAATCTATATTGCAGGAAACATTTCCTATAAAATAAATCTGGCGTCATTTTGACTTCGTTCATCACATGTGTAGATGTTCCAAGCAACCCCTCTAGTTTTGACATTAGTGTTTTTTTTTTTTTTTTTTTGTCTGTATTATTTCTGTTACTTCATTTTTTTTTTAAATGTTGAATTTTTTTTTTCCAATTTTATATAAGAAGTATGTAAATGATGTTTATATAAAGAACCAATTTAGTTATTTGTTGAAGATTTTTCTTAAGGGGGTCCGGGACACACAAATCTTCAAGTTTTGCAAAAACATTTTATTTCATAAAAAAATTCTCTATTTTTTCCTGCCTAAATAAATGACATTTAAATCATGTTATCTGAATTAGAACAAAAAATATTAATTTTTTCGTTTTGGTTTGTTTTCAAAATCTAGCTTTCAAGCAATGGCTGTCATGGAAACGACTTCTTGTAAAAATGCATTTTTCTTCATGATAGGTTTTCACCATTTCTCGTATTTAAATTCTTATAACTCGATGACCGTTAAAGATACAGGGTTCAAACTTGGAGCATATCTTTTTCAATTGTTTTACTTTAATTTTGATCCAGCATATTTGAAAAAAACATGTACTTTTGAAAATATGATTTTTTTAAGAAAAGCTGCACCACTTTTTTTGAAATTTTTCCGCTAAATATTTTTAATTTTGCTATAAATTAATATTTTAAAAAATGTCGAATCAAAATTAAAACTTATATATCTCTGTTTATTTAAATGAAAAAAAATTGAAATTCTATAAATAATCTTTCGAGTTATAACGATTTTAAATTGCCATTTTAAAATGTGTCCCGTACCCCCTTAAGTAACCGTCGTTTGAGTATACTCCCTTAAGAAAGATAATAATAAATAAAACTATTTTAATATTAAAATTGAACTTTTCCTGCTGGTGCACAATTTATGGGCTTACTTTTAAACAATATTGATCTTATTCCGTAAAATCTGCATCGTAAAAGAAAATGACAAGGGATATTTTATAAAACTCATCTAAAATTGGTTTCACCCAATAAGGATGTAAACAGTACATATAATAGCGTCTGTTGATACGTCTGTATAATACGTCTGTATAATACTACCTATGTATAATACGTCTGTTGATAGCAGCGCCATCTATTGTTTGTAATTCGAACTAAACTCGAAAATCACTGTAAAAATTTTTTTTGACCTCATGCATAACCCTCCTGCAAGAATTTTTTAAATATCTGTCACCGTTTGCAAGTTATTGAATTTTAAAATCAGTCAGTCCATTTAGGACACCCGGTATAATATATATTCCGTTTTAAATGTAAATTCTTAAAAAAGTTAAAACTTATAAGTTTCATACATATTCTAAAATTCATGTATCTTCTGAAAATAACGCTTTTGGCACACCTTTTCCATTTTTGAGTACCGGGGGAACGAAAAGTTCGTTAAAACAAAAAGATAAATTCGAAAGTTTTTCGTTCATTAAGACCACTATCTATTTGAACTTAAATCTGAAGACCTAGTTGAAGACGTGTCCGAAATCTTCAAAATTATATCTATATATTAAATTGTGACTTTTAATATCAATTCTACGTATACAAGCCCTCACACCCAAAAAAATTTAATTGGTAATTTTCTTTTACTTTATTTATGGAAAATCTATCATCTCGTAAAGCAAAAATAAGAGTTAAAACTTTCTGGTGAGAATTCGGAATGTCTAATTAAAAAATCAGCCAGATGTCATGACACTGCGTACGTCATTGTCGTAAATAACCAAAATAGCACGACGTACTCTGCATACGTCACTGAGAGCAAGAGATTAATAAAATGATCTAACTAGGGAACATCCCAAACTGCCAGTTCTGGATTTTGGCGTGAATGATATCGTTCGAAAGCTCTTGACAGAAGGATGAAGGAATGTATAAGAAATATACTCCCGAATGTAACAGTTCCCAAAATATTCGCAGTGGAAATTAGCAAAAAGAAAAGATTTGAAAACTGTTTTACGAATTAGTGGGCAATAAATGCAAATTGTGAGTACAATATGATAAGTAATAGTCCTCCGCTGATCCTTATAAGATGGAAAGAAGGCATAAGCAAGGCCTAGGTGGAAAATTCCAGGAGCGGATCCAGACAGCAGTTTTACTGTCAAACAATAACGCCTTTCATCGTTTCTGCCTGATGTTGGATACACTTGTGTTTTTAACACTTTTACTTAGAAAAACCACTATCATGATTAATTATAAGACACGATTCCTGTCTTCGACAGCATTTGAAGGAATCGCCATGCTGTTTATTCCTCTTTTTCTGAAACAGGAAAGGGCCCATATCTCGTGTCCTATTGGATTCGAGAGTATAGTTCATATACATTTCTTGACCCTTGTGACAAGAGCTTTCGAACGATACCCCTCTCGTCAAAATCCAGAACCAACAGTTGGGGATCTTCCTTAGTAAGAACCGTTTAACAAAATTTTCACGGAATGTCGGAATAAACCTTTTCAGCCGCGTAACTCGATTTATAATGCAAGAGTAACACAATAATATTAATTTGCATGTTAGTGTTAATATTCATGATGTATCATGTTTGTTTCTAAAAGATGTTCCTTGGACATAAAAATGTCTACTTAAGAATGGATGGCATCCGAAAAATCTATATTTCGAGTTGAGAAAACGGATTAATACACTCTAAAAACTACTTAGAAACGTTTAAGTAACATTTAATATAATACAACATTTAAGTTAATTGGCTGTCACTTTGTAATACAGTGATTGCATTGAGTGCACAACATTGAAATCTTAGATCAGCTGTAAAAGTTTAGGGACGTTTATTTTTATTTTTATTTTATTTTTATTTATTTATTATATTCTTTATTAGACTTTATATATAAAAAAAATGAGTTTTTTTTTTTCTTTTTGAGAGAGAGAACAGCACAATATAGTAGCGTTGAATCAATTCTCTTATTTGTTTGAACATTTGAGTAACCAATGTAACTTACCATGCCAAGATATTCCACAGACACATGTGTCGTTTCGTATGAGAAAAATTCGACCTCGCTGATTTCGCGAGTACTTGATGCCAGTTTTTGTGTGCTCCAGTTATACATACAAGAGTGGTTGCTCACGAATGATTTTACAAGCTTCTAATTACCGAATTCACACGATGCGGGTAATTCATTGTATTCAAACTCGAAACATATATAAATACTGTTGATTCTTTTTTAGATTACAAAAAGTTTAGCAAAAGGTTTTATCCTATTCGAGTATTCGTCTATTCTCAAATTCAAAATCCGTAAATTTCTGTAACAACGGTAAAATCATTTCCATTCGCTTATGCAAAAAGTTTTTTTTTTTAATATTAATTTAATTATTAATTTAAATAGAAAACAAAAGAGCTTAAAAAGAAAAAAAAAATCTGCAAATATCTTCCGAAAAGCAGGTTCAAATTTAGTGTTTAAAAAGGATCCAGAGTACACAAGTCTCGGAACTATCAAATTTTTACTTTTGGATTTAAAAAATACTCTTGAGGATTTAGTAGGACATGGCACAAAGCATATGTAAGTACAACAATTAAATCAAAAGATATGCTCTTTTTGTGTTGTACTGGTATGTGATGGTCTAATCAGGTACTTAAAACTTTAAATCATTTGATGCCTGAAATGTAATTTTTCAAGATTCGTTACATTTAAACTAATATAGCTAAACTTCTATCACAGATGAAGGTATGGCACTTGATGCAACTTTTTTCATTCATATATTCATTAATTTTCTTTATATACAGACAGGGTGCTCCAAAATTCGACCGACAAATTAAGAGGAGTGATAGAAGGCATCAAGAGGATGAAAAATTACCCTAGAACGATAGAACATGGGGTCGCAAACCACGTATTTAATCAAATATACACGGTGTTTTACCCTAACTCAGTTTGAGTTGATGGTAATAACTTTCAGAAAACTGAAGTATATTATAATCAAACTTTTAGTAGGCATGCTCAATTTTCTTATAAATACGACAACACACACACACACACAAAAAAAAAAAAAAAAGTAGTTTCCATTATACGCACCAGCGTTATGGACTTGACGCTCCACATTTTGGACTGCGATTATCAGTTCATACGGTATCATCAATTGCGATCACACTGTTTTCCCAGAATTTTTCGTAATGTTATTCACACAAAACAAGGTACCTACATATCGTTGCATTTTCATTGCAATGTTTTTATTTTTCTCAAAATTATTACCACCAACTCAAGTTCAGTGAGGATTAAAAACCCTGTTTTTGTGACTAAATGAGGTGTTTTTGCGACCCCATGCTCTACGGCAATTTTTCGTCCTCTGGATGCCTTCTATCACCCCTCTTAATCTGTCGAACGAATTTTGGAACGTTCTATATATATATACGCAAATGTTTATTTTATGTTGGCGTTATGTTGGCGTTTTAAATATATTTATTTAAGATAAATATATTTAAAAAAAGTAGGGGGGGGGGGGTGGTACGTTGAAATTACGAGTTTCTATGTTTATTCTGGTCCTTATGAAGTTGCTGTCCTTAGTACTGTATAAAAATATTTATACTAAATTAATTTACATCAATTTAAGTCACTTTTATTGATTTACTTCAATATATTTCGATTTGTAATGATGGACGCTAATACAGTTTATGATATATGTATTTATAAGTTTGGAGAAATGTTGAAATCTGTTGGTATATACCCCCTCCCCCCCTTTCATCAAAGAAACATTAATTTTATTAAGTGATTAATAGAAACAAACTTTTATATTATTATTATAGTAACTTATATGAAATTATTATTAAATTACTTAATTTTAATAGAAAAAAAATAATTATAACACATTATATTAAATATGCTATTATCGATATTTTGTTGAGCTGTTTTAGAATGATATTGTTGTGCTGTCTTAAAGTGATTTTATAGGTTCAAATATTAGCAATATTTTAAATAAGCAATTTTTCTACAGTTATATTTGGTAATCTACAATAGATGGCAGCACTATAAAATATAACTACTTATTTTAGACGTGAATTTATTCATATATAGACATTCTTAATTTTTTTATTTTATGAAGTACCGCTAGATGGCAGCATTAAATAATTATTTATTTAGTTCTAATATAATAACGTTGCCACCCTCTATATTATATTAGATTATGTCTCTTTATTATTAATTGTTTAATTTAAACAAATACTTCTTATTGTATTTTTTGTAATAATTTATTCCAAGATCATTAAGATAACATGTAATAATTTTTATTATATGGACTATGTGTTAATTATAATTGTTATATTTTAAGAATGTGAATATTTTCTGCGGTAACCGTGGGGATCGCTTTTGACGCTGCCAGCTATTTGGGCGGGATTTTTGCTGTGCTAAATTGATTAAATGTTTGAGTTGTAATATGGTCATGGCGGTTCTCTTGCTGGGTATGTCTTTGATTTAAATTGTTTCATTTTTTAATGTTGTTCATTGTTGCGGATATCGCACTGATTAATAACTTTTTTAATTCAATTTATTTGGCATGCTGGATTTATACTTTTTGGTCTATAGTTGATTGGGTACATATTGGAATTCAATTCTTAGCTTATTGCTGAATTCCATTACAGAACTCGACTATGTTTTTTGCTTATATATGTATTTTATGTACCCTTGAAAAAGTGAAATACTACAAAAGCTTCCGGCTTCATCCATCCATTTGATATATTGTTTGTTTACGATACGTCTTTTAATGGTTCAACATTATTTACCTGGTTATTTGTATCCTTTGTCTTTAATAGGATATTTTATCAAAATTTGGTGGTTTTTCATATATTTTATATGGATTAATGGTCCGCAATGAGCTAGTGAATTAGTGGTATTGTGCTTGATTCTGTATTACTAGTTAAAGGTTCCATCTTTATTTTGTATAATGTCAGTGTTATGAATTGTAGATAAATTTATTAATTTAATTTTAGTAATTGGAAATAGATGATGATTTGTAATTATATATATATATAATATATATATAACACCTTTGAAAATCAAAAGACAACTATCAAGGTCTCTTAACATTAGTAGACATTTTGTCAAGTAATGTTAAGAGAACTTGTTAGTTGTCTTTTGATTTTCAAAGGTATTGTATATATATGTCATGATTTGTAATATATTTTATAATTTTTATATATATATATATATAACCATTAATTAAACAAATATATATATTTATATATTTGTTTATTTTTCTTTTTGGAAGAAGATTTTGAAAACATGTAGTTAAAAGGATTCATAAAAATGACTTTCTTTCTTTACAAAAATGTTGTATTTGTTTTAAAAATGTTTTTGTATTGGTTATTAATTCTTTTTTGTACTCAAAAATGGAAAAGATGCAAAAAGCGTTATTTTCGGAAGATATATCAAATTTTAAAAATGCATGAAATTCATGTTTTAATTTTTTTTAGAATTTACATTTAATAAGGAATATATATCTGGAGGATGCATTAATATTCATTTTTAGGGTTCCGTACTTAAAAATTAAAAATGGAACCATTATAAGATCACTCCTGTGTTCGTTTCTCTGCCCGTTTGTCACAGCCATTTTAATCGTAAACTACGGAACGCGGAAAAGTCAAATTGTCTGAAGTAATAAAGGCTATTGACCCGCATATTTATAGATTATTAACCATTCACAAATATATTTAGGAAAAATGTAGAGAGGCTAATTAAATTACTTGAAAAAAAAAATCTTTTATTTGTATATCGTGTGAAAGCTTTCGTAACGCCGAATTCAAATGTACTTTTCTTTTAATTTTACGTACTATATTTTCAGAGATAATATAGTACCAAAACGATAATATAATAATATAGTACGGAAATGTAAAGCAAAAATATGCCCTCCCCCACCCTCCCTCTATTTCCGAATCTACTGAAAGGAAACTAAAATTGTGAAAAATTAGGCGTAGTAGAAGTTAATTTAAACCTAGCAGGAAAACTAAAGCAATTACCCTGGGTCACATAGCTTTTAAGAAAATGGCATTTTATCGTTACACACAAATTTCAATTTGCGGGCGTTCAGCGAAGGAGTTGAGTTGCGCTAGAGGTACCTTTTGTCGCAGAAGTACAGAAGGATTGTTGATAATGATTTTCGAAAAATGTTGTCGGTAATTAGCCGAGATATTAACATTTAAAGACACAGACGGTTTGGACATCCATAAAGACACGGGCGGCGTACTCTTGCAGGATTGGCTTTTAAAGCCCAGATAGCAATTTTTAATTATATATTTGTGTAATGCAATGCCCAGTTACTAATTCATACATTTATTGTACGGAACCCTCTATGCGCGAGTAACACTCGGTTTTGACCGGCTATTTTATGTACCGGGTGAGCCAAAAGTTCGTTAAAACTTTAAAAATTCATAAAAAAGGAAGAAATTATGATAAAGGAGTGCACTTTTCAAGAAAAGGCTCACAAGGTAGTGGGATTTTTTTTAGCATAAAAAAATTAGTTTAAAAAATCACATGTAGAGGGCGCTGACGACCCGAAACACAGTGAACAGGACAACAATATGCTCCATTCATTTATTCTTCCAATAACAGATGTTCAACATGACCTCCAGAACATTCTACGACACTATAGTTGCCCTGTTCATTGTGTTTCTTGTCTTCAGCGCCCTCTACATGTGAATTTTTAACTTTTTTTTTCTTTTCTTTTTTCTGCGTAAAAATATCCGACTATCTTGTGAGCCCTTTATTGCAAATCGCAGTCCTTTATCATAATTTCTTCCTTTTTTATGAGTTTTTAAAGTTTTAACGAATTTTTGGCTCACCCGATATATATATATATATATATATCATTAGTTATATTTCTCCTTTTCAACAAAAAGGGATATACACTCAGAGAAAATTTTAGAGTTTCCTTCATTTTAAAATACTAAAATTTTTATTACGGGATATGGCATAAAATGCAGATTCAACAATAACTAATTATATGATATTGTAATGTCGGTTATGCATTACATTATTATAGTTCAGTAAAACGTGAAGAAAAAATTAGCTGCAGTAATCATATTCTACAGGGAAACGTATTGGCATTCACCTTAAACACGTACTCGAATGTCAATCTGATTCAAGCGTTTTTATTAAATCCAGACTCTACAGACAGACAAACTCACAGGAGCACTTTTTAACCATCTTGAAAAACGTTAAAACTGGAGAATTTAATCGGATGTGCCAATCACAAAACTTTTTCCTGTCTCATAATGTTAATAATTCAAAATTCCTTATCACAGTGCCAAAATTAAATGACAATAACTGCCTATCATGAAGCTTGTAAAGGTATACACTATACGGCCAAAGGTGACCGGTCACTTGCGATTTTAGACGTTTTGTTAAATATCTAGAAAACTACATGAGGAATTAACCTGAAACTGCAGGTGTGTAAACAATATAGTATAGGTCATATATTTCCGCGAAGATTTTTTTTCTTAAACCCCATAGGGGATCGTCAACAAATTTAAAAAGAACGAATATCTTTTGGATAACCCTGTAAAAACTAATCTAGCAAAAACGTTCAAACACAAGATTATTAATAAGTGGCTTATTGCAATATACTATGTTCATTTTTATGAGGATAGCATGTATACTCTTAGAGAAGTTAAGGTTTTTATAAAAACAGTCCCAAATTTCGCCAAGTTTTTTGCTTATAATTTGCAGAGTTCTTAATATAAAAAAAAGTTCTTTTCAGAAAATATGACAAACAATATTGTACAGAAAACTTTGCAATCAGAATTAAAAAATAATAAAAATTGGATGAAAAATGAGCAGGTTTACTGAAAAATGTTTCACTGCGCATGCGCGAATGCAATCAAAATATAATGTGCATAATGTATTAGCTAAGTATATAGAGCAACTTTTGTGGAAGTCTCAAAATCATAGCCTGAAAATTCTGAAAATAATCGTCGATAGAATAAGCTCCAAATCCGTTGTTCCCAAAAGCAAGCAAAAAGATCAGGGGTTGTATCAAATATCTGTTGATTAATGCCAAGATAGCGTACACAATATTGCACGTATATTTGGATACAACCCCTGGTCTTTTTGCTTGCTTTTGGGAACAACGGATTTCGAGCTTATTCTATCGACGATTATTTTCAGAATTTTCAGGCTATGATTTTGAGACTTCCACAAAAGTTGCTCTATATACTTAGCTAATACATTATGCACATTATATTTTGATTGCATTCGCGCATGCGCAGTGAAACATTTTTTAGTAAACCTGCTCATTTTTCATCCAAGTTTTATTATTTTTTAATTCTGATTGCAAAGTATTGTGTACAATATTATTTGTCATATTTTCTGAAAAGAACTTTTTTTATATTAAAAACTCTGCAAATTATAAGCAAAAAACTTGGCGAAATTTGGGCTGTTTTTAGAAAAACCTTAATTTCTCTACGAGTATACATGCTATCCTCATAAAAATGAACACATTATATTACAATAAGCCACTTATTAATAATGCCGTGTTTGAACGCTTTAGTTTTCACAGGGTTATCCAAAAGATATTTGTTCTTTTTCAATTTGTTGACGGTCACCTATGGGGTTTCAGGAAAAAATCGTCACGGAAATATATGACCTATACTATACTGTTTACACACCTGCAGTTTCAGGTTAATTCCTCATGTATTTTTCTAGATATTTAACAAAACGTCTAAAATCGCAAGTGACCGGTCACCTTTGGCCATATAGTGTAGGTTCGTTAAATTAGATGCATTTAACAAGGAGATACAAGTATCGGATTGTTTCAAACAAATCATTGAATTTCGGAGCAACCAAAATTTCCAACTTAAAGAATATAAAATCAACACCAGTTGTTCAATATACACCCACGTGTATTTACGTGAAAATGTAACAGAATAATGAGTTTGATTAAATTGTGTGAATTAGTTTTTGAGATATATAGCTTTTGCGAAAATCGTGAAAAATTCAGCATAGCAGAGCCACTTGTTGTGCGATTTACCTCAAAAACTAACCAGCATCAGTTTATATCAAGGTCTAACTGAATCTAAATTATTGTGTAATTCCATGAATTAGTTCTTGAGATAGAGCGCCCACAAATATTTTGTCACAGGCAGACTCGCAGACAGACATTTTCTAAAAACCATCAAATCGTGTTCGGGACCTTCTAAAACGTATAAATCCATCGAAAATAGGAAGTCGAAATTTTTCACGAATCCAATATTTTCTTCTAAAGACAGAAGAAAGTAAAAATGATTAAATGAAACAAACATTTAAATATGCGTGAATAAAACGTTATCTTTATAAATATCCAATCCTTGCAATCTACGTTTAAATTTATAAATTTTTAATTTTTGCATAAATGAACTAAATGAATGCATTTTTTCTTCTTGTATTAGGTACATTTTTCATTCCGATCTATAAGGAAAACACACGCAGAGAAAAACTAAGGCCAGTGTCAAACGAACGTCTTTTTGCACGCTTTTTTCCTTACGTATTATCCCAACTCAATGCCGATGGCATTGTGTAGGGATAATACGTAAGGAAAAAAGCGTGCAAAAAAGACGTCCGTCTGACATTAACCTTAGAATTCACTTGTTTAATAATGCTTGTAAAGAATTTTGACTTATTGGATAGTGACTTATACTTTCACCACTTTTAATACTTTTATACCAAAAATCTGAACGCTTTCAATGTTATTTATCCTCATGAAATACCATTTTTCGAATGTTATCTGATAGAACATGGAGTCTGAAGATACACACATGGTGTATTCTCAGATTGGATGTTTTTATCCTAAACATAGTTATTCACATTGCATATCTTGGCGATACGCGCCTAAGCATGTTGCACAAGTAAATAAATACAGAAGGCTCCCTCAAATCCGCAACCCTAAAATCCGCACACCATGGCAGGTGTAAACAATGAAAATTTCATTTCAAATGTAGGGGCAAAATTACAGATTTTTTTAGTTTTATGTCATTCTGTATGTATTTTAATATGTAATTCTTGAGAATATATGACTGAACTCATGGTTTTTCATGAAGTATAAATGTATTTTTGAAGCAAAATCAAAATATTGTGGATATCACTGGTAATAACAATCTGTTTATGAAATATATTTTTGTATTAATCAAGCTTTTTTAGTTATTAAGACTGGCTAAATCTGAAATAAAACTTCCTTACTTTATGATTTTGATGTTAATTAATTGGGTACCTTTTTGCGGAAAGTTTCATTGAATAATTGAAGAAAAATGCATCTCATCTTTATTTATGCATTATTAATAATTAATTATTATATATTATATCATTTATATATAATATATCATTAATTATTTACTTGACATTCGCTTTTAATAATTTAATCATTTTTAAAATTATCTTACTTTTAATCATTTTAGTTTATTATTTTACTTAATTATTTTAATATTTTACTATACTGCAAGCATTCATTCTAATTTTCATTGCATTATTACATTCAAATTACTGTTTAAAAAATGTAAACAAAGCAAATGACCACAAATCCGCAAAATTCTAAAATCCACACAACCTCTGGTTCCAAGCTGTGCGGATTTGAGGGAGTCTATTGTATTATCTTTACGATAATGACAAGCTTGTCAAGCATTTGTGGAAATCCCTCTCGACCAATCAAATTTTATTGCTCGTACAGCGTCTTTTTCTTTTAAATGCATTCTTCTATATTTGCATAAAAGTCACGTAATTTGCAAAATTAATTTTTGCAATTTTCAGTTAATTTACATTGTAATATGATTTCTTGTTTCTTGCTTATGTATGAAATTTAATAAAATGAATATTATAAATCTTTTCTAAACGTAGAAGTAAATTAGAACCCCCCGCCCGCAAACAGAAAGATCTGGTGAAATGCTAGTGCAGCACATCTAGTGGCTACTCTAGTTAATAGTTATTAAATTTAGAACATAGATGTAAGGCAGGGTGGTTAGCCACCTGGAAAAGTCATGGAAGTTAATATGGACTGGAAAAGTTAGAGGAAAGTCAGGGAAATTTATCATTCCTGAGGTATAGATAAAATAAAACAAAATTACCAATTAAATTTTTGTGGTTTGAATTCAAATTTCTAAAAAACAAAAATCTGTCAGATGCGGCAGCACTGGTGGCTAGTGACATAACATCGGCTAGCAGCGCCAGATCGAAAGGGGTTAAGAATGCAATACATTATTTCGCCCAAAGTGAGCGTGTATACGTATAATTGATATTAAAAGTCACAATTTAATATATAGATATAATTTTGAAAATTTCGCACGTGTTCAACTAAGTCTTCAGGTTCAAGTTCAAATAGGTACTGGTCAAATAAACGAAAAACTTTCGAATTTATCTTTAATTAATTATTATTCTACAATTAATTTGAAATCGGTTAAACGAAAATTTAAAGTAATGCTTTAAGATTTTTTTAAACTTTCATCCTTATAAACTTAGTTGGGAACTTTTAAAAAAGCTAGATTTTAGTTACCATCAGTTAGAATTTTCTGTTCACTCAAACGGTCTTATAAACACATGAAATTCATTTATTATAATAGCCATAATCATTTTATAAATTTAAAATAGTTAACAGCTTTTCTGACTAAATAATCATTTAAATATATTTGCTACATCAGGGAATTCGTCAGGGAAATTTGAAAATTCTCAGTTAAAGTTAGAGAAAAATTTGAAACTTCCAAGAAAAAATAGGAAACGTTTTCTTATTATAAAACTAAGGATTTGAAATTGCAGCGCCTGGAAAATCAAACTTTACTCTTCATAAGCACTCGAGTATTTCAAATTCTATGTGCAAATTATTTTGTTCATCCCCTTTCAATCCTTCCTTTTAACTCGGAGATTATCAATTCCAGCTGCACTGAAACTTTGTATTGAATGTTGTAAGACCAATTAAGTTTTTCTATCTGTTTACTTATCTTTATTTGGATACTGAACATTTTCAGCTTAATTTATTAAATATTTATTATTTGTCTTGAAATATGTCAAAGCAATCTGCATATTTAACTGTGATTGATGTGATAAAGAATATCATCTTGTAAAATGTTCAACAATTCGTAAATTTTGCAAGAATTTGTTTAGCAAATCAGTAGTTGTGGTTCTAGAATCAGTTGTGAAAGTTCCACTCTCAAATTCACAACTTTTAAGATTTTTCGTGTGCAATATCACAAAATCCCAATGCCTGGAATTTTTTTTTATTGGTATGGAAAACCTGGAAAAGTCAGGGAAATTTGCGGTCTGGAATAGACATCCTCGTAACAAGCAGGAGCACTTTTTTAGGTGCATTCGTAATTATGTAAGTACGTAGAACCTATAGTCGTCGTTCAGTCCGTCTGTCTGTCCGTCCGTACGCATAAAAATGAGCAAAAACTACCCAATCGAATGGTCTGAAATTTTAAATATATAATTGTTGCAAAACTTTGTCGAGTCATTTCAAATTTTAAGAAAATTGGATGTATAGTTTAATTACAGGGACAATCAAAAGTTTTCCGTTACATTACGGCCAATGGGAAAAAAATAATTTCACGTGCATTTTAATGATGTTACAGCCTTTCGAACAGAATGAAATTGGTATGCACTTATTGAAGTGCACTAAAATATATATTCAGTAAAATATGCGGTGCAAAGAATATTTATAAAACCAGTTAAAGTACGCACGCACCTCATTTGCCACTTTTGACGTTCAATTTTCAACTTTTTTTTTTTTTTTTAATAGAGTTCAAACACTGTATTAAAAACTAGTGTCGTGAAGAAAATTTTCACCTTGTTATTAATAAACTTTACAACAAACTTATAACTACTTAAAAGGTGACACAAACATATAAAAATTTTATTTAATGCAACCCTGAGATCTTTCAAACACACACACGTTCATTTTCAAAAGGAAAAGATACTGACTGAATAGAAAATAAATTTTAAAAACAAAATAGTACTCATGCGCAAGCGGAGTTCAGTCCATTTCTTTGCAGAGGTGTGAAAAGATCAGTTCATATTATCAGTAGTTCTTGAAATATTTAGGAAATAGTACGCATGCGCAAGCGGAGTTCAGTCTATTTCTCTGCAGAGAATACCTAATTATTTAATCTACCTAAACAGCCATTATAAATGAAGTGTAACACTTCATTTATAATGGCTGTTTCATAATAATGGAAGCCATCAGTCCATCAGAAGAAAATGATCCATTCCAAAGGTATAATCCTTCATTTGGCGCCCCTTCGCTCTGGCGCCCGGGGCACATGCCCCCTCTGCTCCCCCCCAACCCTTAGATTCGGCCCTGGATTTAATACCCAAATACCTGTAGATTATTTCAATCTCTCTTTTAGTCCCCAAAAATTTCAATTCAAAATTCTCTAACTGACGTAACATAAAATATATAAATATTTTTTCTGCCTTCATTGAAGTGTAAAAATTATCAAAACTATCCCTTTAAAAAAAGCGATTTAATGTTCTCAACAACACTAAGTGATGCCAAATTATAACAGTAACTTGTTTAATTAATTTCTGAATAATAAAAAAGAAAAAAAAATGGCATTTACACGTGTAACTGACGTAACTTTTATTGTGTAACTGACGTAACATTATGACTTTACAAAGACAATAATGGTACTTAACTTAGCTTGTAAACAGTAATTTACAATGCCTTTTTATTAGGATTTTATTATAGATTATAAAAATATCAAGTTTTCCAATCATACCCTTAAATTAATCATATTATAAATTTTACCTCCCCCCCCCTCCCCAAATGATAATTTTCTGTGGAATTGCCCTAAAATGAAGAAAATGTTTATACTGCGTTTTCCAAAATTCGGCCGACAAATTTAGAGGAGTGATAGTAGGCATCAAGAGGATGAAAAATTAACATACAACAATGGGTCGCAAACCACATGACCATGCTTTTAATCAAAAATACAGGGTGCTTCACGGTAATAACCTTCAGAAAACTGAAGTATATTATAACAAAACGTTTAACAGACATTCTCACCTTTTTTTTGTAAATGTGATAACACCAAACAAAAGTGGTAGTAGTTTGCAATATACGCGCCCGCAGTATGCACTTGAAGCCCCACATTTTGGATTGTGATTATCAGTTCATACGGTATCATCGATTGCTTGAGCAACATATTTTTCCAGATTTTCGTGATGCTGTCACATTTCACACAAAACAAGGTACATATCTTTGCATTTTCATTGCAATTTTTTTAATTTTTCTCGAAATTATTACCGTTAACCTGAGTTCATTTAGGATGAAACACCTTGTATTTGTGACTAAATAAGTGGTTTGCGACCCAATATTCTATGGCAATTTGTCATCCTCTTCCTCTTGACCCTACCACCCCTCTGAATTTGTCTGTTGAATTTTGGAACACCCTGTATAAATCGAGTTTTAAATGTGCGAATAAAGCATTATCAAAGAAAATATCTAATCGCTGCAATCTTTTCCCATTAATTTACGTGTTACGCTTTCATTTTGGAACAAATGCATAAAAAAAGGAATACATTTTTTCTCCTTAAATTTGTCATATTTCTCATTCCGAACCTAAACGAATTCTTCCCAAATGGGCAGTTTGGTGAAATTGCCTGTCGGTAAAACAGCTATTTCGAGTGGCTAGAAAAAAAATTCCTTCAAGCGGTTAACATTTTTATCCTGCAGGCTAGTTTTAACTATTGAGATATTCGATTTTCGGATAAATGCGATCGCTTTTTAAATTTTTAATTAAAACTGTAAAAACTATAAATTATATTTAAACATTATTCTTTATGCTAAATGTAATCATAAAATTTAATAGATATATGAATTATTTTCGCTTGGCTAAAATTCTTCTTTAAATTTTTTTCAAAATTTGACATCTCTCGATTTATTAATTTAATTTAATTAAGTGTAATATATTAATTAAGTTTACTATATATAATTAAATTAAATAATTTTTAATTTGTTTAATTAATTTAATTTAATTTTTATTTTGTTTTAATTTTTCTCTTCTCCACCCCACCTTTTTCCTTTAAATCTTCTGCGTCCCCCTGCATGTGCAATTTATTGAAAGTGATTTCCCTAACTGGAAATATTTTGATTAAGACAGCCCATTTGTGTATTAGAATTTGCCTGAATAAGGTGGTTGTTTCCGGTATATGCAAAATATAGTATTAATATTTCCAATTTTTCTTCAATTGACGTATTCGTAAAATTGACTTGATTTATCAGTAATTCATGTCAGCTGAGACTACTATGCATTCTCGTTACTTTTGTAACTAAAGAATTCTGTAGAAACAATGCAAGTAGTTATTAAGAATGATATTTGATTATAATGAAAAATTTCGTAAACGCATACACGCACAAAAGAAAAAAAAATACCCCGTCACCAGTTTGTGTGCATTTCTTATTTTTGTCTTTTATATTGTATATTACATCAGTTTTTATAACATTTCATTGTAATATTGAATTATCTAATTTTATCTAAGGGTAAAATTCTTGATTTTTATTGCTTCTCTACATTCGTTTTTAGTAACCCCGACAATCTCAAATCTCAAAGTTCAAAGTTTGCGATCCTGGAGGCTATTTATGTGCACTATACTTACACAGTTAGATGATTGGCGATGGCAACAACTGCAGCCTTATTACTCTAACGTGTATAAAAACGATATAGTTGGGTTCATCACATCCCCCAAAAATTAGAAAAGACAGCAGTATATAAGTCGTCATAGCATATACAGTCGTGGGAAAAAAAAAGTAAACACCCTCTACTAACTTTGCAACAAATTATCGTAGAAGAAAGTTACTGGTACCAAACGATTGGAAATGAAGTCTACTTTTAAATGACTATGTAAAATTTAGGGGGCCATCTACATACCAAAATAAACCCAAAATTTCTTCTCAATAGCAATACCCAAGTTTGATACCATAAATAAATTCTACACCCTTCCTAAATACGAATTTTAATGAAATTTTAAGATTAGTTTCAGAGAAATTAGTTATTTTTAAATGAGCCTATTTTGGGGACTGTATCCAAATTGAAGTTAGCTTCTCGATTGTTGAAATGCTACAGAATGACTAAGTCACTTCTATTGAGTTATTTTTTGAAAATAGGATCATTTCACTCACGTAATATGTTTCGACTATTGCCAGCCCAAATGTTTCAATAAAATAGTGAAATATATTTTTTTCAAATTATGCTTTTCAGCATATCATAGACCATCTGCACATCTTAAACCATCATTTTGACATTTTTTAATCACGATTCGAAAAGTATTGGAAGAAAAATTTGAAATTGACAATTCGCATAAAGCAGGACATAATAAATATAAATCTATCAAAAAAATTGTAGGTTGCAATTAATATTTTTGTCGAATATTAATTTCATAGTTCATATTATGAAATTTTTAAAATTACAAATTCAGTGTATTTATTTTTGAGTTTTAAAGTATTATAAACAGACAAAAAATATAAAAAATAATTTAACATTAGAAGCTCTAAATGCTGAATGTTAATAACTCAAAAACTTATAATTCAAATGTTTTGAAATCTCGTGTCTAGGTATAGTTTGAACCGAAGATTTAAAATATATTGTCAGAATTGGGTATTGCCATTGAAAAAAAAAAAAACAAAGTTTTGTCTGGTTTCTATTTGTAGATGTCCCCCTTAGCAAATTTTATCTACATCATTAAAAATTAGACTTTATTCCCAATAGTTTGGTGCCAGTAACTTTCTTCTACGATAATTTGTTGCAGTGTTAGTAGAGGGTGTTTACTTTTTTTTTCCACGATTGTACCTGTACCTGTAATGATGCAAGTTTGCAGACCCGTGCCACAATCCTCCTCAAAAATGAAACGATTGATCATAAAAGAAACAGTAAAAAAATATAGTTTTGACTTTATTTTTAATGTAAGTGTATATTGTGAAACAGCAATAATTTTTCTATAAGTACAATTGGCAGGAAAAAAAAAAGAGAGAAATACTAACTCTGCCGCAAATTATTGTATGCGAATGTGACGAGAACCTGTCTATTAGTAACAACGTCTACTAATTGAGGGGCTCACAACCATAGTAGACCAAGTCCATTTTGAAAAATAAAAATGATATAGGTCATTTAGAAGGTGCGTAAAATCTATTTTATTCACTCCCACAGTGAACCAAGTCTGTAAACAGATGCCATATATGAGAAAGTAGGTGAAAACAGACTTGGTTCACTGTGGGAATAGATAAAACAGATTTTAGGCACCTTCTAAATGGAGTGTCTCATTTTTTTTTTTTTCCTTTCCAAAATGGACTTGGTCTACAATAATTGTGAACCTCTCAATTAATGCTATAACTAAAATTTGTTTATATTGTGTCTACCTATAGAAATTATCCCAAACTTGAAAATTTTCGATGCTAACACCTAATTGTGTCACCACATTTGGATTTTTCAGTAAATTTTTCCTTAGGCAACAGTGATTGTGTTCCGGTACTTTGAACAGATCATAATTACCGAATGGGCACGAGAAGCACGTGCTTTCCTTAGAAAAATTTGAAGGGGGCCGAAATGAGAAAATAGGGGGCTCCCAAATTTTATATTGAATTTATTGAGATGTATATTTGTAATGTTAGATTACTAGATGTGTGTTCATTTTACATATTGAATTTTGGATATTATTGAATATTGAATTTGGCTTGTATGCACAACGTAAAACATTAATAATTTAATCTACTGCCAAAATTGACATAGACGTATTTCAAAGTATTGATATTTTATGTTGTACCCTTAGAAAATTTTGAAGGAGGACGAAATTGAGAAAACAGGGGCCCTACAAATTTTACTTTGAATTTCTTGGGATGCATTTGTAATGTTAGATTATTAGATGTATATTTATTTTACATATTGAATTTGAATATTATTGAATTTGGCTTGTATGCACAACATAAAACATTAAATAATTTAATCTACTGCTAAAATTGAGAGAAGTATTTCAAAATATTGATATTTTAAATTGTGAATACATACTGAATTTAACCTTTTTATACAATTTACATTTTTATGCTAATATTATTCAAAATCATTTTTGCATATTTTCCTTAATTGTATCCAGTTTTTGTGTAAGGGGATCATAAAAGAGTTGTTGAATGAAATGCACGTAAACTGAAGAGCCACTCTTAAGAATAATACTTGTAGCATTGGTGAGTTTACGGTTATTTCGAATTTAGAAAACTCTTCTTGAATGAAAGGGAGCCCTGAAATGACACTGTGCTTCTCATAAATTCAAAGGTTAATCAGGCCTTAACTTTGATATATCACTAATTTTCTTTTGAAATCCTCGGCTTATTTAATCGAAGAATTCTTCAATTAATTAAGGCAAATAATTTTATACGGAAATAGTGGTATTCAAAGAAATCATTCTGTCAATTTAGGAACTGCGAAGATTTAAATTTTAGAGCTCCTAATGTTAAATTCATTTTCAATCGCTGCAAACAGATTACCATACGGATATTTTTTAAAGCATGACTCAAGAACTGTTTGGTGAACTTAGTTGTAAATTTGGATTCGAATATTTGAAGTTTCTACAAATCGATTTCTATTAAAAAATTCATAGGTTTGTTACAATTCTTATTTTGGGGGGAAATTAATCTCAAAATATAGTTTAGAATTTAATTTACGAAAAAAAAAAAAGAAAAATTGTAACCTATAACTTTTAAAAACAGAAATAGTAAAATCGCCATTAGTGAAAGAATTCCAATTGCACTGTTTTACGCAATTATAGTAAATTCTGTCTCCTGTAATTTTTGAATATTTCACGATTTTTAATGTGATTTTTGTATATTTTCGAGTCCCATGGCAATTTTTTGACATTCGGAAAAGGAATTTGGTTTCGAAATTTTATCCTAATATAATAAGTTTTGTCATCCTCAATTTTTGAATTTTTACGGTTTTTAATGCGATTTTTAGTGTTTTTTCGCGTTCCGCGGCGTTTGACACTGGTAAAAGGAATTTGGTTTCAAACCTTTAGCCTAATATAGTAAATTTTGTCCTCTAAGATTTTCGAATTATAGCGATTTTTAATGCGATATTCATGTGATTTTTAGCCTTTTTTGCGTTCTGCGTCGATTTTTTGTTATAAAAGAATTCAGATTAGAATGTTTTACCCCATTTCAATAAATTTTGTCCCCAGCGATTTTTTAATATTAAGCGTTTTTTAATAGATTTTGAATGCGATTTTCAGTTTGATTTTGACTGCGATTTTTAGAGTTTTTTCGAGTCTAGTGGCGATTTTTTTACTTTCGGAAGAGGAGTTCGGTTTCAAACTTTTAACCTAATTAAATTTTGTCCACAACAGTTTTCTTAATTTTAGCAATTTTTTGTCATTCATGAAAAATTTCCAATCACAATGTTTTACCACATTGTAGTAAATTTTGACCCCAGCGATCTTTTAATATTTAACGATTTTTAATGAGACTTTTTAGCGTTTTTTGGAATCCCGCAAAGATTTTTTGAAATTCGTAAAAGGGATTCGATTTCAAAGTTTTAGCCTAATATAGTAAATTTTGTCCTCTATAATTTTTAAATTTTAGAGATTTATAATGCGATATTCCATGCGATTTTGAGAGATTTTTTGTACGTCGCGTCGATTTTTTTTTTCATTTATGAAAGAATTCCGATTACACTATTTTATCCCATTATAGTAAATTTTGTTCCCTGCAACTTTTGAATATTTAGATATTTTTAATGTGATGTTTCGTGGGTTATTTCAGTCCCAGGGCGGTATTTTGGCATTCGCAAAAGGAATCTGGTTTCAAATTTTCATCCTAATATAGTAAATTTTGCCCTCCGCGATTTTTAATGCGATTTTCATTACGATTTTTATTGGAAGAGTCAATGGAGTTTTTAGTGATTCCGCATCGAATTTTTGCCTTTCATGAAAGATTTTCGATTACAGTGTTTTAGCCATTACAGTAAATTTTTACCCCAGCGATTTTTATGCACAGTGAAACCTTGATTATCCCAGTTGATTGGTACCATTAGTACCTGGGATATCGGAAATCTCGGTTAATAGAAACTGCTTGTAAAAACTCGCCATGCATGCGAATTTAACATCTCTTAAAATAAAAAAAACAATAGAACGTTTTTTAAATAATAAAAATAAATATATGTAAAATTATGTTTCACAGCTTAACAAATTTAAAAAGAAAATCAACTACTAGTAGTAAATTTTAAAAAGCAGATTGAAAAATTTACGAAAGTTCACAGGGCCACTGGAAACAAAGCATTGTTCGCTGTTGACTTCTCAGGATCCAATGTTTCTTGGGAGTTGAGTGCTTTTGGCGGCAGAAGAGCCTGTATATGTATAGCACGAGCAATAAACAAAAAAGTGTAGTCTTTTTCAAGGCTCATTTACACACACACACAGAGAGAAAAATAAGACTTCATCATCGGCTCGGTTAACAGAAACCTCGATTTATCGAAGCTCGGTTAATCAAGGTTCTACTGTATTTAGCAATTTTCGAGATTCCGCGGCGATTTTTTGATATTCGAAAACGAAATTAGATTTTAAACTTTTAGCCTAATATAGTAAATTTTCTCCTCTTCGATTTTTAATGTGATTTTTCGGGCTTCAAGACGATTTTTTGACATTTGTAAAAAGAATTTTGTTTTAAACATTTAGCCTATTATAGTAAATTTTCTCCTCCGCTATTTTTCAATTTTAGCGATCCGATCGTTAATGCGATTTTCAGCCTTTTTTCTTTCTTTGACATTTGGGAAATGAATTCAGTTTCCAACTTTTAGTATAATATAGTAAATTTTTTTTCTGTGCGATTTTTGATTTTTGATCTTTTTTTTATCGGGATTTTTAGTGTTTTTCGCTTTTCAAGGCGATTTTTTTTTTTTTTTTTTTTTTTTTTAATATTCGTAATAGAAATTGGAGTTCAGACTTTTATCCTAATATAGTAGATTTCGTTGAAGATTTTACAATTGTAAATCGAACTTGACCGTTCTGTGTGTGATCCGCGACGATTTTTTGACATCCGATTTTTCCACATAATATAGTAAAGTTTGTCCTCTTTTCAATAAAGTTTTTTCGGATTTCGAATAGAAATTTTCGAATTTGTCGTGAATTTTGTATCTGATTTTTAGGGTTTATTTTTTTGCGTTTTGCAGAGATTTTTTGAGATTTGTAGAAGAAATCCAGCTTAAAGCATTTAGTCCAATACAGTGATTTTTGTCTTTTGCTATTTTTTGCTATTTTAGTGTTTTTCCGCGATTTGTTGCGATTTTCCGACAATGGTAAAAGGAAATGGGTTTCAATCTTCTAACCCAATGTAGTAAATTCTTTTCTCTTTCTAGTGAAGTTTCTTCGTAATTCATTCAGCGTGATTTTTATATTTTTCGCGATTTTTTTAATTTGATTTTTAGAGTTTTCTCGCGTTTTGGGTTATTTTTAGACGGGCCCGGGCTGGCAAAATGAAGGCGAACTATGCGTTTCCGAAAAGAAGTAAATTCAGAAATGTGCCAGAAAGTAGCTCCTTTGGATTTGAGAAAAGTCTTAATAAATGACAGAACAATATTTTCAAAAATCTACTTTTTATTATACAACTTCAAAAGTTATATTTTAAACTCTTCTTTTTTCTGAACTATATTAATTTTTTAATGAATCCTTATTTGAATGTTGAAACGTCTAAGTAATCATTAATGTTGCTATTGTGTAATTTCTATCTTGCGAACACATAGTAATTTTAAAATATACTGTAAAATTATCCCATAAATATGTATGCAGTATTCTTTAAAAAAAAATCTGAATTTTTGTAGAAATTGAGTCGGGCCGGGCCGGGACCGAACTTTCAATTTTTACACCGCGCCGGGCAGGACCGGGCCTAGGCCCGGGCAACGCCAGGTGGATCAGCTAGTAATATTAATGGTTTTCAATAAGTATATCACTTATTTTATTATTTGTATCTGAATCTCACCGATTGATAAAAAAATTACAAGAGTAGAAAAATACATGGGGACTAAAAAGTACCACAACACTAGTTGAAGATTAAGGAAAATTTGGTGTCTCATATAGAAGGTTGTCAACAGTTTTCTTTTTCTTCGAAACGTTTTCGTGTAGACATATTTCCTAGAAGATGCTAGAAAATAAAATAATGACAGTTGCTGGTAATATTCCATTAATCCGCATGTTTTTTCATCTGGCAGTGTCTCAATTTCTTCCGACTTTTCCTGGAGTGCATGATTGTTAAAAATCATAAAAAAAATTATCAGACGCGGTGTCTATTATCTTTAACCTTCGCGAATGACAGATATCTAATCCGAGTTAAAAAAGAAAGGGAAAAGGAAAAGAAAGAAAATGGTGAAGATGTATATCAAATGTTCACAATAATAACATTTTTACCTCTTTCAAAATTAGAAAAAAACAAGATTAACGATTTAAATAGATTCAACGGTATTTGTTATGCAAAAAATTAAATAGAAATTTAAAGACCAAAACTAGCAGTGAGGAATTTAAATTACTGTTTGAAAATTTTTCACGAAAGAAAAAAAACTGTTCTGTAGTTTAGTTAATCTTATGTTTATCCACTGATATATCCTTTATAAACTTGCACTTGCTAAAAAAAAAAAAAGAAAAAAAACCCTTTTCAGTAGTTTGGTTTAGTGAAGCAACGAATAATGGCTTGGACGAATAACCGAATACCAAGTATTCGGCCGCCGAATAAGGAACTCATTTTTGTCTAAAAACAAAACATAGTATGCACAATTCTGGTATACTTCCCAATTAAAATGTATTATTTTCTTTAAAAAATATATTTATAAGCAAATTTAATTTTTTAAAGCATTATTTTATTCTGAGAAAATTTTCGGTTATGGTCGGCCTTAAAATTGCTTCAATAATATAATAGGCTATATTATGTATGTTGTTGTTACATTTTTAAATTATGACAAAATTTTAAAAGTACTAGAAAACATAAATTTCAACTTTCAGATGAAAGAAAATAAAAAATAAGAAAACTTAATATCTGAAGATAAACCACTAAAAATATCCTCTAAAATTGGGGGGGGGGGGGGGGGATCAGTATAGATTTTATAAATTTCACAATTAACAAAAAAGTCATGCATTTTTTTTTTTTTTTTAAAGGCTATGTCAGCAGAATATATGCCAGCAGTATTAAGAAGTGTATAGTGAATGTTTTCAGATTCAGAGGAAGGAGATATCTGTAAAGAAAATAAATTTCAAAATATTGACTGTGTAATGTAGTATCCTACGTACTGCATTGTTACAATTTAATAGATATTATGTATGTTGTTCCTGTTACATTTTAAAATAATCACGAAATTTTAAAAGTACTAGGCAACATAAGTTTCAAATTTCAGATGAAAGAAAATCTAAATTAAAAGTGATGTAAAACATACATACATATTAATTAAAAGAATTTAGAATTTACATTTGTTTAATTATTTAATAAGAAATAGTAACACATTTTAAAAGAAAACTACTTAATTATATTTAACTTTTAAGCGCATTTTTCTCAAAAAAAAAAAAAAAATATGTATATATATATATATATATATATATAACCATTAATTAAACATAACCTTCCACCGTCAAATATTATGAATTAAAGCTGTAAGTATTTAAAAAAAAAAAAAAAGAAAAAAAAAAAAATAATATAAGAATTATTATGGAAGAAAAAGAAAAAAGTGAACACCGACAAAAATTGAAAAGCTTATACATTGAATTACGTTATCAAGGGCACAGAATTCAATGATATAAGCAAAATGGTTGTTTTCTGTGGGAAAAATAAGCTAAAGCTAAAAGTTATTTTCCCCTGTGCCCAAACAACCATAAAATCAAGTGAATTGATTAAAAATGAAAGCAGAATAGAAACAAATAATATGAAATGGAAGAATCAATAAAACGTATTTAAATATTTATAGGATATAAAATATAAATAATAAACACCATACCGATTAATATTTCAGTATTTTACAAAAAACCACGCGGACATAGCTGCCAGTATATCAAAAAGATTAAGGTGAATAAAACAGTTAAGAAATCACATTAAATGATACCAATGGATGCAGTTAATACATTTTGAAATAAAATTGAAATACCTTGTTAAACACATTTAATCTAATATAAAATAAATAGATATTAATTACATTATTTAAAATGCACTATTAAATTAATTAATAACAGTTTAACAATATCGTAAAAATTTAGCTAAAAATACCCCCTGGTGTATTAAATTATAACTGAAATGGAGCTAGAAAAATTAACAATTAGAGCTATCTAAAGAGACAAATTTAGTGCTGCCATCTAGTATTACTACTATTAAACAACTAACGCAAGATAGATATTTGCAAGCATTTGAATGTAAATAACTGTATAAATAATTGTAAGCATTTGAATGTAAATAACTGTATAAACAGCAAAACCAACATATCCTTATATATAGAGAATTATAAACCAAATATAAACCACACAATGTATTTAAAAACTATTGTAAATAAAATTTAAAAGCATACAATATTCTATTAGCTAACTTATTTAAACTAAACTAAGAAATAAATAATTCTAGAACATTGATAATATATAGCATATAGCTATATGCTAAAAAACAGAATAAAATTCAGTAATAATTAATATAAATAATTATTAAATATAAAAATTATTTTTTATGAATTATATATCAGATATTTATAAAATGAACAGGAAATAAAAAACATGTGGAAGTAAATAGAAGGTTAAATGAATTTAATCTAATATAAAATAAATAGATATTAATTACATTATTTAAAATGCACTATTAAATTAATTAATAACTGTTTAACAATATCGTAAAAATTTAGCTAAAAATACCCCCTGGTGTATTAAATTATAACTGAAATGGAGCTAGAAAAATTAACATTTAGAGCTATCTAAAGAGACAAATTTAGTGCTGCCATCTAGTATTACTACTATTAAACAACTAACGCAAGATAGATATTTGCAAGCATTTGAATGTAAATAACTGTATAAATAATTGTAAGCATTTGAATGTAAATAACTGTATAAACAGCAAAACCAACATATCCTTATATATAGAGAATTATAAACCGAATATAAACCACACAATGTATTTAAAAACTATTGTAAATAAAATTTAAAAGCATACAATATTCTATTAGCTAACTTATTTAAACTAAACTAAGAAATAAATAATTCTAGAACATTGATAATATATAGCATATAGCTATATGCTAAAAAACAAAATAAAATTCAGTAATAATTAATATAAATAATTATTAAATATAAAAATTATTTTTTATGAATTATATATCAGATATTTATAAAATGAACAGGAAATAAAAAACATGTGGAAGTAAATAGAAGGTTAAATCATACTTAAATACCCATTACTTAAAAATCACAAATATAGAGTGTGGATTATCTTCAGACATCCATAAAAAACCATAAAGTATGAATGTGGGACATTCAAAAACATTAAACCGATAATAAATATTAAAAAGAATAGAGTAATAATAATATAAATAATTACCCAATTTTAATGCATACAGTATAACTATATTTATATTATACATACTTATATGTATATTATTCACTATAAGAATGGCATACTATTAGTAATTAATATGATATTGTCCATAGTAAATTTAAAATTTAATAACAAATAATTGTAAATTAGATTAATCAATAATTAGGCTAATTATAATATTAATGAAATTCTCCAATTACATATAAAATATCAAATCAACATCCATATAAAATACGTAACAAAAATATAGTAATAATACAAGAACCCCCAATTTTTTTTTTTAATATATAATTAACCATTGCGTATTATCCAGACAACACCACCCTCCTCCGTACTCTAACATCTACCCACCCAACCAACCTATAATATTTTTTATATTATTTTACAATTTTTAATTTTTTATAGATTTTTTTTTATTTTATAATTTTTTTGTAATTTTGTTTACGCATGTGTTAATTTGTTTTAATAGATCATGTAAGAAAAGTACTAATTGTATATTAATGAATATATGAATTTTTTTGGAAAACCATGATTTAATGCATCATAAAATAGTTTTTTAATATTATTGTTAATTAGAGGAGAAGAACATAAACATTTTATTCTATATAAATGATTAAGTATTATATTCCGAAATACAGAATGATGTAGACAAGATTTAAAATTTGTAAATGTATTAACTTTGAATTTAAATTCTTTACGTTTGTCATATAAATCTGTGATTGTTTTATTGTCTTTGATTGTAATTTTAAGATCTAAGAAGTTAATTGTATTGTTAGATAAAAGGTTATATATATATATATATATATATATGTGTGTGTGTATACTATACATACATCTATATCTAATCTATCGTATGCATTTATGTTTTTTATAGGTCTAATTAAAAATATCATTGAAAAACATTTTTTTTATGTAACAAGGGATAAATATTAAACCTTCCATTATGCTTTAAAAAATTTGAATTTGTTTGTACGGCTCTATTAGGATAATTTTGAATAGATTAAATTTAAATTTAACAGATTACGTTAGCTTATTACAGATACTTTCTGTACTTATTGATACAGCATAAAATTTTTAACATGATTCCTTAACTACCCGCTTATATAAAAGTGGGTAGATAAAACCGATTCAGGGTATGGTAGTTAAGGGGAAAAAAGTGTTAGTTAATTTCAAAGAAAATTTTCACTAAACATGATGAATATAAATTGTCAAATTAAAAAGTTTTACCGTGTAAATTTAAAAACATTTCTTGCAGTATTTTTATGTAACAATTGTAACTTATTGTAAACATTTCTTGCAGTCCATTATTCAGCCAAGGCCGAATAATAGACTTGATATTCGGCCGAAGCGTTACCGGTTCGGTAGAAAATAATGGACTTTATTTTTTTTTATTTTGTTGGCTATGTCAACAGACTATTGTGTGTATATATATTATGTCAACTATTGAGACGTGTATAGTGAATGTTTTCAGATTCAGAGGAAGGAAATATCGGTAAAGAAAATAAATTTCAAAATTTAGATGAAAACTAGAGATGCAACGATTTTTCGGCTACGGCCGAATAATCGTTGCATCTCTAGTTGGTTAATCCTATGTTTATCCATTGTACTGATATATCCTTTATAAACTTGCACTATACACTTGCTATACAGGGTATCCACACTCAACGGTGTGCAATGGCTAATTCCTAAAGTGTTATATAGGGTTTCAATTACAAAAATGTTTTAAATGGGGTAAAGAAGTATTTTAAAAGCGATTTGGGTCAATAAAAACATTTCTAAAAAAATGACGAAATTAAAATTTTTATATTGTTTCCCGGTCCTATAAGTTATATTTAGTAAAAATATCCTATTATAGTAAGAAGTAAGACAAAAAAAATCTCATTCTTATAAGATCAAAACCGACCGAGTAATAGCTGTTTAAAGTTGAAGCATATTTTTTTCTGCGAAATAGGGGTCATTCACAAATTTACTTGAAATATAAATAATCATCAGATATTTTTAAAAAAATAATAGTTGAGAGTAAAATTAACATTATAATATAAATTTGAAATCTATTTTCATTCTGACATAACAATATACAACTTGTACTAAAAATTAGTGATGCAACGATTAGTGGTTTGGCCGAATAACCGAATACCGAATATTCGGCCTATTCGGCCGCCGAATAATGAACTTATTTTTGCCTAAAAACAAAATATAGTATGCACTATATGCACAATTCTTGTATATTTCAAAATTAAAATGTATATTTTCTTTAAAAAAATTATTTATATACAAATTTTTAATTTTTGAAAGCATTATTTTACTCTGAAAAAATATTCGGCTATGTTCGGCCTAAAAATTGCCTCAATAATATAATTCAGCCAAAAAAAAAAAAAAAAAAATTCTTAGCAAAAGTTCCTCATCAGGTACTGTCTAGTTACATTTTAATAGATATTATGTGTATTGTTGTTACATTTTAAAATAATGACAAAATTTTAAAAGTACTAGGAAAACATAAGTTTCAGCTTTCAGATGAAATAAAATAAAAAATAAGAAATCTTAATATCTTAAGAAAAAACACTGATAGAAAGGATGAAAGGAATATCCTCTAAAATGGTGGAAAGAGATCATTGTAGACTTTATAAAGCTCACAATTAACAAAAACTTTTTTATCATTATTACTATCATTATTTTTTTTCTTTGCTGTCAGCAGATAGCACTATTAAGAAGTGTATAGTGAATGTTTTCAGATTCAGAGGAAGGAAATATCTGTAAGGAAAAGCAAATTACATTCATTGCATTTAACAGTATCTGTATCTGATGCTATAACGTACCAAAGATCAATAAATGATTTAATTGTTGTAGGTAAAAAAAATCGTTTACACATTTTAATCATTCGCCATTAGCATGTTCAAAATTAACTGATATACAAATTAATGAGTTAAAAATTCCTAAGAAGAAATTTGTTCAAAGTGTGGCAACACGCTGGAATAGCACCTATTATATGTTGGAGAGATTACTGGAACAAAAAAATGCACTTTCTCTGTATGCAAATAAATTTGGAAAAATAAATAATCTGACAGCAAACCAGTGGACTATTTTAGAAAAATTGCTCAATCTATTACAACCATTTGAAGAAATAACAAAACAGCCTCATCGAGATCATTAATTTCTGAAGTTATCCCAATAGTTACAGCATTAAAATCATATTTATTTAAATCTGGAGATTTTTTTGGTGTAGGCACCATGAAAGACACTCTTCTACAAAATTTGGAGAAGCCTTTTGCATCGATTCAAGACAGTGAACACTATTCCATTGCAACGGTTTTGGATCCCGGATTTAAAGTGTTCTTTTTCAACAAAGATGAAGCAAAGGATGTAGGAGTAAAGTACAAATTAACTGCTTTAGTAAGACTAAGAAAGACTATTATGAAACCAGTAACAGAATGTAAACAAAATATTTCCAACATAACCATTCCATCTTCACAAGTTCCAAATTCTTTGTGGGCATGCTTTAATGAAATTGCAAGCCAATCACAGAGTGAAGCTCTATAGAAAGTTTCTTTTAATGTGAAGAAGTAAAAGAAATTAGTAATTTTCTTTCCCAGCCACTACTAGAAAGACAACAGTGCCATTTGGAGTGGTGGGCGAAAAATTCAGAAGACTTTCCAAACCTTTCACAATTAGCCAAAAAGTACCTTTCTGCACCAGGAAGTACCATATATAGTGAGAGATTATTTTCAGAAGCAAGTAGCATTTAGAAAAAAAAAAAAAGAAATAGACTATCACCTGAGAATGCTGAATTAGTATTATTTCTGCATTACAATCTACATTTATTGAAAACATTTTAACTGTTTTTTAAGGCAAATATAAACAGTACAATGCTATTCTTGGAAAAAAAAAAATATGTAAAACGTAAATGCATACTAATTAAAAGAATTTAGTACTTCCATTTCTTTCATTATTTAATAAGAAATAGTAACAAACTTTTAAAAAAAAAAATCACTTAAATTATATTTAACTTTTAAGCGTATTTTACTAAACAAAAAAAAAAAAAAAAAAAAAAAAAAAATTTCTTAAGTATTGCAACATATACGACTTAAATATCTTATACATATAATACATCTTTATGTAATCAATCATATATTTATTTTCTTTATAGGTATAATTCAAAATATTAATTGAAAGAAATATTTTTTTATGTAACAATGGATAAATGTTAAACTTCCCATTATGATAAAAAAAAAAAAAAAAAAAAAAAAAAAAAATTGAATTTGCTTGTACAGCTGTATTAAAACAATTTTGAATAGATTAATTTTAAATTTAACATATTATGTTATCTTATTACAGATACTTTTTGTACTTACTGGTACAGCATAAATTTTTTTAAACATGATTCCTAAATTAGTCTCTTATATAAAAATGGGTAGTAAAACCCATTCGGGGTATGAAAGTTAATGGAAAAAAAGTGTTAGTTAATTTCAAATAAAATTTTCATTATACATGATGAATATAAATTGTCAAATTAAAAAGTTATACTATGTAAATATAAAAACATTTTTTACAGTATTATCCGGCTAAGGCCGAATAATGGACTTGATGTTCGGCCGAAGCTGAATATTCGGCAAACAGGCCGATACTAAAAATATAAGTTAAAAAATAATGAAATGATGAAAAGCAACAGTCGCAATTCTTTAAAAAATGATACATATTTTAAAATGCTATTCGATTATCTAATCTAAAACTCAATTAATAAAAATTAAAGTTATCTTAAAACTTGCTCGAAGTGACCCCTTTCGTCTGCAATGCAGAAAGGTCCACGCGAAATAAATCCTTCTAATACTTTAAGCACTTTGTGCACGATCCCTCGAAGCATGGCCCAATTCATCTGTGTTCAGATGCAGAAAATTGGCATAAGTCAATTCAAAGTTTCATAACTCGGTCAACTTTAATTTTAGATGAAGGGAGCTTTATTTTTGTCTTACTTGTAAGTACAATAGGATTTTTTTCCTAAATATCATTTATAGGACCGGGGACCGTATAAAAAATTAAATTTCAGAACTTTTTAAGAAACGTTTTTATTGGTCTGAACGACTTTTAAAATAATTTTTTACCTCATTTAAAACATTTTTGTAATTGGAACTATATGTCTATGACTAACGGTTTAGAAATTAGCCATTGATTGGACACCATTGAGAATGGACACCTTGTTATAGCCTGACAAAAAAAAAAAAAATTTAAATACAGTAAAACTTCGAATGTCCTGGTGGTCGAAAAATTCGATTCTCGAATGATAAAGTCTAGCACAGTAAGACAATGTTTTTGGACAGAAATTCGATTCTTGAGCATTCGCTAAATCGACCGACTGAAAAAACGTAGCAAAAGCGGGCAAATTTATTTTTGTTGTTAACGCAAAGCGCAGCTACATGAGGTATAATGATCTCAGCGTTGAAGAAATTTGGCCAGTTTCAGGTTCTTGTATAGCAAACTTATAATAATAATAATAATAATAATAAAATATCTTCATTTTAATGATTGATATCTTTAAAATAAAGCATTGGAAAGCAAAATAAACAAATAAGTAAATAATATATATATATATATATATTCACGTTTGTGTTAATCAAGGTTGAATAGATATAAGAATAGCAATGATTTAATTTCAATTAATTCATCTTAACAAAGAATTATGCTCTTTAACTTCATCTATTATTGTTGCAGGCTCTTCGTTAAAAACTTGAATTGTTAAATCTCAATCATTAAACATTTTTTACTCTATTGTCTCAGGAGAGAAGACAAAAAATATTTACGGACGCCACTTAAAAGTTAATTACCATCTTAAGTGTATTCATATGGAGATCTAAAAGAAACGGTTCATTGTGAGTCAAAGAGCGATACAGAATTAACAAAATTGTGAATTGCTAATTTTCTTTTTTTCCCTCTCTCTTTTTTTCTTTTTCGGAAGTTACAAAAAGAATGTAGCGCCATTATCCTTTTAAGCTGCCGAGATGTTATTATCCTTATCGGTTATGGGCATTTTCTTATCAGGTTCATGTCTCCCACTAACTTATATTTAGCCTTGAGTACCAGTATGAAATATCTGTATCTGTATAGATAACATTGCATCTTTATGTATGGAATTGATTGATGTCTTTTAACTCAAAGTTTAATAAATATATTTTTTTCATTCCGTGCGGTATACTGTTTAGTAGTTATTCCCTCTTATAATATGTGTTAATTAAATTGATAGATTTTTGCAATTTTACGGAGAAAAATATTGTATGATTTTATTTAAAATGTGATTATATGAAATATGAAGTGGTTTAAAAACTTATCGCTATCTTGCCAGCTGCCAGTTTTCAGGTGGTAAGCTTTATAAATTTTGTTTTTATTTTATTGTTATTATTATCTGTACTGAAAAATATTTTCCAGTGAATGCTGAAGTTTTTTCGTATGATGTGTTTGTTTCCGACGTAGTTAAGTCTCGTAGTATTGATTAACTTCTATCGAATGCATTTTATCTGAGTAAATTCATCCTTTGTTTAGAGCATGAAGCTTTTAAAACTCATACGAATAGAAGAGACTTTTTTCCCATGAAGGAAAATTTATAAAGATCTAAGAAATCAGAAATTAGAAGGTGCAATATGTCGGTTCATACTTGGATGGGTTAACACAAACCAGCGAACTAAAACACTAGAGTTGGTATATCTTGAATATACATGACATTTTTATCCGACTGAAAAGAAGGGTTATATGTTTCACACGTATCTGTGTATGTGGATTTCTTTATACCCTCGAAACATCTCAACGGCTGGATAGATTTTAATGAATGAGGTCTCTATCAATTCGTCTTAACGGCCCGATGGTTATAGGCTAGGTTTTGTTTTTATAAATTCAAAATGGCGGTCGTGACGAAAAAAAAATTACGCACCCTATTGAGTGGCATATCATTGGATAGGTCTTTCAAAATGAAGACGATGTTTCATTGACTATTTTACAGTCAGAAGCTCCGTTAAAATATTATACAACCTGGAAGTTGTGTATGTATTGTGGATCTCTAGCTTTACTGCAACTCTAACCATCATAGACATCTATAGACCTCATCAAAACAGTGTTTGTAGATAGGAACTAACAATCAAACACAACTTAAAAGTCATCAATACAAGTAAATAATAATAATAAAAAAAATAGGTAAGTAATATAAACAAGTAATATAATATAAAAAATATATTTTTTAAGTCAATTCCTATTTAGGTCAATAAGAGATTTTTTTTCTCCCATTCTTCTTTCGTTTTGAGTGGCGCTTAAAATGCCTTGATCAAGAAGAGGGCTCTCTCGATTATTGAAAATTAATTAATTTAATTTAATTAATGAATTAATATTTGAAAAAAAAACTGGATTAACATCAAGTGTCATCCACTACAAGTTAAAAAAAATTATTTGAGCTTGACTGGATGAATAATAAGTATTTTGTTAACGATTGAAAATTTGAACAAGATATATATAGCGAGAGTGTGAGCTAATAGTAGGAATTGAAAAAAAAAATAGTTTCACATTGATGATAAATAATTAATTAGTTCGCTTTTTACGCAGTCGGGTTTTTTGATTTTTTAAATTTAATTGTTTATTTTTTACTACATCAAGTTCTGGATTAGTGTTCGCCGCTTTTTCATATTCATATAGTAGTCAGCAATAGTTGTATAAATTTTATGACTGGTTGTGGTTTGGCATGGTAAGAGCACATAATGCATTATTTATTTCCTATCCCAAGCTGAAACAGAGCATGACTTTCTTCGCATGAAAACCGACTTTCACACGAATAATTCATTTTTCAGTTAGTGTCTTAAATATATATACAACTATTAATATTTCATTTTGCTTATCTCAAGCTAAAATGCAACGGAAATGTGAATAAAGAATCCATTTTTATATTTGTTTAAAAATTCAGTAAAATTGTGAAATAGTTTTTCTAGCAAAAATTACGAGTACGAAGTGAAGCAAATAGCTTCTTAAAGTAATTTGAAATTTGTTGTATATCGCTTTTTCATTTGTTTGCAGTCACTGCAAGTTTATATTCGGCATTTTTGCTAGTAGTTCTTGATAATGTTTTCTAAGTGTTTAGATATAGCGACGGGATGGCAAGCTACTTCACATCGGCGTGTCTTTTCTTTTTTTTCTAAAAAAAAAAAGAATATATATATATATATATATATTATGTGACTGTGATGTGCAAATGAAAAAGGTTAGTAAATCAAATAATAATCAATCAAAAATACTCTAAATTTTGTTTATAGGGTTTAAAAAATGTATAACTTGTGGTATTACATTTCAGAAAGCAATTAAAAGAAATGCCATTTTTGTTGTTGCATCTTAGATGCCAAATAATTGATACCATATTCACATTTACTTATTTTTAAAAGAGTGCAAGCTTAACTGAAGTAATTTTCGAATAGGTTGCTACTTGAATTTTTCATGTTATCCATTTCTGAAAATAGTGATACGCAGGAAAAATCCTTAAACAGCTCTTCCTTTCTGACATTGAATTCAAAATTGTCATAAGTTTATCATCGGAATGTTTGCTTGTAATTCCTGATAATCCTCTAAATCCTCGATTAATTTGAAAAATATTTTGATCCCACATTGAATGAGATTGGACATTATCCAGTAGTATTTCAATTTCTTCAATTCCCAAACGATGTCTGTTTTTTTTTTGTTTTGTTTTGTTTTTTTTCCCTTATGTAAAAGTGTTGAAAGCACAGGTATTTGTAACACCAGGCATAAATGATAATGATGAAGGGCATTATTGTTTGACAGTCAGCGCTGGTTGGTTTAGTAAGAGTGATGTGCGTACAATTTTTTTTTGATCGGCAGATGTTCGCATTAACCCTTTACACCAGGACGGTACTTTAAAGTACCATTAATAAAACGTGCTATAAAATTAATTTAGTAAAACAATTCGCAGTAATACAGTTTACAATGAGTAGTAGATATATTTTATCTTGTTTATGTGCTGAGCAAAACAAAAAATGTTTTTAAAAGGATGATTTATCTTCCATTTGCATCTGTTCAGCTTTCTTGATGTTGGAAGATTGTTGGTGTAAAGTTTCAGTTCTTAAATGTTTTTATATTTCTATTGTAAGGGCATTCATTACATTTGTACATTTCCTAATTCTATAAAATACTCTGAAAAAGATTTTATAAAAAAGATTTGAGTAGAGTTGTAAATAATCCACAAAATCTGCCTATTAATAAATATTTCGTTGATTAATTTTAATTGGCAATAAATATCCTTCTGAAATTTATTAATTGATTGCGTACATCTTCTAATGAATTTTCAAAAATTCAGGAAGAATACTTTAGAAGGTGAAATTTTCATTATTTCATAATTTGGACATAAAGGGTTAAATCCTTTTGGAAAGCATACTGATACATCACATCGAAAGTAGGTGAAGTGAACTGGCTGTAAGTCAAGTGATGTATTTTTAGTATGCCTTCTATAGTAATATTGTTAACTTCCCAGCAAATACTTCGGTGAGTTTTTGAATATTCTCCTGTTTTCTTTACCAAGTGCTTGTACTCTTGGAAGAGGTAAACTTCCAGTGGCTGATGGTATTTTGTCTATCCATCTGGAAAGAAGACTGCCTGTATAGCAGAACCTAGTTTTTTTGCTGCATAAATTTACATCTGTTTGGCCACTCCATCTGACGAGTACCATGACCGCATTCCCATGACTACTCATCCTGAAACTCCATCGTGAAAACCACTATCGTGATTAATTATAAGACCAAAGTCATGTCTTCGATAGCTTTGGAAGGAATCTTGAAGGAAGGCTGTTTTTCCCTTCTTTATTATTTCTTCTTCCGAAAGGGAAAAGTGTCCATACCTCGTAAACTATTGGATTCGGGAGAAATGGTTCTGTAAAGTCCTGGTTCTATTCAATAGCACTCTGTCAATGGAGGCAGATGTGGCACCTAAATATGCCTCTCTTGCTACAAGACCGATACATTTTGTGTATCATAAAATCTCTACCAACCCAATTAAACTTTCAATATATTCCACTTCAAATCGCTCCAACTGGTAGTATGAAAATCATAATTTAAGCCAAGATCTTAGACTTAGACATTTCGGGTCTAATAACTCTTACAATACTTGAAATACTCCTCAAGTATTTTCAAGTGCCGCCTGTTATCAATGAACTTGGTCTTATATATACACAAATGCCTGAGGCAGTTTAAGGAAGCCTCGACTGGAGCTCAGAGAGGTGAAGACCTAATTTCTACACTCCCTGCGTAGGTCTGTCCAGGTAGCTAAGGACAAAGTGCGGAGATAAACTTTCTCCGCACTAACAATACTGCGGACACAGCATAAATGAGCTCTAAACTGTGAAAACCTATTTCATTATTTCAATTTTTTCTGAATGTTTTTATATGGCTGTTCCGTGCTGCGAATAAAGCTTTTGTTGCTATAGATCATCCTGAATTCCTGTCCCGTGATGCCAGTGGCCGAGAGGTTCTGCTCTCGAAGCTGGTAGACGGGAGGTGCTGGGTTCGATCCCAATCGCGTCCGTCGGCCTAATCGTTCGGAGTTTTCGTGGTTTTCTTCGAACCTTGGTTTTCCAAGCGTAAATACGTGTTAGGTTCCCTCAGAAAGACCCCCACGGAGGGCACTCCCCCCCCATTAGGGTTTATATCCCTCGTGATGATAATTTGCCGTCATAACCACAACCAATCTGTCTCGTGACGGTACAATTCCTATACATATCTCGATCCTCGTGAAAAGAGCTTTCGATCGATACCACTCTCGTCAGAATCCAGAACTGAAGGTTGGGGATCTTTCCCAGTCACATTAGCTTATAAGTTTTTCAATTCGGTATTGAAATTACATAAGTATTTTTAGACATTATAGACTTTTATACGATGGCATTATCACATCAGTGATCAATGATCTTTCAATATCTGCATTCATATTTCTCGAACTGTGATTCTGAATAACACGTCAGTTCGCTGTCAGAGATTATTATTGATTTCTAAAAAGTTCAGTCGTGCCTATTTGCATTTGGAGAAATGTAAAGTATCGTGTTTAATATCGTATTGTTTTAATACTGATGTATGTTGCCGCTGAAAAAACAACAATGAAGAAGAAAATGGAGTAAAAGATTTATTGTCTAAGACTGTAATATATCTCTGTTCATTCATTGCAAAATGTTTCCCTGGATGGTCAAGCGATTTTTGAAAAGGAAACTAGAATTGATATTCCATTCACAAATTGGGATTTTAAATTCACACACGAGTGGTCCGAAAACATTAATGCCATATCCTGAAAATAGAAGATAGAACGGATAGAAATATAGAGGACATTTACTGGTATTGAATTTGGAAATACCCAGAAATTCCCTTCGAATTTCAAATATATTTTAGCTATTCCTACGTTTAAGAATTTTCGAAAGGCTTTTATATCTCATATTTTTTTCTTTTCGTATTTTTGATGTGCTTCTGTCAAATTTCCTAGCGTGAAATTGCTTTACGGGAAAAAAAAAAAAGAGAGAGAGAGAGAGAGAGAGAGAAAACTGCGTAATAGAACTTCCTTTCTTTGCAGCTATATAGCAATAGATAATGTGTAATTTAGAAATGAAATCTATTTGCTCTCCGAAAAATTTATTAATATTCATTATTTTAGCTTTTAACGCGTTGAGTGTCACGGTGACTGACACTGAAGCGCTGAAAAATTTACAATGTTTTAAGTAATTTTTAAGAAAGTATAATCCTGTAATAAATAAAAGGTAAGTAAATTTTAAATAAATTTTCGGTAATTACTTAAAACAATACATATATTTTTAATTTATATCATATTTTAGACGTCAGTCATCGGTGAATGACGCGTTCTAAACGGAAAGTTCGGTGTCAGTCACCGGTGACTGACGGTGGCTTAACGTGTTAATAAACCTTTACGGGATAGTTAACAGTGTAAAGTTGAATTGCATAATGAAATGTCCTTTCTTGTCGTGTAACTTTCCAAAAAGTGCTTGCACTGTCATGACAAAATAGTGTGGAATTAAAAACAAGTGGGTAAGTGTGATCACAGATCGCACAGAGGGTTTCGTTTAATATTCATTTCAAAACACTTTATCCTTTTGAAAAATCTGTTAGTTCCACATTTCGCAACCAGGGGCGCACTCTATTCTAAACAAATCTCTATCCGAACGAAACTCCGTTTTACATACTATCCGTATATATATTAGTCGTAGAGATTGGGCCCATAGCACCCGAGATAAGTAGGCGCCCCTGGCGGTAAAAAGTGGAACTCAAATATGTAAGGCTATGGTGCATAATATGAAAGAATGGTCAAAGGGGTGTCGGCAGGGTTCGCAAAGCTGGGCCCAGTTCGAAAAAACCCGGTGGGTTTTTTCAGAATGGGCCCACTTGAAAAAGCCCACTGAAAAAACCCATAATGTGGGTTTTTTCAATTTTCAGAAATATTTAAAATTTTAAACAACATATACATTTAATGAATTTAAGTCATTTCAGTTAATTTTGAAAAAAAAAAAAATAATATATAAAAGCCATTACATAAACACCCGAGGTAAAATAAAAATGTATTTTTAGCACATTTAAATACTTTACTAACATAGAACATAGTAGGCAACATACATAGTACATAATTATATAGGTAAAGGCATATCATAAGAATTTCTTTATAAAAAAAATTCAAATTAACTATATTCATGAAAATAAAAGATATGTATTTTTACTTTCTTCTATCTTTACAAGAAGAAAGTACTTAATTTGTGAAAAATTTTGACTTCCAGTTTACGACGGATTTATACATTTTAAAAAGGTCCTGAAGATAATTTGATGGTTTTTAGAAAATATCTATCTGTCTGTATGTGACAAAAATTTTGTGGGTGCTCTATCTCAAGAAGTAATGCACAGAATTTCACAAAACTTAGGTTCAGTTAGATCTTGATGTAAACTGATGCTGATTAGCTTTAGGTGTATATTGCCCAACAGGTGGTGCTGCTATGCTGCATTTATCTCAATTTTTGTAATAGCTTTATCTCAAGAACTAATGCACGGATTTTCATCAAACTTCAGATTCAGTTACAAGTTAAGTTGTTGCTTATCAAGTTTTGGTGTATATCGCCCAACAGGTAGTGCTGTTATGGTATATTTTTTCACAATTTCAGCAATAACTCTTATCTCAAGAACTAATGTACGGAATTAAATAAAAATTTAGATTCAGTTAGACCTTGATATAAACTGGTGCTGATTAGTTTTTGGTGAATATCACCCAACAGTGGCTCTGTTGTGCTGCATTTTGTATAATTTCCGCAATATCTCAAGAATTAATTATTGGATTTTCATCAAACTTCAGATTCAGTTAGACGTTCACGTAAGCTGTTACTGATTAGGTTTAGGTATAAATTGCACAGCAGATAGTGTTGGTATGCTGAATTTTTCACGATTTTTTGCAAAATCTATATCTCAAAAACTAATGCAGGTAATTTAATCAAACTTAATATTCTGTTTCATTTTCACATAAATAGATCCTTATTAGACTTGGATGTAAATTGAACAACAGGTGTTGATTTTATGCTGGTTGGGTTGGGAATTTTGGTTGTGGACATTAAAAAGTGTGGATTTCAAAATTCAATGATTTGTTTGAAACAATGTGGTACTTACATCTCCTTGTTAAATGCATCCAATTCAACGAACCTATGTTTTACAATCCTCGCGATGGGCATAGATGTGGCACTATGATAGCGAATTTTGAATTATTAACATGTATGAGATAAAAGAAAGTTTTGAGATTGGCACATCCGACTAGTTTACTCCTTTTTAACTTCTTACTTATATATTTTAAATATTAATGTTCTATTCATTCTTTGATTTTAAAGCAAATTAATTTTATATAATCTATTATATTTATAAAACTAATTTGTGAGAAACACTGACACTTAATTTAAATTCATATAACTTATACAATTTATAACTTGTAAAATAGCATTACAATTATATTGTATATAGGGGAACAATGTATTTTTTTATGTATAGTATATATAATATATGAATAATATTGTATACAATAATGTAATATCGCATACATTGTACTTTTGAAAAAACCCGATTTTCCCCGGAGAAAATTGGGTTTTTCATGAAAAAACCCGAAAAAACCCATGTGGGTTGGGTTTTTTCAAAAAAGCCCGGGTTTTTACGAACCCTGGGTGTCGGCAAAAGTTGGAAAAGTGCTCCCCGGGTGAAAAGGGCGGAGGTTAGAAAAATTGCTTAAAATATACGTTAGAGCACGGAGGAGTAAATAATATAAGACTTTTTGAAAATTTTATGATTTGTCGTGTGGTCTGAGGTATTCAGCTATACGTATGCAAAAATTCATGTCTCCAACTTAATTAGGGGCTCTCTTAGAAAGAATTGCTTAAAATATACGTTAGAGCACGGAGGAGTAAATAATATAAGACTTTTTGAAAATTTTATGATTTGTCGTGTGGTCTGAGGTATTCAGCTATACGTATGCAAAAATTCATGTCTCCAACTTAATTAGGGGCTCTCTTAGAAAGAATTGCTTAAAATACATATGTAGTAGCTCAAAGGGTTAAACGTAAGACTTTTTCAAGATTTTATAATTTGTCGCCTGGCCTCAGGTGTTCTGCTATAATAAGCATGCAAAATTTCAAATCTCCAATTTAATAAGGGGCTCAGTTAGGAAGAATTGCTTAAAACACGCATGTGGGAGCCCAAAGGGTTAAATGTACGACTTTTTCAAATTTTTATGATTTGTCGCATGATGGTGTTCAGCTAGTATGCAAAATTTCACGCCTCCAACTTAAATAGAGTGTCACTTAGAAAGAATTGTTTAAAATACACATGTAGGAACCCAAAAGCTTAAATGTACGACTTTTTCAAAATTTTATGATTTGCCGTTTGATGTGTGATGCTCAGCTATAAGTATGCAGAATTTCACGCCTCCAACCTAATTGGGGGCTCACTTAGAAAGAATTGTTTAAAATACACATGTTGGAGATCAAAGGGTTAAATGTACGACTTTTTGAAAATTTTATGATTTGTCGTTTGATGCGAGGTGCTCAGCTATAAGTATGCAAAATTTCACGCCTCCAACCTAATTAGGAGCTCACTTAGAAGGAATTGTTTAAAATACACATGTGGGAGCCCAAGGGGTTAAATGTACGACTTTTCAAAATTTTATGGTTTGTCATTTGATGTGAAGTGTTCAGCTATAAGTGTGCAGAATTTCACGCCTCCAACATAATTAGGGGCTCACTTAGAAACAATTGTTTAAAATACACATGTTGGAGATCAAAGGGTTAAATGTACGATTTTTTGAAAATTTTATTATTTGTCGTTTGATGCGAGGTGCTCAGCTATAAGTATGCAAAATTTCACGCCTCCAACCTAATTAGGAGCTCACTTAGAAAGAATTGTTTAAAATACACATGTGGGAGCCCAAGGGGTTAAATGTACGACTTTTCAAAACTTTATGGTTTGTCATTTGATGTGAGGTGTTCAGCTGTAATTATGCAAAATTTCACACCTCCAACCTAAATAGGGGCTCACTTAGAAAGAATTGTTTAAAATACACTTGTGGGAGCCCAAAGGGTTAAATGTACGACTTTTTGAAAATTTATGATTTGTCGTTTCGTGTGAGGTATTCAACTATAAGTATGCAAAATTTCACGCCTCCAACCTAATTAGGGTTCACTTAGAAAGAATTGTTTAAAATACATATGTGGGAGCCCAAAGGGTTAAATATACAACTTTTTCAAAATTTTATGATTTGTCCTTTGATGCGATGTATTCAGCTATAAGTATGCAAAATTTCACGCCTCCAATCTAATTAGAGGTTCACATAGAAAGAATTGTTTAAAATACAAATGTGGGAGCCCAAAGGGTTAAATGTACGACTTTTTCAAAATTTTATGATTTGTCGTTTGATGTGAGGTATTCAGCTATAAGTATGCAAAATTTCACACCTCCAATCTAATTAGAGGTTCACATAGAAAGAATTGTTTAAAATACACATGTGGGAGCCCAAAGGGTTAAATGTATGACTTTTTCAAAATTTTATGATTTGTTGTTTGATCTCAGGTGTCCATCTATAAGTACGCAAAATTTCACGCCTGCAACCTAATTAGGGACGTACTTAGAAAGAATTGTTTAAAATACACATGTGGGAGCCCAAATGGTTAAATGTACGACTTTTTCAAAATTTTATAGTTTTTCGTTTGATGTGAGGTGTTCAGCTATAAGTTTGTAAAATTTCACGCCTCCAACCTAATTAGAGGCTCACATAGAAATAATTGTTTGAAATACACATGGGGGAGCCCAAAGGGTTAAATGTACGACTTTTTCAAAATTTTATGATTTGTCCTTTGATGTGAGGTATTCAGCTATAAGTATGCAAAATTTCACGCCTCCAATCTAATTAGAGGTTCACATAGAAAGAATTGTTTAATATACACATGTGGGAGCCCAAAGGGTTAAATGTACGATTTTTTCAAAATTTTATGATTTGTCCTTTGATGTGAGGTATTTAGCTATAAGTATGCAAAATTTCACGCCTCCAATGTAATTAGAGGTTCACATAGAAAGAATTGTTTAAAATACACATGTGGGAGCCCAAAGGGTTAAATGTACGACTTTTACAAAATTTTATGATTTGTCGTATGATGTGTGGTGGTCATCTATAAGTATGCAAAATTTCAAATCTCCAACATGTGTAGTTTCTGAGAACGGGCTTTGTGACGGATAGACAGACAGAGGAGCGAGACGAATAGGGTTTCGTCAGATGAACGAAACCCTAAAAATAATAATAATCCACAATTATTCGCGAATAGTAATATTCGTCTTATTAATCTGGCATTAAATGAGACATTATACTAATATTCAGAAATATTTATAGATTTCTGAATTAAAAAATCCCTTCCCAATTGACCACACTGTAACAGTATACACATATATTTCGCATACTAAACTTTTTTTTTGGGGGGGGGGGGGGCGGAATTCGGCAATCCACGACAGCCATTTTTATTTTTTTTAAACAATCTTCAATTATAGGGTAGATCAAAAGGAGAAAATAACAGTCATAGTGTGGTGCATATATTCAGAGCATAAAATTATTATTATTTTTAAATTAATCCCTTTAATACCTTTTGCTCTTTCTGCAAGTAACAAAACTAAACAAGGCATAAATTTAGTTAAAGTTTATAAAAGTTACTGTATAGTTTAACTAATTAAACAAGTCGGAAATTGTACGTCAAACGTGGCAAATGAAGCGTACGTTCGCACTCTAACTTAGTTTTATAAATATTCAGATCCTGGTGGAATAGCTGTTGCACTCTTATGTAAAAATGCATGAATACAAAATTTATTACCATTATATATATTAAATTCAGTAATCCGGAAATAATATATATCGACAAAATACTCGACAAAATTCTGCAACGATTATATACCGTATATTTCGATGTATAAGTCGAGTATACGACTTTTCAGGGAAAAATCGTCCAAAATCGAAAGCCCGTGTATATAAGCCGATGTTAAACAAAGATGATGAAAAATTCAACGAACGAAAACTAAGCATTTTTTTACTTTCTTCATTTTTGACAAGAAGAAAGTATTGGTTTCATGAAAATTTTCGAATTCCAGTTTTCGACGGATTTACACGTTTTATGGGTCAGAGATTCCAAAAAACATGTTTTTACAAAATGTCTGTCTGTGAGTCTGTCTGTCTGTCTGTCTGTCCGTCCGTCTGTCTGTCTGTATGTGACAAAAATTTTGTGGGCGCTCTATCTCAAGAACTAATGCACTGAATTTAATAAAAATCTATATTCAGGTAGTCCCTGATATAGATTGGTGCTGATTAGTTTTTGGTGTAAATCGCCCTGCAGGTGGCGCTGCTATGTAGCATTTTGCAGGATTTCCGCAAAAGCTCTATCTCAAGAACTAATGCACGGATTTTTATAAAACTTCAGATTCCGTTATTCCTTGATATGAATTGGTGCTGTTAACGTTTTGGTGGAAATCGCCCAACAGATGCCGCTGCTATGCTGCATTTTTCAGCATTTACACGATTTTCGTAATAGCTCAATCTCAAGAAATAATGCACGGATTTTCATCAAACTTCAGATTCAGTTAATGCTTGACATGAATTGACGTTTTTCCCCTTGTGGTGTAAATCGCTCAACAGGTGGCGCTGCTATGCTGCATTTTTTGAGATTTCCGCAATAGCTCTATCTCAAGAACTAATGCTTGGGTTTTCAACAAACTTCAGATTCAGGTATACCTGGATATGAATTAGTGCTGTTTATGTTTTGGTGTAAATCGCTCAACAGGTGGCGCTACTATGCAGCATTTTTCACGATTTCCACAATAGCTCAATGTCCAGAACTAATGCACGGATTTTCATCAAACTTCAGATTCAGTTAGTCCTTGACATGAATGATGTTTTGTACCTTTTCGTGTAAATCGCTCAACAGGTGGCGCTGCTATGCTGCATTTTTTTGTGATTTCCACAATAGCTCTAGCTCCAGAACTAATGCACCGATTTTCATCAAACTTCAGATTCCGGTATACCTTAATATGAATTAGTGCTGTTTGTGTTTGGGTGCAAATCGCTCAACAGGTGGCGCTGCTATGCTGCATTTTTCAGAATTTCCCCTACAGCTCTATCTCAATAAGTAATGGACGAATTTTCATCAAACTTCAAATTCAGGTATACTTTGATACGAATTGGTTCTAAATTGATGTAATTTCTTTTACTATTTAAATGATTTAATTGAAGTGATTTATATAGAAGAAAGTTTTGTGATGGCCACAACATACTAGTTTTCATAGCTAATAGAAAAAATGCGCTCTCCGAAATCATTGATATCTCCTAGAGATTTTCGGCAGATCACCGGTGTCCATACTTCTATTCTTTACCAATCATACGTTTTTCTAAATGAATCCTTTAAAGACAGGCTTCGTTTGAAATTGACTGAATAGATGTCATCTACGGATGCCCCATTTAGCTGTGACAAATTGCTGTTATTTTTAAAAAAAGTTGACATCGTTGCTATCTCTGGGTGAAAAAAGAATCTTGGCTTGAATTACCATAAGAAATGGTGGTCCGATATTTTCAAAAATGTTACATCAGTAATGCGATGGGTGGAACTGAGGATGATGCCATTTTTGAAGAAGATGGCGATGATGGTGAACTAGATACTGACGATATTCATCCTGATGTAGATGTGCCAATGAGAGAAAGCAATTTTAAGGAGTTGCTTGGGAATTCTGATAATGACTTGGATAGTAAATGAGGATTGGTGACTTTTTCATTGTAAAAAAATTAGTATTAAAGTATTTTTAGAAATTTTTAAGTTTTTTGTATGTTTTTACTTTCCTCTATCTTTACAAGAAGAAAGTATTGGATTCGTGAAAATTTTCGACTTTCGGTTTTCGACGGATTTACACGTTTTAGTTGTTAGAGAACCCGAAAAACATATTTTTACAAAATGTCTGTCTGTGAGTCTGTGAATCTGTTAGTGACACAAATTTTGTGGGCGCTCTATCTCAAGAACCAATGCACGGAATTTAATAAAAATTTATATTCAGTTAGCCCCTGATATAAATTTGTGCTGATTAGTTTTTGGTGTAAATCGCTCAACAGGTGGCGCTGCTATGCAGCCTTTTTCACGATTTCCGCAATAGCTCAATCTCCAGAACTAATGCACGGATTTTTATCAAATTTCAGATTCTGTTAGTCCTTGACATGAATTGAAGTTTTGTACATTTTGGTGTAAATCTCTCAACAGGTGGCACTGCTCTACTGCATTTTTTACAATTTCCGCAATAGCTCTATCTCAACAACTAATGCTTGGATTTTCAACAAACTTCAGATTCAAGTATACTTTGATATGAATTGGTGCTGTTTGTGTTTTGGTGCAAATCGCTCAACAGGTGGTGCTGCTATGCTGCACTTTTCAGAATTTCCATTATAGCGGTATCTGAAGAACTAATGCAACAATTTTCACCAAACTTCATAATCAGTTAAACCTTGATATTAATTGACATTTTATACATTTTGGTGTAAATCGCTCAACAGGTGGCGCTGCTATACAGCATTTTTCACGATTTCTGCAATCGCTGTATCTCAAGAACTAATGGACACATTTTCATCAAACTTCAGATTCAGTTACTCTTTGATATGAAATGATGCTGACTACGTGTTGGTGAATATCGCCCAATAGGTGGCGCTGCTATGCTGCATTTTGCACTATTTCCTCAATAGCTCTATCTCAAGAACTAATGCACGAATTTTCATCAAACTTCAGATTCAAGTACACCTTGATAAATGTTGATACTGATTATGTGGTTGTGTAAATCGCTCAACAGGTGGCGCTGTTATGCTGCATTTGTCATGATTTGCGCAATAGCTCTATCTCAAGAACTAATGCACGGATTTTCCCCAAACTTCATATTCAGTTGATGATAATTAGGTTCTGGTGTAAATCACCCAATAGGTGGCGCTGCTATGCTGCATTTTGATGGATTTACACGATTTCAGGGACAGTGATATCTCAAGAACTAATGCACGGAATTTCATCTTTTTAGAATCCTCATGATGATGCACTGTGATAATGAATTTTGAAGTATTGACAAGTATGAGATAGAAGAAAGTTTTGTGATGGCCACAACATACTAGTTTATATTTACCATCCATTTTTATTTTAGAATATCAAATTTGGAAATTTTCTTAGACTCGTGTATAAGCCGGCCCCCGCAGTTTGGAGCCAAAAAAAAAATGCCCAAAATTTCTCGGCGTATACACGGAAATATACGGTATATTAAATTTAAAACCATTCGTTTTGGTAGTTTTTGCGCTGTTATATACGGATCAGACGACGACAATAGGTGTTGCGTATTTATATAATTACGAACCCACCTAAAAATGAAGATAAAAGAAAGAAAATCCTTAATTCGAGTTTGGTGTTTGTTTGCGTCTAACTCTGGAATGAGTAAACCCATTGTGATTACTCCTTTGTATTTAAAAAAGGAACTTCACAACTATGGATTAAAATCCCGTGACTAATTTCTAATCCCGGGATTTCGGGATTGCTTAGATTCAATCCCGGGATTACAAAAATTGAAATTTCTTTAATATCAACAATTTTTACAATAGCTAAATATCATAATATTATGAAAAAGACAATTAAAGCAAAAGTACATTCTAACTTACATATGAAAATATGCCAAGTTAAAAAATTTCAACTTTAATTAATTATCAAAAAGTATAGGATAAATTACAACAATTGGAAATTAAAACAAATGTGCTGTTGATGTTTAAAATTGTAACAAAAAACATGAAATGTCTACGTTTCATCTTCTAGATAATTTCTTTTATTTCCTGCTAAACAAGTTTATGAATGGCTTAATATTTACAATATTAAAAAATAATTAATATCATTAATTAAATTTTGAATTATTCTCATAACCACGTAATTAAAGTTTATACAATTCTAGGATCTCGCAAACGCAAGATTTTCCTTAATATGAAGCTTAACACACTCACACTGATACAGTAGAAAATTACATAGATGTATATTTTAAATTTCTAAATAGATATAGTTTGTTAAAATTCGAAAACGTTGCGTATTATAAAAAACTACAGGGCTTGAAATTCAATTTTTCCTAGGAGGGGAGTCTCCCTACCAACATTTATAAATGGAGGGGAGTTAAGCTATTTGGGAGGGAGAAAAAAATCTTTAACCCTTTGAGGGGCAAGCAATTATGTTTGTGAAATGTTGAATCCACAGCGGAATTTAGAAAAAGAATTACTTTAGAAAGAGGAACAGCAAATTTTTGACTTTTTTCCACCAAAGTTTAAAAAGTAAAATTTAATTAAAAGTTTCTGGTACGAATCTGCATTAAAATTAGGTGGGATATAATAGATCCCACCAATATATTTAAAGAATTACATTAATACAGACATGACAAAATACCATTGAAACAATTTAAATCAACAGCTCAGAATAATTATGCAAAATGTTTTCTATTTAAAAAAGGAAGAAAATCAATCTGTTATACAGTCTATTTTTCAACTTTCAACCAAATGTCACGGGATAGAACTGTGAATTTCATCAGTCTGCCGCAAAAAGTAGCAGTGAAATTCGAGGATAATTCTAAGTAAAGAAAAAAAAAAAAAAATCTGAAATTCACAGCAAATTTTCTGAAACGGATGGGAAGGAGTTGGGAAATCCTCTCCCGGCGCTAATTATTTTTGTTGCAGGTCGAGTAAACTGTTTTTGATTCGAGTTGATTTCAGGCTAAGTGTAGATAGATTCCTGCAAGTTCGGTTCAGGCTAAACCCAATCTTTCAAAAGTTAGTTCCGCATATTATTTCACATCAAAAACTATACCTATAATAATAAACATAGATATTTGTGTGCTGTTTTTTCTAAAGAGATTGTTGCTTTTTTCCCGCGACCCTTTGACAAAATTTCTGTATACTCTGCAGCCCTTTGAAGAAATTTCCATATCTTCTGTAGCCCTTTGACGAAATTCGCGTTTTTCCACGATCCTTTGATGAAATTTGCGTTTTTTGCGATCCTTTGATAAAATTGGAGTATTTTGTGCGATACTTTGATGAAATTTGAGTATTTTGTGCGATACTTTGATGAAATTCGTGAATTTTTTTCAGCGGCCCTTTAACTAAATTTGCGTTTATTTCATAACCCTTTAACGAAATTCTAGTTTTTTTCCGCCATAATTTGACGAATTTTACTTTTTTGCGATCCTTTGACGAAATTAGCGATTTTTCTGCAATCCTTTGACGAAATTTGCGTTTTTTCCCCGGGTTCCTATGATGAATTTTGCATTTTCCCGCGATCGTTTGCCGAAATTCGCGTTTTTTCCGAGATCCTTTGACAAAATTTGCGTTTTATTATCGATTCCTTTGCACAATTCGCGTTTTATTTGCGACCCTTTGGCGAAATTACAGTTTTTCTAGGGGTGATTCTGTTCTGAATTTTCCGAAAATTTAAGGCATTCATTTCCAAAAATTAAAAAAAATTGGTCACCAATCCGAAAATTCAGACATAAAAAATATGCGAATTTCGACAAATCGTCGCCAAAAAAAAAAAAAAATAAATAAATAAATTTTGTCAATCGCTTGCAGAAAAATCGCCAATTTCGTCAAAGGATAGCGGGAAAACCGCAAATTTCGTCAAAAGATAGCGAGAAAACCGCAACTTTCGTCAAAAGATCGCGAAAAAACGGCAAATTTCGTCAAAAGATCGCGAAAACACCGCTAATTTCGTCAAAGGGCAGCGGAGAAAACGCATAATTAGTGCCGGTCGTGGATTCCCCCCCCCCACCCCCCCTCTACCGTAACTTTTCAGAAAATTGCTGTGAGTTTCAGAAAAATCTTTTTCCATTCAGAATCTCCCCTGAATTTTTCCGCGATCCTTTGCGACGAAATTGGCGATTTTTTCTGCGAACAGTTGACAAAATTGATTTTTTCGTCGATCATTTGTCGAAATTCGAGATATTTTTCTGTTATACTTTTTATGCCCGAATTGATGCCAGATTTTTCCTGATTTTCGGAAAATTCGGAACAGAATCACCTCTGAACTCGCCAATCGGTCGCGGCAAATAACGCGAAACTTCTCAATCGATCTCGGGAAAAAAATAGTGAAATTTGTTTGTCGGTCGCGAAAAAAAATCGAGAATTTCAACGATTTTTCGCGGTAAAAAACACGCAAAATGTATCAATCTGTAGCGTGAAAATATCACGAAATTCGCAAAGCGTTCGCAGGAGTTGATCGTGGTTTCAAAATGCAAAATTTTCCTGATAAGGTTGACATTTTCTGGACGGGAGCCTCCCGCCCACGGTATTCTTTTGGGCGGGATTTCAAAATTTTTGGCGCGAATCCCGCCATCCCGCCCTGAAATTCAAGCCTTGAACTATTTCATACCATGTGGAAAAAATGATTAGTTTGAATAGTTCACTGTTTCTTAACTAATCGGTAAATTTCTTTGAAAATATGATCAAAGAAATATGACACATCTAATGCTTCATCTCCAAGTCCCAGTTATGATAGCAACATTGTCTTTTTTAGTAAAATGTCATACTGGTTTAGACACTCTGTTAGCATTTCAATACACATTTATGCTGTAAAAGTTCCATATATGCGCATAAGGTCTAAATTCCAATATTTGTTCAAATTTAAATTTCTTGAATGGAAATTTATGTTCCTAAATCGCTTGTTTGCAGTAGATGTTCATTCGCCAAAAGTCAAATTAATTTTTTTTTCTCCCGATTTTTTAGAAGTTTGTATTTCACTTGTAATTAACTCCTTTATTATGGAACCATAGTTTAACTACACGATTGCGAAGTGATACTGCAAATTTTGGCAAATCATTATAGCCTTTAGCTATCAGTAAGTTTCTTAAATCAGTTGAAGTTAAATGAGAAACCGTCTTTAGCTGTCATTCGCGATAAAATTAAATCCAGTGATTCCTTATCAGTACTAAAATAATCCTCTATTTTTCAATTTTTAGAAAGCAATGTATCTTCTATGCAATCTTGACGTGTGAAAGGAAGAGAGTTTGTATTAAATTCTTTCTGAACTTTTGTACCACGTTTCGTAGATAAATGTGTATACAAAATCGACCCACCCAATGTTTTAAGAAGCGCTGCGCTACATTTTTTACATTTAGCGCTTTTTCCATCTTTTGATGTTAAATAGCAGTGCCATACTGAAGATGTATCATTATCTTTCCTATGAGTTACAAAATCCTTTTCAGTAGACATGTTTAAAGCAAAATATGTATAAACGCACGGAAATCAAAGAAGTTAGCACATAATAATGACTATGAAACACAAATGCGACGCTTATCATTAAACTCCTCAGCGTAAACATAATAATGTATGATTACTCTGAGGTAAACTCTAATTCGAAAACTATTTTCGTGATTGCTAGTTGTTGCTACGACTGGCAGAGAAATGGAAATAAACAAATGGTTTCATTTTTCCTGATTTCATTTACATCTTCAAACAGGTGTAGCTGAGCGGGTTACACCTGTTTGAAAGTCAAAAGATTTCCATGTTAAACGAACTAATCGCTTAGAAATATATGTAAAAAATACTTGAGATATGTATTTTTTTTCAATGATATATAAATGTCACAAAAATTAATTGATCCTCTTTCCAAAAGCGGAAGTTATAAATATATTTTTTTAATTTTAACTGAATATTGCTCCATTAAAAAAAAAAAAAAAAAAAAAAAAAAAATCCCGAAAATTCCGAGATTTCGCAGGCAAAACCCCGAGATTTTCGGGATAAAAAATGTAGCGGGATCCCGGGATTGGTAATCCCTATTCACAACTTATCTCATAAAACCTTATACGTTGTTTAAACATTAGGTTCAAAAATATAGCTTTTTTACAGGAAATTAATTAATAAATAAATTGAATAATATTTTCATATATTTTGTTTTTACTTAAAAATAGATTAAATATCGTTTTTCGAACAAAAATACAGAAAAATGTTAATGCGAAAAGATAGAATAATTTTTGTATAATTTATCCATTTACAGTATTAAAAAAATGAAAAAAAAAATAATCCTTGTAGCGGCTATTGTTTCCTTTTCTGATTTTCTTTGATTTGTAACATGTTGCCGGAAGATATTTCGACATATCAGCGTGTTAGCTTTCGTTACGTTAAACTTTGTTGCAATGAATGTCATCAAAACATCAAAGATGCACTGCTTTATCAAATTTATAGTCTGGGAGGTTTCCGTTGTGAAAAACAAGAGCTGAATAACAATAGTTTGATTCTTTATGTGCATTTTTAAGAGACGGGCTTATTTTTCGGATCACATACACGCTCAGACGCACTTCTGCCTCAATTCTAATTAATCAAATTTGTTTATTTGAGTTGTTTGCCCCAAAGAATACTTGTCGAATTTTAATGAGTGAGAGGGGAAAAAAGCAGCCTGTCGCATTTGATTCCCAGTTGTTTACCGAAGGGAATGTTATACATCTGCTTAGGAAATCTATATGAAACGAGAGTTAATCCTCTTTAGCATTAACTTCACATCTATTTTTATCATTACTTTCTGATATACAGGGTATTCCAAACTTCGACCGCCAAATTAAGAGGGGCGACAGAAGGCATCAAGAGGATGATAAACAAGTGGGTAAGTGTGATAATACATCCCGCAGAGGGTTTCGTTTAATATTCCTTTCAAAACACTTCAATACTTTTGCAAAATCCGTTAGTTCCACATTTCGAAACCAGGGGGCGCACTCTATTCTACACAAACCTCTATCCGAACGAAACTCCGTTTTACAAACTATCCGTAGATATATTTGTCGAGAGAATCGGGTCCATAGCACCCGAGATAGGTAGGCGTCCCCTGGCGGCAAGCATTGGAACTAAAATATGTACGGATATGGTGCATAATATGAAAGAGCGGTCAAAGGAGTGTCGGCGAAAGTTAGAAAAATGCACCCCGGATGAAAAGGGTGGAGGTTAAAAAAAATTCTAAAAATACAGAAGTTAGAGCCCGGGGTGTTAAATAATATAAGACTTTTTGAAATTTTATGATTTTTCGTGTGATTGCAATTGTGCTGCTAGTACAAGTATGTAAAATTTCACATCTCCAACTTAATTAGGGGCTGAGTTAGAAAAATTTCTTAAAATACACAAGTTAGAGCCCAGAGGGGTAAATATAAGATTTTTTCAAAATTTTATGATTTGTCGTTTTATGTGAGGTGTTCAGCTATAAGAATCCAAAATTTCAAGTCTCCGACGTATATAGTTTCTGAGAACGGTCTCTGTGACGGACAGACAGACAGACAGAGGAGTGAGACGAATAGGGTTTCGTGAGATGAACGAAACCCTAAAAATTATCATAGAACATGGGGCGCAAACCACGTATTCAATCAAAAATACAGGGTGTTCTGCCCTAATTCAATTTGTGTTGACGGCAATAATTCTTAGAAAACTGAAGTATAATATTATAATAAAACTTTTAATAGATATTCTCACCTTTGTTGTAAATGTGATAATATCGAACAAAGTTGTAGAGGTTTCTGTTATGCGCGCCAGTAGTATGGAATAGACGCTCCCCATTTTGGACTGCGATTACCAGTTCATACGGTATCATCGATTGCTTGAGCATCCTGTTTTTCCAGAACTTTTAGAGATGTTATAACACTTCACACAAAATAAGATACATGTCGTTGCATTTTAATTGTAATGTTTTGATTTTTCTAAAAATTATTACCGTCAGCGCAAGTTCAGTTAGGTTGAACACCCTATATTTGTGACTAAATACGTGGTTTGCGACCCCATGTTCTATGGGAATTTTTCATCCTCTTGATGCCTTCTATCACCCCGCTTAATTTGTCGGTCGAATTTTGGAACACCCTCTAATATATACAGGGTGGTCATAAAAAAAACGTCACCGATATATCGTCGGTACCATGTCAAACTATCCAATGTGAAAATAGCCACCTTTCAGGAGGGCAAAAAAAACTGTTTTAATTGTGGATTCAAAATCAGCGCCAAGCAGCAGTAAACAATTATTATATTTTTAGGGTGCTGTTTTATATCCTATTTAATCATGCTGTTGAGATAAATCATTTGAATAATTTTACTCGCCAAGAAATCACATCGGATAGTTTGATATGGTATGCTACGTTTCTAGCTTCGTTGAATTTTTTCAGTTTCAAACTATCCGATATGCCACATTGGATAGTTTGCCTTGTAAAATGTTTTTGCTTTTCCCAGGTTCGGTATTCCATAGTAGTGAATATGCCATATTGGATAGTTTCATTTGTAAAAATTTTGTGCTTTTCCCAGATTCGCCGTTTCAAAAAAGCATATGTGTTGTATTCAATAATAGTTTTCAATTCAATAAAAATTTTGGTATTAACATATTCAATATAAAACTCTTAAGAATTTTCTTTAATAATTTTAGTAACGAATATACAGTAAATTAATAAAGAAAAAAGCTTACTTTTAAACATTCTGTTAATTTTATAAAATATAAGAAAACAAAAATATCTCAAATAATGAGGTGGGCAACAACAGGCACTTCATACCCGTAATTATAAATAGTAATCTTCGCGCTATTTATTATAAGAAACTCATGGGCCGCTTTCTACCGCTATTTTCGAATAGAAACCTTTTATTTATTTAATCTCACATTAAAAAATGTTGGAACAAATGACTTTGAAGAAAATTTGGAAGAAATTTATAGGCTCTTTTAATACAATAATTGTAAATGTTCTTCCGAACGTGGGGAATGAGACAGGGGTAATCCCTTTTTTCAAGACTTTCTTGATCATTCAAAAGTTTTTATGACTTTTGGTTTACTTTTCTGTGGTCTCACTGTGCTCTAACTCTCGTAAATATACTCGGATTGCCATATAACTTATTTATGTTTTTGACGTTTACTCTGGCATGTCTGGCACTAAAAACGGATCGTGTAGCATGTATAGGTCCTTTACAGGCACACTCAAAATAATCCCGTTACATTATGCTTAATGGGACAAAAAACTTTTTTGGTTTAGTTTAATTATGTAACAATATATAAAACATAATGAAATTTATATACATTATTGAGATGCACATGCCTACGATAGAATATGACGTGTACAGCAGTTATCGTTCATTTACAGAGACACACAAAATATTTCGGTTAAAGTGCAGTCTATTAGCCCTAATTGCCACTTGTAGCCGCTCCTTCGTTCCTCACAATGGTCTTTTTTGCAAGTGTTTTACGCCGGCAATTTTCATCGTACGTGTATCATTCAAACGCCATTTATGTTTTATATTATAAATTTAATTGTGCGAAACTTACTAAGTAGATAAAATCATGAAAGAGACCTTTATAGGATAATTCCAAGAAAATAATTTTATCATACATATTCTAAATGAGGAAAAAACTGCAAAATGTCCAGATGGGGTCAAATTGACCTTATATTAGTATTGCGAGAGTTAATGGCAAAATGTCATTAGTTTCTTATTGTCATTTGTCGATTGCAGTCTTGCTTTTGTTGTCATTTCAAATATGCGTACACAAATAAACTGAAAATGCATTAATTGTTTCAAGCATTAATTAAAGTATAATTCTCGATTAGAAACTGTTAAAGAAATGGTAAGAAGTAATGCAAAAAAGAGAAAATATACAATGAAATTGTTCATATTAGAATATGTAAACATTCCTTAACCCGTAACTGGAGAGATGAATTTTCTTACGCGTTCAGTGATGTAATGTTATTTTCCATTTTTGGCTTTTGTAAACAGCATTGGAATGTTTTTAGAAACGCAATATATTCTGGAAATCATGTAATGATAAAAGAACTACTTGTCGGTACTGGGGAATGATTTTATTCAAGGACAAAAAAGCACATCATAATCAGAGATAAAGAACAACGCGGAGTCATTCTGACTCCCGTCTCCAGTTACGGATTAAATACGTTAGCAATACAAATCTTCATAGCTCATTTCTTGCAGAAATACTTTTAATTTTTGCTTACATTACTACATATACCAAGTAATATGCAACAAATTAGTTACATATAAAGTTGTATACCACCAACACAAAACGCATTTCCAGCAATTATTGCTCAGGCACAATACTGTAAGAGAATTCTTTTATGTGCCCCTGTACAGGAACGATAAAGGCTATGCACACTATACACAACAGTAAGCATCTTGTAGTGCACATTAATTATGTACATCAATTCCAATATGTCTGAAATAGCGTGATATAATAAAAATACATTGCAAACGTTTTTCCCAAAAGGCTATAATGTAACCTAATTCTTTTGAGTGTCCCCGTAAATGAATGATAAGTTTTTTGCACTCCATACTTTACAGAAAGCATGTTTTAGTGAACCTCAGACATTCATATGAATTTCGTTACGTTTAACCTTTTGCACTGCACTGACACCTATACGTTGACGTACTAAATTTAATCCCAAATCTATTGATACCTATAGGCTGACATACTAAATTTAACTACAAATCCACTGACAGCCATACGATAAACAACAAATGAACAGACAACAAATAAACATACTTTTAGGGAGTTTCCCACATATTATTTCAAATATGTAAGAATGGCGTGGAGTTGTTGGTGGGTGATTGAAATTTTGTCGTGTAGTGCAAAAGGTGTGCAGACAGTGTAACATTATTAAAATACGAGGTAGTAAACGTCAATAATATATATCAATTACGTGCCAATCCTAGTATACTTACACGCGTTACAGCACAAACAGACAAACCGAAGTCATAAACACTCTTCAGCTCTGTTGGAAAATGTTAAAAAAAAGCGAAATCACGTAGTTTATATGGACACAACCAACTTTAATTTTGCATTAACGTACGATGCCAAAAATAAGAATTTATGTAAGTTCTCAACTCATGTACATGTACGAAAGGCAGCTATTAAAAAAAAAAAAAAAAAAAAAAAAAAAAATTAAGATGAGAAAAAAATATTTCGCATTTTCTGCATTAGGACGATTACTCTGATTTTTATTTATTTATTTATTAGTATATAGAATATCTAAACTATACAGGGTGATTCAAAACTTATCGTTCAAATTTCGTGGGGAGGTAGGGAATACGTCAGGAAATCGATTTTGCATATGAAAGTGTGTTCGAAAATTTACGCATGGTATGTAGAGGCCGCTGTGTGTACCCAACCTTCCATTGCGTCCCAATCATTTTTTTTTCTTTACTTTTCTAAAGCTAGTATTATTTCTTCTACTTTTTCCACTTCTCATTTGGACTTCCACGAAACCTTTTACATTTTTAAAAACTCCAAAAATCTCGTTAATGACCTTTATTCAGCGCCTTCATTATCTGACGCCTGGAAACTTCTTGCTTAATTTTGTTCTTTCCGGTTCTTTTAAACTTTATTTATTTTTTTAATTAGTTTGTTTTTTACTTTTTGTTTTCATTTTTATTTTATTTATTTTTTGTCAGTGTATTTTATTCTGTGTTTTTAACTTTCTTCGTTCATGAATTTTTAAATTTTGGTTTCACACCAGAATTCTTAAACGTCATTAACGAGATTTTTGGAGTTTTTAAAGATGTAAAAGGCTTCGTGGAAGTCCAAATGAGAAGTGGAAGTAGGAGAAGAAGTAATACTAGCTTTAGGAAAGTCAAAATAATGATTGGGACGCAATGGAAGGTTGGGTACACACAGCGCCCTCTACATACGCCTGCGTACATTAGCAGACATACTTTCCTATGTAAAATCGGTTTGCTGACTTATTCCCTACATCCCCACGAAATTTGAACGATAAGTTTTGAATCATCCTGTATATGCATTTACACACGTTTGAATATCGCAATTAAGTACATAAATGTATTAAGAAAGCTTCATACTTCTGTAATTAATTTTTGAAGATTGAAAAAAAAATCTTCCTTAAAGTCTAAGAGGTTTTCTTTTTTTTTTTTTTTTTTTTTTTTCCTTATCTATTTTTTTTTTCTCTTTTGTAAGAAATATAATTTTTACTTAATTATTGTCATTGTATTGATAACTTTGATTACTTTACTTCCTTTCTGCATCCATGAAAATTATTCCACAGAAAAGAATTTTTCGGAACATATCTTATAAAAACTGGATACATCTAGTTACAGTTCTCCGGCTTCCTTGCATCTATCTCGCCATTTCTCTTATCATTTTACCGATTATAAACTGAAGCTCATAATTCGCGCGCAAAATCTCGAAGATAATTTTAGCACAAAAGATCCCTGCATATATTGTGGATTATACCGAAAACATCTAATTTGTTAAGAAAGATTTGTCGGTCATGTTTTTCGTTTTACAACCTTTAAGCTTTTTGTTATCTGTTTTTTTTTTTTTTTTTTTTTTTTCAATCTTTGTATTGTACTCAACTTGATGAGTTTTGTTCGAATAAATAATCTACTCAAATATCTAAGATAATGGCTGTAATGATTTAACAATGACTGCTGGCTCATCAAATACAGATAGGGGAGGGTAGTGCACAGTGAGACGAAAATTATTATTACTTAACGAATGGCAACGATTTTTATTCTTTTGAAAAAAAAAATTGCTACATCTTTAAGCTACACAAATACGCTATACATTAATGTATAAATGGTTTTTAAAAAGTTATTTATAAAAGCACAGCAGCAACATAACGGAGTATCGGAAATTGTCACATGTGAGACACACAGTGAGAGAGTGTATATATTTTCATAAATCATACATTTTTACACTCTGTAATTAATTTTCTGCAGTCGATGATTTCTAATTAATATTTATAGATTTTCAAAATATTAAAAATATGAGCTTCGGGTGGACAATGGCAGACCTTGGGCTACTTTCAAGCAAATTTTCAGCCTCTTACGTTTAGTAGATTTCCCTAGCCATCGCACGCCGACACACACACACAAAGAGAGAGAGAAAGGGTGAGAAAACCTTTTATTAATAAATAACTTTTTTAACATCAGAACCACATAGTAGGTAGACAGTGAGACACGTCTCACTGTGTACCACAACTGTGTGTCTCACTGTGTACTTTCGTTGCGTTGTAACAAAATGGATGCCACATCTGTTATATCAATTTCATCACTTTAAAAAGTTTCTGTCGTTTTATCGAAATAGTCTATTATTAGACATAGCTAGGTTTGGTTAAGTAAATATATGTCATATTGAAGGAAATAAATTCTAAAATAGACGTTTATGGAACTTTAACTACTATAAAATAAAAAATTATTTACTATTTTGTCGAACGAGTAACTAAAGTGCCGAAACTACATCCATGTTTTGCATAAGATGAGGTCGTTATGTGTGTGTGCCAGCTTCGAGAAAAAGTTACAACTATATGTCAAAATGGCTGCTGTCTCACTGTGTACTACTCTTCCCTATGACATAAGACAAAACTTAAAGAATTTAAAAAAGATTATTGACAAAACTAAATACTCTAATGTTTTAGTACAATGGTAAAATAGCCTTAAAACATCCGGGTGGTGATAACTTTTTGAAAATACGAAACTTGGAATGATATAGCTTTAGATTTCTATAAATGTTTGGATAGATTTCAGGAAGTAGCTTGCAAATCAAATTATTTTATCCAATACTGTGAATCAAATTATTTTATCCAATACTGTGTATTTTTAAACAATACCTATTTTTTACTTTCTTCTATCTTTACAAGAAGAAAGTATTGGATTCATGAAAATTTTCGAATTCCGGTTTTCGACGGATTTACACGTTTTAGGGGTCAGAGATTCCAAAAAACATGTTTTTACAAAATGTCTGTCTGTGACTCTGTGAGTCTGTCTGTCTGTCTGTCTGTGTGTGTGTATGTGACACAAATTTTGTGGGCGCTCTATCTCAAGAACTAATGCACGGAATTTAATAAAAATTCATATTCAGTGAGTCCCTAATACAAATTGATGCTGATTAGTTTTTGGTGTAAATCGCTCAACAGGTGGCGCTGCTATGCTGCATTTTTCACGATTTTCACAATACCTCTATCTTAAGAACTAATGCACGGATTTTGATCAAACTTCAGATTTCGTTAGTCCTTGATATGAATTGATGCTAATTACGTTTTGGTGTAAATCGCCCAACAGGTGGCGCTGTTATGATGAATTTTGTAGGATTTACACGATTTCCCCAATAACTCTATCTTAAGAACTAACGCACGGATTTTCATCAAACTTCCGATTCAGTTAGTCCTTGATATGACTTGCTACTGATTATGTGTTGGTGTAAATCGCCCAGCAGGTGGCGCTTCTGTGCTGCCTTTTTCACGATTGCCTCAATAGCTCTATCTATAGAACTAATGGACGAATTTTCATCTAACTTCAGATTTAGTTGTATGTTGACACAAGTTGTTGTTAATTAGATTTTGGTGTTAATCACCCAATAGGTGGCGCTGCTATGCAGGAATTTTCACGATTTTCGCTATAGCTCTATCTCAAAAACTAACACGGATTTTCTCCAAACTTCAGATTCAGTCAGACGCTGACATAAATTGTTGCTGATTAGGATTTGGTATAAATCATCTAATAGATGGCGCTGCTAGGCAGCATTTTGCTGGGTTTAGACGATTTCAGCGATAGTCATATCTCAAGAACTAATGCACGGAATTTCATATCTTTAGAATCCTCATGAGATGCATAGATTGCCATTTAATTTTGGCAGTGTGATAGCGAATTTTGAAGTATTAACATGTATGAGATAGAAGAAAGGTTTGGGATTGGTACATCCGACTAGTTTATTCAATGTTATGGTCAAGATGCAATAGTGGTTGGAAACCACAATGTTTTGTACTAAAGCTGGGATTTAATAACTGGTCTACAAAATAACACGTCTTAATTTTTTTCTGCTCCGTTTAGGGTGTTCGTCTGCCAACAGCGCAAAAACTACCCAACCGCATGGTTTTAAATTAAAAATATATAATCGTTGCAGAATTTTATCGAGTCATTTTAAATTTTATGAAAATCGAATCAAAACTTAAAAAGATATTAATAAAAGTTTTCTCCATTCTATTAAATCCCATCCTACGTAATTAATTCAATGATATCACATGATAGGTCATGATTCTAGGTTGCCATGGTGATGACGCCCTTTTTTAAGATGGAATCACATTATTTCCATATTACTGAATTTACTATATATAATCGTAATAAATTTTGCATTCGAGTGCAACAGCTATCGCACCAAAATTTGAATATTTATAAAACTAGTCATACTTATCGAACGAACGCACCTCATTTGCCACGTTTGACGTACACTTTCCGTATTACTGAATTTAATATATACATATATATATACTGGGCCTACTTAAGACTTAGAAGTAGGGGAAGCCTGACGTCACACAGGGCCCCCACCCCTATTACTCTACAAATTACTTTTTATTTATTAACTCAATTTTTCGTATGCTTAAATATTTTGAAATTTCACTATCAAAATTTCGAGTAAATAACACTGTTAATATTAGACTAAAACTAACTACCTATATACAAATGAAATTAATTTTATTATAAACATAATTATACATAATCAATTAATTTTGTAAATGTCAAATATGGAGCTACAGGTGGGAATATTTGAACTTCAGAATACCTTTTATGACTTACAAATTGCAGCATAGTAAGAAAAAAATGCATTTTTTTACCCTGATTGAATTTTTTTCTAAAAATTAGTTTTGAAGAGTAAATTTGGGGCCCCTTTGCATTTCAGTGGGTAAGCACGGGCTTCACAAGCCTATCCGGTAAACAGGCCCTGTATATATATATATATATATATATATATATATAATCGTAATAAATTTTGTATTCATACATTTTTGCGTAAGAGTGCAACAGCTATTGCACTTAGATCTGATTATTTATAAATTTAGTTATAGTACGAACGCACCTTATTTGCCACGTTTGACGTACAATTTGCGAATTGTCCTACTCTTTGAAACGCATTTTAATTTTTTTTTCCTCTTGTTTACTGTATGTCTCAGATAAATATGTAACATCCTATTGTAGCCTGCTACCATGTTTATATTCCGTTGGAGGTATAAATATCTGAATGCTAATTCCACAGAACGTTTTGGAGATTGAAAGTTCTGGTGGACGACTAGTCCTCATCGAGTCCGGTAATCCGATTTTACCCGAAACTGACGCGAACTTTGATTATAGTCGAGTTGACGGTAATTTTTGTTTCGTTGTGGCTCGAGTTCAGGTCGAGTCTGTTTTTGGTTGAGTTCGAGTCGGGTTTGCTGCGTTGACCGGATTTTTTAAAAGAAAGTCCTGAATATATTTCAAATGAAAATAACTATACATTTCAGTATTAATGAGTGTATTTGTATCCATTTTTATATAAAAAATAAAATTGGTGTTAGAAGATATAATTATAGACTACTTTTCATATTTTTTATTAAAATGTAGATTAATTTCCTACCAATTCGGGTTCGGATTTGAATATGTTGAGTTCGGGTTGACGGAATTTTTTTTGTTGGGTCCAAGGAACAAAAGTTACAATCATCGCCGTGATTTTCAAATTCTGTGCATGGGGCATTCTCACAATCTTTTGACTTTTAAGTCCCTGAATAGTAATTTTTATTTTAGTACATATTCTTGTGGGGTTTTTTTTCTTCATATACTGGGGAACATCCTATTGGATCACTGCATAACAATATTAACGAGATAAATAAGTTTTGGACGATGTTGAGGGTCCAAATATCCAGGAAATTCCTATACCGTCCCGTGTCCCTGATGCTGATTTTTAAGTTTGGAGCTGTCTGTATAAAATTGTTTCAATAAAAGTAATTCGATGTAATTTTTTTCCGAGACTGGGACTATTGTTTTATATAAATATGTAACAAAAAATTAACCTGCACACATTTTTACGGTTGTTACTATTTTTTTAACTCTGTCCCTGGGTTTTAGATTCCTTACCGTCCCTCTTCTAAAATTACACAGAAAATCACTTCAGATGCATCTACAGAATTTTTTTCAAGTTTTTTCTCATGCAGAAGTATGCTAGAGAAATAATGTCTAAAATTCTTTGACAGGAAATTTACTGCAGAATTTAAATCAGCATTTAAATATTAATTTCAAGCATCGTGGCTTTATTGGTAGTCTTACCGTCCCCAAGGTTTTTTCCTGCACTTTTCGAGGTAAATTATTTTTTTTAAAATTTAATCCAATGCAAGTAACTGCTTCTAAAAATCAATGAACATTGTGGCTATCACTTAGTCTTAACATGATTTACCTAAAAATACGTTGTAATTTTCATTACCGTCCCATCCTTACCATCCCTTTTTTTTTCTCTTACCGTCCCTTTTTTTCCTATACCTTCCCCTTTTTTTTAACCTTACCGTCCCTTCTTTAACACCTCTTTAAGGCAATGTTATATCAATATTTTGTACTAAAAATACTACATTATTATTATTTCTTATTTGAATGTCCTGTGGCTACTAAGGAAATTCATTATAAGTAAAAATTTAGAAGAAAATAGAAAGTTATAGTGGTAGAATGGTCAAGAAAATTAAACTCGCAAGTTTAACTTAAACCTCCGTTAAATAAAACATTTTTCGCTGCTGACTATTTTTTCCTTATTTTGACTTTTTCTATATTTATATTCATTATTTCATTAAGGCATTCGTCTATCAGATTAAAATGTTATTTTAGCAAGTTTCACCAAATTTTTATTTCTGAAAGTCAAAAGATAGTGAGAATGCCCCCCATATCATTGACCCGGGTACAGTTCTCTTGCTAGAGGGTCAACCGCTACTATTTTTGGGAAAAACATTCTTCAACTTATTTAATGAAAGAAATTCCGAAATTAAATAATGAAAAGAAAACTAATCAGTAAAAGTGGTGGTAAATTGCTTTCTGTCACGCGGATTCTCCATCCGTAATATCATAGGCACTCCAAAACGAAAATATTTCAAATTTTTATGTCTCAATTCTGTCCATATCATAGACCAATGACGGTGAACTCGCTTGGTAGAGGGCCAATCGCCGCCATTTTCCGGGAAAATATTCTTCTGCTTATTTAATGAAATAAATTCCGAGATTAAGTAATGCAAAGAAAACTATTCAGTAAAAGTGGTGGCAAATGGCCTTCTGGCACACGAATCCTCTGTCCCTGATGTGATAGACACTCCAAATTGAAAAGATTTCAATTTACCTTTAGACTGCATCCGGAGTCCTTCCATGTAATTTGAACGTATTTCTATTCGGAGCACATGCTTTGTCTTGGTTTTGAATCTTTTCACCAAAGTATACAATATACCACATTTTTTTAAAGTTCTGTAGTTTTCCTTCATTACTTTTTTAAGTTTGCCACAATTAGGGGAGACTGGGGAGGGTTGTCCCATTTTTTTAGAAAATTATATTTTATTTTTTAAATATTGAACCTAGAATAAAGTTTCATATATCATTTTATTCGTTATGCAATCAGTTATCAAAATAAAATTGCGACATAAGTGTACTATATAAGAAACTTTAAAAATGATTGATTTTAAGCATGATAAACTAATGTTGACCCACTTTATTTTATATTGAAATATTTGTTAAGGGAAATAAAATCAGTTTTTAAAAAGGCAGGATAACTTTATGCTACAAAGCCACTGTTTAAAGTATAGCACGTGGTTATGTTTATCTTAATTTGCTGTACAATCTTTATGTCTGGAATGAAAGCTGAATATTTCTACATTACTTAAAACCTAATTACTTAAATTTCTATGATGTATTTTATTTGAGAAAATCTTACAAATTTCCCTAAAAAAATACAATTTTTAATCTGAAAACTCTTCACAACTGATTTTTCCACACCTGTTATCTTCATGAAACTAAGACTATCGTTTGAGCATTTCAGTAGCTTTGGTTACTACCTATTGGAAAAACTCTGAAATTCGTTTAAATATGAAAACTGAAGAGTGGGTCAAGCCTCCCCAGTCTCCCCTACTGGAAATTTTGTAAGGAAGAAATAGAAAGTTGTAACCTAAACAAGCTTGCTTCTGATTTGTTGTGAGCAGGATTTAATTTGTGCGACATTTGTTAACGTAAATTTCGCGCTCATTTTCGAAAAATGGCACGTCCTCAATGTGTTAAACAGGACTTACATCTACATATTATAAAATTCACTTTATTGTTTTACGTGCCTAAAGCGGCATAAAAATTCAGTTATGATAACTTGAATCCAATATTAATTGTAACATCTGTGTAACACCGAATGTTATATCCATTATTTTATTTCTTGCATATTAGAAACTGTTTCAATGACAGATATATTACACCAAGCAAAATAAAAATAAAAATAATAATAAAATAAAATAAAAACGATATACAAACTACCTGAGAAGAAGTTTTCTAATCTTCCTACAAAATCTTTTTCTTATTTTTTTCTTCCGCTTTTCCTTTCATCGTTTTCGATCTTTTGAAGGTTAGCGTAACTTTCTTTACCGTCCACTTAATGAACTTCAAGATTATGCGATAACGCTCTCCTTGAAGATCACTCAACTGCATCTAAGTTTTCGCCTTCAGTTCATTCAACGAACTTATTTGAATATCTATTTTCTTTCGTAAACCATAATGTTTCATAATTTTCTATCCGTTAAGAAAGCCATGGACTATTTTCTTCCCTTTAACTCTCTATTGTAACTTGAAAACATATCGGAAAAATCTTCGAAAAGTATTGGTATTTGAACCTTTTATATCACAAATTATGAATTAAAAAACCCATCTCCCCGAAACATTTTTTTCCTTGCATTACTATGATACATTAAAGGTATATGCACTAAAAATAATATATATATATATATATGTGTGTAACTACGGCTAATTTCTTGATGTGGTACTTCGAAACGCCGTTAGATCATAACGCTTGGACCAAAATCGAGACTTAGAAAAAAAAAAAAAAAAAACTATATCCAATTTTTTTCTTATTATTTTAATTTGACTTATTATGCATATATCTAGTGCAAGTATGTCTATGATGTATATGATGATGATTCTGTTGGTGCATCATCAGTGATTATTTCGCCATGAGAAGAATATTCTACAGTTGTAACACTATCGTCCGATAGAAAGCATATCTGAAAAAAAAATTTCAAACTTTTAGTTGTAGAAAACGCTAATGAATTCATAAAAACGCTAAAAGAAATTTTTAGATTATTTTCCATTTTGTTTTATAAAAATACTATATATTTTTTTTCTAATCATAAAAATATTTTTTGCTTTATTATTTATCAATGCCATACATAAATCATGCAATATCTTCCCCTATGTTGTATCAAAATCCACCTTTCTAGCACCCACGCATCCCTAGTAAATAGATACGCTTTTATGTACCATATGTATTCAGACGATAAAAACCCAAGTAAAAATCTTGTTCAACGTTGTCCCGACAGTACTCAAAAGTACCGTTTTGAAAATTGCTTCGTAAAATAAATAAATAGTTTTTTTTTTTTTTTTTTTTTTTTTTTTTTTTAAAGCATAACATACTGTCAAGCGATCTATTTAAAATAAGGGGAAAAAATATGATAGCCTTTCCTTTAAAAGTTTAGCAAAAGTTAGGGATACCATGTCAGACAAGAAACTGGAATCAAAATTGACACTGAACGCGCCAAAATAGGCTCGTAAATAAATTTCAGCTTCCTAGAACTGCTATTGTTATTTAGTGACGGTCAGAGGAAGTATTTATTATTGATTCTTAAAAGTATTATTGGGAATGCATGCAATGAGTGTGTTTTAATTGGGATAGAAAACTGTGGTACTTTAAAGTACCGCCGGAGCATAAAGGGTTAAGGGGACGTTCTATTTCTTTAGCCTAAAATTCACGTGATTTTTTTCGGTTGTTTTAAAGAAAGCAGATACCACCTTCGTAACTTTTTGCATTATATTTATTGACATTTCATTTACGTATTTAAATTTTTATGTTTCAATATCTGAAAACTGGACAATTTCACTCCAGAATTTTTATTTTTTTAAATTAAAGTATCAACTTCCAAATACAATTATATACTATTATACATGTTTTGTCATTTGAATGCTGTAGTCTTTTGAGATCAAGGATGTATATTTTATGCGTAGGATAAACTTTTATGGAAGAAAGTGTCTGTTAACATAATAATCAGTGTCTAATAATTGGGGCTGAGATGATGGTGACTGAGGTGATGTTTTTGTCTTAAAAGCTGCACAGCCATTTTCTTGAATCATTTTGCCCATATGTAAATTATTAAATGTGCCATGTGACATTTGTATGTTACGTAAATGAAGTTGCAATAAACTTTTTGTTTATAAATAAAAAGTTAAATAGGGGGGCATGAATGATGCTATAAAAAAATACTCATCCCTATTCAGAACAAAAACTAAATATTTCTAAATATGAAACAAAGAGAAAAACAACTTACCTTCATCCATGGTGGCTAGTTGAACTTTAGTTGCTGTTGCAATGGAAATGATTCTGCCAGCGCCACCTAGTATCTGTTAACCTAAATGTGTGTTTAGAGGGACTGATATGATGGTCAACCTCAGGGACAAATATATTTAATACGATATTTTACTATACAATCTATACAAAGAAAAGATAATTATATTTCCCATACTGTATATATATGGGTATAAATATATAATAGCAAAAGTTAATAATATTTATAGAAATGTTTACAGCATACATTTAATATTGGATATTTGTATCTGGGGACAGGGACTGAAATGATGATTTCGCTTGTTTAAAGCTCAAAACTAATTATTTATACATCATTATATGTTCATTTATCATTGGTAATTGATATAACAAATGTTAAAATGTATTACGTTTTACAGTTTTTGGTTTTAGTATAATTAATGAAATATTATTGGCAGTGGACGCAAATTGTCCAATTTTCAGATATTGACCCTTATGTTGGAGACACAGTACCTTTTAATCTATTTTTTCAATTTTGAATAATACTGTAATATCTGTGGTAGCATTATAATAATAAAATAATTTAACATAATTAAAAAAAATATTCCAGAACAGCATAATTAACTAAAATTTAATTTTTTTAATTAACTTTTTAAAAATCTCTCCTACTTTTTAAAAATATGATATTTCTGCTTATTTCCCCCCACATTCCTTAGAATATACTACATTAAACTGTTCATGGAATTTTAGATGCATAGAATATTACATTTAATGTGATTTTTTTTCTCTTGTGCATAGTAAAAAATCAAGGAAATTCAGCAAACTCATAATTTAAATATAAAGAAAATCAAACGCCTGTCTGAAGTAGGAAAAAAGGCCTTAGCATTTATTGAACAGGCCAGTCATGAAAATATGAACATGGCGAAAAATCAGTTTAAAGTTTTCATTTTCAAAAGTAACATGTTTTAACTTGTAACTTGTGTGAAGTTCATGCACAATTTTATCAAGCACATAAATTGAAGTTTGCATAAACACTTGCACATAATTTAGTTACATCATAAATAGTTTAAAATCATTAATCACCGAAAAATGAAAAATGAGAAAACTGTCTCATTTGTCGTTATTTATATAAAAATATTACTTATAATGTATATCATGCGAGAACATGAATAATTTTCATAAAACAGCCAGCCTTATATGTAAGTTTCTCATTTTTTGTTTCTGAAACATCTCTGCATCTGCGAGAAAACTTAATTTTTTCCTGTGCTAATTCAAAAACTGCATTTGTTTTCCTCTTTCTTTTGTTCACGCGCCTATAATCTTTTCGCATGGCCAAATTAACTCAAACTGTTATGGTTAAATCATAGCCTGATTTTTCGTCATGGAGGAAATAAAATAATTCGCTATGCTCTTGAGTAGATGATATCACTCTTAGATCACTAGTGATCTAAATTAACCAGAATGGCTGAATGGAGATGGCGTCACTTTAAACTCTCTCATCTCGCATAAAATCTTTAATAACTTCTTTATTATTAAAGATACATCTTTGAAATTTCACCAGTATATTTTTTAAAAATGTAGTTATACTTTTAGGGGGAAAAAAAAGATAAAAAAAAAGATATTTTGACCATTTTCAAGGTACTGTCTCCCCTTAACCCTTTATGCCCCGACGGTTCTTTCTTTTATGGACGCACCTATAATCTTTGCACATGGCCAAATTAACTCAAACTGTTACGGTTTATACACTTTTAATAGAAGTACCATTAAAATAACTTGTTATAAAATTAATTTAATACATCGATTAGTAGTAATACATTTTAGAATGAGTTATAGATACTTTACTTTATATTGTTCCAAAATCAAAAGTATTTTTAAAAGGATGATTTCGTTTTCATTTGCATCTTTTCAGCTTTCTTGACGTTAAAATATTGTGGGGGAAAACTTTCAGTTAGGAAATATATCTTTATTTCTATTGTAAGAGCATTATATTTGTACATTTTATTATTCTATAAAATACTAAAAAAAGATTTAAATAAAAGATTTCAGTGGAGTTATAAATATTGCACAAAATCCCTGTAAATTGAAATTTAATTATTTATTTTTAATAGGCAAAATCCTTCTAAATTTTAATAAATGATTGTATAAATCTTTTAATGTGGTTTCGAAAAGTCACGAAAAATGCTTTAGAAGATGAAATTTTCATAAATTCATAATTGAGGATATGAAGGGTTAAAAAACATGAATAATACTCCTTGTTCAATGGGGAGTACCTGCAGATGTTCGCCGTGAACTTCCAATCGGGCGACCGTTTTTCTCCTCTCACAAGCATCTGAAAAAAAATTCTTCGCTAAATCTGAATGAAAGGGCATTCAATTCTCTGGAGCTTATACCAACATATTGTATAACAAATTATTTTTTGTCAAAATGGCTGTCATTTAACCAAAAAAGGTCACTTTTTTGCCCTTTTTTATTACTATTATTATATATCTTTTTTGCCTTTTACAAGCTTGAAAACATAAGTATTCAATAAAAATTATACTTTTTTGATGGTATACTAGTTCTCGAGAAAAATTGTTGTCCAGTTTGAAGAAAATGTTTTCGAGAAAAACTCGTTTAAAGTTTTACAATTGCGTTACATTCAACGAGCGGCTTTACGTTCAACGAACAAAAAAGTTTGTAAGAAACTGGAATATCACTAAACCGTTTTAAGGCAACAATCTAAACACTTGAGGGATGCAAAAAATGAAAATTTTAAAAAATCGAAAGTTTTGCCCTAATGAAGTAGACTCCCCCCCCCCCCCCCCCAAACTTCGTGTTTGAATTTCGATCGCACTTTCTTCAATAGTATACACACGTACATATATATACAGGGTTATTCTTAATTCCCTCCTGGGTTTCGAAGCACTGTAGTAAAAAAACTAAGACGGATATAGCAAAAAAGAACATTTGAAAGAATACAGAAACAAATCAAGTTTTACTTACATAACTTCCAGGTATTCTATGTGTGACCCCTTGGTCACACGGCAGTACATCAATGCGATAGTCCAGTTCCTGCCACACTCTACTCAACATGGTATTATCAACGTTCTTTGAATTTATTGTACTACACATGAGTTGTTTTATCAGTTGGTCCCTGTGTTCGATATATCGTACGAAGTGCTCGCTTCACCAACACCACTGATTCAGATTTTGCAAATTCTAAGACACAAAACTCTTTCTGTTCTCCTGTAAACGCTATTTTTATTTATTAACTGCCTTCAGTGGTTCATCAGCAACTGCTGACAATAAAACTTGATTTGTTTCGGTATTCTTCCAAATGTTCTTTTTCGCTGTATTCGTCCTTGGTTTTTTTTGTTTTCCTAACTTAATAACCCTGTATATATTTTCTGTCACCCAGTCAGTGTACCTGTACATATCGGTTTTCATACTTTAATTCAGCGTGGTCTATCTGAATCAGCATTTTCTTACAGAAATCTCGCCTTATTTAATCTCAGAATTTCTCCGATTAATTAAGGCGAAAATTTCTGTAAGAAAATACTGTTTCCACGCGGGGCGCAGTTGGACCGCTGGATTTTCTGCATGAGGGATAAAAATATATTTGTAACATCAAATTAAGCGTAATCTTCTACTAAAAGTTAAAACAATGTGACCTGTTGAAAAGCTATTGATATATATGCATTTATATTGAAAAAAAAATTACATTAGATATACATGGTTCTTGATAGAACGAAAATAGGTATTCCTGAAAAGTTAATTAAACTCACGTAAGGAAATGGGATATTTTTTTAACCTAAAAATGATAAATAGAAAAAGAAGGGGTTTTCTTAAAAATTGAAACCAACATAAAAACTTAAAAGTTGGCTGAGTTATTTTATCTGTTTGCTTGAAATGTTAAAAATGCAATGGAAGAGTTTAAAAATAAAAATTTTGTATGCATTCGTTTTGACATATTTTAAAAAGCTGTTTTAGCGTAATTTACTCTACCGTCCTTCTAGATTATGCGATAATGCTTTCCTTGAAAATCAACCAACTGCATCAAAGTTTTCACCTTCATTTCATTCACTGAATTTTTCTCTCTATCTCTGAATATTTGTTTTCTTTCATGAACCATAATGTTTCATAATTTTCTGTCTGTTGAGAAAGCTAGGGAGTATTTTTCTTTTCCTTTAACTCCCTATTGTAATTGCAAAACATATCGGAAAAATCCTGGAAAAAGTATTGGCATTTTAACTTCATGTTTGGATTTCGAACGAGTTACTTTAAGTTAATTCGACTCATGTGAAGAAATACAATACTTTTTCAACCCTAAAAAAGGTAAATGGAAAAGATTTTTTTAACATTAAAAACATTTTTTTCCCCTCGAGCTCAACATTTTCTAGAATTGCTTAACATTTAACAAGAAAGAGCAGGCATAGATCATGAAACACTTTTTTCCACGTCCTGAATACTGTAACCCAACTTCGTCGTTTAAAGAGGTGAAAGAAAATATCTATGTACAAAACTTAGGTAACTGGTTCTTTTATAGTACTTAATTCAGTTTTGCTGTTTATCCAAATTTTGAGATATTTCCTTCAAAGAATTTTTTGACTAAGATTCTCTTAAAAGTTCTTCAAGATTTTTTCATTTGACTTATTTAAAAAAAAAAAAAAAAAAAAAAAACAGTCAGCAGGATCAGGTATTAAAAAAATGAACTGTAATATATTTTTGAAAGAGATAGTTATTAATTTAAATTTTACACGGAATAGAATTTCTTAATATAGGATAGTATTACTTAAGACATGTAAGACAAATACATTTTATAATTATTTGTGTATTTTCACCAAAGTTTTCTCCAAACTCGATAGATTGCCGCCAAAAATACTCACTGTTCATGCCGGCTTTTGAGCATCGAAATTGCATTTCACTGCAGAGCTTCGAATAATTAAAGTTTACCTGTAAAACTCCTTTCACGGCAGAAATACTCAGAATGCTGGAAAAACATTTTTTTTCATGTCTTTAAATTTTACACGGAATAGAATTTCTTAATATAGGATAGTACTACTTAAGATATGTTAGACAAATACATTTTATCATTATTTGTGTATTTTCACCAAAGTTTTCTCCAAACTCGATAGATTGCCGCCAAAAATACTTACTGTTCATGCCCGGTTTTGAGCATCGAAATTGCATTTCACCGCAGAGCTTCGAATAATTAAAGTTTACCTGTAAAACTCCTTTCACGGCAGAAATACTATGAATACTAGAAAAACATTTTTTTACATGTCTTTGAATATCTGACGTTTAGTATGTGTAGTTAGATGTATATTTAAATAAACTGGTGAGGATTACTAATGAAATTTATGCAGTCAAACTCTGCTATAGTGAACACCTAGATTATAACGAATCTCTACATATAACGAGCGAAAGATTTGCCCCTTCTAGTTTGCTATACACATATCTTACACATCGGATATAACGAACACCTGTATCTGTATAACCAAATTTCAAGTCCGTGAAGTTTTTTTTTATTACGGGGTTCAAATGCATGTTTTATTTTAAAACAAATAAACTATTTTTAAATCGTTTTGGTTATAATCTTTTTGTTTCAGATTCAATTTTTTTTTTCGAAATCCCATTTAGGTTTTTTAAAATGTTTTTATTTGGAATAACGCTAATTTATACAATACTATTTAAGAAAAATATAATTCAACAAATATATATGTATATGTAAGAGGGTGTATGTAAAATAGAATAAATGGGTAATGTGTATGTCTAAATGTAAATATATCAATTTAAATTTGTAAATACATTACAAAAGGAACGGAATGAATCTGTATTTTGTTTAATGTTAAAACGATATAAATGTATTGGGTATAACGAAGATGAATCATCTTCCCCCACCCTCTTCCGATTGCTAAATCCATGTTAATTCATGGGAAAATTTAATTAGACGATTATTCATTATTTTATATAATTATCAAAATACGCTTTCACCATCATAAAGTATGCGCTGAATGCTGATGTAGTACATTTTTAAAAATTGTCTCCTTAAGCTTTTTTTTTAATAGTATAAATAGTGAAAATTTTCCACAAGTAGAAATTTCAAAGTTTATAATTTATTTTTTCCTTAATATGCAAAATCTAGATATATATTTGTTTTGTTTTTGTAGCGCACTAAGTCAATATCAAACGCCTTTTTTTTTTTTTTTTTTTTTTTTTTTTTTTTTTTTTTTTTTAATGATGAAACCGTATTTCGATAATTATGTTATTTAATCAATGATCATCTATTTTAAAATTTTCCCATACGTTATCGTGGAATTTCGCTATCGGAGAGGGGAAAACCTGTATCAGTAAGGAGTCAGCGTAATTCTTGTAAGAGGAAGAACAATAGTAACAGCAACAAGCTATTATATTATACATCTTTGTTTCTGATAAAATTGTTTTTGATCTCAGAAAGTATTTATTTTCTCAAAGAAGGACTTTTTACTATTTACAAACTGTTAAACTGCTTCAATTTTTATCCCCTGCCCTGGAAATACACTGGCGGGAAAAATTAAAAGAACACTTGTAAAAATGTTCTTTATCTTAATTCTAATAAGTTAAGTCCAATGAAAGGTACTAGTTTTGTAGGTCAAGGCCAACGAGTGATATCATTTAGTCCAATGATATTGTCCTACGCTAAGAAATATGCAAACTTCATAATATGAATACACCAATGAAGGTGTGCGAAAAGAGCATCACGTGACTCCAGCGGTCTGTAAAAAAAGAAGAATCGGACCCACCACTCTAGCCTGTCTTTCTCGTTAGCCTCGCACTTGTGGAAGGTGGAACGGATCCTATGGGGAGGGATTTTTCTAATATCTCGTTTGCATTTCTACATTTTTAAATAATTGTTTAACATTGGATAGCCGAGATCCGTCTCTAGATGGCACCTTTTTTACTTTTTCGATTTTGGTTGCAGATATTTTTTAGAATGTCACTTTTATTTTCGGAACCGGTTTTGAAAGTGAAAGTAACTTTATAAAAAATATCTGCGACCAAAATCAAAAAAGTAATAAAGGTGCGATGTAGAAACGGGTCTCGGCTATCCAATGCAAAAAAAAAAATAAAATAAAATAAAATAAAATAAATAAATAAATAAATAAATAAAAATAAATAAATGTCGAAATGCAAACGAGATATTAGAAAAATCCCTCCCCGTAGGATTAGCATTAGCTCGTGAGTCTCTTCGCGAGCAGGGACAGGAGCCTTAAGTGTGAGAATGGAAGAAGAGTAAGCTTGTAAAGCTAAAAAAGTTGCATTTCGCTCATGGGTGTTCACACATTTTACACTTTTTTTTCTACGTATCTCTTAAAAGTTGTAAGAAGTAACACAAATTTCCCTTACGCACTTTATATCACCATTTCCTATATTCTTATTTAAATTTATATTTTACTGAAAAAGGATATTCTGCATTTTGAAGATATGCCAGACATGAGAAAGTAAAGATCTTGTGCAAGCAATTTTAGCTGCAAAATTATTCAAGTTACATGAGTTTTTTATATTTGTTCCGTAATTCTTTTTCCCGTCGGTGTCTATATATTTTATGTATCTAGCGCCGCCATTTATTATTTATGGTTGACAGACTCCTCCATAAACGATTTCACGCAGTGAAGCACGTGCAAGATTATACTTAGTTAACTGAGTTACACTTACCTAGAAAGCAAAACAATGTCACGAGGTGAAGTTTTGATGGCTTCATGCTTGAATCTTTGTTGCTTTTTGTAATAGTTTGATATTCGCGGTAAATTCTAATTAGTAAAATAGTTTTATTCGTAATCTGCTAATGCGGAATTAGAGAACAAAATCGATTTATTAATTGACAACAATAACAAAAATATATTCAATGATCTACTGTTTGTTTCTTCGCCAGTTATGAATTAAAAGAGTATAGTAACTCAATTAGATTTTTGTTTAATATTTAGTAAAAAAAAAAAAAAGAAGAATTAATAATATATTAAACAATTAAAACATGGTAAATATAGAGGCTTAAATATCCTCTGTGTTAAACATGTGTGCTGCCAGAATCTGATCCAATCTTCAATTTTAGAAAAAAGGATAGAGATGATTAAAACAAGATTGGACAAACTTTTAAGAGGTAGTAAAACACACTAAAACAAACAATTTTTGATGATACAGTAGAATCCATTTTTTTCTGTCGAAAATTCATTTCTCTTCAAGCTCAAACATGGATTTTCGTTCACAATTTTAACAATAATAAAGATATCTTTGTAATGGTTTAAACAGTCTAACTTTGCTTTCTCGGAAACTTGACAGCTTCAAGAGAAAAACTGAAAATGACCACTATTCGCGACCAAACAGCACTAAGCAAGACACTCTATAATTTAAAATATACCTGATTATATATGTAATGACGACTTGGGGTGAGATAACTTGTACATAATAGTTTGACTCGGGAACCTCTTGGTGGGTCGAACACATTTATTTCGTTGCTCCATCTTACAGCCCGATTAGCGAGTCCGATCGGAGGTCCCGCGAGCCATTTACGCGAGTAATTTCAGGAGTTACATGGCCGTTGGTTCTGCAGGCCTCTCAAATGTGAAAAATATCCTCTTTTTCGAGCGCCTTTTAGCTAATATCTTGGGGCTTGTCATATTTTACAGCAGAGGGCACAGTTGTAAACTTGGGAGGGACATTTCTTTAATTGGTTGATTAGCTTTTGATTGATACGTGGTCAAGACCCGCACAATTTCCGGGATCTTTGACGTGCCAGGTCTTAACCACAAATGCCTACAAGAAGCACTTAGACAAGCAATTTTAATCTTAAGGACCGTCCGGAAATGAAATCTGAAAGTAATAAATGTTAGGCTGGAAAAGAAAGTTATCAGGGTCAAAACCGCTTTAACCTGTTCGGGACAGGAGTGCATATATTCACCCTCAAAAAGTGTTTAAAACGCTTGAGTTTGACACCAGTAAAAAAAAAAAAAAAAAAAAAAGTAAAAATGATTTTATTTAATTACGACATTTTCGTGACTTATAAAGTTAAGTCAAATAATTAACAAAAAGTGGTGCCTAACAAATAAAATTCGTGTAAAAGATGCGGTCCTGAACGGGTTAAGCTTCAGAATTAAAGTTAAAAGATAATAGCTAGGACTTTTAATTTTTAAATTTAATTTAAAAAAAAAAAGGTTTAATCTTTATCCTTTCATATATACTGTGTGACTCAGTGAATTGTGCACATCCAGCACTTCCCATGATTTCACCACATTTCATGCAAAATAAAGTTATTCTATTGAAATTTTCGCTAAAAAAATTTTTCATTATTGTTATGAAAATCCGTGTTCGGCTTGGAGTGACATATCCTGTATTTTTGAATGAAAAATCGGATTAGACCTTGATTTACTATACGAAAATTGTTTGTTGTGGTGTACTCTGCCATCTCTTAAAGTTCGTCTTTTTTTTGGGGGGGTGGGGGGGGTGGGGGGGAAGGGTCATACGGTATACAGGGGGTTCCAAAATTCGACCGACAAATTCAGAGAGGATATAGTCGGCATCTACCATAGGACATGGGGTCGCAAACCACGTATTTAATAAAAAATACAGTGTATTTCATCCTGACTCAATTTTGGTTTACGGTAATGACTTTCAGAAAACTGAAGTATATTATAACAAAACATTTAACAGACATTCTCACCTTTGTTGTAAATGTGATATCACAACCAAAAGTGGTAAAAGTTTGCATTATATATTCGCGCCAGCAGTATTGACACATGACGCCCCACATTTTGGACTGTGATAATCAGTTCATACTTTATCGTCGATTGCTTCAGCAACATGTTCTTCCAGATCTTTTCGTGATGTTATCACATTTCACGCAAAACAAGGTACATATTACATATCGTTGCATTTTCATTGCAATGTTTTTATTTTTCTCGAAATTATTACCGTCAACCCGAGTTCAGTTAGGATGATACACCTTGTATTGGTGACTAAGTAAGTGGTTTGCGACCATCCCATGTTCTATGGCAATTTTTCATCCTCTTGATGCCTGTTATCACCCACCTGAATTTGCCGGTCGAATTTTGGAACACCCTGTATTTTTTTTTTAACCATTTGGAAAAATGGTTATTGTTCTCGTCAGGGTAGGAAATGAAAAGCATATCTGAAGGTTTTTATTGGTTTAATCCGCATTTTATTCGTTTTGTGATTGGTCTATACAGTAATCTGTATTTCCCGTTAGTTTCAACAGAGATGGACAACAGAGTGTTGCCACTATGACAAAAAAGTAATAAAAACTACAAAAAAAAAATTTAATAACTCAGAAACAAATTGAGATACAGCTTTCAAACAAATTGCATTTAAAAGTACATTTTTTTCTCTACACGACGATGTAAAAAGTAATATTGTGGGATGTTTAAAAGTTTAAGAATGAAATTTCATTTAAAATGTGTCATCAGATTTCTTGGAAGTCTGACAACGGAAAAGCCTTTTCCCGAACAGCCAATGAAATGCTTGGATAATACGCAAGTTTCAGGTGGATAATAACTAATGAAAATGACAGAAAATGAATAACAGTTTCTGCCAAAGAGTTAATTTTAATTTGTAAGATTTTCACGTGCAAAAGAAAAATGGAATAAACCAATTAAAAATAACAAAAAAGATAAATAGGACAGGAATGAATACATATAAATCTTTCACACCAAATACGAGTCGCAGGCCATCTCTGTCGCTTGGAATTTTTACGTGTAATAACACTATTAATGTTTAATTCATGGCGTACGTAATGTATGATCAACTCCGTGCGATTTTTTTATGTCTTAAATTTTAGTCTTTGAAAAAATTATTTTCCAAATGGTCGTTGTAATTTGTTAAATTGCTTTTTTTTTTATTATAGTTTTTTTTTTTTTTTTTTTTGGGGGGGGGGGGGGGGGTAGGGGAGCAGGATTAACCCTCTCTTCCTTTGAAAGATTTATAGGCAATGATTAATATAAGCATGTGCAAGAGCACACATATCATGCATGGATATTATTTTAACTGTTATCCTTAATAACGATTTTTTGTCATTGTAAGAATATCATGAAATCTATTTTTGCTTGATTTTATCATTGTCTTAAATAGTTTTAATTTTTTTACTTTGATTGTCTGTCTGTCTATTTGTCCGTCCTTGAATTTTAAAATCATACTATAAATAAATACATACGTAAACGTGTGAGGAAAATTTAGGAACATCATAAAACCAAAATAGGAACTGTTTACTTGCTTTATAAAATAGACGGGGTGGAACCCGCCGAATCTTAACGAAAGAAAATGCCTCAAAAGGAACTGATACATTGATTCGTAATAAACCTACAAAATTCACCTTACATTGGTCAGCGTAACTCTTAAAACAAATATTATTTTAACCTAAAGCTATCAAAATACTATTTCCACAAACTTCAGTTGTTCAAATTATTGAAAAATTAAAATGATGAAGTCATTAATTGAGGTTCTTATATGTTTGTGGTATTACGACACAGTCACAGAATTTTTTCCCGATGAAATCTAAAACGTCATTTTCACCGTCTCAAAATTTACCTGGTCACTTCTCATATATGTATTCACCATTTAAAAAATAGTTTAACATCCATCATATTATTAGTAAATATATATCTAAACTTTAACTCACGTTTGTCAACCAAGACTTTGCATGTGAAAATGTAAAATATTGTTTTATAAAATAAAATGATCGTTTAATTTTAATTATGATGTAATTTTTACTCACAGAAGCATTTCGTTTAGCGTCTCAAACTCAGAAACAGCGGAGTAAAAAATATTGAAATGACAGCTTAATGAGTGAAAACGCGTGATTTTTAGAGCGTGAATCCATTTTCTGTTCAAAAAATTTTAAAAGTTAATTTTAATTCTAATGAGAAAATGACATCAATAAGGATATAGTGAATAAAGATTAATAAACCGCATTATTTCTCTTTTCTCTTCAACAATAAAGTAATCCGATTGCCACCATTTTAAAGAAATTTCATAAAAAGGCTTTTAAAATTAAATTAAAAATATAAAAATGGGATTATTTTTTTTAAATAGCTAGTATAAATGAACAGCTTTTATTTAAAAAAATAATTATAAAAGTCGGTTCAGCAGAAAGCTCAGGCCAGATGACTCAAAAACAGCCTTGTTTTTCAAATATATACATTATTTAACCCCTTGAGGGGCAAGCAATTACGTTTGTGAAATGCTGAATTCTCACCGGAATCTTTGAAAAATTCTATTTCAAAATAAGTAAAAGCAATTTTACGGTTTTTTTCCACCAAAGTTAGAAAAGTAAAATTTAATAAAGTTTTTCTGGTGTAAAACTTCATTAATCGTAGGTGGTATATAATATATACCGGTGCACCTCAAGGGGTTAACGCTCTTCATCCCTTTTATTTTCAGTTTACAAGTATCGCATGAAAAGAAAAGGTTAAATTAATACACATTTACTCGGGATAACAGGAGTTTCTAATATGATCTTTTAAATTGTATGGTGAATTATAATAAATACATAAATTATAAAATTTTAAATTTTATGTTATTTTTATATTATATTATAAATATTATTATATTATAAATATTTTATGTTATATTTATAAATTTAAAATTTTATATATATATATAATGATAAACGTAAAGAATTTAAATTCAAAGTTAATACATTTACAAATTTTAAATCTTGTCTTCATCATTCTGTATATCGAAATATACTACTTAATCATTTATATAGAATAAAATGTTTATGTTCTTCTCATCTAATTAACAATAATATTAAAAAACTAATTTATGATGCATTAAATCATGGTTTTCCAAAAAAAACTCATATATTCATTAATATACAATTAGTACTTACATGATCTGTTTTTTGTTTTTTAAATTAACACATGCGTAAACAAAATTACAAAAAAAATTATAAAATAAAAAAAATATTTATAAAAAATTAAAAACTAAAATGATAATAAAAAATTTCTATAGGATGGTTGGGTGGGTAGATGTTAGAGTACGGAGGAGGGTGGTGTTGTCTGGATAATACGCAATGGTTAATTTAAAAAAAATAAAAAATAATAATGGGGCTTTAGTATTATTACTACATTTCTAATACGTATTTTATATGGATGTTGATTTGATGTTTTATATGTAATTGGTGACTTTTCTTTTTATTTCAATTCATATTAAATTTAACTTATTTAATCAAATTCAATATTAACTTGTTTTTAAAATTTAGTCTACTCAGGACGATATCATATTAATTAATAATAGTATACCATCTTTTTAGTGATTATTATACATATAAGTTTATTTGATATAACTAATGTTATACTATATGTATTAAAATTGGGTAAATAGTTTTTATTATTATTCCTCTATACTTTTTAATATTGTTTTATTTTCAACTTTGTATTCCATGATTAATTATCGGTTTAATTTGTTTGATTGTCACAATCATATTTTTTTTTAGCTTTTTTATGGCTAATTATGAAGATAATTCACACACTATATTTGTGATCTTTAGGATATTGGGAATTTTAGAATCTGACAATCTTCTATAAACATCCATTTTTTATTTATTTATTTATCTATTTTCTTTCCTGTTCATTTTTTATATGTAATGGTAATTATTCAGGTTTTTCCATTTTATGCCATTTGATAATGTTCTGTTTTTATCTTGAGACTATTCTTTTGGTTCTATTGGTTGTTCGGGTACAGGAAAAAAAAATTTCAGCTTTTAGCTTTTTTCTCACAGAAAACAACCGATTTGCTTATATCATTGAATTCTGTACTCTTTTGAAAACGTAATTCAATATATAAGTTTTTCAATTTTTTTGGAATCCATATTCTTCTTTTTTTATTCTTCCTTGTTAATTCTTGTAATTAAGTATAAGGTACTTTATTTTATACATACAGTTATATATTATAGGTTTGTGGCATCCATTTTTATTGTCAATTCATTCACAATAATGCGGCTTTTGATGATGGTCGGTAATGTTTATTTGATGGTTATATATATATATATATATATATATATTGTTTTATTTAATTTATGAAATATTAAAGTTATGCATATATATATATATATCTTACGTGGCAGACAGATTTCGGTCATCTGACCCATTTTCGAAGACGAATACTTGTTTTTCTTTCTGTCCAGTTTTAGAAGAAATCGATTAGTTTGAGTTCAGTGAACTTATCGGATCGCATGCGATTAATCGATAAAAATTATTTTAGATTCTGACCGGTAATAATCCATGTTCTGATAACGTGAACTATTATAATAGTTAATATTTAAATAAATGATTTTCAGGTTGTTAGGCGTGGTCTCTATAAAAAGCGAGTACGAGTATTTCCAATTTTTAGTTTATTTTGATTAAAAAACGAATATTTTGCAATAAATTCAATACTTCGTTGATCACATATATATTTTTTCTAAAATATCACAAATCGTACAGTATTACAAATCGTATTTGTTCTAAAAATACGATTTGTAATATTTTTCTAAGCTTTTTGTAATGCATGACATTAAAGAAGGCGTAGGGTCAGGTAGGGTAAATTATAGTTATAAAAACAGTAGGATTTTTTTTTTTAATTCATACTTTGCTTGCCAATACATTTTATTTTAATCTGCAAAAAAAAAAAAAAAAAAAAAAATTACAATGAACGTGCAAATGAACATTGCTCTCAACATTTCAAGGTCAATTTAAACAGTAAAATTGCAAATTATCACTGGTAATGGTATTTTAAAACACATTGTCAATTAATTAATTTACCCCCATGCCGTGTGATAAAATAAGTAATACTTATTTAAAGCTTTTTATTTCTTCAAGTAAATAAATAATTGCGCATGAATCTGTTTAACCCTTTATCTACTGACGGCACTTATAAAGTACCATTAAAATAACCTGTTATAAAATTCATTTAATGCATCGATTAGTTGTAATACAGTTTAGAATGAGTTATAGAGACATTACATTAATACAAAAGCATTATTGGTTACACGAAACAAAAATATTTTTAAAAGAATGATTTCTTTTGCCTTTGCATTTTTTCAGCTTTCTTTGTGTTCGGGAAGGGGGGGGGGAATTTTTCAATTCGGAAATATTTCTATATTTCTATTGTAAGAATATTATATTTGTACATTTCCTAATTCTATAAAATACTAATTAAAATATTTAAAATAAAAGATTTGAGTGGGGTTATAAATAATGCAAAAAATCCCTATAAATTCAAATTTAATTAATCCTTCTAAATCCTTCAATCCTTCTAAAATTTATTAAATGATTATGTAAATCTTCTAATGTAGTTTAAACAATTCACGAAAAATGCTTTAGAAGACAAAATTTTCATAAATTCATAATACAGTACATAAAGGGTTAAAAAGGTTTCTTAGAATGCTGTATTTATTAAACAACAGATTTAAGGGATGAAAAAGTCTGGATTATGATTCATTGGTGCATCAGAATGATCAGCACCAATTTGTGATACATGAAACATCTCAGGAAACATGAAATAGGATCATATCCACTCTCTTTTGAGAACTTAAGGGGACAAGGGACCTTCAAACTAATTTTTTTTCACTTTAAATACTATTCAAGGGCACACTATATGCATTATGGCATATATTTATCACACAAGAAATTAAAAAAAAAATTTTTTTTGATAAAAATTAGGAATTTTCCTGAATATTTTAAGCATTACGAAGAACTTTTCAAAATGTCCCATGCGCATTCCATATCAATTAAAATCCCGAATATTTTTTATTCAAGTTTAGTTTATGTATACAAATAAAACTGTGCATAGAATTTTCTATATTTGAATATAACAGTTTAAAAAAAAAAAATCTATACTTTATGAAATTTTCAGCATTTTTGCATCCCATTTCTGCAATTAATAACTACCTTTAACTTTTCCTATTATATATAGTTTCATAAAAACTATATTTCTTGAATAATATTTAAAGTGAAAAAAAATTAGTTTGAAGGTCCGTTGTCCCCTTAAATATGTATTCCTTATTATTGTTGATCGCAGGAAACATCTAATTTACTGTATTGTTCAGAAACTCAGACCTAACATAAAATTTTGATTATTTGTTCGGTACTATTACTGTACTTAAATTAGATAACTTTCCCTCTTCTAAAAAAATAAAACCTCACCTAAATAATTAATAACTTTTGTTGGTAAGACTTTTAATGGTAATTTAGTTATTAATTTGGGGTTCTATTTTTCTTATTTTTTTTATGTCTCTTTTTAAAATGTCTTATATATATAGCAACTGGTACAAAGTAAGCATAAAGCTGACAGCTGCATGTTTTAATTTACTATATATTAATTTATCAAATCCAATTCCTTTTTAATAAATTTATTAAAGTAAATATTTTTAGAGCCACTATATTGTTTAAATGTCAAATGTTACATAAAAAATACAGTAAAATTATTTTTTAAATGAAGAATTTGCTATTTATTTGCTAAGTCTAACAATGTAATTATTTTTATCATACATAGGTTTTTCTGCTATAAAATATTAATTTTATTTCACTTAGTAATTAAAAAAGGCATAAAGTTAATCCTGAATAACTGTTTAATGTTGCTAACAATGGATAAGTAAGCTGAAAATAAGTCCTTATTTACTTTAAACCCAAAATTTTTCTTATCATTACAATAAAGTCATATTATCCAAATTTTTAAAATGGCTACAAAGTATAAGAATATGACAACACATATTTAGTTTTTCGTTGAAAAATAATAACTGATACCTATATAACTATAAAAAACTACAATTTGTATTTTTTATAAATTTATTTTTAAAACCTACCTGTTTTACACCATTACTTATATTACTCCACCTGACTCTAGATCACAGAGTTCTTATCTGAATCTCTTTTTCGAGTTAATATGCAGTATATAGTTAAATATATTAACAGTCTAAACCGTTTTAACCCTCCCATTCAAGCTAACCTCAATGGTTGTGTTGTAGAACAAATCCCCAGTCAACTGCGCATATTTTTACTTCTTTATTACATATAAACCTCATACAAAGTTCAATAAGACTTGTGAAATATAGCAATATATGGAAGAGACATTTTCTTCTCGAATATTCATCTGAAGAATCAACCTTTGACATTCTTTTTTCTTTTTATGAGTGGCAGAAGATTTTCTCAAAGACTTATTTCCCTTGGATCCAAACAAGAACGTGACCAAAAATGTTTTTTTTTTTCTGTTGTGTGTTTGTTTAATGTTATTCGAAGTTTATTTTATCACAAAAAAAAAAAAAAAAAAAACTGTTTAATAATTAATAATAATTTACATCGCACGGAAACCTCATTTGACATTCGATTTGTAATTTTGCAATAAATGTAAGATTTTGAACAAAAAAAATCAACATTATTCGCTCTTGGGCTTGATCGATACCGAAAAATACGTAAACAGAGCTCTCGCTTCGAGCCCATATAAAGACAGAAGTATTCAATGTAACTAATTTAAACTTTCTGATATTTTAATGGTATGTTTGTAGTCTTATCTTATAAAATTATAAAATGAAGTACTTCAATGTAATGAAATAAAAATTATAGCAAAATTTGTATAACACATTTTTCGAGAAAAAAAAATGTAGGTGTCATATCACCATCCGTAAGATATGTTAACGTTGAATTGACATAAGAACCTAATTTTTGCTGTAAAATGATCAAGGAACTTTACTCTATAGAATGAATTAAGGATATAACTATCACTCAAAGGAAACCTTATTAAAAAAACTCTCAAATTTTAAATTTTAAAACCCCCTAAAAAATACATTTTTTTCCATTAAAAATACTAAAAATATTAAACTATCTAAATATATATTAATTCATTCTATAGATAATGATGTCACATGCATGCAAAAAAAAAAAAAAAATAATAATAATAAATAAATAAATAAATAAATAAAAATAAGCCATTTCATCAAATAGTTTTTTTTTTAAATTTTAATCTTACGGATATAGTCGTTAAAAACCAAATTTTGAGAAAACGTGACTTAAAGTTGCAATTAAATGGGTGCGGCTTTGAAAGTGATTGTTATATAAATGCTTATAACTCCGTTAAAAGTGCAAATATTGTTATGCGGTTTTTTGCACTGTGTTCAGAATTAATTGAATAATCAAAATAGATACTAAAAAAAGAACAAGAAAGAAAGAAAGAAAAGATAGATTTTTTGAAAGTTTTCAAGCCCTGAGCCCCCTTAATAATTCATTAAACCTATTTTAAGTGACATTTTTTTTCGTCCGTTTTAAAGTAATTTCTGCATGAGAGGGTTAAATAAGATTTTTAAATAGCGTTAACATAACTGCGAAGTCTCCCTACTTTTCAAGTGAGACTTCCTTGAAATTTTGTCACTATCTTTATTTTCCCTTGCATCATTCAAACATATCTCTCTGTTTCTTGAGTATTTAAAAAATACGTAGTATAATAATTTTAGAAATTTTCACCCCATTCCCCCAATGATCCCACCCCTATTTGATCAAAAGTTCTACTAACAACTTTTATGGAAAAAAGCTAAATCTGTTGTTACAGTACATAATCAGATGTAAATCTATTTTTCTTTAAAATAACATCAATTAGCAATGAGCGAGCATATTAATTTTCTAAACACTTAGAATTAAACGATTAGTGTTAAAGAAAATACTTTTTGAGATTATTTCTTATGCTAAAATATTTGTGTAAAATATTTCTGTTTAGAAAATTAATACATATCCACTTAAAAAAAAAAAAAACCCTCTATTTTAGCCATTGCCTCACCCTCTCTGTTTGTGTGTTAGTTTTATGTTTATCTACGTTTTTTAAACTACACACTAACCAGTTAATGTCGCTTAAAGAATATTCCTTATTTTAGTCCTCCAAAATTGGCAACTATGTATTACACGTCCGTGAATTCCATTGATAAGCAACAAATAATAATTTGATCCACCCTTAATTCAATTTATATTCCGTGTAAATCTGCTTATAATATTCCAAATGATTTCTTTCGCAAATGTTGCTGGGTTATTCTCTGCAATAGTGCAAAAAGTGCTTCCCAGTCATATAAATACTCTTAATTTCATTACATTTTTATTTATTTTTATTTTCATTAGAAGATCTAAACATAGTTTATTAGGGACAGAAAGTAAAATTTAAAAATAAATAAATTTAGTATTTAAAAATGTAATATATATCATGCAAACATCATTCCCTCACCTTTCCCCCACCTGTACTACCCTATTTTATTGCCTATTTCTTTCCATCCAGTAATAAAAATAATTAAAAATACCCTAAGCAAAATAAAGTTCTTATTTGGTACATTACAAAAAATAATAAAAATATTAATTTTTACTATTATTATATAGTCTACTCAATCAATTTTATGTTTCCCCGTGTTAGACCATCATTCCCTCACACATTGCTATTATCTCAAATATCTACCACTAATGAGCAGTACCTTCTCTAGCAGTACAGTCTAGCATCCTTCACAGAGAAGAAGCCATTTTGAGCACTTGTCAGTCCAGCAACATAAATTGGTGGTGTAAGATTTTGTGAATTTTTCGGAATTTTGTTTTCAGTCAGTATATCCGGAAGGGTTTTTATTAACAGTCATTCCCTCACACAGAATATTGATTTTTTTTGTAAATATCAAAAATTTTAATTTTATCATACATTATAAATTAAGTGTTTCTCTTAATGGAAACAGTTTGGATTTCTTCATAATTTTGCATTTTCCCCTACAACTAGTAAAAATGTTTTATTTCATCATTCCCTCACTTGTCATTCCCTCACATTTACCATTATAAGGGAATGACAAGATGAATGAGTGAATGATGTGCTTTCTGTTTAAATGGTGGATTTAGTTTCTCTGCTTAAAATTTATACTAATAGCATGTTATTTTTCAAGTTTGTGTGGCTCAAACTAACCAAAACATTTTATTTAAATTGTTCTTGGAGAAATTTATAAATACGTCACAGTAGCTTAGTAAAAATTATGCATATAAATAGAATAGTATTGATTAGCATTTTACGTTTTTTATGCGATTAAAATATATTGACTTCAAAATTTTAGGTTTATGAGATTTTATAATTACTTTTAACTGATTTTTTTGCTAGATTACTGGTGCAATTTGTTTCATAAATCTGAATTATGCTTTCACATGTTTGATTTTAATCTTAAACAAGCTCTATTACAGAAGTTTTTCTGCATTTTTTAAAACAGATTTATATTAAAATCAAAAAGTAAATAGTGATACATACATTATAGCAAAAACAAAAAGGAAAGCTTAAAAAAGAATAAGGCAAAAAAAGAAGAGAGAAAATGAAAAATAATCCTCTGAAGCTTGAAAAAATAAAGAAAAATTGAAATATTTAAAAGAGAAAGGACAAGTTAAAAGTGTAAAGGAGATGGGTTCTAGACAACAATGTCAAAAAATGGAAACAGTGGAATAAAAATTAAAAAAATTGAGAAAATATTAAGAAAAATAAGAAGATTGAGCAATTTCTTTCTCCCCAGACTCCATCAAATAGTGGTAACACAGATTCCACAAGTTTTAGTGGTTCTGAGGCTGAACGTCCTTTTTCAAGGAAGAGAGCTGGGAGAAAAAGAATTAGACGTGACAGATCAAAACTGTTTCGAGAAAATCAGTCATTAAAAGTTCAATTGTAAAGCTGCAATAGGAGATAATCAAAATACAAAAAGTGTTACTAAGCCTTACTTAATTTCTTTTTTTTAAATTTCTAAAAGTTAACTCCTAAAAGAAAAAATAACTGGAAATTAAGACGTATCATCCAAAATCAGAAAAATATTTTATTTGGAGACGTTCTGTACACAGCATTGGCATCAACTTTTAGCAGTATGGGAAAGAGTAAGAAAGGTAGACAAATGTACTACAGAATTTTAAGGGAAAATATTTTGAAAAAATACAGAATGCTACATATGACAAAAAAAAAAAAAAAAAAAAAAAAAAAAAAAGTCTTAGATATCGAAGTTTGAAGAATATTACTAACAAGGAAGCTTATCTCTTAACTTATTGTAAGAAAGGAAATTACTTATTTAATAAAGTTAAACAGGATATATTAAGTTTTTGCCAAAAACTTGGTCCAGGAAAGAAAGATTATATCACAAAAAGCAAAATAAAGAAACAAAAGAAGGCTTTTATGTTAGACACATAGATATTTATACAAGAAGTTTCTCAAAGAAGTTTATTATGTTTTGAGTTATTCATCATTCTGTCGTCGTAAAACACCTGATGTATTACTAGAATTATGTTGTGAGAAAAACAATATAACCTGCCTTCAAAGGAAGTGTGAGAATTGTAAAAGTAACTAAATTTTATAAACTATTGAGGATGAAACAAGTTTATTAAAGCTGAAAAAATGGATCTGCGAAACACAAACTATAATTAACCAAACCAAAACTAGTCAGATGTGGCAATCCCAAAACTTTCTTCTCTCTCATACATTTTAATGCTTCCTGAAAAATGCAGCTTAGCAGCACCATTGGTTGGGTGATTTACACCAATCTCTAATCAGCAACAACTTATGTTAACTTCTATCTTAATCTGAAGTTTGATGAAAATCTGTGCATTAGTTTTTGATAGAGCTATTCCAGAAATCATAAAAAATTCTGCGTAACAACGCCACCTGTTGGGTAATTTATACAAAAAACTAATCAGGACCAAGTTATATCAGAGACTAACTGAATCTTAAGTTTGATAAAAATACGAGCATTAGTTCTTGAGATATAGCTATTTCAATAATCATGAATAATGTAGCATATCAGTGCCACCTGTTGCGTGATTTACCCCCAAAAAGTAATGAGCACCAAATTATATCAAGGACTAACTGAATCTGAAGTTTTATGAAAATCCGAGCATTAGTTCTAGAGATATAGCTATTGTGGAAATCGCAAAAAATGTATGATAGCAGCGCCACCTGTTGGGCAATTTACACCAAAAAATAATCACCACCAATTTATGTTGGGAACTAACTGAATCTCAAGTTTTATTAAACTCCGTCCATTAGTCTTTGAGATAGAGTGCCCACAAAATTTGTGTCGTATACAGACAGACAGAGATTTTGTAAAATATTTTTTTTTTCGGGATCTCTGACTTCTAAAACATGTAAATCCGTCGAAAACCAAATTCGAAAATTTTCACGAATCCAATAATTTCTTCTTGTAAAGATAGAAGAAAGTAAAACGATGAGCATAATTACTACACATCTTATGGGGGGGAAAAGCCTGAGCCCCCTCAGCCATGTGATAATAGATCACCAGTTTTCATGTTTTCATCTGTTTAAATGTATTTTATTGTATCAATTCATATTAAAAATAATGTGTTAATTAACTTCTTTTGTACACAATCATTCCCTCATATCTGTTTCATCATTCCCTCACTCATCATTCCCTCACCAATCATTCCCTCACTTTTAAAATTTTTATTTTATTTTTTTGTTAAGTCAAATTTTTAAAACGATTTCTGCTGCTATTAAAATCTTCAATAATTGACTAATTGCTTACCATTTATCTAATTTTTATGAAAATTTACGTATGTATCATTCAAGTCAGACTGTTTGGCCAAATTTGCAAGTATTCTAGAGAACAACCCTGCACTGACTAAATTGACTAATATTCTGTGTGTAACAGAGAATTACTAACTACTGCTATGTATTATCCCTTTCTAATTCTATATTAACTAAACAATTGCCTGTTTTTTATTGCAGTTGTTACGTCTTTTTGCTCATGAGTTAACAGATTTCAAAGCAGTTGTAAAATGGTTGACGTTAACGTTTGTTTAGATCGGACGTTTTAACGATAACAACAAACGAGATTGAATTTATGTTTACATTCTGATCGCGAGGCTGATGAAAAAGATGCCGCATTTGAAAAAGATTCGCATTAGACTGCTAGAGTCACGTGATACCCTTTTCGTGCACCTTGATACGGAAATTCGAGCATCACGTGACTCAAGCGGAACGTTTTTTCATGTATTGCAATGCACAAGTGTGCCTGAGGTGTATCTTATAGATATTCTTTATTAAAATTTCTTTTATGTTATGTTTTTTTATTTTATTTTATTTTATTTTTTAACTCTCTGGGCAACAAGGAACATAATTAGGTAATGCAATTCTATAGTAGTAAATGCTCTGTAATAATTGATTGTAACAAAATAGATGTTCTACAACTGCTTTTTTTTTTTTTTAGTTTTTGAGTAGTTTTCGCTCTGTTTCACGTGCTCTTATATTTATAACTAATTTTTTATTTGTTTAAACATTTTTTTTCTATGAGAAACATTTCAGTCCAAAGCATTTATTAGCATTTAATTCGATTTCACATGCATCAGTTATTTGATTTTATATTGGATTTCAAAATGTGTCAGAGACTTTTAACTCTCTCATTATTTTATCAGAAGTAAATTCTGCATTCACCTTTTTCTCAGCTTTTTCTCACCTCTATCAATCAAATTGTTAACTATTTTTTTATTTGTCTAAACAAACGTTTTCACCATTCGAAGTATTTTAGTTCAAACCTCACTCTTGTGGGTTAAAGGGTTCTTACCGCATCAATTAGGATTTTATGCACCAGAGTTTTGGCTCACCGTGTATTTTATCAGAAATAAATTCTGTATCTTTAGTAGCTTTAATGTATCATTTTTAACCAACTAGTGGAAACAATGTAAGAATTATACGTGGTATAATGTGTGCGTAATGCAGAAAGGGTAATAATATATGCGTAAAATAATTTTCATTCTCGTTTTGATTTTTTTTCTTTCTTTCTTGCGTAAGCCTTCCTTCTGGTAACTCTAGTCACAAAGATAAAGCAACTGAGTGTTATTCAGTATTTGTTCTTGACAGAAGAGCGTTAGTTTCATTCATGCATTTCTAAGATATTCTTCAGGAGTACTTCGTCTCGATACTGTCATATTAATGTAATCCCGAAGCCTCAAACCGCTCGGTGTCCTCCCTTATCCCACCTGTTGTTCCTTTTCCTGCAATGTGAAGTCAAAGTCAAGGCCAGGGATGGTGCTGGCAATGCATAAATTGAAGGCCAGCCCGGTAAAACCTGTACAAGTTTTTATTTCTTTTTCCGGAAACATCGGGCCGTGTTCAAACAATGAGAAATGAAATGGATGCCCTTGTTTTGACAGAGGATGGTGTTTTTTGTAATATTTTCGGTTTGCATTTCTGCTATATTTATTCTCTGCGGGTGAGAACCGTTTTCATTCAGAACTGGTATTATTTCATAGGGAAGTGTGGTTTCCTTTTCTGTAGATTTGCGTAAATTTAATGGATTATAATGGACTTTATTTATTGTATTTTGTAATGTACTCAAGAGTTACATAAGCAATGTTTAATTTGTGATAATTTATTTACTTTGTAAGATGATAAAATTAGGTGCGAGTTTTAAGGCTCCTGTCCCTGCCGGCGAAGACACTGACGAGCTAATGCTAATCCTATTGGGAGAGATTTATCTAATATCTCATTTGCATTCCGACATTTTTAATTTTTTTTTTTCATTGGATAGCCGAGGTCCGTCTCTACATTACACCTTTTTTTACTTTTTTGATTTTGGTCGCAGATATTTTTTATAAAGTTACTTTCGCTTAAAAAAAAAAAAAAAAGTTTAGAAAATGAAAGGGTCATTCTAAAAAATATTTGCAACCAAAATCGAAAAAGTAAAAAAGGTCCGATGTATAGACGAATCTTGGCTATCCAATGCAAAAAAATTAGTTAAAAATGTCGAAATGCAAACGAGATATTAGAAAAATCCCCCCCCCCCATAGGATTAGCATTAGCTCGTGAGTGCCTTCACCGGCAGGGACAGGAGCCTTAAGCTAGGGAGCATGGCTGCAGATGCTACATATTAATAAAATAAAGGCAGTTGCAAATAGTAAAAGGTTTTAGAAGGTCTTGAACACGCTTTGACTGTTTTTAGAAAAGACATTTTCTAAAAACAATCTTGTCCATGAGTCTGTCTGTGTGTCTGTATATGACACACATTTTCTGGCGCTCCTTCCCTAGACCTAACGCCCTAAATTTAATCAAACTTCAAATTCAGTTAGACTTTGACATAAATTGGTACTGATTAGGTTTTGGTGTAAATAGGCCAATAAGTGGCACTGCCAAATTGCATTTTTCACGATTTCCGCGATAGCTATATCTCAAGAACTAATGCGCGGAATTTATCAAACTTCATATTCTGTTAGACTTTGATTTAAATAGACGCTCATTAGGTTTCAGTGTAACTCACCGAACAAGTGAAGCTGCTATGGTGCATTTTTCACGATTTCCAAAACTTGCAATATATTGCGCTATAATTGCAGTATAGATAAAAATGAGGTGTCAAAATAGTTACAATTAAACAGGCTTTCATTTAATACCTACTTAAAACTAAAAATCGATTTTTTGACCAATTTTGAGGTAAACTGTCTCCTTAATAAACTTATATCTTGCAATGCTAATTTTATTTAATTAAATTTTTACTTTATTCTAGCTGTTTTTGTAGATTTTTAATTTTTTCCGTCTGACACTACATTATTTATATTTTTTCACATTATATTAACATTATTTGTGATCGACGAATATTTAAACGATTCCCATAAAATAGTATCTACATTTGTAAGAAAAATTCTGAAGCAATACCGTCATTTCAACAAAAGTAGTTAATGCTACCCGCAAATCCATATTAATTTGTCTTGGAAGAATTAAATTACTGTAAATTGCCGAAATATAAATTATAGTTCATTGTTCTGTCTCCGTTGTTTCCTTTTACTTTGGTTAAAAACCTAATTACAAATTGAATATATAATAATATGGTAATTGAATACGACGTAATGTTATTAAAATATATGCTTATATATTATTTTTTCTCTCTATTAATATTTTAGCCTTCATTACCATATTTAAAAGAGACACTCTTCCCTGTACAAAGTGTAATCGATAAGTACAATAGTTTTATTATTTCTTGTTTAAAAACACTCTTTGAATAAAGTTCATTGACTTATTTTTTTGCCGGTTCAGACTTTTGATATTTTTTGTCATGCATTATAAATTGCTTTACTGCACGGCTCGTATTTTTATTTTGCAAAATTCGCATATTTATACATCACACTTCAACAAAGTAAAGAATGGTAACGGGATGGAAATTTATATTCCGCGTTATTCGATGCAGTTCTTCATTCTAATAATATCGGATCCTATATAAGTGCCATATATAATTGGTAAGACTTTGAGAGACAACTCTTATATCTTGTTTTGTAGCTTTCTATTTTGCTTTATAGGATTAATTAACTTTAAATTTAATAAAAGAGATTTTTATTTACTCCTCTTAAAATTTAGTTATTTTGTAATTATTAAAAAAAAAAAAAAAAAAAAAAAAAATTGCTATTACCATGTACGTCATAAGGAACGGTCATTTTTTTTTATTCAAAACTGTGTTTTCTTCTTCTTCTTCTTTTTTCTTTTTTGATCTGAAATTAATGTCCTTGAGTTATTATTTTTAAGGGGTCTTAAGACTATTAAAGCTTTATAAAAATCAATTTTTGAAAAAAAAAATATCTTTAAAGAATAATCGTTTTTGAACACTTACTAGTTGTTAAATATGGAAATAAAATTTTCCATATTTAACAACTAGTAAGTGTTCAAAAACAATTATTCTTTAAAGATATTTTTTTTTTAATTTTTTAGTAATTTTTTTTTAAAGTAATTTTTCCTAAGATGTGATTTTGGGGCATTGCGTGAAAGATACAATAGTTATAGTTAAAAAACGTTTCAATATATTTTTTCTGAAATTTTCAGAATATATAGTGTATGGTAGGCTCGACGAAGTGAAATGTAGTTTTCATATATTTTTTTTTTTTGTTGTTGTTGTTGTTAAGAAAATATCTTTTTATTTGGTGTTATATTGCTAAAATGTTAAAAATTTTATGTAAGAAAAATACAGTAAATAAAAAACTGCTGTAAATAAACAATTTTGTAAGTTCAGCATAAGCATAAAGCTATCAAGTACAATTAGATACCTTTTTTTTTTTTTTTTTTTTTTTTTACACGCAGTAATTCTTATGTAATCACGCGTGCGACCTATGATTTCTCTATAAAAACTAATTTCCCTCATTATGATCTGAAAAAGAAAATATATACATACACTATATGGCCATTGATGATAGGACACTTTCAGTTTTAGAAATTTCGTCGAATATTTAAAGATATATTTGTCGGATTTTTCTGGAATTTCAGGATTATGAAGACTATGTTCTACTTCATATTTATCAACGGCTGTTTGATCAGAAGGACAATTAGGGTGCCAACAAAAAATCAAAGAAAAATAATATAATGTTTGGGATCACCCTGTAAAATAAAATGCACGAAATGATCTTTCCCTATAGCTTACGGATATGTGGATATTGTACATTATACGTATTCATTTGTGGCAGAATAAAACGTATATTCATGGAGATGTAGCGATATTTTTAAAAAGTTCAAAAAAAAAATTGCATGTTTTTTGTTTATATCATGCAGCATTTTTTTTACCAAATTTAACGCCAGTTTCAGAAAACTTGACAAAATGTAGTGGAAATAATATGTTGTAATTGGAATGTAAATATATTAAATATTTGATGAAATGTGAGCAGTTTAATGAAATATTTTTTTTTATCGTGTTGAAATATTTTTTATCTGCGCATGCGCACACGATAAAAAAATATATATTTTTTTCATGATTTGATAGTCAACTTCTATGGAGCAACTCTTTAAAAAAAAAAAAAGCCATTCAAATATCGTGAAAATTCAGAAAGATATCGGCATTAGACTGAACTGATTTTTAGTTATTCTCTAAAAACAGCTAAATGATAAGGGGTTTTCCGTAAATTGTCATTTTTTATTTTTACTTTTTTTAAATTTTAATTTTTTATGGATGCTAAGATTTTCTTGGAAAATCACCAGAACGAGCCTATTCCAAGAAAAAAAGAAGTATCAAAATCTAAGCATTTCTTCTAAATCTACTCGTTGACATTCATGAAATACAAACTCCTTTGCTGAAAGCCAGTTAATAAAAAATGACAATTTGTGGAAAGTCCCTTATCATTCAGCAGCTTTTAGAGAGCAACTAAAAATTCGCTCACATTGCCGATATCTTTCTGAATTTTCACGATATTTGATTGGCTTTTTTTTTTCATGAGTTGCTGCATAGATTTGACTATCAAATCATGAACAAAATATTTTTTTATCGTGCGCGCATGCGCAGATAAAAAATATTTCATTCAACTGCTCATATTTCATCAAATATTTAATATATTTACATTCCAGTTGCACCATATTATTTCTACTACGTTTGCCAAATTTTCTGAAACTGGCGTTAAATTTAGTAAAAAACCCTGCATGATATAAACAAAAAACATGCAAACATTTTTTGAACTTTTAAAAAGAAACAATATATCTCCATGAATATCAGTTCTATTCTTCCACAAATGATTATATCAATATATATATATATATATATATATATATATATATATATCAATATATTCTGTATATCAATATATTCGTAAGCTATAGCGATAGATCATTTCGTGCATTTTATTTTACAGGGTGATCCCAAACATTGTTATTTTTCTTTGATTTTTTGTTGGCCCCCTAACTGTCCTTCTGATCAAATCGTCATTTATAAATATGAAGTAGAACATATTCTTCATAATCCTGAAGTTCCAAGAAAAATCCGACAAATATATCTTTAACTATTCGACAAAATGTCTAAAATTGAAAGTGTCCGATCATCAGTGGCCATATAGTGTATATATGAAATAAAAGAAGAAACGTGTATCTGTTGCTGCTTTTAAAAATCGCGTTTTTGTAATATATACCTTTTAAGATTTAAAAATGATCAAGTTTTACACAAATACAGAATACACAAATTTTGTTTCGATAGTAGTTCTTTTTGAATGGACTCTATTTTTCTTAGTATTTAAAAATCTGTTCATACGGCTGAGTTCTGTGTCCTACCGGGAGTGTATCAGTTCTTACTAAATAGGCATCATTTTTATAACTTCATTTAAATATATTCAATTTCGCATGGATATTATTTTAAAGTTTTGTACAAGCGGGTCTATTAATTTTTAAGCTAGAAAAGTTTAAAAATTCCTCCAAGTTTTTACTTTTCAAAGGTACCTGGGCCTGTTAAAAGAAATAAGTAAAATTTTGTTAATATGATTTTTCATATATTTTTTTTTTCTTTCTCTAATGAATGTTTGTGTGTATGCGACATGCGCGTTTTTCAGTAAATTGTTTCGGGGAAAAAAGTGCTTTTTTGACGAGTTTTTTAATGAGTTTTTAATTAATATCTGGATTAATTACGGGCTGGTTTTCACGAAATAAACATTATTGAAAAGAGGACAACATTTACTGTATTGGGCTAAAATATTGAAACCGGATTATGTTTATTAATGCAGGAAAATCGCCCCAAAACGTGAAAAAGCGCTAAAAATCGCATAAAAAAATTAATTAAAAAAATCTAATCAAAAGATCCAAAATCAGGTTTCGAGGTGCAAAACGCTCGCCCGCAAGAAAATTGACGCATCTCGATAAAAGTAAATTTCACAGGAGCGGCAAAATAAAATTAGCATGATTTTACTGCAACATGAAATCATGGCACTTAGCTCTTCGTGCAGGAATAAAAATGTGCATAAAAGCATAAAACCCTTAAGAATGAAGACATAGGATAAAGTTAGGAGGGTTGGGTAATTTTACCTCCCCACACAATCCACCCCTCTTATGTGGTCATAAATGGACATATAGAGTAACAAAGGGGTTTTCCTTATAACTACACTTATGAAATTGTTTGTGTAGCAAGAGGCACCTATGACAGACCTATTAGTGGAATAAAACGCAAAATGAATTTTTGCGAGATGTGTCGCTTTTCTTGCGGGTGAGCGATATATATATAGGTATCTTCCTCCCAAATTTTATAGCTCTACGTCCAGAGGTCTCTTCAGAACACAACACACACACACTCACACCCATACAGACTTCTTCCCTTATTATTATAGATTGGAGATTGCTATTAAAAATCTATCTATATTATTTTAAGAAACTGAATACTGTACTGTTTCGCTGGAGGTAAATTTTATTTTAAGTTCAATTATTTCATCGATAAATTTGACTAAATTGGCAACAAATTACCGTTACCGACGCTTTTATTATCCTGTAAAACTCTTTACCCTGCTTGTATACAGTTTCTGCTGAGAAAATGATGTTTTCGTAATAACACATGAATTAATACTAATAATAATAATAAATTTTGGTTTATTTATTACTTCTAATTTGTTATTCTACATCGACACATGACTAGACAATCAAAATGTTTTGACAATCATTGTTTCTTCATTGTTTATTAGTGTCTAGTTTTTATAAGAAATTATTTTCTCGAGATCTCATAATAGTGCGTAAACTTTTAAAATATGTGTGATATTTATTATGTCTGATTTGTCATTGTTCTTTATCAGAAAACTAGACAAGTAAAATTCTTCATTGTGCATTAAAAAAATTCTTTTTTTCTTTTTCCTCTTTTTTAAAATGCGAATTTCTTTCTTAGGGTTTCTTGCAATATTGTATTATTTATAAACAATTGTGATATTTATTATGTCTGAATTATCATTATACATCTGCATACGGCTAGACAGATTAATACGTTTGAAATTTGTTTCTTCGCTGTATATGGAACTTAACTTATTCGTTCAATTTTTACCGTAAATGCTTTTCTAGAAGCAGTGTTTTCATTGCAGTACGATATCTATAGACCTTATAAGGTCTAAGACAGTTCTTGAAGGTTGGATGCGAATGATTCCTTGTAAGTAAAGGGTACGTAAGTTTTATCTTTCTATGCATTAAAAACGTGTGATGACCATAAGAACTTTCAAATTTATAAAAATATTATATCTATGTATTTTCAACACAGATCTGTTGGATAGACAGGATATCTGCGTATCCTTCATTGATCATAAAATTTATAGTAATTTTCAATAGTTTCTAACAGGGTTCGGTGATATATATCAATGGATATCAATCTTGATATATATCATGATATATATCCGATATTTATTTTCAAAATATCATGAAGTTGATATTTTCGATATTTTCATATATTTGACACTAATTTTCAAAATATTGCGTATGATATTTTCGATATTTTCGTATAGTTGACACTAATTTTCAAAATATTGCGTATGATATTTTTGTTATTTTCAGTTAAAACAAGTGTAAGTGAACTTTTTAACTGTTATTGATTGTGTTATTCTGTAGATAAGAACTTTTGCTTTGGCAGGCCGTTTTTAGCTTTCCGACACCCCACCCCCCCCCCTTCTTCCATAAAAAAGTCTTTTCCAGCTTTACGTTTGAAGCTTAATTTTTAAATGTAGAACCAATAATTACAATATTTACTTAAAACAGCTATTGAAAGATAAATTGTCTAATTTAGAGAAGTTATTTATAGCATCATTAGAATCTTTTCTGGTTTTAGTTTTCTTTAGCTTAAACTATACAACATGTTAGAGAATGAAAAAGCACACAAGCTTACATTTATGTTAAATTATACAATAAATACAAAATTATATACAATAAATTTTGTTGTATAAAACACAAAATTTCCTAGAAACTTGATAATTAATCCCATAGTTTGTTGTTTGTGAGTATAAAGCAAATTGTGTGTTTTCAATTAGTTGATCTTCAATTTTGTAACGTAAGAGAAAAAAATACATTTAGAATATTGTTTTATTAAGTTTTCATGCTAAATGCGATATGTTTTAGTTTCTAATTCATATTAGATCTGAAAATATTTATAATTATCAATAAAATGACTGTTTTGAAAATATCGGATATATATCGAAAATATCCGATATATATCGAAATATCGGATATTTTTGATATTTTCGAAAATATCACAATATTTACGAACCCTGGTTTCTAACATAGTTGAAATGTGTTTATGAATTCCGGTTGTCTGTCCGTGCTCTAACTCGCATAAATACACTATATTGCCATTAATGACCGGCAACTTTCAATTTTAGACATTTCGCCGAATATTTAGAAGCATACTTGACAGATTCTTCTAGAATTTCAAGATTGAAAAGAACAGGTATGACCTCATATTTAGCAATGTTGATTTAATTAGGGGGCCAGCAAAAAAATCAAAGAAAAAAAATACTTGGTATCTCCCTGTAAAATAAAATGCATGAAATGATCTATCGCTACCGAATATAAATAAACAGACATTTCGAAATAGGTGTATTCTTTTGTGTAAGAATAGCACGTATATTAATAGAGATATAGCGATTTATTTGAAAAAAAAATAAAAAATTCTTGCATGTTTTTTGCTTATAGCATACAGGGTTTTCAGCCAAATTTAACGCCAGTTTCAGAAAAATAGACAAAATATAGTAGAAACAATATAGTGTAATTGGAATATAAATATATGAAATATTTTAGAAAATATGAGCAGTTGTATGAAATAATTTTTATCTGCGCATGCGCGAACGATAACAAGGATCATTTTACATAATTTAATAGTCAACTCTATGGAGCAACTTATTAAAAAAAATCTAGTCAAATATCGTAAAAATTCAAAAAGATATCGGCGTTAGAGTTAGCAAATTTTTAGTTGTTCTCTAAAAGCAGCTGAATGATAAGGGATTTTCCACAAATTGTCATTTTTAATTTTTATTTTTTTTTTTAATTTTCATTTCTTATTGATGCTTTAGTTGTTCTTGGATAACCACCAGAACGAGCCTATACCATGATCAAAAGAAGTATCAAAATCGAAGCATTTTTTCCAAATCTACTCGTTGATACTTACTAAATACTAACTTCTTTCTGATAGTCAGTTAATAAAAAATAACAATTTATGTAAAACCCCTTATCATTCAGCTGCTTTTAGAGAACAACTAAAAATTTGCTCACTTTAACGCCGATATCTTTCTGAATTTTTACATTTGACTAGATTTTTTTATTAAGTTGCTCCATAGAGTTGACTATTAAATTATGTAAAACGATCCTTGTTATCGTTCGCGCATGCGCAGATAAAAATTATTTCATACAATTGCTCATATTTCCTAAAATATTTAACATATTCTTATTCCAATTACCCTACATTGTTTCTACTATATTTTGTCAGTTTTTCTGAAACCGGCGTTAAATTTGGTTGAAGATCCTGCATGTTATAAGCAAAAAACATGCAAGATTTTTAAATTTTTTTTAAATAAATCGCTATATCTCTATTAATATACGCGCTATTCTTACACAAAAAAATACACATATTGCACAATGTCTGTTTATTTATATTCGGTAGCGGTACATCATTTCGTGCATTTTATTTTACAGGGTGATCCCAAGTATTATTTTTCTTCTTTGATTTTTTGTTGGCCCCCTAATTGCCCCCCTTAACAAATCGACATTGCTAAATATGAGGTCACACCTGTTCTTTTTAATCCTGAAATTTCAGACGAACCTGTCAAGTATATTTCTAAATATTCGACAAAATGTCTAAAATTGAAAGTTGCCGGTCATTAATGGCAATATAGTGTATACTTGGATTACCATGAGCTTGGATATGTTAATCATGTTTACGATAGGAAAATCCTTATTGAAATTGGAATCTTTAGCATTCATAGTTCATTTAGAGAGACACACACACAAAAATTCCGTTACATTATGGTGTACTGGAAAAAATATTTCCCGGTGTATTTTAATAAAGGTACACTATTTCAAGCATACTGTGATATACTTTAATGAGATGCAATACAATATTCGTTCTGTAGAATATGGAGCCCATGGCATTTATCATTCATTTACAGGAACACACAAAAGATTTGCATTACATTATAGCGAATAGGGAAAAATCATTTGCAGGGTATTTTTAAAATGTTACACATATTGAAATTGATGTCCATTGCTGAGGTGCACTAGAAGATGCTAGAATATGTAGAATACTGTAGAATACTGTAGAATATTATGTTTTTATTTAGATCCAAGTGTAGAAATATTTTGAGAAAATATTTTATCGTGCAGAACAGAAAGAAAAAAAAATTCAAAGGCGGATTTTTCAACCGAATATTCAAAAAGGAAATGATTCTGCTATCTATTGCTGTTCTTCACAAACATTATTGAACTTCCTATGAAGTTTATATGTGATACAGAAATAAAAATAGAATATGCACAGATCACTGGGGATTGTTCTTCAACAAAACCTTATATGAGGTTCTTATGCATGAGAGAGTTAAAAATGCACAGCTAATGCGTACCGTTACGCATTATTTTATTTTCATTGTATCTTTAGATATATATGTATATATATTCATATCATGTGATATATTAACCTTTTATGTACTGAATTATGAATTCATGAAAATTTTATCGTCTAAAGCATTTTTCGTGAATTGTTTAAACTACATTAGAAGTTTTACATAATCATTTAATAAATTTTAGAAGGATTTTAAAAGGATTGAAGGAGTTAGAAGGATTCATTAAATTTGAATTTATCGGGAAGTTGTGCAATATTTATAACCCCACTCAAATCTTTTATTTTAAATATTTTTCTTAGTATTTTGTAGAATTAGAAAATGTACAATATATTGTTCTTACAATGGAAATATACAAATATTTTCGAATTTAAAATCCCCCCTCCCATCCCCCGCAACGCCAAGAAAGCTGAAAAGATGCAAAGGCAAAAGAAATCATCCTTTTAAAAATATTTTTGTTTTGTGTAACCAACAATGCTTTTGGAACAAGATAAAGTAATGTATTTATAACTTATTCTAAACTGTATTACAACTAATCGATGTATTAAATGAAATTTATAACAAATTATTTTAACGGTACTTATAAGTACTGTCAGTAGATAAAGGGTTAATATTGATATTTTTATGATGATTCTTCTAAATCAGAGATATAATATCTAGTAGTTAATGATTTATATATTCTGTTATATTTTTAACGTAACGTAACAATTTTCATTTTTCTTCCTTCCAGGGATGTTTCGAACGGCACGATGAAGGAACTGAAAATGTTCCCCCAGATCACGGAGGAGCCGGAAGAGAGTCTCGTGAATCTGGAAGAAGAGCCCAAGAGCCCTTACTCTTCCACTCCTCCCCTCAACCCGTCCTGTTCCTCCTCCGAGTCGCCGCCTGACGCTCCCAGCTCGCCAAATCACGAAGTAAGACCTTCTTCCTCTAAAAATGAAAATTTCTTCTGAAAGCTTTTTCACATTTTTAAACGCCATGCATCAGGGATGAAAAAGTTTTGCGGATCCGTGATTTTCCGCTTCTGCACTTATTTCAGATTCTGTTTCAACGTTTTTGGTATCTTCATTGCTATTCTCGTATTTTATTCTGCATATATATATGTATGTTTTTCTTTTCATCCCTGATGCATAAAAGTATTACTAATAAAGAGTGTATATCGCTTTCAGACATTTAGTTGAGTATCGCTATTAGAGCTATAAGGTGGATACATTTTCGCTAAGAAATTTTACTTAGCGTTATGAGGAATTTACAGTATCATTTCAAGGATAACATACATTTCGTTATGCATGTATTAAAAGCATTTTTCTGTAAAAACTGTATAAAATAAAAATTTTAAAGATAAATAAACTAAAATGAATGCATAAAACAATAGAATATTTTTTTCTTTCTAAATGGGGGGGGGGGGGGAGTTTTGACATTTAAAAGTGTAGATTTATTTTCTCGGAAATTAATACCATGGAACAAAATTTGATTTTTAAATATCTGTGCTAGTTGTAAAAATTTTAGTTCGTACAAATAATTCTGAAAAAAAGAAACCTTTTAATTAACGTTCTTTTAACCCTTTCGAACCTGGCCTTCATATAGTAATGCATGCATGCCTTTACATTTACTATTATGTTTTCGTTATAATTATTTTTGTTATTACCAATATGTAGTAATGATAGTACATAAATTGCTTTACGTTTATTGTTATCACTTTATTTATGTTTCAAAATTAAGGAAAAATTCCTTAATTCTCTATACACCGTTCTTGAGGTTTTTTTTTTATTTAAAACGTGTTTTATTCTTTAAATTTAATTGTAGGGGCTATTTGTCCGAAACAATAATTTATGTTAATAAAAGAAATAAAAATATAAATGTAAGAATTTCATATATATATATAAAAGGCTTTCATTAAAATTCACAAAAGCGTAGAAAATATATACATATATGTTACGAAACAATTTAATGGGTGTAGTTGAAATCGTGCTTATTACGTATTACTGGAGTCATACCACATTTTAATCAGCCGTTGGTGATGTTGTAAGCAATCCTACCACTTAGCACAAGCATTGCTAGCGGAGGTATCAACTCTGAAAATATAGCAGCTGTAGAGCGATGATAATATTGGTATAGTCCAATCAAACACTTATTATTTCATTATGAAAACAAAGCAGCTTGAGTGGCGAAAAAAGGCGTATGAAGAAATATGGGGTTTTCCCAATTAAACACATGGAAACGTAGTCATAGAACAACTGTTTATTCCATCAGAACATACCAACACTGAACAATTCCCGCAGATGAGAAATCCGAGCATTTCACTCGAGCATAAACTAATGATTCATGCTAAATAGATGTTAATTTACGAAATGAATATTCCACATGGCTAAGGACACCGGGTAACGGGTTTTGTAAACAATCACAGCACACACAAAAAAAAAAAATCTCTCGTTCTGAGTTCATGCTCTCGCTATTTATGAGAATGCGCGGAGGAATTCCGATTGAAATGACAATTTCAAGCTAAACCAACGAAAATCACGAACGAGCCTCGAAGTGAAACTGGGATCCGACACTCAGCCAATGGAGAGTGATCAAGAAACGTCACAGGAAAGAATCCCAGCGCCGCAAATGGAATGATTTCGATGTGAAAAGGCTGGTGCCTCGCGGGCGGGAAAATGAGATGAAATAGAATAAAAAAGTAAAAATGGCTTTGATAAATATTCGAAAAATAAGTAACTGCGTTCAGAACTTTACAGTTTGGTAGACGTTAAAAATTAATGAAGGGATTAAAAGTTTAGATTATGTTTTGGAATAAATCTATTATTAAGATACGCGTTTTAAAAATATAGGAATTTATCTAGAAATAAATAATAGAGCGTATTTAAAAAAAGGGAAATAATGAATAGGCCGGCAATTTAGAATAATTTAAATGAATAGAAAAAGGTAAAATTTTTATATAACATATATATATATATATTTTAAATGCAGTAAGAAGTAGAAAAGTCTTTGAAAAAAACTTGAATGCACGCATAAATTACAGGGAGCTCGATTGTGGAAGATTGATTGATTTAAATGGCAATTTCTCCAAATTAGTCAGTTATCGCCAATTTGGCTTTATAGATGGCAACTTATTTTTGTCGTCAAATTTGGCAATATATCACTAAGTTGGCCAAGGTTTGGCGCTATTGTAGCAACCATGTCATTAGTACTTTTCAACAAATACTCATTGGTGAAGCTGATATTGATTTCTCCATAGGAAATCCAACTATAATTGAGTAACCATTAAATAAATTTGTCCCCCGTTGTCCTCTTAGGGATAGAATAATAATAATAAAAAAATGAATGTCTAATTCCTATATTGCCTTCCGGAATATATATATATATATTCCAAATTTCAAAGCTCTGTGTCTACAGGAAGTGGGTGAAAAATGAGTCATAAGATTTGACTGCCACATACAAACATAATTGTAAGTTAAAAGAAAGCATGTAAAAAAAAAAAAAAAAAAAAAAAAAAAAATACCAGTGAAGTCTCTATGTCTATTTAGTCTTGCTGAAAAATATTTTATCAAATGTCTTCAATAATTCTTCCTTACCTTATTATCCTATTGATAGTACGAAAAAAAAAAAAAAAAAAAAGATATCCATTAGATTTTAGCAAATCGAGTTGATCTTTTGGATAGCTACTTTTAATCAAATCTGAATCAAATATTAATGATAGAGATGATTTCTTTAAATGACAGTTATTCTAATACTTTTAGTAAGCGTAAATAGGCGATTCATCTGAAAAGATAAACAACATAGTGTGTATCTATCAAGTTTTCTTCTAAGTTGACACATGTATTAAATGTCATGGTGTGTTAACCTAATTGAATAAATTATACCTTGCGCCAGAAAGATTTTAAAGAATTTGGAAACCTACGGAATGATTTCTTCAGCCAACGCGAGTTTTTGATTGGAAGCTTTCCAAACTTTATAGTTCAACGAACCGCAAACTATATTGATTCTTTCTCTAAGTAAGAAAGATAACCTTCTTCTATTTGTTTTTACTCAACTCTGCTTACTTTTAAATTTATCTGATCTAAAATTGATTCCTGTCATATTTTTTTTTCTTTACAATGGATGTCTGCGAAAACCGGAAGTGAATCGTTAGAACTGCTGAGTGGTCATTTATTTTTTATTTGTTGTATTTGGTTATCAAACAGTTTGTTCTGTTTGAAATGTTAAGACTTTTTTCTCTGTCAACAATTAGTTTAAGTAATACGAATCTTTCGAAAAATGTACTTAACTTTTATTTGTATATTAGGATAGATTACTTAGTTTTCAAAACACTTCGGAAACTTTTCTACTTAAAGTTATAGAAGCTTTAATTAATTTAAATAAATTTCGAAAAAGGAATTCTAAAGGATTAGTTTTTGTGATTTAATTTTAAAGCTTTAAGATATACATTCTTAATTTATTATTAATGTCATGTTTAATAATTCTCTGTGATTTTTCAGACTATTTCTTTATTAAAGTTTGTCGCATACCAAGCACGTTCAGTATCATTCACTGGTTCAATGTTGTGGCTCCTTTTGTTTACTGAGCTAGTGCCTGTGCCTAAAATTCTTTTATGTGTTTAATAAAATTAAAATGCAAAGTAAAGTTTTTTTTTCAAAAAACAATATTCAAATAAAAATTCAAATTCAAAATATGAACCAAAAATAACTTTTGGTCAGTTATTTTTTTTATTTTTATTTTGTTTTATTTTAACTTAGAGCATGTGAACTTAGATATGCCCCTTAGACACAGCTCCTCTGTCTGTGGTTTGAACTTGTGTGTAAAGAGTGAACCCGTAGAAATATCTTAATTTCAAACAGCTTAAAAATTCGATTAATTTCGAAGAAAATGATTTTGAATGACCCACGGTGATATTTTAAAATTTAATTCATGTTCTAATCACAAAATTTTGTCTTTCAGTTTTTCCAATTCCAGATTAAACAATGAATTTGCTTTCAGTTCGAGGTTTTTTTTTTTTTTTTTTTTTTTTTTTTTTGTGACAGTAGGATCATTTTTAATTGGCTAGTTTATTATGCTTTTTATTTAGATGTCTAACCTGAAAAGAATATTTTATGTGTTTAGCCAACGAGCATCAGCTTGAGTTTTTGCTTGTTTGAGGTTTTTTTGTTTTCTATTAAGTATGCATATAAAAATCACATTAGTGATTTTTCTATTTATGTTGTATCATGAACGCTGCTCATGCTAAGGCCCTGCTGTGAAATATAAATATGCAGATTGGAGTGACAGGGGTGGGAAGAGGGGGAACGGTACAGTTGTTAGTACCGGCAGTGCCACAGAATATTAGGGCTCCGGTACATTTTTTGTTAGAAATTAAGCCCAGTAATATACATATATTTACTATTTAAAAACGAAGTCACATAGCCTCTTTTCAGGTGCGTTCGTAATTATATAAATACATAGCACCTATGGTTGTCGTCTGTCCCGTTCATCCGTCTGTCTGGATATAACAGCACAAAAACTACCCAACCGAATGGTTTCAAATTTAATACGTATAATCGTTTCAGAATTTTGTCGAGTCATTTCAAATTTTATGAATGATATCACATGATAGTTAATAACTCTTGGTCGCCATGGTGATGACGTCCTATTTAAGATGGAGTCCTATTATTTCCGTTATTACTGAATTTAATATATAGAATCGTAATAAATTTTGTATTCGTGCATTTTTGCATAAGAGTGCAAGAACTGTATCACCAGGATCTGAATACAGTCGGACCTCGTTATCCCGACACCCGGTTTTCACGTCACTCCGCTTATCACGTCAGTTTTTCAAAGTCCCGACTTTCTGTATATGATTTTAATGTAAATAAACTCCGTATTTTACGTCATTGTATAATTTTCAACTCCGGATATCCCGACGGTTTAGGAAAATTGTCCATTTTTCATAATCCATCTTATAAGCACGGAAATTAAGCGGTAAGAAATGTCTTAGCCAAACTTTTCACAAAAGTGTCTATTGAGATAACTACCCATTGAGATAAATGAGAAATTTTACTTCAATCCTTTATTTCAATAAGTAAACCCAAACAATATGAATGACCCATTTAAGCTCCAGATAAACGTATCAGTCTACTCGCGACCTTTTTGTTCTAGTCAAGCGGCGCTTTCTTGTGGTTACATGGCGTTTTTCATCCGACTAAAACCGAAGCATTGCATTGCATTGAAATGATCAGAAATTATCTAACATCTATTTCTGAAACAACGAATATTGATTACAATTCATTGTATAATATTGCAAAAAGAATTGTAGTAAGAACATCTAGGGATAAGCAAACCTTAGTTCATCAATATTTCATGCAACAATAAAAAAAACAAGTCGTCATAAATCTGATTTTATTCTTTTCAATTTTGTTTAGTAATAATGTTTTATTGCTTAAAACTTCAAGAACAGTTAAAAATTTCAAATTGTCTTAAATTAATTAAAAATACAGCGTTTTATAAACATTTTTCTCCAACTCCGGTTACCGTGACACCCCGCTTATAACGACACTTTGTTATGGTCTTTAGAGTGTCGGGATAACGTGGTTCGACTGTATTTATAAAATTAGTTATAGTACGAACGCTCCTCATTTGCCATTTTTGACTTATAATTTCCGACTTGTCTTATATCGATTACACACAAATCAAATGCATGATATAGTTAAAATTTGATTAAAAAAGTGTTCCTGTCTATTAATATTCATCTAATATAAAATTTTATTATTTATAAATTACGCACGCTGAAATCAAAATTTATTTTTTGTGAGTTAAATTTTTTTAAAGGTCGAATGTGTATTCTGAAAATTTAGCCTTCTTTCAGGTAATACAAAAAAAACAAAATGTTTTTTTCCTACCTTCCTTTTTCATTCAGCTGCTGTTATCACTTCAAAATTACATAACACTGTCAAGAATGTCGAGCTTTTCAGCTGTTAAATCTGTTTAAAAATATAATAAATAAATAAAAGAGGTTTAAAAGCGAGTCATTTTTAAAAGCAGCTATAACTTTCATTTTCCTTCCGGGCATTAACACGTCTTACTATTTTTAATCTCTTCTCTCTTTTCTTTCGTAATTCCTGTTCTTCAATAACTTTGTAGCAGTAAACAAAAAAATAAAATAAAAAATAAAATAAAATAAATGACAAAGCCCTCTATATCTTTTGTCATAGGATTATCGCTTAGAAAAGTTTTCTGTGTATCAAATTTAAAATGCTTCAGTCGCAAGCTACAAGATTTCATAATTGATTTCCCGTTTAACCGCAAATTACTTCGCAGTTTTCCGTTATTTGTATGTTCTGTTATTTGTATGTAACGGGTGACATTGAAGTGTAATAACAAAACTGATAGTAATAAAAATTATTATTATTGTTATTATTATTATTATTATTATTATTACCGTTTTTAATTCAAAGAAATTCCAGAAAACTTGGTACACAAACTTAAAACTTCGAAAATAAAGTTGCAAAATTTATTTGCAGATTAAACTTTGTATAACATTTGTCTAAGGTCAGGAAGTGTCCAAAGTAAAATTCATGTGAAATTAAAAAGAAATAAACATTAATTTTTTCTTAAAAAAAAACAAAAACAAAAACAAAAATGTAAAGCATTTTATCGTTGAAAACATCTCAATGTGACATAGCAAAGCATCACATTAAATCGATCTTTTAAAATGGATATACTGTGGATAAAAACTTAGTAAATCACAAGTGATTTGATTTGTAATTTTCCTGAGTGAAAAAGTGTCCAAGCTGAGATTCGAACCCAGGACCCTGGCTCAAGGCGCCAACTTTCGTACAACTAAGCTGTCCAGGACAAATTTGGCAGACACGTGTCACCCAAACAACCTTTTGGCAATGGAATTTGATCTATCTGAAATAGTTCAACAGAATAAACTGCAGGTAAAGGAACTGAAATAAACGTTGGATACGTAATTACACTTAATTATTTTAATACAATCGTACTGATTGGCAAAAATAAAGAAATCATACGAGTTGCAGTTTTCTAACAGACTGGGAAAGATCTGACCATTTGGTCGACTCATTTAGCATAATGCATGTTTGAAGTTTTTTAAAAAAATAACTTTAACAATAGATACGAATGTGTCAGCAAGTTTTTGTATAGATTTTGCGCTGCAAAATGAGTTTTCTCCCCTTTTTTAACACTTTCCAACGAAGTTCAAAAGCGTTTATGAATTCGGTTTAGTCTGTGTGTCCACGGTCTAAGTCGCGTAAATATAGTCGGATTTTCATGCAATTGATATATGTTAATGATGTTTACCATGGCATGTTCGGTATTGAATGTAAAGTGTGTAGCAGTGATGGTTTGTTCATTTACAGGGCCACTCAAAAGAATTCCGTTACATTATGGTCACTGGGAAAAAATCGTTTGCAGAGAATTTTAATGACATTACGCTATTTCAAATGTATTGAAATTGATATAAGTCACTGAATTTCACTACAAGATTATTACTATAGAATAGGGCATTCATAGCATTTATCGTTCATTTATTTTCAGGGAACAGGGACACACAAAAGAAATCGGTTACAGTACTGTCTTTGAACAATAATTACTGGAAGTGCTTTTTCAATTTCGGTATGCGCTTTTTAATTAAAATTTTTTTTGCATGTTACTCGTTGTGTATAAATTCTATACCTGGTATACAGGGCTGCACAAAAGAACTCACGTACCCATTCTCCTTATTGGCGGAAATTATTGAAGGGGAATTTTCAGCTGAGGTATACGCTGTAAAAAATTTTCCGGAAGGGGTGGCATTAAGATGCCACGGCTTTTTGCTGTTACGTTTCACAACAAAGTAGTGAAACATTCCAATTTTTCTGAAACATTCCGTAATACATACTCCGAAATCTTTAATAGCAAAGTAGTGAAACATTCCAACAAACAGTAAGAATGATACAGTGGGAATAATATATCGAGATAAACACAGAGCTAATTTTGACCGAGCTTAGCTCGGTTCTTCCTGCTAGCTCTCCTTATTAGAGGAAATTGCTGAAGGGGAATTTTCAACTGAGGTATATATTTCCTAACTGAACTAATCTTTTGCATGCATATAGTTAATAGATACAAATATATATATCATATACAGGGCTGCTTAAAGAATTCTGATAATTTTCCGACTGTAGATGGGAATTGCTAAAATTGGGATTTCAAATGTGTTATGCGTTTCCAAATGGTACAATTAGACATCATATTTCACTCTATAAAAAAGTGAAGTTTTGTCATATTTTTCTAAATGTGTTGAAAAGCATTTCATAATCTATGGTTCACGCATGTTTTTTTTTTTTTTTTTTTTTTTCCAGTTTATATTTACGAAACCTTGAAATAAATTAAATTAATAATGGTAATTCTTATAATATGTACTTTTCTTAACGTTTGTTTTTGCTCAGGTACACTGTTTGCATATCCCACATCAATCTTATTTCATATATTTATCTCAACCTTCAACTCCCAATTAAAATCAATTTCTTTTATTTGAAAAGCGAGCAAGAAAACTTTACAATTAATCACTCACAAAATGCGTGTTCATAGCAAAAACTTTCACCGTCTTTCGAGCATTAACACGATTTCTTTTCACGTTTTTTCTTTTCATTATTTTATTCATGTGAGAAGAACAAGTCCTATCTCACGTCTTTTGTCAAAAGATTGCAGCAAAAATAAATTCTTAATGCATCAAGTATGCTCTGACTTCGGATATGCTTACGCTCCGAATTTCTATAAATAATTTCCCCTTCTTTTTTTACTTGTCACGACATACCTTTGAATTTCTTTTATAAGACAGGTGGATATGTACCGAAAAATATTTTTAGAATTGTCAGGTTATCGCTGAAGTATTCTGAGAATGTTTATCCTTTATGGTCAATTTTTTCGGCAGCATTCTAAAAGTTTATATTAAATTAATACGATAATAATTTTCATAAGAAATAAAGGGAGTTACAGTAAAATTAAACATTTACTTGTCTTTAAGGGGTGGACTATTACCTTTTTTTTCTTCTTCTTCCTTTTCATTTTTTTCGTTCCTCTCCTTCTTTCTCTGTTGTGCGTGTATGTGTTAAGAAATAAGTTTTCCTCTAATCTTGAATCATATGTGGTAGTACCTCTTATTATTATTATTATTATTATTATCATCATAATCATTATTATTATTATCATCATCATTATTATTATTATTACCGTATTTTTACATATTTTTTAACTGTACGTATTTTCCATGCTCCCAGAATTTTAAACCAAATTTTACTACGGTTTCTGTTTTCCAAAAGGATATACATCAGAACCCCTTTTATCCGAAACTCTTTTGACCGAAACTATCGGTTAACCGAAATCTATTTTTAAGGCTTTTTTTTTTTCCACTATCACATTCCTTGTGTGCAAAATCCATTTTGAAAGCTTTCTTTTTTTTAATCATATTCCTCGTGTACAAGCGGTCCTTTCCAAAGCACGAGTACATATAAATATTTTCGATCCCCTTTCTCAGAATTCCTTTGAATTTAACTTGAGCTCCCGTAAGCTGCGGAGTGGAACGAACAAAGAAAACGAACAAATTAGCGATTCTGAAAAACTGTTGAATGTTTTGCAAAAGGTTTGGCTTGACTGGAGCAGCAGAAAGACTGTGATACTGGCGAATTAATAATATCTAAAAACTTCGTGATAGAGCTTCAAAGCAAAGGCAATCGAAAGACAAACAAAACATTGTTTCAAACCCTTGTGAAATGTGTAAAAGGTACTTAATTTCAAAATTAAAGCTCAGGTAATTTATTCTTGTTTCTATTTTGCTATTGCTTTACTTTTATTAAGCACTTATTACCATAATACGAATCAGCGCATATATTTCTCCTTAATCTTAAAATTGAAGCATTCTCGATTATCCGAAAATTTCGATTTTTCCGAAAGGTGGTCGGTCCCAATTACTTCGGACAATCGAGGTTCTACTGTATTTTAATTTGTAAACTAGTGTAATTTGTGCTAAAAGCTGAGACTTATGCCATATCTATTCCAGTGGACACCTTTTTTTTTTTTTTTTTTTTTGGTGCGTATCTTTTAGTTAATGATATTACTTTACAATTTTTCATTGCAAATGTATTCACTTAGAGTGATGTTGTGGTTTTCTTTATTTTTTTTCCTTTTACTTGATTTAATTAAAATGAAGTAAACTTACTAAGTTTCAAGAAACGAATATTTTATATAAGGAACATAAAACTTATCAACTTCTTATTATTTTTTCTGTGAAATATCCTTTATCGATCTTCATCATTAATCCGGCAAAATCATTTGTGAACGGGCGTTGACCGTGACACTGAATTTGCATATTCGTTATCTGCTAATGCAAATCAGCGGTCGGATCGATATAGTTAGAGGAAGACTTTTCTCCTCCAAACTATTAAAAGGTAATCAGCTGCTGCTTCATTTGCAGAATTTTAGTGCAGTTTCAAAAAAGAAGCTTTATTCTTAATTTGTTTCTCTGCTGGCTAAAAGTGCACAATTTGCAATTCGTGTTTTAACTTTTAAGGATAAAAAGCTTTGACTGCTCCGGGTCTTTATGCATTTGTATAGTGAAACATTGTTATTAAGGTGGTATATAGATTAAAGAAAATATAGAAATAGCTTTAAAGTTTAAGCCCCGAAACCCAAAAGACAAATGATTTGATAAATAAATAGTAACTTGTTTTTAGAGAAAAAATTTTAAATTACAAATTATGAAATCTCATTAGAAAAATAAAACTTTGTTAAAACCACCATAAAATGCAAAATAACACGCAGGACATGTTTCGGGATGGAAATCTTAATAGCCCGTCATCATCCAAACTAAATACGTGTCCGAAAGCGGACAAGGTCACAAATGGTCGAATGATTGTGATTTATCGCCGGTCTTTCGGTGCTGTTTCATTTGTATTAAATCTCGTATTTAAAGTTGTAAAATATAAATAGGTTGTTACCCCCTACATAATGAAAAGTTTAAAGCAGCTATTTATTTTATGAAGTACAAACATGTCCGTTAGTAATACTAGTTTAAAAGTAACACTAGATACCAAAGCTGCATGATTATCTTGCATGCGTAATAAAATTTAGACAATTACTATTTAAATTACGTTTAAGGAACATTATGTTTAAAAAGCTATTGTATTCATCTTATTTAGTGATATTTTTGTATGTTATTGATGAAGTGAACTTTTGAAATAATATAAACCTAATATTTCGTTATTGAATGTGTACTAAAAAATTGAAAGTGTATCATAATCTATTTATTCACAATGCACGATTTCTTGTTATTGTGTATCTTTCAGTGAACAATATTGTTTTAGACTTTTTAAGAGTAAATTGGTAATTGGTAAGAGTAATTTAGTAATTTCTTTTGTTTTTGTTTTTTATTTTTCATATTTTGATTGAAACATCATAAACTTATTAAGCTTCTTTATTTTTGACTTATAAAAATCATTTTTTTTTTGTTTTGAAGGATATAAAATTTCTAATTAACTTCTTATTCTAATTGCTATGGAATAATTCTTTATTCGTTGTCATTAATCTGGCAAAATAATCTAGGAACGGGCATTGACCGTGACACTGAATTCGCAGATTCGATATCTGCTGAACTATACTTTTGCAAATCAGTGACCGGATCGATATAGTTAGGAAGCCGTTTCTCCTGCAAACTCTCCAAACTATTAATGCGTAATCAGTTGCTGCAATTGCAGAATGGCAGTTTAATTTCAAAAAGGAAAATTGTTCTTAATTTGTTTCTGTGCTGACCAAAATTGCACCATCTGCAATTCTCGTTTTCCTCTTCGGTGAATAAAAGGCGGTGATTGCTCGAGGCCTTTATGCATTTGTATAGTGAAACACTGAATTGTCGTTAAGATGATGCAAATTAAAGTAAATCGAATGAACAGTTTTAAAGTTTGAGCCCTGAAGTCAAACGATAAATTATCTAAAAATAAATTAAAATAATCTTATAAGAAAAGCTCAAATATTCTGAATTATAGATTTATTAAATACCATGTAAACATTTGTGTTAAAATATGTTTCGGTTATCCATAATCTTCCGATTTTCATTGTATCTTCTGATTTTCCTCGCAAAAGAATTTCGTTTTCTTGTCCTCTTCTCTCTTTTTCAATTGTTTGCTTGTTTGACAAAAAAAAAAAAAAAAAAAAAAAAAAAAAAAAAAAAAAAATGGTTTCAGAAATGTGTGGAGGAACTGAATAAAAATGTTGGCTGTCTTTGCTATCTTTTGTATTTAGGAACACACAAAGCAACTTTTGTGTTGGATGATTTTTCTGTTGATCAAGCAGTAATATATACCGGGTGAGCCAAAAGTTCGTGAAAACTTTAAAAACTCATAAAAAGGGAAGAAATTATGGTAAAGAAGTGCGGTTTGCAAGAAAGTGCTCACAAGAAAGTCGGATTAATTTTAGCAGCAAAAATAAATAAATAAATAAATAAAATAAAATAAAAATAAATAAAATAAAATAAAAATAAATAAAATAAAATAAAAAATAAATAAATAAATGAATAAAATAAAATAAATTAGTTAAAAAATCACATGTAGAGGGTGTTGACAACCCGAAACACAATGAACAGGACAAAAATACGCGCCATTCATTTGCTCTTCCAATAACAAATGTTCAACATAACCTCCAGAACATTCTACTACAGATTAGTGTAAAAAGTACTACGACACAACCAGGTTGTGTCGTAGTACCTTTTCATTCATAGTATGTACCTTTTTTTCTATCTTCCATTTAGTGATTTTGAAATAAAGAAACTAAATGATTTCTTCTAAAACACCTAGATTATTTAACTGAGTTCAGAATTTACTGAAATTTAAAAATTTTAAATTTTAATTGCATTTTTCAGTGTCGCATGTTAATAATAACTGTAGAAAACAACGTTTAGTATTCTAGTAGTGTGGGGAAATCATTGTTATCCAGAAAGTGAACAGAATTTAAAGTAATAGGATTTAACCTCTTAATTGTTGCATTTGCCAAACAGTTTCTATCATTTTTTTCTATCTTCCATTTAGCGATTTTGAAATAAAGAAACAAAAAATATTTTTTCTAAAACACCCAGATTATTTCACCGAGTTTAGGATTTACTGAAATTTAAACATTTTAAATTTTAATTGCATTTTTCAGTATCGCATGTTAATAATAACTGTAGAAAGCAACGTTTAGTATTCTAGTAGTGTGGAGAAATCATTGTTATCCAGAAAGTGAACAGAATTTAAAGTAATGGGATTTAACCTCTTAATTGTTGCGTTTGCCAAACAGTTTCTATCATTTTTTCCCTATCTTCGATTTGACGATTTAAAATAAAACAAACACAAATAGCTGATAGAATTAATGATAAACTGCAGAAAATAACGTTGACTATTCCAACAGTACGGGGGAATCATTGTTATCTTCATTTCAAAGATAAGGTTGTAAGTAAAATTGGCAAAAGTTAATAAAAGCATTTTATTAAAAGTTGCATTAGTTACTTAATATCGAAGTATTAATATTATTTGACTTTAATCTCTTGTCATCCTAACTCAAGGGTGTTCTTAACTCGAACTTGCTTTAAAAGCTTACAACAATTGTCAGCTCTTCAAATTTTCCTGGCAAAGTTACGTGAAAAACATACGCAGTGGAAAATGTTATTTAACTTTTAAAATAACTTGAAGTAGTAATTACGTGTGGTAGTTACAACAAACATCTTTATTCTAAAGACTGGAACGAACGAAGATCTATTGCAGAAAATCACTCTTGTAGAAAGCTCTTTTAAACAAAGGCTCTGTTTCAATAGAATAGCAGGTTAAACGACCTCACAATCGCTGCACGTGCCAAGTTGTTTCTTTTATTATTTTCCACCTTCTCATTTACTATCTTCTCCTTTGAAAGAAAAGTAACAGGAATTAATTGCACGTTATACAGGTATTCATCTTACTCGAAGTATTTAATTGAAATTGAAACACAACGACCTTTGTAGCATTTCCCGCTTGTTAATAATAGGATAAGTATAGAAGTTATCTTGTGTTGCACCATTGTACAAAAATCACTGCTGTTCTAAAGATGAGATTGTGAACATAGTTCATGAAGTCAGTGAACATTTATTAATTGGTATAAAATCCAAGAGCGTTCACAGACGTTGTGAGGCTCATTACAGATTATATTTGGAGTTCACTACATTTCCCAAGAGTCGTGGAATTTTCAGCGTGAATTTTTAAAATATGGACAAAGCGTAATTATCATTAGAATTTGTATATAATTTTTTATTTCAATGCTATCATAATATATTATAAAATGTCTACATTTAAAACGTTTCACTTCAATACCATTTGCAAAAAAAGGACTAAAGAACAAGTCATACCTTTACTATTGTGCAAAATAGCAATATATGCTACAAAATTATAAATTAAGGTTTTCACGTAGCACAATTTCAAAATCTGTAGTTTTATTTTACTGTTATTAAATGTAAGCTCGGATAACCAATTTTTAAATATTTTTTTAATTATTATTTAATTATAAAGTATACGTGAAAAGTAATTTTAAAATTTTAAAATTAAAAAAATAGTACTGATTTACTTTTAGCGATACCATTTTAAAAACAATTATACCCACTTTCCAAAATCTTCCTAGGTTCTCTAAGCTTCCCTTCGCCCATGCACCACCTTGATTCAATCATCAAAATTAAAGATTTTTTTTCCTTTAACAATTTGAAAGTGTTTTGTTTATTTATGCGTTTTCGACATTGCAACTTTCTTACAAATAAGTATAGAGTTATAAATTTCAATGTTTTTTTTTTTTTTTTTTTTGTTTACTATTTAGAATATGACTTGATAAAAATCAGCAGCTTGTTAATGATAGCTGTAAAAGTCATCACCTGTCTCATCGTTGTGTAAAATTCATCATGGTTCAAAATATATAAATGTAAATATAGATATTGAAACATAAAAATAATGTCAGATGGTTAAACACGATTTTTAATCTTTTTTGAAAAATGTTCTGACTACGTTATAACTCAACTATTACTCATTGATTCTTTTTTTCTTTTGCATAGTATAGTGTTGCTTAAATGTATTTCAAATAATCACTCCTCATGCGATTCTGTAACAAAATTAAAAATGTATTATTTTTATAAGGAATATGCATAATAACATGTTTAAGTCTTCGTTCGTCCGCTTTCTTAAAAAAAGAGAGAGAGAGAGAGATTTAAATCGTTCGAAAAATATTTTTAAAAAATCTTTTCTAAAATCTTTAGATGTGTAATTTAATATTAAGATTTTTTTTTTTTTTTTACTCGGATTAAAAAACACCGGGATTAAATGAGATGACCGAGGAAAAAATAAGGTAGTCTTTCTTTTTATTTAAGTACTAAGTCAAAAAAATTGATGCAATGTTTTTCAATTTTTATCATTAAACAAAAAAGTCCCAAGTACCATTAACCTTTAAATGATGTTACCGGTCTCACAGACCCGCTGCTTTTTTTCATTTTCTATAGTTAAACTTGTAACTTTCAGTTTAATTACAAACACTTTCGAAGTTTCGTTTAAAACTTCAGTATTATCATCAGAGACTTTTAAATAAGTGAATTTTAATTATAACAGTCCTGTACAGTCCTATCCTATGAGTTAATCGCTCCTTTTATTCATCTTTCGATGGAGCGATCTGACAGACCGCTTCACAGTACTTATGTGACAATTTCTATCACACCAGTTAAAGGTTAATAGTATAGAGTTACTTAAATGTAATTTCAAATAATCACTCCTCATAGATCAAATTATTTTATGCGATCTTGTAACAGAATTAAAAATGTATTATTTTTATTAGAAAACATGTTCTAGCTGACTATAATAACATATTTAAGCTTTCGTCCGTCCGTCTTTCTTAAAAAAAAAAAAAAAGATTTAAAACGTTTGAAAAATATATTTTTTAAAATCTTTACAAAAACCGTTAGATGTGTAATTTATGATTAAGATCTTTTTTTTTTTTTTTTTTTTTTTTACTCGGATTAAAAAACATCGGAGTTAAATGAGATGACGTGGGAAAAATAAAGTAGTCTTTTATTTATTTAAGTACTAGGGTGTCAACGATTTTAATCAGTTGATTTAAATCAGCGATTAAATCGTGATTTTAATCAACCGATTTGTTTTTTTAAATCATTGATTAAAATCAAAAATTTTCTAAATGTTTAAAATCTAAAAAAAAAAAAAAAAAAAAAAAAAAAAAAAAAAAAAAAAAAAAAGTATTAAAATCGAAGATGAACACAATTTGAAAGTTTCTAAGGTATTTTGACTTAATAAACAAAAAATAAACATAGCAAGTGCAATAAATTTCTGCAAGTAAAAGAATAAATAGTCAGTGTCTTAGTTTTTCGTTCTATTTTTGTAATAACAAATTAATAGCAATCTCGAGTTAAAGAAAAATAAAAGACTGACCTCTGCTCAACATCTAAATTGTAAATGATTAAGAGAAAGTAAGAGAAAAATAAGAGAAAAAGAGCTAATTGGTATAAAAATGTTAGCACAGCAAGAGCTTCTTCAGTATAGGTTGAATAAATGGTTTTTTTTTTTTTTTACTTTGTAACTCATATATACTGCGCATAAAAAATTAATTAGGGATTGAAAAGGCAGCAAAACTTTTCTTAAAAAATTAAAAAATTTGAACCATTGAAAGCTAATAATCCCCACTGAGATGTAATAATGCTGTTATTTAATTATTTTGAGGATTTCAGATATAACTGGCTATCCTTATAGTTATTCTGTATGTGTGTATGAATGGATTTAACTCATTTTCATAATTTTTTTGGTTAGCATACACATACATGTGTGTAAGTTTAGATTTTGGTGATTAACAGTAATTTTTCTACGAACAAATGTAAAACGAGTTGCAAATAATATTTGTGCTACTAACTAATGAAATCACTTATTTGCATTTTCTTATTAATTCTGTAATTACTTACTGTTTTTTCTAGGCCATTTTTTTTCACCCTGCATTTTTTGAAATTGGAAAAAAGCACCCTGTCTTTAAAAAAAAAAAAAAAAAAAAAAAAAAAAAAAAAAAAAAAGTTAAATTGATCTGTAGTTGTGCCAGAGATTTCTTGTAAAAAACTTCCTCATTCAACAGTATTCCTAAATTCATGTGCCCAAGATCTTGCAAAAATAATAGAACTTTAATTCTTTAGAAAAAGCAGGATATTATTAAAACATGTTATTATTTAATTGCATTTTCCACTTTGTGATTCATAAAATTATTAAAAATAAAGGACACTTTATTTATCATACTAAAAATTATTCTTTTTTTTTTTTCTTATATCATTACTAAACACATTACAAATATATTTCCTCATGAAATAGTGCCCTTTTTTGGAACTAGCATCCTGCGTCTTTTTCTTTCTAAAACGAATTACATTTTTAATTATCATTTTTATAATTAAAGCTTAAAAATGTATAATGTGTTCCTAATTAGAGAGTTAATTGTTTAATAATTTTAATAAATGTTAAATATCACTAGTATTTAATAAAGTTTTACATAATTATTACAATATTAATGTATATAACATTATTGTATGATACTAATTAATGATATTAATTATGATACTAATTATGATACTAATTTGCAGTTTTTATAATTCCTTTAATTACTAACTAATAATTCTAATTTTATTAATTGAAGTTTAAAAACATAGATTATGTTAGCAATTAGTGGTTTAATTGTTTTGGAAACCTAAAACTCTTGGTAACTATTCAGTATTTGAACGCTGGGAAAAAAAATCATAAAAATCTGATTTAAATCAAAAAAGTCTGATTTAAATTTAAAAAAATCCGTTTTTTTTATTTTTTTTTACACCCTATTAAGTACTAAGTCAAAAAAATTGATATTATCTATGCTCTTCTATTTTTATTATTAAAACAAAAAAGCCGCAAGTAATATTAAGTCATAAGTAACTCCCTCTAAAAAAAAAAAAAAAAAAAAAAACAGGTTTTACTAATGTATTATTTACATTTCTGAAAAACTTTCTTTTTGAGCATGTTTAAGTAAGTTACTGATCGTTTGTTTCAGTGTTATGAAATGAAATGTAACAAACGTAAATCATGTTACATAATTTGTACCTAAAGAGGACACATTTGGCTTTACTTATACTCGTAATGTTTATAGTATGGATAATTTAAATAGTATTTCTTTTTGACCTTCTTTAAATTCTATTCGCAAAAAAAGACGCTGGTATGACAATAAAAAAAAGTTTGAATACATAAATTTGATTTAATTAGGCCTCAGTTTTTTGAAAAAAGAAAATGTGGAAATGGGTGGCGGGTATTTTATAAGTGAAATATAGCTTGGAAATTGCTATCTTCAGTAGTACTTTTTTTTTCTTTAAAGATAGTCCCGTTTTGTATCCCCCCCCCCCACACACACACACCCTCAACAATGTAAATCTTTGACACATTCACAAATTAATTTTCGTTCATGTGTTCATGTTTCCTTGAAATGTTCAGGTGCTTAAGAATCGAATAGCGTTTTAATTTTACTGCGAGTTCGACCGAACACGCAAATTTTGTGTGTGTGTTTTTTTTTATCCCTACCTCCCAGGGCTTAATTTGCGCCGGAGCCCACCGGAACTCGGCTCCGGTACTTCTCTGTTTTAAGTCAATATTTAAATATTGGTCGGAATTCACCGGAGCTCATAGATACAGGGCTCCGGAGCCCAGTGCAATAGCGATTTCGAAAAACCGAGGCCTAAATTACTCTTTCCTTTCCCTCCGATCTCCAAGTTTCTGCATTCTTTTCTATTAAAACGCTTACGTAGTGTATCGCCCACGTAGGGGATGGAGAGCAAACGGCGCGTAAGATTTTCTGAACATATTTCTTATAAATGTTTTTACCTGTTGTTCATTCATTAGCTACATATATGCATAGCTGCGAAATTTTTTTTTTGTGTGTGTGTGTGTGTGTGTTAGCACTATTTCCGAATCATAATCCTTACCTTATTAAATTGCAGGATTCTGCGATTAATTAACATTAAAATTAGGCAAAGTTTTCTATTCGAAGGAGTGATGAGCTAAAAAGTGGAATAGTTGACAGTTAAGTATATGCAGGCAGATATATTTAAAATTCTTATTTTGCTAAAGAAAAAAAAGATGCTTTAAATTTTGCAAATAAGGCATGAAATATAAATATGCGGATCGGAATGATGGCGTGGCGGGGGGGCACGCTACGGTTTTAGTACTGCAGAATATTAGGGCTCCGGTACTTCTTTTCATAGAAATTAAGCCCTGCTACCTATTGAATTTTTATTGTGAAATCACGGCAGTTAAATAACTGAGCTTCTCTTCATGAATTATATTTAGAAAATAATGTTTTCCCTTTTAACATCTTCACAAAAAAAGGAGAAAGATAAAATTGGCATGCTCCTACCTTTATTCTCAGCGTTGATTGAATCCGCGTAAGGTAATCCAACCTGCTATAAAAATCCAAAGTGAATCAGCATGAAAATATTCCACTCAGTAACAAAAGAGGGCACAGGATCACAGGACTACACTATTTAATTAAAAGCACATAGATAAAGTTAAAATTAAATTTACATTCAAAGTTATATATTTAATTAACATATATCTTTAAGGTTTTTCAGAGCGCAGACACACTGCGCGTTTTGCTTAGGGCATATATTTAGAGACTGACTAAAAAGGGAAGAAAAGTTTTCAGTTCATTAGTCTTTCTTATTGCATCTCGTTGTGCAACACTTTTATGTATACCAGATGTTGGAAATTCCTCCTTTTTTTTTTTCCCCTCTGCACGGGAAAAGAGGGAAATGGGTAGTTGCTCTTCACTCAGATAAAATAAGATTTCATCTATCAAATGCAATCTTGAAACACAGCTGTAATTATTTCACCATGTCTTGCAATTTCGGTAAATCATTATTCAATTTCTAACACCCCTGCTTGATTTCTGAAGTTGCAATAGTTCTTAAGTTCAAGTTGTCTCTGTGTTTGATAAAGTCAGGTTTGGGAAGGAGCTTCGTAAAGATGTCTGCAGTCATTTCCTTACTGGGACAATATTCTAATTCTATGATTCCCTTCTCTCGTAAATCTTTAATTGAATTAAATTTGATATCCACGTGCTTTGTTTTTGAATGATGTTTATAATTTTGAGTCATCTTGATGCATGACACATTATCCTCATACAGAATAATTGGTAGGTTTTGGTTTAAATCTAGATCCTTTAATAGCTTTATCAACCATATGGTTTCTTGTGCTGATGTGGCTGCGGAAATATACTCAGCCTCAGCAGATGATAATGCAACTGAGTTTTGCTTTTTTGTTGACCAGGAAATCGCTGCATTTCCTAATTTACTTAAATTTCCTGTGGTTGATTTTCGATCACTTTTATCTCCTGCCCAATCTGAATCTGCAAATGTCGTCAGAATCGGATCATATTCGTTGCTTATAACTAATTTTAATTCTTGTGTTGTTTTTAAATATCTTATAACCCTCTTGACTGCCCTCCAGTCTTTTTCTCTTGGTTTCTCATTTCTGCGACTAAGGATGTTAATAGCCGCTGAAATATCTGGACGAGTTATCGTAGCTATGTATAGCAATGCCCCTATGGCTTGTCTATACTTATGATTATTAGGTAGTAAATTTTCATCGTCATCTAAGTTTAAGTAACCTGCCTCCATCGGAGTATCACAAGGTTTAGAGTCCTTTAAATTAAATTTTTCAATCAGTTCTTTTATTTTATTTTCCTGATCGAGTGCATAAGTTCCTTCTTTAATTCTTTTTATGTTTATGCCTAAGTAGTAATTTACCATACCTAAATTTTTCACTTCGTATTCTTTACTAAGTTGTTTCATTATTTCATTTATTTCCTTAGTATCTCCTGAAATTAACAGATCGTCGACATAAATGATGATATAAGTTTTATTTCCGTTAGTTTCTCGTGTGAAGAGACATGGATCAGCGGTGCTTTGCACAAAACCTAGTTTGTTTAAACTTTCAGCTATTTTAATATTCCATGCTCTTGCTGCTTGTTTTAGGCCATATATAGCCTTTCTTAGCTTACATACTTTATTTTCTTCACCCGGTTTAATATGTCCTTCTGGTTGCGACATATAAACAACTTCTTCTAAATTTCCATGGAGAAACGCGGTTTTAATATCTAAATGGTTTACATTTAAGTTTTTGTGAGCTGCACACGCTAGAAATGCTCTTAGCGTTGTATAGGCTACTACTGGTGCAAAAGTTTCATAATAGTCACTACCAAATTTTTGAGAATAGCCTTTCGCTACCAAACGCGCTTTGTATTTATTAATTTCTCCATTTGAATTATATTTAACCGTAAAAACCCACTTATTTCCAATTACTTTTACGCCTGGTGGAGGATCAACTAGATCCCAGGTGTTATTTTTTATTAATGAAGCAATTTCTTCACTAGTTGCTTCGTACCATTGGTTTTTCTCATGTGGGTTGTTTAGATTTTTAATATCTTCGAAATTTTTCGGCTCTATAATTTTATTTTCTTTAGTAATGTATGCGAGTCTGTCTGGTGGAACACCTCTATTCGATCTTTGTGATCTTCTAGGTTCATTTGTTGTATTTTCCTCACTGTCTGTTTGTTTTTCTTCCTGCATACTTATTATAATTTCTGAGGAATTTTCCCCTGCTTTTTCGGGTTGTTTCTGAACTTCGCTATCATTTTTCAGATTTAAATTTGGTGTTGTGTTTGAATTAAAGTTTTCTAGAAATCTGACGGTTCTTGCTCGTATAATTTTATTATTACCAGTATAGATCCTATAACTTTTAGATCTATTGTCGTAACCGACAAAAATTCCTTCAATCGCTTTATCATTAAGTTTTCCTCTTTGGGATTTGTCGAGATAAGCGTAAGCTTTGCAGCCAAACATTCTAATGTTGCTTAAATCCGGTATTTTATTTGTCCATAATTGGTATGGAGTAGAATTGTGAGCTTTCGTGGGGAGTCGATTAGTTAAGTATACCGCTGTATTTAGAGCTTCACCCCAAAACTTCTGAGGTAGTTTCGCTTCGATAACAGGCATCGCGTCATTTCAACTAGTGTACAATTCTTCCTCTCCGAAACACCGTTTTGAGCTGGAGAATTTGGCACGGTTAGCTGATGGTGTATACCTGCTTCTTTTAAGTAATTTTCTATCTCATCACTGGTATATTCCCCGCCGTTGTCAGTTCTTAATTCCTTTATATTGCGACCGAATTTATTTTTCGTTATGGCTACGTACTCTTTTAGTTTAGTGATGACTTCACTTTTCTTTGATAAAAGAAATACCATTGTAAATCTACTGAAATCATCAGTAAATGTGAGAAAGAATTTCTTTCCTCCCATACTTTCTGTTGGCATCGGGCCACATACATCAGAATGAACCAAATCGAGAATTTTACTAGCTTTGTTTGTAGCTTGTTTAGGATACGGAGCATTTGTTAATTTACATTTTATGCAACTTTCGCATATTACTTCATGTTTACAATTTTCCATATTAAAACCTGTTGTTAAACTTTTAGTTTGCAGTTGCTTTAAAGCATTTATATCTCTGTGTCCGAATCTCCTATGCATGAGTTCAATACAGTTTTTATTCTTGCATTGATGAGCTAAATTCGCATAGTTTACTTGTTTATGTTTGTAAAGGTCTACTTCATATAAATTACCTTTAATTTTCCCTTCTATAAAGGTTATGCCGTTTTGGATTAATTTACAGGTTTCGTTTTCAAAAATGAGTTTACACCCATGCTTCACTGCTTTATTAACAGACATTAAATTTGACTGTATTTCTGGCACGTACAAAACTTCATTTAAAGTAATGTCGTTTGATTGTGTTTGTAATTTTATTGTGCCTGTCCCGTGTGAAGCAAGAATTTTTCCGTTTGCAATCGTGACTGTGTTCTTATTATTTGTATCAATGTCACTGAATAGGTTTATGTCGTTACAAAGGTGTGAAGAGCTCCCTGAATCAATTATCCAGGTAGATTTATTTTCAATGTTCGCGTAAAAGGAACAATTGTTTTGAGACACCTTTGTATCTAAAGTGGTTTTGTTTTCTTTGCTACTATTCCCCAGAGTCTGTGTGTTTGTTTGTACTTCTACTTCCGGAGTGATTTTGTTCGTTTCAGAACATAATGCAGCATTCTGTCTCCCTTTATTCATTGTTTGGTTTTTAGAATTTGAATTTTTATTCTTAAGGAACCAACAATTTAATTTTATGTGATTTCGTCTTTTACAATATGTACAAAACATATTTTGTTCTTGTTTGCGATATTGTGGTTTAGTATTAATTTTTTCTGCTTTGTACGCATTTTCGCGCGACGTATTATTCGAGCTATCTTGTCTCCTTTGATACTCATCGGTCAATTTTCCTTTTATAAATTCAGAGTTTAACTCCTCTTCATTTCTCGCTTCAAGTGCGATAATCAAAGTATCATAACTCGGTGGGAGGGAGCATAAAAGTAACGCGGATAAATGCGTGTCCTTAATTTCTTCCCCTATCGCCTTTAATCTGTCGGCTGTTTCTAGTATTTTTACGATATGACTTATCATATCTCCGTTTTCCCCGAGTTTTATACTGTATAACTTTCTGAGTAAATATAATTTGCTCGAAAGGTTTGCGCGCTCGTGTATAGTTTTTAAAACATTCCAAGTTGTCTTGGCTGTCGTTTCATTTTTCACATAAATAAGTTGTGAGTCTTCTAAAGTTAATATAATTGTAGCCCTAGCACGATTATCTCGCTTAGTCCACTCAGTAGTTAGTGGTGTTGGGGGGTCATCCTGTGTATAATTAAATAAATCTTCCCTCATTAGGAGCATCTGGGTTTTAAAACTCCATTGGGCATAGTTATGCGGATTTAATTTTTCGATATTAAATGTTTCTTTTAGGGAGGAGGCCATTGTTTTATCTTTAAAAGGTTTCTTTTATTTTAGTTTCTTAACTTTCAAGAGTTTTCGTTTATTTTCATTTATTGTTACAATAGTTTAAATAGAAGAGAGCGGTAACTTGCCGTGTTCACAGCCTTCAGTCAGTCTCATAATCTATTGAATTTTTATTGTGAAATCACGGCAGTTAAATAACTGAGCTTCTCTTCATGAATTATATTTAGAAAATAATGTTTTCCCTTTTAACATCTTCACAAAAAAAGGAGAAAGATAAAATTGGCATGCTCCTACCTTTATTCTCAGCGTTGATTGAATCCGCGTAAGGTAATCCAACCTGCTATAAAAATCCAAAGTGAATCAGCATAAAAATATTCCACTCAGTAACAAAAGAGGGCACAGGATCACAGGACTACACTATTTAATTAAAAGCACATAGATAAAGTTAAAATTAAATTTACATTCAAAGTTATATATTTAATTAACATATATCTTTAAGGTTTTTCAGAGCGCAGACACACTGCGCGTTTTGCTTAGGGCATATATTTAGAGACTGACTAAAAAAGGAAGAAAAGTTTTCAGTTCATTAGTCTTTCTTATTGCATCTCGTTGTGCAACACTTTTATGTATACCAGATTTTGGAAATTCCTCCTTTTTTTTTTTTTTCCCTCTGCACGGGAAAAGAGGGAAATGGGTAGTTGCTCTTCACTCAGATAAAATAAGATTTCATCTATCAAATGCAATCTTGAAACACAGCTGTAATTATTTCACCATGTCTTGCAATTTCGGTAAATCATTATTCAATTTCTAACACTACCTCCCCCTATGTCAGAGATAGTATTGCCTGATCTAATGTCACAAAAAGCGGGACAGGGAAGCAAAAAAAAAAAAAAAAAAAAAAAAGCAGGACAGTGCTTCTAAATCGGGACACAAATTTACGGCAAACATATATGGAAACGGAACCTGTCTATAAAGGAAGTCTGTTGTCTTGAATGTAATAATTTCACTGTCCTTACAATAGGAATATCATAAAATTTTACCTGCTAATATCAAAGCCTGTTTAAAGTAGAATTTTTCTCCTGTTTCTTGTGATTCCGTCTTAGAAAATTTTATTATAATAAATAAACGCAACAATGTTCTCCAGTAAAAAAGGAATCGCTTGGCGGGAAAAAAATCCAACTTAGTCAATATAATTGTATAATATTCCTAACATTGAAAACACAATTCCGCTATGAGCAGGTTCTGTTTACAGAGGTTTTACTGAACAAAGTACAGTAAAATGTGTGAAAACCGAATCGCTGGATCCGCGAAAAATTTCGTTTAAAACTTGTGTCCGGCTAAGCAGTTAGAATTGTAAGCTGTTCCTTTGGGTTGGGTTGGGTTGATTTTTGACGGCCGATTATCAACACGAGGGATATAGGCCCTAGGGGGAGTGCCCTCCGTGGGGGGTCTTTCTAAGGGAACCTAACCCGTATTTACGCATGGGAATCCACGGTTTCGAAGAAAACCACGAAAACTCGGAAACGGTTAGGCCGACGGGCGCGATACTATTTCTCTACTAAACTTTATGTACAGGACTATTATAATTAAAAGACAGCTATTCAAAAGTCTCTCTAGTGATAGTAATAATGCTCCAAATGAAACAAAATTTAATCAAACTGATAATTTTAAGTTAAACTGTGAAATTTGAAAAACGCATAGGTCTGCGAGATCGCTAACAGCAGATTAATCGAAATTTAAAAGAATATGTCTATCATGAAAAACCGGAATTTTCGACGTTCCTAGCAGTGGTTACGCGTGTCAGGTTTTGGATCCCCAGAAAATAAGGCTTTGAGAAAATCTTACACACGATCTACTACCTACTGTTATAAATTTAAAAAATAAAAAATAAATATGAGACTTGTATGTTTTTACTTCAAACTGTTGAAATTCAAAGAAAAAGGAAATGGCCTAATTTCTGCCCGAATAAAAATACATATAGGGGAGATAGGGGCACATGTGAACAGTTCGCATAAATATAGCTTTTTTTCATAACTGGATTAATTTCTATAAACAAAAACTACTTAATATAGTAAACAGAACTTTCTTTTACACATGGTAATTTTTTAAAAATCACCTGTATAGTTTTTCTTACATTTTTTAGTTTTATAAATTCAAAAAAATGTTCACATGTGCCCCATCAGCGAGGTAGTTGTGAACACACGTGGGGCACATGTGAACACAAGGCAAAAATATCCTTTAACATGCTTTTTATTCTGTTATTCATTTGTCGTCGTAATCATTTGTTATATTACCTTTTAAATTTATCATAAAGAAAAAAATATATATATATATATTTCTCGAGTTTCTGGGTGATATGTTTAAGCAAAAGATTATAAAATGAAAATAAGTAGATCTGGAGGGGAGAGGCTTAGATGATTCATTAAATATTGTTGCAATAAAATAAAAAAATAAAGAAGCAATTTTAAAAAAGAAATTAAAACTTTTAAATTTTGCTTAGGGGTTTTTGTTTGGGGGAAATTTTAGGGAGGGGGCCGTTACATACTATTTATCTGAAATCTGCCGAAATACGAAAGATTCTCACTCCTGTATTTGCCTTATTTACTTGTAAATTATAGATAAAGAAGGGTTTTTAATGATTAAAAAAAATCTTGATTATAACCCCCCCCCAGCTTCTTTTGCTTTTGAAAGAGGGGGGGGGGGGTTACAATCGGGATTTTACGGTAGTTATCAGTTTAAAAATTTTACTTTCTTAAAATATTACCGGTATTTATGGATATGGTATTTTATTGGATAGCTCCATTCAAAGCATCATATACATAACTGTTTTAGAGGTGGAAGTAAGCCATCACTGCAGGGTTAGAACAAATGCAACAGAAAATTTTGCAAAGTTGTTCAAGGTAATACTTTTGTATTAACAATGCATAAAAAATATTGTTGTAAACCGTTTAGTAAAATAATATATAACACTTATTGTATTTTAGAAAACATTAAATTTATTTAAAGTACAATTGAACGTAAACGAGCTTGTTGTTCTATATGTATTTGCTGAAAGGTGTGTTTGTGGAAGCTTCAATACAAAATAAACTTCGTGTGAGGAAAATATCTTCTATTTCAGGAAAATTTTAGATAATGGAATTTACATTATTTCTCATTAAGTTAACTGAAAGAAACAGAATCACAGAATGAGTATTGGGGCACTTATGAACTGTTCATATCTGCCCCAACTAGTCTGTTCACAAGTGCCCCACATTGCTCCTTTTCTTAAATTGATAAATCATTAACATTTCTCAATTTTAGAAGAAAAAGAACTGTATCAAAAATGTTTATTAGTATTCATAGTATATGTTAAAACACTCAAATTCAAATAAATGAATAAATAAATAAAGTTATTCGCTTATCAACTTGGAATAAGGATTTTACTTTTGAGATCTAAAAACAGTGTTTTGGCTACAGAGGACAAACAAAATGTCATAGAGCTTCAAAAAAATTTTACCATATATCTACAGGTACTATCATCTTTAGCAATTTTTTGCAAATAAAAAAACTTATAATAACTATCGAAAAATTGCGATGTTCACATGTGCCCCCATCTCCCCTATTTGTTTTAATGAACTCCATTATGCTGCTTGAAAAGAATACCTGGTAATTTTTCAATATAGGTGACTGGGCGAGATAGAAAAAATGGCCTTTTCGGGAGAAGGAAATTTGGCAACATATTTTCTGGCAACCGCCTTACTGTTTCAAAATTTCACATTTCCACTGATGATATTTTGTTCATTTTCAGCATTTTATTAACTTTTTCATACATTTTGATTTCATTTTAATTATATATATATATATATATACATATATATATATATATATATACAGTAAATTCTGTTTAAGGCGGGCTCTGTGCAAGCCGGAAATCTGTCTACCGCGGAAAATTTTCCGAGTCCCGGCGAATCCATAGAAAATTACATTAATTCATGCTGCATAAGGCGGAATCTGTGTAACGCGGAAACGGAAAGGATTTTAAGGTTCCACCGAAACCAAAATTTCGCATAAGGCGGAAAAGGATATTTTAATAATGAAAGGCATTTTGTTTGTCAAACCTTAAAACTGCCAAATACTCAATGTCAAATACTTTAAAGTCAATTACTCAATGTCAAATACTTTAAAGTCAAATACTTAATGTCGAGCATGTTAGTTAAATTGTGTAACACTTCGAAAAAGTTAATTCAAAAGGACAGAAATTGTTTAATTTTTAAGGAATTCTTGCTTATGCCGTTTTTTCCTATACAAAATTGCATCTAAAAGTTATTATTTCTTGTAAAATGCACATTTATCAAAATATATATTTTCTAGGTATTTTCTAGGTTCAAAATATATATTATACTTTAAGGGTTTACACAAATGCAACATGATACCGTTCTGTCTCATTCTCTAAGTTTATTGTTTTTTGTGTGTGTAAACATCCAATTAGCATATATTATAGCAGTACTAAGAAATTGAATAGCATTTCTCATTTATTTATAAAGACAAAGGATCTTTCAGAATTTCAATTTTTAACCGATTTTCGAGTCAGGAAAATCAATGAAAAAACGTCATCGGCAAGAGATTTTTTTTTTTTTTTTTTTTTTTAACCATTTGGAAAAATGGTTATTGTCCTCGTCAGGGTAGGAAATCAAAAGCATATCTGAAGGGTTTTATTGGTTTAATCCGCATTTTATTCGTCTTCTGATTGGTCTATACACTAACCTTTACTTTCAGCAGATATGGATATTTCTGTTGCCACTATGACAAAAAAGTAATAAAAACTACAAAAAAAATTAATAACCCAGAAACAAATTGAGATACAGCTTTCAAAGAAATTGCATTTAAAAGTACATTTTTTTCTGTATACGACGGTGTAAAAAGTAATATTGTGGGATTTTTAGAAGTTTAAGAATGAAATTTCATTTAAAATGGGTCGTCAGATTTCTTGGAAATCTGACGATGGAAAAGAATTTTCCCGAACAGCCAATGAAATGCTTGGATAATACGTAAGTTTCAGGTGGATAATACGTAAGTTTCAGGAAATTTGACGAGTCGCAGGCGACTTTCGTCGCTTGCAATTTTGACGTGTAATAACACTATTAATGTTTAATTCATGACGTACGTAATGTATGATCAACACCGTGTGATTTTTTATGTCTTAAATTTTAGTCTTTGAAAAAATCATTTTCCAAAAAGTCGTAATTTGTTAAATTGCATTTTTTTTTTTTTTTTTGGGGGGGGGGGGGGGGGTAGTTTTTTTTGCATAAGCCGGAATATTGTCTACCACGGAAAATTTTCTCAGTCCCGACCGATTCCGCCTTAGACAGAGTTTACTGTATATATATATTCTTATAAAACAAGCTTAAAAGTTAATAAGTTTTGTTTTCATAACTGTTTGTATCAATTGGCAACAATTTTCACTTTCTAAAGCCCAAGCTTTAAAAAAATGCCAAGGCCGTATACTGGACTTTTCCCTATACTGGAAAATTACCGAATACCTACATAATGATTTCATATTAGGACATCTTAATATGTTGAAACTCTTTCCTCCCCCTGCTGCACTGCGTCACACTTGCGGGACCTCCCCCCCCCCCCTCTTTTGAAATATGACGTAATGGATGACTACCTTATTAATTCTTTCATGCTGTTCACTTTGTCCTTAGCTTAGTGTTTTATTAATTATTTCCTTTATGATTTTTTTTCTAACTAGCTAATTACTACAATAATTACAACAATTGACAATTTTTTCATTTCAAACGTTTAAATCTTTTGGGGTACGTTGTTTATGAGAAAAATCTGAATATAAATTTCCTATTAATGCTATTCTTGGATGAGTCTTATTTTTCCCCCTTCAAGTTCCAGACCTTTAAATCAGACTCCTCCAGGAACACTTGTTTACAGATTGCAAATTATACCTTGAAAAAAAATTGTTCATTCGTTTTTTCTTTCAAGTTACTATCCCAGAGAACTTCTCAACTTCAACCTTGATTTGAAGCAGCATCTTCGCAGGCGTTAACACTGAAAACAGGGAATAAAGAACCGCCAATCGCTGAACCCAAGAGAGTTAGTTTTCTCAAACTCTTCTTAGTTTTTCGGTTTCTTTTCGCTCTGTTCGTTTTGGAATTATGCCAACCTTTTGTAAAGCAAACAGAGCCGTTTTTTTAGATCAGTGTGTATGTAGAAAGTTAATGGTTTTTTTTCTTACTATTTTTGAGGGTTAATTTCGAGGTTTTCCTACCGAATGTAAGTTTGTGTGCTCAAAGAATAACGATGAGATGAAGTAAAAGAGAAGGTTTTGTGTTGCGTTGCTGTGCGGAAATTGTGTTAAAAGTATTATATAATTCTGGTGAGCGGTTGTGTAAGAATTTTTTGATCGAGTGAGACTGTTATTTTTAACTTTGGAGAGAAAAGAGTTTCAATAGCACAGTAAACGGCTGTTTAACTTTCAAGATTAGAATGGTACTGACGAGCTAAGAGTATTTATTATCTGTTTCAATTGAGTTCAATTTGTTGCTTCTTTTTTTTTTTTTACAAAACTTTTTGTCAGAATTTTGCGAAAAGCATTCAGAGAACATGCGATGCGTACGCGCGGAAATGCATGCACATGTGCGGATTTTTCTTTCTTGCTTTAACATTGTTCTGTCTTTTTAATGATACTCTGTTTTGCGCAAATATACAGGATCTTCCAAAATTGGACTGACAAATTAAGAGTGGTGATAGAAGGCATCAAGGGGATGAAAACTTACCACAGAACATGAGGTCGCAAACCACGTATCTCTCTCTCTATTCTAAAAAGTCCTTCCGGCCAGTGCCGGGAGGAAGAGGTAGCTTTCATATTCCTTATTTTAAAAAAGCCAACTTATATTATTCAAACACACGAAGCTCAATTAAGTGGAAACCGAATGTAGGAGATTCAATACTAATTTTTATCAATACTAAATCATTATGAATGAGAATTTCGCGAAATTAGTCAGCTTTATCCAAGCTGCTTTTAATTAAAATAACTTATATTTGGCTGCCAAATTCGGCGATTTCTTAAAGTGCCTGCCATTTTAAGAAAACATGGTGGATGAGGCTAACCAGTGAACTTGGTCGAGACCTTAGTAATTGCTGTGCACATGCTCACTCACATCGGAATCGGTTGATATATACGAGTGCTGTCGCAGGCAAAAAATCAGATTTTTCAAAATGTCACCCACGTTAGGAATTGGAACTACTATATCTGAGCCATTTTTTAAGATAAAGGCAAACAAAAAATGCTCCTGAATCCTTATATCAAGGTCAAATACTTAAGAAAGAAACCTTTTTCAATTTCTAATTTTGTTGCACCTCACTTTAAATATATTTTTTTTTAAATTTAATGGCCGCCATTTTGAAACAAGATGGCTGATGAAGCTGGCCAGCGAACTTGGTCGAGATATTGATGTATACTATCCACATGCCTTCTTCCATCGAAATAGGGGAATACGTGTGGTATCGCGTGACAAATACAAGATAGTTTCAAAGTGTTAGCCATGATAGAAATTCAAAGTGCTATAATTCAACCACTCTTTAAGATATAAACAAAAGAACAAATTTTCAGAAACAAAAACTGCTCCGAATCTTTGTATCAAGGCCAAACACATAAAAAAAATCTTTTTCATTTTCCAATTTTTTAATACCTCATTTTAAATTTTAAAATACATTAAAAAAAATCGCAACCCTTTTGAAACAAGATGGCGAATGAAGCTGGCCAACGAACTCGGTCGAGACATTGGTATGCACTATGTACAGACCAAGTAATATCCAAATCGGTTCATAAATACGCCTGTTATCGAAAAACAAAAATCAGGTCGTTTTAAAATGTCAGCCACAATAGAAATTCAAAATGTTATAACTCAGCCATTTTTTTAGATATAGACGAAACAAAACCTGTTCCGGAATCTTTGTATTAAGGTCAAACACATACGAAAAAATCTTTTTCATTTTCCAATTTTTTGGCATCTCATTTTAAATTTAAATTTTATAAATTTTTTTAAATGGCCGCCATTTTGAAACAAGATGGCGGATGAAGCTGGCCAACGAACTCGGTTGAGTTATTTGTATGTACTATGTACACACCAAGGTACATCCAAATCGGTTCATAAATACGTCTGTTATCACGTGACAAAAATCAGGGCGTTTCAAAATGTCAGCCACGCTAGAAATTCAAAATGTTATAACTCAGCCATTTTTTAAGATATAAACGAAACAAAAACTGCTCCCGAATCTTTTTATCAAGGTCAAACACATAAGAAAAAAATATTTTTTCAATTTTCAATTTTTTGGTACCACATTTCCAATTTAAATTTTTCTTAAAATTTTAAATGGCCGCCATTTTTAAACAAAATGGCGGATGAAGCTGGCCAACGAACTCGGTCGAGACATTGGTCTGTACTATGTGTAAACGAAGTTACATCCAAATCGGTTCATAAATACGCCTTTTATCGCGTGACAAAATTCAGGACGTTTCAAAATGTCAGCTTCGCTAGAAATTCAAAATGCTATAACTCAGCCATTTTTTAAGATATAGACGAAACAAAAACTGCTACGGAGTCTTTGTATAAAGGTCAAATACATAAAAAAAAATATTTTCCCATTTTTAATTTTTTGGTACCACATTTCAAATTTTTAATTTTTTTAAAAATTTTAAATGGCCGCCATTTTGAAACAAAATGGCGGATGAAGCTGGCCAATGAACTCGGTCGAGACATTGGTATGTACTATGTACACACCGAATTACATCCAAATCGGTTCATAAATACGAGAGTTACAGTATGACATAGGTCAGATATATATATATATATATATATATATATATATATATATATATATATATATATATATATATATATATATATAAATTTTGAACGGAGGGTGGTTTCGGGGTCTGGGGGTCATGATCGATGAAAATATACCAAAATTTTTTGAAATCGCTTTCCTCCGAACGGCTGCAATAGTTAGCTTTTTGTAAAGAAAGCTACCTAAAAAAAAAGTAACTACCGCTGTCACCGCCGCCGCCGGTTTTGAATTTTTTGTGACCGGAGGTCTTTCTTCGTTAATATTAAGAAAAATAATGCATACAAAAATATGAAAATCGGTAGTATTATACAGAAATGTTTGATAAACACGCTGATGCAGACAGTTTTCAAATCGAAGAATTATTTTAAGAGATATTTAATGCTAAAGTTGGACAAAATCGTTCCACTAAAAAAGTTTTATAGGAGCAAAAACTATTCATGGGAATTTAATTCTTTTTAGATCATTTTATACGTTTGAAGTTCCCGGTGTGCAGACTGTATTTCTTTTTTTAATTTGACGCATTTTTTGAGGTTTTATTTCTATTTTAAATTCAAATTTTCAGCATTTCGAGAGATATTTTTTACTTATTTTAGAAAATTGTATTAATTTACCCTGTTGCCAACTGTATAAACAGCGCAAACAATAATGTTTGTTTCAAATAAAAAAAATAAATGATACGTGTAAATAAATTAAAAATTTTATTTACACGTGACTATTATAAACAGAAAAAACCATTTGGAATTAGAATTAAATAATTATGTACAAAAAGCAGGAACTTATTAAAAATTACGTCATAAAAAGAATACACGTGAATTTTAAAAGAGAAAGGATATTGTAAAATAATAAATTCATTAACATGCGTTAGAAGTCTTAAATAGAAGAAATTACGTCGTATTTACGTCACATTACAGTTATTACATAAAATGAACACAAAATATTTCAAAACAGTTTAAACTTAGAAATTGCGCTAGACATTTATTTGATATTTTGAGAGGATCTTTTCAACTATTTTTGTTAGGAAAGCGCAAATAATATTTCATTTCTAACAAAAGTATTTTCACGTGAATATTTAAAAGAGAAAGAATAGCTTGGTCAAAATTACGTCAGATTAAAAACGATTAATTTAAAATGTCTCATTTAAAAGAACTTTCTTTTCGCTTTTTTAAAAAATACCAGGAGACAAAGACTGTTTACTTAATTCCTTTTATATTAGCTTATTTTGAAATGTTGTTACACGTACCTACGTCATCAAGTTATTTTTATTTCGACGTTTTATTTGTATTTTTATTAATGTTGTACTAATTTATTTGTTCTTTCGTCATTTAAAATAAAAATTATGTCAATTTGTATAATTTGGCGAGTGGTTTGGCGATTTATATAATTTGGCGAAATTGGTCGACGGGATAATCAAGTAGTACCGCAGCGGATTTGGCGTTAAAATTCCCCAATCAAAGAGAAATGAATAGAAATCCGTTTATAGGGAGACCGCCACTGTTTTTTAAATTATAATTCAATCTTTCGAAATCTTTTTAAAGCCGATCAAATTAGCGTGCATTTAGAGTCTGCGATGTCTGGACGGGGGTTAGCGAGCGTAGCTCGTAGGGGGCCGAGCCCCCTAGTTTAATAAAAAATACAGGGTGTTCTACCTAACTCAATTTGGGTTGGCGGTAATAACTTTCAGAAAGCTGAAGTATATTATAATGAAACTTTTAAAGGCATGCTCACTTTCGTTATAAATAAGACAAAAAAAAAAAAAAAGTAGGAAATTGCTTTTCAAACGTGGCAAATGAGGCGCGTTCGTACTATAACTAGTTTTATAAATATTTTTTGCACCCCATATTGTACTGAATGTGTACTTTTTTGCACTTCATAAGTGCATAGTCTGTAACATCATTAAAATGCACTTTCAATAATTTTTTTCCCATTGCTCGTAATGTAACGAGAAAATTTTGACTGTCCCTGTAATTAAACTATACATCCAATTTTCACAAAATCTGAAATGGCTCGACAAAATTTTGCAACAATTATATATTTAAAATTTCAGACCATTCGAAAGACTGTAACATCATTAAAATGCGCTTGCAATAATTTTTTCCCATAGGCCGCAATGTAGAGAAAAACTTTTGAATGTCCCTGTTATTAAACTATACATCCTATTTTCATAAAATTTGAAATGGCTGGAAAAAATTTTGCAACAATCATATATTTAAAATTTCAGACCATTCGGTTGGATAGTTTTCGCTCTGTTATATGCGGACGGACAGACGGACTGAACGACGACTATAGGTGCTACGTATTTATATAATTACGAACGCACCTAAAAAGGGAGTAGAAATTTCCAATATACGCGTCAGCAGTATGCACTTGACGCTCCACATTTTGGACTGTGATTATCAGTTCATACGGTATCATCGATTGCGTGAGCACCCTGTTTTCCCGGGATTTTTCGCGATGCTATAACATTTCACACAAAACAACGTACAACTTATATGGGCCCATGGGCCTCGAGCCCACCCAATAAATTGATCTCTCCGCCCACTCATTTTCAATTGATTTATTTCGTTATTTGTGTATTTATTTATTTTATCGCTGAAATGGAATTTTGTTTGAAAAATAGTAAGGGCATGAAAAATTTTTAAGCAGCACTGAAAGCCCCTGCAGCGAATGTATAGTTACATTTCTCTCAAAAACAGTTTTCCTGTATATTTTGCCATCTGTTTTAATGTCGAATTGATAAAGAACTTAGGTGACTAAAATGTATGTTTTTCGTTTTTTCAGTTTAGATAGCTAGCAACTTTTATCTTATTTATAAATATTAAGGGAATATAAGGAAGAACTTATGATAATATAATTTAATAAAATTATTTATTAATTAATAATAATTTTATACTTTCTTATAAAAAAAACATAATTTAACTTCAATTTATCATCTTTAATCATTCTCTCCTCCCCTGCTTCTTTCTCCAAGAGGGTCAAATTGTGTTATTTTACTCAAAAGTTTTGAGTCTACCCAATATTTTTCGAAAGTTGGCGCTACTGAACACCCGGTATTTGTGACTAAATCAGTGGTTTACGACTAGGGATGCACCGAATATTCGGTATCTATTCGGTATTCGGCCATGTTACCGAATATTCTGTTCGGCCGAATATTCGGCTTGGCCGAATAACAAACTATTCGGCCTGCTGAATATTCGGTTTGGCCGAATATCGAAATATTCGGCTGAACCAAATACTTAAAAAAACTTTTAAAACATATTGTTAAAAACCTTATACAACCTCTATGTTTAACAGTCAACTTATAAAGATATTCAGAATAATTAAAAACATAATCGGATTTAAATAAAAGATAATGTTTTTACATTATTTATTTGCTGTTTGTTAAGTATTATTTATGAAAATTAACCAATCACGAGGATTTCCATAGAAATTAATTATGTACAAATGCAAGTTCTTGAACATTGTCCAGTAAAGAATCTGTTTCTTGCTTAGATTTTAAGGACAACGTTTACATTTACAATCTCTGAAAATTATCGCCCACTCCAGACCGATCTAGGATGCATTAAAAAACTTCCTTGCTTAATCAAAGGGAGTAGAATACTTATTCTTGCTAAGTTGCCACCATATAAAATTTGTATAGATTGTATTATTTATTTACTTTTATTTGAGTCTCTTCCTGACAAACAAATAATAGGGTAGATGAGCCAGTAATGGACACCTTTCCAGTAATGGACACCTCTCAATGTTTTTGTTTTATAAAAAAATAACCAATAAAAATTTAGCTTTTATTATTTTTTTCGTAACTCCTCTTTGCATATTTTATAATTTTGCATTATTATTGACACTCTGAATCAAACCAATCAGGAAGCAGAAAATGTTTCGAAATTCTATTTTTCCGTGAAAATCTTAATGAACATGCTAAGAGCTGGCTTCATTTAATAAATTTACATACTCTTTATTTTCTTGCAATATTTGCAGCTTTTTGTTTTGGTAGTAGTAGAAAACTTTGAATTTTATCCTACTAATAGCCATTTATAAAATTTCGTTTTTTTTTAAGGTTTTAAAAGGGGTGTCCATTACTGGGATGCTTAAATAGTCATTTTCCAGTAATGGACACACCTTGTAGGCATTGCTAAAAATACGATTTCAGTAATGTTTATAGTGCATAAAATATTTTGACTTAATTCTAAACCTAAATAATCAAATTTAATTTTTAAATTACACTTACCAAAATGTAGTAACACCAAAACTTTTATAAATAGCTACTTTTAAATTATTTTAAAGTGGTTAGTAAAATTTCAATATTTTCTTTTTTTTTTTCTTTTTATTATTATTTTTAAATGAATGTAAGTTTGCCTTGCATATTTTATAATCTGGCAATCAAACCAGTCAGAAAGTCAAAAATATTGTTTAAGGGAAGTGCAAAGTTAAGAGGGGCTCATAGGGCTGTGTCCCTGCCCGTTTCAATAAAAACAATTAAGTTACAGAAGTTGTTAAAAATCTGTTTTCTGTCTTAAATATTTTCTTATCCATTTGACCCCCCCCCCCCCAAAAAAAAAAAAAGTATTGTAATATTAATGAAAGTTATAGTAATAATGAAGGTAGTAAATCTGCAGATCAGTAGCCTCACACATCAGTTCTACAGTTTTATTTTGAATTATGTTATTTAATATTTAAAATATCCAACTCACAGTATCATTTTTTTCATATTTCTAATATTAATTGTTACAAGTAAATTAATGTATCTAGTCGTCTCTGAAAGTTTAATTGTTAAAAATAATGAGACGAACACTAATACTCCAAAACTTTGTTATTGTTATTATTATTACCTTTTAAATCCCTTGCTGTCTCAACAATTTGATAGCTGTAATTGCTTCATATTTAGTATTTTAAACTATCCATCTAAATTAACTAAAATATCGATCTTCTGATAATTACAATAATTGATACAAACATTGAATGATTATATAAATTTTTATCAATTACTAGTATCCTAATTGTTAAATTTATTTGAAAATAACTATTGTTTCATTAGTATGCTTTCATTAAATTCTGGTTCTAAATACAATCATAAAAACAATTATTTATTACTCTTTATGGAATGTCCATTATTGGAATAGAGGGTTCCATTACTGGCATTTTAGGTGTTTCGATATATTTCTGTTATTTACAATTAAATTTTAGTTCATATTGGGAAATGAGACTATGAGAATAGTTAAATATTGCTGATAGAATAATATAATATTGAAAAAACTGGAATATAATTATTATAACTATTAATTAAAAAACAATTTTTAAAGAAATTCCTTAAGGGTGTCCATTACTGGCACATCTACCCTATATGATCCATGCCATGAGATAGCCATGAAATTTAAAATTTTATTAATTAAAAAAGTTTTATAACTATCCTTTTTTAAAATAACTCAAAGCAGATTTTTATCAGCATAAAGTTTACTTGAAAAAAGCTCTTGTTTATTAGAATAAAAGTTTGTTTTAAATATTATGTAAAATTGTTCTAAAATTTAGCATTTTAATGCCTTTAAACTTTGAAATATAAAAGTAATCGACAAGCCGAATATTCGGTATTCGGTTCGCCTGTAGGCCGAATATTCGGTATTCGGTCAAAATCACTATTCCGTGCATCCCTATTTGCGACCTCATGTTTGATGGCTATTTTTCATCCTCTTGATGCCTTCTATTACCCCTCTTTAATCTGTCGGTCGAATTTTGGAACACCCTGTGTATACGTATACACATCGCATATTTTCTCATTATATTTAATTCCCAACTGTTTTGTCCAAAAAACAACAAATAGAATACAGTTGAAATAGATAATAAATGCGATTCACTTTTCAATATAATTATTAGATTGTAATGTTAAGAATTGTTCTCTGAGCTATTGAAACTATTTTCCCTCCAAAGTTAAAAACAACATCCCCAACCGATCAAAAAATTCTTTACACGAGCGGTGTGTTTATCCGCACAACATGCGATCTATGCATATTTGCAAGGAATATGCCAACTTTTTATCAAGTAAGCAGAATAGCTTATTGAGATTAATATGTATGCTGACAGTGGCGCTCACTTATATGGGCCCATGGGGCGCAAGCCCACCCAATAATTTGATCTCCCCGCCCACACAATTTTAATTGATTTGATTTATAATTTATTTTTTTAATTATTTAACAGTTGAAATGAAATTTTTTATTTACAGTAGATCCTCGATTATCCGAAGTAATTGGGTCCGACCTTCTTTCGGAAAATCGAAATTTTCGGATAATCGAGAATGCTCCCATTTTAAGATTAAGGAGAAATACAGTAGAACCTCGATTATCCGAATTAATTGGGACCGACCCTCTTTCGGAAAATCGAAAATTTCGGGTAATCGAGAATGCTTCAATTTTAAGATTAAGGAGAAATATATGCAATATTTCGTATTACGGTAAGAAGTGCTTAATAAAAATAAAGCAATAGCAAAATAGAAACAAAAATAAATTACCTGAATTTTAATTTTGAAATGAAGTACCTTTTACATATATCATAAGGGTTTGAAAAATTATTTTGTTTGTCGTAGTTTCGATTCCCTTTGCTTTGAAGCTCTATCACGGAGTTTTTAAATATTGTTAGTTCACCAGTATCACGATCTTTCTGCTGCTCCAGCCATGCCAAACCTTTTGCAAAATATCCAAAAGCTTCAGAATTGCTAATTTGTTCGTTTTCTTCGTTAAATTCAAAGGAACTCTAAGAAAGGGGATCGAAAATATTTATATATACTCATAGTTTGGAAAGAACTGCTTGCACGTAAGGAATATGGTAGTTAAAAAAAAAAAAAAAAAAGCTTTCAAAACGGATTTCGAAAAAAAAAAAAAAAAAAAAAAAAAAAAAGCTTTCAAAACGGATTTCGCATATAAAGAATGTGATAGGAAAAAAAAAATCTTCAAAAATGGATTTCGGTTAATCGAGAGTTTTGGTTAAAAGAGTTTCGGATAAAAGAAGTTCTACTGTATATTCAATATTTCTTATTATGGTAACAAGTGCTTAATAAAAATAAAGCAATAGCAAAATAGAAAGAAGAATCAATTACCTGAATTTTAATTTTGAAATTAAGTACCTTTTACATATATCACAAGGGTTTGAAAAAATGTTTTGTTTGTCGCAGTTTCGATTGCTTTTGCTTTGAAGCTCTATCACGGTGGTTTTTTATAGTATTAGTTCACCAGTATCTTCCAGCTGCTCCAGCCATGCCAAATCTTTTGCAAAACATTCAAAAGCTTCAGAATTGCTAATTTGTTCGTTTTCTTCGTTCCACTCAGCAGCTTACGGGAGATCAAGTTAAATTCAAAGAAACTCTAAGAAAGGGGATCGAAATTATTTATATGTACTCGTAGTTCAGAAAGGACCGCTTGCACACAAGGAATATGATAGTTTTAAAAAAAAAAGCTTTAAAAATGGATTTCGGTTAACCGAGAGTTTCGGATAACAGAGGTTCTACTGTATTAACTTTCTCAAAATAGTTTTGTTTGAAAATTAGTAAGAACATCAATTAGACTTACAGGAGCACTTCAGTGGATTTATAGTTAAATTTTTCACGAAAACAAATTTCCTGCCTATTTCGCCATCTGTTTTGATTTCTTGAATTGATAAACCACTTAGGTGACTAAAATGCATGCTTTTCTTGACAACTATTTTTTTTTTCACTTTCAATAATTAGCAATTCCAATGTTATTTAAAATAAATATTAATGTTTATAATGATATGAATAAGGAAGAACTTTTAAGAATATAATTTAATTTATAAAATTATGATTAAATTCTAATAATTTGAAAATTTGCTTAGAAAAAACACAATTTAATTTCGAATTATCTTTAGTACTTTCACTCCTCCCTTCTCTCCCCACAGACATACGCGCTAAGGGAAAAAAGTTATATATGTTATTTTACTGTAATTTTTTTAACTGTAATTATATGTAATTTTTGAACCCAGCCAATATTTTTGAAAAGTTATAAAATATACTGTATGTAGAAAGTTAATGGCTTTTTTTCTTAATTTTGAAAAATAACTCCGAATGTAAGTTTGTATGCGCATAAAATAAAGCTGAGAGGGGAAAAAATGAGAGAGAAAGAAGGTTTGGTATTACGCAGTTAGTTGTACTCAAAGTATTAAAACTATTATTTAATTCTGATTAGCGATTGTGTATGAAATTTTTTGATCTGGTGATTGTTATATTTAAGTTCGGATGAGAAATGGGTTTCAGTAGTTCAATATTCCATGGTTCACTTATCAATGCAGGAGTATGTCCAGACTTTTCTCACAGGGTCCTGTTTTTGTGAAAATGTGAAGTTTTCTTAAATTTGGGAAATTTCTAGACATAATTTTGTGAATTTGAAATTATCGTTATATTCTGGTTCTATCTTTCATAGTGAAAAAAGCTAAGCAATATGTTATTTGATGGGTTCAGCTGTTATTTTACAAATTAGATTTTATTTTTAAATGATTAAATTTGTGAAAGGTTCAATTTGAAAATGATAATATTTTTTAAAAGGTCTTCTTATAAGACAGAGAATTTTGTGAAGGGGGGATAAAAAGTTTTGTGAAGTGCCCTGTTTTTGGATGAAAAGTTTTGTGAAGGGTCCTGATTTGGGATGAAAAGTTTTGTGAATGGTCCTTTAAAGGACCTAATTTTTTTATTAAACAGATCTCTCCAGTGTTAAAATGATAAAAGCATTTATTATCTATTTCAATTGTATTCTGTTGTTGTTGTTTTTCACAAAACTTTCTTTTAGACTTGTGCGAAACGTATTCAGAGAATATGCGATTTGCGTATTTGCAAGAAATATGCCAACCTTTTGCAAAATAAACAAAATCGCTTTTTTCTTAGATCAATGTGTAGTAAGAAAGTTGACTTTTCTTTCTTATTTTTGAAGGATCATTTCGAAGTTTGTCTACCGGATGCAATAAGTTTGCATGTTGAGGAGAAAAAAACTGAGAAGTTGTACACAAATTCTTAGCACTTTCAGAGACTAAGTACTTCTGTTGCTAAAATGTTGACAGGATTGAACGGCACCAGGATTTACGAACACATTTATTTGAAAATGAGTAAAAGCTTTTATAACAGTTACAACTTTTACGAACCTTATAAAAGCAAAAATTTATTCCAAAATTCTGGTGCCATTGTGACATTCGGGAATTAAAATTAAGTACTATATATAATATTCCATCGCTGTTCAAGGAGTTAAAAGCATTAATTCTAGTGAACGATCGTGTGAAAATTTTTTGATCCGTTCAGAATGTTATTTTTAACTTTGGGGGAAAAAGAGTTTCAATAACTCAGACAACGGCTCTTAACTTTTCAATCTAAGAATGATATTGAAAAGTGAAGTGCATTTATTATGTGTTTCAGTTTTATGGTAACTAGGGTTGTCAACAACCGTCTTTCCCGGTTGATAGAATATAGGGGAAAATCATTTTTCTATTATTCTTGAAAAGCGTAAGAAATTTTTTACATTAAAAATATTTTCTTTTAGATTGCCCACGAACAACGCCAATAAGCATTTTTATGCCAAAAATATCAATAATGTATTCAAATAAAATTATGAAATTTATTAAAACCGATACTTTCGTATTGGCCTCGTGACAGGTGTTAACACTTCACTGCACGATTTTTTCTATTTGTATGAAAAAAATTATTTGAAATCTATATGTCGGTCTAATAATGGGAAAAATAGTAAAAAGAATTAAATTAAAAATTTTCAGCTAAAATTTGATATTTTGATTCTATTTTGATCTATGATTATTTTTATCTATGATTATCTTTTATCTATGATTTTGATCTATTTTGATTATTTGTCCGTGTCGTGGCGTATTTAAAAAATAATAATAAATGGCATGTCCTTTGTTGATTACATTCATTGACTACAGCATTAAATCATATCAATTTGTCACTTTGATATTTCAAAAATTCCTTAGTTCTCTAAAACATCGTGTTTACTGCAGAAGCCGATAAAGCTCAAGTGGAGCATAGAGCCTGTTAATAATTTGTGAACGAAATTACAATTATAATAATTAATTTGCAATTAAAAATATTTCTTTAAAAAGGGACACAAAATATAAAAAATAACGTTTTTAATCTATTCATTCTGATTTGGGGTAAGGGCTAAAATTTAGGGCCCGAATTCCCGGTAGCCCATGAATTAATTAGGCCATACGTATGCAACTGTTAAAATGTTCTATAAGTCGACAATAGATGCAATTAAATAAAGCTCGGCAAATCTGAAACACAGCTTTTTCTTGGCCTGCTTTGTGAGGTGTTTTTTAATCGAACATGTGTTCGTTATCCGAACATAAAAATCTCTCACAAAAGTGTTCGTTAACCGATCACCCACTGTATTCTGAATGTGTTGGAAAGTGTTTCACAATCTATTCTGGAAGCACGATTTTTCGTTCTTGAAATCTATCGCTAATTATTATATGTAGCGATATTTTTTCCACTTTTCTTTTCTTTTTGCGTGTTATAAATAATGTTTAAGAGGCTACTTCAGTCACATGAAAAGGCCCGTTCACTAATGCTAATCCTATGGAAGAAAATTTTAACCCTTACCACTCCGTTGGCTCCGCTGCGGAGACATCATCTTTTTTTGCAAAATTTGTTTTTTTTTGCACCAGTAATAAAGAATAATTAAATTTACCTTATTTAATTCAGTGATTTTTTTTTACTTTTTCGATTTTGTTTGTAGATATTTTTAATTAGAACACTTTCATTTTCGGAACCGGTTTGCGGTTTCAAAAGTGAAAGTATCCTCTGCAAAACAAAAACCGAAAAAGTAAAAAAGGGCGGATGTAGAGATCAATCTCAGCTTAAAAAAAAAAAAAAAAAAAAAAATATATATATATATATATATATATATATTAAAATGTAAGCGATACCTTTAAAATTTTCTTAAATAGAATTAGCATTAGCAAGCGAGTGTTTCCTGGTGACTGAAGTAGCCCCTTAATCAAATTATGTTAGTTAAATTTTTAAATGTCATTACTTCTTTGTTTGTTATGTACATCGAAATTATTAAAAAATATATAATAAAAATATTATGTATAAGGACTAGTTCAATAGGTAAAGGGAACAAAATGTAATCCTCCGGATTTTTTTTACATTTTTTTATTACGTTATTATATTCCTATTAAAAAGAAATATTGAAGCAATCGGGAGCCGTTCCGAGGTGTAAGCTTTACAAAACAATTGCAGTATTCAAAATAAATAAATAAATTTTCCTTGTAGTTGTAATGTTATTTTTGAATGTCACGAATTAGATTAATCTTTTTTTATTTATTTTAGGACACGCGCGCACAGAGACAGAGAGAGAGAGACACTCTTTCTTTCTTAACCTTGAAAATAAACAGTGCGATTATAGCGCCATCTATTGAACTTAAAAGATGCTAACATTGAGAAGTTGATTTGAAAATTTGCATTTTATCTCTCGATTATTATAACCCCTTGAGGGGCGGTGGGATAAAATATATCCCTCCTAATTTAAACAAGATTCTCACCAGAAAATTTTAACTAAATTTTATATTTTTAACTTTGGAGGAAAATCATTGAAAAACTGCTTTTCCTTATTTAAAAATAAAATTTTTCGATTATTCCGGTGAGAATTCAATATTTAGAGACATTTTTGCTTCAGGGGCAACAGTTATTGCAACGATGAAATTTAATAATAAAAAAAAAAATAGATTAGTTTATGAAATGGAATTAATTTTTTAATAAAAATAAAGTGTTATACATGTTTGAGACCGAAAATAATGGTAAAACACATGCTAAAATATATTTTTGATACAAAACACAAAAATATAATTCTCTCTCTCTATTATTTTATCTTCATCAGAGAATTTTTAATATTTCCTGAATGTTGTGAATTGTATAAAATCCCATGGAAAATTTCTTGAAAATATCATTCTTGGAAAAAAAAAAAAAAGAGGATAAATTAAAATAAGTAAAATGCTCCTCCAACCCCTTCGGAACAGGAAACACCCCCGTGGAATAGAATATATATGTGGCAGCTGTTTTATTTGAGCGAGGCCACCCATCTGCTCCGTGATTTAAATGCTAATAACTATGAATGAATGGAGGAGGAGTAAACAGGAAACTGAAAAATTTCTTGCTTCAGTAGGGGGTATAATTATGGGAGCTTTTATTGCAGAGCGAAACAGCCTTGTGTGAGGTATCGTCAAAGGGGTGAATAGTGCGACTCCTACGTAATTTAGTCTGCATAAACAACGTGAAAAGATTGAATTTCCTTACAAATTACTCTGAGTTTCACTCTCTTATTATTCTTCCTCTAGGTTTTCTCTACTAACATTATTTATGGTATATATATGCTACTTAAAGCATAAAGTACTGTAGCCAAAGATTTAATTGATGCACTTTTAAAAGAAATTCCATCCGTTGATCACGCATGCCTGATTTTAGTTATTCTTTTTCATCTCCTTGGTCTAGTTTTCAGTGATTCCCAACCTTTTATTGATCACGCCCCACCGAAGCAACTATAAAATCATGATCCCCCCCCCCCCCCTCTTCACGCACATATTGTGTAACATATATCTGTGATTATTTGAAAAGTGAATTCTATTTACTTGAAGGAAACCTAGCAGAGTTACTAACATTAACTATGCATTTCACATTTTTTAACTTATCATAGAGGTGAATTTTCTGCCACAAATGTGTTTTTAACATAGTTTTATAAATGCAAAGAGTCTATAAATCTTCACTTTTATGCCAAAACAGATTTGTTGTGCCTTCCCAACTTGCCTCAGTATAACAAAGGGGGATGTGATTTGCATTTTTATCTTCACAAAATGCTTAAAGGTGTTCTCAAATCCAAAAGGGCAACTTTCTGACCTAAGTTTTAATTTATTTTTGTTCGAAAATGCATGAAACTAGCTGGTGTTGTTGTTCAGAAACTATGTAATTAAGCTGTTTTTCCCAATTTTTTGCAAACGCAATAGATCTTTCAGAAAATAATGTCAAAGTGGGCGTTTTGAACCGAATTTCCGCGCGAAGGAAAAAAGAGCACTCAGGAGCGGGCGAAAAACGTGTTTGTCACGTGATCGAATTCGCTTATAGCTCAATAAATAATTGATTGATCAAAAAATGGAAAAAACAGTTCAGTTCCAAATCGCTTCCATGGCCAGGCTTTCCAATTTTATATCTTTCCATTAAAAAATGAATTCGTAAATGTGTCAAAACGTTTTGCGCTTGTTGAGCAGAGCAGTTAAGAACAGCCTTAAAGAGACTCTCACATTTAGCATTAAAATTGATAACATTGACACATTTTATAATTCAATTTACGAGGTCCTATCAATAGGTTTTTGCCCTCACATTGAAATAACTGAGTGAAATTTATGAAATTGCTACATTGTATTAGTCCTTTTTTATATAGTCACCGTGCGCAGTAACACATTTCTGCAAACGGTTTTTCAAAGTGAGGGGGGCGGATGTATTCCAGGAGGCGCGATAGTAGACCCAAAGGGGGGCATTTTTCTAATTTTTACCGACTCCCACATGTGACATATTGTTGGAAAGGTTTGTGACTACTTATTCATGCTATACATCTCCCGAGCCCCGAGCCCCAAATTTGCCCTCCGGGGAGCACTTTTCTAAATTTTGCGGACATCATTCTTTCCTCACGGGAGGCAAATTTTGGGGTGAGGGACTTCCCCTTTGGGTCTACTATCGCGCCTCTTGAAATACATTCTCCCCCTTCTCTTTGAAATACCGTTTGCAGAAATGTGTTACTGTGCACGGTGACTATATAGAAAAGGACTAATACAATGTAGCAATTTCATAAATTTCAGTGAGGGCAAAAACTTATTGATAGACCCTCGTAGTAACTTATTAAGAGTTAATAATACATACTGGACAATTGCACCATAAAATATAATAAATAAAGACACAATATTGCTTAATGGTACACAAAATACGAACTTTAATAAGCTAAAAGTTGATTTCTACGTTTCGAGCTGTTTCTACAACCGTCTTCAGGAAAACATGATGGTAAAAAGGCTCAAAGTTCAGAGACGCACTGAATATTGCGTCTCTGAACTTTGAGCCTTTTTACCATCATATTTTCCTGAAGACGGCTGTAGAAACAGCTCGAAACGTAGAAATAAACTTTTAGCTTATTAAAGTTCGTATTTTGTGTACCATTAAGCAATATTGTGTCTTTATTTATTATTAGGAGTTGTTGGAAAAGCTTTGGACACCAATTTTTTTTTCTATGATTAACAAAATAAACAAGAAGCATTTCAAAATTCTGACCTTTAATCAATTTTAAGTAGCCGTTATTCCCCATCAAAACACATTTATTTCCCTCCCCGATTATCGTTAATTAACTGCCATGTATTGTCACATTTTCAAATTTTAATTGTTTATGTTATACTAGGAGGGTCAGCTCACGCTCGCCAACCGTGGCTGTGGTTGTTGCCAAATAGCAAGCTACAAATACAGCTTTTTTTTCGCGCTACGTAAGAGAAATAGATATATAGATATTCATTTACTATGTAGGAGACCTACACTTACAGCCACAGATATTTACTATTTATCCATTTCTTTTTCTAATGCTATTAAAGATTTATAAATTTTATAAAGTTGGTAGTATCACGTGTAATTATTTCAAATATTCTTTAGGGTAAATATGTTAAAGCCAGTAAGATTTAGATATACTCTTAAGTAATAAAACCTGCAAAAGTTTATTCTTGTTACATACAGCAGCGATTATAGATAAAAGTAGCTCATTCGATACATGATTGAGAAGAATTGTAAAATACATTAATAACCAGAACAAAATAAAAAATAAAAAAGGGAGGAGGGGTTGGTAAGATATCTTTAAAGATTGTTCATATAATTATTCCTGGTATGAATTCCATTTTCAACATTTTGATTTGACACATTTTAAAATTGAACAAAATAACATAATTCTTTTTAAATTTTTCATGTACTACTTTTAGTCTGAAAAATTACTTTTCAAAAAGAAAAGAAAAAAAAAAAGACAGCAAATGGGTGAGTTACAAATTTGAAATTGCCCCCGGTGGGGTGTACGATCCACTTTGGGAACCACTGGTCTAGTTTGAAGCTAAACATGCCCATGACTTTATGAATGCAGCACTAAGAAGTTTCTGCTGGTGATCAGTAAACACCCGACGTATCCAAAGTTTTTTGTGAGAAACTTACATTCAGCTATCTACGCACCCGTTATCCAACTACCAATCTGCTGGCGACAGTTTTAACGTTCACATCTAATGTTTTATACAAAGAAAAGATCTAAAATGCACTATGTACATTTAACAGTCAATTTTGCAGTTTACAGTCCTTCGACTTTCACGCAAAATACTAATATTATCATTAAAACAAGAAAGCTTATAATACAGTAGACTCCCTCAAATTCGCCCAGCTTGGGACCAGAGGTTGTGCGGATTTTAGAGTTGTGCGGATTTCTGGTCACTGCTTTGTTTACATTTTTAAACAGTAATTTGAATATAATAATGAAATCAAAATTATAATGAATGCTTGCAATATAGTAAAATATTAAAATAACTAAATAAAGTAATAGACTACAATAATTAAAAGTAAGATAATTTTGAAAATGATTAAATTATTGAAAATAAAATATCAAGTAAATGATCAATATTGTATAATTAAATATGCATAATAAAGATGATACATTTTCCTTGAATTATTTAACGAAACTTTCCTCATAAAGGTAACCTATTAAATCACATCAAAATCATAATGTAAAAAAGTTTTATTTAGGTTTAGTCAATTTTAATAAACCAAAAAAAACTTGATTAACACATAAATATATTAGGTTGTAACGAAAGTTTTCCGCCAAATTACCATTACATAATGCTAATTATACTATATATAATTAACTGTAATTTTATATACAGTCGAACCTCGTTATCCCGACATTCTAATGACCAGAAAAAAAAATGTCGTCATAAGCGGGGTGTCGCGGTAAGCGGAGTTGGAGAAAAATATACTTATAAAAAGCTGTATTTTTAATTAATTTAAGACAATTTTAAATTCATAACTGTTCTTGCAGTTTTAAGCAATAAAGAATTGTTATTAAACAAAATAAACACAAAAACAAAATTGACTAGAATAATCAGATTTATGATGACTTGTTTTTTTATTGTTACATGAAATATTGATGAATTAAAGTTTTCTTATCCCTAGATGTGCTTCCTACAATTCTTTTTTCAATTTTATTCAATGAATTGTAATCAACATTCGTTGTTTCAGAAACGGATGTTAGATAATTTCTGATATTTTCAATGCAATGCAATGCTTCGGTTTTAGTCCGATGAAAAACGCCATGTAACCACAAGAAATCGCCGTCTGACCACAACAAAAAGACTTCGAGCAGACTGATGCATCTATCTGGATCTTAAGTGGGTCATTCAGTGTGTTTGGGTTTATTTATTCAGATAAAGGATTGAAGTAAAATTTTTCATCTATCTCAATGAATATTTCAGACACTTTTGTGAACAGTTTGGCTAAGACATTTCTTAATTTCCGTACTTATAGGATGTATTATGAAAAATGGACATTTTCCTAAACCGCCGGGATATCCGGAGTTGAAAAGTATTCAACGACGTAAAATTCCGGTGTTTATTTACATTAAAATCATATACAGGAAAACGGGACATTGAAAAACTGACATGATAACCGGAGTGACGTAAAAACCGGGTGTCGTGATAACGAGGTCCGACTGTATAACCATCATTTCGCCAAACCTTCACAGTGTCATGTGATACAACACTAGTACCTAAAGCTGTACACTATATTCGGTGACATTCTGTTGCTGACTTTTTGCAACAGAACTGGAAGTAAATGATGGTTCTAATCTGGTAGCGTGATAGTTCCATTTCAGACACCCTGTACATAATAACGATATTTTTTTACAATTTTCACAACACAATGTTATAAAGCAAGTCTCTTTCTTTCAAATGCCAAAAATCATTTGACAAAATATGAACAAACACGTCAACGCGAACTGATGTTTGCACAGACTGTATTAGCTGTGGCGGGAAACTTTCGTTACAACCTGATATTTGGTAAAAAGATTGCGATTACCAGTGATATCAGCAATATCTTGATTTTTTTCACAAATAAATTTATACTTTCTTCATGAAAAACCATGAGTTCAGTCGTATTATGGAGAATTACATATTAAAACACATATGGAATCATATAAAACTAAAAAATTCTATAATTTTTCCCCTACATCTGAACTGAAAGTTTCATTGTTTACATCTGTGAACTGTGATAATGTCCGGATTTTAGGGTTGCAGATTTGAGGGAGTCTACTGTAATGATAATGTAGTATTTCAAGCTGATCCTTTATAAATTACAACAATAAATATAAATTTATTTCATTTCAGTCAGCCGTCATTTAATTGCTTGCACACAGAATCAATTTTTATATTACTAGAGTCTCTGCCTCCTACGAGTTACGCACGCCAATCCCGTTCAAACCCTGCATACTTTAAAAGCAGGCTAATTTGCTCTTTAAAAAAAAATAAAAATAAATACGATTACGAGATTTAAATATTTTATCACGATCCGTGGCGATCTTCCATAATCTGGTTGCCATTCATTTTCCTTTGACAGGGGGATTTTTCAGACCTTACGGCCGTATCCACCGCTATCTCGATAGTTGATGGTGTTTTCGTAATTGATTAAGTAAGATCAATTACATATTTGAAATACAGCTTGTATAAAATGATTAAGTAAAAGATGTCATTGTCTCCCTGAGTAACATAACGTCTAGAAGAAAAGTTTCCTTTTAGACGCTTAAGGAAATTGTTTTAAATGATGTAATTTAAGCCATTAAATGCTTTTTAGCACGTAATAATTAATTTATTTTAAGGTTTTCTCTCTTTTTCAATATTCCCGTGTAAATATATGAGAACATGAGTTTCAAATCTCGCCTTATCCAAAATTTAAAAAATCGAGTTTTTTTCTATCAATCTACTCTATCGGTGAACTTGCATCGAAAAAAACACTATAATCTGAAAAAAACTAGTTTTATCTTGTATTTCTGGCCTTGTAAAATCTTGGTTTAACAATGAAAACCAACAGACGCACCAGAGGTTTTTCTCGATTTCCCAAAATTTGATTTTCTGGATAAGGCGAGTTTTGAAACTTACGTCCACATATGTATTTTAATTGATAGTACAGTCTTTGGAAATTTATTATTTGGGCTTTTTAAAATCTGGCAGCAATTTTTAAAAAATGCTATTTCAAGATATGAATTAAATCTCTATTCAGATGATGAAATTTTGAATAAAAAATTGAAAAAAAAAACTTAAACAATTACACACACACACACACACACACAAAAAAGATTGTATACGGCACAACACAATATAGTGATATTTAAGTATTGCGCGGCAGCGCGATACTTATTTATTTCCAGTGTCACTTCTCAATGTTAATTTAACATGCAGAAGGTCTATGGAGATCGTAACTTTTTCATTTTTTCTTCCCACCTTTTTGTCCCTGATGCCACTCATTTTTTATTCTTTAATAATTTTAATGATATTATAAATTTAAAGTGTAAAAACGTTTGCCTGACGTCAGGGTCAAAACGAATGGTAAAATACCTTTGCATATGGGTAAATTATAACACAGAGAGAAACATGGGCCAATTTTTTTTTTTTACATTATTCGAATATTTTTCTTAATAATTCCAATTTTCGCTTTTTTCCATTGAAAATCAACGGACATTTTTCATAGAAAATGCAACATTTTTACTTCATTGTTGCAAAAATTTCAAAAGCCGTAATAATAATTTATTTCTTTTTAGTTGAAAGATTTTCACGTGAAATATTAAATTGAGCTAGTTTTTTTTTTTTTTTTTTTTTTCAAAAATTAAAAAGGTGAATATGGCGTCATAGTGGAAATAAAAAGGATATTTTCAGAATAAGTTTTTGTTTTGGTCAAGTTTATATTTTAGTAAAAAGTTTCTAATGGATAGCTATTTTTACGCAGGTAGCGAACTTAGTGGGCAATTACATAACTTAAATTTTAAAATGTATTTTTTTTTTTCGAGATGAGATCTATTTATACCCCAAGTTAAACTTAGGTAATAGTTTTCTGATGTGTTTACATCACCCCTTGGGGGAGAGAATAACGTTTAAAAATTTAAGTAAAACTTTTATTTTTTATTTTTTACAGTATCACAGCTATAATATTGGTAAATATTAGCAGTAAGGATTCAACACAATTTACATTTACATTCATAGCGTTCCCGAGTGGAAAATAAGGTATCAAAATTTAAGTGAAGTTAATTTTTTATGTTTTGATTATAGATTTTTTACGTTCAGATTAGAAGTTTTTGTCCAAACTACCGCAACCTGCATTACTACAGTGGTGAAACATTTTCAATTACACATTGGTAAACTGCATCCCACATTGTGATGGAATACCGCATACATCAAAGCCAGATGATGATACTCTCTATTAATTTTGAAATGTGTTAATCTGAGTGCAGTAGGCATTAAAAAACTTGACATATTAAACAAAAACGTAATTTGAAGAACAAATTAAAAAAACAAAATTTATTTCCTACATTGTTTAATCCCGAGAAGGGACAGATATTAAGTCATTTCATTCAAATAGTTCTACATTTAATGTTAAATTTTTGTAACAAATTGGTTAAGCCAATTGAAGATTTAAAAAAAAAATAAATAAAATTCATACAATATGATACTTAAAACACCCTAAAAAAATTAGATTCCGTTCAAATGAAATCAAAATAAATCTTAGACTTTTTTTTTAAGTTTTGTATTTTGCATGCACCTTATCATTTGATGCACAATTGTCATAAACCTAATACAAAATCTGCAATACAAATATTTTCAATTAAAATGGAAGAAGTCTAAGATTTATTTCGATTTCATTTGAACGGAATCTAATTTTTTAGGATGTTTTAAGTATCATATTGTATGAATTTTATTTTTATTTTTTAATCTTCAATTGGCTTAACCAATTTGTTACAAAAATTTAACATTAAATGTAGAACTAATTGAATAAATGACTTAATATCTGTCCCTTCTCGGGATTAAACAATGTAGGAAATAATTTTTTTTTTTTTTAATTTGTTCTTCAAATTATGTTTTTGTTTAATATATATATATATAATATATATACACACAATATATATATGTGCCCGATAAAGATATTTAAATTGCATAGTTTTTTATCTTAAAAAACTTATATAACAGAGCTGTCTTGACCGATTTCAACATTAAATTGCTCTTAAAATAATTCCTCTATTTCAAAACGTTCTGCGTCAGCATGTTTATCTTACATTTCGCTATAAAACTACAAGTTTTCATTTTTTTATATTGTTTTTTCAGAAAAAGTGAAAAGGTCACAATGGATTCAATTACGGCAGCGAAGGCTATAGTATTTTTTTTTTAAATTAGAAAGATTGTTATTATTTATTATTCCATAATTAAGTTGATTAAATATGGCGCGTGTGTATATTTATATTTCATCTGAAACTTGGTGGCAATAGGTGTTCGATATTATATAGATGTTCTTTTTATACAATTTCAATGGATATCCTGAATTCTGAGAATCTGTCTGTCTTGTCAAACTACGAGTAGTTAGATGTACCAATCCCAAAACTTTCTCCTATCTCATATATTTTAATATTTCAAAATGTTGTTACAAATGTCAATATTTCATTTTTATTAGTTCAATGCTATATCATCTTTCACTTTCATCTTCTGCTCCAGTCAATTAATCGGAGTAAAAACGAGTTAATCTCGATCATGCTAGTTATTAAAATCAATAGTGTTTGGTTATTCTGCTGCACATTAGCTGTTTGCGAATAGCCGGCTTAGCAGGATGCGAAGTTCCCGCCGCTGCACGAGCCACCCATGTACATTAGAAGTACGAAAAATCCAGGAAATTATATAAAAAAAATCGATATTACAGCGCCCCCTTCCGGCGGAATATTTCGAAATTCAAGGAGAACCTGCTTATCATAGCCAAAAACATACACAACAAATTTGGTTCATTTCTATGCATAACTTCATACACTTTTCGATGGTACCATAATAAAAATGGCACAAAAATCGCTATTACTCCTTCCGGTGGAATATTTCCAAATTGAAGGAGGACCTGCTGGCCATAGCCTAAAATACACACAAAAATATTGTTTCATTTCTATGCATAACTTCATATACTTTTCGATGGTACAATAATGAAAATGGCACAAAGATCGCTATTACAGCGCCTCCTTCCGGTGGAATATTTCCAAATTGAAGGAGGATCTGCTGGCCATAGCCAAAATTATACATAAAAAATGGTACAATGGCGACACTCGGTGTTTTTTGGTATCTCTGACCACTAAAACGGGTAAATCCGTCGAAAACCGGATGTCGAAAAAAATTTCGATTACAATACATTCTTCTATTGAAGATAGAAGAAAGTATTAAGATAAATTTCATTGCTTGTACTGAGATTAGTTAAGAGACAGAAAAAAAAAAAAAATAATAATAGGGCCATATATGGGTTCGATAAACTTACCAGACGTCTGGTATTGATCCAGGCAATCTTGAGTTCAGAATTTTAGATTCTGTATGAAACCTTAAAACCGAAAATACTCTTTTCCAGGATTATAATCCTGGTGTGGTTATGATAAAAAAATCCTGTTTGGTAGTAGATCGAACATTATTTGTGTCACTAAAAAATGATATATAGAGGAAGTTCGGGTATTATGGAATACCAATTAATTTTTATTTGTAAGTCAACTTACAAAAATTGTGATACATTAAAAGTTAGTAATTCCATATTACCCGACACACCATCTGAAAACATTACCTCTTCACTCGTCAGCAAGTTAGCATAGAAGAAAATTGACTAATACAGCAATAAATATAACTGTTCAACTTTATACTGAACTTGGTTAACATAACTGACAATGAGATTTTATAATTAATACGAATTTTATAAAATTTACCTGCAAAATACTGCAAAAATTGAGAATAAGACTTTAATTCACCGTGTCGCTCCAATAACAGATATCCAAACAGAACTGAGTACGGTTCCTCATAGGAGTACTGGGAAGTCTTATGGCAGATTTATCTGCAACCTCGTATGCGCCAGACGTTGAAATTTTGCATATTGTCCGACCATTCCATAATATGCGAACTTCCCCCCCCCCCCTCTCTCCTTTTTTTTGGGGGGGGGGGAGGGGAGGGGGTCGCGGGGGGACAGAATAATGTAAAACTAAAAGCTGTCTAGAAACCCGGCAAAATGTTTCTGCAAAAATCTTAACTTAAACATGTATACATTTATACATGTACACCCACCTAAAAACACTAATAACTTTATTTTCTAAGATTGTACAAAATAATTTAGCAAATACATTAATGAGAAAAATTAATTTGTACTTACAGTGGCTCCCAAAAGTTTTCGTACACTTTAGAAATTTATCGTAAAATTGAATTTCCCTGGAATTGAATTCGAATATGAAGTCCAATATTTTTACACGTCATCTTTAATATATTCTAAATAATGCTCTACATTTCTTTTTGTTATTGACTGATTTCCTTTTTAAATAATAAACGGTCAAGTGCGAGCATTACTCGCGCACAGAGGGTTCCGTAGAATAAATATATGAATTTGTAATTGTATTATTTAAAAAAGTTGCTAAAAATATACTAAGACTTTGTAAAAAACTATACAACGTAGTGTTGGGTATAACTGTATATATTAGAAAAGTGTAAATGGGTATACCATGAAAGTTCAAAAAGATATGGAACCTAAATAATATCAAATATAGCTATTCGTATAACTCTTTTTTTAATATTATCCTAATCTGTTTATGATGAACTTAATTCGGTACTGATAATAAAGGCAGTGCATAGTTAAACTTCATTTGGCATGAAACTAAACTCAGCGTAGTAATAACCTTTATTTCTACAGCGTAGCTAAAACAAAACCTTTATACAAAGTTTAAATTTGGCATTGTGCTAAACGCGCTTCGAATTGAGGTCTCAAAGTTGCAACGCCGTTCGTTAGTGCCGCGTTTTTCCAGATGGGTGTTTAATTAACTTTTAAAGTCACTCGAGGCGTATTAAGAGGTGCAATCAATGCAAACTATGGCGAATCCCACAGTATTTATACGATTCATTCAAATTAAATCTTTCGAGGCGATGCCCTTAAAAAACGGACACCTAATTTTAATTCCAAAACAGACAAACGACACCAAGAATATTTAATTAAAATTTTCCTTATATCATGTACGTAAAAATAAGCAAGTTCGCATTTTCTAATAAATTCGTTTATAAATTCTGGTGTCAGTTCATTTTTTCATAAGTTTACAAATAGAATTACTCCGTGTCGAAAAGGATTAAGTGGTCGCAGGACTCTTAAAGCTTCAAAATTTAAGAAATTTTAATTTTTTTTTACATGTTAAACTCCTATCTTTTCTGAATATTTTGATATAATTGTTTCCTTGAAATTCCCATTAGAACAGAAGTTTTGGCTTTTAGAATTATACCCGCTCAATAGCTGTTGCGGCGTTTCCGAAACTTTAAAGTCATTATTTTCCAAATGGCGTTTTTTGGGCATAACGCGCAGGATACCTCAAAAACCTCTGAATATTTTTTCATGAAATTTTCAAAAGATATATTTCATGTTAGTCTGTATAAACTGAACCTAAAATTTCCTTTTTATTGTTCAAAAAAATATTTTTTAGGTGATTTTACTGTTGAAATTTTCAAAATTTTGTATTAGCTAAATGCAACATTGCATTAAAAATATAAAAAATGCTTCAAATACAAATTTATTTAAGTTCAGGGAAATTATTACAATCTGAAGTATAAGTAAGCATCAAAATTTTCATTCTAGTTGCGATATTTATTTTGTAATCCTGTGCGTAAAGTGTTATGCCAATTTTTTGTTCGACAAATGTCTAACAGTTTCGAGCCCCCTATAAATACTAATTCTGTATCTTGCTATTTTTTAAATACATGAAACGAAAGAACATACTTATATCTTTCATCCCAATTAAAATTGTGTTTTAAAATCTTATACATTTTAAGACATTAAATGTTGAAAATGGTCTTTTTTTCATTTTTTCCACTTTTTAGAGTCCCGAGACCCCTTAAATTAGTATGTTTTTAACAATTTGACGTTTATTGCTTTTATACTGTTACTGGGCATTACATTACACATATATATCATTAAAAGTTGTTAACTAGGCATAGAGTACGCCGCCCCTGTCCTTGTGTATGTCCAAACTGACCGTACCTTTAAGGGTTAATATCTCGGCTAATTACCGATGATTTTTTCGAAAATCATTATCAATAATGCTTTTATTCTTCTGCAACGATAGGTATATTCAGCGATGCTCAACAGTTTTTTTTTGAATGCCCGTAAATCGAAATTTGTGTATAACAGAAAAATGCTAATTACTCAAAAACTATGTGACCTAGGGTAATCGCTATAATTTTCCGACAAGGTTTACATTAACCTCTACTACCTCTAATTTTTTCATAATTTTAGTTTCAGTAGATTTGGAATTAGATGGGGGGAACATATTTTTGCGCAACATTTTCAACAATATCTTTGAAAATATAATACCTAAAATTAAAAGGAATGTATTTTTGAGTTCAGCGTTACAAAAGCTTTCACAGGATACCCCGCATGATATACAAAGAAAAGATTTTTTTTCAAGTAGCATAATTAGCCCCTCTACTTTTTTACTAAATATATTTATGAATGTTTATTAATCTGAAAATATGTGGGTCAATGGTCTTTATTACTTCCCCGAATTTGAACTTTCCACGTTCCATAGTATACGAGTAAAACGGCTGTGACAGACAGACACAGGAGTGATCTTATAATGGTTCCGTTTTTACTTTTTAAGTACGGAACCCTAAAAATGAAGACGAAGGCGGTAGAGAAAGAATACACCACTGTACACTGAAACATTTTCGCATAAATTCATAATTAAAATTATCGTCTGTGGCATTACTTTTATTTTTGCATTGTGGGGACGTTTAAAAAATCTTTGGCTTTAATTTTTGCTTGCTTTCTTCCTAATATTCTATTTATTATTTAAAAATAGCTCGTAGTCGTAAGAAACAACTAACAACATTCGAAAATTGATTAGTATGTTCATTATTAGTATATTGATTAGTCTTAGTATGTTCTTTCATCATAGTAGTGGTAAATCAGCTCGGCATATTGCTAAATTAAGTTAATTTAACCCATTCTATGGTGCTGTATCTGATAAAACGCTTCAGAAAACACTATAGAAGAAAATCGGATCGGAAACAAGGTAAGAAAATGTCGTCCATCAAAGTTAACGCAATGTGATCAGAGATTTATAATTAGAAAAATTGTAAAAAATCCACATTTAAGTGCTGTAAAAGTTGCTACAGAATTTAATGAAAAATTGTCTACTTCAATTTCACCTGAAAGTGTTCGACGAGTGCTGATATCAGCTGGATTAAATGGGCGTTCTGCCCGTGAAAATTTTTTCGTTAATGAGAAAAACAGAGAGCTTAGGCTTTCCGTCGCAAAATCAATGATAAATAAACTTGAATCGTATTGGAATAATGTCTTATTTTCAGATGAAAGTAAATTTAACATTTTTGGTTCCGATGGGCGTATAATTAATTGTATGGAGAAGAAACAAGTGGATAAGTGTGATCACAGATCGCACAGAGAGTTTCGTTTAATATTCCTTTCAAAACACTTTATCCTTTTGCAAAATCTGTTAGTTCCACATTTCGCAACCAAGGGGCGTACTGTATTCCTCACAAACCTCTATCCCAACGAAGCTCCGTTTTACAACCTATCCGTAGATATATTAGTCGAGGGGATCGGGCCCATAGCACCCGAGATAGGTAGGCGCTCCCTGGCGGTAAAAAGTGGAACTGAAAGATATAAGGCTATGTGCATAATATGAAAGAGTGGTCTAAGGGGTATCGGCAAAAGTTAGAAAAGTACTCACCTGGTGCAATGGGGGGAGGTTAGAAAAATTGCTTAAAATACACATGTTAGAGCCCTGAAGAGTAAATAATATAAGACTTATTGAAAATTTTATGATTTTTCTTGTGATCGCAAGTGTTATGCTATAAGTATGCAAAATTTCAAGTTTTCAACTTAAATAGGAGCTCAGTTTAAAAAAAAAAAGCTTAAAATACACAAGTTAGAGCCCAGAAAGGTAAATATAAGACTTTTTCAAAATTTTATGATTTGCCGTTTGATGTGAGGTGTTCAGCTATAAGTATGCAAAATTTCAAGTTTTCAACTTAATTAGGGACTGTGTTAGAAAAAAAAAAAAAAAAAAAAAAAGCTTAAAATACACAAGTTAGAGCCCTGAAGGGTAAATAATATAAGACTTTTTGAAAATTTTATGATTTTTCGTGTGATCGCAAGTGTTATGCTATAAGTATGCTAAATTTCAAGTCTTCAACTTAAATAGGAGCTCAGTTAAAAAAAAAAAGCTTAAAATACACAAGTTAGAGCCCAGACGGGTAGATATAAGACTTTTTCAAAATTTTATGATTTGTCGTTTGATGTGAAGTGTTCAGCAATAAGTATGCAAAATTTCAAATCTTCAACTTAATTAGGGGCTCAGTTAGAAAAACAAGTGGGTAAGTGTGATCATAGATCGCACAAAGGGTTTCGTTTAATATTCCTTTCAAACGTGGTTAAAAAAGGACGTGCCTCCATTTTAATCTATGCATTATATAAAAATGAAACAGATTAATTAAACAATAATTAATATATCAGCTTCTAATTAAGCTAGCTCTTTGAACTGGGTATGTATGAAATCTGCGAGAGATTTCCCGTCCGGATGTCAAAAAATTTTATCAAAAAATTTAATATTTAAAAAGTTTAAATTTCTTATTAAAATAAAAACCGCAAGTGCGTCGTCATGTCTGAGATAAAAAACCGTTGAAAGGAAAGTTTTAAAGCAATGATCCAATTAATGAAATAATAATTAATATCTCAGCTTGTAATTAAGCTAGGAGTTTGAACTGGGTATGTATGAAATCAGCGAAAATTTTTACGTCGGGTTGTAAAAAAAATTAATCTAAAAATTTAATATTTAAAAAATTTAAATTTCGTATTAAAATATCCTCTGCTTAAATTTCTCCAGCGCCGATATGTCTGAAAGATGACAACACCTGCTTTCCGCTGAAATGAAATCTCTTTTCATTGTCTTTTGAAATACAGAAATTAAATTTTTATCGATCGATTTTTAGTGGATTTTTTGCGTTATACCCAACGCAGAAATTTGAACTTTATACCAAAATAAAGTAGAATTTTTTCCGCGTCTTTCTGTACCTTTTACGAATTTGTAGGACCAATACTTTGGGAGATGCGATTTCGCTTTTTAAATGTCCACTTCATTTATTGCTTAATTTCATTTATTGCTTAATTTCCTCCGTGGTAACCATGCATCCGCTGATTTTACTGGCAACCCTTAGGAGAAACTCCGCTGATTTGGAGAAGGTGCATTCGTAGCTGCGTTCAAAAGGTTGATTGGTTAATTTTAAGTTAATTAGCCCGTAATTCGGTTAATTACCGACTTTTTCAAAATTTTATGATTTGTTGTGTGATGTGAGGTGTTCAGCTATAAGTACCCAAAATTTCAAGTCTCTAACATGTATAGTTTCTGAGAACGGCTCTGTGACGGACAGACAGACAGACAAAGGAATGAGACGAATAGGGTTTCGTCAGATGAACGAAACCCTAAAAAGCTTAAAATACACAAGTTAGAGACCAGACGGGTAGATATAAGACTTTTTCAAAATTTTATGATTTGTCGCTTGATGTGAGGTGTTCAGCATTAAGTATGCATAATTTCAAATCTCCAACATATATAGTTTCTGAGAACGGGCTCTGTGGCGGACAGAGAAGCGAGACGAATAGAGTTTCGTCAGATGAACAAAACCCTAAAAATGAAGAACTTAATCCCAAGAACTTAGTTGGGACAGTTAAACATGAATGAGGGTGGAGGTGTCCTTGTGTGGGGGTGCATGGCAGCATCAGGACTAGGTAATTTGGTATTTATTGATGGCATAATGAATCATGAACTTTATTTAATGTTTTAAAATACAATTTAAAATTATCAGACCAAAATTTGGGTATTGGAAACAACTTTTTTTTCCTTTAAATCACGATAACGATTCTAAGCACGCGGCTCTCAACGTTCGCCCCTGGTGTCTCTGTCCTTGTCCATAAATTCTGAAAACACCACCTCAATCGCCGGATTTGAACCCAATAGAGCGTATTTGGGAAGGAATGGAGGTTAGAGTACGGAGACACGACAATAAAACGAAAAGCGAACAAAAAACAGTAATGATCGATGAATGGATGAACATTGATGTAGAAATTACAAAAAAAAAAGTTGTGAAATTTATTCCCAGACGTTTAAAAACTGTTGTTTATACTAAAGTCTATCACAATAAGTACTAATTTAACGAAATATTACAGTATTTACTAATATGTAAAGATTTTTTAGCGTACGAAAACATTTGAGAGATAACTTTGTAATTTTTGTATTATGATTTCTTAAAAAAAAAAAGGTTTTACTATTTTAAAAAATATTTTACGTAGTTTTGTTGAGAATAAGTTGTAGTTCTCATTATTAAATGCTCTTTCTGAAATATTAATTTTAATTAATGGATAGAACACTATTTCATTGAAATTCGTAAGTGTACGAACACTTTTGGGAGCCACTGTATAAGCTTCTTAATTGATTCTGAACTGAATCTATTCTCTTCAAACAAAATATGGATCAATCAAGTTATAAAAATATTGATTTTTATGCTTACATAGTAATACTTTCAGCATAGCTGCCAACGTTTACGCCTTTTTTTTGGAGGGGGGGGGGGGGGCTACGACCAAAATTTAATAGAAAATTTTGCCTTTTTTAATCGCAGATTTCGACGATTAAATAGGGCAGAATTTACAATTAAATTTTAGTAGTAAGAAAAAAGCGTACAATTGGCATCTCAGCTATGCTTTGAAGATAAGTATGTAGGGGAGAGTAGTACAAAACCGGGTAGGCGGGTAAAACCGGGTAGCGCTGATTCCTGCTTAATTTAACTTTTATCTGTCGGCCAGCACCAGGAACTGCTTGTCGAAAGTCCTTACGGCAGTTGTAGCTCAACGAAGCTCTCTACCGTGTGCGGTGGTTATTTTTTGTGTGAAGGACTGGGTTTGAATTTCTCTTAAAAAATTATTTTGTTTGTTTCTAGGTTTTGCGCATATATTAACTGTTTGCCAGCATATTAAATATTGGTAAGTACTATATTTAATTGTTTGCTTTCCTGCTAGTGCTTAACATTTTTACTGATCTTTTACTATAGGACTGAGAGTAGTAACGTCATGTTTAAAAATCTGCGCCACGTTGGGGTAAAACCGGGCACTTAAGAGTGGGTCAAAACCAGGTATGCCCGGTTTTGTTCTACACTCATGGAATGACTTTTTTAGGATAGTTAATACGTTAGCATGGAGTTTTAAATTGCAATTTAATGCTGTTAAGTAGTTTTAACCCTTTTTTGTGTCATTCATGGCACCTCTAAACTTATACTACAAACAAGAAGTGAGGAAGAGGTTACTTCCAATACTGGGCGATCCGTAACAATTTACTAAATTAGAAAATTATTCAAAGCTGCGTTTGTTAGAGCAGTAGTTACAAATACTCCAATCAGACGGTTTGCAAAAACATGGATTTTCCCTTACAACAACGATGTTTTTCCTGAATTCATTTGCTCCTTCGGAAATGACTGAGAAACCCATGAAAGTCAGTGATAAAACACCTACACAGTCTACGCAGCCATAAGTTGGCATAGCTGCAGCAATAAATATTTCTGAAATATCACAGAAGCTCATCTTTCCACATCTAAAAGTGTCGACATCACACATCCAGCCTCTTCATTCGGGATCTGATATTACGTAGCCAGCAATCTGCATTTCCAATTTCAATTAAAATGTTATTACCCCCCCCCCCCCCCCCCCAGGAAGGCTTAAAGATTGGGAAAAGAGCTGGCAAAAGAAGGAGAAACTGTTATTTTAACTACTTCGCCCTATAAATTAGAGCTCGAAACAGATATTAGGAGAAAGAAGCCAAACAGTCTGCAAAACGAAAAAGGAACATTCTTAAAAAAAAATAAGAATCAACAGGAAAATAAACCAAAAAAGGTTGATGAGGCATCCTCAGAATATGAAGAAGATAATGAAACCTGAATACTTTGCATTGAGCTTTACTCAGATTCTAAATCCAAAAACAGTTGAATACAATGTGTGAAATGCCATGGATAGGCACACGAAGCATGTAGTATGAAGAAGAATATGATAATAAATTTGTTTGTGATCTGTGCAGTTAAAATAACTCTTAAGACTTCCAGCGTAAAATAAGTATGCATATACAATGTAGATAATTTGCTACAGATTTATTTTTGATACATGGAAGAACACATGTGCAATTTTGTTTTGTTAAATATAACGAAAATATATTTTTTTACTAAATTAAACAAGATTTTTTTTTTTTTTTTTTTTGAAGAAAATGAGTTCTCCAGGAGTTTTAAATGTATACCCGGTTTTACCCAACCAGTGGGATAAAACCGGATTTTTGCATATGTCTGAAAAAAGCTATTTTTTTACATAATCAATTAGATTTTTTACTTAAAAGAGTATGTTTTAATATAGCCAAAGATTCATTTAATATTAAAAACGGTGCTCAGAGTTTGTTTTCCCATTTGATTGTATTAGAGGACAACAAACATTTATGGTACCCGATTTTGCCCCACCTTCCCCTACTAGTAAGTGAAAGTAAATGCATAGCTTACAGAACTATATACACGCATAAATAAAAGTATTATTTCTTAGAATAACGCATATATATAGATTATTTGTAATGACTAATCTTTATTTGAAGCGGTAGAATATTTTAGGTCTTGTTTGCTATCATATGAATATCGATGTTTCCATGGCTATGACAACACTTTGCAAATTTTTTTTACTAATTTATGGTTTAAATAAATAAATAAATAAATAAAAACTCGGGCTAGTTTGACTTGTTTCTAAAATTTTTCTGTAAATTTGGAAAACTTTTTCCGAATAGAGTTCGAATATATTGTCTGATTCTTGTGTCTGTGTGTAGGAGGGAAAGGGAGGGTAGGGGAGAGGGCAGCTTCGTATTTAAAATTAAAGCTTGTTAAATATGTATATTGATACAGATATACAGATTATTTAGCTAGTGACTTTTAGTTACAGTTCTTCAACCACTCTTATAGTTCTCCTATAACCAATATTCGTGTGTGAAAGAAAACTTTCTCCTCTAAGTTTTTTATTTTTTTATTTTTATTTTTATTATTATTTTTTTTTATCTTTAACAGAGTTTTCAAATTTATTTCAAATAAAATTAATTTTCAGGATGAAACTTTTGTTTCATAACATAATAAATTGTTAATGTTGTTTACTTTGAGGGTAATTCTTCATAAATTGTCCGGAAGTCAAATTGTATCTAGATGAATTTACACAAATAGAATGATGATTATCTTTTTTTTTTCTTTCATAAGAACATGTTCAGATCTGTAATCTATATTAATAAAAGAAAGATGTCTATTTGTCTGTTTGCTCTCTCTCTCTGTGTGTGTGTGTGTGTGTGTGTTTGCGATGGCTAGGGAAATCTTTCATACCTAGAGGTCTCAAATGTGGATAAGTATAGCCCAAAAAAGTCCCAATGCACCCGAGACTCTGATTTTTCATTATTTGGTAATTACTCGCGATATTAAGCTTCAGTTTTTCTCAATTCGCAGGCGTTTTGATCGCTTCCACGCATGTCTGGTAAAAGCGCGATTTTAGCACGCCACGGGAAAAAAAAGTTCTGTTTTTCATGGAGTTTGAAATTCGATCGCTCGTTGCCGGAGAGAATAAAATAATAATGACACCTGCGAATAGCCGGTACCTTCTCGGTTTCGATGGTACTTTTTATGCTTTAAAAATAGAAGTATATTTTTTATTTCAAATAAACTATTTTCTGAAGGTCTTCTTCATATTTTTCATGTTTCATGCATTTTAAAATCGCAATCGCCGGGAGCCGGATGGAGCAAAAAAAAAAAAAAAAAAAAAAAAAAACTATGTTTAGACTATACTTTTGTGGTACTGAGGGTTATTTAAAAAATATATTTGCACTTGAAAAAATATATTTATTATTTAAAAATAAATAAAATTAAATAAATAAATAAAAAAATCTGCAGGTCGCTTTCATATTTTCTGGGAGGGATTTTGTCATTTTAAAATCGCAATCACCGGTGTTTGGAAATGAAACTACCTGTGGCCTGCACTTTCCTGATATTGATGGCATCTTTTATTTTTTTAAATATTACTATTTCATAATATATATATATATATATATATATTTTAAATTATTATTATTTTTTTTTAATCTGTAGTTTTAAATTGTTGTAATCCCCGTAGTCGTAGTAGAAAGGGGTAGGGATGGGTATAAGGTGCGTTTTTTTGCTTCTCAACGGTACCTTCATTTGATATGTAATATATTTATTTATCTATTTATATATATATATATATATATATATATATATATATATATGAAACGATAAAAGCTAAGACCCTTTTTAAAATTTAAAACCCCCTTTTTGCCCCTTTTAAAATTTGAAATCCCCGTTTTAAAAAACAGAAATTTAAATTTAGAAATTAAAATTAAAACTTTTAAAATGCTTTAGTAATTGTGTCTCAATTGATTGAATGTCTTTGCCCCTGTTAAATTAACTTTCCCGCATCACATCTTATAACTTTTAAAGATCGTTTTGGCACATTTCATAAGGATACTTTTGCTGAATAAGTGCAATTTGTAAGTCTTGCTGCATTCTATCGGCCGAACCGAGCCACCGCCTTTATCCCGGGCAGTCAATCATTCAGCTAACGACCAATTATAGTTTAAATACGCCTCCATTGACTTCAACGGCCCCTAGCAGGAATAATGCAAAATACAGCATATTTATACCGCTGCACGGGTCACAGGACAGGGCTTTTTACCATCAAAAGAATGCACTAATTCCACGTCACTCGGCTCTCCAGGGATCGCCTTGCGATCCACCTAAGTTCCCCTGTCCATAAAGAAGTAACTGAACAGCTCTCAAGCCAAAAGGGGCCTGATTTCTCAAAAGGATGTATAAAGGATTAATAAATCAGGTCCCCGAAAACACTGTCTTTCTTTAAGCAGAGACTCACATAAACTTTCATTAATTCTCGGATACCACTCACAGCGACTACCTAACGATGCTAGCAGCTCAGAGGGAGCGATCCTACGTCGGCCCGATCTACACCGAAACAACGGGAGTAGCGCGGAATCATTGCATATATATATTATATATATATATATATATATATATATATATATATATATATATATATATATATATATATATATATAGACTTTTTTTTTTTCCTTCTTTCCTGAAGATCCTTTTCATGTTGTCTAGTTTTTCTGTAGTTTAAAATTGCTATCCAAGTGACCTGGAGGGAAATACAGAAAACAAACAAACAAAAGAATAGCAATGTATCTTTTTACGTGCCGGGGCAAATCCGGGTAGGCTTGCTAGTGCTATATAAAACAAATTAAATCAACTGAAACATAGTAAATTAGTAAACTTGGTTGCATAATAAATAAAATACTGAACTATGTGTTTGTTTTTAGAAGTAAAATTTTCGTAAAATATTGTTTCAAGAATTAACCAAATACATTTGTAGATTTTCTTTGATTAAATAATTTAATTTTTGAAAAATGGGTACCGAATTAAGTGTTTCCAAAATCGTGGAAACCTAAGCCCATAGCCCTAATCAGATCATGCTTTAATCAAGGTTCGGTGATATATATCGATGGATATATATCTTATCTTGATATGTATTATGATATATATATCCGATATTTATTTTCGAAATATCATGATTTTTGATATTTTCGATATTTTTACATATTTGATATTAATTTTCAATATATTGTGTATAGTTTTGATATTTTCAGTCAAAACTTCTTTAGTAAATGAATTTTTCAGAGAATTTAGCCAAAGAATTTTTGCTCTGGCAATGGATTTAACCAAGAAAAAGAAAAAAAATCCGAGCTTTATGTTTGAAGCTGAGTTTTTAATTCTAAAACCAATAATTATGTATGATAATATTTATTTAGAACAGTCACTGAAGGATAAACTGTCTCATTTATGTAACCAGTTATTTACAGATTCATTAAAAAGAATCTTTTCTTTGGTTTAGTTGATTTCAAACTACACTATCAGGTTGGAGAGTAAAGTAGCAGACAAATGTACATTTATGTTCAAAATTAAAAAAAAAAGAAGAATACCTTATATTTAAAACTTTGTTGCGTAAAACATAAAATTTTCTTTATACTAAATCCGATAGTTTGTTTTTTGTGCATGTAAAAAGTAAATTGTGTCTGTTTTTACTCAGTTGATTACATAACTGAAACAAAAACAACGAAAAATATATTCATAATATTGTTTTATTAAGTTTTCATACTATGTGTAATATGCAGGGTTCGTAAATATCATGATATTTTCGAAAATATCAAAAATATCCGATATTTTGATATATATCCGATATTTTCGATATATATCCGATATTTTCAAAGCAGCCAACTTACCGCTGATAAATGTTTTCAAGCATAATATAGATTAGAAACTAAAATATATTGTACTTAACATGAAAACTTAATCAAAGAATATTCTAAAAATATTTTTCTTTTATTTATTTATTTTTTTTTCTCTTTTCCACTTAGAACAAAATTGAAGATGAAATAGTTGAAAACAGTAACAATTTGATTTATACACTTATAAAAAAACTAACTATAGGATTCAGTATCAAGGTCAAGTATACAAAAATCAGATTTAAAAAAAAAAAAAAAAAAATTAATTGAAAAATTGTAACATAAATGTAAGTATAAAATGTCTTATTTCATATATCCTAACATGTTGTATAGTTTAAAACTCAAATGAACCAAAACTTGAGAAAAGAATCTTTTCTAATGAAGCTGTATATAATTGCTTATTTAAATTACTAGTCAGTTCATCTTTCAATGGTTGTTCTGAATTATGTTCCACATAATTATTAGTTCAACATTTAAAAATAAAAGCTTCAAATCTAAAGCTTGAAAAATATTTTTTTCTTTTTTGGCTAAAAACGTCACATCCAGAAGAGACAAAAGTTCTTTATCTACAGATTGACAGTCAATAACAGTTGAAAATTTATTTCATTTACAGTGAAATAATACGAATTACGACTGAAAATATAAAAAATATCTTGCGCACGTTCATTTTTTAAAAATAAAATATCAAGTGCAGAAAATATGAAACATCTTGATATATTGAAAATAAATATCAAGTAACATGAAAATATAAAAAATCTTGATATTTTGAAAATAAATATTGGATACACAGTCGGACCTCATTATCACGTCAGTTTTTCAAAGTCCTGATTTTTTGTATATGGCTTTAATGTAAATAAACTCCAGATTTTACGTCGTTGAATAATTTTTTATTCCGGATATCCCGACGGTTTAGGAAAAGTGCCCATTTTTTATAATCTATCTTATAAGCACGGAAATTAAGCGGTAAGAAATGCCTTGGCCAAACTTTTCACAAAAGTGCCTAAAATACCCATTGAGATAAATGAGAAATTTTACTTCAATCCTTTATCTGAATAAATAAATCCATACACTATGAATGACCCACTTAAGCACCAGATAGACGTATTAGTCTGCTTGCGATCTTTTTGTTTTGGTCAGGTGGCGCTTTCTTGTGGTTAAACGGCGTTTTTCATCTGACTGAAACCAAAGCATTGCATTGCATTGAAACGATCAGAAATTATCTAACATCCATTTCTGAAACAACGAATATTGGTTACAATTCATTGTATAATATTGAAAAAATAATTGTTGGAAGCACATCTAGGGGTAAGCAAACCTTAATTCGTCAATATTTCATGTAACAATAAAAAACAAGTAATCATAAATCTGATTTTTAGTCTTAAAAAAAAATTTTTTTGTGTTTATTTTGTTTACTAATAATGTTTTATAGCTTAAAACTACAAGAAAAGTTATGAATTTAAAATTGTCTTAAATTAATTAAAAATACAGTTTTTTATAAACATTTTTTTTCCAACTCCGGTTACCGCGACACTCCGCTTATGACGATACTTTTTTCTGGTCATTAGAGTGTTGGGATAACGAGGTTCGACTGTATATTCATTGATATATATCAATGAGCCCTGGCTGTATTAAGTGATTATCAAAATTACATTCTATCTTTGTGATTATCAAAATTACATTTTATCTTTCAATGGCTGTTCTGAATTAACTGTCTAACATAATTATTAGTTCCACATTTAAAAATAAAAGTTTCAAACATAAAGCTTGGAAAAGATTTGTTTTCTTCTTTTGATAAAAATGTCACTGCCCATTGTCAAAAGTTCATTATCTACAGAATGACACAGTCAATAACAGGTGAAAATTTCATTTACACTTGATTTGAATGTGGAAAATATCAAAATTATCTTGCATGGTGATAGTTTGAAAATAAATATCAAATATACAAAGTTTCAAACATCTTGGATATTTTGAAAATAAATATCAAGAATTTGAAAATATCGAAAATATCAAAAATCTTGATATTTTTAAAATAAATATCCGATATATATCAAGATATATATCATGATATATATCCATTGATATATATCAACGAACCCTGGTAATATGATTTAGTTTCTAATTTATATTAAGCCTGAAATTATTTATATTCACCAATAAGTTGACTATTTTGAAAATATCATGAAGAATAAAAAATATCGGATATATATGAAAATGTCGGATATTTTTTATATTTTCGGAAATATCATGATATTTACGAACCCTGGCTTTAATAAGGCTCTGATCTCAAGTGCACGGATAAAGCGTAAAAGGTTCACTGCCCTTTACAAAAAATGTTGTATCAAACATCATTCTTGATTTGATATAATGCATTCGAGAACAGTAAAAGCTTTAAACAAATATCCTGGATTTTCCGTTTTATCAAATGTTACTAGACAGTTTTACTTAAGATAAGCAAACAAACTTTTTAAAAAAAACTTGTTTTTTCTACTTAATCTCTTGTTGTCAGGTAGCTTAAAATGACAAGTTTTATCTTTCTTTCCTATTCTTATCTACTGTACGAGTTTTAAAAGTTTGTAAAATTCTCATTTTTCACGCAAAAACCGTGACAAAACAGTGTTCAGTTAGACATAGTTTCATAGATACATGTGTATGTGCTCCTTTGGAAATGAGACTCTTCTGTATTCAAAATGAAATGCCGAGGGTAAAAATATTCTTCCGTAAATTTGCTGAAATGGCTTGTCAAGAAACCTAACTTATAAGGTAATTTGTATTCATTTTAATTTTTTTTTTTTTTTTTAAGTTGCAATTTATTTTCCAATTCAACTTTCCAGCGCCCGCATTGTCCTAAATTTTACGACAAATTTGATTTATCCGAAACTTTGTTCTCACACAAAAACTGAAATTAAAATTCAATTTCTACTTATTCATAGGTATTGGGTGAGTACAAAAGTTCTACCCGTTTTTTAGCAAAAACAGAAAGGCGGAGAACACAAAAAGTTAAGCACCTGTGAATTCACGCATGCACATCGTTATGTGTGACCTCTTGCCATCTGTCTGACCGTAAGTTAAACCTACGTCGATAACCCCCTCCCCCTTTACAATCAAAATACTGTTGTAACGCCGTTTTTACAGTCTCCACATCACCACATCATTGAAGTTTCGGTGAGCAAAGGCGTTTTGTAACGATCAAAAAAGGTGATAAATCGAAGTTGCAAGGTCGGGGCTATACACCGGCTGAGGTAAAAGTTCCCAACTAAGGCCCAGTAATTTTTGCCGAGTCCTTAAAGCATCATGAAGCCTGACTTTATCGTGCTGAAAGAGCACCCTCTGCGATTGATGGATGCTGGCCGCTTAGACGTTAGTTTTGCTCACAATTTGTCCAATTTTTGGCAGTAGAGTCTGCCTTGATCATTTGGTTTGGTGCGAGGACCTCCTAGTTGGTTATTCTCCTGGCATTAAACCATACACCGAGCAAAACATTTTTGGAATGGAGTCCTCCTGTTTAGGTCGATGGAGTACCCTGTACAACATCGGCACATTGTCCTTTGGCGCTTCACATTAGGGTACAGTACCCACTTCTCATACACTGTAAAAAAAAAAAAAAAAAAAAAAAAAAAAAACGGACTAAAAAACGGAAATACTACTGGCAATCTAGACGCCAGTACTATTTCCGTTTTTTTACGGGAATTTTTACCCATAAATTACAGAAAATTTTCCGTTTTTTTGATTAAAAACGGAACTTTTTCTGTAATTTATGGGTAAAAATTCCCATAAAAAAACGGTAATAGTACTGGCGTCTAGATTGCCAGAAGCACTTTCGTTTTTTAGTCCGTTTTTTTTTTCAGTGATAACCCGTTACAATTCGATTCAAAAATGGTTCCCTACTGTTACAGGAAAGCAAAGAAACACTGGTGCTGATTGCTGATCCTCTCTTCTCGTTGCCTTACTGTAAGCTGGTGTGGTACCCACTGATCGAATTGATAAAGGCAAGCGCATGCATCTGTCTTTTGACTGTTGTCCTGTGTATCGAGAACGCGACTGTTGGATGTGGGGAAATTGCTATGGCTGGGTCTAGAACCTCGTCAGAAGCCACAGATGGACGTCCAAAACGGCATGATCTTTTTAGCTCCTGTCTCCATCCCGGAATTTCCTAAACCAACGGCAGCAGGTGTTATCGTCCACGGCATCTTCCCCATACACATGACAAATGCTGCGGCAAGCTCCGGCTGCTGTAACGGCTTTATCATATTCGTACCGTAAGCAATGTCTGATGTAGTCTTGCCTGCTTGCCATTTTGTTTCCCGTCCTGCATGACTTCTTCTGACAAATGTTGTGCCCATACATAGTCTACTGCTCCACGTGTCATTGTTCACTTTCCTGTCCTCGAAACGTCAGCTGTAACGTCTGTATTCCACTTGACATTTATATATGCTCAAAACGGGTAAAACTTTTGCACTCACCCAATATAATTGCTTTTCTAACATGTTTCATATTACTTTTACGAAACATCTACTTATATAAAATCCAACAGTAAGAAAGTGTAGGTAACCATTCCGGGGCAAACCGCGCCATCTATATATTTGAAACAAGGCTGATTTCTTTTTCAGTCATCTGCTTTGAGCTTTCTAATATTTTAATTTTAAAAGTTTTTTTTTTAAATGAAATTTCTTCAAAATGGTGGCAATTGGATTGATTGTTTCAGATAAAAGAGAAATAATGTTAATATTCAGACACGTGGCTTTTTGGACGTATTTTTTCATTTGCAAATTATTTTCGGTAAAAAGATTTATGCACGTGTACTTTATTTTTAAGAGCGAATAAAAATTCATATTTGTTGCGACATCGCGAGAATATTGTCTATTGGATTTATTTTATCTTTATGCATTATGACTTCATTAGTTTTTTTCATTACAATTAAATAGAATATATATATATATTTTAATATACTGTGGGGGTTAACTATAAAAGTGTGTATATAAAATATGTTTGAAAAGTTTGTTATGCTGTTATGCTTATGATGTTATGCAGGTGATGTTATGCTTAGCTTGAAATGCATTTTTGCATTAATAAAGCTAAGGAGAAAATTTGATATGATTGTGTCAAAATGACGCAATTTTCCCTTTTCATTTCTTAATTCTAAAAATTAGAATCGGAGCCTTTATGGATCGTTGAACTATATCAGAAATTGAATATTGAATAAAAAACACATATCCTCATCATTTGTATTTGTAGAAATCATTTGCCATATTTTAAAATGTACTTTTCTAAAATACAAACCTTTCAACAATAAAATCTTCATGCTGTTTGGTTGCATGAAGTCTTATGAAAATGAAACGCTGATCAACATTCCGTCATTTTTGACGGGGGTTATATACTAGTCTAAAATAATAGCGTAGCTATTGTGAGCAAAATACGTGTCAGGAGTCTGCTCTTATAAAAAATAAACGGTCAAGTGCGAGCATTATTCGCGCACAGAGGGTTCCGTAGAATAAATATACGAATTTATAATTGTATTATAAAAAAAAACCGTTGCTAAAATAATATTAACACTTTGTAAAAAACTATACAACGTAGGGTTGGGTATAACTATATATATTAAATGTGTAAATGGGTATAAAATGAAAGTTCAAAGAGATATGGAACCTAAATAATATCAAATATAGCTATTCTTATAACTCTTTTTTTAATATTATCCTAATCTGTTTAGGATGAACTTTATTCGGTACTGACAATAAAAGCAGTGCATAGTTAAACTTCATCTGGCATTTCATGAAACTAAATTCAGCGTAGTAATAACCTTTATTTCTACAGTGTAGCTGAAACAAAACCTGTGTTCAAAGTTTAAATTTGGCATTGGGCTAAGCGCGCTTCGAATCGAGGTCTCAAAGTTGCAACGCCGCCTTGGTCAGTGACGCCTTTTTCTAGATAGGTGTTTAATTAACTTTTAAAGTCACTCGAGGCGTATTGAGAGATACAATCAATGCAAACTATCGCGAATCCTACAGTATTTATGCGATTCATTCTAATTAAATCTTTCGAGGGCGATGCCCTTGAAAAACGGATACCTAATTTTAATTCCAAAACAGACAAACGGCACCAAGAATATTTAATTAAAATTTTCCTTTTATCATGTACGTGAAAATAAGCAAGTTCGCATTTTCTAATAAATTCGTTTATAAATTCTGGTGTCAGGTCATTTTTTCATAAGTTTATAAATAGAATTACTCAAGGATTCAGGTAGGACCTCATAGGTAGGATTTCAAGGTCGCAGGACTCTTAAAGCTTCAAATTTTAAGAAATTTTAAATTTTTTTAGATGTTAAACTCCTATCTTTTCTGAATATTTTGATATAATTGTTTCCTTAAAATTCCCATTAGAACAGAAGTTTTGGCTTTTAGAATTATGTCCGCTCAATAGCTGCAGCGGCGTTTCCGAAACTTTAAAGTCATTATTTTCCAAATGGCGTTTTTTGGGCATAACGCGCAGGATACCTCAAAAACTTCTGAATATTTTTTCATGAAATTTTCAAAACATATATTTCATGTTAGTCTGTATAAACTGAACCTAAAATTTCCTTTTTATTGTTCAAAAAAATATTTTTTAGGTGATTTTACTGTTGAAATTTTCAAAATTTCGTATTAGCTAAATGCAACATTGCATTAAAAATATAAAAATGCTTTAAATACAAATTTATTTAAGTTCAGGGAAATTATTACAATCTGAAGTATAAGTAAGCATCAAAATTTTCATTCTAGTTGCGATATTTATTTTGTAATCCTGTGCGTAAAGTGTTATGCCAATTTTTTGTTCGACAAATGTCTAACAGTTTCGAGCCCCTTATAAATACTAATTCTGTATCTTGCAATTTTTTAAATACATAAAATGAAAGAACATACTTATATCTTTCATCCCAATTAAAATTGTGTTTTAAAATCATATACATTTTAAGACATTAAATGTTGAAAATGGTCTTTTTTTTCATTTTTTCCACTTTTTAGAGTCCCGAGACCCTTTAAATTAGTATGTTTTTAACAATTTGACGTTTATTGCATTTATACTGTTAGTGGACATTACATTACACATATATATCATTAAATGTTGTTAACTAGCATAGAGTATGCCGCCCCTGTCCTTGTGTATGTCCAAACTGACCGTACCTTTAAGGGTTAATATCTCGGCTAATTACCGATGATTTTTTTCGAAAATCATTATCAACAATGCTTTTATACTTCTGCAACGATAGGTATATTCAGCGATGCTCAACAATTTTTCTGAATGCCCGTAAATCGAAATATTTATGTATAACAGAAAAATACTAATTACTCAAAAACTATGTGACCTAGGGTAATCGCTATAATTTTCCGGCAAGGTTTCTATTAACGTCTACTACCTCTAATTTTTTCATAATTTTAGTTTCAGTAGATTCGGAATTAGATGGGGGGGGGGGGGGACATATTTTTGCGCTACATTTTCAACAACATCTTTGAAAATATAATACCTAAAATTAAAAGGAATGTATTTTTGAGTTCAGCGTTACAAAAGCTTTCAGAGGATACCCCCACATGATATACAAAGAAAAGATTTTTTTTTTTCAAGTAGCATAATTAGCCCCTCTACTATTTTACTAAATATATTTATGAATGTTTATTAATCTGGAAATATGTGAGTCAATGGTCTTTATTACTTCCCCGAATTTGAACTTTCCACGTTCCATAGTTTACGAGTAAAAGGGCTGTGGCAGACAGACACAGGAGTGATCTTATAATGGTTCCGTTTTTACTTTTTAAGTACGGAACCCTAAAAATGAAGATCGTCCGCTGAAAAGTTTATATTTTAAATAAGAATGAAGTATTGGACTTTGTAAGTTGATATGGTTTTCCGAATCTTATACGTTTAAGTTTTGCTTGTCCTTTCATTCATTTGCATAGTATTAAAAATGAATATCCAATACTCAGTTACATAATTAAGCATTCTAGCCGCGTTTTTCTTTCCTAAACTATTTCATTGAAAAAAGATTTTTTTCAGTTTCTCACGTGTGAAAGTACAGATTAATGAATATAAACAATATATACAGTATTGGTACAAATTAGTTTGAAAATAATTGCTCATAAACGATTATTCTTCTGCAAATTTTAGTACTGATTCCACTTGGATCCTGCGTCATATTGGTTTGACTCTTACTTTTAGGTAGCTTTCATTACAAAAAGCTACTATTGCAGCCGTTCGGAGGAAAGCGATTTCAAAAAATTTTGGTATATTTTCATCGATCATGACCCCCAGACTCCGAAACCACCCTCCGTTCAAAATTTATATATATATATGTAACGAATTCGTCGCTACTCCAGTTATGGATCTTCTATCGTGTCGTCGGCCAAGGCCCGACCGCTGGGGGCAGGGGCGCGAACCGCGGACGCGTGCGTGCCGATTTCTGAGCGAATCCTCGGAACTTCTATCATCTTTAGGTAGTCGCAGGCCGCGAGTGGTATCCGGGAAATCAAAGTCAGATTCAGACAGTAGTTATTCCAATAAAGACACAGTTTTTCCGGGGACCTGATTTATTGTTCCTTTGTTACATCCTTTTGAGAAATCAGGCCCCTTTTGGCTTGAGAGCTGCTAATTTACTTTATGGACATCGGGCTTGGGAATTATGTGTACCGCTAAGCGATACTTAGAGAGCCGAGTGTCGTGGAGTTAGGGCATTCTTTTGATGGTCAAAAGCCCTGTCCGGGGACTTGTGCATCGGTATAAATATGCTGTATTTCGCATTATTCCAGCTAGGGGCCGTTGAAGTCAAAGGAGGCGTCTTTAAACTATAATTGGTCGTTAGCTGAATGATTGACTGCCCGGGATACAGGCTGTGGTTTGAGTTGGCCGATCGAATGCAGCAAGACTTATAAATTGCACTTATTCAGCAAAAGTATTCTTATGAGATGTGCCAAAACGATCTCTAAAAGTTATAAAATGCGATGCGGGAAAACTGACTTAACAGGGGCAACCTCATTCAATCAACTGAGACACAATTACAAAAGCATTTTAAAAGTTTTAATTTTAATTTCTAAATTTAAATTTTAAAAAGGGACAAAAAAGGGGATTTTTTATCATTTCATATCCCCCCCCCCCCCCACTAAAACAGGAGCCACAGGGCTCGCCTGCAAGACCTGTGGGTCTTATCTCGTAAATTTGACCCAGGGTGTTTTTTTTTTTTTTTTTTTTTTTTTTTTTTGCTCCAGCTCTCAAGTCAATTGGACCTATTTTTACATTCATATCAAGTTACATAAAAATATTGTTCACATAAAAATATTGGTTACACTAAAACATTGGAATTCTTTAAATGGTGCTGCAGCAAAATAATAAGGGGACAGTCTCGAGACATGGGACCTTTAATTACACCAAACTGTCTCTAAAGCAAGTCCTTTGGATGTTTTTTGTAAATGTCTCTGGGTATTGTCCATTGAGAAACATCCTTTTTTGGTGTAAAATTGTAACATTAACATATACAGAATATATAACATATACTAAAATACTCAAAGATAAACCTACTGAAAACTATATAACATATTCAAATGTAAAAAATATTTACAAATACAAAATATTCAAAATTATAAAATATTCATTAATACAAAATGTTCAAAAATATAAAATATTCAATAATACACAATATTCAAAAATATAAAATATTCAATACTACAAAATGTTCAAAAGTATAAAATATTCAATAACATAAAATGTTCAAAAATATAAAATATGCACTAATACTATCAACACAAATATATTGTCTACCAAAATGCACTTTGGCAAGTTTGCATTTCTAAAAATACTGAATTTTCACACTGAGCTAACATAAAAGTAAAATACACTGTAATACTAACAACAACAAACACATTCCTTCTTATTCTACCTTTCTGTTTCGGTAGGGACTTTACTACTTCTTTGATGCAGCCAAGGGTTATTTTTATGAAAAACAAACTAAGTTGTCTTTAAAAAAAGGAAAACTATAGCTAAAAAATTATAAATATGCGTTTGCTATAATTTTCACCATGCCCAGGGTCAGTGTGACATGGATTTTAATACTCTGAGGTGAATATCCTCCCAAAAAATGTGCCTCTTGCACAACTGAAAAAGGAAGGTGGGCAATCGACATTCACCTACAGAGGGGAAGCGAAGCAGTTTTGCCAGATTCTCCGTTCAACCTGGAAAGAGAATCTGGGAAAACAGTCCGGCTAAAGATGGGTGGCCACGGAGCGGAGGACCCCTTCATAGGTCACAAAATTATCATAATAATATAGTTATAAAAAAAAAACAAAAATTCTAACAGTACTATTAAACTGTCATCATCATTCTACGCCGCCGGGGAGTTAGGTTACACGCCCAGCTGGGTCCTCGTCCAAATGCTACGAGCAAGGGGGACGATAGGAAAGCAAAAATAAAAAATTGAAAGATGAAAGAGATAGATTGGGTTTTATTCATGGTTGAGCTTAAGGTTTTGAGGTGGGTGGTAGTATCTTAACTTGGAGGAATGGACAATTTCAGAATTTCTCTTAAAATGTGGACTGGGTTTATCAATTTCAAAGGATACATCAGAAAGTTGTTTTAAAATGGTGTATGGGCCAGAGTATGGCGAAGTCAGTTTACGGGTATTAGGATAATGAAATTCTTCATACATTACAATGTCACCAACTTTAAATTTTACAGGAAGGAAACGAGCATCATAACGGACTTTATTCTTTTTATGGTAAGCAATTGTTCTCTCTTTAGCCAATTTTCTAGCTTCCTCCACAGGGGGATAATAACTATTATTTGGTAAAGGAGGATCATATGGTAATTTTCCTAACAATAAATAACTAGGGGTGAACTGGGTTACAGAATGGGGAGTATTATTATATTCATATAAGACTTCATCTAAAAGCTTAGTCCAGGGTATTTTCTTGGTTGTGGAATTGACTTTACATTTTAATCTAGTGACAATAGTCTGATTTAGGCGTTCAATTTTCCCATTCGTTTCTGGGTGATGGCTGCTTGTTAATCTGTGTTTTACATTGTAAGTACGAAGAAATCTTTTAAACCTGGAAGCTGTAAATGCTCCATTTCTGTCGGTTAACAATCTATTTGGTACTTGTATCTGAAATAATTGCTTCAAAATGTTTGTATAAGTTTCGGTGGTTACACTTTTTGAAGGAAAACCCCACACATAGCGAGTTGCATGGTCAATGACTAAATGCAAATATTTTTTTGTAGAATTGTAATAATTAAATCCGCCAACAGAGTCTACTGCTAAACATTCAAAAGGTATATCTGTTGGGGGCATTAATTGCAATAAGCCAAATCTTTTTTGCCTACATTTTTTGTTTATCTGACAAGTGTGACAGTGTTTTACAAAATTTTCAATGTCCTGATTAATGTTAGGCCAATAATACTGCAGAGAGATTAAATTTATCATCTTATAAATTCCAGGATGGCCAAATTGTGTGTGGGTTTTTTCTAAGAGGGGTAGACGTAAAGACATGGGGATCACAATCTTATACAAACTTTTCTTTCTAATTACAACAACATCATTTATCTCAGTGTATTTTTTACCATCAACTGTTACATTTTCTTTTCTCTGATTGTCTCTTACTTCATTCAAGTCAAGGAGATGTATAATATGGGGTAAATTTTCTGAAACAGGCTGTCTAGATAGCATATCAGCTTCAACATTAGTGGAGCCTTTTTGGTATTTAATTTCATAGTCAAACATACTAAGTTTTAGGGACCAGCGGAAAAGACGTCCTCTTAAATTTTTAACACTTTTGAGCCAGGTAAGTGCCGCATGGTCTGTATGTATGACAAATTTTTGACCGTGTAAATAATGATAAAATTTATCTAAAGCATCCACAATCGCCAAACATTCTAACTCAGTAATTGCATAATTTTTTTCATAATCGCGAAGATTTCTAGAGTGATATGCTATAGGATGTAATGTTCCTTTTTCATCAACTTGTTTCACAACACATCCCACTCCATGACTTGATGCATCTACAAACAAATGACAAGGTGTTTTGGGATCAAACAACTTTAATATAGGTTTTTCAATTAAAGCATTTTTTAACTTTTCGAAAGAATTTTGACAATTTTGGTCCCATACATAGGGGACATTTTTCTTCAACAAATTGTTGAGAGGGTATCGAATGTTAGCATATTTTGGAATAAATTTGTGATAAACGTTTATAGATCCCAAAAAACGTTGTAATTCTTTTACATTCGTAGGTGGTGTTAATTTCTTAATTGTCTCTATATTAGGGTTGTCAGGTGTGATACAACCATTCGAGACTTCATATCCTAGGAAATTAATTTTGGATTTAACAAAATTACACTTTGACAATTTTAGTTTAAGGTTTTCTTGGACACAGATATTAAATAAGGTCTCTAAATGACACAAATGTTCTTCTTCATTTTGGGAGAATACAATAACATCATCAAAGTAACTACAGGCAAAGTCAATTTTGTATTTATTAAGGATTCTTCTGAGGGTACGGTTAAACCAAGCAGGCGCGTTTTTCCATCCGAATGGTAAACGATTCCACTCATATAATCCAAAGGTAGTGGCAAACGCCAGCTTCTCCGTATCTCGAGGCTGGATAGGGATGTGCCAATATCCACTGGCCAAATCAAGAGTGGAAAAAACTTTAGCATGTGCCAATTTATCTAACAGGGTGTCTATTCTAGGTAAGGGTTCTGCATCTGTTTTTGTAATGGCATTCAATTTTCGAAAGTCAATACATAACCGGGTTTTCTTCCCTTCTTCACGTTTATACACCAAAGTTACGGGTGATGAATAAGGGGAATAGCTTTCTTTAATGATACCGGCTCGCAATAAATTCTGAATTTGGTCTTTAATTTCTTCTTCTTCCTTAGGGGAAGTGCGATATGCTCTTAAAGAAACGGGGAGGTCTGATGTTAACTGTATTCTCTGGGGTTCAATGTTTACACAACCTACATCATATTTATCTTTAGCAAAAATACAGACATATTTGGCTAGAAGAGCAGGTAATTGTTCCTTGACAGTCTGAACATTTGGCACATGTTCAGTGGTCTCGAACAACTCCGGCTCAAAATTTTCTTCGAATATCTCTGCATTTTTAACTGTATTTTCCATTTCTGGCTGGTTAGTATATGTTTCTGATAAATGTAAGGTATGATGGGATGAATTTGTTGAAATACTGTCCATGAGAGGTACTTTCTTTTTCTCTTGCGTGATTTGCATTTTAACACAGTCAATATTCAATTTAAACAGTTTACAGTGGGGTAGCCCAATCAAAGCATAAGGTAAGTGATTATTAATTATAAAAAGTTCAACATTCTTAGAGATATGTCCTAATTTCAAACTAACAAGGCATTTTTCTTTCAAAGCTAGAACACCTTGTGTTTGTGTGGCCGATATACTCTGCTGAACTTTACATATTTTTAGGTTAAGTTTGTGGGCTAAATGATAAGGAATAACACTGATAGAACTCCCTGTATCGATCAAACAAGGTAGTGAGCCTTCACTTTTTACATCAGTAATTTTTTGACAATTTCTATTTGATTTTTTGTAGCTAGCTTTTTCTTTTTGTACATGTCCGGACATAAGAAACCGTCATTGATTACTAGATATATTTTCAGATGACTCATTAGCTCTCTGATCTGGGTTGGGGTTCGCAAAATTCATATTGGGACTAGGGGTTGGAACTGCTAAGACTTGTTGTCGAAAAGGGCAGTATTCCACCCAATGATACGCATTTGGTATTCCTATATTAAAACAAACTTTGCATGGGGAAGGTGGCAAAGTGGTCTGGTGATGTACATTTGGTCTCGGTTGACCATTTGTCGTCAGTCTAACTGTATTTTGGGGATTTCGTGCTTGATTAGAAGCAAAAGTTCGAGTCGGGGGGTTTTGATAGGGAACTCTGTAGTTCCACTGCCGGTTATAATTCTGTCCTGTCTCATATGGGGGGCGAAATGGTCGCCATTGTCGATACTGATTGGGGTTTTGTGGGCTTGCATCTATTTTGCTCTCATTTCCTTTTCTGTCCAGTTGCAGCTTGTAAATTCTGAATACTAATTCACGCCATGAATGTGTATTTGAGGGGTTGCTTGCAATAACTAGCTTTTGCATTTCTAACGGCAAGCCCTCCGTTAATCCTTCCAAGATAAGCTTCTGGTCTAACCCTAAGGTTCTCCCTATTTTAGTCTTTTTCTGATAGTATTCGTTCAGGTCCTCTCCAATCTTGTATCCAATACGGGAAAAATCAGTTAAAGAAAGAGTGTCGGGAATTTCGTAATGTTCATTGAACAAAGTGACAAATTCGGACCAATGCAGCACATTTAAACAATTATTAATGTACAACGTAAGTGCACTGTCTTTTAAGTATTTCTGTATGTGCCTAATTTTCCAGAAGTCGTCTTTTTCCTGTTCTACACAAACACTCTCAAAATAGGCCAGCCAAGCGGTCCAATTCATATTTGAATTAGGCGAAAACGCAATAATATCAGGTTCTATGGACATTTTCGGGCTAGCGGTTACTGAGTTGTGACCAGGCCCAGCTTGAGCTGACAGGGTCTGTTCACCTAATGTTGTTACATTATGTGTCTGTGTGGCAATCTCGGACTTCTGAGTATCTTTCTCTTTATCTGATTTGTTTTCTAAGTCATTCTTTTCAGGAGGGGGAGTGACACTCATCTTGAAATACAAAATATTACAAGATTACACAAAAATATAAGGCACAATTTAAAACAAATAAAAATGGAATATTTTTCAAAAAAATTGCAACACAATATTTGTAACAAAAATGGGCTTAACTCTAAATAAAATTCAAATTTAATACATCATTTTTTTTTTCAAATAAAAATGGAATATTTTTCAAAAAAATTGCAACACAATATTTGTAACAAAAATGGGCTTAAATCTAAATAAAATTCAAATTTAATACATCATTTTTTTTTCTTTCAAATTGAGATTTAAAAAAAACGAACTTTGAACTAAAATTTTAAAATTCCAAAGATTTAAATACTGTCTAAATTTCAGAAAATTACTCTTATAGCAAAAATAAATAAAATAAACGTTGTCTTATTCTAATTTTGGCTATTAAAATGACAAACAATTAAAAAACTACCTTTTAAAACTGTATTCTTTTTCTCTTTTTTAATTCAAGAATAGATTAAAATGGTCTTACCTTCAACAAATCTATTCAAGGACAGCCTTACATATCCACAAACAAAACAACAACAACAACAAAAAAAAACGATCTTCATAAAAATTTCCAGGATTAAATTTACTCCCTGCATAAAAAAAAGAAATCATTTTTTCTTTTTCTTCTTAACACAAATCAGTGAGTTATCTGCCGGTAGAAAATTCGCTTTTCAACACGGTTCTTCATTTTGACCTGGTGACCCACTTTCTCAGCTGATAACGTCCATGGCTGGGCTGGGAGGAGAGAGTTTTATTTTTCTTTCTTGCAAAGATTGTTTCAGAGGCTTGTTCGTTGGAGAAATAATTGATTTTCAGTAACAGATAATTTTTTCTTGATTGCTAGGCAGATGAATGTTTTTCCCGTTCTTTTTGACCAGTCTTTTCCTTTTAATGACCAGATTTTTTTCTTTTTAATTGCTAGGGAACGACACTTTTTTTTTTTTTTTTTTTCGTTTTCTTTTTCACTCATGGAAGGCAGAAAAAGGATTTGAAAACTGTTCTTTTTAGAGATTTCTTTCGTCACTTGTTACACACCTCTTGAGTTTTGTTGGAATTAATTGCTGGTTAAATAAACAGTAGATACGTCATTTTTTAGGACTTCATTACACATCTCGTTGTTGTTCTTGCTAGAATTAATTGCTGGAACTCTGGGATGTGAGCCGCGCAAATAAACCGTCGTGCCGACTTTTCAAATGTAACGAATTCGTCGCTACTCCAGTTATGGATCTTCTGTCGTGTCGTCGGCCAAGGCCCGACCGCTGGGGGCAGGGGCGCGAACCGCGGACGCGTGCGTGCCGATTTCTGAGCGAATCCTCGGAACTTCTATCATCTTTAGGTAGTCGCAGGCCGCGAGTGGTATCCGGGAAATCAAAGTCAGATTCAGACAGTAGTTATTCCAATAAAGACACAGTTTTTCCGGGGACCTGATTTATTGTTCCTTTGTTACATCCTTTTGAGAAATCAGGCCCCTTTTGGCTTGAGAGCTGCTAATTTACTTTATGGACATCGGGCTTGGGAATTATGTGTACCGCTAAGCGATACTTAGAGAGCCGAGTGTCGTGGAGTTAGGGCATTCTTTTGATGGTCAAAAGCCCTGTCCGGGGACCTGTGCATCGGTATAAATATGCTGTATTTCGCATTATTCCAGCTAGGGGCCGTTGAAGTCAAAGGAGGCGTCTTTAAACTATAATTGGTCGTTAGCTGAATGATTGACTGCCCGGGATACAGGCTGTGGTTTGAGTTGGCCGATCGAATGCAGCAAGACTTATAAATTGCACTTATTCAGCAAAAGTATTCTTATGAGATGTGCCAAAACGATCTCTAAAAGTTATAAAATGCGATGCGGGAAAACTGACTTAACAGGGGCAACCTCATTCAATCAACTGAGACACAATTACAAAAGCATTTTAAAAGTTTTAATTTTAATTTCTAAATTTAAATTTTAAAAAGGGACAAAAAAGGGGATTTTTTATCATTTCATATATATATATATATATATATATAATACCAAAAAACACACACTACACATCCAAACCCAAAACTACTGAACTATAGAGAAAATTAACAAAATAACCATGGAAAAACTTACTAACTAAACCATGAACGAAAAGAAAACAACCAATGGAGACAGATTGCAAGGCTAAAGACTTGCTTGCTGGGTTTTACCGGCAATTACTCATGAAACTTCCCCCATATCTGTCAAGACCATACTGGCCAAAGAAAACTTTAAAACTGTCCATCCAAAGCAGCAACCCAATTCAAAAAGGACGACACATCCAGACAGAGCTCCTTATAAAGCCTACGATTATTTGGCGATATTTTTAATCGCCAAAAGTAAAGCATCGCAGTAATCTTTATCCCGGACGAAATTGTTTGCCAAACTATTTAACAAACTAATAGGAAAATTCTGATCCATTGCATCTTGATAGAGATTTATAATGTCATTTATTATACTATTATGATTAGAATTTAACTTTGCTATCCTTATTAAACTATTGATAATGATATTTCTGAAAATGGAAATATGCACATTGGAATTAAAATTTAATATCTTAATAGTTTCAAAGTTGTAATCCTTTCTCTTATCATAAATGCAAGTCCGTAATCCACCCCTCTCAATGTCGATAGTGAGATCCAAATAATTTACATGCTTTTCGTCATATGAAGTTTTATTTAATATCAAACCTTGGGGATAGTAGTCTAAATTTAAATCGCTATTGGAATCGTTAATCCTTACTAACAATACATCATCAATATATCTGAAACTTAAAAAATCCTTATCCGTAGTCTCTTTAACCTCGTATAAAAATAGATAAATATCTGCAAGTACCGAACTGCAACTACCCCCCATAGGTATACCCCTAATCAGCTGAAACACATGCTTACCATCGAATAAATAATTTTCATTCACTACGAAATTAAATAAATTTGTCAAATGATCCAAATTTTTACCCAAAATATTGTACCTCTTAAAAAATTCGAATATTTTATTTTTAAGATCATTTAAATCAATGCTGTTATATAAATCTTCAAAATCATAAACATATAGACCTTTAATATTACTCAAACCTTTCAATCTGTTAAGTAACTCAAAACTATTTTTTATAATACATGTGTAATTTTGTTCTAATGCCGCTTCAAATAAACTCTGCAAAATATCCAAAAACTTTTTATTAGCTACTTCCAAATAAGTGCCAAAACCACATGTAATTGTACGAAAGGCAATGGGGTCCTTATGAAATTTAGGAATCAAAACCATATAAGGCAATTCCTTACTACGTTGTGTGTATTTTAACCTTTTATAAAAGGCAGCAATTCTACTTTCTATCTCTTTTACACTGGTATTTAACAACCTGTAATTATGTGTATTGTTATAACATTGTCTTAATTGATTACAGTATAGCTCTTTACAAATAATAGCAAAATTTGTATTTGCCTTATCAATATATGTTATAACGAAATTACTCTGTAAATCCTTGATAGAATCTTTTAATACTTTATATTCTTCCAACGAAATCCCCCCTGTTTTAGGTAGCTTTCTTTACAAAAAGCTACCTATTGCAGCCGTTCGGAGGAAAGCGATTTCAAAAAATTTTGGTATATTTTCATCGATCATGACCCCCAGACCCCGAAACCACCCTCCGTTCAAAATTGATATACATATATATATATATATATATATCAATATATATATATATATATATCTGACTTATGTCACACTGTAACTCTCGTATTTATGAACCGATTTCGATGTAATTCGGTATGTACATAGTACATACCAATGTCTCGACCGAGTTCGTTGGCCAGCTTCATCCGCCATTTTGTTTCAAAATGGCGGCCATTTAAAATTTTTTAAAAATTTAAAAATTTGAAATGTGGTACCAAAAAATTTAACATGGAAAAATATTTTTTTCTTATGTATTTGACCTTTATACAAAGACTCCGTAGCAGTTTTTGTTTCGTCTATATCTTAAAAAATGGCTGAGTTATAGCATTTTGAATTTCTAGCGAAGCTGATATTTTGAAACGTCCTGAATTTTGTCACGCGATAAAAGGCGTATTTATGAACCGATTTGGATGTAACTTCGTTTATACATAGTACAGACCAATGTCTCGACCGAGTTCGTTGGCCAGCTTCATCCGCCATCTTGTTTAAAAATGGCGGCCATTTAAAATTTTAAGAAAAATTTAAATTTGAAATGTGGTGCCAAAAAATTGAAAATTGAAAAAATATTTTTTTCTTATGTGTTTGACTTTGATAAAAAGATTCGGGAGCAGTTTTTGTTTTGTCTATATCTTAAAAATTGGCTGAGTTACAGCATTTTGAATTTCTAGCGTGGCTGACATTTTGAAACGTCCTGATTTTTGCCACGTGATAACAGACGTATTTATGAACCGATTTGGATGTACCTTGGTGTGTACATACTACATACAAATATCTCAACCGAGTTCGTTGGCCAGCTTCATCCGCCATCTTGTTTCAAAATGGCGGCCATTTAAAAAAATTTTAAAAATTTTAAATTTAAAATGAGATACCAAAACATTGGAAAATGAAAAAGATTTTTTTCGTATGTGTTTGACCTTAATACAAAAATTCCGGAACAGGTTTTGTTTCGTCTATATCTAAAAAAAATGGCTGAGTTATAACATTTTGAATTTCTATTGTGGCTGACATTTTAAAACGACCTGATTTTTGTCACGCGATAACAGGCGTATTTATGAACCGATTTGAATGTAACTTGGTCTGTACATAGTACATACCAATGTCTCGACCGAGTTCGTTGGCCAGTTTCATTCGCCATCGTGTTTCAAAAGGGTTGCCATTAAAAAAAAAAAAAAATGTAATTTAAAATTTAAAATGAGGTATTAAAAAATTGGAAAATGAAAAAGATTTTTTTTATGTGTTTGGCCTTGATACAAAGATTCTGGAGCAGTTTTTGTTTCTGAAAATTTGTTCTTTTGTTTATATCTTAAAAAGTGGTTGAATTATAGCACTTTGAATTTCTATCATGGCTAACACTTTGAAACGATCTTGTATTTGTCACGCGATACCACACGTATTCGCCTATTTCGATGGAAGAAGACATGTGGATAGTATGCATCAATATCTCGACCAAGTTCGCTGTCCAGCTTCATCAGCCATCTTGTTTCAAAATGGCGGCCATTAGATTAAAAAAAAAAATTATATTTAAAGTGAGGTGCAAAAAAATTAGAAATTGAAAAAGGTTTCTTTCTTAAGTATTTGACCTTGATATAAGAATTCAGGAGCATTTTTTGTTTGTCTTTATCTTAAAAAATGGCTCAGATATAGCAGTTTCAATTTCTAACGTGGGTGACATTTTGAAAAATCTGATTTTTTGCCTGCGACAGCACTAGTATATATCAACCGATTCCGATGTGAGTGAGCATGTGCACAGCAATTACTAAGGTCTCGACCAAGTTCACTGGTTAGCCTCATCCACCATGCTGTCTTAAAATGGTAGGCACTTTAAAAAATCGCCGAATTTGGCAGCTAAATATAAGTTACTTTAAATAAAAGCAGCTTGGATAAAGCTGACTAATTTCGCGAAATTCTCATTCATAATGATTTAGTATTGATAAAAATTTGTATTGAATCTCCTACATTCGGTTTCCACTTAATTGAGCTTCGTGTGTTTGAATAATATAAGTTGGCTTTTTTAAAATAAGGAATATGAAAGCTACCTCTTCCTCCCGGCACTGGCCGGAAGGACTTTTATATAACGAAATCCCCCCTATATATATATATATATATATCTGACCTATGTCACACTGTAACTCTCGAATTTATGAATAGATTTGGATGAAATTCGGTATGTACATAGTACATACCAATGTCTCGACCGAGTTCGTTGGCCAGCTTCATCCGCCATTTTGTTTCAAAATGGCGGCCATTTAAAAATTTTTAAAAAATTTTAAATTTGAAATGTGGTACCAAAAAATTGAAAATGGAAAAATATTTTTTTCTTATGTATTTGACCTTTATACAAAGATTCCGGAGCAGTTTTTGTTTCGTCTATATCTTAAAAAATGGCTGAGTTATAGCATTTTGAATTTCTAGCGTGGCTGACATTTCGAAACGACTTGATTTTTGTCACGCGATAACAGGCGTATTTATGAACCGAATTGGATGTCACTTGGTCTGTACATAGTACATACCAATGTCTCGACCGAGTTCGTTGGCCAGCTTCATTCGCCATTTTGTTTCAAAAGGGTTGCCATTTAAAAAAAATTAAATTTAAAATTTAAAATGAGGTATTAAAAAATTGGAAAATGAAAATGATTTTTTTATGTGTTTGGCCTTGATACAAAGATTCCGGAGCAGATTTTGTTTATGAAAATTTGTTCTTTTGTTTATATCTTAAAAAATGGTTGAATTATAGCACTTTGAATTTCTAGTATGGCTAACATTTTGAAACGATCTTGTATTTGTCACGGGATAACACACGTATTCGCCTATTTCCATGTAAGAAGGCATATGGATAGTATACATCAATATCTCGACAAAATACGCTGGCCAGCTTCATCCGCTATCTTGTTTCAAAATGGTGGCCATTAAATTAAAAAAAATTATATTTAAAGTGAGGTGCAAAAAAATTAGAAATTGAAAAAGGTTTCTTTCTTAAGTATTTGACCTAGATATAAGGATTCAGGAGCATTTTTTGTTTGTCTTTATCTTAAAAAATGGCTCAGATATAGCAGTTTCAATTTCTAATGTGGGTGACATTTTGAAAAATCTGATTTTTTGCCTGCGACACCACTCGTATATATCAACCGATTCCGATGTGAGTGAGCATGTGCACAGCAATTACTAAGGTCTCGACCAAGTTCACTGGTTAGCCTCATCCACCATGTTGTCTTAAAATGGCAGGCACTTTAAGAAATCGCCGAATTTGGCAGCCAAATATAAGTTACTTTAAATAAAAGCAGCTTGGATAAAGAAGACTAATTTCGCGAAATTCTCATTCATAATGATTTAGTATTGATAAAAATTAGTATTGAATCTCCTATACTCGGTTTCCACTAAACTGAGCTTCGTGTGTTTGAATAATACTTATATGTTGGCTTTTTTTAAAATGAGGAATTTGAAAGCTACCTCTTCAGGACTTTTTTTTCCCAATTAGGCTACGGTTTGCACTTTTATTCTTCCAGGTTACATTGCGATTTTTTTTTAACTGTGGCCTAACGATTTTTTTTTTTCAAATGAAAATAACTATATATTCCAATATTAATGTTAATGTATTTTCTCTTTACGTCATAATATATGTTCATTTACTTTCTTTTTTTAAATTAGCATGTGTTAGAAACTAAAATTATAAAAAAAAAAATCGCATAACATGTTAATATATATCATCATCATCATCATCAATCGTTTTCAATCCACTGCTGGATGTAGGTCTCCCCCAGATTTTTCCAGTGTTTCCTGTCTAGTGCTTTAGTCATCCAATTTACACCGGCTACTTTTCTGATTTCATCACTCCATCTTACTTGACGTCGTCTTCTTGGCCGTTTTACATCTCTGGGATACCACTGTAAGGTGTTTGTGCTCCATCTATTGTCTTGTCTTCTTGCGATGTGCCCAGCCCATTTCCATTTTAGCCGTTTAATTCTTTCAATGATGTCAAAAACTTTCGTCTGACTTCTTATCCAGGTTATTCTTTTTCTGTCTCTTCTAGTTATACCTAGCATACATCTTTCCATACTTCTCTGTGTTGTTTGTAATCTTTGTACCATGCGTTTTGTTAGCGTCCATGTTTCTGCTCCATAAGTTAGGACAGGCAAAACACATTGATTAAATACCTTTCTTTTCAAACACAGGGGCATGCTACTCTTCAGAATAATATTGTTCTTCCCAAAAGCACTCCATCCATTTCTTATTCTTCTATTGATTTCATTCATGATACTATTATCAGATGATATTTCTTGCCCAAGGTACACATAACTTTGCACTTCTTTAATTTCAGTGTTCTTGTAGACGATTTTCTTTTTTGATGCAAATGAATTGAACATCACCTTAGTCTTTTCCAAGTTTATTTTTAATCCCACATTAATGCTAGCTTCTGCCAAATCTTTTAGCATATTTTCCAATTCTTCAGGACTGTTACTGAAAATTAAAATGTCGTCAGCGAATCGGAGATGACTTAAATATTCCCCATTTATTCTAATCCCTTTGTTTTCCCAATCCAGCTTCTTGAAAATATTATCTAAGACAGCAGTAAAAAGCTTAGGCGAAATGGTGTCTCCTTGTCTTACCCCTCTTCCAAGCTTGATCTTTGCTTTTCCTTTGTCCAAGCGTATGGTTGCTGTTGCTTTCTTGTAAATCTTCTTTATAATATTGATGTAAGGTTTGTACCAATGTCCTATACCAATGTCCTCCAGAGATTCTACTACTGCTGATGTGTAGACCGAATCAAATGCTTTTTCATAATCAATAAAGGCAAGGCAAAGAGGTAAATTATATTCCTTATGTTTTTCTATGAGTTCCTTTACCGTTTGGATATGATCCATTGTGCTGAAATATATATTTTTTTTAATTTTTAATATAAAAAAGCCTTTATTATTTTCGTTGGTGAAGACTCAATTCTTTATGTTTTGACATTTTCTCGAAGAATTATTCTACTTTTTATGATATCTATTAGCTTGCATAATACAACAACCAAGCTTTGTACAAATTTACCCCCCCCCCCCCCCTCCAACAAAAATAATTAAAAGAGTTAATTAAAATTTGAGTTTTCGTTTGTTGAATTTTTTTTTTTTTTTTAATCTACTTTTGTTTTCGAGTATTACTTTTAAACATAAAAGTATGGTGACATTCGATACTTTTGACAAAACTTTATTTTCTCAGCATAATAACACCCAAGTACATTTAGTGCTTCCCCCCTCCCTCCCCCCACCCCCGCCTCCTTTTAATAATCATTCGATATTCAGCATTCATTGCACATATCGGAAAATATTTCCAAATCAGTCTCATTAGACGTGGTATTGTTATTCGGTCTTTGCATAGTTCGTTTGCCGTACTTACTAAGCATTTGATACGCTATCTCTCTTTCTCTTTCACGCATGCGCGAACTTTTCTCCTTCAAAAAAGAAGAAAAGAAAAATTAATATTATATTGCTATGCTGCTTTATTGTTTGCGGTGCTTACTATTCTGTAAAGCATTTATAATTATCTAATTTTCCTTTAGGTTGTTGCATTTAAAGCATTAAGTTGTAATTATATAATTTTGTGAATTTCAAATCAAAATGTTTTCACTGAACATGGCGTTTACTGACCAGTAAAACATTTGACGGTTCATTTGAGCAATTATCTTTTTTGTGTAACTTTATCCATCAAAATACATTTTATTCGTATTTCTTGCGAGCATTTCTGTTTATTCTTTTGAATTTCCTTGCTCTTTCTGCACAGAATATACTACTTTGTGAAGGTTGTATGCACGATGCTTTTGCTTCGAATATATAACTTAGTTTAAAAGAAGCTTAGGCAGAAGGTTTTAAAACGTGAAATAGAGAAGTCATTTACTAATGTTTACGAAATGAAGTAAACATCAATTGAAACTGGGCCAGAAGAACTTCTGCGAGAAATCTCTGGAAGAATGGCAGGGTGCCACTAAATCAACAACATTGTAAACTTGTGGGTACGTTTGCACCTCAGCTATTTAAAAATGTACCGAAATTAAATGTATACCTATCTATGTGATGAAAATTGCATAGATTTAAAGTATGAGGATAAATCTGTCATTAAAAACAAACACAGGGAATTTTAGCTACATTTGTGGGTTTTTAAAATTCAAATAAGCAACAAATGTTATTAAAAAAAAAAAAAAAACAAAAAAAAAACAAAAAAAACAGTGGCACTCCGGGAGTGCCAATAGAAGTGAAAACTTCAACAATTACGTGTGTGTTTTTTTAATCGTCAGGAAATGTTTTATGCGTTGAATTGTGTAGCAGCACTAATGAAAGCATCTGGGGACACGGCAGTGCCCCTGCCAAGTCTTGAAAGCACAGCCGTATGCATCTTTTTCTGGAAGCAACTCAGGGTACTTTTGACCCCCAATATCTTTGTGTTGGTGCTTCCCAGCAACTTGAAACTTCGTAAATCTAAAGTAATGTGGAAATGGAACTAAATGCTGAAATTTCACGCTTTTCTCTTTTTTATTTCAGAAGATATATGAACTTAAACTTTCCCCTTTTCGACACTGATTCACCGATCATCAAAACTCAGAGGTACGTCCTGTATCCCTAGAATCTTGAAATTTGGTATGAAGGTAGTGTTTGGGATACAATGAAAGGGAAAATTTAAAAAATCCGGAAAATTTGGATAAAAAGTCGAAAAATGAAAAAAACGAGAATTTGGCAGAGATGTGATATACGAACCAGGTTTGGCGCGATTTTTTAACGTCAATTTGGCGAAAGCCCGTTTTCCAATACCAGTTACAATATATATTTTAAAATTATTTTCTATTGTTTTAAAAAGTAAACAACAATAAATAAACGGTAATTTCATTAATAACTATAGAACAAAACAATTGTACAATTTAAAAAAATAAAATAAAAGTAAATGAACAATTTATTAATAAATAAGCAACAGTAGCCGGGTTACCTTGTAAAATAAAATAACGCCATTTTGCTGTCAATTAGGTACCCAAGTGCGTATCTGACATCTGTGCCCCGTATTTTATCTTCCGTAATCGAAATTCCCGCCAATACTGTTGGTTATTGACCAGACCATCAACACGATAAAATACAGCGTTATCGGTTTTTAGTTACACGAAATAGGTAGGTCACGAATACGGTATAATTCATTTTAACTGACGAAAAACAAAATAATAATTTGTTTTAGCAATACGCCGGGAGAAAAAGTGAGTTTTAGCTTCCTTCTTCTTTTGCGGATTGAGCTGAAGAGGGAAAAGTTCCTGTCATTCACCGCTTGGCGCGCTAGTGTCTATGTGTCAAAATGCTAGCATGTCGTTACGTTACAGTGTCTGGAAATCAGTGGTTTTTCCCCATCTCAAAAAAAAAAAACTCAACGCGCCTAAAGAAGTTTTCACTTCAAAAATTATTATTTTGATGTGATAGTTGTATTAGTTTATAAATGATCTGTCTAACTATAATATGATTAATTTGAATTGTTTATGCTTAAGCGTAGTGTTCTAAATTTTTTTTTCAACTACGTAAACTATGTGACTGCATAAATATAACAATTTTATTCACACGTAGCCTGTTTGAAGTAAGATATTATGTTTGCAGATGAAAAATACTTTTAAAAAAGTAACATTCAAAATGAACTATACTTTTGAGCATTCTCTTCTTTCTCTCTCAAAATCGGAGGGATACATATTTCTAATCCATCTTTTAAAATTATCTATACCTGAAAGAAAGAAATATTTTAAATTATAAATGACAGAACAGGAAGTATTTAATTCCTTCAGCATAGAAAATATACTCCTACATACCTCCGGTAGTCGATACTCTTTGCGTTCTCTTCCCTTTGTGATGACTGTCCGCTTCCATTATACGTGTTTCAATCTTTCCTTTCGTTTGTATCCAGGTTTTCTCATCTCTTCAGCACCTGCGGAATGTTTATAGTTTTTTTGGTCCGCAATCAATGATTATGGAACAACGAAAGTATGGTAACTTAACAAAAATATGGAATCTTTCTTTTTTCAAAATCAATTTTCACTTTTTCTCTACTGCGTGAAAACTCCCGATTGTAATAGCTGCTTTCTTGTAATGTATCAGTTTATACAGCGAATGGTGGCGGTTACGCATTAGGCAATGCTGTTAGTTATTCTTCGTCGGAAACTCGTATTATTATTATTATTATTATTATTATTATTTATAAAAAAATTTACAAGATTTCTTTATTTAAATAAAAAAATAATCAAATATTTTGAATAATATAGTTCTTCGATATATAGATTCGATATACTCTTCGATTTTTTTTTTCGTGTATATACTTCGATAACTATTAATTGAATATGCATCTAGATTGCTATTCACATAGTTTGGATCTCGTTTTCTTTCTATTTTGAGAGGAGGGGGTGAATAAAGAGTAGTGATAGCAGTTGTTTCTTTTTATGTAGTGAAAATTTTCTTAAATTGCATTACATTAAATATTATTGATTTTTTGTTTTATTTGTGGTTATCGGGATCATTTTGGATCATGCCATGTATGATCCTAACGCACTATTTGACGAATTCTAACTTACTCCGAATAGCTTTTGCCAAAGGTTTACAAATATGAAACTATATTTAAAGAAAAGAAAAAAAAAAGAATTCGCAGAAAAAAATAAGATTGTCATTGTCTTATTAAATAATATTAGTACAGCCAGTGTAAAATAAATAAATAAATAAATAATAGTATTAATAATAATACACCTTCCCATATTTGCAGACAATGCAGGGTAAAATCACACTAAAGGTGTTATGAGACTCTGAATAATGTCTCCTTTCAGAATATGAATACAGTTTTTGGTATAGGGGCAGCCTACATATTAAAAATGGAACCAACTTTAAACTTTTTAAATGATAACGCCCCCTTTTGACACTTTATTTGAATATATTGTGTAAGTTTACGGTTCATTCCAATAATTGTTTTTCGAGATATGGCAAAGTTTTTCTTTTCAATGGTCTAAATAGAGAATATTCTGCTGTCGTCCAATCATATAAAATCAAATTAAAAACAGCCACAAGAAAATTTATATGCGAGACCTCGTAAAAGATTCTTTTAACTAAAATTTGGAAAACGAGAGTTTTTTTTATTTTATTTTATTTTATTTGATACATAGATTGTTTCTACAATTTTAATGGTGTGATTCTAGGTGTTTTGCTATGAGATTTTAATTTAATTCTCCTAAGTTTGTGGATATTCCTCGTATATTTTCTTTCTTTCTTTTTTGTTCTTTTTTTTTAACTCTATAAAACTTTAAAAGGCATTATAAATTACACATTTTTATGGGCTTATTTGATCCAGATAACTCAAAATGTCAAAATTAAAGCCATTAAAAAAATTGAAGTTGGCGTAGTTCTTAAGCCTTTCGAGAGCGATGTCCTTAAAAAAAGACACCTAATCTTAATTCCAAAACTGACAAACGGCACCAAAAAATTTTCCTTTTATAATGTTTGTGAAAATAAGCAAGTTCGTATTTTCTAATAAATTCGCTTATAAATTCTGGTGTCAGTCCATTATTTCATCAGTTTATAAACAGAATTACTCCGCGCAGAAAAGGGTTAATCTACGGACGACCTTTTGTTTCAAAAATTGCATTCTGAAAGAAGATTTTATTCCTAGTCTTAACTAACCTTTGTTGTAATTTTATCATAAACTATCTGCAAATAAAAGCACGTGTATATGTATACATGCACATTCGAACCCGTTAACCGTTTATGCGCCGACAGTACTTTAAAGTACCATTGAAATAACTTGTTATAAATTTAATTTAATACATCGATTAGTAGTAATACAATTTAGAATGAGTTATAGATACTTTACTTTATTTTGTTCCAAAAGCATTATTGGTTGCACAAAACAAAAATATTTTTAAAAGGATGATTTATTTTGCCTTTGCATCTTTTCATCTTTCTTGACGTTGAAAGAATGGGGGGGGGGGGGGGGGTCAGTTCGGAAATATATTTATATTTATGTTGTAAGAACATTATATTTGTACATTTCCTAATTCTACAAAATATTTTTAAAAAATATTATAAATCAAAGATTTGAGTGGGGATATAAATTTTGCACAAAATCCCTATAAATTGATTGAAATTTAATTAATTAATTTTAATAGGCAAAATCCTTCTAAAATTTATTAAATGATTGAGTAAATCTTCTAAGGTAGTTTCGAAAATTCACGAAAAATGCTTTAGAATATAAAATTTTAATGAATTCATAATTCGTGATATAAAGGTTTTAAGACGCGTTTCGAGGGATGAAAAAAAGTCTCATATTAAGCGGGATCGCGTATTAAACGTGATTTGTAAAACGTTGTAGGAACCGAACTTATTTACGCATTTAATCGTATAATGAACTTTAGAACTTTAGTTTATATGTTCACTGTCAAAAGATGTGTCTTTTACGCATACTTAGATTAAACTATAAATGTATTCTAGTTCAACCCATTGTTTGTTTTTATAGAACTGAAAGGAATAATAATATAATTGGAAATAAACGTGGATTCAAGCATAACCTTATTCATTAATACGTTACAACCAAAAAATAAAATAACAAAATTAGTTTTCCTGCTTGTTTGATGTTATTAACACAAAAATATTAAATTTTGCAGCACAACCCAGTCATATTTAGTATTTTTAATAATAAGTATATTTGTAATCATTTCTTATTTTTTTATATAATAAAAAAGAGCATGAAAATATATATATATATTAGCATGACAAAGAAAAAGTTATTTGCATGACCCCCCCCTCCCCCCTCCAAAAAAAAAGTTGTAGAAAATATAACAGAAATACACAAAAGCAGTCGCATTTGCCCAATCTTCACTATTTTCAGTCAGTTTTCTTTTCTTTTTAGCCCCCGGTATGCTATTTCTTTCTCTCACCTACTAATGTGTCGTCTCCAAAAAATAACTTTACGTTGTGTAAGCCAGCCGTCAAACAAAGCATGTGTATCATTGTACGGAATAATCTCTACTGCAATTTTTTAAACTTCTAAGCATCGCACATTTTCCATTTTTATACCGTCGTATTAGAAAAAAAAAAAAAAAAAAAAAAAAAAAAAAGTACTTTTAAATGCAATTTGTTTGAAAAACTGCATCTCCATTTATTTTTGAGATATTTTTTTTTTTTTTTTTTGTAGTTTTTAGCACCATTTGTTTAATTTTGGCCACTCAAGTATTTGGCCATTTTCTCATAAAAACTGAAAAAAAAAAAAAAAAAAAAAAAACTGTAATTAAAATACGCGTTATTTTGAAAAAATATAAATGAATGATTTCTGATAAAACATGGAGCTATTATAAACTAAATTTAATTTTAAGTATCTATATTAATATTACAAACAAATGAAAGCATATAAATCATGAGATGGCCGATTTTTTTTTTTTTTTTTTTGGTCCAGTTTCTTGAATGACGAAATCTCTTTTTTTGGATTTGTGTATTATTCAGCGATAGTCACGTCCTATGCATATTTTACTGTAGATGTTGTTTAAGACTGGATCGTAAATGAGGAATTCTTTAGCGGCTGCGGACGTCCTTTTATCTAAAATAAAAGTGCATGTATGGACTCTTAAAGTTGAACTATCTACAATATATTTATATAAATATATATATTTTTTTCATCGGGGGTGACACTAAATTCTGAAAAAGCAGAATTCCCTTTTTTTTTTTTCTCTGGTCTTGATTCAACAACTGCTAATTTGTTCTTCATCCTTTGCTAATTGGGCGGGGCTTTTTATTCAACTATCTACCAATATTTCCGATTAGTAATATTTGCCTTATTTAATCAGGATTGTCAATTTAGTGGATATTTTATTACAATATCTATCACTATTTCCGAATAGTAATGGTCACCTTTCTGTCATTAAACATTTAGAAATAGTGATAGATATTTGAATTAAAGAAAATCAATTGACAACATTGCAACAAATTCATAACAACAAATTCAATCGACAACAAATTCATATCTGTGTAATAATGTTAATCATAGCTATCCAAATAGATTTACTGAAGTTTAAAGATTATCTCATTGTCTGAAATCTAACGAATGTACTTATTTTGTGTACTATTCCAATTCATATTTATATGATAATAGGCTAAGGAAGAGTTTTTGGGAGACGTTTGGAAAATATCGTATTACAACAGGGTTTAATAGATGTTAACAACTTTCTAATGTTTTTTGCGTTTTATCACATATGATCCGTTCAGAAAAGTAGCCTATAGTTAAAATTTAAAGAGTGAAATATATGTATAAAATAAAAGAATCGCCAACAGGGCAAAGAGAAATAAGCAAACTTTTATTATTATTGCTATTACTAAATCTCAGAACATAAATGAAGTCATCATAAGAAAGACAGATCCATATAATATCATCATAGTAACAAAAGTAATTGTTAAGACAAAATAATAGGAAAAGACATGTACTATTAATAGTACACCAGACCCGAAAGGGTTATGCGAGATTTTTTGTCTCAATACTGCATCGCGTATTAAGCCGGATCGCGTAATAACAGTTCCCGTATTAAACGGGATATATTTACATTAGTCTTATGAGCGATGTTCAAAGAACTTTAAAAAATCCCCGTATTAAGCGGGATCGCATCTTATCCGTGAGCGCCTTAAGGCTGTTCTCAACTGCTCTGCTCAACAAGCGCAAAACGTTTTGGCACATTTACAAATTCATTTTTTAACGGAAAGGTATAAAATTGGAAAGCCTGGCCATGGAAGCGATTTGGAATTGAACAGTTTTTCCCCTTTTTTTTTATCAATTAATTACCTATTGAGTTATAAGTCATTTTGATCACGTGACAAACACATTTTCGCCCGCTCTTGAGTGCTCTTTCTTCCTTCGCGCGGAAATTCGGTTCAAAACTCCCACTTTGACACTATTTTCTGAAAGATCTATTGCGTTTGCAAAAAAAAGAAAAAAAAACAGGTCAATTACATAGTTTCTGAACAACAACACCAGCTAGTTTCATGCATTTTCGAACAAAAATAAATTAATACTTATGTTAGAAAGTTGCCCTTTTTGATTTGCGAAGAGCCTTAAACGGGTCCATGTACACTGGTGGACAAAACTTAAGGACCAAGAAGAAATGTGCACGTAAATGAGAATCTACGTGAGATTGTGGATCAAGAAGCAAACAATAGTATTACCAGAATGTTACACAGGATTTAATATAAAAATTTTGTTGAAAGGATGTATACAGGGTATCACCAGAGGGTTTTTTTCTGAAACATGAATATTGTCCGAAAACATGCCTCTACAAAGAAAGCAAAATACTCACAATTAACAATCGTTAGTGCCATATCAATAAAAGATGTGGCCACCGTGTAATGCGAGACAACTTTCAACACGGTGTGGCATACTTAGAACTACATGATTCAGTATCTATTGAGGCAAGTTGCCCCATTCCTCCTTCACTGCACGGATGAGGGTTTCCTTGTTTGTGGGAGGGAATTGTCGAGTAGCACCGTCTCCCCGGACACCCTTTACATTTTAAATGGGATTCAGGTCAGGAGAACGTGCTGGTCAGTCTATGCGATGGATATCTTCGGCCTCAAGACAATCTTCTACAAACTGTGTGCGATGACAAGGTGCGTTATCGTCCATAAAACGAAACTTTTCGCCGACAGCACCTCGAAAAAGTCGAACATGTGGAAGCAGGACGTCTTCAATGTACCGTCGACCGGTCAGGGACCTTTGGTCAAGCATATAGAGATCCGTGCGGCCATTGAACATGATGCCTACCCACACCATGATACTTGAAGTCGCATATTTCTTTCTAGAATATTTTCGCAACAATAAGCACTACCAATCTCGCTTCATATCAGTTTACGTCAGCTTACAATCAGGCGATAGACTGAATCTACTCTCATCTGAGAAGAGCACGGTAGACCAGTCGCCATCAGCCCAATTGCGATGCATGCGGCAGCACTGTAAACGGGCGCTACATTGGCGTCTCGAGAGTGAGACACACACAACAGGTCTTCGGGCGTATAATCTACCCTTTTTCAAACGTCTTGCAACAGCTTTTCGCGATATTTTGGTTCCTGTGGCAGCACAAAGTTGATTTGCTAATTGACCAGCTGTGCTGCGTCGGTTCCTTTTTGCCGAAATAACAATATAGCGATCTTCTTGGGACGTCGTACTGCTAGGACGTCCTCCTCCCGTGCGCCTAGTACATATTCCACTCTTTTGGAATGCCGCCCATAGCCTAGAAACAATACTGTGCGTGATGTTAAATTCACGGGCAACATCTCTCATTTTGCGCCCTTCTTCCAACTTCCCGATTATTCCACCACGAGTAATAACATCTAAAAGATGCTTCAAAGACATGTTCAAAATTTCAATGTTCAAGCTTCACTCCATCTCCTTCAATTTTTACATCTAATGACAACTCACAGTACTCGCCGATTGCCTAAAATCTCTTATCTCTGCTGTCACGTGATCGACAACAGCGAAAGTACAAAATTTGCATAAGTTTCAGAAAACAGAGTACATCCCGCATTCATGCAAATTTACACGTGCTGCTGCGGATCTATTTCTAACTGTAATCATTGAAAATAACAGTGGTTTTGCCCACCAGTGAATATTTTCTCATTGACTGTACATTAATATGCCACTTTCTTAAAATAAGTATGTCTTATTAAATTTTTTATATAAAGGCGACATTCAGTAAGTGCTTTTAAAATGTTTCAAATAAAATGGGCTGTATGCCAGATAGTTGAGAAAGCGGTATCTTATAAGTTTGCTCAAGTAGTTGTGCTAAGAGTTTCAATTGTGATCGAGGTGAGTTAATTGGCGTCTGGATTTTTTGTCAACAGAATTTGGAATATATTCACGTATTACGTGACTCTTATTCCCTTGTTAACTTTTTTAATTTTTCGAAGATGGATAGGCGATGCAAATACAGACCAGCAGGTTAACTTATTTTCGACATTAACAAGATAAAAATTTTGACTTTAAAATAATAAAACACAAGAAAAATATAAATCTAAAATTTATCTACTTGCATTTATACTTATATTTCAATTAAATCAGAACACTCATACAATCTTTTAAATCAAAATAATTTTTCAAAACTTTTAAAATCACCAAAATCATCTTTTTAAAAAGAAAACGCGCACTTTGACGCATATGGATGACAGCCTAGATCTATTTTTATTTAAATAACTTACTCAGTTTAACCCTTTCCGGCGCGGAGCAATTCTATTTGTAAAATGATGAAATGGCATCGGAATTTACAAACGAATTTATTAGAAAATATAAACTGCCTTATTTTCCGTACTTTAAAAAAGGAAAATTTTAATTAAATATTCCTGATGCCAATAATCTTAAAATTAGGAGTCCTTTTTTGTGGACACCGCCTGCTAAAGGGTTAAAAGTACTAAACGTTTAATGCAATGTTTTGCAAATAATAAAAGAAAATATGTTCTATTGTATAAATTTAAATGAATTTAGAAAATGTTTTTTGTCTGCATCTTTCCTTTCGTTGGATTTTTAATATCTTGATAGCCAATGATGTATTTTTACTTTATTCTATCTTTGCAAGAAAAAAGTATTGGATTCTTGAAAATTTTCGACTTCCGGTTTTCAACGGATTTTCGCGTTTTAGGGGGTCAGAGATCCCGAAAAACATGTTTTTACAAAATATCCCTCTGTGACTCTGTCTGTCTGTATGTATGTGACACAAATTTTGTGGGTACTCTATCTCAAGAACTAATGCAGGGAATTTAATAAAAAATTATATTCAGTTAGTCCCTGATATAAATTGTTGTTGATTAGTTTTTGGTGTAAATCATCCAACAGGGGGCGGTGCTATGCTGCATTTTTCACGATTTCCTCAAGATCGCTATCTCAAGAACTAATGCACGGATTTTTATCAAACTTCAGATTCCGTTATTCCTTGATATGAATTGATGCTGAGTACGTTTTGGTGTAAATCGCCCAACAGGTGGTGCTGCTCTGCTGCATTTTTCACGATTTCCGTAATAGTACAATCTCAAGAACTAATGTACGAATTTTCATCCAACTTCAAATTCAGGTACATGTTAACAAATATTGGTGCTGATTACTCTTTTGTGTAAATCACACAACAAATGGCGCTGCTGTGCTGCATTTTTCACGGTTTTCCCAATAGCTCTATTTCAAAAATGCAAGGACTTTTATCAAATTTCAAATTCCGTTTGATGTTGACATAAGTTGTTGCTGATAAGGTTTTGTATAAATCACGCAACAGGTGGAGCAGCTATGCTTAATTTTGCAGGATTTACACGATTTTAGCGATAGTCATATCTTAACCCGGGAGAACTCGCTAGTGTGAATGCCCAATTGCTTTTCTTTTACTTTACATTCATATAATATCAACTTTTTTTGGTTGGTTTAGTACTTTTATTCACAAAATAGATAAAATAATTGAAAAACATTTTGAAATTTTAATTCAAATGAAAAATCATTTAAATAAGCGCATTAAAAAAGTACGACTGTGAGAGAAAATCTCATATAGCGAGTTCTCCCGGGTTAAGAACTAATGCACAGAATTTCATATCCTTAGAATCCTCGTGACATAGATTACCATTTAATTTTGGCACTGTGATAACGAATTTTAAATTAACATGTACAGTGAGCAAAAAAAGTATTTGCATACCAGGTAAATTTCTTGTAGCATATGTATAAATAAATAAAAGGCAACTAAGAATTAAAAATACCAACACTTTTACAAAACAAATAAACATATTTAATATCTAACTTAATAATTATATTTAAAATATGAAAACATAAAAAAGTAGCATTTGTACCGCCAAAAAATATTTGCACACTAGCAATAAAAATAGAATTAGAGGAATTATTTATAAATTAAAAACAGTGCTAATATTTAGTATGCATACCCTTTGCTTCAATTACAGCTTGTAATCGTCTGGGCATTGATTCTATTAATTTGTGACATGTTTCACTGCTGATTTGTAGCCATTCTTCCCTAAGAGCTTGCTTAAGTTCTGATTTGTTAGAAATTTTCTTTTTCCTTATTTTCACATCCAAAATATGCCATAAATTTTCAATCGGATTGAGGTCTGGTGATTGTGGTGGCGTTTTCAATTGATTTTTTACATTATAAAACAACCATAACCTCGTAATATATGCAGTGTGTTTCGGATCATTATCTTGTTGGGAATAATATTAATTAGGAATTCCTAATTTCAGAGCACTATTAGATAAATGATCTCGCAATATATTAATATATTGTTTAGCATTCATATTGCCTTCAATAAAGGTCATTTAGCCAACTCCATTAAAAGACATGCATCCCCAAATCATTACATGACCACCGCCATGTTTTACAGTTGGTTTCAAGTTTTTAATTTGAAGAGAAGTATTTGGCTTTCGCCATACAGTTTTCTTACCATCTGAGCCAAAAATATTGAACTTGCTTTCATCGGGAAAAATAACAGTTTTCCGAAACTCTAGTGGTTTGCTGGCATAAGCTTTTGCAAATTCAAGTCTTTTCACCCTATTTGTTTCACTAATAAATGGTTTATTTCGAGGGGCTCTTCCTCGAATATTTGCATCATGAAGAATATTTCTAATTGATTGTGGTGTAACTATTGTTCCCGACGTTGAAGCGACATCAACAGCCAATTCTCAAGCACTTAGAAAAGGGTTTTTTGAAGATTCTTTTATGATGGCTCTCCTTTGCCTGGTATTTAGCTTTCTTGGACGCCCAGTTCGCGGCTTATTTATTGTCGAACCAGTTTCCTTTTTTTTTTCTTAATTACACTACGAACTCTAGAAAAGTTTAGATTTAATTTTTTACCTATTCCTCGGTAACTTAATCCAGGATTGTGAAGAAATATAAACTTCTCACGGGTAGCAACAGACAGTTCACCCGTTTTCGGCGCCATTAGAACAAAATCTCCCCAGAATCCCTCTCCCAGTTAATATATTACGTGACTTTAAAGTGCGGGGCTAATGTACTGCGGGAGTGATATGCTAAACATTTGCATAATGTTCACATTTAATGCTTTTTTTAACAGTCAATGCTTCTTGTGCAAATATTTTTTAGATATGAGAAAATATTAATTTATTTTTTAAAATGTGTAATATTACTGTTTAAGGAAAATGGGTAGTTATTTTTATTTTCTTCTTATTTAAATAAATGAATAATTAAGAGAATAGTATCAAATTTGCTTTCTATGGTTACTTATGCAAAAAATCTTCTGCGTGCAAATACTTTTTTTGCTCAGTGTATATAAGATAGAAGAAAGTTTTGGGATTGGCACATGCGACTATTATTTTACAGAAGAAATTATTGTCATAGCACTGTAGAAATATTTTCCAAAATAAAAAAGTACTTTTATTTTTACTCTAAAATTATTCGATAATAACTTTGCAAATAGCTGAATTATGATGTTTTCTTTAGATTTTATCGTGCTAAATATATTTTTACGATCCATTTTTCTTCTTATTATATCCCTTTTGTTATTTTAAAGTTATAAATTTCGACACTTAAATCCTCCATGAGCAACTTTTTACAGCTGCATTAATTCCGTTTTAACGAAGAAAAAAGGGAGAAATTGATCCACGAAAAGTTAATTTTCATTCTAGTCTAAATAAATCAAATTCTTCTTGAAAGAGCATGACAACACCTAATCCGTCACATTGGGAAACACAATTTTCAACCTGTAAGCATTTCGCTATCAGCTTTTTTTAACAACCAAATGTTTATTTGGATTTCCAAAATAGAACTTAAAAAACAGAAAAAAGAATAAGGAGAGCGATAAGAAAAAGAGCTAGTCAGTTTAGTCTTAAATTTAGGTAAGGGATTTTACGTTCAACATTAACTGCAAGAATAAGTTTTATGACGTCAAACGCGCTGCCGTCCTTTCGGTTTCTGGCTAAACTTGAGAAATATATGTGTTCGTCCTTGCCCCGTCATTATAGCTTTATTTATAGCTGGGGCTAAGTAATAAAAAGTCGTCTCGCTTTTTATTAGTTTATATATTTGCTCGCTTATTTTCTTTTTTTGATTTGTGAAGTACGCACAACAATTTTTTTCGCCAAATAGTATAAATTTAGTCTAGTTTATATTTAATATATCTGTTGTACATTCATTTTAATAAGGCAGAAATGAAGCTTTTCCACAGTTTATAATATTAGAAAGAATGTTATATGAATTTCTGGGAACTCCCGTATGATCCACCATTTTCCATCAGACCACCAGGAGAATTCATCGGCATTGATGAATTTGTGAAGAGTGGCACGTATTATTCTTATCCCACCTCCCCACACAACATACTCCATATATAAATACTACATGTGAAATCTTATAAGTAGTCATATGACGTTCCGTCCTTAACTCTCAGACCAGTACAAATGTTAATTTTGAATTCCCCCTTGCTAGGGCCTACTTCACTTATGCGAAAGCACTCGCTCGCTAATGTTAATCCTATGAGACATATTTCTTTAAATATCTCGTTTACATTTCAATCTTTTTAAATATATATATATATATATATAGCTGAGTTTGATCTCTACAATTGTCGCTTATTATTATTATTATTATTATTTATTTATTTATTTTAGTTGCACAGTTTTTTTTTTTTTTTTTTTTTTTTTTTTTTTTTTTTTTGTAAGGACACTTTCACTTTTGAATCCGGTTCCGATATAAACCGATTCCGAAAGTTAAAGTATCATTAAAAAAAAAAAAAAAAAAAAAAAAAAACCTGCAAACAAAATCGAAAAAATAAAAAAGGTTCTTTGTAAAGATCGACTAGGCTATCCAATCAAAAATCATATAAAAATATTGAAATGTAACGAGATATTTTTAAAAAAATACGTCCCATAGGATTAAAATTATATAGGATTAACATCAGCGAGCGGGTATTTTCGCGCTAGTGAAGTAGTTCCTTAAGGCTCCTGTCCCGTCAGTTGAAGATACTAGCAAGCTAATGCCAAACCCATGGGAAGGTTATTTTCCAATATTTCATTTGCATTTCGATATTTATTTATTTTTTTATTTTTTTTAATAGGATAGCTGAGTTCAATCCTTACATCTGCTCCTTTTTTTTTTTTTTTTTTTTTTTTTTTTTATCTTTTTAGATTTTGGTTGTAGTTTTTTTTAAAAGATGATTTTTTAATTTAGGAAAAGTAACTTTATAAAAAATATCTACAACCATAATCGAAAAAGTAAAAAAGGGCAGATGTAGGGATCGAGCTATTCAATGCAAAAAAAAAAAAAAAAAAAAATTAAAAATATCTAAGAGTGAGTATCACAAAATGTGAGATTTTGAAAACAAAAATTTTGAAAATTTAAATCGTTTCAAAGCTTCTGATTTTTTTTTTTTTTTTTTTTTTTTTTTAAATGTTGGTTGAACAGCTGAATAAAGGAATTTATATGTAAAATTGTTAAAGTTTGAAGAGCTTAAATTCATTTTTATGTAATTATAATTATGTGTCATTTTCTTGGCATATGTATGCCAGGATAATGACAATTTCATTCTAAAACATTTTTCACACTCTTGGTTTTATTTATTTTTTTTTTTTTTTAAGATCTAACATTTTAATTTTGTTTAAAGGAGCATATTTCCTCCTCAAATTCAGTGTAATGTTCAGTTTTATTTGTAATTTATAGAAGCCAGGAAAATGGCATAATAAAAGTCTACTCAATTTTTACAAAGCCTTTAAACACATTATTTTCAAAGAAATATCTAAAAGATCTTGCTCGTAGCAATGATTTTACTACATCAAGAACAAGTAGAATTACTCTGCAGTGACGTCTTTATATCTCCTAAAGAACTAAAATGAGAAGCCAGGACAATGACATTCATTTTCAGTGACAATCATATTTTAATTATGGAAAATTATTTGTAAAATACAGAACTTGTTACCTTCCACATATATGTGTTATGTAAGGTATAATTATTAATTAGAAACTGAGAAAACTAGAAAAAGATATTTGTGCATGATAGCAGAAAGCCTTTTACTTTGCACACATCACAGTGTGACATGCCAGGAAAATGACAATCTGAAATTTTAAGTCTTTTAATTGCTTTATTTTTGTGTTATTATAAATATAGTATCTCTTGAAAATATTTCTAAGAATATTTTTTATTAGAATGTAAAAAAGAAAATTGCATTATATAACATTAAATAGAAATTTTATTGTGCGGACTGCAATTTCCGTATTTTGTGTTATTGACCCCTAAATGCAAATGAGATTTTAATTGCTGTGTTTACGTTTGGTTAATAAAATCAAGAAAAGACATCAAGACTTTATATCTAATATTTCAAACATGGCAACCGAATCTAGAAATATTCTTCTATTACTTTCTAAAACATGAAAGTCGCTTCGCGGATAATCGAGGCTTTACTATACTTTAATATACTAGTGTCCAGAGCATTTGGAGCGCTTATTTAAGCGGGACACTTGGCAACACTTTGGTTCGAATTATCTTCTATAGTCCCATACTGAGTTTGTTTGTGATCATGGGAATGTTAAATAGTGTGAATATTCAAAATGACTATTTCAGTTACTATTGGCTGTAAGGATACAGTTTTAGCTAGTGTAGGTTTGTTTTTGATGTTATCAAGAGTAAAAGCATTGAACACAAGTTGCTGCTGAATGGCTTTTATAACAATGTAGATCTATTTCATTAATGTACTAGAAATTATATGCCGATAGTCCGAAATGAATAAAAATTCTATATGATTCTAATTCTGTGTTATCTTTTTTCTGCTTATTTATAATCTTTTGACGTAAGTTTATTCTTTAACTTCGAAGCTTATATATTATGCTGTTGAAGTTAGTTTCTTATATAATTTGAATAGTCTTTTTCGCAGTTATGTCTTTTTACTTATCTATATATTTAAAGGACAAGGTTGCTTTTTCAGTCGATCAGCACTGAGCTTTCTACTCAACCAATTTTGCTAATTATTTTTTTTTTAATGAAAGCTGTTCATTTGCAAATGCATCCGCACTAGGTATTTTTTAAACTATTCCCAATTTTATATTTTAAATTTAATTTTAAATGTTTTTTATGAAATTTCTTTAAAAAAGTGGCAATTGGATTACCTTCCATTGTTGCAGAGAAAAGAGAATGGGGTTTATTTATCTTTATTGATTATATTCTTATCGATGTCATTTTCTCATTGCAATAAAAAATAACTTTTAACAAGATTTGAACAGAAAATCAAGTTAAGCTTTAAAAAAAAAAAAAAAAAAAAAAAAAAAAACAGCATTTTTCCTTATAAAGCTGTTGAATATCAATATTTTTTCTTTCTGTTGAGATTGAGACACTAGTCGAAATGCTTCAGTGTGTGAAAATGATGTCATACTTGAAAAAAAGATCATTTTCTTTGGTAAAACTAGATATTACGACGAATGCATCTAAAAGACATAAATTTTTGCAGTATTTTTGCTCGACGGTACTGAGATTAGAACATCCATTTAAAAATGCAAATGTTCACAGACAAAGTTGTACAGGGTTCCTACGGGTTAGGGAAAACAGGGAAAAGTCAGGGAATTTGAAAATTTAGGCAAAAAGTAAAGGAAATGTCAGGGAATTTTTTAAATATTTGAAAAGGTAAGGGAAAAGTCAAGGAATTTTTGATATACTACTTCCATTAGAATTTCTATTATCGTCGTAAATGAAGAAATTTTAAATTAATTATTTATCCAATCTAAAACTTTTATATAAAATTTATGCAAACTATATAACAGTGAGAAAAATAATTTAAAAAATCGGCATTTTCTAGCATTTATCTAAATTAAAGTCCATTGTGGAGGGTTTTACAACAATATATAAGCCGAAATTTTACTGAGAAAGGTCAGGGAAATTTTTTAATAAAGTCAAGGAAAACCCGGAAAAGTCGGGGAATTTTTTTTTTACCAGAATTGTGTAGGAAGCCTGTTGTAGCTGACAAGCGTGATTTAAATTTTGGAAATCTAGTTAATAATAATATATTGCGCATTAAATTTTTTTAAAGTGGTGAATACGGATACGAAATCTGTAAATTTGAGACGGTGAAAAAGACGTTAGGTTTAGATTTCACGGGGGAAAAAAATTCTATGCTTGTGTGAAAATGAAATAATTTATGCTTATTTTCCATAAATGCTGTAATACCAATCATAAGAGCCTCAATTGATAACTTCATCATTAGTACTAATCTTGATTATATGTTACTGGTTATACGTATGTGAATAAAGTTTAATTTTTCTGTAATTTGAGCTTTCAAAGTTTATGGAAATAATATTTTGGTAAATTTAAATTAAAATAATATTTTTTTAATAGTTAGAGTAACCAATGTAAGATGAAATTCTTATTGTAGTGAATTTTGTAGGTTTGTTATAAATCAATGTAACAGTTCCTCTTTAAACATTTTCTTTCGTCTAAATTCGACGGGTTCCACCTCTTATCCCTTTAAGACCCAACCCGCACGATCGTGCGGGTCAGACATTCATTTAAATTGCTGTTTCTGAGTCGTATGTAATAAAAACTCGAATCAAACGATCATTCTGGTTTAGAGATAGAATAAAGTATCGTTTTTTATTAATAGGTTGCAGTTGCAGTCCATGTTTTACTTTCTACAGGCATGACTAGCTTTGTTTACAAATTCATCGGGGGTTATATACTAGCTGCTTTATACCCGGCTTCAAAAACTCTGCAATTAAAATACTCAATTATTAAAAGATCATTTGATTCGTCATCTGCCCTGATGATCGTCCTATCGGACAATTTTAATATTTAATTAAAAGCTATTTATTTATAGGTGAACGAGCGCCATCTGTTTTATAAAATATTTCCATTCTTATATTTTATTTTTAATTTTTAAAGTTATTACTAAATTTTTTTCAAAATAGTAGCAACCTGGTTACTTCCATAGTTACAGAGAAAAAGCAAATAATAATATCATTATATCTTTATTGATGTCCTTTTCTCATTACAATTAAAAATAAAATATATATTTTTATTTTAATAGACTGTGTTTAAGAAAATCAAGTATACTTTTAAGATTTGAATATTAGAGCCTTCCTTGATTACTTTATATTTATTACATGTCCCTGCTGGAGTTTTATTGGAGTTTGGACTACATTCAGTCATTTTTATTAAAAATAAATATTTTTAGAAGCACACCAAAGTGCGAAAAAAAGGGTCTGAAATAGAACTTTTATTCAAATGGCTGCCATTTTGTTGATTTTCAACTTTTTTCGCTCAAACTGCTTCAAGCTCCAGACAATATTATCTACTTTCATAATCTTTAACCCATTTGTGCCTGAATTTTTTTCTTCTAAAATTTGTTGGTGATTTCCCTTTAAAATGTTGCAGAATGAACTGGAAAAATACTTAAAAAAATTACGCTAAAATATTTTTGTATTTATTGGATAAAATGTAAACTTACTAAACATGGGAATATGCATAATATTTGTAATAGTATAATATGCATAATTATATGTTTTGTCTAAATTTATATAAAATAAGCTTTTAAATTGTGTATTATATACTATAATTAGTATTTTTATGAACTACTAAAAAAATATATTCATTTCTTAGAGACTAAATAACATTATAAATATTAGTAATAATAAACTAAGAATAATCGTATTTGAGGCTTAAAAATAATTTGTTTCATCATAATCTTCTTGTTAAGGACTTTACATAAATAACTGTCCCCTAAATGGGTAATAAAAATATGTGCCCCTTCGTGCCTAGCGCCCTATATTTTGTAAGTTACAAAAATGCATAAAAAATAGGCTTGAACATATAATTTCACACACAAATATATGTATATACTTATTTGAAAGAAGTATACAAGCTAAGATTATGACTTATTTATTTGGATCCTTGGCAGAAAAAGCACAAAACTTACTTTTTACATTTCGCCATCTTGAAAAATGAAAAATCTATAAACTCTGAAAAAAAACCTTCATTTAAGCAAGTAAATATCGATCTTATGCTGTCATCTTTCGGAAACAGATAAAGACATTTATACATAATTATTTAATATAATTTTCATGTTATAAAGAAGAAGAAAATCACAAAAAAATGTTAAAATTCGAAGCATCCCAAAAATGGGATGCTAGGCATAAATGGGTTAAGCAAAATTGATTACAAACGACTCTGGCGATCTGTCGGATCCCGGCCGATTGTAAGTGCACGGCGCACGCGCTAGGATATCCACTCGCACAGCTCGAACCATATGAGTCATGTTTTACTAAAAAAAATTGAAAAGTTGTTAAAATGATAATAAATAACATGCAAAAAACCCGGAGCTAAAAATTTATTCCTTTTCCAGAAGGAAAAAAAAATGCTAAAAACACTTTTTTTTTGGCCTTTTAGAGGCAATCCCCCCCCCCTCCCCCTCCTCCCTTAATTACATACGCTAGTAGCGGGAAGACACTCGTAAGCTAATGTTAAACCAATGGCAGTATTCTTTTGAAATTTCTCGTTTGAAATTTAATATTTTGTAATGATTTTTTTCTTCTTCTTTGCGTATGATATCTGAGATTGATGTCTAATCAGGTATCTTCATAATTTTTAAATTTTAGTTGCAGTTCTTTTTTTTTTCTGAGGATACTTTCGGAATCGATTTTGAAACGGAAAATGTGTTCAAAATAAATAAAAATAATTAAATAAATAAATTTAATTAATTAATTAATTAAAAATTTAAATTTACATTAAAATAAAATAAAATAAAGTAATAATAACATTGGAATTAAAATTGAAAAAGTACGAAGATAAACGGTTAGACATCAACCTCAAGATATCCTATGCAAAAAAAAAAAAAAAAAAAAAAAAAAAAAAAAGTTTAAATGCAAATGATAAATTTGAAAAGAACACTGCCACTGGTTTAATATTATCTTGCGAGTGTTTTTACATTATTAGTGTAAAAGTCTTGTATTATTAATAAAAAAATTCAACCAAAGTGTTACAATAAAAACAAATAAAATACAGTAACTTAAAATAATTACTACCTTATAAAATTTTGTTTTTCTTTCACTGAAATCTTATACTTCTACGTAATTAAATAAAAAAGCGGCCATTGCAGCACTATAAATTGATTAAAATCATATTATGAAAGCATTAGGGGGAAGCCATTTTTTAGACTGGTAACCATGAATTTTCTTAATCGAATTTATTATCTCTTAAATCTAGCATTATGATATTTATATTTACCCAAAATGCTATAATTTTTCAGTTTTTGCTATTTATTTTTCAGAGTTTCTTTGATATAGAAAAGTTCTTGAACTTCATGAATCGCAGTCATGAAATTAGGGAAGATTTTAAAAGTAAACTTTAAATGCTTATAGAAAAGTGCTTTTTTTTTTTTTTTTTTTTTTTTTTTTTTTTTTTTTTAGCTTACAGGCTATAAAAGCCTGAGAGCTAATATGCCCGCAGGTTCTGTATGTATGTATGTATGTACGTAATGCGATAACTCTTGATAGAAATATCCAATTTCCTTCAAGTTTTGTAAATAGGTTCATTCTGATAAGGCGCTTCCCTGATTAGTTTTGGTGGTTCACTGGTTAAGTATAAAGGGGAGGGGGGGGGGGACGGCGGGCTAACCCGCCCCCTTAATTTAGATAAATGGATTTTTCATGGAAATTATCCGGTTTGCTTCAAATTTGGTATACCAGTTTATTCTGATAAGGCGCTTCCCTGATTAGATTTAGAGGTTCTTTGGTTAAGTATAAAGAGGGGGGATGGGAGGCTATTCTCCCCTTAATTTAGATAAATCGGTGTTTCATACAGAATTATCCGATTTGCTTCAAATTTGGTATATTGGTTTATTCTGTTTAGCCGCTTCTCTGATTAGATTAGGAGGTTCATTGGTTAAATATAAAGGTGTAAATGGGGGTTAACGCACCCCCCCCCCTTAATTTAGATAAATGGGTTTTTCATGCAGAATTATCCGATTTGCTTCCAATTTAGTATATAAATTTATTCTGATAAAGCGCCTTCCTGATATCTTTTGGAGGGTCTTTTTTCTCATTTGAACTATATTCATTTGTATTATGATATAACAAGAAAGCTGCTTTTTTATGCTTTTTATTTTTTACCGTTTTGCATTTTTATTGTCGATTTCTTTATTTTTCGAGGGCTATTATTCTTTGAAATAAGAGTATAATATACAATTAGTGTGAATAGCCATTGAGCTCAATGCTATCAGATTAACTAGACACTTTTCTTTTTATTTTATTGTTTGGTTGGGTGTTTGTTTTATTTTTAGTATTAGTCTGTAATGCAGAAAAGCTCACTTCATGATGACTTTTATATGACTTTTAAACCTGAACAAATGTCTCGATTATTTTTTGCAATGTTTGGAAATTAAATTTTGAAAAAATGTAAATAATAATAGATCATTAAATTAACTGCTCTTTAAAAATTTTTACGACACACCTAAGATACTTTCCCGCACATCAGTGTGCCACTACACTGCGGTTTCAAAATCAGTGGCTTGTATGCATAAAGAAAACAAATTTACCTTTTCCCATGAATTTTTACGTAATGTTCGCCAAATTGTATCTCAAAATCCAGTCTCTTCGCCTCACCACATATTTTGGCAGTAATTCCTTGGTCTATTTTTGCACGTAGCGACGAGGGGCTAGTTCGGCTTCGCTTGACGACATTTATTTCCTTTAAGTCTTCTTTCATTTGTCCTTTTCTGAAATATCATGTTAAGTCAGTCTTCGAACTTCCGATTTTTCACGTGTACATGTGCTTCCATAATGAACATTTTACCTTAGATTTACTCAATTATTATAGCTATCGATCAGTTAATTATTTGAAGTGTGCTAAAGCTATGCAGATTTTTTATTTATTTATTTATTTTTTCTGTTGTAAAAATTCAAGTGATGAGCAAATGAATTAGAAATTATCAATGCTTTGGTAGACATGTATTTAACATTATAATTTGAAGTTCTTATGGTTAGCAATATGTAGAGAAGTTGCCGCAACTTGTGATTTTACAAAATTAATACAATTTGTGTCGGAACTGCTTATTGTTCAACATTAAATTTAATTTATGAATTAAAACCGGATATTTTCATCTGATAATAATTTCCAATCAATTCAGCTTTCCGTTTCTCCCATTTATATTTCAAAATAATGCTTCTTATTTCTTTAAAAAATTACTTTAATTCTTAAAGATTTAACTGGCTGACCATTTATATTAATGATTAAAATGTGTAGCAGTTGCATTTGATTGTTTGTCCAGAAACCTATGAAAGTATCTATAATGATCGATTTATATGTATTCAAATGCATATTTAACAAAAATATGTATTTTATTAATATTTTATGTAAGTATTGTGCATTAAAATCTTTAAATAGTTATTTACATTCACGCACTTGACCTAGATTTTTGTTTTCTCCTTGAACTTAATATAAAGTCTGTTTCGTTGATATAATATTCAAGGAAATTGGACCACTTTTTCAGAAAGTTATTTTGGAGTTATGAAAGTTTTGCTTGGTAATCAAAAGTTTGTTTTTACTCATGAAATCTTTGAATGATTTCGATATTGGATTTGTATTAGTGGGTGATATTTCAAGTTACAAGTCTGTAGTGTAGTAAAGGTTTCGTGAGGATTATATATTGAAGTATTCCATAAGACTATTTTGATAATAAATAGAAAAAAGTATGCCTGTACTGTTCAAGGTAAGTAATGTGTTTTTTCTTTTTACTTACTTAAGAAACAATGTGAATATCTGTTCTATAACAATGTCCTCGGAAAATTAACAGTGAATTTCTGAGGGAAAAAAAAATTTCTAAATGAATTGTGTATTATTTAAAAATGCAAGTAAGAATTTAGTGTGTATTTCGCAACGACATTTCATAAATTATTTATTAAAATTTCCGTTCTTTTATATGTAAGTTTCCTACTTAGAAATATTTTTGTTTAATTTTGTGTTAGCCTATGGAAAACTTGATAAATGAAAGAGTGTTTGTCATACATTTAAAAATTCAAATTCTTTTCTTATGATTTGTAAACTTCATGTGCATAGAAAGTTGCGAATTACTTTAATCAGAAAAACATTATGTTAGCTAGAATTTGTGGTGATTTTAATAGTTTAGAACTGCTTTAAAGCAATTGGTGTAATTCTTAGTTTCGTTGTATACATCAAGCTGTATTTGATTTAATTTTTGTATGCTTTGTAGCACCAAAAATTATAATACTTTGAAAAGAAATAAAAATCATTCATTTTAGTTTCGGGAGAAGTTTTAAGTAGTATTGTATACGTTAGCAGAATGTAACCGTGTATATGGATTTTATTATTATTATTATTATTACTATTACTATTATTATTATTATTCAAGATTTTTCAATGACTTAATTTGAATGCCTCGGAGAAAATTCGCATGTCCAGGAAAATTATTTTTGCGACCCCCCCCCCCCCCAAATAACTATATTAAAACAGTGAGGAGTAAGTTATTTTTGCTACTTTGACATTGATTTTCCTTTATAAAATCTAGTCCCCGTGGCCGCAAATTATTGCTCTCCTTCTTATTGTAATTGATTGATTCGTAATCGTCAATTTGGTATCTGTTAATAATTACCTATTATTTTTTCTTTGACTAAAGCGCTCTACCCCCTACGAGCTACGCTCGCCAACCCCCGTTCAGGCACACTATAATCCAAAAAGCACGCTAATTTGATCGGCTTTAAAAATATTGAATTAAAAAAAGAAGAAAAAAACAGTATCGATCTCTCTGTAAACGGGTTTCCATTCCTTTTCCTTGGATTGGGGATTTTTAAGACCAAATCTGCTGCTGTTAAGAGATACAACGGCTGTTTTCGTATTTAATTAAAAAAATAGTTAAACATTTGAAAATAAGCTAATGTAAAATGAATTAAGTAAACAGCGTCATTGTCTCCCAGTATTTTTTAACAGCGCTATAAGATAGTTCTTATAAATAATTCATTTTAAATGTATCGTTTTAAATTTGACGTAATTTACACCAAAGTTTTATTTCTCTTATTAATATTCACGTGAAAATACTTTTGTTGTTAGAAGGAAACATTATTTGCGCTGTCTTCGAATTCACTATAATAGTTGAAAAGATTATCTCAAAATATCAGAAAAATGTCTCGCGCAAATATATTTTTTAATTTAAATTGTTTTGCCATATTTTTTGGCCATTTTAAATATGACATAATTTTCTCCATTTAACGCATAATAATGATTTTTTTTTAAACATTTTGTTTCTCTTTTAAAATTCAAGCGTAAATATGGTTCTTATGACTTAATTTTCCTGCTTTTAACATGTAATCATTTAATACTAATTTTAAATTTTTTTTTCTGTTTATAATAGTCCCGTGTAAATAAATTTTTAATTTGAAGTAAACTTTATTGTTTGCGCTGTTTATACAGTTGGCAACAGTTTAAATGAATAACATTTTCTAAAATATGTAATAAATATCTCTCGAAATGCTGAAAATTTGAATTTAAAATAGAAATAAAACCTCAAAAAATGAGTCAAATAAAAAAAATAAATGTAATCTGCACACCGGGAACTTATAACTTATAAAATGATCTAAAAATGATTAAATTCTCATGTATAGTTTTTGCTCCAATAAAACTTTTTTAATGGAACGATTTTGTCCAACTTTAGCATTAAATATCTCTTAAAATAATTCTTCGATTTGAAAACTGTCTGCATCAGCGTGTTTATCAAACATTTCTCTATAATACCACCCATTTTCATATTTTTGTATGCAACAGTTTTTTTTTAATATTAACGAAGAAAGGCCGTGCTTAAGCATTCAAATTGGATGCCGACCTACCGGAAATATCTATGCAGATTTTCATTGGTCCATTTCCAAATCAAAACTTTATATATATATAGAAGGATATCAAACACTTCAATGTTGGATGTGGATCGCTGTAACGACTCCCCTAAACGAGATAGCCTGATTTGATTAATTGAGCAATTTTAATATCGAAAAACAAATATCATCCATACAGTATGTTTATTAATTTTTATGCATGAAATGAAAAGTCAAAATATCAGTTAGTATTTAGTGACGTAATTTCTAATGTTATTATTAAACTAATGTTATAATACAATGGAGTTCGTTGTTTATATTTTACCAGTTTTTTCCGCTTCGGGACCTCATGTGCGTATGCACACTTTCAAAAGGAGCGTGCAGTAATTGTTTTTGGTATCAGTAATAAAGAAAAACAATATTTGCCTTTTTAAATTAGGACATTTCTGGGATTAAATAATTAAGGGTAACTGTTTAAAAAAGAGTGGTACCAACCAGGGCTACAAAAAAGCCGACTAAAATTTAAAAAAAAAGGCCATGCCAGTGGCTTTTATTGGTTTTAACCGGCTTTTTTTGGCCAAAATTGGTCTTTTTTGGTTGAAATTGGCTTTTATACAGTGAAGCATTTTAATTATAAACTACACATATTTATTTGTTTTTTAATTAGTTTTAAATACATTTGATTGAGTTAGAATTTAATGTAACCCAATTTATCAATAATGAAGACATTAATATTAGAATAAAAATATATGGAGTTGCTAATGATTTGTAGTCAGAATTGCAAATATGTCAGCTAAATTTTAAAAGGTCATAACAATCACTTTCTCTGATTTACTCTGACCTTAACACCCCTTTCTTTTTTGCATTTTTACTGCTTTATATAATTAAAAATGACAATGGTTGCTTAGTTGCACATACTTTATTACTTAACTATTTTTGAGGGCTAGTAATGTACAAGTCTTATTATATTTCTCATAAACATTTATTTAAAATCACACATAAAGTCGTTTAATTAAAATATCATTTCTCACTATTAAGAACTGTATTATGAATAACATATGCATTAATACGCACTCAGCAACAAGCTTTTCGAAATATTAATTCAACAAGTTTTATTTGGAGAATTTTTTTTAAATTGTACTTTTTATTTTATGCACTTACATCTACTAAAATCTCCTCAAATGTTATATCCTACCTAATTTCAGAGTTGTATAATATAGACGCACGCGCGCATGCCGTGCGCGGAAAAATTTCCGCAAAATTCGGAACTTTGCGGAAAAAAATTTGGAAAACAAAAACACGATTTTGGTTGTTTTAACTTTTTTTTTTTTAGTACCAAAAAATTAAAAATATTCCCCAATTTTATGTACGATTTATTTACTGTTCGCGCACAATTAAAAGCTAGGGTGATTCTGTTCCGAATTCTCCGAAAATTTTAAAAATTCACCAGTCCGAAAATTCGGACACAAAAAAATCTTCAATTTTGATAAATGGTCTCCTTAAAAAATCAATTTCTTCAATAATTCGCAGAAAAAATCTCAAGTTTAGTCTAAGGATCGCGAGGAAAACGAGAATTTCGTCAAATGATCGCATAAAGAGCGCGCATTTCAAGAAAAGGTCACGTAAAAAAGACGAATTTCCACAAAGGGTCGTGTAAAAAACGCGAAATTCAGCAAAGGGTCAAATGCAAATTTCGACAAAAGACTGCGGAAAAAATACGCGAATTTCGTGAAATGATCGCGGGAAAAACACGAATTTCGTCTAAGCATCGCAGAGGAAACGCGAATATCAAAGATTCGCGGAAAATGTTTATTATTATAGTTATTTAATCTGAAATAATATATCATGGATTTTTAGTTTTATTATTTTTTTAGCCAAAATAATTATTCTTTAATTAATATGATATTATTTAATTTTTTATTTACATGGTAATTATTTTAAACCTCTGTTTTTAATTCATATTGTCAAAACAATATAACACGTAATTTTATTAAACATTCAATTAATTTGCAGAAAATTTTTGACCCGATATTTGTGTGCGCAGAAAGTTTTTGGTTTTATACAAGTCTGCCTAATTTCTCTTTCAACATTGTTCATTCTATGATTTTAATCTGCCCGTATGGACATATCTGGAATAAGTTACATAAATGCTTAGTAGGGGAAAACCTTTTTACATATATATCATTTTTATAAGTTGTCAGAATAATGATTACTTATTTCTGGGTATTCTCAAATATTATGTAAGATAATTTCAATTATTAAATACATTTAAGCTATTTAGTTTTAATCAGTTTTAAAAGTAAACAGCAGTATGTAAAAATGTTTCTATTTTGATGTGTGACATTTTCTTATTATTTCATAAATTCTTTAAAATATGTGGTATATGTGGAGCTATATAATAAAGAATTTTAAACCACCACTTTAGAGTCCAACTTTATGTATTCGTCTAAATATTTATAATTTTTTTTTTCAGACATAATGCCTTCACAGTTGCCTTATAGCAGTTATAAAGACTTATTTATTTGCCAAAATTTAATAGAAGTTTATATTTATTTTAGTAGATAATATTTTTAAGTTTATCAAAAAAAAAAAAAAAAAAAAAAAAAAAAAAATCCAAATTTAATATGAATTATCCGTAAACCACCTTTTAAAAAAATAAAAACCGGTTTTTTTTCAATTAAAGCCGGCTTTTTTTAAGTGGTTAAAACCAAAAAAAGCCGACAACCCTGCTACCAACTTAATAAAATTCGTGTATGAAACTCTGGTCCGGAAGGGGCATTTTTAAAAATCTGTTAAATAAATGAAAATTATCATGTCGTAAGTCCTAACCACAAAAGTTGTATATGAAGAAGCTGTTTCTTTCAAAGTTTCTTTTTTATGATTTTGCATATTTCTAATAGAACTTTAATTGCCTTTATGGACTAAATTTCACAAATTTTGAAGAGTTTTATCAAGATTTTATAAGTATTAAAAATTGTCTTATTCAAAAATTATTTTATTTAAAAAATAAGCTGAAAGCTTTAGATTTTAGAATAAGGCCTGCAAATTTGTTTTGTTAAAATAATGCTTTTAGAAATGGTGTTTTTCATCCGCATATATTTCTCACCTACTTTGCATAAAATAACTTTATTTATTTAATATTTATTCACTGTAAAATTAACAATGTACTATAATTCTGTGAGTTAGGAAGAATATTGAAGGAAACATACAATATGTATATAAACTACATTTAACGCACATTTGTTTACAAATTTATGATATTAGTAAAAAAAAAAAAAAAAAAAACTTATTTTTATTCGTTTATATGAATTGTTACAATATAATTGTCCCTGAAATTTTATGGACTGGTCTAAAAAATGCTACAATTTATGAGAATTACCTTAAATATTTTGGATTAGTTGAGAAAATATATTTTATATACTATATCGTTTATAGAATCCTGGAGAAAAAGTGATCACCTCCTACTAATTCTGCTAAAAACAATCGTATGAAAAATCTGCAGATATCAATCGACGGGGAATAATGCTTACTAGCTAATGATATGCATAAATTAGATTTCGGGGGTCGTCTATATATTAAAAATTGTATCAGCTTTGAATTTTCAAATAGTCCCCCCCCCCCCCCATTTTTTCACCCTATTTAAGTTCTTTGGATCGAGGCGATCCGGAAAAGGGCATAGTTTATATACTTTATCTAAAATCTTCATAGAGTTAAAAGAGTTCACAATTTGAGGATTCTAATGTTAAATTCCCGTGATAAATTTTAATTTATATCTTCTTAAAGTATCATCCTTCTTAAGGTATATGCCTAACTTCGGGGCACTTTTTCTGAAAAATATGAAATTTTTATCAAACACGTGTGTTTTTAGTTAAAACAGAGAATAAAACTATGAATTCATATAAATTTTTCAAGGAATTTTTATTATAACTTTTCAAATTTAGGCAATATATTGTCAAATTTAGTAAAACAATGCGTTTATGTCAAACCTTCTATAACGAAATCAATTGAATGTCTTTCACTTTTTTTTCCAACAATATATTAACAAACCACTTACTTGTGTTATGAAGCAAAATATTTGCAAAACCTCTTAAATTTACTAATTTATGCCAAATTTTGTATACAAAATATGATTTTTTTTTTCTAAAAAAATGTTTATTTTTCAATAAAAATGGCTTTTAAATTAATATATATAAACTTACAAGCTATATTTTGCTTCATAACATACCTATAGATCAGCAGAACATTGCCACAGAATTTTATTTCAATATCATAAAAACTTTTTAAGAAATGATGTTTCCCGTAAACGTACACAATGAAAAACACAGTTTTCCAGAATACGCAAATTAAGATTTTGATAGAGCACAAAAAATTATGTATAAAGTTTACAATTTTGAAAGCCATCCTATTTGTAGGGGTTTATATATTTGTGTGTTAAAGTGTATTATTCAGTTGCGTTTCAGTGGCTCTTTAAACGGTCACTTCCGGTTCCAGAAAGTTCAATTCCGGTTTATATTTTGGGCTATAACTTTGCTTCTTATTATCGCTGAACCAAAAGTAAAGTATTTTTGGAATCCTAACTGTTTCAACTTTAATTTAAAATAATAAAAAAAGAAATCGAAAAATTTCGCAAAAACAGCGATTTGAGGATAGGCAGGCACATACCTTAAGTAAATTTTATTATTATTATCATTTTTTAATGAGATACAATGAATATATCCAAACATATTCCAGTCTGATAAGTATACGTCTGATAAGTATACGAGATAAGTATACGTAAAACATGTTTTAATTGTATAAAACTCGTATAATTATGAAGTCATTCTGTTGTTTCTGATGAATTACTTTTCCTTCCAAAGAGCCGCACGTATACTATATTCACACAATAGAGTCGTAAATCTGGTATTAATAATATTGATTAAATTCGTTATTTTTAAATTAAAATGTTTTTAAATAATTTTGTATAACAACTTTATATAATTTCAATTAGTGCTTTTTTTATTAATTTAATTAACATTTAATTAATTATTATGTACTGTTGTCGTTTCCATGCAAAATATTGTTCAAGTAACATGAATATATTACTATATGTTTGCCTTTTGAGCTATAGAAGCAAAATGAATGCAATTTTCCACTGCAAATTAGACAAAAGTTATACGTCTAGCGTATTGCATTATTTTTACATTAAATGTTTTCTTGTGAGTCCAGAGAAAAAAAAAGCTTCTAAGTAGATTATTTCAATTAACTTAAATGCAAAATATTAAAAAACTGAAAATCTTTGTATAGTTAAAAATTAAAACATCATTATTGAATTTGTTCTTCCTTTTAACTACATTATTAATTAATTATTGATAAATACTACGATTTTTGGTTGTTATAAAGTAATAAAATATAAAAGCTGTATTTATTATTTATGCTTTATTTTTATTTGAAACTTATGCACGGACACATACACATGCACATACACTCTAAATAAAAACGATTGGCTATTCACTCCGGATGAGTGAATATTCACTCCATCGCAGGATTAAAATATGCCCAACATCTTTAGAGTGACTATTCACTCTAAGCAAAACTGGAATTGTTAACTCTCTGAAAGACTGAATACTCACTCATGGGAAGTGAATAGTTACTCTAAACAGGAGTGAATAATCATTCTTTCAGAAGAGTGACTATTCACTCTTGCAAAAGGAGTGCGTTTTTTCAACCCTGATAGGAGTGAATAGACACTCTTTCAAAGGAGTCACTTTTCACTCTTGCAAAAAGAGTGACTATTTTTGATTATCGTGCGCTATTGTTGAAAAATGGATATTAATACTATGCTTATTTATGGAACGACACATAACCTATAGATTTAATTTAAAATTTTTATTCCCGAATATTTTGTAATTTTTAAACTAAATAGATTTTATATGTTTTATAGGGAAAGATTGATCTAGGAGATAGAAAAAAAGGGGGGGGGGATAATAATAAAGAAAAATGACTGCATATGTACTCTTCTTCATTGTTTGAAAATAATTTTGAATGTAAAGAATAGTTATTAATGTCTTTAAAAAATATTGAATCCTATGTCATGTAAGTAAATATGAACTTTTTAAAAAATATACAAAAGCAGTTTTATTCATAAACTCTAAATCATGCATAAACAACATTCTTTTAAAATGTTTTAATATTGTGTTTCATTTTTTAGTGCCAATAAATACTTGTGTCATGAACGTGGCAAATACGTTTGCAGTAGCAGAAAATTTAATAACTGATACAGAATGCCTATAATTAAGTGTTTTGATATTACTCAATCTTCAAAATTTAAAATCGCAAACCGCAGAAAAATGCGTACATACAATTAAAAAAAATGAATATGCACAGATAAAACCGTTTAGTTAAAAGAACAAAAACATAGTTGTGTGAACTAATGTCTTTGGTTAATATGCTCCATTCAAAATGATTGGTTGGACTGACCAAATGATTTTGTTAGTTCAATAAAATTATATTGGACTAACAAAACAATTTGGCCAGTTCAACCAAATATTTGGACGTCGCTGTTTTTGGTTCTTTTAACCAAATAGTTTTTTTTTTTCCCCGTGTACCAATTTAAAAAGCATTAAAAATAATAATCTGTATTTTATAATTATAGTATTAGAATACAAGATAAACTACAATATATGAACAAAGTGCATTGTTAGATTTAACAACCTTTCAAAAATCCTCCCATATGATATAAGAAATTCATATTAATTTTAGAAATTTGGAAATGTTAAATAAATCTGAAATATTGGATATTATATGAAGATTTAGGATTTTAAGTAATAATATAAATTATTATTAGTAATAAAAAATATCTTTCAAAAGTTTTATTTCTTAGATTAAAAACTGTAATATGTAAAAGAAAGTTTCCCATAGTATAATGCTATTTTCCAAATTGCAACCTTTTCGTAATATCATAATAATAATCGAATATCATATGTCACTTAAAATAGTAATAATAATAATAATAATAATAATAATAATAATAATAATAATAAATACTGATTTCATTTATTGTAAAAGTTTAAAATCAGAAAACAGTAAAAAACCGAAGAAATCCAATATGAATAAAGTCAATATCAAATCACTGCAAATAAATGTTTACATCTGCTGTGAATGGAGCCATAAATTAAGATATCTCTGTGTCAACATTTCAAATCCAAGAGAATGCACGATTTGCTTCCGTTTCGATCAGTGGCAAATTAAAATATTTCATATCACAATATCGAAAAGGAATAATAAACTATTTTTCAATCATTTTGTTTTATTTACAAAGACCAAACGAATGAAGTACTGATTAATTTTTGCTAAGCATTGTTTGTTATTTAATTGTTAAAACAATTATATTCCAAAAACGTTACATTAAGGAAGAATATAACAGACGATCGCTTGTGAAATCAGGAATTTAACATTAAGCTTTAGAAACAAGTTTGATCTTTTTCTGCAAAACATAAAAAACTATTTAATTCATATTCATAAGATACAAAATCTACAGGAATAAAAGATTAAAATTACATAAGACTCACCCTTTCAATATGGCGGTCGAAAATGTAATTATTTCTTTTATCTCATAAAAGCGTCGTAGGCACGCTGTTCTGATTGGCTGACGAGTAGTATGGAAGGTAATTCAACTTAGGCCAACTCATTGTAATTTCCAAGGTTACACCATGAAATGGAATTTTTGAAAATTAAGAAGTACCATATTTTGGCAATTCTCATTATTTTACTCCATATATTGGTTCAACGTTGAACAGAAAGTTTTAACATTGGCCAGGCTTTCACTCTCGTCAGCGGAATCAAATATTTCACTCTCGACAACGGAGTGAGATATTTCACTCCATTCTAGGAAATAGAAAATTACACTCTTTAAGGAGTGTATTTTTATGAAATTCACTCCAAAAAGTGTGAAAATACCTTTCACGCCTCCCAATTTTAGAGTGCTAATATATGGATGCGTATTTGTCAGAAATGTGTTTCTATATATGTTTAATTAATTAATATAAATATATAGGCATATATTAATTACTTTAAATTTATTTATAAGACAGTTTCGTTTTCGGCCGAAATTAGGAAGGTAACCAAAATTCGATTTCGGTCTTAAAAACTTGTTTCAGTTGAATACTAATCTAAATCAAGTTTATTATGTATTTAAAATTTTTGAATAATTTTACTGGTGTTCAATTCAGTGTTTTTGATTCTTCTCCTTATAAGGTTTTAATTTTATTTTTCGAAATTTGTGTATAACCTCTTCAGTTCCGAAGCTAAAATAATAATACAAATGCTTATTTATTGGTTTTTTCCAAACAAAATGACATCGTAAATGTCAGAATTTTTTTTTTTTTTTTTTGAAATTGATCCTTTAAGCGCTTAGTAATTTAGGTTCAAAAATATGGATCTAAAACTACAAACCCCCTTAAAAACACCAATTTAATAACCATTGACCTAAATTAACGCAATCACAGATTTAAGAGTTTTAAACCAGTAAACAATCTACAAATCCTAGAAAAAATTTTATTGAAAAAGATTTAAGTTAAATTCTTATAAAAATTTCTTACTTTCTTGGTCTTTTGGGCCTTTTTAGGCATTTTGCAAACTCAGATGAAAGTAACATTTATTTTATGTGGGAATCAGCTTAGATGCTGCCATCTATTCGTTTGCTTTGAACGCAAAAAATATTCAACTATTAAAAAGTGATGTGAAAATGTAAAAAAATCGAACATTTTAGTTTTTATAAGGAAAAGAACAGAGGTCCCCGTATGGGGACCCTGGGACCGAAGAGGATAAACCATAACACTATAAAGATACGATCACCGATTGAAAATTTTTAAATAGCATTTAATAGTAGACATTACTCCAAGTCGGTTGAGACCTATGACATTTTTTATACTGTTATTTGCTGGAGAATTAATGAGAGGTGATCCTTTTTCTTACCTTTTTTCCCAGGATTGTACTACATATATGCATGTAATAACGGAAGTGATTATTTTGTTCTTTTATGGTACTTATCCGCGCATAATTCATCTATTTCATTAGCGTAAAATATAATTCATGTTATTTGAAATAATTTAAGTACGCTGAATAAAGTATTTGCGTAAGAACTCTACGCATGAAGAAAGGCCGTGTGAATATGTCAGGAAAGATTAAATGCAATATTTGTCACATCTATTAAATGTTACGAACAATTCCATTTTCATTTAGAAATATAATGGCAAAATGATTACTTTATTAATTTATTTTCTCGGCTCCTCATTCCTCTAAATGGTTTTTATGAATTATACTACCCGAATCTTTAAAAAAGTAATGAAAGTTTGTTAATGTTCTACACAACTGTAATTTGAATCAATGCACCCAACGTAGCTTCGTAATTATAAACTTTCTACAGCATAGAACGAAAGTATAAAGAAAAGTCGTCAAAATTGTCCGCAACTAACCATTCCCTTATAATACTCTTTTGGTTATGATAAACAATGTTATCTATATACAATAAAAACATTTGCGTTAACTGACCACCCATGATAAGGGAGAGGAGTGATGGATTGGGCAGAGGATTCTGCTGATGAGTATGTGTTAATTATTGTGTTCCTTTTTTGCGTACTTATTTCGATTCGTATATATTATTCGTATCGGCTTATTATATATTTTATAAATAAAAGTATTTATGTGTCACAGTTTTCACTAAAAATATTTTTCAGAAGAAAAAAGAAAAAACTTGCATGACGTGAGCATATGTGTGGACAGGAACAGGATATTCATATAATTAGAAACAAGAAAGAAAAAAATCATGCGTCAAACATAAAACACTTTTCCAACACGATCAGAATAATGTAGGGGAGAGGGAGGTACCTTTGAACTGGAGGCACCTTTGAACACTGTAAATATTTTCCTTTAAATAAATTATGTTTTTTAAATCTATACGGCAGCACAGTACTACTGCTTCAATGTAACAAGAATACAAAGCTTTACTATTCTGCATGTTTACTACTGTCTAAGCAAGATATGTATATTTTGCTTCCTTGAATCCAAACTTAACAAAATAAAGTTGTAAGCTTTTTGTTGATAATCTTGTATCCCTAAAATTATAATTCACTATTTAATACCTAAATAAAGATGTTAGCTTTAACATATAAGGATTGTTTTATTCAAATTCTCAAACCTAATAGAGTAAATAGTTGTAATGCTAAACTTCATGTGATGGGGCACCATTGAACGGAAAAGTTGGGGCACCATTGAACAATTAAAACTATGGGATAAAGAGTTATAGATGTATCTAAATATTATTATTGTTGAATTTTTTCTTAAATATGAAAATTAAGAGATTAATTAAGCGTTATTATACTTAATATGTAAGTTGTAGTGATGCAGGGCTTCAACTTCAGGCAAATTCAGGACACACAACAATAATTCCGGATTAAACAGATTTGTCTAACAAACTCTATACTGTTTCATTTACAATGGTAAACATTATTTCTGGATTTCATAAAACGGGGTTTTATCCATTTTCTATAACAATTTGAATGAAAATGATTTCATTTTAGTTCAATTTCATGCAAAAAGAATTCTTCATTACATTGGTCAGATTAAATTGCTTAATGTCAGGTTTATTCGTAAAAAAGAACATACGATATATTTTCCAGAGGCATCAGATATCAATTTGGTGGACTTTAAGGATATTATATAAAAAAAATTGCCACAATTAAACATAATTGGAGGGATCCTTCGTTGTGTCTCAATAATGGGCTTTGATGGATACAAATTTGGTTAAATAATAAAAAATTAGTAATTTCAGTTAAATGTCATTGTGTAATTTTATTCTTATTATTTTATATTTTGGAAAGATATGCAATTTTTAATAAAAACTGTCAATATTTTCATATTTTGTTTATTTGTTCAAAGGTGCCCCTAACTTGTTCAAAGGTGCCCCTAACTTGTTCAAAGGTACCCCTACATGGGGCAGGTTTGAACATAAAACTTTCAGCTTTTTAAAGCCTCACAACACATTTATCATTAAAAACTGTAATTTTTTATTTCATATGGTGCAGAATTACATTCTTTCTCTCACGAAATATTTAAAATTCAATAAATATAATTCAAGTGAGAAATATGTGGATTTTTTAAAAAATTGTTCAAAGGTGCCCCCCTCTCCCCTAACAAAATTGTACCGTTTAAAAAATTAAAATATTGCATCTAATTCAACCATGTGGAAACGCATAACACATTTCAAAGTAAGCTGTTCCCATTTACAATCGGAAAATTATCCCAATTTTTTCAGCAGCCCTGTATATGATATATATATATTTGTATCTATTAACTACATGCATGCCAAAAATTAGTTCACTTAAGAAATACATATACTTCAGTTGAAAGTTTCCCTTCAGCAATTTCCTCTAATAAGGGCGTCCTGGTATGTGAATACTTTTGCGCAGCCCTGTATATGAGATACAGAATTTATGTATAACGAGTAACATGCAAAACATTAATTAAATTTAAAAGCGCATACCGAGTTTTAAACCGTACACTCCAGCAATTATTACTCAAAGGCAGTACTGAAACTGATTTCTTTTGTGTGTCCTTGTAAAAGAATAAAAAATGCTATGAATGCCCTGTTCTAACATAATCATAGTGAAATTCAGTGATTTATATCAATTTCAATACATTTGAAATAGCGTAATGTCATTAAAATACTCTGCAAACGATTTTTCTCCATAAACCATAATGTAATGGAATACTTTTGAGTGCCCTGTAAATGAACTGTTAATCCTAGATACTTCATATACAATACCAAACATGCTTAGGTGACCCTAAATAACCTTTATCAATTGCATGAAAATACGAGTATATTTACCGGAGTTAGAGCGTGGAAGACAAACAAATCGAATGCATAAACACTTTTCAACTTTGTTTTAAAGTGTTAAAAAAAAGAGAAAACTTGATTAAACAATAAAATATGCATTATTATCATAAAATAACTTTTACAAAAATGTATTTTTGCATTCTGTGTTCTGAAGAGACCATTGCACGCAGAGCTGCAAGATTTGACAGGAAGGTACAGTCGTTGAAAAAAAAAAAGTAAACACCCCCTACTAACTCTACCTACTAACTACCTAAAAAAAGAGAAAACTTGATTAAACAATAAAATATGCATTATTATCATAAAATAACTTTTACAAAAATGTATTTTTGCATTCTGTGTTCTGCTGAAGAGACCGTTGCACGCAGAGCTGCAAGATTTGACAGGAAGGTACAGTCGTGGAAAAAAAAAAGTAAACACCCCCTACTAACTCCCCCTACTTTTTTCTTCTTAATCAAGTTTTCTCTTGACAGGAAGGTTCAGTCGTGGAAAAAAAAAAAGTAAACACCCCCTACTAACTCTACCTACTAACTACCTAAAAAAAGAGAAAACTTGATTAAACAATAAAATATGCATTATTATCATAAAATAACTTTTACAAAAATGTATTTTTGCATTCTGTGTTCTGAAGAGACCGTTGCACGCAGAGCTGCAAGATTTGACAGGAAGGTACAGTCGTGGAAAAAAAAAGTAAACACCCCCTACTAACTCCCCCTACTTTTTTCTTCTTAATCAAGTTTTCTCTTGACAGGAAGGTACAGTCGTGGAAAAAAAAAGTAAACACCCCCTACTAACTCTACCTACTAACTACCTAAAAAAAGAGAAAACTTGATTAAACAATAAAATATGCATTATTATCATAAAATAACTTTTACAAAAATGTATTTTTGCATTCTGTGTTCTGAAGAGACCGTTGCACGCAGAGCTGCAAGATTTGACAGGAAGGTACAGTCGTGGGGGAAAAAAAGTAAACACCCCCTACTAACTCCCCCTACTTTTTTCTTCTTAATCAAGTTTTCTCTTGACAGGAAGGTTCAGTCGTGGAAAAAAAAAAGTAAACACCCCCTACTAACTACCTAAAAAAAGAGAAAACTTGATTAAACAATAAAATATGCATTATTATCATAAAATAACTTTTACAAAAATGTATTTTTGCATTCTGTGTTCTGAAGAGACCGTTGCACGCAGAGCTGCAAGATTTGACAGGAAGGTACAGTCGTGGAAAAAAAAAGTGAACACCCCCTACTAACTCCCCCTACTTTTTTCTTCTTAATCAAGTTTTCTCTTGACAGGAAGGTTCAGTCGTGGAAAAAAAAAAGTAAACACCCCCTACTAACTCTACCTACTAACTACCTAAAAAAAGAGAAAACTTGATTAAACAGTAAAATATGCATTATTATCATAAAATAACTTTTACAAAAATGTATTTTTGCATTCTGTGTTCTGAAGAGACCGTTGCACGCAGAGCTGCAAGATTTGACAGGAAGGTACAGTCGTGGAAAAAAAAGTAAACACCCCCTACTAACTCCCCCTACTTTTTTCTTTTTAATCAAGTTTTCTCTTGACAGGAAGGTTCAGTCGTGGAAAAAAAAAGTAAACACCCCCTACTAACTCTACCTACTAACTACCTAAAAAAAGAGAAAACTTGATTAAACAATAAAATATGCATTATTATCATAAAATAACTTTTACAAAAATGTATTTTTGCATTCTGTGTTCTGAAGAGACCGTTGCACGCAGAGCTGCAAGATTTGACAGGAAGGTACAGTCGTGGGGAAAAAAAGTAAACACCCCCTACTAACTCCCCCTACTTTTTTCTTCTTAATCAAGTTTTCTCTTGACAGGAAGGTTCAGTCGTGGAAAAAAAAAAATAAACACCCCCTACTAACTCTACCTACTAACTACCTAAAAAAAGAGAAAACTTGATTAAACAATAAAATATGCATTATTATCATAAAATAACTTTTACAAAAATGTATTTTTGCATTCTGTGTTCTGAAGAGACCGTTGCACGCAGAGCTGCAAGATTTGACAGGAAGGTACAGTCGTGGAAAAAAAAAGTAAACACCCCCTACTAACTCCCCCTACTTTTTTCTTTTTAATCAAGTTTTCTCTTGACAGGAAGGTTCAGTCGTGGAAAAAAAAAAGTAAACACCCCCTACTAACTCTACCTACTAACTACCTAAAAAAAGAGAAAACTTGATTAAACAATAAAATATGCATTATTATCATAAAATAACTTTTACAAAAATGTATTTTTGCATTCTGTGTTCTGAAGAGACCGTTGCACGCAGAGCTGCAAGATTTGACAGGAAGGTACAGTCGTGGGGAAAAAAAGTAAACACCCCCTACTAACTCCCCCTACTTTTTTCTTCTTAATCAAGTTTTCTCTTGACAGGAAGGTTCAGTCGTGGAAAAAAAAAATAAACACCCCCTACTAACTCTACCTACTAACTACCTAAAAAAAGAGAAAACTTGATTAAACAATAAAATATGCATTATTATCATAAAATAACTTTTACAAAAATGTATTTTTGCATTCTGTGTTCTGAAGAGACCGTTGCACGCAGAGCTGCAAGATTTGACAGGAAGGTACAGTCGTGGAAAAAAAAAGTAAACACCCCCTACTAACTCCCCCTACTTTTTTCTTCTTAATCAAGTTTTCTCTTGACAGGAAGGTACAGTCGTGGAAAAAAAAAGTAAACACCCCCTACTAACTCTACCTACTAACTACCTAAAAAAAGAGAAAACTTGATTAAACAATAAGAGAAAACAAAAAGAGAAAACTTGATTAAACAATAAAATATGCATTATTATCATAAAATAACTTTTACAAAAATGTATTTTTGCATTCTGTGTTCTGAAGAGACCGTTGCACGCAGAGCTGCAAGATTTGACAGGAAGGTACAGTCGTGGAAAAAAAAGTAAACACCCCCTACTAACTCCCCCTACTTTTTTCTTCTTAATCAAGTTTTCTCTTGACAGGAAGGTACAGTCGTTGAAAAAAAAAGTAAACACCCCCTACTAACTCTACCTACTAACTACCTAACAAAGAGAAAACTTGATTAAACAATAAGAGAAAACAAAAAGAGAAAATTTGATTAAACAATAAAATATGCATTATTATCATAAAATAACTTTTACAAAAATGTATTTTTGCATTCTGTGTTCTGAAGAGACCGTTGCACGCAGAGCTGCAAGATTTGACAAGAAGGTACAGTCGTGGAAAAAAAAAAGTAAACACCCCCTACTAACTCCTCAACAAATTATCGTAGAAGAAAGTTACTGGTACCGGACAGTTGGAAATAAAGTCTACTTTTAAATGATGTATATAAAATTTGCTTAGGGGGCCATCTACATATTAAAACGAATCCAAACTTCAGTTTTTTCAATGGCAATACCCAAATTTAACGAGATATTTCAAATCTTCGGTTCATACTATGCCTAGAAACGAAATTTCAAGTCATTTGAATGGTAAGTTTTTGAATTATAGACATTCAAAATTGAGTGCTTCTAATGTTAAATTACATTTTCATATTTTTATTTATATCTCCTGAAATTATGCTCCGAATGTGCTAATTTTTTGTGTAATACTAATATACACAAACATAAATACGTTGAATTTGCAATTTTTATAATTTTATCATATGATTTATGAATTATGAAATTAATATTCGAAAAAATTATGAATTGCAACCTACAATTTTTTTGATAGATTTAGATTTATTAAGTCCTGCTTTATGGAAATCCAAAATTTCACATTTTTCTTCCAAGTAGTTTTCAAATTATGCTTAAAAAACGGCAAAATGATGGTTTAAGGGGCCGTCTATGATAGAAGTGACTAGATATTTTGAAATTTCTTATGCTGTCCTGTAATCTAGCATACTTCAAGGACTGCTTGAGTGTAGCTTAAGGTGCCTTGATCAAGAAGCGGGCTCTTTCGGTTAACAATCGAGTACCGAACTTCAATTTGGATACAGCCCTTAAAATACGCTCGTTTTAAAATAATTAATTTCTCGGAAACTTATCGTACGAATTGCATAAAAATTTGTTTTTAGGCTAATTGAAGGGTGTAGAGTTCATTTATGCTGTCAGAATTGTGTACTGCTATTGAAAAAAAAAAACAAAACAAAGTTATGGTTCGTTTTAATATATAGATGGCCCCCTAAGCAAATATTATATGCATCATTTAAAAGTAGACTTTATTTCCAATAGTTCGGTACCAGTAACTTTCTGCTACGATAATTTGTTAAGGAGTTAGTAGGGGGTGCTTACTTTTTTTTTCCACGACTGTACATTTATGCCTGAAGCAAGATTTCTAATTTTTGGCGAATTTTTTATGCATTTTTTACCGTTTTGCGATTTTTTTCTACATTGAAAACATTTTACTCTGCGTGTTCACGTGCGTCATATTTCAACTTTTTCAGTGATTTTCATTTTTCATGAATGATTAAAGATATTAGTTTTTAAAGTAATTATTATTTCTCTTATATTAATTTAAAATAGGAAATGACCATGTATAAAATAAAAATGTGAATTAAGGTGGCTCAGGGCTTGATCGATACCGAAAAACATGTAAACAGAGCTCTCGCTTCGAGTCCATATAAAAACAGAAGTATTCAATGTAACTAATTTAAACTTTCTGATATTTTTAAGGTATATTTGCAGTCTTATAAGATTATAAAATGAACTACTTCAATGTAATAAAAAAAAATATAGCAAAATTTACATAACACAATTTTCGAAAATAAAATTAGGTCTCATATCACCTTCCATAAGATATCTTAACATTAAATTGACATAAGAACAAGATTTAAATGACATAAAAACCTAATTTTTGCTTTAAAATGATCAAGAAACTTTACTCTGTCGAATGAAAAAAGGATATAACTATCACTCAAAGGAAACCTTATTAAAAAACTCTCAAATTTGAAAATTTAAAACACCCTAAAAAACAATTTTTTTCATTAAAAATACTCAAAATATTAAACTATTTAAAATATATTAATTCATTCTATAGATAATGTTATATGCATGCATGAAAGAAAAATAAAAGAAAAATAAATAAATAAAAATAAGCCATTGCAGCAAATAGTTTTTTTTTTTTTTAATCTTACGGATAGCTTATAGAATTATCATCTTTGAAAGTGATTGTTACATCAATGCTTATAACTCCGTTAAAAATGTAAATATTTTTATACGATTTTTTGCACTGAGTTCAGAATTAATTGAATAATCAAAATATATTCTTAATAAAAAAAAAAAAAAAAAAAAAAAAAAAAAAAAAAAAATTTTTTGAATTTTTGAAAGTTTTCAAGCCCTGAGCCCCCTTAATGTTGTTCTTCAAGACTGCGCATGAAGCAGTGGGATACACCCGAGATATCAGTTTAAACCTAATTAAAAAAAGATTTGCATTGCTTAAAAAATATAATAAAAAATTCTGAATTGAAAAAAAAAGTGACTATACTTTTAAAAAATAACAAAATGTTATAGCTGATGTTAAATTGAAACAACATGTTCATTTTTTTCTCTTCCAAATACTTAAATATTCGGGATTAGTTTTTAAGATCAAAATTTCTTGGAAAATGATGTAGGTTGTTCTATTTTTAAAAATGTACATTCGTGATAGATTGTAAATTACCAATTATATTTAATGTTTCAATAGAAGAAGAAAAGAAAAAATGCTCTGAAAAAGACTTTTCAAGCGCAATCTTAAAATAATTTTATGTCGCCGAAACGAATGCTATAAAGATAGATGTGGGAATTAGGCTAATGCCAAGGGAGTAAGCAAGGCAATGTCAACCTTTCGTTCACTGCCTTCTAAGACTTTTCCTCAACTATAAATGAAGTATGTGTTCCATCAATTAAGTAATATGAAATATGAATATAGTAATAATTGTTAATAATTGTAAAATGATTAATTTATTAATTTGTTTGCTAGGCCTTCCACATTCTTAGCATTAATGGTTTTATATGAATTATGCTATCCGTCTCTTTTAGACAAAATTTGAGCGACTCAAAACCTTTGTGAATGTTCCGACCGAGTCTAATTTGAAATTACGCACGCAATGTAGCTTCGTAATTATAAACTTTCTGCTTCAAATATCTAAAATTTTAAGGGAAAGGTCGTCAAAATAGCGGAAGCAATTACTTGTATTTCTCTCTATTGCTATTCACGTTAACAGACGCACGGCAGGGAAAGCAGTTTAGAGAAGTTCCATTTTGATCAAAAACAGATGCATTTTCACAGGTGGTCAGATTTACAGTTTTTTCTCTGGAAACTTGCCAGAGTAAAACTGAGAATTAGGTTAAAACAATTCTCTCGCCAGTGGCGTGTATAAAATCAGAAGCAATGTTGTCAGATTTTTTTTTTTCTTGAGGAGGGGGCGTATTTTAGGACCTAAGAACTTAAATTAACCTGAAATCACTCACTATCTTGAATTTAATATTTATATTTTCATGATTTAAATGTGTGGCACGACGTATTAAATCTGAACGTCAAAGAGTAATCTTTATTAATTTTGTTTTCCATTTCTTTTTTTTTTCTTTTTTTATGTGCGTTCGTAATTATATAAATACGTAGCACCTATAGTCGTCGTTCGGTCCGTCTGTCCGTCCGTCCGCATATAACAGAGCACAAACTACCCAACCGAATGCTCTGATATTTTAAGTATATAAATGTTGCAAAATTTTGTCGAGTAATTTCAAGTTTTATAAAAATCGGATGTATAGTTTAATTACAGGGACAGTCAAAAGTTTTCCATTACATTACGGCCAATGGAAAAAAATTATTTCAAGTTCATTTTAATGATGTTACAGCCTTTCGAACAGAATGAAATTGATATGCACTTATGAAGTGCACTAAAATATGCATTCAGTAAAATATGCAGAGCAAAAAATATTTATAAAACTAGTTATAGTACGAATGCACCTCATTTGCCACGTTTGACGTGCAATTTCCTACTTGTTGTTATTGTGTTGTTAAACATAAATAAAAGCATATTGTATTCCAAAGAGTATGATTTAGATCTTTATTTTTTAATCCTTTTCGTGACCTCTTATTCAGATAAGACTAACTTAAACTTGTATATATTATATATATATATATACAGGGGTTGGACAAAAATATGGAAACACCTAAACAAAACATTATCATGCCCTGAAAATCCCTTCTTACGGAGCTCCTTTTTTATTGTTTTGGTGCTGACAGGCTTTATGAGCTCAACATTTAGTTCAGCAGTGACTTTTGCAGCTGTCGTCTTCTTATTTTTCGTCCCAGTCAACATTAATGACCGTCTGTCACGATCATCCAACACATACTTTTGTCCGCATTGTGACTTAACGGATGATGTTTTTAGCTTTCCCTGTATGCGGTATAAATCTTCGATACGGTGCCTCTTGAAACATGAAAAACTTCAGCTACTTTGTTAACGGAAGCACCCACCATACTTGCACCAACAATTTGTCCAAGTTCGAATTCACGTAGCTCAGACGCAAAGCGCTCACAACTACACAGAACATCGTTCTGACAACGACTGACACTTGCAACGTATTGAGGGCATTGCACAGTGGCGTTAGTGGGAAAATACAACAGCGCCACCCACAGGATTGGGTAGAATCAACATTTACGTTCAAGCGTGCATTTCACGAGGTGTTTCCATATTTTTGTCCAACCCCTGTATATTCACACACAAAACGGTGTATAAACAGGTGTCGATCCAGGCAAGATTTGGGGCGCCTTCACAAAATTCCATTTAATAAAATGGGTCACTTCGCAAAATTCCATTCATTAAAACATACTTTTTATTATTTATTTTTTTCATTTCCTCAGGTTTTAAAATTTGTAATTTGCAAACAAAACAAGTTTGCCAGAAAGAAAGAAGCAATTTTTAGCGTTTCGTAGACGCTTACATTTTTAAAAGGAATTCGGTTTCATTCTTTTAGCGCAATATAATAAATTTTGTCTTCTGCGATTTTTCAATTTTTCTCAAAATTTTCGCCAATTTGTTTCTGAAACGGAAAGAACTTTTTCTACATTTTGCTACTGACTTGATTAAATTAAAGTTGGAAAAAATGTCAAATTGGTTCCTATAGCAACGTGAACGGTTATGCTAGAAATTTTAATTTAATTTTGATCTAAATTAAAAAAAAAAAAAAAAAAAAAAATCACAATAATGCAAAATTCCTTTGACTCGTGACCAGAGTGGGCGTAGCCTTCACGGTGTATGCTGCCGAAGGCAGTGTACGGGCATCAACTCTAGGTTCTTTTAATTCGAGATCCGTTTGGGAAAAACCTATCAGTAAAGCGGTCGAAGCTCTGTAAGTATCTAATAAGGAGAAAAAAATCCAGAATTTAATTATTATATTTAAAATATAATTTATAATAAAATGTTATGTTTTATTGGTTGTGGTGGTGTTTTATGTTTAGAAAGAAACTGAAAATATATATTCCATTCATACTTTTTTTTTATCATCGAAATTTAAGTGTCCCGAGGAAGTATAACTATGCCGTGAGATAAAAAAAAAAAAGGTTATTAACTGCTGTGAAATATTAAAAAGTAACAATAGAACTTTCCTTTGAACCTCGGGACTTTTAAGTGAAGTTATATTTTGAAATTATACTTTGTAATTTAACATGTTTAAAAAATGTATTTATTACTTTAATTTTCTTGGGTGTTTTTCTGTATGAAATTTTGTCTATTCATTGACGTTCTAACTTAGGTAAAAAGTTTCGAAAATTACAAGTGTATTTTAAACTTTTAGTGATTTTAGAGAGAAAGTATTTTAATACAGGCTAGTGAAATTCAAACAGATTAGCGCATGTACGTATAATGTTGCAATAATCTATTATGTCATAATCCACATATGACGCATAGTTTTTCTTTCTGGTTAAGAACTAAGTTCATTTCTCAGTTTCACGGTCATGTCGGCCGATCTTCTCTTGCCTGCAAAATCTGCCGGTTTTTTCCTCGTGCGAGTGCGCGTGGTTTGGCGAGTATCCAGAATATCACTTTTTGGAGTGCCTTTTCTCAATGATTTTGTTTATATCTAAGTGACATTCGCATAATACTGCCATCTGAATACATTAATATGAATTAGCTAAAAAGTTAATTCAATGTTATTTTCGTTATCGTTTTCATTATTGGATTACTGATTTTAACTTTTCGTGTTTTTATTAAGTGTCAGAAGTTTTAAATTACAAATTTGGGGTGTTCATTATTCCCTTTCTCTGTTTAAAAAATAACATCAAATGTCGTAATGACAAGAAATATTTATGGTAAATGTTTTTTTTTTTTTTTTTTTTTTTTTTTTTTTTTTATGAATAGTTTTGTTAAATGCTAAGTCGTCATCCTATTGTGTTAGATGTGCTCTTCTTGCATAAGTAATCAGCTGTCTGCTACCGTTTGAAATTGGGTGCGGCAGGTATTTGAAAACATACCTTATAGGTGTACATCATAGTTACAAATCTATTTCTGTTAGATGAAAACAAGTCAGAACGTAGACTAACTGAGGCATAAAAGCATGCTGTCATTGTGTCATTGGCTTCAGACGCTCCGATTTGTATATTGTCACATTCTTGCAACTCACCCGTTCATTCGTCTTTAAACTAAGGAGCGAACTGAAGGGTACAAGGGTTGATGTGGTCCCCGTTTCATATAGGAAACGACATTTTCGGCGCTCTGACATTATCAATACGCTCGAATTCGTCAGTCGTGTCTATGAAAATCATTGGAAGTTGATGATGGCACTCGTTAGGGAGCTACAGGTTGATGAGGTTACCATCCGACAAGGGATTCGTGGGGAATTTTACTAGAAGTAGGAGATTACAGTTCTTGTGCGAGAGAACCAGGCATAACCTTCTGATCAGAGCCAAGTACCTTGTGAGCAAACTGAAATATCCAAAGGAGCCAGTAATGCTGCTGCTTTCCTCCGATGAGAAAAACTTTGTCCAGATCCAGAAAGGGAATCTCAAAAAGATCGGTGGCGTGATCTTGTTCTCTTGTCAGAAGCTCACGGACACGCAAAGCAATGTGGCTAGCAGCATTGTCATGATGCAACACCCTGGTAGCGGCGATCTCTTTTCGCACACGGAGGTTCCTTTTTCTCAATTTTTTGAGAACATCCATATAGTAAACAGCGTTGACAGTCTGTCCGGGGGTACAAATTCCTTTTGGACGACACCTTTTACGTCCAAAAAGACCATGTCGTGACGATACTGTTTTTAAGACCAATTTCACAAAATCAACGATTCTGATGCAACCACTGCTCGGAGCAGACTGAGTTTGCGAAGCCACGCTTTCCTTCCACCTAATCCTAGCGGTCAGAACACAGTGCGACGTACGGTGCTGGAAAAAAATTTAGGATCACCAACAAAAACCGCAAAGCTCTTCCTTTAATGAAAAACTAATATCATTAAAAAAATATAGACATAAAGTTATGCAATTTTTGTTATTAGTTTTAAATTACAATAATATGTTTTAAAAAATAAGCAGAAAATTAAATTCTATATAACACAACTTGGTGGGGAAAAGTTTAGGACCAGTATTATTTAATATTTAAATTACTCGTGTAAAAGACTTGTACATGATATTTCAGTACTTGTTTGCATTCCCTTGACACGGATGACTTCCAAAAGACACTTTGGGAAACTATTAAGCCAGATTTTTATGTGTGGAAATGGTTATTATAGTCCATGTTTCTTAAAGGGCTGCTTTTAATTCAACAATCGAATAAAACCGCTTTCCGTTTGCATAAACTTGACGAACCAAGATTCCCCACAAGCTTTCTATGAGATTTATATCAGGACTTTTAGCTGGAATGTCCAAAGTTTTAATGTTGTTTGCAGATAACCAATCTGAAGTTGGCACAGACTTGAGATAGAAGCGTTATCTTGAAGTAGCAGCAAATTCAGATCCACAAGTTCATCTTTAAGTGGAACAAAATTATTGCCAAGAATATCTTAATAGTCAAAGGAGTTCATGTTTGTCTTGGTAAAAACCAAACTTGTTTTTCCTTTTGGATTAAAGCCTGCCCAAACCGTCACTGAGCCATCCCCTTCTACACGTCTTGAATGTAAATGCGGTTCATTTCGTAAACTATGCCAGTAGATCTTAAACCACCTGGTCCATCAATGTTGATTTTTTTTTCATCGGTAAAAACCAATTTTCGCCATAGATTGCATTTTAAGACATTCGACGATGCGAATTTTAGTCTTGCATCAGTGTGATGCTTTTTTTAGTTTTGGCTTTGCTTTGAATTTAGCGCGGAATTTTTAAACACGCTCTTAACAGTTCTGGACGTGACTGAGTGTTCTGAAACAGATTTTATAGTTGAAGAATAGGCACAATCTTGAACAGCAATTCTAATAATGTTCCGTTTACTGCGGACTGAGAATTTTGATGGCCGTTCGCTTCTTTTATTTCTTCCACATTTCACTGGATCAGAAAAGAAATTATGCACAACAGTTTTAGATTTATTTATTTTTAGGTCAATTTGCCTTTCTCTGAGCCCGCAATCCAGAAAAGCCGTGATTTTACCCTTTTCTGTTGTCAACGATTTCCCACGACCTATGCTCAAAGAAGCATCTGCATATCCCAAAACTTCAAATCTAGCGACTACTAACCTGTAAGTATCATCACAGATCAGTCCCGCATAAAATATTGCATTCATGACGTCATCTCATTATGCTAGATTTAAAAGAAGCTACTGGTCCTAAACTTATTTCCATTTGTTAATATTACACTTGTGTATAAAAGTACTTTTTTAGATTTACAAACGAATTAACTTCGCATATTATATCATATATATGCGTCTAAATTCAAGATGTATAACTCTTTTCGGAATTTTATTCTAAACAAAAAAATTAGCTTGTGGTCTTTCTTTCCAGTATTGTATAGTCACTTGGCAATAAAATCACTTACATTACTTTGTGAACACACTCTGTATAGTTATTATTTCGATTTTCAAAAGTATTTTGCTTGCCGTACCATTAAAGGAAAGAAAGAAAATTTTGAGAATCATTGTTTTATTATTATGCTAAGAAATTGAATGTTATTTTTTGAAAAACAAAAGAAAAACTATCACCCAGCCAATATAAATAAAGGTGATATTTAATTATTGCATATTATAGTTAATCTTGTGTAATTGTTTATTTTCGGTTCATAATTACTACATCGCTGAAAATCTCAAAACTATATGTGCTGTCTGTAATCTTAGCGACTTTGTGCATTATTTTACATATACAAATAATTTTATCAAGAAGTAGAATCGGGTAAGTCTTAAGTAAATTATGAAAACATTTATTTAAAAAAATGTGAAATCGGTTATTTTAAGTATTTATTTGAAAAATTTAAAAAATTTGGCATGAAATGTTTTTTTTCTTTTTTTTACTGATACAGACTGATTTTGCTGACGCTAAGGAAAGCACTCATATTATTCACAATCTAACTAATGCATATAATTTTAATGGGCGGTATTCCTGTGACGTCACATAAGGTAAAATGGCGGTTTTTATAGTCTCGAACCGAAAGGAAGAATACGACCCATTATAAAAAAAAATTGTGTAATGTGAGTGTTGGAGTCATAAGTATTGGCAACTTTGTTTCAACCAAAATACAGATCTAATAAAAATTTTTGAAAAATATAAATGAAAGAAAGTAACGTCTAAATATGGGCAAATCTTGTCTTGTATAATATAAGGTTCTGACTTTTGAAAAAGATTCTAATTTTCAATTTGTCCGCAACAATTGTTTGGGAAGTAGCATCAACATTGCTTTGGAAGTAGAAAAACTGCACACATTATCATTTTATGAGTCATTAAAGTAATCTCAAATATCGAATCCCGCGGCACATTTCCAGTATGTTTGCTTAGAAATTCTGGGCAATTTACTGCACATAAACACAACAATCGGTACATACGAAGATCATTCTGATCGTTGTTATGTGTGCACTGAAAAAAAATGGGTTCTCAAAATTGAGTAAAAAGTACTCAGTTTTAAGTACGTCACATACTCAAAATAGCTCCGATCCAAATGTACTTAAAATTGAGAAACACATGTACTCATTTTTGATTCCATGATTGTGTTCAAATATGAATCGTTACGTACCGCTCCCTTAAACTTACAAATTAAAGTAAAAATGTATTGACATTTATTTTCGGCTCAAAATTATTAACAAGAAGCGTTTAATTGATTATTCATTAAGAAAAATAGCAAAATTATTATCAAGATATCCAAATTGAATATTTTTATGACAAGAGCATTATTTGCAAGCACTTTTAAAACATTTAAAAATACTTTGCATAATTTAACATTTACATTAATAAATATCCTTTATGCCGCCATGAATGAAATAAACCATTACAGAGTACAAAATTATTGCTTTGTTTGGATTTGATAACATGTGATGTTTCAGAATTGAGAAATCATGGGTTCATTTTTGATCCAAACATACTCAATTTGATATGAGTACATCAATTTACTCATTTCCGAGTACATCATTTTTTTTTCAATGTGTTGTTGAAACACGAAATTGGTTATATTCTTCTCCCCCGCTTGTTAGTAATGAATAGTTAAGTTAAAACATTAATGCAGTGGCTTCTACGAGCGCATTGAGAAGTTGAGATATTTTTCTTTTTCTAGTCGCGTGTTATGTCTATCTTAGATAATAATTGAATCTGTGATGATTTTTCGACACACTTCGTACTAGTACTATAAGAGCGCATCGCACATACTATATACATATGACTTTCACATACTTTTATAACGATTCTGACTTTCTCAGTGATTCAAATTCTTCAAATTTAAATGAAGAAAAAAAACTATATGGCATCAACTCGGAATAGGGTTTAGTTATCTTTTACATCATTGAAAATATTCTCTACTTTAAAATGTAGCTGTAAAATAAGTAATGGATAGCTGGCTATGTATGGCGGTTTCCGACGAAGAATGTGTGAAAGGCATAGTTTTAATATTTCTAGTCGTAAAATAAGTGACTTAATTAATAAAAAAGGAATGAAACGTCAAAATTTACAATTGACTGGGAAAAAAGGTAAAAAATGCATACCCACCAAAGGTTCAACCGCTTATTATATCTAAAATCGCATCTCCTATTTTAAAATAAAATACAATTCCTTAAAGAACTACCGCAAAATTTTTAATCGTTTCTATAGAAACTATAAACAAAATTATAAAACTTTTTTAAAGGTAATTAAAGCAAAAACTATGATGTTCACCTTATGTACCTCCCAAACATGGTGTACCTCTAAATCTACTGTAGAATTTTAGAAAAAAATAAGAATTGAAATCGGAATTCAGGCTATTCCACCTAAATGCATCCCACCCAAGTCCCGCGACGTTTTCTTCTATGGATTACCGTCATTTGGACTTTTAAAACAAGCTGTTTATAAGCGGCATTCCAAAACATTGGAGGGACTCTGTGATCGAGGAATGGAACAAAATCAATATTTTAAGAAAAGCTCCTTTATCTTAAAAATTAAGATGTAATATGATAGTTCAACAAAAAGGCTATCAAACAGAACAAATTCTTATCTTTGTTCGAATTCAGGCTATTCCATCTAAATGCATCCCACCCAAGTCCCGCGACGTTTTCTTCTATGGATTACCGTCATTTGGACTTTTAAAACAAGCTGTTTATAAGCGGCATTCCAAAACATTGGAGGGACTCTGTGATCGAGGAATGGAACAAAATCAATATTTTAAGAAAAGCTCCTTTATCTTAAAAATTAAGATGTAATATGATAGTTCAACAAAAAGGCTATCAAACAGAACAAATTCTTATCTTTGTTCATATATTTTTTCCCAAAATCGTTACAAAAATATGTGAGCATCCTCTGTAATTACTTTTCTCCGTTTACTACATTGTAAAAAAAAAACGGGCTAAAATGCGGAAATACTACTGGCAATCGAGACGCCAGTACTATTTTCGTATTTTAACGGAACTTTTTCCCGGTAAATTACCAAAAATTTTCCGTTTTTTTTTGGCATTTGCGGTTGAAAACTTCCGTTAAAATACGGAAATAGTTGGTGTCTCGATTGCCAGTAGTATTTCCGTATTTTAGTCCGCAGGAAAAAAAAAATTGTCATTACCTTATGCTTCAGGTCTTGACGCTATATATAAAATGTAAATCTATCGTTAATATTTCGTATTTTCTTCTTTCAGAACCAAGTGCCATGCATACCGACCATCACCGCAGAAGATGTGGACCGCACAGTCAGCCCCACTCAACAGAACCCACCTTCAGAGGAAGAAATCGCCACCCCACCTCCTCGGACTCGCATGCGAAGTTTGTCCGGTGGTGCATACCGACTAGCCCCCGCTTTGCCTTCAACTGGTCGACATCGGAGACAGTCTGGTGACGACGTCCTTACTAGAGTCAGTCCTTCTCGAAGGGCGACACTCTTCGATCAGTTCCGACCTAGATCCAAATCCGACAGCAAGGGTAAAAAGCCCACCTTCCTCACTACTCTCAAAAACTCTATCTTAGGAGGATCTGCTCAAAGAAAATTGTCACTAGAGTCTGATCCTCCAACTATAGAATCCTTACAGCCATCCATCGATTGCAAACCAAGACCTCGATCGGGTTCTGAAACCAAAAGTGGGACTATGTCGAAAATGATTGACATGTTTAGGAATAGATCCCATTCAGTGTCTTACGATTCAAAAGGCAAAGTAAGTAAAAATTTATTGTTCTATAGCCTTGAATTTATGCTGTATTTTTCATAGCTTTCTAGTTTCTCAGTTCATAGATTATGACAGACAATAGGAATACATCTACACTGGTGTCCAAAAGTTAAGCAGGAAATTGAAAAGAGAGCTAATTCGTTAAAGAAAACAACGTGTAGTCGCAAAATTTGCATACACGACAAGTACTGTCATGCGGAAACTAACAACAACAACAAATAAATAAATAAATAAAAGAAAGAAAAAGAGCCAAGATTAAAAATATGTATATCTGTTTGACGTAAAAACGGCTTGTTTTTGTGCATCATTCTGCATCTTCTGTTTCAGACAGTAAATTGAAACAGCCGAATTTCGGAAAATTAATTGATGACATCTTCCGACTGACGACAGCAATAAAAGGCATCTGAGAGGCAGTGACTATTGAAAATAGTCTAAAAATAAATGTCAATTGTTCTGTCATTTTCTGCAAGATAAACCTGTGTCAAAGTGAAAGAACGTTATTGCAAAGACCAGTTAACTATATCTACTATGCATCTAAGATCCACAATTGCTCAGAATGACTTTTTCCTCTGTTTGCAAGGACACCGCTACATTTACTGAACATCAGTTCACCTCCTATTTTACAGGGCAACCCGTTGCTTACAGATAGTTACAGTCAGGTGAACTGTATGCAAGATGACCAGAGATTTGCTCCCAACTGATAATCTCTAATGAAAGGAACTGATTAAATGGGGATCCTCAACTGGTCTTCATAACAATTGGGTATTTTGCTGATCACGGAGATGATCTAGATAATCCCGAAACTCGAATCCTGTACCGTAAAAACCGTGAAATGCACGCTTATAGAGGGACGAGTTCCATGGTTTTGGCCGGGATTGCTGTCCGCGGCTGCATTGATCTTCTGTGTGCTATTATGATTAGGATGAGTATGTAGGTGTGATGGGGGCACATGTGAACAGTTCGCATAAATACAGCTTTTTCTCATAACTGGATTAATTTCTATAAACAAAAACTACTCAATATAGTAAACAGAACATATGGAAATTTTTTTAAATCACCTACATAGTTCTTCTTACATTTTTTAATAGTTTTATAAATTCAAAAAATTGTTCACATGTGCCCCATCAGCGGGGTAGTTGTGAACACACACGGGGCACATGTGAACACAAAGAAAAAATATGACATGCTTTTTATTCTGTTATGCATTTGTCATCGTAATCATTAGTTATATTACCAGTTAAATTCCCCATAAAAAAATATATATATTTCTCTAGTTTCTGGGTGATGTGTTTAAGAAAAAGCTTATAAAATGAAAATAAGTAGATTTGAAGAGGGGGGGGGGGGAGGCTTATTTGATTCATTAAGTATTGTTGCAATAAAATAAAAAAAAATAAAGAAGCAATTTAAAAAAAGAAATTAAAACTTTTAAATTTTTCTTAGGGGTTTTTGTTTGGGGAATATTTTAGTGAGAGGGCATTTGCATACTATTTATCGGAAATCTGCCGAAATGTGAAAGATTCTCACTCCTGTATTTGCCTTATTCACTTGTAAATTATAGATGAAGAAGAGTTTTTCAATGATTTAAAAAAAATTTTCGACTACAACCCTTCCCCTGACTTATTTTGCTTTTGAAAGAGGTGGGGGGGTTACAAGCGGAATTTTTCGGTAGTTATCAGTTTAAAATTTTTACTTTCTTAAAATATTACTGATATTTATCTCCATTCAAAGCATCATATACATAACTGTTTTAGAGATGGAAGTAAGCCATCATTGCAAGTTTAGAACAAATATCATAGAAAAATTTGCAAAGTTGTTCAAGGTAATACTTTTGTATTAACAATGCATAAAAAATATTGTTTAGTAAAATAATACATAACTCTTATTGTATTTTAGAAAACATTAAATTTATTTAAATCACAAGTGAACGTAAACAAGTTTGTTGCTCTTTATGTACTTGCTGATAGATGTGTTTGTGGAAGTTTCCATACAAAGTCAACTTTGTATGACGGAAATGTCTTCTGTTTCAGGAAAATTATACATATTGGATCTGACATTGTTTCTCATGAAGTTAACTGAAATTAACAAAATCACAGAATGATTATTCGGGCACTTATGTACTGTTCACATCTGCCCCGACTAGTCTGTTCACAAGTGTTCCACATTGCTGCTTCTGTTAAATTGATAAATCATTAATATTTCTAAATTTTGGAAGAAAAAGAATTTAATCAAAAATATTTATTAGTATTCATAGTATATGTTAAAACACTCAAATTCATATAAATAAATAAATAAAGTTACTCGCTTATCAACTTGAAACAAAGATTTTACTTTTGAGATCTAAAAACAGTGTTTTGGCTACAGAGGACAAAGAAAATGTCAAATAGCTTCAAAAATTTTTTACCATATGTCTGTCTACAGATGCTATCATCTTTAGTATTTTTTTTTCAAATAAAAAAACTTATAATAACCATTGAAAAATTTCGATGTTCACATCTGTCCCGTGTTCACATGTGCCCCCATCTCCCCTATTAGTGCAAATATGACAGCAAGGATATGATATTCTTGCTCAATATGTTGGCTTATTTTCTTACAGCCACTGGACCTGATTTTACCATGGACGATAAATACGTGCATTCACAAGGCTTCTTACTTTGTCAAAAAATATTTAGAATCAGAAAATACTACTCCTTCTTATGGAATGGATCATCAAGATCATCCAACTTGAATCTCATCGAACACGTAGGGACATGCTTGGGAGACTTTATATTCTCTCACGCACATTATGTGTTGACAGACCTCCGTTACTAAAATTGTTTCTCACTCACGATTCTCTGTTTGTGTTTACCTGTATTATTATCATAGTTTAGTAGTATTATCATCTGATTTTTTTTATTGATCTCTCGTACATTCGTTAGTGCATTTTACTATATCCCATAATCTTTAGAAATTTCATTAAATTCAAATAAATACTTTTAATTTTATCTTTTTTTTTAATTTGCTGCTTAACTTTTGGACGTGAGTGCTTAAAAATTTTCTTTCCCAGATTCTAATGAAATCCTCTTAAAAAAAGATAAAATTGCATAGTTTTACAGAATAAGAATTTTTGCAGTTACTAATTGAAGATGTTTTTTGTTTTTATATTTAAGTTCATAATAGCATACTTTAGGAGATTTTCTTGACAAATTTCTACTACACTAGATCTCGTGCAATGTATTTCGGCGCTGCAAATATGCTAATGAAATCTTGTTTGTGATTTATTTTTCGTAGTGAATGAGTAATGAATTTGAATATAATGAACTTCATGAATGATATTATCATTAAATCGTAAAATATATATGAGACAATTAAATATATTTTAAATATAACAATAATTTACGATGAATAAAATTATTGATAGTGCCCAGCTTGTATTAGAGTCCGGCATCGAGTGGGTAGCTCAATTTTACCCGAATCCGACCCACGCACAGTGGGACATTTTGACGATCTAGGTGGACAAAATTATCTCGTTGAAGTTTAATTAGTTTCTGCTGTTTTTTTAATGCATCATTCTTAAAATACTCCAGCAGTGATAAATATTTGGTTATTTAACAACGTCTTAAAATAAAAATACAGGTTGCCTACTATCCGTTCCCACCCTCTCAACTGGTGAACGACTGCATCTATATTCATAAACATAGTGTCTAGGTATAGTAAAGAGGCTATGCGCTACTAGATTAGACCGCTTACAGCGCCACCTGGTACAAAATGGCGGCATTAGCGTTCCTATCGCGAAAACCGTTCAAAATATGGGATAAAAGTTAATGACGACATCTTGTGAATATGAATGCCAAATGAATCTCGTTCGAAATATGAATCTCGTTTTCGAGAAAGGAATACTAACTCAGCTGTTTTTCACCAGGTGGTGCTGGAAGCGGTCTGATCTGGTAGCGCATAGCCACTTTACTATAACTAGACACCACTTTTATGACTATAGCTGCAACCGTTCGGCAATTAAGAGCGTGGGAAGGACTTTTGTGGGCACCCTGTATAATGCATCACAAAAATGCGTTAAACATACTTATTTTACAATTAAGTAAAAAACAATTTAATGCACACATGTAAGTTAACATTAATTTAATTTTTGTATTTTTGTCTACTAGAATTGCTTGAGAAATTTGTGTAGTCATCCTGAAAAATAAATTTTTTTAAATAAAATCATATTAAAAAAAAAACTTTAATGTTTTTTGGCACCCTGTAAAACATATAAATGCTACCAAAATTATTTGTCTTTTTGGAGCATTTTTTCGGTTGAAAAAATGCTGTTGTGTGAATAAATAACTTACATAAATTTTATTCAATTTGTAATAAAATTTCTGCATATAGCATAGATGCCAGTATCTCCGAAAATCTAGGATAAAATACGGAAGTACGGTAATAAGGTAGAAAATACGAAAATTTTACGTAAAAAAATCGCGAATTTCTTCGATCGATCGCAGCAAAAAATCACGAATTTCGTCAATCGGTCATTGAAGTATATCGCGAAAATTGTCTATTAGTCGATAAAACCACGAATTTTTACTATCGCTCGCGGCAGAAAATCGCAAATTTCGCCAACCGATCGTTGAAAAAAGTTGCAACTTTTGTCAATCAGTCGCTGCAAATAATCGTGAAATTCATGAATAGGTCGTTGATAAAAATCGCAAATTTTTTCACGCTGCAAAAAACTCTTAATTTAAATATCGCGAATTGCGTTAATCAGATGAGGAAAAAATATCCTAAAATCCGCCAATAATAAACATCGCGAATTTTGTCAATCACTCGCTGCGCTGCAAAAAAAAAAAAAAAAAAAAAAAAAAAAATCACGAATCCCGTTAGTCATTTGCGGCAAAAAACTACTCTTTTCGTCAGTGAGTCGCGGCAGAAAATTGCTGTTTTGGTCAATCAGTCGCAGCAAAAAATCGTTGTTTTCGTCGGTCAGTCGCGGCAACAAATCGCGCTTTTTGCCAGTTAGTCGCGTCAAAAAATCGCTGTTTCGAAAATGTAACGCATTAGGTTTCGAAAATTAAAAAAATCGGTCATCAATCCGAAAATTCGGACATAAAAATAGCGCGAATTTCGACAATAATCAATTTCGCCAGTCGTTCGTAAAAAAAATCGCCAATTTCGCCGAAGGATCGCGGGGAAAACGCGAATTTCATCAAATGATCGCGAAAAAAAATCCGCAAATTTCGTCAAAAGATCGCAAAAAACCCCGCAAATTTCGTCAAAAGATCGCAAAAACCCGCAAATTTCGTCAAAAAGATTACTAAAAACAGCAAATTTTGTCAGAATTATAACAAATAACGCAAAGGCCAATTTCGTCAAAGGATCGCGAAACAACACTAATTTTGTCAAAGGGGCGCAAAAAAAAAAAAACATATACTTATTGTCGGGAGTGGATTCCCCACCTCACCCCTCTGCTGTAACCTTTCAGAAAATTTGCTGTGAATTTCAGAATTTTTTTTTTTTACTCAGTATCATCCCTGGTCAGTGAGTCGCGGCAAAAAATCGCGATTTCCGCCAGTGAGTCGCCGCAAAAAATCGCGATTTCCGTCAGTGAATCGCAGCAAAAAAAATCACTATTTTCTTCCGTCAGTCGCGGCAAAACATCACGATTTACGTCCATCAGTCGCGGTAAATCATCGCGATTCTCGTCCGCAAGTCGCGGCAAAACATCATGGTTTTCGTCTGTCAGTTGCGGCAAAACATCGCGATTTTCGTCTGCAAGTCGTGGCAAAACATCGCGATTTTCGTCTGCAAGTCGCGGCAAAATATCGCGATTTTCGTCAGCAAGTCGCGGCAAAACATCGCGATTTCCGTCTGTCAGTGGCTGCAAAATATCGCAATTTTCATCCGTAAGTCGCGGTGAAAAAAGCGCGATTTTTGTCAGTCAATCTCGGCGAAAAATCGTGAATTTTGTTAATTGGTTGCGGAAAAAAGTCTCTTTATTTTTTTGTAGGAAAAAAAATAGTCATTAATTTCACACAGTTATATCAATCGCGGAATTTTTGCTCTGTAGGGATAAAAAAATATTCCATTTTTATAAATTCATTACAAAAAATTATTAATACATTAAAAGTAAAAGTAAATTAAATAAACTTTATTTAAATTATGTTTGTGTTGATAAAGGCAAATGCTGCAAGAGGACTGAGAATATTTGTAAAAAAATATGTGCAACTCCTGAAATGACTCATGAAACGTGAACATTTTACTCCTGAAGAGTGTCCAAAACTCCTGAAATTTAACTGGTTTACTCCTGATACAGTCTTTACAATGTTGGCGTCTATGCATATAAACGGTAATGTATCCGAAATTTTTATGTGTCCATGTAAAAGAAATACAACTACTACGCATTTTGTTTTCAATTTAAAAAATGCTATTGTGTATTTCAATAACCTACAGTAATTTCTTTGAAATTTAATTAAAATTTATTCTTTTTAGCAACAATCATTCTGCGATCTTTTGTGTGGCCCTGTAACAAATGCTTAATTTCTACGTACGTCAAATTATAATTTAATAGAATTGTCATCGAAAAAAACACATGTTAGGCAAAGTTTCAGTTCAATCAGATAATTGAAAGTGGTTTAAAATTGTCTTGCAAGATTTGAATTAATCTTTTATGTAGTCCTGTAAAAAAAGCGTAACTGATACGTTCCATAAATTATAATAATATTGCATTGTCATCAGAACTACATATCCTGAGCAAAGTTTCAGCTCTATCAGATTATATAATTTGGTTTAAAATTAACTTGCAAGTTTTAATCTAAATTTTTGTGAAGCCCTGTAGAAACAGTATTCTAAACACACTTCTACGTTCTTTAAATTATAATAATATTGTATTGTCATTCAAATTACACATGTTTTCATTGTTTCGGCTCAATCGGATAATTAAAAGAGGTTTAAATTTGACTAGCAAGATTTGAACTAAACATACATACATGCACTGAAAGTTAATATGATGCTGGTTTATTAATAAAAACTTAATGATCTGCACTGCAGACATCTGCTGGAGTTTTTTTAATTTTTCAATACTTTAGGAAATTTATTTAAAAAAATGCGTATTGCTGAATAATGCTGAATAATATGTTAAAAGTCAAGATGAAATTTGTAAACGGCATCAAGGAACATCCAGAATTACAACCTTTGAAAAAAGCGGTTAAGCGGGTTTAGTATAGCTTATTTTCAAACAAAAATCGGTTAAATCTGACCTTGACAAACCTGTGACATGTGTTCAGCAAACTCGAGCTTTCAAATAAAACAGAATAGTCACGACGTGCTTTCAAACTTGGAGTAAGTTAGTGCAACTTTTGAAACTCCCTCAAACCAACTGCGCAAATGGCTTCTTTTCCACTCTTTTTACATAATTAATCGACACCTTTGATTTGTTTCGACAAAACTCGTACGGATCTCGAAAATACAGACATTTAGCTACCCAGTACACGCGGTTTTGGCAAATTCCGAGATAATCGGAATTAGGCGGGTTGCAAGACACTTAAAAAAGGGCTTAAAAAGAAGGGGTAATTAAAATAGTAAGATAACAAAAGAAATATACAAAGTTAACATTAGCAGCAGGTTTGAACGTTTTCGCGGAAGAGATATTACCAGCAAATTTTGACACCACTATTTCCAAACGATAAACTTCCTGGTAAATTTCTATCGAAAACGTTGTGGAAATGTAGAATTATACCGCGAAGTTTGTTGTTTGGAAATGGTAGTGTAAAAATTTTTGTTGCCAATTTTTTTTCCTTGACAAATGTTAAAACCTGAAAAGCAGTATTAGTAAGTATATAACCTAAAAATATAAAAATGCAGAATTTTCAAGTTTTAAAGAAGAAAAAAATCAGGAGATTTTCTCCAATCAATCAGTTTTTTTACTCATGCAAAAACTTTTTTTTAATGGCAGAGATATCTAGCGCAAATTTAATTAATTCGGAATAATGTTTGATTAATGTTGAATATTAAATGTATACAGAGCACTGTAGCAAAAATAGGACTTTTTGTAAAAAATAACTTTTGACCAAAAAATCGGCAATTAATATGTTTTAATATGATTTTAAATTCATTGTAAATAACAGAACAGACTTTGTCTTCCTCCGAAAATATATAAAATAACAGTGAAGGTCTTAAATACATTTATGCACATCTTAATGATTTTATAAACAAGGATTAATGATTATCTGTCTTGGGCCACACATAAAAGGCCGCCTGGCGATTGTGGCAGTCATAGGTGATATAGTATGCATTTAATTATTAGTTCATACCGGCTGTCCCAAAAATGACTGATGGATTTTAAAATTCAATAACTTCCGAATAGTGACAGATATTAAAAAAATTCTTCCAGGAGGATTATGTATGATGTCAGGAGTTTTTTTACTGTAATTCTTGATTTTAGTTCGAATTTCAAATAATAGATGGTGCTGAGAGCAATAGGCGCACCGTCCAGACCCGATTTTTGGTACTTCGGTATCCATTCAATACATTTTAATCTCCTTTTTTCGCATGGAAGAAGAGAGAGGCCGAAAAATCGAGCCTGGATTTAGCGGTTATTGCTTGTAGCGCTATCTGTCAATGCCATTTGTAACTAAAACTGAGAATCGCAACATAAAAACTCCCGACATCTTACATAACACTCCTGCAAGAATTTTTTTAATATCTGTCACCGTTTGCAAGTTATGGAATTTTAAAATACATCAGTCATTTTTGGGACACCCGGTATATCATTTCATTTGAGTTCTTCAAAGATAACTCTTCTTGAAATGTTGAAGATATTACGCTCAAACCTTTATAATGTTATCATTTCGGAGATATGATTCAAGAGGAGGTACATAACCGTTTTCACTTATCTTTTTTTGCAGTTCCTTTTCCTAATTAGGAATTCCTTATTAGCTCAATTTTATTGGATTATTTTTAAAAGCTACACGCTGTATTTTAATAATTCGGTAAAATCCACACTGTTAGTTCTTTAAAAATGAAATTTCTAAGGTAAATAATGAACATGGCTCAGTGATATTTAGAAAGTTTTATATTTTTTATGCATTCACTAATATATTTATTTTATAAAACGTTAACATATTGATAACATTTATAGAAATATGGGTGAATAAATTGTTGTAAATATTAAATACATTTATTTATTTAATAATTTTCTCATCAGTGTTATTTATTAGTTTTATTAATTGCTATAGATTAATAAGTTTCTCGAAAACAAGCGCGTTCGTTTGTACCGGAGTAAAATATGATAAGGACGATCATTTAATTGACTAAATAATAAATATAATTATATTAATCCACATATTGTAAAAAAATATTTTAAAACAATTTTTACTATTACAATATAACAAATTGCGTTTTCATTGGATAGGCAAAAAAAGCGAAATTATAAGAACGGAACAGACTTTTCTAAATTATAGAAATATTGCATGTCACTTGTTCTTCTTTTGTATTTATTAATTTTAATACAGCATTCTTGCATAGTTTACAAGATTTCAAACTTGTCGAGATGACAAAACATGCCAAATATGGCACATTTCATTTCTACTTCCTAGTTATACTAGACCATTTGACTATTTTCCCGGTAGATATTGCGCACTATAATATACCACACGTTCTCCGTGTGATTTAGGTCAGTACTACTGGCCAGCCAATCTAGTGTGGAAATCTTGTTATGTCCAAACGACTTTTTTGTGCCTTTTCCAGAGCAAATTGAGGCATTGTCTTGTTGAAAAATATAGTTCTTGGTTCTTCAAATGACATTCTACTATCTGAATATAAGTATGTCTATTTTGATGGCCTCCTAGAAGGGGCAATTCTACGTTTACCTTCTGAGTAAAAATCAGCTCAAACCATTAGGGAACCTCCACCTAGTTGACGCGTGGAAAATACGTCTTTTTTTCCTTTCAAAGATCATGCCAATATGAAGGTAACCAACTGGACCATTGAAAATAAACTTTTTTTCGTCACCGAAAATAATTTTAGATCAATTCGTTGTTACTTCAGATGTTTCTCTGTAAACTGTGAATGTTATATTTTTTATGTCCAGATGTTAAACGCGGATACCAACGTGGTTTTGCATATTTAAGCTTTTCCGGTCTTTTTATTGCCCTTCTTATAGTTCATGTCCATACTGATGCTGGATCTAGCTTCCAGCTTCCCTTGCTCTCATTATTTTGCTTGCGACCGTGCGAATAATCAAACTTTCAGATCTTTTCGAAAGATTTCTCGGCCTTCCTGTAAATTTTGCATAAGTAGTTGGATTCTGTAAGAAATTAAAAATGACAGTCTTTGAACGTTTAATTTTATCAGCAATTCATTGAAGTGGCAATCCGATGTCGTTATAAGTTCGAATTAGGCCTATTTCGAAGTCAGAAAGTATATTTCCTATCCACATCGTCAAAAAGTTTTGAAAATTAAACGAATGCGCACAGAATTCTCTTTTAAAATGCTTTGCTAAATGATATGCAAAAATATCCACCAATCATAAGCCGCTGTTTTGAAATATTTACGACGTTCTCATCATTTTGCTCCAGCGTAAATTTAACAAAATACATGTTTTAAAATAGATTAAAAAATATATATATATATATATAATTTTTGTAAACGATTGCTTTAATATTAATACCATGTATTTAATTTTAACACAAATATTTGCGCATTTGCTTAGCAAACGTTAATTTATTTCTTGGTTTTCGAGTCATTCCTATCATTTTGCACCCCGCTGTATAATGTGATTTTACCATCACATTATAAATATTCCTTTAAACATTATCTAAAACTGTGTACTTCAACCTAGTACTTTCCGTATTTACTTAAACGTCCTGTAGACATATAGATTTTGATTTTACTAACATTCTAACGTGTTGGAATTTTCGTTTCAACTGTCCTTTCTAAATATCTTTATTAAACTTTTTGTTATTTGAAATTTTATCTTTCGTTGTTATGGAAGGAAATAAAGTGAACAACAACAACAAAAAAAGTTGGACTACAGCTTCTATTGATTTCATTGTTTAATTATTTTGCTCTATGTTGTTCTTTAAAAGTAAAAGTTTATGTGAAATAATAACGATTTTTAAGATGATTTATACGGTTTTATTTTACTTTAATCAAACTTATATCTGAATTATAAATTTATAAAACGTGGTGATGATATAACATTCAGCACTAATAAAAACTTGGACACTTATACAATGAGCCAAAAAAAAAAACTTTTAAATTTAAAATAAAACCATCTAATATTTCGTATGATGTCCTTTTGCTACTATTACAGCTTGTAGCCTCTTATTCATCGAAAGGGCCAGTTTTCTGATTTAATCTGATGGTACATTTTGCCATATATTGAGAATAGCAGTTTTTAGTTAATTTTTATTCTTAATCTTCTTTTCTAGTAATTGTTTCTCTATGTAAGCCCACAAATGTCCTATGTAGGATTTAGATCAGGACTGTGGGGAGGATAGGGTAGCACTTTTTTCACTTTGTATAATAACCATTCCTTTACAATCCGAGCGTTATGTTTAAGATCATTGTCTTGGACCAAAGAATAATTTCCATTTAAATTTAATTTTGAAGCTGTTTCTGGAAAATTTTCTTTTAGAATATCAAATACATCATTTTGTCCATTGCACCAACAATGAACACTAGATTTCAACACCACTAGCTCCCATTAAACCCCATACCATAACGCATCCGCCACCATGTTTTACAATCGCTTTTATATTTGCGGATTTTAGTGTTGTACCTTCCCTTCGCCGTACAAAACGGCGACCATCAGATCCAAACAAATTAAATTTCGACTCATCTGTAAAATAACAGATTTCCAGAATTCTTGTGGCTTTCCAGCATATTGTTTAGCATAGTCAAGACTTTTTTTTTTTTTACACATTTCTGCGAGACAAATATGACTTTTTTGCGGTGTGTATGCTCTATAGTCTTTGGAATGTAAAAAATTTCTTATAGTCTGTGGATGCACATTCACTAGCTCCTTCAACTCTCTGGCTAGCTTTACTGCAGAAATTTTTGGATTCTCTTTCACAAATCTCACAATCCATCTTTCTGTTTGAGACGAGGAAATCTTTTTGGGTCTACCACTTCCACTAGGTCTTTGCAAATATCTGTACTTTTTGTATGTATTTATTATTTAATGCACTGTTGAACGTGGATTTTTCATAGTTTCTGCAATATATCGTATACTTTTCTGCTTTTTCCATAGTTTAACAATTAAGTTTCATATCATTCGAAGTTTGCTTTTTTCCATTTTTGGAATTTTTAATCAAACAAAAGGGAATTTCAGCACGTTTCAGTCCCATAGTTTTGACTAGGATTCGCGCCAAAAATCAACACCCTCGTAAAAATTTGCATAATTGCAATCCAAAGTAAAAGTGAAATAAGTGCCCATTTTGGCAGTGAAAAACTCGCAATTTATTTTAAAATTACTTTAAAATTTAATATAACATTTTATTAAGATTAAATAAAACTATGTCAATCTTTGAAGAAATTATCCTTTTTTTTTTAAATATTACGATATTACAACTGGTTAAAACAATATTAAGTAGCAAAAGCGAATCTTGTTGCTGTCCAACTTTTTTTTTTTTTTGGTTCACAGTAGTTGTAACTGATTAATCCGCACTTTTTGCGAAAAACGATGTATAACTTTTTATTTTTTCCATAGGCAATGCTATAGTTAGCATCTTGCTATATTTGCTAATTCTCGAAATACTCTCTAAAATGCATTGTATATTAGCTAAAATAGAAGACAAGACTAAAGAAAGACTCTTAGTAGATGCCATCTCTATTTCATGAGTTAAAACTTTTGACATTTTAAAGCAACGAATTTGGAATTTGTAAATAAAGAAAAATTTAATGAAGACATACATCACAGATACAAATGAACTTTCGGAATTAGTGTATTTCCATGGACTTAGCCCATTTTTTTTTATCATTGCGAATAATTAAGTGTCAATTCAAGCATTTTTTTTCTACATATGTCTCTGTGTGCTTTTTGTATCGCGCTAATTGTTGAAAACATTAATATTAATCGCAAAATTATTTTTCATTTTAATAACTTTGTAATTATTTTTTTATACTCCTTGTTTGTGCAGAATTTTTTAATATAACGTGTTAAATTTCTCTGCAAAACGGGACATTTCTAAACAACAGCTTATTTCATATAATCTGGAAATTGGCGAAATGTTTAGTTAACCATTTTATTCAAGTTGTGATCTTCAAATAATTGATCTTAAATGATCGTAAATGATCTCTTTAAATATCACTGTGTCTTTTACATTTTGCTACATAATAGTTGAAAATTCCAAAGCCAAATAAATAATACACCATAAAGTACATGCTTTCTATTTGCAGTAGCATCCGCATTCCTCTTTACATAGTAACACGATAAAAGCTAAAATAAGGGGTTATTTTGTTGAGATAATTTAAATATTATTAGTCGTGCATTAATTTACCCTGCGAAACTTTCCAAAGTACTCTGACGTAAATAAAATTCGATAAGAAATTCCCTTCTAAAATTTTTAATGTTGCCGTGTTTCAATACAAAAATGCAATTACTTGCTGAAAAGAATTTTCTCCGGTAATATCAATTACACGTAGTCACACATTTCTTATTATTCTTTAATTTCGTATTTTCAGGTTTTAAATATTTGACGATAGCTTTAACCAGTATATTTACTATAACTTCAAAACATACAATAATATTATTTGTATGTTTATTATTTTCATTATGCATTTCATTATGTTGTTATGAACATTTTTTAAACACCTTTTTTCTTTTCAAAGAAAAATCCTGAAGTTGTAAAGTAGTGTATAATTTTATTTCAGAACATTCTATTAATTAAGTTTTAATAAAAGTTAATGTAAAAGGTATCATTTTAGAAACAATAAGTGTAGTTTTTTTTTTCTGGTGTGTGTGTGTGTGGGGGGGGGGGGGGGGGTAATGTTATAAGAGTTCCAACAACGAGAATGAAATATTTTCGTTTTCGAAATTTATTTGTATAAAATGTATCTTAATAACTTCAGTATTATGTTTGAATTCAAATTTTGAACTTTTGAGCCACTGATCACATGTATTTCCTCAGTATGCATTGTTATTAGTGTTCGATCTAAGCGAGATTTTCTGGTTGAAACGGAATTTCTGCTGAAATCGGAAACGAAACTTTGCCAGATGAAAATTCTAATCTGTTACTCTGTACATAATAATGATAGTAATAATAATAATTGCAATAATAATAATTCAAAAACACATATATGCCAATCTACAGAGACAATTTAACTTGTGTGTGCATGGATGAGCCCATGATTGTTTGCAGCAAAAGCATTATTCAATCATTATTTTATTTTTATTTTTATAACAAAAACAATCTCAGGCATTTACTTATTATTAACTTTATATATAGTAAAAAAAATAAATAAATAAAAATAAAAAATAAAAAATCTGTAATTTTTAGCTTTTTAATTGACCAGAAAGAAGTATTTAAAATTTGATTGTTTGGAGAATAATAGCATATCCGTTCCTTAGAAAGATTAATAATAAATAAATAAATAAATATAGTTGTTTTCACTTTACAATTACTACTACTTCAATAGAAATGTAAAAATATAGGTATATTTTGAACACATTTGATGAATAATAAAAATATCTAATTTGTTTAATATAGTAACCTCTCACTTACGAACGATTGAAGAGATTTAAAATAAATCTGGCGCATAATTGAACGCAATGCATCAAACAAAAGACTTTTGTGTCTTAATTTTTTTAACTTATATAAATAATTAGAAAAAAGGAAATGAACCATTTTAGAATATAAAATTATGACATGAATAATGATAGTTTATTACTATTTTTTTAAACAAATATATATACTTTTTAAGTTAGTAAGAATGTTATAAACTGCAATCTAAGCTGTAAAATAAAAAGTTCCATAGACATACCTATTGAAATTATCACTGTAGTGATTTTCCAGCATGTAATTTTTGTATGTCAATTTATAACGATAGCTGTGAAACTTCAGGAAATTCTCAGATATTTAAACCGATATATTCTAACACTCACCTCACGTCACATAAATTTTAGTCGATTAATCGTAAATAAATATGAGTATGCGCATAATTTTTGGAACTCTAACGTTTTGAGTAACTGAATGTTCATGAAAATCACGTTTTTCAGATACATCATTTAAAATTTTAATTGCTGAAAATCTATTCCAAATATTCACCTTAAATTCTTAAATTGTTCATGATTATCTGTTGTACCTTCTTTAACCTCAATAATAGAAAAATATTTTCTTTCTTTAAGCACTTTATGCAGCAATTTTCAGTTACTTAAATACCTACACATTTTAGGTTTGAGATTTGAAAGAAAGAGCAACTATATATAACTACGCTTCAAAAGATCGTATGAAGAAAACAAACATTTTTTTAAAAATAGCTAATTTTTACTGTTTTTCAAATAAAATAATAAAATATTTTTTTTTTTTTATTTGCATAAAATTGGCTATTTAAGCGTAGCGAGATAAGCAAGGCACCTTTAATTTGATTAATTTTTATATCCCTAACAAGAATTATGCGATTTTTTTTTTTTTTTTTTTTTTTGGCGAATTTGCTGTTAAGTCTAAATTTTTCTGATAATCTTAAGTATTCTTGCTTTTTGTTCAATTATTTCTGCGATAATTTAATAATATTTAACTTAAAAGTTCGCTCTTTTTCTTTTCTGTTTTATTAGATACAGTAATGATGAGTAAAGTATATCACATTTTACAGTAAAAATTCAAGTTCATTTTTCATACCTGTAATTATTTTCTGACATATAGCGATAAAAGAATATTTTAACCAAAATGTCTGTAGACTTTCGTGACTTTTTTTGTATTTGTAAAATTTCTGCTTTTCAATTTACATTTATTAATTTTTAAAACTGTATTAATATGCTTTTTCAAATTTTTATAATTATTAAAATAAAATTGTATGCATATTCTTATTTGTTAATTGACTCTTTTTTTCTTAGTTGTAAGGAATTACTTATGAATTTTATAGAAAATTAGAGAATGCTTATCTGAAGATATCGTTTCAGAGGAGAACACTTATAATCTTTAAAAAGTTACATTGCAACATTTTTCACAATTTCTATTATTTGCAGAGTTATGACACATTTCCTGTTTTCTAAACATTCTAATATAAAACAAGATTAATAGAGTTGCCTATTTTTGAGCATCGCCGTTTCCGAATTATAATCTTCACCTTATTCTGCGATTTAATAAGGCGAATTATCTTATACAGCTTAAAACGAATTCCAAATTATTTAAAACATATTTTTTCTCATATTCGAAATTCCGAATCTATCCACTATTTCCATATATATTCGGAAACAGTAGTACTAAAAAATAATTAGCTGTATACAGTCTGTAAAAGCATAGTATTTTAAATATATTTTTCATTAAATTAACTTTTATAAATAATTGACTCATTTCAGATAATATAGCTCAAATTTTTATCACCACATTTTATTTACATAATTCCTACATTTTAATATAACTTCATTGATACTTCTTTTGAAATTGATTCATTTTCTTTTAATTTTACAGATGGTTCCTCCTAATTTCCTATCAAATTCAAGTAAGTAACAATTCATTATTATTATTCAATTCCTACTATTAGCTCACACTCTCCCTATATATATTTATATATCTTGTTCAAATTTTCAATCGTTAATAAAGTACTCATTATTCATCCTATCAAGTTGAAATAAATTTTTTAAAACTTGTACTGGATGACAATTGATGTGAATACAGTTTTTTCAAATATTAATTAATTAATTAAATTTTAATTAATTAATTGTAGCTTTGCATGGGAAACAAAATGGCGGCCATTGGTTATTGAAGATCAATGAAAGTATTTTCAATAAGGGGTTACCATAGGGAGGACCCTATTATGTCGCCAAATACCGCCAAGTTTGTCGCCAACTTGGCGATATATCCCCAAATTTGGCGGCCAAAATGAGTCGCCAAAGGTGACGCCAACTTGACGATATCTCTAATATTTCGCCAAATTCCCATCCATTGTAAACCTACTTGCTTATAGAAAATCAACAACTTGAGATATTTTAATGCAACACAAACTAATATTAGCTTAAGGGATTATATTAAACTAGGGGGCTCGGCCCCCTGCTCGCTAACTCTCACCAACCCCCACGAATTGCTATGCAATTGATATTGGGATCGCTACGCGATCCCAGCTCGCTTCGCTCGCTCGCCACTATTTATGTCAACTCTAGCCAGAATGAGTGCTATCATAAATCATTACAACGTATTAAATTTACAAATATTTTTAATGTATAAAAAAGTAATGGAAAACTGTTGAAAATATAAATAAAAACGTACCTTGAAAACAGAATTAATTCAAAAACTTAGTGAAAACAAAATAAAAAATATTTTTAGTTGGGCCGCTATGAGATCCGAGCAAGCAACATATGAAATTTTAAAATATTTTAATTCATAAAAAAGTAATTGAAAATTTTGTTGAAAATATAAATAAAAATGCATTTATCAAAAGTTTGGCGCTATGACTTGTTGATCATCATGGAGAAAGCTAAGCGAACAGGAAATTGACGGCGTTTAAATTTAAATGCCATGTTAGTGTCAGATGGGGTCCTTCTCCTTTCATTTTGCCTATAGTATTGAAAACCACGTCTTAAATTAATTTAAAACTATAATAAGACGCTATAAAACATGCTACGTATCATGCTATCGAAATGTAAACAAAACGTTTTCGCCTGTGTCTAAATACAACCTTGGATGAAAAAGCTACGTCACCGTAAAACGGACCAATAGCAATTGTCATTCATGTATTGCACAAACGGTTTGCGTTAAAAGAGAGATCCTGTCTAGATTTTGATTTGCTGAGTGTTTTGGGACATGTGACCGTAACTACCACTGAGAAGCGTCGCTTTGGCTGTTGCCAAATAGCAAGCTACAAATACAGCCCTTTTTTAGCGCTACGTAAGAGAAATATATATATATATATATATATATATATATAATTTTTTTTTTTTTTTTTTTTGATGACCTAAGTAGGAATTGACTTTAAAAACAAATTTTTTATATTACTTGTTTTATTTAGAAATTCTATCATTTGAATAGAATACAATGCATATTTAACGATTTAAATTAAATTGAATGTGCATTATGATTTTGACAATAAAAAAAAAATAGTTTCCTTTCATTATAAAATAACTGATGATTATGTTTTCGACAATTGAATTAAAATTGAAAATTTTATTTAATTTTAATTAATTTAATTGATAATTGAATAAAGAAATGCATATTGTCTTTTTAAAGAATAAATCCAAAATATTATAACTCTTGTATTATTTTTCACCTTGTTGAATATTACTCAACGTATTTAAAAATTACTTATGAAATTTATTTACTTGTTTGTTTGCGAGTGTTATCCCCCCCCCCCCTCAAATTAAAATGGTCTTTCGTCATCTTACAAAGTTTTATTATTATGATTGATGCAGATGTTGCGATACAATTTGTCACAATAATATTTGAGATATTTTAATATCTCACTCAAAAAAATCTATGCTTTATAGAATACGCTTATAATTATTTTCCAAACTGCATTTTATTAACTTTATGTTTTTTAATGTATCGATATTTTAATATGTCATACAAATGAAAACATTAAAGGATCCTAACAAAGATAAATACTGCAACATTGGTAAATTTGGAATCAAACTTTAATTTTTATTAAAATAATTTAATTATATAATTTAACAGCGATTACTTTTTAAGGTACATTCTAAAGGTGTTGTTAAAGATATACACGTTCAATAATCATACTACGTTTTATTTGTCTATTGTTATGAAACTTTAAATGTTGTTACTTATAAATTACCTTGTCGATAAATATGATTTCGTGCTCTTCCATTTGAGAAATTATAGATTTCAAGATAAATTGTTTAATAAATGTACATATAACTTTTGGAAATATTTTATCCGACCATCTTGAAAAAAAAAAGTTGCTCCCTTCAAACTTAGCGAACGTTATCTTATTATAATTAAGGGTCGACCGAAACAGGTTTTTAAAGCCGAAACCGACTTTCGTTAATAATCTTCCTATTTTCAGCCGAAGACGACAACGAAAACGACAAAAAAAAATTCTAAATAATTAATACACATACACACGTAATAGACATAATTATTTATTAATTATATGTGTAATTATACATGTGACCCAAGTTGGCTCTTTGTGCTTCTGACCAAAACATTTTTTTTTTTTCATATAAAATGAAATGTAATTAATTCATCTACAACACAGAATAATTTTTGAATTATACGAATTTCATCTAATTAAAAAAGTTTTAGGTATACATACCTCGATATATCTTTTATAATGATTTTTGTAAATGATCATCTGTTATACTAGAACTTTCTCAAAGAGTATTCGAAAAACTTCTGCGGTTTCAAACTAAAAATCTTCTATTACTGTTAAGTCTGCAGTTTTTAATGTGCATGTGCAAAGCGTTTTCAAAGTTTAGTGATATATGAATTGCTTGCTGTATAATTTGCACTCACATCTTGAGTCAATCAGGACTGAAAATTATGTTCAGAGCAATAAATAGTGTCTCATTTCAGATGTGTACCTCAAATCAATGAGTAATGTTAAAAATTTCTGAAACAAGAAACGAGATTTTCGGAATATAGATAGTTTCGGCCCGGTCGAATTTTCGACAGCCTTTAACTCTGATTTTGGGCTGAAAACGAAACCGAATTTTCGGTCATCTGTGCTTAAAATGGATGTATCGAATCCGTGTTAGGCTATATTTGGGTTTACTTTATTTATTTATCTTTCGGAGAAATTATTTATCGTGGGTGCTTCCCTGAAAAGAAAATTATGTAAAAGTGAAATACAAAAAGTAGGAGCACTCATACGTGCGATACATTTGGCTACTAATTTGCTTTTCATATGGAATTAACGCAAGTGACAAAGCATGTTTATTTCTCTTGGCCTTCGTCACGGCCTAAGCCGTGCCTTCGTCCTTTGAATTGTTAGCATAATCTAGGTGATTTTCCCACAGTTTTCTTTCTGCTTTTTATTCGCTGTCAAATCATCAGTTTTTGCATTTAAAAATTGCGGGCGCTCAGTGGGATATATTTGTTCCGTTATTGTCAAAGGGTTAAATACTCTTAAGCTTTTATAAGCCGGACAAATTGCTCAAATCATCGTATAAAAATGAAAAATATGTATATAATATATTACTAATCGATTCGTAATAACGTATGCTAATTAATGCTAAACTTAAATTTTGCTCATAAAAAAGTGTAGGTTATAATTAATATTTTTCTAGAAAATCCATTTGGATTTTAAATTAATTTTCGAAAAAAATATAAATTGTAACCTATAAATTTTTAACAGAAATAGGTTTCTGGAACCTTCCAATAGTCGAATCCAAAATTACAACTTTTTCCGCCCAGTTTTTAAGTTATGCTTTAAAAACTGCCCGCATCCAATCTATTCTGCTACGTTTATAAATGAATTTAACATTACAATTCGAAACTTTAAAGCTTTATAATTCCTAAACTAGTTGACCGAATGATTTCCCATTTGGTGTCACAAGGTAAAATTTACCGAAGAATCGAAATATGATGTCAAAATTGGGTATTAGTATTGGAAATTTTAAAGTTTGGTACAATGTTTATATGTAGACGACCTTCTAAGCAAAATTTAAGTATAACGTGAATTAGTATGCGATATTATTATTCGATTGACACTAGTCGCATTTTTATACAATATTTTGGTAAAGTTAGTATAGGGGTTTGTGCATTTTTTTGTATGAACTTACCTACTGTATTTTTAAGTGAACATTGTATATTTTCATAAAACTGTCGTTCACAGTGTGAAGAAAATCGCATAAATAGAAAAACAATTTTTAATTTTAATAAAGTTGAAAAATGAAATTGATAATGAGGAAAATGTAATACACTTTTTTTAAAAAACAAAATACTTTATTTATAAAAAAAAAAAAAAATTAATCATTTCTTTAGAAGTAAATGATATGGGCAAAAAAGAAAGAAAACGGAAAAGGTGTCTTTCTTTCAGACCTTTTTTTTTTTATTAATATGTGCTGTTTGGAAAAATATCTATATAACTGACGAATGTTGTTTTAGTCAAAGTATTCAACGGAAGTAAAAGCGATGTTAAAAAGAAAGAACTATCATTTATGTGTTGTTGTATATTTTTTTCCTGTCTTCATTTTTACTTAATCATTTCCCCCAAACGTCTGCTTCCTTGACAAATGTTTCATTCGTGAAGAGAATTATGTACTTTTTATCAAAGAAGTCACGATAACGTGACCTTCAAATTTCTTTGACATTCCTTGACATTAACACGTCCCTTGTCTATTCGTAATAGAGGAGTAAGGCACGTCTTAAAGGATTTATAACCAATCATTTTTTAAACGCTTTGTTCTTATTTTAAAGTTTAAACTGCCTTAAGGATATATATTTTTAAGAATGTTCTTTATCTCTCTTTAATACAGTCGAACCTCGTTAACACGAAATCGCTTAACGCGAAATTTCGCTTAACACGAAATAATACTGAGGTCCGTCAGATAAGTCTGAAAACCAATGTAAATTAATTCGTTTAACACGAAATAGAATTTCGCAAAATCCCGCTTAAGGCGAACATTTTTTTTTTCTTTTTTGCTCGAAAATCAAAGCATTCTTTCTTAAGCGAAGTTTTCAATATTTCAAACTTACATGTCACATCTTATTTACTAAAAATGAAATTTTTCTCACTGTTTGAAAATGACAAAGAGGAAAAGAGTTTCAAAAAATGAAATATTTGGCTAATCTCTGCTTTTCTTTATCCTCTGATATTCCGCATTCTCCTCCCCCCCCCCCCTTCGCTTAAGTTGCATTTATTCCCATCCTGAGCAAGTATGCCTGAGAAGGGAATCAATCATATGTCTTACAATTCTTTTTGAATTACATTTTGTGGTCATCGACAAAAGAAAGGAGAGAAAAGGAGAGGTGAACAAAAGAAAGGGGAGGTGATCAATAGAAAGGGGTGGTGTCCGAACTGTCAGGGGCTCCTGCTCTTGACCTCTGATCTTTAGAAATCGTATCTGTTAGCTATCTGTTTGGTCCTTTATGCGGACATATTCCCTCTCTGAGCTATAGATCGGCCACAATGAATGTTTGGGTGAAGGAGTTTCGTTTTTTAATGTGATTGTTCCATTAATTGTTTGACTCTATTGATAGTGACATAAACCATAAACAGTGTTTCCGAAATCCCATATCTTCGAGTGAAAGAAGTAACAATCCTTACTTCTATACCTGACTACTGAAACTCTGTTCGCAGTTGCTCTGTAAAATTCTTTGAAAGATGAGTCGAAAACAGCAATCTGTATCTTTAGAAACAAAGCAAAATATTTTAAATGAAGTCAGCGATAAAGTGCTGAAAAAATCAGAAATTGCGGCAAAGTATGGAGTACCCAATTGCACACTCTCTACAATTTTAAAGAATCGTAAAAAGATTGAAGCGGCTTATGCTGTCAGTCAGTTCGAACCAGCAAGAAAACGGATGCGCACAGGAAAAAATGAAGAAATTGAAATTGCTCTCTTACGGTGGATAATAAGAAGCAAGAAGCCAGAACATTGTTTTAACTCGTACAGTTTTGCAAGAGAAAGCAAAGGCTTTTGCTGATGCTCTCGGTTACAACGATTTCAGATGTTCTAACGGATGGCTGACAAGATTTAAAGAGCTTCATAGAATTGTCTTCAAAAAGATAGTGGAGAAGAATCTGCCGTAGATGAGAATTCTATAGAGTCTTTTTTATTAGGAAAGTGATTAGACGTTCAAAAAAATTATGCACCCCGTGACATTTTTGACGCCGATGAAGCTATAACTTATCTAAGAAGTGCCTGGAACAGTATCACTACTGGAATTGTGAAAAATTGTTTCCGACACGCAGGATTTACGCATGAGATAAATGAAGAAACTAATGAAACAGAATCTGAAATGACGACTGATTTAATAGAAGATGCCGAAAAACGGGGAATTATTTCGCAGACATTGTTTGTCGAGTATATTTGCATAGATGAAGATCTGCTGAATTCGGATGTGACGACAGACGAAGAAATAATTGCTTTATTAACTGAAAAAAAAAGATGACAACATCGACATCTCAGGCGAAGATGAAGAATTCGACACAGAACTGAAAAGTTCAGTGTCATTAAATGAAGCTACTGCACCATTAAAAATTGTACAACGTTTCCTTATGGAACAAGAGAATGCTTCCCGAGCTTTGGACAAATTAGATGAGGTTCATACGTTTCTAGAACAAAGCAGTCTACAAAAATTGAAACAAAAGTCAATAACGGACTTTTAAAAAAAATGATTAACAGGTAAATAAACTTATTATTATCTAAAATTATGACCAGTTTGTTTTATTTCTTAATTAAATTTTCTATTTCTTAATTAAAATTTCTGTTTCTTATTAATTTATGATTTTAGCAGGGATATATTTGTAAGCCTTTTTATTTAGTTTTTTTATCTAATATAGATGACACCACTATTTTGACGGTTAACACGAAATCCCGGATAACACGAAAAAATTTCGCAGCCCCTTCAATTTCGTGTTAACGAGGTTCGTCTGTATCAATATCCAATTTGAAAAATACTCTGCTTTTTTTTATTATCTTTATGAGCGCCGTCAGTGAAGGGCTATTCTTCTCCCTTTGAAATTTTAGTTAACTATATTAACTTTATCTCTGATTATGAAAAAAAAATAATACAATTTATTCTTATATACCAAATAACTTAAAATAATTAAACACTGAGAGAAAAGACAGCTTCTTAGGAAAAATTATTAAAGGAAAGAATCTTAGAAAAAAAAGAAAAGAGAGAATTTTACCAGAATTCCAAAATGGAGAATTCGTCAAGGGTTACAGCTCCCCTCCCCCTCCTTTCTGACGAATTCGTCATTTCGGAAAAGCCAGTAGACTTCTATTTTTGGTTGTTTAGCTTTTTATGTTTACATGCTTAAAAATTGTCGGTTTTGGTTCCACAGGTAAACTGTTGTTTCGGGCCGTTTTTGGATTGTGTTTTACCGGCGTCCATGCCTTATTATTTTAGGCAAGATAAAATATCTATTTATACAACACACACACACGTATATATATATAATATATATATATAACCATTATAGAATATTACAATTCTTCATCAATTTCAAATAAAATTTATAAATTGAGTACCCAGACGTGATACAAACATTATACATATAAATTTCGATCACTAATTATTAAATTTACTATATATATATGATTTTTTTTTTTTAATAATGGTCCTGTACTTTCTATTATTCTTTTAATTTTGTACAATCGCTATTTAAGAAGTTTTATGCTTTGATTCAGATAAATAGCCTAATAGAAACGGTTCTTCCTTGAGACAGGACTTCGGAGACAATTTCTTTCTCATTGACCGTACGCGGCAGAAGCTTCCCGTAAATCCATAAACTGACTTTTTTGATTTTTTTAAAAAATCCATATGAAAAAATGTATTTTATATTTTTTGAATTTTTGTTTTTAAAATGATTTCCGGTGGTTTCTTCTAGGGATGCACCGAATATTCGGTATCTATTCGGTATTCGGCCATGTTACCGAATATTCGGTTTGGCCGAATATCAAACTATTCGGCTTGGCCGAGTAGCAAACTATGAAGGCCGAATATCGAAATATTTGGCCGAACCGAATACTTATAAAAAAATTTTAAACCATAATTTAAAAAACGTTATACATCTTCTACATTTAACAGTCAACTTGTCAAGATATTCAAAATAATTAGAAACAGAATCATATTTAAATAAAAGAGAATGTTTCTACATTATTTATTTGCTGTTTGTTAAATATTATTCAAGAAAATTAACGAATCACGAGGATTTTCATAGGAATTATATACAAATGCAAGTTCCTTGTTCTGTAAATAATCTGTTTCTTGAAGATTTTAAGAACGTTTACATTCTCTGAAGATGATTCTCCACTCCAGACACCGATCTAGGATGCATTTAAAAACTTCCTTGCTTAATCAAAGGGAGTAGAACAGTTGTTGTTGCTGGGTTGCCGCCATATAAAATTTGAACAGATTGTATTACTTATTTACTTTTACTTTAGTCTCTTCCTGACAAACAAATAATACATGATCCGATCCTGTACAATTGTTCTTCAAATTTTTTCACAATTTCTCTTTGATTTTAAAATGTTTGTTTTAGAATTTAAGAAGATTTTATTCATTTGTTTTAATTCACAGAAGAAGTCATGAAATTTAAAATTTTATTAATTAAATAAGTTTTATAACTATCTTCTTCTTAAATAACTCAAAACAGATCTTTTTCAGCATAAATTTTACTTGAAAAAAGCTCTTGTTTATCAAAATGAAAGTTTCTGTTTTAAATGTTATGTAAAATGCTTTTAAAATTTAACTTTTTAATGCCTTTAAACTTTGAAATATTATAAAAAGTATTCCATAAAAGAATTCGACAAGCCGAATATTTGGCATTCGGCCGAATAGTTACTATTTCCTCTATACAGGGATATAAAGTTTACCTTTGGATAACAAAGGTTAAGTGCCAAGACCATCTGATAAAGAAATGAAATAAAATTGTATAAAATTCAAAAATTGCTGTTATTAATTAAGCTATCGACTTCACGTTTGCATTGAATCTGCATGAGACATGTGTGTTATCTGTTAATTTTTTAATTATTTATCCATTTAATTTATCTTTATAATTCCCTTTCCACTTTTTTTACAAACATGCTTTCTAACAAAATATTTTGCATTTTATTTATTTTTTCATCCGGGAAGGGGATGGGCGGTCAATTCCCCTAAATGCTCCTTTAATGTCAATTTTTAAACACATGAATGTAAAAATAAATAATAAATATCTAGTTACCGGAGGCTGAGACGCCTTGATGAAAAATGTTTAGTTTCTTTTTTCGCTTAGTATTTAATGATTTGAATCACTTGAGAAGAATGAATTTTATTTTATTTTTTTCAAAAACATGAGAAAAAAAGAAAATTTTATTAATTTTAAAATTCAGTGAGGGATAATTGGCCTCCTTGTCACCTTAACCCTTCACTGCACGACGCGCCACAACTGGCACATACACTGTAATTCTTATACATAGACACTGTATTTCTTATTATGTGCCATGAATTTGGCCAATATGATATCTATCCCTGATCAAGAACAGTAATAACACTTATGGTAATTGCTTTGTATTACTTAATACAAAGAATGGAATAACACTTATTTTGTCCATGTCAGATGGCTGCATTTGTCAAAAAATTAGAATTTGTTCTTCGGAAACAAAAAAAAAAAAATTCGATCAAGCTAAGGTAAAATTTACTTTAATTATTTTTACTGAATAGTTAAAAATATTAATATAAAAAAAGTTGCAGAGTGTTAAGCAAATAAAATTAATTAATTTAAGCTCATTTAGTTATAAAATATAGCAATACAATATTTTAAAACCCTAATTGTGTACATAGGGCACACGCCATAAAATATCAAATTTTAGCTGAAAATTTGAAATTTATTTTTTTTAAGCTATTTTTCTCATTATTAGATCGATATATAGATTTCAAAAAAAAAAATTCATAAGAATAGCAAAAATCGTGCAGTGAAGGGTTAACGGATCCCATGTTAAAAATGTTTTCCTCAATTAAGAGAAGCAGAAAAAATATGGCCGAAGAAGAGGATGTGACATTTCTACTGCATTGATTTGTTACTTCGCAACCTGTTCCACTCCTTTCAATTCAGCCCTTTTTTAAAACGTCATAATTTAAAGCCTGTTTCTATACCTTTATCTCTCTTAATGATCTTTTAAATACCTAATTTTTAGAAATTATCACCCGTTATTATAGCTCGTCATCATTAATTGCTCGTCCACTTAATGCTTGGCAGATAATAAATCATTTCCATGGAAACAGTACGTTCGTTAGTTAGGTTAGGTGAAACAAATCAATATAAGGTTCTAAAATTAATCCATCCCACCCGTGCACTAGTTTATCAATACGTGCTATATATATAAAACGGCGTAGAGTCTGCGCACACCTGGGTCTCGCATCTCCGTACGCTCTCATATTTCGATCGAACACAAATTTGTGCGCGACATTTCTTTGGCCGTCCCAGATGCTAGCGGCGGTGGCCGATACAAAAAGGTCTCCCGTCCTAGCGAACGCATGGTGCCGGCGAAAACGCAAAAGTGATGGGGTCAAGAAATACAGCTATTCACAACCGTTCAAGGTGTTTAGAGTCCATCTTACGAAGAGAAAAGATGCGTATAAGGTCAACAGCGCCAAACCCAATGTTCAAGCTAGTAACAGCCCAGGTAAAAATAACGTTTTCTATATTAATCATCCAGTGCTGCCATTTAAACAATTTTATTAATTTAATGCGCACATTTTAATTAATCTAGCATTAAATTTCAGAATTTCAGATAATAATTTGTTTTTAATCATCTAGCACTGTCATTTAAACAATTTAATTAATTTAATACGCCCATTTTAATTAATCTGGCATCATTATTAATTTATTCAATCAATTAATCCCGTTAATTTAATGCGTATAAAATCAACTACCCCCAAAAAAGTTTTGAAGCTAATAACAGCTCAGGTGCAAAAAAAATTCAGATTACAATATGCGGTTTTTCAATCGTTTGGTATTGTATTTAATTGGTTCAATAAATTTTAAAAGCCTGTTTTAAACTAATATAATTACATTATTAAATTGGCGTTATTAAATAATGTAAATAATTGATCCAAGTAATTTAATGCGTATAAAATCAAAAGCACCAAACCAAGTATTTAAGTTAGGAATATCCCAAATTAAAATAAATTGAAGTAACATTTTCAATTTTAATCATTCGCTATTATAATTTAGTCATTTAACTAATTTAACATAACAACAGAACAAACAAGTTAAAAAAATAATACTAGTGTAGTTAAAAATGTATGGGATCTATTTATATTTTAATGATTTGATATTCTACTTTAATTAATTTGAATAAGCCCTGTTTAATCCTTTATCTACTGTATTTATAAGTACCATTAAAATAACTTGTTATAAAATTCATTTAATACATCGACTAGTTGTAATACAGTTTAGAATGAGTTATGGATACATTACTTTATCTTGTTCCAAAAGCATGTTACACAAAACAAAAATATTTTTAAAAGGTTGATTTCTTTTGCCTTTGCATCTTTTCAGCTAATTCTACAAAATACCAAGAAAAATATTTAAAATAAAAGATTTGAGTGGGGTTATAAATATTGCACAAAATCCCTATAAATTCAAATTCAATTATTCAATTAATCCTCCTAAAATTTATGAAATGATTATGTAAATCTTCTAATGTAGTTTAAACAATTCACTAAAAATGCTTTAGAAGATAAAATTTCCATGAATTCATAATTCAGTACATAAAGGGTTAATTGTTGTAATCATATTAGTAGATTATTTAAATAAATTATTTATGTTAATAAAATGTAAAGTTGGCGAAAAAAAACCCCTACATATACATTTTATCATGGAATTGTCACAGAAGAAAAATGAAATCAAATAAAATATGTCTTCTTCCTTTTTTTTTTTTTTTTTTAATTGCGCTTAGTTATTTACTCTAATTTTTATACTGAAATTGTAATAAACTCTGAAATTTGCAATATGAACACCTACTTTTGACATCATATGTGGATTCCTCGATAAATTTAACCTTAGCATACAAAACGGGAATTTATTCAGTGAAGAAATTCAGGAATTATACTTATTTAAAGTTTGAATTCCTAATGTTTTACTCATAATTACCTAATGTAATACTCATTTATATCAGTTGAAAAACGAAGTACAATGCAAGTAGTTTTTTAAGCATAACTCAAAAACTTCTAGGTGAAAAAAGGTGATATTTTTGACTGCCGTATTTGAAACTTCTAGAAATCGGTTTCATTTAAAAAATTTATAGGTTAGAATACATATTCTTTTTAGAACATTAATTTCATATTTTATGTATATTTGAATTAATATTTAAATATATATATATATATATATGCACATATGCCGAAAAAAAATATATATACTTATAAAAATCTTAATTGAAGTCAATAATTAGAAAAAAGCGTTAAATATTTAAATCTGAAACGTCATTTCATCCCGCCAATTACCGTATATACTCGTGTATAAGTCGAAGAATTTTAGACAAAATTTGAGAGTTGAAAATGGGCGTCGACTTATACCCGAATTAGTAAAAAAAAAACAAGTAAAAATTAAATTTAAAAAATCAAAAAAACCCAACTGCGTAAAAAGCGAACTAATTCGAACTAATTAATTATTTCTCATATATGTGAAACTATTTTTATATTACTCACCTATTTTTTTATTTACTTGTAATGATGACTTTTAAGTTGTGTTTAATTGTTAGTTCCTATCTATAAACACAGTTTTGATGAGACCTGTAGATGTTTATGATGGTTATAGAGTTGCAGTCAAGCTAGAGATCCTACCTACACAACTTCCAGGTTGTGTAAACACATAACCTTTCTTGGCAGTCGGGTAAAAAACCGCAGATAATTCGCGAATGGGCAAGTCTTTTAAGTAATCTCATATGGGCCTAAGTTGGAGAGAGAGAGATAAAAGCGGACAATTTCCTTGTGACTGACTAAAAAAAACTCGACAATAATGTTCCTGTAATTGTTCTGCTCTAATTTTCTCTTGGGATAGAATTCCCTTCAATACAGGGGCATTCTTTTCAACATTTTATCCCCCTTTTAAAAAAGAGTTCAACTTGAGAATGCTTCTATATATATCTCCTAAAAGTCCTACTATACAAAGAAGTACTATATTTTATCAGCCTAAGACGCTGTTTACCATTGTAAATAAGGCTTGAATAGATTTTGAAAGAATATTTTCTTTTTAAGTATCATTAAATTGATGTGAATAGGTTTCAAAATAGTTTAAGCTTCTTCGATTTTACGTAATTATACAGTTTTAAAACGTTGACTTTAAAAAAAAAAGTCTGATTAGAAACTTAAGTTGACTAATTTAATGAAAATTAATTAATATTTTTATCCTTGATAACAAATCATTTTTCAACATACTACCAGAAATGTGGTTCGACTTATACACGATTTTTTTTTTTTTTTTTTTTTTTTTTTTTTTTCAAAATGTTGCTTAAGAATTGCAGGGTCGATTTATACACGAGTATATACGGTAGTTTTTAACACATTCTAACATACATGAAAAGTGTTTATGAATTCAGTTTGCGTGACCATGCTCTAACTCGCATCATGTATTTGATGTACATTATTTTGGTTCACCATAGTATTTCCGGTATTGAAAATGAAGTCTGTAGCATTTATAGTTCGTTTACAGAGGCACTCAGAAGAATTCTGTAACATTATGGTCTATGGAGGGAAATTGTTTGCAGTGTATTTTAGTGATGTTCCACTATTTCAAACATATTAAAATTGATCAACATTACTGACATGCACTACAAGATACTTACTATAGACTATGGTGGGTTTAACATTTACAGTTCGTTTATAGGGGCTCTCAAAAGAATTCCGTTACATTATGATCTATGAGCATTAATTTCTAAAGGGCGTTTTTAATTGTGGCGTGCACTTTTAAAATGTAACTACTACTTTTTAGAATATTGCTTGTTGTGTATCAATTCTGTAGATCATATACAGTACTACACAAAAAAATTTTGCAGTATATTTTAATGACGGTACTCTCTTTAAAGCATATTGAAATTGATAAACATTACTAAAATACACTACAAGATACTTACTATAGAACATGGTGTGTTTAACATTTATAGTTCGTTTATCGGGGCTCTCAAAAGAATTCCATTACATTATGGTCTATGAGCAATAATTGCTGTATGAGCGTTTTCAGTTGTTCCTTGCACTTTTAAATGTAACTATTTTTTTCGCATATTACTTGTTGTGTATGAATTCTGTAGATCATATAAAGGGCTAGACAAAAGAATTCGAGTACATTTCCCGTTATTGGCGGAAATTGCTGAAGGTGAATTTTCAAGTCCCGTTTTCTAACTGAATTAAATATTTGCATAATATGTAGTATATTTAGAAATTTGTATATCATATACGGGGCTGCACAAAAAAATTCAGATATTTTTTGGACGATAGATGGTAATTGATGAACTGGGTTTTCAAATGGGTTATGCCTTTTCTAAATTGTTTGCTTAGACGTCATCTTTCACCTTATTAATTGCTGTTTCTTTTTTTTTTTTTTAACCATTTGGAAAAATGGTTATTGTTCTCGTCAGGGTAGGAAATCAAAAGCATATCTGAAGCTTTTTATTGGTTTAATCCGCATTTTATTCGTGTTCTGATTGGTCTAATCACTAACCTTTACTTTCAACAGAGATGGACAACAGAGTGTTGCCACTATGGCAAAAAAGTAATAAAAACTACAAAAAAAATTAATAACTCAGAAACAAATTGAGATACAGCTTTCAAACAAATTGCATTTAAAAGTACATTTTCTTCTCTATACCACGATATAAAAAGTAATATTGTGGGATGTTTAGAAGTTTAAGAAATAAATTTCATTTAAAATTGGCCGTCAGATTTCTTGGAAATCTGACGATGGAAAAGCCTTTTCCCGAACAGACAATGAAATGCTTGGATAATATGTAAGTTTCAGGTGGATAATATGTCCGAGTCGCAGGCGATTTCTGCCGCTTGCAATTTTTACGTGTAATAACACAATTAATGTTTAATTCATGGCGTTCGTAATGTATGATCAACTCCGTGCGATTTTTTATGTCTTAAATTTTAGTCTGTGAAAAAATCATTTTCCAAATGGTCGTTGTAATTTGTTAAATTGCATTTTTTTTTTTTTTTTTTTTTTTTTTTTTTTTTTAAACTGTAATCTGGATGTTTTGCAAAATGTTTTATAATCTGTGCATAATGCATGAATTTTTATTTTATTTTATTTTTACTTATTTATTTATTATTATTATTTTTTTTTTGTCGGATTGAGTTATGCTTTAAAAACTTCAAGTACTGAAATCTGTTTTGCAACTTTTAATAATGACTTTAAGATTAGGAATTCAACACTTCATATGTGCACTATTCCTAAACTTCTTCATCGAATAACTTCCAGTTTGATATTAAGGGAAAATTTACCGAAGAACCTAAATATGATGTCTAAAGTTGTTGTCGCCAGTGTTCTCGCTGCCGCTCGCCATTGCGCCAAATTCCGATAAAATGCTTCATTTGGCGAGTAAACGAAAAATGAGACTCGCCAAACTGCGAGTGCTCACATTCTGCTCTTTTTGTGTGTGTATGTGTGCCACAGTACAAATTCTAGTAGAGTACAAATTCTTATCCGCGTTGCTGAACGATTGATGTCACTTTTCATCTTCAATTGCTCCGTGCCATTTAAATTACTCTTTTTATAGAGATATTAAGTCAACACTAATCTAGTTTAGCAACAGCCAAAGACACAGACAGGATTATGTGATAGGTATTTCCCTATTGTCAGTTGATCACTATCTATGATGCGCCGACGTCGCATCGGGAAAAACACTAACAAAATTACTCTCATCAAGCCCCAATAGAGATAAGTTTTGTTAGAATGCGGCGTTGAAATTAGCCATTTACTATATTGTTTATCATTTGTATTTGTATGCAAAGTATAATTGGCCGGTCAATCTTTACTATCTGTTAGAGTCGAAATCTCATAGCAAATTTTAGTGTATATTTTCACACAACGGTAAATCAAAGATCGCTGTTTTGTATTGTTATTTAGACTGCTAAAAGAATGTTTGAAACATTTACACATTTAGGAGACATTTAGAATGTACTTATTTTTAAGAGTCTTTGTAGCGAATAGTCGAATTTCTATTTTATAAGCAATTACAAAAAATTAGTTTATTTTAGAACATATTGAAAATAAAGGGATACAATAAGGGGTTAAAGATAAATTTTTCAGTGATTCATGCCGAATCCATTTTGCTATCATTTTCTTTCATTTCGCTACTGTTTTTTATTTCTTATTCGCCAAATTGCTAATGTTGCTCAAAAGCCAGCGAGAACACTGGTTGTCGCATTGAAAATTTCAAAGTTTGTTACTGTTTCAGTATGAAAACGGCCCCTTAAACTTATTTTAAACATGAAGTGAAAGAAGGCATAATGTCCAGTGGAGTGGTTATTTCTGGTTGTAGTTGTTGTTTTCTTGCGCAATTTGAGGATTAAAATACAAAAAATGTTCTCAGAGTGTTTGTTTTTTTTGTTCGGGGGGGGGGGGGGGGCGCTACTGTACATAAGGTCTAGAGATTCAAGATAAGTTTTCAATTCTAATGTAATAATAGTAAAAATAGTCTGATAGCAATTTGTATTTTAATCATATTAAATTGTAATTCATTCAGTTTCTTAATTAATTTTAATATGAATTCGGAATGTAATAAAATATTGCATCTGAATTCGTGAAAACGTTTGACATTATTATGCTTACGCATACAATGAATTAGATGATTTAAAAAAATACTAATTTCAAAATAGACGCGTTAATAATTTGGCTTATTAAAATACAGAAATTATCAATTTGACTTTTAAAAATTAATATTTGGTAAATAGCTGAGATTTTTTTAGATTACTAGATTATAGCAATTACTATTTCAAATTATTTTGTGGAAACATGCCAGAACTTCATGCTTTAACTTCAGATTCAGAGTATTGCAAATTAACATCCTCTTCTACACCAAGGCATTTTATTTTGGACGCTATTTATTAATGTTTATTAAGGGGACTTATCTGGTAGGGGTAAAAAAGTGGATGCCCATTTTATCCTATGGGGAAAAATTTGTATCCTTCTTGTTCATTCAAATTTGGATATTTCAACAACATTTTTTTTTTCAGCACGTAGTTTGGAAGGTTCTTTATCCCTCTGTAAGCTTAAAATATTTTAAAGATAATTATGGGTATTTTAAAATTTGTGTTAAAATTCCAAAAATTTTTCGTTTGTAACTTTGGACTGGAAAAAGGTATAAAAATTTGAAGCTTACAGAAGGATAAAGAACCTTCTTATATACGTGCTGAAAACAAATATTGTTAAAATTTCCAAATTTGAAAGAACAAGAAGGATAAGTATTTTTTCCCATAGGTCAACATGGGATTCCACTTTTTTTTTCTTCCCCAACAGTGAGCACCCTGTTGTATCAGAACTTTTCGTGATGTTATAACATTTCACACAAAACAAGGTACATATCGTTGCATTTTCATTGCAGTGTTTTTATTTTTCTCAGAATTATTACCACCAACTCAAGTTAAGTTAGAATTAAACACCCCGTATTTGGAACTAAATAAGTATAGTTTGAGTTTGCGACCCCATGTTCTATGACAAATTTTCATCTTGTGGATACTTACTATCACCCCTCTGAATTTGTAGGTCGAATTTGGCAAAATCTGTATAAGGTACTTAAATTTTGCCCGAAAAATCATCTTTTAATCATCTGTAACAGATGCATATTATAAATATATTTCTTTTCTATTTCTAAATATCTAGGCTATTTTCGTTTTTTCACTACTTTTCTAATATAATCCATTCTTAGCTATATAATCAATCATCAGTAGAAAGAACAATTGGGGAAAAAAGACATAGGATAATTGAAGCTTCTATAAAAGATAATGTGACAATAGCAAGTCACAGAAGCGAGAAACAAGTTATTTATGAGGCTACATTACAAACAAAACTCTAAACATAGAAAAAGAAAATATCGCTCGCCCGCAAGAAAAGTGACACATCAACCCTTTATGTACTGAATTATGAATTCATGAAAATTTTATCTTCCAAAGCATTTTTCGTGAATTGTTTAAACTACATTAGAAGATTTACATAATCATTTAATAAATTTTAGAAAGATTTTAGAAGGATTAATCAAATTTGAATTTATAGGGATTTTGTGCAATATTTATAACCCCACTCAAATCTTTTATTTTAAATATTTTTAGTATTTTGTAGGATTAGGAAATGTAAAAATATATATTCTTACAGTGGAAATATTTCCGAATTGAAAAATCCCCCCAACGCCAAGAAAACTGAAAAGGTGCAAAGGCAAAAGAAATCATCCTTTTAAAAATATTTTTTTGTGTGTGTGTGTAACCAATAATGCTTTCAGAATAAAATAAAGTAATGTATCTAGAACTCATTCTAAACTGTATTACAACTAATCGATGTATTAAATGAATTTTATATCAAGTTATTTTAATGGTACTTATAAGTACCGTCAGTAGATAAAGGGTTAATTGTACGGAAACTATGAGTCCTAGAGATTTGCGGCTTGCGGTATCATGAATAGCAACACAACAAGTTTATTTTGCTGCAAAATTTTGTCTATGTATGGGCTCTTGTCTATGTATGGCTATGTATGGGTCTTAGATATGGGCTCCGTTCGTAGCTCTCAGAATGTTCTGTGGATATTCAATCTCAATCCACGAGTTGCGCAGCATGTCAGGTTTGACTGAATCGACGGCTTCCGCAATTTTGTGACGGATATCACAAATTAACCGTTTCGAGAAGAAAAAAAAAATTACAGCAAAATAAACTTGTTGTGTTGCTATTCATGATGCCTCAAACTGCAAATCTCTTGGACTCACAGTTTATGTTCAATTAACATTTGAAATCAGAGAGGTTTCATGTGGACGCACTGTATTCAAAACATATTTGGTGACATTACTGCGATGACAAAAACACTGTTATGCTACTTAATTATAGCGATTTAAAGAATGAATCTATATTGCAATGGTGTGACATTTTTATTTGTAGAGAGCAGTGGTGTAGTCGTAAAAAATACAGAGGGCATACGTTCTAAGCAGAGGGTATACGCTCAAGGCAGAGGGTATACCCTAGTGTATATATACTATAGCTTTCTTGAGAAACAGAAGGTATACGGTGTTCCTTAAAAAAATCCAGAGGGTATACGGCGTATACCCCCGTATACCTTCCACTACATCCCTGTTAGAGAGACTCTATCGCTCACCTGCCAGAAAAGTGACTCATCTCTCAAAAATTCATTTTGCATTTTATTGCACTAATAGGTCTTTCATAGGTTTGTCTTGCTACATTAAAAGTTTCATAAGTGTAGTTATTTGGAAAATCACTTTATTACACTCTATGTCCGTTCGTGGCCACAGAAGGGAGTGGATTGTGTGGGGAGGTAAAGTTACCTAATCCTCCAGTCGTCATCTACGTCTTCATTGTTAAGATTTTTATGCATGTTTTTAGTGATGTATGCAGATCTCAGAGTTATAATTTAATGTTACAGTAAAAACATGCAAATCTCCCCCCCCCCCATTTTTTTTGCCTCTCCTGTGACGTTTACTTTTGTCGAGATGTATTATTTTTCTGGCGGGTGAGCAATATTTTTTCTATGTGTTTAGAGTTTTATTGTAATGTAGCCTCATAAATAACTCGTTTCTCGCTTCTGTGACTTGCTATTGTCACATTATCTTTTACAGAACCTTCAATTATCCTATGTCTTTTTCCCCAATTGTTCTTTCTACTGATGATTGATTATATAGCTAAGAATGGATTATATTAGAAAAGTAACGCAAAAGCGAAAATAGCCTAGATATTTAGAAATAGAAAAGAAATATATTTATAATATGCATCTGTTAAAGATGATTAAAAGATGATTTTTTGGGCAAAATTTATGTATCTTATACACTGTAAAAAAAAAAAAAAATCTGTAAAGTTACTTAAGTTTTTCTAGGAAACTGGGATTCTTAGAACTTTAAACTTTAGTAACTTTACAGATTTTTTTTTTACAGTGTACAGAATGTTCCAAAATTCGACCGACAAATTCAGAGGGGTGGTAGTAGGTATCAAGAGAATGAAAAATTGTCATAGAACATGGGGTCGCAAACTACTTATTTAATTCCAAATACGGGGTGTTTCATCGTAACTGAACTATCGGTCAAAATTAACATTTTTAACCACTGGCCAGTACACTGACATTTTTCACTGGCCAGTTTTTTTAACCCACTGGCCAGTAACAAAGTTATGTACGCTCCATACAAAATTGTGTTTTTTCTAACTATCAACATTGTAATTTACTAATATCTTTTACTTACCACTCGATATGATTACACTCAACTAAAAAAAAAAAAAAAAAAAAAAAAAAAAAACTGGCATTAACATCTAACAGAAAAATATAACCAAGAAATTACTTCTTTCAAAATAGAAGTCAAACACATATTTGAAGATATTTAGACATACTTAATGCAATGTATAAAAGAGACAAGAAAATTGAAATATCTTTTAAGAATTATTTTAATAAAATCTTGAATATTTTATTTTTACTATTAATTGCAATGAAATAAATTCACAGCAAATTTTCATAAAGGTTACAGCAGAGGGCGGAATCACCCCCCCCCCCCCCCCCCGGGCACTAACTGTGCATTTATCTGCGACCATTTAACGAATTCCTTTTTTTCCGCGATCTTTTGACGAAATTCACGGTTTTTCGTGATCTTTTGGCAAAATCTGCGTTTTTTTTCGCGATCTTTTGACGAAATTTGTGGGTTTATTTCGCCATTGTTTGAAAAAATTTGCATTTTTTCGAGGTTTGTTGACGAAATTTGTGTTTTTATGCGATCATTTGGCAAAATTTGCGTTTTTCCGCCATGTTTTGATGAAATTGTTTTTTTTCCCGCAATCTTTTCGCGAAATTTGCGTTTTGTCAACGATCATTTGACGAAATTTGCATTTTTTCTGTGATCTTTTCACGAAATTTTTGTTTTATCCACAATCTTTACGCGAAATTTGCGTTTTTTCCGCGATCTTTTGACGAAATTTGCGTTTTTTCCGCGATTTTGTCCTGAAAGTTGCATTTTTTCCGCGATCTCTTGACGAAAGTTGCGTTTTTTCTGCGATCTTTTGACGAAATTTGCGTTTTTTTCCGCGATTTTGTCCTGAAAGTTGCGTTTTCCCCGCGATCTTTTGACGAAATTTGCGTTTTTTCCGCGATACTTTGAAGAATTTTGTGTTTTTTTGACAAAATTCGCGTTTTTTACGTGGTCCTGGGGCGAAATTCACGTTTTTTCGCGATTCTTTGACGGAATTGGTGATTTTTTTTCTGCGAACGATTGACGAAATTAATTTTTTTCGGCGGCCATATCGAAATTAGCGATATTTTTATGTCCGAATTTTCGGATTGATGACCGATTTTTTTGTTTTAATTTTCGGAATCGAATGCCTTAAATTTTCAGAAAATTCGGAACAGAATCACCCCTGCTACTTTCTTTTCTTATGTTTGGGAGAATTGCCGATCTGGACGGCGTACATTCCGAACGAATTTCACCCCTTTCCTCCCTGGCATCGATCTTTCAACCATCGCGTTTGGTGAGTGGTGCCCATTGAGTTTGGCGAGTGAGTACAATAAAGTTAATCGCCACGTTTTAAGTGTTACTCGACGATTGGCGAGTACTAATTTTGTACTATAAACTGAACTTGGGTTGGCGGTAATAATTTTGAGAAAAATAAATTCATTGCAATGAAAATGCAACGATATGTACCTTGTTTTGTGTGAAATGTGATAACATCATGAAAAGTTCTAAAAAAAAAAAAAAAAAACCAGGGTGCTCACGCAGTCGATGATACTGTATGAACTGGTAATTGCAATCCAAAATGGGGAGCGTCAGGTGCATACTGCGGGCGCATATAATGGGAACTTCTACCACTTTTTTTTAATATTATCACATCTAAAACAAAGGTGAGAATGTCTATTAAAATTTTTATTATAATATACTTCAGTTTTCTGAAAGTTATCACCGTCAACCCAAATTGAATTATGGTAGAACACCCTGTATTTTTGATTCAATGGGTGGTTGCGAGGTTGCGAGCTATGGTCTATGGTATTTTTTCATCCTCTTGATGCCTACTGTCAACCCTCTGAATTTGTCGGTCGATTTCGGCAACACCCTGTAAAAATATTCAATATCTAAATTATCTTTAAAAACCTTGCATTAGATTTTCTTTTCCTGAATTTCCGTTTTCTTCTATGGAAACAATATTTCTTTCATGTCAGCTTATATTTTATATCAGTAACACGAGTTGAAAATTATGCTTTAAAACAGTTTTATATCTATACAAAGCATCATTTATGTATGCATATCATTTAATACTATGATGTCGATTAACAATTATATATACAATAATTAATAATTTTGTATAAGAACACCATAAAATGATAAAATAAACACAACAGATTTGTTTTGGGTCATATAATCCGAATTATTAAAATATGGTGCTTTTATACAAAATTTATAAATCTTGATTATCTGAGTTTCTAGATACATTTTAACCTTTAAATGCCTGGTGTTGCTTTTCGGCAACATAATACCCAATTTAGTCTCTGAAATACTATTAGAATAATATTGAAACTATAATGCCTAATGTTGCCAATAAAATACATTCTGAAAATATTATTAAATCGATTTTCAAATTATAGATGGCAACACTTGTGATGTTTAAGAATAAAGATAGATTTATTTTTACAATTGTTGCTACTTGTTCTTTTTGCTTTGTTTGGAAGCTTGCGAAATACCCTATTTTGTTCTGCAGTGAGCAAGTAAAATTTATTTCTTATTATAGTTCCTAAAATTCTTGTGTGTTTAATAATATAGAATTTTATCAAGGAAAATTATTTTTTCAATTAAAGACCAGTATTGCCGATTAGTAACAAACTGTTTTTTAGCCGTAAACCATACTTAAAACAAAATACGATTTTTTAAAGTATTTTCCCCATTATTTATTTAAAAAATGAAAGCCGAAAAACATTATTGCAACGATTTTTGAAAATCCGGCATTTAAGGGTTAACATGTGTGCGTGTGTGTGCAAGCAGTAGTCGTACTGTTCATGTCTACTGTCGTGTAACATTTAAAGTTTTTATTTGCGGAAATAAATATTCTCTTTCATCTCTGTTTTTGTTTCCGTAGAGTAAAAATGCTTTTGTTGCAATCGAATATTTATTTATTTTTGCTTATTTGACTATTTTTGTAAAACTTAACTGAAATACTTTGAAATGAGGGTAGAATTTATTTAGCTGGATTTCAAGCTTTTAACCCATAATTCATCTATAAAATTTTAAATGTGCGTTTTTGCTTCAACCTGTGAAAGGAAATAGTATTATATTTCATTGTTTCAGATTTAGTCAAGTGAAAAACGTATAAACAATTGATGAGATAAATACCTTGGTTAATATCATTAGTTGGTTAGAAAAAGGAGCTAGATATGCTTGTAAATAATTGGAGGTAATTCTGCTCTCTTTCCTCCAGTACCACATTTCGTTTAGTTTAATAATACGAGTATATAAATTTTACATTTTTGTTTGAGCCTGTCAAAGGAAATATTATATTCCATTATTTCAGGTTTAGTCAAGTGAGAAACGTATAAACAATTGATGTGATAAATACATTGGTTAATATCATTAGTTGGTTAGAAAAAGAAGCTAGATTTGCTTGTAGATAATTGGAGGTAATTCTGCTCTCTTTCTTCCAAAATCATATTTTGTTTAGTTTAATAATATATAAATTGTACGTATTTGTTTCAGCCTGTCAAAGGAAATATTATATTCCCTTATTTCAGATTTAGTCAAGTGAAAAACGCATAATCATTGGTGAGATATATACATTGGTTAATATCATTAGTTGGTTAGAAAAAGAAGCTAGATTTGCTTGTAAATAATTGGAGGTAATTCTGCTCTCTTTCTTCCAATATCATATTTTGTTTAGTTTAATAATATATAAATCGTTATCTTGGAATAAGGTATCTGCTTCGTTTGACAAAAGACTGCTTCGATTACCCTCTTGAGAAGAACGAGAAAGAAGTTTCATTTGCGTTCAGTTAGCGAATTTGACAAAAGTTGAATTGCAGTTTTCCCTGTGGAAATAGATAATATTGCAGTCAGAATCTTTTCAAATTCGCTAATTCCACATGCCTGCAATGGTTGTGCTAGCTTTTCATAATTGATTTTTATGTATTTTTTAGCGCAGAATCCGAAAATTACCATCGTTAAGATTTTTTTGCAAATCGTAAATTTCAATGGTAAAAAGTAAAAAAATAGCGAAAATCTTATATTAAAAGATAGAGGAGATGGTTGTGTCTCTTAACTTTTGATAATTGATTTTTATATATTTTTTAGCACTGAATTCGAAAATGACCTTTATTTTGTCATGTGAGGATTTTTTGCAAATCGTAAATTTGAAAGTAAAAAAATATCGAAATTCTGATACTATAAAATAGATTTGATGGATATGTTTTTTAATTTTGATAATTGATTTTTATGTACATTTTAGCACTAAATCTAAAAAATAAACCTTTCGCAAATCGTAAATTTCAAAGTAAAAAAAAAAAAAAAAAAAAAAAAAAAAAAAAAAAAAAAAAACGAAAATTTAATACTATAAAATAGATGTCAATTTAATTTTATTTAATTCAATAATTTATTCAATTTCTTGCCTTATAGTAGGGATTCTTATAACTAAATAGCTCAGGGGTCCGATGAAAGGTGGCGAAGGGGTTCACTTTTAACTTTTATCTTTTTAACATTGAAATTTACTATTTGCGAAAAATCCTGATGTTATGGTTAAAACTAAAGGTCATTTTCGGATTCAGCGCTAAATAATACATAAAAATTAATTATCAAAAGTTAAAAAACACAACCATCATATATCTATTTTATGATATCAGATTTTCGCAATTTTTTTACTTTTTGACTTTGAAATTTACGATTTGTGAAAAATCCTGACGTGATGGTTAAAAATGAAGGTCATCTTCGGATTCAATTATCATGACACAACCCAAATTTTACAGGCTAGTGCTCTCGAAATACGTGTAAGAATGCATTGTACGTCTGTTCAAATTGTAGACAAGATTATAAAGCCACTCAATAGATGGCATTATGTCATTTTAACCTACTGGTATGTTGTATATTCTTATCAGTTTTAAAATATTGTTTAAAGCACTTGTCTTGTATGTGTTTTCATAATATTCAATTGTCGAATCAGTCTTCTATTCATTGTATACATATTTTGTTTGTCGAATCCCAAAATCATACAAAATAAGGAATTAATCTCATTGACTTAAAAAAAAAAAAAAGAAAGAAAGAAAGAAATACAGCTGAAAAAGGCGGAAATTTCTATTCCAAAGTTCTGGTAGGAAAAATCAAGGATTTTGGCTCGTTTTAAAAGGGTTAAATGGGAAAAAATCATGATCTCGACGGAAAGAATGCCATACAATAACAAATCTATCTGCTTAAACATTATACGCATGTATAAAACTGATTTTTTTCATCTTGAGATTACGTTTTCACTAGTTTTATTTTATTTTGAAAATTTGATATAATCTGTATTATGAAGAATAAACGTGTTCGTGCGTAACGTTGACGTCCTTTTGCAACATTTCACGATGAAATTTCTGTTTTACTGAATTTTTTTAAACTTCTAAACATCGCCTGTTTTCAATTTTTACACCGTCGAGTAGGGTAAAAATATCGCCACTTACTCAGTTTTTATTGTTTTTTATATAATTTTCAAGGATGAATTTTTTCAAAATCTATCTCTGTCGTGTGCAGACGATTGAGAAAGATAAATCTGTTTGCACTTAAATTAATATAAATCGCTCATTATTTGTTTCCAGCTTATATTCTATAACGAAATTAAAATATCCATTAATCAATAGGTAAAGCAATAAAATAATAAATAAAACACAAATTTAAGACATATAATCGAATTTCGCGCTTAAACCACTGAAATGAACAGAACCAAAAACTGGTGATTTTAAATAGCTATCTTTGGTGATTTTTCCGGCTGTTAAATAAAGACGCGATATCAATATGAAAATATTCCTTTTAATACATTTCAAAAGTTTATTTCAACGCGTTATTGCTGTTTTTAATATAAATATGATTTTTAGTATTGCTAATGAGCATTCTAAAAAATATATTAAATGTAAAAAATCCATTAGAATTATGAATTAAAAGAAAAAAAAAACAGTAAATCCGTGCCAAATTTTCTCGCCGAAATCTTTGAGATTATTTGTTGATAATTTTTTTTATTACTTGCAATTTTCTTTCTAGCTAACAATGCGTTTTAAAGATATATATAAGTATACCACATAAAAAGCCACTTCCAGAACCTTTCGAAAAATACCTCATTCATCGCTGTGTCTTTAATATGTGCAGAGAAAAAAGAATGTTGACATAAGAAATAATATATATGTTTTTCACCTATACTCTTTACCCTGCGAAGCCCTGGTTTTATACCCTAAGTATTCTTAAAAGCTATAGTACATATAAGTTTGTATGTTTTGTCTGTTTTCTGTTTCAAATGCTCAGTTTAGCGAAATAATGTGTTTTCTTCTAGAACAGGAATTTCTTATGAATGCAAATGACTCATGTATTATTTACAGAGCGATTACATAATTTAAAAAAAATCATGAAACTTTAGAGGGAAATCTTGAACTTAGTTATACATTATTCATATTGTTTTGATTATCGTAAAACATAAAAGTAAGACATCAAGCGTGACATTACTTTAACCCTGTTGTCATGAGCTGTTTTGTTTCCGATGATGTCTTTAATGCTTATTGTTCTTTGACTTATCGCCAAGATAAGTGTTTTAATATCTTTTGATCCCACGGCTTCAACATTGAAAGAATATTGAGTTTGTGTTTGGATTTCAGACAATTTTTATTGCTTAATAATTCTACACCACGGTTAATCTCATCTATATATCTGGTGTTTTATTCATTAAATCAACGTATCTTACATCGCTATATCTGAAGAATTAATGCATGGAATTTCGTCAAACTTTATATTCTGTTAGACCTTGGCAGGAATTGAGGCTGATTAGGTTTTGGTACCAATCGCCCAGCACATAGCGCTACTATGCTGCATTTTGCCCGATTTCCGCGATAGCTATACCTCAAGAATTAATGCACGAAATTTCATCGAACTTCATATTCTATTGAACCTTGACATTAATAGATCCTTATTACGTTTGGATGTATACCGCTCAACAGGTATCACTGCTATGCACTGTTTTTTACGATTTCCGCGATAGCTATATACCTCAAAAACGAATAGATTGTCATTTAATTTTAAATACAGTCGACTTGATCTAATATAGAAACCCAGATTCCTGAAGTCCAGTTTGGTAATATAGCCTGTAATGATTCTGATAAAATTAAGGCATTTTTGTATCAATTGATATATACCTGACGTAATGGTCTTTATTTTATTTTTGTTACTCTATTTTAGAGCTAGTCATAATTAAAATAAATACTATCATAGATTGCCCAGGTCAGGTGAACCAGTCATCACAAAGGGACAAATAAATCAGCATGATTGAAAATGAAACTAACAGGAAGCCCCGTCGGAGGTATGAAGTTATTTGTCATTTCGCTACCAAAAGTTACCGCTGATCAGTGAAAATACCTAGCCAGTTTTCTTCTGCAATTTTTATATTCAGATACTTTCTAGAAGTGTAGAAACATCCAAATGAATGGCCTGGGGAAAAACGATGGCAGTCCACTTTTTGTTAGATTTAAAGTGACAGCGTTATCTATTAGATTAAAAGGCTTACTATCGTTTCGTAATTTTGGATCGAAGCAAAAATGAAGGCAGCCCTCTGTTGAAGATAGGGTATGAATAGGAAAGGGCGATGAAATTCCATGAGCGCAAGGTACGATGAATTAGATGAATGTCTATGATGAAAGTTTGTGACTACGATCGATTTGCCAGCTTCTTCTTCTTCTTTTTTTTTTTTTTTTTTTTTTTTTGAGAGGGAAAGTTTTAGAAACTAAGTTTGTTTTTCAAGTCAGATAAACTGATTACTTGTATCCGTCTTATCCATCTCATTTATTTCTTTTGTTTGAGATATTTCGTAACACTTGGGCTAACACTCAAGCATTTTACTATGCAAGCACTCTTTAAAGTTGGAACACTTTCTACTGGTGTTTCATTCACATTGTCTAGCATTTAATCGTTGTTTATAAATCACGTATTCTGTTCAAAAATTCATTCCATATTCTTTCATCATTCATTCATTCTTAAAAACTTTTAAACGCATTTGCACATGCTATTGAATCATGGTAAGTTGACTTCTGAATTACGCAACTTTTGTCGAATTTATTCTGTGATTACGATGGCAATCAGAACTAGAAACCAGTGGAATCTAGTTTTTCAATAAATAAAGTTTTCCCTTCACCACTTAAGTCATTTTAGCTTCTTTCATTCCCTGAAGCATAGAAGTCTACACGGGCCGAAATTTCCAGTCCCGGCCCAATGAAAGTTATCTTGACCCAGCACGGCCCGTTTCAAAAATTAAAGTTCAGCCCGGTCCTGACCCGTTTCTATTTTCGCAGTTCATGGCCCGGCCCGCGCTAAAATTAGTGAAAACAAAGCCGGCCCGGGCAAAAATCAATGAAAACAGACCCGTCTCAATTTCCCAGAAAATACCGATTTTTCTTAACATACAATTAAGATTTTTTTCTAGATTCTCTTTTTTATGGGAATATGTAACATTATAAATTACGATATATTTTAGATTACTATATGTGCGCAGGCCATAGAATGCAGAATAGTACCGGCCCGCCATGTAGGCACAGTATGTAGAAAGAAAATGCAAGCCTGGCTCGGACCGAGTCTGCTGAAATAATTAAGCCCCGGTTCAGTCACGATGCAACTGCTGCTCTACGCTGGACATGTTTTATTTCTGTTCGGTTCGTGCAGCATATTTATTCTTATCCTCGTCTCTGTCACGTCCATTAAAAATTCTTCACCTTTTATTGCCTTAGTTTGATCTTTTTAAATTTTATATCGGGCCGGATATTTTTATTAGCTCGGCACGGTCCAGCACGGCCCGCTTATATTTATCCTCGGCCCGGGCGGCCCGCTAAAAAATTTGGGAAATTTTCTTTTCATTTTGCCGGCTACAGACCAGTACTGTAGCATAATGAACACTTCAAGGTCGCAAGCCAACTCATCATGGCAGAAGTAATACTTTAGCTGCATAACCGCCTACTCTACCACCAGCGCTCTATCCGCATTGTACCTATTCTTATTTCTGATACGTAGGGATTTAAAAGAAAAAAATGTAGTTCTGAAGTCCTTTTTGGTGACACCCTGTATATACAGTAAACCCTCGATTTAACGGACCTCGGTTCAACGGACTTCGGATTCAACGGACTAATTAAAATAATAATAATAATAATAATAATAATAATTAAAAATTAAACAAAAATTAAAGTAAAACAAGCGGGTAAGTGTGATCGCAGATCGCACAGAGGGTTTCATTTAATATCCCTTTTAAAACACTTTATCCTTAAATTAACAAATCAAAATCGTTAATTTAAAATTATTCCCCTCTCCCTAACCTGAAATTCAATGCCCGTATTTAAAATTTTTATATTTGACAAATGTCAAATATTTATTTATCACTATTATTTACTGGAAGCCTCCATGATAAAACAGCTTCTAAAACGATGAAACACGCTTCGAAAAAAAAAAAAAAAAGTATTACTGCCCTCTCCCCCTCCCCTACTTGAGAATCAACACGCAACCCTCTTTTAAGCTTTTATATGTAAAAAATCAAGCAATGAACAACGACAAAGCATTTCTTTACTATTTTTAAAAAGCGATTTCTCGGTAAATTAAAAAAAAAATATTTATTATATCTGTGGCGACACAACGTCTCGTGATCAAATGAACGAAACCTTAAAAAAGGGAAAGAACACGAAACGCCGAAAGCGCGCGCTTTGATTCTCACTGCAGCGTGGTTTTCGTTCTAAGCATGCGCAATGATGCTGGCGACCTATGCGGCCATGTGATATGCTTTTCGTTCTATGAATGCATAAAAGTTGCATATGTGTAAATTCGTTTGTATTTCATTACCAATATTGTATTATTAAAAGTAATGTATTGTGTTTATATATACATAGACAGTAGTATATATGTCTATACAATATATATTTATGTATATATTGTATATATATATTATATATATATATGTAATTTGCACTGTAATAATATATGTAATTACAGGTACGTAATAATATATATATATGTACTATAATTATAACAAAATAATATTATAAATAGTACTCTGCGATTTAACGGACTTTCGATTTAACGGACACATCTTAGTCCCAATTAATCCGTTAAATCGAGGGTTTACTGTATTTCATGAAACAAAACTTGATAAAATGGAAGCTTTTAGAATGGTTGGAGGTGAAACATTGAGAGGTGCCCCATAACTCCATCCACATTTCAAAAATACATACAAATTTAACAGTCATAAAAATGTAACAATTGTGAGTACAGTTTGAAATCATAAGACGTGGTCAAATTTTTTATGCAAAAAAAAAAAAGTTCCGTGGGGTGTTTTTTTTTTTTTTTTTTTTTTTAATGTATTTGGTACTTACGCATTATTATTTCATGCCAGGAAGATTGATCGCCAAAAATGGTTGTCAGTCGCCAATTGTGTTCATAAGGGTAATTTAATGTACAATTAATAAATACATGGGGCATTCTCACAATCTTTTGACTTTTGGGGGGAAAAAATCAGACAAAATTAAACTTGCTAAACTAACATTTTAATCTGATAGACGAATGCCTTAATGATTCAAAATAAAGAAAAAATGGTCAGCAGCGAATTTTTTTTTTTTATTTAACTGAGGTTTGAGTTAAACTTGCGAGTTTAATTTTCCTTACCATTTTACCCCTATAACTTTTTATTTTCTTCTAAATTTTCACTTATAAATGAATTTGCATAGTACTCACATGACATTCAAATAAGAAATAATAACAATGTAGTACTTTTAATAGATAATTTTTGTGTAACATTGTCTTAAAGGGGTGTTAAAGAAGGGGCAATAAGGTAAAAAAAGGGAACGATATTCGAAAAAAGGGACGGTACGGATGGAACGGTAAGGAAAATTACCACCTATTTTTAGAAAAATCATGTTAAGACTAACTGATGGCCACACTGTTCATAGATTTTTAGAAACAGTTGTTAGCATTGGATTATTATTATTTTTTTTTTTTATTTTTTTTTTTTTTTTACCTTTAAAAGTTCAGGAATAAACCTTGGGGACGGTGAGACTACCAATAAAGCCACGGTGCTTGAAATTGATATTTAAATGCTGATTTAAATTCTACAGTAAATTTCCTGCCAAAGAATTTTAGACATTATTTCGCTAGCATACTTGTGCATGACAAAAAACTTGAAAAAAGTTCTGTGGCTGGATCTGAAAAGATTTTCTGTATAATTTAAGAAGAGGGATGGTAAGGAATCTAAAACCCAGGGACATAGTTTAAAAAATAATTACAACCCTAAAAATGTGTGCAGGTTAATTTTTAGCTACATATTTATATAAAACAATAGTTCCAGTTTCAGAAAAAAATTACATCGAATTATTTTTATTGAAACAATTTTATCGAGACAGCTCCAAACTTAAAAATCAGCATCAGAGACACGGGACGGTATAGGAGTTTTCCAGGTGTTTGGACCCCCAACATCGTCCAAAACTTATTTATCTCGTTAATATTGTTGTGAAATCATGCAATGGAATGTTTCCCAGTATATGAAATAAAAAAAAACACAAAAAGTGTATTAAAATAAAAATTATTATTCAGGGACATGGCAGTCAAAAGATTGTGAGAATGCCCCACATAACATCGTTAAAAAGGATAAATAAGATAAAAGTAGCCTAAAATAATACAAAGCGGTAATTTAGTATACGTTTATTAGATACATAACATCAAATTGACGGCATTTAGAAATAAATGGCGGATTGTTATGTCCACCAGAATGAATATAACATAAATATTATTGAATATAAATGTCTGTTTCAATGAATATAATACATTATATCTATATCTATGCTATATCATATTACATAGTTATAAACATATAAATACTTCTGCCACTGCGTTTAATATGGCAACTATATAATATTAATTATGCAGTTGCAACGAAGAAAGAAAAAAAGAGAGGATTACTTTAATTAATATTTTCGGCGCCATTGTTGGCGCAGTGAATCTGACCTAGTACGGATAATATGTAAGCATGCTTGAATGTCATGAACATTAATAGCGTCATCTATTGGTGAAATACAGTGGAACCCGGTTAAGACGCTCACGGTTAATACGCGATCTCGCTTAATACGCGGATTTTTTCCGACCCTTTGAACATCGCCCATAAGACTAATGGGAAAATATCACGTTTAAGACGCGAATGGTTATTACGCGATCCCGCTTAATACGCGATAGATTTTCTGTCCTTTGTGGCAAAAAATCACGTTTAAGACGCGAATTCATCGGTGAAAATGGGAATTCCTTTTTTCTTCTCCAGTGTTTCCAATTTTGCGGATTTTTTTATTCATACAAAAAACACTGTTTCTGTATACTAATATTTACTTTATTTAATAACAGATACTAATAGAAAACAGTGGTAGATATTTGAATAAAATAAAACCCTTCTAAATTAGCAATACTGCAATTGTCCTTTGATACCGTGTCCTAACATTCTTTGTATCTCGCTTCATGTATTATTTTTATTGTAGTAGAGAGAGATACATAGAGGAATTCGGGATACTGAGATACGTCATAAAATTATTATGATTATACCTGTTGTTAGTGAGTTTTTTTAAATCTACATTATATCGCTACTATGTTGTATAATGCATGTTATATACGAAAAAAAAAAAAAAAAAAAAAAGATTAAACAAATACGACTGCGGTTGTATAATTCTTTATGTTTTCGTTACTTTTTGCTACGCTAACAATATTTTTTACACAAAAATTAATAAGGGTAGTTTTTTTTCACATTAAAGAGATAGACAGATTACATTGGTACTCATTATCACAAGTACTAAATATGATTTTAACAACTGGATTATGCTTTAAAAATTTAATATTTTATTCCTTAAGTTAAAAAAAAAATTGTATAGCAGAAAAATTATTTTTGTTGTTTTATCTTTGGTTGTAACGTATTAACGACGATAAAGCCATATTTGAATACATATTTATTTTCAGTTATTATTCCCAGTCGGTCCTATAAAAAGATACATTGAGTAAAATTGAATACAATTAAATTTAAATCTAAATATACGTAAAAGACACAATTTTCGACCATAAATGAAAGCTCTAAAGTTCATTTAGACGATTATACGTGTAAGTAAGTCCACTTCCTGCAACATTATACAAATCACGTTTAATACGCGATCCCGCTTAATACGCGACTTTGGTCCATTCCCTTGAAACGCGTCTTAACCGGGTTCGACTGTATTTAACTATTTTTTTCTTTTGCCAAAAAAAATCCAACTCTGGCAAGTCTCATAGTGCAAACTGCACTCCGATGCGACAATTTGTATTGTTAAATTTTTACGAATTTTTGAAATGTGAACATTTATCGGATACCCTGTTCATCACGTTAAGTGGGATGTTAAATTAACATTACAGAAAATATTAAATGAAGTGATTCTGCTCTTTGTCTTACTCAAAACAGTCTCCTGCATTATTTTAAAATCTTGCGACTAAACAGGTTTTTATTTTTAGTCTAGGATTTTGAATTGGTTTCCTAATTTCATGAATGTGAATAAGTTAAGAGTATTTTATGTAAGCTAGTCTTCAACGGGAAAAGTTGTTGCATCACACAGCCGACAGTGTAATAAAGACGGAAATTTACAACACCCTGTCTTTTATATATTCTCAACTAATGCAGTTATAGTGCAGAAAAAGAAAAGCAATAGAAAAACAAAAATAGAATATTTCCTTACGAGTATGTTTACAGAGAAAAAAATTAATCTGACTTAAAATAAACTATAATAAATGAATCGGTAAGCTACTCATAAATAGAATTGTGAAATTCTATTCAAACTCTATTTTATAGTCTTCAGCAAAAATCGATTAGTATTATTTTCGATTTAAAATAAAAATCAAATGCCGGCAACGCTCAACAATATGCATAAATGAATATTCTGTATTAGCCGTCTTTACTCACGTATTTTTCAGACCATTTTTTTAATTACAAAAACTATAGCTTTTTGTAAACGTACGTTATTTTCCCCCCCTTTAAAAATATTGATTGATTTTCATTTTTGATTAAAAACATAGCATTACAAAAGAAATGACAACTTTTAAGACAAATATGGTATTTTAAACGTATGAATAAATATATATATTTTTTAAATGCTGTAAATGAATTATATTTATATAGTCTCTTTAATCCTTTATGCCCCGACGGTACTTTTAAGCAGGGCCGAAACTAAGGAAAGGGGGGGGGGGGCAGAGGGGCATGTGCCCCGAGCGCCAGAACGAAGGGTCGCCAAATGAAGGATTATACCTTTGGAATGGATCATTTTCTTCTGATAGACTGATGGCTTCCATTATTATGAAACAGCCATTATAAATGAAGTATTAGGTCAAGATGAAAGAGCAGTAGTAAAAAGTTAGAACTCTGATTTTCTAGTCAGAATAAGGGGGGGGGGGATGGCCATAACATTTTTTTTTCAAAATAAAGAAAAAAAATTATGGCTATTTTTTTCGTATGGGGCCCATAATGGAAGCCATCAGTCCATCAGAAGAAAATAACTCGGTTAAAACGGAAGCTCGGTTAAGCAGGACTCGGATAATCGGGACTCTACTGTATATTTCATTTTAAAAATGATCTTTAGAATATTTTTGTTGGTGTTCAGAGGGGAGTCATGACCCCCGTGACCTCCCCCTTTTATCCGTCATTGTAGATTACGTTGTTTAGTATTGCATATTTTATGATTACATATTTTTAATTTTAAAATAAGTCGGCTATTAGAAAATTAGTAAAATTCTCTCTATAAATATACTTTGCGGAATAGGGGGGGTTGACAAAATCCATGTTTGCCCCAGGTGCAAAAAAGGCTAGTTTCGGCCCTGCTTTTAAGTACCATTAAAGAAAATTTAATATAAAATTTATTTAATCCGTCTATTAATAAAAGTGCGTTTACCTTCTCATACAAAATACTTTGCTCGATCATATTTAGAAAGAACAGCAAACACAGTCGACGCTAAATGTTTTTTAAAGCGATTTTTTCTTGACCATCTAGATAATTTTAGCTTTTCTCTTTGAAACTACAAAAATCTTCCCAGTTATAGATAAGATCGCACTGCATTTATTTACATTTATTTTAATAGAATTGCGAGATTTCCATATCAGCATTTTTTCTTAATTAATTTAATTATCCTTGTAAGTATTTTGCAAAAAGTGTTGCACAAACTCTTGTCCGACAAAAGAAGATAAAAAAGAGGAGGAGGGGGGGGGGGGATTGGTCAATTAGAAAATGTATCCTTAAATTTCATCCAATTTTGATTTGTTATTGGAAAACTGATCAGAATTTCAAAACAAGATCTGAAATATGAAAGTAAATAAAAATCGTACATGAAATAATCATATTAGAATATAAGCGATTGTATAAGCTCTTTTATTCTGCCAATCCTTCACCTCTTGCTTTTATTTGTTTATTTATTTATTTTGTTTAATCATTTATGGAATTATAAAAATGTACTAACATTTTAACTATTAGTAGTAATAAATTATAGACTAGTAATTAGACTATTAGACTAGTAATAAATAAGTTTTTTTAGAATTCTAAATCAGTTTACGTGTTCAAAAGTGTTTGAAAAATGAAGCAAAAACAATAAGCAAAATAATTAAGCATGATGTTTAGTTTAAATAACCAATGTTAAAAATATTCCATTTTTAGCCCATCTTGTTTTGAAGAAAGAACTATTTATGAATAGCATTTTTTCCTTTTTCAAAAGACATTTTTTTTTAATCTTATCTGTGTGCTGAGAATGTCAAAGGTTTCCTGTGGGGGCAAAACGTTTCTCGAAAGAAACATCTAAAAGGCTACTAATTGAAGTGATTGTTCTTACAAGTTAGACATCAGAAATATCTGTCAAAGAAGAACATTTTCATGAAAAAAAGAACTATGAACTGATCGGTATATTTCTTTTAATATAAAGTACAGGTATAGGGTATACAGTCGTGCGAAAACAAAAGTAAACACAACAAATTAACGTAGAAAAAAGTTACAGGTACCAAACGATTGGTAATAAAGTCTACCTTTAAATGATGTATATAAAACTCGCTTAGGGGGCCATCTACATATAAAAACGAACCCAAACTTTTTTTTTCAGCAGCAATACCCAAGTTTGTCACCATAAATAAATTCTACACCTTTCAATTAGCCTAAATCCAAATTTTCATGAAATTCGTACGATTAGTTTCCGAGAAATTAATTATTTTAAAATTAACATATTTTAAGGGCTGTATCCAAATTGAAGTTTGGTACTCGATTAAAGAAGTATTACAGAATGACTACGTCAATTCTATTGATGTTTTATTTCTTGCCAATAGGACCATTTTACTCGCTTAATATGTTTTGACTATTGACAGCCCAAATATTTCAACAAAATGAATAAAATATATTTTTTCAAATTATGTATTTCTACACATCATAGACCCTTAAACCATCATTTTGACGCTTTTTAATGATAAGTCGAAAACTACTTGGGAAAAAAATTTGAAACTGAGATTTTGGGTAAAGCAGGACATAATAAATTTAAAGCTGTCAAAAAATTTGTAGGTTGCAATTAACAATTCTTTCGAAAATTAGTTTCATAATTCATATTATAAGATTTTTAAAATTACAGATTCAATGTATTTATGTTTTTTTTTTTTTTTTTTTTTTTTTTTTAAGTATTATAACCACACACAAAATTATCACATTAGGATTATAATTTCAGTGGATATGAATAAAAATATGAAAATGTAATTTAACATTAGAAGCTCTAATTTTTGAATGTTTATAATTCAAAGAATTATAATTATCAAAAAAATTCATAACTTTGCCAATTCTTAAGATATCAAATTCACTTAAGCTTATTATAAATCTCCTTAATATTATCTACAACGTTTATACTGACAAGTTTTTTACAGGACCAAGTCTTACCAAAAAAAAAAAAAAAAATTAAAACGAAAAACGAAACAAAATTGGCTGTTGAAGAAGAAAAAAATTCATAACTTCGTCAATTCACGAGATAGCCAATCCGCTTAAATTTATTATACATCTTCTCAATATTATCTATAACTTTCATACTGTCAGGATTTTGATAGGACCAACTCTTACAGCAAAAACAAACAAAAATAGGTGTTGACGAAAAAAATTATCGTATTAAGGGTGTACTCAAATCGAAACGGCTTATTTTCTGACTCATTTTTAAATTCATTTTTGCTCTCAAACGCATCCAATTGGCAGGTTTTCTTATTCAGAAACTATATAATGTGCTGTATTAGTCAATTTTTTGATAAAGGCAGAATACATATATTTTTTAAAAATGCTGTCAAAGTGAGTATTTTGAACCGAATTTCCCGAAGCGATAGTGCCGGGAAAAAAATGGTCGTACTGAGGAAATAATTGTTTGTAAATCAAGTTCTAATTAATTGAACGAAAAATAAAAACAGAGGTCGCTTATAAATATCTTCAGAAAATCACATCAGCAAGTTTCACGTTTTTACTTTTAAAAATGAGTCTGAAAATGTGTCAGAAAATTTCGAGTTGTTGAGCATGGGAAAATATTTTTTTGAATACCGCCTTAATATGATTCTGATAAAACCAGCTCTTACAGAAAAATGAAATAAAAAATTCGTCAGAAGAAGCCAGATAAAATTGTTAAACTGGATTTATCTCTAATCTTGATTCAGTTTTTGTTGGTGAAATTAGTACTTAACGTCGTATCTACCTCCGCCTGTAGGCCGAGCCGGTAGGGATTTTTTTAATCTGTTTCTAAGCTATATTTTTATTTTAGATTATTATGATGAAAAACATTTTAAAATAAAATTGCTATCCTCTCTGCCGTTTGATTTTTGCATCAAATAGTACTCGTAGTAATAAAATAAGTATAAAATTAAAAATAGTTTTAAAAGTCTATTTTATAAGAATTCAATGTTTATTTTTAAAATAACACCTCACCCGATTCATGTTGACCGCAATTCATGTTGTCCAAAAATCGTCCGTTACAATAAGTTAGTTTGGCGTGGGCTCGGATTATGGAAAGTTCACCACTTTGATTTACGCTTGCTAGAAAGCGCGGAGTGACCTTATTATATATATATATATATATATATATATAAAGTAAAAACGAAACCATTATAAGATCACTCCTGTGTCTGTTTGTCTGTCTGTCACAGCTATTTTACTCGTAAACTATGGGACGTGGTAAGTTCAAATTGGGAAAAGTAATACAGACTACTGACCCACATATTTACAGATACATTGACAAATATATTTAGGGAAAATGGAGAGGGTCTAATTAAGTTACTTGGAAAAAAAATATTTTCTTTGTATATCGTGTGCATCGTGTGAAATCTTTTGTAACGCTGAACTTAAAAATGCATTTCGTTTAATTTTAGATGATATATTTTCAGAGATATCGTCGAAAATGTAGTGCTCCCCCCCCCCCCTCCACTTCCTCTATTTTCGAATCTCCTGAAACTAAAATTATGAAAAAAGTTAGAGGTAGTAGACGTTAATTTATACCTTGCAAGAAAACTATAGCGATTGACCTAGGTCAGATGGTTTTCGAGAAAAGATAATTTTTCCGTTACACAGAAATTTCGATTTGCGGGCATTCAGCAAAGGTGTTGAGGAGCGCTAGAGGTACCTATGGTAGCAGAAGTATAAAAGAATTGTTGATAATTATTTTCGAAAAAAAATCGTTGGTAATTAGCCGAGATATTAACCCTTAAAGTGACGGACGGTTTGGACATACATAATGACAGGAGCGGCGTACTCTATGTACCGTTGGCTTTTAAAGCTAAGATAACAATTTTTAATGATATATTTGTGTAATGCAATGCCCAGTAGCAATATAAAAGCAATAAATGTCAAATTGTTAAAAACAGACTATAATTTAATTAGAATTAATCACATAAGTAAAGTACTATGGGATTCGCGACTAGTTTGCATTGAGTGGATTTCTCAATACGCCTCTCATGTCTTTAAAAGTTAATTAAAAACCTATTTGGAAAAACGCGGCACGGACCAACGCGTTGCAACTTTGCGACCTCCCTTTGAAGTGCGCTTAGCACAATGCCAAGTTCAAACTTTGAGCAAGGGTTTTGTTTTAACTACTCTGTAAAAAGAAAAGATTATTACTGCGCTGAATTTAGTTTTATGAAATGAGAAATGAAGTTTAAGTCTGCACTACTTTTATTCTCAGCACCGAATTAAGTTTACCATAAACAGGTTAGGATAAGATTAAAAAAAGAGTTATGTAGAATTGCAATATTTGATATTATTTATGATTCATATCGCTTTAAATTTTTATGGTATACCCATTCATACTTTCTAGCATATACAGTTATACTATATCCAACACTACGTCGCTTTTTACAAAGTCTTATTACTTTTTTAGCAAAGATTTTTTTTAATAATACAGTTAATAATTCATATATTTATTGTACGGAACCCCCTGAGTGCGAGTAATACACGCACTTGACCGTTTTATTATTATATTCTTTTTTTTCTACTTCTTATGGTTTAAAATATTTTATTGTTGCAGTTTCACAACCAGTGGGCATATTTTAGTGAGTGTAATTCAGTGCACAATTAACGTCATTCTTGTTGTAATCACAAAGAATATTTGGCGAGAACATTTGCCTGGATAACGGTTAAGTGCCTTAAAATTAATTTATTGATTAATAATTAAATTTCAAAAGTATTAAAATGCTTTATTGTTCTCGGAAACATACTCGTATGCACATTCTTTTTTTTAAAATTCTATTCTAGCCCATTACGAAAGGAGTGAAAAATCGTTACAAAATCCCTCTTTATATGTATCAACCAAGTTAAATTAAAAAGCCTAAAAAGCAACGTTAAAAATCCCCCCTCCCCTTCCGTAGACTAAATTAAAATACTTTCAGAAATAACTTCCCCAAAAAGCTTCTAAATATAAATATTTCATATTTCGTTTATTTTTAAGAGAGTTTGAGTATACACGAAGAAACAGTTTAACATAGGCTGCCATAATTAATTTTATTTCTAAATTTTTAATAACCCGAATTTTTCTCTTTTTGACATACATTACGTGATTTTTTTTCTTCTTCTGTAGTCGTTAAGCTTTGCGTTTTTGGCTTTATTTTTAGAATCTGTGTCAGTATTAACTTAAAACTTCCATTCGAGCGGAATTCTTTGAACAACCGCACGAACTTCCTAAATAGTATATTAATACTTAATACCTACTTCGTATTATTATACGAAATTCCTAAATACATACAATTAATTCATTTTTGACGTTACATTGGGTTTTTCTAACTGACTACCAACAAAGAAAGTTACATAATTCATTTGTATGTATGTTTGTTTATTTTTAGACGAAAGAGCATAATTTTGGAATTTTAGACGTGTGCTCGCATAATTTTGGATAATAATAATTATTATTATTTGTCAGAAAGGGTTCGTTTTGGTTGCTGTCAGAGTCCTGCGCGGGTTGGTTTGCAAAAGGAACGGAACCGAAAATTCTATTTAAAGTCAACCCGAACTCGACAGAAAAAATTTCGTCAAACTGAACCTGCACCGAAGCCGAATTGGAAGAAAATCCATTTTAACTACAATTATGGAATTACTTTTTTTTCTGTACCGTTCAGTTATTTTTACTATCAACAGAAAAATTTTTTACTCGATAGAAAAACTCGTAAAAAAACTTCAAACTGAACCTGAACCGAATTGGAAGAAAATTCATCCATATTTTAATACAATTATGGAATTACTTTTTATTATTTTTTTGTTTCGTTCAGTTATTTTTACCGTCGACAGAAAAAAAAATTACTCAACAGGAAAAATTTCGTCTGAACCAAAACCAAATTGGAAGAAAATGAAAATAAAAAATAATACAGTTATGGAATTACTTTTTATTTTTCTGCTTCGTTCAATTACTTTTACTCTCGACAAAAAAACTTTTTACTGGGCAGAAAAAAAAATCGTGAAACTGAACCTGAACCGAAGCCGAATTGGAAGAAAATCCATTTTAAATACAATTATGGAATTACTTTTTTTTCTGTCCGTTCAGTTATTTTTACTATCAACAGAAAAATTTTTTACTCGATAGAAAAACTCGTAAAAAAACTTCAAACTGAACCTGAACCGAATTGGAAGAAAATTAATCCATTTTTAATACATATACTCGTATGGAATTACTTTTTTTAAGTTTCGGCTTCGTTGAGTTATTTTTGCTGTCGTGAAGGTTAAAAATAAATATAAGTTATACTAAATACAGTGACCTTCCGTTATAGTGCGCATTTCCAAGGGAGACCATTTTTCGTTCGCACTAATCAAAGTCCGCATTAACCGATGTGCTTAACATTAATTATAATATGATGGGATAAACGAAATTTTTTGCATTAATCGGCGGTGCGTCTTAAGCGGAGACGCAGTAACGAGAGTCCATTATATCCAAAATATTTTTTTCAGCTTAGTTATTTCATTTTAGTCATTATCCTGGCATACAGATTTTTAAAATATTTTTTCCTCTTCACAATAAATGCTGTCTTGAAATGCTGGTTTTTTCACTTTTTCTATAGAGTTTAAACAATAACAAAGAAAGAAAAAACATATACAATGAACTCCCGTTAGTGCGAACTTCCAAGGGAGGCCATTTTTCGTCCGCATTAAACGAAGTCCTCATTAAACGATGTCCTTAACATTAATTAGGATATGATGAGAGAAACCAAATTGTCCGCATTAACTGGAAGTACGTATTAAGCGGAGACGCATTAACGAGAGTCCACTGTATATTGCACATTTGTAGCCTTTTTTTTTTTAATATTAAAAAGTTGTCAGTTTTGCAATAATGACCCATTTAGACGCTCACCTATATTTTATCTGACCTAATTTTTCTGGCATATATAAAAATAAATTTTAGTTAATTTAAAACAACATCGCAGCATACATAAAGGAAAACCACAGATTAAAAAAAAAAAAAATTCTCTTTATTGACTTATTTTTAGTACCAGGGCGCAATTTTTTCGCGTAAGCTAGATAAATGGCGCCCTGTGTATTTTGGTTGTCAGGGTTACCTAGAGCTCAACAAGTTGTGGATAACTGAGGAGTATAAAAATAAGTATGGAGATATTCATATTTTCTTTGTAGTGGGACAACCGCAAAGAAAAAAAGTTTTGGCATTTTTATGTGTGGATGTTTTATCTAAGGGTTTATTAATTTTGCAGGATTAACTACTAAGCAAGAATTTCCTTGCTTTGTTCAGTGCTGACTTTATTGACTTATTTTTAGTTCCAGAGCGCAATTTTTTCGCATAAGCTAGATAAATGGCGCCCTGTGTTTTTTGGTTGTCAGGGTTACCTAGAGCTCAACAAGTTGTGGATAACTGAGGAGTATAAAAATATGTGTGGAGATATTCATATTTTCTTTGTTGTGGGACAACCGCAAAGAAAAAAAGTTTTGGCATTTTTATGTGTGGATGTTTTATGTAAGGGTTTATTAATTTTGCAGGATTAACTACTAAGAAAGAATTTCCTTGCTTTGTTCAGTGCTAACTTTCAGGACTTCGAGCCATATTATTTTTTATTCCAATTATCTTTCCCGGTTCAGTTAAAATTAACTATTTCGTTTCTTTGAAAATAATGCTTTCTGTTCAGTTCCAAGTTTTATTCCATTAAAAACCGTTTTCGGTTCTGTTCCGATTCGTAGCCCTTATTTCATTAAATCGTCAAAAGATGCAGTATAAACTTAAGGGCTCATTATTTTTAAAACGTGAAAAATATCCCCCCCCCCCCTATTTATTAAAAATTTATACAGGGTGTCCCCGAATTCATGGGCCAAATTATAAGGGAAGGTAAACTACACATAAAGAAGCAATTTTGGTATAGCAATGTGGGGTCGGAAAGGAAAAGTTAGTATACATGAGTATACAATTAATGAATCTTTACAAAATTTAGAAAATGTCAAACAAACTGTTCATGAACAATTTAATTCAGTAATTTCGTTGAAAAAAGAAAAGACAAAACTACATTATTGACATTTTTATATACATGCCAGAGTAGCTCAGATTAATAAATACTTTCATTTTTAAATTTCCTTCATGCTAAATGCTCCATATTTAATACATATGTTCTTTTTTTATTCATACTCTTACATACATCTGGCACATTTGCAACCACCTTATGCACTTTATTACATCTTACAACATACATATATACTTACATACGATAACATTTAAATCGTAACTGGAGACATGAATTTTCTTACGCGTTCGGAGATGTAATGTTATTTACCTTTTTTGTCTTTTGTAAACAGCATTGGAATTTTTTTAGAAACGCAATATATTCTGGAAATCATGTAATGATAAAAGAACTACTTGTCGGTACTGGGTAATGATTTTATTCAAGGACAAAAAAACCCATGATAATCAGACCCAAAGAACAACGCGGAGTCATTCTGACTCCCGTCTCCAGTTACGGGTTAATATATGCAATAAGTATGATAACTTTTTTTCCAATTAACGAAAATAATGGTGATTAATGATTTAATTTTAATAACGTTGTTGTCGATTCTACTAAATCATAATAAATCTATTAGGTTTATGCAAATGACGGTAGCAGTCAGGGTTTAAACAAGACAGCTAAAATTTTAAAGGCTTCTCCCACTTCATTTTTTTGGCTAAAATTGGCCTTTTTGTTTGGCCAAAAGTGACTTTTAAACAGGGAAGTATTTTAATTATAAGCTGAACATTTTCAAGTGATTTTTTTAAATTTAAAGTGTTAATTTAAAAGATATTTTATTGAGTTAGAATTTAATAAATACCATAATTTCTGAATAATGAAGACATAAATATTGGAAAAACACATACATGGAGCTGCTGATGGTTTGTCGTCAGAATTGCAAATACGTCAGCTACATTTCAAAAAAGCATGCCAATTACTTTATTTGGTTTACACTAACCCTAAACACGTTAAAAAAAAGTATTTTGCTTTAAATAATGAAATATTTTAGCAACAAGTATTTCCATACTTTATTTTAACAAGTTTTATTTTGAAAAAAATTTTTTTTAAATATTGTTCTTTTTTTTTCTACACTTTGTACTAAAATATCCTCAAATTAGAGGCGATTTTAATGCATGTGGAGAATAGTACAAGGTCTGCACAGGACCGGGCGACTAATTTTCATTCACGGACACGGGCCGTTTTCACTCTGTCTGGGCTGAGCCAGGCCCAGGCCTTACTTTTTTCTGAAGGCTCGGGCATAACTTTTTCCGGGCCAGGTTTTACTTTTTTCTACAGACTCGGGATGGGTCACACTTCTTTTTTCCCTGCCGAGTGGGACTTTGACTGCATTCTTCCTAGAGTTTTACACGGGCATAATTTACAGGTCCGGTCCCGACTCAACCTGTATAAAACACATTGGCCCGGCACAACCTGACCCGTGCAAAAATCAGTAAAATTGGCTCTGGCCCTGCAATTTTTGCAAAAAATGCGTATATTTCTAAATCGCCATTATTCAGGAATTAAAATTTTACTTTTATTCTTTTTAAAGAAAAATACCTGATTTTCTAGGCAATAAAGTTAAAGTACAGTAAAACCTGCGTAAAGAACCTGTGTAGGACGTAATCTTGTCTTAAACGGGAAAAAATTGTTGATCATTGCAAAATTAATCTTATTATGCGTGCTAAAATAATATAATGCATTTAGACGATGTACCTGCTAAGAAGGGATAACTGTCTGTAACGAATTTTTCTATGCATTTCCGTTTTAGAAGATTTTACTGTATGACATTTTTCAGTCTACAAGTCATGTAATATTGATTAATGATATTAATGCTAACTCAGATACTTACATAGAAATAGAGAGATTCATTAAAAAATTAAATATAATTTACATGGACACAGGCAGAAATAAATCTAGGGAAGGGCAGTATTTTCATTTTGGTATGGGTCTGTACTTCGCAGCTCTGCTTATATTTTTAAAAATGAAGGCCATAAACATGAGAAAAAAAAAGCTAAAGTACATACTTTTTGTCAGAACTCTTCGTAGAAGGCAATTTTTAAGGACATCGGCATAAAAATCTGATTTGTAGAAATTCAGTCGGGCCGGGCCTTGTACCTACCGGGCTGAGCACAGGTCACGACTTTAGCTTTTATACCGGGGCGGGCTGGGCTAATAAATTTTTTTTGTACGGTCCGGGCATGGATCGGGCCGAACTTTTAGCTTTTATCTCAGACCGGGCCAAAAACTTTTTCCTACGGGTCGAGACGAACCCGGGCCTAGATATTTTGGTACGTGCAGACCTCTACATACTCCTTCCTAATTCCTCTTTCAACATTGATCGTTGTATTATTGAATCTCTCTATATGAACTTTTCTGGAATAAGTTACGAAATCGCTTATTAGCAGGAAAACTTTTTAAATATGTCATTTTTATAAGTCATCGGAATCCACTATTTACTAACTAAATATCGATATATCATACAATTTCATTTTTAAATACACATAATTTATTCAATTTTAAAATAGCAGTATATAAAAATAATGTTTTCTTTTTGGTGTGCGGTGTTTTGTCGTTTAACTAATTATAATCTTTAAAATGTATAGCATATGTGGAGTTATGTAATATTAATTTCAAAACACCAAATTGAAGTTTAACTGAATGCATTTGCCTCAATTATATATATGTATAATTTTCTTTTAGACATTTTACCTTCATAGTTGCATTCTAGCAGTTTTAATGTCTATTTACTCGTATTTGATCATATTTAATAGATGTTTATAGATTTTTTAGTAGAAAGCATTTATAAGTGCATTAAAAAATAATACAACTCTTATGTAAATTAAGTTTAACCACCTTAAAAAAAGTAATAAGAGCTGTCTTTTTTTCAATTAAATCCGACATTGTTTAAATTGGTTACCGCCCCCCCCCCCCCCCAAAAAAAAAGAAAGCCGGCCAAACCCCCATTTTTTCTGTTTTTGCCTAGCTAAAATTTGATCACTCTAGCAGTAATTGATTTATTTTTATTTAAAATAAAATACCAAATTCAAATGAATCAGCAATCCTCCACAGTACAAGAATGGTTACTTTCCACGATAGGAACTTTTTTTTTTACCGTAAAATAGTTCTCAACTTTTCAATTGCAATTGAAAACGACCAGCAACTTTTTCGATTAAATATTTTACTTCAACATTAAACGTACCCCAAATTTGAAGTTATTTCTTGAAAGGAAGAAAAAATATTGCATTTCCCTTTCAGAAAATCCTCCAAGTCTCTTATAATGGCACAATATATTTTCATACTAACGTTCTTCCCTTAATCTATGCAGTAAATTTCCTATTCATATAAATTATGAAAGATTGCATTATATGTACTAGTTATAGTTCTATCAGAAGTAAATCCTTCTTGAATTATCGGAGCAATAAGTTTGTTTTCTTCGACGCGTTCTGTGTACCTCTATCGTGATGTTGTTTTACGTAAATGGCATATAGATCACTTAATTTCCAATCCTCTAGAGATTTTTATAGCGAGATTTTATGTGAAAAAAAGTCATTATATGGATGCAAATAGGAATTGGAAATCCTAGGTCTTACTAAAGAAGTTAGGGAAAATGGGACAGAAGCGCAAATCTTATTATCCATGCAGTTCAGTAAATGAATTGCAAACAAGTGCTAGTATGCACATTTTATATATTTATTAGTAATTAAAGTTTTATGATACTCTATCCTAAATTATTGTTAGAATAAACATCATATAACGTTATTTTATCTATATTATTTCTTAACATTAACTTAAGGTATGTAACATGTTACTTTATTGGTAAATACAAAAAAAAAATTATTTTTAATGAATTGGTTTGGTGTATATTTGACTTACTATGTTAATTTGAAAAATAGTCATTGACGGATATTTAAATTAAATAGTGTTTAAGTAATGTTTATAATTTAATTTATATATAGTCTAGATCTAAATGTCTCAATAATTTAAATTTAATCATATATGCTGTATATTTTATTTACACACACACACACATATATATATATATGTATATATATATATATATATATATATATATTTCATTAAAATTTAAATTTACTTTTACAATTTAAAATAAATAATGAGAAAAACTCAAAGCTAAAAATTTAGGTTTTTCTATATGTTTTATAGTCATTAGGTTTTGTTTTATGAACTGCAAAATACTTATCACAGATAACAAAACAGATATTAAAATCTGAATATTTGATCATTTTTTCCCACAGATAATTAAATGTGGTGGATGGATTTGCGAATGTTAAGTCTTTTTTTCTTTAATAATATCAATAAATAAACATTAAGAGAAATTGTTTTGATAACTAGCAGACCTGCCAACCTTTGAAAATGAGAAATCGTAGCACCCAAAATTCAAATTAATCTACAGATTGGTTGGTTGGTTGACGAAATTTGTTTTTCAGTGATCCTTTGACCAAATTTGCGTTTTTTTCACGATCCTTTGAAGAAACATGGGTTTTTTTCTACGATCCTTTGACAAATTCCCGTTTTTCTTTTGGCGATCGTTTGACGAAATTCGGATTTTTCCCCCTCGATTCTTTACGAAATTTGCGTTTTTTCTGCGCCCCTTTGGAACAATTTGCGTTTTTTGCGATCCTTTGACGAAATTCGCGTCTTTTCCGCGATCTTTTGACGAAATTCGCGTTTTTTCGCGCTTCTTTGACAAAATTTGCGGGGTTGTTTTTGCGATCCTTTGACGAGATTTGCGGATTTTTTTCACGATCCCTTGAACAAATTTGCGCTTTTTTCCGCGATCCTTTCACGAAATTCGTGCTTTTTCGCGATCCTTTGACGATGAAATTGACTTTTTTTCTGCGAGTGATTGACGAAATTGTTTTTTTTTTTCGGCGTGTGTGTTTTTAGCAAAAAAATCGTAGTTTTAGACCGATTTTCGTAGCATCACAGTTTTTAGCTCCACATCGTAGAAACTACGATTTTTTCGTAGCAGTTGGCAGGTCTGTAACTAGTGATGCTTTCATTTGTATTATTTCAAGAGCAATGGAATTTGTTTAAATATTTATATTGAAAGGTAGTATGAAACTAAGATTAGAAGATTAAAGTTTAGATTGTGGTCGGTAAATGTTAATTTACGAAAAATGAAACTGTCTTAACCCCTTGAGGGGCAAGTAATTGCGTTACTGTAATGTCGAATTCACACCGGAATCTTTCAAAAAATTTATTGCAAAATATGGAAAAGCAATTTTATGACTTCTTCCCACCAAAGTTAGAAAAGTAAAATTCAATAAATTTTTTATGGTGCAAATCTTCATTAGTCGTAGGTGGGATATAATATATATCCTCATAGGGTTAAATTATAAAGAGATGGATTTTTTTCTTCTTAAGGATTAATCATATTTAAGGCTGGCGTATCACAGTTGTGGTTTATTCTAACAGAGCGAAAAATGTCGAGAACAGGGATCGAACCTGGCTATCTTCGCTACTAACTATTAATGCAGTATTATTAATTATTACTGAATTATTTCTTCTCCCATTCCATTCCACTTCAGAGCAAGATTTTTATTTTATTTGCATTAGTTCGAATCTTAGACATCGAAACATATCATTCTGATATCGAAATTGTAATTATGTTCGTGTACCATTAATAAAATGGGACATAACGGATGTCCCCATCTGGGGACACAGGGATCGAGGAAGTTAAGCTAGGAGCATGGTCCAAATCAGCGAGAGGGTTAATTTTTTATTCTTACTTATCTACGAAAAAAAAAAATGTTTACCTAATTCTTTCTAATAGATAAATAAATAAAATACTAGAGAATTACTATATTTATTTCATTTATCAAATCCAGTCATGTCAATTACATGTCATACTATAGGAGGACGTGAGTTTCAAAACTCGCCTTATTCAAAATTTAAAAAATCGTGTTTTCTCTATCAATCTATTCTATTAGTAAACCTGCACCGAAAAAACACAACAATCTGGGGAAAAATTAAAAAAAAAAAAAAAAAAACTTGTTTTATCTTGTATTTCTGCAGTTGAAAAATCTTGGTTTACAATGAAAACCAATGGACCGAGAGAATTTTCGCGATTTCCTAAAATTTGATTTTTTGGATAAAGCAAGTTTTGAAACTCACGTCCCTCATCATACAGGGTGTATCTAAACTCTTGGGCAAAACTTTAAAGGGTGATAGTACACATCAAGACAAACAATATTAAATAGGAAACTAAGGATATCAAACGTCTTCCGAAGAAGATAGGCGCCTTTAAAGTATAGGGTCCAAAATTTCAAATGATTATAAAAAACAGAAAAATTGGTCGATTCGTTTGCGGTTTTCACTAAAACTATTCTTTATGTCAGTATTTTCTCGAAAATAAATTTTAAAGATACAGTTCAAAAAATGACGATAGAGGGCGTTTTAGACTTTGGAGTAACCAACAACTATTTTTTACCGTTATTTTTTGTATCTCATTACATGCTTTCAAAAGCTTAGACTTAAACTTAAATTTTGAGCTCAAAATCTGAATCGTTGGGAGTGGTTAAGTAGCGCAAACTGAACTGTGTTCAGGAGTTAAAATTTCAAATGATTATAAAAGACGGAAACATTGGTCGATTCGTTTGCGGTTTTCACTAAAACTATTCTTTATGTCAGTATTGTCTTGAAAATAAATTTTAAAGATACATTTAAAAAATACCGATAGAGGGCGCTTTAGACTGGAGTAACCAGCAACTATATTTTGCCGTTATTTTTTGTATCTCATTACATGCTTTCAAAAGCTTAGACTTAAACTTAAATTTTGAGCTCAAAATATGAATCGTTGGGAGTGGTTAAGTAGCACTAACTGTACTGTGTTCAGGAGTTAAAATTTCAAATAGTTATAAAAAACGGAAAAATTGGTCATTTCGTTTGCGGTTTTCACTAAAACTATTCTTTATGTCAGTATTGTCTTCAAAATAAATTTTAAAGATAAAGTTAAAAAATACCGATAGAGGGCGCGCTTTAGACTTTGGAGTAACGAACAACTATTTTTTGCCGTTATTTTTTGTATCTCATTACATGCTTTCAAAAGCTTAGACTTAAACTTAAATTTTGAGCTCAAAATATGAATCGTTGGGAGTGGTTAAGTAGCACTAACTGTACTGTGTTCAGGAGTTAAAATTTCAAATAGTTATAAAAAACGGAAAAATTGGTCATTTCGTTTGCGGTTTTCACTAAAACTATTCTTTATGTCAGTATTGTCTTCAAAATAAATTTTAAAGATAAAGTTAAAAAATACCGATAGAGGGCGCGCTTTAGACTTTGGAGTAACGAACAACTATTTTTTGCCGTTATTTTTTGTATCTCATTACATGCTTTCAAAAGCTTAGACTTAAACTTAAATTTTGAGCTCAAAATATGAATCGTTGGGAGTGGTTAAGTAGCACTAATTGTACTGTGTTCAGGAGTTAAAATTTCAAATAGTTATAAAAAACGGAAAAATTGGTCATTTCGTTTGCGGTTTTCACTAAAACTATTCTTTATGTCAGTATTGTCTTCAAAATAAATTTTAAAGATAAAGTTAAAAAATACCGATAGAGGGCGCGCTTTAGACTTTGGAGTAACGAACAACTATTTTTTGCCGTTATTTTTTGTATCTCATTACATGCTTTCAAAAGCTTAGACTTAAACTTAAATTTTGAGCTCAAAATATGAATCGTTGGGAGTGGTTAAGTAGCACTAACTGTACTGTGTTCAGGAGTTAAAATTTCAAATAGTTATAAAAAACGGAAAAATTGGTCATTTCGTTCGCGGTTTTCACTAAAACTATTCTTTATGTCAGTATTGTCTTCAAAATAAATTTTAAAGATAAAGTTAAAAAATACCGATAGAGGGCGCGCTTTAGACTTTGGAGTAACGAACAACTATTTTTTACCGTTATTTTTGTTTCTCATTACATGCTTTCAAATGCTTAGGCTTAAATTTTGAGTTCAAAATCTGAATCGTTGGGAGTGGTTAAGTAGCGCAAAATGAACTGTGTTCATGTGTTGAAATTTGAAAACTCCCCTGAAGACAGTTCAGTTTGTGCTACTTAACCACTCCCAACGATTCAGATTTTGAGCTCAATATTTAAGTTTAAGTCTAAGCATTTGAAAGCATGTAATGAGATACAAAAAATAACGGTAAAAAATAGTTGTTGGTTACTCCAAAGTCTAAAGCGCCCTCTATCCGCATTTTTTGAACTCTATCTTTAAAATTTATTTTCAAGAAAATACTGACATAAAGAATAGTTTTAGTGAAAACCGCAAACGAATCGACCAATTTTTCCGTTTTTTATAATCATTTGAAATTTTGGACCCTATACTTTAAAGGCGCCTATCTCCTTCGGAAGACGTTTGGGACCCTTAGTTTCCCATTTAATATTGTTTGTCTTGATGTGTACTATCACCCCTTAAAGTTTTGCCCAAGAGTTTAGATACACCCTGTATATGTGAGTTGAAAGTTTGGTTCTCAAAACACACTCATCCTAGCAACAAGATGTATTAGCAAAGTTCTCACAGGAAATCTAATGACGTAAAGCCCAACCCAACAATTATGTGCTGAGGCATTAACTTTTTTATAAATCTGGCCTGGGAATAATATGAGATTTTAAAGGTACAGATGCGTTGGGTTGGGTTTGAACGGGATAAGACGTCCCGCCCACAAATTCACAAATGCCGTCAAGCGCGCTGGGACGTTGAGTAATTGTGAATTTGCATGCCGCCCCGTTTCCAGCCCCGACGACAATTACGGCCGTAGTATCAACCGATGCCTTTTATTTCCCCGAACTCCCCTTAATTTTAATGTACAAATAATGTAATTATTTTGTATATATCAGTAACCTATATTCATTAAACTATTATTGCCTATTAGCCCTGGAATTATTATCTAACATATATATATATATATATATATATATAATTTATCCAGTTCAAAAAAAAAAATCCTCTCTTCATTATGACATTTACATCTGTTTGGAATTTTTACATCCGAATCAGTCGCTGTTGTAATAATAACAATGAATAAATACGTCAAAGAAAAATCATCCCCTCTTGTTATTCTTTTTGATTTCCACTTATTATCGACTTCATACAAAGTATAATTCAATATAGCAAAGTCTAATTATTTTGTATATTTTTTATGCTGGCCCGCACATAGTTTTTGAACGGATGCTCCATTTCATAATTATTACCTTTCGTGCACGTACTTCCAACCTCTTGTTCTTTATAGAGGAAATTTCAGTTAAAATTTTCTCTAATCCTTAATTTCATTAAGAAGTTTATGTATACTTTGGAAGAGTGTTCCCTTTTTTATTAATTGATAAAATATTTTTGATCAAATTAGTTAAATTTTACGTACAATACTGAACAAATATTTCAACTGATACATTATATTCATTAAAGCAGTTATAAATTGAAAGTAAAGTTTGGTAAAGCTTAAAGTAATATTGCTACCTGTTATTTCATTAAAAATTCGCAGAATAAATGGTTTCGGATTTTCTTTAATTAAATTAAACTGTAACACGCTTTTTAAAAAAAAAATAAACAATAAAGAATTTCTACTTTCAGATGTGAACTTTTATGTTTAAAAATTTTGATTTAATTAGATCATAATATTTGTTCGTTCATTTAATCATTTTCCGGCTGTGTTGTGGGAAGAAAGTGACACCCACGCTGTTCAGTTCATCGACCTCTGTATCATTGTTCGCTAAATGTTATTTCTGTTTCGACCTTGTATTGCTTAGGCACTTTTAAACCATGGATTAACTTTTATCAAATCTGTCCATCCATATTTTTCTTTATCTGTGTACAGGTAAGCTTGAAATGTGCTTGTATATTCGTGTGCGCATAACCAAGGTATAACACTTTTTCTCATACATAAAACTTCCCCTTGTTTTTAAAATTGTTTTTGATTAATACAGTGTGACCTCGAATATTGGGCATTCAGAAATCCGGCATCAAAGTTATCTTCCAACCTTCTTTTTTATATACAGTAGAACCTCTTTTATCCGAAACTCTTTTAACCGAAACTCTCGGTTAACCGAAATCCATTTTGAAAACTTTTTTTTTTAACTATCACATTACTTGTGTGAAAAATCGATTTTGAAAGCCTTTTTAGGTGCGTTCGTAATTATATAAATACGTAGCACCTATAGTCGTCGTTCAGTCCGTCCGTCCGTCTGTCCGTCCGTCCGTCCGTCTGTCCGTCCGTCCGTCCGTCCGTCTGTCCGCATGTAACAGAGCAAAAACTACCCAACCGAATGGTCTGAAATTTCAAATATATGATTGTTGCAAAATTTTGTCGAGCCATTTCAAATTTTATGAAAATCGGATGTATAGTTTAATTACAGGGACAGTCAAAAGTTTTTCTTTACATTACGGCCAATGGGAAAAATTATTGCAAGTGCATTTTAATGATATTACAGCCTTCCGAATGGTCTGAAATTTTAAAGATATAATTGTTGCAAAATTTTGTCGAGCCATTTCAAATTTTAGGAAAATCGGATGTATAGTTTAATTACAGGGACAGTCAAAAGTTTTTCTTTACATTACGGCCAATGGGAAAAATTATTGCAAGTGCATTTTAATGATATTACAGCCTTCCGAAGGGTCTGAAATTTTAAAGATATAATTGTTGCAAAATTTTGTCGAGCCATTTCAAATTTTAGGAAAATCGGATGTATAGTTTAATTACAGGGACAGTCAAAAGTGTTCCGTTACATTACGGGAATGGGAAAAAATTATTGGAAGTGCATTTTAATGATGTATCAGACTATGCACTTTATGAAGTGCAAAAAATTATACATTCAGTACAATATGGGGTGCAAAAAATAATTATAAAACTAGTTATAGTACGAACGCACCTCATTTGCCACGTTTGACGAGCAATTTCCAACTTGTTTTAATTGTTATTATCATATTTCTTGTATGAGAGCGGTACTTTTCGAATTTTGAGTACATATAAATATTTTCAATCCCCTTTTAGTCCTTTGAATCTAATTTGAGCTCTCGTAAACTGCGGAGTGGGACGAAGAAAACGAACAAATTAGCAATTCTGAAGCTATTCAATGTTTTGTGAATTCAATGTTTGGCATGGCCTGGAGCAGCAGGAAGACTGTGATACTGGCGAACTAATAATATTTAAAAACTCCGTGATAGAGCTTCAAAGCAAAAGCAATCGAAACTGCGACAAACAAAACATTTTTTTCAAAACTTGTGATATATGTAAAAGGTTCTTAATTTCAAAATTAAAATTCAGGTAATTTATTCTTGTTTCTATTTTGCTATTGCTTTTTTTTATTGAGCACTTGTTACCATAATAAGAAATATTCCATATATTTCTCCTTAATCTTAAAATTGGAGTATTCTCGATTATCCGAAAATTTCGATTTTCCGAAAGATGGCGGGTCCCAATTATTTTAGATAATCGAGGTTCTACTGTACTTCCAACTTACGGGAGAAAGTTAAACAGCAATTGTTCACGAATTAAAACTTAGAAATTGAAAGCGATGGATTAGCGGACAGCGAGATCGCTGACACTGTGCTTAAGTAGAATCGCCGATAATGCTGGTAGCAGCTTAATTGAACGAGGACGTGGAGTCGGTATAAGAAAAGGTGTCGCTGGAAAAATGCATAAATTTGACTGGAAATATAATATCTGCTTAGCAGGAACAAAACTGTGTTTCCGAAATCGATATTCTTCACTTTGGTCGGGAAACTTATACAAAATCAAAGAAAAACTTGTTAAAGAACTGGCAAAAAACTTGAAGTAAAATAAAATTGACAACGATATTTCGGAAATTACATGAGAAAAAAATAACTTCACTGTTTATTAGATTTTTTTTCTTTTGTAACATGGTTTTTAATATTGAATTTTTTCTTTTCTAACATAAATATCGCTTGGCTACGTGTTAAATTATGAATAAAGGCATAATTAAAAATATCGAAAATAATTTTGATAATTCTTTCAGTATCCGGAATTTTCAAAAATCCGGCTTAGTCTCGATCCCGACGATGCTGGATTTTCGAGGTTATACTGTATTTTTAATGCTCCCCAACATAACTACAAAGTACGGCAAAATCTGCTAAGACGGGATCTCAAGGGAAAATTCCTTTTAGAAAGGTTTTCGTCATAGTAGGTACACCACCGCCCTTTTTGACTGAACTGTATTCTTTCGCCATGACCATGAAACTTTCCGTTTAAGGTATCCAGATCCACACACCTTTGAAACGTCATTTTCAATCAAAATATCGATTTTTCATTTTTGCATTAATATTAAAATTGAATCTTTTAACTGCCGAATTATGCTTAACACGTTAAGCGCCACGTCAGTCACCGATGACTGACACTAAACTTTCCGTTTAGAACTCTTCATTCACCGATGACTGACGGTCTAAAATATGATATAAAACTAAAAATATATATATTGTTTTAAGTAATTACTGAAAATGTATTTAAAATTTAATTACCTTTTATTTATTACAGGATTATACTTTCTTAAAAATTACTTAAAACATTGTAAATTTTTCAGCTTCAGTGTCAGTCAACGTGGCCCTCAACGTGTTAAATTGTGTCTATATCTCAGTTAGAACCAGAGCTACAGCAGTTTTAAATTTACAGCTATTTAGAGCTTTTCAATTATATTTAAAAGTTATTTTTAATTTTTTCTCAAAATTAAGTTTTTTAAATTCTTACTATACGCAAAACATCCTAAAGCAAAAAATTATGCATGAAATGCCTTGAAATTTTTTATACTTCTTTTACAAATGTTTATTGTGGGAATAGACTACACTGATGTTAATATATGAATTAGTTTTATATTTACAGTGGTATAAGTGACAAAACTGCAACGAATTTTACAAATTTTTCATTACATCAGTACTTCGACTGTCACAGCATCTGAAATATCGATGCTAGTATAATGTGAATAGTCTATGTCCTAGAAAAAGTTATTCTCTTTATTACGCAATTTACAAAATCAATACATTGTTTTGTTTTGAGTTATCGTGTTTTCGGAGTTGTCAATTTTTCACATAATTTTGAGTATTTTTCACTTAATTTTTTTTTCCTGTATGATTTCTAAAATATTTACACATTTTTCAAAGTTTTAACTTAAATGTCACCATAAAAATTGCTACAAGGAGAACATTTCAAAAAATTCAAAAAACCATCTCCGAAGATGTGTGGATACCTTAAAGCAAAGGACTCTGATATAGACAGATGTCATAGCCAGGAATTTATGCATTATGAAATTGATGTTGCAAAAAAAAATGTGCATTTGTAACCTATGAATTTGTTTTTACAGAAATCGATTTTTGAAAGCTTCAAATATGCGAATCCAAAATTTCAGTTCATTCCGCTAAGTAATCTTTGATTATGCTTAAAAAAAACTACCCGCATTGCAGTTGACTTGAAACTATTTACAAGAAAGAAAAATCATGTATAAAGCATAAGTTATGAAATACTTTCCGCCCCGTTAATGAATAATAAATGCTTTGCACTCTATCTTTTACAGAAAGCATGTTAACGTCTATTTGCACGCTTTTTGTTTCAACACGAAAAAGAAACACTGTTAGCTAAGGTGTTTCTTTTTAGTGCTGAAACAAAAAGCGTGCAAATACACGTTCATCTGACATTAGCCTAAGTGTACCTCATAAATGTATATCAATTACCTTATGTTTGAACTAGTAACATAATTAAAATATATTGCAAACGATTTTTCCCCATAGATGTTCCATAAAGTAGCAGAATTCTTTTGAGTGTCTCTGTAAACGAACTATTAATGCTACATACTTCGTTTTCAATAATGAATATGCCATAGTGAATCTCAGTAACGTAGAAGTGGAAGTATATTTCAGAGAGTTAAAGCGCAGAAAGACGAAAGGAATTCATAAACACTTTTCAAATATGTTGAAAAGTGTTAAAATGAATTTAACATTGGAAATTTAAAATTTTACGTCTGCATAATTCCTAAACTTTTTTTTATTGGGTGTTTTCTCGTTTGGTATCTTAAATGAAAATTTAAATGAAAATTCAGATCTAATGTCAAAATTCGGTGTTGGTATTGAAAATTTCAAATTTTATTGCAAATTCAATATGGAGGGAAGCTTATTTTTTTAACATAAATTTAAAAAAACATAGTTCCAAATCAAATGGCTATTTCCGTTTTTCTTTGAATCTATTTGGTGATATCTTTTTTTTTTTTCCCCTCTCTTTGGACCTACTGTACATACGTCTTTAAGCAAGAATGGTAGTAGCCTAGTAGCCCAGAGACACTCACCAGCTAATCGTAATCCAATGGCGGCGTTCTTTTGAAAATTATCTTACGCATTTTAATATTTTTAAATATATTTATTTTTCATTTTGTATAGGGGTACCTGTGGTCTATGCCTAACGAATATTTTTGTATTGTTACGATTTTGGTTGCAGTCTTCCCCCACCCCCGTCAAGGACACGTTGACTTTCGGAGCCGGTTAATTTTCGTCTCTGCTTGTGTATAATAAGTCAATTTTGTTACACTTGACAAAGAAAGCTTATGTTAATTGTAATCAAAATTATGATCGTGGTTTGCTACTTCTTTTGCAACTTCGTAAAATTATAACTTAATCATAGTTGAAAACTTTTTATAATTGCGACCTACTTCTGTGTTGATCTAAATGAATTCTCAATTGTACAAAGAACTTATGCTGAGGCAGATTTTCTACATGTTCCTAAAATAATATTCTAAATCCAAAAAATTAAAAAGGCTCACTGTAATCATAATACTTTACAATCTTTTGATAGTATTTTTTTTTTTTATCAGAGCTGAATACTTTTAGAAAAGTAAATAAATAAATAAATGTACTATACAAATTACTATATAGAATAGGAATTTTCAACAGGTGTACCAAAAAAATTTTCTTTTAAATTTCATCAAGATGTTACGAATTATCAAAATTATCTTTATTTATTTTCAATTCAACATTTTAAATAAGATTTATTTTGAGATGATGGTAAGTGTAATTAAGTTGCATTTCTTACATTTTTTCTCTGTTTGTATACTTTTAATAAAAAGTGTTTTGAAGAAGCACGAAAATATTCTCATATTTTAAGAAAACTAATTCTTTTGAAGAAAAATTATTACTCTGAAAAGAAAAGGATTAAAACAAAAATGCAGTAGAAATTTTAAGCTTCAGAAAACTCGTAAACAGTGAAAAAAATATATATATTGAACTATTTTTTCACACTTTTGTACACAAATTTAAAATAATATATTCACCCAATTGGATCTTGTAAGATCTTACTGGATTAGGTGAGAAATTTCTTGTTCTGAGTGAGTTTACAAGTACGTCCAAAATTTAAATAGGGTTACAAGAGGAATTAACAAATAATAATAATAAATAAATAATAAATAAATAAATAAATGGCACATGATTGCAATAAAAAAAATCGACAAAAAGCTTTACAGTCTTTGGATTATCTTATTTGTGTATTCTCATGTATTAAAAAAATCCCTGTTCTCAAAATTATATTTATAATAACAGTAAAACAAAGAATAATATTTAAATTATTTCAGATCTCAGCATATTCATGTATATATTCCCTACTTTTTCATTATTTCAATTTATTGTGTCATAGAAGTTTTGCCGTATGTTTAGTTGTGCCTCAAAATTTTCGCTATAGGATCGAGTTTCAAGTTTGCTGTGGAATATATGAAAGACGTCAGTTTCAAAACTAATAAATCCAAAATGTTTGAAAAAATCGAGTTTTCTCTGTCAATCTATTCTATTGCTGAACTTTTTTCGAAAAAATACTACAATCTGAAAAAGAAAAAAAAAAACTAGTTTTGGTGTATTTTTGCACTGTAAAATCTTGATTTACAATTAAAAACCAATGGACGCAGTTAGAGGTTTTTCGCGATTTCCCAAAATTTAATTTTCTGGATAAGACGAGTTTTGAAACTCACGTCCTCATATATAAAATGAAAAAGCCTGATTTGAAATTCGGGTGAAATCGTGGCCATGCGATATACTTTGCGGGCAGACGATCTCGCGTGACTCCGGTAAAAGCATTTTACAGCAAGGTTCGGGTTATTCCGCTTTTGCCTTTAAAACGTGTTTTACGGCAGCGTTCAGACATACGCAGTGAAAAAAGGTTTTCGTAGTAGTAGTTAAGTATTTTAATATGAAAGTATAACAATGCTATAGCAAGAAAGAAATGCTATAACTACAATTAATCTGGCGCTTTGTTAAAATAATTTTATTATAATGGATTCTTAAATTTTTGTTTTATTTTATGATCTGAAAATTTATAAGAATTATTGTTATAGCATTGTGTGGACTTGACATGGTCTTTTCTTGCTGGCTCATAACGGGCCGAACTTGGCCAATAAAGTTGTACGGGCCGGGCCGGACCTGGGCATGGAAATTTCATTTGATGCATAAGAATGTCTTCTACTGGTGTTTCATATTACAATTTTACCAAGTAGAAATGGACTAACGCGTTATCTAAAAGTGATACATTAAATCATCCTTTATATTACTTTTTATATTTTACTTTTGTTTAACATTTATTTTTACTTTTGATCAAGATTTTTTTAAGATTAGTTTCTTATGTTAATTTATCAAAAATATAATATTCGTTTTTTTTTTTTTTTTTTTTTTTTCTTCTTTGCGAGAAAATAATAGTTAAATTTCTATTTATCGCTTGAGTTAAAGAAAATATCCTTTTCCATCAAGTGTGTTTTCTTTCAATTTTATTATTATTGTGTGTTACCTTAATCTTTGATTCATAATCCAAGAAATATGTAATAATAATAAATTATTTTTAAAACAACGCTATAATTTTACTTAATAATTACTATACGAGATTATTGGAATTAACTTCTGAAATTTATTAGCTCGTTTCAGTATGTATCCATTTTTAGATTTTTGGATATGAGTTTGATGATTGTTTAAATTTTAAACTTATTATTTTTTATTATTATTTTTATTATTATTATTTTCTTTCTTTTTCAATTTTTTTTTAAATATCACTTTCCAACTTAGTGGTTAATGCATAAAAGGAAAAGGGATTGTTACTTTTATTTTCCCCCTCCCTATAACACAAAGCTGAAAATCTCACCAACAACGCAGGTGACGATCGATTGCCCACCCTATGACGTCACAAGGGGGTGCTGCGTCCAGGGGCATCACGGGAAGAGGACCGTGTGTAAGAGTGAGAGAGGAAGGAGTTCGTTTGGATCATTTCATTTATTCGTGTGATTATAGAGCACAATTCCGGGTTCAACGAAGACCAACCCGGATGTGTTAGGGATGGTGACTCCCAAGAAAGGGATATGGCGATCCAGGAAATTCCTTTTTATTCGGAGGTCGACAGGTAAACAATTTTAATTCAGTTTTTTTCGATTCTGAGATCGGTCGCTCCGATTCCGGAGAATGTATGAGAAACAGTGTTTGATTGGGGAAGAGGGTGATGACGTGATACCCAAAAGTAAGAGAAAAGTTTCGGTCGTCACTTGTTTGTACAGCTAATTGTGTACAAGCTCTGTGTCCTGTGTCTCTTGAAACTGGATACAGTGAGTTTTTCAGTTCAGTTCGTTTGTAAAATTTTATTTTACGTTTCTCGCTTTGTGACACAATTAAAACGTCAGTGTGACGCACGCCAAATGTGACACCCAGCATTCCCGTATGAAAATAAAAGACACCCTTATGAACTTTCCTTATTTAATGTTTTCTGGCTAAATAATATCTTAAAAATCTTATAAATGTATAAGCATTTCAGTGAAATTGATAAAGCCTGCAAAGATTCAAAGCCTTTAGTTTCTTTTTATAGCGGCCATGTGAAGTTCGAGCCATGAAATCAACAAATGTAAGATTTTTCGTTTGACTAAAAAAATGAGGCTTAATAATATTGAATAAACTCACATTCAATCTATCCGCACTGTCACTACTATCATTAAAATGGTTATTATAAATTTAAATTAGACATTTGATTAATATAATTCATGTTAAATTATCAAAACTTCTTTTTGTAAAAGTTTGTATTTTAATGAACAAAATATGACAGAAATCGTTAGCGCTTCAAAAGAGATTTTCAACAAAACACATAATATAATACAAGTTTATCTTTAAAAGACAAAATGCAGTTTTAAAAATATTTTTCTATATGACCTAGCTAATCTATGTCTTTTAGAAAATATGTTAGTCATTTATCATATGATACACTACATACATATTCCATTTCAATTTTAGGAATTTATTTGCAAAAGAAATTATTGGTATGCAATTTTTCTTTTAATATTACCGATATGTGTTTTCGTGCAATGTGTTTCTATTTAATACATTAAATATGGGATTTTATATTATCATACAAAATCTGATGCCTTAATTTAAACATTGTCAATGCATCAAATTTTTCATTCTAAAAATATATTTCGAAATTTTAGAAGTTTTTTTTCCCCCTTCATATTGTTAATTTTTTAACTATTGAATTTCATCTAATACAGCTGCTTACTGTCACATAAATTGGATAGTTCTATTATATTCTATATTGTAGCTTTGCTTATCTAAAAATAAAAAAAGAGACTAAATTTTAGTTATTATTTATTAGATGTGACAAAAACGTGTGTTACACTTTGTATTTCTCTTTTTCTTTCAAATGCCTTATAATAATTTATAAACTTTGAAACCATTTATAATTATATATTTTTAAGATTTGTAATCTCTATTTCTATAAAATTCTATATGTTTTATGATGAACGAATGTGACTTGAACTTCGCAATGAAATAAAAATTCCATAATTAGATGTTTAAGATTTTTTGAAAAAGAAAAATATTGAATCTTGTTTTGAGCATCAACAAAGTTTGACATTCAACAAATATTTATTATATATAAAATTAGTTTCACTTATTCATTTGTCGAAACCCTAAATTTATTCTGTAAAACTAGAGAAAAGGCTAGCTGAAAATGACCAACTCAGAATTATAGCATGTGATCTCTGAATAATGTAATGAATTAATCTAAAAAAAATTAAATTGGGAGGATTCAGTGCATATATGAAAAAATAGAAAAATATTCTGCTTATGAAATAATAATAATAATGTTAAAAATAATTCATTTTAATTAAGTAAAACGTTTTTAATTTATTTTCTTACTTTCTTTCAAAACTATACTTTCGCTACCTATTTTAAATTAGTATTCCTACATAAATTGTTTGCTTTCTTACAAAGTTTATTATTTTCTATCGGTAGTAATACAGGTATTAAATTTAAAAGTGGGATTTCAGTTAATGAACTTAGTTTTCAATTTAAAAAAAATATTTAAAGTACAACCTATTATATGCAAAAAAAAGTACCAAAAAACTTGAACAAACACACATTTATTTTTTTTTTTAATTTTTCAAAATATTGCAAATCTTATCCTTAAATATATTACGTGTGATCTAATATTCCAAAAGAAAATTTTTCTAACAATTTCATAAATATTTGACAAAGCCATGATATTTTAAAAGCAGCAAAAATTTTAATATTAATAGTAACAATGAGGATTAGGAGATGATAACCTGTGCTAAATGTATTTAACACGTTAAGCGCCACGACAGCGAACTTTCCGTTTAAAACGCGTCATTCACCTATGGCTGACGTCTAAAATATGATAAAAAACTGAAAAAATATACATTGTTTTAAATAATTACTAAACAAATATTTTAAATTTACCTACCTTTTATTTATTACAGGATTATATTTTCTTAAAAATTACTTTAAACATTGTAAATTTTTAGCGCTTCAGTGTCAGTCATCGTGGCTTTCAACGTGTTAATGATTTTATTCAATACGTTGGCAGAATTGACATATGTTTGCAAAAACAGCTATTCCTGGCGTTCTAATAGAGATAAGATTTTGACATTTTGCTGCAATGTATTTTAGCATTGTTTTACTTCTTATAATAAATGTAAAACAACAAAACAATATTTGAGACATTTTTTTAATGTTGTATTTATTCCCCTTATATGACGATAGTGGGTTATATTTCAACTATTAAAAATCCACACGTTAGCTTAAGCTTATTTTAATCTGTTCTGCATATTGTCTCCTTTAAATAATTTTATTAAAATAAAATTGTCTTTATTTTTACATCGTTTATCATGAAATTGATAATACTGGTATAACAAAAGGATTGTTTAACAATATGAGAAAGTAAGTTTAACACGTAACAAAAATAGCATTTAAAAAATTATTAATTTTTAATTATAATGCTATAAACTCTCAATTATAATTAATATTTATAAATTTCGTCCTCCTAAATTTTTTATATGATCATAATATAATTGTCATCTTAGATTTTATAAAATTGGCGAACTTTATCAGAATTTATAAAACTTTTTGTGATTTATTTTATAGTTAATAACGCAAATTTTATTAAAACTTATTAGATATAAATTTAGAATTTTTTCTGTTATACATTCTAAAACTAGTATCAAACACAAAATTATTTTTTTTCTTTCTTTTATATTAAAAGTTTAAAATAATTGATAGGAGAAAATCTCCTAAATAAAATTTCATATTCTCATTTATTTTTTTAAACCTCTTATACTTTTATACAACGAATTTAAAAGAATCTTTTAAAATCAATGCAGGACATTTTGAACTTTCTTTGAACTTGAATTAAGAACTGTTTATGAAGAAAACGGGAATTTTCTTTTAAATCTTGCCACACAGTTATTAAATCCGTAATTAAAAAATAATAGCAATAAAAGATTTTATGATAAAATTCTTTTGGAGCAGGAAATGAAACAAAAATATCTGCTTTTATTTTATTTTTAATCATTAAAATCGCATTGCCAAAAAAAGCACTGCTCTGCAATAATTGAAACAGCGAAAAAGGATTATGTTTTTTATGCGTATTTTTGCTAGACTGGGTGCAGTGATCTTTCTGCCTGACTTTTGCTGCATTGAAGCCTTATAAGCATTTAATCCAACAGCTTCTTTATAGATAGATATTTTGTGGGGAGGAAAACTCACGATACAATATTTTTTAAGAGATAATCCTGGAAACATGATTACACCCCAAGAAAAATATAATCTAAAATAGTACCTTCATGTAAGTTTTATTCACTAACAACTTTTAATCAAAATAATTTGTTTTGTTTTGTGCATGTATGTGTATGTCTGTCTCTAGAAGGAAATGTTTAGTAGTAAAAATATTTCACGTTTTCTTTTAACAAATATCTCAAGCTGCACTACTGAATTTTTACCCCATACGATCAAATTTAATGAAATATAAATCGTTTAACTTTATGATAGTTTGCGATAGTAGTATATTAAGGGACTTTTATAATTTATAGTATAATATTTGACACACAATTAATATCTTAAAAAATGAATTAAATGTATGTAAAGTCCCAATCAACGTTTAAAATGATTGGGCTTGATATTTGCATCTATAAAGAATATCGAGTAATCAATCTTATGAAAAAACCAAAGTTATATTTTTATATACATCCATATTATTATTATTATTATTTTCTGAGAAAATAGATTTGTAACGTTGTTAGTCGAAATTATTTATTTTAGTATGTTCTAATTTGTCAAACATCAAGTACTCTCAAATTAAAGTTCAGATATAAAACATGATGTTTACACATTTTTAACAAAGAAATGTAGCAATTTATTTTCTATTTATATAATGGTGGAGGAGTATATTTAAATTTAAAGAAAAATACTTATGATCAATTTTTTCTGCACCGAAATTGTTCTAAAATTTTTCACCTTGAAAAACAGTCAAATAAGTCTCACCCATCAAAAAGTTTCATAATATGTTGATATAACAGTGTTGTTAGAAAATTTGATTTTACTCTCAGTGCAAGCTTAATTGTTTATATAATTTTTATTTCAAACTTGCTATTGAAGATTGGAGAAACGTAATGCATATGTCGATTACAATAAGTGTAATTCTCTATCATTAATTTTATTAAGAAAATTGTGATATGCATTTAAACATATTTTTTTATGGACGAATACATTTTCTTGTAGGATACCAATTTTCTTAGTTTCTTAATGCTTTTGATTTATCTCGTTTTTGTCTCCCGCCTTGTGCGATATAACGAAGACTACGCTAATTATTTTGAATTAATCAGGCTTTCAAAACTTGAGTATTATTTAAAACTTAAAACATTATGCAAAAGGTATTTTTTGTTTTGTGTTTTTCTTCATCTAATAAAAATTTACGTAAATTATTTCGTAGCGAAAACATTTTATAAAATTAGCTTTAGTATTAAATTTGCTCCTTCGGCTATTTATTTAGCTTTTTATTAAGATATCCTTGTTCCGTAACGGTAGTAATTGAAAAATATATCTTTAGTGTGAAAACGAAAGGTCTTTAAAACAACTTTTCAGAAATTACCAGCCTTATAATTAAGCTATGGCGAAAAATTATATGCTATTTTGTCTCAGAAGGGAAAAAGAGCAATTCCGAAGAGATTTATGGCTCTTTAAATAGAAAGATAGCACTTCCGTGAATCACGTACTTAAGTATCATAAAACTGAAAAAGACAACTCTATTTTAAAATGTGCCATTTTTAGCTTATTATTAACCATTAAGAATTGATTTATGGTCTAGTGTAATTTATATATTAAGGTGTGAAACAGGTGTAATGTTCATTTTGCTTTCATTTCTTACATACGTTATAAAATGAGATGGTTTTATTTATAACTTATAACATTTTGATGAAATGAGAATTTTTCGATTTATGAAAGATTATTCTGTCTATGTAAAATTGTTATTAGTTGCTTAATGTTTGTTTCACGCATGTTTAATGTTGAACAATATCACTTATTAACTTATTGGACTATATTATTTATTTTATTTTATCGTTTAGTTAATCTTTTTCTTATAATACTAGGGGCTGTGCCCCCTACGAACTAAATTCGACAAGCCCCGTTCATACCCCGTGGTCTCTAAAAGCACGTTAATATTCCCCGTTTTAAAAAGAAGAAACAATTTCTGCAAATGTAGAAACTCAATAATCATTTAGAGATAAATATTTTTTTTTAAGAAATGGACTGAGTAAGTGAAATAAGCATTAAAAGCGCTTTTAATTTAACAAAACATAATCGCCCCCCCCCCCCCAAAAAAAAAAAAAATCTCAATCAGTAAAGGTAATAATTATTAATGGAAAAAATTGTGTAATTGTAATGAAATATAATGTAAATAAAATATAATGTTTTATCACTTTTTTTGAGTAATCATAATAAAATATTTAAGTTTTAAAGTTCGTGATTTATAAATCATATGCATATGATCTGCTTAATATGGTGCGACTTTCACATATAAAAAACATATAAATAATGTTCAGAATTAATATATTTGATAGCAAACAACATTTACTCTTGATCAGTTTATTTTAAAAATGCGGCAACATAAATGAAAAAAAAATCTATTAACGGCATTGAACATAAAATAAATAAATGTTTCAGATATTCTTAAAATCAAAGATAACAAAAAAATAAAGTTTCTTGTTAACCAGGACAGGTAATGAGAACTTTCCTTTATGTATTGTTATCCGTGCTCCGTGTATCATTAAAAAGTATTTCAATGCATAAAAATGCATATATCGTTTTAAATGTGACGTGATTTTCACCAGCAAATGGTTTTCGCACTTAATAATATAATCGTTTTAAAGTTTTCTTTCGTTTCAATATTCACGTGTAAATATATATTTCAATTTTGGTAACAATTATTATTCGGTATTCTGGAAATTTTATTTGATCTTTTTAAAATGACGGTATTGTAAAGGAAAAAAAGGCTATTTTAAAATGTGAATTAATTCTCTATTCGGATAAATGACATTTTGAATAAAAAATTTCTAAAAAAAGAAAAAAAAAATCACTCGAAAAAATTGTCAAATTTAAAAATGATTCGACACTGCACGCCACAATATAACTATGTTTATACCTGCAAAATATGGTTAAATTGCTATGCACAGTTTCTGATTCTTTAAAACTTATGGAACTAAATTAACTTGACGGATTCCAAAGTTGAATAGCGCTTGAAATGGCTCTTCGATTTAAAAACTTCAGCATTCTCACACATTTCTCCACAAAACTAGTTTTTATGTGCAATAGTTTTTAAGATATAAACTGAGAAAGTTAAAAAGACACAGTCGATACAAAACTGGCAGCGACAGCATCGTTAATAACTTTTTTTTTCTAGATTTGAGAAATTGTTATTGTTATTTTACTGATCGAGCTTCTTTCACGATTATAGTTTATATTCTAGTTTTCTTAGTCTAGAATTTTTAAAAATTTTAATATGCACATAAAATTTTTAGACTACAAGAAATATATATAATATGCAAATGATGCCTGTAAAATTGGACTGTAAAATTTGGATTTATTTCTCAAAAATCATAAAAATATTTACAAACAAAAATCTTCTGTTAGTAGGAAAAAAAATTCTATTACATCATAGTTCAAATAATAATTTTACAAATTTAATTGTGAAATATTAATAAAAAATATTAAAAAATTCTCTATAATAATGTCGGCGCATTTTATTTTAATTTTCATGTCTAACATCAATGTTCTCAGTAATAAAAAAACAATATCATATTTACTTGTACAAGTTTCGCCTATATATTTTTCGTTCTTTCTACTTTTGAAATAATATTTCAAAGAAAAAAAATCCCACAATTTACACTTCGAAAAAAATTGCAGCAAGCATTTCTGTGAAACTTTATGCTAAGTATGATAAAATCTAGAGCCTCAATTTTTTTCAAATAGATGTAATTTCTAGTATCACAATACTTGTTTCTTTTTTTTTCTTTTTCTTCAGTTAACCAAAAATTTGCGTTCCAAATATGCAAGCCTACTATATACTTATATACTTCGGTCGCAGGAATATTTGATTCATTTCGCAATATATTAAAGAGCTTAAGGTATTTTTTTCCTATTTACATATTTTTAAATAGGGAAAAAATACATACTTTAAAATCGTCTTACTGGCGGCTGATTTACAGCCTTTGAATGGATCTTTTCTACTTTAATCCATGTGTCAGCAAGAGAAGCCGTATTCATACGGAAACTTGACACACTTCAGATTTGGCTATGAGCCATCTTTGATACAACCTGTTGTCTTTAAAAATATAATAAAAATGAGTATGGCATTGTGATGGCTGTATCTTTTTCGGGAGTGAATGAAATTATGCAACACAGCTAGGCACTGTATTGAATTATTATAAAAAATTTACTCCAAAATATTTTGTCTTGTGATTTATTTTCTTTCCTGTGCTTAAGCGAAAATGTGTTTCTGACCTTTAATGATTTTTTTTCTTATAAGTATATAAATTTATCTGATCATTAATTCACTTTAAAGATGATCGTTTTCTTATATATATATATATATATTGAATTATTATAAAAAATTTGCTCCAAAATATTTTGTCTTGTGATTTATTTTCTTTCCTGTGCTTAAGTGAAAATGAGTTTCTGACCTTTACGTAATGATTTTTCTAGAGGATTTTTTTTTCCTTATAAGTATATAAATTTATCTGATCATTAATTCACCTTAAAAATGATCGTTTTCTTATATATGTATAAAAAAATAGTAAAGCCATTATTATCTGACATAAATGATATCATTTGGAAATAATTAATATTTACTCATTTATACTTTTTATTTCGTATTTTAAACTTGATTGATTGGTCAATTAAAGGGTTGGTCAATTTTGATTGGCTGACTAATGAAATACAATTTTCACGTAAAAACATATTTTAAAAGGCGGTGCTTAAATCATTAGTGTATATAGGATGAATAAAGGTTCTTACATTGGAATACGACTACTTACAAATAGCTATATTTGGCAACAGTCGCAATTTCACAACGAAACTCCAAATGGCTTAGGGTTTCGTTTGAACCTACTGCATGACAAGTAACAACAGCCATATTCAGTTTATTTTCAAGCAGATTTCATCACCATTTTTATCATCAAAGTACTGGACGATATGTTCCACGTAAATAATCCAAAAATTCTACACTACCCATATTCTAATTATACAATCTAATTAATCAAGGTTATTTGATTGAAACTTCTCGCTTCAAATTTCGAGAATATCATGTTCCACTTTGAGTTAGCAATGTGTTAGTTTCCCAATTTGATTATAACAGTAGCGACACTGTTGTCACTCCGTACACAAACAACTTTGCCATCATCAAAATCTCATTCTTCTTGTTTTCGCAATACTTTTGTAGATTTTATTGGTATTTATTGGTTCAAAAATATTTCACAGACATTTTGGCAACAGGTGCAAAAGATATATGTTACACAATTTACTCTTTATCAATACTGGTACGAAAATAATAATAAAAAATAATCGCCCGAGGGAGCCTTGTAAAAATGATCAAGATCCTAAAAAAAGTAATAATAAGATAATTTTGTACTCTGAACCGCCAACGTTCCACATGTGGAACATTAGTATTCAAATGATCATAAAACAAAAACGAAATAAAATAAAACATTCATTTATGCATAAAACGTAATAAACAACACTAAGCAATACAAAAAAAAAAAAAAATCATCACAGCACTCACATTTGAATTCTAAAGTTATAGATAGAGTAAAAAGCACAGTCTACTACATTAATGTTTTTTGTTACATTTCAACAAGCTCCAAAATAGAAACCACAAAATTTATAAAAAAAAGTAATTTTTAATCCATTAAAACACATCTTTTAAAAAGATATATTAAAAATTTCAAACAGATTAAACAAATACTTAAAAAGATACAGCACCACATAGTGCATGTTCCACTTGTGGAACGTTGGCGGGTAAAAAGTTAAAGTATAATTTATAAAAAACAAAGTTTATTTTGCTGCCACAGATTTTCGGAAACTTTCCCGAGTAGTTCGTGGTTTATTAATCAATTTTCTCAAACCGCAATATAAATTTTTAGGATTGGATGCTATCAGTTCTCAATTAAACATTTACAGCTGCTTAATTGAATTTATACTTTCAAGGGTAATAAAATAACAATAATTTTAACGTTAATGTTGTTAATTTATCATGTTTGTATATAAATCCTTCTTGTTCAATATGAAAAAGTTTATTTGAGAATGGTTAATATCCTAAAAACTGATATTCCGGTTGAGAAAACTGATTAATATACATTATAAAATTCACTCGGAAACGTTTCCGAAAATCAGTGGCAGCAAAAGAAACTTTGTTTTCCTAAATGCTCGTTTAAATCTCGAAAATATATTGGTTTCTGAAGTTTCTAAAGATAAAGAGCGCTTTTCATAATCGTGGGTAGGCCGGCAAAGGTTATGTGGTTATATTGCATTTTCGAAAGTCAAGAATTATTTGTTTTTTTTTGACAGTATGGTAGTTTTTGTACTTTGGAGTTTCTTTTTATTTCTTTTAATTTTAAAATTTTAAGAATTTTTCTCGCTTTTCAAAGCTTTTTTATTTAAGGGATATTCTGGTCTAGAAATTTGGGGAAAAATTTTTTTTTCTTATTCTTATTCTTAAAGTTTAGACCTTTAAGAATATGTCCTCCGGAGAAAATTTTAAAATTCCAATAATTTACGGAGTTATAGGTATTTTAGTGGCGCACCAACTAAGCCCATCACGCCGGAGCAAATCGGACAATATATGGTGGACAATGCCCGACTACCCGACCATTACAATTTCTGGTATTGTAATGACTTGACCCGTCAACAATGGAACCATGTGTAAATGTAAATCATTTAAATCAGCACTATGCTTGACATCCGCACATCAAACTTTTATTTTTCTCACGACACTGCATTACTGTGTTTTTCTCAAAACTACTTTATTCACTATCGCCCCTACGATTTTTGTATCAAAATTATTCTTTTTAGTATTTAAAAAAATTTTTAATTATGAAGAAAAAAAAAAAAAAAAGAGTCGAAAAATGCCTTTTTTTTAAGGCTGCCGCCATTTTGCGGAAAAAAAACTTTTCTCCGCAAAGGACATTCTAGAATCCTTTTTTTTTTTTTTTAAAGATAACCAGAGGGGTTACAATCGTGTCAACAAGCCCACCCTTTTTTTTTACCTCCAACTCTACCACCTTAGAACTTATTTATTTATTTTTTTTTTAATTTTTTTGTATATTTTCAAAATATCAATAAATATGTTATAAAAAATTAATGGCAGTTTTTTTAAATTGAGCTCGACAAAATGGCCAAAATTTATGCTTCTAGACCAGAACACCCTCTTAAAACTGTTTATTATTATTTTTAATGTATTGAATATGATTTTTATGTTCATTTCAGATGACAAAGTCAAGAGAAGAGTTAAAAGGCCATACCTAAACACGTACAGATCCTTTGATTCTCACAAAGGAGACAGCTACCATTCAGAAGATGAAACGGTAAGACGTGCTTTCCTTACTGAAATTAATTATTTTCATAAGAGTGGTGTTGTACTTTGTTTTAATCTTGTATCCTAAAGTGCTCTTTTGTGAGAAGAAGGCTGTGTTTTTACCTTGTGATTCTTCAGTGTTCAAGAATATTCTTATTATGAGTCTTTAGAAATTACTGTCCTACAGAATAAATCGCATAACACAGTTGAAATTTGACCTTCAGCAATTTTTACCAACAAACAGAATCATACTTGAATTCTTTTATATATTCCTGTATGTTAGCTATAAATTTTTATCCAACCCACATATTAGTCTAAAATTTAATTCATGCAAAAACACGCTTAAAACTACTGAAATCACCCCTCCAGAAATTATCATCCATAGGCGACCATGCCTCCAGTTCCTTGCTGTCACGGTATATAATTTTATTTGTATTCTTTAAATAGTCAATCCATATTTCTCTTCATATACTAATTATATAACAGCTTGAAAATGCATAACTGAATTAAAAACCACCTTTATGCAATTCACGCTCAATTAAGCTCATACAGTATTGCTTACGAATTCATTTGTAGGGTCCCGTATATGACTTATAACATTTATGCACATCACCTAGTATGCAAAAATGTAAGTTAAACTTAAAAACGCAAACCATAACTGAAAACACTCTCTTCCATCAATTATCACTAATATACAGTACTTCGGATAGTGTTCTGTATCCAAAATCTTTTGTGTGCCCCTATAAATGCTATGCACACGATATTCTACAGCATTTATCTTGTAGTAAATCTCAGTATATCATTTTTATTATATTTGAAATAGTGTAACATAATTAAAATACACTGAAAACAGTTTTTCCCCCATACATCATTCTGTAACCAAATTATTTTGTATGGCTCTGTAAATTAATGATAAAAGCTTTACACTCCATATTCTACGGAAAGTATGTTTTAGTGCACCTCAGAAATTCATATCAATTTCATTATGTTTGTAATAGTGTAACATGAATAAAATTCACCGCAAAAATTTTTTTTCCCAATATAATGGGATCATTTTGAGTTCCTCTGTAAACGACCTATAAGTGCTACACGCATCATATTCTATATTAAGCATCTTGTAATGCTCTTCAGTGATGTATATCGCACTTTCAACATCTTTGAAATAGTGTAACATCATTAAAATAGCATGCAAAGGATTTCCTCCATAGAGCATTTTAATACCGAACATGCCATGGTAAACTTCAACAACATATATCAATTACATGTCAATCCGAGTATATTTACGCGAGTTAGAGCGCGACGGACGGACAGACAAACCGAACGCATTAATACTTCTCAATTGTGTTGGAAAATGTAAAAAATGAAAAGAGAAAAAATTCGAGAATAATGACAGGAGCTTTTTAGTTATTTTATTTTTACATAGCTTATTTGATTCCGTTTTGGGGAGAAAAAAAATTCACAATACAGAAGTAGAATTTTTATCGATTTCCTAACATGTTAAGTAATAAATCATATTATGTCAGTAAAAGGCAAGATTTCAAATATAATAGAATAATAACAATGTTTAAAAAAAATCATGTGTGCTAATATTTATTTTGAATAATTATTTCCCATTTTATTTCAAACTGTCACTGTCAGGATGTTTATGTAGATAATATTACAGGAATCGACAGCAGCACAATGTTCCTTTTACATATTACATGACTATTTTTAATCAGCCTGAAACAATTTAATCAATATTTTGCACCATAAAGAGAGAGAGAAAAAAACGTCATTTGCTTTTATTTTCTCTTCACCTCCTATGTGTCCATATTTGGACATTTCATTTTTTTTTTCATTTTTCTGCTACTATTGAAAAGAAACGTCTTCATACTAAACAAATATAAATGAACCAAAAATCATTAAATCGATGTATTTGAAATCATTTTACTTCAATAATACATTTCAAATGTTTGGCATCGATGTTTACAAAAATAGGATCGTAAATGGAAATTCTTAGATATCTAAATTACTGTCTACAGGATTTATCGTGTTTTCTTTTTTCCCTAATGTATTTCCAAAATGCTAACTCATTCGTTGTAAAACAGTAACTATACCACCTCCTGCTTTCGGTTTCTTTCAATTTATAATGAAAAGACAAATGTACAGTCGTGAAAAAAAAAAGTAAACACCCCCTACTAACTCTGCAACAAATAGTCGTAGAAGAGAGTTACTGGTCCCAAACGATTGGAAATTGAGTCTACTTTTAAATAATGTATGTAAAATTTTCTTAGGGAGCCATCTACAAATCAAAACCAGCCCAAACTTTGTTTTCTTTTCAATGGAAACACCCAATTTTGGCAATATATTTTAAATATTCGCTTCAAACTATGCCTAGAAACGAAATTTCAAGTCATTTGGATGATAAGTTTTTGAATTATAAACATTCAAAATTTAGAACTTCTAGTGTTAAATTACATTTTGATATTTTTGTTAATATCTCCTGAATTTATAATCCTAATGTGATAATTTTTCAGTGGTTATAATAGTAAAAAACTCAAACATAAATACATTGAAGTCGTAATTTTAAAAATTTTATAATATGAATTATGAAATTGATATTCGAAAAAAATATGAATTGCAACATACAATTTTTTTTATACATTTATATTTGTTATGTCCTGGTTTATGCGAATTCTCAATTTAAAATTTTTCTTCCGAGTAACGAGTAGTTTTCGAATTACGATTAAAGAACGCCAAAATGATAATTTAAGGGGCTGTCAATGATGTGCAGAAAAGCATAATTTGAAAAAAATATATGTTCATTTTATTGAAACATTCAGGCTGGCAATAGTCGAAACATAGCGAGTGAAATGGTCATAATGGCAAGAAATAATACATTAATAGAAGTGACATAGTCATTCTGTAGCATTTCATCAATCGAGTACCGAACTACTTTCGTTTTGATATGTAGATGGCTTCCTAAGCAAATTTGATATACAGAAGAGTGCCGAATATCCGAACAAGTCGGGACCGACTGTAGTTCGGATAAGCAAAAGTTCGGATAAATGGACAGACAATTTAAGGAATATTCCTGGCTATACTAAACACACTTTACACTTTATCCAGGTTTAGGACTGGCAGAACCAATTAGTATTTGCGTGTTTATTTTTATTTGTTTATTTTATTTATTTATTTACTTTCCTGTCATTTATTTATTTATTTTTTTGTCTTTTTATCATTTTCTGAACTCCAGAGGTTATAATTTAAGCAAAAAAGCTTACGATTGTTGCTTGCTTGAAAGAAGACATTCTTTTCAATGCTGCCCTATCTCGAATTCTTCTTAAATACGTTAATTGAATAGGATCAGAGTTCTTCTGCCGTTCGAGCCATTTCATAGCTGCTTACAAACATCCAAAGACTTCGTTATGTGATAGACCTGGGTCATTTTCAGAGCATTCGTTTTCATTTACTTCAATTTCTTTTTCATTTTGCATCTCACTCACAATCTCATCATTATTTAAAATCTGATATCCAGGGTCATGTACGTCACTATTTTACCACTCGTTAATTTCATTTCCTTCATAGCTTAGGATTTTTCCCATCTCCTCGGTTAAAAACTTTTTTGGGAGAAATAGGCTGTTCGGATAATTGGAAGTTCGGTTAATTAGAGTTCCGATAATCGGCACTCTACTGTACATTATTTAAAAATAGACTTTATTTCCCATCGTTTCGTACCAGTAACTTTCTTCTACAGTAATTTGTTGCAGAGTTATTAGGAGATGTTTAACTTATTTTTTTCCACGACTGTACATGATGAACATATGTGAGAAATGTACAAATGTGCAAGAGGCAACTTGTAATGAATATTTTTGTTTGTACTCGTAAACCTGCAGAGTTCGGTGGCTGTGATTTGTTCTCTATCACCGTCGTTCCAAGTGTTTTAAAGTACGTGAGTACAAGAATGCCCTTATTGGTATATGATACTGTCTCAGCACTAAAACTACTACTTTATGTTATGCGTTATTACTAAGTTATCAATAAATCTTGATGTAATGATGAGTAATTGTATTAGCATCCTTGCTTTTTATATAACTAATAAAATAGTTATCATTATGTGTGTTCGTAATTATATAGATACGTAACACCTATAGTTGTTATCCGGTCCGCCCGTCTGCCTGCATATAATAACGCAAAATCTACCCAACCGAATTATTTAAAATTTAAAATATGTAATCGTTGCAGAATTTTTCCGAGTCATTTCAAACGTTATGAAAATCGAATCAAAACTGAAAAAGATATTAGTAAAAGTTTTCTTCTTTCTATTAAATCCTATCATACGTAATTAATTCAATGATATATCTCATGATAGGTATTCTAGCTTGCTATGGTGATTACGTCCTATTTAAGATGGAATCCTGCTATTTCCGAATTACTTTAAGAGTGCAACAGGTATTGCACCAAGATCTGAATATTTATAAAACTAGTTGTAGTACGAACGCACCTCATTTGCCACGTTTGACGTACAATTTCAGACTTTTTTGTTTCGTTTTGTTTTGTTTTTTTCTAATGTATTGCCAATATGCTAACTCATTCGTTATAAACAGTAACTATTACCACCTCCTGTAATTTTTTCTGTTCTTGTAATTTATAATGAAAGGACGACTGTAGATGATAAACATATGGGAAAAATCTACAAATGTGCAAGAGGTAACTTGTATTGATTATTTTTGCTTGTGCTCGTAAACCTGCAGAGTTTGGTGACTATGATTTGTTCTCTACCACTGTAATTTCAAGTGTTGTAAAGTACGCGAGTACAAGAATGCCCTTATTGGTAAATGAAACTGTCATAACACTAAAACAACTAAGGTTAATTGGGGTAACTGGACCCACGAGGTAACTGGGTCATAGGCTATTTTATAAAAAACTGTTGAAGTTTTTTTTAAGTTTTAGCTTTTGTGAACAATGCACCTTATTCTCTACTTCCTAAAACAACGTGTGTCGACTCAATCATAACTCTCACTTTGCTGTGATAGGTTGTCAAAAATTTACGTTTCTTTTTTTTAAAGCAACGTCAATATGGTTGAACTTCCTCAGCATTTTATTAAAATACTGTAAGTACTTTTATTAAACAATCTTTTTTTTTTTAAGATTAGGCATATAACTACCTTGATATTATTATATATCTATACATATTTACTTCATGCTTCAAATGTAAGCCCGGTGTCCCAGTTACCCCATAAATTTTTCAAGAATGGGGTAACTGGGACATGTATCCGGGGTAACTGGACCATGCTGGATCCAGTTACCCCAATAGTTATAAATAACTTTTTTGAGTTTCTCTTACTACGGGAAATAAATTTCTCCATTGTTTTTTGCTCACAATAAAGAAAATTATAGAATACCTTATTAAAATTACGTAATAAAATTTAAAAAAATATCATATTGGGTGGTATCAAACCAAATTTCTTGACCCCTTCAGAGGCGGTGATGCCGTTATGGCATCACATAATTTTAATCCCTAATTGCCACATTGGCACCGAATTTTATAATGGAAATTTCACCTTTATTAAGTACGCGAAAATATACTTTTACTTGTTTACAAATAGTTTCTCTTGTAAATACTGGTGTCCCAGTAGCAAAAAATTCGCCAAGTGTCTGCAACAGATACTTCAGGATCAGAAAATAATCTCCAGGTAAAATATTTTAGAATTGAAGCATTAATTAATCAAACGATCACTTACCTTTGTTATTATGCATTTTATTAATTTTACTTATATTAATCTTAAGTTTTTGTATTAAGTAATAAAGAGCTAAATATAATATAAAGCGAAATAAAGGTTCGATAGAAAAATAATCTGCAAACGAGAAAAGAAAATCTGCGATGACCGTCTCCCGTCTCGAACTTTCTACTACCGGGACTGGTGTCATTAAATTATTTCAACATTTTTTACGAATGCAAGTACCTTGTCCCTGAAAGCGAGATAGCCAAACCTTGAAATTGTACTATACTGTACAGATAAAGTACTTAAGTACATACGTAGTCGTTTGTTCATAGAGTTACCTTGTTATTTTTCCTTAAAATACCCATGTGACTTTTATACTTATTATCTATACTAAAGTACATAAGTACTTACTTAAGTTTTATGTTTTTCGTATAAATAAATCTAATATTTTCACTTTTACTGCTTTCTTTAGACATATTGACAGCAAAGGTTTCCCTTACAACGCTCTTTAATTGATATATAATTTAAATGATCTGCCTGGTTTAATTTTTTTAAGTTGTTTACACTTTTTCTAACAGGACGTGATATCCCATATGAGAAAAAATAAACGCGTGTGGAAGATAGACCCCCCTGGTCCACTTACCCCATTTTTATGGGGCAACTGGACCCATGAGGAGGGAAAGATGAAATATGCATATTTTTATATTTTTAAATATTAAAATGTAATTTTGAGCATTTCTGTCTGATAGAGGGAACCTAACTGAACATATTTACAGAAGTTCAGACTTCAATTCAAATGAACATTAGCTTTTTGAAGCTGAATTGTCAGAAGCTCCACAGTCACATTGTAAAATCATGGCCCAGTTGCCCCAACTAACCTTACTTTGTGTCATGCATTATTGTTTAGAAGTTATCAATAAATGTTTTATTGACATCCTTTAATAAAATAGCTATTCTTTTTTTTTTTCGTTTTTCCTTTGCGTATATACCACTTCTTTATTTTATCCCTGCTCTAATTTATAAGCCCTGCTATAGTTTCCAAGTAAAACTTTGAAAATATGATTCACGTTGCGAAAAATACTCAGAAAAAATAATTCTTTTCTTTAAAAATCTTTATATATATATATATATTTATTTATTTATTCTTTTCTATTACAAAAAATGAAAAATGCATGCAAAAAACCGTTATACTTTCATAAGATAGATCAATTTTTAAATACGGCTGAAATTAGTAATTTTCATTTAAAAAAATTAAATTGAATTTTTTTAAAGAATTTACATTTGATAGTATCTATATTATAAAGGACAAACCTGTCTGTGCGTAACGCTGATGTCATTTTGACGGTGGCAACACCAGACAATTGAATTTAACTTTTACTGCAATTTCTTAAACTTCTAAACATCGCACATTTTCAATTTTTACTCCGTCGAATAGGGGAAAGAAATGTACTTTCAAATGCAATTTATTTGGAAACTGTATCTCAATTTATTTGAAAACTGTATCCAAATTTACTCATTTTTTATGTTTTTTAAAATAATTTTCAAGCGTGATTTTTTGTTATCTTTTTCGTGTGCAGAGGATTACGAAAAATAAACCCGTTTGCACTTAAATTAATATTAAGAGCTCAGCATTTGTTTTCTTCTTATCATTTCATAAAGAAATTAAAATTTCATCTCTAAATAAATTAAATAATAAATTAAAACTTAAATTTAAGACATGTAATCAAGCTACGCGCTTAAACCACTTAAATGATCAGTATAAGAAATGTTGATGTCTTCATTATTTGGTTAAACTCCTTCTTTGGTTAACTTTTGGCACGAGGCCAATACGAAAGTATCACTTTTAATAAATTTCAAAACTTTATTTCAATGCATCTTGTTATTTTTCATATAAAAGTAATTTTTGGCATTGTTAGCGGGCATTCTAAAAAATATATAGGGGAAGGTGGGGCAAAATCGGGTACCATAAATGTTTGTTGTTCTCAAATGGAATCAAATGAGAAAAAAAACTGAACACCGTTTATAATATTAAATGAATCTTTTGCTATAATAAGACATTCTTTTCGATAAAAAATACAATTGATTATATTAAAAAAAAGCTTTTTCAGACATATGCAAAAATCCGCTTTTACCCCACTGGTTGGGTAAAACCGGGTATCTATTTAAAACTCCTGGAAAATTAATTTTGGTCAAAAAATTTTTTGTTTAATATAGTAAAAAAATACAAAAAGAAATTGCACACGTGTGTTCTTCCATGTGTCAAATTTAAATCTGTGGCAAACTTTCTACATTGTATATGCCTACCTATTTTGAACTGGAAGTCTTAGAGTTATTTTAACTGCAAAAATCACCAATGAATTTGTTATCATATTTCTTCATACTTCGTGTGCCTACCCGTGGAATTTCAAACATTGTATCCAGCGTTCTTTGGATTTAGAATTGTAATAAAGTTCTTTGCAAAGTATTCAAGATTCATTATCTTCTTCATCTTCTGAGGATGTCTTCTCAACCTTTTTTGGTTTCGTTTTCTGTTGATTCTTAATTTCTTTTTTCTTTTTAAGAATTTTCCTTTTCCGTTTTCCAGGCTGTTTGGCTTCTTTCTCCTTAATATATGATTCCTGCTCTAATTTATAGGTAAAAGAAATCAACCTAACAGTTCTGCCCTACTTTTGCTAGCTCTTTCCTCAGCCTTCGTGGGGAGGGGTTAATAAAATTTTAGGCGAAATTGGAAATGTAGATTGCTTGGCTACACCATGCGAGTCGTCGATGGAAGAAGCTTGATGTTGTTAATGCTGGGATGTGCGATGTCAACTCTTTTAGATTGGGAAGGATGAGTTTCATTATCCTACGATTTTTCAGAAATATGTATTGCTGCAGGCATGCCAACCTATGTCTGCGTAGACCGAGATGCGTTATCACTGACTGTTATGGGTTTCTCTGTCATTTCCGAAGGAGCAAAAAGATGGTCTGGAAAAACGCCTTTGTTGTAGGAAGAAATAAATCCCTGTTTTCTCAAACCGTCCGATTGGAGTAGTTGCAACTGCTGCTCTCAAAAATGCAGCTTTGAATAGTTTTCCAATTTAGTTAATTGTTACAGACCGCCCAGGATTGGAAATTAGCCACTTTCTCACTTCTTGTTTGTAGTATGAGTTTAGAGGTGCCATGAATGACACATCGGGGTGTTAACAGTACTTAACAGCATTAAATTGCCATTTAAAGCTCCGTGCTAAATTATTAACTATCCTAAAAAAATCATTCCATGAGTATAGGACAAAACTGGGTATACCCTGTTTTGACCCCACTCTTAAGTACCCCGTTTTACCTCACATGACACAGATTTAAAAACATGGCGTCGCTACTTTCAATCTATAGTAAAAGATCAGTAAAACTGTTAAAATATTAGCAGGAAAGCAAATACAGTAAAGCCCTGATTATCCGCGAGCGGATGGTCCGCGGTGCGGTTTATCCCCGAAGCGTTTTTATTATTATTATTATTATTATTATTATTATTATTCAAGCCAACAGCAAGGAAAATACAATAAACCCTACTAATAAATATAAACAGAAAATTTCATGTATTCGAAAGTAATAGAAGAATATTTCTAGATTCGGTTGCCATGTTTGAAATATCAGATGTCTTGATGTCTTTTTTTGATTTTATTAACCAAACGTAAACACAGCAATTAAAATATTTAACAATTAAATAAGACTATTATGATAAATTCCAGGAGAGCATATCAAGAATAACTTTATTTTTGAGATAAAAATTATTCCATACTAAAAGAAAAACAATAGTTTACAATTTAGAATAAAGAAAAGGTGTTTCCAAAGCAAGAAGCAAAAACAAGTGACTGATTTTTTTTTAAGGTCTCAGCTCTTTGTGTACAGTATGTATGACATTGTTTCTTGTTTACTGTTCCTTATTTTAATGATTTAGACGTAAAGCAAAGGTTTCTGATGTACTGCGCATATGTATGTATTTTAAACGTTTTATTTTATTTTTTGTACACTGAAATATAGTTTTCATGTTGAATGTTCTTTTTTTTTTTTTCGTGTTTGCACACCATTTTCCAGTCTATTTCGGGTTATCCGCGGTGCCCTTGCCACCCAATTTCGCGGATAATCGGGGCTGTACTGTAATTAGATATACTACATACCAATATTTAATATGCTGACAAACAGTTAATATATGCGTAAAGCCTAGAATCAAACAAAACGATTTTTAACAGTAATTCAAACAAAAACTAACAGCATACAGTAGCGTTTCGCTCAGCTGCAAATGGAGTAATGACATTTGATAAGCAATTCCTTGTGTTGGCCGATAGATAAAAGTTCAAATTAAGGAGGAATCGGCGCTACCCGCTTTACCTACCTACCCGGTTTTGTACAATTCTCCCCTATATTAAATGTAAAAAATCTATTAGAACTTTCAATAATTTAAAAAAGAAAATGTTTTTACTTATATTCTGTAATCGGGGAAGCCCAGGTTTATCCCCTTGTATATAAACATAAATTCCAAGTAAATTAAATTATGAATAAAAGTAACATGATACAATGCTTAGCATGCTTTCCCAAACATAAATTTTAAGGGAGACCAAACTGGTCGCCAAGGGCAGCTAGTATATATAGATTTTTATATATTATAGCATTTTTACGAAAGAATTGTTCTTGCATGCATTGCTCACATGATTTTCCACATTTGAATGGGTAAAACAAACCGAGAATTTAATGAGTACATATATAATGTGTTTTCAAAGTGACCTACAATGAAAAAAAAACTTGTAGAACTCGATAATTTTTTTTTTTAAATAAACTCGAAAAATCGAAATGTTTTTTTAATACAAAAGTAGTCGTGAATTGTAAGCTTCTTACGTGAGAAACATAATAGGTTATTTCGTACCTCTATACGTTTAATATATTCAGTGAAAATTTCGGGAAATTCCAGGCAACCATTTTTCAGAAATCGTGTATGCAATGATCAAAATCACCGTTTTGAGAAAATTGACTTTAAAGATTAAATGACCCCTGGATCATTTAGAAAAAGCTCGAAGTGTTTTAAACATAACTTCTTTTCTAATGAGAATTTTTTAATAAGGTTTTTTTTTAAATGTTCCTAAAGAATCATATTTAATTATAATTTATTTTAAATGGATTTTTGGACACTTTAAAGGGTACCTGACACCTTAAATCTTGAGTTTTAAACAATTGTTATCTCAGGGCGTCGGTTTTTTCCACTTTCCTGTGCTGTAGCGTCCGGAAATTCGGTTCAAAACACTTTGACAGCATTTTCTGAGAAATCTTGTACCTTTAACGAAAAACGGAAAAAATAGTTCGATTTATTATTAAGAGCACCTAACAATTTGATACAATTGCGAACAAAATTCAATTAATAATGTGTCAGAAAGTGGCCAGTTTAGATTTGAGTACAAATAGCCTTATAATGTTCTGTGTTTTGTCGCACCTGCGGTAGGAATTCCTTATGTCCGGTTGGTCAGAGAAGTGTGTTTTTAGTAAGGATCGACCGAAACAGGTTTTAAAGGGCGAAACAGAATTTCGGTAATATTCCTATTTTCGGCCAAAAACGAAAATGTCCCAAAAATTCTTTTAAGTAATTAATACATAAATAAATATACGTAATTATTAATTAATTATACGTGTTTATTAAATATACATAATTACTAATTAATTATACGTGGTTATTAAATATGTATAATTATTAATTAATTATATGTGTGGACCAAGTTGGCTGTCTGTACCTATGGGGAATGCTCGGAAAAAAACCGGAAACTTTGGAGGAAACAACAGTTTTTTTCAGTTATTTTTCCGAAGGGCTATTTTTCAATTTTTCCAAATTGGAAAAATTGAAATTTTATTTATAAAATAACGTAGTCAAAATTTTATAATTGCTACATTCTGATATTTTATTTATATATATATTTTTTTCATATTTAGTGTCTCTCATGAAAACCTTATCATGGAAAATCTTATCTGTAAGCAGGGATCTCTTTAGAAAGAACTTGAGTTCCTTAAAGGATCCTTCACAGTTTTTTCACCTTAAAACGAAATTCTTTCTCTTAAAAATTGACATTTCAGAAATTTTTTCCAATCTCCAAATTAAATCCTTCACAAATGTAATGACGTTAGAATTAAAAAAAAAACTGTTGTATAACAACTGCCAATGAATTACCAATGAATTTATTATCTAGCTGTATATATGTATGTACAGTCATGGAAAAAAAAATTAAACGCCCCTTACTAACTCTGCAAAAAATTATCGTAGAAGAAAGTTACTGGTACCACATAATTAGTAATAAAGTCTAATTTTAAATTATGTATATAAAATTGGCTTAGGGGGCCATCTTCATATTAAAACGAAGCATAACAAGAAGTTTTTTACTTTTGTTAAAATGTGATTTTTTCCTACTTCAGAAAAAAGCACATTCTGAGTAATGAAATTAAATGATATACTTCTGTGAGTTTTATTGCCACACATTTAAATTTAAAAATATGGTAATAACTTATTTACCATCCCACTTAAAATCAGAATTAACATTAAAATTTAATAAATAATTGAATAAATGCAAATTAAAGCCTGCGTTACGTGTGTGACACTCTGCACGGAATCGTCCTATTATTGCTTACCCACAAAATTAGCACATTTGGGGTATAATTTCAGGAGATATTAATGAAAATATGAAAATCTAATTTAATATTAGAAGCTCTAAATTTTGAATGCTTATAATTCAAAAAATTATCATTCATATAATTTGAAATTAGGTGACTAGGCATAGTTTGAACCAAAGATTTGAAATATCTTGTTAAAATTGGGTATTGCCATTGAAAAAAATGAAGTTTGCGTTCGTTTTAATATGTAGATGGCCCCCTAAGCAAATTTTATATGCATCATTTAAAAGTAGATTTTATTTCCAATCGTTCGGCACCAGTAACTTTCTTCTACGATAATTTGTTGAGGAGTTAATAAGGGGTGTTTACTTTTTTTTCCCACGACTTTACAAAGGACCATCTCAGTAATGTCTAAATAAGAATTTAAATATGTTAAATTCAAAATTTTTACAAAAGTTTATAATTTTGCAAAAACGATCGTGTAAAAAAAAAAAAAAAAAAAAAAAAAAAAAAAACAAGCAAATTAATGCCCCTGGTTTAATTAAGCAAATGCCCCTGGTAAGATAATTAAATTCACATTTCCTGTTAAAAAATATATATATACTAGGGGCTCTGCCCCCTGCAAGCTACGCTCGCCAACCCCCGTTCAGACACTGTAGAATCTAAAAGAACGCTAATCTGATGGATTTTAAAAAGATTAGAGAAGATTGAATTATACTGAAATAACCTGTAGCGATCTCCCTGTAAACGGGTTTCTATTCAATTCCCTTTGATTTCAAAAATTTAAGGTAGAATCAGTTGCTGTTAAGATATCCAATGGTTGTTTTCGTGTTTGGTTAAAGAAGATCAGTTAAACATTTGAAAAGAAGCTAAAATAAAATGATTTAAGTAAACAGAGTGTTTGTCTCTCGGTATTTTTTAACAGCGTTATAAAACGATTGACATAATACAATTACTAAAATTTGCTGCTTTAACCCTTTCAAGGGCGGTGGTTCATTTTTGGACCACTTAATTTTAATTCTTAAATGCCACATTAGCATCAGAATATTGGGATGAAAATTTACCTTTTATTAAGTAAGTGAACAAAAGCATTTTTGTATTTCGAAATTTGTTTGTAAATTCTGGTGCCATTCACTGATTTCAAGATTTTACGAATAGAAGTGCCTTGTCCGTGAAAGGGTTAAACGCATATTAATGTATTTATTATTTTAAAGTTTCCTTTCCCTTTTAATATTCACGTGTAAATACAATTTTCAGGACATAATTTTCAATATTTTCCTGCCTTTAACACGTACTCATTTAATAGTAATTTTAAAGTTTTTTTTTTCTGTTTTTAACAGTCACGTGAAAATAAATTTTTAATCGTTAGGAAATATTATTCTTTGCGCTGTTTTTAAAATTGAAAACAATCTCTATAATAATAGCCTAAGTCATGTGACTATCATCAACAGCTCCAGGCGGATTCCTTGGTTTTTTATATTCCAGGCGGCCATTTTGGTACTTTAATGTTAGCCAGCAACAGGCGTGATAAGTCGCCGAATATTATTCTATCCCCATTATTTCGTTTATATTATAATAGTCCAAGTCATGTAACTGCCATAAACAACGGGCTGATTCCTTCGCTTTTTATAAGAAAGGTTTCCAAATTATTTTTTGGAATAAAACTACATAAAAGTTGCCATGATCACAAAGAATTCCTGGTACTTTTATGTTAGCGGGTGAAAATCTCGCCAATAGCTTTTTTTAACTCGCCAGTTAGAATTTTTTTATTTTTCGAGTGGTAAATTAAAACGGTGCTACTTGGTTATCCCATCGATCAAAAATCTGTCGCCAAACTATAAGATTAAATGCCAATAATGGTTGATCGTAAATGTCACATTCACTTGACTTTAAGGAAGTTACACATGTTCACGCCATCAAGTAATTTTTATTTCGACGTTTTATTTGTATTTTTATTAATGTTATACTAATTTATTTGTTCTTTTGTTATATATATAAAAAAAAAAATGTCAATCTGTATAATTTGACTATTTATATAATTTGGCGAAATTGGTCGACGGGAGAAATAATAACATTAGAACGTTGCTTTGAAGTGGAAATTAAATCTCATGATTTGTTGCATTGTCACATACCACCGGGTTGTGATTTTTTTTTTTTTTTTTTTTTTTTTTTTTTTTACGACAATTTGGCGAAAACCTCGTTTTCAAATACCTGTTACATATGTATTTTTAAATTATTATCTGTTATTTTTTAAATGAAATAACAATAAATAAAAAAAATTAATTAATAACTATAGAGCAAAACAATTTATAACATTTTTTGTAAATAAAAAGAAAATAAATTCAAATAAACATTTATTAATAAATAAGCAACAATAGCCGGGTTACCATGTCAGGCAAAATAACGCCATTTTGGCGCCAATTAGGTACCCCGTTGCGTATATGACATCTGTGTCTAATATTTTTCTTTTCGTTACGTTTTTAAAAAAAGAATTGAAGTAAAAGCCATTTATTTTAAAAGGTTTCAATTTTAAATGAAAGTTTTGTATTAAATAAAATGATAATGAAATACAAACTGAATTCTGAATAAAAGTAACATGATACATTTCTTAGCATACATTTAAGGGAGGCCAAACTCGTCGCCAAATTAATTTAAAATAACCTTTTCTAGAATACGAAAAAAAATATCTGGTATGATTAAAATTTGAGTTGCCATCATTCAGTGCTGGAAAATTGGCGCAGAGGTGGAGCCTATTGACACCACTAAATTTTAGTGGTATTTTTCGCCTTATCTAACGACAGAATTTGTGAGTTTTTATTAAGGTGAAGAATACTATAAAAATTTAGTGGTGTCAATAGGCTCTTCCTCTGCGCCAATTTTCCAACACTGATCATTAGAAAAAAAGTATTTAAAATTAGAAAAAAAAAATTAATATTTCGAAAACTAATTCTAATTTTAAAATTCTAATTCCAGTTTTGAGATCTGTGGATCAATACGGATTTTTGGTGTTAATTTCATCGTAAAGTATTCCATATTTTAGGAGAAATCGCCGTGAAACGTAATCAGTTGTTTAATCAGTCGTTTCATAGAATCGTTACATAAATTCGTTTCAATTCGATTCATTAGGATTTTATATATATAGGGTAGATTTCAATGTTATACCAATTAATGAAAATGGTAAGGTGGAAAATTTAACGTAAAATTTTAAACATGCATTTATTTTTATTCGCGTAGCTGTAATTTTTCACTATTGTCAGAAAAATTTCTTTTGATAATAACATGCAGTTGAATTTTTTTTTCCTCAAATTAATAGATTCCATAGATTCTTAGAGTTGTCTAAAATGTATTTTAAAAAAACATATAAATTATACAAACTTTGCAAAGAAATTGTAAGCAAATCTCTGTAAAAAATCCTCCCGCTTTTTTTTAAACGAAAAACGTACTTTCAATCAGAAAATTTATTAAATGAAATGTTTCTTAATTCAATGTGGTAGTTATTTGAAACATACATGATTTCATTAATTAAATAAAATTTATGGTTTAAAGTATGTTTTGTTGAATTAAAAAAAAAGCGGAAGGTTGGCAAGTATGCATGGAAAAATCCACCTATTTTAAAAGTTTCATAATATATATATATATATATATATATATATATATATATACCACCAATATTAAGAATCTAAAACTTACTAAAACATAGTTTGGGTTTACACTGGAAAGCTGTATCAAAACTAAATATACAGGAAATGAAAATTATAACTGTAAGGGGAAAAATCTAATATCTCTATAATAAAAGCTCAAGTCATGTGACTGTCGTCAACAGTTCCGGGCTGACCGCTTCGATTTTTATATGCCAGGCGGCCCTTTTGACACTAATGTTAGCCGGGCGCAGGTGATAAACCGCCAAATTGTTCCATCGCCATCATTTCATCTATATTATGATAGTCCAAGTCATGTGACATTCATAAACTGTTATGGACTGATTACCTTCGCTTTCCATATGCAAGGCGGCCATTTTTAATCAAAATTATTTTTTCAAATAAAAATACGTAAAAGTTGCCATGATCGCAAAGAATTTTTGGTACGTTTATGTTAGCCGAGCGCAAATTTCGCCAATAGCATTTTTTAACTCGCCAGTTAGCATTTTTCTTATTTTTCCCGTGGTAAATTTAAGCAATGCTTTGATGTTGAGATTGAATGTCGCATGGTTTATGGTATTATTTATTATCTTTCTTTTCTTTTCTTTCCTTAAAATGAAAGTCGTGAATTTTAAATTTTTCAGTTTTAAATTAAAGTTATGTATTTTAAATCAAATGAATGAAAGTATCATATTTTAAATGAAATTAATGAAATATGAAAAAATGCGGCGGGAATAATGTTTGGCGATTTATCACCTCCGCCCGGGTAACACAAAAACACAAATTTCTTGATTTCTCTATCAGAATCTTCTGATTTGGCATAGGAATGAGCAAGTAAATTAAATTATGAATAAAAGTGACATGATACAATGCTTAGCATACATTTAAGGGGGACCAAACTGATCGCCAAGGGCAGCTAGTTGTAAAATACTAATTTTTAAACAATGGAAGATTTGAAAATGATAATAGTATTTATAATAATACCAGAACTACAATAATTTGTTTCTTTTAAACTGGCATCCTTTATATATTTGAAAACCCGTACTATGTAGATGGGATGTACAATGCAGTTTAACCCCTTCGTTCCCAAAGCTAAAATAATACTACAAATACTCATTCGTTGGTTTTAAACAAACAAAATGACATCATAGATGACAGAAAAAAGAACTTTTCGGAAATTGATACTTTAGGAGACTAGTAATTTAGGTTTACAAATAGGGATCTAAAATTACTAATTCCGTTAAAATATCAATTTAATTATCACTAACCCAAATTCACACAATCACAAATTTAAGGCCTTTAATCAAGTGAATGATATACAAATCCTCAAAACATTTTATTGTAAAGGATTTAAGTTAAATAAGTATGAAAATTTCTCAATTTCTTGGCCACACCCTCTTGAAGGCATTTTGCAAACTCAGATGAAAATAACATCTATTTTATGAGGTAATCAGCATAGATTTTGCCATTTATTGGTTTGCTTTTAACGAAAAAAACATTCAGCTATTAAGAAATGAAGTAAAAAAGTCAAACAGTTTAGTTTTTATGGGAAAAAAAATAGAGGTCAACATATGTGGACCCGGGTAGCGAAGAGGTTAAAATTGCTTTCAAACTGCAGTGATATTGGTTGAAACTTAAGATTTTTTTATAAGTTTGTAGTTTTGAGTAGTTTTGAATTTTGTTTATAACATCATTAAAAAATGTAATATTGTAAAATAATACTGATTTTTAAACAATGGAGATTTGAAAATGATAACAGTATTTATAAGAATACCAGAACTACAATACTTTGTTTCTTTTGAACTGGCATCCTTTATATATTTGAAAACCAGTACTATGCGATGGGATGTACAATACAGTTTAAAATTGCTTTCAAATGCAGTGATATTGGTTAAAACTTAAGATTTTTTTTGTTGTTATTTTTTTAATTAGCTCTACTGATATAATTAAACAAATGTTACTTAAAAATCATTTCAACAGACACGATATATTACAAACACTGGTGTTAAATTAGCAAGAAAAGCTACTGTCAGAAATCTGAGGCTGAAAGGATAAACTTTTAAAAGCTGGCTTGATTTTTTTCCCTGTTTTATATATATATATATATATATAATATATTCATGCAAAGGGAAAATCATTTTTTTAGGGTGCATAAAAATATTTAAAAAGTTTATTATTTTACATTTTTTAAGAAAATATAACTTATTTTTGAGAAACAGTTATGAGAAATCCATTTTTCCATTATTTCCAATTTTTCCAGAAAAAAACTGGAAAAAAACCGAGTTTTTTTTCCGCCACTTCAAATTTTCCGGAAAATTTACATCTCTACCTCTGACCAAAACTTTTTATTTTCATATAAAATGAAATGTAACTCACCAACGACACAGAATGATTTTCTAATTATACGAATTTCGTCTAATTAAAAAATGTTTTAGGTATACATACCTCGATTTATCTTTTACAATAATTTTTGTAAATGATCATCTGTTATACTAGAACTTTTTCAAAGAGCATTCAAAACACTTCTGCAGTTTCAAACTAAAAATTTTCTATTATTGTTAAGTTTGCAGCTTTTACGAGAGTTGCTTTTTAAGTTTTTACAAAAAGTAGGAAGAAAAAGAATTTTGGGAGAACAAATGTTTTATTGCTTTTCAAAATATTCGCCATTAAGATTTATACACTTTTCCATCCGTTCAAACCAATTCTTGAAACAGTTTTTCCAGTCTGAAGTTGATATCTCAGAAACATAGTTTTGGAAGGCGTCAACAGCTTCTTGAGGTGATGAAAATCGCTGCCCACGTATTTTTTGTTTGACATAAGGGAACAAGAAAAAGTCGTTAGGCGACAAGTCAGGAGAATATGGGCAATGAGACATTAATTCGATATTTTTATCCTTCAAATAATCAATTGTTTCACGTGCTGTGTGGGAGATGGCGTTGTCGTGATGATGAATGATGCGGCGTTTTTAGTTGTTTTTCCTGATTTCGTTGATGACTTTTGGCAAAAAAATTTCTGTATACCATTTAGCGTTAACAGTTTTCCGATACCCTAAAGAAATGGTTGCAATATGTCCTGTAAGGCCGAAGAAACAAACAATCATTTTCTTGGAAGTGCTTTGTGAACGAACAACTTCCGTAGGATTCGGTTCATCTGGAAACACCCAAACAGTGGTTGTTGTTTAGTTTCCGGCTCATACGAATGTATCCAAGTTTCGTCACCTGTAACTATGTTGTATACCCCGTAGCAGAAACTAAGCAGCACGGCAGCAGTGCTGCAGATTATTTTAGACCTTGCAGATTAATCAAACAATTTAAAAATAAATACTGGGCTTAAAAAATTTACTTTGTTTTAAGAGCTATTGTGTTTTTTTATTACATTTTCTTTATAAATTACAATTTTTGCTTATTTTATAGTTTTACCATAAGTATTTATGATAGTAGCTTGGTTCAGCATTGGTGGGTCGCAGATAAATTTTGGTTTGCTGCAGATGGACACCGAAAATTCTGCTACTGGGGTTGTATACGGATTTTGCAGTTCCAAAATTTTTTTAGCATTTCCTTACATCAATTTGCACGAGCCTCTTTTTGAGCTTCTATAAAATTGTGCGGGATCCATCTGGGGAAAATCTTTTTTAACACCTAAATGTTCGTGCACAATCGAGTGTATTGCAGTCTGTGATATGCCAAGGGATGCTTCTACCTCACGATGCGTGACATGCCGATCTTCTTCAATCATCTTGCGCACAGCATCGATGTTATTTGGAATCACTAGCGATTTTGGTCGCCCTTCACGAGATTCATCTCTGACGGACGCACGACCACGACGGAATTCTGCAAACCAATTGTAAACAGTCTTTTCTGATGGTGCTTCATTACCAAAAGTTTCACGAAGCGATACTAAGCATTCTTGTCCAGTGAAGCCTTTCTTAAAATAAAAGCATCAAAAATCATCCAACGGAAACTTTCACGAGTTATTTCCATTTTTTTTCACTGACTTGTTTCTTTAGAACACTCACTGTAAACAAAATACGCAGACGATTTCTAAGATAGATAAAAAAAAAAAAAAATGTGAATTTTACGAATATCCTGTAGACAAATTTCAGTAGCGCCTTCTATTGGTCTTTTGTAAAAACATAAAAGGCAACCCTCGTATGAGCACACGAAAAGCATCTTCAAAGTTTAGTCATATATGCATTGCTTTCCTTATAATTTGCACTTACGTCTTCAGTCATTCAAGACTGTTAATTATAAACAGTGAAGTTCTTAGCAATAAATAAAGAGTGTCTCATTTGAGCCGATACAGCTCAAATCAATGAGTCATGTTGAAAATTTCCAAACAAAGAAACGAGATTTTTGAAATACAGATAGTTTCGATCGAGTTCCACTCCAGCCGAATTTTCTGCCGCATTTTCGCCAAAAACGAATTTTCGGCGTAACTCAGATTTTTAGCCGAAAACGAAACCGAATTTTCGGTCGATCTCTACACTGTTAAAAATAAATATCGTGAAAGATTACCTCTGACTTTAAAGGCTATCTATTTTCTGACCAATGAGAATGCTATTTAAACGCCTATAAAGCGCTCTCATTGGTCAGAAAATAGATAGCCTTTAAAAAAAGAGGTAATTTTTCACGATATTTTTAACAGTGTAGTTTTTAGTTTGCACGGTAAGGGATCAAAGCCCATGCTTTCCTTTTACTTCAAATTTTTCTTTTCTGTTTACATGTATTTAGTAACGCTTCATCAGTTGTTTCATATTTTTATCAAATATTACATGTTCTTGATAAAACTAAATTTTGATATTAATAACACTTGTCAGATTTTTTTTCTAAAATGGAATGTTCTTGATAAACTAAATTCTGATATTGATAACACTTGTCATATTTATTTCTATAATTAAAATACGATAGTTGTTACAAAGTGATAAAATGAGCTTCTAAAATTTGTATTATAGAATCTGTTTCCATAATAACATCAATATAATCTATAACGAACACAATTATTATTTTTTTTTTTGCAATACAATTTTCTTAAAACTAATTTTTCTGAGGTAAATTGCATATAGTTATATATGTACATAATAATTATATATTATCTCTGTTATGATTGCACTTCAGAATAAATTGCTGAAGCCGCGCCAAAATTTTCGTCGAGATAGGCGACAGTTGTCAAAATATAGCCAAAGACAATGTCAAATTGGCACGTATTGGCGAAATTCTTATATAATCATAGTAATTACAATAAGCGTATTTTGTATACCTACAAACTAACCTGCAACTGGATATACTTCCGTAATCGAGTCCACAACTATAATTGCCGTATGCTAGCGAGCTCGGGCGTGGTTTGGAGCAAAAGTAATTAAAACATTGCAACCATTGTTGTAATTCTCATACACTTGAAACGAATTGTTACCAGGATTGCTTATGTTTGTCACCAACTTTTCATAAGTCGTTTTTGACCTTCGTCTATAACGTTTGGTGTTTTAGTGACATGGATCAAGATATAATGCCATAATCTAAATGGACCTTTTATAGAACACGTGTGTTCTATGAACCAGTAATTTAAAGATTTATAGGCCGGGATCCAGATAGATTTTTCGCTGTTAGCGAAACAAGATTGACAATCAGAAACCTGTATTTTTGCAAACAGGGAAAAGTTCGCAAAAATACAGGTTTCTGATTGGTCAATCTCGTTTCGCTGACAGAGAAAAATCTATCTGGATCTTGGCCTTAGCTTGCAACTTATTTGCATTCATTGAGCAACACATGGCATGGTAGCATAGTGTTACCTAGGGATGCACCGAATATTCGGTATCTATTCGATATTCGGCCATATTACCGAATATTCGGTTTGGCCTAATATTAAACTATTCGGTATGCCGAATATTCGGTTTGGCCGAATATCAAAATCTTCGGCTGAACCAAATACTTAAAAAGAACTTTTAACCTTATACATCTTCTAAGTTTAACAGTCAACTTATAAAGATATTCAGAATAATTAGAAACAGAATCATAATTAAATAAAAGAGAATGTTTTTACATTATTTATTTGCTGTTTGTTAAGTATTATTTAAGAAAATTAACCAATAACTAGGATTTTCATAGGAATTAATTATGCACAAATGCAAGTTCATGAACATTGTCCAGTAAATAATCGGTTTCTTGCTAAGATTATAAGAACAACGTTTACAATCTCTGAAAATGATTGCCCACTCCAGACACCTATCTAGGATGCATTTAAAAACTCCCTTGCTTATCTTACAGTTTGGCGATAGATTTTTGGTCGGCGGGATATCTAAGTACTACCTATTATTTATTTACTTTTACTTTAGTCTCTTCCTGACAAACAAATAATATATGATTTTGTACAATTTTTTCACAATTTCTCTTTGATTTTAAAATGTCTGTTTTAGAATTTAAGAAAATTTTATTCATTTGTTTTAATTCTAAGAAGCCATGAAATTTAAAATTTTATTAATTATTTTTTTTTAAACTATCCTCTTCTTAAATAACTCAAAGCAGATTTTTTTCAGCATAAAGTTTACTTGAAAAAAGCTCTTGTTTATTAGAATAAAAGTTTCTGTTTTAAATATTATGTAAAATTGTTTTAAAATTTAACATTTTAATGCCTTTAAATTTTGAAATATAAAAGTATTCGACAAGCCGAATATTCGGTATTCGGCCGAATGGTTACTATTCGGCAGGCCGAATATTCGGTTTTTGGCCTATCAGTTACTATTCCGGTATTTGGTTCGCCTGTTGGTCGAATATTCGGTATTCGGTACTCGGCCAAAATCACTATTCGGTGCATCCCTAGTGTTACCAATAGTTTTACCTCAAGAACTTTTAAATTAAAATTTGCTTATGTACAATAAATCTAAAAGATTAGTTTTTTAACATAAAACTATAGTAATTTTATTTTTACTGTAGTTGAGATTTCGGAAAAATAAAATATTTCTTCCTGAATTTGTCCACCAGATCAAAACTCATAATTCTTACTTCGAAATCGATAATTTTTGTAAATTAATAAAAAATTGTAACTAGAATGTCTTTATAAGAGAGTGACTGCATGCTCACGCTGGCAGTTTTTGCCCAATCTATGAAAACCCACATTATGAAGCAGGCTGCGATCCAGATAGATTCTGCGCTGTTAGCGAAACGAGATTGACCAATGAGAAGCCTGCATTTTTGCAAACTTTTTGCTGTTTGCAAAAATGCAGGCTTCTGATTGGAAAATCTCGTTTCGCTAACAGCGAAAAATCTATGAAGATCCGGGCTCTTGGTGATATTCCCTGGGCGAGTTTCCTTAGACGAGTTACAAATATTACTTTGACTGACAATATTGACAGATTGCTAGAATCACACATATTAGTTTGACAATATTGACAGATTGCCAGAATCATCTCGGCCAGTCAAATTTTACTGCTCGTCTATATGCACTCTGATAAATTAAGCTACAGCGCCTAGAATACCTAGTGTGGAAATATGCTATCCAAACAACGCTGAAAATTTGTACCCCTTAAATGTGCGACGATACTGCTAAAATCCCAAGTGTCGATCGCAGCGACATCTGCGGGATTTTCTTGTCACATTGTATAGACTAGCAATATCTTCCAGTTTTAGAAAATATCTTGCAGATGTCGCTGCGATCTGCATATTTCAGCAGCATCATTGCACATTTATGGGATACAATATTTTAGCACTTTTTAAGTATTACAGGGATAGCCAATTTCCACACCATATATTCTAGGTTCTAGGCGCTATAATTAAGCTATTCTAATAATTACATCTAAACAGCAATAAAATAGAGTTTAAATAAATTACGTTTCTAGTTTAACTGTTAGTTTAAAGATAGAGGAAAATTCATTCATTTATTGTTTTCCCCTTCGTTTCTTTACTTTAACCAACCAATCGATCAGTGTTATCCGTTCTGTGTGAATATTTTGTTTTGTTTACTTTCATTGTTGTGCGAAGAATTTGTGCTTAACATTAGTTTGGTGTTTAATAATTATTTTTTTCACTAATGACTCACTAACATGATATTTAAATATAGAAACAATAATACTTTGATTTGATGTTTGTTTCAATTTTTGCTTGTTAAACGGGATTTTGAAAAGGTGAATCCATCAATTCGTGTTTTAATCTAATTTTAAACATGAGTTGTAGCAATGACAAAACACCAGTTAAAGTCGTTATTCGTCGGAGAAGACGCTGTTCTTCTGCAGATTCGCAAACAAGCACTCCTTTACCCTCAAATGTCGAAACATCTCCAACAAAGAGGCTTTTTAAATTTCTGACACCAAACAAATTACCAATATTTTTGCCAAGAATGTCTTGTTTTAGTGATAAATATTCCTCACCTAAATCGTCTACACGTCCTATTTTATCCAGCCAGTGTTCTGGGAAAGTGTTCGAAGGCGACATCAGCCCAATAAAACCTTTGAGAAGCTTTCCGAATTTATTGAATGAAGTTCCTTCAATGCCATCAGCGGTATGTTGTACATAAATTTTTACTGATGCTTTATCAATTGTATTACTTCATCTGTGTATTTAAATTTATCTGAGATTCATTCGAAATGCTTTTATGAAATGTAACGCAGTTCTTGTCTTAACCATGAGCGGCGCATTGTTTTATTTGTTTGAGGTAAATAATTATTTGCAAAATTTTGGATAAGCATACCATAATTCACTCATTTTCTTAATATGATTAAAAAATAATAAAACAATATAATTTTTAAAAGCCAAACATTTTTTTTCAGTGTTTCCAAAAATGCATGCAGTTGTTATTAAGTATTCATTACAAAATTTTTACAAAATGATTTACAAATTCAAAATTATTCTGTAGCAGAGTATCACTCTGATCTTTTAAAATTAAATTTCAGATTTTAATTTTATGAATTTATTATGTAAAATAACAAAAGTGGAGATCCTGGAGATATCTTTGTATAGTTCATCCTTGTAATACCTTTGATCGAATTTTGCTCTGATTGATGAAAATGTAAAATAACCGCAAAATAAATGTAAAATAAGTACGTAAATAGTTTTTACGTATCTGTATACCAAATAAATGTAACTTTTTTTCGAAAAACAAAAAAACATTTTGAATATTAACCCGTGAACTGCACTAGTGCGAATTCGCGCCAACTAAAATTACAAATGTCTGCGCTTTTTTTCTCTTTTGCGTGCTTTCATTAATTTGCTTTTTTCATTAAAAAAAAAATAATAATAAATTTTTGATAAGTAAATATTACAGTTTGATTCCTCATTAAATTTTGGAATCCCAAATCGCGCACTAGTATGGAGTGAATGAGTGCTGAACCTAAGTATGGAGTCTTCCGGTTAAAATACTTATTAATTCTCATACGGAAGAAAAGAATAAGAAAAGAAACTTCACTGGTAGCTTTTTTTTTTTTCTTTGCGTGTTGTTTTGATAAAAAAGTAACCATTTGTCATTTTAATAGGTAATTTCCTAATTGGTCGATAGAGGGGTCGACCAATCGATAGATATTTTTTTGTTCACATTTTTCATTATATGAACCTCATTAATGTTAAACACTTTTATAGATATAGAGTAACCACATCAAACACGAATTAAATTAACTTTCTTATAAATGTGACATTTCGTATTATACTTTTCCCATATGCTGATTAAGCGCGGAATCACTTACTCATATTTACAAATATTAGTTATTTATGTTCAATTTGGAAGTCTGTATAGTGAATTTCGAATGGCACATAATGTTGAGGACTGGATATTTATGATTAGTTTGGAGCTCTGTCAAATGGCACATAATGTTGAGGACTGGATATTTATGTTCAATTTGGATCTCTGTATAATGAATTTCGAATGGCACATAATGTTGAGGACTAGAAATGGATATTTATGTTCAATTGGGAGCTCTGTGTACTGAATTTCGAATGGCACATAATGTTGAGGACTGGATACTACTCAGTTGTTAAGACGTAACACCACTTTCTCGCCCCGAAATTTAAGGCCTTTTGGAGATTTTTTTTTTTTTTTTTAAGTTTGCGAAATATTAAAAAAATGGTGGCTTGACAACTCATGGACGGAAGACCTTCGAAAAAACAGGATCAAGCGATGGACACGATAAACCATCGTAGACATAACCTGTACAATAATGAGAGAGGCAAAGGAAATAGTTATTTTAGTCCAAAAGTAACTGCATTTCAACAAAAAAATATAGAACGATTAGTTTTCAAAAAGCTCAAATTTGATTGAAAATTTGCAGCAAAATTGATTCGAATTCCTCGTGAGCGCCATTGCCCTTCATCGCCATGTTGGATTTTAATACAGTTTGTAATAAGTTTTACAGTTGGCGTAACAACGCACTACAAAACTAAATAAAAGTATGAACGTACACTTAAATGTATATATTTTGTAGACATAATGAATGAATTGACATTTGAAAATAAGAATGTACACTTATCTTCAAGTTAGATGTTTTAAAATTTTATAATAAAACAACTGCAAACTAATAACGTGAGGACACAAAAATACTTTCCTTCCGACGGTTAATATATCCTTACAGGGAACTTACGATGAAGTTCGCTAGGTGCCGATAGCGATCGCACGTTTTCAATTCGATTCTGTTTACAGATATTGGAGTGAGCGAGATTACCCGCTGAGCAGTATCACCCTACTTTCCCCTACTAATGAAATTATGTTTGTTTCACTTGGACACCTAGTAGGGGAGACCGGGGGGAATGGCGACACCTTAAGGGAATTTAAATTTTTTCGCCTCAAAAAAGTTTATTTTTTAATAGTAAAAATTCTAAAGCTGAATTATGATCTTTAGTATCTGTATAAATTTAACCGTAATCATAACTGTAAAGTAAGCTTACATAAAAAAAAAAAAAAAAAAATTCTTTCAACCTCTGTACAGTGGCGGGATTACACAGGATACTGGGGTAATTCCACCACTGTATCGGGGTAATGACGCTACTCTTTAATGACCTAGTAAATACATAAAATGGATACTAGGAAACACATAACCTACTGAAAATATTTAAAGAGAAATGTAATTTAGCAGAATAATGAATAATTACAATGTTCCATAAGCTAGATTTATTAATGTGCTAAGCTTACAATTTAACTCAAATTGCAAAAGTCATCCTTTGCCATGGTGGCGCCATTACCCCGAGAGGACAATATAGCGGTAATACCCCAGCAAAGCCGAAAGAAGAACCGAACTTGTTCAACAAATTGCATCAAAATGTCAGCGAATGCATGTAGATTACGGTTAATATTACCTTAAGTACCTAATGTTACAATAAAAGGTGTTTACCTCTACTCATTTGAAGCTCCAAAATAAGAAGCAACTAGATGAAAACTAAATTTTTCACTAGAACAAACGAACGACGTACAACAAAATCACTACCACTCTTGGCACTGTTTCCATTGTTGGCCGCTATAGTGCAGGCGCATTCACTATCTCAAACTGCCGTTAGTTTTTAAATTAGACGGAGTGGCGGCATAACCCGGGTGGCGCCATTCCCCTGGTCTCCCCTACTATCGCTAGAGATTAATGAATAGGTGAATTTTAACTATAATAGCCTTATAGATAGAATTTAGTACAGAAAAAATATGCTATGGGTTAATTGAGCCTTTTGTCTTTCGATCAACATCAACAAGATCTCGGAGACCGGTTCACAGTAGCTATGTGGTAATTTCTCTCAAGCAATTTAGGGTTAAGAGAACCCCTCGTCCTCCCCAAAAAAATTTACTTGTTAAAGTGACGTTACCTACCTACCCCTTAAGGCTGTTCTGAAATCGAAAAGGGCAACTTTCTGACATAAGTTTTAATTTATTTTTGTTCGAAAATGCATGAAACTATCTGGTGGTGGTGTTCAGAAACTATGTAACTGAGCTGTTTTTTCCATTTTTTTGCAAACGCAATAAATCTTTCAGAAAATAGTGTCAAAATGGGCGTTTTGAACCGAATTTCCGCGCGAAGGAAGAAAGAGCACTCAAGAGCAGGCGAAAAATGTGTTTGTCACGTGGTCAAAATGGCTTATAACTCAATAGGTAATTGATTGATCAAAACAAGGAAAAGCAGTTCAATTCCAAATCGCTTCTATGGCCAGGCTTTCCAATTTTATACCTTTCCGTTAAAAAATGAATTTGTAAATGTGTCAAAACGTTTTGCGCTTGTTGCAGTTAAGAACAGCCTGAAGGCGGGCAGAATCAAATTCCCTGCTCAACAACGCAAAACTTTCTGGCAGATTTTCTGACTCGTTTTCAAATGTAAAGGCATAAAATTAGCAGGTCTGATTAGTGAAGCGATTTGAAATCGAATAGTCTTCTCCATTTTTTTTTTTTTAATTATTAATGAACTACTTTTCGAGTTAGTTATAAGCAATTCTTGTCACGTGACGACAATTTTTATCTCCTTTCTCGCGTTTTCGCGTCCAGAATTAGGTTCAAAACGCCCATTTTGACAGTATTTTCTGACGTACATTCGGCCTGTACCAAAAAATGGAAAACGTATTCTATTACATAATTTCTGAATAAGAACACCTGCCAGTTTCATGCAATTCCGAATAAAAATAAATTTAGAAATGTGCAAGAAAGTATCACATTTAAATTTGAGAACCTTAACGAAATCTTTAGAAATTTAGTTTACTAAATTATAGAGGAATCTTTTAAACAATTTCTTTTTCTTTATATAGAAGAGGATATATTAGAGAATACTATTTTTCCTTAACCCTATTTTTCTTTCCTTCCAAACTAGATTTAAGTTTTAATAAGTCTTCCTTTGTGTAATTTTCTAGGGAATCATTAATATTGTTACTCTACATTCCATGGCTTGTGTGCATATAATCTGAAAAATGCAATATGTAGGGGAGACCGGGGGAATGGCGCCACTCGGGGTTATGCCGCCACCCCTCCTAGTTTAAAAACTAATAGCAGTTTGAGATAGTGAATGCACCTGCGCTATAGCGGCCAACAATAGAAACAGTGCCTACAGTGCAGGGTTCCAAAAAAGCCAGCTAAAATTTTAAAAAGCCACGCCGGTGGCTTTTATTGATTTTAACCGGCATTTTTTTGGCCAAAATTGACCTTTTTTGGCCGTAATTGGCTTTCATACAATGAAGCATTGTAATTATAAACTACACATTTTAAAGTGTTTTTAATTAGCTTTAATGACATTTAATTGATTTACAGTTTAATAAGTAACCCAATTTCTCAATAATGAAGACATTAATACTGGAATAAAACTTATGTGGTTTTGCTAGTGATTTGTAGTCCAAATTGCAAATATGTCAGCTAAATTTTAAAAGGGCCATACCAACTGCTTTATCTGGTTTACACTGACCTTTAAGGCCACCCCCTCCCCCAATTTTTTCATTTTTACTGCTTTATAAAATTAAAGAGGACAATGGTTACTTAGTTATATATTTTATTACTTAATTTTAAGAGCTATTAATATACAAGTCTTATTTTATTTGTAGTAAACATTTAAAATTATAAATAGTCATATAATAAAAACACCATTTCTCACTATTAAAAACTTTATGAATAGCATATTCATGAATATGCTTAGCAACAAGCTTTTCAAAATTTTAATTAGAGAATTTTTATTTATTTTTTTCTTGTTTAAATGATCTATTTTTTTATACGCTTATGTACCAAGCGCTCCTCAAATATTAACATTTATAACTTAATCTCTCCATATGGACACATAAGAATGTTTCCATTTTGATGTGCTGCATTTTGTCATTGTTTAATTAAATATAATCTTTAAAATGTGTAGTACATGTGGAGCTGTGTAATTTCAAAACACCAGTTTGGAGTCTAACTTATATTCTTTTCAATATTTATATATTTTTTTTTTTTTCAGACGTAATTGCCTTCACAATTGTTAGTACAGTAGAAATAGCGTTAGAGGTGGAACTAATTGGAACAAAAATTATACTTGTTGTAAATGGTAGGTAACACGCTCCTAATGAACATCCTAAAAATATACATTCGTACTGTTGCGCAAAATGAGCTTTTTGGCGGCCATCTTGAAAAAATACGAAAAATTTTTTTAAATGTTAAAAAATCATGTGGTGTATCAAATGACATGAAATTTAATGCTTAAAAAGAGTATGATATTTGTTTTTAAAAGTAAAATGTTTATAAAGATCAACTAGTGGCGAGTTTTAGAAAAATGATACCTACATGACTCCGTAGGTAAATCTTAAATGTAACTATGCTACATTACATTACACCTATACTTGATACTGTTATGTGACAACTCCGACTGCAACATTAATTATTATAGCAATATTGTCACATAAATATTAATCAACTTTTATAATTCTTAAATAATTTATTCATTACGAAAGGTAAGATATCAAAATGCTTTTATCTCCAAATTTCCAAAGGATCCGTTTTGCGTAATCCGCATTAATTCCCCCCCCCCCCCCACATTTGTTTAATTTTTCTAGGTTTCCACCTGTCAGGTACACATTCAGGCTCCACACATCCTCAACCAGGATGGTTGGGATACATGCAAACTGCTTTAGAAGGTGATCACCGTGTTGCAACAGTAACTTCGTTTCTGCCAATGATTGATCTAAATCCAATTTCTTACAGCTGTGTATACACTATACTTATATTCATCAGCAATGAAGCAAAAAGACTAAATGTAGAAACTCCAGTTGTAACCTTTGATCAATACTTGTGGATAAAGGTACTGGAAATTAAATGCGCTGATCACAAGAGAGAGTTTGACAATGTGGTAATCCGGCTTGGTGGGTTTTATACACTGATGTCCTTTCTTGGAGCTATTGGAGAACTGATGGCTGAATCGGGCATAGAAGAAGCCATTCAGACAGTTTATGCTGAAAATTCAGTACCGCATATCTTAAAAGGACTATTCACGTTCTCTTCGAGGACATTTTCTAATATTTTCATCTCTCACTGCTTTAATTGTAGCTGATTTATTGAAATGCAACCTACCAGTTAAAGTTACTACAAATTCAGATTTTAGCGAGATTGCATCAAAAGTCAATACACTACCGGTGATGCAATAGAAGTGGAGTCAAATAATGATTTTAATCTTGAAAAATTTATTTATTTTTTTTTTTCAAATCATGATCTTCACAAGATTTCAACACTAATGCATAAAAGGAAGGACTAATAATACAAAATGCCTTCTTAAATCACAAAGCCGTACTGCTAAACTCTGGCTGTTGTATCTGAACATGGTGGATATTGTAAAAACGTTTATTTCGGCCGAGCGATCAGGAAATTTTGAAATGCATTTATAGGCAGTTGAGCATATGCTACATTTTATTGCGAGTTCAGGTCATAACAATTATGCTAAATGCGCAAGAATATATCTTCAACAAATGCGGGAATTGAAAACAACGAAACCAGAAGTCTACAAAATGCTGAATGAAGGCCACTTTACTGTACGAAGAAAGGACAGGAAGTGGTCTGGTGTTTGGACCGATATGCACATTGAACAAACGCTCCTGAAGTGCACTAAAAGTCGTTCTGTTATAACTCTTGAAGGAGGTATGACTGAAAGGCAACGTGCAACTTGGATTTTGAGCCATTCTCGATGTAGTGAAATAGCATGTGCAATGAGTTTGCTGACCTATGTTTCACGCATTTGCAGTGAACAACATACTGATTTGACTGATGCAAGGATAGCAAGAGATTTCGAAAATATGAAAAAGTTAATGCAATTTTTTATAGACCACAATCTATTTACTGCTACTTCAACTGATTTACGGAATATTTTTAATGGAATTGCAAATAGTAAAAACAAAGTAACTGCAGAAAATGCTGACATCATTGGAAGAAGCATTCAAGATAAACTTATCGGTAAACTTTTTAAAGGTGAAACGTTATTGAAATCAGACTAAGCAATAACCATGAAAGTATTGAAAAAAGGAATCGTTATTGCTGGTGAGACTCACCATGTAGATTCTCGTCTTTTAACACAGAGGATAGTTGCTTGTATCTGCATGAATAATAGCGCTCAAGATACAAGAGAGTTTTTTTAAGTACGAGTTATTCATTCTACCAATTTCATTATTTGACCATGGTACCCAGCAAATGAGAAAAACGGATAAATCATCATTGGCACACACATTAGATTGCATGAATGTCAATGAAAATTCACCGGTCTCATTCCCAGTAAACTTCTACCTTCTTGATTGCGGTGCATTAATTCACCAGTTACCATGGTCCGCTTCTGCTGCATTTAGCGATGTCATAAGGCAATACGAATCGTATGTCAACAGAAGGTATAGAAAAGTGACAATTTTTGATGGGTATGAAAACCCAAATATAAAAGATATGGAGCATTGATTACGTATGAAGCAGTCGTCTGTTGTAGTATTCTTTGATGAAAATTCACCCGTAATCATCAAGAAAAACAAATTTCTTTCTAACTCTACGAATAAACACCGTTTTACCAATATGCTGGGGAATTATTTTCAAGAAAGAAGTCATTCCGTCATTCATGAAGAAGGTGATGTTGACACTGTAATCGTCAGAGAAGCTTTAAAAATAGCCCAGGAAAAACATGTCACTGTAGTAGCTGATGACACTGATATTTTAATCCTACTGTTATATCATTTTTCGAAGAACATTTTCATGCAGTCTGCGACACAATTTGATAATGTGCGTGACATTCAAGCAATGCAAACATCTATTCGAGAGAAGGCTTGCAAAACTTTACTTTTTATTCACGCATTAACAGGATGTGACACTACCAGTGCATTATTTGGGAAAAGTAAATCTTCTGCTTTCAAAAAAATCATTCAATCAAAAATTTTATACGAATGGGTTTCACATTATGAATCATCCAAAGATGTTTCTATGGAAGAATTGGTTGAAAATGGCTGTAAAGTTCATGTGTAACTTGATGGTGGCAACATTGAAACAAGTGACCTAAACGTGCTTTGTTATGAATAATACATGAGGAAAATAGCGTCAGCTAGAAAAAATTTGATACAGCTCGTTTGCCCCCAACACAAAATGCATTGAAATACCATCTACTTCGAGTGCATTTGCAGTTTTTCATATGGAAACATCTAAATATGCCAACTCCTGATCCTACACTCTAGGGTTGCCAGTTGGTTGATGGAGAATTTCAACCGATACTAACAGACTTAAACCCAGCACCAGACAAACTGTTAAATATGATTAAATGTGCCTGCCGAACTACAGTTGAAGATCCATGTAACACTACAAAATGTACATGTCGCCGATATGGACTTCCATGTTCTGTAGTTTGTAAAAACTGTTGTGGAAAGGACTGTGCAAACACAGGAGACAGCTTTGAGTTAGATGACGATGAAGAGGATATTTGAATTTGGTTACATAAATATGATTTTATAGATATAATTAAATCTTGTGTATTTATTTCAAATTTTTGAATTTCTTTAATAAAATGTTTTTCAAGAATCCAAAATTCTTCATATTTTCGCCATTATTGTTTTATTTACTTCTACTTTTAAAAACAGATATATTCTTTTTCAGCTTAAAATTTCCTGTAATTTGATACCCCACATGACTGTTTGCGATTTTTTAAAATTTTTCATGTTTTTTTTTGTTTTTTTTTTTTCAAGAAATTTGCGCAAAATGCCGCCAAAAAACGCATTTTGCGCAACAGTACGACTGTATATTTTTATAATGTTCATTAGGAGAGCGTTAACTGCCATTTACAACAAGAATTATTTTTGTTCCAATTAGTTCCACCTAAAGGTGTTTTTTTCCCTTATTTCTACTGCACTATGTCTTCTAGAAGTTATAAAGACTTATTTATTTGACAAAATTTAATAGAAATTTATATTTTTTTTAGTAAAAAATATTTATAAGTATATTAAAAATTAATTGATCCAGATTTAAAACGAATTAGCTGTAAAACAACTTTTTAAAATAAAAACCGGCTTTTTTTAAGTGGTTAAAACCAAAAAAAAAAAAAAAGCCGGCCGGCTTTTTTTGGCCTGGCTAAAAGCCGGCAACCCTGCTAGAGTGCGAGTGATTTTGTTGTACGTCGTTCGTTTGTTCTAGTGAAAAATGTAGTTTTCATCTAGTTGCTTCTTATTTTGGAGCTTCAGATGAGTAGAGGTAAGTATCTTTTATTGTAACATTAGGTACTTAAGGTAATATTATCCGTAATCTATATGCATTCGCTGATATTTTGATGCAATTTGTTGAACAAGTTCGGTTCTTCTTTTAGTTTTGCTGGGGGATTTCCGCTATATTGTCCTCCCGGGGTAATGCCGCCACCATGGCAAAGAGCGACTTTTCCAATTTGAGTTAAATTGTAAGCTTAACACATTAATAAATCTAGTTTAACCTTTAACTGATGTCACAGAAATTGTCATATAACTAGTGTCAAGCGGTCTGAGACCGCTGCAACGAAATATGAATAAAAGGCACGATTAACTCATAGGATGGTTTTTTTGTACTAAACTTTTTGCACAGGAATTAAATAATTAAATTCACCTTATAATTCACCTAATAATTAAAATTCACCCATTCAAAAGTCTCTGGTGGTAATACTGAACTTCCGAACGGAACAAAATTTCGGTAGTGTTTGTAGTTAAACTGAAAATTGCAAGTTAAACTATAAAAATTGAAAAAAAAGCCGCGGTCTTAGAGACCGGTAACATCAGTTAAAGATTAAGGAACATTCTAATTATTCATTATTTTGCTAAATTATTGCATTCTAAGTATTTTCAGTAGGTTATGTGTCTCCTGGTATCCATTTTATGTATTTATTAGGTCATTAAAGAGTGGCGTCATTACCCCGATACAGTGGCGGAATTACCCCAGTGTTCTGGATAATCCCGCCACTGTACAGAGGTTGAAAGAAATTTTTTTATGTGTGCTTACTTTACAGTTATGATTACGGTTAAATTAAAACAGATACTAAAGATAATGATTCAGCTTTGGAATTTTTACTATTAAAAAATAACATTTTTTTGAGGTGAAAAAATTTAAATTCGCTTAAGGTGTCGCCATTCCCCCGGTCTCCCCTAATTTTTTTTTGGATAATGCTTGAATTATTTTTGTTTAAATAGCTTGATGATCCTACCCTGCTTAAAAGATGTTCTATGTACAGAACGTATGTGAAAATCATTTTTGATATAAAGCTCTAATAATTTTTTTACATTTAGTAAATTTTCTTAGATTGGCCACCAACTACACGAGAAAAGCTTTTTTGGTGCTTTTGTGGTAGCCGCATAGGTTAGCCTATACTAATAAAAGAAAAGATCATTCTCTGTGTGTGTGGGGGGGGGGGGGGGCTAGCGAAATCTACCGTTCGCAGAAATCTGAAAATTTGTATGAGGATAGTTCTGATGCACCTGAGGCTTAGATTTTTATTTTATTTTTTTTATAATTACCCGATATATTAATTAAAAACTCGCCGGAAAAAACATTCTCTTTTTTAAAAATCGGCAGAAATTTTCGATGAATACCTAAAACGGGGCCGTTTCAGCATGGCTTAGCTTGGCTTCGGTTCATGTCTTCTCTATTAATTATGCATATTTTTTCACGAAATGTTAAAGAAGGCTTCGATACAGTTATATTTTTAACCGATTAAAATTTCAGAGAGTGTGAACGACAAGAACTGTTTCTTTTTACCCGACTGAAAAGAAGGTTTGTGTGTTTCACGCGTATCTGTGTATGTGGATTTCTTTATACCCTCGAAACATCCCAACGGCTGGATGGATTTTAATGAATGAGGTCTCTATAAATTCGTCTTAACGACCCGATGGTTATAAGCTAGGTTTTGTTTTTATAAATTCTAAATGGCGACCGTAAAATACAAAATTGCAGTAGAGACGAAAAAAATTTTACGCACCCTATTGAGTGGCATATCATTGGATAGGTCTCAAAATGAAGACGATGTTTAATTGACTATTTTACCGTCAGAAGCTCCTTCAAAATATTATACAACCTGGAAGTTGTATATGTAGGATCTCTAGCTTTACTGCAACTCTAACCATCATAGACATCGATAGACCTCATCAGTGTTTATAGATAGGAACTAACAATTAAACACAACTTAAAACTCATCAATACAAGTAAATAAAAAAATATGTAATATAAACAAGTAATATAAAAAAAAAATTAAATCAGTTCTTACTTAGGTCAATAAAAGAATTTTTTTTCTCTCATTCTTCTTTCCTTTTGAGTGGCGCTTAAAATGCCTTGATCAAGAAAAGGACTCTCTCGGTCTTAAAATACCTTGATCAAGAAGAGGGCTCTCTCGATTATTGAAAATTAATTAATTTAATTAATGAATTAATATTTGAAAAGAAACTGGATTAGCATCAAGTGTCATCCACTACAAGTTTAAAAAAAATTATTTGAGCTTGATTGGATGAATAATAAGTATTTTATTAACGATTGAAAATTTGAACAAGATACATATAGCGAGAGTTTGAGCTAATAGTAGGAATTGAAAAAAAAAAAATAGTTCACATTGATGGGAAATACGTTATTTTAACCTTTAACTGGTGTTACCAGTCTCACAGACCGTTGTTTTTGTCAAGTTTTATCGTTTAACTTGTAACTTTTAGTTTAACTACAAACACTACCGAAATTTTGTTTCGTTTTAAACTTTAGTACTATCAGTAGAGATTTTTGAATAGGTGAAATTTAATTATAACAGTACTGTACTAAAAGTTTAGTACAAAGACACCATCCTATGAGTTAATCGCGCATTGTATTCATCTTTCGATGGAGCGGTCTCACAGATCGCTTCACAGTAGTTATGTGACAATTCCTGTCACCCCCTCCCCTCACCCCCCCAAAAAAAGGATTCGAGCCCCCGTGGCACGGTTCAAATCACACAATAAGAAAGCCATTCATCATTTTCCCCGACCTCGCATGGGGAGAAAAACTAATCCTTTCTTTGAAATGATGGATTTCCTTAGCGGTGATCCGTATAAGCATCCATTTTGTTGCCTGGATGGAGTGGAAGTGGGTGTTTTAATTTATGTATCAGGTACACTTATGCGCACATGTGCAATAAATATGCGCCAATTCAACTGTTAGTACTACGTAGGCTTATCCAATAAAAGGGACTTATTCTGTAATCTTTCTGAGAATTTTTTTTTTCTTACATACTTTTTTCTTTGTAAATAACTATATATGCCCCTTTTATGTACTGAATTATGAATTCATGAAAATTTTATCTTCTAAAGCATTTTTCGCAAATTGTTTAAACTACATTAGAAGATTTACATAATCATTTAATACATTTTAGAAGAATTTTAGAAATATTGAAGGATTTAGAAGGATTCATTAAATTTGAATGTAAGGGATTTTGTGCAATATTGATAACTTCTCTCAAATCTTTTATTTTAAATATTTTTCTTAGGTTCATGTAAATGGTCACCACGTTTTCGGATAACGTCATTACTTTCACTAACTAATATGGATGTTTTACAATTTTGAAAATTGCATAAAAAATATTTAGACAATTTCCTGTTGCATTTTAACTTACATAAATGGTCTTCATATACAAAGTATTTTGCACCATTCTTTCCCTCAAATATTCGTCGTTGCTCCATAATTTTTAACTGATTGCTTGAGGTAAACAAAATCGCAACGCTCGTATGAGTAAAATATGAGAATGGGTTTTCTTTTCTTTCTTTCTTTTTTTTTTTTCGGAATCGGCACAAAAATACATTAACCCACAGCAAAGGATTGAAAGAATTTAAACGACACCGACTTTTAGTTCCGATTCTTTAAACAACACCGACTTCATTGGTGTCAGATCTTTAATCATACAATAGTCAATTATTTGTTACTATTTAAGCTTTTAAAAGCATAAAGGCTGTTTGCTCTTTTCCAATATGCATTTCAGTTGAAAGTGGAATAATCTGGAAGAACTTTTAAGAGGCTACTTCAGTCAAGTGAAAAAACCCGTTCGCTAATGCTAATCCTATGGAAGAATTTATAAAGATATCTCGGTTGCATTTTAATATTTTTAAATGATTTTTTTTTTTTTTTTTGCATTGGTTAGCTGAGGTCGATCTCTACATCTGCCGTTTTTTACTTTTCGATTCCGTTTTTTCGATTTCGATTACAGATTTTTTTTATGAGGATGCTTTCAGTTTCGAAACCAGTTCCGCAAATGAAAGTGTCTTCATCAAAAATACCTGTACACAAAATCGAAAAAGTAAAAAACGGCCTTTGTACAGATCGATCTCAGCTAGCCAATGCAAAAAAAAATCATTTAAAAATATTAAAATGCAACCGAGATATCTTTATAAATTTCTTCCATAGGATTAGCAATAGTGAACGGGTCTTTTCACTTGACTGAAGTAGCCTCTTAAGCAAATGTCAACTTCATGTCATCAGAGTCAGATAATATAGACGAACACGCGAACGCCGTTCGCAGAAAATTTTCAAAGTTTGCAGACAGTTCTGATGGGGTTTTCTTTTACAAATTTTTCATAAAAAAAAAATATTAAGACCCCAGGCGGAGAATCTGTGCGAGGCCCGTCGCAGACTTGTGAGAAGGTCTGCAGATAAAAAAAAAAAACTATCTAGAAATTATTTGCCATGCACCATGGAAGAAGCACCGTGGCATATATATTTTTAAAACTTAAAATATTGGAAGTGCGGTGCTTATGCCGGAACAACAGGTACAATGTTTTTTTTTTTTTTTTTTTGTGCCAGGGCCGGTAGCAGAAACAGTGCAGCACCGAAGCAGGTGCTGCAGATTATTTTAAGCTTTGCAGATTAATTTAACAGATTAAAAATAAATTTTGTGTTGAAAAGTAAATGTTAAATGTTGATCTCTTTTAAATAAAGTTTATTTGGTTGGAAATTTTAGCGAATGTTTATGTGCTTGTTTAGCATTTCTCTGCGATTTGCAGTGACTTTTTTTACATTCGAAAGGGGAATTCGGTTTTAATATCTTAGTAAACATTATCCTCTTTTCAATAAAGTCTAATTCGGAAAACTGGATGGGGGGGGGGGGGGGGATTGAGAGCATGTAACGTAATGTGAGGGATTGGAAAGAGGACTTTTTCACTTTTGCTGTTAGCGGCGATATAGGACTTAGGAGGGGCGTGGCATTTTTCTGCAGAAAATTTTTAAGAAATTATTTGAGTTTGCAGACAGTTTTACATTTTATCTAAGTCTGCATGTCATTCATCGGATTGTTTAGACAACCTCTCAATGTGGCAAATATTGTTGTCGTTAGTTTATTGACACGCGATTAATAAATAGCGACTTATATGGTCGCAAAGGGCTTCAAATGCTTTTCTTGGAGAATATAGCAAAAAAAAAAAAAAATTACTTCCGGCTGTAAATTCTTAAATCTATAACCTAAATACCTCAAGAGAAAAAAAAAAAAAAAGAGGCTAATTAAAAAAGCAATACATTTCTTTAAAATATACTTCAAAACAGTAATGGGGCATCAATTGCCAAATATAATAATGAAGTGTTATTAAAGATGAAGTGTCGAAGTTAATTTTCTCTATATAATGAAATATTTTTTAAATAAAAAAAAAATCATTCAGTTGATTTTTGATTCAGTTATCTGTACATAAATTTACACACGTACAAATCTGTATAAATCATATATTCTTCTACATTAACAACATTCATTTGTCACGTATTTTTTAGTCACCGTCTTTAAAAAAACTAAAAATATGCGATTTTTTTTTTTTTTTGCAATGCAGGTGCAATCTTCTATTAAGCATGCGATAATAAAACATATTGATTAAGCACGTTTTAGTCGAATATAGTTTAATTGAATATTCTGTATCATATAAATATAACATAAACTATAACGCTAAAGTTTTATTATTTTCATAATAATACAGTGCTTAGCATTATATGCTAAATAATTATTATGAAAATAATTAAGAGCACACGCGAAAACTGATAAAAGTAAAAACGAAGCATTTTTTTCAAACTTTTTAGAACTTAAAATTTTGAAAAGAAAAAACTCATAGATCAAATCAACAATTCAGTGTGTAAACCAAACATTTTAACTAGAGATCGACCGAAAATTCGGTTTCGTTCTCGTTTTTGGCTCAAAATCGGAGTTTCGTTTTCGGCGAAAATGTTGCCAAAAATTCGGCCTCACCAATACTCGTCTGAAATTATTTTTATTCCAAATATCTCGTTTCTTCCTTTGGAAATTTTCAATATAACTCATTGATTTAAGCTGTATCGACTCAAATGAAACACTCTTTATTTATTGCTGTGTATTTCACTATTTATAATTATCAGTCATGACTGACTCAACATGTGAAATAAATTATAAAGCAAGTAATACATGCATGACTAAACTTTGAAGACGCTTTTCACAAGCTCATTAAAAATTGCAGACTTAACAGTAATAGATTTGAAACCGCAGAAGTGTTTCGAATACCCGTTGAATATAGTATAACGGAATAATATTAGAATATATTACAGTATAACAGATTATCATTTACAAAAATCTTTATAAAAGGTAAATCGAGGTATGTATACCTAAAACATTTTTTTATTAGATGAAATTCATATAATTACACTGATTTAATTATATTTTATTTTATATGAAAATAAAAAGTTTTGGCCAGAGACACAGAGAGCCAACTAGGGCCACACGTATAATACACTTAAAAGTTAACACTTTCAAAACAATAAATAAAATTCTAAAAGTCTAAAACTTACAAGTTTCAGCCACCCTGTGGCCATCATCAAGGGTCTTACTTCAGTTAAAAAGAGAAAAATACTTATTAGTTTGTAAAATTCAAAAGTTTACTTTTGAAACTTGTTTTACTTGTGAAACTTGTAGGTTTTAGACTTTTAGAATTGTACGAGTATTTAATGTTTTGAAAGTGTTAACTTTTAAGTGTATTATACGTCTTTTAGTAAATCTTTTTAATTATATTTGTGCTGTTAATTTCAAAACATAATAATCCTTCAATTTATTTAATTACACATATAATTAATCAATAATTATGTATGTATTAATTACTTTAAAAAAATGAACATTTCGTTTTAGGCTGAAAATAGTAAGATTACCAAATACTAAGATTCGGTTTCAGTTTCTCTTTCGGTCTTAAACACTCGTTTCGGTCAATCCTTAATTTCAACTAATATGTATAAAATTCAAACTGGATACTTGCTGAGACAGTCATAAATACGTTTTTATTATTAACAGCACAAAACTGGCAAGCGCGTTTTTATGTAAAAAAAAAATTACGAAATCTAACAGCGTTTTTCCTTTTCTTATAAAGGCAAACAATGTGGCAGAAAAGGGTGTCAAAGTTGGCGATTTGAAAGGAATTTACGAACAAAAGTTGTTATGAGAGAGTAAACACCTGTAACTCGATTAAGTATATTTTTTGAAAAATGAAAAATAAAATTCGATTCCAAATCACTTGCATTCCTGCCCAGTTTCACGTTTTTATGTTAAAACAAAGTCTGTGAATGTGCCGAAAAACCATTATTTTTAAAACACCTTGATTCTTAAAAGTAAAAGCAAAATATAGATATTGCTTGCCTGCGCATTTTAAAACGTCCTTTATGGCAGACTAGAGTTCTGCCCGGGCTTGGCCCGAGGCCCGCACCCGGCCCGGCGGAATGAAGGCGAATTTTCAAACGGGCCGGGCCGGCAGATTAGGACAATTTTTTAAATGGGCCGGACCGGGCCGGGCCGACAGACAAAATAAACGGGTCGGGCCAGGCCGGCAAAAAAAATTGAACGGGCCTGCAGGGTCTGGCCGGTTCGATAAAAGAATTAATAGGGCCTATCGGCCCGATATAAGAATTCAAGTGATACAGATAAAATACGACCCATTTACAATGAATATGATTTTCTCGAGAAGTATAAATGTGCATCACGAGCCGATGCGAGTTTAGCAACATCAATACAGAAATGTAACATGTCCATCGTAGAGATCGGCATCGTACAGTTACTAGATGTCTGACTCAGGGTTTAATTTTTCTCAGCAGACTCGTGCCGGGACCAAACTGGTCTTAATCGATCTCAGGATGTGTAGGATAGGTATTATGTTTTGTAAGATTATTAATAGTGATAATGAACTTCTGTGAAGGGTGTTCTTAAATCCAAAAGGGCAACTTTCTGACATAAGTTTTAATTTATTTTTGCTCGAAAATGCATGAAAAAAGCTGGTGTTGTTGTTCAGAAAATATGTAATTGAACTGTTTTTTTTTCCACTAGGGGGCTCGGCCCCCTACGAGCTACGCTCGCCAACCCCCATCCAGACACCGCAGACTCTAAATGCACGCTAATGTGATCGGCTTTAAAAAGATTTCGAAAGATTAAATTATAATTTAAAAAACAGTGGCGATTTCCCTATAAACGGATTTCTATTCATTTCTCTTTGATTGGGGAAATTTTAACGCCAAATCCGCTGCGGTACTACTTGATTATCCCGTCGACTAATTTCGACAAATTATATAAATCGCCAAACCACTCGCCAAATTATACAAATTGACATAATTTTTATTTTAAATAACGAAAGAACAAATACATTAGTACAACATTAATAAAAATACAAATAAAACGTCGAAATAAAAATAACTTGATGACGTAGACACGTGTAACAACATTTCAAAATAAGCTAATATAAAAGGAATTAAGTAAACAGAATCTTTGTCTCCCGGTATTTTTTAACAAAGCGAAAAGAAAGTTCTTTTAAATGAGACAGTTTAAATTAATCGTTTTTAATCTGACGTAATTTTGACCAAACTATTCTTTCTCTTTTTAATATTCACGTGAAAGTACTTGTGTTAGAAATAAAATATTATTTGCGCTTTCCTAAGAAAAATAGTTGAAAAGTATCCTCTCAAAATATCAAATAAATGTCTAGCGCAATTTGTAAATTTAAACCGTTTTGCAATATATTTTTGTGTTCATTTTATGTAATAACTGTAATGTGACGTAAATATGACGTAATTTCTCCTATTTAAGACTTCTAACGCATGTTAATAAATTTATTATTTTACAAATTCCTTTCTCTCTCAAAATTCACGTATAATTATAGTTTTTATGACGCAATTTTTAATAAGTTCCTGCTTTTTGAACATAATTATTTAATTCTAATTTCAAATGTTTTTTTCTGTTTATAATAGTCACGTGTAAATAATTTTTTAATTTATTACACGTATAAATATATATATATATATATATATATATTTTAAGCAAACATTATTGTTTCCGCTGTTTATACAGTTGGCAACAGTTTAAATTAATATCACTTTCTAAAATCTGTAAAAAATATCTCTCGAAATGCTGAAAATTTGAATTTAAAATAGATATAAAACATTGAAAAATGAGTCAAATTAAAAAAATAAATCAATTCTGCACACCGGGAAATTATAACCTATAAAATGAACTAAAAATTATTAAATTCCGATGTATAGTTTTTGCTACTATAAAACTTTTTTAGTGGAACGATTTTGTCCAACTTTAGCATTAAATATCTCTTAAAATAATTCTTCGATTTGAAAACTGTCTGCATCAGCGTGTTTATCAAACATTTCTGTATAACACTACCGATTTTTATATTTTTGTATGCATTATGTTTCTTAATATTAACGAAAAAAGACCTCCGGTCACAAAAAATTCAAAACCGGCGGCGGCGGCGGTGACAGCGGTAGTTACTTTTTTTTAGAATAGAGAGATTTTTTTGCAAACGCAGTTGATCTTTGATAAAAGAGTATCAAAGTGGGCGTTTTGAGCCGAATTTCCGCGCGAAGGGAGAAGGAGCACTCAACAGCGGACGAAAAACGTGTTTGTCACGTGATCGAATTCGCTTATAACTCAATAGGTAATTGATTGATCAAAAAATGGCGAAAACAATTCAATTCCAAATCGCTTCCATGGCCAGGCTTTCCAATTTTATATCTTTCCGTAAAAAAATGAAATTGTAAATATGTCAAAACGTTTTGCGCTTGTTGAGCAGGGGAGTTAAGAACAGCCTTAACAGTATATTTGTAAATATACCTTAAGGTGGTTCTCATATTCACCGCTCAACAATGCGAAACTTTTAGACACATTTTCTGACCCATTTTTAACTATAAAGGTATAAAATTGACAAGCCTGACTATTGAAGGCATTTGGAAACGAATAGCTTTCTCCATACTTGATAAATCACTTATAGAGATAACAGAGATTCTTGTCACATGACTGCCACGTTTTTCTCTTTCCCTGTGCTATCGCTTGCGGAAATTCGATTCAAAACGCTAACTTTGGCAGTATTTTCAGAAAGATATATTGCTTTAATTTAAGAAAAAAACGACATTTACATAGTTTCCGAATAAGAATACATGCCAATCTTACTCGTTTCCAAAAAGAAATGAATTCATAAATGTGTCGAAATGTAGCTCCTTTGGATTTGAGAAAAGCCTTAAAAATGAGAGAAATATTTTCACAAATCTACTTTTTATTATACAGCTTCAAAAATTATCATGTTTTTAATCCTTTATTCTGAACTACATTAATCTTTTAATGAATGCTTATTTGAATTTTGAAATGTCAGTAGAGACGATGACTAAAACACTGTAAGTAATCGTTAATGTTTACTGTTATGTATTTTATGTTTTGCGAACACATAGTAATATAAAATATACTGTAAAATGTTCCCATAAATATGTATGTAGTATTCATTAAAAAAATCTTAATTGTATGTCGAGAAAAAACGGACATTTTTGTAGAGAAAAAACGGACAATTTTGTAGAAACTGAGTCGGGCCAATCTTCCAATTTTTATACCGGGCCGGGTCAAGATAGCTTTCGTTCGGGCTGGGCCTGGAAATTCCGGCCCGTGCAGAGCTCTAAAAACCGACAGGAGTAAAATGTAAAAAATATATATATATATCTTTTTCAATTGTTATTATTTGAACATGTGTGTATCTATCGGTTCGGTCCCTTCCTAATAAATAACTAAATAATTGTCAAATGTTAACTGTAATTCCTTCCAGCCAATTCTAATAAGCTCCTTGGAAAGCTAAGAAGGAATTCTTAAAAATCAATGATGGTTTTAGAAAAATAAAAGTTGCCTTAGATTTAAAAAAAATATATATATATTTTTTTTTAGAATAAAAGAAAAATTTCTTTATTTATTTTAATTCACCGAGAAAAATACAAAATTTAAAGTTTTATTAACTTAACAAGTTTTAAGAAAGTTTTTCTCTTAAATAATAATTCAAAGTATTTTTATTATTATTATTTTTTTTTTTTATGCATTAGAGGCCGTTACGAGCTAAGCCCTCAAAACCCTGTCCTAACCTCGCCGGATTGTCAAACATGGTAATTTGAGTTGTTTCAGAAAATAAAATTTGATTATAGTAGATTGAAGGGTATTCCACAAATGAAAATGTAGTCATATTTAAAGGAATATTGTAACACATGGAATTGGCAGGTGTTTTCATGCAGATACTATGCGATCGAGTGTTTTCCATTTTTTACTAAAAGCAAATGATCATTCATCAAATACTGTAAAAGGAAAATCTGTCGTCACGTGGAAAAAATCGCTTATAAATATATAACTCATTGATCAACGATTGGTAAACACTATTAAATGCCAAATCGCTTCAGTAGTCATGCCTGCAAACGTCATGCTTTTGCATTTAAAAATGTGTCCGTAAATATTTAAAAGCTCCGTGTTGTCGGAGGAACATATTTCTTTGATAAAGCCCTTAAAAGGTGACATAATCTTAGATTATAGATTAGTTCGGATGATGAAACTGACACCATTTTCAAAAGAAAAGATCATTTTCATATATGGAACAAGTTAGTGTGATTGCGTCAGTATAATGTCATATTCAATAAACTTTAGCTTGCATTTAAAGTTCCTAAAATTTATTAGTTTATTTCTAAATTTCTTTTCTTGTATCCCTTGAAATCAAAATTAACCAACCCTAAAATCTGAAACATTTAAAAATAATTGATGGAAATGATGCACTAATCTTAAACGCATAGACAATTCTGTTGGTGAAAATGACATAAATTCCCAAAAGAAAAAATGCCTTTTCATCCAAAAAAAATGTACATCAGCACAGATTGTTTAGAACAATATTTTAATTAAAATCGTATTATATAATTTTTATATTCCCTTATAATTGAATTTTCTGTAAAAACATTGTGGCAGAATTTTAATGAAACGAAATAAAAGGCTAATATATATGTTTAAAAAAGGGTGAAACATTACAGACACAATTTATTTACTTCAAGAACTTTTTAAATTATTGTATTCCATTATAATGTAGTCTTTTTAAAGAAATGTAGTATTTGATAAAAGTTCTCAACAAAAAAGAGAAAAAAAAAACCTTTTTTAAAAATTCTATACTTCACCAGGCTACAAAATGGATGCCCCTATATCCCTGCAGATTAATCGAATGCGTTAATCCAAAGAGGAAAGCTCCCCGTTCCTTCACTTGACAGCCCGACACCACCCATCTTGACCTTTGAGGGGGACTAGCGGGCTGTGTGGGTTTCCACGAAAAAAAGACAGAAGAAAACATACTTTTTTACTATATGATTTTTTTTTTTTTTTTTTTTTTTTTTACACGGACTGCAACGAAACCGTTATATTTATAGCCGATAGAAATTTCAAAGAGTTCGGACAACAAGAATTATTTTTAAAAAACAATTCTATGAAATGTCTATACGTGGAAAAACAAGAAAATGTCTTCTTACGAGCGCTTTTACCACTAAATATCCTTATTTTTTCCCGAATTTTTCCTTTAAAAATACAAATTCATACAAAATCGGGTTAAAGATGTAAAATCATTCCTTTGAAGTTTATTTAAGGTCTATCGCGGGGACGGACAACACCGGGCGAGTCAGGTAGTCTATAATAATAAAGATGTCAGTTTGTGTGTCTACTGTGTTCTGGAGAGACCGCTGGACGCAATGCTACGATATTTGGCAGGAAGGCACCTCTATATATGAAGTTATGCACCTCGAAGACCGAAGTTTGATTACTTTTTTAATGCGATTTTTAGTGTTTTTTCACGTTTTGCGGAGAATTTTCCACACTAATAAAGGGAATCGGATTTCAATATTTTAGCCTATTATTATAGTACATTTTGTCTTCTTTTCAATAAAGTTTATTAAAGTTCGTAGAGCTATATTTGAATTCTTCACGATTTTTTTTTATGCGATTCTTTAGAGGATTTTTGCGTCTCCCAGCGATTTTTTGACATTCGTAAAAGGAAGTCTATTTCAAACTATTAGCCTAATATGTTAAATTTTGTCCTCTGCGATTTTTCAATTTTTAGCGATTCTTAATGCGATTTTTCAATGCGTTTTTTTTTTCCGCGTTCCGTGGCGATATTTTTGACATACATAAAAGGAATTCTACTTCAAACGTTTATCCTAATATTGTAAATTTTGTCTAATGCTATTTTTGTTTTTTTTTTTAGCGACGTTTAATGCGCTTTTTAGCGTTTTTTCGCGTTCTGTGCCATATTTTGCCCTTCGTAAAAACAATTCGGTTTCAAACTTTTATCCTAATATGGTAAATTTTGCCCTCCGCGATTTTTGAATTTTTTCCATTTTTCAATGTTTTAGCCCACTGTAATCAGTTTTGTCCTCTGCTGTTTTGGAATTATTAGCAATTTTTTATGCGAATTTTCCACATTAGTAAAAGGAATCTAATTTTAATCTTTTAGCCAAATATAGTAGTAAATTTTGTGCTCTTTTCAGTAATGTTTATTCGGAATTCGTCCAGTGTTTTTAGGTAGATTTCGTAAGAAATACTACCTATTGCAATCTCCTCTATGTTGGAATTTCTGAAAAAATTTTGCAGATCTACGCCGATCATGACCCGTTAAACCCAAAACCACCCCCAGTTCAAAACTTATATATATACTAGCAAACCCCGCGTCTTTGCTCGCGTAATATTTGAAATATGCCACGTGATATTTATATGTCTAATTTTTATTAAAAGGTACTAACTAAATTTTTACTTATTACTTTTAAGAATAATTCAAAAATTACTATTTAAAAGACAGTTTGATTAAACATCATTATTACATTGCATTAGGCAGAAATGAGACTTAAATTAATAAAACTAAATAAATGATAATTTAGAAAATATTTTGAAACCTTTATGCTCATTTAATACGCTCATTTCAGTATTCATTTGAAGTTTTGAATTTTTTAGAAACCATCTTCTTACATCTTAAAATTAACTATCATGTCAAATTCCAAGTCCTACCATCTCTCTCAACAGAAAGGGCTATGTTGAATTAGGAACTATCACCATTAATTTGCCAACATTAATTTTGAAATCGGTTTGTTATTTTTAATATTCCACAGAAACGTAATTTAGAAAGCTTTTAAAGGCCTTTTATACAACGTGTGTTGTTCCTGTAAACCCCAGGTGGTAGAATCATCGGCCTGTGTAGGATCAGAGACTGTTACCATGGATTCGCAACTATTACTTTTATAATCGGTTTATATTCCCTGAAATTGCATAGATATCGTAATTTAGGACTTTTTTAGAATGCTTTTCACACCTCCCCTTCGCTTCACCCCTTTTTAATTCGAATTTATTTTCGACAGTACTTCGAGGGCATTTATATTTTATAAGTAACTACCATGCCATATTTAAAGTTTCTAGCCTTTTCAGTATCACAGCAATCGCAATTTAGAAAGTTTTTAGCTCCTGCAAACCTCTGGTGGTAGTGGCACAGATATAAAATATAGCTTATGTTTGAACAGGTTCTAACACCAACAATTTCTCATCATTATTTTTTTAATCGTTTAGTATTTGAAAAGATTGCATAAAAATTGTAATTTATAACGCTTTTCGCTTACTTCATCTTTTTAAATTTGGAATTTTCTTTCGACTGTTCTTAGAAAGCAGTTGCATCTTGTAAGTAAATACCATGCCATACTTCAAAGTGTTAGACCCTTCAGTTATGCAAAAAAACGCAAATTAGAACTGGTTTTGCTTTTGCAACCCTCAGATGGTAGTGACAGTAACTTAAAATATAACCAATGTTATAGCAGGGACTATCACCATTGATTTGCAACCATTACTTTTGAAATAGCTTTGGTATTTCCTGAGATTGAGTATAAATCGCAATTTAGAACGTTTTTAGTACGCTTTTCGCGCATTTTCACCCCTTTTTAAGTTTCTAATTTTTTCGAAACTGTTCTTAAAGACCATTTATATATAATAAATATGTACCTTGCCTAATTTTAAGTTGCTAGCCCGTACCGATCACAAAAATCGAAATTTAGAACGTTTTTTTGCTCCTGCAACGTCCAGGTGATAGTGATACCGACATAAAATTGCGTCTATGTTAGAGCAGAGTCTGTCAGCATCAATTTCCTACCATTTCTTTTGAAATCAGTTTGATTCTTCCTGAGATATCGCTGACAAATCGGCATTTAGAACATTTTTAGAACGCTTTTCGCGCATTTTGCTCCTGCATCTCCTCTGGGGTAGTGGAAACAGATATAAAATATAGCCTAACTTGGAGCGAGATCTGTCAGCATAATTTTTACACCATTATATTTGAAATCTGTTCAGTACTTCCTAAGATTGCATAGAAATCGCAATTTAGAACGTTTTTTACACCGCTTTTTGCGCATTTGGACTCCCTTTTAAATTTCGATTTTTTTAGGAAATGCCCTTAGAGATCACTGATATCTTATAACTAACTACCATTCCAAATTTCACGATTCTAGGCCCTTCCGTAACGCAAAAACCGAAATTTAGAACGTTTTTGCCCTGCACCCCCTTTGGGGTAGTGTCACCGACATAAAACATAGCCTATGTTGGAGCAACGGTTGTCACCATCATTTTGGCACCATTATTTTTTTAAATCGGTTTGGTATTTCCTGAGATAGTGTAGAAACCACCATCTAGAATGTTTTTTAGAACGCTTTTCGCGCATTTTCACCCCTTTTAAATTTCGAATTGTTTAAGAACTGTTCTTAGAAATCCTTTATACCTAATAAGTAGCTAATATTTTAAATTTCATATTTCTAGGCCCTTCAGTAAAACATAAATCGCATTTTTAGAACGTTTTTTGATCCTGCACCCCCTTTGGGGTAGTGGCACCGGCATAAAACTTTGCCTATCTTGGAGCAAGCGTTGTCACCATCATTTTGACACCAATATGTTTTAAATCGGTTTGGTATTTCCTGGGATTATGTAGAAAATACCATTTAGAACGTTTTTTAGACCGCTTTTTGTGCATTTTCACCCCTTTTAAATTTCGAATTGTTTAAGAACTGTTCTTAGACATCATTTATATCTTATAAGTAACTAATATTCCAAATTTCATATTTCTAGGCCCTTCAATAACGCAAAAATTGCGTTTTTAGAACATTTTTTGCTCCTGCACCCCCTTTGGGGTAGTGGCACCGACATAAAATATAGCCTATGTTCTAAGTTGGACTAACTAACACCATCATTTTGATACCATTACTTTTGGAATCGGTTCGGTAGTTCCAGAGCTTACCTCCTACAAATAAACAATTTTTACCTCTTTATAATATGAGTATAGATATAATCACTTTTTATGTACAGGATAACTTCCGTAATTCTGCACAAATCTCTTCCAAACTGATAAATAAAATCAAGGGGTAGAAAATCTCGGTCAAATTCGTTAATGGACAAAATCGGAACAAGGGGCTGGAAATGGGGGGGGGGGTTTGTAAAAACCGAAAAACCCCCATAAATTCTTAATTTTTTTACGTATCAAATCAGTTTAAAGTTATTATGTCTAAGAAAAGGGCCAAAAATTTATGTATCAGAGATTTTTGATAAAGTTAAAAATGTACTCAAGGGGCGCAAAAAATAGTGTTTTGAGGAGAAAAAAATTCATAACTTAGCCAATTCTTAAGATATCAAATTCACTTAAACTTATTATAAATCTAATTAATATTATCTACAACTTTTATATTGTCAAGTTTTTGATAGGACAAACTCTCACTGGAAAAAAAAATAAAAACGAAAAAAAGTGAGGGTATTGAAGGAATAAAAATTTCATAACTTCGTCAATTCACAAGATATCCAATACGCTTAAGTTTATTAATCTTCTCAGTATTATCTACAACTTTCATATTGACAGGTTTTTGATAGGATAAACTCTTACAGCAAAAAAAAATTAAACAAAACTAGGGGTTGACGATAAAATTATCGTATTTAAGCTAATGTCAGACGGACCTCTTTTTGCACGCTTTTTTCCTTACGTATTATCCCTACACATTTTCTGACTCATTTTTAAATTCATTTTCGCTCTCAAGCGCATCCAATTGGCAGGTTCTCTTATTCAGAAACTATATAATGTGCTGTATTGGTCGAGTTTTTGATAAAGTCAGAATATATTTAAAAAGAAAAAAAATTCTGTCAAAGTGGGCATTTTGAATTGAATTTCCCGAAGCGATAGTGCTGGGGGGAAAAAAAGGTCGTATTGAGGAAATAATTGTTCTAATTAATTGAAAGAAAAATAAAAACACAGGTCGCTTATAAGTCTCTTCAAAAAATCACGTCAGCAAGTTTCATGTTTTTACTTTTAAAAATGAGCCTGAAAATGTGTCAATTTCGAGTTGTTGAGCATGGTAAAATATTTTTTTTAATATCGCTTTAATATGATTCTGATAAAACGAGCTCTTACAGAAAAATGAAATTATAATTTCGTCAAGAGCAGCCAGATAAAATTGTTAAACTGGGTTTATCTCTAATCTTGATTTAGTTTTTGTTGGTGAAATTAGTACTTCGAAATCTATCTCCGCCTGTAGGTCGAACCAGCAGGGATTTTTTTAATTTTTCACGAATTTTTTTGTACGATTTTTAGAGCTTTTTTTCTTTTGAGCATTCCAGCGAATTTTCGGTATTCGTAAAAGAAATCCTGTTTCAATCTATTAGCCCAATCTATAATAACTTTTATCTTTTACGATTTTTGAAATAAATTTTCGTGTTTCGTGCTAATTCTGGACGGACCCTGCCAATTGCCGGTCTGGTCAGCTAGTTGTGAAATATTTCGGCATTTATAGAAACATTTTTTATTTTGTTTTGTTCTTTTCAGAGTTTAAGGGTATAGCTCGATTACATGTATGTTAAATTCCGGTTTCATTTGTATGTTTGTGAAGTTTTAATTTTGTTTGTCATTTGATTACGGAATATTGCACTTAAACAAATGCTGAATTGTTGTCTTTTTTTAAGTGCAAACTGGTTAATCTCTCATAATCAAGTTATACTTTCGTTTTTGAGGTAGATTTTTAAAAAACATAGTAGGAAAAGTATTTTAAAAACCAAAAAAATCAGTAAATTGAGATAGTTTTCAAAGGAATTGCATTTTGACGTACATTCTTTTTTTTTTCTATTTGTCGGTGTAAAAATTGAAAATTTACGATGTTAAGAAGTTTAAAAACAAATTGCAATAAAACAAGATTGGTTGTTCAGGTTTTTACCAACGTCGATATGATGTCAGCGTTATTCATACATCTGTGTTTGCTTTATAATGTCGATTTCAATTGTAGGATAATGTTAGTTAAAGAATATCGGATATTTTTTGAGAAATTGAGAGGCTGCGCCGGGTTAGATGCGATTTAATTGATTTTTCAATGGGCGGTCCCCGCCGGACCTGAAGATTTTACCCTTGCGGAGTTAAAGCAAGTATAAAAGTGCGATGAAAAGGACCCCCAGACCTGCCAACTGCTACGAAAAAATCGTAGTTGCTACGATTTGGACTTATGAACTACGATGCTACGAAAATCGGTCTTAAACTACGATTTTTTGCAAAAAAACATTTTTTGTTTCTAGTTGCGATTTTTATCCCGCGCAGCATATTTTTCAGGAGTGATTCTGTTCCGAAGTTTCCAAGTAATTCATTTCCGAAAGTTTTAAAAAAATGGCCGTTAGTCCGAAAATTCGGACATTAAAAAATGCTCATGAGAAAAAAAAAATCTGGGCTGCAAAAAAAACTTCTTAACATAAAACACTCTAATCGTGTTTTTGTAAATATTTATACAGGAATTCCCTTCCTTAGAAACAAGGGTGCCATTTTAAGAATTCTGAAGGGGGTTCCTTAAGGGGCAAGGTTTGAAATAGTGTGCAAAATTGCACGATTTGCGATAAACTATCGCGAATTTCGACAAATGACCGTGTAAAAAAAAATCAATTTCGTCAATTGGTCGCAGAAGAAAATAAATTTCGTTAGAGGATCGTGGTAAAAACGTGAATTTTGTCAAAATATCGCAGAAAGAAAACGCGAATTTCGTGAAAAGATAGTAAGATAATGCAAATTTCATTGAAAGATTAGTAAGAAAACACAAATTTCACCGAAAGATCGCTGAAAGAAAACACTAAGTTAGTCAAAGGATCGTGGTAAATAAACGCAAAATTCATCAAAGGATCGCGTAAAAAATGCTAATTTCGTCAAAAATTCATGGTAAAAAGTGCGGATTTCAACAAAGAATCGTGATAGGAAAATGTGAATTACGATTGTGGAAAAAAATGGTGAATATCCTGAAATGATGGCGGTTAAAAAAATCGCGAATTCCGTCAAAATTTACTGCACTGGGCTAAAAAATTGGAACCAGGTTCCTTTTACAAATGTAAATAATAATAATAAAAAAACGCTGCGAAACGAAAATAAACTCTAAAAATTGTATAAAAATTTTCAGAGGAAAAAAATTACTATATTGAGTTGAAAGACGGAAACCTTATTCCTTTTACGAATGTCAAAATATGGCTGTGAAACACGAAAAACCAACCAACCAACTTCCAGATTAATTTAAATTTTGTGTGCTACGATTTCTCATTTTCAAAGGTTGGCAGGTCTGAGGACCCCTAAAGCAAGCATAAAATTGCGAGGAAGGGTCCTAAAATTAAGCTTTGCCATAGGGTTAGAGTGCTGCGCGGGTCGTTTAGACCCAACTCGAAATCGGCCGAAACAGACCCAAACTCGACACACTTCAAGCTTATCCCGGAATGAAAGAAAATTAAATCATATTTTAATGCCGTTACGGAAAAAGTGTCTTCATATATTTTATATCTTTAGTATCAATTTTATTTTTTAAGTAGAAAAATCACACATGCACTCATTGATATTCAAATACATAATTTTTTATACATACATAGTATATTCTACGGATTAAATGAAGTAAATGATCTTTCAAAAGGTTGAGAGCTTTGTTTGAAATGTAGCAGGAAACTTTTCAAATTGAGCTCTAATCTCTCTTTTGATCTTGAGTAGTTGTAATATTATACTGATAAAATTTACAACTGCATAAACTCTTCCGTTTCCAGCAGTTTGTTTTATCTTCTGTTATGGTAAACATAATGATAAGATTTTCCAGTTCTTTTTTCTATTTGAACTGCTTTTCAAATTTTTTGTTCTACCTTGATGTAAACTTGAGTGTTGAGGATGCCTTTTATCTCCTATCATTGGAAACTTGACTCATACGTAAGTGATAAGTCTTAGAGCAGCATCATTAGAATCTACAAAATTATGTATTTGTCTCTTTCCTTTCCTTGTCTTTTATTGATTTTATAGACTGTGTTTTTCGTAAAATTGGAACAGTCGTCACGGAATTTTAATGTAGCATCAAGGCACACAGCTCTACTTTACATTTTCAAAATTGTCGTCGTGTCGTGTATACTTTTTTTTATTTTTTACAGGGACACCTCAAACAATTTTGATATCATCGTCTACTGCGCTTCAAAAGAAGCAATATTGACAACAATGAGATTTAAAATGAATGTGGAATACAGATTCATTTACAGGTTCACACAAAAGTACTCGCTTAGACTTGGTCTGCGAGGATAAACTGTTTGCAGCGTATTTTAATTATGTTACACTGTTTCAAACGTAATTAAATTGATTTACATTACTGAGGTTCGCTACAAGATGCTTGCTGTAGAATAGGATGTGCATAGCCTTTATCTTTCATTTACAGGGACTCGCAAAAGATATTAGATACGGTACTATCTATTAGCGATAATTACTGAAAACTGCTATAAAGTACGTTTCCAGTGATAGTATACGTTTTATGTTTAACTTCATTTTTGGATATTACGTTGTGTGTATAAATTCTATAGCTCTTATACGTTGCTACACAAAAGAATTCGTAAGCATTAGGGGAGACTGAGGATACTTGATCCCCACTTTCTGCTTTTATTTTTTTCTCACTTGTCATTTGACATTTTTAATATTTTTTTTTTAACCAAAATAATCGTGTGTCCATTTCTTATACAATTTTTTTCTTGGTATAAAAAACTAATTAATTTCAGAAAATTGCATTTTTCAATTTTTCAAAAGAGGGATCATGTATCCCCACTTAAAGGGATACTTGATCCTTTCGTTGGGGATACTTTATCTCTGTCAAAAATCAAGCTAATATTATTTCATTATGCATGCATCACAGTATTATAAGTTAGTAATAAACATTTAACTTTTATTTCTTTCATTTATGACTATAAGATGAATATTTAAACACTTTGTTGATGACTTGACATGTAGATATTTATAAAAACTATAAACGCAATTTAATTTTTAAAAAAGCTAGAAAGAAATCAACAAATAGTTAAATTTTAATAAATAATACAAGTATACAATAATACAAAGCAAAAGTAATGAATAAAACTTTCAAAAAATAGTGACACAACCTCATTATCAGAAGGTATTTTGAAACTTTGAAAGGTCAAAGTGAAAAGTTATAATTGTAGCAGTTCTTAAGGTTCCTCCTACCATAAGTGGATTAGGCAACCTAATAATGCAATCTGGCTTATCAATTATGCTTTTATCAACTTTTCCCGGGAAATAGAATTGATTAAGCGTGGCTTTTCTTCGCAAAAATGTTTCTTGTGATCTGGGTGGTATTTTAAATAAAATTGAAGTATCGCAAACACCTTTTGCTAAATTGATGCTAATGTTCTGTATTTAGTAACAAAACTGAAGTATTTCTATTTGTATTAAAAGTTTAGCTATTTGGAGGTACATAATCCTAGGATCAAGTATCCTATTTTGTGTTTAGAACATAAATGTATATTTTAGGTGGTAAATAAACAAAACTAATTTGCTAAAGAAGTTATATTGATAATAGTAAAATTTATACTTTAAAATGATATACAATTCAATTTATCAAATTTCCAACAATAGAAAATAAAAACAAAGCTTTAAAAACCTTTTAAAAAGTTGAACTTGCAATAATTAAATATTTCCTTTTTATGCTGAAACAAAATGGCTGTAAATGATTTTGTGTAGCTAGATTATCCTAAATAACGTATCTTAAAATGTGTTGCCTGATTTCAAAACTCTACATATTGACTTTAGTATACTTTATGATCAGGAATCAAGTATCCCTAGGGGTCAAGTATCCCCAGTCTAGCCTACTAAGTATAGTCGTGAATTGTTTAAAGGTGGCTTTTAATTGAATTATGCATTTTCAAGCTGAACTTACTATACTAAAAGATATTTACAGAAGATAAATGAATTCGTTTATAGAGAGCTACGCAAAAAAAAAACAAAAAAAAAAAAAACATGATACATTGCCGTCTGTAAATGGTAACTTCTGGAAGTGTGGTTTTAGTAGTTTAAAGCCTACGTGTAGCGAAAAGTCCCGCACTGTTAGCTGGACTTTTCCACGAGTAAACACGGATCCATCACTACACACCTGAGTCCAATATGCAGCCACCTGAGTAGTTGGATCCGGGCGAAAACCGACGAAAGACGCAAAAATAAGCTGGAACGGTCTTGGTCAATATTTTTTGCTGTGCACATGGCATATTATTCACAGATTATCTTGGGAAAGGAAAAAAAAGTCACAGTATAGTATTATGCAGCATTATTGGATCGTTTGAAAAAAGAAATCCAGAAGAAAAAGCTGCATGTGGCGAAGGCAAAAGTGCTGTTTCACCAAGACAACGTGCCAACTCACACATCCAGTAAAAACCGATGGCAAAATTGAATGAATTGGTGTACGAATTGTTCCACCACCCCCGTATTCTCCAAATTTATCACCCAGTGACTATTATTTGTTTCCAACTTGAAGAAAGGGCCCCAGAGGAAAGGATTTGCGTCAAATGAGGATGCTGAATGCGAAACTGATGCATATGTTGAAGACTTTGAGAAATCGTACTGTATGAAAGGTATCCCTATCCAAACGATACAGGACCTTTGGAATAGGTGCATCGAAGGTACAGTCGTGGTAAAAAAGTAAACACCCCCTACTAACTCGTCAACAATTTATCGTAGAAGAAAGTTACTGGTACCGAACGATTGGAAATAAAGTCTACTTTTAAGTGATGTATATAAAATTTGCTTAGGGGGCCATCCACATATTAAAACGAACCCAAACTTCATTGTTTTTCAATGTCGATTCCCAATTTTAACAAAGTATTTCAAATCGTCGGTTCAAACTATGCCTAGGCACCAAATTTCTAGTCATTTGAGTGATAAGTTTTTGAATTATAAACATTCACAATTTAGTGCTTCTAATGTTAAATTGTCATTTTCAAATTTTTATTAATATCTCCCGAAATTATATCCTCCATGTAGTATGTGGCATATATAAAAATCTGTAGATAAAATACAGGGCTGAACAAAAGAATTCGAGAAAATTTCCATCTATTGGCGAAAATTGCTGAAGGGGAATTCTACACTACGGATTGAGTTTTCTAATTAAACTAAATGTTAGCATACTGTGTTGAATATATACAAATGTATAGGTCATATACAGGGCTGCAAAAAAGAATTCCAGTACTTTTCTGGCTGCGCACCGTAGAAATTTGCTGGAATTTTATTTTCAAACGTGCTATGCGTTTTCTAAATTGTTTACTTAAATGTCTTCTGTAGCAATAATACTAAAATACCCAAACATAAATACGCTGAATTTGCAATTTTTATGATTTTATGATATGAATTATGAAATTAATATTCGAAAAAAGTATGAATTGCAACCTAAAAAAAAATTTTATTTATTTATTTATTTATTTTTCTTTTTTTTTTTTTTTTTTTTTTGATGGGTTTAGATTTAGATTAAGTCCTGCTTTATGGAAATCCAAAATTTCACATTTTTCTTCCAAGTAGTTTTCAAATTGTGCTTAAAAAACGGCAAAATGATTGAAATTTCTTGGGTTGTCCTATAATCTGTGGGGATTAAGATACCTTGATCAAGAAGGGATCTCTCGGTCAACAATAGAGTACCGAACTTCAATTTGGATACAGCCCCTAAAATACGCTTGTTTTAAAATAATTAATTTCTCGGAAACTTGCTGTACGAATTGCATAAAAATTTGTTTTTAGGCTAATTGAAGGGTGTAGAGTTCATTTATGCTGTCAGAATTGTGTACTGCTATTAAAAAAAAGAAAGTTATGGTTCGTTTTAATATGTAGATGGCCCCCTAAACAAATTTTATATACATCATTTAAAAGTAGACTTTATTACTAATCGTGTGGTACTAGTAACTTTCTTCTACGATAATTTTCTGCAGATTTAGTAAGGGGTGTTTACTTTTTTTTCCACGACTGTATGTAGGTGTAGAGAGGTGTCAAGAGTATGTCGGCGCTCTTGAAGGAAATTATGTTGAAGAATAAAATCTATTTTTGACAAAAAAAAAAAAAAAATCATTGCTAGTCCCGGAACTTTTTTCTCCATGTAGTATGTGGCGTATATAAAAATCTGTAGATAACATACAGGGCTGTGCAAAAGAATTCGAGAAAATTTCCATCTATTGGCAAAAATTGCTGAAGGGGAATTCTACGCAACGGATTGAGTTTTCTAATTAAACTAAATGTTAACATACTGTGTTGAATATATACAAATGTATAGGTCATATACAGGGCTGCAAAAAAGAATTGGAGTACCTTTCTGACTGCGCCCCCCCCCCCCCCCGCAGAAATTTGCTGGAATTTTATTTTCAAACGTGTTATGCATTTTCTAAATTGTTTATTTAAATGTCTTCTGTATACCTTTATTAAATGGGGAAGTTTCGTAAAGTATTCTGGAAGTTTTGGAAAGTGTTTCCCAACCTATTGTTGACGCATGATTTTTTTTCTTGATGTTTTATAATAGTTATTATAGACAGTTACTGTTTTTAAGAAAATATTTTGTTATTTAGTCTTTTTTTCTTTTACAGGGTGATAATAGGTTCGATTTCGGGACCCTTGGTAAGTTTATTCTTATTATTTTTTAATTCAATTATTTTCGCTTTACTTAAAAAGCTGCTATCTGTAAATTTATTGTAAACACCATACATCTGTTACTTGTAAGTTTTGTAGAAATGCTGGCGAACTTTTCACGTCACAAAAACTCTAAAACATCAACATTCTAGCGTATCAAAATTTAAATGAAAAAATAAAGTTACATGATATCAGCAAAGAATTGGGCTTCGTAGAACTTTGCTAAATGTATTTTAGATATATTTAAGATATACAGGGTAGTCATAAAAAAACTTCCCCGATATATGTATCCCTAGCGACCTAACCGCTCAACCAATCCAAAGGAAATTTCAGATTTAGTTGTTTAAAGATATGTGCTCGAAATCGTGATAATTTAAAACAACAGAGCTCTCACGGTTATGATTATAGTGAAAACATTTCGAAATTTTCTAATTGCAACACCCTTTTTTTCCCTACGCAAATTCATCAGCGTATTGAAAAACCATAAATGACGTTGGAACGATACACGTATGACTAAAATTGCCGGTGTAATATCGTGGCACTCAATCCTAATCACTTCCTATCTAACGTAATATTTAGCTCTCTAAAACAAATTATTACATTTTTTTTTCACTATGTGTGCACAAATACAACTCAAAAGCACATTTTAAAACAAATCTTACATTATTGCTCAGTTCACAAGTGAAAAAGAAATCGGCTACTGAAAAATATGTCTTGTAGCCACTCCTTCGTTCCTCCATATCGAAAATGTGCTCCTTGGGTACGATATTGAAGTCAGCCAGACGCAAGTTAAAAGAACTCCAATTCAGGAGCAAGTTTTGCTTTCGTATCTCATGGTATATCCAGAGTTTATTTGGAGTCTCGCATCTTACGAAAAATCGCGCATTCTAAGGGATATTTAGGGTCATTACACCGGCATAAAACATTTGCAAAAAAGAGCAGTGTAAAGGACCAATGACAATTCAAAGACGAGGTGAACCTGACGCACTTTGCATAACTCACAGGAATAGATAGTAGAAGCACCAATCACAGAGCAGCATATGCAAATCATTGCGTGTAGAATTTTTTTAATAAACAGTGTGGGAAGATATTTTTTTCAATCAGTTGTTCGTACGTGCCAACAAGATGACACTTACAATAAAACTACGAGGTGAATTGATAAAACTGTTTTATCTGAACGGGGAAAATGCAGCTGCCGCAGTGCGAGTTTATCGCCGAAAGCATAAATTACGACGAATTCCCATGTTCCGTAAAGACTGTATGTGATTTGATGAAAAATATTAAAGAAACTGAATGCACATGTGATCGACCACGATCAGGACTACCATCTGTTTCTTTTGAAGTTGTTTTGGAAGTGCATAACAGGATTACTGCAGATCCATTGCATACTGCAAGAAGTGTTGCACACAGTTTGGAGGTACCGAAAACAACAGCCCTCAAGATTCTGCGCACTGTTCTGCGGATGTTTCCCTATCGATTCCAGCGCGTCCAGATGTTGCAACCTGGAGATGAGCAACAACGTTTGGACTTTGCAAATTATTTTTTGATCAGATACGGTGAAGATAACAGTTGGCCATTGCGAATATTATGGACAGATGAGGCACATTTCTCTTTAACTGGGAATGTAAACTCCGAAAATTGCGTTCACTGGGCTGATGAATATCCTCACGATGTGATACCAACGCCTTTACACGAAGCTAAAGTGACTGTGTGATGGGGCATCGCAAACACATTCGTTCTCGGTCCGTACTTTTTCGAGGAGGTCACTTCCACAGGTATGAAAACGTGCCCCATCACAAGTGCTCGGTATATAACAATGTTGCAGAATTTCGTAATTCCATAATTGCAGCTAAATGTTGGTAATGATATTGTATGGATGGAAGATGATGCTCTTCCTCACGTCGCCACATCTGTCCGACAAATGCTGCAACAGCACTTTGATGATAGAATCATCCGTCGTAACTTTGCAGTTTCGCTGCCACCAGGATCCCCCGAACTCACTTCAATGGATTTCTGGTTCCGGGGTTATCAGAAATCTAAGTTGTACACACCAAATCCAAGAAATGTGTCAGAATTGAAAGATGCCACAAAACCTGAAGCTGTACAAATTCCTTCTGCAATGTTACCTTCCATTGTTCCATTGTTGTCCAATGTTACCTTCCACCTTTCCTTACCATTGTTGTCAACAGTCTCACGCATGCAATGCGTTATTGCCTGCGAAGGTGGGCATGTTGAAAACTGCTAATTCGAATAAATGTTTTTTTCCTCTCTTCCCTCTTGTGTGTCATTGGTCCTTTTACAATGGTATTTTTTGCAAGTGCTTTACGCCGGCAATTTTCATTCCAACGCCATTTATAGTTTTTCATTGTGCTGATGAATTTGCGCATGAGAAAAAAATGAGTGTTGCCATTCGAAATTTTTGAATTTTTTTTTCACTGTAACCGTAACCGTGAGAGCTCTATTGAATCTCGAGCGCATACCTTCAGAGTAAGTGTATCTAAAAGTGTATCTAAGGTAAGTGTATCTAAAATTTCTTTTCGATTGGCTGAGCAGCTAGGATGCTACATAGGCAGCTATGCTACATAGGCATGAGCAGCTAGGATGGGTTCATATATCGGTGAAGTTTTTTTATGACCACCCTGTATGTATTAGATATATTTAAGACTAATATTTGACCCACTTCATAACAGAATTAGTCTGTATTTACTTTTTGGTGGTTTTTATCTTCTTCAGAAAAACATGTTTTTACCCTTCTAGTCTAAAAACATGTTTCTGTTTTGCTTTCACATCTATGAAAATTTGTATCCAAATTTTAATGTTTTTCAATCAAAAATCAATTATTTTTTTTTAAACCTTAAAACACATTATTAAATCCCTAAATTTTAAAAATTACTTATTTGAACGTGCAAATGAAAATGTGTATATTCATCTTAATGGACTATTTTTTCCATTTTTTTTTTCATATATATTGTTAGATAATTTTCTAATTTGCTGAAACTCATGAAATTTAAAAATGTCTGAGGCATTCTCACATAATTTTGACTTTTAAGTCCCTGAATAATATTTTTTATTTTAGTGTATATTCTTGGGTGTTTTTTTCTTATATCGGAAAATATTCCATTGCATGATAGTATAACAATATTAACGAGATAAATAAGTTTTGGACGATGTGTTGGGGGCCGAAATGTACCATGAAATTCCTTACCGTCCCGTGTCCCTGATGCTGATTTTTAAGTTTGGAGCTGTCTGTATAAAATTATTTCAATAAAAGTAACTCGACGTAATTTTTTTCCGAAACTGGGATTAATTTTTATATAAATATGTAGCAAAAAATTAACCTGCACACATTTTTACGGTTTTTATTATTTTTTATAACTCTGTCCCTGGATTTTAGATTCCTTAGCGTCCCTCGTGATAAAATTATGAAGAAAATCACTCCAGATGCAGATACAGAATATTTTTCAACTTTTTTCTCATGCAGAAGTATGCTAGCAAAAAAAAATGGCTGTAATTGTTTGACAGGAAATTTACTGCAGAATTTAAATCAGCATTTAAATATCAATTTCAAGCATTGCGGTTTTATTGGTAGTCTTACCGCACCGGCACCCCAAGGTTTATTATTGCAGTTTTCGAGGTAAGTAAAAAAAAAAAAAAAAAAAAAAAAAGTTTAGTACAATGTAAATAACTGTTGCTTTAAATCAATGAACATTGTGACTATCACTTAGTCTTAAGATGATTTGCCTAAAAATAGGTGGTAATTTTCCTTACCTCCCTTTTTTCCTTATCGTCCCTTCCTTACCATCCCCGTTATATTTCATTATTAAATGGATGACAAGGGTCTCACTGGGATTGTACAGTCTAACAGAGAATAAGAACATTTTCTAATTATAGCTACAAACAAGAACATGAAAGTTTAAAACTGGAAGTTTAAAGATGCAGTTTTTTTATTATTTTTTTTTTTTTTTTAGTTGAATTTCACATATTTCTTATTCATGAAAATTAAAATTATCGGAGAATGTCTCACATGTATGTCTTTATAAATCAGCGTTTTTAAAACTTTTAAGTATTGAGACCCTCTAAGCATTCATAAAAAAAAGTGAATAGCCTGTTTTATTAAACTGTTTTAGTGAAATCTGTTAGTAGTATTTTAACTTTTCTAACAGTACCTGCGAATTTCGTTTTCCTCAGAGGTTAATTATTTATTTCTCAATATAAAAACAAAGCATAGGTAAGATAAAATTGGCTTACCTTGTATTTATGTTTATCCGTAATCTGTCTGGAATCCAACATCGGCAAGGGAATTGCATCTATAGCTGGTCGTTGTTTTTCTGTTTTAATCCATTGATAACGATGCGATATTCGGTGTCATCTTAAAACACGCGTAATTATTTTTTGACTTGTGAATTTAAATATGTTGGGAACTTTTAAATAAAGAAAAGAACATTTTAATTCAGCATAAAAATCACATCTCTCCTTTGGAGAGTTTAGTTTACAAGTGAATGTAGAAAAACATATATAATACATTATTGATTATAAAAAAGAACAGGAAATTAGTGCCATTTATCTTAAAATTACATTATTTATATCAATATTTATACGCAATTTAAAAGAAGTTTATTATTGTTCGAATGTCTTTAATTCTTGAATATGATGAAATGTTTATAATAGAATGTTTATTTAGAATTGTGCAATCACTTAATCACTTCCTTGTTTCGGATAATAACCACTTTTCATAATTGCTTTTATAAATCACATTTGACAGATGAAAAACAATTTACTTAGCTTGATTAATTTAATGTCCTTGATTTGGAGATTATATTTCACAATAACTGTCAACAATTCCCCCCTTAATCTCCTAATGAGGATTGTTCTGTAATTTCAATCTATTTCTATTATTTAGAAATTCAGGCTTGGGCTCTGGTTTGGTGAGCATGTCTGCTGTCATTGACTTGCTTGGATAATAACCACTTTTCATAATTGCTTTTCAATAATTTGTCTTCTTTCAGCTGTTTAATCACATTATATTTTATATCAATATACTTCGATTTATTAGAGCATTTTTCGGATTCTATCATTTTTATGCAAGATTTATTATCTTCATAAATGACTATAGGCAATTTTTGCGGTATATCAAGATCTTCTAATAGTTTTAATAGCCACATTAATTCTTGTGTAGCGCTCGCCGCTGCTAGAAACTCTGCCTCTGTAGATGATTGTACTACACATGTTTGTCTTTTCGTTATCCACTGTATTCGATTCTTTCCTAAAAGGAATAAATTTCCTGTCGTTGATCTTGTTTTTAGATCTCCACCCCAGTCTGCGTCACTATACACTTCTAAAATGGGTGGTTCTTCTGTACTGATTACTAAATTTAGGTCTTTTGTTGAATACAGATATCTTATTAACCTTTTAACACCTTTCCAATCTCTTTCAGACGGCGTTTAATTTTTTCTACTCAGAATATTCACCCCTACTAAAATATCGGGCCTACTTATTGTAGCAACATATAATAGCGCACCTATTGCTTGTCGGTACTTAGTGTTGTTTGGCATTTGTGTTTCCTCATTGTCTAATCGCTGAAAGCCTGTTTCCATTGGAGTGCCATATGGCTTAGAATCTTCTAAATTAAATTTCGTTGCAATTTCTATTATTTTTGCTGTTTGATTTAGTTTAAAGCCGTTGTGAGTTTTTTGTATTTTTATCCCAGGGTAATTGGAAATTTGACCTAAATCTTCAAGTGCATACTTAGATTTTAGTTTATCTATTATATCGTTTATATCTTCATCTTTTCCTGCGACGAGAATGTCATCGACATATACCGCTATATAAACCTTGTTTTCCCCTTCTTTTCTTATAAATAAGCAGTTATCAGCATTGTTCTGTTTAAATTTTAATTCTTTTAGTGTTTCACTAATGTTTGAGTACCATGCTCTTGCTGCTTGCTTTAATCCATATAGGGCCTTCTTTAATTTACAAACCTTATTGGGTTCTCTAGTGTTTATATACCCTTAGGTTGTGATACGTAAACATTTTCTTCTAGTTCACCATGTAAAAATGCTGTTTTGATGTCTATCTGCCTAATATTGAGATTGTGATATGCTGCGGCAGCTATAAAAATATTGGTAACAGATTCTTTCAAAACAATGATCCTATATATTTTTTACCTGCGTGGAAAGAAATGTCTTTAATAGTAGCATCAAAAACTAAATTAGTTGATAATAATTTACTTCTGTGTTTTTTAAATGTAAATCCACATGTAGTAAAGCTTTCAAGTGATAAATAAATTCAGCCGTGTATTAATGCATGTTTACGTTTACTTATCAGATTACATTGGCATCAATACCAATTATGTCATATTTTATTATTATTATTTAATAACAGATATTGCATGTACATAAACATTTTATTTTTCCGGATTAACTGCAGCCTCTCGTTATCTGTTCGCTGGAGAAACAATGTTCTAAATATTTAATTGTAATTACTTGCTACAGGGACAGACCTTGTCGTCCGGGTGATATTCTTACCGTCCCTACTCTTATATTTCTGTTTGCAACCATGAAATTCTTAGTAAAATATTTTAGATAACAAACTCTATTTTTTTTAACCCTGGGAGGATATATAATAAACTAGCAAACCCCGCGGCTTAGCTCGCGTAGTAGTTGAAATATGCCAAGTGATATTTGCATGACTATTTTTTTATTAGAAGAATACTTTTTGAAATAATTCAAAAATTACAATTTAAGCCACAGTTTGACTAAACTTCATTATAAAAGTGCATTAGAGAGAAATGAGATTTTAATTAATAAGAAGAACTAAAACTAATTCAAATTAAATGATAATTTAGAAAGTATTTTGAGACTTTTATGCTCATTTCATATGCTCATTTCAGTATTCATTTGAAGTTTTGAATGTTTTCGAAACCATCTTAACACATTTACGTCTTAAAATTAACCACCATGTCAAATTCCAAGCTTCTTGTCTAACAGTCTACCACCTCTCTGGTGTTAGTGGCACCAACATAAAATGCCGAAACAGAGTTCAAATAGAATGTCTCGAAAAATGTTGAAACAGAGACTGGTCACCATTAATTTGCCAACATTAACCTTGAAATCGGTTGGTATTTCCTAATATTCTATAGAAAACGGAATTTAGATGTCTTTAAAGGCTTTCTTGTTGTTCCTGCAAACCAGGTGGTAGTGACATAGGCATAATATAGCCCGTATAGGATCAGGGACACTATTGATTCGCAACCAATAACTTCTGTAATCGGTTTATTATTTTCTGAGATTACATAGAAATCGCAATTTAGGACTCTTTTAGAATGCTTTTCGCTCCTTCCCTTTGCTTCATCCCTTTTTAATTTCGAATTTATTTTCGACTGTTCTTAGAGGACATTTATATTTTATAAGTAACTATCGTGTTATATTTAAAGTTTCTAGCCTCTTCAGTACCGCAGAAATCGCAATTTAGAAAGTTTTTTGCTCCTGCGACCCTCGACATAAAATATACCTTATGTTTTATCAGGTTCTATCACCATCGATTTGCAACCATTATGTTTGAAATCGGTTTCGTATTTCATACGATTGCATAAAAGTCGTAATTTAGAACGCTTATCGCTCACTTCATCCTTTTAAATTTGGAATTTTCTTTCGGCAATTCTTAGAAAGAATTTGCATCTTTGAAGTAATTACCATTCCAAATTTAAAATGATAGGCCCCCCTCAGTAACACAAAAACGTAATTTAGAACATTTTTTGCTCCTATAACCCCCAGGTGGTAGTGACAACAACGTAAAATATAGGGTATGTTAGAGCGGGGACTATCACCATCAATTTGAAACCATTACTTCTGAAATCAGTATATATTTCCTGAGACTCCGTAGAAATCGCTATTTAGAACGTTTTTAGAAGGCTTTTCGTTCATTTCCACCCCTTTTAAATTTAAAATTTTTAAGGAATTCTTCTCAGAGAAAATTTACGTCTCATAAGTAATTACCATGCCAAATTTCAAGTTGTTCCCCTTCAGTATCACAAAAATCACAATTTAGAAAGTTTTTTAAAATGCAACCTCAAGGTGGTAGTGGCGCCGACATGAAATATATCCTATATTGGACCAAGAGCTGTCATCATCAATTTCCAACCATTACTTTTGAAATCGGTTGGGTACTTTATGAGATTGCGTAGAAATCGCAATTTAGAACGTTTTTCGTCCATTTTCACCCCTTTTAAATTTCCAATTATTTAGGAAATGTTCTTAGAGATCATTTATATCTTATAAGTAACTACCATTCCAAATTCCATGTATCTGGGCCCTTCAGTAACACAAGAATCGCAATTTCGAACGTTTTCTGCTCCTGCACCCCCTTTACGGATAGTGGCACCGACATAAAATGTAGCCTACATTGGAGCAAGGGTTGTCACTATCATTTTGACACCATTATTTTTTAAATTGGTTTGGTACTTCTTGAGATTGCGTAAAAATCGCCATTTAGAACGTTTTTTAGAACGAGTTTTGCGCATTTTCATCCCTTTTAAATTTCGATTTTTTAAAGAAATGTTCTTAGAGATAATTTATATCTATAATAAGTAACTACCATTCCAAATTCCATGTATCTGGGCCCTTCAGCAACACAAAAATCGCAATTTCGAACGTTTTTTGCTCCTGCACCCCCCCCCCCCCCGCCCTTAGGGGTAGTGGCACCGACATAAAATGTAGCCTATGTTGAGCAAGGGTTCTCACCATCATTTTGACACCATTATTTTTTAAATCGGTTTGTACTTCCTGAAATTGCTTAAAAATCGCCATTTAGAACGTTTTTTTAGAACGCTTTTCGCGTATTTTCACCCCTTTTTAATTTCGATTTTTTTAAGAAATGTTCTTAGAGATCATTAGTATCTTATGAGTAACTACCATTCCAAATTTAATGTTTCTGGGCCCTTCAGTAACACAAAAATGGCATTTTTAGAACGTTTTTTGCTCCTGCACCCTCTTTTGGCCAGTGGCACGGACGTAAGATATAGCCTATGTTCTAAGTTGGACTAACACCATCATTTTGATACCATTACTTTTAGAATCGGTTCGGTAGTTCCAGAGCTTACCTCCTGCAAATAAACAATTTTTACCTCTTTATAATATTACCAGCAAACCCCACGGCTTTGCTGGCGTAATATTTGAAATATGCCAAGTCATATGTCTAATTTTTATTAAAAGGTACTAACTAAATTTGTATTTTATTAAAAGGTAGTTATTACTTTTAGGAATAATTTAAAAAAATTACTATTTAAAATACAGTTTGATTAAACATCATTGTTACACTGCATAAGGCTGAAATGAGACTTAAATTAATAAAACGAAATAAAACAAAATAAATAATAATTTAGAAAATATTTTGAAACTTTTATGCTCAATTAATACGCTCATTTGAGTATTCATTTGAAGTTTTGAATTTTTTAGAAACCATCTTCTTACATCTTAAAATTATCCACCTTGTCAAATTCCAAGTCCTACAACCTCTTTCAACATAAAGGGCTATGTTGAAATAGAAACTGTCACCATTAATTTGCCAACATTAATTTTGAAGTTGGTTTGTTATTTCCTAATATTCCACAGAAACGTAATTTAGAAAGCTTTTAAAGGCCTTTTTTAGAGCGTTTGTTGTTCCTGTGAATCCCAGGTGGTAGAATCATCGGCATAAAATATAGCCCGTGTAAGATCAGAGACTGTTACCATTGATTCGCAACTATTACTTTTATATTTGGTTTATATTTCCTGAAATAGCGTAGAAATCGTAATTTAGGGCTTTTTTAGAATGCTTTTCGCACCTCCCCTTCACTTCACCGCTTTTTAATTCGAATTTATTTTCAACAGTCCTTCGAGGGCATTTATATTTTATAAGTAACTACCGTGCCATATTTAAAGTTTCTAGCCTTTTCAGTATCACAGAAATCGCAATTTAGAAAGTTTTTAGCTACTGCAACCCTCTGGTGGTAGTGGCACAGACATAAAATATAGCTTATGTTTGAGCAGGTTCTATCACCAACAATTTGTTATCATTATTTTTTTAATCGGTTTGGTATTTGAAAAGATTACATAAAAATTGTAATTTATAACGCTTTTCGCTCACTTCATCTTTTTAAATTTGAAATTTTCTTTCGACAGTTCATAGAAAGCAGTTGCATCTTGTAAGTAAATAACATGCCATACTTCAAAGTGTTAGACCCTTCAGTTATGCAAAAAACGCAAATTAGAACATGTTTTGCTTTTGCAACCCTCAGATGGTAGTGACAGCAACATAAAATATAACCTATGTTATAGCAAGGATTGTCACCATTGATTGGCAACCATTACTTTTGAAATAGCTTTGAAATTTCCTGAGATTGAGTAGAAATCGCAATTTAGAACGTTTTTAGAACGCTTTTTGCGCATTTTCACCCCTTTTTAAATTTCCAATTTTTTCGAAACTGTTCTTAAACATCATTTATATGTAATACATATGTATCTTGCCTAATTTTAAGTTGCTAGCCCCTACCGATCACAAAAATCGAAATTTTGAATGCTTTTTAGCTCCTGCAACGTCTAGTGATAGTGATACTGACTTAAAATAGCGTCTATGTTAGAACAGAGGCTGTCAGCATCAATTTCTTAACATCACTTTTGAAATCAGTTCGATTCTTCCTGAGATATTGGTGACAAATCGGCATTTAGAACGTTTTTAGAACGCTTTTCGCTCATTTTGCTCCTGCATCTCCTCTGGGTTAGTGGACGCATATATAAAATATAGCCTATCTTGGAGCAAGATCTGTCATCATCATTTTAACACCATTATATTTGAAATCGGTTCAGTATTTCCTGAGATCGCATAGAAATTGCAATTTAGAACGTTTTTTACAACGCTTTTTGCGCATTTTGATCCCCCTTTTAAAGTTCGATATTTTTAGGAAATGTCCTTAGAGATCATTGATATCTTATAACTAACTGCCATTCTAAATTTCACGATTCAAGGCCCTTCCGTCACGCAAAAACCGTAATTTAGAACGTTTTCCTCCTGCACCCTCTTTGGGGTAGTGGCACCGACATAAAACATAGCCTATGTAGGAGCAAGGATTTTCACCATCATTTTGACGCCATTATTTTTTAAATCGGTTTAGTATTTCCTGAGATTGTGTAGAAACTACCATTTAGAACGTTTTTTAGAACGCTTTTCACGCATTTTCATCCTTTTTAAATTTCGAATTGTTTAAGAACTGTTCTTAGAAATCCTTTATATCTAATAAGTAGCTGATACTTCAAATTTCATATTTCTAGGCCCTTCAGTAACACATAAATCGCATTTTTAGAACGTTTTTTGCTCCTACACCCCCTTTGGGGTAGTGGCACCGACATAAAACATAGCCTATCTTGGAGCAAACGTTGTCACTATCATTTTGACACCAATATTTTTTAAATCGATTTGGTATTTCCTGAGATTGTGTAGAAACTACCATTTAGAACGTTTTTTAGAACGCTTTTTGTGCATTTTCACCCCTTTTAAATTTCGAATTGTTTAAGAACTGTTTTTAGACACCATTTATATCTTACAAGTAACTAATATTCCAAATTTCATATTTCTAGGCCCTTCAGTAACGCAAAAATTGCATGTTTAGAACGTTTTTTGCTCCTGCATCCCCTGTGGTGTAGTGGCACCGACTTAAAATATAACCTATGTTCTATGTTGGACTAACACCATCATTTTGATACCATTACTTTTGGAATCGGTTCGGTATTTCCTGAGATTATGTAGAAACTACCATTTAGAACGTTTTTTAGAACGCTTTTTGTGCATTTTCACCCCTTTTAAATTTCGAATTGTTTAAGAACTGTTCTTAGACATAATTTATATCTTATAAGTAACTAATATTCCAAATTTCATATTTCTAGGCCCTTCAATAACGCAAAAATCGCATTTTTAGAACGTTTTTTGCTCCTGCACCCCCTTTGGGGTAGTGGCACCAACATAAGATATAGCCTATGTTCTTAGTTGGGCGAACATCATCATTTTGATACCATTACTTTTGGAATCGGTTTGGTAGTTCCTGAGCTTATCTCCGACAAATAAACAATTTTTTCCTCTTTATAATATGAGTATAGATTAGCATGTCTGGAACATGTTAATTACAAGGAAATAATAATAAAATAAAATAATTCAGCATAAAATAATATAAACTGCTAAATTTCAGCCTGTAAGACAATGTTATACCAAAATTTTGTATTAAAAATACTACATTGTTATTATTTCTTATTTAAATGTTCTACAGGTACTATGTGCATTCAATATAAGTAAAAATTTAGAAGAAAATAAAAAGTTAGAGACATAAAATATCAAGGGGACGGTAATGAAAATTAAACTCGTAAGTTTAACTTTGCTCTTCAGTAAAATAAAATGTTATTAAAATTCTTCGCTGCTGACCATTTTTTCTTTATTTTGAATCATTAAGACATTCTTCTATAAGTCTAAAATTTTATTTTATTAAGTTTAATCTCACCAGATTTTTATTCCTGAAAGCTAAAATTATGTGAGAATATCTCATGTATGGGAAAGGGGGGTAAAACTGGGTATCTTACCTTTGTTGATGAATAATGCCAAACTACCACTCAAAATGCAGCAAATAAAGGCTAAACGGAGGTGTTCTAAATTAGTAAAGAAATTAGCGAAATGTAATCAAAAAGGTGTAATGAAAGATAATGGCGGCTTGTTGCCGCAGAGTTTGTTACTCTTCCACAACTGTGTACTAAACCTGTGATCTGGGTTGACTGAAACACTGTAAAAAAAAAAAAAAAATACGGAAATACTGCTGGCAATCTAGACGCCAGTACGATTTCCGTATTTTAACGGAACTTTTTCCCGGTAAATTACGAAATATTTTCCGTTTTTAATTTAACGGAAAAATTTCTGTAATTTACCGGGAAATTTTTTCGTTAAAATGCGGAAATAGTACTGGTGTCTAGATTGCCAGTAGTATTTCCGTATTTTAGTCCGTTTTTTTTTACAGTGAAGGGTTACATTAAAGGATTGTCAATTGGCATAGATGCGGGGGTCGTGTTCCGTCGCCAAAGGCGAAATTACAGTGTTAGTTACAGGTACGGAACAAAGGCATTGCTGTAATCTTAAACATCAAGGCTATTGAAAATTTTCACATATTAGTTAAAAGTTGGTCTTCTTTTCACAAACTTGAGGTAAGTGTAAAAAACCGAAAATGTTCTTAACTTTTGAGGTAGGGGTGAGTAAAACCGGGTACCTATATAGATATATATATATATATATATATATATATATATATATATATAAATACCCAAAACCATTTTTTATTTATTATTCAGCCAATTTTCAAACTTAATCAATTCAAGTAAATTGCTAAACGATGAAACCATGTTACTTCGTTTTGATTTTGGTTGCAGAAATCCTTGCAGAAATCTCAAACAAAACCAGCTTCACCATGATTTAAATCCGCTACAGGCATCGTGGGCGAACTGCAAACTCCTTTCAAATTGCGCAAAATGACCACCCCTACTTTGGCGCATTGTACACAGGTTGGTTGCATTACATACATGAATCACCATCATTCTCATCAAATTCGGTCGAAGGCAGCCAGCCTTCTCCACCTCTTCTAATTTTCTAGTTGTGAACTGTAATTAATTTGCGCTACTCTGAAATAACCAAAAGTTTTATGACTTTTTCAATTTCCATCAGATAACTGGAGGCTACTATCTTGCTTCGTGTTTAATCTAGTTTCGTCACTACTTTCATCCAAACATTTCTCCCTTTTTACAAGAAGAAAGCATTGGATTCGTGAAAAATTTCGACTTCCGGTTTTCTATGGATTTATACGTTTTAAAAGGTCCTGAACACGATTTGATGGTTTTTAGAAAATGTCTGTCTGTCAATCTGTCTGTCTCTCTGTGAGTCTGTATGTGACAAAAATTTTCTGGGCGCTCTATTTCAAGAACTAATGAATGGAATTTAATAAAACTGTAGATTCAGTTAGTCCCTGATAGAAATTGTTGCTGATTACTTTTTGGTGTAAATCGCCCAACAGGTGGCGCTGTTATACTGCATTTTTTACAATTTCCTGAATAGCTATATCTCAAGAACTAAATCACGGATTTTCATAAAACTTCAGATTCCGTTAGTCCTTGATATAATTTGTGGCTGGTTACTTTTTGGTGTAAATCGCCCAACAGGTGGCGCTGCTATGCTGCATTATTCATGATTATCGCAATAGCTCTATCTCAAGAACTGACGCACGAATTTTGATTAAACTTCAGATTCAGTTAGTTCGTGGTATAAGTTAGTACTGTTTAGTTTTTGGAGTAAATCGCCCAACAGGTGACGCTGCTATGCTGCATTTCTCACGATTTCCGCAATATCTGTACCTCATGAACTAATGCATAAATTTTTATCAAATTTCAGATTCAGTTAGTCCTTGATATAATTTGTTGCTGATTAGTTTTTGATGTAAATCGCCCAACAGGTGGCGCTGCTTTGCAGAATTGTTTAAGATTTCCGCCATAGCTCTATCTCAAAATCTAATGCACGAATTTTCATCAAACTTCAGATTTAATTAGAAGTTGACATAAGTTGTTGCTGATTAGATTTTGGTGTAAATCACCTAACCGGTGGCGCTGCTATGCTACATTTTTCAAGAAGTATTAACATGTATGAGATAGAAGAAATTTTTGGGATTGCCATACCCGACTAGTTATGAAGTATTTTTAAAATTAGGTAGTGTAAAAGTTTCCATAAAAAAAAGACATGATTTTCTTGGACTATTTTTTTTATCAACAAGGAGAGGGCCAACCTTGTTAATCACAGATTTTGATTATTTTAATATACGTTGTAGGGTAGAGACCCCTTAGTGTCAGGTTCAGCGGATTTTATCCAACGCTCCTTAGTTCTTGAGAAACCGGGGGGTCTAATAATAGTACACAACTTAAATACTTAATTGCAACCGCAATGATAGGTTGGTCGTAGCTCAGTTGGTATGGCGCTTGCCGGCTGATCCGCAGGCCCGGGTTCGATACCTGAATGCGCTACATTTGTTTTTCTCATTTTTTGTTATATATATATATACTTGTAAGTATAATTAATAATCTCATTGTCAATTAAAATTTATAATATTGTATATCAATTATAATTTTAACCTATTTAATTTTTTACTTTTAACTAGTGCAACGAATAGTGGTTTGGCTGAATAATCGAATACCGAATATTCGGCCAAGTTACAGCCGAATATTCGGCCTATTCGGCGACCGAATAATGAACTTATTTTTGCCTAAAAACAAAATATAGTATGCACTATATGCACAATTCTTGCATATTTCACAATTAAAATGTATTTTCTTTTAAAAAATTATTTATATACAATTTTTTAATTTTTGAAAGCATTATTTTACTCTGAAAAAATATTCGGCTATGTTCGGCCTAAAAATTGCCTCAATATATAATTCAGCCAAAAAAAGAAATTCTTAGCAAACGTTCCTCATCAGGTACTGTCTAGTTACATTTTAATAGATATTATGTGTGTTGTTGTTACATTTTAAAATAATGACAAAATTTTAAAAGTACTAGGAAACATAAGTTTCAAGCTTTCAGATGAAATAAAATAAAAAATAAGAAATCTTAATATCTTAAGAAAAACCACTGATAGAAAGGATGAAAGAAATACCCTCTAAAATGGTGGAAAGAGATCATTGTAGACTATATAAAGCTCACAATTAACAATTTTTTTTATCATTATTATTATCATTATTTTTTTTTTCTTTGCTGTCAGCAGATAGAACTATTAAGAAGTGTATAGTGAATGTTTTCAGATTCAGAGGAAGGAAATATCTGTAAGAAAAAGCAAATTACACTCATTGCATTTAACAGTACCTGATGCTCTAACATACCAAAGATCAATAAATGATTTCATTGTTGTAGGTAAAAAAAATCGTTTACACATTTTAATCATTCGCCATTAGCATGTTCAAGATTAACTGATATACAAATTAATGAGTTAAAAATTCCTAAGAAGAAATTAGTTCAACGTGTGTAGTTCAAACTACTTAAAAGGTGACAGAAACATATAAAAAATATTATTTAACGCAACCCTGAGATCTATGAGATATGTTTATGTCACCTTTTATGTAGTTATAATAAGCATGTTTGTATGTTATAAAGTTTATTAATAACAAGGTGAAAATTTCCTTCACGACACTAGTGTTTAATACAGTGTTTTGACTCTATTGATTAATTTTAAATTTAACAGATTATGTTAGCTTATTACAGATATTTTTTGTACTTATTGATACAGCATAAAAATTTTTTAACATGATTCCTAAATTAGCCTCTTATATAAAAATGGGTAGATAAAATCCATTCGAGGTATGAAAGTTAATGGGGAAAAAAAGTGTTTGTTAATTTCAAATAAAATGTTCATTATACATGATGAATATAAATTGTCAAATTAAAAAGTTATACTGTGTAAATATAAAAACATTTATTAGTATTCGGCCAAGGCCGAATAATAGACTTGATATTCGGCCGAAGCCGAATATTCGGCAGACAGGCCGAATGGGCCGGATATTCGGCTTCGGCCGAATATTCGTTGCATCTCTACTTTTAACTAAATAGTTGTATAAAACATCATAAAACTGTTAATTTTTTAAAAATCACTTTTAAAATGTATTTCATATATTCTTTATCGAAGCAATGATATTGAGCAATTGTGTCAATTCGTGATTTTAAAGAAACATCATTTACGCATTGCTTTAACAAAGGAAGTCAATGCGATAATACTATTATTCTGTTTTTAAAGTAACAAGCATATTTATATAAAAAATTAGCATCAGAATTAAATACAACCGATTTTTTGCATATTAAAGATATTTAAATTTGTAATACCTATATGTTAATATATTTCAATTATTTTGCTTTCACCTTTATCTTCTTTCTGCTTTTAATTTTATTTTATTTGAATATTCTTTTATTTTACCATAACTAGATGGCACCACAACAGATTTTGTGACAATTTTGGAATTTTTATCATTCAATAATAGATCCAATTTCTTTTTAAATCTCTTTAAAGGATGAGAAATAATAGTTTAAAAATAAAAAATGATAAATTTAAGTTTGTTAACATTATAATTAATGTATGATATTAAAATTTGTAATTGAAATTGTGAAATTATAATTACAAGTATATTTATAAAACAAAAAAATGAGAAAAACAAATGTAGCGCATGCGGGAGCTGAACCCGAGCCCGCAGATCGGCCAGCGAACGCCGTACCAACTGAGCTACGACCAGCCTATCATTGCGGTTGCAATGTAAGTATTTAAGTTGTGTACTATTATTAGCCCCCCCCCCCTCGGTTTCTCAAGAACTAAGGAGCGTTGGATAAAATCTGTTGAACCTGACACTAAGGGGCTCTACCCTACAACATATATTAAAATAATCAAAATCTGTGATTAACAAGGTTGGCCCTCTCCTTGTAAATCTTCTGCTGTTGTGTATATAACCAGATGTTAATTTACACTTCTAAACTATGAATATAGTTTATGTTGAGTAGGGTAGTTGTCTTAATGCTTACATTTTAAGGGACTAATATTAAAGAAAATATTGTTTTATATGAATGCTTTATCAGGGTTCCTACGCGAATGGAAAACAGGGAATTGTCAGGGAAAATGACAAGTGCTCAAAAAGTCTGGTAACATTAAAAAAAAATTCTACAACTGGAAAAATCGGGATTTTTTTTTTTAATGCACTATCATGCGTCAACATTCTCTCGAGTTCACGGTGTGTCCGCAAAAAAGTTTCGATTTTTCCCTTGAAAGGAGAATTTTTGCTATATTCACATTTTTAAGATAAAGATGTTTCAGCTATACAAATTTGTCGCCAAATAGTCTGTACTTAAGCGAAAGAAATGTTGAGCCTTGTTAAGGTGGCTAAGATGAAATTTCATGAATAATTATATAAGAAAAAGAAAAAAAATTATGAAACAAGACCAAAAAAAAAAAAAAAAAAAAAAAAAAAAAAAACAGATAAAAAAAAGCTGTAGCTGAAGTTAAAATGTTAAAAGACAAAAAAATTGAAACTTTTACACAACAAACTGCTTCTGAAACAACAGAAATAAATGACATGATAGTAGAAGTCTAAAAAAAATTGAATGTTTAATATGTGTAAATTCAGTTATGCAAATAAAAAGTTACTTTGAATCCATCTGAGCTGTATTTTATATATATTGTAAATGTCAAATGATATAGATTTTTAGTTTCAATTGTATACGTTATTTTAATTTTCAGATGTAAGTTTAATCATTAAGATCTTGAATTGTAATTCGTATTTCTAAAAGTGTCGTGAATTTTGGTCAGGGAATTGTAGGAAATATGGCCTGGAAAACCTGGAAAAGTCGGAGAATTTTGTTATTCAAATAGAGTATGAACCCTGTTAATGCAACAAATCTGAAATCCCCCTTTTCCATGTCTCATTTGTAATTTTAATAGTGATGCACTAGCCGCCCTTGGCGACCAGTTTGGTCTCCCTTAATCCTTTCCGGCGCGGAGTAATTTTGTTTATAGACTGATGGACTGACACCAGAATTTGTAAACGAATTTATTAGAAAATACAAACTTGCTTATTTTAAAGTACGTTATAAAAGGAAAATTTTAATTAAATATTCTTGGCGCCATTAAAATAAAAATTAGATACCCTTTTTTAACGACATCGTCCGCGAAAGGGTTAAATGTATACTAAGCATTGTATCATGTTACTTTTATTTATAATTTAATTTAATGTACTTGCCTAATGGGAAGATTCTGATAGAGAAATCAAGAACTCTATATTTTTATGTTAGCCGGGCTCAGGTGATACATCGCGAAACATTGTTCCCGTCGCATTTTTTCGTATTTCATTAATTTCGTTTAAAATATAATTATTTCACTCATTTTACTTAAAATACATAACTTTAATTTAAAACTGAAACATTTAAAATTCACGATTTTCTCCTATTTCTTAATGAAGAAAGAAAAAGAAAAAAACTATATTTAATTTCAACATCAAAGCATTGTTTTAATTTACTAAGCGAAAAATAAAAATAAATGCTAACTGGCGAGTTATGCGATTGTCATGATTTGTGCATCATATTTGTGCATCATATTTGCGCATTTGTTAACATAAAAGTACCAAGAATTCTTTGCGATCAATGCAACTTTTATGTAGTTTTATTCAAAAAAATAATTTTGAATAAAAATGGCCGCCTTGCATATGAAAAGCGTAGGGGGTCAACCAGTAATTGTTTATGACAGTCATATGATTTGGACTATTAATATAGATGAAATGATGGCGATAGAAATAGAACAATATTTGGCGAGTTATCACCTGCGCCCGGCTAGCATTAAAGTACCAAAATGGCCACCTGGCAATATAAAAAGCGAAGCCATCAGTCCGGAACTGTTGATGACAGTCACTTAGGCTATTATTATAGAGATGTTTTTAAACTGAACGCTAATTGAGAAAATTGTTGTTAGTAGGATATTCCTTATTTTGTCTCTCCCGAGTTTGTAGGTATGACTAGATATCAGGACCTTGGAAGAGAAAGGGCGAATCTCGAAATTAGGGTGTTAGGAAATCAAGCTCAAAGTTTTGCAAGTAGTATGTGTTATAGAATAGGGTACTACTCACTTTCACTTTAGCTCGACACTGTGACAAAATACTAAGGGCGAACCCTGACAAAACGACTTACCTACGTAATGCCTACATCTATCTGACGCGGGAAAAAAAAATCGATTTTTCGAGTTTGCCCTTTCTTTTCCAAGCTCCTGATATGATCAGATTTTTCTGAAATAACTGAAAATGTACTTGGAATTATATGGGAAAGAAACAGTGATTACAGAAAATCCGTAATTGTTGGCAATTCTGAAAATTCTGAAATTAATATTAAACAAGATACAAGAAAGAAAAATCATGCATCCAACATGGATGTTGTGTAACACTTTCCAACACATTCAGAATAATTTAACAAAACTTCAGAAATGTATTCGAATTATTTCGCGCGACCCTGTATGATCTGTAGATTTTATATACTACATACAGGTCGTCGGAGTCGGGTCCATTTTTGAGCGAAAGAGTCGGAGTCGTATCTGTTAAAATTCCCGGAGTCGGAGTCGCCCATTTTACAAGCAGGTCTCTGCGTTGTTGGAGTCGGAATCGGCCCATTTTTGAGCGAAAGAGTCGGAGTCGGATCTGTTAAAATTCCCGGAGTCAGAGTCGGAGTCGTCCATTTTTCCCACCGACTCCGCAGCCCTGACTACATTAGTATGCTAAAATTTAGCTCAGTTAGGAAACGCATACCACAACTGAAAATTAGCCTTCAGGATTTTCATCAATAAGCAGAAGTGTATTCTAATACTTTTTGGGGGCTGCCCCGCATATGATCTATGGAATTTATGCACATCCAGTAATGTGCAAAAAAGTAGTTAAATTTAACCCATATACATATAGTTAAACACATACTGCAGCTGTAAACGCACTCTCATCAATTATCGCTCATAGACAGCACTGCAAACGAATTCTTTTGAGTGTAAATGAACGATAAATGCTGTGCACACTATATTCTAAAGTAAACATCTTCAGGGCCTGACTAATGCTGAACCCCCCCCCCTTTTTTTTTAGGGGGCCCCCATGGGACTTATCAGGATTTTCATTATAAGGCATCAAATGGTTAAAACTGGCCAAAAGTGATCAAAATTCCTAAATTTTTAAACATTTAGGAAAGGAGTGCGGTCCTCCTTCCCCTCGCTGCTTCCCGTACCCAGTAGTAGCATGTGGTCATGAAAGAGGGAAAAAGAAAAAAAAAACGAACTACAGTGGAACCCGGTTAAGACGCGTTTCAAGGGAGTAGACAAAAGTCGCGTATTAAGCGGGATCGCTTATTAAACGTGATTTGTATAATGTTGCAGGAACTGGGCTTATTTACACATCTAATCGTCTAAATGGACTTTAGGGCTTTCATTTATATGTTTACGGTCGAAAATTTTGTCTAATATGTATATTTAGATTAAAACTTAATTGTATTCCACTTTTTAACGCATTCGTTCTTTTTATAAGACCGTCTGGCATAAAAACGGAAAATAAATGTTGATTCCAACATGGTTTTATTGTCAATTTGTACGCTAAGAACTAAAAATGAAACAACAAAAAGTAATTTTCCTACTAAACTATATATATATATATATATATATATATATATTTTTTTTTTTTTTTTTTTTTTTTTAACAGAAAGAAAAGAATTATTAAATCTTTGAAGCACAACCCAGTTTTCAAAATCATACTTAGTACTTGTATTAATGATTACAATTATAATCAGCCCTTCTTTTTAATATAAAAAAAAAACATTTTTATTAATCTTTGTGTACATAATATTGTTAGCATAACAAAAAGTAAAGGAAACATAAAATAATTATCGCATTCTTTCTTTACGAAATTCATTTTTTGTTACCTATGATATGCATTATAAAACATAGTAGTGATACTACGTACATTAACCTCACTAACAACAGGCATGATCATCTCTAATCATAATAGTTTTTATGACATATCAAAGTAAGCTGAATTCGTCTATATATTTCTTACTGCAGTAAAAATATACATGAAGCGCGAGACAAAGAATGTTAGGAGGCGGGATCGAAGAAGAATTGCAGTTTTACTATTTTAGCTGGGTTTTATTCAAGTATCTACCACTATTTACGATTAGTAATTTTCGCATTAATTAATCTGTTATTAAATAAGTAAATAATACTATTCGAAAACAATCTTTTTTATCTAAATAAATCCGCAAAATGCGCAACGCTTGAGAAGAGAGAAGGAATTTGCATCTTGATCAATGAATTCGCGTCTTAAGCGTACTTTTTTTGCTGAAAAGACCAAAATTTTATGGCGTATTAAGCGGGATCGCGTAATAACCGTTCGCGTATTAAACGTGATATTTTTGCATTAGCCTTATGGGCGATATTAAAGGGATCGGAAAAAATCCGCGTATTAAGCGGGATCGCGTATTAACCGTGAGCGTCTTAAACGGGTTCGACTGTATATCATTAGAAAACTAATGAATAAAATTTTAGTATAACAGTTTAGTATTCTATTGTTTTCATGAGAAATTCTTTATTGATGTTTTCTTCGTAACAAGGCAAGTTAAAACCATTAATTATGACCAATTGGGAGAATTTTCTTTTAGACATCTGCTAACATACGTAGATATGTTATCAGATAGTAAAACCAAAGTAAAAGTTTGCAAAAAATACTTTTGTCAACCAAAATATCATTTTTAGGGTTCCATACTTAAAAATTAAAAACGGAACCATTGTAAGATCACTCCTGTGTCTGTCCGTCTGTCACAACCATTTTACTCGTATGGAACGTCGAAAGTTCAGATAGGGGGAAGTAATAAAGACTATTGACCCACATATTTACAGATTGTTAAGCATTCACAAATATATGTAGGGAAAATTTAGAGGGGTTAATTAAGTGACTTGAAAAAAAAAAAATTATCGTGTGAAAGCTTTTGTAAAAAGCTGAACTCAAAAATGCATTTCTTTTAATTTTAGGTATATTTTCAGAGATATCGTCGAAAATGCAGTGCAAAAATATGTCCCCCCCCCCCCCCATCTATTTCCGAATCTACTGAAACTAAAATTATGAAAAAATTAGAGGTAGTAGACGTTAATTTAAACCTTGCAGTAAAACTATAGCGATTATACCCTATTGGTCGCATAGTTTTGAGAAAAGCGCATTCTTCCGTTACACATAAATTTCGATTTGCGGGCGTTCAGCAAAGGTGTTGAGAAGCGCTGGAGATACCTATCCCCGTACCAGGAGTATAAAAGCATTGTTGATAATGATTTTCGAAAAAAATCGTCGATAATTAGCCGAGATATTAACCCTTAAAGACACGGACGGTTTGGACATACATAATGACTATAGAGCGTATTCTAAATACTATCGGCTTTTAAAACCTAGATAGCTACTGTTAATGATATATTTGTGTAATGCAATGTCAAGTAGTAGTATAAAAGCAATAAACATCAAATTGCTAAAAAGAGACTAATTTAATTAGAATTAATCACATAAATACTATGGGATTCGCGACTAGTCTGCATTGAGTGGATATCTCAATACGCCTCCCGTGTCTTAAGTTAATTAAAACCTATCTGGAAAAACGCGGCATGGACTAAGGCGGCGTTGCAACTTTGCGACCTCCTTTCGAAGCGCGCTTAGCACGATGCCAAGTTTAAACTTTGAACAACTGGTTTGTTTTAACTACAATGTAAAATGAAAATATTAATACTACGCTGAATTTAGTTTTATGAAATGCCAAATGACGTTTAAATATGCACTACCTCTGTACCGAATTAAGTTCACCATAAATAGATTAGGATAAGATAAAAAAAAGTTATACAGAATAGCGATATTTGATATTATTTTTGCTTCATATCTCTTTAAACTTTTATGGTATACTTATTCGTACTTTTTTAGTATATACAATATACAGCTATATCTAACCTTACGTTTTTTTTTTTTTTTTTTTTTTTTTTTACACAAAGTCTTATTATACTTTTAGCAATGATTTTTTTCAATACAGCTAATAATTCATATATTTATTGTATGGAACTCTCTGAGCGCGAGTAATATTCGCACTTTACCGCTTATTTCTACTATTATCCTACTGGTAGTTTTTCTTAAAGTTGTGACCATCTTTTTGTGATACCTTGTATACAGATGTGAATAGTACCTGGTACGGAATTTATGTATACATACAATATGTATGAAGTTTAGAACTAGCCACTTCCGCATTATTCGCGAACAATTCCTGTGGATAGCTAGAAGGGGTCCCCTGAGAATGATGCTTGCCCCGGGGCCCTAGATAGTCTAAGTCGGACCTTGAGCATTTTGTAATGCACCGCAGTGTGTATATTAGTTCTAATACGTTTGAAATAGTGTTACATTATTAAAATACATTGCAAACGACTTAACAATAAATGCTGTGAAATAATTTTCAATAGCGAACTTGCCATAATAAACCCCAACGGAATATATTGTATGACGACAACCCGAGTATATTTTACCGAATTAGAGCGCATACAGGCAAGCCGAAGTCATAAACATCTTTCAGCTAAATATCATATATGAATTCAAACAAATAAATACTCTAACAAAAGTCGATTTCATTTGTGCGTTTACAAAATTGCAACTCTTTTGAGCAAGTAGTTTTTGAGTTATGCTTAGAAAAACTATAATCACAACAGAGATTGGAGAGGATATTACTCATGCCCCCCCCCCCCCCACACACACACACACACCATAAAACTAATAATAAATGTAACAGCGGTCCCAATTATTTGTTATAATATTTAAATGATTTATTTAGTATTTCTTAAACACTAATAATATTACTTCTTGTTTAAAAGTATTAATAAAATTCGTATTAAATTTGTTCGTTTATTCTTTGGAACCCTCAACTGGTAACATTGACTATCTGCCGAATTACTCCCGTAAACTTCTAAAATTTTATATATAGGATAATTTGAGAGTGTAGACTCGTATTTCGATGGCAAAACTAGGCGTAAGTATTTTTAAAATTTTCAAATTTGTTTCTATTTCATTATGGAAACGACTCCCTAAGCTTATTTAATTTTAATCAAATCAAATCAAGTTATATTTCTTGACTATACGTCTTGCTCTATGTATTTCTGACTATACTATTTTTTCATATATTTTATGTCATGAATATATATATTAATTTGAGAACAACAAAATATATTTATTCTGTTTTCAGATGAAGAAAAAATTATTCCAAGTTTCTTCAGTTCTCGGACGTGTTATGACGCCATGCCAAAAAGTGGCAAAGTCGTTGTGCTTTCCACAGAACTCCTCGTAAGACATTCGATTATCTTTCAGTCTTGGTCAAATTTATTTTATTTTTGAATCATTAACTTTTCATTTTGCTTTTTAGGTGAAAAATGCCTTTAGCTGTCTAGTTACGAATGGTGAGTTTTTTGAAAATCTATCTTCTTTCACGATTATTATTTAAATTTTCGAATAATTATATTTATTTAGAAATTCTTAATAATGTATAACATCTAATAAAACATCAACTCTCGTGTTTCCTATGTACGCTTCAAGCAAGCAACGTAGGGGGCTACTTCACTCCCGCAAAACCCCCCTTTTGCTAATTTTAATCCTATGGAAGAATTTATTTAAAGATACATATCGTTTACATTTCAATATTTTTATCTATTTTTTATTTATTTATTTATTTTTATTTATTTATTTTTTTTTTTTTGGGGGGGGGGGGGGCATCGAGTAGATCTGTACAAAGGCCATTTTTTACTTTTTCGATTTTCTTTGCAGGTTTTTTTTTATAATGAGAATACTTTCACTTTCGAAACCGGTTCCGAAAGTAAAATTATAAAAAAAGGGGTGGGGGCTTTGTATGGAGTATTATTAGCCAATGAAAAAGAAAAAAAAAAGTTTAAAAATATTGAAAGTAAAATTATCCAAATAAAAAAAAACCCCTAAAAACAGCCTTTGTACAAATAGATCTCAGCTAGCCAATGAAAAAAAAAAGTTTTAAAAATATTGAAATGCAAACGAGATATCTTTTTTAAAAAATTCCATGGGATTAATATTAGCAGACGGGTGCTTTCGCGTGAGTGGAGTAGCTTCTTCACACCTTATTAGATTTTCTACCTATAGTCGGCGTATCAACAGTGATAAGTGTCGGCGCTGTTGAAGTCTGTCAATGTCTATCTTAACTGACGGGTGACGGCTCCTGATACGGAGACCTTTGTTGTGACTTTCTTTAATCTTAGGTTGTGACTCTGTCTCCAGAATGCGCCCTTTTTTTCGCTATACAATTTTACAAAATTTAAAAAAAAATAATCGTCAAAAACTTTTTCGTTTAACATTAGCTTGCGAGTGTCTTCGCGTTACTAGCGTAAGCTCTTAACCACTGATTTTTATATAGCATAAATCTTTTTACATAATTTTGAATAGATGTACAGTAAAACCTCCCTAAAGCGACCACGTTCCGTTCCAATAAAAATTGGTCGCTCCTACAGGTGGTCTCTTAATGGAGGTTATGTTTAAATCTAGATTTTAATTGTTGAAAAAGGTAACAATTATTGTTACTAAAATTTATTTTTCAAATTAAGGAAAAATATAAAAATTTAAGTATCAAAACAAAAGTTAACTTCATAAGTTAATTACTGCAGCGTTTAAAAAATGAATACATTGACGTTTGTTTGATTTTAGTTTTATCTTTTATAACTTATATTTTCAAGTCCTTTCGAAGTTCAGTAAATAAATGCAATTTTTATTTTTGGACGGGAACAAATAATGACGATTTTATTAATTTACCTATTTCTTTGAGAGTTTCCTGACAGAATAGGGCAGGGGAGTTTGTTGACCGTCATTCTTAATTTGTCATCAGAATTAAATTCATTGCCTAAAAAAAGCACAGAGGAGTGTTTAAACACTTAAAAGTTACAGGAATAAAATAAATTCTAAACTTAGTTTAAGAGTTTGATGAATAATGCGCTCCCCGGAATTATTTTTCTAATAAAACCTTCTTCAAGCGACCAGGAATAAACGGAATTTGTTTAATTTTTCTTCAAAGAAATTGGCCGCTCATGGAGGGAGTTCAACTGAGATGGTCTCTGAATGGAGGTAAAATTAGTATTGAGCCTATGGAAATAAATTTCGTTCCATGAAAAAATGGTCGTTCAGGAAGATGATCGCTTAATAAAGGTGGTCGCACAGGGAGGTTTCACTGTATTTCTTTTTAATTGCTAAAAGGTGTAAAATAAAAACTTGAAAACAGTTAACATATTTTTATTATACTGTTCACAGGTTTCGGCTCTCATCCGAGCCATTTTCAAAACAAATAAATAAGAATATTCTGAATAAATTTGTTATATATTTTGAATAGAATTGTAACTATACCAATTCAAAGAATGATTCGCGAAAAGCAATTTCTTGGGCTTAATATAGTTTTCTAAAATTTAAGATTCCACGCTGAATTTTGCTTTTGTTGATCGATTAATTAGAAATTCAATATTATCAATTATTCGGGGGTATGATTGATCGTTTTCTATTTTCACCTTCAAGATGGAGGTCTTAAAAAATTAAAGAAAAATAAAGAAACAATTGTGACATTACGTTTCCATCAATTACAGTTTATTTGCCATTCTTGAAAGCTGTATTTACGCTATTCTCTAACAATATATTGAAAAAAAAATTTTCATTTATAGCATTTCATTAAAATTACCAACTAAAAAGATTGTTTGGGCATGTAGAAAGCAGAATATGCTTTATTGAAGTACATTTTATAAGTAGCTATTTCAATTAACCATTTTATAGGTTGTAAAATTACTCGATTTAACCTACATTTAAAAAAAATTCTATTATCATACGATCTGGCTTTCTTAAAACTTCATGTTTGGTTGGACATAATTTTGAGGTGATTATATTTTCGTATATACCAGCCAACTGGTGATGTTATGCCGCAATTTTCGCAATGTAAGTGGCTTTAGTGCCATTTTTATGTGAACTTGATTATCCTTATTTTTCGAAGATTAATATTTCTTATTTTTTCTAAGATTGATTAAGGCTATAATATTTTTTATTTTTTCTAAGATTGATTAAGGCTAAAACATACATATAATTATTTAAAAGGTGCTAAAAATATTTAAAGATATTATGTAATATAACCGTGAGATCTTTCGAACACACACGCGTTCATTTTCAAAGGAAAAATATGACTGACTGGAATCGAAGAAAACATACGTAAATCAAAACAAAATACCACGCACTGCTCTAGAAGAGGGGTGAAAAGGTCTTGTCGTATTTTCAGGAGCTCTTGAAACACCCAGAATTTTAAACCAAATCGCTGGAATATTATAAAAAAGGGCATCGTTACAAACAGTATCACTCCTAAGTAAAATCTCAATGGATTCACGGATTGTTGTAGAGTAATGGTTAGATGTTGAAATGATTATTTTAGCTTTTTCGAAGTTTATCTTAATATTTTCTTTTTGATGCAATCTGGATAAAGCTGTACTTAGTTTGTTAAACTTGGTATATGTAAAAATTTTAATGTTCGTCACCAGGATCGTGCTTACGGGTTAACAAACTGGGTCATCGGCCAGGCCGTTAAAGTTTGCTAATGCACATAAAAAATGATTTGCATCACCTTCTAGATTTAAATTAATTTGCTGTAATGAAACAAACATTACAAAACATTGTTTTTATTTATTTATTTATTTTAACTGGAAGGTTACGCTATATCTTCTATTCCCTTCCTTATCTCTTTTTTGTGCCATTTTTGTGAGATTTTGGAATAAACTATAATGAAAGGATAGGAATTGGCATTTTTCATTTGGCTATGTTCATCCCAATCCCTGAGTACTCGTACTTTTCATGTGGTGTTCGTGTCAACAACTGATATATTTTATTGTTGTTGTTTTTTTGTTGTTGTTGTTTTTAATATTCGTCAAATGTATAAAATTATTTATCAATATTAAGGGGACCAACAATGTTCGAAATTACGAGAAAATGTAATTAATGTTATTAATATGTTTGAACTCTTAAGGATGTTTCTATAAAGGAGAAAATTTCTAAAATTACGGTCATACGAGCCGTAAACGTTGAGATGCTCAAGTAGGCAAAACTTTAAAATCTATCTCCAAACACTGTTTTTCAGCAGTTTTGCCTCGGTAACTTTTGATTAATTTAACAGATTTGCATGTTTATTTTAAATAAAGACCTGAAAAACAAAATAATAATAAAAAAAAAGGGTTTGGTTTCAATTTATATCAAAAATTATGGTAAATTTCTATGGATTTTGAATTTTTTATTTATTAATTTATTTATTTACTATTTATTTATTACAATAATTTATTTTGTTAGTTTTTCAGGTTAGTTGAAATCGGAACACAGCCTTATAAGCTGTGTAAAAAAGAAATGACGACTCAAAAATCGTGGCAAAACTAATTTTGCAAGATTGTCTTTTTACAATTTAACAAAATACTATAAGGATAGTATAATGTTAGCAAACACCGTACAATTTCAGTGTTGAATTAAGACTTTTTTTCTCCGAGAGGGATTTCTGTCGCTCCGAGGGAGGCATTTTAATGTTCCGGGGTGTGTCCCCCGGGTCACCCCTGAATTCAACACTGGTACAATTTGGCATCTGTGCGGCATTACTTTTCCGACAACCCAATATTTTATGTTCCGTTGAGTATTAATTGACACCTCTAACCAGGGCTGTAGTGAGTAGCTGCCCGGGTACCCACCCGGGCTGGGTTTTTTATAAAAAAAAAACGGGTTTTTTGCAACCATAAGGGTTGTGGGTCGCTGCCCGGGTACCCACCCAACTACCCGCCCGGGCTGGGTTTTTTACAACCCTGCCTCTAACAAATTTGTTCGGTTTTGACAGATATCCCAGACCAGAGGGTCATTATTTTATAGGTGGTCCTGTAAAGCCTGTTAAAATCTTTTCCCTAGAACCTGCCTAGGCACGACTTTGTGCCGCAAATTATTTATTGATATTTCGAATTGGTCTTAGTCCGGACTGAGTTCTGCATCGGGTCGGCTAACCGAATTTTACCCGAAGCCGACTCGATCCGCGGTTCGAGTCGGGTTAGATTGACGCTAATCTTTTTCCTTGTGGGTCAGTTTGATTTTAAATGTTTCGTGTTCGCGTTGGATTTTGACTCTTTCGGTTCAGGATCGGATCGACACCATTTAAAAGAAAAAAAAGTTATATTTTTCAAGTGGATAAAAACTCTATGGTTATTATTAATGAGTGTATGTGTGTTCATTTTTATATAAAATTCGTATTAGAGATATAATTGTATACAGCTTTTCCATAATTGTGTTAAAATATAGATTACTTTTCTGTCACTTCAGGTTCGAGTTAGAGTTTGAATATTTCAGGTTCGCAGTGAAATGTTTCGGGTTGACAATTCTTTTTTTTTCTTTTTGTTGTGTTCGTGCCGGGTTTCGGACTGACTTTAAGCAGAATTTTCGTGCAGCATTTTAGTCCAGAAAGAGCGAGAATTCGCAATAATTAAATTTATTATTTATGAAGCTGAGATTTAAAAAAGAAAGATTCTCTAAAGAAAGATTAATTTTCTCTGAACTCTGATGGATAACTTGCGTTTCCCTTTGACAAAAGATTTTCTTCCATCTTCTTCTTTACGCAGTCTCGTCGCATCGCATTTCGCATCAAATAGTTCGATTCACAGTCCCGTCGCATCGCATCTCTCATCAAACAGTTCGATTGGTACTATGATTTCGATTTGAGGAGTTGCTTTGAGGTTCGATTCTTCCAATTGTTTTTGTAAACAGTTTTCTGCGAAATTTAGTAAATTTATAATTTATTTTTACCTATTTTCGCTCATATATGTAAATGTAATAAGTATTTTGTTTTGTTTTTCTACAGTTGTGTTTTTAATTTTTTACCCTTATTAAAAATAGTTTTGTTAGCGAGGTGGAAATATAAAGCTTTGAATTTTGTCTTGTTTGTGTTATCTTTGGAATATATCTTTACAAGGTTTTTGCTCGATTTTTATTTAAATTGTAGTTTTTTTCTGTGAATAAATTACGTAAGTATTCATTCCTCTTAAGCAAATCAAAATCAAGCCAGCTTTGTCTATATTATTCTATTATTAAATTTGCTATTTGCTGTTGCTATTAAATTAAGAATTCTCGCTTATTTGTCCAAAATTTTGTACAATGGTGGTACCTCCTTTTTATACTGTGTATACTTATGTATTGCTTTCTTTAATGAACTTTTTTAAAAAATTGTTTGATTCCTCTGATCTAATTACTTTTTCTTCGAAATAGTTGATCTATAAATTAGATTTACATTTTATTGTATTTTCAGAAATTCGTGCCGCACCATTATGGGAAAGTTCAAGCCACACATTTGTAGGTATGGGATATGTTTTTAATAATAATGTAATGTTAATAAAATTTATTATCAAGTTATAAAGTTTAACTGAAATAACTTATTTTCTTAATTAACATATGTATTATAAAAAAACAACAAACGAAAAAAAATTAACTACAGTTAAGGCTTTGTATTTCGAATATTTGATGTGTACGTTAAGTCAGTCAATTGCAAATTATAAACAATAATTTAAATGCACTTCATATTAAACCCCCACCCCCACCCCTCATAAAAAAAATATTTATTTAATGTCTTCATTCTTATTACTTTAGGATTCTATACTTAAAAAATAGAAGCAGAACCATTATAAAGACACCTGTATGTCTGTCACAGCCGTTTTTCTTGAAAACTATGTGATATGGAAAATTCAAACTTGCCACAGTTACAAAGGATGACCCACATATTTATAAATTATTAGCCATCCACAAATATTTTTTGGAAGAATTTAGGAGGACTAATTAAGTTACTTGAAAAATTATTTTTAAAAAAATAATATATAAGGATTTTTTTTTTAAAAATTCTGTTCGGTTCTTTTCTTTGAAATAACTTGTAACACTGAACTCAAAAAAATATATTTTTTTTATTTTAGATATTATATTTTCAGCGATATTGTTGAGAATGTACTGTAAAAATTAGGGATAATAGGAGTTTATTTAAACCTTGCAGGAAAACTATAGCGATTATCCTAGGTCACATAGTTTTTCAGAAAATTGTATTTTTCCGTTAAACACAAACTTTACTTTATGGGCACTTATCAGGGGAGTTGAGGGGTGCTTGAGATACCTATCGACGTGGAATCATCCGTGGATTGTTGATAATGATTTTTTAAATATTGAGATATTAATTAAAAATATATCTAGAAAACAGCGGCATGTACCAAGACATTGTTGCAAATTTGCAACCTACTTTCAAAGCGCACTTGATGCAATGCCAAATTTAAACTTCGTACAAGGTCTTTGTTATTTGGAACCCTTTGTGAATGAGTAAAACTTGCACTTGCCTGATTATGTTAGCTTATAGATTCTATTTCTTATTTTTTCATGGTTGCAGAAAAAAGATCCATTCCTTTAAAATGTGGCTTTATTTGTTATCTTAAATATATATACTATATATATATATGTATACATGTTTACCTCAAATGAGAAACATATCTGTTTGAATTCTGTAAAACAATTTTTAATTTATGTTAAAAGAAAAATTTCTTAAACAAAACTCAAAAAGTAAAGTTTGTACATAACTCAAAAACAGAACTTTTCTGAATCAGCTACATTGATAAAAAATGACTGAAGTGTAAAGCTTAGAATATCATAATCTTTTAACAGAATGGTTTTTAGTTTGCTATTAAAGCTAACTGTAAAAGTCTTTTGTTTTATTTACAATAGATGTCTTTTACAGGAATGTTAACTATCTCAGATTTTATAAATGTTCTAAGGCATTACTATTATTCTTCTCAGGTAAGTACCTGTATGTTAATAAATAATGTTAAATTTTTAATTGTACTTGCATAATATTTTGTAATTTAGAAATAAAAATCTGAATATAATAATAAAATGAATTACATTGTTGTTTCATTATTCATTCTGTTTGTTACAGGCAGACATAAAAGACATAGAAAATCAAAAAATAACTACATGGAGAAGTAAGTGGTATTCATTTTTGTTGAAATTAAAGTTTTTAAAAATTTATTATCGATGTGTAATTCATATACGGTAAAAAACTTCAGTCATCCTGATCTCCAAATGTCTGGAAAGATATCAGAAAATAAAAAAATCTGATTAAAAACATTAGGAACAGATGTTGCAGATGCAGAGATGTTGGCGCCATTTATGATTTGGTGCTATTTTGCCAAGAAAACCCTGTTTTTGATTACCTGTTAGGCTACAGCACAAAATTAGCACTCGATTAACTTTATTGTCCTCACTCGCCAAACTCAATGGGCCCCACTTGCCAAACACGATGGTTGAAAGATTGATGCCAGGGAGGAAAGGTGAATTCGTTCAGAATTTATGGCGTCCAGATCGGCGATTCCCGAACGTAAGAAAAGAAAGCAGCAGGGGCTATTCTGTCCTGATTTTTCCGAAAATTTAAGGTATTCGGTTCCAAAAATTAAATAAAAAAATCTGTCGTCAGTCCAAAAATTTGGACATAAAAATAACGCTAATTTCGATATGGTTGCCGAAAAAAATCAATTTTGTCAATAGTTCGCAGAAAAAAAAACACCAATTCCGTCAAAGAACAATGAAAAAACGTGAATTTCGCCCAAGGACCATGCAGAGAATGCGAATTTCGTCAAAAAATCACGGGAAAAAATGCGAATTTCTTCAAAGGATCGCAAAAAAGAATCGCAAAATTCTTCAAAGTATCACGCAAATTTCTTGAAAAGATTGCGAAAAAATGCAAATTTCGTGAAAAGATCGTGGAAAAAACAACTTTCGTCAAAAGATCGCGGATAAAACACAAATTTTGCGAAAAGATTGCAGATAAAACAAAAATTTCATGAAAAGATCGCGAAAAATGCTTCGGGAAAAGATCGCGGGAAAAATGCAACTTTCGTCAAAAAATCGTGGGGAAAACGCAAATTTTGCCAAAAAAATACAAATTTCGTCAAAAGATTGCGGAAAAAACGCCGATTTCGTCAAAAGATCGCGAAAAAAACATGAATTTTGTCAAAAGATCGCGAAAAAAACATGAATTTTGTCAAAAGATCGCGAAAAACCCCCGCGAAATTCGTTAAATGGTCGCAGAAAAATGCATAGTTAGTGCGGGGGGGGGGGGGTGTTCCACCTCTGCTGTAAACTTTCTTAAAATTTGCTATGAATTTATTTCATTGCAACTAATAGTAAAAATAAAATATTCAAGATTTTAATAAAATAATTCTTAAAATGTATTTCCATTGTCTTGTCATTAAGTATGTCTAAAAATTTTCAAATATGTGTTTAACTTTTATTTTGGAAGCAGTAATTTCTTGGTTATGTTTTTCTGTTACATGTTAATGCCAGTTTTTTTTTTTTTTTTTCTCCTTTAAGTTGAATGTAATTATATCGAATGGTAAGTGAAAGATATTAATAAATTACAATGTTGATAGTTATAGTTAGAAAAAACATAATTTTGTATGGAGCGTACATAACTTTGTTACTGGCCAGTGGTTAAAAAAAACTGGCCAGTGGGTAAAAATGTTAATTTTGACCTATATGTTAGACCTATCATTCTAAAATAGCATGTTTTATTTTATTACTAGCTGACCCACTCAGTGTTGTCCAAGACAGTGATAATATTCTTAAATGAACCTTAGATTTATATGATTTTGTATCTTTAACTCGATCTTGTCAGAAATATGTGCTTGCTGACTGTGTGAAAAATCAGTTTAAAAAAAAACTGATATTTAGCAGTAAAAAGGCTTGAAATAACTGCAATGGGAAACAGGGAGGGGACGATATGTTTCTGAAGACTGCGTAATTTTTGTGCTAAAATATTGATATTTAACTTTTTTAAGTCGTTGTTTTACTTGTAAATATTTATTTATTTTTATTTTATTTTATTTTTTCACATCGAAATCCTGAGTTTGTGTAAAATTAAAATTATGTTTTTTAATCAAAATATACGCAAGTTAATCATCCAGCAAAATGTGCAGAAAAAACAAAAAGTGACTTTGGAAAATTAATTTTTTTTTCAAAAAGGTTAATTTTCGTACTTTTTGAAATGATTTGCAGTCTTGCAAAGATAATTGAAAGTATATGATGTTCTGTATTTTATTCTTTTGGATATTTTGTTTTTCAATGTCACTGAGTAATTTTGAAATGTGCCAGATAAAGGATGAAGGGTAGGGGGGGGGGAGTCTGATATTTTAAATGTGCTTTAAAAAATAGTTGTTATAATCATTATTGTACTATTGTGTCATTTGTCTCTTTGAAATTTTTAGGAGTTAAAAACATAATATTTTTGTAGCCTGTTTGAAATAATCCAGAAAAAACTTTGATATTTAGCAGTAAAATGGCTCATAAAAACTTTTTTTTTTCATTTGGTCTGTTTCCGCAGTTAAAAGTAATAGTCCTTGTTGTCTGAACTTCACTGAGAAATATAACTGTATCCAAAACTGTAAATCTGATAACTGTAGCATTCATTAAAATTTCGTGGAAAAAAAAAATATACATATTTAGTAGTGAAAGTAGTAGGAAACTTGAAAGAGGGAACTTTGTAGGAAAACTTAACTGAAGTCAAGCGAAACCGCCCCAAAACCCCTGGTGTGTTTTCGTCGAAATTTTCACGCATTTTGTTTTCTAAAATGTTCTTGTTTGAACTTTTGAAAATTTTAGTAGGTGATGTAAATCTGGTCTGCAAAGATGCTCTGAAAAGATTGAGTTGAATTACTAACTTTTAGGCTCTTTTGTCGTAGAAAAAAGATTGTCTCCATAAGGTGCAAAGTGACCTGCAGTCGCAATTTTTTTTAAACGTTTAAAATTCATATTTTAAAAAAATGATTACACTATCAAAGACAAGATAGTCTGAACATTACATACATATTTTTTGTAAATCAGTACTTCAAAAATTGTGCCCTATGGAAGTGGTGCCATATAGAAGGGAAAAAAAAATGCAAAAACAAATGATTTTGAATTTTTTTTTCAAAGGGTTAACGTCAGTGTTTTTTCAGATTTATTACTACATTTAAGATATAACCGTACGATCTTTCAGAATATGTCTTCCAATTTTATTTTTGCCGATGGAAGTTAATAAATAATGGCAAAATAGACTCCCAAAATTCCTTCTTTCTGATCTTTAGTTCCTCCTGATGCATTAATAGAGTTGGCATGTGCAAGTGCTTTCGATGACTGGGAATGAAAATGATTTTTTATGAGAGTGCATTGCAATTTTTAATTAATAACTCAGCTAATTATTAGAAATTTAAAATGCTGAGTATCAGTTGCACCATGAAAGGCCTTCGACTACCCTCACACAAATTTTCAGCCTTGTACATGCCATAGATTTTGCTAGCCATTGCAGTCACACACAAGACAGAGTGAAATTTTCTTTTATTAGTACTAGGAGGGCTCCGCCCCCCTGCTCGCTATGCTCACCAACCCCACGCGTAATCTTTTCGTGATTCCATTCGGTATCACGAAGCAAACCCTATTTTCTAGCCAACCCCAAAAGAAATTGTATCGTGTTTCCATTATGGATCGCTTTGCGATTCCTCATTTTCTATGCATTCAATTTTTAAATTCCACTTGGTATCGATTTTACTTCCTAATCTCCAAGCAGGTGATCATTAGAGCTTACCGAGTTTCATAATTAAAAGAATTATTAAATATAAAATCATTAAAAAAAGGTAAAATTTATAATTTATTTTAATAACTACAAATTAAATAAAAATTATGTATATAGTGTTACGAATATTGTAAATACTTAGTGTTTGTGCTTAAAAATTAGATAAATAGTTCAATTAAGCTCTATTCATAAGCTAATGTTAGTTTTTGATGCTTTGAAATATCTCAGTTTGTTGATTTTCTGCAAGTAATTAAACGCTATTGGAATACAATGGGAGTCTATATGGAAATTTGGCGAAATACTGGAAATAGCGCTAAGTTGGCGTCGCTTTTGGCGACCAATTTTGGTCGCCAAATTCGGCGATGTTTGGCAACAGAGCCGGGACTCCTCCCTTGGTAAGCCCCCTTATAGCGTCAAAAAGTTCTGACCAATCATATGCAATTCCACAGTGTCTACGCAGATTTTCATTGGTCCATTTCCAAAGCATTACTTTTTTTATATATATAGAAGGATAGATAAAATTATATTATAATTTTATAACTCACATTTTAATTTAACATATACTTTCTTTTTTTTTTCATACTTTTTATTTTATTAATTGTTTTTATATTTATTTACACACATATTTTGTTATAAAACACAAAGTTGCCACATGAAGCAAAAATAGTCCGGTTACTTCACCAGGCAAAGAAAATCGTCATTTTGGCATCTAAAAGAAACCTCTGTGCATCTGCAATATCTGTACCAAGCGTTATTGAAATTTTAACTATATATATCATAAAATTATAATTTCCTTGAAATTCCTATTTTAACGGATGTTAAAAATTTATATTTGATTTGGTATTTTTGGAGTCTTATAGTTAGATAATTCTAAGTTGGTATACCAATTTTAAAAATACTGTGCTTCTTTATTCTCATATTCTAAGAAAGTTTCTTGAATTTACTTTCATTTTGGTAATTGTAAGTGAATTTTTAAATGAGAAGAAGCAGAATACATTTAGTAATTTAGCTTATCACTGGCATTAAAATATTTAACTTTGTTGGGCATGTTTGTAAACACCTCTAAATGTGTATATAAATAAGTACTATGCTGCATTTTTATATTGTTTGTAATAGGTGATTTTATATTAAACTTGCTTTAGACCTAACTTTTTATTCAACAAAGGTGGATTTTGAGAAATTTTTATTTCATAACACATCTTTTTTTTTTTTTTTTTTTTTTTTTGTATTTACTTCAACTATTCAAATTGCACCCAGAAATCGCTAGTCTGGATCATTCAAGTTTCACCATGTTATTCATTTTAGCACTGTAGCAGAAACAATGCTGCACAACAGTGGGAACAGCAGATTATTTCAAACAATGCGTATTAATCTAACAGCTTAAAAATAAGTCTAGGCTTAAAATAATTGCTAAAATTTACTTTGTCTCTGGATTTATTGTATCTTTTTACTGTATTTTCTTTGTAAATGCAAATTTTGCTTCTTTTTATGGGTTACTATAGGCTTTGTCCAGCATTGTTGGATTGCAGATAAATTTTGATTTGCTGCAGATTGAAGCAGAAAATTCTGCTACTGAGTATTTCAGTGTAAATAATATTATGATAAAATCTTTGAAGAAAGAGAGGACCTTAGACTTGGTTAGTATCAAAACTTTCAAGGCAATGACATTTTTAGACACTGAATTTTGTATCTTGTAATATTAAAGTATTTACAGGGCTTCTAAGTCGAAGTCAGACCTACTTTTGAGGAAAAGAATCTGACAAGGAGAGGGCCAACCCTGGTAATCACAGATTTTGATTATTTTAATATATGCTGTAGGGAAGAGGCCCCTTAGTCTCAGGTTCAGCGGATTTTATACAATGCTCCTTAGTTCTTGGGAAACGGGGGCTTTAATATTATAACACAAGTTAAATACTTTGTAATGTGATGGCTACATTTCTTTTTTGGTTTATAAATATCTTGCAGTTAGAATTCAATAATATCATTGTCAATTAAAAATTATAATATTGTGTTTCAATTATAATTTTAAGCTACTTATTTTTTTATTTGTAACTGAAATAGTTGTATAAAACATCATATAACTGTTATTTTTTAAAACTAACTTTTAAAATGTATTTCATATATTCTTCACCGATGTAATGATATCAAACAATTGTGTCAATTCGTGATTTTAAAGAAACATCATTTATGGGGGGTCTTAACAAGGGAAGTTAATACGATGATAATATTACTCTGTTTTTAAAGTAAGAAGCATAGTTTTATTAAAAATTAGCATAAGAATTAAATTTCAACCTATTTTTTGCATATTAAAGATTTTTAAATTTGTAAAAGCTTTGAATTATTTTGCTTTCCCATTTATCTTCTTTCTGGATTTATTATTATTTTTTATTTGAATATGTTTTATTTTATCAAAACTAGAAGACACCGCAATAGATTTTGTAATGATTTTGGAATTTTTATTAGTCAATAATATGTCCAATTTTTATTTTTTTAAATCCCTTTAAATAATGAGAAATGTTTAATAATGGTTTAAAAATCAAAAATGCTAAATTAAAGTTTAATATGCGACATCATAATTAATGTATGATATTAAAATTTTTAATTGAGATTATTAAATGATAATTGCAAGTATATTTATAAAACAAAAAAGGAGAAAATCAAATGTAGTGCGCTCCGGTATCAAACCTGAGGAATAACGAGCAAATGCCGTACCAACTGCGCTACAACCAATGTAGCCATCTCATTACAAAGTAAGTATTTAACTTGTGTTATAGTATTAGACCCTCCTGTTTCTCGAGAACTAAGGAGCATTGTATAAAATCCATTGAACCCGAGACTAAGGGGCCTCTATCCTACAACATATATTAAAATAATCAAAATCTATGATTACCAGGGCTGTCCCTGTGAGTCATGATTGCCAAAAAACACTCCGACTCCAGCTTTTTTTGCTAGACAGTTTAAAGAAAAATTAAATGAACTATGTGTAATTTTAGATCTATAAAATGAATTATTATTGTTATTTTTGGACTATACCAGGCCACTTAAGTTAGAGATGCCCATTACGCTGCCTGGTGTACAGAGTAGATGAAAAGTTGCAAGACCATTTGTAATTGAACCATCTAGTAGCTATTTTACATTTAGTATGTAAGTACTTTCCCTTGGATTTTTTGGGTTTATGGAATCTGAGGTAGAGAGGTCTGCAAAAACCCAAGATCCATAAAATGAAGGCAATTACAAGCTTCAAATGGGCCGGGTCAGCAGAATAAAAACAGTTTTTGTTAATGAGCCAAACCGGACTGATTAAAAAATTAAGCACACTGACCGCCCCAGTATAACAAATTTGAAAGAATCAAACTATGGTGATAAAATAGGAACAATTTTCAATTCACATGATTGGGGTGAGAATAGTAAGTACGAATGTGCTGCATGAACTGTTGGTAGTTTGACAACATCAATACAGAAATGTAATATTTGCGACTTAGAGATCGGCATCGGACAATTAGATTGTGTCTGAGCCGAAGTTGAATATTTTGCAGGAGACTCGGGCCGTGCTGAGAGTAAGCTTACATTTCCCCTACATACTTGGGCTGAGCTGAGTCATAACTGGACTTAATTGTTCCCGGGACATGTAGGATGCAGCTTGTTTTCTAAAAATAGTCTTTAAAATAATCTTTATTGCATATTATAAAAATATGATTTTTTTCCCCTAGAAATTGAGTCAGTCAGACCAGATTTCATTAATTTTTACTTGGGTTGGGTTTGTTTTCACTGATTTTCGCACGGGGCGGGGCGTGAACTGCAAAAATATAAACAAGCAGGGCTGAAATTTTAAGGATCCAGGACTGAAAATTTTAGCCTCTGCAGATCTCCAACCTATAGTAATGCAAAAATTGTAAATTTCTGCTATTTTTAGAAGCCAAGGAACTCGAAATAGCATTGTAATAGAAAGCTTTTTCCCTGTTTTCTCCTCAGATTCTTAGGATCTGTAGTACCAGAAGTAATGCCAAAATAGTAAATCCCCCCCCCCCTTTTTTTTTATTTCCATGTGCACAAGACTCAAAATAATGTGAAATTTTAATTTTCTTTTCTGATTCGGCAGTATCCAAAATAACGACAAAATAGTGATTTCCAAATTTTTCAAGCCTGCAGAACCCGAAATAAAGCTGAAATTGTAAAATTAATGAGTGAAATTTAAAATTTTCACTTTTTCTTTTGAATCCGCAGAACCTGAATTATTTCCGAAATAGTAAAATTTTTATTTTTCTTCCTTTCCATTGAAATTTTTCGGGTCTGCAGGACACGAAATTACAAAACATTGTAGTAATTTTGCCTTTTCTTTTCAGAATCCGCGGATCCGAAATAGTAAAATTTCCATTTTGCTTTCTTCTTTAGATTTCGATTGTTGGATTTTGCGGGAAGCGAAATTGTAAAATTAATAAAGTGAAAAGTATAATTTTTTCCCTTTTTTCTTTCGAAGTTCTAACAACAGAATTAATGCAGAAACAGTAAAATTTTTGCTTTTTTTTTTCGCCCCTTATTATTTTTCTCTCATAATTTTAAACAGCAGGCAACACTACTATATTAGCCAGCCCGGACTCTGAGTCATCAAAATTTCCAGAATCAAGAGTCGGAGTCTGTCATTTTCCCCACCAATCCCGCAGCCCTGGTAATTTATAATGATATTTGAGATCATCAGATGATTGAGATTTAATTGTTGAGAATTATTCTGCCTGTAATTAAAAATAATAAAATAAAATATACTGCTTTTTTAGGTCATTTTCAGTTTATTCATAAAATCCTTTTAAATAAGGGAATCTTTAAACCGTCTCAATCTTTTTCTTTGCAGACTCAGCTTTGGATTTTTTAAAATAAAACTTTCTGAATTCTATATGTGTATAACTGAATAATTAAAGCTATAAGTAACTGAGTTTCCTTTCATGCTGGTGCACTTTTCTAAACAAACTTGCAATTGGGGTATTATATATTACTTGTAGTTGAGAAGAAAAATTCTTAAATGCAAAAATGATAAATCCTGGGGAAAGGTAAAAGTACCTTTAAAAATGTCTTTATGGAATTTATTTATATTGCCAAAATAAGAAATGAATAATAAGATTAGTTTGAACCATTGAATTGAAATTACATAAGAAGAAAAAGGAAAATTTTAAAGGATGGTGAATTAACATTCTGTGTTTTTGACTGAAACCGCGTTATAGTTATAAATGAAGGAATATAGCATTTTATTGTATGTTTCTATTGACACATTTTTTTTATTTTCTTCAGATTGTGTAATAGTTTCTATTTTTAATATAATTGGCTAAATAAATATTATTTTTAATTTTGAATTTTTTTTTTTCATAAATTATTGTTGATGTGGCAAAACAATTTGTATTATAGAGGATATACTAAGCAACATCAATAGAATACTGTGTCATAGTATAGTTATGAGGTCTTTAAGATATTGCTATAGACTAAAGGGAAAGCCTACAGTGATATTAACTTTTAAGTGCCTGGTAATAGCGTCTTAATCTCAAACCAGTTTGAAATACAGTAACTACCATCTTAATGAATCATGCTTAGTCTATAAAAATTTGCATTTATTAAATCAGTTATTTAGTGTACATAGCAAAAATTTGTCCATGGACTTTGGTTCAGCACCCACATGCTCCACAGTAGTGTGATTTGGGATTCTGTAACTTCAACTGTGTATAACTTTTTTGGTAATTTAGTGATAGTAAAATATAATACATTATTCCGGTATAGTATTAATTATAAAATTAAACTGTGGTATTTACTTTTATCAAAAATTTAATTTTATTAATGAAAAATGCAAAATAATGAAAGCATATTTTCAAAAAATCCTTTCATTTGAAATTATGTTTCATGCAAATTCGCACTAGTATTGCATTTACAGGTTAAGTTAAAACTTATGTTGTGTTTTCACTTGCCTTTTTAATAAAATTTGGCCCATTCTTTAACGTAATGATTCTTATAATGCTCAGTATTGTATTTTCAACTTTTATGTTTGCATATATTGAAAAATATTTATAAAATTTCTATTTTAATTCTAAAGCTATTATGTTATTCCATTTTTGACTAACAAAGTCAAGATATTGTTTAATTCTTTTTTTTGCTATTGCACCATATATCTCTGCTTTTTTTTAAATTTATTTTTCGTGTCTAAAATTTTCATATGTTTTTAAAAATTCTCAAACATTTTAAATGTGTAATTTTGTTATAACTTTTTTTTTTTCAGAAATAACTAAAAATTCAAGACCTTTCGTTAGGATTTCTCCAAATGATAGGTATAATTTTTAATTTTCCTTCTTTTAGTCTGAGTGTATAAAAACTTAAACTTTTTTTATTGCTGTATTTATTGTAATAACCTTTTTCCTTTGCTGTATTTATTGAAATACTCTTAGATATTGAAAATTTGCTATGGTAAAATTTAAAATGTAAAGAAATGTTTGTTATATTTTATTTTCATCATTGTAGTGTATAAACCAGTTAACATTCTGTTCATATAGTAGTAGTGTACCATATGGCTGTACTGACATCAATAGGTATACTATAAATTTCAAATGTGGAAGTTAGTAAACATTTGCTATACATGGAAGTTAAATGTCTAAAAATTATCATTTAATTCATATTATTAGGTTTACAGAATTGCATTTAACACTATTTCTACCAGTATCAAATGACACCTTTTAAGATTTCAATTTATAGTTATATTTTCTTTGTAATTTTTAAATTAAAAAATAACAAATTCTTCCTGGTACTTGCATATTATCCTGGCTGTTTATATTCACTGCGAAAAGAGTGCCACTGAAAATATCAATTGCAGTAATACATCATTCAAAAATATTGAAATGCAAACAAGATAATTTAAAATATTTTTCCCACAGGATTAACATTAGCAAGTGGGTGTTTTTGTGTGAGTGAAATAGCCCCTTAACTCTAGCCAAATGTAAACTAAATGTCTAAAAGTCACTGGGCATTTTCACTTCTAAATTTTTTGTTGAATATTTAGAGAAATACTTGTCAAATTCTTCTGAATCTTCAGGAATATAAAAACATATTTGACCTTATATTTTTCTGTGAAGATTTGATCATGGGGCATTTAGAGGTTTATCAACAAATCAGATTAAAAAAATTATAATTGTAAAATAAAATGTTTGAAATTATCTGTAGCTGTAGTGCGTGACTATGTGGATCTTGTACAACACTTATGTTTATTTGAGTAAGAATAGCACATATATTCACAGAGAAGTAAAGATTTCTTTTAAACATTCAAGAGACCTCTGCATGCTTTTTGTTTACAGCATGCAGAGTTTTCAACAAAATTCAATGCCACTTTCTGGAAACTTGACAATGTATAGTAGAAACAATCTACTACAATTGGAATGTAAATATGTTAAATACTTGATGAAATAATTTTTAACTGCATATACCCAAATGATAACAAAAATATTTTTGCTTAATTTAATAATCAAATATATATGACTATCCATATAAAAAGGCCAGTTGAATATCGTAAAAATTCAGAAAAATATTGCTGTTAAACTAAGCTCAATTACAGCTGCTATCTGAAAATAGTTATAAATGATAAAGGGTTTTCCACTTGTGTTGTTTTTTCAATTTCATTTTTTTATTGATGCTTTAGTTCTCCTTGGAAGAATCATCAGAACGAGCCCATTTCAATAATAATAATAAAGCAAAATTGAAACATGTGTTCTGAAGCTGCATGTTAAATGCTAACTCCTTTGTTGGAAGTTTGTCAATAAAAAATGACAGTTTTTGAAAAATCCAGTTAATTTAAGCTACTAAAATTCAGCTCACTATATTGCTGATATCTTTCTTAATTTTCATTATATTCACCTGACCTTTTTATATGAGTTGACTACTAAATTATGAAAATAAACTTTATTATCTTTGCATTGGCACAGTTAAAAATTATTTCATAGAAATACTCATATTTCATCAAATATTTAATATATTTATATTTTAGTTACAATGTAGTGTCTAAACTGTACTTTGACATGTTTCTTGAAACTGTCATTAAATTTGGTTGAAAATCATGCTTGGTATTAACAAAAAAAATGCAAAAATTTCTTGAATAATTAAAAAAAACAACAAAACATTCATATATCCATGCATGCATTGTTATTCTTACACAAATGAACCCAAAACGTTGTACAAGATCCACATAATCATATGCTACCATTACAGGTCAGTTTAAGCATTTTATTTTACTGGGATATATAAAAATGGGATTTTGAAAACATGGACAACTGGGATTTACAAATATATTTTTATTATTCAATTGTTTGTTGATTCCCTAATTGCCCTTGTGGTCAAACCTTTGCTGTAAAATATGAGGTGAAATGAGTTCTTTGTATTCTTGAAGTATCAGAAGAATTGAACACGTATTTCTCTAGCTATGTGATTAAACATTTAAAATCGAAAGTGTCCAGTGACTTTTGGCCATATAGTGTACTTTATATGTTCTTAAAAGTAAAATGTGATACATATGCATTTTAACGTAATTAGTATATGCATGTATTTTTTTTTTTAGTGTAGCACTTTTGTATATAACTTAAGTAATATTAGGTTGTAATGAAAGTTTTCTGCCAAATTACCATTACATAATACTAATTATAATATATATAATTAACTGTAATTTTATATTGAACCACCATTCTGCCAAACCTTTACAGTGTCATATGGTATAACACTAGTACCTAAAGCTGTACACTTTATTGACATTCTGTAGCTGACTTTTTGCAACAGAACTGGAAGTAAATGTTGGTTCTAATCTGGAAGTGTGATAGTTCAATTTTGACACCTTGTACTTAATGATAACGATATTTTTTTACAAATTTCACAACACAGTGTTATAAAGTAAGTCTCTTTCTTTCAAATGCCAAAAATCATTTGAACAAATATGAGCGTCAACGTGAACTGTTTGCACAGACTATATTCGATGTGGCGGGAAACTTTCGTTACAACCTGATAATTCTTGTAAAAGTAACATTGTATTAATGTTTTGTACCTCATGTGACAGGAAACTTTCATTACAACCTGATAATTCTTGTAAAAGTAACATTGTATTAATGTTTTGTACCTCATGTGACAGGAAACTTTCATTACAACCTGATAATTCTTGTAAAAATAACATTGTATTAATGTTTTGTACCTCATTTAAACCACAACATCCACCAAGTTCTTTTTTTTTTTTTGGAGGTATTCAAGTATAAATATCTAAGATCCAAATTAAAAAGTGTGATTTATTAAATCCCATATCAAGACTGTGATTCTGTTCACATTTATGAAACTAGTTGATCACTGGAAACTAGATTAAAAGAACATGAATACACCTTTAAGAATTAACCCTAAGTTTGAAAATTGTCATGCATGCACTGGATACAGATTACACCCCGTAGTTTATGAGTGTTTTGAGATTGGACCGTGACATATATGCAAGCAGAATATTTTTGGAAGGATAGTATACTAAATTAGAAAAATTACCCTTGAATGAGGCTTGTGTCATTCCAGAGGAATATACAGTTTTGCTCGATGAGTAACTTTAATTTTAAATCTGAACGACCGATTCCTTTGCAATTGTTTATTATAGTGATGTTTTTACTGGTGATGTGCTAAGTTTATAGCACAAAACATCTATTTTAATTTATCTTAATGCTGTTTCATTATTTTTAAATTAAAGTCTGATTATTTGTTTTTATAGTGATTTAAATTAAGGTATTTCCCATTTCCAATTATAAGTAAAATTGTAATATGCCTATGAATTTATTAATTAATCATATAACATTACTAATTATAGTAGCATTTTTAAAAATTGTTAGACTTTTTAATTGTTGACTGAGTATAACAGGAGGCCAGGTGCTGAAGGCAGTTTGGGAAAGGGAGCAGCTTTTATTGCACGAGGCACCATAGGTGATGAATTGGCCTCCAGGTTTCAACACAATTTTTATCCCTATCAGAAAGGAAATTAAGTAAATTAAATAGAATCTCCTGGATCAGTATATCTCTTTTCTCCTTCTTACTGGCAAAACTACAAGTGAAAGTGTTTGCATCCATCATGAATTTGTGTACCAGATGGCAGTTAATAGACAGGATTATTACATTAAATTATTGTACATGAGGATATTTGTATAGCCAATTCTCAAACCTGTATTTTTTTAGATTTCAACTATATTAAAACTTTAGTAATAAGTTTCAAAATTGTATTTAATTGGTTTGAGTTTCACATAATTTTATTTAATCAAGTATACTTTTTAAAATGTTACACAAGAAATTATCATTTATTTTTACATGCCCACTTACTTCAGTGTAACAAAATTATTTTGCTCTGAAAAAAATGTTTTATATTTTATTTTTATCTAAAAGTTTGTCAAAATATTTTTTTGAGAACTGACTTATGTGAAGTATTGCTCTAATTCTATTTTCTGGTTTTATAGTCTTGTCAGTGCTGTTAAACTACTAATTGAAGAAAGGATTCATAGGTTACCTGTTTATGATGAAAGGAGAAATAGTGTGCTTTTTGTCCTGTCTCGGAAAAGGTTACTTCAGTATTTGTATAATAATGTAAGTATTTTAAAAAGTGTTATTACTAAATTTTAACATTGGAATTTCTGGTAGTTTTTGTTACAGATTTGTCTATTTTAGCTGTGTCAAAGTATAACAATAAGAGCTGTTCACATTTTCAAACACTTAACCCTTTCAAGGGCAGTGGTCACACGGTATGACCACCTAATTTTAATTTCAAACTCACAAACGGCACCAAGAATACTTTAATAAAATTTTTCCTTTATAATGAAAGTGTAGGAAACTTGTTTTTATTTTCTAAGAAATTTGTTTGTAAATTCTGGTGCCAGTCAATTATTTCATCATTTTACAAACAGAATTTTTCTGACCCTGAAAGGGTTAACAGTTTAACTCAAACACTGGGCACTTAGAAAAGAAACTTTCTGATTTCCTCAAACACTACTTGGGCAGCTTATTTTTCTACATTAATCTTCTTATTTCCATGTATTTTTCATTATTTTTAGTTTGCTATGTTTTTAACAGGTAGCTTTTTAGATATGCCATTGTGGAATGGTTTTGTTCTGTACTAGGAGCATGGAGCAATCGCATTTGAGTTAACTGATAGCCCGCCCTAATAAGAAATTGAGACAGACAGTGCTTTGTGCATTATTTATAAAATGAATGTTAGTAAAACATTAGTGAGGAAAAAGACAGCTATTTCTGTCCTGTTCACATTGCAGGGCTATGCTCACTTCCATATTTTAAAATTGATCATAAAAAAGCTTGATTTTTGAAAGGATACTGAATATAAGTATTTTTTAAAAATGCATGCTCTTTTATAATATGCATCTTTGTAAAAAGTCCTTTCGAGTAGGTTATTTGGGGAAAAAAGTCATATTTATATAAAATTGTCCTTTTTCGCAGTAAATGAAACTTAGCATAAATTAATACATTCAATATGTGTAAGAATTTTGATTGTTGATTTGAATTTATATAATTGATTTGAACATAACAATATTTATCATAAATGTGCTTATTTTTGGACAAAATATAGTAGGAAAGAAAAACTTTTAAGTGGTTAATAATGGAATACATTTTTCAGTTATTTCAAGCCTTTTACTTTTATTTATGTATGTTATGCTCTGCTTTGTCTAAGAAAAAATGAAGTCTTTGCATGTGAGATAACATTTAAATATTTGCTTAAACATTTAGATTTTAGGATAAATTTTTATTAAGATTTAGATTAAGATAAATTTTCAGCTTTTTATGTATTTTATCAACATTTAAATTAACTTAATATTTTGATAGTACAATAATTATCAAAAATTTTTATTTAAATTTAATAAGATACCTTGGTAACTTTAATTCTTGAATATGCATTAAAAAAAAAAAAAAATCAAAGTGCAGTTAAAACTTGTTAATGTTATCACGAAGTTTCAGATAACATGAAATGGACTCCTGGTTCTACTAAACAAGATTGGAATAATATACAGTGAAACCTCCCTGTGCGACCACCTCCCTGAATGACCATTTTTTCATGGAACGAAATTTATTCCCATAGGCTCAATAGTAATTTTACCTCCATACAAAGACCATCCCAGATGAATTCCCTCCATGAGCGACCAATTTCTTTGAAGAAAATTCCGTTTTTTCCTGGTCCCTTGAAGAAAGTTTTATTAGAAAAATAATTCTGGAAAGCACATTATTCATCAAATTTCAAACTAAGTTTAGATTTTTTTTTTATCACGGTAATTTTTAAGTGTTTATATCCCTTTGTGCCTAGGCAATGAATTTAACTCTGATGACGAATTAAGAGTGACGGTAAATAAACTCGCCTGTCCTATTCTGTTGAGAAACTCTGAAAGAAATAGAAAAATTAATGAAATCGTCATTATTTGTTCCCGTCTAAAAAAAAAAATGCTTTTATTTACTGAACTTCGAAAGGACTGGGAAATAAAAGTTTTAAAAGATAAAACCGTAAACTCAAAGCAAACGTCATCGTATTCATTTTTTAAACTCTGCACTAATTAACTTTTGTTTTGATATTTAAATTTTTATATTTTTTCGTAATGTGAAAAATAAGTTTTAGTATCATTAATTGTTACCTTTTTTCAACAATTAAAATCTAGATTAAACATTACCTCCATTAAGCGACCACTTCTCGGAGCGACCAATTTTTATTGGAATGGAACGTGGTCGCTTTAGGGAGGTTTTACTGTAGTTATATTTACATGAATGGTTTTCTTGGAAACCGGTCTGTCCATACTTTTCTTTCAAGTTCCTCTTTTTGTGAAATTGTAAACAGCTTTTTTCCATTTGTGAAAAATCTCGTCCTAATTTTGTGAATTTGAAATGACCGTGATATTCAGGTTCTTTTTTATATATTCTAAAAAAGATATATGTAGGTAAAATACATACTATGTTTTCTTCATATATGTAAAAGTGCCAGGTCAGATTTTACTTTTAAATGATTAAATTTGTGAAAGGTATAATTTAGAGCTGGAAAAAAATTGTAAAAGGCTTATTTTTAAGACAAAGAATTTTGTGAAGGGTCCTGTTTTGAGATGAAAAATGTTGTGAAGGGTCTTGTTTTGAAATGAAAAATTTTGTGAAGAGTCCTTTAAAGGACCCAATTTCGTCCTAAACAGATCCCTGATGCGTATACATTTAAAAATCGCCCTTTTCTTTCATTTAAAACCATCAAATATTTAAAGTTTGCTAAATCTCCAAGGTTAATTTTATATTTCATTGCTCATATGTAGTATAGTAACACATAATCAAAGATCTAAATATTTTAAAGGGTTTTTTTTTTTCCTCCCTCTCTGTTTGGTTAACATGGAAATTTTCAAGAATTCCTTCAGTTTCATGTTTACAAGTTTTTATTGCAATATCCTTCAAAGCATGTCAATATTTTGAATTTTAAATAGGAATTTTTTTGTATTAAAATGTTTTTAACATATGTATAAGATAAAATTTCATTGGTTTATTATTTTAATTTTTTTCATTGCAGTTAATAGAAAAATTAGGTAAGACCAATTTGAAAGTTCCATCATTTTGGAGGAAGAGTGTGGAGGAATTAAAACCATTTATTGGAACATGGGAAAACATAGCAACGGTAGTGAATAGTTTTAAATATTTTTCTGTGTATGCAAGTTTTTATATTGAGAATATTGTATGTGATACTTAGGTACATATGGAAAATTCAAAATGTCATATTACTTTATCTAGCTAAAAGGCCAAACATGTTTTATTTAGAATTCAACGCAGTTTAAATTCACAATATTTTTAAAATATATTATTTAATTGTCAGATGTATATTTTAACAATTTGTTATTGAGTGAATTGTTTTGAATAGATCTTATTTTGATATTTATTTTTAACTGTTGAATGATTTGAATATTACAAGATACTCTGTTTTTGACAAAAAGATGTCATACAGCTGTAGGTTTAAACTGTGAAAAATATATTGTTCTACCATAAAACACTTTATTGTATGCATTCTTTTAGGCATGGCATAATTTTTTCATAGCTTATACTTTCTTGCATAAATCAGATGTGATGATATTTATCAATTATGTGTTATTTTAAATGTAGTTTATCCCAGTCGCTTATTATAAGCTAAAAAGCTACTATGTTATTTTTCTTTATCTCTGACATCTTTTTTCTTTTTCTTTTTTTGACACAGTAGCCAAAATAGTTAACCAAAAATATGAGAAATTAGTCATCCATAATTCTGATGATTTTGCATATTTATATAACATTCTCATATGCTTTATAAAATATAACCTAAGAATTTTTCTTGTTTTTACTCAGTTCTCTGAAAATTGTGCAAATGCATAGACAGGGGTGAGGAATTTTCAGAAAATCTTACCAGCCAAAGATTTATTTTACCCGCCAGCAAAATGTAATGTACAGTTGGAAATTGTTATAATAAAACTTAGGCGATTGCAAAAATAGTTGATTACTATTGCTACAATACATTTTCACATATATATTTTTTCCCCTGTAAAATTAAGAAAAATATACACAAGAGAGAAAAGTTTAATAAAGAATAGAACTCAGTACCGAGTTTACATCGCAGTAATTTGGAAAGTTGTAAAATATAGCTAACTAGTAAAAAAAAATAAAGTTCTTGGCATATCTTTTGGCATGGAGTTTTTTAAATACTGCCTACAAATTCACTCGCCCTGTCAAAAAATCCACTTGCCAGTGGCGAGTAAAATGATGCATTTCCACACCCCTGTGCATAGAAGATTAGAAACATGAGTTTATTTAGCAAATTTTTATCTATTTCAATCATAATTTGTTTTCTGAAGTGCTCATAACACCATTGTATTTTTTTTTTATGTTTTACTTTATTATATACATGTTAACATATAAAATAAAAAACCCACAATAGTGTTACTAAAAAAAAATAAATCAATATAATTGAAATGCATTAAAGTTTGCTATGTTTCTGAATTTGTGTAACCATTATAAACAATCTTTAAACATAAGTAAATCAGAGAGGCAGTAAATATTAGGGATGTAACAAGTAGTGACTTGGTCAAATAGCCAAGTACTGAATATTCGTCCAAGCTTTTAGGCTAAATATCAACATTTTTATTATATATATATTTTTTTTTTTCAAATTAAGTAACAAAAATAAAATTAAACACAAATTAAAATTGTTTTTTTATCTAATGTTTAAGCCTGGTGTACTTTTTAAACAAAACATGGCTTTTGCTACATCTTAATTACTAATAATAGATCTATAGATACTTGTAATTCATATTCGTTTTATCTAAAACAGGAAATCATTATCACTGTTTAATGTGCTTTTTAATTTAATTAATTAATTAATTAATTTATTTTTTAGAGAAGACTTGGTTTAACACAAAACACTGAGAATTTTTTTTTCCCTCTGTTATATTTAGACATATCAAATTGCCTTTCTGTAAGTCAGGAAGGAAATTATTTCCATAAAAAATAAAGAATATTCTTTACTTCTGCTGTTCAGTAACACTTTATCCTTCCTTGCATTCAAAATTAATGAGATACCCTGTGGCCAAGTAAATTTTTTCTGAGGAGTTTGTTTCTCTATTGTTGAACTAATTTCTAGGAATGTGGAGGAGTTTGTTTCTCTATTGTTGAACTAATTTCTAGGAATGTGTCCTTTTCTAAAACCAGTTCCCAGTCTTAAATTACTTTGAATAACTTAAATTATGAATTATATTAAAATATATATTTAAAAAAAAGTAAAAATATATATTTATCAAAAGTAAGACAGTTAAACCAGTAAATACAACTACATAAAACATTCAACTCGCTCCTCATATATTGAAGATATGCATGGAAAATGGGAAAAAGAAAATGAAGGATTGTATATCTACTGCAATGTTTTGTATAAATACATTTAAGGCTATAAATTAAAAATTGCTGAGCGATGATAATCTTTCTGGTGCATTCCTGAAGCCATTTTTATATGTGCATGAATTTGTTAAACATTAATATTCAAGTGCTTTAGAATTAAATGGTGTTTTCATTTTCCTATAAGTATATTGATTTGCAATAGATTGTTACTCAATGAAGGCCTTTCCCAGACAGCTGTGTATCTGAAATTAACTGAAACCTCCAACTTTAACATCTTTTTTTAAAAGGTCTTTAGTAAATGCTCTTTGGTTTATTATTATCTGAATAAGAATAACTATAAATTTTGTGCATTTAAGAATTAATGCAAGCTTCATAATTGTGTCAGATTTTAGTCCATTTAGATTTGAAAAAATCATTGAAAAGAGGGGAAAAAATTATTTTGGATTAATTTGGCTAAATATCTAACAATATTCAGCCATGGCTAAAAGTATTCACTTAATTAGTGTTCTGTATTTGACAAACCAAATATTTGGCAAAAGGGCTGAATATCCACTACATCTCTAGTAAATATATATCCTAAATTATATACTGTCCGCCCCCCCCCCCCCCAAAGTTAAGGGGCAGTGACCAGATGTTTTTGATTGTACACAATTTGTTGAATATCTACTGAAATTCTTGACGAATTGTCCTTGAACTTCGAAAATGTGAAGAACATGTGTAACTTCCTATTTTTCAGGGAAGATTTAGCTGTGGGGACAGTTAAGGAGGCCAACAATAAATATAATAATGTTTGTGATCACCCATGTAACAGAAAATGCTCAAAATGGTCTGTAACTATAGAAAATGACTATGTGGGTCCTATGTATCATTTGTGTGCATTTTGTGCAAGCATAGCACACATATTCATGAAGGTATTAACATTTCTGTGAAAAATTTAAACGTTTTTGTTTATAGCATAGACAGTTTTCACCAAATTTAACACCACTTTCCAAAAATATGAAAAAGAACAGTAGAAAACAATACTGCAATTAAAATATAAATATATTGAATTGAATATTTGATGGGATGTGGGCATTTGTATGAAATAATTTTTAACTGTGCATGTGTGAAAGATTCCAAAGTTTTTATTTCGTAATTTGGTAAGCAGCTATTTAAGGCAACCTATATATAAAGTCCAGTGAAAACTCGGAAAGATACAGTGAGCTAATTGACAAATTATGGAAAATACCTTATAATAAAGCTACTTTTAGAAAGCAACTCACTGGATTGTCCCTATCTATCTTGAATTTTCGTGATATTTTGACTTTTTATATAAGTTGAACTAAATTGCTGACTACAAAGTTATGAAATAAAAAATTTGGAATCTTTCACACATGCACAGTTAAAAATAATTTTATACATATGTCCATATCTCATAAAATATTCAATATATTCATGTTTTAATTGCAGTATACTATTTTTACTGTTCAGTTTCAAGTTTTCGGAAAGTAATGTTAAATTTGGTTGAAAACTCTGTATTCTATGAACAAAAAAATTTGAATTTTTCCCAAAAACGTTAACCCTTTCACAAATATGTGTGTTATGCCTACACAAATGCACACAAAAGTTAAACAGGACCCACATAGGCATTTTCTACATTGACAGGCCATTTTGAGTATTTTCTGTTACATGGGTGATCACAAACATTATTTTATTATTAAATTTATTGTTGGCCTCCTATTGTCCACACAACTAAATCTTCACTGAAAAAAGATTGAAGTCAAACATATTCTTTACATCCTTGAAGTTTGACAATTCAAGATTTTTAGTAGATATTAGACAAACCATGTACAATAAAAAGCATCTGGTCACTGTCCCTTAATTTTTTGTGAGACCAGTATATTACAGCAATTGGAATGTCTTAAAATAAGGAATTTTTTCTTATCCTAATGTTGGATGGAATGAACAAAAATAAAACTTCTGTACTCACCTCTTTTGGAAAATAATTCTTCTCTTATCATCATATTCTTGTGTTATTTGTTTAATAATTAATTCTGCTTTAATAGTTTTTCTAACAGGAAAGTAGGATTATATATTAAGATAATCATTGTATTGCATGCCACATTAATGTTAATAACTCTTTACAACATCTCTCTTTTATAGTTGATGCTCCTTTGATTAATAAATGTGATTAGATAATAAGCTCACTAATTTGTAAAAATTTATTAGTGATTCAGTGGAGAATGGTTAATAAGATTTTTTTTCTAATTCAACATTATATTCCATCATCTGAATAATATCAAAAATGCCCAAGCCATTGTAAATTTACTTTTTTCCAAATTTTTTTCACTTGCAATTAGTTTATAATAAAGGATATTGGTATTAAAATTTTATTCTATATTTCATGGTTTCAGTATGTTATTTACTTTTACTACACCTTTTAACAATCAAATACCAATGTATTGCAGTATATATTTTTTATTAATTTTTTTTAATATGGTTGTATCAAAATACACTTGTTTTTCCTAGAAATTAATTATTCTTAATAACTTATAGAACTTCAAAACTTTTTACAGTATGCATTTTAAATTTTCTTTTATCACATTTTGCTCAAATATTATTAAATTTATTGATAAAATTCAAAACACTCAATATTTAAAAATGTATAAAAAAAATATCCATCATGTTCTGTGAGTTTATTGAAAAATGCACATGGAAAATAGCTATGTACTTTTATTTTAATTCATTGAAAGTCAGCCATCTCTAGATATCTACTTACGAGTTAACATAAAACATTTTAAAACTAAAGCTTTCTTATATCAAATAGACCAAGTTATCTTTAGTGTTTTAGTGTTGTTGCTTTCAGTCCATTCAAAAAGATGTGTATCGCTAGAATGTCCTGTCAACTTGAAGCTAAGATTTACCTAAAGTAATATTGGATGATTTTGAAGGTGTGTCACTGTTAGATACTATTTTCAGTTATCAATTACTTTCATAATCATTTTTATTCCCATTGCTTAGTCCTAGTTGCATATTTGATTCTATCATTTGATTCTAGATGCAACATATTTTTAGATCATCCCATTTATTCATTGCTATCTTATTTACTGGCAATACCTGATACTTACTGCTCATACATTCACTGATTGTTGTGAATGCTCTTTATTGTTTATATGTTTGTTTCTTTTTTGTGTATTTTTTTTTAAATATATATAATTATTTGGTATTTTAAAATACAGTATGGAACCGTTTTTCCAGAAACCAGTTATGCAGAATAATATTTTCAATTAACTGATTTCAGAAACTTTCCAGAAAAAAGTTTCAAATAGTGCCAGTTTGACATGTACATTGCTTCATACATTACCATATAAATGTATAACTTGATGTCAACATCTAGGATTTAAAACAGAAGCATATATAGTTAGATATTGGGTGTTTTGATTTTTATCTAGAATTGTTGTTTCGAAGGCTGTCTCGTAAATTCCCTTTCTTCAAACTCTGATTTATCATAGATCTTAAAAGAATCTATTCATAATCTGAGTAATTTAATAATTAATTTCAAATCAGAAAAAATGTCACAGCTACATATATTCTAAAAATCTAATCAAATGAATGTTACTTTCATGCCCAACCATTTATCCAGAAAAACCAGTTATCCAGAATGCATCTGGCCCCAACCATTCTGAATAAATGATTCTATACTGTATATCCTTACTCCATTTCAATTAACTTTTTTTATTTGGAATATTCTTCTCCTTCTCTGAATCAAAAAATCTCATATGCTGTAATAATAATAAATAAATAATAAATAACACTCTAGTTCGTCTGAAAAATTGTACTAGATTTGAGAAATTTCAGTTTGTTTGTGTATGTTTTCTTATTAAATTATCATACTGTAGTCCTAATAGCATACTTTATCAGCACTCCCATCACATTATTTTTATTATTTAGCTGAGCATCATTCTACCAATTATTTTGTTAGATTTTTTTGTGATTTTCACAATCAAATAAAATAAAATAACAATTGTTCTTATTTTATTCAAAGTATCTGTTTACTAATAAATAATAATCATAAGTTAAAAGTAATGCTATAATTATATTATATTATATTATATTATTATAAGGGCATAAATATTTAATGATTAAAAAGGTAAATAAATAAAATTATGTTTATAGGTATCAGTTAATACTAAAGTTATAGAAGCACTGGACATATTTTATAAACGCCAAGTATCTGCTCTTCCTGTCATGGATGAGGACAATAAATTGGTTGATATTTTTGCCAAGTTTGATGTATTTGTAAGTATTTGACATGTTTTTAATAATCCTTTCCATAATTGTTTTTTAATTAATCTTCTCTTTCATGAATTATGAGAAAAATCAAAGTAAAAAATCCTTCTGTGACTTGTAATTAAAATACTGTTCTAGATTGCTTACAAAAGATTATTTGTATAAAGCCTCATGTATGGTTTGACCTTGGATTTTAAAAACTGTCACTTCAAAATAAAAGTTAGTCAAAAATTAATTAAACTGTTTTTCATAATATACGTTGGGAACCTCATACATATGAGATTTAGATTAGCCAGAAGGCTAATAAAAGAGAGGAAGCATAATCCTAGAGGACGTGCACTTCTTTTTGTTACATGGAAGCCCATGCCGAGTATTCCTGGCCCAAGAGTTATTTTATTCACAAAATTTTCAGGAAATTATGCATTTTTATCAAAATATTCTGTGCAGGAGTTTTCATACTCAATCTTGGTATTTTTTTTTTACTTCATTTTGCGATAGTGACATCCTATGCATACTTTACTGTAGATGTTTAAGAGTGGATCAATTGTCAATGTAGAATTCTTAAGCGGATGCGAATGACGTCATTTTACATAAAATAAAAGCGTGTGCTGCAAGTCTTAAAATTGAAATATGTTTTGTACTATTTATATACAGTGAGCAAAAAAAGTATTTGCACACCAGGTAAATTTGTTGTAGCATATGTATAAATAAATAAAAAGCAACTAAGAATTAAAAATACCAACACTTTTACAAAACAAATAAACATATTTAATATCTGACTTAATAATTGTATTTAAAATATGAAAATATAAAAAAGTAGCATTTGTACTGCCAAAAAAATATTTGCACACTAGCAATAAAAATAGAACTAGAGGAATTATTTATAAGTTAAAAGCAGTGCTAATATTTAGTATGCATGCCCTTTGCTTCAATTACAGCTTGTAATCATCTGGGCATTGATTCTATTAATTTGTGACATGTTTCACTGCTGATTTGTAGCAATTCTTCCCTAAGAGCTTGCTTAAGTTCTGATTTGTTAGAAATTTTCTTTTTCCTTATTTTCACATCCAAAATATGCCATAAATTTTCAATCGGATTGAGGTCTGGTGATTGTGGTGTTGTTTTCAATTGATTTTTTACATTATAAAACAACCATAACCTCGTAGTATATGCAGTGTGTTTCAGATCATTATCCTGTTGGAAATAATATGAATTAGGAATTCCTAATTTCAGAGAACTATTAGATAAATGATCTCGCAATATATTAATATATTGTTTAGCATTCATATTGCCTTCAATAAAGGTCATTTCGCCAACTCCGTTAAAAGACATGCATCCCCAAATCATTACACGACCACCGCCATGTTTCATAGTTGGTTTCAAGTTTTTAATTTGAAGAGAAGTATTTGGCTTTTCGACAATTTTCTTAGAATCTGAGCCAAAAATATTGAACTTGCTTTCATCGGAAAAAATAACAGTTTTCCAAAACTCTAGTGGTTTGCTGACATAAGCTGTTGCAAATTCAAGTCTTTTCACCCTATTTGTTTCACTAATAAATGGTTTTTTCGAGGGGCTCTTCCTCGAATATTTGCATCATGAAGAATATTTCTAATTGATTGTGGTGTAACTATTGTTCCCGACATCAACAGCCAATTCTCAAGCACTTAGAAAAGGGTTTTTTGAAGATTCTTTTATGATGGCTCTCCTTTGCCTGGTATTTAGCTTTCTTGGACGCCCAGTTCGTGGCTTATTTATTGTCGAATCAGTTTCTTTTTTCTTCTTAATTACATAACGAACACTAGAAAAGTTTAGATTTAATTTTTTACCTATTCCTCGGTAACTTAATCCAGAATTGTGAAGAAATATAATCTTCTCACGGGTAGCAACAGACAGTTCACACATTTTCGGTGCCATTAGAACAAAAACTCCCCAGAATCCCTGCTCCAGTTAATATATTACGTGACTTTAAAGTGTGGGGCTAATGTACTGCGGGACTGATATGCTAAACATTTGCATAATGTTCACATTTAATGCTTTTTTTAACAGTCAATGCTTCTTGTGCAAATACTTGTTAGGTATGAGAAAATATTAATTTATTTTTTAAAATGTGTAATATTACTGTTTAAGAAAAATGGGTAGTTATTTTTATTTTCTTCTTATTTAAATAAATGAATAATTAAGAGAATAGTATCAAATTTGCTTACTTTTGCAAAATTACTTATGCAAAAAATCGTCTGTGTGCAAATACTTTTTTTGCTCACTGTATACATGTTTTTTTTTCATCGGGGGGCAACACTAAATTCTGAAAAAGCAGAATTCCTGTTTTCTTGTTTTTTTGGGGGGGGGGGGGAGGGGGGGAGTCTTTTTCAAATTAAAATTACAGCTAGAAAATTTTGGAACAGGTTCATAATTTCAACAGTAAGGATGCTCAGTAGGCAGAAAGTGAGGCTGTTTACAATTGTGCCTATTTCTTATTATTTTTATCATTCAACACAATTTCCAGTTAAACAAAATCTTTTTTTTATATATATTTGAGCAAATCATTGCAGAGAACTGCATTTTTAAAGAAACATTTACCAAATTATTTTACTCATTTTGGGTCCTCCCCTATGGCAGGCCCAAGGCCTAGTTGGCCTGTAGAGTAATAAGGCCCTGACTGGATTTCTGTAGTTTTGTAGCAGCCAGGCCCAACAGACACAGCATGTGTTTAAAAAGCAACTGATAAGTAATGAAACTTTGATAATATCATTATAATATATGTATGGAAATATATCAGCATAATGGCTAAAGTTATTGTGTGTACTAAATGTTATGGAATGGTGCTTCTCAATGCTTTTAGATCAGTGGCATACCACTATTTTATTAAGAATTCCGTGGGAAACTACAAATTTTCATTAAAATTATTTAAATGTATGTTGTTTTTTTACATTTGTTTATTACAAAAAATATTATAAAAATAGCAATGTTTACGTAATAAACACCTTTATACTTAATGAAAGTTATCTACAAATTATCTACAACAGTTAAACTGATATCTGAAATTGTTGATGTTTTTATAAAAATATTCGATCTGTGTATGAATAATAGATAAGAAATCTTTGTTCTTGTTTTCATCAAAATATATCATGATCTCAGTTTACATATTTGTAAACAACATGCACAAATATATATATATATATATATGGGTTATTCAAAAGTAGAAGTAATATTAAAAAAAAATTACATTTTTAAAAGCAAAAATTTGCTTTTCTTTAAACATAGATTTTTTTATATATATATTTGAGCTAATATGTAAATAAGTATTATGAATCTTTGATCTGGTCAACTATATTACTTAAAGATAGTTCCACATCATTTTAGTATGCTAAATTTCTAATAATTTTTAAAAAATCATACAGAAAACTTAATGTGTTTTTTTTAAAAAAAAAGGTCTGTAATATACACTTAATCATGTCTGCAATAGATTAAGAAAATGTGTATGTGGACATTCATCGTTGCAATTATAAAAGAAAGGAAAGATAAAGGAAATTTTAAAATAGAGTATATTAAAATTTTAAAGAAATCTTATTTTTTAGAAATTAATTATAATAATAAAATATTTCACATGATTAGTCACAACAGACCTGCAAGATTCCCATGAAACACTGGTCAAGGAACATTGTTTTAAAGAATTTCTATAGACATCCACTCAAAGAGAATAGAGAACCAAACTAAAACAAGAACAAGGTAGGAGAGAATATGGAAAGGAGTTTTCAATCACAAACTCTGAGATAAAAAACTTGGAGTATACATTTATGCTAATGGAAGTTTTATCATGTAATTATCATTTCTTCTGTTAATATGTAATTATGCATAATTTGGAATCCAGTCCATGATTTAGGGGAATTCTTCTTTCTCATTTTGAGGAGGAGTCTCTCATCTCATAATGAATCAGTTTTATATTAATCAGCTGTGTAGCAATCCAATGTGCTGCATCTGTATAGCATAAGATCATTCAATTTCTGTAACAAACAATTATTCTGTATTTAAAAACATTTGTAATATTAATTTAATAAAATTTCTTATAAGAAGAAATTGTATTTACAGTGTAAATTAACCTCAAGTTGCAAAAGTCACATTTTGCAAATTATGCAATTTTCATGCAGCTATAGTAAAATATTGCAGTTTTCTCAGTGAAAATGCACTTTTCCAATTTTGTTATTTATAAAAAGCATTTCATTTTTTAAAGATTTGGCATGTAATTTTGGAACTGGTGAAATTAAAGTGTTAATTAGACACACTTGTACAAAAGTAATTCAGTTTTATAAATTAAAATACATTACTTCCTTTTTTAAATGTCATTTTCATCTCCCAAAAGCATTCCTCTTGATGAAACTATGGTCTCTGCATTTGGCTGAAATCAGTAAACACACACAAGCACAATCTACAAACAGAAAATTAGAAAATTTAACATTTTTTGCTAAATTCACCAATTGCGTTATCATGGTCTGTTTCCTTCGAATACAAAATATCATGACAATATAACTGGAATTTATGCTAGAATACTGTGAATGCTGTCATTTGTTTTGTAGTGATACTTTAGATATGGATTTTTTTTTTTTTGTATCGCTAAAAAGATTTTTAAGGATTATGGCAGGTTTCAGTTTATTTTATTTTAAAGAATTGTTTAATTTTTATAATTATTTTAAAGTTGGTATTTTGTTCATATTAAAATTACTGTACCTGTTAAAAGGTATTGTAAAACTGGTTCTTGATTTTTCAATATGGTGCATTTTTCAATTTTATTTATTTATTTTTCAGGCTTTAGCAAAAGAACAAACATATGATAATTTAGATATGACTGTAGTTGAAGCTCTTGATAAAGCTGAGGTTTGTTATATTCTTTCTCTCAATCATGTATAGTTTGACAATTTTTGGAAACATTGTAGTTGTATTATGTAAGATTAAATATAATTCTACGGTAACATATATATTTTTTTTAGCCGATTAAGGAAATAAAAAATAATTACATAAATCCATTATCAATAAATTTTTTCTCCCCTTTAGCCTGTAAAAATAAGCACATGTGAAATGCTTATTTTTTCCATGCAAATCACATTAATTTTGTCAGGTTGAAATTGTTGTCTTTAAAGAAATTATAGTGCAGAAAAATATTCATAAAAAACACTTTTATTGTTATTATGGCTAAAGCTGACGTCATTTTCATTTGTGTGTATGACACAGCAAAAGAAGTGGATTAAAACTTCTTTTAATCTAAAAATATCCAGGAATTAAAAAGTTGATTAAATAAAGGGGGAAGGGGAGTTTGCATCTATTGTCAATAAACCAAATTTTTATATGCCAGTGTTTAATTTTAAATAGCATGTGAGATTATACAAATTGCACGGCATGCAAGATTGCACAAATTGCACACAAAATCCGAAAATCACGCATAATGAAAAATGGTGTGCAAAGATTTTTCCCCCCTTAATTTCTTTTCCAGACATGCGATTCCTCCGTGAATACAGTAAACTTCGTCTAAGGCGGAATCGATCGGGACCGAGAAAATTTTCTGTAGTAAACAATATTCCGCCTTACACAAATTTTACTCTATGTCTATGGATTCAGAGGGACTTGAAAATCTTTCCAAGTTAGACAGATTTCCGTCTTACACAGAGTCTGCCTTACAGAGAGTTTACTGTATATATTTTCTATTTTTGTAGAATTCCACTAATTCTTTAATTCTAACAAACATTTTTAATCCTGAAAATTAAATATAAATAATTTTTATGGATTTATTAAAGCTGTATTATTTTAAAAGTGATCCACAGATACAGTGTCTATATTTACATATTTATTGTAAAATTTTTGCATATGCTTTTAGTAGATTCGAACTTTGTTGTAACAGATATGCTGGAACCAATGTTTTTGCTCATTAGAATAAAGTTCTCGCTATGAGCAAGTTCAGGCTCTGTTCAGTTGTTCTCTATACAATTAATATTATACATTAAATTTTAATAAAATCAGTTAAAGCAGATGAGTTTTCATAATTCTTGAAGTAATTTTACTTCATTCAATTAAAGTATTAAATTATTAATTATAATGTATTGTTTAACTTTATCCTTGTAATATTTCATATACTTGAGGAAATGAATTTGAAAAATGTAATGAAAACAGAAAAGAGAAAATCATTCTATTATTTATTTATTATTATTAGAAAGTCGGAAAAAAGGATATATTACTCTAAAATATTTTAGAATCCTTTTTATCAGGAATTTGTACTTTCCATATAAGCTCATTGCATAAAAAATATTATCACATGCCCTTTTTACTTCTAAGAAGCTCCGAAGTTTTGTACTGCAATCAAAAACATGTATTGCAGGGAAGGTTATTTTTTCAACTCATCTGCATACAGTCATCCAACTCATCTTCATCCTTTTCATCAGTGATGTAGATGCACTTTTTTTTTTTTTTCACCTATGAAAATAGGAGAAAACCTGTCTTTTATTTGCGAGTTTGTAATTTTTTTTCCTGTTATATCCAAAGTTTATTCATAATAACAAAGTTTCTTGCAATGTATTTTTATATTGGACAAACCATTTGCTCACAAATTCCTTGTTAAAACCATGTTCTCATATCCAGGCTTGCTACAACCGAGTTAGACTAATAGAATTTTTAAATCCCCAATATTTTTAGAATTGTAATAAAATAATTATTTTTTATATATTTCTGAATAGCAATTAATTTTATTTACTGTGAATTTTTTATTTGTTATTCTTTACTATAGAGAAGTTTCATTCTGTTGAATGTTTGTATTTTACATTTATTAGGTACATGAAGATGTATATGGTTGCACACTGGATGAACCGTTGGGAACTGTGATAGATAAATTTGTAGCTGCTAAGGTAAACTATGTTAATATATCTTGAATTATAAATTTAAAAGACATGAGAAAAAGTTATAATTAAATAGCATATCCTTGGTTGGCTAAAGTTAATTACTTGAAATGTTTTCCCTTTTTCATAATATTTTGCTAATAATGTTCTATCCTTCCCTTCCTCCCCCCCCCCCCCCCTTCTCACTCTCTGCAATACATTTTACCCAAAGAATTTGGAACTTGTTATTGCTTGTCATTTACCATCAACTTTCTGTCTGAATCTTTTTTTTTCTCTTAGGTTCATCGATTAGTTGTTGTAGATGCAAAGCAAACAGTGATTGGTATTTTGTCCTTGTCAGATATTTTGAAATTTTTAATACTTCAACCTTCGGGTTAGTATACTTTACTACAATTATTTCAATTTTTAGAATTAGTTACAAAATTTTCCAAGCATTAATAACAATTTCATCTTTACAAATATCATGAATCATATATTTGTTATGTATGTGCTGATTTAAGGTATTGCACTTCGTTTAGCACCCATTTATATATATATATATATGTGTGTGTGTGTGTTGTAACGATTTCTCTAATTAAATTATCTTCAAATCTAAGATAATCAAATTAATTCGATAAATATAACTTAATTTCAATTTGACAATAAAAATTTTACGTTATTTTTCTAAATGTTCTGCGATTCAATAATTTTCTCGAAATCGGCAATCATAAAAATTCCCAAATTCTCTATTAAATTATCATAAAGAATAATAATATTTTCATTAAACCACCAGAAATCTTAATTGAGAATCATATCTGCATTAAATAACTTTAAATTTATTTATTGCTAATAAATTCTAATATTTTTTATCTTATTTCATTGAATTAAATTCAAATCACTTTATTCTAACAATCCTCTGTTATGATTTTCTGTTTGCAACGTTCTTCTGTTTACAGTTTTTTCAAAATTAAATTGCCGATTTCAGAAACCATATCGCAAACCCAGTTCACTGATCTTCTTTCATCCAAATTTCAATTACCTGTTTTACACTTGCATACCGCAACCAGTTACTTTTTTTGATGGCACTTGCTGCTTACTGCTTGCTACTTAACGTTATCTCTTGCCGACGTACGGCGAGCTTGGGGGTGTTGCTATGAAAATCTCTCTCTCTCTTTTTAGGCTCAAACGTAGGCTTGCCAAGAAGGGCATGACCACGCTCCATAAAATTTCTTTTAAAAATAAATTTGGACTAAGAAGATCCATGAACATAATTAGTAAAATCATTACAACGTAACAATATATAAAGCAAAATTTATTATAATAGTGGTTGTTTCAAGTAAATTAGTATATAAAAAGATAATTTCATTTATTAAATAAATTATTTTGATACAGGTTCTTTGTCTTTTTCACAATTTTAAGAAAAACAATACTGCAATATTTGATACTTCTCAAAAATAACCTTGCAATAACCTTACAAGTTTAGTTTTATATCAAAATAGCAACAGTTTTCTCCTTTCGTTCTCAATATCCTATTTGAAGTACTATGAATGGAATGAATTACAGTCTAAGCTATAACATAAAACTTCTGTACATATGCCCATTCAAACTATCTTTTCGGTGATTTTTCATACATTCTCTGTATGTTAATTTATATTCATAGCTGTAAAAGGATCAGGGTCCATAAGCCACATTTGGTATTTCACTTTTTAATATTAAAAGGTATATTTTGTACGATTTTAACAATAGTTTTTGTATTTTGTTCGGATTTATATGACTTACACAAGCTCAAAGTTCGTATAATTCGTAGTTTTGATGAACAATATGCAATTTATGTTATTTTTACCATCAATTTACTTTCTTTTTTAATATTTTACTATGAGCGCAGCTTTGCAACACTTTTATTTTAAAATATTTTGTATATTTTGATGTGTTGTGTAATATACGTCAAGAAGAAAGTGTTGCACGATTGCATTCATATAAATAATTGAGGTAAAAATAGCAGAAATTGTGGGGGTTTTTTTTTCATCCAAACTACGAATTATACGAACTATGAGCTTGTGCAAGTCGTATAAATCCGAGCAAAATACAAAAACTATTGTTAAAATCATACGATACATACTTTCTGATATTAAAAAGTGAAATAATTAAGTCAGTATAACGTAATCGAATTGGGCCAAAAAAGCAGCTTATGGACCCTGATCCTTGTAGGAAATTCTCAGATATTTAAACTGATAATTATTTATACAGTAGACTCCCTTAAATCCGCAACCCTAAAATCCGCGAATGCCTAAAATCCGTGTATTTTTTCAGATGTAAACGATGAAATTTACAGTTAAGTTGCAGGAACAAATTTCAAGATGGCGTCAAAATCAACGACTACCGCATTTTTTTTTATTAAATTTTTTGTTAATCATTCTCGTTTGGCTATTACAGCCGATTTATTACTAAATAAATTTACATTACTTTTGATTTTGATATAAATTAGCATATATATATCAAAAATTCCAGGGTTCGAAATGGAAAAATCCACAAACCAGAACGCTATTTTAAAATTATTTTTCGCGGAATTTTTTTTTTTAAATTATAGATAAATTTATTTCTAAACATACAAAGCAGTATAAGAAAAGCATTCAAGACTCTAAATAACAATGAAAAAAAGTTACAGTGAACGCAATAAGCTATATATACTGATAACAGCATTAACACTGTTCTTCTTGCTATCACTAGATGGCAGCATAGGACTTTTAGAATCGAATTGAATCGATTTCATCCCTAATACTTTAATATTTTACTAAATTTTTATTTTACATAATTATTTTAATAATTACTTACTTTTAAACTAATAAATTCTTTTAATATTTTACTTATTTTAATGTTTCACTTTATTGTAAGCATTCATTATAATTTCCCTTTTTTAACTACCAATCAAATTAATGTTTCAAAAATGTAAACAAATCAATGACCAGAAATCCTCAAAATTCTAAAATCCGCACAACCTCTGGTCCCAAGCTTTGCGGATTTGAGGGAGTCTACTGTACTCATATAAAACTGATTGGCTACAATTTTTCTGATTATGTAAGTATAATTTATAGTTTTATATAGAACATTTTTCCTAACTGGTTGCTCATGAAAATCATGAATTTCAGAAAATACATTTAAGTTTTTGTTAAATTTAATTCCCCAGATGTTTTTCGGCAACTGCTAAAAGTGATTAAAAAAAAGAAAAGAAAGAACTTGTTACTAAACACAGATCATATTAACAAGCCAATTTACGAACTACTTTTTTTACTTCCGCATTTGATAATGAGTGTTATTACAGCCCACTTGAGTAACTCTCTAAAGCATATCTTCTAATGACTAAGATTTCACCACTAATATGTAACTAAAAGGAACATCTGAACACTTTGACTTTTGCCAGATGTCTTTAATTATTATATATTTTTTTCTATGCTGCGAATATATGTTTCCCAACAGTTTTTATCTTTGAAAATGTTTTTTTTACTGTACTTTCCTTATACTAGATGTTATTTTTTTTCTTAATGGTTTAGTCCGTCAGGAATCAAAATCCCCTCTCTAATATTAAATCAAAGGATGTGGAATATATTCATATTTTTAAAATATCTCCTCAAGATATTAATACTTGTAACTTATTTTTTTCTGTGTACTCGTCTTAAAGGGTGTTTCTTTTTTTTTGTTGTTAATTGACAAAATATTTCTAAAATGTATACCTACTTCAATTTACTTAAAGTGTTAAAATATTACTCGTAGTTTGCCAGCTTTTAACACATAAATATTAAATAAAATATATATTAATACAGTAGACTCCCTAAAATTCGCACATAGTCACCGAGGCAAACAATGAAACTTTCAGTTCAGATGTATGGACAAAATTATAGACTTTTTTATTTTTATATCATTCTGTAGGTATTTTAATGTGTAATTCTTGTTAATATGACTGAACTCGTGCTTTTTTATGAAGCAGGTATAAAATAATTTCTGAAAAAAATCAAGATATTGAAGATATTACTGGTAATCACAACCTTTTTACAAAATATATTTATGTATTAATCAAGCTTTTTTGGTTATTAAGCGCGGCTAAATCTGAAATAAAATTTTCTTATTTTATGATTTTGATGTGAATTAGTAGGGTACATTATAAGGCAAATTTCATTGAATAATTCAAGATAGATGTATCTCATCTTTATTATGCATATTTAATTATACATAATTAATTATTTATTAGATCTTTACTTCTAATAATTTCATCATTTTTAGAATTTTCTTAATTTTTATTATTTTAGCTTATTACTTTACTTAATTATTTTAACATTTTACTATATTGTAAGCATTCATTATAATTTGAGTTGCATTATCACATTGAAATTACTGTTTAAAAATATAAACAAAGCAATGACCAGAAATCAGCAAAATTCTAAAATCCACACAACCTCTGGTTCCAAGCTGTGCAGATTTGAGGGAGTCTACTAGTACTACCTTTTCATTCATATCTTTTGCAATTTTCAATGTCATATTTCTTAATTTCAATTAAATTGTTTTAACTTTTAGAAAATATTTTTGCAATGCCCTAATATTTCGGTAAAATATTAAATATCATGTTATTTAGAAATATTTTGACAACTTAAAAATAAAAACATTGTTTAAGAAGAATACACAGAAAAAAGAAGTCAAAAATATTATTCCTTCAAATTTTTTAATATATGAATATATTCCATGTCCTAGGTTTAACATTAGCAAGGGGAATTTGAGGTCTCACTATTTGTAAATGTATTTGTAAAATACTTGAACATTTATTTCTGTATTGTAGAAGACTACAGGATTGCGGTCCTAAAACAAGTGATAATATCATTCTTTAAAAAATATAATAACAGTAAAATTTTAATTTTAAAATAAAATCCTGACTTTGTTAAAACAAATTTTATGTAAAAGACACCTATTTTCTCCAAAAAGCAGTCCCAGCACTCGTGCACCTCTGTTTTTAAGGCCCTTAAACAACAACTTTCAATCGCTTAGATACACACTTCCTGTTTTAGAGCTGAAGCAAAAACTATAACTACATTTCCAAAAGGGGCCATAACTACATTTCCAAATAACATTGAAAGAAGTTTTGGATTTTCCATTTTTTTTTTTTCTTTTCCTTTTCTTAAAAGTGATATTTGCTTGAAGTTGGCTCTTCAAATGTAGTGGGATACCTTTAGTGTTACTGTTTAAATTCATTAAAAGTTAATTTAAAAAAATTATTTCGTTGACAGTTCTAAACTAATTCACTTTATAAATATTCTTGAACTGTGATACATTATTTATAATTTTATATTATGACCTAGAAATATGAACATTTATTAATAAACTACAGTAGAGCGCCGATTATCTGAACAAGTCGGGACCGTCCCTAGTTCGGATAAATGGACAGACAATTTAAGGTGATGTTCCTGACTATACTAAAACCTTCACACTTTATCCAGGCTTTAGGCACCAGTTAGTGCTAGCATGTTTAAAAACTGTTTTACCTTTTTATCATTTAAAATTTGCTTTTTCTCTTTTTATCATTTTCTGAACTCCAGAGATTATAATTTAAGCAAAAAAGCTTTTGTTGTTTGCTTGCTTCAAAGAAGATGTTCTTTCCAATGCTGCCATATCTCAAATTCTTCTTAAATACATTAGTAATAGGATAAGAGTTCTTCTGCTGTTCGAGCCTTTACATAGCTGTTTCCAAACATTCAAAGGCTTCGTTATGTGATGGACCTGGGTGATTTTCAGAGCATTCCTTTTCGTTTCTGCAATTTCTTTTCCATCTTAAATCTCATTCACCATCTCATCATTATTAAAAAATTTTTTGAAAGAATATAATAAATGGATGTTGTTCAGATAAATGGAAGTTCGGTTAAAAAAAAAAATTTTTTTTGAGAGAAATAGGCTGTTTGGATTATTGGAAGTTCGATTAATCGGAGTTCTGATAATCCACGCTCTACTGTACTTTAATTTAGATTCAAACAAAATATTTTTTTGGTAGGGTTCATATTTTTAGGTCATATATAAAATTATAAATATGAGAAAAAGAATTATGTTTATACTTTTGTGTATATGTGATAGACCTGTAAATAAATAAGAAAGACATATGTTAAATTTTGCTTAGGTCTAAGAACAAGTTTTAAAACTTTTGCTAAATTTGTATAAATTAGTTTGCATTTGTCCAAGTTATAAATAACTAGTAAATGCATTTTTTTTATTCTGTTGCTAAGTATTTTAAAATTTTTATTTAAAATATAATTTATACATTTTTATACATTTCTGATTGCATACAAAATGTATATATTCGATATACCTGTAGGAAGGTGATATGAAAAGCTAATTTATTGAAATACTAGCGGAGCCACCCAGTGTTCCCCAGGCCCATTGATAATAACCTTAAAAGAACCTCAAATTTGTATGGTTTTATATCTTTAACTTCATTTCATCTGAATTTATATTTTTAAATGAAAAAATGTTGAATTGAAAGTATCTGCAATTTCGTATTTTGTTTTCTGCATAATTTGATTTTTGGAGTCTATGCATACTGAAAGCAAATGAAACCGTGACAAAACACTTGGGTTTTTATTGATTTCGTCGGAATTTTCACACATTTTATTTTGTAAAAAATATTTCTACCCATTCGAATGTTTTGAAATTTTTGTAGGTGATGTAAATCTGGTCTATTTGGATACTCTAAAAAGATTCTGTTAAAATACAGACTTTTAGTTACTTCTAATGTAGAAAAAATATAGTCTCTGTGCAGAGTGAACCTGCATTCGCCGATGTGTTTGAAAGGGTTAAAATTCATATTTTTAAAAACTAATTACCCCATAAATTAAAAGAAGTTTTCAGCTTTAAGAACATATTTTTGGTTTATTGGTACTTCTAAAATTACATCCTGGAGAGGCGTTGCCATAAGGGGAGAGAATGACCCTCTTTAAAATTTTTTTTCAAAGTGTTAACTGCACTATATTTTTTAATTGATTGCGACATTTGAGACATAAGAGTAGAACGATCTTTCAGAATATCTTCCATTTTCAACTTTACTAAGCAATTTGGTCGGTGGAAGTTAATAAATAATAAAATACTCCCCCCTCCAAAAAAAAAAAAAAAAAATTTGATCTTTATTTTCTCCCGATATGTAAATAGGTCATCTGCTCATACACAAATGCTTTTTCCCTCTAAAAAGACAAAGATTAATTTTTAATCAGAGCTCTTTGTAATTTTTAATTAATAACTCAGCTAATTATTAGAAATTTAAAATTCTGAGTCTCAGGTACACCAAGAGAGGCCTTAGACTAACCTCACACAAATTTTCAGCCTTGTACCTGCAGTAGATATTCTTAGCTATCGCACACAGACCAAAACTATCTTTTATTAGTATTAGTGTTGACTCTAGAAAAAAAGAGCCACCGGGCAGGAATATTTCAAAAAGGGAACACTATTCTAAAAAAAAAGGATACATTTTTCAAAAAGGGAACACTATTCTGAAAAAGGGTACATTTTTTCAAAAAGGGCACACTTATACCTTGTTAAAAAAAAAATACTTTGAACTGGTTTGTTTAGAGTCCCCTAGAATTTGCGATATTTTCCTGGGATCAATTGAATTGCCATGGAGTGCATAGAAAATGTTAAAAAGGGCATCCGGGCACATCGGAAGGGTTTAATAAAGCCGCCAGGTGCAAAAAAGAAATAAAAAGGGCTGCCGGGCACTGCGCCCTGCTAAAGCGACTTAGTCAACACTATTAGTATAGATTCAAATAATAAAAGAATGTTGGAATCATATAAACTTTGATTTAATTCCTTAAAGACAATTTTACAATGCTTTATAACTAGCTGCTTCAAACATACTAGAGTTAACACATAAAACATATAATCTGTCAAGTATTCTAATTAGGCCTAATATAGCCAATTGCATTATTGATATCTCCGTGTAAATGCTTCTTCATGAATGATGGAAAAATAATAGACTGACTCCTTTCTTATTTTCAAAGTTAAAGTCATTGTGTTCATGATCCGTGAATTTCACTTTTATATCTCATGCGTTCAAATCATATACAATAATAAATACAGGAGGGATAGTTAATTTGTTGATCACACATGTCATAACCAAAGTAAATGATGCTAAGTTCAAATCCTACATACATATAGGAAAATACAGAAAAAAAATTTTAGATTTAGAATCGGCTTTATTTTCTAGTATTTCTTTTTATAAAGAAAACTAACTATTCTAGAGACTTTCACTCTCATTGAATTTGGCTTATGCTTTTATTATCCTGTTTAATTACTAAAAATAGTTGCTTAGTAGCTACTATAAAAGTAACAATTAAATTGTGCATGACTTCAAAAATTCCTGCTATTGTTTGACCTTGTTACGACTCTTGTGAGTTGGCAATTAAAATTTAAGCATTTAGATATCTGTATTCTTAGGTGAATGGATGAACAAGGTAAAGCCACACACAACAGTGCCAACCAGATATTAAATAAAATCTATTCAAAATCTATCATTAATTCAATTTTTCTACATACACAAATCTGTAACATATATCTTTTATTATTTAAAAAGTTTAATTCTATTCACATGGAGGCAGCCTAACAGAGCTTTAACAATAACTATTCATTTTCCATTTTTTGACTTATCAAAGAAGTAAATTTAATGCAAAGAATGTGTTTTTTTATACAATTTGATAAATGCAATGAGACTATACATCTTTGCCTTAATTCCAAAAAGAGTCTTGATGTTCCTTTCTAACTTGCATCGGTGTTAAATGAAAGTGCTATATGGTCTGCATTTTTATCTTCACATAAGGCTTGAAGAAATTTCCACATTTAGTATGAAAATTGATAACATTGACACATATTATAATTCACTTTAGTAACATATTAAGAACTGGTGGAAAAGCTTTGAACACACAATTTTCTTTCTATAAGTAACACAATGCACAAGAAACGTTTCAAGATTCTTTATCAATTTTATTCCCCATCAAAACCCATTTCTCTGTTTTCCATGATCTTTAATTGTCTGACATATACTATGATTTTAAAATTTAAAATATATATCTCATGTATTTATTTACTATGTAGGATATCTGCTCTGAAGCCATAGATATTTACAGTTTGCCAATTTTCTTTTTTAATGCTATTTAAGATTTATAAATTAATAAAACTGGTGGTACCTCTTTTAGGTTAAATATGTTCAAGACTGTCAGATTTAGATATACTCTTAAGTAGTTTCACATGTAAAAGTTTCTCCGTGTGACATAGCAAGGCGAATAGAAAAACAAGGCTCATTCAATAAGTAATCAAAAGAGTTGTGAAAAAATTGTATAATGCATTAATAACCAAAAAAATTATAGAGGCTTTTAAATGTTAAAAAAATAAAAATAAATAAAGCGGGAGGGTATTTTTAAATATATTTAAAGATTGTTCATATAATTATTCTGATTATGTTTCTATTTTAAACTTTTGATTGAGAACTTTCTCTAAAATCAACAAAACAAACTTATCTTAATATTATTTTTAAATTTTGCACGCAATAAATTCTTTTATGTTTAGCCTACAACATTAATTTTCCAAAAACACTGACAATGAATGTATGAGCTGGATTGAATCCATGATTTGGAATTGCCCCTTAAAAAGTCAGATTGCCTTCCGGTGGGGCATACGCCCCACTTTGTGAACCACTGGTCTACAGACTGTACTTTAATCTTATAACATGATTTCACTTAAAGTTGAAGAAAAAAAGTTCCAATAAAATGCTACCACAGACATTATTAAATAGAGGGGGTTCTGAATTTGACACGTACATAACGTTCCAGTGGATGAATTGATTTTGATGATTCTTTTTTCTTGAAAATGTGTGTTTTTAAGATTATATTGCAAATTACATTATTTTTATGAAAACGTGGGTAATATAATGAAATTTATCTATATTATAGCTATCCGTTAAAAAACAATATTGCCTTAGAAGTAATCTGTCTGAACAAAAAAAAAATCTGCAATATATGTGTCCTCTTTAACATTTGTTTTACTACCAGGTCTGTGAGTATGGTATAAGTACGAGTGTGTGTGTGCCAATATGTGCAAGTACCAATACTGTGATCCATTTTACTTGAAAGAGTCTGTAGCAGGTTTTGTTAATTTAACAACTAGCATTTCATCATGCTCCTATTAAATTATGTGATTTTATATGAATGACTATCTAATTTTTTATTATATCAACTCTATATGCATACTGGATACTTCTTTCTACAGCCCAGCTGGAAAAATATTCTGGGGACAACATGGAGTACAATTTTGAATTAAAAATCAGCTGTAATGACTGTAATTATATAAAATTAACTTAAAGAATTATAACTGTACTTAGATTAGAGAAAGTTATTTAAGGGGGAAAAAAATGGGAAAACTGAATGGAGCTATGCTTTGAATGCAGATATATGTATGCATGTGTGTCTTAAAATAGAGTTATTGAAGTTTACTTTTTTTAACTTCTAATGACTTTCACTGGAAATATCCTGAAAATTATGAAATATTTATTCTTTCTTTTAACAAGATGCTTTTATACTAATTGATTTTTGAATTCTCATACATAAATACCCTTAAGTCTGGTGTAGATAGTTGTGCCTAATATTATACTTAAATTGTTATTAATGTTAATGAAGTAAATTAAGTATTTATAGAATTTTATAGTTTCATTTATATAACTGTGTTTAGTGTGGCATCAGGTGGAAGAACAGATAAACTTTCACTGCTTTTTCCGAAAAGTAATGGTCCCTATACTTAAAATACACAATTTCTGCCTTAAATGATATGAAAAATTCTATCCAGAAAAGTTGTAGCAATTCGCTCCCGTCCCTTCTTCCTTACTGACACTACACCTATGACTGTGTTTAAAAGCAAATTATTCACAATTCATAATTTTACTTACTTTAGTATATTTTGTCTTTTCCCATTAGAAGATTCAGCAATAACCTCTGACATTATTGATGAAGTTCCTGAAGGGGCTGTTGGGGGGGAGGATGATTCCAGTGTCTTTTTGCCGCCGACTGAGGAATCATCGAGGAATCTCCAGCAGTCTTCGAGTTTAGAAAAACAAGACTCATCTGATATCTCTGAGGAATTTGTTAAGTTGCAGTTAGAAGCAGATACACCTGAACCACTTTCAGAAGCTTCAATCTGTGAGGATGATCCCTGACTGGAAAAATCCTTGTTAAAGACTGAGATGTTGAAACCTATAATGTACCTGAAATATTTTTAACCTTCTAGTCTGTTGTAAAATAGGGAAGAAAAAAAAAGTAAAGTTCTTGTTTGTGCAAAAGGATTACTCATAATATTGCAAGCACTGCTTGAGTTTAAATATTTTGTTTTTATTTTTATATACAGTAAGTACATGTTAATGATATTTGGGGATACCAACCCATTAGTGGTAGAATGTAGAAGTAACACTGAATTAAGGAATTTTGCATGCTAGAATAAAATATCTGATAATATTGTAATTTATAAGTTTAAGATGAAATATGTAGGTTTTTGTATATAATTTTAAAAAGAGCAATAAAAATGTGATGCATGCATTAGTTATCAGTAGTAATAATATAGGAGATATTGATAGGAAGTATATGTTTCAATAATGCTTTTAATGCCGAAATTTCACTTTACATGAAATTCTGAATTTTATTAATATTTTTCTCATACTTGTGGAAACAAGTTAAATTTTGTACCTTCAGAGCATATACTTTAAAATAATTAAGAATTATTTTAATTTCTGCGCAACACTTTAGTCATAATATTGATTTTGCATTAAGTATTATTGAAGATAAACAACTAATTTCAGCTTTATTAAAATTAAGATATGTTAGTTCAATAATTTTTTATTACATTTATTAATGTAGGCTAATGCATGGTAATTTATTGTTATGTATGTCAGTTCTGTGTTTAAGAAGTTCTACCTTTCTTGATAGACTTGATAACATACAAATGCTCTAAATCCTACATTGTCATGTCCATCCTTTATCATTTTACACAAAATATTGTAAAATGATTGATGAAAATCATTGAATCCTGCATTGTTCTGTCCATTTGTCAAGTTATGTAATTGTAACAAATATTTGATAAAAATTGTTCAAATTCTACATTGTACTACCCATCATTTATCAAACTGTATAAATGTCATGAAATGTTTAATAAAGAATCTACTCAAATTTTTTGCAAATATGACTTTTGCAATTTCCATAATTGGTTGGTATCTCAAAAACTTAAGTACTGAAGTTTTAACGAACATTTCGCACACTATCATTGTTGTCAGTGTTTTTTTTACTTTCAGTATTACCTTTAGCATATGTTAAACTGTGAGTTTGCATGGCCTTTAGTTCCTCACTTTTAATCAAAATTCCTTTCCTCTTTTTTTTTTTTTTTTTTTTTTTTTTTTGCAAAAACAAAAAGGGGTTAATATTTGCTATAAAATTTTAAAATCAGATATTTGTAAATTTCACAATCTTAAAATAATTACACTAAGTGAAATTTCATCTGAGCAACATATTAGCTAAATAATTGTTAATATTTCCTTTAAATAAAATATTTTCGACATGAATCATTGTGAATGACTAACTTTAAAACGTTTTATTATTAATCTGTAATTTGTTTTTCTATTACACTTAATATACTTAAGTTCATAATATATAATACAAAAAGAAAGCAATTTTTAATAAATTGAAATTGTTCTTTAATTATTTGTTTACTCATTTGAAGATTAATTTTACAGTGATGTAGCTAGACTTTTATTGTGTGGATGAGGTTTTTAATTAAAATTTGCAAAAACAAAAATTTTTAGTGTTTTAAATATGTGTAGGAAAAGATTTTTCAATGACCTGTAAAGAGTTTTAACCCCTAAATCCTGACTATCACCCTTTTTGTTATACCAACAAATTTAAAATATTCTAATAAAAATTATGAATTGCTCTTTGAAAACTAAAAAAGTGATTTGATAAATTATTGTTATGTTACTTAAAAGTACATTACTATTGATTACTATTTACCTTGTAATTTGTATCATTATATTCTTTTTTTTTTTTTTTTTTTTTTTTTTTTTTCTTCTTTTGCTGAAAATGAATTTGCAATTTTATTGTAATTACCATCTAATATAATTTAAAATTTTCTTAGTTGTATATTTGGTTGTAGTTATTTAATGATATTTTATAGTTTTTGTTGATACAAAAAAATTATTTTATATTATAAAGTTTGTTTCTGTTGTGTTGTATAAGTTGGCTAGAGCTACATTACATAGTTCAAAACATCTTTAATCTTATCTGGAAATGTAAATATTATGCTTTCTTTGAAAATATTTGATTTCTCTCTTTTTTTCTTTAATTAATAGTGAAACTGTCTTTTCCCAGATTCAAAATTATTAATCCATTTTCAGCAAAGAGTTAATGGTGCTTCTTCCCAGCATTTTTACATTAATTATTAATGGTGATATAATTTTTTTGATATTATAAATACATATACAAAATTGTATGTTTTTGGATTTCTTTCTTATCTCCTCTTTTGGCAATGTTAAATGCATCGATATTCATTGTGCTAAAATCAACTGTGTTATTTAGTGCTGTTTTTTTTCCCCCCGATATAGTTCAAAAACATCTAATTTTCATCATCTTTGATTTTTTTTTTTTTTTTTTTCTGAATTTGTACAATTCTATTTTCAAAAATAATTCAGAAGCATAATATTTTGTTTCCCTAAATGAATTATGTTTATTGAAGTTGATAAACCATAAATTTCATATCAGTGTCACTTTTATTCATTATACCTACTCTGTTATTGACATTTCTTATAAATCTCCAGTTTCAAATGCATGAGTTCAGATCTGGTTTAACAGTTTAAGTACTTTTGTAAAATTAAAGTATTTCTTTTTTAAACTTTTTAGATTAGAAATTCACAGTTCACTAAAAATGTTCTATTTATAACCTTTGATGCCAAAAGCACTGTAGTATGTGATAAGAATCTTTTGAGCTCCCATTCCCTTCTTTGTAAGTGTTTACCTTAGCATAAGCACTTTAATAGTACTTTTGTTCTTTTTTTAGACTTTAAAAGCAGTCTTGGGAAATATGTCATTTTAAAGTGTATTTTTAAACATCTTAAAAGAGGATAAAGTTCTAGTGTCTTTAAGGCTATTCTCAAATCGAAAGGGTCAACATGTTTTAATTAATATTTGTTCAGAAACACATGAAACTGGCAGGTGTTGTTATTCGGAAACTGTGTAATTGAAAGACTCTTTCCGTTTTTTTGTAAACGCAACAGATCTTTCAGAAAATACTGTCAAAGTTGGCATTTTTGAACCAAATTTCCCGACGAAAGCAGAAAAACTAGTCTACGAAGGAAGAAAAATGTCTTGTCACGTGAATCAAAAATGCTTATAAAGGTAATTTATTTATCAAAAAATGGAAAAATCATTTCGATTCCAAATCGCTTCCATAGTCAGGTCTGCCAATTTTATACCTTCATGTTTAAAAATGTGTATGTCATTGTGTCAGAAAGTTCCACACTTGTTGAGCAATGAACTTGAGAACAGCCTTAAATAATAAGAGAATTAACAAATAGAATTGAAAGAATCCCCATTAAGACAAGATTATCAAAATTATATGCAATAGAAAATTTGGTTCTTTTTCCTCATTTCTAGGTAAATTGTTGTTGGAAAAACAATAGATTTTTTTTTTAATTCCATTATGCCTAATTTCATGAGCTTAATATTATTTTCATTATAATATATTTCTTGATATAGCTAAACTGTTATAGACTTTTCTCTTACAAGTCTATTATAATCTAGCTATATCAAGAGTGTATGCTTTTCCTGTTTCTCTGAGATCCCCCCCCCCCTCCCTAAAATCTATTGCAAGATGTAAAATATCTTTTTTATGTGAGAATAACTTATACACATACTTTGTGCAGACATCTGAAGCTGCTGACAATTACAAAGATTTAAAAGATAATGTTTATTCATGCCTTACAAAAACATTGATGTAAAACAAATATATTTTATTTAGACCAACTTAATGATTATGTACAGAAAATCACCAATCTTTGTCACTGTGGACCTAGAGTTTATACAGATTAGGAAATTTTGTGGCTTATAAGCTATAACTGTTTTGTTTAATGCTCATTTGCTTTTTTCCCCAAATTACTTAAACAGTAAATTTATATTTCTACAGAAATGAGTAAATTAAATGTAAAAGTATGTAAATAAAATGAGAATTAAAAAAAAAAAAAATCTATATATCCATTTATTGTTATATATTTGGGACTTTCTCACTTTTTACTATAAGGGCTTTTTCAGAAATCAGATTTCTTTGTTTGCGTTCACAGTTGATGTTATAATCCAGTTCTGTTCTTTCCTAAGTATACATATATTTTTTGATTGCTTGTTTTTGCATTTTCAAACAAATTCTCATGTAGTATATCATTGATCAGAAAAATAATACTGAAAAGAAATCTATTTATTATTGAAAGTAAGTGACTTAAACCATATAGTTTTGAAGGTTGGGGCTTTTAATTTATGTACATTAAATTGATATTATTTTTATCTTCATAAAAAAAAAATCTTTTAAGTTTTAGAAATCACTAAATTTTGACAATTTTAAGAATAAAAGTAGTATAAATTTCTAAATTAAAAGATTAGTGAATTGCTTAACATGTTTATAAATGGCTGTCACTTATGATTTTTTTTTTTTTTTTTTTTTTTTTACATTAAAATAAGATGCTACTGAAAATATATAGCACACTGTAATTTTCCTCATAAAAAATACTGCAAATCAATCTATATTATAATTTGGTGACTGGTGCATTCTTTCTGTCAATAATTTCTATTGATCAACTGATTGTCTTGCTTGTATCCGTTTAATTAGAACTAATAAATTACTTTATCTTTTACATTACATTTCTTCTTTTAAAGAGTAACTTATAAAAAAAAAAAAATCTTTTTACTTTGAAAGAACTTCATTGATAAAGAAAATCAAACTGAAAACAGTTTTTTAATTTTGTTGTATTTTAATTTTTATATAATCATTTTAAATCTGATTGAAGACATCAATACAAAAATGTCAAAATGAATCAATGTGAAAATAATGAATGAATTCAAAATATTAACATTTATTTAAAGCAGTGCTAATTAATCTGAATATATGGGAATATCAGTATATACTCATGCAATTTATGTAATGTATTTTTTTCTTTTTCATTTAAAATCTCCAAATAGGTTAGAAAAATATTATCAAACTATTTTTATATAGGATGCTGTTATTGCTAAATTTAATGGGCTTATAAATCATTATATCTAAAATAAAATAATTTAATAACATTCTAGTAACTAAAATTTCAAAAACTTTTTTTTTTTTTTTTTTGAATTGGTGATTATTATTGTAGTATATAAAAATATCAATTCTATTTATTGGCTTATTTTGATTTTCAGTGATTGTTTCAAATAATTTAATAAATATATAAAGAAATATCAAAAATAAATAATTAAATTAAACCAAACTTTGCACTTGAAGTGTAAAACTTTCTGGTTTTCTAGATCAGACCTTTTGATTTAGTTCCATTCCATGAAATTTGGTGTCTTCACAGATCTTTAGTGTAACTATTTTGTTTTCTGTGAAAGTTAATGAAAGTTAGCTTTTAAAATTAGTCTTTTTAAACAGGTCATTTAATGATTACATAAAAATATTTTATCAGAAGGGAATTTCTGTAAAAGAATATTTTATGTTCTATTTCAAGTAAATTTTCTTTGAAGTTTATAGATTAATGTGATTTTAAGTTAAATCTATATGTTTAAAATTTTAGTCAAGCAAAATAGTGTTTAAATAAATTAATAATACTAAAAAATATCCGATTAAAATTTATTTTTTGCAATGGTTAATTTTCTAAGAATGCCTTAGCCAAATTTGCTATAGTAAATATCTGGTTATTTTTTTTTTCTCTCTTTGTCTTTATATGATTTTGCAACTGAAAATACTTCTTTTCTTACTTTAAAATGCTCTGACTCTACTATAAAGAATATTATAAATTTATGTACTATTTTAATTTTTTATTCTTTTTCAATTTTACTTGCAGCCCCTGAATCAAATCTACATGATTTGAAATTGGGGTCTAAATTTTATGTAAAATATCCATATGTTCTTTTAGCAATAAATATTAGAATGAAATGTTATAATAGCATTTTGTACAATCTGAAGTATGTATTTGTAGCTTTCTCTTGCATCCTATGAATGTTTTCTGTTTCCTTTGTATTTGTATGGTGCTAAAAACTTTTGGACATAGTCACATTTTGCTACATTCTTACCCTTTTCAACTCAGGTCAATTTAATTGCAATTAAACATTGTTATCCAGTTCATTTGTTCCCTTTAAGATACCTGAATGTTGAAAGATGTAACTGTTTCACTTATGTAGTATGAAGTACTATTTTCCTTGCTTATTGTTAATCTAATAAACATTGTATAATTTTTTATACACACTACATTATTTTATATTTAATTGCATTTAATTTTTTGTTGGTGATAATCATTTCTGAATTTTTTTTTAAATTTCTGTGGGTTCATTTATTAATTGCATCATTCCAAAGTTCCTGTTTTTATCTTTTTATTAATCCCTAAACCTATATCACAGGTTGTCACATTTGAGTAAAAATCTCTCCCCTAGTATGACCTCACAGATTTTGTTACCTTTAATTTATGGTTATAATTAAAAATACATTTTTTTTCACAACACTGCTCAACATTTAAAATTTTATGTAAAAAAAGAAAATATTCTGTCTGTTTTCTGCTGAAATAAATATAAAAAATCACCAAGATCTTTAGTGCTTTTACTTCAAGTTGTAATTCAAGGAAAAATAAAAATATCTGGAATGACTCCACTCAACTTTTCGAACACTTTACAAAATACTATATGTTCAAATAAATAATAATATAAAAATAAATAAAAACTCAGTCCCTAATCTTACAAAGGTGAAATGCTTCCACTTGTAAAAATGATCTGATGTTTAAAAAAATAAATAAAATAAAAATATCTTTTATTCATAAAACTCAAGCCTTTTCTAAAATTTTGATGTTATTTTCAATGAATTTACATAGTTATGCTAATGGGAGTTGTAAGATGTTTTAAATATGCCGTAACATAATGAAAGTAAGTCCCCCTTTTGCAGACAGGAAATTCTGATGATTTTAAGGGGCTTATAATTGGAACTTTTGTGAAAAGGATAGGAAATTTGGGAGGGGGGGGGGTATAGTTAGAATTTATGAAATTTCAAAGGGTTTTTTACAATTTGCAAAATAAAATGAAATCAGTTTAACATTTTTTGGTTTTAAAATTCCCTTCCATAGAGACTAAGTAGTTTCTATTAATAGAAATAATAAATTTATGAAACAAATTTACACAAAATAACTAAGTAGTTATCAAAGACACATAAACAAAAATGATAAAACTTAAACTCAATATAAATATCTATTAAATTTTAGTACATAAAAATCAAGGAAAACATTAATAGTATCCTTCGAAAGGACCATTCTTTTTAAAGGTCTGGTATCGCACATATCGAAGTTTGCCATTTTGATACAATGATATGTAAAAAGATTTGATAAAGATAAATTGCATAAGATATATTTTATGAAAACAAGAAACTTAAGAAATTTCCTGAAAAGAAACAGAAGGATTGAAAGTTATAAATGGCACTTTTTCAAAAAAGGAAAATTTCACATTAGGGGGCTTACTTTCGGTACTTTACAATAGATATTTCACCATTTTTCCTCAAAAACATACAATACTTATTTATCAGATTATAAAAAATCGCTCGATTTTTTTTTTCTTTTCTTTAAAAAAAAAAAATAAATAAATGTTTTGCTATATTAAGGCATTCTAGTCAAATATAACTGCTATGTAAAATTAAGATGAGTGTGAACAATAAAAATATTTAATTGAATGATTGAGTTAAAAAAGGAAATACTGATTGAGTCTTTTTTGTCACACTTTGTGGACCCCCCCCCCCCCCCACTTCTTTTCTCACACTCTTACAATGTGATGTAATTAATGGATGATCCCTAATTTGTAATCATACTGAATCAAATAATATTATTTGTGATCAATCTGTGAAATGTTGAAAAATTATTTAACTTTTCTTTTATTGAGAAAATAATCAAAAATAAGTAAATGAAATATGATTAGTTTTAAACATCTGAAATTTTAAATTTGTACTATTCTCAATTTTTTTTTTTTTTGTTTCTATGGGAACTGTTGATTAAATCTTTACACAAGGTTTTATCTCATTTATCATATTGAATCCAGAATTTTTTTTATTATTATTTGTGAAAAATAACCAAATCTATCTGCAGTAGAGGATATTAAATTTTTCAGGGAAAATGTTAAGTTGAAATGGCTGAGAGGAAAAGAATTATGTATATATAGTAGTTAATTTTTTTGAATCTATATAAAAACAACCGTAGACCCTTAATAGTTTGTCTAATTTGTGACAAGAGGGAATTAATGAAAGTTTTATAGTGACTAAATTGTCATCATTCTTAATAGAATAGTATATAATTTAAGAAATCCAGATTTCGATTATAAAAAATAATTCATAAATGAAAAAATAGCATGTAGTAGTTTGGTTTTCTAAGATTAATTATTAGCATAATTTTTAATGAAAAATTAAAACGTTTTTAACAGATTGGAAATATTTAAAGCACTTCCTTTAAATGTTCTCTCGATAAGCTGTGATGATTATCTACAATATTTAGCATTTTTACAAAAAAAGATTTTGTTACTTCTATGTTGGTGAACATTTGCCTGTGCGATAATTCTCCTAAAATTGCTGTTGCATATATGTATATTTGAAACTAAAAAGTCAGTTTGTTGCAAATTCACCAGTTAATTGTACATAATTGATTTGTTACAAATTTGTATACCTGTGTCTGTCTTTAATTGTGCATTCTGAATCTTGTAGATGACTACTAGGTATGGGTGCTGGCTGAATGAAATCCAGGGAGGGTCGAAGTTTTGGAACAGATGGTTATGGTTTGCAGCCTAAACTTGACTTTTTTTTTTTTTCAAAATTGTGCTAAAATGTCGTTTCTGAAATTGATCATTAACTAAAAGTCAAGTGAAACAGTTTTTATGACCATCACCTCCTTAGAAACTCTCTTAAATCCTTTTTTTTTTTTTTTTTTTTTTTTTTTTTTGTGTACATTATACGAATGAAATAAGCTAAACTAAAACATTTTTTCTCAAGAAATAATCTTGTTATATGTTCTCCAGTCAAGATAATTTTTAAATACAAGAACGTAAAAAAGTAAATAATAAAATTTATGTTACCCGAGGTTGGGGTTTCAGGAGTAGCACCATAAGATAAAATAATTAAAGCTTAACAGAAAAAGGAACTAAGATTTTTTTCAATTCACTTGGAAACAATAAATTTTACTATTTAAGAAAAAATTGGGAATAAAGAAAAAGTAGTTAATTAAATTTCAAAATCTATGAAGAGGAATGGGCCCCCCCTTGCTGGCACTCATGCAACTAGACTTGACACTGAAAGTTAATATTCTAATTTGTTATGCAATAAACCGTACCAATATACTGTATTGACCGTACCATCTTAGCTGTTGAAAATCGTTAACTTTTCTTGTATATACTCTTTTTGGTGTGCATATTACTTGGGTATTTTCAGAATCAGTATTTGGGAAGCTCAAGTTCCAGCAAAATGAATTGAGCAGTTGCAGAATGTATGTACATTGAGATGTGTATGATATATTTGTGTGTTTGTTTCAGTATATCTGTAAAATTTGACTTTTTTGTACAGCTAGTGTTTTTCCAGCATTGCTTATTCTGTACATATTTTGAAAATGCGATTTATTTTTGAGAGCGTTTTTTAGCCGAGACAGGTTGTTATTGTAGATAATGTTTGTATAATGATGATGATGATGAAAAAAATGTTCATTTGCCTTCTTTATAATATTTTAAAAGTTGAGATTTGTATTTGATCATTGTTTTTAGTTTAAAGTGATAATATGAGTGTTCAATAATTCATAAATAAATACATGTAAGTACTCATTGCTTTGATTATTTCTCAGACATACAAGTTATGAGATTCTCTTACTTCTGATGTAGGCTGACCCGGGGCCGTCGTGAAACAACTTTCTTCTCTTACGGGCCTGCTTCAGGAGAGGATAACGTCACGCAAGAGATCTGAGTACTGAACGAAACTTATCGAATAGTGGTATGCGTGCATCAAAAACAGTGCTAGAAATTTCCGTTTTAGGATGTTTTGTCGAGCAATTTGTGTCTTATACATTCAATAATTAAACACCCAAGGTTCGGTAAACGAGATTTTTTTTTTTAGTTTAACTTGATTTCAAATCCATGCTTGCCCCTTGATTTCAAATACATTTGATTCATGTTTTTTTATCAAAGATTTTAACTTGAAATATACATTTATGGCAGAGAAAGTCATACATTAAAATTACAGAACTTTAGTAGCAAAAAATAAAAATACAAAAATAATTAAAGAATTGAGGTTTATAGTTTAACTTGAAATGTAAATTTATGGCAGGATAAATTAAACGTTAAAATCACACAATTTTAGAAGTAAATAATTAAAGTTCCCTTTAAAAATAAGTATGTCATAATTTTAAATTTTAGGATTGTTATTACATAAACTCATAAATAAAAATATTATTTTTTTCAAACAATTAAAACAAAAATTCTATTTATCCATTAAAATTTCAAATTTCATAATGTATGATTAACTTAAAATACACATTCTTTTGATTATTACAACTAAAAAAGCATTTTTACGCTAGTAGTATGTACTTTCATATAATTTACAACAAATATGGCATTTAATATTAATATAATCGAATAAAAGTTAATCATACTTTATGAAATTTGAAATTTTAATTAATAAATAGAATTTTTTTTTTTTGTTTAAAAAAAAATATTTTTATTTACGAGTTTACGTAATAACAATAATGCTATTTATGATTTCAAATTAAGGCATATTTATTCTTAAAGGGAACTTTAATCATTTACTACTAAAATTGTGTAATTTTAATGTGTGATTTCTCCGGTCATAAATTTATATTTCAAGTTAAACTCCCAGAAAAATACCACAAATCCCAATTTTTAAAATTATTTATGCATTTTTATTTTTTGCTACTAAAGTTGTGTAATTTTAATATATGGTTTTCTCTGCTTTGAATGTATATTTCAAGTTAAAATCTTTGTTAAAAACTACGAATCAAATTTGATTTGATTGCATTTGAAATCAAGGGCCAAGTATAGATTTGAAATCAAGTTTAAAAAAAAAAAAAAAAAAAAACTTGTTTATTGAACCTTGGGTGTTTAATTATTGAATGTATAATTCAAACAGATCTAAAATAAGCCACAAATTGCTCAACAAAGTCATAAAACGGAAATTTCTAGCACTGTTTTGATGCACACATACAACTATTTGATAAATTTCGTTTGCTACTCAGATCTCTTGCGTGACGTCATCCTCTCCTGAACGCTCTTGAATCAGACCCATAAGAGAAAAAAGTTGTTTCGCGATGGCCCCGGCTGACCCTGCCAGTAGTTGATCAAATTTTTGAAATATTCCGCCATTTCAGGTGCAAATGAGTTTTATACGTAGACATAATATTTTTGTTTGAATGTTAGTGCACCTGTTGTCACGTTGTTGTCTGCTGCAAGAGAAGCCATTTTATGAAGTTTTTTTATTAGAAAGTCTAAATATTTAGTTTTTCTATTAGTTGGAGACAATTATGGTAAGTTAAAATAATCCATGTACATCTTGCTCATTTCAAATAATATTTTTATAAGAATTATTGTTAATCACAGACCAAGGATATTTTAAATATTAAATTTTAGATTTTCGATTGACTTTTTTCGCCTGTTCAACCACTAGGGAAATGTCAGTTGAAAAAAAACTATTTATAATTTTGTTGCTATTTAATTTCAGCGGATTTAATTTTTGGCCGTTATAGGACATTCATTAAGGGTTGTAACAATCATGTTAGTTTACTTCTAAAACTTAAAAGGAGGGGGGGAAAAAACATGGCACTGACTTTATTTGATCAACTACTGGCTGGGTCACCCTATCCAATCTCAAAACAGAATCATCAACATTCTCAGATTTTTTTAAATGTTAATAGTCTACTAATTTAGTGTCATTACAAAAAATTAGCTACAAAATAGCTGTATTAAACTCATAATCAAACATTTAACCTCTGTTGCAATGAAATACCTTATTTACTCTAGTATTTTCCACATTCTTTTCACCCTTTCTTCGGTTCTAAAAGTAAGGTGTGTGAAAACTACACAAGTTTAGTATTTTTTTTTTTTTTTTTTTTTTTTTGTTCCCCTCGAAGGCCATCTAATAAAAAGAGAAATCCAGATAAAAACAATATTTTAATAAATTAATAATTAAGATTTTAAAAAAATGTATAACAGTTTCAAAAGCTCATAGACAATTTTTGAATTGGGATAATATATATAAATATATATATATATAATATAATTTTCTGGAACATTCTAGAATAAAATAAGAAAAAAACTTTTATGCTTTGAAGCATAAAGCATGTTAGCATCTTTTACGAGATGTTTTTCCTAGATTCGTGGCTTTTAATAATTTTTCGTAATAGTTATTACTGTTTATGCTAATACCTAATAAGTGTTTCATTCACTACGAATCCTCCATTTGGCCTTTAACTGTATTCAACAAAACGCTCTACCACGAATAAAAAAAATTGCATATCACACTAACAGTGATATTGGTTTATCAGTTATAATTCCACCTGCCCACAGTTCTGTTGCAGCCAGGGCTGCGGAGTCGGAGTCGAGCCCATTTTTGAGCGAAAGAGTCGGGGTCGGAGTCGTCCATTTTCCTATCGACTCTGCAGCCCTGGTTGCAGCTGAAGAAAAGATATCGCTGGGGATTTTTTTTTTTTTGTAAATAGCCAAACTGAAATAAGGAAAATTGAGAATACATGCGGTTTTATTATCTATCTTGCCAAATTTTCTTTCAAAAGTATAGGATGCGTAAAATACGCGGTCCACAAATTAACCGAGTAAATAAGCTATTTCTCTTATTCATTATCCAGTTCTGAAAAAAAGTCAATGTATACCACAATCACACAGGAATGCAGCAAATGCCCTGATAACGTATCGTGTAAAAAAAAAAAAAAAAAATTGTCTTCAATAAGACATACAATCACAAGTTTTTTTTTTTTTTTTTTTTTTTAAGTGTATCCACCTCTAATTTAATCTACGTTGCCAGTAGAGTTAGAATGTCTTTATAAATAAGAGAATGGCGACATACGGACATGGCGCATGCTCAAATTTGAATTTTTGTTTAAACTATGAATACTTGACCATGCAAGTTCAATTGGACTTCGAAACAAATACTAACTTGGCGATAATGGCAGGCTGTCGAAAATGTTCTCCCCCAATCAAATAACTTTACTACTCGCTTATCTCCATTCTCTTATTTATAAAGGTACCCTAATTGTCAGCACAGTCCGCGTTTGTCAGGCAGTAGACGATCATATGTTAAAATGTTTTACACACCCCTAGTTATTTTATTTATTTTTTTTTTTAAGAAAAATTATGCATCGTATGATGGTTATTTTTTACTTAAGGCGGTTCTCAAAAATTATTTTCCCCGCTCAACAACAAAAAAGTTTCTGACTCATTTTGAAACATAAAAGCATAATACTTGCAGGTATGATTATTGAATTGATTTGCAATCGAACAGATTTTTTTCAACCAATTGTTTTCCCAGAATGGCAGGGTTTTTTTTCCTTCTATGCGCTGTCGCGTCTGGAAATCCTGTTCAAGACGCTATAGAGGTCTGCGGCCGGAATTTCCAGGTCCAGCCCGAACGAAAGCTATCTTGGCCCGGCCCGTGGGAAAATTAATTAAATCAGGCCCGGTACGGCCCGACTCAATTTCTACAAAAAAATTCAGATTTTTCTTAACATACAATTAAGATTCTTTTAAATAATACTCATTCATATTTATTGGATAGTTTTACAGTAATGATTACTTAGTCTTAGACGTTTCAACATTCAAATAAGGATTCTTTTAAAAATTAATGTCGTTTAGAATAAAAGGAAAAAAGGAGGCTTTAAAAACAATTTTTGAAGCTGTATAATAAAAAGTAGATTTGTGAAAATATTTCTTTGTCATTTATTAAGTCTTTTCCCAAATCCAAAGGAGCTACTTTCTGACACATTTCTGAATTCATTACTTTTCGGAAACTCATAAGATTGGCAGATGTTCTTATTCAGAAACTATGTAATCGAAGGGCGTTATCCATTTTTTGATAAAGTCAATATAGCTTTGAGAAAATACTGTCAAAGTTAGCGGTTTTAATCAAATATCCGGAAGCGATTGTACGGGAAAGGGGAAAAACCTGTAGTCATGTGACAAGAATATATTTCATCTCAATAAGTAATTTATTTATCAAAAATGGAAAACGCCATTCGATTCCAAATCCCTTCAATAGTCTGACCTGTCATTTTTATGCCTTTACAGTTAAAAGTTAGTCAGAAAGTTTCGCGTTGTTGAGCAGTAAATTTGAGAACCACCTTAAGGTATATTTCCAAAGATTCCGTTAATAGAAGTTCATTATCGCTATTAATATTTTTACAAAACATATTGCCTGCCCGACACATCCTGAGAACAATTAAGTCCAATTCCGTCCTAGCTTGAGCCCCACCAGTGGCCGAGAGGTTTTGCCCTCGAAGCTGGTAGACGGGAGGAGCTGGGTCGAACCCAATCGCGCCCGTTCGTCTAATCGTTCAGAGTTTTCTTCGAACCTTGGATTTCCATGCGTAAATACGGGTTAGGTTCCCTTAGAAAGACCCCCACGAGGGCACTCCCACTTGGGCCTATATCCCTCGAGTAGATAATCGGCCGTCAAAAATCAACCAACCGTTCTGGCTCAACTATGTATAAAAAAAAAAAAAAAAAAAAAAAAAAAATGCAAACCTGATCTCGGTCCGGCACGAGTCTGCTGAAAAAAATTAAGTCATGGATTAGACACCATGTAACTGTCCGATGCCGATCTTTACGCTAGGCATTTTACATTTCTGTATTGATGTTATTATGTATTGATGTTATATTCTGTATTGATCCGCCTAATTTTTTATCGGGCCGGGCCGGCCCGTTGAAAAAATCGTCCTAATTCTGCCGGCCCGTTTGAAAGTTCACCTTCATTTTGTCGGGCCGGTTCTGTGTAGATCTCTACACGCTAACTTTGACAGCATTTTCTGAAAAAAATTTTTCCTTTACCGAAAAATACAGTTTGATTACATAGTTTCTGAATAAGACCACTTACCAGTTTGATATGTTTGCGGATAAAAATGAACTAAAAGTGTGTCAAAAAGTAGCCAGTTTGGATTTGACAACAGCCCTAAAAAGAAGATAGGACCCAGAACCACTAATGTCTCGATTCGCGTCTTTCGCACGAACTTCAAATTTCCAATATACAGCAAGCACAATACAACGGTATGTTATTTTTAATATTTTGTTGCAATACAGTGGAAACCGCTTACAACGAAGTTGAGGGATGTGTAAAAATTATTTGTTATATACGCGACCTTCGTTACAACCGATTTCTTTATATCATAAACAAATTAATCGGATTTCTTCACCTTTTCGCGACTAACATCAAGTATACATTTCTTAGTATCTTGGTACCACTTTTTTATGAATGGAAATTTTTATATTTAATCGCTGAAAATGTGATTAAATAGAGCAAAGATTTCTGTTCGAAAATACTGGTGTTCAAATTGAAGGATCTTGCACACCCTACAATACGCATGTCGTTGTTGCGAAGAGGCTAATGGGGCGGTAGTCAAATGTATATATGGTTTAGAAAAATATATAATAAGAACAACTATCTAATTTCAATAATATTAAAAGCTACACACCTTTATTTTTTGAACTAAATTTTATTGCTACGATTGATAAAAAATCTTTCAGTTAAATTTGTTTTTTAGAATATTTTGTATGGCATTTGAAGCTAATATTTCAATACCAGTTAAAGTTATTGTTGGAAGAACTCTTGATGTAATAGCCCTATATTTTAGGTTTGTTCAATCACGATATGATTTGAAATTTTATTTTCTACAATAATTTCTTCACAAGATTCAACTGCATTTTGAAATCTTATTCCATCGGCTATTTTGATGTCGTTATTTTAATCTTCAGCTCAGATTGATTCATTCAATTTTCAAATATATTTCCAAAGATATGTCTTTTTAGGGTATATTTTTAGTGTCAAACTTCATTATACACTATATTCAAATTTTGTAGTATTCCTTATAGACGGGTTTTAAAATATTGAAATTTACAGGGATTTTTTAAAAAGTTCGATTTATTCGACACTAATTATCAGGGATTTACTGTATAACTGAAATAAAGGTAATTTTTAACCCTTTTTCTACGTAATTATGAATCAAGAAATTGCTCCAGCTCAATAATTATATTCCTTAATGTCTGAGGATAAATTAAAGGGGTTATAAAATAATAAAATAAAATTTAGATAAGTTTTTTAATTAAAACTAATTTAATAAGTCTGTAGTTATCGCCCTTTTTATAAAATATTTACAAAAATAATTTGATTATTTAACAAAAATACTTTTATGGAAATCTCACAATTTTTTTTTTATAAAAACAGTGTAAATAAATGTATTGTGATCCTACCCGTGAGAAGTGTTTTGTAGTTGCAAATTTTTTCATATAACATTTTCTAATAAGAGAAAAACTACACCTATGTAAATGGTTGAGAAATTTACCACATTAAAAAAAGTGCTTTATTTAGCTTCGAATGATTTGCTGTGCTTTCTAAATATGATCGAGAAATGTATTTTGTATGAAAATTAAAATATAGTTTTATTAATAGACGAGTTAAATAAATTTTATGTAAAATTTTCTCTATTGGTACTTAAAAGTACCATCAGTGCATAAAGGGTTAATTTCTATAATAAGTTATACGAAAAATAAAATTTAAATTTGAAGTTTCAGAACTTTTATATTTGTTATGAACTGTAACGTTTTTTCCTAAAAATAATTTAACTTCAAATAGACTAAGAAAAGAAAGATAGATCGTATAGATTTTAGTAAGCATTGCGTCATGAAATTAAAAAAAAATTAATAATAATAATTAATAATTTTGGCTTTATTGTAATTATTTAAATTCAAACACTAAAATTTTCTACAGAAGACAGAGTCATAGCAGAAGGCTGGCCTGACCTAACAATTACAAATTCCTTCACCCTACCACGAATATCACAATGGTCCGTATCAGACATACACAGTGGCTCAGACCATAAATACATACACTTTTCTTACATGACCTCTCCACTCTACACGCAACGTAGACGCTACAACACAACTCGCGGAAACCTTCGCAAATTTAACAACGTCATCAAAAGTCATAAGTCATCCCTTTCAGCACAACTCGAAGGGGTGCACAGCGAAGACACACTCAACTCTTTCACATCTAATTTAATCGAAACCATGCAGACTGCGGCGAAGGCTTCCTTTCGACTGAAAACAGTCCAAAAATCACACACTTTCTCATTCTGGAACAAGGATCTTAGAAAGCGGAGGAACCAGCTGACAGCCCTCAGACGCAAGATTAAAACATTGCGCCTGCTCAATCCTATCCCCCCTGAAGTAAAGACCCTTGCAGCACGTCGTACGAGACTTAAAGCAGTTTACAAACGTGAGATTCTGGCGGCGAGACGGGCGGCGTGGAAGAAATTCTGCAGCAACAATGAGAACCCTTTCGGCATCACTCAAAAATTTCTGACCGGCAAGTTCTTCACTCCGGATGAAATACGTCTAGAAAGACCAACTCACCAAACCTCGCGACAAAATAACCTGGAATTCCTGACACACACTCTCTTTGGCCCCTCGGCTTATCCCCAACAAGACAACCAGGATATCCTTTTCACAGCACACGAAGACAAACGCTTCACAAAGGCAGAAGTAAAAACAGCACTATACACATTGAATGACAAGAAGGCCCCAGGGCCGGATTCAATTGACTTTCGGATACTAAAACTCACTCACAAACAACTTCCACACATATTCACGCGCTGGGCTAACCTCTGCCTCACCATGAGGTACTTTCCTTTAGTACTCAGGCAGGGAGAGGTAGTTTACTTTCTGAAGCAAGGCAAGTCTCCTTCCGAACCCAAGTCATACAGACCCATCTGCCTTCTTCCCACTCTGGGAAAGCTTCTGGAAAAACTTCTGGTTATGCGGTTGACACACTTCTTGGAGTCAAACAACCTTCTCCACCCCAGACAATTCGGGTTCCGCGAGGGCCACTCATGCGAGCTCGCACTTCATGCCATAATGACTGCCTGTACTGAAAGCATAGCCCAAGGCAACGCAACATCACTCGTTTCACTAGACATACAAGGCGCATTCGACAACGTAGAATGGCGAGACATTCTCTTACAACTACAAGCACTCAACTGTCCGGGGAACATAGCTGGTCTCATCGGCTCCTACCTCTCACAGAGGAGCGTCCTGATTAACTGGGGTGCTGGCACATCTACCCACAGATTACAGAAGGGTTGCCCCCAGGGCTCGTGCCTTGGCCCAATCCTCTGGTTGCTTGTAGCAAATGTGCTACTAACAGAACTAAATCGGCTGGGATTTAAACTATTTGCCTTCGCCGATGATTTCAGCTTCATTTTCTCCGGTCGTTACAGACGTCATCTGGAGGAACAATTTGCCGTAGCTCTTCCTATTTTCTGCCGGCTCCTGGATTTACTGCACCTCACACTCTCACCACAAAAGTCTCAAGCACTAGTATTCACCAAACCACACAGATATGATCCAAAACGCCCTCCAGTGATGAGGATCAATAATGTCTCCATTCGACACGTACAATTCATAAAACTCCTAGGTATAACCATTGACGCAAATCTTAACTGGATCCCACACATTAACGACCTAAAACTTAAATTGACATCATATCATAATAATTCATTAAGACTAACTTCTAAATTGGGAGGGGTAGACAACAAAACACTGAAGATCTGGTACCTAACAATAATCGAAAGAATAATACTTTACGGGGCCTGTATCTGGGGGGGGGGTAATTTATCATCCATAGCACAACCTAAACTAAAATCAATACAACGCACTTTTCTCCTACAAATTTCAAGAGGCTACCGCACAATCTCCACAGATGCACTACATATACTTACAGGTATTCCACCCATCACACTTCAACTAGAATATGAACACGCCAAATCCTCAATCCTACAGCTAAAACGTGACACAGTAATAGATTCTCTTTTTCCAAACACAACATTGCAATACAAAGTCAGGAGCTGGCAGCTCCGCCCCGCTGAGGAGACTTCACATTTTCAAGTAAACACAACACGCAACAGCTACACACCTGCCCTTAGCACCACACTCTTCACTGATGGTTCAGGCACAGAGACTGGCGTGGGCGCAGCCTATTGCGTCACGGAGGGCACGGTGGTGGTCCATCAGTGGTCTGCAAGGCTAGATGATAATAACTCCGTATTCCAAGCGGAGCTGTTCGCAATACTAAACGCATTAGAGTGGGTGGAATCCCACTCTAGCAATAGTATTATCATCTACAGTGACTGCCTCTCTGGCCTGCAGGCAATACAGGCACACAGGACAAAACATCCTCTAGTACTGCAAATCAAACTAAAACTTAAGAATCTCCTACATCGTATCTCACTAGGTCACGTCTCGGCTCACAAAGGTATCTTTGGCAATGAACTAGCAGACAACCTAGCGAAGAAGGCCACACAGAAAGAAACAATAGACACACACCTCCCAGTGCCCCAGTCATACGTCAAAAGGGTCCTTAGAGCAAGGATACTGACGCGATGGCAGGAGCACTGGGATACTTCAAAAAAGGGCAGGCACACATATAAGCTAATTCCTAAAGTTTCTCTCACACTATATAACTTAACACCCTACACCACTAGCTTCTTAACAGGACATGGCCCTTTCATGGCATATCTGGACCGCTTCAAAATAAGATCCACTGCCACTTGCGTCTGCGGTGAAGATGGCACTATAAGTCACCCGTACTACAGTTGTACTCTCACGCAACGCTGGCACTTGAGGCGTCCAGACATACTGCCAGTCAACTGGCTCCAAAACGTCCTTTCCCGCACCCTCCTACTCAACAAATTAAAACACATTCACAATTTCCTTACATACTTAACAAACTTAACTTAAGCCCTGGTTCTGCTCATCCAGTCTCACTGTCACCATATCAATCTTCAAACAGCACCAGAATCCAGTCCTCTTTGTAGGCTCCAATTAAATTCTCTTACTCATCAATGTGCGGTTTACTACGATCGCAAGAGCCTCTGCTCGTGCTTCTGACCATTCTATCAAGAGATACATCTCCAATGGACGCTTGAGTATCTGCTCGTGCCATCTTACTTGTGCCACACAAAACATTACATCTCCAATGGACGCTGAGTATTTGCTCGTGCCATCTTATTTGTGCCACGCAAATCATTACATCTCCAATGGACGCTTGAGTATTTGCTCGTGCCATCTTACTTGTGCCACGCATTCCATTCTTTTCCCTTCCTGCCGCCCCTTGTCGCGAGAGGGGTTCCTACCCCGGCGGCCAGGATCAGTGATGTTTATTATTATTATTATTATTATTTATTTTATTTTATTTTTACTTTAAATGTTCTCATACTCCCGCCCTCTGTCGCGAGTAGGCGTTTTCCTGGCGGGAAGGCATTCGTCTAATTTTTGTAATCCCACTTTGTCCTTTTTAAAATAAATTCTGGGTTCTGTGGTCGGTGGTGCATAGACGCCCTTAGCGGGTGAGCGTCGCCCCTTGAGCATTTTGTGTTTGTCCGTTTGCATACGGCCGGACAGGGCTGTACTCACTAACGAGCCTCAACGTGTCGGGGAACATACCGGGAGAGACGTTAAGCTCTAAGGGGCAGGCCTAGCCGGCCCTGAGCAGTCTCTCTTAGGCTGCCTAACTCATATATGTGTCATTTTCAAAATCTGTCCATGTTTTGGAATAACAAAATCAAGTTTTTAGAAATAATCAGAAAGTTTTAATGTTTTGTAAATAATTACCTTACCTCATAAACATTAATATACAAGCATCAGCAGAGACCAAATTACTAATTTAACATTTTAAAACTAATTTTTAAATTTTAATTAACTTGGTTAATGAGATAAGTGAGCACGGTCATGACAAATTAAGCAAAATACTTTTATTTTTCCCCAGGCATAAATGGCAGCCATTATATCTTCTGGCCCATACAATGATTTTCTATTTCTTATATAATAAAAGCAGATTAATAAATAAAAGTTCATTTAATTATCAATTAGAAGTGGGTACGGTAATGACGTACGAAAGAATACTCACCAAAAACATTCAAAGTCTTTGCTTGTTTTATTGCAACTATAAAATTATTTATTCTATTCACCTAAACCTGATAACAAGTTGACTTTTAAGGAGTATTTTTGCCTTGGTAAAAAGGCATGTGCTGCCCTCTAAAAAATCCCATATGAACTTTTTGTCAGAAGCATGGGAATGACACTCTTTAAGACACGGTTTAGAATAATTATTAAAAATTACAGATAAGTTTAATTAATGAAAATAAATATATCTTTAATTAGTAGCTTCTTAATAAATAAAAGTGTATTAAAAAAAATATAACCATCTGTTTTAAATAGAACTTAGCCAAATCTTTTACTAATAAATTGCTTGTTGGGACAACCTACGGTAATGACATTTTGACTACCAAACAATATATTTCTTATTTTAATTTTTTTTTCATAAATAATAATATATCTGTCATGATAGTTAAAATGCAATAATTTAAATTTTGATATTTAACTATTTTTTAGTGCAAATGTGAAAGGACAGTAAAACACGACACTTTTTGAAAATCACCCATTATATGAAATTATATGAAAAATCAAAATTTCAATAATTCGGTATCCAATTAAAGAATGATGATATTCTCTAGCCAGATTTTGTGCCTTTTTTAGGTGCGTTCGTAATTATATAAATACGTAGCGCCTATAGTCGTCGTTCAGTCCGTCTGTCCGCATATAACAGAGCAAAAACTACCCAACCGAATGGTCTGAAATTTAAAATATATAATTGTTGCAAAATTTTATAAAAATCTGATGTATAGTTTAATTACAGGGACAGTCAAAAGTTTTCCGTAACATTGCGGCCAATGGGAATAAATTATTGCAAATGCATTTTAATGATGTTACAGCCTTTCGAACAGAATGAAATTGATATGCACCTATGAAGTGCACTAAAATATACATTCAGTACAATATGCGGTGCAAAAAATATGTATAAAACTAGTTATAATACGAACGCACCTCATTTGCCACGTTTGACGAGCAATTTCCAACTTTTTTTTTTTTTTTTTTTTTTTTCGCCCCACCAGTGGCCGAGAGGTTCTGCTCTCGAAGCTGGTAGACGGGAAGTGCTGGGTTCGAACCCAATCGCGCCCGTCGGCCTAATCGTTCGGAGTTTTCGTGGTTTTCTTCGAACCTTGGATTTTCAAGCGTTAATACGGGTTAGGTTCCCTTAGAAAGACCCCCACGAAGGGCACTCCCCCCCTTAGGGCCTATATCCCTCGTGTTGATAATTGGCCGTCATAAACACAAACAAACAAACTTTTTTTTCTTTCTCCCTTTGACAACCGCCTCTCTTTATATATGCGCTTTCTGCACAAGCTGCCGGACCCGCTCCAATGGCAAAGCCCACGGAGCCAGATTTACGCGGTGGGGTACGTTACCATTTGAATTGTTACCATGAAAATTACCATTTTCATTTGACAAGTATGGATCAACAATTTGGCTTCAAAAACTCCAGGCTATCCCAATTAGATCGGGCAGCGGTGGTCAAGTTGGCAGAGCGTTGCACTCGTAGCTGTTGGTCGCAGGACCCGGGGCTAACTGCCGGCTAAAATTCCGTCATGTACGCTAATGACGCCTGGAGCATGTAAAATCCGTCGTGGGTGCAAAGCTGCAAAGTCCTCCAAGTTACCTGTGAATTATACCTCTGGAGGTGCCTTGCCAAGTGAAGGTCTCCTCATCTAATCAAGGTTCTAAATTACGAGATCAACTTGAGTAGCAATGTGCAGGTGCCAAACAACAGGATATAACGTTAAGTAACCGGCAAAACAAAATTGCTCAAACGAGCAGTAGGCACTGCAGATAGGATTAAGGCTACTATTATAGGAGTTCTAGATAGGATGACGTTCGAGGCAATGACGTCAGGTTTATTGCCGCCACGCGGAAATTAGGCGCCCGATACCAGGTATCGAACCCGTTCATCTGGGGCAACCCGGCAGGTAGAGATCTGGTCATCGGTTAGAAAGAAAGAAATCCTCTATATTGTACACGAGATTAAATTATGTGTTGATTCACTTAATAGCAGAATAAACTTCTAGATATTAATAATACAGATTTAGTTGAATAATATTGGAATATTCAATCTATTGCCCTAAAAAATAATCGAATATTATTAGTTCTAAAGTTATAAAAATTTTAGTGTTTGAACTTAAATACAATAAAACCAAATTAATTAATTTTATTTTTTTAATTCCATGACGCAATGTTTACTAAAATCTATACGATCTGCCGTTCTTTTTCTTTTTTTTATACTGATGTGTTTGGATGGCATTTTTGAGAGATCCTTTTAGTGAAATTTTTATCGTAGAGTTGACAATTTAAGATTCTTGTCAATAAGTAATCAACATTTTAGTTATGTTAAATTTTTAACCTTAATTTTTGTAATCTCAAATCTGTCACCCCGACATATCGCTATAATTTTGAAACCTTCATTTTCATTACACAACATACTACTTATATAATTATTTAAGTCTTGATATTAGATAAGTTTTACGTAATAAATTTTGCGAGACAGGTAATCCGGAACTATTGAAATTATGAGAATTTTTGTTGAATTTCCGTTCACAATAAAATTTATAGTGAAGGATGTCTCTATTCTTATATCCGACATTTTTGGTAACATGGGAAAAGTGCGCACATACTTGTATACGTCTTGCTAATATCCGTTTTCCGGTATTTGACACTCATAGCTAATTTTGTAATTAACGAAACTGATTATTCTAAATTTTGGGGCTCGAAAGAGGTAAGTTTTTTTAAGCCGTATCGTGATATATAATTTTTGGAGAAACATTTATTCATTTCTTTTACTTATTTCAGTTTTGATACTATAAAGAACTCCAAAATATAATCAATTAAATAATATTGAAACTGCTGCTTCTGATTTTATGAGCTTAAAGGAGTATTTTCTTTAACCCTTTAGTGCGCAGCTTTGCATATATGCAAAAACAGTGTTTTGAATTTAATATATTTTTTTATTAGTATATACCTAATTCACACCGGAAAATTAAAATAGCAATATCTGCTTTAATTAATAACAGACATTCCCTATTTAAAAAAAGCGAAATTAACCATTGAAAGTTTCTGGGGTGTTCTCTGAGTCATAAATTGGGGTTCTCTGAGCTACATAATTTCTAGATCGTATTCTATCATGGGAATTAAAGGGTTAAATGTTAAGTTTTATAAAATAAATAATTATATAAAATAAGGTATTTAAAGACATACTTCTTAAAAAATTTACTAATTTGCAATATTTTAGCGTAAAATAACCACACGACAATGACTTTTACTTGTATTGCAGATGTGCAACAGAAGAAAAGATTGACGTATTATATGAAAAATGTATCTCTGATTTTTTTTTTTCATTATTTTTCCTGTGTAATAAACCTTTCAGAGAATCATATATAATTTTTTCGAAATAAAATAAAAAATCGCGCATTTAAGGGTTAAGTTATATTCCAATTAGCAGATGTTTTAGAAAATGTGTTTTTAAAATGAGTCGAGTTCTATTAACATGAAGAATTCCAAACTCATTCATGATTTTTTTTTTTTATGTTATTTAACCTAAGTAATAATGCACAAAAAATATTTTAAATATTTCCTCATGCTGTTATATAGATCATTATATGCGACTAATAAAATCGTAGAATCTTTGGGGATCAGACAATTAATGTAAACGTTTTTATTTGTACTACAATGCAAGTAAACATGTACAGTGAATAAATAAATAAACTTGCATTCGACTTCTTGAAAATTTAAATGAACATAAGATAATTCGTAATGTAACAGAACTGACGATTTATCAACCATCAAAAATTAATTTGCACAGATATATTTGCGTGGTAGTACAAAAATTAATACTTTTTAAATTTCCATGTGTATTCTTAATTTAATTAAATAAACAGAATTAATGAAATTCTTTTAATGAAAATTTTGTTAATTTAATCCTTTTCTTTTCATTTTAATCTTATTTTTTTTAACATATATTTTCTTCAGAATGATATTATTTGCATTATCCAATTTCGAGCCCACCTAATAATTAAATAAAAAAAATTATAATATTTGTTAATATAGATTTTTACTGCATTGAAATGTAATGTAAAAAGCAGCTTTCTTATTCCATTCTTCTTGCTATAAAATTGGTTTTACAGGTGTCCGTGAATCAGAGGCGGATCCAGCCTCCATTTAGAAGGGGGGGGGGGAGTCATGTCTCTCTTTTTAGAAGGGATGGATGATGACATCTGTACATAAGCAGTTTTTATTTCTTAAGTTTGTCCACCACTCCAAACTGGCTATTTTGTAACACTTTAATGAAGTTATTTTCATTCGCAAATGTTTAAAAGTTATGGGTATATTCGTAAATGTATGAAATTTGCAAGTTGTATTCATTAATACTAAGAAATTGAACGAAGTTTCTCATTTTCTTATAAGGATCTTTTAGAAAATGTTATCAAAGCTGACATTTTAAACCGATTTTCAGGATTCAATAGTCACTAAAAAAAGATCATCAGCAAGCAATTAATTATAATTGAAGTTGTATCACATTTACAAGAAAATGAAAAATGTTGTTACACGCTTAACCCCTTCACGACGAGCATCTTTTACAGAATTTTTAATCTTTTATCACCGGTTTTTCAAAACAAAAATTTTTGCCTAATTTAATCGAGAAAATGCCCTGATTAAATAAGGCAAAATTTACAATAAAAAATAACTGGCGGGAATAATCAAGGATTTGGAGCAACTCATGCGGCACGTATACGTGAAGTCCTTCCCCAAGGGGTTAAAAGCAATGCCTGTAAATTTCTCGCATTTATGTTTTAAATGAAAAAAACATTTTCATTGTAGGGGTGATTCTTGATGGGATGATTTTCTCCTTTTTAAAAACACGGTTAATGTGTATAACCTTTTTTTTTTTTAATGTACTATTGTATAAAAACTGTCTTCGTTCAGGGTGGGTGGGGGGTCACGACCTCCGTGACTTACTTGGATCCGCCCTTGCTGTGAATAAAAAGTGTCGTGCACTGATCCGGTATAGCAATTTAACTTATATAGCCTGAACTAGAAATTTTAGAACTGATATAAATTTATGTCGAACTTATTCCAGAGATGACATCGTAAGATTTTTTTACCAAAACAAAGGTATAAATGGGATTACTCGTTAGTCAGCTGAGTTAATTAAATAACAAACATATTGCTTGTGAAGCGAGAAACTGTACTTTCCATTTAATTAATAAAACATTGTTTACTTAAATAAGGTTCGAGATATTAATGTATTCCAAATTTTCAATACCAGTCTGAAACACAAGTGAATTATTTACATTATAATAGTGAATTACATTTATAGTTATCCTAAACATTTATTCGCTATGATTCAACACATTTCAGAAATATAAATGTAATTTTACTCATAGAATGCAATATTATAAATAACATTAAAGAAATAAATTTCACGAAAAATTATTTTTAGAAACCTATTCGATATTGTTTCCTAATTTCAATGCATATATCAAAATTTGATGAAATAATAGTCATTTCAATAAACTTTATAAGTCTTTTTAAACAGAACATAGCTAAAGGGTTACATCAGAATTTAAAATAATAATAGCCAAGTGATATTAATTAGACAAATTTTTGTTTGTTTATTTATCCATCTTTTATAAAATCATCAGCCAAAACATACATTAATTTTTATAATGTTTTTCTTTAAATCGGGAACTGCGAAATGGTGACGGGTAAGTTTGTATGATTTAATAGCCATATACGGCATGTTTCCTATTGGAGATGCTGTATGCTATGCGTAGATTTATAGTTTTTTTACAGAAATACTTTTACAGAATAATTCCAATGCATTGGCATCTATTTTTGGGGATTGTTTGAAACATGAGGTTTCGAATGACATAATATTATTTCAAAATCAACAAACATTATTGGAGTATTCATTGCGAGCATGTTCCTTATTAAAAAAATATGAGTAACATTATTAGTTTTTTACATGGTTACACAAAAGAATTCCGTTACATTACCACCTATAGTTGATGATTGTTGGAAGTGTGTTCTAATGGTGTTATTAGTTTTTTAACTCAAGGAAATTTTAACATGGGATTTAAAAAATAAGTACCATTTTAGTTTGTCTACCTGCTTGTCATTCGTCTGTGTTCCAGAAAGACAGCGGGTAGCTCCTAAAGTTCACAAATAATCACCAATCTTGGAGATATTAGCAAAATATCGTAAAATTTAACGCAAAAAGAAAACAAATAACAATATCAATTTAATGCTAACTCGAGACTATGACGACATTCCTATTCAAATGTTATATTACCATAAACCTGTTATATTTGTCCGAAGAATCGTCTATGACTGGTGCAATTGAGCCCCAACAAGTTAAAATTTTCTATTATTAAATATCCAGAATAATATCTGAAGCATAATTAACAGCAAAAGTTACAACGTCATTTTTAAATTTTCTAACATTTCTCTTTACCCAAATACAATCTTTAGGCAGGATATTAAATAAATTATCATTAATTATTATTATAATTGTTCTGCATTTTACTTTTTTCTGAAATAACACATTTTATGCTGAAATACTTTGCTAATTATTATTTTTTATTCTCATTATTAAATTATTAGGTAAAAGCATTCTCTTAGTTAAAAAAAAAAAAAAAAGTTTAAGCTGTGATGGAGCCTGATTTCTCTATCACCCTCAATAATTCTGAACTATGGAATACAGAAGGTATTAACTTAACAAATATATCAAGCATGTTTGTTCCTATGTTCAAGACGAAAAATCGTACTACGTCAAACAGTGTTATATCAATGATTTATCCAGTGATAGTTACTGAAATGGTTTTGTCCATCCTATGTTTAGTTTTGTCTATAATAGTGTACAGCATACTGCCAGAATTTAAAAATGTGCATGGTAAAAACTTAATGTCGCTATCATCTTGTCTTTTAACAACATACCTATTTCTGTGCCTAGATCTGGCTCTGCGTCTGCACATATCATACGCTTTTTGCTTCACCATCGCTGTAGTTATTCACGTTTCATTTCTAGCTACTTTCTTCTGGACCAACGTCATGGCTTTTGATATATGGCGTAATATGACAAGCATGAAGCGGAAAAACTTCGAAAGAAAAAGAGAATCCAACAAATATATGAAATATTCTATTTATGCATGGACAACTACAGTGTTAACAGCTCTGCCAGCTGTAATTTTAGAAAGCACGGACTTGGTATCTGTGCAGTACCGACCTCAGTTTGGTGTGAAACGGTGTTGGTTAAGTGGAGCAAAAGCTTTCACTTATTATTTTCATATCCCCGTTGGTGTTATTCTACTTGGAAACCTTATTATGTTCTCTTCAACGATCAGACAACTGTGGTTAATTAAAAAAATGACTGCGATACTACAAGTTAAGCAACAGCAAAAAAAGTAAGTACTCAGTTTTTTTTTTCCCTAGTAGTACAAATATTTGTGTAATACTATTTTCATTAATAAAATAAACTTTTTTGTATTCCAGCAGAGCAAATTGCATATATGTAATATAGAGTTTCAAAAAATAAGATGAGGATACTTTAATCCTTAAATGTATAGTGATGCAAATTTGCATCATTTTTTATTTAACTTTTAATAAATAAATCAGTTTCTTCGCTATCGCTACATTTATATAGAAATATTAATCCTGTAAAATCCACATAAATATGTTGCTAAATAAACTTTAAAATCTATCTTAAAATTTCTGGTGTCTAATCCTTAATATAAGAATAAAAAACACAGTTCTAAAAGAATGATTCATGCATGTAAGAGTTAAGAGATTGTAAAACATCCAAGAACAAACAGATTTTTTTTATATAGAAAATAAGTGTTTCAATTCATTTATTCAGCCGAAACTACAGGGTGTCTTACTGCCAGTGTTGAATGCAAACGCTTTTCTCCGGGGTGATTCCTGCAGCTCCAGGGAGGAACACCATAGAGTTCCGGGGAGGGGATTGCACTTTTAGCACTTTGCGGTCGTATGTCTATTCTCAGCCATCACTACAAAGAAGCATAGTGATCTTATATTATGTTAAGTTGACAAGTTTCGGAGATACGTACCAGTCGTGGAAAAAAAAAAGTAAACACCCCCGACTAACTCCTCAACAAATTATCGTAGAAGAAAGTTACTGGTACCGAACGATTGGATATAAAGTCTACTTTTAAATGATGTATATAAAATTTTCTTAGGGAGCCATTTACTTATTAAAACGAACCATAACTTTGTTTTTTTTTTTCAATAGCAGTACACAATTGTGACAGCACAAATGAACGCTACACGCTTCAATTAGCCTAAAAACAAATTTTTATGCAATTCGTACCATAAGTTTCCGATAAATTAATTATTTTAAAACGAGCGTATTTTAAGGGCTGTATCCAAATTTAAGTTCCGTACTCGATTGTTAACCGAGAGAGCCGCCTTCTTGATCAAGGCACCTTAACACTAGAACGGCGGGAATTTTTACTCAAGATTTAAAAGAAATATTTCACATCAGAATTTTTACTTAAAAATATTTAACTTATTTATTTAAGTTATTTTTGTGCAGCTTATATTAATCTTATACTACAAAAAAATTTCTGGTTCGAATCGAACTGTATTCATTCAGAAAGGGTCAAAATGACCCCTCGCCGCCATTCTAGTGTTAAGCACTACTCAAGCAGTCAATGAAGCCTGCTAGATTACACAACAGCAGAAGAAATTTCAAAATATCTAGTCACTTCTATCACAGACGGCTCCATAAAACATCCTTTTGCCGTTTTTTAAGCATAATTTGAAAACTACTTGGAAGAAAATTGTGAAATTTTGGATTTCCATAAAGCAGGACTTAATAAAACTAAATCCATCAAAAAAACTGTAGGTTGCAATTCATAATTTTTTCGAATATTAATTTCATAATTCATATCATAAAATTATAAAAATTGCAAATTCAACGTATTTATGTTTGGGTATATTAATATTATTGCTACACAAAAAATTAGCACATTAGGAACATAATTTCAGGAGATATAAATAAAAATATGAAAATGTAATTTAACATTAGAAGCACTAAATTTTGAATGTTTATAATTCAAAATCTTATCGTTCAAAGGACTTTAAATTTGGTGTCTAGGCATAGTTTTAACCGAAGATTTAAAATATCTGGTTAAAATTAGGTATTGCTATTGAAAGAAATGAAGTTCGGATTCGTTTTAATATGCAGATGGCCCCCTAAGCTAATTTTATATACATCATTTAAAAGTAGACTTTATTTCCAATCGTTCGGTACCAGTAACTTTCGTCTACGATAATTTGTTGAGGAGTTAGTAGGGGGTGTTTACTTTTTTTTTCACGACTGTGCAATTCGGAATAATATTTTACAAATTGCGTTTAAGTGTCATTAGGCATTTTCGCTTCTTAAAATATATATTTTTTAATAATACTCTAAAATGACAAAAAGAAAGTTACCGAAAGAAGTGTACCGTGAAATTGAAAGTAGTTTAAAAAAGATAAGGCATAAGATGTTATGAGTAAAGATTGTTCTGTATGTTCAAACAGAAAAATTAAGGGCTACATACTGGAGACTGCTTTGAAAGATACCACACGATGGAGAACTATAAAATATATTTTTAAAATAAAATTAAAACATATGATTGTGTTACACATATCTAAAGCTATTAATAAATTTCGCTTTTCCTTCATAATCTTACATATTATGTATTACTATTCGTTGAAAGAAAATTAATTCCGATCAGCATGACACCCATGTATAAACTCAATACGACAGCAAAGGGCTAGGCCATTAATAAGCATAAAATCCCAAATCTTTCGAAGAGGGGCATTTCGGTTTCTCTGGGGGATGCCCCTCCGCGAACCAGCCCCTTAATTTAACACTATTTACTGCAAGCCAAACCCGAATTCGTAGCCATAACTTTAACCCTTAAATGCCGGGTGTTGCTTTTCGGCAACATACCCAATTTAGGCTCTAAAATACTATTAGACTAATATTGAAGCTATAATACCTAATGTTGCCAATAAAACACATTCTGAAAATATTATTAAATCTATTTTCAACATGTAGATGGCAACACTTGTGCTGTTTAAGAATAAAGATACATTTACTTAAAGGTATATATAAATATTATACAGACATACAAACAATAAACCGAACTGAAGTGTTGAATGCAGGCGTTATTTATGTGTGTATGTGTGTTTTAATATATATATTGTAGTATGAGTGTATTATTATAATACATTTACTTTTTCAATTGTTGCTACTTGTTCTTTTTGTTTTGTTTGGAAGCTTGCGAAATACCCTATTTTGTTCTGCAGTGAGCAAGTAAAATTTATTTCTTATTATAGTTCCTAAAATTCTTCTATGTTTAATATTATAGAATTTTACCAAGGAAAATTATTTTTTCAATTAAAGACCAGTACTGCCGATTAGTAACAAACTGTTTTTTAGCCGTAAACCATACTTAAAACAAAATATGATTATTTTAAGTATTTTTCCCATGATTTATTTAAAAAATGAAAGTCGAAAAACATTATTAAAATGATTTTTGAAAAATCAGGCATTTAAGGGTTAACATCAATAAAGATATTTTAACGAAATTTTCAAATAGCTTACCTTGTTTAGTGTGAAATCTTACGGCATCATGAAAAGTGCTGGAAGCACACAGTGATTTAGTCAGTGAGACGATATGTATTGTCAGATACATTCTGAAATATGCAGCGTGAAGTTCAGCAGTTTAGACGCAGAGGACTTGTCTTTTCCACCAATTCTCGCGATGTCACTACGAACGACAATATGAAAGTTATGAATATAAATTCAGGTTCAGCTTACAGACACTCTGAATTTAGATTGTAATTGTGGTTTCAATATAAAAACTGTTTGTTGTGGTGTACTGGTACTGTATCACCCCTTAAAGTTTGTCTCATTATACATTTTTTAACATCTATAACCATCCTGTAACTAAAAGATTAATCTTTAAAAAACACTTCTTTTTTTTCCGTCTGAGATTCATTTTATTTTTCCATCTCTATTGCTCATTGCTATATACACTTACTAGCAATTGTTTTTCTTTAGTTTATCCTAAATTTTTTAATGTCAATTTCTAATGCTTAAATATGCTTGATTAAAACGTTTGTAATGTAAATTTAACTACCCACGCCTAAGGAAATAGAAAACTTTGTTCACATGTTGCCATGAGTTTTGCATAGCAACTATCTTATTCCTTTACTACGGCATAGTTTGAATCTATACAAAAAAATTATATATTTTAAACCAATCTTCAAGAATAATACTTTAGATAAAGCATCTATTTCTAATATGCTATCCCAATTACTTATCGGTATTTAATTTCCCTTCTTACTTATGAGAAACTGAAATGAATGACATGACGTGTTAACATTTTTTTTTCTTAATTATGCAAAAATTTAATTAGGTATTAGATAACGGCATATCATCTTAATACAAACGAGACAGAAAATAAAACTGAATTAATTAGCAAATCTTGAAATATAATATTTTAAGGTAGACCTTGTTCTATTGAAATATCACAATAAGTCGTCTTAGACTATTTCTACTCAATATAAAAATAGGGAAAGAGAATTGAAATATAAAAGTACTTAAAGTGAAATAGAAAGTAGAAAGAAGGGGAAGAAGAGAGAGAGAGAGTAATAAAAAAACAGGCAATCGGTTTACAGATGTGGTCACAGCCATTCGTCTGACTGATTGCTCAGCTTAGATTTAAAAAAAAAAAAAAAGCTTAAATACTTCCAGTACATGCAAAGGGAAAAAAAAAAAAAAAAAGAGATGAATTTAAACAAATGATCACATTTTACAGCTTAAATTAACATAAGCGAGTCAATTTATCTTATCTCTTTTCACTGTATACATGTGGTCTAGTGATGGGCGCTAACGAGATGTTTTTCTCGATTTTCTCGATTGTATGGACATCTCGATATTTTTCGATTGTATAAATTTTTTCTCGATGACTACAGTTTGCAAATTTCTTTTATAAATCATATATTATGTATTATATACGTCATACATTTATCAAGAATCGTCTGCGGGTGAACTGGAATGAGTCGATGTTAATAAAGACTAGGTGACTTCGACCGCTAGCGGGCCCCTCCTTTAATCGGGGCCCCTAATTTATACGTAATCTTGTAATATGAAATCACGAACAGGTTACCCGCTATATACGGCACTGATATATGATAGCAGGCGGGTGTGGTGTGCACGCACTACAAAATCTTGTAAAAAATATAATATCGAAACGAATGAACATCGGACCAGATCTCTTGGGGGAGGGGTCAAAGCGAGCGGAGGGGCACAGCAGCTGCATAATATGATTAAGTCGTCTCAGGTCTTTAGGCCTTTCCAACCATATGTCACATGAGAAGTCTGGATCTGAATTTATAAAAATGCCCTCCCCGTGGGGGGGAAAGGGGGGAGGGGTGCGGGAGGTGGATAACATGAGTAAGTGGTCATAAGCCTTTCCAACAATATGTCACATGAGGGGTCTCGGCTAAATTTAGAAAAACACCCCCGTGGGGGAAAAGTGGGGGAGGGCGGTCACCGGAGGTGCATTACATCAATAAGTAGTCACAGACCTTTCCAACGATATCTCACATGAGGGGTGTTGGCTAAATTTGGAAAAGTGCCCCCGGGTGGGGGGGGCAAAGTGGTGGTGGGGACACCGTAGGTACATAACATCAATAAGTAGTCACAGACCTTTCCAACGATATCTCACACGAGGCGTCTTGACTAAATTTGAAAAAGTGTCCCCCAGGGGGGGCAAATAATGGGGGGACTGTCACCGGAAGTGCATAACATCAATAAGTAGTCACAGACCTTTTCAACGATATCTCATAAGAGGGGTACTAACTAAATTTGGAAAAGTGTCCCCGGGGGGGGGGCAAAGTGGAGGGGGGCGGCCACCGGAAGTGCATAGCACTAATAAGTAGTCACAAACCTTTCTAACGATATGTCACATGAGGGGTCTTAGCTAAATTTGGAAAAGTGTCCTGAAATTTCATATATTATAAATAATATTTAGCAGAGGGCTCCATAAAAAAATCCGATCTAAAATGATAAAAGCGGAAAAAACTACCCTCGCAGTGGGGCCAAATTGGGGAGGGGAGGAAGAAAGTCTCATAATATGAAAGAGTCATCCGAGAGCTTACCGATGACATATCACATGACTGGTTCAAAAAAAGTTTGAAAATTGCTCCCCCTCTCTCCCCCCGTGGGCCCACTCTTTCACCCCAGAATTCACACAGCCGCCACTTTAAAATTTTTATGTTCAATAAATAATATTTACCGGAAGACTGCATAAAAAACCCATATTTAAAGTGATATTTAAATTTATTATAGAAATCGGCTACGGTTTTAAAAATTTGTTCGCCCCTTCCCCACCCCCTTTGAGCGAAGAAAGGTTCATAGTATAAAGAAGTGGTCAAAGGGCTTTTCGATTATATGCCACAGGAAGGGTTCGGTAAAATTTTTAAAATTGCACCCCATGAGTCCACTCTCACGTCCTCCTCCCTCGAAATCACCCGACCCACCTTCCTCTTTGAAAATTTTATATTTAATAAATAATTTTTATCGGAGGGTTCCAGGTATGTGACATCTTGGTAGGGCTAAAATAAGAGAAACTTTGAAAATTAAAGCTTCATTTCACAGCTCATTGTCATGTCTTTTTCTCTATCTCATCCCTTGGTACTCTCGATAAATTTTCTTACTTTTCTTCTCTGCCGAGGACGAGAGAAATCCTCGAAAAGCTTCTCATAGCGAAATGTTGAAAAGCGCGAGAGAAATCCTCGAAAGGCTTTTCATTGGGAGATTTCGAAAAGGACGAGAGTAACAAGCGAGAGGCTTCCCATCGGGAAAGGTTGAAAACGGCGAGAGGAAAATCTCGAGAGACTTCCCATCCCGAAAGGTTTAAAACCGCGAGAGCACCAACCATCGAGCAGCTTGCCATCTGGAAGCGTCGAAATGCTGGAAAAATCATCGAGATGAGATTTGCCGAAATGCGAGATGGAAATGAAGCTTTCAGAGTCAAACTTACCGCATTTCTGGTTTAAGTCATAATTTCTGAAAAGAGTCCATCTGCTTATCCAATCTCTTTTTAGCTCACAGGCTATCTAAGCCTGAGAGCTAATGTACCCGTCGGTTCTGTGTGTATGCATGTACTGTACGTACGTATGTATGTACGTAACGCGATAACTCTTGATTAAAATGTACGATTTGCTTCAATTTTTTTTATGTTCATTCTGATAAGGCGTTCCGCTGTTTAGTTTTGACGGTTCATTGGTTAAGGATAAAGGGAGAGAAGGGGGGCTGGTCCCCACCCCCTCCTTAATTTAGATAAATAGGTTTTTCATGCAGAATTCTTCGATTTGCTCCAAATTTCGTATACCGGTTTATTACGTTAAGAAGTTGCCTTGATTAGATTTGGAGGTTTACGGGTTAAGTATAAAGGGGGAGAAGGGGGGCTGGTCCCCCCTTAATTTAGATAAATGGGCTTTTCATGCAGAATTATTTGATTTGCTCCAAATTTGGTATACCGGTTTATTATGTTAAGGAGCTTCCCTGATTAAACTTGGAAGTTCATTGGTTAAGGATAAAGGGGGAGAAGGGGGGGCTGGTCCCCCATTTAATTTAGATAAATGGGTTTTTCATGCAGAATTACTCGATTTGTTCCAAATTTGGTATACCGGTTTATTATGTTAAGGAGCTTCCCTGATTAAACTTGGAGGTTCATTAGTTAAGTATAAAGGGGGGAAAGGGGGGTAGATCCCCTCCTTAATTTAGATAAATGGGTTTTTCATGCAGAATTATTCGATTTGCTCCAAATTTGGTATACCGGTTCATTATGTTAAGAAGTTGCCTTGATTAGATTTGGAGGTTTACGGGTTAAGTATAAAGGGGGAGAAGGGGGGGCTGGTCCCCCACTTAATTTAGATAAATGGGTTTTTCATGCAGAATTACTCGATTTGTTCCAAATTTGGTATACCGGTTTATTATGTTAAGGAGCTTCCCTGATTAAACTTGGAGGTTCATTAGTTAAGTATAAAGGGGGGAAAGGGGGGTAGATCCCCTCCTTAATTTAGATAAATGGGTTTTTCATGCAGAATTATTCGATTTGTTCCAAATTTGGTATACCGGTTTATTACGTTAAGAAGTTGCCTTGATTAGATTTGGAGGTTTACGGGTTAAGTATAAAGGGGGAGAAGGGGGGCTGGTCCCCCCTTAATTTAGATAAATGGGCTTTTCATGCAGAATTATTTGATTTGCTCCAAATTTGGTATACCGGTTTATTATGTTAAGGAGCTTCCCTGATTAAACTTGGAAGTTCATTGGTTAAGGATAAAGGGGGGCGGTCCCCCACTTAATTTAGATAAATGGGTTTTTCATGCAGAATTACTCGATTTGTTCCAAATTTGGTATACCGGTTTATTATGTTAAGGAGCTTCCCTGATTAGATTTGGAGGTTCATTAGTTAAGTATAAAGGGAGGAAAGGGGGGCTAGACCCCCCCCCCTTAATTTAGATAAATGGGTTTTTCATGCAGAGTTATTCGATTTGCTCCAAATTTCGTATACCGGTTTATTATGTTAAGGAGCTTCCCTGATTAGATTTGGAGGTTCATTAGTTAAGTATAAAGGGAGGAAAGGGGGGCTAGATCCCCCCCTTAATTTAGATAAATGGGTTTTTCATGCAGAATTATTGGATTTGCTTCAAATTTAATATACAGATTTATTCCGATATGGCGCTTCCTTCATTAGATTTGGAGGTTCATTGGTTAAGTATACAAGGGCGAAAAGGGGGCAAGTCCCCTTAATTTAGATAAATGGATTTCCATGGAGAATTATTCAATTTACTTGAATTTTTTTTCTATGTTTGTTCTGATAAGGAGCTTTCCTGATTTGATTTAGAGGTTCATTAGTTAAGTATAAAAGGGTTAAAGGGGTTAGACCACCCTTAATTTAGCGATATGTTCCTTTTTTTCATGCAGAATTATCTGATTTGCTTCAAATTTGATATACTGATTTATTATAGTTAAGGAGTTTCCCTGATTAGATTTGGAGGTTCATTGGTTAAGTATAAAAGGGGCAAACGGGGGATATTTCCCTTCATTTATTATTTGAGGGACATTATTCTTTGAAATAAGAGTATAATATACAGTTAGTGTTAATAACCTGTGAGCTCAATGCCATCAGTTTAACTGGCACTTATCATTTTATTGCTATTAACCGATGTGGGTTATGAAGCATAGTGGTTTATGTATTCAGTTCTGTATAGTCCTAGTTTCAAACTTTACTGTTAAATTTAGTGTCATTTTGCCGCGAATTTTCAATGTTTCTCTTATTTTAGCTCTGCCAAGCTGCCCCATACCTGGAGACTCAGATAAATACTATTTATTAAATATAAAAAGTTCAAAGAGGAAGGTGAGTGAATTCTGGGGTGCGCGAGAGTGCACAAAGGGAGGGGGGGGGGCGGGTAATTTTCAAACTTTTACCAAACCTCTCCTTGACATATCATCGGAAAGACCTTTCACCACTCTTTCATATTATGAATCTTTCTCCTCCCAGAGTTGAATTCCGGAAGGGGTTAGGGGGGGGGAGCGGTGCGGGTTGACTTTTTTTTTTAATTGTAGAGATTTCTACAATAAATATCATTAAATGAGGTTTTTTAATGGAGCTCTCCGATAAATATTATTTATTAAATATAAAATTTTAAAAGTGGGGCTGCGTGATTTCCGGGTATATTCTAGGATAAAAGAGGGAAACCACGTGGGAGGGGTAGATTTCAAACTTTTTTTGGACCAGTCATTTGATCTATCATCGGAAAGTTTTCGGTTATCATAGCAAAGTTACTCTTTCATATTATGAACCTTTCTTCTTCCTTCCTTAGTTTGGCGCCCCGCGAGAGGCACTTTTCGAACTTTTTTGAAATCGTAGCGTTTTTAAACATTTTAGATCGGATTTTTTTTACGGAGCCCTTCAATAAATAATTTTTAATATATGAAAATTTCAAAGAGAAGGATGGGCAGGGTATATTTCGGGGGAGGGGGGGCACGATAATTGGAATCCTGGGAGTTGGGACTCTTTTCTATCTTTTGCTGACACCCCTCATGTGATATATCATTGGAAAGCTCTGTGACTACTATTTCATTTTATATATCGCCCGCGCCCCTCCCCTTACTTTGCCCCCGAGCGGGGGCACTTTACTAAATTTAGCCGACACCCCTCATGTGCCATATCGTTGGAAAGTCCTGTGACCACTTATTCATATTATGCACTTTCCTTGCCCCTCCCTCCTACTTTGCTCCCCGCGGGAGTGCGTTTAATGTATTCCAGTCGAAGAATTTATAAAAATGGGGAAATTAAAGATCCAATCTCAAATGACGTAGAAAAATCAATAAAAAATTTTGATCCCTTTTATCATCCTTTAGTTCATATTTTTGCCACTAGGGGGTGCTTTTGATTCTTATTTCTTTGGCCATTTTGGTATTAATTGCCGAAAAATTCTAATTTTTTATACTTAAACTCCCCTTACCGCTTCATAGCTACTCGCGTTTTTTCAGCTTTTTTCAACCAGGGGCACCCTTACAAGACTTTTCCAGTCTTATGGCTCCTTTATAGTTTCCCTTTGGTTTGTTGTTTTTTTATTCCATCTGTTTTCAGTTACCCTATATTTAATAAAATCTGCCTTATATATATGTAAAAACAATGATTTCAATAATCGATTCTAGAACATCTCCTTTGTAGATTCTCGAAAGTAATCGATGACTGTATCGATTGTGTATTTTACGATAACGATTTTTTTCGATTGGTAAATTTTCGAGAATCGCCCATCACTAAGCCCTATCACTACTATGAAATTGTCGGCCAGAATAATAGCTAAGTTTTCCAATAACTGTTTTTAGCTTTTCTCGTTATAATCGATTGTAAAACATCTCGATTGTAGATTCTATGAATTAATCGATGGCTGTATCGATTGTGATTTTTTACGATGACGATTTTTCTCGATTGTCGAATTCTCGAGAATCGCCCATCACTAATGTGGTCACAGTCTTGGGGGGGGGGGGGTTACTCCCTACTAACTCAACCGGAAATCATCATATATAAAAATGTGATTGGTATCAATGGATTAGTAATAACCTTTATTAATTAATGCTGTACTTAAATTTTGCGTTGGAGATTCTATACATATAGAAATTGTAGCAAATTTTAAAAATTTCAATATGAACATGTAATTTTGATATCATATTTGGATTCTTCGGGACATTTTACCTTCAGATACCAAACGGAAATTCATTCGGTTTAGGATTTATGCAAATTTGAAGTTTAGAACTAATAATATTAAAATTCATTTTTAGTCTTGTTAAAACAGATTGCAATGAGGGTAGTTTTTCTTTTTCTTTTAACATAGCTCAAAAAGTACTTGGCAGAATAAGCTGCAATTTTGGATTCTCATATCTGAAGCTTCTGGAAATCAATTTCTTTTAAAAATTCATGGGTTACAATTCATATATATATATATATGAAGCTTCAAATAGGCGAATCCAAAATTACAGCTCATTCTGCCAAGGCAATTTTTGAAGTTACGCTTAAAAAACTACGCGCATTGCAATCTGTTTTACAAGGATTAAAAACGAATTTAATATTAAGAGTTCTAAACTAAAAGTCTACATAATTTCTAAACTGTTACAATTTATATTTGTAGACGACCCTGTAAGGAAGTTTTATCATTAATTAGTAGACGTTATTACTAATCCATTGATACCAGTCACATTTTAATACGAGTTTTTGCGGCGATGTTAGCAAAAGTGATTTATTATTATTATTTAAGGATTGTACATTTTTCAGTATAACTTTGTTTCAGTGTGATGAAAATGAAATTTTAGAAATATGCACATTTTTATTGCAATTTATAATATCATTTTCTGGAAATTTTATACTTTTTTAAACTGAAATAAAGATAAACTGAGCAGGCTTTTTAAAAGCAATAGTTTTATCAAGTAGCCTCAACAAATGACATTTCCTTGATTTATTTTATGGTTATTTCTTCAAAATTTTAGGTAATATCAACTTTCTGTCATTAAAATATTGATAGGTGTCAATCTTTTAATGATTTCAATCAAGCTATCCAGGCTCGGACTGGCCCGCCGGCCCATCGGCACGATGGCCGGTGCGCCCTCGCCCAGGGAAAACGTCGCGCCCCTAAGTGCCTAAGCCGCTCCAATATTTTTTCACTTGTTGTATACATACATTCTGATTAGTGTACTAAATTTCAAGAATTCGTTTAGGGATAATCATCAATTAATAGACAGCACAAGAGATGCATTTTTTATTATTACCACAAAGAAATTAAAGATATATTGTAGCAATTTCAGGATCGGAAACCAAAACGGACATCTTTGCATGCGATTGAAAGAGAAAATATGCACCCAACGAAAGCTTTAGTAGCCATTGCACCCTGGACGAAATTAGGTAGATTTCGTAAGAAATACTACCTATTGCAGTCGTTACCATGGTGCGACTTTTGAAAAATTCCTTCATAACTTTTCATTATAGGACCACAGGAACCCAAAACCACCCCCACCTAAAAAGTTTATATATATATACATATATATATATATATATATGTATGTATGTACTAAATTTTGTCCGCACGATAAAAGTCGCAATTATGCACGGATCGTCTTCAAACTCGCCAACAACTTTGAGATGGCTAATATCTCGGCGGGGATTGAAAATGGGCAAAATCGGCCCAAGGGAATGGAAATGGGGAGGGTTAAAAATTTTGAATACCGTCTTAACATGATTCTGATAAAACCAGCTCTTTCACAACAATGGCAGGAAAAAATAAATACTTTTCGTTATAGCAGTTGCCAACAATTAAAAAAAGCAATAAAATTCTCACCACAACAATAGCTTTTCTTTGCAAGATATTCACGTGAAAATTAAATTAAATAAACAATTTTACGAATTGAAAACAAATTGAATATTACGTCATAAGTTTTCTAGGGCAAGATTTTTGCATGAAAACTCAAAATGAAATAAATAATTTGACGAATTAAAAAAAAATAAAAATATTGCGTCATATTAGAAATATAATGGACCTCAGCAGGTGAATATGTAACGTCATGTGAGTTTGAAAAACGTATTAAAACATGATAAAAACCCGACTATGGAAATATTAACATATTTTAACACTTTGAGGCTCTCTGAATTTGCTTTAGCCTATTTTAACCCTATTCCATATACATGCGTGTGTGTATTCGTGTATATTAGAATTTTCACAAAATGTTTAGCTCCCTAAAGCTCATTCTTAGTGAAGGAACTGGGTTTATCTCTAATCTTGATTTAAGATTTGTTGGTAAATTTAGTACTTAACTTCGAAATCTACCTCCGCCTGTAGGCCCTAGCCGGCAGGGATTTTTTTTTTCATCGCTTTTTTTCATGATATGTTTTAGAATTTACATATTTTCAGTCCTTTTGCTTTTAGTACTCTGCGCCCCCTTTCCTTATAGCCGCCCTTAAATGCACATATAATGGTGCTTTTTGAAAGAGAGAAAAAAAAAAGAGAGACGTATCAGAAGGCAAAAAACTTTTTGTATGGCTTTTGTTTTTGATTGGAAAACATGATGATCTTTAATAGTCCAGTCATTTGGTAGAAAATAGGGGAAAGTTTTGGTGTAGTTTTGATATTTGGTGACTTTATGTTTTTTGGGTCGCTGAACACGAATCTGAAGTTTGCCAACAAAATTTATCCCGGGAAACACGTTTTTTTTGGCAAAAAACTGGAATTCCTTAATAAAATCCTATGGGGAAACAGGGATTTTCTTTGTTTTTTCAAAATAACTTCAAAATTATGCATTTTACGCAAAAGTCCTCAATACATAAATTAAAGAAGATAAAATTTCCTACATTTTACGTATTAAAAGTTTTTTTCTCTGATCAATGGTTTAGCCGTGACAACGCCGCAAAAATGGATGTGAAAATAAAAAAAATCTGAAAAAACGGGAATTACGGCAGCGCACGGTGGGTGATTTACCGATTCTAGTTGGCCAAAATTATTTTTGACGTCAATATAGTCGCATCGCCATGAAATTGAAAAATGTTATTGATATTCACTATTGAATGTTAGGTACTGTAAAATGTTGCGTGTAGCAGTCATAATCTCGTTACAGGGACATTCAAAAGTATTTCATTATATTACGGCCTATGGGGAAAAATCGTTTATGGTGGTTTTTAATAATGTTTCATAATTTCACACACTTTGAAATTTATATACATATCTATGAAGTGCACTACAAGATGATTTCTTATAGAATATGGTATGGGTAGTATTTATCGATCATTTACAGGGACACTAAAAAGAATTATGTTACATTACGGTCTATGGAGAAAAATTGTTTGTGGTGTGTTTTGTTCATGTTACACCTTTTCAAAAGTATTTAAATTGATATATATCTCCAACGTGCTCTATATGATGCTTACTATTGAATATGATGTGCCATTGATCTTTCATATACAGGGGCACACAAAATAAATCAGTTATATTTTTCTCTGTATGAACAATAATTGATTGAAGTGCGTTTTCAGTTGTGGAACACTTTTTAAAATTGCATACTATTTAGCGTGTATAAATTCTATAAATCATATATAGGGCTGCACAAGACATCTATATACCCGCTTATTGCCGGAAATTGCTAACGAGGAATTTTCAACTGTGCTATGCGTTCACTAACAGTTCTAAATTTTAGCATATTGTGAATTATATGATAAATCTATAGTTCATATATAGGGATGTACAAAATTTTCAGCTATTTTTCGATTTTGGTTGAAATTGTGTTTTCAAACGTGTTATATGTTTTACAAATTATTGCTTAGACATCGTTTTTCACGTTATTAAACTATGAAGTTTTATTATAGTAGCCCGAATGCGTTCAAAAATGTTCCATAATCTGATTGATGCATGATTTTACGTTCTTCTTGATAATTTTAATGATACTTTCTTAAGGGTATGGAAGCTAAAGTGATAAAACTATTTTCGTATTAGTATAACAAATTCTAAAATTTCTTTTTCTAAAATTTAAGGTACGGGACAAACATTCGATAGCATTAATGAAAATTGCTGTGTTGCATATTCTGTTGTATATTCATATTTATTTCTGCACAAACCTTACAGGAAACCTAACAGGAACCTTATGTAAAGATAGGGAATCATAAGATATCATGATTAATTTATCATGAGAAAATGCCTACATTATGTTTTGCATTGTATCAAATCTGAATTTGGAGAATTTGTCTGGATCAGTTTTGTAACCACTCAGAATTTGCAGACAAGTAATATATTTTAAATGATTTTGTCCCGATATATCTACATACAACTGGCAATTTTTGTCCAAATTTGGTCATAAATTTAAACATTTCGCTCTTGCTTCATGTGCTCTTCATTGTAATTTTCCTCAATAAACAAAATATTTTCAACCAAATTCACATTTTCGTTACATTTTAAATCTTGTTGCCGTTGCATAATGGTGCAAAAGTTTATTTATGTGACTAACTTAAATTCTGCTGTCTTTGATTTAAAAAAAAAATGGTACTTGAACTAAAATGTCAGGAAAAAGTCATGCCAGAAGGTATAAAATATTTTTTATTAAAAAAACATTTATTTTATACTGTTGGTAGTAATAAAAACACCAATTCCATACGTCTATTTTCTATGCTGTAGATGTCGGTGAAAAGCAGGGACCCTCAAGTAAAAGAAAGCGGAAATAATATTTTTTTGTTTTTTAAATAAATGTACTTTCTAATGTACATGTTTATTTATAATTAAAGAATGATTCATAATGAGTCGTCTTGTTTATTACCAGCAACTTCCTTGTAAAATGTAGTCATTCATATAATCTTTAGTATAATTTGTAGTCAATGCTTGTGTAAAATGGTCAGTTTTCATGTTAAATCTACGTACAGCGGCGCAATTCCCGTTTTCTCTGAATTTTTTGATTTTCACTCCCATTTTTGTGGCGTTGTCACGGCTAAACCATTAATCAGAGAAAAAAACTTTTAATACCTAAAATGTAGGAAATTTTATCCTCTTTAATTTGCGCATTGAGGATTTTTACGTAAAATGTATAATTTTGGAGTTATTTGGAAAAAAACAAAGAAAATCCCGTTTTTTTCCCGTTTTTTGCCGAAAAAACGTGTTTCCCGGGATAAATTTTGTTGGCAAACTTCAAATTCGTGTTCAGCGACCCACAAAACATAAAGGCACCAAATATCAAAACTACACCAAAACTTTCCCCTATTTGTCCTTTTTGAGCACCTAATGCCTGGACTATAAAGTTGACGATACTTTTGGATTGCAATCGCTGCAAGCTGTGGTATCTCGCGGACAGCGTTTTCTCATTCACAGAATCTGCCGTTATTTTCGGATAGTAATCTCGCGCCTAGTTTACGAGTAATCAGTGAAATTACATAAAAAAATACATATGCGTCGAAATGAGAATCTCCTTCCTTTTTTAAAGTCGATTAAAAAGTACTGGCTATGTACCCTGCAGCTTGCATGAATACAATCCCTGGGGCACTTACACTCAAGTACGGAAACTTAAATATTTCCCTTGATCTTTAACAATGATAAAAGTTTTGAAATCATGGGAAGAGTGTGCTGGGAATAGTAAATTTACTTAATTGTTTTAGGGATTTTGGACTAGCAAAGCAATGTTTTAGGGTGTACTTTTTCTGTAGAAACCTTTTCATAATGTGATATCAATTCAGTTCTTTATGGACGCATAATAGTAATTTTTTAAATATAAAAAATACCAATTATTTTCACAAGCAAGTATTATTTTCACATTCAAATAGCTTTATATTTCAGCATTCCAATACCCTATAATACGTGGTACAAAAGAAGCTTGAGATTTAGTTTTCAAAATTTCTATTTCCAAACGGAAAGTATATTTTTGTTCTAATTATAAATATTTTTTAGACGAAGTTTGCATACCGAACGTTTCTTGTGTGTTGAAGGAGATATTTGTAGATACCACATGTAAATATGCTACTTGGTTAATAATATGAATAATAACAAAACAGTAGATAGTGGCTCTCAGATTGTAACAGAAATTGAATTTATGACATTTTAAACTGGCTTGATAACTAATTCCTATTACATTAAAGAAATATATTAAAAAAAAAAAAAAAAAAAAAAAAAAAAAAAAAAAAAAAAAAAAGAAGGTTGAAGACCTTAGCAGCACGCAGCAACCCTATTTGGCGCTAGGTGCAAAGGTGCAAAAAACAGTCTTAGCTTTTCTAAGGATCCTCGGTGCATCAATGGTGATAGTGGAAAAAAATATGGTTTACAGCTTACAAATTCTGCAAAAAATAATCGTAAAAAAATATGTAGGTACCAATCAACTGAAAATAATATCTACTAGTTATTGTTATGCATAAATTATGTTTCCGAAGTCGTATACTTATTGAGAATTCTACCAACTTTTATTTTTCAACCAATAATACCCCATTTTTGACACATTATTTGAGTTTCTTGGATCGAGACAGCCCGGAAAAAGGCATAGTTTATATGCATTAAATTAAATCATGGTAGAGTTAGAAGGATTTAAATTTGAGGATGTTAAAGATAAATCCATTTCAGAAACTTAGTTTTTAACTTCGTAAAAATTATCTGATGATTTTTTATTAATTCATTAGAGATATAGTGAATAGACCCAAACTTATTTCAAACTTTTTTTCTATTCAAAAACTTTTCTTAATTAGAAATTATTAACAAAGTCATTTAAAAATATATATATTATGAACTAACCACAATTGTTAAAAACATTCATGTGTACAATTCATTTGAATAATTGGTTTTGGAGATATAGAGAAATTTTTCTTTTCCATAAATTAAGGGGTCCGTATTCCGCTATCAAAGGAGCCACAAAAAAATCGTAGAAACTTACAAGAAATATTTTGTAGGATTTTTTTTAATGTAAAGTAAGTTTTTAATAAATTTATTATTCTAGTAAAATTTTACTGGGGACTAATTGAGAGTTTTTGGTACTTTTTCTTGTAAGATCTTCAATTTATTTTCTGAAGTTTAGGGATAAACCCCTAACGCATTTTCTTTTATAACAGTATTAAGATTTAAGAAAAGCATATAAGCTATATCTCTTTCCTGGCTAGAAAGGAACTCAAACAGGGTGTATAAAGTGGATGTTACCATTTGAAAAATCAACGTTCGTGTATGTAATATGTAGACAGCCTCCAAAGCAAAATTTACGAAAAGTATTTAATAGTAAATATTATTCCTAATCAATTGTTATCCTAATCAATCCTATGTTTTTTTCATACAGTGATTTTGAGGAAAATTGGTAGGGGCGATGATTTTTTTTTTCTGCAAGGTGTCTATCGATAGAAGAAAATAAGAAATCTCTAGTCTTGATATCAGTAATCTACTACAAGTTAATCTGTATTCAACTTGCTGGAGCTTTTAGATGTTATGTGATGTGGTTTAAAAAATTGCGTAATATTGTGTAGGATTGATGGAATTTTAAACATGCACGGAGAATATTGCGAAGTCTTCTATCTAGAGTTAAAGATTTAATTTAAGCCATTATCCTTTACTTGGTGCTATGCAAGTGTGTTAAACCTTGTCAAACCAGATACAACACAAGCAAGTCAAATTGACTTGAGTTCGTTAAATTTTTTGCGCCCTCTGAAAATCCAAGGTCTGCGCCCTTTACACTGACCCAGTCCGACCCTGAAGCTATCAACCAAATAATTATGCAATAATAAAATTGGACCGGTGTGTACTAATTTATGAAAAATTTACCCATACGCCCTAATTCTTTTTTTATACTGCTTTATTCTGTTCAGTAGAAATAGGTTTCGCCAGCCGGACAAATCCAGTCAAGAAAGCTTTAAAGTTGTCAATCATATTCGTCACATTTCTTTTGCAGATTTCACAATGCTACAATTAGAGAATGTTATTGCAAAACTGAAATATATATGCAGTTAACATCTTCTGTAATTATTTTTCGTAAAATATGGCATTTCTGTTAGAAATATGAAAAACAAATTACCTAATTTATTTATGCTTAAATTGATAAATTTGTTTTGGCGTAAAATGTATAATAATTTTAGTTTTTTATCACTGAATTTTTGTGAATTATTGCTACATATTTGTAAGAAATAAGAAGTAAATTAAGTTCAAAACGTTACCTAATTTTATATTATATTGCACATTTTCCTTTTACATTTTTTAAAAATTTTCACAACAAATAAAAGCCTGTCATTGGTTTTTTCACTTTATCTGATATATTTTTTTACTTTTTATAGATGATAATGGTACTAGTAAACATAACTACATGGTAATAATAATATCTCTTTATTTTTCTTTGCAGATTAAATTTATATCTTAAATTATTTATCGTTATGGGTATTACATGGTTTATGGAATTCCTTCCCTTGGTCATCAAAAGCCACAAACATCGATACCGACTCTATGCAGCGGCTGGAATGCTAACGGCACTACATGGCGTACTAATGTTCGCTATCTTTATCGTGAAAAGACGAGTTATTAGACAAATACAGGAAAAAATGTCTGGTGCAGTTTCAAGTCAAAAACTTTCAATCAGTCAGTTAACTTCATCTACCAGTGGGCAGCAACCTACTTTTCAAACATATGTTAATTCAGAAACCTTTGAAGAAACGGAAGTTTATATTTTTAAAAAGATATCCGAACAGAACTGAAAGTATATATGTGTTATATGTTTATATTTTTATTGCATTAAATTTCGTAGCATGCTACATTTTTTTGTATACTATTTCATATTAAACATTTTAAAATCTGTCAGTGCTTATTTTGTCAAAATACATGCACCCTGAAACACTTGTTCAAATTAAAAATTGTATACAGTCGAGCCCCGATGTAACGAATTTCTTGATGTAGCGAATTTTTTTAGGGTCCCGGGGAAAATGGAACAAAAATACTTCGATTTAACGAATTTATAATCCCGATTTAACGGAAACTTTCGTTGTCGAAAAACAAAATGAAAACATGTAGAAATTTTCGAATATTTATGAAAAAAATTCAATGTCCCTGATTGTTAAGTTTTTGAACACGTATCTAATGACGCAGAAATATCTACATGCGAAAATGTAGTGGGAAAAAAAAAATAAACACCCCTACTAACTCCTCAACAAATTATCGTAGAAGAAAGTTACTAATACCGACCGATTGGAAATAAAGCCTACTTTTAAATGATGTATATAAAATTTGTTTAAGGGGGCATCTACATATTAAAACGAACCCAAACTCCATTTTTTTTCAATGGCAATACCCAATTTTAGCAAGATATTTCAAATCTTCGATTCAAACTATGCCTAGACACCAAATTTCAAGTCATTTGAATGGTAAGTTTTTGAATTATAAACATTCAAAATTGAGTGCTGCTAATCTTAAATTACATTTTCATATTTTCATTAATATCTCCTGAAATTATACTCCTAATGTGCTATTTTTTGTGTAGTAATAATACTAAAATACCCAAGCATAAGTACGTTGAATTTTCAATTTTTATAATTTTATGATATGAATTAGGAAATTGATATTCGAAAAATTCTGAATTGCAACCTACAATTTTTTTGATGGATTTAAATTTATTAAGTCCTGCTTTATGGAAATCCAAAATTTCACATTTTTCTTCCAAGTAGTTTTCAAATTATGCTTAAAAAACGCCAAAATGATGGTTCAAGGGGCAGTCTATGATAGAAGTGACTAGATATTTTGAAATTTCTTCTGCTATCCTGTAATCTAGCAGTCTTCAATGACAGCTTGAGTGGTGCTTAAGATGCCTTGATCAAGAAGAGGGCTCTTTCAGTCAACAATCGAGTACCGAACTTCAATTTGGATACAGCCCCTAAAATAAGCTCGTTTTAAAATAACTAATTTCTCGAAAACTTATCGTACGAATTGCATAAAAATTTGTTTTTAGGCTAATTGAAGGATGTTGAGATCATTTATGCTTTCAGAATTGTGTACTGCTATTGAAAAATAAAACAAAATTATGGTTCTTTTTATTTTTGTAGATGGCCCCCTAAGCAAATTTTATATACATCATTTAAAAGTAGACTTTATTACCAATAGTTTGGTACCAGTAACTTTCTTCTACGATATTTTTTTGCAGAGTGAGTAAGGGGTGTTTACTTTTTTTTTTTTTCCACAACTGTACATTACAACGAGGTTATTAACAGCAGTAGCAGTGGATCGGATGAAGAAGACAAAATAGAGATGAAGCATGCACATTCAAAGAAGTAATTAGAAGCTTGGATACTTTGAAACGGAATTTGGTGGCTCAAGATGTTGATGACACTGTTTCCACAGCTTCGGGAAAAATCGATAAAGAAGTTCGGAATACAAAATCGAAACAAAGCAAACAATCATCTATAAAATATAGCTTATAACTTATCTATAAAATTTGAATAAATGTGATTTTTTCTTGATTACAATGCTTGTGATTTATAGTAGTACATAAAAAAAAATCAATATTTACACAGTGTATTTTCTTAAAGCAACAAATATTTAACAACCTTGTAAGCCGGCATTGTTCTTTTTATTTATAGCAATTTTTTTAAACTTGTTCTGTTGTAAAAACATGTATAATAATCACTTATAAACAGATTAAGTTAAATAATGCTATAAAAAGTGATAAAATATCTTTATTAAGATTGACGATCGTTTCGTCGCACAAACGGCGCCATTTTCAAAATCATTCACGATGGAAAATATTTTCACATAATTGTTTACTATGTTTATTGTTTTTAAATTATGTGAAAATATTTTCTATCGTGAATGATTTTGAAAATGGCGCCGTTTGTGCGACGAAACGATCGTCAATCTTAATAAAGATATTTTATCACTTTTTATAGCATTATTTAACTTAATTTGTTCTGTTGTGCAAAAAAAAAATTCCTTTGATTATCCCAATTTAACGAATAATCTCGATTTAAGGAACAAAGTTATTAGTTCCGAAGGAATCGCTAAATCAGGGTTCGACTGTATTTACATTTTTATTTTCATGTATATTATAAGTTTTGACGACAAAATATATAGCTTAAGCTTAATAATTTGTGACTCAACAACTCCAATTTGAAAAATATTTTGTCAAGTGTTAGAATAGATTTTAGAATCTAAATTAAGCATCTAAAAAACAAGTAATATAAAAATTTTGTTTTTAAAGTCGACTTAGGTCATCAAAGAAAAATTTAATATAATCCCTTAAGCTAATATTAGTTTTTGTTGCATTAAAATATCTCAATTTGTTGATTTTCTATAAGCAAGTAGGTTTACAATGGAAGTCTATGGGAATTTGGCGAAATATTAGAGATATCGCCAAGTTGGCGACTCATTTTGGTCGCCAAATTTGGCGATCTATAGCCAAGTTGGTGACAAACTTGGCGGTATTTGGCGACAGAACAGGGTCCCCCCCCCCTATGGTAACCCCACTTATAGATGTGAAGATGCATTAAATGCTTCGATAATCAATGGCCGCCATTTTGTCTCCCATGTAAAACTAAAATTAATTAATTAAAATTTAATTAATGAATTAATATTTGAAAAACTGTATTAACATCAATTGTCATCCAGTACAAGTTAAAAAAAATTTATTTCAACTTGATAGGATGAATAATAAGTATTCTATTAACGATTGAAAATTTGAACAAGATATAAATAAATAAATAAATAAATAAATAAATATAGGGAGAGTGTGAACTAATAGTAGGAATTGAATAATGTACAAATTTTAGAACATAAAAAAAAAAAAATTAGTGTCTAAAATAGGGGTGCACAACCTATTTCAGAGAAGTGTCACTTATAAAATTGTTTGGGTTGTCGAGGGTTACATCAGTAACACGGACATAATTCTATGTCGGGGAGGTGTGTGTGTGTTTGGGGGAGGGAAGGGGAGGTTAATAACTCTTTATTCCTGATGAATAATGATTTTTTGTACATAAAAAAGGTTAAACAAATAGAAATAAATAGCTGTACGCAGGGCTTCTTCACATCTGTATGAATAACCATACAACACTTTACGAAGACTAACTGTTCCTTCTTGATAAATGGAAACTTAAACCTTTTTTAAAAAAAGGAAACTTATTTTTCCAATAACAAATCATGTTGAACTAATTATGTTATTTTTTCTGTGACCGATTAACAAAATTCATTTTTTTCTGTTTTGCTCAATCAAACGCGAGTGATTGACGAAATTCGCGATTTTTTATCAACGACCGATTTGGATTTCATAGTAATTTTCCATTGCCGATTGGCAAAATTTGCAACCTTTTCAAATAACCAATTTGCTATATGTGCGATAAATTGGCGAAATTCGAGGTTTTTTTCAGTGAAAATTTTCAAAATACGCGATTTTTTTCCATGAGCGATTAACGAATTTTTCGATATTTTCCTTGACGGATTGACAAAATTTGCAATTACTTCTAACGGCCAATTGACAAAATTTGGGATTTTTTTCCCGCGACGATCGACGAAATGTGCGATTTTTTCTTGCGACCAATGGATTTCTATTTTACGATATTTTTTGAAACCGACACACAAAATTTGTAATTTTCTTCCATGAGCGATTCACGAAATTCGTGAACTTTTGACAAAATTTACGATTTTTTTCCACGAACAATTTAAGAATTTCGCTTTACTTTTGCGACCAATTGACAAAATTTGTAATTTTTTCCATCAGTTGTCGAAATTCGTGACTTTTTTTTCCCGCAACAAATTGACGTAACTCTCGATTTTTCTGCTGCTGATCGACGAAATTTGAGCTTTTTCCGCGCTTGATCGACGAAATTCGCGATTTTTCCGCTCCCGATCAACGAAATTCGTGATTCTTAACTGACACGCAAAATTTAATTTTTTCCCGCGAAAAATAGACGAAATTCGCAATTTTTTCTCGCGATAAGCTGAGAAAACATGCGATTTTATTATCGAAATCAACGAAATTTGCATTTTTTTCGCACCTCATCGAGAAAATTTTCGATTTTCCCACACTCGATCAACGAAATTCGCGATTCTTAACTGACTCTGACAATATTTGTAATTTTCTATGTGCCAAATTGACGAAATTCGTGATTTTTTTTCTCGCGATTTTTCCGCAACCGATCAATGAAATTTGAGATTTTTCGGCTCCCGATCAACGAAATTCGTGATTTTTAACTGACTGACGAAATTGTAAATTTTTCTCACGGAAAATTGATGAAATTCGCGATAAACTGACAAAACTCGCGATTTTTCAGCAGCCGATCAACGAAATTTGCAATTTTTCCGCACCTCATCGACAGAATTCGCGATTTTTCTGTGCCTGATTAGCGAAATTTGAGATTTTTCCTTACCGAATCGACAAAGTTCACGATTTTTCCGCACTCGACCAACGAAATTCGCGATTTTTAACTAACTCTGACAAAAAACGTGTAATGTTTTCCGCGGCAAATTAAAGAAATTCGCCATTTTTTCTCGCGATAAAGTGACAAAACTCGCAATTTTCCCGCAGCCGATCAACTAAATTTGAGATTTTTCCGCACATGACTAACAAAATTCGCGATTTTTCCGAAACCGATATATGAAATTTGCGGTTCTTAACTGGCTGACGAAATTTGCAATTTTTCCCCACGGCAAACTGACGAAATTCGCGATTTTTTTCAAGCGACCTATGGACAAAAATTGAGATTTTTTCCTGTTATAAATGGAAGAAATTCGCGGGTCACAAGTTAGCCCATAGCGGGTCACTTTTGGCCCGCGGGCTACAGGTTGTGCATCTCTAGTCAAAAAGGTATTTTTTTCCATCTGCAATAAACAGAAAAGTACATATTTCGCATAAGTAGTGTCAATTTTCTAATAGAAAATTGTAAAGTATACGAACTTACCTTTGTAAAAAAATCTACTTTTGGACGTCTCCAGCCTATTTCATTTCAGAAAATTTACAAAGTTCATTTTAGAAATAATGATGTGAAACTGCTCATACCATAAATAAATCTTTGGTATGAAAAACTAACTCAGTATCGTCTTCTGTTGAGAATTCTATGAACAATTTATATCAACTTCTGTGTTGGAAGATAGCAGCAATCAATAAAATCGTCTTTGAAGCCCATTGTGCAAGTAACACTGACTTTTGGGTTTGGGTATGTTGTAGATCTGCAACACGATGATACAAAGAGTTAAAGTATCCATGGACCTTCAAAAGGGATGTTTTAAATATTTTAACAAGCATGATTAGTTCTCAAAATAAAAAAATCCCAAAATAACAGAAAAGCACAAACATTACATTTTTATGATAAAATCAAATTATTTGAATATTTAGAACTGTGCGATTTCACGTAAGAATGATCTAAATCCAAACAAGCTATTTTTTGACACTTTTTTCAATTCATTTTTATTCGCAAAAGTATAAAATTGGCAAGTTCTCTTATTAAGAGGCTATTTCAATCACGCGAAAACACCCGTTCTAAGAAATTTTCTAAGATAGCTCGTTTGAATTTCAATATTTTTAAACGACCTCTTTTTGCATTGGCTAGCTCTGATCGATCTGCACAAAGGCCGTTTTTTAATTTTCTCAATTTTCTTTCCAGATTTTTTTTAAAGAAGAATATTTAAACTTTCGAAACCGGTTCCGAAAATATTATAGAAAAAGAAATTGAGAACTACTATTCGAATTCCACTATCGTGCCATTTCCTCAACGATTGAAAACAATAGCTACACATGTAAAAAAATGTTTGGCAGTAAACCCTTTTTGAGACATGTCTATGCCATGCCAACATGAAATAAATACGTTCGAAAATTTCGTTTTCTAAATGAAGTGATTGTGCTGTGTGGATAGATCAAAAGAGGACTAACCCCCGGGGTAAACTCTTACCCTGGATAAAATGAATAAATGTATTAAAGCTGTATTTAAAAAAATATATTTTTTTTTCACCCTCAACAGCTCGAAATTTTCTGAGGCATTTTCAGACTCATTTTTAAAAGTAAAAACCTGAAACTTGCTGGGGTGGTTTTTGAAGAGATGTATAACAGGCCGTGTAATTTCATTTTTCTCTCAATTAATTAGAATTTGATTTTTAAACAATTATTTTCTCAGTATGGCTATTTTTTTCATTCCCAGATCACCCGCTTCGGAAAATTCGGTAGAAAACACCAACTTTGATGGCATTTTTTTCAATATTTTCTGCATTTATAAAAAAAAATAAAAAAACTGACAAGCATGCCACATTATGCAGTTTTAAAATAAGAGAATTTGCCAATTTGATGTGTTTGAGAGCAAAAATGAAATTAAAAATAAATCAGAAAATAAGCAGTTTGAATTAGAATAGAGAATACACCCTTAAATACTATATTTAGAACGGTTAATATTTACAAGTAGAATTCAGCACCTTCACAGCATCATTATTACTATATTCTGATTAATTTAGACACAAACTCCATTTTCCAGCTTCCAGAGGGGAATGCTGGCCATCGCTAATGATTGAATTGATCGATGAACAACCGGTGGGTCACTCTTTAAGGCTTCTGGTGCTGCTATCTGGCGGCATTTTGAAGAAAGTATCGCGAGAAGACTTTCCTATAATCCACTTCTAAAGAAAATAGACACTATTTTATTGTTCAATATATTTATTTGTATTTTGTTACACTTTTTGCATGGTTTAAGGAAAAATTCCATGTCCCTGAAAATTACCTAATTCTTCTTATCACGTCATTATCATCATAATAGAATATCTTTCCCGAAGGTCAGATTTCCATTTTGAGAGCATATATTTACCATTTGGACTAAATGTCGGTTCTAAGGGCTAAGGGGGGGGGGGGGTATTCGAGTTCCTTATATCCGTATTTATTTACTGCTTAATTGGAACGAATTCTAAAGAACTAGAGCATTATTATGCAAGAAGAATATAGGGCCGGCATTCCAGGCTTGTTCATTTTTAAATTTATTGCGTAATTTATGCAAAAAGTCTTGGTCAAGTCTATCAATAAAATCCCTTGACAGTTGCCATAATTTTTTTTACGGGATTGCTACATATTTGTTTTTCTTGAATTGTACCCCTACCCACACAAAAAAAGGAGGGGGGATGATGGCTATAAATTGAGTTCAAATTCATGCAAAAATGAACGAAAAGTAACATTTTAATTCGCTTAAAGTTCTTTATCATAATTTTTTGGGGGGCTTCAGGGGTCGTCCACATGCTAAAAATTGCACCAATTTTGATTTTTTTTTCAAATGGCAACACCCACTTTTGACACCATATTTGAGTTTATTGAGTGAAGGCAGCCCAGAAAAAGGTACAGCTTATATACTTTTTTCTTAAATCTTCATATAGTCCAGTCAATCTGGGATTCTGCCAGGAAAGTTTTGGAGAAGTTTTTTTCTCTTTCTTCCTTTATGTTTTTGGGGGTGCTGAACCAACACCCCCTGTAGGGGTGTTGACCCTTCAGGCCCGTCAACTTGAGAAGCCATGATACAAGATTAACAACAACAACATTTTATTTAAAATCAAGAATAAGGGTGATCGGGTCGTTACAAGGTGTCGAGGATATAAAAAAGATGCGTCTTATACACGTGAAAATGTGTACCAATGGTTACCTATATACGTTCGAATTAAGGAAAGTTGGCTGCCTATCTTATGTTGCACTATTCGGATACCTTCCATAGATTGTGAAATATTGATTTGTAGGACTCTTTAATTTCAAGGGGATCAGCTTTAACATTTCGGAGGGTAACATATTTATATTGTGAAGCATTTCTTAAATATTAATATGCATTTATCTCAACAAAGCTAAACGTTTTGGGAGAAGTTTTTGGTTCAAGGGGGTAGACATGAACCACATAACCCTCTTGGATCCGCCCCTGCTCTTTATCCGTAATTAAAATAATTCAGATCAGGGCCGAAATCAGCCTTTTTTGCAACCGGGGCAAACATGGATTTTGGCGCCCCTCCCCACTCTTCCGCAAAGTATATTTACAAAGAGAATTTTACTAAATTTCTAATAGTCGACTTATTCTAAAATTTAAAATATGCAAGCATAAAATATGTAATACTGAACTACGTAATCTACAATAGCGGATCCAAGGGGGAGGTCACGGGTGCCATGACACCCCTTTGGGCACCAACAAAAATATTCTAAAGATCATTTTAAAATTGAAATATACAGTAGAGTCCATATTATCCGAGTCCCGCTTAACCGAGTTTCCGCTTTAACCGAGTTATTTTCTTCTGATGGACTGATGGCTTCCATTATTATGAAACAGCTATTATAAATGACGTGTTAGGTGAAGAAGAAAAATCAGTCGCAAAAAAGTTAGAATTCTGATTTTTTTTTCCCGTTCTGACCAGAAAATCAGAGTTCTAACTTTTTACGACTGCTCTTTCATCTTCACCTAACACTTCATTTATAATGGCTGTTTCATAATAATGGAAACCATCAGTCCATCAGAATAAAATGATCCATTCCAAAGGTATAATCCTTCATTTGGCGCCCCTTCGTTCTGGCGCCCGGGGTACATGCCCCCTCTGCTCTCCCTTAGTTTAGGCCCTGATTCAGACCACTTTTGTTTGGTGTGTGGGAGCAAAGTTGTGTGTCGGTTGAACTTTCATTTTCAATTACAATAGAGTTATTCACTGGGTATCAGGGATGCTGATCCAATGTTCTAAATTCCAGATTGTTTTCAAAGCGTATATAAACAGAGATAAAGCGCCAAGTTTTAAAACAATGAAACGAAACAGCTGTTTGAACAGCGGTGTGTCTCTGAGTATGCCACTAGTCCATTACACTATATGTCACTATCCTCTAACAACACTGAAATATTTGGGAGTTTGACACATGACATGAAAAAATAAGAGATACCCACAACTTCTGTCTTCAAAAAATTCTTCAAGAAAATCTATTGCAGAAAACAACGAATGTACTTGTATTGATTCATACATTTAAAGGATGTACGTTTTTGTAATGTCAGAAGACATTCAAACCGTATTTAATACATTTTTTTCATAATATGAAAAAATATATACTTAATTTTTATCTATTAAATGGTTCTTCTATTTACAGTATTTAAATTTATAATATAAATGAAAGCGTTAAAAAAAATACAAGGGTTTCCATTAAGATCATAAGTATGAAGCGTAGCAAAATCTGATAATACCCCATACAACCAAAGACTGCCTCCGGACGTCCTATATGGTCCTATATAGAGCCGGGCGGTCCGATACCCGTCAGATCCTGTACAGATTATAATTTGGACGTTCTCAGAACGCCAGAATCCGGACGAGCCATCCACGATCGTCCGGTGTTCTCCTGAGAACATCCGTGTCACCTGTACGCATGCGCAAGAAATTCTGACTTCAACCGCTCTGTCCGGTTGTTGTTGAAACGAAAGTTTTTTTTAAACAACTATGTGTTTTTTCCCTAGAGTTCGTCGGATGTGTTGGTTGCATTTGGCAACGGCTTAGGGAGTGTTTACCTTTTCTTCTGTGGACGGTTTTCGTTGACACGCGTTTGGTTTATTTCTTCACACCTTTAAGGGGTGTTTCGTTAAAGGTTTTGTGGTGTTTTCAATTATTACTTTCTCTGTTAGTTCCTGTAAGGGCTTTTCGGGTTTCCCTTCCCTTTTAGTGTTGGTAAGTTTTTTTTTTGTAGTTTTCGTTAGTTTTCTCTGCTGTCATCGTGGCTGTCATTCAGCCAGCGACGGTCACGGATAATGTTATGGATGCTCCGGAGAACGGCCAGAACAACTCTTCGACCATGGATACGAGCAATTGTTCGACTCGTAACCCGTTTTTGTACCGCTTAGTCAGTCCTCCTGAAGATATTTTATGTGAAGCTAGTAAACTCTCCATTGGTGCTGTGTATAGAACTCTCGCGGCCGATACGGGCTCTATACCTGCGACTCATCCCAAGATTTTGAAAGAAGCTATTGCTTCCCAAGTTCCGTCACACAACTGTATCGACTTTATTAAACTAACTCGACAAGGTAAAGTACTCGTTCATACCCAGTCGGCCGAAACGGCCATCCAGCTTTTAAAGGTCAAATCTTTACTCAATATTGCTGTGACTGCTTCCTATCAGACAGAAGAGATCTCTACTCGTTTTTTGCTATATAACATTGACCCCCTTGTGGATTGCACTGAAATAGCGGAAGAATTAGACTTTGATGACGTTAAAGCTCTAGAGGTGAGACGCTTTTTGCGACAGGGTTCTACTCCCACTTCCACTGTCCTGGTCACAAAACTTGGCCACTCTCTTCCCTCCGATGTCAGGTTATGGTACCAATTCCATCGTGTTTCTCTGTTTGTGGACAAACCCCGGCAATGTACTAACTGTTTTAAATTTACTCACAACCTATGTGCTTGTAAAAGTTCTCGTGTTTGCGGCCAGTGCGCCGATTCTCACCAAGGTTCGTGCTCTACGGACTCTCTTCGTTGTGTGAATTGTAAAGGGACCCATGTAGCTACAGACAAATCATGCCCCCATTATTTACGGGAAGCTAAGCTTCTGCGTTTCAAAGCGGAACATCACCTAGGTTTCAGTGCGGCAAGGCGTCAATTCCGTGCTAATGCGACGTCAAAATCAGAGTCTTATGCAGCTGCAGCCTCTACCCCTGTGTGGTCCCCCCCCCCCCCCCGCCTACGGACTATATAACTAAAACTGAACTTCAAAAAACTCTTCAAAGCTTTGCTGAAAACATTGCTGGCATGCTAGAGCAGGTTCTGGATTCCCAGGCAGCCAAGTGCCAAAGCATGCTTACTATGGTTACATCGGCGGTTGTCGGGGCCGTTAAAGAGATCTTGACTACAGACGACCTCCCCCCCTGCGCCCATACATTCTGGGAAAAAGAATGAGCTTACGTCCTCACCTCGCTCGCATCTCAAGTCAGAAAACCAAAAGAAAATCCGTAGGGTCATATCGACCAAGGGGCTCTTACCGGACCCCCTCAAGGACATTTCCTCGCCCGAATCTTGGATTCCGGACGGTGTCTCTCAGCAGGAGTCCAAGCTTGGATACCCTCCTTCTACCACTTAACGCTCTTTCAATTTGGTTTCCCCCCCCCCTCCACCCCCTTTTTTGGTGGGGAGAGGGGGGAGTTCTCATGTTGTTTTGCATTAACCTCCTCCATTACTGTTTGCTTTCCCCTTCCATCTGGCTCTCACTCCATTGTGCTGACTTGTTTTTTTTCCATGTCTTTTAAGGTTATTCATTGGAATTGTCGCAGCGTCAGGGCCAATGGCCATTGGTTACAAGCTCCTTTCTTTGGGGACTGCCAGGTGATTTGCCTTCAGGAAACTTTCCTCGATTCTAGCTCGACTTTCTCAGTCCCTCAAATGCACACCTTTTTGTCAAGCAGAAATGGTGGTTGCGGGGGCGGACTCCTCACGGCGGTCCGTGCCTCTTTTCCTTCTTATCGTATTCCTCTCCCCATCGACTCCTCCGGTAGAACTGAGGCTCTTGGGGTTAGGATCAATGTTCATGGTATATGCATCAGCATCATCAACGGCTACCTCCCTAGGGGTTCGTTTGCTGACAGTTGGTTTGACGAGTTGCTCGATATGATTGAACCTCCTTTCCTTCTGGTGGGTGACTTCAACATCAATCTTCTCTGTCGCTATCCTCCATACCCTCCTGATCTTCATTGGTTCCATTCTTGGATTCTCAGCCACCATATCTGCGTCTGCAATGTGACTACCGCTACGCGTACTGTTCCTGGTTCCTCTCCCTCCTTGCTTGATCTCTCCCTCTCGTCCCCTGGCCTGTACGGGTCGCTGTCCTGGTCGATTCATCCGGATCCTTTCGATTCGGATCGTCAGCCCGTGATCATCCAGATTGGCGGTCGTGGTACTTATGCTGATCCACACCGCCGTCTCGTTAACTGGTCTTCTGCCAGCCGTTATCTCAACTCTGCTCTGGACAACTCCACCACTAATACCACGTACGTTTCTTTCTGGAATTCTTGCAGCGAGGCCATTTGCAGGTGCTCCACTTTCCCCCGCCGAAGTTCACGCCGCAGTGCTCCTTGGTGGGATATCACCTGCCGTAAGTTGCTTGGACTCAAGCGCCGCTACCTTCGCCTTGCGCGGACCTATTGCTCCAAGGAAATGTGGTTACTCTATAAGCAAACGGCCTGTAAACTCAGGCGCCATATCAGGCAGATTTCTCGCACTTACTGGGACAATGTCTGTCGTTCCAAGGGCTCGACTGGCCAAATCTTCAAAATACTTAAAAAGTCCTTCCGGCCAGTGCCGGGAGGAAGAGGTAGCTTTCATAATCCTCATTTTTTAAAAAGCAAGCTTATATTATTCAAACACAAGAAGCTCAGTTTAGTGGAAACCAATTATAGGAGATTCAACACTAATTTTTATCAATAGTAAATCATTATGAATGAGAATTTCGCGAAATTAGTCAACTTTATCCAAGCTGATTTTATTTAAAGTAACTTATATTTGGTTGCCAAATTCGGCGATATCTTGAAGTTCCTGCCATTTTAAGACAACTTGGTGGATGAGGCTAACGAGTGAACTTGGTAGAGACCTTAGAAATTCCTGTGCACATGCTCTCTCACATCGGAATCGGTTGATATATACAAGTGCGTTCGCAGGCAAAAAATCAGATTTTTGAAAATGTCACCCACATTAGAAATTAAAACTGCTATATCTGAGCAATTTTTTAAGATAAAGACAAAACAAAAGATACTCCGGATTCCTTATATCACGGTCAAATATTTAAGAAAGAAACCTTTTTCAATTTCTAATTTTTTTTCACCTCACTTTAAATATAATTTTTTATTTAATTTAATGGCCTCCATTTTGAAACAAGGTGGCTGATGAAGCTGGCCAGCTAACTTGGTCAAGAAATTACGATATACTATCCAACATGCCTTCTTACATCGAAATAGGTTAATAAATACGCGTGTTATCACGCGACAAATATCAGATCGTTTCAAAATGTCAGCCATGCTAGAAATTTATAGTGCTATAATTCAACCATTTATTAAGATATATACGAAACAAAAACTGCTCCGGAATCTTTGTATCAAGGTCAAACACATAAAAAAAATCTTTTTCATTTTTCATTTTTTTGATAACTCATTTTAAATTTAAAATTTAGATTTTTTTTAAATGGCAGCCCTTTTGAAACAATATGGCGAATGAAGCTGGCCAACGAACTCGACCGAGACAGTGGTATGTACTATGTATACACCAAGTTACATCCAAATCGGTTCATAAATACGTCTGTTATCGCGTGACAAAAATCAAGTTGTTTCAAAATGTCAGCTACAATCGAAATTCAAAATGCTATAACTCAGTATTTTTTTAGATATAGACGAAACAAAAACTGTTCCGGAATCTTTGTATTAAGGTCAAACACATACAAAAAAAGCTTTTTCATTTTCCAATTTTTTGGTACCTCATTTTAAATTTTAAATTAAAAAAAATTAAATGGCCGCCATTTTGAAACAAGATGGCGGATAAAGCTGGCCAACGAACTCGGTCGAGACATTGGTACGTATTATGTATACACCAAGGTACATCCAAATCGATTCATAAATACGCCTGTTATCGCGTGACAAAAATCAGGTCGTTTCAAAATGTCAGCTACAATAGAAATTCAAAATGCTATAACTCAGTCATTTTTTTAGATATAGACGAAACAAAAACTGTTCCGGAATCTTTGTATTAAGGTCAAACACATACAAAAAAATCTTTTTCATTTCCCAATTTTTTGGAACCTCATTTTAAATTTTAAATAAAAAAAAATTAAATGGCCGCCATTTTGAAACAAGATGGCGGATGAAGCTGACTAACGCACTCGGTCGAGACATTGGTACGTATTATGTATACACCAAGGTACATCCAAATCGGTTCATAAATACGCCTGTTATCGTGTGACAAAAATCAGGTCGTTTCAAAATGTCAGCCACGCTAGAAATTCAAAGTGCTATAACTCAGCCATTTTCTAAGATATAGATGAAACAAAAACTGCTCCGGAATCTTTGCATCAAGGTCAAACACATAAGAAAAAAATATTTATCAATTTTCAATTTTTCGGTACCACATTTCAAATTTTAAACTTTTTAATAAAAAATTAAATGGTTGCCATTTTGAAACAAGATGGCGGATGAAGCTGGCCAACGAACTCGGTCGAGACATTGGTACGTATTATGTATACACCAAGGTACGTCCAAATCGATTCATAAATACGCCTGTTATCGCGTGACAAATATCAGGTCGTTTCAAAATGTCAGCCAAGCTAGAAATTCAAAGTGCTATAACTCAGACATTTTTTAAGATATAGATGAAACAAAAAATGCTCCCGAATCTTTGTATCAAGATCAAACACATAAGAAAAAAATATTTTTAAATTTTCAATTTTTTGATACCACATTTCAAATTTAAAAATTTTTAAAAATTTTAAATGGTTGCCATTTTGAAACAAGATGGCGGATGAAGCTGGCCAACGAACTCGGTCGAGGCATTGGTATGCACTACGTATGCACGAAGTTACATCCAAATCGGTTCATAAATACGAGAGTTACAGTATGACAAATATCAGATATATATATATATATATGTATATATATGGACATATATATATATATATGTATATATATATATATATATATATGTATATATATGGACATATATATATATATATCTACTTTTGAACGGAGTGTGGTTTCGGGGTCTGGGGGTCATGATCAATGAAAATATACCAAAATTTTTTGAAATGGCTTTCCTCCGAACGGCTGCAATAGGTAGCTTTTTGTAATGAAAGCTACCTAAAACCTTACTCGCAAAGACTCTCCTCAGGGCGATAACATCCTGTAGAGCGGGGGTCCTGTCGCTTCCTGGCGCGCCCAAGCGGATCTTTTTCTTGATGTTTTCAGCCAAAGCGACCCTTAAGTTCCCATTCCGTATGACCTCAGCGAGGGCGATATTGTGCTGGACGCCCCCTTTACGCTCAGCGAACTCCTGCTCGCCATCCAGAAGACGCGTCCCACTACTCCCGGACGTGACGGTATCTCCGCCAAGCTTCTGCAAGGCCTTTCTCGCGTGAATACCGAGAAACTCCTGGCCCTGTATAATAACTTGTTTGACTCTGGCACCGTGCCCTCTTCGTGGAAGGAGGCCACTATCGTTTCAATTTGCAAGCCCGGGAAACCAGCTCGCCTCACCACTTCTTATCGTCCAATTGCCTTGACTGCGGTGTGTGCCAAAGTCTTCGAGCGCCTCCTTCTCCACCGTCTCATCTTTTGTGCTGGTAACAATGACATCTTCCATACCGCCCATTACGGGTTCATGTCCTTTAAGGACTCCACGGCTGCCTTGTGCAAATTCTACGAAGATATCTCTCGTGCTCGCAGTTCCCGCCAAGCCGCGTTTGTTGTGTGCCTGGATATTCGTTCTGCTTACGATTCTGTCTGGATTGATGGCTTGATTAACAAGCTTGCTCATCTTGGTGTCCAGGGTAAGACTGGCCGTTGGTTGGCGATTTTTTTGTTCAACCGTTCCATCCGCCTCGGTGGAAGTCTGTGCTCTCCGACAGTGGTCCGTGTAGGAGAGGTGTTCCACAGGGTAGCGTCCTCTCCCCGTTCCTTTTTATGGTTTTCCTTCTAGACATTTTTGAGATCCTAGAGTGCGGGGTCCATCTCCTCATCTATGTTGATGATATCTTCCTCTATGCTCTGGGGGATGACCCCCTCCGCACTTTGGCTAAACTCCAGAATTGCCTCGACCGGTTGGTGCAGTGGTGCACTGCCCATTATCTTTCCATTTCACCGGACAAGAGCACTGCTATTGACTTCTCCCGCCGTCGGGTCTCCGAATCCAAAATCTCCCTCAGGGGCTTTGATATCGAGTGGAGTCCCTCTGTCAGGATCCTCGGCGTCTGGTTTGGCAGATCCCTTCTCTTCAACTATTACTTCTCCTATCTTCGTGCCAAGGCGTTCAAAAAGCTCAACTACTTAAAAGCTGTTGCATCACGGAACCATGGGGTTCATACGGTCCACATGATCAGAATCATTGATTCTCTGGTTCGCAGCCTCCTTGAGTATGCAAGTCCCCTGTTTCTTAAAGTCTGCCCCTCGACCCTGAATTCCCTTGAAATCATTTATAATGCTGCTCTCCGGGCTGCCACCTTAGGTGGGCTGCCACCTTTCCCCCGTTAGGTGGCGACACCGTAGAATGTAGGCTATCGGTCGATTGTTCTACAATACTTTTCAATGGGAAAAGCACTGATTTTTAAAAATGTTTTACTAGAAAATTTTAATTTTAAGAAAGTCGTACAAGTAGAAATCTGATTAATTACAGTTTTTTTCATAAGATACATATTTGTTTAAAGGGACTTGGCTTTTTGATTGCTTCTTAAGACACTTAAAATCAGAGATCATTCTGACAAAAAAAGTGAAGGCAGGCCATTTATAATCATTGAATATCACGGATTATTCTGCCACGATGAAATAAATAGACTTACGACTTTTAAAAATTAAAAGTATTATTCAATATTTTTGAGTAAATTTTAATCTCGCGTATATTTTATAGCCTTTGAATAATTTAATAATTCATAACTTTTGATATATATGCAATTAATAAATGTAGAATTAAAACAAATTTTTATCTTAATTATTTGGGAAAGAAAACGTGTAAATTATAGGTCATTGTTCAGGAACTAATTTTTTCAAAAGTCGTAAGGTTTGATTTTAATATAATCTTACTTATAAGGAGGAGGGGGGGGGGTTAGAGGACCGGAATTTCAACCCCCGGGCCCAACCCGTCCCGAAAGAGAAATAATTAGACTTGGCCCGGACCGGGCGGGTGGAAAAACTAAAAGTTCGGCCCGGCCTGTTCCGTTTGTATTTTCACAGTTCATGCCCTGGCCCGCCTCATGCAAAAATCAGTGAAAACAGGTCCTGCCCGTCCCTTGAAAAAAAAAAAAAAAAATCAGACCCGACTCAATTTCTACAAAAAATTCCGATTTTTCTTACATACAATTAAGATTATTTTCCAGAATACTTCATAAATATTTATGGGAAAATGTAACAGTATATTTTAGATTACTATATGTTTTCAAGTCAGAGCATACAAAATATCAAATTTTAAAAACCCTTTAGACTCACTCTTACGCAAAAATGCATGAATACAAAATTTATTACGATTATATACATTAAATTCAGTAATATGAAAATAATAGGACTCCATCTTAAATAGAACGCAATCATCATGGCAACCTAAAATCATTACCTATCATGGGATATCTTTGAATTAATTACGTGTGACAGGATTTAATAGAATAATCACCGTGGCAACCTAGAATCATTACCTATCATGGGATATCATTGAATTAATTACGCGTGATAGGATTTAATAGAATAATCACCGTGGCAACCTAGAATCATTACCTATCAAGGGGTATCATTGAATTAATTACGTATGATAGGATTTAATAGAATAATTACCATGGCAACCCAGAATAATTACCTATCATGGGATATCATTGAATTAATTACGTATGATAGGATTTAATAGAATGAAGGAAACTTTTATTAATTTCTTTTGAAGTTTTGATTCCATTTTCATAGAATTTGACATGACAAAATTCTGCAATTTAAATGGCTTAATCTCAATTTAAATGGTATTTGACAGATAGGGAGATAGGTACATATCAATTATCCACAGCAATTTTTAGTATTCATTAAGTATAACATTTAAAAAACATATACACTAAGATCGATTTAAGATAAAAATTTCTCAATTTAAACATAATTACAAGCAAATAGCTTTATATTAAAGCCTAAAAAAATCTCTCACCTGTAAAGCACGGAACAAGCTCAATTTTATTTTCCCTTCGTTTTTCTTTTTTTTTTTTATGTCACTGGTATAACCTGTTTTCAATCCAGGAGCAAAGCACCTATACCCCATCTTAATTTATGCTTTGTAATATCAATAATAACAAATAAACGAATAACATAAAATATTTTTTAATTCTAACGTACGGCTCTTATACATACAATCATATGATATTCAGCTAAAAGAATGGCCAACATGCGGATTGTAGCGCCCTCATTATTTACCAAAATGCAACTTGCATTTTCGGCGAGTAATGCCTGTTAAGTTTCCCCTCCATCTCTTTTACTCCGTGCATACAGGACCCAGCAACCTCAGAGTCACGGCAGACATTATTCAAATGAGGATAGGAATGAGAATTCAAAAGAGAACTCTCAAAAGTATTAAAAAAAAAATCATAAAAAGGATAAAAAAGATGAAAATAAGGACAAGTAAGGGTGGTGATAAACATGTCCTGAAAGTGTAAAATAGATTATCAACTGCAAATTAGATAGTTTTATTTTTATTTTTAGGGGAATTAGACCTATTTGCATTTATAAATAAATAAATAAATAAAATAAATAATTGGGTCTAATCTTAAATTAAAAATTTGTTTTTTTTTCCTCTTTTTGTGAAAATATAATTCAAAATACAAATTAATAACTTGCCTTTTAAAAATCAAGATAATAATAAGAAAGGATAGGAAGATAGGCACGCCAATTTGTCTCTAGGTTACAATTGAGCAAATGTGCAAGGCGCACCCGAAAACATATTCATACAATTATGAGATGTGCTTCACAAAAATTCCACTGGAGCAGTAAAATACCTCTCTCCAGACAAAATTTACATTTTACCAAATTTGAATTAAAAAATTTTAAATCTTAACAAAGCCAAATAACATTAAAATTTAATTAATTTAATGGTGAATAAATTTGGAGTAATTTCAAAGATAAAGAATTTTTTTTTTCTGTTTTCTATAAGGGTAGCCTTTGCTAATAACCTTACAATTTAGATAACAGAATTTTAGGTTTTTTTCTTAAAATGAGTAGATGTAAGCTACAAGTCCAGGGTAATAAGGACAGCTTTTATAACATGTTACTCATAGATTTTTTTTAAATTATAAATATATATATATATATATAGGAATAATTTATTAGCACTCTGTATTAGGATAGCGGGTAGCTATAAGCCTAAATATAATAAAATATACAAAGAGATAGCTAAGATTTATTCAGGTGGTTCAACAGCAACTTATATGCTAAAGTCTATGATTTAGACAGCAGGTATAAGCTTTATGGACAAAATTGTTATATATGTCGTAGGCTAATTGAGAAATCCGGCTCTTTGCAAAGAGCCGGGCTAATTGGAGAATCCATCTCCCTTTTTCCAATTAGCCTGATATTTTTCAGGCTTATTGCAAAGAGCCTAGAAAGCGTCAGGCTAATTGAAAAATGACCACTTATTATCCGATCAGGGTGATATTTTTAGCTCACAGGCTATCAAAGCCTGAGAGCTTATGTGCCCGCCGATTCTGTATGTACCTGTGTACGTACGTATGTACGTAACACGACAACTCTTTATAGAAATATCCGATTTGCTTCAAATTTTTTTTTCTATGTTCATTCTGATAAGGTGCTTCCCTGATTAGTTTTTGGGGTTCATTGGTTAAGGATAAAGGGGGAAAAGGGAGGCTAGTCTCCCCCCTTAATTTATATAAATGGGTTTTTCATGCAGAAATATTCGATTTGCTCCAAATTTGGTATACCGGTTTATTGTGTTAAGGAGCTTCCCTGATTAGATTTGGAAGCTCATTATTTAAGTATAAAGGGGGGAAAGGGGGGCTACCCGCTTAATTTAGATAAATCGGTTTTCATGATGAATTATTCGATTTGCTCCAAATTTGGTATACCGGTTTATTAAGTTAAGGAGCTGCCTTGATTAGATTTGGAGGTTCATTAGTTACATATAAAGGGAGGAAAGGGGGGGCTATCCCCAACCCCGTAATTTAGATAAATGGGTTTTTCTTGCAGAAATATGCGATTTGCTATAAATTTGGTATACCGGTTATTTATGTTAAGCAGCTTCCCAGATTACATTTGGAAGATCATTATTATGTATAAAGGGGGGAAAGGGAGGCAATTGCCTCTCCCATTAATTTAGATAAATGCGTTTTTCATGTAGAATTATTCGATTAGCTCAAATTTGGTATACTATTTTATTATGTTAAGGAGATGGCTTGATTAGATTTGAGGTTCTAATCAGGGAAGCTCCTTAACATAATAAACCAGTATACCAAATTTGAGCTAATCGAATAATTCTACATGAAAAACGCATTTATCTAAATTAATGGGAGAGGCAATTGCCTCCCTTTCCCCCCTTTATACATAATAATGATCTTCCAAATGTAATCAGGGAAGCTGCTTAACATAAATAACCGGTATACCAAATTTATAGCAAATCGCATATATCTGCAAGAAAAACCCATTTATCTAAATTTCGGGGTTGGGGGATAGCCCCCTTTTCCCTCCCTTTATATGTAACTAATGAACCTCCAAATCTAATCAAAGCAGCTCCTTAACTTAATAAACCGGTATACAAATTTGGAGAAAATCGAATAATTCATCATGAAAAACCGATTTATCTAAATTAAGGAGGTAGCCCCCCTTTCCCCCCTTTATACTTAGATAATGAGCTTCCAAATCTAATCAGGGAAGCTCCTTAACACAATAAACTATTATACCAAATTTGGAGCAAATCGAATATTTCTGCATGAAAAACCCATTTATATAAATTAAGGGGGGACTAGCCCCCTTTCCCCCTTTATCCTTAACCAATGAACCCCCAAAAATAATCAGGGAAGCACCTTATCAGAATGAACCTAGAAAATAAATTTGAAGCAAATCGGATATTTCTATCAAGAGTTATAGCGTTACGTACATACGTACGTACACACGTACATACAGAATCGGCGGGCACATAAGCTCTCAGACTTTGATAGCCTGTGAGCTAAAAATATCACCCTGATCGGATAATAAGTGGTCATTTTTCAATTAGCCTAACGCTTTCTAGGCTCTTTGCAATAAGCCTGAAAAATATCAGGCTAATTGGAAAAAGGGAGATGGATTCTCCAATTAGCCTACAACATATATAAAAAATAAATAAATAAATAAAAATAAAAAAATATAATAAATAAAAATCTCCTTTTTTCTGCATTTTGGCAGAATTTTAAAAAAAGGATGGTATTTGAAGAGTAAAAAAAACAACAACAAAAAACCATATATATATATTACAATGGCCAAGGCAAGTTATTTCAATATTACTAAACACATAAATTTGAGTAAACAAATGCATAAATAAATAAATGAAGTAAATTAAAATTTTCTCACCAAGGGCTGCAATTTTGGCCACAAGGCTGGGTGTGCACCATCACCAACATTTTCTTTGTAAATATAATCATCATTATAAACATCAGAGAATAGGGGAAAGATAATCATTCATTTCAAGGCTCGCTCTTGGCTGAAAAAGGAATCGAAGAATAAATTAAGTATGGTATAATTACAAGATGTTATGCTCTTAGACAATAAAATTAGTAATATTGTATCATAAACGTAGAATACTTGGTTTTTATTTAAAAAAATAAATAAATAAATAAAATAAAATAAAATGAAATAAAAAAGTTTTAATTTAAAGTTTTACACATTTATGGAGTGTCTAGCTCAGTGTAAAATAGTTTAGATTTAATCTTAAAAAATTTTTTAGAAAAAAAATGTAGCAATTAACAGTTACAATTTAAATTTATGGAATTTTAAACAAAATTAATATGAGACAAGAATATTTTGTATTACAGTATAACCCCGCTAATTCGGACCCCGTTAATTCGGATCTCCGGATAATCCGGATCGGTCTGGTCGATTTTTTTTTCAAGTTTGAGACGCGATCGGCAAATTTCCATAACATTCATTTATTTCCTCCAAGTATTCTGAATAAAAAAATCTTTTCTGAAATCTTTAGTAGAATACCTTAAGCAGGTAGAGATTCTCAAATCAATCAATATGAAGAAAGTAATCTATACGATTACTGAATCTTGGGATCAGGGTGCTGAGAGTCGTGGAAGAATTTATGTCCTGCAAATTGTGATTTCTCGAGTAATAAGCTTGAAACAGAAGGAGGAATAAGCGAGATTGAAAGAGAAATTACACCTGAAGGTTTTGTGAGCCTGTTAAAAAAAAGTTGGTGGTTGCTCAGATGTTGATATCAGCGACATTAGCAATTGGTTAGAAGCAGAAAATAATGAAGATTACGCCTCACTTATAGTTGACGAAATAATCGCTTTGTGCACAATAGAAGAAAATGAAAGGGAAGATGATACAGACGAAAACACCATTATCAATGATGATCAACCTAAAGTTATTAGCCATAATGAAGCAACGTCTCATTTAGAACAATTAATGGTTTATTTTGAATGTCAGGTGGAGACTACACGCAACGAACTACTTATGCTTCAAGCGGATGCGTGACCGTGCGGCCCACAAAAGGTATACAAAACTGGCACAGCAGAAGATTACAAACTTTATAATTACAAAGTAAACATTTTTTACTGTCTGTAAATATTCAATATGTTTAATATAAAGGTGGTTTTCTGTAAGTATGTTTTATTTTATTTCATTTTTTCTCATTCTCCTGATAATCCATATTTTCGATAATCCGGATTAGGTCTGGCCCTAATTAATCCGAATTATCGGGGGTTTACTGTACATATAACTTATTAAGCTAATTTACTTTTATTAATTGTATTAAATTAGAATTAAAGTAGGCTTTTAACAACTAAGTTAAATTAATTAATAACATTTTCTAGTGTAAAAATTATATAAGAATATATTATATTTTATTGTATATAAAAAATATACAACCTTGATAATTAACAGGTATTTTAGATAAATTGATTAATATAAAATATTAAATGACATCTTGCTGAAATCAGCTAGAAATATTAATTATTTTTAAATGTTAAATAAGATATTTGATAAATTTAATGTATTTTGGAATTTAAGCATTTTTTCCCCTTAGAATTAAATCCAATTATAAATTTAACATATAAATACAGATTGTGCTAAAATTTAAGTGTGTGAATTCATAAAATATTTTTCTAATTTGGCCAATTTAAAAATAAAGAAATAAAATAAATAAATATATATATATATAATATATTGGCCTTATTTTATTAGAATATGTTAGTTATGGCATGATAAAAAATAATTTACTTAATTTTTTTCATAATATACTTTTTTTTAGTAAAATTAATCTGTAACAATTTGGGTGCGGATGTTTATGAGTATACAAAGATTCTTTTCTGCTGGCAGAAATTCTTTGGTTCAGGCCTGAATACTCATGGATTATTGCATACATTTTTTTTTTATGGATTATTTTTTTTTTTAGTACCTATTGATAAATACGTGTAAAAATAATTTACACATTATATAATTTTGGTAATAATTTAGTGTTTTTAAAGTTTTACAAGTGTATTAATAACATAAGTTTGATATTAAATAATAGTTCTTAGTGTCTGATAACTAATAATAATTTGTTACATTTAATTTAAGACATATAGTTAATTTATAGACAGTAGAATTAACACACGGCATTTTTCATAATAAATAAAATTTTGTATAAATAAATTTTGTATATCATTCAGTAATGATAGATTAAAAAAAAAAATCTAACAATCTTTTAAAGGATATTTGTTTTTTAAAAAAAAATTAATTAATAAATAAATAAAAAACATCTTTTCCTTTAAAATTTGATAGTAATACAAAAGAAAAAAATATAATATAAAAATAATCATATGGTTATCATATTTTATTTCGTAGTAGTAAACATTTCATTGCAATCCCCCCCCCCCTTTTTTTTATTGAGAGGTATTTCAAAAGGCAACAAGACAATCTCATTATATATTGAATAAAATTGCAAATGTCATACAGATTTAGCATAGATGTACAGTTGAACCTCGTTATCCCGACACTCTAATGACCAGAAAAAAGTGTTGTCATAAGCGGGGTGTAGCGGTAACTGGAGTTGGAGAAAAATGTTTATAAAAACCATTATTTTTAATTAATTTAAGACAATTTTAAATTCATACCTATTCTTGCAGTTTAAAGCAATAAAACAATACTATTAAACAAAATAAACGCAAAAACAAAATTGAAAAGACTAAAAATCAAATTTATGAGCACTTGTTTTTTTATTGTTACATGAATATTGAGGAATTAAGGTTTGATTATCCCTAGATGTGCTTCTTAGAATTCTTTTTTTAATATTATACAATGAATTGTAATGAATATTCGTTGTTTCAGAAATGGATGTTAGATAATTTCTGATCGTTTCAATGCAATGTAATGCTTCGGTTTTAGTCGGATGAAACACGCCGTGTAACCACAAGAAAGCGCCGCCTGATCAGAACAAAAAGACCTCGGGTAGACTGATACGTCTATCTGGAACTTAAGTGAATCATTCATAGTGTGTGGGTTTATTTATTCAGATAAAGGATTGAAGTAAAATTTCTCATTTATCTCAATGGTATTTAGATACTTTTGTGAAAAGTTTGGCAAAGCCATTTCTTACCGCTTAATTTCCGTGCTTATAAGAGGGATTATGAAAAAGGGACAATTTTCCTAAACTGTCGGGATATCCGGAGTTGAAAATTATTCAACGACGTAAAATCCGGAGTTTATTTACATTAAAATTATACACAGAAATCGGGACTTTGAAAAACTGACGTGATAAGCGGAGTGACGTGAAAACCGGGTGTCGGGATAACGAGGTCCGACTGTATATCAGATTGAATTTGGATTGCTAATAATATAGGATAATATTTTGGGAAAGGAAATATTTGATGTTTATTTCATGGCAAAAACAGCAATTGGGTGTTCGCCGTTTCTCCAATATCAATTTCTGACAGCACAATTCGATAGATTTTAAATTCAGGTGCATATTAATGTCAGCGGAGAGCATGTTTTGCGCTTCTAGAGGCAGAATAGGTAATATTACCGTTTTGTTTACATTATAATACACGACAAATAGTAAACAAAACCATGAAACTGTAAATCAATGATTATTAGGCATAAATAAACACGGTTTTCTTAGTTAATACAAAATTATATACAAATTAAGTCCTGCAAAGTAAATTTGGTTAGCTTTGAACCTGACGGCTTAGGTTTTCGCACGCATCAGTCTGCATATACGAGAGCGCGGGAGATTCATTATCTTTCTCGCCATTTCTCCCTGCAACAAACCAGTAAATTATACATTAGATGTTACATGAAAACATACACTAATTTATAGGCAGATTATTACAAAAGTTACATACAGGCATTCACAGAGGGTTAATAAGAAGGTATGTCAAAAATTATACTAATTAATAAGGTCATTATAAGCATTAAATTGTTTTAATCACATACCTTTTTGGGTGTCGTAAATTATCACCATACGTGTTTTCGTTTCCATTAAAAAACGTTTACGAGTTTGACGCTGACCCCCTTTTACCTTGAGCTCCACGAAAGGGTTAGAAACTGTTTTTTTTTTCTCCCTAGCCTGTCGTTTGATGTTTCTCTACTGGAGAAGTAGTGATATGGTCATTTCGGAATCTCTTTACTCCCCATTTTCACTTATCAGAAGAGAAAGGGGGCAGTTTTTCTTTTATGCAGTAATTTTTTTTTCCCTTGAGTGTAGTTTTTAATACAAAACGAACACATTTATTAGTTAGGCATTACGGTAGTTATACAGCAGATTTTATTAATGATAAAGTAAGAATTATGTGATAATATATTAAAGGAGAAATATTTTATCATTAGATACTTTTATGTTATATAAAAAAAAAAAAACTCACAATATTGTATATTGAATATTTTAAAATTAGGATTTGAATAAACCAGATTAATTATGTGGAAATATTCAATTTTACGTATTTAAAAAATATATGAATATAAAAGAAAAATGTCATACTGCAAGCATTGTATTACTTATATTTATGAGTTATAAAATGTATTGTAAATGCAAAACTGTGTCATAAGGCTATATGTGATGAAATTGTATGTGAAATGTGTATGCCATTATTTTTCCTGTGTTTAGATTAATTTCGGCACATTAGTTTCATACAAAATTATAGTTTTGAGTTATTTTTGGACACTTTAACTGTAAATTTTCAAAATTAATAAATGAGATTGTGACAAAGGAAATTCTTTGGTGAAGATGACAGAATTTCAGAATACAGCGGTCTACAATGGAAGACAGTGTCAACAGACAATATATTTACACAAATGTGTTTAGAACTTTCTGGTATTGCAAAATGCACATATAGGAACTCTTTCTACAGTATACCAGAACTAACGAACATTTAATATTTGAGGCTGTTATCAAAACGGTGTAGCTACACAGCCATATTTAGACGAACATTCCTAAGTTTTTTTTATAAAAAAATAAAACTAGGAACAAGTTTTGTTTTTTTATTTTTTTTCCTGACACCCAGGAGAGATGCTGGAACACTATTCAGCAATAGTCAGTTCCCTCATCGTTTCGGTTAAGAAACATACCATTTTGCGTAATTTGATAATATTGATTTGCAAATATATTTTTATAAAATATAGTTATGAAATTACAATTGTAATAATTATATATTGTGGTAATATAGAAATGGAGATTCCTATAAAAGTTATTAATTAAATTATAAATATTAAATATATATTTTTTGTAAATTGTTTTATATGTAAATACTTGTAAGGTTTCGAGTATGTAAGTTTGGATCCCAATAGATAACAAAAGAGAAGTCCTATCTAGGCGGGCTGACGTCGTATCATGACTTCGAGAAGAAAAGACGATTTATGACAGGATATCGTAAAAGCATAAAGGTGTCCACATGATTTTATGACTAAGGACCACCTAGATTTTATGGGTCTCAAAAAGGAGACATAAAAAATAAGCATATGCGCGAGACAGTTGCTGACTCGAATTTTAGAGGTCGAGCAAAGCACCCTACAAAAATTATCCTACAGCCAATAACGAGTGGATCGTAAAATGGATCCACCTACCAACAAGGTATGAATTTTGGAAGAGAAATTTTTGTAAGAAGGCAGTCTAAAAAATATCTGGAAGATGTAATACCCTGTCAGCACTAGCATAGTCCAAGAGCTGTTAAACATTTTAGGGAAGGTATTTGAGGAACCCTCAAAATTTGTGCAACACTTCTTTTGTAATGGCTGAATACGAAATCGAATGTCTGGCTGAAGGATCGTGGCCCAAAAACTGTGCCAGACACGTGTCAAGTGCCATTTTTTGACTACCCAAGAAAAAGGTATTTGAGGCACGCTGAGATTGAGACAGAATAATATTTATACTTAGAAACAAATATTTTGAAAACGACAGACACTTTAGTCGACCCAAAAACTGTGCCAGACACGTGTCAAGTGCCATTTTTTTGACTACCCAAAAAAGGTATTTGAGGCACGCTGAGATTGAGGCAGAATAATATTTATGCTTAGAAAAAAATATTTTGAAAATGACAGACACTTTAGTCGGCACAAAAACTGTGCCAGACACGTGTCAAGTGCCATTTGGCACTTGACACGTGTCTGGTACAGTTTTTGGGCCACGATCCTTCAGCCAGACATTCGATTTTGTATTCAGGCATTACAAAAGAAGTGTTGCACAAATTTTCAGGGTGCCTCAAATACCTACTCAAAAATGTTCAATACGAATAAAGATGGAGGATGGATCCTATGATGTTGAGACAACTCTAAAGCGCCAACCAAAGCGAGGATAAATGCTGCCCGAAGCCTTTCTTGTGATGGTGCATAAAGCCATTCCTGATGCCGCAAAATCCGAGTAGATGTCTCGGCAAATTTTAAAATCTAATGCCGTTTGCTTCGTCTGTTCTGGAATCTGATGTGTGAATGCAACTGAATCATATAATACAAAGTACACTTCTAATTTTTTTAACCACAATTTTATTATCCATTATCTTTATTTTTAAAGATTGAAATATAACGGTATTGTGGAGTCATGGGATCCAAACTAACTAAAATGAGGTTTTTAAATAATATAATTAAAATGAGTAATATCTTTTATTATGATTTAAAATGAGAAATAAAATAACTAATTTTACTAGAATTGGAAAAATACATGTATAATCTAAAACTATGAAAAGCAGTCACATATTCTGCTTATATTCTTTTAGTTAAATATATGTGTTTGTAAATATTTTTGTGTTTAATTTAATGTAAATAAAATTATTTAGTCAAGAGTTAAATCTCTGTTATTCTTTTAGTGTTGAAAATTTAATGTGTGTCAATTTCCCTATAGATAGTTTGAGCATAAATTCATAGGTGGAAGAGCCCTCGTAAATATTCACAACGCAAGCTATTTAATTTATTTTTGTAGTTAGTTAATAGTTAATAAATTTCCCGTGCGCGAATATTTATTAATATTTGGATAATAATTTGCGTTGCTCTTTCACTTGAATTAAGGATTTTTTTGCGATCACTTGTTTATGACAATTTATTCGGTATATTTAATTTATACCAATTAATTATGTGGTAGCGCGGTTGGATTGGTTTGGACAATGTGTTTATAGTGTAATTTAGACTGGTAATAATTAGGTGTAGATATTTGTCCAGCACCAAACTATAAACATTCAGCATGTAATGTATGATTTCTGTAAAGACCTTTTACTGCATCAGGCGGCTCTACTTTCTCAACTGCCCGTTGTCTCATAATTTGAAAATCGCAAATCTGTATTTTTTTCCGCGCATCAAATCTACTACTTAAAGTAATTAAAATATTGATTTTATCATAATTTTATTAATAATTACAGTCGAACCTCATTATCCCGACACTCTAATGACAAAAAAAAAAAAAAAAAAAAAAAAAAAGCGTCGTCATAAGCGGAGTGTCGCGGTAACCGGAGTTGGAGAAAATATGTTTATAAAAATCTGTATTTTTAATTAATTTAAGACAATTTTAAAGTCATAACTGTTCTTACAGTTTTAAGCAATAAAAAAGTATTATTAAACAAAATAACCACAAATACAAAATTGAAAAGAATAAAAATTAATGATGACTTGTTTTTTTATTGTTACATGAATTATTGATGAATTAAGGTTTGCTTATCCCTAGATGGTCTTCCCACAATTCTCTTTTCAATATTATACAATGAAATTGTAATCAATATTCGTTGTTTCAGAAATGGATGTTAGATAATTTCTGATCGTTTCAATGCAATGCAATACTTCGGTTTTTGTCGGATGAAAAACGCCGTGCAACCACAAGAAAGCACCGACTGACCAGAACAAAAAGACCACGTGTTGACTGATACGTCTATCTAGAGCTTAAGTGGGTCATTCATTGTATGTGGGTTTATTTATTCGGACAAAGGATTTAAAATTTCTCATTTATCTCAATGGGTATTTTAGACACTTTTGTGTTGAAAAGTTTGGCTAAGACGTTTATTTTTAAATCCTAATTTCCGTGCTTATAAGATGGATGATGAAAAATGGACAATTTTCCTAACCGTCGATATATCCGGAGTTGAAAATTATTCAACGACGTAAAATACGGAGTTTATTTACATTAATATCATACACAGAAAATCGGGATTTTGAAAAACTGACGTGAAAACCGGGTGTCAGGATAACGAGGTCCACTGTAGATTAATTACTCTCATAAACGTTTCATTAATCAATGTTATAAAACAAAATCATTTCCATGAATAATGCTGACGCCCTATTGACGATGGTAACGATCTAAGTAATCAATTTTGCTTTTATCGGAAATTTATTAACTTCTACACATCGAACAATATCAGTTTTTACACCGTTTATAGGGGAAGCGGAATGTAATTTTTAATGCAATTTGTTTGAAAACTGTATTTCAATTTAATGATTTTTTATGGATTTAAAACTAATTTTCAAGCATGTATATTTTTTAAAAGATTCTACTTCTATGACGTGCAGCTCGATTAAGGAAGTTTAACCCGCTTGCACTTAAAACAGTATAAATAATTCAGCATTTTTTTTTACTAATATTCCATAACAAAATTAAAACTTCATCAATAGATAAACAAATAAAGAAAAGAAATAAAAAAGAATTCGGAAATTGTACGTCAAATGTAGCAAATGAGTGCATTTGTACTATAACTAGTTTTATATCTTTATTCAGATCTTGGTGCAATAGCTGTTGCACTCTTATGAAGACATGCATGAATACACAATTTATTACGATTATATCTATTAAATTCAATAATTCAGAATTAATAGGACTCCATCTTAAATAGGACGTAATTACTTTGGCAACCTAGAGTCATTGCCTATCATTGGATATCATTGAATTAGTTTTGTATGATATGATTTAATAGAATGAAGAAAACTTTTTAATGTCTATGTCTATTTAAGTTTTGATTCGATTTTCATGCAATTTGAAATGACTCGACAAAATTCTGCAACGATTATATACATTGAATTTCAAACCAGGACAGAAGGACGGACCACACGACGATAATAGGTGCTACATATTTATATAATTACGAACGCACCTAATAAAGTACAAATTTAACAAATATGTAATTAAACTACGTACTTTACTGAAATAATAAGAATAAAAAAGGCTGCTGTATAAAACGAAATCATGGGCGATTTCTTCGGCTGTTAACCTGTGGCATGCGGCTAATAAGAAAGTACCACTTTTACTTTAATATATAGCTGATATTTTTAATACGAAAGACTTTTTGGCATTGTTAGTGAAAAACGTAAAAAAAAAAAAAAAAAAAAAAAAAATCGTTAAAATACGGAAATTGTACTGGAAATCAAGACACCAGAACTATTTCCGTATTTTAACGGAATTTTTTCTGGAATTTACGGAAAAAAATTCTGTTAAAATACGCAAATAATACTGGCGTCTCGATTGCCAGTACAATTTCCGTATTTTAACGGAATTTTTTTTTTTACAGTGTACCACAGTGTTTTCCTCCCCGCAGTCCTCCCTGTTTTCATACCTTTGGGGGCAGGAAAACACAATGATACACCTATCAGTCAACCACTAAAATCGGGTCTGCAGGTGGTTTCCACCAAGATACGACTTGGCAGACCAGCTGCATTTTAATATGCTAATCGAGTTCTGTCCAATCCTGGAATTTCAGCCGTCAACTCGATGAGGTGATGGCCTATGCAGCAGCCTCCCTGTCTATGCTGTGTATTTTAATGGTGCTACACTATTTCAAGCATATTGAAATTGATATATATCACTGAGGTGTACTACAAGAGGCTAACAATAGAATAAGGTGTGCATTGCATCCATCGTTTATACACAGCGACATACAAAAGAATTCCGTCACACTGTCTGTCTATTAATAAGAATTGCTGGAAGTGCGTTTTAAGTTGTGGTAAGCGTTTTTAAATTAAATTATTTTTTTACCTATTACATGGTGTCTATAAATTCTATAGGCAATATACAGAGCAGCATAAAAAATGTCGGGTACTTTTCCTTTTATTGACGGAAAATTGATGGAGGGGGATTTGGAGCTGTGCTATAGAGTTTCCTAACTGAGCTAAATTTTTGCATACTATGTAATATCGGAGACCGGCTAACTGCGCCTATGCCGACCCTTCTTTGCCTCCCCCTGTATGAACTGCGCTCGGCGTCACGGGAAACGGATATCATTGTCACCCCCGTCTCTTATACTTATGGGCACGAAGTGAGATCTTTTTTTGTTAGAAAGACTCTTTTCTGTTGGCGTTAATTCGCTAAATTGGGCGCTTTATCGATAATTTGGGCTATCAATAATGTTTTTTCTTAAACTCACAAAAATTTTATACGCATATATTTTACGTATGTACATAATAAAATTTTTTGTTAATAATAACTATTAAATCCAAGAAAAATCGACATAAAAATGTATATCCGTTAATATAAAATGCACAAATTGAAAAAAAAAGGAAATAAATAAAAGTATGATGATAAAAAAATCCATATATAAATATATATCTACACAAGAAATTTAAACATTGGAGAATTTTTTTAAACTACTTTAAAAGAGAAAATTTTAGGAAGAAATTACTCTTGTTACCTAATATTTTCGTCAGGTTTAAACTAATTTCTCGTTGAGTGTGCCTTTGGATGTTTCATTCTAAGATTCTACAAGAACCCCAAATATATGAAATAGTAACATTTATATAGATATTTCGCCTTTCAATTTCTATGCTAGAAATAATTTTCACCTTAAAATTATTCTCTACATTTTGAAAGAAAGATGCTGGGGGAAAAAGAACAACATTCAAAATAGAAGGATATTATTGCTGTTGAAATATTCCTATGAATTCTAATTACTAATTAGTACTTCTTTTATTGCTCTTAATATGATTATTTTTATTATTATTATAATTAACTTGTTTGGAACTATGGTATATAAATATTGATCATTTATTTTCTTTCAAAACTTAATTTTTTTCCAAATTCTAAATTTTAAAATTCCAAAGCTGTTGCACGATGTTTTCTAACTGAAACTTAAATATGTATTTCTTCATCAAATTTAATTTTTACTGAATATATAATTCTTATAATCACGCACGCACGATTCTCTTTTGCCCATGCACATGCTTATAAATTAATAATAATAATAAGAAGAGCATTAAATTCTCATCAATTAAAAACTGAGAATTGCGTTATCATTTGAAAAACATACATCCAAAAGTGGGTAAAGAAACTTAATTTCTTAAGTTGTACCGCAACACAAACTTTTATGACACATTGTCTGATTCACTTTTATAACTCAAGAAATAAAATTAACAGGTCTATTGAAGCGATTTTTAATTGAATAGCGTTTTCCATTTTCAGATAAATAAATTACTTATAGAGTTATAAGCCATTCTTGTTACGTGACGACAAATTTTTCTTCTTTCTCGCACTGCTGCGTCGTGAATTTGCTCAAAACGCCAACTTTTACGATATTTTCTGTAAAATCCTCTGTTTATATTATAAAATGGTAAAGTCATTCGATTATATAGTTTCTTAATAAGACCACCTTCTAATTTAATGTGTTTTCGAGCAAAAATGAATTCAGAAATGTGTCAGGAAATAGCTTCTTTGAATTTCAGAGTAGACTTATTCTGTTTTCAAATCCAAACTGATTACTTTCCAGGATTCATATTTGTTTGTACTTGCATGAGAGTGGCAGATGCTGTTTTAGAAACTATGAAATTGAACGGTTTTTCCATTTTTCATTAAAGGCAATCTTTCACAAAATGCTGTTAAAAGCATTTAGCATTTGAACTGAATTTCCACAATGCGTTCTAAACTCGCTTATAATTCAACATGTAATTCAATTATCAAAAAATGAAAGATTATTGGATTCTACACTGTAAAAAAAAATCTGTAAGGTTACTAAAGTTTTTCTAGGAAACTGGGATTCCATGAACTTTTTATGTAACGGCAACAAAAAAAATTCCTGTAAGAGCGTCTGTTACAGGTATTTTTCTTGTTACCGTTACATAAAAAGTTTTAGGAATCCCAGTTTCCTAGAAAAACTTTAGTAACTTTACAGATTTTTTTTTTACAGTGTAAATCAATTCAATAGTCCGGTCTGCAAGTGACATGCTTTTACGTTTAAAAATGAGTTTGTAAGTTAGAAAATTTTGAGGGAAACTCTTACAACACCCTTAAATCTTAAAAAAAAAAATTACTTTCATCCACATAAGATTATGATTTTTAATTTCGTATTAAATGAACACATCTTCTCCAAATACACCTTTAAGGTTTTATATATCTATAAAGATAAAATATCCTTTTTAATAGTAAATGACTTCCTATAAAAGAAAACAGGCACTCTTTCTACACTTTAAATAATAGATTATAGTTGACTTTATGATTTTGATCCTCAAAATATTTTTAATTAAATTTTTGCTGACTTTTAAAAGCCAATTTTTTAAGTAGAATTGATGGATTAGCTATTTGGTATCTGAAAGAGAATATAAATACATGAATGGATGAAAATTATGTTGTGATAGAAAAATTTAACATATTAATGATTTTTTAAATAATCCTAAATTAGGTTAGACCCTTGTCCATTCTGATTCATTTAAAAAATAATTCTGTTAATAATAGTAATACTACAACTTATAGTAAAAATCTTGTTAATTTAAACATGCTACTGACAGATTTGGTATTATTTGAGGAAAAATTTGTGAAAATCAACGAACTTCTGATTATAAAATATATTAATATAATAATATAATAATATAATAATATAAAATATATTAATATAATCTGGACAAATAGTATATAAGAGTGTCAGCTCTAATAATTTCCTAAGCCATTAGCTTTAAAAGTATAATTTCAATAGCAAAATTGCTTTAAAGTTGTTCTTCATCCTGTTAAATCCGTTTAAATAAAAAAAGTGTTATTTTTAAAAGTTACAAAAATTTAGCTTTTTTACGGGATTCAAGCACTATATATTTAGTAAAACTTTCTTCGTGTACTAATAAGTAAAACAATAAAAGCTTCATTTTTGTACAAATAAAACTTACCGAGTTGTGATAATTTGAATTTTATGAATTTTCAGCCTTTTTTGTCATTAAAAACGGAAAAACGCTTTTTATCCAAATTTTACAAGTCAAAAAAAAAAAAAAATTAGCAATGGTGTTTTTTTTTAAATTAACATTAGACATTGTTTGGAATATCTTGAAAGAGCTTAACAAAATTTGGGGCGGCAGTTTGCACCGGGCCCATTTAAATCGGAAGACCCCTTCTTTCGTAGTACATATTAGTAAGTATCATCTACTTGAGGAATTATAGTTTATTTTAATATTTTATTTGTATTTGTTATGTTGAATATTTTATATGTAATGCAATGCTAGATGAATGCAGACCACTTGCTTAAGTATTGTGATTATTGTCGCCAAGATTTACCATGGCTGGATTTGCATCCAGAATATTTTTTGGAAAAAAAAAACTCTATAAGGCAGCCCTCAATACAATAATGGATTGCTTATCTCACCCCTTCGAGCGCAGTTCATACAGAAGGGGCCGAAGCTGTGGGCGCAATGTATGATCTCCTCCTACCGTAGGCGCAATTGATGTACACCCGTAATATCTATACAAATCTATAAATCATATACAGAACTGCAGAAAAGAGTTAGGATATTTTTCCGACTGTTGATGATATTTTCTGAAATTGGGCTTTCAAATGTGCTATACATTGTCCAAATGTTTTACTTAGACATCATCTTTAATCTACGGGTAAGATTTGTTACAGTATATTCTGAATGTATTGGAAAGTATTTATATGCTTGACGCATGATTTTTCTTTATTTCTTTTCTTTCTTTCTTTCTTTTTCTTTTTTTTTTTTTTCTTTTTTTTTTTTTTCTTGTTACGATTAAATAGGAATTTTCTTCCGGGCGATTATTGCACTTTGCTATAAATATCTTCTCAGATATTTGATATATTTCGTATCCCTTTTATTCTTGCTTACGCGTGTCTTCATTCCTCTTCATTTCAATTTTATGCATAATAAAAATAGACTGCTGTAGAGAAATGCGTAAGAAATAGGTACGGAATAACGCGATTGCATCACACTGTGCAACAAAGAAATTGCTTCTGAAGCGAAAATGTGCACTTGCGGATGAAATTATCTCTCTGAACATGGATATAGCCATAAAAACCTACATTATCTCTTGCTACAGAAATACAGATGTGCAACGTTAAGATTATTATTATTTTTTACTAATGTGGTCGTTAAACTAACTAAATTTTTATGTAAAACTATGATAAATATAATAACAGTTTAGTAATTTTACATAGGAATGATTAATTTCGTTGATTTTTATTCCACAGTGTCAGCAAACAAAAGAAATACAGTTAAACATTTATTTAACGAATTTCATCGTTTCTTAAATATATATATATGTATATACATATATATATATAGAAATTTCATCAAATGGAAATTCAATCTGATATTTTTTTCAAAGTATAAAATTTACTGTTCTTAACCCTGTTTTAAATACTTCATCTGAAACTGGTGATTTTTGTTGGTTTCCTATATATTTTTACATATACTAAGTTTGTTTATTAAATTTAAAAAAAGGAGGCTTATCTTTCAACATTTTTTTTTTTAATTTTAAAGCACCGGCGTTAAAGTAATCTGTAATTTTATTTTGAACAAAATTAAAATAATAATAATAATAATAATAATGATAATAATAATAATAATAATAATTTCGTTCATAAAACTATTTACATTTGGGGGGAAATCCTCTAGCAATTGCAACCGAAATCGTATTGTTTCGAAAATTTTTATAAATTATTTCTCAGATGAATTTTCAGAAGCCATTTCATCATCTTTTTCAGCGCTTAATGTTTCACGACATTTTTCAGCCCGCGATGGAAAATAGAGCCGTTTCAGCGCGAAGTTTAAAGTAGCTTTTAAATGCACCAACCATTCAAATTTTTCTTTTTGTAAATTAAAGATTATAATCTTTAACCTCTTAAATCTCGCTCCCGTGATTTTCACGGGCTGTGGTTTTTATTCAGATTGTTTCATTCCCACCAATTTTATAAAATAGTGTGATTGGCTTTATTATGGTATCATTTTACCTGTCCTTAAATAAGGTAAATATTTCTTTTTCAAAAAAGTGGTGGCAATAAGCAATCTGAATTTTTAAACCCTAATTTAATGCGACCGCTAAGGGGTTAATGAAATAATAATAATAATAATAATAAATAATTATTTATTATGTGTTCAATCAGCCTTTCAAATAAAAAGGGAAAAAATAATATAGCAATAACGTTTTTTAAGCTATGTTGAATGTAGAGAAAAAAAGGGCGAAAAAAATACACCTTTTTTAAAAAAACACCTATCACTTTACCAAATTTCGTTCAATTTCACTAAAAGTAAGTTCTTGATCCCCAAATTCAATATGTTTTCTGAAAAAAATTTATTTTGCTTGTTTCAGTTGGTTTTGAGCAGCAGGAGTGATGCGCGCACAGCATAACCATATGCAATTGACAGTATCTCCATCAATTTTAATCATTATTCTATAATGAAATATTATTCTATATCATTAAATATTATTCTATATTAAATATTATTATATATTATATATTATTCTATATCATTATTCCGTAGTATAATATTATTCTATAACATTTTTATAGTAAAAACTATGAATAATAAATGGGTAGATTCAATGAAAAATAAATAAATAAACAAAATAAAAATGACTAGAAAACAGGAATTCTGCTTTTTCAGAATTTAGTGTGGACCCTCGATGAAAAAACTATATGCAAATATAGATAGTGCAAAACATATTTCAGTTTTAAGACTTAAAATACACAGTTTTACTTTATATAAAATGACGTCATTTGCATCCGCTGAAGAATTCTACATTTACGATCCAGTCTTAAATGACATCTATATAAAAGTATGCACAAGACGTCACTATCGCGGAATAATACTCAAACCCAGCAAAAAGCGATGTCGTCATTCAAGAAACTCCACACAAAAAAAATCGAGTATCTAATGATTCATAAGCCTTCCTTTGTTTGTAACATTAATATGGGTACTGAAAATTAAATATAGTTTATAATGTCTCCATGTTTTATCAGAAATCATTCATTTATATATTTTTTAATTCGGAAAATGTTATTACATGCGGAATAATAAAATTATATTATTTCCTATTTTTGATAGGAAGTAAGTAAATTGCGGAGAAATAAACGGTCAGGTGCGAGTATTACTCACGCTCAGAGGGTTCCGTACAATAAATATATGAATTATTAACAGTATTATTTTAAAAAAAATCGTTGCTAAAAGAATAATAAGACTTTGTAAAAAACTATACAACATAGGGTTGGGTATATCTGTATATACTAGAAAAGTATGAATGGGTAACCATAGTATTTATGTGATTATGCATGAATCCCATAGTATTTATGTGATTAATTCTAATTAAATTAGTCTGTTTTTAACAACTTGAAGTTTATTTCTTTTGTAGTGCTACTGGACATTGCATTACACAAATATATGATTAAAAGTTGTTACATAGGCTTTAAAAGCCGATGGTACATAGAGTAAGTCGCTCCTGTTATCATGTATGTCCAAACCGTCCGTCTCTTTAACGGTTAAAATCTCCGCTAATTACCGACGATTTTTTTCGAAAATCATTATCAACAATCCTTTTATACTTCTGCTACGGTAGGTACCCCCAGCTCTTCTCAACACCTTTGCTGAATGCCCGAAAATCGAAATTTGTGTGTAACGGAAAAATGCGATTTTCATAAAAAGTATGTGACCTAAGGTAATCTCTATAGTTTTCCTGAAAGGTTTAAATTAATGTTTACTACCTCTAATTTTTTCATAATTTTAGATTCAGTAGATTCGGAAATAGAAGGCGGGGTGGGGGAGACATATTTTTGCACTACATTTTCAACGATATATCTGAAAATATAATACGCAAAATTAAAAGAAATGTATTTTTGAGTTCAGCGTTACGAATGCTTTCACACGATATACAAAGAAAATATTTTATTTTTCCATGTAACTTAATTAGCCCCTCTACATTTTTCCTAAATATATTTGTGAATGTTTAATATACTGTAAATATGTGGATCAATAGTGTTTATTACTCCCCCGAATTTGAACTTACCACGTTTCATAATTTACGAGTAAAACGGCTGTGACAGACAGACACAGGAGTGATCTTATAATTGTTCCGTTTTTACTTTTTAAGAATATATACAGTGGAAGCTCTTTCATCCGGCATTCTATGATTCGGTACATTCTATAATCCGGCATGCGATTTCTTTCATTTTTTTTTCCTTTTTTTTTTCTTCTACGACCACTGTTGACTGGGATCACTATGATGCGAGCACCCGCAAGAAGCCCAGATTCAAGAGATGGAATCGGATGAAGAAGGAACCGTGGCAGATGAATCTAAAGTCTCATGGAAACAGACTTCTGATGCATTAGATTCATTCACAAAATTTGCCTAATCGAACAAAAGCTACAATGCTGCTGAACACATAAATGTGTGTATAATCCGTAAGGATTTTTTGAAGAAGAAATCCGAATAGCGGAAGAAACATGATATCAGAGACTTTTTAAAAATGTAATGTTTATATTAATCTTTTACTACATGTACAATGTAATGTACACATACAGCGTACCCTAGTACATACAGTATGCCCTATATGTACATTACATTGTACATATACAGTATATATTAAATAATTGGATTTTAAGTTTGTATTCTATGTTTTTCTTTAATGCTAACAGTTGTTAGAATGATGAAATATAAAACTGTATTTGTCAAATATTTATACAATTTGCACATGTTGATAATGTAGGTGAACAAAAAAAAAATGCATTGACGTTTGATAATCCGTCAAAATCGCTAATTCGGCTCGGCTGTGGTCCCGAACGGGCCGGATTAAAGAACTTCTACTGTACTTTAAAATACGTTTTTAGAGCAGACGATATTCTTGGCATAGACAGCATTTTAGTTACAATTTTTTTTTCAGTTTTTAAGAGAAAATAGCAACAAAAAGATATAGTAATCTACTACTTTCCCTTTACTTTCTACAGAAATGGAGTACTTCATTGGCGCCACCATTACAGAAATGGCATTAAAAACTACAAAAAAAAATTATATCTCAAAAATAAATTGAGATGGAGTTTTCAAACCAATTACATTTAACACGTTAAATGCCACGTCAGTCACCGGTGACTGACCCTGATCTTTTCGTTTAGGCCGCGTCAGTCATCGGTGATTGTCACATAGATTCTGTAACAGGAGTTTTATTTCGTAGCCTAAACGGAAAGACAGACAAAATCGACTTGGCATTCAACGTTTAAAAGTACTTTTTTCCCTATGCGACGGTGTAAAAATTGTAAATGTGCGATGCTTAGAAGTTAAAAAAATTGCAGTAGATATTATCAGTATTTAACTGTACAATGATATATCTGCTTCATTTTACGGCTGGCTTATGTAACGTAACGTTATTTTTAGGCACGACGCTTAACTGTTGCCAGACAGAAATAGCATATCGGGGTTAAAAAAACAGACACCATATAAAAATTGAAATTTAGTAACTTCTTTAAAAAATAACTATTTTGATCCAAATGGATTTTCGCATAATAGAAAACAACATTTGAAACATTTTTTCAACTGGAAGTATACCTCTAAAAATAGTGGTTTAGGAATTAGCTATTAGCCAACGATAAGAAGGAATTCCCCGTATAGTAGTTTTTTATATACTTTTCTTAGAGGGGTTTTCCATAATTTTAAAGGTAAGATTGCTATAAGGTTAATTAGTTTCAAAGAAGAAACGAGTAAAATGTCATGCTATGTTTAAAATAATAATTATGAACGTAAAAATAGCTTTAAAAATACTTTTTTTTTTAATATAAGCATTCAATGTTTACCTTTAAAATCACACCTATTTTCAGGACTGCGATTGATGTTTCTCCAAAATAAATAAAATAAATTTGTACGTTAATATGGTGTTAGCTTCTATTATGGAAAATTCCCTGCTTTGATTTACACTTGATAGAAAGCGTGAAATAGCAAATGTATTTTAAGAAAATTATAATTTTAGCACTTTTTCTTTTTTAACAGACTTAAAAAAATGGAGGAGGTTATCAATTCGATGCATATGTTGTTGTTTTTTCGTTGTTGTTGTTGTTTGTTTGTTCACCGATTACTCCGAAACAACGCGAAAGATTCATGGTTTTTTTTTTTTTTTTTTTTTTTTTTAACCATTTGGAAAAATGGTTATTGTTCTCGTCAGGGTAGGAAATCAAAAGCATATCTGAAGGTTTTTGTTGGTTTAATCCGCATTTTATTCGTTTTCTGATTGGTCTGTACAGTAATCTGTATTTCCCTTTACTTTCAACAGAGATGGATACCTTCTGTTGCCACTATGACAAAAAAGTAATAAAAACTACAAAAAAAAAATTAATAACTCAAAAACAAATTGAGATACAGCTTTAAAACAAATTGCATTTAAAAGTACATTTTTTTCTCTATCCGACGGTGTAAAAAGTAATATTGTCGGATGTTTAGAAGTTTAAGAATGAAATTTCATTTAAAATGGGTCGTGAGATTTTTTGGAAATCTGACCCGAACAGACAATGAAATGCTTGGATAATACGTAAGTTTCAGGTGGATAATAACTAATGAAAATGAATGAATAACAATTTCTACCAAAGAGGTAATTTTAATTTGTAAGATTTTCCCGTGCAAAAGAAAAATGGAATAAGCCAATTAAAAAAAAAAAAAAGATAAATAGGACAGGAATTAATACATATAAATATTTCACTCTAAATACGAGTCGCAGGCGATTTTTGTCGCTTGCAATTTTTACGTGTAATAACACTATTAATGATTAATCCATGGCGTACGTAATGTATGATCAACTCCGTGCGATTTTTTATGTTGTAATTTGTTAAATTGCCTTTTTTTAATTTTTATTTTTTTAAGGATACTCTCGAATTGGTTCCATTTAAATTTGATCATCAAAATTGGTTCAGTACTATTTTTAGAAATTAAAAATAAATAAATAAAAATGAACCTCTTTAAAATACTTCATTTTCGGTAATTTCCATCAAGTGACATAGCTTTATGTGTTTGACGGGAAAGTCACCAGCACTACCCGGCGATTTTCCCCCTTCTTCATACTGTTTAATTTCTAAAACCATCAAGTAATTGAAGTCGTTTATTTATTTATTTATTTACTTATTTGTTATTAAAAAGTTTATAGTTATTTAAATATGGAAAGGGGAAAGAAAAAAAAGTATTATTTCAGCTATCCATTTAGGATTCTAAATTGTTTTCTTAATGTATAATAATAATTTAATTCATATAACTATTAATTCATAAAAGCTTATTATTATTATTTTTAAATATATGTATTAAATTCTTTGCTTTTAGTTATATTGCATGTTCTACTTTTTAGTATTTAAGGGTGTATTCCGATCCAAACTGCTTATTTTCTGATTCATTTTAAAATTCATTTTTGCTCTCAAACGCACCAAGTTTGGAAATTCTCTTATTTAGAAACTATATAATGTGCGGTGCTTCTTAATTTTTTGATAAATGCAGAAAATACTGTAAAAAACGCTGTCAAAGTTGGCGTTTTGAACCGAATTTTCCGAAGCGGGCGATCTGGGAATGAAAAAAATGGTCATACTGAGAAAATAATTGTTTAAAAATCAAATTCTAATGAATTGAGCTGAAAATGAAATCACACGGCATGTTAAACATGTCTTCAGAAATCACCCCAGCAAGTTTCATGTTTTTACTTTTAAAAATGAGTCTGAAAATGTCTCAGAAAATTTCGAGCTGTTGAGGGTGGAAAAATATTTTTTTCGAATACACCCTTAAAATCTTTCATTGTGGCAGTTTAACAGCCGGTTGGCATATTTCAGCGAGCGTGGTTTGGAGCAAATGAATTCCATTGTCGTTGTAACCGGGACTGCGGAGTCGGTGGGGGAAAATGGACGACTCCAACTCCGGGAATTTTAACAGATCTGACTCCGACTCTTTCGCTCAAAAATGGGACTGACTCCGACTCCGACTCCGGGAATTTTAACAGATCTGATTACGACTCTTTCGCTCAAAAATGGGATCGACTCCGACTCCACGACTCCGACTCCGGGAATTTTAACAGATCCGACTCCGACTCTTTTCCTCAAAAATGGGCCTGACCCCGACTCCGCAGCCCTGGTTGTAACTCGTATACAATTGTAACCATACAGAATATTTGATGATTTATCTCTTGCGCAGAGCTAACCATTAACTACTAACTTAACTAATTGATTAATTTATAATTAAGTTCCTAAAAATATCGAAATGCTTTATTGTCATCGGAAACATACCTGTGTCCGTATTTTTTACGATTCTAGCCAATCAGGAAGTGAGTGAAAAATCGATTACTAAATTCCATCTTTACATATACGGATTAAGATAAATTAACCCTTTACGTCTCGTGGCGGTACTTTAAAGTACCATTAAAATAACTTGTTATAAAATTAATTTAACCCTTCCGAGACGGCATCCCTTACACAAATTTTAATTGGAAGTCACCGCTATTTTTAAACAGTTCCCTTTACTTGTAAAATACAAAACAATACTCTAATTAAAAAAGACAAATTTATTAATGGTGCTGAAAACAAATTCCACATGCACCTTTTGACGATGCCTATATGTATCACCCGTCTCGAAAGTGTTAATACATCGATTATTAGTAATACAGTTTAGAATGAGTTATAAATATACTTTATCTTGTTCCAAAAGCATTATTGGTTTCACAAAACAAAAATATTTTTAACAGGATGATTTCTTTTTCATTTGCATCTTTTCAGCTTTCTTGACGTTGAAAGATTGTGTGTGTGCGTGTGTGTGTGTGTGTGGGGGGGGGGGGGGGGGGTTCCAGTTTGGAAATATTTTTATATTTCTATTGTAAGAGCCATTATATTTGCACATTTCTTAATTCTATAAAATGCTAAAAAATACATTATAACAGATTTGAGTTTAGTTATAAATATTGCACAAAATCCCTATAAATTTAATCAAATTTAATTAATTAATTTTAACTAGCAAAATCCTTCTAAAATTTATTAAATGATTGTGTAAATCATCTAATGGTAGTTTCAAAACTTCACGAAATATGCTTTAGAAGATGAAATTTTCATGAATTCATAATTTGGGATGTAAAGGGTTAAATAAAATATTGTAAATACGGAAAAAAAAAACTACGTAGCAGTTAAAAAATAATAATTGTTATTATTTAAAATCCCATCCTTAAAGTCAAGACACCGAAATTAAGGCTAGTTACGTTTTTAGATGGTTAAGTCTAGATAAGAAACGTAAGCATTTTTCGTACAATACTCGTTTCTTTACAAAACTTCGTCGGAAATATTCCAAAGATCTAAATACTTTTGAGGGAAAAAAAAAATAAACAGAAAAAAATCCCGCTGATGACGGCCTTGTAATGGCTGAAAATGTTCTGGGTTTTTCTAATGTATTTTAAGGCTGTTCTTAAATCCAAGAAGGCACCTTTATGAAATAAGTTTTAATTTACTTTTGTTCGGAAATGCATGAAACTAGCAGGCGTTGTTGTTCAGAAGCTATGCAATAGAACTGTTTTTTTTCGCTTTTTTTTTTTTTTTTTTTTTTTTTTTTCAAACGCAATAGATCTTTCAGAAAATAATGTCAAAGTGGCCGTTTTGAACCGAATTTCCGTGCGAAAGGCGAAAATCCACTCAAGAAAGGATGAAAAACGTGTTTGTCACGTGATCGAAATCGCTTATAACTCAATAGGTAATTTATTGATAAAAAAAAATGGAAAAAACAGTTCGATTCGAAATTGCTTCCATGGTCAGGCTTTCCAATTTTATATCTTTCTGTTAAAAAATGAATTTGTAAATGTGTCAAAACGTTTTGCGCTTATTGAGTAGAGCAGTTGAGAAGAGCCTTGAGATATTTTTAATGAATTTTAAACAATTTTGTATTATATGTATGCGCCTGAAAGTACTTTTTGTACATTTATTTGTGCTTTTTTATTAACCATTTGGAAAAATGATTATTGTTCTCGTCAGGGTAGGAAATCAAAAGCATATCTGAACGTTTTCATTGGTTTAATCCGCAATTTATTCGTTATCTGATTGGTCTATACAGTAATCTGCATTTCCCTTTGGTTTCAACAACGATGGACAACAGAGTGTTGCCACTATGACAAAAAAGTAATAAAAACTACAAAAAAAATTAATAAATCAGAAACAAATTGAGATGCAGCTTTCAAACAAATTGCATTTAAAAGTACATTTTTTTCTCTATCCGACGGTATAAAAAGTAATATTGTCGGATGTTTAGAAGTTTAAGAATGAAATTTTATTTAAAATGGGTCGTGAGATTTTTTGGAAATCTGATGATAGAAAAGCCTTTTCCCGAACAGCCAATGAAATGCTTGGATAATACGCAAGTTTCAGGAAATCTTGCAATTTTTACGTGTAATAACACTATTAATGTTTAATTCATGGCGTACGGAATGTATGACCAGCTCCGTAGAAGTTTAAAAATTTACAGTACCGAAAATTGTAAAACTGAAATTTCTTTTAAAATTAGTTCACGATGGGTCCAGGAATGTTATCGTTTAATCCATGGCGTACGTAATGTAGGATCAACTCCGTGCGATTTTTTATGTCTTAAATTTTAGTCTTTGAAAAAATCATTTTCCAAATGGTCGTTGTAATTTGTTAAATTGCTATTTTTATGAATTTTAATTATTTAACTCAAGATGAATTTAGCACTAAAGCAGGATCGGCGAACCTTTTTACGTAAGTGTGCCAAAAATTCATCAACAATATCTATCAACAGAGTAACGTGCCACACTTTGACATAAAATAATTTTGCAACGTACGATGTTTATACAAAACACTAATTATAACATCAGTTGCTTTCATGCATTAATAATTAACAATTAAAAAATATTAAAAATAAAAATGCTATTTCTCTGTATATTGGAATAAGCCATTAAATTATTGAAATTTTAATTCAATTTTTGACCTTATTATATTTATGCAACATCTAGTTATAATTAACCAAGTTGCATTAAACAATGTATTAATAAATTATTGATGAGATTTCTGCTGTTGTATGTTCGATGGAGAATGCTTTATAACTGATCCATTTTGATAGTCATATAAATTGGATCCATTTGCCATCTTACTGAAGGAACTGTCTAAAAAAAATCAATTTGAAAAATAGAGCTTTATAAAATCATATAGAAAGGCAAAATACATGTCGCAAACACTGCATAACATCACAAGAAAAGAAAATTATTTTCATGCAAAAATAATTGCATTACTTGTGATAGTCTGTTCGTATGAAACAAAATTATATTCATTATAATAGAAATTAAATTTTATCTGTATAATAATTATAAAATTTATTTTTTCGCGTGCCAGAGAAATTGTCTTACGTGCAAACTCTGGCACGCGTGCCATAGGTTCGCCAACCCTGCACTAGAGTTTTGACTTTCATTTGATCAAAATCGTCATTTCCGTTTTTTGTCAAATGAAACGTAGTGAGCTTCAAAACAAAATTAAATTTTTTACTATAGTACAATTATTGTAAATAACTGTACTAAACTATACAAAACTCTAAAATGTGTCACTCTGGCGACGTAAACGCATTCATAAAAGCAGACAGAAAATTCAGTCATTTATATTTTAGTCTTTTATGTGGATGCAAATATTTATAATTATTCCAGTTCTGCTGTAACTGATTTTATAAGAATCGTGTTATTTTATCTTTCATCTACGGAAACAGAGAAATAAAACTAGGTATATGAAATTTCATTCCTTAATTCAAGAGTTTTCTCTAAAAGAAAATCTCTATTGATATGACGCAAGCATTCCGCATTCAACGGTACTCCCCATGATGCAGCAGAACATAACATTAGAATGAACTGGATTTCCCATGCTTGGCAACATATCGCTCAAATGGCGAGCGTTTTCCTCATCGATGTTTGTTAGATTTTGAATTCTTTTATTTAGCGTCGATTTCTCTGGTTTGGCTAGAAAAGGTTATTTAAAAAAAAATGTTAAATGTTACTAAAGTTAAATATTAGTTATATGCTATGTCCAAGGGTGGGTACAAGGGGTAGGTCATGGGGATCATTATCTTCCCTGGACGAATCAAACTGCTATAAAACATTAATTTTTACTTTCTTCTACCTTTCCAAGAAGAAAGTATTGGGTTCATGAAATTTTTTCGAATTCCGGTTTTAGGGGCCAGAGAATCATAAAAACATGTTTTTACAAAATGTCTGTCTATGAGTCTGTCCGTCTATCTGCCTGTGTGTGACACAAATTTTATGGGCGCTCTATCTGAAGAACTAATGAACCGAATTTAATATAACTTTAGATTCAGTTAGTCCCTGTCCCTGACATAAACTGGTGCTGATTTCTTTTTGGTATAAATCGCCCAACAGGTGACGCTGCTATGCTGTATTTTGCACGATTCCCGCAATAGTTATATCTCAAGAATTAATGCACGGATTTTTTTTATAAAACATCAGATTCCGTTATTTTTTGACATAATTTGGTGTTGATTACTTTTTAGTGTAACTCGCCCAACAGGTGGTGCTGCTATGCGGCATTATTCATGATTATCGCAATAGCTCTATCTTAAGAAATAATGCACGAATTTTCACCAAACTTCAAATTCAGTTAGTTCTTGATATAAATTAGCGCTGTTTAGTTTTTAGTGTAAATCGCTCGACAGGTGGCGTCTGCTAGGTTGCATTTATCACGATTTCCGAAATAACTGTATCTCAAGGACTCATGATTGAATTTTCATCAAACTTCAGATTCAGTTAGTGTCTGATATAAATTGATCCTGATTAATTTTTTGAGTTAATAGACCAACAGGTGGCGCTGCTATGTAAACCTTTTTTTACGATTTCCGCAATAGTATATTAGTTATATACTATGTCCAAGGGTGGGTACAAGGGGTAGGTCATGGGGATCATTATCTTCCCTGGACGAATCAAACTGCTATAAAACATTAATTTTTACTTTCTTCTACCTTTCCAAGAAGAAAGTATTGGGTTCATGAAATTTGGTCCTCGAAAATTAATGCACGAATTTTCATCAAACTTCAGATTCAGCTACAACTTGACATAAGTTGTTGCTGATTAGATTTTGGTGTAAATCACCTAAGTGGTTGCGCCGATATCCTTTTTTTTAAGGAAATATTAACATGTATGAGATAGAAGAAAGTTTTGGGATTGCCACATCCGACTAGTTTTATAATGTAAATACTTGTTAACATATAAAACATACTTCATTGAGAAATGAATAGAACCATTCTCTCAGAAAGACAGGTGAGATATCGCCTATAAATCTTGGATGAATCTGACCTTTCTACCTCGTTTATTTATTTCAAGTTTCAACTTTAAATTACTTGATATCCTTAGTACTATTCCCTATGATATCCCTATGATATTCCTTTGGTATCCCCATAGTTACTGCTGTAATTTTTGCTCTTCTTTTTCCATACCCTGAAAGAAATGAAAATCCGTAAATTGGAAAAAAAAGAGTAATTTTTGATTAAAAAGTTCGAATCAGTCTAAAATAAGAAGCAGTCTAAATCCGATACAACTTAGATTGGTACAAGGACGTGTGATATTAGCCCAATCGTAACGTAATTATCTAATTTCATTTTAAAATTACTTTAGAGAGATGTTGATGTTTGACTCCGTGGATGGAAAAGAACTAATTCACAAAGTTCTCTGTTTACCTCTGTATATAACAACAGACACGAACAAACAAACGAATAAACAACGACAACAAAAAAGATTAGTGACGCTTGAGTACTTGTTCAATATTATATATTATGCCTTGGTAAAGCTCGTGAAATATTAGGTAGATTCAATAAAAAATAATCCAAAACAATCAAGTAACACATTTTCAAAGTAAATTTTAGCATACTAAATATTGATTTGGAAAAGAAACAAATGAAACAAATAGTAATTTACATTTTATTTAATGCTCCAAAGCAATAATAATAATAAAAATACCAACTTAATTTGTGCAAAGGCTGTGCATATTTCTTCACTTTAAAATACTCAAGAAGAATTTTATAGAATATGTACGCGTGCCTTTAAAAAGTGCTTAAAAAATATTTAGCTTGGAATATATTTTACACAAGAGCTAACATAACACATATAGCTAATCCTTTGGAGTAGAAGACGTTGAAAATAGCTATTTGGAAAGTAAATTAAGTATATTTCAGTAAATAGATAAAGTTGCTTACGAAAATAACTTTACAAAACAACAATAGAGATATTTAATAACATACTCTTAGCTTAATGTTAACACAATTATTCTAATTGGCAAATAATTCATGTAAGTTGTAATTTTCCAACTAGGCGAAAAAGTCCGGGTCAGGATTCGAACCAGAGATCTGATCCTCCCAGATGTTACGATCAATTAGGTTAGCTGGATGAATTGGGTCCTCCAGATTCGTCCGGGATAGCTCAGTTGGTAGAGTGTTGGCAGCTTCAGCCAAGATTTCCCTGGTTCGAATACTGGATCGGATTTTTCGCCCAGTTGGAAAATTACAACTTGTATGAATTATTTACCAATTGGAATAATAGTGTTAGAATTAATCTAGAGTAATTACGTATCCAGCGTTTTATGAAGTTCCATTACCTGCGATTTATTCTGTTGAGCTGATTCAGATATTAGACCAGATACTACTATCAATAAAGTTAGCTGGGTGAATTAGGTCCTCCAGGTTCGTTCGGGATAGCTCAGTTGGCAGAGCGTTGGCAGCTTCAGCCAAGACATCCCTGGTTCTAATCCTGGCCCGGACTTTTTTCGCCCAGTTGGAAAACTACAACTTATAATATACTCTTTTTTTTCTGTTCGAAAACGAAAATTTCATCTCACGCAGAGATGTGTGCATGAACTGAATTTTGAAACATTTTCTGACTCTCCGAAACTTACCATCTAACGAAGTTTCGAGTCTTTTGTTTGCGTAATTTCATATATTTGCTCCCCCTTAAAAAGAAAACCTCTTAAAATAAGAACAAAAAATTAAAATTAAGAATTGAAATTGCGATTTAATTTTATTGTAATGATTAAAAATTTAGAAATTTTCTTAGATTTTTAATTACATACTCGAATCTCTTATTTTGCTTCTCATAATTTATTATTATCTTTAATTTTTCAATCTTTCTTTATTTTTATCTTACCACGCGTACTTATAAATAAGCATGTTGCTCATTTATATATTTATACTGTAGGCAAAATTTTAGACACATTAAACCGGAAATGCATTTCGAGAAACTTTTTATAAATCGTCCTGCAAATATGAAACAAAATCAACATCAGTCAGTACTTACAGTTTTACTTACCACGATGCACTCAAGCAGCAATTTTTACAAATTATTTTTACAAAATAGCCTGCATCGAAATTTATTAAGTATTTCTGAATTTTGTAGGTTTATGAAACACCCTATAACCCCTTTTTTATAGTTAATATCAATATCATCACTCAAAAATTGCATTTTAAAAATCCTCTTACATCCAAATCAATTTTTTATAGGTTTATAAAACATTTCATAGCCCACCGATGAGATAATATTCAATTTTTAGTTCTGTGTCATTCCGTACTTATATCCAATCTTCTCTTTTAGTCATAAACATTTTAGTTTTGTTTATCAGTCGTTTCTATTTAAATTATCATATCATACTAAAAATAATAAAAATGATGGATATTTTTTTAACATTTGGTATTTTTACTAAATTTAAAAAGAAAAACTTATCAGTATAAAGTCGTGGAGAAGAGAAAGAAAATGGCAGATAACTTTTTGGGCAGTTTGAGGCTTTTGTTAGATTAAGAGAAAAAATTTCATGCTTGAAAATATTTCAAAAATTACAAAAAAAAAAAAAAATGTTTGTTAAGTCTCCAGAACAAACTTTATTTAAAAGTCTCATTAATTATTATTATTTAATCCGACGGAATAATATTCGTAATTCTGAGATATTTAGAAGCGAAGCTATGTGCGTACAAAGACAACTTCAAGCTCGAAAATCCACCAAAATTCCTTAACACTCATTTCTTTTTTAAACAGGCTTTTCCCTCCCTTATCTAAGGGGTGTCTCAAATTTTGATCCCGTTGGATTTAAATCTCAACAGTGGAGACAATCGGGCACATTCTAGCTTTTACTATTAAAGTTTATTTTTTTTATTCATTAAACTACTGTAGCCAAACCAAAACGTTTCTTCATTTTATATATAAATTAGCCTATGAAAAATAATTACAAATAGTCAATAAATAATTTTTTTTCCCACAAATAAACTGTGCATATTTTGTTTGATATATAAGAAGATAAAAGGAATTAAAAAATACGCCAGTAAATATCATATCACAATTATTTAAATTAAACAGAAAAAAACATGAAATAAGAAACCAAATTAGCAGTTTAAATTATAATTATTACAAGCTAGAGTTTTATTTTATTTTAACAATGTAAAAATTACATAAATCAGGTCTTTTTATCTTAAAAATTAAACGAATTATTAAACTACACAGCCATTTAAAAGTACTTTATTTAATCATAGACGTAATTAAATTCATTGTTCCAATTTATATAGCCAAATCACCACATTTAAGACTAAATAAGAATGAAATTCCGTAAAACGACAATTACGCAATTTAAAATTATTTCCAATTAATTAAATATAAACAAACATTAAGTGGTTTTTTTTTTGTCCAGTTTAAGACAGCATCTAATTAAAGGTATTTGCACATTTAAAATAAGGATATTTGCATTAACTTCTTCGTGAATGGATTTTTCTCCCAGAATTTCAGTTTTTCTAAATTAATAAATGCAGGCATATACGAAAAGAGAATAAAGATGTGAAAACTAACTTTGAGATTTATATTTTATAATAAAGAGAAAAAGAAAAGACGTATTTCTTCTTTCTCCATGTTATTTGAATGAGTAAACAAGTTGTATTTTTCAATTCGGGAAAAGAAATAAAAAATAAAAATAAACTTTTATTTCTATCGATTTCTATGCAAAATATTTCGAAAATATATTTTACAAACTATTTTAATTTTTACATGTGTATAACAACTTTAACGTGTGTTTAAAATTGTGTCATTAAAAACTGAGAGCCTTATTTTTCTTATATCGAAAATAAAAAATCCAAAATGAGATAATGATCAAATCATGACTAAATCTCCCTACGAAATATTTTTCTGGCTACGGCCTTGCTATTTTAAACCTGCTGAAATTTATATACATTACTGTGGTGTACTACACGGCGTTTACTGTAGAATAGGGTGTGCATAGAGCTTACCGTTTATTTACTGGGACACATAAAAGAATTTGGCTAGAGAAGAAATTGAACTATTGAAGCCTATGAACAATAATTGCTGGAAGTGCGTTTTCAGTTGTGATACGCGTTTTTAAATTGAAATTTATTTTTTTTTTTAATTGTGGCTTGGTGTGCATAAATTCTATAGATTATATACAGGACTGCACAAAAGATCTCAAGTACATTTCTGTTTATTCACGGAAATTGCTGAATGGAAATTTTCAATCGTGCTATTCCTTTAACTGAACTAACTTTAAAAATACTATGTATACATACAAATCCATAGAACCGATACAAGACACACACACACAAAAAAAAATCCCGACTATTGATTGTAATAGCAGCAATTGAGTTTTCAAATGCATTATGTGTTTTTCAAATTGTTTATTTAAACATCATATTTCATCTTCATAAACTGTGAAGTTTTGATAGGGTATTCTGAATATATTGGAAAGTGTTACATAATCTATGCTGGACGCATGACTTTTCGTTCTTGTTTTACAGTGTAAATTGTATTACTTCCAAAAGATGTGTTAAATAAATCTGATAACTAGTATTTTAACGGCGCTTTAAGGTATCTTCGGAACATAAAGGGTTAAGCGCACATCAAGAACGAATGAAGGTGAATTCCAAGTCGTTTCGGACGCTCTAAGAGTGAATGTTGTAAACCAAACCGGAATATAGGGAAAGTAAAGACTGAACTTCAAACCTGAATCCTTCAGATGAATCAGTTCATGCACCATCAGTTAGGTAAGTTTATCATTCGTAATAATTCAAGATTGAATAGCTGCGAAAATTTCTCAATTCGAAGAACTCAATCTTTTATGGCGACTGAATAAACATAATGAGAAAAAATGCACTCATTTTTCAACCCATTGACGGTGTAAACTAACTTTTAGTGAATTGGATATGTTTTTTATAAAGTTCTGAAAGTGTATCCGAGACTTTTTCCCGAAAATTTTGATATTTAAACTTCCCTTTGCGAATTCATTTTCAGAAAATAATAGAAATTCTTCTTCCGTAATGATGTTTTTAAAGTTTATTTCCTGCTTGCATTGTTTCTTATATTTTAATCCTTTTTGTCTACCACATTTTCCTAAAATAAATAATTTTCATTTTACAGCTTTATTTACATTTTTATATAAAAAATCATTGATTCGTGGTTTAAAAATAATAATGCAATAAATCTTGTCAAGACGGAGCCTGTTTAAGACGGCTTGTTTTCGTTCTGTTACATTCGTCAGAAAATTTAGTAAACATAGCTAATAACCTAACTGATTAAAATAAATTACGCAGAAATGCGCTCCAAGAATAGCAAATAAATTACATCTGCCTTTTAAGGCGAAAGCCCATCTTTTTCGCAGAGTTTTTGAGTTTTAAAATAATAAATTGATTACTGAGAAAAAATAAATAGAATAATTTAAAGGAAAAAACTGTCTTACTGACAGCTTTATTAACGCGCCGAATGACTAAAATAAATAAATACTTTTTATTTTTCATTTTAAACAGCATACACACACTGCAAAAAAAAAAAAAAAAAAAAAAAGAAAAAAAAGAAAAGAAAAGAAAAAAAGTCCTTCCGGCCAGTGCCGGGAGGAAGAGGTAGCTTTCATAATCCTTATTTAAAAAAAGCCAAATTATATCATTCAAACACACGAAGCTCAATTTAGCGGAAACCGAATATAGGAGATTCAATACTAATTTTTATCAATATAATGAATGAGAATTTCGCGAAATTAGTCAGATTTATCCAAGCTGCTTTTCTTTAAAGTAACATATATTTGGCTGCCAAATTCGGCAATTTCTTAAAGTGCCTGTCATTTTAAGACAACATGGTGGATAAGACTAAGCAGTGAACTTGGTCGAGACCTTAGTAATTGCTGTGCACATGCTCACTCACATCGGAATCGGTTAATATATAGGAGTGCTGTCGCATGCAAAAAATCAGATTTTTCAAAATGTCACCCACAATAGAAATTGAAACTGCTATATCTGAGCCATTTTGTAAGGTAAAGACAAACAAAAAATGCTCCTGAATCCTTATATCAAGGTCAAATACTTAAGAAAGAAACCTTTTTCAATTTCTAATTTTTTTGCACCTCACTTTAAATATATATATATATTTTAATTTAATGGTCGCCATTTTGAAACAAGATGGCTGATGTATCTGGCCAGCGAACTTGGTCGAGGTGTTGATGTATAATATCCACATGCCTTCTTACATCGAAATAGGCGAATACGTGTGTTATCGTGTGACAAATACAAGATCGTTTCAAAATGTTAGCCATGCTAGAAATTCAAAGTGCTATAAATCAACCATTTTTTAAGATATAAACAAAAGAACAAATTTTCAGAAACAAAAACAGCTCCGGAATCTTTGTATCAAGGCCAAACACATAAAAAAATCTTTTTCATTTTCCAATTGTTTAATACCTCATTTTGAATTTTAAATTTATTTTTTTTAAATGGCAACCCTTTTGAAACAAGATGGCGAATGAAGCTGGCCAACGAACTCGGTCGAGACATTGGTATTTACTATGTACAGACCAAGTTACATCCAAATAGGTTCATAATTGCGCCTGTTATCGCGTGACAAATATCAGGTCGTTTTAAAATGTCAGCCACAAGAGAAATTCAAAATGCTATTACTCAGCCATTTTTTTTAGATATAGACGAAAGAAAAACTGTTCCGGAATCTTTGTATTAAGGTCAAACACATACAAAAAAAAAATCTTTTTCACTTTCCAATTTTTTGGTATCTCATTTAATTTTTTTTATTTTTTAATTTTTTTAAATGGCCGCCATTTTGAAGCAAGATGGCGGATGAAGCCGGCCAACGAACTCGGTCGAGATATTTGTATGTACTATGTACACACCAAGGTACATCCAAGTCGGTTCTTAAATACGCCTGTTATTACGTGAGAAAAATCAGGACGTTTCAAAATGCCAGCCACGCTAGCAATTCAAAATGCTATAACTCAGCCATTTCTTAAGATATAGACAAAACAAAAACTGCTCCCGAATCTTTTTATCAAGGTCAAACACATAAGAAGAAAATATGTTTTCAATATTTAATTTTTTGGTACCACATTTCAAGTTTTAATATTTTTAAAAAATTTTAAATGGCCGCCATTTTGAAACAAAACGGCGGATGAAGCTGGCCAACGAACTCGGTCGAGAGATTGGTATGTACTATGTACACACTGAATTACATCCAAATCGGTTCATAAATACGCCTTTTATCGCGTGACAAAATTCAGGACGTTTCAAAATATCAGCCACGCTAGAAATTCAAAATGCTATAACTGAGCCATTTTTTAAGATATAGACGAAACAAAAACTGCTCCGAAATCTTTGTATAAAGGTCAAATACATAAGAAAAAATATTTTTCCATTTTCAATATTTTGGTACCACATTTAAAATTTTAAATTTTTAAAAAAATTTTAAATGGCCGCCATTTTGAAACAAAATGGCGGATGAAGCTGGCCAACGAACTCGGTCGAGAGATTGGTATGTACTATGTACACACTGAATTACATCCAAATCGGTTCATAAATACGCCTTTTATCGCGTGACAAAATTCAGGACGTTTCAAAATGTCAGCCACGCTAGAAATTCAAAATGCTATAACTCAGCCATTTTTTAAGATATAGACGAAACAAAAACTGCTCCGGAATCTTTGTATAAAGGTCAAATACATAAGAAAAAAACATTTTTCCATTTTTAATTTTTTGGTACCACATTTCAAGTTTTAATATTTTTTAAAAATTTTAAATGGCCGCCATTTTGAAACAAAACGGTGGATGAAGCTGGCCAACGAACTCGGTTGAGAGATTGGTATATACTATGTACACACTGAATTACATCCAAATCGGTTCATAAATACGCCTTTTATTGCGTGACAAAATTCAGGACGTTTCAAAATGTTAGCCACGCTAGAAATTCAAAATGCTATAACTCAGCCATTTTTTAAGGTATAGACGAAACAAAAACTGCTCCGGAATCTTTGTATAAAGTTCAAATACATAAGAAAAAAATATTTTTCCATTTTTAATTTTTTGGTACCACATTTCAAGTTTTAAATTTTTTTTTAAATTTTAAATGGCCGCCATTTTGAAACAAAACGGCGGATGAAGCTGGCCAACGAACTCGGTCGAGACATTGGTATGTACTATGTACACACCGAATTACATCGAAATCGGTTCATAATTACGGGAGTTACAGTGTGACATAGGTCAGATATATATATATATATATCAATTTTGAACGGAGGGTGGTTTCGGGGTCTGGGGGTCATGATCGATGAAAATATACCAAAATTTTTTGAAATCGCTTTCCTCCGAACGGCTGCAATAGGTAGCTTTTTTGTAAAGAAAGCTACCTAAAAGAAAAAAAATGCTGATTTTACAGTATAATACTGGCAGCTGGGGAGCCAGTATTATACTGTAAAATTAACAGTAATAAATAGTAAAATTAGTAATTAACATACCATTAAGAAGTAATATACGGTTTAATGCATTTATACGATAGTATATTACTGCTTATTTTACGGTATTAAACTGGCGCCCCAGCTGCCAGTATTGTACTGTAAAATCAACAATTTTTTTTGCAGTGCAGGAGGCCTACTCGTCTGTTTTTAAATACGACTTTTTCAAGCAATAAACTTCGCGGTATATTTTTACAACATTTGCAATAGAAATCTACCACAAAGATTATTGTTTGAAAATGCTGATTGATATTCAAAAGGGAAACCCATGCAATACATCATTTCATTTACTGGTTTGCCAATAAAATATGAAGATTAAGCAGAGTTTAAAAATTTAACTGAGAATCTCTTTGTAATTTTTCCGTCATTTTTTTCGCCCCCAACCTTTTGCATTTTCAAGGTATTTGTCCCCTTTTCATAATCGTAATTCCTTTTCTTAGCATATAGTGGTGTGCAAAATATATGTTTTAAAACAAAGTTTTAAAAAGTCATTATGACGTAAATGCAAAGAAAGTATGGTGTATTTAGCATAAAAAGCACATTTTATTTAAAATTTCAATTTATTACTCAGATGGATTAATTTTTATTTTATAAAATCTGATTCAACAAAAGTTTGATGCATGCAGTACTGTCACCTGGCTACTTGTTTATTTTGGTGCATATCGCCCAAAAAGAGCGGCTACTGTTTCCTACTTTTCACAATTTGCGCATTAGCTATACCTCGATATTTATAAAATGAAATTGCACAGAACTTAATATGCAAGATAACTATTATGAAAAACTATAAAGATTGTGTTTTGAGTTTGATCACTTAACAAGGAGCACGGCTAAGCAATGCTTTTTACAATGAGCGTTATGGTTGTATTTGAGTTTTTGTTGCGTAGAAATCCATCAAATTTTATTTTTGAGGCTATTAATAAAAATATAAGCATTGATCCAATTTTGGATTTAAATACCCAACACGTGCACTGCTGTTTTATGTTTATTATTATTATTATTATTCACTGTAACTCTTTGTTAACTTGAAGAAATACACTCTATTTTATTACTGATGATGTGTGGCTGTGCTATTTAAATTAATAATTTGAATGATACAGAAATTTTCTTTGTGATCTACACCATATTAGTTTTTATTAGTGTGTATACATTGTGCACTGTTTTTGATTCACAGTTGCTGTGCATCTATCCAACTGTTGTAGTATTTAAAGAAAATGTGGATATCCAGGCTGTATGTATAAGATATATTACCTCTCATGAATCACTTGCATTTTTACATATTTAAAAAATATATTACTTTTTAAAGCTGAATCGCAAATATACATTTTCGTATTGCACAAAGCGCACTTTGAATCTTAGAGCAGTAAATAAATAATCTGTATACGGATGATAGAATAATTAAATTTCTAAAGGATACAACAGGGAATGAATTTGGAAAACAAAACAGTGGCACACATTCATACACACAAAAAAGAAATTTAAAAAGAAGTGATAAAATAAAATAATTAAAGCTAAAGAAAACAACCTAAAAAACGCTGAGGAGTACAGAATGTACATTTCATTTTTAAGAATTCAAAAAAGATTAGTGACCATAAAAATATAACATTTATAAAGGTCGGCTGCAATACAGTTTTGATCTTATAATACACAAGGATGCGTCCTGCACATTCTTTATCCTTGTTAAAAGTGTACAAATTTCTCCCTTTTGTAGATATATATGTTTCTTAGAACTCCAAAATTGAGTGTTTGTTGCTTTACTTGTAAATGGACAAAGTACTTTTAATTCTCGTCAACTAACACCTCTGTTCATCAGATTGTCCATTTATTCACCTTCTTTAGAATTTTTAATTTTTCACGCGTATTTGATATTGCCCTGAAATCACTATCAAAATTTTACAATTAGAAACAAACACTCTAGTCTGAGGCTCAAACTCCTAATAAGGAATTTCAGAAAGAAAACGAATATCTAAAACCTGGTTCGAATTTTTATCTATTGACCATGAAACAGTTTTAGACATTTTCAGTGATTCACAATTCTCTAAAAATCTCTCTCTCTCTCTTTTTTTTTATTTACAAATTTGAAAGAAAAATTGAAGACATTATTTCTTTTTAGTTCGAATTAATTGATGTAACAAAAATCAGTTTGAATTAACGCACTAGCTTTAACCTTAGTTCTCATGTAAAATTCTCGGGATTTTATGATTAGGGGAAGGTGATCTAAAATGATCCCCTTAAGGGGAAAACTTGTGTAAAATAACATAACTGTTTAAATGAAATTTTAGCCCTATGCTAATATGTTTTACACTATATTTTGCATTATAAACATATTTTAATAATATTTTAAACCCAAATTGAGTAATGAAAAAAAAAATTAGATTTTTGTAAAAGTGTCCAAAGGATCATTTTACCCTCACCCAAGGGCAAAATGATACTTAACTTAAAAATAATTGTAAATTGTTTTTTATCGGCAAAATAAAGGATATAAAAGTAATTATGACAATACATAATGGAATAAAATAATTTTTGCAATCAAATAGCATACATACTTTATTTTATGTAAATTTTAAAATAAGAAAATGTCACAAATAATTTTGAAAAACAATAAAATGGAATATTTGAAAATTATGATCGTAGGATAAGACATGGGCTCAAAGGGAAAGGTTTGGGGCAGTCACACATTTGGCTCCCATGATGGCTAGGGCGCGGTACCGGATTTTCTTCAGCCAATGAAATGATAGTAAAACGATCCACATTATGGTTCATTTTACCCGGCAACATGGCCGTCTATTTTAGTTCATATAACTGGATGACGCCGAGAAACATAACAAACTTAGCAAGTGTAATTCACATCTAAAAACATACTCTATTAAGTAAATCAAGTTATATTCTGTTCATGAAAGACTGTATATCTAAATAAATATGAAAGCTAGTGCTTATCTTACAACAGATATTATAAAAACCACTTTTTCAAAGAATTCTTTTCAGACGCGTAATATTGCGATCTCTTGAATACCGCCATTGCTTCTTCTTCACTTGGCACAACTAATTTATGTGTTACTCTGTAGATAGCGCGATCTGTCTAGAAGAAAACCTATGTGGATCGTTTTGCCCGCTAGGATCATTTTAGGCCACCTTCCACTACTTTGAATTAACATAGTTCGAATTATCGCGTATTCATTGTAATGTGAATGTGCTATTTTTAACTGCTATTATAAAATTCTCAGTAATAAAAAATCTTCCTGATATTTTTCATAAAGATATATGGTTTCTAGGATATATATTTCGTAGCTCTTATTTGTGTATAAGGATTCAAGTGATACCCACTATATTATCTATTAGAAAACTTTTGCTTTGATTTGTTATTTCTTCGTCAGTTACTCGTCACAATTCATTTTATCATAATTGTAACAAATTTTTAAATGCCAGTGAAAAAAATATATGAAACGCAATCACACATTTAGATTGTAAAAGAAGTTATATTTATATAACTTAAACAACAGCTAATATTATTTTATTTGCAATAGTTTAGCAATAAATTAAGTAAAATAATTTAAAAAATATGTAACAAAATAAAAAGAATAGATCCTTCAATGATTAAGTCTGTTTCATATTTTATGATTTCTGAAAAAATTATGAGTAAAATAAAATCAATCCATTATTTATAATTTGGCGTCCTTGAAATTATATATACACTGCTAAAAAAAAATTAGGGGAGCAAACAAAAAAGTGAAGAGAACAGTGCAAGACAGCCATGTATGGGTATAAAATGGATAGTACATGTGTATCAATGCGCAATACAGAAAAAAAGACGCAAAAATTTTTAAGGAAGCTTTTATTCTTTAAAAAGAAGGAAAGAACATGAAAAGATGGTTTGGGGCAACAATTTTGTTTTATGTAAATGATAAAAAAATGTATTATTTAGAAATGATGCAAGATTTTTAATATGGCGTATGGTCTCCTCGAACAGCCAAGACTGCTGCACACCTGGATGCGATGAGGTTATCGATAAGACTTTGGGGAATACTGTTCCACTACTCAAGAATTGCAATCTCCAAGTCCCGGACAGTAAAAGGAGGCCTTCGTCTCGCAACAATGCGTCGTCTGAGTATGTCCCAAACATGCTCGATCGGATTTAGGTCCGGAGAGCATGCTGGTCATTCCATACGCTGTATTGTTTTAGCTTCAAGCATGTTTTCCACAAGACGAACTGTATGAGGTCTGTCATTATCATGCATGGAAAAAATAAATCACTAATTGCTACAACATAAAATACGACACGAGGTCTCAGTATCTCGTCTGTATAACTTTGGACCGTCAAAGTGCCATTCCGAATGATATGCAGGCCCGTACGTCCACCTAAGCTGATTCCAGCCCATAGCATCAACCCACCTCGTCTGTAATGTGATCTTTCACGAACGAATGTGGGATTATTTTGAGTGTCTCTTTCTCTCCATGCCAAAAAACATCAGATGTCACATCCAGACTGAATCGGGACTCTTTGTAAACAGAATTTGACTCCAACAAATTTGCCTCCAAACTCGATGTTCAGTTGCCCACCTTCTTTGGGCCGCACAGTTGCTTGAGATCAACAGAATGCAGACATTTTGCTTACGTGCATAGAGACCACCCTAATGAAGCCTATTTCAGACTGTTTGACTGGACACTCTTCGTCCTGTGGCCAAGAACAACTGTGTTTGCAGCAGAGTAACATTGCCCGTTTATGTCTCGACGAGCTGTAACAGGATATATCGGTCATTAGTTTCTGTAGTAGCACATGGCCGACCTTGCCCTTGTCGGTGTCTACCATTCCATGTGTCTTGGAATCAATTCCACAGTCTTGCATTGACACTTCTTGCGACCCCAACAGCGTCCGCTACACTTCGTTGTGTTTACCCAGATTTCGACTGTCCCGACAACACGCCAAGCCATGGATTCCGGTAAATCACATTACTGTGACATTATGAAGTCACTTTTTCTCAAAACACAAGCTGAGCAATTGAATTTTACAACTGAGACCGTGAAACAGACGTTTCTGAAAAATCCCGATTTCTGCACTTATCTCCTTTTTCTAGTTTTTGACGCCATAAATTTTAATTTGCATGTGAAATTTTCTTTATCTGTTTTCTACTACGCTTTAAATTATGGATGTTTTAATTTACGTTACTTATCGGTGTAAATACTTGCGTAATTTTGTTAAAACCATGTGCTCCCCTAATTGTTTTGAGCAGTGTATATATATATAGATATATATGTATATGTATAGCAAATGTAAGCCAAAATCGTATTTTTATTTCGCAAAGTAGAGTAAAATCATGTTTTGATTTTAATTTAATTTGTTGATAAATTGTTACAAATAAAATAATATTAGTTCCGATAAATATTTAAGCAAAATAATCTTCTTTACAATGTAAATGTACAATTCTTTTTTCATAAGCATTTTCTTTTTTTAGTCAAATTTAACAATTTTCTAAAATTACGTTAAAACTGGGGGACGATAAGTAACCGATAAGTAAATGCGTTAAACCTGACTTCAAACCTTATGATAGGTAACCCACGCAGATGTCATTTTCTTATCGGTTACTCATCACCAATCAGCTTTATCGTAGTTTTAGAAGTTTTCTTTTTCACTGTTATTTAGTAAAATCTATAAAGAAAAAAGAATCACATCTTTAGATTGTCAAGAAGGTTATTTTGTCTTCAATAATTTCATTGGCTTAAAAAGTAGCTATTACTAGTGTGACTGTAACAACTTTAAAATAAATTTTGTAAGATAATTCATGAAGATGCAAAACCGGAAAATGATTTAGTGCCACTATTTATTCGAAATAAACACAGAATTTTGCTCTTATTTATCAAATATATATATTTTACTCAAATAATTCCACATTATAATAGATTTTTTAGACATTTTTTTCCGAAAAATTATGTGAAACTCAATATTGTCATTTAAAAACTTTCTTGGGGTAGGGGGGGGGGGAAGGCTTTCTTTGTATGTGTGTGTGTGTGTTTTTTTATCTTCATATGCACAGACACTGAGACGCAACAGATAAGTGGTTTTTTTTACAAACATTTTTTAATTTAGCCGTTAATTATAAATACATTAATGATAAATATATTCATTAATGATAAATGTGTCTCACTTTCCAAATTATTAATTTATGTGCTTAAAATTTATCAATTACTCGTAGCAATTCCATTTATCATTATTTAATTTTTTTAATCTAATTTGTTTTAATGCTATTTTTTTTTACTTTAGTCAAATCTGTAAAGTTATTTTAGCTTTTGTACAATTTCTGATTTTTTTTTTTTTTTTTTTTTTTTTTTTTTTTTTTTTTTTTTTGTATAGCCTAACCTCTGATGACTGATACGTTATGAAATATGAAATTGTTTGGGGTGAGGAGTACACTTTTCTCTTAGCCTCTCTCCCGATTGGCTCCCTTAGTAAAACTGGATTAATCATTGAAATATCTGTTCATAAAAACTCTTTGCAATTAGATAAAATTTATATTTCCTTCCGAATACTTAAACTAAACATAAAAAAATCAAGCAGAAAATCCTATAGTAATAACCAGACTAGTACTAAAAGGAAATTTGATCTTCGTGCAGCTGTTAATAAATGCAATATGGGCATGAATCAATTTTCTAACACTTTTTAATTCTAATTTTTAAGAAAAGTATTAACGTTTCTAAATTATCCGCTTTTATTTTAAAATATTTAATATTTCTAGTCAACTTAAACTGACTTATTTTAGTAATTATTATTTTTTTAATCTGTAGAATGGAAATGCATAAAAAAATCCGAGCAATCGTTGTATGGTGGAATCTATCTTTCGTATAATGAGTAATTAAATAAATGTTTTAAATACGTAATGTAATATGTTGTAATAAATGTGAGAAAAATATATTTTATAGATATAAATTCTTTTCGATTATTTAAGGAGTCTATTGCCTTTGATTCAACAACAACAACAACAACAACAACAAAATAATTTTTTTTTCTTCAACTCACTCATTTAATGAGTACTGTTATTTTGAAGAAAATCGCACTCAAAATTTTACGTCAAATCAAAAGTTGCGACAAAAAAGAATTTCAACCATCACCACATACAGCATAATGTTATGTTCTCTTTTAACTCTTTATGTACTGCATTATGAATTCATGAAAATTTTATCTTCTAAAGCATTTTTTGTGAATTTTTAAAACTACATTAGAAGATTTACATAATCATTTAATAAATTTTAGGATTTTAGAAGGATTGAAGGATTTAGAGGGATTAATTAAATTTGAATTTAAAGGGATTTTGTATAATATTTATAACGCCACTCAAATCTTTTATTTTAAATATCTTTCTTAGTATTTTGTAGAATTAGGAAATGTACAAATATAATGTTCTTACAATAGAAATATAGAAATATTTCCGAATTGAAAATCCCCCCCCCCCTCCCTAAACGCCAAGAAAGCTGAAAAGTTACAAAGGCAAAAGAAGTCATCCTTTTAAAAATATTTTTGTTTTGTGTAACCACTAATGCTTTTGTAACAAGATAAAGTAATGCATCTATAACCCATTCTAAACTGTATGACAACTAATCGATGATTAAATGAAATTTATAACAAGTTATTTTAATTGTACTTGTAAGTACCGCCAGTAGATAAAGGGTAAAAGTAATTTTCTTTGAAAGTGTTTGTTTGTAGCTCGATTTTGCGAAAATTATTTGCCATATTTTCATGAAATTTTAACGTATTATGTAATAAATATCTGTACATTTGGTCAAAAGAAAAAGGAGGGAGAGAGATAAAACACGCCACACACAATAGCCAAATAGTCGCAAAAATAAAATTAGCCATTCGATTGGGAATTATTTCTTCTTTAAATATATGGGGCATTTTCACAATCTTTTGACTTTCATGTCCCTGAATAATAATTTGTATTTTAATACACTGTTTTTGTTTGTTTTTATTCATATACTGGGGAACATCCCATTTCATGATTGCACAACAATATTAACAAGATAAATAAGTTTTGGGCGATGTTGGGGGTCCAAACACCTGGAAAATTCGTATACCGTCCCGTGTCCCTGATGCTGATTTTGAAGTTTGAAGCTGTCTGGATAAAATTGTTTCAATAAAAATAATTCGATGTAATTTTTTTCTGAAACTGGAACTATAGTTTTATATAAATATGTTGCTAAAAATTAACCTGCACATATTTTTAGGGTTGTTATTATTTTTTAAACTCTGTCCCTGGGTTTTAGATTCCTTACCATCCCTCTTCTAAAATTATACAGAAAATCATTTCAGATGCAGCCACATAATTTTTTTCAAGTTTTATCTCATGCAGAAGTATGCTAGAGAAATAATGTCTAAAATTATTTGGCAGGAAATTTACTGTAGAATTTAAATATCAATTTCAAGCATCGTGGCTTTATTGGTACTATCACCGTGCCCAAGGTTTATTCCTGCACTTTTCGAGGTAAATAAATAAATAAAAAATAATTTAATCCAATGTTAACAACTGTTTCTAAAAATTAATGAACATTGTGGCTATCACTTAGTCTTAATAGGATTTTCCTAAAAAATAGGTGGTAATTTTCCTTACCGTTCTATCCTTACCGTCCCCCTTTTTTATCATTTCGATCCTTTTCTCCAATACCATCCCCTTTTTTAACTTACCGTCCCTTCTTTAACACCCCTTTAAGACAATTTTATACAAAAATTCTGTATTAAAAGTACTACATTGTTATTATTTCTTATTTGAATGATCTGTGGGAACTATGCAAATTCATTAAAAGTAAAAATTTAGAAGAAAATAAAAAGTTATAGGGGTAAAATGGTAAGGAAAATTAAACTCGCAAATTTAACTTGAACCTCAGTTAAATAAAATTTTTTTTACTGCTGACCATTTTTTCTTTATTTTGAATCATTAAAGCATGCGTCTATTTGATTAAAATGTTATTTTAGCAAGTTTAATTTTGTCGGATTTTTCCCCCCAAAAGTCAAAAAATTGTGAGAATGACCCCATATACTGAAAAATAAACTTAACGAGTAACGTCTCCAGACTGAAATTTCAAAAATCTTTGAAATTTACATCACATTTGAACTTTTCTGTAAATTTTATCATAGGATACCAAATGAAAAATCATTCGGTAAAGAAGTTTAGGAATTATGCATATGTAAAATTTTGAAAATAAATTTACAGTAACATCTCCAAACTGAAACTTAAAAATCTTTGAAATTTACATCATATTTGAATTTTTCTGTAAATTTTATCATAGGATACCAAATGGAAATTCATTCGGTAAAGAAGTTTAGGAATCATGCAAATGTAAATTTCTGAAAAATAAATTTACAATAACATCTCCAAACTGAAACTTCAAAAATCTTTGAAATTTACATCATATTTGAATTCTTCTGTAAATTTTACCATACGATGCCAAATGGAAAGTCATTCGGTAAAAGAGTTTAGGAATTGTGCAAATGTAAAAGTTTTGAAATTTTAATGTTTAATTTACTTTCAAAAGTTTCAAAACAAACTGCAATGAGGATAGTTTTTTAAGTATAACTAAAAAACTACTAGGCTGAATCAGCTGAAATTTTGGATTCCCATATTTTATTTTTTTAGAAAGCGAAATTAATATCCGAAAAAAGTGTATTGTAATCTATAAAAATTTTAACAGAAATAATTTTCTTTTAAGATTTTCAAGCAAATAGATCTTGTTTATTTTTTCTTGTAAATCTTTTTTTTTTTTTTTTTTACTAATGTTTTACATTTTAAATTTTATCTCACCCCTTAAGTAAAAATGTTTCATTTAGCTCATTTGAAGATTATAATTATAAGTACTATTATAATTTAAAGTAACGTGTACTTACTCATCTATGAGGTGTTGGTATGTACCCCGATAAAGGTTATTATGATTATTATTACTACTGTTATTATTATTATTATTATTATTATTATTATTAAATTTCGAAATCTTGAAAACTGCAGAGATCCTAAGATACTATACCTTTTTTTAATATATGCTTTATTTTTTGTCTTTCAACTACTTAAAAACTTCGCATATTTTAACGCTACTTTACAAATGTTTATAGTTTCGAAATCTAAATTCATTACAAGATTATATTCATCTTTTTAAATTTCTAAACCACCTTGTTTTTTCTTTACAATACTATAAAATTAGAAAAAAATATCTCCCTCTGCTTCCGATTTCTCGTAAAAACCCATTTCGTACAGTCGTGGGGGGAAAAGAGTAAACATCCTTTACTAACTCTGCAAAAATATATCGTAGAAGAAAGTTACTGGCACCACACGATTGGTAATAAAGTCTACTTTTAAATGATGTATATAAAATTTGCTTAGGGAGCCATCTACACATTAAAACGAACCATAACTTTGTTTTTTTCGATAGCACTATACAAGTCTGACAGCATAAATGAAATCTACACCCTTCAATTAGCCTAAAAACAAATTTTTATGCAATTCGTAACATAAGTTTCCGAGAAATTAATTATTTTAAAACAAGCGTATTTTAGGGGCTGTATTCGGTTTTCAATTGTTGACCGAGATAGCCTCCTTCTTGAATAAGACATCTTAAGCGTCGCTCAAGCAGTCATTGAAAACTGCTAGATTACAGAATAGCATAAGAAATTTCAAAATATCTAGTCACTTCTATCATAGACGGCTCTTAAACCATCATTTTTTTTAAAGCATAATTTGAAAACTACTTGGAAGAAAAATGTAAAATATTGGATTTCCATAAAGCAGGGCTTAATAAATCTAAACCCACCCAAAAAAACTGTAGGCTGCAATTCATATTTTTTCGAATATTAATTTCATAATTCATATCATAAAATTATAAAAATTGCAAATTCACCGTACTTATGTTTGGGTATTTTAGTATTATTGCTACACAAAAAAAATAGCACATTAGGAGTATAATTTCAGGCGATATTAATGAAAATATGAAAATGTGATTTAACATTAGAATTACTAAATTTTGAATGTTTATAATTCAAAAACTTATCATTCAAATGACTTGCAGTTTGGTGACTAGGCATAATTTGAACCGAAGATTTGAAATATCTCGTTAAAATTGGGTATAGCCATTGAAAATAATTAAGTTTGGGTTCGTTTTAATATGTATATGGCCCCCTAAGCAAATTTTATAAACATCATTCAAAAGTAGACTTTATTTCCAATCGTTTGGTAACAGTAACTTTCTTCTACGACAATTTGTTGAGGAGTTAGTAGGGGTGTTTACTTTTTTTCTCCCACGACTGTACATCGCTGCTAACTTCATATATCGACGCCTGTAAAACTGTCTTTTTAATCATTGGACTGTCTTTCAAGAGAAAACATCTTTCTCCTTTTCTTGAATGAGAATTTGATAACGATAATCAAATAGTTGAATTAATAAAAGGGGCATGGAGTGCTTTTTTTCCCATTTGAACTTTTTTTATAAATATTTTCAAAAAATGTCTTATTGGCATTTTTTTGAAAGATACACTCGAGTAAAACTTCATGAAATCATTATAAATTGAATCCCACTGTACTAAAACTTTAATCAGAAATTAATTGAATCACAACACCTGTTTCATGTGTACAAAATTCCCGAAGCCAGAAATAATTTCACCGATGTGCTATAAAAGAAATCTTAGAACGTGTTCCGTTTATAGTATTTAAAAGGAAATCATCGAAAAATAGAAATACAGTCTTGAAAAGAATGGTGCTACATAAAATTCCTTGTAACGATTAGTAGACGATTTTATATATCGTGATTTTAAGTTGCTTTTCTTATTCGGAACAGTGCCATCAATTACCGGTATTTTACATTAAATTTAAGAAAACTTTGTGTGGAAAATGTACATTTAGGGGATTTTTTTTTATAATTTCCGTGTGTGTGACAGGAGAGGGTAAACATTTTCGATTAAAATTTGGGAGGGTTCGATTAAATTTAAAATCGCTGTTACCGGTAAAATTTTGAAAAAATTGAAACTACTAACGCAGTTATGGAGCACAATGATTTTTGTAAATTAAATCTGATCTTATTTTATATATATATATATATATATACATAATGGTGGTCATATATATATATCTATAATGGCGGTCAGTAATGTTTAATTAATGGTTATATATATATATATATATATATATATATATATATATATAACCATTAATTAAACATTACTGACCACCATCAATAATTGTGATAGTATGAATGAATTTACAACAATACAGTGTCCCCAAACACACTGAATGGATACAAAAAACATAATAAACAAGCTGCTATGTATAAAATAAAGTCCCTTGTACTATATAACAAGAATTAATAATGAAGAAAAAAAGAAGAATATGGATTTCGATAAAAATAATTGAAAAGCTTACATATTGAATTACGTTTTCAAGAGTACAGAATTCAATTATATAAGCAAAATCAGTCATTTTCTGTGAGAAAAAAAGCTAAAAGCTGAATTTTTTTTTCTCCTGTACTCTAACGACCAATATAACCAAGAGAATAGTTTCAAGATGAAAACAGAATAAAATCAAATGCTATGAAATGGAAAAAGCAGTACAACCTTTTAAATAATTAATTTATAGCAATGAAAAATAGTAATATTACACAAAATACCTAATAAAATCCCAGTTATTTTATCCAAATACTATATATATTTAAGAATTATTAAATGAAATATTACTTAGAAAAGTAAAATGCAAATAGATAAGAAAGGGAAAGCATATCTAAAAGAAATATTTGCATTAGAAATGCTTTACGACAGTCACAGTAAAGAAAGATTTTTGAAAACGAGATATTGTAAAAAAACGCATTATTTAAACAATTAATGTATTTTTCAGTCAATAATGTGCCTTTAAAAACTGAATACCAATTACTGGCTTTCAAAGAACTTATTAGTCATCGATTTATCAATGAAAAGAAATGGTTAACATCTATATGAAGGCGTCAGATTCAAAACTCGCATTATCTAGAAAATCGAATTTTGGGGAATCGCAAAAAACCTCTGACTGCGTCCATTTGTTTTCATTGTAAATCAAGATTTTAGAAGGCCAGAAATATACGATAAAACTAGTTTTTCTTTTTCAGATTGTATTGTTTTTTCTACGCAGGTTCACCAATAGAATAGACAGAGAAAACTCGATGTTTTAAATTTTGGATAAGGCGAGTTTTGAACTCACGGCCTCATATGAATAATGTATTTTAAATTGAAAAACTATTGAAAAAAATAGTTAAACAAAAGTTATCTGTCTGAAATCCTTGTTAAAAATTATAAACTCGCCTTACCACGCTGGGTTATAACTTTTCAGAAGAACACAAGAAATTTTGACTGAAATAAAAATTTCCAAGGTACAGCGTTGCCCATTTAAAAATAATTATGATTTTCTATAATTTTAATAATGTTATTTCTAGTTTAAATATTAATCATTTTAATAATTTTGCTTGAAATTCAGCCAGTTTCAAGTAATGGGTTGTGTTTCTCAAAAACATTTAGTTAAGAGTTTACTTAATTTCCAAATCAATCAAACTGATATGCTATCTGATTGTTAATGAATGCACATAACATTTATGTTGAAAAACAGAATTCACCTTTTTCGACTCCGATTTTATTCTTTCTTTTTCCTTTCTTCCCTTTTTTTACGCATAAAACCTTGAGAAGTGTTTATAAAATAACATTTTATAGATTTGGAAGCACTATTAGAAATATAAGCCCGAACAATTACACTATTTAAGGAGTTTTTAATTTATAAATAAATCAATGCATAGTGTTAATTATAAACTATAACAACAAATTTACAAATATTTAGAGGTGAAAATATATTTTCCCTTAAATTCTCCATGGATATTTCAGTTCATAATCCTTTCTTTTGAATGGTGCTTGCTTTTTTTTTTTTTTTTTTTTTTTTTTTTTTTTTTCTTTTTGCCTAAAGAACCGAATTACTTCGTAAATCCGCTTTATTTACAGATTATAAACATCAAAACCATATATCATGTTTCTTAAATATTGATGCGTCGCAAATTCCCCTCTGCTTTTTATTGGCGATTTTATTTAGCCTTGGCGAAGATATTCAATTTCCAGTAACCCTTTTGCCATTCCCGATTGGAAAAGCGGCGCGTAGCGTTAGCGGAGAGAACCAGCCTAAGAGACAGTAACTATTTTCTCCGTCAAATTTTTTCCCTGTTTTCATTTTCTCTTTTCTCCACATATACTCATCTCTCCGTTTAAAAATATAGACTTCTTGAATTTTAATCCTTATCTTTAATAGATAAAAACAATCATTGAAACGCTGAATAAAGTGTATCTGCTAACAGAGAAATCGAAGATGAATCTGTGTATTAACGTGTGAGGGTGTGTTTCAAGACTTCGCTGTTCGTCTGTTTTCTGTGTGGATTTGAACGTTTTTTAAAAGTGCTTAAAAATGCAGCCAGATCCATCAGAATGTAGCATCAAGGTGGTCTGCCGGTTCAGGCCCTTAAATTCAGCAGAGGAAAAGGCTGGCAGTAAATTTATAGCCAAATTCCCTTCTGGGAGCGAGGATTGTGTCTCTCTTGGGGTGAGCTTAAATATTTTTTTAAAAAATGCTTAATTTAAAATAAATTCATTTAATTTTATTGGTTACATTAAAAAAAATATGACATTAAAAAAAAAATAATTTGCTTATTAATTTATAGTAAGCAAAAGTTTATTATTTGCTTTTTGAATAGTTTGTTATTATTTGCTTAATAAAGTCCATATGCTTTACTTGTTTAAATACTCCTGTCTTAATCTTGATGAATTTGAAAGAAAATTTATGTGTTGTAATATTTTAATTTTCTATTCCATCAGGGCAATATATATATATATATATATATTACATTTATAATGTGGAAAAATATAAAAAGGATTACTTGCAAACCATCATAATAGAAGCATCTAATTATTGTCGATTCTATCATGAAAATATTAACAGTTACAAAATTATTCGAAATATTAATATTAATAATTATAGAATGTCCTTGAATTTTTTAATATCTAAGAGTAGAATTTTATTTAAATATTTGTATGTTTTTAAAATATAGCTAATCGAAAATTCCTAGGGTCAAGTTTATTTTAAAATTAAGAGACTACCTTAAATATTATCACAGGGTTTTTTTTTTTTTTTTTTTTTTTTTTTCATATAACATTCACAAAGCACTAAAAGAATCACTTAAAATAGCAAAAACTTCATCCTGAATTCTACAAAGATTTGCTTAAACACAATCTCAATGTTAAAATGCCATATTTGTTGTTTCTTTTTCAAATATCTATATTTAAAAAAAAAAAAACATTTAAACAGGAAAAATTAATATGACTACTTTAAAAGTTGGGAAATATGATGTTTTGTTTTAAGATGCAATAATATTTATTTTCTTGTGTTTTTATTTTTATCCGATATCAAAACCATTGCACGTAAAAAGCTTAGATTGAAATTAAAGGGGGAGGGGGAAGTCATAAGTTAATGAAAGTAGAATGTCAGCAAAGTAAAGACAAAATAAGCTACATTTTTAATAAATTAAGCAAAACCGATTAAAGATTATTATTATGGGTTTTATTTAAAATATTTTCTAAAATAAATGGTTTAAAAATATCATAAACATTCAGTACTTTAACATTTCTTTTTCGTACATTGGTGAGTATTTTAACATTTTTTTAGTGATAAAAATGAAGAGGGTAGTGATGGAGATTTTCAATGTTATACATTATAATTTCAAATATTTTAAAATCGCACGTCAGAAAAAAGAACATTGTTTATGGAGATGAATGTGCTTTTCAAAATATTTACATGCAGAATAACAGCTGCCTTTCTGCTGCACTTTTTAAAGAATGGTATAACTTCTTTATAGGCGATTTGTTTTACGTTTGAAATAGAAAAATACGTTTTTTCATTTAAAAAAAATGCGAAAGTTTTAAAGTGTTTTACGCTCAATACTGTTTTCATGCATTTTAATATTATATATACAGATTTAGTGACATTTTCTATGCTTTAGTCTTACGCCTATTAAAATTCTATTGTTCATATTACATTGTTCTTTTGGGTAGAGCATAAACATACTAGAAAAATTTAAACTTTTAAATTACAGTCATCTTGAATCAAAAGCTTAAAAGTTTATAAAAACGTAAAAAAAGAAAAAAAAAAGCGTTGCATAACTCTACACCAACTCTCTATGCATTCAACTCTATACCAACTTTATAACTTTAAAATACATTGATACTCATACATTTATTTATTTTTTTTTAAGATAAAACATTTTTCAATTGAAATATTTTAAAACTTTTTTTTTGTTAAAACATGTGTTAAAATCTCACACAGATATTAACAAACTGTTCTATGATCCAAATTTAAAAACTACTGCTTGTTTGCAATCCTTGAAACAAGATTTATTTTGTTCGGGAGTTCACATTGACGCAGTTACTTAACAAGAAGCCTTATCGATCAGTTGTGCATGTATGTTGCATTTCTGCGGCTAAAAAAACAGGTGCAGTTTAAAACTATGCAGCAGGTTTCTCATATCTGGTAACCAGAGACAAAATGATCATTTGAAAAATATTTGGTATATGCCAACTTATTAATATTGGAATTTTTCCATGAAAAGAATTCGACATATGCACGTTATATATTCAAAGATGGCCGTTTCTTATGATCTTTACATCTACCGTAGTTTCTATAGAAACAGAGATGGTTGTCCTTTGCATATCCTCGTGTGTTTCTTAAAATCACTGTTCTCTCCAAACTGGGGAATCTTATCATGGTCGGTCATTGAATAATTTAGCATATTAGATTATAAAGTTTTTAACCTCGCGCCCCGCCCCTTTTTTTAATGTTTAGGGAAAATAATCAAGAGAAATATGTATGTACAGTCGTAGAAAAAAAAAAAGTAAACATCCCTACTAACTCCTCAACAAATTATCGTAGAAGAAAGCTACTGGTACCAAAAGTCTACTTTTAAATGATGTATATAAAATTTGCTTGGGTGGGTGGGGGGGGGGGGGGGGGGGGGTTCATCTACATATTGAAACGAACCCAAACTTCCTTTTTTCAATGGCAATACCCAATTTCAACAAGATATTTCAAATCTTCGGTTCAAACTATGCCAAACACCAAATTTCAAGTCATTTGAATGATAAGTTTTTCAATTATAAACATTCAAAATTTAGTGCTTCTAATGTTAAATTACATTTTCATATTTTTATTAATATCGCCTGAAATTATACTCTTAATGAGCTAAATTTTTGTGTAGTAATAATACTAAAATACACAAACATAAATACGTTGAAATTGCAATTTTTATAATTTTATGATATGAATTATGAAATTAACCTTTAACTGATGTCACAGAAAATGTTAAATAACTAGTGTGAAGCGGTCTGTGAGACCGCTCCATCGAAAGATGAATAAAAGCCGCGATTAACTCATAGGATGTTGTTTTTGTACTAAACTTTTTGTACAGGAGTGTTATAATTAAAATTCACCTATTCAAAAATGTCTGGTGTTAGTACTAAAGTTCCAAACGAAACGAAATTTCAGTAGTGTTTGTAGATAAACTGAAATTTGCAAGTTAAACTATGAAAATTGAAAAAAGTACCGGTCTGTGAGACCGGTAACATCAGTTAAGGTTAATATTCGAAAAAATTATGAATTGCAACCTACATTTTTTTGATGGATTTAGATTTAGTAAGTCCTGCTTTATGGAAATCCAAAATTTCACATTCTTCTTTCAAGTAGTTTTCAAATTATGCTTAAAAAAAAAAAAAAGCAAAATGAAGGTTTAAGGGTCTATGATAGAAGTGACTAAATATTTTGAAATTTCTTATGTTATCCTGTAATCTAGCAGTCTTCAATGACTGCATCAAGACTGCTCTCTCGGTCAACAGTCAAGTACCGAACTTCAATTTGGATACAGCCTCTAAAATACGCTCAATTTAAAATAATTAATTTCTCGGAAACTTATCGCACAACTTGCATAAAAATTTGTTTTTAGGTTAATTGAAGGGTGTAGAATTCATTTATACTGTCAGAATTGTGTACTGCTATTGAAAAAATGTTATGGTTCGTTTTAATATGTAGATGGCCCCCTAAGCAAATTTTATCTACATCATTTAAAAGTAGACTTTACTACCAATCGTGTGGTACCAGTAACTTTCTTCTAGGATACTTTTTTGCAGAGTTAGTAAGGGGTATTTACTTTTTTATTCCACGACTGTACGTTAAAATGTTAAATTTCGTGCGTTTTACTAATAAAATAAAATACATTGAATGAAAGGTTTAAGTATTAGATTTTCCAGTAAAATGCTCAACTAAAAATTATCGCATGCCGCACAAGAAGCCTTTCAAACAATAAGTTTGTAATTAAAAACATGTTCTAGTATAATGGAAATATTCTTACAAATAAGATTATTTAAAGAAAGAAAGAAAAATCACGCGTCAAGCATAAATTATGAGACACTTTTCGACACATTCAGAATATTGTAACAAAACTTCAACATTTAATACGGTTAAAGCTGATGTTCAAGTAAATAATTAAGAAAACACATAACACGTTTCAAAACACATCAGTTAAATTTCATCAATTATCATCTATAGTCGGAGAAATATCCGAATGATTTTGTACAGTCCTATTTATTATCTACAGACTTGTATCTTGTATATATATTACATAGTATGCAAAAATTTACTTCAGTTAGGAAACTCAAAATGCAGTAGAAAATTCTCCTTCAAGAGTTTCCGTCAATAAGCGGGAATGTACTTGAATCCTTTTGTACAGCCCTGTATGGGGTCTATAGAGCATATACACATCAAGCAGTATGCAAAATATTTGTTAAATTAAGAAACACATACCACAATTGAAACGGACTTCCAACAATTATTGCTCATAGGCAGTAACCAAATCCTTTTGTGCTTGTCCCTGTAAATGAATGATAAATAGTATGCGCATTATATTCTATTATAAGTATCTTATGGTGCATTTAAGTGATGTATATAAATTTCAATATGTCTGAAATAGTGTAACATCATTAAAGTACACTGCAAATTTTTTTACCCCTCAGACCATAATGTGATGGAATTCTTTTGAGTGTTCCCGAAAGCCATCTGTAAATGTTACTCACTTCATTGTCAATACCAAGAATGCCATGTTAATCCCCAAGAACCTATATCAATTACATGGCAATCCGAGTATATTTAAGAGAATTGGAGCACGGACAGACAAACCGAATTCATAAACACTTTTCAACTATGTTAGAGAGTGTTAATAAATACTCAAAATAAATAGTTTAAAGTTCACATTTTTCTTTTAACTGCAGTAAAAATATACTTAATATCTAACATACAAGAGTAGAGATATATCTGCCATATTCAACTTTCCTTTTTCTTGCACTAAATTCATATATTTAACACTTCTCATGAGCAACAATAACAATACGTTATGCACTCAGCGCCAGTTTTCTCTCTAAAAGACCCCTTTGCAAGGGAAATTTCAGGTACTAAAAACATGCTTTTCAAAATTAAAAGGTAGAGCTAGGAAGCTTTTTAGATTTGTTTGGATCCATTATAAATCGGGATTTAGATTATAGCCAGTCTTGAATTCGGAAGGTGGCCCGGGAGGACATTCCCCGGAAGGTTTGAGATTTTATGCGTGTTAATGGCCAAAAGTGCAATTTCCCCTCCGAAACTCTAAAATATCCCCCCCCCCTCCCCGGAGCTTCAGAAATTCCTCCCGGAGAAAAATGTCTGAATCCCACGCTGGTTATAGCACCTTATTGCGACTCTCTAAGTATACCTACAATATGCATGTAAAAAATTAGCTTCGTCTGTGCATTAAAAGTATTATTGATATTACGATAAACTTTTGACTATTTTAGAATAATTACGCTTATATCAGCTTTATTCTGCTCTTAATATTATCCTTGTATCTGTAGGATACAGTAATTTATTACTGCAAAGTAGGGTGGTTCAAAAAAACTTTTTTTGAGCTAGAGTCTGGGCCACCCCTAATTTTTTTAGACTCATCAACAGTATAATACTGGTAAATTTTTAGCTTCTCTCTCAAATTCTAAGACGGTGCTCAATGACCCTACAATTTAACATTAGCAGAAGCATAGGAAATGCAACAATATTTTATACTTCAGAAATATTTAATTTTTTTCAGAAGATTTTAGAAGAAATTTAGTTTGTTATATATATTTGTATTTAAATATTTCTGAAATCTTTTATTATATGTAGCAACATTTCTGAGAATTATTTACATGATAAAGTTACAGACAACTCTAAACCAAAACAAGAATTCTACCAACTCTTTTTACAACCAATTGAAAACAATTTGTCAGTGAAACATTTAATTTTTCATGGTAATTTTTATTTTAAATAATTATCTTATAGATTTTCAAATTCTGCATCTGGCAGCAAACATCTGCCTGAAGTTGTTTACATTTAGCTCATGGCTATTCCTAAGTGAAAGGTGACAAATGCAAATAATATTCAAAATAAATTTAATTATTTATTGTAAGAGTTTTTACTTTTAAATAAATATCAAAAATTATATTTAGATTACATTACTTATATTAAATATTAATCTACTGTTATGGGATACTAACATTATTCATGTTACAGTTAATAAGACAAACACTAAGCCTAATATGAAATAAAATAATCAAAAAATTTATATATTAATCAACAACTTTAATTTTATGAAAAATAACCATTCTTTTCTATTTAAAGGAATTTCAAAGCTAAAAATTTGCAATCGCTCCGGTTTCAACTTGCGTTAGTAATGAAATTTTTCTGATAGGCTTAAGATCAATAGACCAATTAACTAGATTGAAACAACTAACTATGACAAGACAAATCCTTCAGCGTGTCGCCCCACCAGTGGCTGAGAGGTTCTGCTCTCGAAGCTGGTAGACGGGAGGTGCTGGGTTCGAACCCAATCGCGCCCGTCGGCCTAATCGTTCGGAGTTTTCGTGGTTTTCTTCGAACCGTGGATTTCCATGCGTTAATACGGATTAGGTTCCCTTAGAAAGACCTCCACGGAAGGCACTCCCCCTAGGGCCTATATCCCTCGTGTAGATAATTGGCCGTCAACAATCAACCCTTCAGCGTGTCTTTATCAGTTTAAAGAATCAAAATTTGAACAATATGTTAGTCATTCGGCAGTTAAAGAATTAATGTAGATATTTCAGAGATCTGAAATTCCTACAAAACAAGAGAAACACAAACATAATTAAAAAATTACAAAGCATTCATTCTCGTTGGCTTTTGTTAAAGAAAAACAAAGGTCTTTTTCTACAGCCCAACAATAAAGAGTGGCTTGATATGTTGGACTCTTTTCTTTGATATTGGTCATGAAGGTGTTATGAAAATAATAAGAATTAAAGAAGATTATAATTTTCTTCAAGATCAAAGAACCAATTGTAAAATGTACATGGGTTTAAAAGATAAAGAGTTACCGGAAAAAGTATGAACGTTCTCTTCAGAGAATAAAAGTAGAATGAAGCATTAGAGTCTCTTTACCTTCAGCTACCATCTGTTCATCCAATATTTGTCTAAATAGTGCTCTGAGCCTTCAGACAATGAATTTATTTCAACACAGTTAAACCTCTTAAAAATTATCTATCAACAGACAAAGAGATTGCGCTTTCTGCTAGAAAAGTGATGCAACATCACATGTCTGAGTGTTTTGATGACTTCATAAGATTTTCTCTCTTTTCTGACAGAATTTAAATAGAAGACAAATTGTTGTAGAGCGATTTACAGCTATGCAAGCCCTTAAAAAGCGTTATGTAAGATCAGAACTTGAGATTTTAAAAGAAGATGGTGTACGGCTGTCAGACTTTGCAACACGAAGAACAACGGAACTCTTACCTCGTATGAATATAAGGAAATCATTCTTAAGCCTTATTCGGACAAATGAAATGACAATGATGACTATACCAAGGGAAAAGAATGGCTTCACAATTTACAAGTAGTGAATGACAGTACAGAACAAGGGGTTAAGCTTAATGGAGATTTCAATAAAATAACAAATGATGGAGATGAATAGCAATTCTTGCTGCAGGTCATAGAAGCCAACAGAATATGCATTCCATCAGAAACAAAGAAAAAATCAGTTTTAGACATTATTTTGTATTATTAAAGACCAAAAATGATTACATTTCTATTTTTTACTTCTATATAGTTTTATTCTTTTCCAAGAAATTAATTTTGGAGATCTTTATTTTTTTTTAACAAATATATAGAAAAATTTGAATGAAATACACAAACTTATGAAGTTAGTGGGTGTTGAGCACCCTCTTGCAGTTGAAATATGAAGTTCAAATTCTGCCAGAATATTACTATACACAAGTGTAAAAAATTGAGGGGTGGCCTGGTATATAAGTGAAAGTTTATTTTTTTGCATAGGCGGCTGAACCACCCTATTGCAAAGGTGTCGTTGGAGTCACTGTATCTTAGAGATCCAAGGAAAATACAGATATATAATGTATCTTTGTAGATATCTTACGTCATGTATGTTAAATATAATAAAGCAATAAGGTAAGCTTTTTGAGGATAATAAGAGCGTGTTAAGTCATTTAGGCGTGAATCAGTTAACCGATTTTTAGATACGTCTTATTTTACGAATAGCATGATTCACTAACATGCTTTTGTCAACTTGTTTATATAAGTACAAATATATAAATCATGGAGCTATAAATAGGTGAAGAAGGCTTTAAACCTACTTCTATTATATGCACCACTAGTAGTTTCGGATCACTGAACTATATACAGAAACTGAGAAAAGCACTTACATCCTTGAGATAGTAGCGACGGTAATGATGAAAGACTATGTTTCATCATCTGCGAAGACTGTATACTTCTTTAACCTTTATATCCGGAATTTTGAGTGAAAAAATTGCTTCACCTGAATAATTATTTACGTTAATGTCTAAGATATTCAGAACAACATATATAATAATAATTTGATTTTTAGATTTTTTTAAATTAAAACTGATTTAATAAATCGGTAGTTAGAGCTCTTTTTGCAAAATATTTACAAGAATAATTAGATTAATTAACAAAAAAATACTGTTATAGAAATCTCACAATTCTTATAAGAACTGTGTAAATAAATGTATTATGATCCTATCTGTAACAAAGATGTGTTTTGTAGTTGCAAATTTTTCGCAAAACATTTTTTAATAGGACAAATGCTAAACCTAGGTAACTGGTTGAGAAAATAACTGCATTAAAAAATATTTAGCTTTGACTGTGTCACTGTGCTTTATAGACAGGATTGAGCCAGTTATTTTGTATGAAAAGTGCAATCTACTTTTATTAGTAGACGAATTAAATAAATTTTAGATTGAATTTTCTTTAATGGTACTTAAAAGTACCGTCAGGATATAAAAGGTTAAACTAACCTGTTTACAGAAACCTCAATAAATTTGGAATTTATACTGGACAGCTGAAATAACTCTGATTAGTAATAAGTACGCATTTTTTACAAATTATACGAGTACTGACATTTTTTATCGACAGAAACAACTGCCTTTTGTAGGGCCTTATTATACATATATATATTGTACTATACCATATCTTAAGGCCTTATTACCATAGCAGAGAGCTATCACAGTATAGACATTTTTTCATTATATGTTATTCAAGTTATTAAAAGATGACACGTTATTTTTTCATTCAAAAAATTTCTTATATTGTATACATTTACATTAAAAACAATTTTTATAAAACATATTTCGTCACTTTTCATAAAAAACATATACTCTACAGTTTTAAAGTATGCTATACGAGGTGCATTCAAGTTCTAAGGCCTCAGATTTTTTTTTCTAATTAACTACTCACCCAAAAACTGTGAAACTGGTGTTACTTCTGGACGTAATCTCCCTGCAGACGTACACATTTTCACAACGTCGACTCCATGATTCCATGGCCGCGGCGAAGGCTTCTTTAGGTGTCTGTTTTGACCACTGGAAAATCGCTGAAGCAATAGCAGCACGGCTGGTGAATGTGCGGCCACGGAGAGTGTCTTTCATTGTTGGAAACAGCCAAAAGTCACTAGGAGCCATGTCAGGTGAGTAGGGAGCATGATAAATCACTTCAAAGTTGTTTTCACGAAGAAACTGTTGCGTAACGTTAGCCCGATGTGCGGGTGCGTTGTCTTGGTGTAAAACAGCACAATTTGCTTCAGCGATTTTCTAGTGGTCAAAACAGACTCCTAAAGAAGCCGTCGCCGCGGCCATGGAATCGTGGCGTCGATGTTGTGAAAAATGTGTACGTCTGCAGGGAGATTACGTCGAGAAGTAACACCAGTTTCGTAGTTTTCGGGTGAGCAGTTAGAAAAAAAAAATCGGAGGCCTTAGAACTTGAATGCACTTCGCATATCAATATTATATAGTGCTTGACATATTATGTACAATGCAGCGTCTATACTGCCTAGTTCAATTCCAAAAAACGTTTTCGCCTCTTCCTCGGAGGCTTCCTCAGCTTGAAATGATGTTTTTTGTAGATCATCATTTCAAACTGGTAGCATACTTTAAAACTCTTAGAATATATGTTTTTTATGAAAAGTAACGAAATATGTTTTATAAAATTTGTTTTTAATGTAAATGTATACAGACAATATAAGAAATTTTTTGAATGAAAAAATAACGTGTCATGTTTTTAATAACTTGAATTACATTTAATGAAAAAATGTCTGTACTGTGATAGCTCTCTACTATGGTAATAATTCCTGAAGATATGGTATAGTATAATATATAAATATGCGAGTACTTTTAGTATTTAAAATTAACGCGCGTAAATTTAATGTACTGTATTTAACCGAACGCGAAAGCTTACATCACCAGCCGCGGGTCTTAAGGTTGAGTATGGTGGATTTATGTTTCATTTATGTTGACATTTGTATTTTATAGGCGGATATTTTATGTAGGAGAGGGGTGGGGGTTGTATTTGGCTTAATTAGTAGTGTAGTCTCTTCAAATATCACATATAACAAGTTATTAACAAACTCATTAATAAATATTAACAATGCAGGATGGGATAAAATAAAGTAAAAACATTTTTAGCCTAATTTATGAGTTCTCTATAATTCCTTATTTTTAAATACTTACACTTTTCTCCGGTTAATAAGGAGGTACACAAATCAGCCTTTTACTATTACTTATATCTTCAAATATACGATTGTATTTACCATTGCTTCGGTAAGAAGCGAGAGTTAAAAAAATAATGACTGTATAATTTTATCTGTTCTTTTCTGGAAAATATTCCTAACGAACTCCTAAAATGACCTCTGATGGGACATAAATTGTAATTTCGAATTATTAAATTGTATTGTTAATCTTTCCATGGAGCTAACATGTGAAGTAGTGATGATAAAAGTATTTGCAGTAAATTAAAGAATTGAAGTTTTGGGTTACCTGTAATTAGAACAGTATATAAACGAAGAATATTCACTTATTTTCGTTTTACATGGACATAGTTAACATATTTCCGAAAAATTTTGTCCATCCCGATCTGCGATTATTTTTAGATGCAGAATAAATATTTTAAATTCTTTTTAGTTGATTTACGTGAGGAATTGAAATTAAACTAGCGTCTTAAAACTAAAATTTACATTGGTTTCAAGCTATCATCTTTTACATATTTTGATAAGTCTTATCTTGATCGCTAGATTTTTAACAATGACTAATGTAAAATTTATGATCGTGATCATTGTTGTTGGAGATTTAAGTAGGAATTCCATTACATCCTTTCTATATATTCTGTCTGGAATCGGTTATATATTTTTTTCTTTATCTTAAACCAGATTTTCTTTTATAATCCCTTAACTGACATCATGATGCCATTTCATCCCCAGATAGTGTTATAACTTATATAAAAACAAATAAAATTTTTATAAACAGAATAGTATTTTTACTTGTCTGTATTTGTTAGTTGAATAAATCAGTAGTTATATCCCTTATACGTGGGTGGTTCAATAATTATTGTCCCTAGTGTATATAAAATATTTGTACTGGGATATCGAAACCTAATGTCTTAAATGCTTAAATGCTCAATTTCAGAACCGTAGCTCCTATATTAACATAGTTTTGGAGGGAGGAGTGAAGTTTTAAAGACCTATTTTTGAGGGAGTTTTCAAGGAGGGGGGGGGGGTGAGGGTGAAATGCTGGTTTGGAGCTTATGAGGCTACATTTGTGACAGCGGATGAGATGTGGCTACATTACTATGATCCCTAGTCCAAACGACAGTAGTTACGTCTCATCCACTGTCACAAATCTAGCCCCATAAGCTAAAAATAAGCCTTTCACCCCCATTCCCCCCCTTTCACTCCTCCCTCCAAAACTGTGTGAATATAGCAGCTATAGTTCTGAAATTGAGCATATATGCATCTAAGACATATATGCATCTATATGCATCTAAGACATATATGCATATAAGACGTTAGGCTTCGATATTCCACAACAACCATCGCAGTACAAATATTTTATATACACTAGGGACAATAATTATTGAACCTCCCACGTATATTTTATTTATATCTGAATCTTATTGATCCGCGAAGAAATTATACGCATAGAAAAGTACGTGGAAACTAAATGGCACCCTAAAATTATTTAAGGGTTAATAAAATAGAAAAGTAAAAAGGAAATTGTAAACGTATCTCATTTTATAGTTATTTTCTTAGTTTAGTTTACTACTCTCTATATCTTTCGTACATAAAATCATACGCCCCCCCCCCTCCCTCCCCCCCACCACCACAAAAAGTAAATAAAAAAATTAAGCTTAAATTTACACAAAACTTTAAAGCTATAGAGGTGTTCTTCAGAATACTTCCGATTGAAAGTATTAAATAAGGAGTGAATTTTTTTTAATTATTTTTTTTTCTGAGCGCCTTTTAAAATATTTATTTATTTTTAAAAATATATACGGATATTATTTTAAATATTACAGTATTTTACTGTGATATTCAAGTGCACTTAACTTATTGAAAATAACTATTCTGACTGGTATAATTTGTCTAATTATTAATAATGAATTTTTTAAAAGTGAATTATAAATATTTAATTCGTAAGTTATCAATATAAGTATAAGTTAACTGGTTTTGTTTAACCAGTTAAACACGTTGGAGACTAAATGGCACCCTAAAATTATTTAAGGGTTAATAAAATAGAAAAGTAAAAAGGAAATTGTGAACGTATCTCATTTTATAGTTATTTTCTTAGTTTAGTTTACTACTTTCTATGTCTTCCTACATCTTTCGTATCAGTAACCCTTTGGGGTCCGATTTTTTTTTCAAATTTGAGAACAAAATTACTTTTATAATGTTAATCGTAGCTATCCATATAGATTTACTGACGTTTAAAGATTATCCCATTGTCTGAAATCTAACGAATGTACTCATTTTGTGTACTATTCAATTCATATTTATATGATAATAGGTTAAGGAAGAGTTTTTGGAGACGTTTGGAAAATATCGTATTACAACAGGGTTTAACAGATATTAACAACTTTCTAATTTTTTTGCGTTTTATCACACATGATCCGTTCAGAAAAGTAGCCTATAGGGTCACCCGGGGTAATTCCTGGTCAAAAAGCATCAACATCTAATTATTATAAAAACTATTAAAGGTATTGTTTCCAATTTTTTTGTGGAATAAGCCCCCTTTGATGGTTATCTTATAAAATGTTTACTTAAATATATATGCACTTATAATTAAGATAATTATTATTTTTAAATGACCAAGAATTAACCCGGAAATGGGGTAATTCTTGATCACTTCTGGGGTAATTATCGGTCAGCATCCTTTTTCATGTAAATAAAGTAGTACAGTTAATTTTTTTATGACTGTAATAAAATAAGTAGAATCAATCTTCTAAAAGTTTCGTTCATCTCATAATTGTGGAATAATAAAGCATAGACTTTGTTTTGGACATAAATACAAAGTTATTTGATGTGCAAAAGACTCTTGTACATTTTAGAAAATGTTAATAGAAATGTTTAAAAGATATTACAACTTCCTAATGTTTTTTGCGTTTTATCACACATGATTCGTTCAGAAAAGTAGCCTATATTTCAAATTTAAAGAGCAAAATATATGTATAAAATAAAGGAATTGCCAACGGTGCAAAGAGAATTAAGCAAACTTTTATTATTATTGTTATCACTAAATATCAAAATATAAATGAAGTCATAATTTCTTTTCTGTATACCTCGATATTAGTACTTCATTTAATATAATAATTTCGTACTCATCTATCTTTTAATAACTATGCAATATTAACTGATAAACCTAATTTAAACTCATGATTAAAATATAAAAATTAACATAAATAAAAGACTGCTATACATTGAAGCGAGTAAAAATACTTGCATTTAAATTAATTCATGTGCCCGCGGGCGTCCCACGGTTTCATTTAGCAGATATAATTATCTATATTAACAATTAGATGATTTCTTTTTCTTTTCCTTATTACTTATTTAAGCATTAAGATTTATTATAACAATTAACTCCGGAAGACTAGACAGTCATAATAATTACGACTATTTTTGTTTGACGGGCGGTAGCTGATTGACGAGTAGGAGGATAATTATATGAATATTTGTTTTCTAGGTAAATTGATAATAAAATGTTGTGAAATGTATTATAACCCTTTTTAAACTTATTTTTCCAATGAAAATGGAAAATTTACAGAATTCGTCATTTTTCCGAGGGTTCAGTCTTTTTCCTTTATCCCAAGTATTTCTAGTCATTCAGGATCAAAAGTATTAAATTCTGTAGGAAATACTTTGGTACTTCAGATAGATTTGAGAAAATAGATTTGAACTTTATTGGATATTTTAATAGTTTTAGAGTGATGGACATATTTTATAAAATTAATGTTTTTATTTATTTTGTTTGGGCAATAATAGTAAAATTTAGAAAAAAAAAAAAAACTTTGTAAAATTACTTTATTTACCACCACCACCAGCACTAGTAAAAAAAAAAAAACTATTTTCTCACGTGCAATTGACTAGTCTTTCTAATCTACTTAAAACAGCAAAAGTATTTTCTTTATGTTCTGTACAATATTGGAAACTGGACATTTAAACAAATACTGACAAAAAAATAAATTAATTAAACGTCGAAATTAAAATAAATAAATAAATCTGTTGTCCCTTGCGTAGCTTTTTCTTGGGTGTGACGTTAAAAAAGACCATGTTTATAATAATCTTAGGATTAATGGACTATTTTTGCATTTCAAGTATTTCGAAATTTACATAACATCGAATTACCTAAAACCATTGATGCTCTTGCTTTTTCAGGTGCACACCAAGGTCCCTGTTTATGGTGATCACTGAAGTAATGTTTTACACTGAAATCTGAATTTCATATTTTTGTGAAGTTTGTATACAAGAAAGTATAGGAACAGACTGTTTTTATTAAGCACAGCTGCGATCCCGTTATAGTAATCACAGAATTTAAAATTTACAATCGTTCTCATTTCAAATATTTTGATATTCAACTACAGCGAATTACCGAAGCCATTTTTCTTGTTTTTTATGTGCACACCGTTAAGAATTGTATATTTGAATAATGTACTTTGTTTTCAAACAAAAAATACTGCAGTTTCATTAATTATCCTTGGACATTCGAAGTAGAGGTCCGGACGGGCCGAAATTTTCAGGCCCTGGTCCAGTCCGACCCATAGAAAGAAAAGATCGGCCCGGCCTAATACAAAAAATAAAAGTTCTGCCCGAGCTCGGCCCAATTTAAAAGTTAAAAGTTCGGTTCGAACCCGGTATAAAAGCTAAAAGTTCGTCCCGAGCCCGGCCCAATTTAAAAGTTAAAAGTTTGGCTCGAACCCGGTATAAAAGCTAAAAGTTCGTCCCGAGCCCGGCCCGAAAAAAAGTTAAAATCTCGGCCCGAGTGAATTTCTAAAAAACATTGATTTTTACGTCGATTTGGTTAAAAATGTGCCTCGTACGATGAGATCTAACCAAAAATTCGTATTTTTTTTTTCATGTTTATAATCATTTTTATAGAAGTGCCGCAGCCTGCGGTATTTATTTTTTTTTTTTTATAAATCTCTATTTATTGCATGTAAGTGTTTCAGTCATCATTAATATTGTTAATAAATATTCCATGTATTGAAGTGTAAAAGATCAGAAAAATGCTATACAGTAAAATCTTCTAAGACGCAATTGGACACAGAAAAAAAAAATGTGTTATAAAAAATTTCCCTTCTTAGCCGCTATAAATGTATTATATATTCTTTTCTTACGTTTTGGTATATTCATTTTGCATGGTTCAACACATTTTTCAGTTTAAAACAGGATTCCGTCATAAGCAGGTTCTTTTTCCCACGTTTCACTATATTTTAATAAGCGTACAAATCTACTATTATTTAAAAAGAATAAATTTTAATGTTTAATTGTAGAATAATGGCGATTTAAAAATGTATGCATTTTTTGCAAAGATTTTTGGTCCTGGTCTAATACTACTGACCTTTGAATAGACCAGGCGCGTCGAGACAATGATTATCATACGGGCCGGGTCAAAACCAGGACTGAAAATTTTGGGGCGTGAATACTAGGAAGAATGAAACCAGTCCCGGCTCTGTCCGGAAAAACTAAGTGAAGGCACGGCCTGATCCTGCAGAAAAAAGTAAGGCCCCAACCCGGCCCGGCCTCATCCTTCCAAAAAAAAGTAAGGCCCGTAAAGAGTAATCACTAGGCCCGGCCCGAGGCTTCAGAAAAAAAGTATGGCCCGGGGCTCGGGCTTCGGTCCGGCCCGTGCAGATCTCTAATTCGAAGTTCTTTTACATACAGTGAGTGGTTTAAAAACCATTATCCACCAAAAAATGTCTTTAAAAATCTTTTCACAAAATTTTCTTCTTTTTAAAGTTATGGCATCATCAATGGTTTCATTAACATTTCTCTTAAATTGTCCATTGTTCGCTTTGTTCAAGTAATCATTTGTTTGAATACCATACTAAATCGAACTGAGAAACCTTCCTTAAAAAGGTTGAACAAAAAATCCCAGTTAATGATTACAGATTTGAATATTGTATTATGTTTTAAAATAAAAAATACTGCAGTTATCTTTAGCGTATAAATTTAAAAGGGCTGACTATATAATATGCATTGCATTGGCAGTTTGTGTGCGATAATGCACATAAATTGTCTTCTGTGTTATCCACTAAAAATCTGTTGCAGTGATTATGTTCATTTGAAAATTTTCTGCAATCTCCCTCAGCAATATATGCAAATTGCATCTTCAAACTTTTCTCGTTTTGGGAAAAAAAAAAAAAAAAAAAAAAAAAGAAGGAAAGAAAGAAATGGAGCTAAGACAAGTCAGAATCATAAAAAAACTTTATAACCACGCTTTAAAAACAATAAAATGCATTTTTAATTTGAAAATTTATAAGAAAGTGCAAATTAATTCTTTTCTACTATGATTTTTTAAAAATGTAATCAGATATTTGAATGATTGACCCCGAGGTTGTATGCTATAAGATCTTGTTATCGAACTGCAGTTGTCTGTTCAATTTCTCTGCGAATACGACAAAAATATTGCTCACCATTTTGCACATTAATTGTGAAATTAATAAAGCGATTAAAAAATTTACAACTTAGAAAACTCCGAAAGCATTTTTTATGTATATATTTTCTATTGATTATTTTTGAAAAATTTCAGAAAGAAAATCTCTACAAAGATATCAGTGCAAAAAAGAAAGATGCGGCATTTAAAAAAAAAGAAACAGTTTTAAACCTTAATTTAAAACCTTTCATTTAAAAATTAAATTTAACTCTTAATTTTTTTAAAAATGTTATATGATGTATGTATGAAACAGAAGTTACAGACTGCATAAAATTTTTTAGCATTGTTATAAATACGTGTTTTTTTTTTCTTTTGTAACATTTTAGATTTTCAAGTGTTTGGCGGAGAAGAGATAGAATAGAGGCGGAGAAAGAATATCCCTTTACAAATTGACCTAACTTTTGAGTGCTATATGACTCAAGATATATTTAACCCTTAACCGGAAACGTGCCGTCTGCGAGACGGTTGCGTATACATATCTACCCTTTACACAAAAATGAACGCGTCCCCAATCTTGTCATACAATCTAATCCTTATGCTACTGGTACTTTGCTTCCTCCACCCATTTGCAACACCTGCGCATTTTTAGTTATTGAAAGAAAAATTATTTTATTTTCAACGCAGTCTGTGAGACGGCATGTTTCCGTTTATGTAATTTTTTGCTCTGGGGTATTGATATGGGTGAGCCCTCAAAGTGGGTACGCTACACTGATAAAAAAGACTGAAGAAACTGCTTTGAGATTGTTTGATGAAGTAGTAAGTGACATAAGCGATACTGAAAGTATTTCAGATGATGAATATATAAATTCTGAACACGAAAGTGACTCAACATTGTCAAAAATGCATAAAAAATGCAGGTATTTAGGACATGCTGCAATATTTACTATTAAATGTTTTGTTCATTTTACTGCGTAATATTTTTTTCTAATTCATATCGTATCGAAATATATAAAAATATTAGCATTTATTTAGTTATTATGACGAAAATTTTATATTTTGAACAATAATGTGTAATTTCAAAATATTTTCTGTTTCCGCCATTCAAAACTTATTTTTATGCTGTCATATTAAAAAATTGGTCCTGTTAATGCATTACTATTAAATATTAAGTGTTTAAGCTTACTATTTGGTAAATTATTAAGAGTTATTTTCCTTTTAAATTTTATAGCAATTTTTTTAATTTAGCAGTCTCACAGACGGCACGTTTCCGTTTGTGCACGGGATTTTAATGTTTCCGGTTAAGGGTTAAATTATCCATTTTCGCAATTTTAATGCCTTACTTATTTTTCAAATTCAAAAGATTTAAAATTCAAAACTTTAAAAGTACTTTCAATCTCATGTCTTCTTAACAGATTTAAAAGAAAATATGAAGGTTATTCATAATCAATATTGAATAAATGGAGCACTCTTGATATGAAAAATATTTCTTCAAAATCATGTAGTTAAAAATTTTGACCTTAATGTTTCGTTTTCTTTTTTCTTTCTCTTTTCTTCTCTTTCTTCCCTTTCTTCTTCTCTCTTTCTTTTCTTTTCTCCTTTCTTTTTTCTGTTTAGAAAACATTTTCAAAATAAAAATTATATTGGAACTTTTTAAGAATTCCAAAAATGTTAAATTAATATCTATATTGTATCAAAAGTTATTATGCTATCGTATCAAAAGATATGATCATTGTGTTCTTTTATTATGAAAAATCTAGGTTGAGTTGATGGAAACTTTTGAAAATATGCTAGTTTCATATTTATTTTTTTTTTTTTTATAAAACTTATAAATTGATAGTACCTTGACAATGGACGGGAAACGCGAAAACATTTTTGTCAAAATTTTGCTGAAAAAATTCGAATTTACGAAACAGAAGAAAAGTTTAAAATTTAAAATTCGAACAAATTTTAAGCTAACTTTCCGAAATGTAAGTTTGATGCGCTTACCATAGATAGGTTCAAAATTCGGGCGATTCACCAATAAATGGGTAATTTCTCTGTGATTTAGTGAAAACTAAAAGTTGAATTATTATTATTTTAGAAATAGATAAGGCATAATGTAGTGCGTAATATACAATATTCAGGCATAAACTTTAAACAGAGTTTTTCTTTAACCTACTTACTTCTAATCGACCCATTGCTATAATTTATTGCATTAGATTCGAACCACAAATTTCTTCTTAAAGTTATTTTAATAAAAGCCACGTAGACCTAAGTTCAATAAATATGTTGAATAGTTTTGAATAAAAATTCTGGTGTATATGTTTTTAATCAAAGTCGGCTAAAATTTCAACAGGGTAGTGAGCTGATGCAATTTCATTGAAAGGGGACTGGAGTGACAGGGACAGCAGTGACAAAATTAAGAAAATTGCTTCTGCGTTCATAGTAAGTTAAATTTAATAAGACTATTATATTTTATTTTCAACTAAGCAAAAGTATGTTACATCGTGAAAAAATAATAAATAAATAAAAATAATAAGGAAAATTTAAGTACGGGACAGTAAATAAACATATTCTCATCTTTCTATTTTGCAACTTGTAACTGCTTTTGAAGACCAAATAATTAAACCACGTGACTTTCTCAGGAATCAAGATTGCTGCTTCTACTAAATGTAACCTTTAAATTTTATCTGATGCCTTGATGGTCACATGAGCAGTTTTATACAACGGGGCAGTAGTGACATAAAAACTAGGGGACAACATTTCTCTGGCCTAAAAAAATCTAAAAATATTTATAATTTACATTAAAAGTTCTTTATTTTATACTTTAGAATGTAAATTTTAATTTTGTGTAGTAGAATTTCTAAAAATAGTTCCTCATTACACTTAAGGGGGTAGGATACCTTTGAACGCGTCGAAAAAGTAAAAAATATCACTATGGTCGAAGCTTCAAAACTTGTGTAATAAATCAAAATAAAAATCAAACTTCATTTAAATATAAAGCTCATATTTAAATTTATATTTAAATATATATATATATACTTGTAAATTCATAAATAAATATTGAAATGATAAGTTTAAAAATATATGATAATAAGAGAAAAAAATCTTACCGCATGATAAAATCTGAAAATATGCATATAAAGAGGAAAGTTTGGTGAAAATAAATACATGGTAGTGTTACCTTTATACTAAAACAAGAATATTTAAAATATATATATATTGACTAAATTAAAAAATTAACAGAAAATAAAAAATTTTCACTTTAAAAAATATATTTTCAAAGTAAAAAAAAAAAAAAACAGAAAAAAATTAAATATTACCTTTTTCTGGTTTTAAGTTGTTGATAATACTGAAATGAAAAAGTTTTGAAAATTTCTTTTGATTGCCATGCATAGTTTTTTAGTAACAGTGCGCGCAGTAACAAAATTCATCATTTTGAATCAACGCAACGCAAAGTTTAATTATCCTAATATATAGTCTTAATAAAACTACCATAATTAGTAAACTAGTGGGAATTTTTAAATGCGGCTTTTTGCATATTGTTCAGAAATGATTATAGAATCAAAATACGTATTAAACATTTTTCGAAAATTTTGTAGGTTTAAAGGTATCCCACCCCCTTAAAATTGTTCCAGAATATCAGTGCAATGAAGTGGGGGACACGTGACAGAAGTGACAATTTGAATATTTGAAATACTATTGGAGTAAAATTCACTGTTATTTTCGTGCAAATTCTTTTCGAAATCGTACAAAGGGATTTCAAAATACTTTTTATGCTAACAAAAGTTATATAAATGATAAGATGTAGCATACATCTCCAAAAGACACAAATTACCCACTAATTGGAGAACTGCTCATACATGTTTAGATGCGTTGTATTTAAAATTGTCTAAATGAGGCTTGAACTTTAAAATTGCTTAAATGAGATTTCATATAAAATTTATTTTTATGGTTAAATTGTTCTAATAACCATAATAATTATTCTTATAATTACCAGTTTTTAATTTTTTTTATTAGGTTTTGTTCTGCAATTGTTGGCGTTTTTTCGGATTTCGTGACGATTTTTAACATTAATAAAAGGAATGCAGTTTCAACCTTTTAGTCCAATATAATAAATTTTGTCCATTTTTCAATAAAGTTTGTTCGAACGCGATTTTTTTAATTTTTCGCGCATATTTCAAGTGATTTTTAGCCTTTTTTCGCGTTTCGGTACATTTCTTTGACATTCATAAAAGGAATCCAGTTTGTCTTTTAGTCATATAAGGTAAATTTTGTCTTCTGCTATTTTTTAACTTTTCGCGAATTCTTTAGGAGATTTTTAACGTTTTCTTCGCGTTCCGCTACGACTTTGTGATAATTTTTTTTCTGGCGAATTCTCCGGTAAATTTTGCTACTGCCATGACCAAATTCTGGTTAGTAGAATACTGAATCGGTTTCTATAGCAAGGTGAAAGACGATGCTGAAATTTTTAATTTAATCTGGGATAAAGAAAAAAAAATCACAATAATTCAAATTTCTTTTGTTTTACGACCGCTGCGAGCGTAGCCCTCACGGATGTAAGCAGCCGAAGGGAGTGGAGCTAAAGAACTTTTCTTCAGGGGAACCGCAACCCAAGTTTCGTTTGGGAAAAAGCGTCAAGTAAGACTCGGCTAGTAATAATAATTAGAGATCGACCCAAAATTCAGTTTCGTTATGGTTTTCGGCTCAAAATCCGAGTTATGTCGAAAATTTGTTTTCGGAGAAAATGCTGCCGAAAATGCGGCTGGACCGAAACTCTCTCTATTCCAAAAATCTCGGTTCTTCCTGAAGCTATAGCGGCTCAAATGAGACACTTTATTTATTCGTGTGAACTTCACTGTTTATAGTTATCAATCTGGCGGACTCAAGACGTGAGTAAGTGCAAATTATAAAGCAAGAAATGTATATATATGACTGAACTTTGAAGACGCTTTTCACGTGCTCATTAAAAGTTGCAGACTTAACAGTAATAGAATATTTTTAGTTTGAAATCTCAGAAGTGTTTCGAATACTGCTCTATGAGAAAGTTCTAGTATAACAGATGATCATTTACGAAAATCATTATAAAAGATAAATCGAGGTATGCATACCTAAACATTTTTTTAATTGGATGAAATTCGTATAATTAGAAAATAATTCTGTGTCGTTGATGAATTAATTAAATTTTATTTTATATGAAAATAAAAAGTTTTGGTCAGAGTCACAGAGAGCCAACTTGGGCCACACGTATAATTACACATACAATTAATTAATAAGTATGTATATTTAAGTATGTATTAATTACTTAAAATTTTTTTGGGGGACATTTTTTTTATCATATTCGTTGTCGTTTTCAGCCGAAAGTAGGAGGATTAAAGAAATTCGACTTCGGTCTTAAAGACCTTTTTCGGTCTATCCTTAGTAATAACACTAAAGAAAAAGGAAAAAAAGAATAAAAAAAAGACTAGACTGTACAAATGTTGGCGAACAAAAAGTAAAGTTATTCGACTTAAGCTAATCGTTTTCTGCCTCAAGTTTTGCGCGTCTGCTTCGTGACTCACTATTTTTATATGTCTTTCTTATAAGTCTTCAGTTCTAAAAATATCTTTCCGAATCATTAATCATACAGTACAGATTAATTTATTTATAGATAAATTTGTTTTTCTTGTTTTAATAACTTTTTCATTTGATTTCAAAGCTTCTGTAGATGTTTAAGCAAGTATAGTAGTTGATATTTCAATCAATAACTTCTAGACGGTAAGTCTGCTATCCCATGTCATCGAAATATATTTCAAGAACAATGCATTAACCTTTTGCACTTCGCTGACACCTATACGGTGACATACTAAGTTTATCCGCAAATCCACTGGCACCTATACAGTGACATACTAAGTTTAATTACAAATCCAGTAAACAACAAATAATGAACATACAACAAATAAACATACTTTTAGGGAGTTACCCACATATTATTTCAAAAATGTAAGAATGGCGTGGAGTTGCTGGTAGGTGATTGAAAGTTTGGTGTGGGGTGAAAAAAGTTAAAACATTTTGTAGACTTTGTCTTTGAAGAATTTTGTTATAGTATTTCCATACTGTATAATAAAACTTCACTATTGCTTTACAGCTAATACTTTCAACGAAATAAAAAGAACACATAAAATTCTTTACTTTGGACGATGTATTATACTGGGCATTATTTAAAATCTTTATAATGTCATTATATTAATTTCCAATGAAATAGCTATCATCTAGAATTTTACTTCAGTAGAAGATTTTTTTAAGGTTAATTTTCTAGGCTCTATTCTTTTTCAGTTTTATGCCTATTTCATGTGTACCCTCTTATATGCAATCCAAAATTATTAGTACTATGAGCATCTGACGTCATGTGATGTTATGTTAAATTTAATTTATCATTAAAATATTTTTGTTTTATTTTGCTATTTTTTCTAGCAATAAGTATTTTAACATTATAAGACTGCGTTTAAGAATAACACAACGCGCATCAACTCATAATGTCATTTTGATTTCCGTCACATACAGCAATTGATGTGATTATAATAAGCGAAATCGCTCGTAATGCGAAGGATATTTAAAAAATCCAGAAAATTGTAATTTTTCTAAGAAAACAACAAGTTTATTTCTTCAGTTAGATGTTTTATATTGTTTTCTAGGTGGGAGGGGGAATACATATAATAGGATATCTATATTTATAATTTTAAATAATGTTTGAGATTTTATGCTACATCTAAATATTTACATAATATTAAACATTTATGGCTGATGATTCCCCCCTCCCCCCACCTCCTCCAAAAAAATATCCCATTTTATTTATCCGCAAACTTACTAATACAGAAGGTCGTTTCTGGAAACGATTTTGAAAATTAATTTCTACGCATAAATTCCACATCCTTTGCAACAATTTGACTTTATTAGATAATCTTGGCTATAGATCTGGCTTGAAAATTTCATCATAGTAGAATTTTCTCTTAGTGCAATCTTGCCAATTTTCTACGACTTATGTTGGAAAACTTTCCAAAAAGTCTTTTCAATGTTCGAAAAATCGTTTTAATAAATTAAATGAAGAAAAGGGGTTAGCGTCCGGTTCATTGTACATTGTTTTCTTGAAAGGGTACACACATTATTAAAATTTGTGGTTTTTCATTGCTAAGTATGCAGAAATTGGATTTATGGAAGAGTGACTGAAGACAGCATGTGAAGATAATGTGAAGCTCTGTTGATGTCGTTTTCATATAAAGCATGAATTTAATTCTTCTGTATCAAAACATGTATTTTCGTCAATCAAAGTCAATGTGGCAATAAAGGAGGAAACATGGCTGTATTTAAATAACTGGAGCAAAGAAATAGCTATTTTTTAATCAATAAAGGGAACAAAAAAGCAATGAAATGTATTCGGGAATGTAAAGAAAAACCTCCGGAAGGATTCATGAATATACTGCTGGATTTATTTATTTATTTTTTACTTTCTTCTATCTTTACAAGAAGAAAGTATTGGATTCGTAAAAATTTTCGACTTCCGGTTTTCGACGGATTTACACGTTTTAGAGGTCAGAGATTCCAAAAAACATGTTTTTACAAAATGTCTGTCTGTGACTCTGTGAGTCTGTCTGTCTGTCTGTCTGTCTGTCTGTCTGTGTGTATGTGACACAAATTTTGTGGGCGCTCTATCTCAAGAACTAATGCACGGAATTTAATAAAAAATTATATTCAAGTAGTCCCTAATATAAATTGGTGCTGATTAGTTTTTGGTGTAAATCGCCCAACAGGTGGCGCTGCTATGCTTCATTTTTCGCGATTTCTGCACTAGCTCTATCTCAAGAACTAATGCACGGATTTTCATCAAACTTCAGATTCAGTTAATCCTTGATATGAATTGGTGCTGGTAGCGTTTTGGTGTAAATCGCCCGACAGATGGCGCTGATATGCTGCATTTTGCAGCATTTACACGATTTTCGTAATAGCTCTATCTCAAGAAATAATGCACGGATTTTCATGAAACTTCATATTCTGTTAGTGCTTGACATGAGTTGACGTTTTGCACCTTGTGGTGTAAATCGCTCAACAGGTGGCGCTGCTATGCTGTATTTCTTGTGATTTCCGCAATAGCTCTATCTCAAGAACTAATGCTTGGGTTTTCAACAAACTTCAGATTCAGGTATACCTGGATATAAATTATTGCTGTTAATGTTTTGCTGTAAATCGCTCAACAGGTGGCGCTGCTATGCAGCATTTTTCTTGATTTCCACAATAGCTCAATGTCCAGAACTAATGCACGGATTTTTATCAAACTTCAGATTCAGTTAGTCCTTGACATGAATTGATGTTTTGCACCTTTTGGTGTAAATCGCTCAACAGGTGGCACTGATGTGCTGCATTTTTGTGATTTCCACAGTAGCTCTAGCTCCAGAACTAATACACGGATTTTCATCAAACTTCAGATTCCAGAATACCTTAATATGAATTAGTGCTGTTTGTGTTTTGGTGCAAATCGCTCAACAGGTGGCGCTGCTATGCTGCATTTTTCAGAATTTCCCCTGCAGGTCTATCTCAATAACTAATGTACGAATTTTCCTCAAACTTCAAATTCAGGTATACTTTTATATGAATAAATTGATGTAATTTCTTGTACTATTTAAATGATTTAATTGACGTGATTTATATAGAAGAAAGTTTTGTGATGACCACAACATACTAGTTTTTTTATGAAGTTAAACTAAAGTCAGAAAATGTCTTAAGTAAAGCTACATTCACTTTATTATAAGTAAAATATTCTAGAATCTATTTTAGAAGAATTGCATTCCTGCTTTATATGAAAACGACATCAACATAGCTTCACATTACTAAAAACTTAGGAAAGTTTTCCAACATATGTCGGAGAAAATTGACAAGATTATACTAAGAGAAAATTCTACTATCGATATAAGTAAACATTTATACAATAACAACAACTATACCTTTTATGAAACATATCTTCTTAATATTAGCAGAGTTCATATTTTCGGTGAGTTGTTAGGTTTACTTGAAAGTATAGTTAGCATCACATGGCCACGCATGAAGGGGGCAGAGGAGAAATATAAATAGATATAACTTGAAATAAAAAAAATTCCTGCCGCCCCGGCCTACAGGCGGAGGTAGATTTCGAAGTTAAGTATACTAATTTCACAAACAAAAACCAAACCATGATTAGAGATAAACCCACTTTAACAATTTTATCTGGCCGCTTTTGACGAGTTTTTATATAATAACTGGTTTTATCAGAATCATGTTAGGGCGGTATTCAAAAAAATACTTTTCCATGCTCAACAACTCGAAATTTTCTGGCATAACTCCAGATTCATTTTTAATATAAAAACATGAAACTTGCTGACGTGATTTTTGAAGAGATTTATAAGCGACCTGTGTTTTTAATTTCCGTTTAATTAATTAAAACTTGATACATAAACAATTGTTTTCTCAGTAAGACAATATTTTTCGTTTCTAACACAATCTCTTCGGGAAATTCCGTTCAAAATGCCCACTTTGACATCATTTTTTGAAATATATTCTGCCTCTGTCAAAAAATCGATCATTACGGTACATTATATAGTTTCTGAATAAGCGAATCTACCAATTGGATGCGTTTGAGAGCAAAAATGAATTTAAAAATGAGTTAGAAAATAAGCAGTTTGGATTTGAATACTTCCTTTTCCAACACAATCCGCTTCGGGAAATTCGGTTCAAAAGGCCCACTTTGACAGCATGTTTTAAAATATATTCTGCCTCTATCAAAAGATTGACCGTTACGGTACATTATATAGTTTCTGAGTAAGAAAAGGTACCAATTGGAAGCCTTTGAGAGTAAAAATGAATTGTAAAATGAGTCAGAAAATAAGCAGTTTGGATTTGAATACACCCTTACTAAGAGGATTTTTTTCTACAACCGCTATGTATTTTTAATTTGTTTTTGCTGTAAGAATTGGTCCTATCCAAAACTTGTCTATATAGATGTTGTAGACAATATTAAGAAGATATATGATAAATTCATGGGGATTTTATATCTTTTGAATTGACGGAGTTATGGATTTTTTTTCTTCTTCAAACGCCCTTTTTGTTTTCGTTTTTAATTTTTTTTTTGCAGTACGAATTGGTCCTATCAAAAACTTGTGAATATAATAGTTGTAGATAATGTTAAGGAGATTCATGATAAAATTAATTGGATTTGACATCTTGAGAATTGACGAAGTTATGAATTTTTTTCTCCCAAAAACCCTATTTTTGCGCCCCTTGAGCCCATTTTTAACTTTATCAAAAATCTGTGATACATAAATTTTTGGCCCTATTTTTAGAAGTAATAAAAACTTTAAACTGATTCGATATGTACAAAATTTAAGAAGTTATAGGGGTTTTTCGGTTTTCACAAAACCCCTCCCTATTTCCATCCCCTTGGTCCGATTTTGCCCATTAACGAACTCGACCGAGATTTTATGCCCCTTGATTTTATGTATCAGTTTGGAAGAGATTGGTGCAGAATTGTGGAAGTTATCGTGTCCAGAAGAAAGTGATATATATAGGTAGATACATACATAGATAGATAGATAGATAGATAGATATAAAGTTTTTTACTGAGGGTGGTTTTGGGCTCTAGGGGTCATGATCGGTGTAGATCTGCAAAAATTTTTCAGAAATTCCAACATAGGAACGACGCCAATAGGTAGTATTTCATACGAAATCTACCTAAAAGGTGTTGAAATCTCTCAAATTACACGTATCATTTTTAATTTAACCATTTGTTCTCATTCACTGCAAAGAAACTTTCAAATACAATAGAATGTGAAAAAATATCCGGGCGGCAACATTTATACGTAACCTGTCAATATCAAATATCCTGTCTGTGCTTAGGTTAGAGATGAGAGAGATTATTTTTATTTCTCTTAAAAGATAGTAAACAAGACTCAAACAAGCGAAATTAAAACGCCCAAAATGAAACTTTGGAACTTTTTTTATGAACAGATATAAGAGTTTCTGTGACTAACACAAGGTACACTTATAAAACATTCATTCGTGTACGGTGTAAACATTTTCTTATCAGCTTTCATTGTTTTATCTGCTTCATTTAAAATACAATCGTTAATGTATTCGTTGTGGGTTCTTGCACATTTAAGGTTTCTTCTCTTTTCTTTTAATGTTTTTCCTTGATTTTCTGTCATATCAAGACTATATTTTTTAATAATTTTTTTTTAAGCTTCAAAATGTAATTCATTGTTTTATTCATTCTTTTTATTCAAAATTGTCCCCTTTCTCCTTTTCATATTTTACAATCGATTTTTTAATACCGTATTCTAATTTATGTAAAAATTTTCATGCTTACTCACTCAGTCCTGATGTGATAAGGCATATTTTTAAAATAGACATAAAAAAACGTGATCATAAACATCAAATAATACCTTTTTTAGTTCAATTTAAAGGAAGTGGATAAAAGCGAAGAGAAATAAGAATGTTTTGGGTTGTCTAACTACCTTACCTTGAAACTGTTCATTTTGGAGTGGACGAATTATTATTATTATTATTATTATTATTATTATTATTATTATTATTATTATTATTGAGTAGCAAGAGTATAGAACTCAGTCTTAAGGCCTGGGATTGTTGCCATTTCCAAATATCATAAAATGAAGAATAAACAGTTAATCCAACATGTAGTCTTTACCAATCTCTTTTGTTATGTAAGGGTTGTTAATGGGCGTAGAACTCATTTTTCGGGCTGTTATTTGTACATCGCATTTAAAATAAAAGAAAAGAACAACAGTCCGACGTGCAGTCATTTTATGGCCATATTCTATCTCGATATTATTAGTTGAAATGATATAAAGGAAGTTTGTGCATTATTAAAAGCTTGTTGTTTAAAAATTTCTTTTACCGGTAAACACGAGCAGTGCTTTTGCAGTACAATATTTGAGATTATTTGCTCATGGGTCATTTTCAAAATCTGTTCATGTTTTGGAATAGCAAAATCAAATTTTTAGAAATTCTCAGAAAGTTTTAATTTTTTGTAAATAATTACCTTACTTCATAAACATTAATATACAAGCATCAGCAGAGACCAAATTACTAATTTAACATTTTAAAACTAATTTTTAAATTTTAATGAACTTGGTAATGACATGAGCATGGTAATGACACTTTGTAATAGAAAAGTCAATATATCCATGTATATTATTCTATATTATTACGCGTAATAATCACAAAAACATTTTATTAATTTATTATTATTCCGTATACAATTTATCAATATCGGCATTGTTTTCCACAACAAACAATCATGACGAAATAGGTACAGGTAGTTGATGACATTACACATAGAATATCACCAGGTCCCAACTGTACAGAATGTATTATGAATATAGTTCTGAAATATTTTGTGTAGAGCTGAGACATATCTCTCGATTTCATTTGATAGAAGATGAAGTATTTTTTTTTTGTTTCAATACTGATTTATTGGACTATCACTTAGGAAAATAAATGCTTTCAACAGAGGTATTTTGCTACGAATTTTGCTGAAAATTAGCATAATATGTGCATAGACTGCAGAAGTATCATATCTTAAATTTCTTTAGATGGGGAAAATTGCTTTCATTTTTAATTTCTGTGTTTCAGTGCAAAAATAATACTTAACAGCAGTATGGAATGTGATACCCATTCTACCAAAGAGAACAGCTTGAGCTTCTGCCTCGTATTTATATTTGTTATTTTCAATAAAACCTGCATGTGTGAGTACATCTTCATTTTTTAAATTTGTTCTTTGTATGTTCTATACTAATAAACAATATTTCTTAAATTTTTAATACATTAAAATAATTACTTTTTAAAAATCTCAATAAGTAAAGTTTCTTATTCGCGTTAAAAAATTCTTCACAGTTTTTTTTCTTTTTTTTTCTTTTTAAAATCTTGTCATTTTATTTATAAATTTTTTACCTTCGGGTGTTTGATTTTTCCTACATTTGGAATTTGGATACTAAGCCAATAATACTTTGTTCTATACTTTTCATATCCTTTTTTCAAGTTTAAGCTGTCCGAAGATCTAAAAAGCTTGATCAACGACTGATGTCCTATCTCTTCTTACTCGTTTTCTGACTCTTAGTTTTTCTCAAAATATTTTACAGAAGGTGTACATTTAAAATTGGTACATTGTTTCTTGGAGTATTTCATCTTATTTAATCATTCATGTTCTTTTCCAGCAGCTCCACTTCTTAATGCAGAATTTTCTTATATTTTTTTCTTGTTTGCCCAACAGCTCCTTTTTTCTCATTTTCTATATAAAAAAAAAAGGAAGCCCATTGTAATGAACCACACAAAAAAAATTCAGTACTAGCTAAATTTATATTAAATTTCTGATTAAAATTCCATTTAATAATTAGAAATATTAAAATGAATAATTTTTATTCATAAAATATTTATATTTAAAATTATAAATTGTTTTTCTATATGTATTAAAAACATATTTTATTTGTGATTATACCAACAAATTAAATTTTCACACATATATATAGCTTTATTAATATTCAGTATTGCTATTGCCAGTAGTAAATCAGAAATATGTTAACATTATACAGAGTGTTTCATAAAAGATGGGCAAAACTTTAAGAGATGATAGTACACATCCAAACAAACAACTTTCATCAAAGAATACATGGTCGGAAATAAAACGCAAAGGTGCTGGCGCATTCGGAAACTTAGTCCATGCAAACGTTAAAGCTCCATTCCTGTTGCGAGTTATCAAGATAAGAACTACACTAATAGCATGCAAATGTCATATGGGGAAGAAGGAATGCGTATGCAAAATTTCGCCTCGATTAATACAAAAAAGCCGCTGATCTGAGTGTGCAATTGTCAATCGCAGTGGGAACGTATCGGAAGATGTTGTCGCTCATTACTAGGGACAAGTCTGATATGCATTTTACCTATCGAATTGCAAATAGGAATGGCTCAACAATTGTACGAAGAGCGGTTTTCCACTTTGCTTTTGTCACTTAATCGTTCTTTGCGTGTTTTTGCCTCGTATAACAACATCACCTTCGGCGCCCTCTAGCACCGTTGCGTTTTAATTCCGACCATGCATTCTTTGATGGAAGTTGTTTGTTTGGATGTGTACTATCAGCTCTTAAAGTTTCGCCCATCTTTTATTGGATATTCATATTACTGTGTGAACATAATCTTGTCATTACCTTGGACATGTTGTCATTACTGTGTCAGAAAACAAACACGGTAAAGACATCTATGGTAATGAAAAATTAAGCAATATGTATTTTTTTTCCCAGGCACAAATGGCAGCCATTTCTTGTAGCCCATACAACGATTTTCTGTTTCTTACATAATAAAATCAGATTAAGAAATAAAAGTTAATTTAATTATCAATTAGAAGTTACACGGTAATGACGTACAAAAAAAAAAAAAAATACTCACCAAAACATTCAAAGTCTTTGTTTGTTTTATTGAAACTATAAAACTATTTACTCTATTCATCTGAACGTGATAACAAGATGGCTTTTAAGGATTATTTTTGCTTTGATAAAAGGACATATAAATTCCAGATGAACTTTTTGTCAGAAGCATGGTAATGACACTCTTTCTTGAGGCACGGTTTAAAAAAATTATTAAGAAATATACATAAGTTTAATTTATGAAAATAAATATTTTTTTAATTAGTAGTGTCTTAATAAATAAAAATGTGTTTAAAAAATTATAACAATCTGTTTTTAATAGAACTTAGTCATATCTTTACCTGATAAATTGCTCGATGGGACAATCTATGGTAATAACATTTTGACTACAAAAGAATATATATATCTCTTATTTTAAATTTTTTTATAAATAATAATATATCTGTAAATTATCATTAAAATAACATGATAGTTAAAATGCAATAATTAAAATTATGATATTTAACTATTTTTCTGTGCAAGTGTGAAAGGACAGTAAAACACGACACTTTTTGAAAATGACCCTGATACGTTTTTTCATTAATTTTCAATTAACTGTAATTTTTAACAGGAGCATTTTACAAGGAGTAATAACAGGAGTAATTTTTAACAGGGCAGGAGGGTGCTGCGCCCCGCCTGCCCTTTGGTTTACAAAATAACAACCTTCTTGCCCCTCACCCAAAGAATTAGCACCCTTCTTGCCTTTCCATTAAAAAAGTGCCTTTTTTTTCTTTTTTGCATTAAAAAATTTGCTTACATAGTAGAATCCGACTGAATGTTGTTTTGAAAACAGATATCTAAGTTTTAAATATTAAAAGTGACTTTAAAAATCAAAAAAGCGCTCAAGAATCCAAAACATGCCCTTAAGAATTAAAAAAGTGCCCTTTTCTCGCCGGCAGCACCCTGCCCTTTTTTAAACCAAGGGGAAACTCGGTTTTAATGAAACAACGTGTTTTAACGAAAGATGAGCGTACTATGTCAAAAGCCTACTCAAAAACGTTTCTTGCGATACCTCAATCATTGTTGTGCGTTTTGTACGAGCATAGAAAAAAAAATATATTGACATCAGAAATAATATATAATAGATGGTACCCGTCAACATTTGACGGTAAACATCACGAAAGTTTCATTAGAAAATGTTTTATATTTTTTAATTAGTTGCTTTAAAGTTAAATTTTGAAAACTTGATGTCGTCCCATGTTATTTAAGTGATTCCTACAGATTCAAGGCATTAGATGGTGCTGTCAATCTAACCTACTCAATTTATGAAGTGAAAGAATTTTAAATTTGTAATTTTAATTATGCTTGTTTGTTTTTTTTACAGAAGTATAACTAAAGATATTAATTGAAAGGGCATTTACTTTTGGAAATTTTCTCAATTTTTGGAAAAATTAACAATATTTAGTATTTTCTAATTTTTTAAAACTACCTTTAAAGTTTTTTTTTTTTAACTTCATTTACATCAGTCTCATTCTAAAGCCATAAACTTAAAATTTCATGCTACCAACTAGCGATTTATAATATATATTTAATTACTTGAATTTTTTATAACATTTGCATACATTATTTAATTATTAAACCATGGGTATCAAAGTAATTCGTTTATAGTTCTTATATGAATATTTATCTTTCCTCCTGTTTTCTCTTATTTTTTTCCTTTTTTTTCGAAAAATAATAAATACTTTTCTTAGTAGACACATATATAATCTTCTTGATAATGCTTATACAAAATAACCCCTATTTTTTACATTATTTTTTATATTGTAATTTCCTTTTTGTTTTGCCGGAGGAGGGGAGGAGGTAAATAAATTGAGGAATTCTTTTCACTAATTTTACATACATTCTTATCATATTTTATAACTTTCGTATATTATTTTATAATTAAACTATGCCCCAGTGTTTGGTTTAGTTGTTGAACTAAAGTGGATTTTCTTCTTTTATGTTATTATGAGAATATTCTGCCTGTTAACTACGATGCAAGCATTAATGTTAATCAAATATTAATTAATCCTATTTAAATGTTAGAACACGTTATTCTCTCTGTTATTCAGATAGATTATTGATAATCAACAATGAAAGTTGTCAGGGTCGCAACCATTTATATTCCTTAATACATAATATGGTAAAATCAAGAAGGGAGGGGAGTAGTCCATTGTAATGATCAGGAATTCTAAAAAAATTAATAAAAGTATTTTTTTTAATATAAAAATGCATTTTGTTCTTTATGGCCTTATTCTTTAACACTTTATCTGCTGAAGGTAGTTACAAGTACTATTAAAATAACTTGTTATAAAATTCATTTAATACATCGACTAGTAGTAATACAGTTTAGAATGAATTATAGATACATTACTTTATCTTGTTCCAAAAGCATTTTTGGTTACACAAAACAAAAATATTTTTAAAAGGATGATTTCTTTTTCATTTGCATCTTTTCAGCTTTCTTGGCGTTGGGTGGGGGTGGGGGGGGGATTTTCAATTCGGAAATATTTCTATATTTCTATTGTAAGAGCATTACATTTGTACATTTCCTAATTCTACAAAATACTAAGAAAAATGTTTAAAATAAAAGATTTGAGTGGTGTTATAAATATTGCACAAAATCCCTATAAATTCAAATTTAATTAATCCTTCTAAATCCTTCAATCCTTCTAAAATCCTTCTAACATTTATTAAATGATTATGTAAATATTCTAATGTAGTTTCAAATATTCACGAAAAATGCTTTAGAAGATAAAATTTTCATGAATTCATAATTCAGTACACAAAGGGTTAAAAGAACTAGGAAAAATAATCTACTGCTATATTTTCCGTGTATTTATTTCAAATAGAATCAGTGAAGAAATTGCGATTAACACTTTGAGTTCCGAGCTATTTCAATCGCATATCTCCCTCTGGTTATTTGGTACTTTTCATGATTTAAATAAATAAATATATATATACATACTATATATATGTGTGTGTGTGTGTATATATATATATATATATATATATTATAAACTTCAAACTGTTCTTATTCATAATGAAGGAACTTTTTAAATGTATGTACTAAAAATTAGTATTTAATGAGAAATTATTGAAAAAAGCATGTTTTATATTTTAAAGAAAGTTCCGCATAAGAAAACATTTTTTAATATACATAGTATTGAATAAAAACTTACCCAAATGTTGTACAAATATCATTTCAAAGCATCCATTTTGCACAAAGGGCAACACCACAAGGTTCACAATAAGTTTCACTTAAACTTTGATTCTAGGTATTTTCATATACTTACTTCTGTTTAGCGCTGCCATCTATATATATATTTCAAAATAAAAGGTTCGTAGATAGTATCTGAAAAGACAGCGAACGTATTTAGTCGGGTTTTTTTATAGCTTAGAGAGTTAAAAGTTGACCCCGAGAGACTCTCGGGCTTAGTTCGCTTCAGCGAAAATGGCAACCCGAGTGACACTCGGTCTTAGACCTCAAACTGTTAATGCTTCTGACGCTCAATATAGAAAATAATAAAAAAATAAACTAATTGAAAATTTTTATTATTTTAAACTTAATATTACTCTGAGACTTCCCGACTGAAAGGAAGGTGTATTTGGTCGGAAAAGTCTTGTGTGTTTGTGAAATGTGTGTTTATAGATACCTTGTTATTAAAAAAAATATGGGTTTTGATTTCAGATAATTACTGTAGAGTTCACTGATTTGTAGTCTGTTTATATGAAAGACCCGATACGAATAATCTATTCATGGGAATTGAATGTGAACAGATTTAGAAAGATAAAATATTTATTTCTCCATGATGTTATTGAAAAAATTAGAAAATTAATATTTTGATTAAAAAAAAAAAAATTTATAGTGTGTGGACTGGAAAGCTATCCCAAGAACGCGTAACTTTTGACTGCAGGAACAATGTAAATTTAGCATGATATTATTCTAATTTGTTTATAATCAAGTTATTTTTCTCTTTTAAAATAAATTATTTAATTGATATGATACAAAAGATTCTTGCCAAATACATTAGTTTATTCATAGTGAGTAATTTTTACTTACTTTTGTCCAAATCTTTATAACTATAAATCAGTTGGATACTCTTTTTAAAAACTGTATTGAAGATAACTTCTTCAAATTTTACATATTTTTTTTTTTAATATATTATTTAATAATAAGAAGCATTTTTCATATTTCTTAAGATGAATTAAAAAAATAATTAAGTAAACATTTAGAAAGTTATAGCAAAATAATTAATACATTTCTGCGTAACTTCTGTAATATTATACTTAAATTCATAATTTTAGATAGTTTTAAAGAAACAAATTAGTTATACAATTATTCAAACTTTCAATATTTTAGCTGTAATGGATTTTATAAAAAATGTTCCTAAATATTGAAAAGATATATTAAAGTTATTATGAGTTAAACTGAAAAAGAATTACAGCCATGTGCGTAGTATTTTTTTTTTCAACTTAAAGACAATGTTTTAAGGTTCGTCTATTTTAAAACTATATAAATTATATATTTTTTGGTATTGTCTGAGTCTTCTTTATTTTTTAAGCGCGAAATTAGAAACATTTTATAATAATAATAATAATAATAATAATAAATTATTATTATAATTATTTGCATTTACGTTGAAAAAATTTTAACTTTAGATATTACCTATTTTTTCAGTTTAAATTTCCAGATTTTCAATAGTGTAATACCCTAAATTCATGTTCAAATATAGGTTTTTCCTAGTCAATACCTCATATCTGCCTGATAGAAATATTAATAAATAAAAGATTACATGTCGCCTGCTTTATTTTTAAGCAAAAAATTCAAAATTAGAAAAGGTGAAGCATTTTATTTTATTTTATTTTTTGTGCTCTTACGTTGAAAAGTTTTTTACTTTAGATAATACCTATTTTACCAGTTTAAATTTCCCGCTTTCCAATCGCGTAACGCCTTGTAATTATTTTCAAATTTAGGATTTTCCTAGTCAATACCTTCATATCTGCCTGAAAGAAATTCTAATCAATAAAAGATTGCATGTCGCTAAAACTAAAAACAACTGTACTTAAGTTATTAGATTAAAAATAAAACGGAAACCATTTCATCACGAAGCTGTATTGATTTCGATGCTAATAATTTTCCCCCGGAGCAATCGAAGTTCGGCTACATACAATTGATTAGAATTATTTCGCGGTTTCAGGCCGTGTACCGATTCCCAGTCTTGTCTCATACAAATCTGATAGTAGCTGGATGTCATTTACTTTAGAATGTTTTTGTTTTAAACAATTTCTTTATCCAACAAGAAATATGAGTAATTTTTGCTTTCATGAAAAAGATATAAAATAGTTTAGTCACAAATAAATAATTAAAATGTAATAAATAAATAAGTGGGAGGAAATTTTGCAGACAGAATATGAGACTAATTCTAAAAATTAGCAATTATATTACAGGATAGTTATAAAATAACTTTACCCATTTCCAGGCGTATGTACTTAAAAATAATGAACGCAATGAAACTGTATTTTATGTTTAGACTTTGAAGGTCCAGTGTTCTTAACTGAACTTTCCAACACTGCTAACTCCATGGTGCAGTTGAAAGAAAACATTAACTGTTTATTAACTCTACCGGCATCCGCGACTGCGTTAACTGAAATGAAATTAACTAATTCTTAGTATTACTTCTCGTGAGCTCATGCGATGTACGACGCACTTTTTCTTCAGCTCAGTCTCTCTGTATTTTCGTAATGCAAATGTTATTATTGTATTAAATCATGGAACTGCGGGAAAATTTAATCATTCTTCCGACTGCTGCTCAATCGACCTTTACACATATTTTAACAGCTTCAGTTTGTTATGGTTAACAAGCGTAATCTGCAAATAATGAAAAAAGCTGTAAAAACATAAAGAAATGAGATCCGGAAAAAAATAAGTATTCAGTAATTAGTTATCGATGCCGAAAATTTTGGAGAGAGAGAGAGTTACAGCAGCGCCACTAATTTCTCTTGAAAAAAATATTGCGAACGTTGGGGCAAATAATTGATTCAAGTGAAAGACAGACTGAGTTCAATATGTGTCCTGTCTTGCTGTACCAAAGTGCAGCAATGTCTTGGTACTTGAGTTTTATAAATTTTTTTTTCGGTCATTTGGTAATTTATAAATATTTTGTCTCGTTGCTTTCCTTTGTTTTAGCTACAGATGCACACAAACAGGCAAAGTTCTTTTATATCCACCTTGTTAATACTTTTTTTTGTCTATGCCTCTTTCACAAGTTTGAAATAAAGTCAATTATTAAAATGTAAAGAGAATCTATCTCAACAATGAGAAGCTTTCTGATACATTCATGCATTTTTAAAAGTAAAAGCAAGAAAATGATAGCTATGTCTATTGATGTAATTGGGAATCGAATAGTGTTTTCATTTTTTGATAAATATATTATTTTTTTTGTTCTTATAGATTACTGTCTCGTGATGACTTTTCTCGGGCTATAAAATAATGAAAGCTAGTTAATTTTCTCTAATTAATAATAATAATAATATTAATAATAATAATGATAATAACAATAATAAACTCACACAGCTAAGTTATGCATTTGGGGAAATTTGGAGAAAACACATATATCTTATGACCCCCACCCCCAAAATAAATAAATAAATAAATAAATATTTTCAGTTTCTTAAAAAGCAAAATTCAAAATAATAGATGTTCTTCAAATATTTCTATAACGTTTTGTATAAATTGGACTATAACAAATTTGAAGATAAATAAAAAAGAAAGAACATTTTTTTTTTTTTTTTTTTTTTTTTTTTTTTTGCAAAACTATCTGACTCCTTAAGTTGTTCTGCTGTTTTGAAATACCTCTACATTATTATTACGTATTAAAATTCAAATGCTCATATTTATCGTTCTGGCATCACTCTTTTCTTTCCCACCCGCAGAATTTAGCTTCGTCTGAATTCTATGTTATTGTTAACCTGTAAAGCAAGTTCAATTGCATGAAGACCATAAATGTAATGAAACGCTTTACAACAGTTTCCCCCCTTTTATAAGTAGACACATATTAAAATATTTGCTTGAAGTCTCGGACAAGTGGGTCTAATAAGGCTCAATATAACAAACTTTAACACTTTTGCTAACTTTTTGTCTCTTCAAATATACCCAACGATACGATACCCAACCCTTTAAGCAAATAAAGGGTTAGGTATCTTTGTAGTAAGGAAGCAGAGCAACCTAATTTATTTTAAAACGTAAGCCGTTTTTAAATATATATTTATTTTCCAGCAATTTTTACTGAAACTATTTTAATTATAATTTTTGTAAAGAAGAGCTCTCTATTAATGGGTGTTTAAAAGTTTGGACATTAAGTTTGAAAATATATTCATTAATAGCCTATTGCATATTAAAATAAAGTAATTTTAAATGGTGAATAAGGGTTTGAATGCTGCTTATGTAAATTTTGAGAATGCGAAAATAATGTAAGGTTTAGATTTTATGACGAAAAAAATCTATGATGTGACAAAGCGAAATCCTTTTTGCTGATTTTTCATCCTGTAGTACCAAACATCAGAGCCTCCATCGATAACTTTATCATAATTACTCATCTTGATTACATATTCTAATACAGTTTAATTTTCAATAATTTAAACAGTTGAAGTTTGTGGAAATAGTATTTTGATAAATTTAAATTAAAAATGTTATTAGTTTTAAGAGTTAGACAATCAATATAAGATGAATTTTTTATTGTAATTATTTTTGTAAGTTTATTATAAATTCGATCTAACAATTCCTTTCTAAAAATTTGCGATCGTCGAATTTAGACGGGTTCCAACAGAGGTCTGCAAGGGCCGAAATTTCCAGGCCCGGGCCCGGCCCGGCCCGGCCCGAAGGAAAGCTATTTTGGCCCGGCCCGGTGTAAAAATTGAAAGTTCGGCTCGAGCCCGGCCCGGCCCGTTTACATTTTTACCGTTCTCGGCCCGGCCCGACTAAATGTCTACAAAAAATTCCGTTTTTTCTCGACATACAATTAAGATTCTTTTAATGAATACTACATGCATATTTATGGGAACATTTTACAGTATATTTTAAATTACTATGTGTTCGCAAAATAGAAACACAATAGTAAGTACACACAATAGTAAACGTTAACGATTACTTACAGTGTTTTAGTCAACGTCTCTACAGACGTTTCAAAATTTAAATAAGGGTTCATTAAAAGATTATTGTAGTTTAGAATAAAGGGTTAAAAAACATAACTTTTGAAGCTTATAATAAAAGGTAGATTTGTGAAAATATTTCTGTCATTTTTAAGGCTTTTCTCAAATCCAAAGGAGCTACATTTTGATACATTTATGAATTCATTTCTTTTCGGAAACGCATGAGATTGGCAGGTATTCTTATTCAGAAACCATGTAAATGCCGTTTTTTTTTTAGATAAAAGTAATATATCTTTCAGAAAATACTGCCAAAGTTAGCGTTTTGAATCGAATTTCCGGAAGCGATAGCACAGGAAAGGAGAAAACGTACAGTCACGTGACAAGAGTCTATGTTATCTCTGTGCGTAATTTATGAAAAATGGAAACGCTATTTGATCCCAATTGCCTTCAATACTCAGCCTGTCAATTTTATGCCTTTATAGTTAAAAATGAGTCAGAAAATGTGTCTGAGAGTTTCTCATTGTTGAGCAGTAAATATGAGAACCACCTTAAGGTACATTTCTAAAGATACTGTTAACAGAAGTTCATTATCGCTATTAATACTTTTACAAAACATAATGCCTGTCCTACACATCCTGAGAACGATTAAGACCAGTTCCGTCCCGCCACAAGTCTGCCGAAAAAAATTAAACCCGGGATCAGGCATCATGTAACTGTACGATGCCGATCTCTACGATGGACATGTTACATTTCTGTATTGATGTTGTTAAACTCGCATCGGCTCGTAACGCACATTTATACTTCTCGAAAAAGTCATATTCATTGGAAATGACCTCGTATTTTATCTGCTCCTCTCAAATTCTTATATCGGGCCGATAGGCCCGATTAATTTTTTTTATCGGCCGGGCCCGGCCCTTCAGGCCCGTTCAATTTTTTTGCCGACCCGGCCCGTTTATTTTGTCTGTCGGCCCGGCCCGGCCCGTTGAAAAAATTGTCCTAATTCTGCCGGCCCGGCCCGTTTGAAAATTCTCCTCCATTCCGCCGGCCCGGTCCGGCCCGCGGACCGGGCCGGGTACGGTCCTCGGGCCAAGCCCGGGCCCGTGCAGACCTCTAGTTCCAACTCTTTACCTATTAAAATTGAAATGCTCATATTTATTGTTCTGGTATAACTTTTTTTCTTTCCTACCCATAGAGTTTAGCTTCGTCTGAATCCCATATTAACCTATAAAACAAGTTTAACTGCAAGGAAACGCTTTACAACAGTTTTCTCCATGTCATAACTATAAAGATATTAAAATATTTGTTTTAAGTCTCGTACAAGTGTTTCTAATAAGGTTTAAGATAAAAAAAACTTTAACACTTTCTCTAACATTTTGTCACTTTAAAGATACCCAACCCTTTAGGCAAATAAAAGGTTAGGTATCTTTGTTAGTAAGGAAACAGAGCAACTTATTTATTTTAAAACGTAAGCCGCTTTTAAGTATGTATTTATTTTCCAGCAATTTTTACTGAACCGATTTTAATTATCATTTTTGAAAAGAAAAGCTCTTTATTAATGGGTGCTCAAAATAGTTTTTAATAATTAAATTTGTGTGAAATGGTTTGAAATAGAGATCATCAAAAATTAAAGATTAAAAAACGGTATTTTGTAATATAAATTTACTGATGACAAATGAGATTAAACATTTCAGTTGAATACTCTTTGTTTCAATGCATTTTCATTTGTTTTATAAAGATCTTTGGCCTGCAGCTACACACGCAATTTTATGTATTTTGTCTGTAGTATCACGTGATTATAGTATCTTTCGTTAAAATATGAATTAAATGAGCGAATTTCTCAATTGTGTGTGACATGTTATAAGCGATAGAAAAAACAAAATTTTATTTTAGTCTTTCCATTGTTTTGTTTCTGTAGATAAAATAAAAGGATATTTATAAAAGAAATAGTTAATTTTGGTATTTATTTCTTTTAACGTTTTATTTTTAAACTCTTTATTTAATCAGAGTTTAATGGACTCCATCTCGTGCGTTTGCAATAAAGACAACAACAATTTGTGTTTATAATTCTACATCTTGGTGGGAGGGAGGGGGGAAATCAATGACCTATTTTGAAAAAAGTTGACTTAATATATTTTATTTATTTTTTTAATCGCTACGAAACCTTACTGTTGAGATAATTTTCGTACATTTATAATGTATTTAGCCAATACATTTGAAATTTTCCCATAAGTAATAGTATGTGCGAATTTTGTTTGTTAATTCGCTCCCCCTTCCCATATGAACATTTATTGAACGGTAATTGGCCCTTGGGGAGAAATTTGTGTGGTAGACATTGTTCCTTCATATAAATATGTTGCCTGAATATTTCAAGTAGTTAGCGAAGGTAGGTTACGTAAAATGTAAGAAAAACCTGTATTATCTATCTATCTATATTATGAAGGACAAACGTGTCTGTGCGTAACGCTGACGTGATTTTGACGGTGGCAACAGCAGACGATTAAATTGAACTTTTACTGCAATTTTTAAAATTTCTAAACATATCTCATTTTAAATTTTTGCACAGTTGAATAAGGAAAAAAAAAACTTTAAAATGCAGTTTGTTTGAAAACTGTATCGTAATTTACTATATTTTTATTATTTTTAAAATAATTTTCACGCATGAATATTTTTTCAAATTTATCTGCAGACGATTACGATTTGCGAAAGATAAATCTGTTTGCACTTAAATTAATATACATAGCTCAGCCATTTGTTCTCGGCTTATATTCCATAACAAAATTAAAACATTAGTCAATCAATAAATAAAACAACAAAATATAAATATAAACTAAAATTAAGACATGTATTTAAACTACGCGCATAAATCACTGAAATTAACAGAATTAAAAAAGGTCTGATTTTAAATAGTGATCTCCGGCTATTTCTTAGACAGTTAAATCCTGCTCCGAGGCCAATACGAAAGTATCGCTTTTAATAAGTTTCAAAACTTTATTTTAAGTCATTGTTGTTGTTTTCCCCATAAATATGGTTTTTTGTATTGTTAGAGCTCTAAAAAAATATATGTACATATTAAAGTTATCAAAAAACAAAAACAAGACCCGCGCGACGCTTTCTCACAGCAAACTTTGAGATTATTTGCTGATACGTTTTCCTATTAATTTTGATTAATTGTATTTTTTTTTAAATCAAACAATGTGTTTTAATTATATGTTATGTTAATTATACTATGTCAAAAGCCTTTTGAAAAATACCTCATTCATTGTTGTACCTTTGTTATGTTCTGATAAAAAAGGATGTTGGCATCAGAAATAATATAGTCGGTGATGGCCCGGGTTTATCCACTTGTATTTTTAAAAGAATAAAAAACAAGAGCGAAAACTCGTTCATCAGACACGGATTATGAGAAACTTTCCAACACTATCAAAATATTGTTAAGTGATGTGTATGGTTAAGAAATTTCATCTGTCATAGATTGATATGAGATATCTAGACAAACAAATAAGCACATAACGCAGTAAAACTCCATTTCCAACATGAGTGCAAGAAGTCTACCCAAGTCAAGATTGAAAACGTTTATGAGTATTGGGTTACAATTGAAAGAAATAAGCTAGAAGATTTCAATATCTTGCACTATAGCTAAAAACTGATCTTTTACAAGAAAAGAAAAACAAATAATAAAAGTTTTTTCTCATAAAATTGCTATTATTTTCTCATAGAAAGTATAATTCACTATTACTCAAAAATTGTCCAAATTCCAATTTGGAAATTGGAATACTTTCGTATTGGCCTCACAGCAGGATTTAACTGAGTAAGAAATAGCCGGAGATCACTATTTAAAATCAGACTTTTTTAATTCTGTTAATTTCAGTGATTTATGCACGTAGTTCAAATACATGTCTTAATTTTAGTTTATACTTATATTTTATTGTTTTATTTATTGATTGACGAATGTTTTAATTTTGTTATGGAATATAAGCCGAGAACAAATGGCTGAGCTATGTATATTAATTTAAGTGCAAATTTGGAACCATTTTTGTCCAATTGTCCAAAAACCAGTCCTGGGACTGAAGACTTGCACCCATGATTTCCAACAATTACTGTCCATAGCTGGGAATATGTGGGAATTTTTTCTGTATATGATCTATAGAATTTATATACACTACGTAATACACTAAAAATTAGTTGTGTTAATAAATGTATACCATAGCTGAAAACGCGCTTCCAACAATTATCGTCCATAGTCAGTCCTGTAACCAAATTCTTTTGTGTGGCTCTGCAAAAGAGCGATAAATGCTTTCCAGTTTATAAACTATGAAAAACATGTTGTAATTCATTTCAGTGATTTATATCAATTTCATTATGTTTGAAGTATTGTAACATCATTAATATGTACCGCAGATAATTTTCTCCTGTAGACCATAATTTAAAGGAATTATTTTACATTTTTCTGTCAAATAGCTACAAATGCTACACGCTTCATTTTCTATAGAAAACATGCTATATTAAACCTCAATAACATATATCTGTTATATAGCAATCCGAATACATTTAAGAGAGTTGGAACACGGACAGACCGAAAAACCGAAATCATAAACACTTTTAAACTATGTTGGAAGAGTTAAACGGATGAGACATCAGACGAAATGATTTTTTTCTCCACAAAACAGAAATTACATACACAAAACTCAGGGTGTCATTTCATTTTCTATAGAAAACATACTATATTAAACCTCAATAACATATATCTGTTATATAGCAATCCGAATACATTTAAGAGAGTTGGAACACGGACAGACCGAAAAACCGAAATCATAAACACTTTTAAACTATGTTGGAAGAGTTAAACGGATGAGACATCAGACGAAATGATTTTTTTCTCCACAAAACAGAAATTACATACACAAAACTCAGGGTGTCATTTCATTTTCTATAGAAAACATACTATATTAAACCTCAATAACATATATCTGTTATATAGCAATCCGAATACATTTAAGAGAGTTGGAACACGGACAGACCGAAAAACCGAAATCATAAACACTTTTAAGCTATGTTGGAAGGGGTGACCCTTCCTATCCTGTTGAATCTTTATCCAATAGAAATTATTTTAATGTTGGAGATACTTATTTCCAACTACAAAAAGGGTTCAAGTATGGTAAATATTTATTTTAGAAATCGTTTCGGTCGATAAATATATTTTTAGGGAGAAAAAAAGGTTTTGTGTGTGTGTGTGTGTGTGTGTGTATCAACTTACTTGGATGTCTGTGTCAATACATCAGAGAAAAAAAATCTGAGTATTGAATTTGTTTTCTTGACAGATTTCAAAAAAGGAATTTGATTGTTCGAAAACAATTTGTTCGAATAGGTGTTTCTAGTGGTATTTTTCAGCAACCAAATTCCTTCTGAACTCTAAACTAAAATCTTTAGAAACTTTGGAAACTTGCGTTTCAAACTTTTTATTAAAAGAGAGAAAAAATGGAGGGGGAGCGAATCATCAAAGCATTTTTGTTCGTTTTTTTTTTTTTTTTTTTTTTTTTGCGTCAAAATTATAAAACTATGTTATAGATTTGAAAAATTTCTCTTCTTCAGCATCCTCGAAATAAAAATTTGAAAAATGAAAAATAATTTATACCGTATGCATATTTATAAGTTGTGTTAATTTTATTGCCGCATCGCACTCAGTTTTTAAACTAGCGTTCTGTCTTTTTATTTATTTTAGTTTTAAAAAAACATACCACATTCTAAGAAGCTTCTTAAGAGATAATAGGACTGTTACATCTTCAAACATTTAAATTTCCTGAGAAAACTAATATATGGGTTATTCTCACGAAAAAGCACAAAATAGAAAAAGAGAAGAGTTAAAAAAACTATCCCCAAACTGGTAATTGGAAAAGGCTGAATTTATGAACTTCTACTCTATAATCAGAAACTCAGATTTTTTTTTTTTTTTCCGCCCGAATCAGTAATGAATTCTGACACTCTCCCACACACCTCTCTCCTTTACAAAATAAACTTATAAGGTTTCGATCCATTGCTTTTTTTTTTTTTTTTTTTTTTTTTTTTTTTTTACTACTTTAGATATGAAATAATTGATAGAATATATATTAATCTTAATATTTTTAGGTTCAGCTCTTTAGAAATCAATCGATTGCATTTCATTTCGTTTCTATGAGGCATTCTCATATAATTTTGACTTTTAAGTCCCTGAATAAAAATTTTTATTTCAGTATTTATTCTTGTTTTTTTTTTTTTCTTATGTTAGAAAACATCCCATTGCATGACTGTATAACAATATTAACGAGATAAATAAGTTTTGGACGATGTTAGTGGTCCTCCAAATACACCATGAAATTCCTTACCGTCACCGTGTCCCTGATGCTGATTTTTAAGTTTGGAGCTGTCTGTATAAAACTGTTTCAATAAAAGTAATTCGATGTAATTTTTTTCCGAAACTGGGACTATTGTTATATATATATATGTAGCAAAAGAATTAACCTGTACGCATTTTTACGGTTGATATTATTTTTTTTACCACTGTCCCTGGATTTTAGATTCCTTACCGTCCCTTTTGCTAAAATTATACAGAAAATCACATTAGATGCAGCCACAGAATTTTTTTTTTCAACTTTTTTTCTCATGCAGAGGTATGCTATAGAAAGAATGGCTAAAATTCTTTAACAGGAAATTTACTGCAGAATTTAAATCAGCATTTAAATGTCAATTTCAAGCATTGTGTCTTTATGGGTAGTCTTACCACCCCCAAGGTTTATTCCTGCACTTTTCGAGGTAAATTTTTTTTATTATTATTATTTAATCCAATGTAAATAACTCTTGCTAAAAATCAGTGAACATTGTGGCTATCACTTAGTCTTAACATGATTTGCCTAAAAATAATTTTCCTTACCGTCCTTTTTTTTTCCCTTACCGTCCCTTTTTTTCCCTTGCCGCCTCTTTATTTCCTTACCGTCCCTTTTTTTTCTTACCGTTCTTTTCTTAACATCCCTTTAAGACAATGTTAAACCAAAATTTTGTACTAAAAATACTACATTGTTATTATTTCTTATTTGAATGTTCTGTGGGTACATTGCAAATTCATTATAAGTGAAACTTTAGAAGGAAATAAAAAGTTAGAGAGGTAAAACAGTAAGGAAAATCAGATTCGCAAGTTTAACTTAAACCTCAATTAAATAAAATAAAAAAAATCTTCGCTGCTGACCATTTTTTACCCGACTGAAAAGAAGGTTCACGCGTATCTGTGTATGTGGATTTCTTTATACCCTCGAAACATCTCAACGGCTGGATGGATTTTAATGAATGACATCTCTATCAATTCGTCTTAACGGCCCGATGGTTATAGGCTAGGTTTTGGTTTTATAAATTCAAAATGGCGGCCGTAAAATACGAAATGGCGGTAGAGACGAGAAAAAAAAATTACCCATCCTATTGAGTGGCATATCATTGGATACGTCTTTCAAAATGAAGACGATGTTTCATTGACTATTTTACAGTCAGAAGCTCCGTTAAAATATTATACAACCTGGAAGTTGTGAATGTATTGTGGATCTCTAGCTTTACTGCAACTCTAACCGTCATAGACATCTATAGACCTCATCAAAACAGTGTTTATAGATAGGAACTAACAATTAAACACAACTTAAAAGTCATCAATACAAGTAAATAATAAAAAAAAGTAGCTAAGTAATATAAAAAAGTAAAAAAAAAAAAAAATATTAAGTCAATTCCTACTTAGGTCAATAGGAAAATTTTTTTTTCTCCCATTCTTCTTTCCTTTTGAGTGGCGCTTGTAATGCTTGATCAAGAAGAGGGCTCTCTCGGTCTTAAAATTCCTTGATCAAGAAGAGGGCTCTCTAGATTATTGAAAATTAATTAATTTAATTTAATTAATGAATTAATATTTGAAAAAACTGAATTAACATCAAGTGTCATCCACTACAAGTTTTAAAAAATGTATTTGAGCTTGATTGGATGAATAATAAGTATTTTATTAACGATTGAAAATTTGAACAAGATATATATAGCGAGAGTGTGAGCTAATAGTAGGAATTGAAAAAAAAAAATAGTTTCACATTGATGAGAAATAATTAATTAGTTCGCTTTTTACGCAGTCGGGTTTTTTTATTTTTTAAATTTAATTGTTTATTCTTTATTTTGAATCGTTAAGGCATTCATTTATAAGTTTAAAATGTTATTTTATTAAGCTTAATTTCACCAGATTTGTATTCCTGAAAGTTAAAATTTTGTGAGAATGCCTCATATACTATATAATGTAAATCTTGTCAGCATGTTAATGTACGAAGTATTGAACCAATTAGAGCCCAAGGGGTTATATTTATCTACCTGTATCTTGGAGGAGTTCATTAATCAAGTTAAATACATAGTCATTATAGTTCGTTTACTGAGCCACAGAAAAATACATGCAAACTTATCATCACAATAACATCCGAAATATTGAATCAATTAAACATAATTGAAATGTATAGATCTTTGAATGAATTCGTTAAGCAAGTATTGTTTAGGCGCCTCTACGTGGTCCCGTAATAAAAACAGTTGCCATGTTTAAAGCAAAGAGTATAAAATCAACAAATAAATTTTTACTTTGGGTTGTCTTATTGTATGACTGTTTATCCCAAAATTATTTATTTGTTTTTAGTATCAAAAGAGTAATAAAATCTTCTTTTGTAACCCCCTTTTACAGTGGTGACTGGGACATATCTCTTCACCCACTCACCCTCTAGTTTCGGCTTTGCTATATTTATGGAAAGCGAAAAAGGTATAGAGAATGGCAATAAATGAACTGGTACTTTTTAAAATTCAATATGGAATAAAGTAATTGTCATTGGTGTATGAGCTTGCGGTATGGACGGAAATGATGCCAATATTGAAAAAAATCATTTAAGCAAATAAAGAAAATGTTCATTCAAAATTTTGCCAATAGATATCTAATAAAACAAGGGAATATACTGCCAAGCAATATGGCGCTATTTTGTCAAGAGCAGGTAAAGATAATTTATTTTTACCATTCGCATCCATATACAGACATATTTCAACCGAATTTTACCTTTGTTTTCTCTATTTTACACCATCCCCTGAATACTAGGCCGACGCGCTGCCACAAAAATGACAGGTATCGTAGGCGGATATTTTACAGCGGTGCGTCCCTTTGAATTTGAATGCTAGTAATTTCTAAAAGTATCCTTCCACTTATTTAATCGCAAAAAAAAAATTAAATTAAACGTAGAATACCTTAAAAGGATATTGGTATTTAAATTCGAGGGATCGTAAAAAAACTGAAAAAAATTCGCCTACGGGAAACGCCATTTTTGTGTCAGCGCGTAGGCCTATTATTCAGAAAGCGGTATATTTAATTTGTTTTACGAAGTAAACCACCATCTACCGTCAAATTTTTAAAGTAATATTTTTTTATTTGGGGAAATAAAATTTTTCATTATCGAAAGCATTTCAATCCAACCAAGCTATACAATGACATATGCCAATTACCTAATTTTATATTGAAATTTAAAATGTGCGATTAATTTATAGCCGCTCTTATATATTGTACACTGGAGGATAAGGCGATAAGCAGTTGAATAGGTTTCTTATAATAACTTAGCTTAAGGCAGTTCTCAACACGCGCAAAATATTTTGAGACATTTACAAATTCATTTGTTAACGGAAAGGTATAAAATTGGAAAGCCTGGCCATGGAAGCGATTTGGATTTGAATTGTTTTTTTTCACTTTTTGATCAATCAATTACCTATTGAGTTATAAGCGGATTTGATCGCGTAACAAACACGTTTTTTCACCCGCTCTTGAGTGCTCTTTCTTCCTTCGCGCGGAAATTCGGTTCAAAACGGCCACTTTGATACTATTTTCTGAAACATCTATTGCGTTTGCAAAAAAATGGAAAAAACAGTTCGATTACATAGCTTCTGAACAACAACACCAGCTAGTTTCATGCATTTTCGAACAAAAATAAATTAAAACTTATGTCAGGAAGTTGTCCTTTTGGATTTGAGAACACCCTTAAATGTAGAATCGTATATTTTATCACTCAGAATTTCGTGAGAAGAAATAAAAAGGCGATATAAAACTGCCGTCGGTATAGTTAGTTCTCGCCGAACGAAATATTTAGAGACTTTATTTTCTTACGGACCTCTGAAACGCAGTAAAAACTTTAATAATAATGTATTTTTCACTCTTTTACTTAAAAAACTGATTCATGCTTTTGAAAAAGAGAATTTATTTTATGTAAAAATATTTTATGTAAAATAAATTGAATTTTCGCGAATTCTTTTCTTTTATCGAAAAATAAATACATGTTTGTCAGTTTTTTTTTTTTTTTGCAACTGGGGTCAAAAACACGGTAATGCATATAGCGTGTCCATTTGCTGCATTGGCTTTTTTTTTTTTTCATTATTGTTTATATGCGTGAAAAACTTCATACCACATGTTTTTCTAAAACGGGATGCAATGTATACAATAGAGAAATGGAGAAAAAAAAAATCGATAAGAACTCTCCCACAATGCATGAAGTGGTCGATATTGCGCAGTCTGCGTCTGCTCGTCTGCTGGCAGAATTGGGACTGGTGAGCTTCAAGGGCAAAAGGAGTTGAACCAGATACGATCTTAACTATGGAAAGGAACAGATAGAAACTTAGCAATCACTCGTCATAAGCGCCTTCAAAGAAAAAGGCAGTGGGTAGGTGAGGGCCATTTCCCCTCCCTGGATTTTAAAATTTAATTTTTTGTTTAATCTGGTGGTTTTGCGACAAAATAGTACAAGTTATTCTTCCATATGAATTAAAATGAACACACTAAGGTCCATTCAGATCATACTTTGCGACGGCACACAGAGGATCATTTGAGGCTAAAAGTTGGCCAAAAGTGCAAAAATTAAAATTTGCTCAACAATTGTAAAAGGCATATTTTATAATAGCTGACTAACTGGTGTGTCGATTTATGTTTATTTTAGGAGCATGGATCGGTATCCGTTAGGCTCCTAGCATCAGTTGAAGAGAAGGGATTTTTTTGTGAGAAGACGTGCTTTTTTTCTTTTCACATTTCAACTTTGTTATTAGGAATTGTTGAACTAAATAGTTATTATTAATATAATAAAAAAGGTTAAAATTAAAAATGTTTTTTTTTTTTTTTTTTTTTTTTTTAAGCCGTTTTATCTTTAATTTATACACAGTGTGTCCACGTATAACCTGACCTACCTTTATTTTCGCAACCGTTGGTCCTAGATGCATACTTCCAATTACAAAAGTGGTTTAAATAAGGTAAAGAATTATATTTAAAGCGATTTGGGTAAAAAAAAAAAATTATTAAAAAATTACGAAATTTAAATTTTTATACGGTCCCCCGGTCCTAAAAATGAAATTTAGTAAAAATTTACTGTGACAATATCAAGTAAGACAAAAAAAAGTCCCGTTCATCTAACATTAAAATTGACCGAATTATGAAACTTTGAAATGCATGACTTATGTCACTTTTTTGCATTTCAAAACAAATGATTTCGGCCATGTTTCAGGGGTCGTATATAAAGTACTTAAACTTATTTCAAGGTATCTGCGCTTTGAAAAAAATCGTACAACTATTACGATTGATTAAGTAAAGTAATGCTATAAAGTGATAAAATATCATTTATTAAGATTGACGATCGTTTCGTCGCACCAACGGCGACATTATCAAAAACATACACGATAGAAAATATTTTCACATAATTTAAAAATAATAAACATAGTAAAAAATATCTGCTATATGTTCTTTGATTCTGGTTTTAAGTTTTCTACTTGTCATGCCTATATAAAACTGCTTTCTTCCATCTTCTTTGGTGAAAGGTATTTCGTATACTCCTGATAACTGGTTTGACTCTATTGGATCTATTTTCTTGCATATTATATTTTTTAATTTCATAGAAGGTTTTGCGACTAGGGTAATATTGAATTTATTGAGTTTATGTTTCAAACGTTCGAAGAAACCAGGAAAATAATGTAAAGTGGATAACATGGAATTTTGTGGATTGAAATTTCTTTCCTTTTTATTCTTCAAGCTCTTAATTAATTTTTCTATGGTGCTTTCTTTGTATCCATTGTTTCTTGCAATGTCATATATTTTATTTATTTATTTAAACGATCGTCAATCTTAATAAATGATATTTTATCACTTTATAGCATTATTCTACTTAATCTGTTTATAAGTGATCATTATACATGTTTTTATAACATTTCTTCGATGCTGGAACGAATATGTTTGAAGATTTTGATAAGAAAATATTTTCGCGATTCAAATATGAAAGACTCCGTCTGGATCGTGAACTTTTGAATTTGGATTTCCTTAAAATATGCCGAAGTAAGAACGTAATTCCGTCATTTTTGAAGAACAGAAATAAATTTGCTAATAATAACTTTACTAATCTTAATAGAGAATTTGAGCGTAAATGTTTAACATTGTGTATTAGAAAGAAGTATGCCTACATTAGCAAACTGCAACAGAGAACCTTAGATTTATATTATGAATTTGCAGCATCTACTCCACAATATATTTTTGATATTCTCATGCACAGCCTGGAAAAATATAGATACAGTAAAATCCGCTTGAAAGAAATTGTACAAACTCGCAAGATAGAAAACCTTTGCAACGCACAAAAGTCCTATGTTAACCGTATATGCCAACCAGTGGAATTTCTGAACTTATCTAGCAGACCGTTAACAGAAGATGAAATAAAAGTACTTGAACGGGGACCTAAATACATTTTTCCAACTAAGCCTAATTTAAAATCTATCATTCCAGAACTTGAAAATATTGTACAGTCGACTCATAACGATCACAAAGAAGAAATTCGAAATGTTAGGTACCATGAACTGAAGAAGTTAATTAAGCAACCCACAAGGAAACCTAAAGATGAATTGAATATTTTGAAAAAGCTTAAACTTGATCCAGAAATCATTGTAATCCAAACGGATAAATCCAATAAATTAGCCATATTAAATACAGATGACTATAAAAATAAAATGGTACAATGTATTAACAATATGGATTGCCAAGAAGTCAAGAAGAATCCACTTAACATAATTAACAAAAAAGTTAATGAATTGGTTAATAAAGGGAGCTGGCCTGATAATATGAAAGTTTTAATGAGAATTAATAAGTTAGCAGTAATCCCAGCAATTGTCGGCAGACTCAAAGACCACAAAATAAATATGCCAATAAGGCCAATAGTAATTAAATGCTCAAGCCCCACATATTTTATGGAAAAAGCTTTTGTAGTTTTATTGAAAACTATTCTGCCCAGCTCTGATCATGTAATTAATTCAACGTATGAGTTCATTCAATATTTGAAGCACATTAATTTACCTCAGAATTATTTAATAGCCAGTCTAGATGTAGTCTCTTTATACCCATTTATTGATATCCAAAAAGCCGTTACAAATATAAATAATTGCATTGACCTCATGGAAAATATTAATGATAATATGAAAACTACACTAAAAAGTGATCTTAATCTAATAGTTAATAATAATTACTTCACTTTCGACGGCAAAATATACAAACAAAATAACGGAGCTCCAATGGGTTCTCCTATATCAGGATTATTAGCTGAATTCATATTACGACCACTTGAAATAGATATATACAAATTGGATTATACTCCCCATGCATGGATAAGATACGTAGACGATATTTTCATCATATGGCAACATACAGATTCCTTGCTCAATAACTTTTTAAACCAGATTAATAGCCTTGATTCTAAAATTAAATTTACATTGGAAATAGAACAAAATGGTACTCTACCTTATTTAGATGTATTACAAATCAAGACGCACCAAGGAATAGAACGCACTGTTTACAGAAAACCCATAGCCAGTCAATCCATTATCCCTCATAATGCTCAAGCACCTTTTTCATACAAAGTTTCTGCATTAAGACATTCTATTCATAGAGCTTTCACAGTTTGTACCCCTGAACAGTTGGATAATGAAATAAATAAAATATATGACATTGCAAGAAACAATGGATACAAAGAAAGCACCATAGAAAAATTAATTAAGAGCTTGAAGAATAAAAAGGAAAGAAATTTCAATCCACAAAATTCCATGTTATCCACTTTACATTATTTTCCTGGTTTCTTCGAACGTTTGAAACATAAACTCAATAAATTCAATATTACCCTAGTCGCAAAACCTTCTATGAAATTAAAAAATATAATATGCAAGAAAATAGATCCAATAGAGTCAAACCAGTTATCAGGAGTATACGAAATACCTTTCACCAAAGAAGATGGAAGAAAGCAGTTTTATATAGGTATGACAAGTAGAAAACTTAAAACCAGAATCAAAGAACATATAGCAGACATTTTTTACTATGTTTATTATTTTTAAATTATGTGAAAATATTTTCTATCGTGTATGATTTTGATAATGTCGCCGTTGGTGCGACGAAACGATCGTCAATCTTAATAAATGATATTTTATCTCTTTATAGCATTATTTTACTTAATCTGTTTATAAGTGATCATTATACATGTTTTTATTACGATTGAGTTAACTTTTTATTAGTTGAGTTTCAGATTAGTTAAAATAATTGTATTTTAACATATGTTTTATTTTGTAAGGATTTGAGGCTATGATTTCTTTTAAGAAAAATTATGTTATTTTCATAAGGTTTTATTTAACTTGCAACGATCATCTTTCCAATTTAAAATTTGTACTCGAACTTAAATTCACTTTCAAATGTCCGATCGCAGTTAAATTTTACATTCTGACTTAAATCCGATGACAATGTAATATTATGATTTTCGACGCTTACCATCTTATATATACTTTTATTAGAGGATAACACAAAAAAAATTCGAATAGATTACCATCAACAAGTTTAAAAAAGAATTTTGGATTAGATAACATAAACCTGCGATGGTTATGTTTTTTAACTTTTAAATTTACGTTTTATGTATTTTTTAATGCTCAATAAAAAAGTTACCTTCACTTTTAACTATCGTGTCAGGATTTTTCGCAAATCTTAAATTTCAAAATTAAAAAAATAGCGAAAAATCTGATACTATAAAATAGATGTAAGACTTTTTTATTCAATTTAATTTTATTTAATTCAATAATTTATTCAGTTTTTTGGTTTACAGTGGGTTTCTTACAGCTAAACAGCTCAAGAGTTCGATGAGGTTAGGAGGGGGGGGGGGGTCAATTTTAACTTTGAGAAAAGTATTCGAGTTTGGAGAATGAAGCAAGAAGCATTTGATAAAGAATGCCTTAAACGTTCCGTAAAATTTGCTGCTAGTATCATGGTTTGGGGTCGCATGAGTGCATGATCTGGAAAACCCATGAAGCTGAAAGTTATGCATCGTCTACGAAAAGGTTAACTCTCTGATATATCAAGAAATTTTGGAATATTACATGATTCCATCATCAGAAGGTTTATTTGAAGATGATTTCATCTTTCAACAAGATTTAGCGTCACCGCATACCTCGGTGTCAACTAAGAATTGGTTTCGCCAACGCTACATTAAGGTACTTCCTTGGCCACCAAACGCACCAGACCTTAATTCCACCGAAAACTTATGGTGTATAACGAAGAAAAAACTCCAAGAAAATCCTCCTTCAAGTAAAACTGAGTTAGTGGCACGTATAAAGTCTATATGGGCTAATATTGATAGAAATGTTTGTAAACACCTTGTATATAGGGCATTCTCACAATCTTTTAACTTTCATGTCCCTGAATAATAATTTTTTATTTAATACACTTTTTTGTGTTTTTTTTATTTCATATACTTGGGAACATCCCATTGCATGATTGCACAACAATATTAACGAGATAAATAAGTTTTGGACGATGTTGGCAGTCCAAACCCATGGAAAACTCATCTACCATCCTGTGTCCCTGATGCTGATTTTGAAGTTTGGAGCTGTCTGGATAAAATTGTTTCAATAAAAATAATTCGATGTAATTTTTTTCTGAAACTAGAACTATTGTTTTATATAAATATGTAGCTAAAAATTAACCTGCACACATTTTTAGGGTTGATATTATTTTTTGAACTCTGTCCCTGGGTTTTAGATTTTTTACCATCCCTCTTTTAAAATTATAGAGAAAATCACTTCAGATGCAGCGACAGAATTTTTTTCAAGTTTTTCTCATGCAGAAGTATGCTAGAGAAAGAATATCTAAAATTCTTTGACAGGAAATTTACTGCAGAATATAAATCAGCATTTAAATATTAGTTTCAAACACCGTAGCTTTAGTTGTAGTCTTACCGTCCCCAAGGTTTATTCCTGCACTTTTCGAGGTAAATTAAGGTACGTTAAAAATGCAATTTTCGACCAAAATTGTCAAATTTATTTTATTTTATTTTATTAAAGACCAACTTTTTACCTTTCCAAAACTGTATTTGTTTTTATTGTACGATAAATAGATCCGGAGTTATAGCGGTTTTAAAACTACTCAACAGCTGTCACTCAAACCGGATGTGCTGTTTAAAGGGCTTTAAAATTTAAAATTTTTAAATTTTTAAATTGCTTTTAAAGGGTCGCATGTTTGGAAAAATTTCGCGATTTCGGATGCATTTGTTTAATAATAAGAAATGTAAATAATATGCTCCATGAAATTTAGATGTATATTACTGTAAATTCTTGTAGTAAAACATAAATCTAAACTTTAAATGCATTTTCTGGAAAATGTAATTTTCGGTGAAAATTCCATACGCAAAACATGATTTCTCAAAAAGTTATTGGAATACCACTATGAAATTTAAAATATATATTATTTACACTATTGTGAAGGCAATGAACTAAAGATTTAATTTTAGAATAAATATTTTTTGTTTTATGGATGTTTTTGTGGAATGACATCGATGAATTTTATGAAAATTAACATATAAACAAGTGCGATATGCTATAAGTTTGGAAATACTTAAAGAATCTCTTAAATTTTAGTTCATTGCTTTCACCAATGTCATAAATATGAAGTGCAAAAAGGAAATTAAGATACATACAGTAGAATTTCCTTTAGAGCGTTTTGCGTTTCGGGCCAAATTTCACTAAATTTTACTATAAATTCCTCCATTTACCAAAATTTTATCAATGAATGAAATATTTTTTACTTTTTTTCGCATTTTCTAGAGCTAATCTTAGTAAAAATAAGTTTAAAAAGTAATTAAATAGCTTTTTTGGAAAAAATTGCTCCTTACGTAGGCAGGCACATTAAAAATAAAATTTAATTTAATCCAATGTTAACAACTGTTTCGAAAAATCAATGAACATTGTGGCTATTACTTAGTCTCAACATAATTTTCCTAAATATAGGTGGTAATTTTCCTTACCGTTCCATCCTTACCGTCTCTTTTTTTACCATTTCGTCCCTTTTTTTTTACCTTACCGCCCCTTCTTTAACACCCCTTTAAGACAATGTTATACAAAAATTCTGTATTAAAAGTATACTACATTTGTATTATTTCTTATTTGAATGTCCTGTGGGTACTATGCAAATTCATTATAAGTAAAAATTTAGAAGAAAATAAAAAGTTATAGGGGTAAAATGGTAAGGAAAATTCAACTCGCAAGTTTAACCTAAACCTCAGTTAAATAAAAAAAATTTCGCTGCTGACTATTTTTTATTTATTTTTAATCATTAAGGCATTCGTCTATCAGATTAAAATGTTATTTTAGCAAGTTTAGTTTCGCCAGATTTTTTCCCCCAAAAGTCAAAAGATTGTGAGAATGCTCCATATAGTATGCAAAAATCGATTGTACGCTGTTATGAAAGCTAAAGAGGATGCTACAAAATATTAACTACCATTTACTTCATATTCATAAGGTAATATTGTTGCGTAAAATTAAATATTCTAATATTTTGAACCAATCTAAATTTTATTCTAATATTTTGATATGTTTCAGAAAGCTGTATACCTAATTTATTATACAGTATTTTATATTTTGTAAATGTTAAAATCTTATCTAAGCATTCCAGATTTAATATGTAAGAAATTTAATTGCATTTACTTAGTATCAAAAATAAATAAATGAAAAATATTTTTTCTTATTACTTTTTCTCAATTATTCTAATATTTTGAATATGAGCTCTATGATCAGTACAAATTGTATATTTTGCAGTAATATGTCAGAATTATTAAAGATTTCAAATTTATATTTCAATGCTAATTTTACTCTCAACTATTTCCTTAATATTTCTGACGAAAAAAAATTATACTAAGTTTGTGAATGACCCCTAAATTGTAGCAAAAAATATGCTTCAACTTTAAACAGCTATTACTCGATCAATTTTAATCGTAGAATATCGGGGCTTTTTTGTCTTGTCAGTGTAACAGGGAAATTTTACTAATTATAACTTATAGGATCGGGGAACTGTATAAAAATTTAGATTCTGTAATTGTTCACTAATTTGTTTTTTTGCTTCAAACTTTATCTTAACTCTGCACCTAATTTCGACCACTTTTGTAATTGGAAGTATGCATCTAGGACAAACGGTTGCGAAAATAAAGGTCGGTCAGGTTATACGTGAACACCCTGTATATTGAGGGCTTTATAAAGCTGTTTCAGGGTTTGTCGGACCATTTTTAATGTATAATCGTATTGGTTATAGTTTTGAAAGGCAATTAAAAAATAAAGGTTCCGCGTACGGTTGCCATTTTCATATATACCTTGTTTTGGTAATCTATTAAAAACCCTCAAAAACCAGCATCTCTATACTATACAGACTCAACTTTGCTAAATACTAAATGCAAATAATATATACATATATATTAATAAATTGGTTTATATAAATAATTAAAAGTTTACATAAAGTAAAATTAACCACATTTATTTAAGTTTTACTTGTACTTTTAAGCAAAACAAATCTATCAACAATTGCTTTCCTCTTATAAATAGTAAAAAGTTAAGTAAACTTTGTATTATATATTTATTTGTAAAATAAATATTAATACATACTTTTATGTGCACATAACATTAATTACGTGTATTTACTAATAGTAAGTTAACAGCAACAGTTTTAACTTTAAAACACATTAAAAATACTTTTGGTTATACGATTTTGCCTTAAATACTCTACTGTGCAGAGGCTCTTTTGTCGTCGGTGTCTTTGATGGGGGGAATCTTTGTCACACTGCAGGAGAAAACGAGGAATAGAGGAAGAGGGTAATGTTTATTGCCTACACCGGTACGAATTTCTTTTACTAATGTTGTGCTCTTTACTTTGAAACATTTGAAGAGTAATAAAAAAGTTCACAATTGATCATAGAGCCATATAGACCATAGAGAACTGATCACTGTAAAGAACGTCCAGGGAAATATTTTATGACTTCTCGTTGCCGACTTTGAAAATGTGATATTCGCGGAGTCTGAAAAAGGAACTCAGAATTTTCCTCAGGGATTTTCGAACGCCATGACACCCTACCCACAACCATAGAAGTGAATTTTCATTACTTTTTTATGTTCATGTATTTAAAATTAATCTTGAACGTACCATTTAGGGGCGAGGGAAGAGTCCCTCGCAAGAAATAAGTGACTTTTTCAATTCTCCTTTTTGAAAAATTCTGTTAGGAACTTTTTCTTTCTTTTTTACGTCGTCCATAGCATTCATGAATTCGAAAAAGACACATAGAAATAAAATAATGCTCATGCGTTTCCATAAAGCATACAATTGGAGACATGAGTAGTCAAACTTAGCAAATTTACAGCCCATTATTTTACGATCTCATTAAAAGTCTATAATTTTTCGTGAAGTTTGAATAGTATTATCTTAAAGTTTACACTTTTCTATCGAAATTTTCACGATATTCTGTGCTTCAGCGCTTTATTTCAATGAATAGATGCTTTGAAAGAATATAGATCAGTGGACCCATGCGAGGCTTTCCCACTGGAATCTTTGAGATTACAGTAGAAACTCAGTTATCCGAAGTAAGATTTTCGGATAATCGAGAATGCTTTAATTTTAAGATTAAGGAGAAATATTTGCAATATTTCTTATTATGGTATCAAGTGCTTAATAAAAATAAAGCAATAGCAAAATAGAAACAAGAATAAATTACCTTAATTTTAATTTTGTAATTAAGTACCTTTTACATGTATCATAAGGGTTTGAAAAAAATGTTTTGTTTGTCGCAGTTTCGATTTCTTTGCTTTGAAATTCTATCACGGAGTTTTTTAATATTAAGTTCACCAGTATCACAGTCTTTCTGCTACTCCAGCCAGCCAAACCTTTTGAAAAACATTCAAAAGCTTCAGAATTGCTATTTTGTTCGTTTTGTTCGTTCCACTCCTCAGCTTACGGGAGCTCAAGTTAAATTCAAAGGAACTCTAAGAAAGGGGATCGAAGATATTTATATGTACTCGTAGCTCGGAAAGGACCTCTTGCACACAAGGAATATGATAGTTTAAAAAAAAAGCTTTCAAAATGTTTTTTGCACACAAGAAATGTGATAGTAAACAAAAAACAACAACAAAAAAAAAAAAGCAACTTTAAAAATAGATTTCGGTTAACCGAGAGTTTCGGATAAAAGAGGTTCTACTGTACTTGGTGATACTTGTATTCATTAATTTTTAATTAAACAACACGTTTTAACGAAATAGGAGTAATATGGGAAAATCCTATTCAGAAACCTTTCGTTTGTCACCCCATTCCTCGTTGTGCGTTTTGTATGTACATAGAAAAAGAAAAAGGGATGTTGACATCAGAAAAATATATTGGTTTTTATATTTACCTGTACTATTTTTGTTTTGCATTTGCATATGAAATATCTAATGAAAGGATAAAATGTTGTAAGAGTTTATGAGACGAAAATATTCGGTTCAACAGCGAATTTCATTAAATATGGATTTCAACGGAATAAATTACATTTTGCAATAAAATATTAGGTACTGACGTTTATGAACCATATTCATTTATCCGGGCTATGAGATAGATCGACAAAAATGGTTGCCAATTGCCCATCTTGTTTATCGTTGCCAATCATGTTCAAAACAGTAATTTAACATTACTTAATACATAACATTCTTAAAAATGGCAAATAATTTCAAATAGATAAATAAATAAATAGATAAAATATAATGAAGGAATTACAGTCGAACCTCGTTATCCCGACACTCTAATGACAAAAAAAAAAAAAAAAGCGTCGTCATAAGCGGAGTGTCGCGGTAACCGGAGTTGGAGAAAGATATGTTCATAAAAATCTGTATTTTTAATTAATTTAAGACAATTTTAAAGTCATAACTGTTCTTGCAGTTTTAAGCAATAAAACAGTATTAAACAAAATAAACACAAAAACAAAATTCAAAAGAATAGAAATCAGATTTATGATGACTTGTTTTTTTTTTTATTGTTACATGAAATATTGATGAATTAAGGTTTGCTTATTCCTAAATGTGCTTCCTACAATTCTTTTTTCAGTATTATACAATGAATGGTAATCAATGTTCGCTGTTTCAGAAAGGGATGTTAGATAATTTCTGATCATTTCAATGCAATGCAATGCTTCAGTTTTAGTCGGATGAAAAACGCCGTGCAACCAGACGCTGCCTGACCAGAACAAAAAGACCGCGGGTAGATTGAGACAGTCTATTTGGAGCTTCAGTGGGTCTTTCATAGTGTGTAGGTTTATTTATTCAGATAAAGGATTGGAGTAAAATTTCTCATTTATCTCAATTTTAGACACTTTTGTGAAAAGTTTGGCTAAGATATATTTTACGGCCTAATTTCCGTGCTTATAAGATAGATTATGAAAAAGGGACAATTTCCCTAAACCGTCGTTATATCCGGAGTCGAAAATTATTCAACGACATAAAATCCGGAGTTTATTTACATTAAAATCATATGCAGAAAATCGGGGCTTTAAAAAACTGACGTGATAAGCTGAGTGACATGAAAACCGGGTGTCGCGATAACGAGGTTCGACTGTATAATAAATAGTTTAAAAAAACTGTAAACAATAATAAATAAATAAACTATAAACTATAATAAATAAATAAACTATATTACGAATTATTATTATTATTATTATATTATAGTTCTTATTACGGGTGATATGCTGTAAAGTTGTTAAAAAATAAGGTTTGTTGTACTGTAAGGGTTACTAGTATAATTGGCACCATGCTTGGCACAGTTGTATCTGACATGGACCGGATAATACGTAAATACCAAATAATAAAAAGTGCAACCACGTATTCTAGTTATAAAAGTTAATAATGAAAATCAGATTTATTTTATCGTTTATTTTACCTGTTTTTTTATTATTATTATTATTATTATTATTCAAACTAAAATTTTTAAGAACTAAAGGGAATAAAATAGGAAATGACTTAAACAGTGATGGAACAGTGTAGCAGCAGATAATTGACACCGCTAAATTTTCATTGTATTACTATTAAAATTTAGCGGTGACAATAGCACAACTGCTGCGGCACTGTTCCATCACTGCTTAAATCCACTTGCGTCAACGCATGGTTAAAATTACTAATGGATTTTGTTAACTTGCTAATAGTAGATTACCAATTTTCCTCGTAGTTGTTAAATGATATTAAATTTACATTTATAGCAAAATTTAGATTTACTCTTTCTTGTACTTTAATTTATTTCGTTATAGTAACATCAAAGTATGTTAATGATGCAGCATTAGACAGATAAGTTCCGGTAATTTTAGAAATTTTATGGGTACTTATTATTGTAAAATAATCTGTATAAAATGATGAAATGATATGCTCTCAAAATTAAAATTTTGTTGCATAAATCAGAACCAGTGGCCACTTTTAATTTATTAAAAAAAAAAAAAAAGTAAATAAGTTTTAAACCTACTTTAAGAATACGGGTTTTTTTTACACGAATTTTGCGTTTTAAATAAGGAAATTAAATCGAACTTTATATATATTCTTGTGTATATTCAAATTATATATACTATATAGAACTTTGTTATGTATTCCTGTTTTTACCCGACTGCCAAGAAGGGTTATGTTTTTCACGAGTATCTGGATATGTGGATTTCTTTATACCTTCGAAACATCCCAATGGCTGGATGGATTTTAATGAATGAGGTCTCTATCGATTTGTCTTAACTGTCCGATGGTTATAGGCTAGGTTTTGTTTTTATAAATTTAAAATGGCGGCCGTAAAATAAAAAATGGCGGTAGAGACGAAAAAAAAAATTTTTACGCATTATATTGAGTGGCATATCATTGGATAGGTCTTTCAAAATGAAGGCGATGTTTCATTGACTATTTTACAGTCAGAAGCTCCGTTTAAATATTATACAATCTGGAAGCTGTGTAGATAGGATCTCTAGCTTTACTGCATCTCTAACCTTCATAGACATCTATAGGCCACATCAAAACAGTGTTGACAGATAGGAACTAACAATTAAACACAACTTAAAAGTCATCAATACAAGTAAATAAAAAAAAATGGGTAAATAATATAAAAAAAATAGTTTCACATTGACGAGAAATAATTAATTAGTTCGCTTTTTACGCAGTCGGGATTTTTGATTTTTTAAATTTAATTTTTTTTGTTGTTGTTGTTTTTGCTTTTTTGTTTTATTTAATTTTTTATGCACAGTTAACAAAAGACTAACAGAATTTGTGCTTAATTTTTACTCTTATAAACGGGAGCACTGTTAATTACTTATCCTTTTTATCAATAGTCTAACACGTGTTCTTTACAAAATTTCTAGTTAAATTCAACGCGAAATCCGACACGAACCCGATACGCTTCAACCTGAATCCGAAGTGAAAGAAAAAATATATATTTTTAATACAATTTTATTACAATAATACGTATTTTAAGACAATAATGAAAAAAAGTAGCCTACATTTATACCTCTAATATAAGTTTTATCTTTTTTGTATAAAAGTAAGCGCATATACAGTCATTAATTTTTTAAATATATAGTTTTTTCATTTGAAAAATATTCGGCATTTTCTTTTGAAGAATCGAGTCAACTGGAGTACTACCCAAAAGAGTCAAAACCTAACGCGAACCAGCCGCTTTTAAAATTCTCTTCTCAAAGCTGGTAGATGTGAGGCGCTGGATCCGAACTGATGTCGTGCTTTCGGTCAAACCGTTCCGAGTTTTAAGTGGCTTTCTTAAAATCTGCGTAATCTGTGCGTAAATACAAGTTATGTTTCCTTAGAAAGACCCCAATCACCCACACATTCTGCCTATATGGGGCATTCTCACAATCTTTTGACTTTAAAGTCCCTGAATAATAATTTTTATTTTAGTACATATTCTTGTATTTTTTTTAAATTAATTCATTTTCCGGGGAACATCCCATTGCATGATTGCATAACAATATTAATGAGATAAATAAGTTTTGGACGATGTTGGGGGTCCGAACACCAGGAAAACTCCTATACCGTCCCGTGTTCTGATGCTGATTTTTAAGTTTGGAGCTGTCTGTATAAAATTGTTCCAATAAAAGTAATTCGATGTAATTTTTTTCCGAAACTGGGACTATTGTTTTATATAAATATGTAGCAAAAAATTAACCTGCACGCATTTTTACGATTGATATTATTTTTTTAACTCTGCCCCTGGGTTTTAGATTCCTTACAATCCCTCTTGTTAAACTTATACAGAAAATAACTTTAGATACAGCCACAGATTTGTTTTTCAAGTTTTTTCTCATGCAGAAGTATGCTAGAGAAAGAATATCTAAAATTCTTTGACAGGAAATTTACTGCAGAATTTAAAGCAGCATTTAAATATCTATTTCAAGCATCGTGGCTTTATGGGTAGTCTTAACGTCCCAAGGTTTATTCCTTCACTTTTCGAGGTAAATTAATTTTTTTTTTATTTAATCCAATGTAAATAACTGTTTCTAAAAATCAATTAACATTGTGGCTACCACTTAGTCTTAACGTGATTTGCTTAAAATTAGTGGTAATTTTCCTTACCGTCCCATCCTTACCATCCCTTTTTTTCCATTACCGTCCCTTTTTTCTTATACCATCCCCTTTTTTCCTTCCGTCCCTTCTTTAACACCCCTTTAAGACAATCTTATACAAAAATTTTGTACTAAAAATACTACATTGTTATTATTTCTTATTTGAATGTCCTGTGGGTACTATGCAAATTCATTATAAGTAAAAATTTAGAAGAAAATAGAAAGTTATAGTGGTAAATAGTAAGGAAAATTAAACTCGCAAGTTTAACTTAAACCTCAGTTAAATTAAAAAAAACATTTCGCTGCTGACCATTTTTTCTTTATTTTGAATCATTAAGGCCATTCGTCTATCAGATTAAAATGTTATTTTAACAAGTTCAACTTCACCAGATTTTTATTTCGAAAGTCAAAAGATTGTGAGAATGCCCCATATCCCTTAGGCATATAATCGGTCTAACAAACACCAACCGTCCAACCAATCCTTTAATCAATAATTAATCGTAAGCGATCTGGAGGGGAACGACAGGAATTCAGCAATCGTGAATTCAAAAAAGACACATTGAAATAAAATCGCGCCTGTGGCATTTTCATAAATCATGCAGTTGGAGACACGAGTGGTGAAACTTCAGCGAAACAATTTACAGCTCGTTATTTTCCCCACTCATGAAATGTCTGTAATTTTCCGTGAAGTTTGAATAGCACTTATCTCTAAATTTACACTATGCGGTTTAAATTTTAAAGGTATTTATCACTTGAGCGCTTTATTTTAATGAATAAATGTCTAGCATGAATAAATAAGGCTTTGTATGTTTCTTTTTATTTTCTGTTTGCATGTAAAACTTATGTCAGCCTTTTATTCTCCCGCTACATGAAGTTTTATGAGAGACAAAAGTTTACTTGAATGAATCTCGTTAAATATGGAATGTGAAATAATAAATTGCAGTTTAATGTTAAAATAAAAGTGCAGCCATCACGTAATCTAGTTATAAAAAGCTACACAAAAAGTATAATTATTTTGTAAATATAGCATTTATTATTGAAACTAAAATTTTTAAGAACTAAGTAATCAAAATGGAATTAATAGCATCCAAATATGGCAACGAAAGGTTGCTATCTTAACGGGTTATGATTGGTTAATGACATACCAGTTTTTCTTACGATTGAAACATGATATTAAATATAATACTTTGTAGTAAAATTCAGTTTCACGTTTTTCTATAATTTAGTTTATTGAACAATAACAACTTTGTTTTTTTATATTGTTAGATTTGACAAATAATTTTATGTGTATTACTTTTTGTTTGTAAACTAGTGTAAAAAAATCAAAACTTTTTTTGCATAAATCAAAATTAATGACAGCTCTTAGTTCATTTCTGTAGAAATAGGAATGATCTTTAAACAGCCTTCAAGAATTATTTTTTATTTTAAATAAATCCAAGAATTAATCAATCAAAGAACGTTTGTGCTTAAAGTTATTCCTACAAACAAAACAGAGATTAATTTATTTGTCCTTATAAGAGTATTTTTCGAAGCTTACGTTCATAATATGTGTTTAATTTAAAATGCTGTTATTGTATATCATATAAATTCTATCTGACCACGTTAAAAATAAATAAATAAATAAATAAAATAAACATATATAAAAGTTTACATTTTTTCGTGCGCTCGAGTTATTAAAATTTGTTAATTTTTTTTTTAGTACAGCAATCTGTAATTAGTGTAAGATTTAATTTTTTTTTTATCAGTTTTACATATATTGGTAATGGTCAGTTAGATCTCAAATTCCCCTTGTTAATTTAAGATCTATGGGAATGGAATAAATTCATATTTTTAAAATATATCTTGAGAAAATTAATATTCTTAACGTCTTTTTGCTTGTAGTAAAATATTCCTAAAATTTGTCATATTTAATATTTTACAAAAATATCAAATGTTTGAAAAAATGTTGTTTCAAAGTTAAAAAAACGTAACTGAAATTAAGAAATAATACATTCAAAATTGCGAAAAGTTAACGAAAATGTAGCATTAATATTGGAATACGACGAAAAGCGTCTTTATTTCGAACTTATTTGTTTTTAACTAATGAAATAATTTATATGTATATTTAATTTGGAAATATATATTTAATTTTATTTTAAGTGTTAAAATCTTACTCACAGCCCATATGATTTTAACATATAAAATTATAAGTTAAGTATGCATGCTAGAAATATTTTGACAATTAAGAAACAAGAGATCCTTTAAGAATACTATACAGAAAAAATAAGTTAAAAATATTAATTTCCTGATATTAAAAATACGAAAGCATTTCACATCCATAGATTTAACATTTGCAAGGGGAATTTGAGATCTCATTGACCCTTTAAGGGCAGTTGGAAGTCAAATTCGTGAAAAAAGTCTATTTAATATTTTGTATCCTTTATTTTCCGCCCTTTTGAACGTTGTATTGTTTTTGTTTCTACGACAACAGGAAGTGAAAAAGTTTTAAATATTTCAGTTTGTTTACATCAAACATAAACATTACATACGTAAACTTTAAACTGAATTTTCTCAAAATGTTGCTTTTTGAACTTCGATGTACCTTTTTATAGAAACTACTATATATTATTGTTTTCAATCTTGCCAGAATATTTCACACATATCCCTGATCAATCTGAAGTGAACCTTTGTTACAAATATTCGTACAAAATTTTTATAAAAAAGTTTTTCTTTGGAAAAATGCAATTTTTTTCGTTGTTTTCTCTTTTTATTGCGGATAAAAAAAAAAAATAATAACTAAACAATATCTGTTTATAAAGTTGACTTCACTTTATTAGGCATTATTCATATTATTTATATAAAAAATTTCCACTGTTCATGGTAGTTCCTGAGAAAAGGTACATTAATCTAACATGGAGTATTGGGACTTCCAACTGCTCTAACTCAAGATGCCGTGACGTGATTTTTCCTCCCATAGATATATTCGAACAGAAAAAGAGATTTACAGGCAGATTAGCAGACTCGCTTTGACAATTTTAAATGTACAGACTGGCAATAATATTCATTTCATGCAGGGGATATATTCATCAATCTGTAGTATTGGGATTACAACAGGGTGATTTTCAAAAAGTGTCGTGTTTTACTGTTCTTTCATATTTGCACAGAAAAATAGTTAAATATCATAATTTTAATTATTGCATTTTAACTATCATGTTTTTTTTTAATGATAATTTACAGATATATTATTATTTATAAAAAAAATTTAAAACAAGAAATATATTCTTTTGTAGTCAAAATGTCATTACTGTAGGTTTTCCGAACAAGCAATTTATTAGGTAAAGATTTGACTAAGTTCTATTTAAAACAGATGGTTATAATTTTTTAAATATATTTTTATTTATTAAGATGCTACTAATTAAAAAAATATTTATTTTCATTAATTAAACTTATCTATAATTCTTAATAATTATTTTAAACCGTGTCCCAAAAAAGAGTGTCATGCCGTGCTTCTGACAAAAAGTTCATCTGAAATTTTTTAGAGGGCAGCACATGCCTTTTTATCAAGGCAAAAATACTCCTTAAAAGTCAACTTGTTATCAAGTTTAGGTGAATAGAGTAAATAGTTTTATAGTTTCAATAAAATAAGCAAATACTTTGAATGTTTTGATGAGTATTTTTTTTTTCTTTTTTGCGCGTCATTACCGTATCCTCTTCTAATTGATAATTAAAAGAACTTTTATTTATTAATCTGCTTTTATTATATAAGAAATAGAAAATCATTGTATGGGCCAGAAGATATAATGCTGCTAGTTATGCCTAGGGAAAAATAAAAGTATTTTGCTTAATTTGTCATTATCGTAGAAGTCATTACCGTGCTCACTTATCTCATTACCAAGTTAATTAAAATTAAAAAAATAGTTTTAAAATGTTAAATTAGTAATTTTTGTCTCTGCGGATGGTTGTATATTAATGTTTTTTGAGGTAAGGTAATTATTTACAAAAGATTAAAACTTTCTGATTATTTTTAAAATTTTTATTTTGCTATTCCAAAACATCGACAGATTTTGAAAATGACCCAACTAGATTCTTACTACCCGATAATAGCGAAGACGAAAATTTATGTGTTAGTCAATATATGATTATATTAGTATTCGGATGTTTCTCGCAAAAACTCGCTCAATGAATCTATTGAAACGAGTAAGGCGTTTTAGAATTGAAAAAATCATGTGGGTGTCACAATACATTTGATGCCATCATAAATCGGATACAGCGGAGAGCAGATGCAAAGAAAAATCATAGGAAAAGATTTTTTTTTCATCGAATTCTATTTAGAAGATGTAAAATAATAATTGATATTTTTTGTAAGTAAACGTAGGCAGACAAAAATACATTGCGATATCACATTTGTCTTACTTCTGACGTCATGAAAATATTTAAATTTAACTGTGTATTTGTATTCAGATGATTATTTATGGTAATTTTAATCCGTGGAATTTTACACTTCGGTTCAACACCCGCGCGCTTCATACTAGTACGGTTTGGGTTTGCGTAACTTCATCTATGTATTACCAAAGACTTTTAAGATACATAGACCGGAAAACTGTCAGTTTAACTGAGGATTTTTGATCACAGCTGTTGTACGGCAGTTTATATGTTTTATATTTTAATTTACCTAAGAAAATGCTTTTATTAGCGCATTTTTTCATTGCGGTTCATTAAGTATTAGTCTACCCTATTTCATTTAGGCCTTTAAAAAAAAAAAACTTATTATTCATCAATTTTTTTGTTTTTTTCGTATAGCAAGTAAGTATTTCAAAAAGTATCCTCCAAGAATAAAAATATAGTGTTATTTTCGTTAATATGCATTTTTTTAATTACCTTTTTGCATAAAAATTAGTTTTAAAAACGTAAATTTCTTTACAAGTAATTTAAAATTTTGTAAATTACTATATTATGTTACAGTTGCTACCTTTAATCTAAACTTCCTTTCCAGTTACTTTTGTAAGACAAACTTTAAAAAAGGTGGAATTATAATCTTTAACAATCTGGTTCCATATAAATTTCGCCTTTATTTAGGTTTATAAAGCTTGTTAAAACTAGATACTCTTTTTTAAACATACCATCCATAAAAGTATTAACAAATCGCTTTTTTAACTTTATTTCTGAAAATTCAATATTTATAATGCATATTTAGATATAAAAAATAGCTTCATGTAAAAAAAAATTATGCCATAAACTTCATATATATTGATAAAAATTAATTTTTAAGCTCATTCTAGCCGTAGCACTTAATGGTAAATAACCACAGCTGACGTACAAACCTCGCGGTTCAGGTGTTTCAATTTACTTCAGATGGCTGCCATGATTTCGCATGCTTTTGAATGGGAATTGCCGATCTATGTATCTTAAATGTCTTTGTGTATAACTTTGATGGCAATGCAGTGATAATGAAATATAACACATTATTCCCATACGAAATGTAATGACAAATCGAACTGTGATATTTATTTTTATCAAAAATTTTATTTCGTTAATGAAAAATACAAATTAAAGAAAGCATGTTTTCAAAAAAAGTTGACATTTGAAATCTTGATCGGTGTGAATTCTCACTAATTTGGTGTTCGCGGATTAATTTCATATTTTTACATACCGCAATAGGAATCACATGAGATTTGAAATGATAATTAACCCTTTCGGCCCTGAATTTTCTTTCAATTTTGGGATAAAATTACTTTTACCCCCAATAAAATTAGAAGTAGCTATCCAAATCGCAGAAGTTAGGGTTTACTGAAATGAAACGAATATTTTATTTATTCAAACTTAACAAATCTAGTTATTTTGCATCTTTTTTTATATGACAATAGACTGAGGAAGAATTTTTTATGACATTTAGAAAATGTCGTATTACAACAGGATTAAAAATACATAGAAACTTACTAGTATTTTCTTTGTTTTATCGTAAATTATTAGTTCGGGAAAGTAGTCCACAAGCTTAAATTAAAACCCTTTCGGCCCTGACTTTCTTCTTATAGTCCAAAAAAATGAAAACTTTTGTCAGCTTTTTTACTTTTTCAAAGCTAGACCAAAAATTCCACTAAAAAGTCAAAATATAGAATGCACATATGTGATTATGAGGTTTTTACGTATGTGCAAGGTGTTATTTATAATTTAAAACATTTTAAAAGTAAGAAACACAATTCTGACCGCCAGGGCCGAAAGCGTTAACTGCAGAAATTGAAAAGAAACTGTATTTTTAAAGAAAAGTGTAAGTAAGAATTCGCATGCGTAATTTATTTCTACTTCAAAACAAATTTACGGCATGTGACATATAAATGTAGTTTTTTATTCCTTGGTATGATTTAATATATGACAGTACGAATTTTTTACATCGCTAAACAACTACTAAAAGCAAGATTTAGATTAAAATTTCAAACCTACCTGTATAAAAATATTATACGTATAATAATTCACTTTAAGACAAGATAACGTTATAAAAAAATTAGCTTGTATTTAACACTCAGTTAATCGTAAATTATTTCAGTAATTTCTAAAATTATAAATTTGAAAGGTATTTTCATATTCGATGAATTCGAAATTACTCTTGATTAGATATATTTTGGTGTATATGTGTTACTTTTAATGAGTTTTTAGCGTATATAAGTGATACTTAACAAATTTAATATTTTTAAATATGCTTATTTTATTTATTTTCTTATGATAAAAAGTTTAATTAAAACTTCACGTGATTTATAGAAGTTCATATTTTTTCATGAAGATAAAAATCAAAGTAAGTTTCCATTATTGACAGATTTTATCAACGTGCCGGAATGAGTTAAATATATATTTATATATACATACATATATATATATATATATATATATATATATGTGTGTGTATATATATATATATATTTATTTATTTTCATTGTAAAACTCAGACTGCTCTGCCAGTTCAGAAATAAAATTTGCAGATGCGGCAGATATTTTTATGCTTTGATTCGACAATATCTTTATGATTTCTGTGTCATTTTCTTCGACCGCATTTCATAATCTAAATGTCTGTCCATTTTTTGCGATCGAGGTTCCTTTCCACCCTATCGAGTGACATGCAAAATATATATTTAAAAATTTTTTAAAAATCATTTTCATTCTCTTACAAGAATTTTATTTTTTTAATGACTTAGTTTAAACTAAATGACATATTTTATTGAAAATATTAATCTCATAGATTTTTTTTTATTTAAAAAATCTGATTCAACTAAAATTTCATAAAATAAACTGAAACAGACAAATCTTTCATTACCGGAGTGTTTTTTTTTATATGAAAATGTTTTTTTAACAAATGGAGATAACAGTTACTCTGACGCTAGTAATATTAAACAAAAACCTAATTTTCAGAACAAATTAAAAAAACAAAATTTATTTCCTAAATTGTTTAAGCCCGAGAAGGGGCAGATATTAAGATATTTCATTCAATTCGTTCTACATTTAATGTTAGATTTTTGTAACAAATAAGCTAAACCAATTGAACATTAAAAAATAAAAATGAAATTCATACAATATAATGCTTTAAACACCTATATACTTAGATTCCGTTCAAATGAAATCGAAATAAATCTTAGACTTTTTTTAAAGTTTTATATTTTGCATGTACCTTATCATATTATGTACAATCGTCATAAACATAATGCAAAATCTGCAGTACAAATATTTAGAACTTAAAAATAGGTGTTTAAAGCATTATATTGTATGAGTTTCATTTTTATTTTTTAATGTTCAATTGGTTTAGCTTATTTGTTACAAAAATTTAACATTAAATGTAGAACGAATTGAATGAAATATCTTAATATCTGCGCCTTCTCGGACTTAAACAATTAAGAAAATAAATTTTGTATTTTTAATTTGTTCTGCAAATTAGGTTTTTGTTTAATATGTCAAGTTTTTTAATAACTAATGCATTCAGACAAAAACATTTCAAAATTAATGGAAGGTATCATCATCAGGCTTTGATTTGTGCGATATCGCATTACAATTTGTGATGCAATTTACCTATGTATAATTCAAAATGTTTCATTAGTGCAGTAATGCAGGTTGTTGTAGTTTGGTCAAAAAATTACAATCTGGACTTAAAAAATCTGCTTGAAAATGTCATTTTTTCCCCCACTATGACGTCATATTCATCTTCTTTTTAATTCTTAAAATAAATAAATAAATAAATAAATAAATAAAAAACAATTTCAGTGTCATGTTTCACGCGAAAATCATTCAACTAAAAATAGGAAAATTATTATTACGGCTTTTGAATTATTTACAACAATGAAAGAAAAATGTTAAATTTTATTAGAAAATGTCCGTTGATTCTCAATGAAAAAAGCGAAATTTGGAATTATTAAGAAAAATATTTGAATAATGTAAATAAAAATTAGCCCATGTTACTCTCTAGATTATAATCCACCTATATGCAAAGGCATTTTATGATCCGTTTTGACCCTGACGTCAGGCAAATGTTTTTACACTTTGATTTTATAATATTATTAGAATTAGCAAAGAATTAAAAAGGAGTGGGGGAAATCAGGGACAAAAAGGTGGGAATCAAAAATGAAAAAGTTATGATCGCCATAGGCTTTTCTATGTTAAATTAACATTGAGAAGTGACAATGGAAATAAATAAGTATTGTTCGCAATACTTAAATGTTTCAAAATGTAAACAATCAGCAATGTAAATTCATGTTAAGAAAGAAACAATTGTTTTTTATTAAGAATTTCATAAAGCATTTTGCTATCAGCCTTTACTTTCACTGCCTGTTTAGTAATGAATATTTTTTTTCCCTAAAAGTTATTTAAAATTGTGCGTTTCTAGGTGAAATAAACAGGTTTTGATGGCTATTTGAATAAATTTATGAAGATAAATTTCGTGCATGACAAATAATTTCGCATTTGTCTAGCTTATGAGAGATATATATACATTCAAAATGCATTTTTAAAAATTATTTAGCTAACATTTTTAAATTAATCTGTTTTTTTTTCTTCTTTGTATCGAATTGCCATGTTTATCAAAGAGTAGGGGAGAGTGGCTCACCTTGGTACAGTTTCTTTCTTTCTTTTTTCGTTTTATTTTATATGGATCAATTGTCAAAATGTTACCTGGTATTCATTCTTTTAACTTTGCGTACATTATTAAACAGCTTTTGAACTTATATCCATTATAGAATTTAAAAAATATGTATATTTATTAACTTGTGCTTTGTCTCAAGGTGTACCACCTGGTGGGGCACCTTGGGACAGTTCAAAATAGATCTGACAAGTTCAATAATTGAATTACAGTATGCATGGATTTGTTTGTTCAGGAAAAGAAATTTATTTAAACTGAAAAGACATCAGCCGATAAAAAAAATTTCAGCAGCTTTCTGAATATTGTCAGCATGAATTTCTGCATTTTTATTTTTAATTCTAAATTTCTAATCTTTGCCATTGATAAGCCTAATGGCTTCTTAAAAGAAGAAATAATAACTATTAATAAATACATGTTATGTAGATTAAATGAAACAGGTTTTTTAAACACAATATCTTTTTTTTAAAACATTTCGAATAAAAGTTAGCTAGGCATATCTTGTGTCCCAAGAAACACCACCTCCACCTGTCCCAAGGTACACCCTATGCCCACTATGAAATTTTAGAATGTCATGCCGTTAAGCTTAGCACTAGAACTGTTATTATACATCAGTTTCGTAGAGCAAGCTTTAAATTTCATTATATTACCTTTTATTTCAAAATATTTTCAATCAAATTTCACTTTGCAACCTATCAAACTTTCATATGAAAGTTACTAGGCATGTTTGCAAAATAAAAATCTTAATAAATTCTTGTCTTCTTCATCAGAATCAAAACATGTGTGAAAGTTAGATTATGCTGCTATCTATCTGCATCTGCAAGAGCTAAGAGTTAATTTAAAATCTAGGGCAAAATAAAGCTGCCCGAGCTGTACAGTATACCAAGGTGAGCCACTCTCCCCTAATACAAAATCTCACGAATTTTAAATGAAAAATTTACTATTACATTACGAATACTTAAACTTTTCATAGAATCCCACCTTACTTAATCCTGCTTAATAATTTGTTATAATTTGCTTCATAATTTGTAATCTCTCCACCAAAACGGTTCATTTAAAAATTGTAACGTATTTCATTTGGACTTTTTAAAAAATATTATACTTTTTTACCTTATTTCCTTTTTTTCATTTTCATGTTTTATTTTTTTCAGAAATATTCAGCCTTTCAAAAAATATTTTTTTCAAGTTTTAAAAATGCTTTTGAAATTAAGAAATAGTACATTGAAAATTATGAAAAGGCATCATTGATACTGAAATACAACAAAAACCGTCTTTATGTCGGATTTATTTATTTCAAATTGATAAAATAATACATATATTTCACTAATGAACACCAGTGGTAATTAATACATAATGTATATATAAATAATCGAGTAAGAATTTATAATTATAATAAAATCAGCGCTTGTATCGAAATACTTTCGACTGTATTTACAACTTATGTGAAAGATATGGATTCTGCTACAAAAAGAAATGAAAGATAAATAAAAACTAATCGGATCTGGCAATCCCAAAACTTTCTCCTATATAGTACATGTTAATACTTCCTGAAAAATGCATTATAGCAGCGCCACCGGTTAGGTTATTTACACCAAAATCTAATCAGCAACAACTTATGCCAACTTCTAATTGAATTTGAAGTTTGATAAAAATCCGTGCATTAGTTTTTGAGATAGTGCTATTGCGAAAATCGTGAAAAGTTCTGCATAGCAGTGGCACCTGTTGGGCAATTTACACCAAAAACTTATCAGGATCAATTTATATCAAGGACTAACTGAATCTAAATTTTGATGAAAGTTCATGCATTAGTTCTTGAGATACAGCTGTTGCGGAAATCGTGAAAAAAAGCAGCATAGTAGTGCCACCTGTTGGGCGATTTACACGAAACACTAAGCAACACTAATTTATATCAGGGACTAACTGAATCTGAAGTTTGATGAAAATTCGTGCGTTAGTCCTTCAGATAGAGCTATTGAGATAATCATGAATAATGCAGCATAGCAACGTCACCTGCCGGGCTATTTGCACCAAAAAGTAATCAGCACCAATTTATATCAGGGACTAACTGAATTTAAAGTTTTATTAAATTCCGTTCATTAGTTCTTGAGATAGAGCGCCCACAGAATTTGTGTCACACGCAGACAGACAGGCACACTCACAAACTCATAGACAGATATTTTGTAAAAACATGTTTTTCAGGATCTCTGACCCCTAAAACGTGTAAATCCGTCGAAAACCGGACTTTGAAAATCTCCACAAATTCAATACTTTCTTCTTGTAAAGACAGAAGGAAGTAAAAATAATGATAATTAGTGGAGAAACGCTTAGATTTAAATAACGTGCCGTTGGAAAGCATTTTTTTTTCTTTTTAAAGATCGATGTTTTCATAAGGAATCGTGAAAATTTTCACGAATCCAATACTTTCTTCTTGTAAAGTTAGATGAAAGTAATAAAACGTATCAGTTATTCTATAACTGTTTGTATTGAGAAACGGAACCGTAAATAATCTTTTCAGTCACTAAACTAGATTATTTTCCCCATTTTTGTTCCAAATACCAAATGTAATCTTTCTTTTTTTCCTTCCTTCTTCTCCTTTTTTTTTTTTTTTTTAAAGAAAAATAAACATACTCTGAAATAAACATCTGAGAAAGAGCCGAAACACAATGTTTAAACTGCCGAAGGTTATTTAATGAAATGAAAAGTTGACATTTTCTTGAAGATATATTCACCTTGAGATTTTGGTAAATAATAATACAAAAAAAAAAAAAAAAAAGAAAAAAAAATCGAGGGTAAAAGCCATTGATGTTCCACAATAAATGAAATTATATTCACTGATATTTATTGTAAATTACAATGTACAGCTTTTTATAAAAGGAAAAATAAGGTTCGTGAATGTTTCATCCTTTTAAATGTTTTAAACAGTCAAAATACATCTCCTAAAAAATACAAAGTTTTAACATATAGTTCTGATTTGGATTTTGAATACTGCGTGTAGCGAAGGACGCTAAAAAAATAGAGTACTTTTTTAAAAGCTTATATTCAGCTTACATTTCCAGTATTTGTATACAGGTGTTTTTCACATTAAGTACTTATTTCAATGGATTTACGTTTCTACAACATTTTTGCACCTTATTATAAAAATACGCAAACTTTAGCAATGAGAAAATTTATAACTAATTTTTTTGTTTAATATTTAGAGGATTTAAAAAAGCATATTTAATTCTGAATAATATATATATATATATATATATATATATATCTATTTATATAAAATCCAAGTCTCTGTGTGTCCCTCACGATTCCGGTAGGACCACCTCATTGAAATGAGTAATTGTTGAAAAATACTAATGCAGGGTTACCACAGTAGCGCCAAATGTTGGCCAACTTGGCGATAGCTGGCTGATTTAGCGAAATTCCCATTTAAAACCATTAATCTTTCATAAAGGAGGTCACCAAAATTTAATTTAAACTCCGCTCTTTTAAAATATTTTTTCAAAATCTATGGGTGAGAATTTAAAGTACATCTTTACATCTTCCTCCCGATGCTACTAATAAAATAACCGCCAATAAACGACACTTTACCGTATGAGCTCCTAACTGCGCGATTTTAATGTGCTTTAGGTACATTTCCAGTATAGGTGCCTTGGCGAAAAAGGAAATTTGGCAACATATTTTCCGGGAACCTATCCACTGTTTCATTTTATATACGCACGCATTTTTTTTTTTTCGCAATTTATACGATTTATTTAACATAAAAAAGCCGTTTCTCTAATTTTATACAGAAACAGATGTAATTTGTACATAAAAACATGAATAATATACATATAAAGGAAACATTTAAAAGAAACAAAAACGCTCATCAAGTTTGTTTTCATAGCTGTTTATATGATTTGACAACAAATCTCAATATTTTTCCGTTATACGGACACCATACCAAAATGTATGCTAATGCGCCAATTATTTCAAAATGCTAAAAGATATTTGTAATTTTATGCCAGCAGTTTAATATGAGTTTTATTTTATTGCCTTATTTTATAACAGTTATTTGTTCAATTATTTTAAGTATATATTTGTGATTTAATGAAATAGTTCGTAAAAGTCTGGAATTTTTAAATGTTATATTTTTTAAATGCTCACTTTAGTATCGACAATATTTTTTCTTTTCTTTTTCAAATGCCTCAATTCACGTGATTTTCATTTTGCGCCAACTATTACGCTTGGAGACAATGGTATCCGTATAACGGAAAAGTATCCAAATCTCACTTTCTGATGCCCAAATGACACCAAGCTTTTTTTTAAAAACGCCAAAGCCCCTACAGTGGAAAAGTATCAAACTGTCTATTATTTTACGCTATCTGTGTTATAGTTTATACTATATGCAAGGTGAGTGGAGCGAAGAGTTTAAACATTAAATATTAAAGTTTCGGCTCAGATGTCATATACGCCCCATGTTGGAGCGATTTTTTTCTGACGCCAATGTCATATACACAACGGGTACTTAACTGTGGCCAAAGTGTCGTTATTTTGCTTGATATGGTAACCAGGATGTTGTTGTTTATGCTGTTGATGTTTTCGCCAAATTGGCGTCGGAAAAAAATCGCTCCAATATGGGATATATATGACAACTGTGCCAAAGTTTCTATAAATCAGTATAAGACTAAAAAATTAAGAATAAAATAAATGCAAAATAAGACTAAAGAAGAAAGAAAAATCATGCGTTAAGCATAGAATATGAAACACTTTCCAACACATCCTGAATGCTTTAACAAAACTTCGTTATTTAGGGAAATAAGGTAAATAAGATAACTAAGTAAACATTTTAGAAAACGCATAAAAAATTTTAAAAATTGATTTCAGCAGTTACCGTCCATAGCCAATAGTATCGTTATTACATGCCACTGTTTAGCTAAAATTTAATTTAAACTACTCTTTAAAGCTACTGAAATCACATTTCTAGATATTATCATCCATAGACGGTTATGTATTCAATTCTTTGCGTGACCCTGTATATCATTTTATCTATATTCTACAAACATTTCTTAGTAAACTAAATGCAGTTCAGCGTAAAACTGCATAACTCCTTTAAAAACCACCTTTAAGCAATTTATTCTCATACTCAGTAACCCTTACGAATTCTTTTGTGTAACCCTGCATATGAACTGTAGCATTTATACACACGGTATAGTATGCATAAATGTAGTGAAACATAAAAGCGCATATCATAATTAAAAATGCATTTCTAGCAATCATTGCTTATGTACAATACTTCGGAGAAAATTTTCTTGGCGAGAAAGAAGTTTGCCAACGTATTTTCTGACAACCTATTTACTGCTTCATACTCACAAGCAATTTTTTGCATATGTATACAATTTATTTAATTTAAAAAAAGCTATTTACCCATTTTTATAAAGAAACAGAAGTAATTTTTGCACAGATGTCATATACGCATCGGGGTTGGCGTGATTTTTCTCTGACTCCAATTCGGCAGAAATCTCGCTTTCGAATACCAGTTACTTATATATTTTTAAATTATTTGCTATCATTTTGGAAAGGAAATAACTATAAATAAATAAAAGTTTGAATAATAACTATAGAACAAAACAGTTTATATAATTTAAAAACAGAAAATAAAAGTAAATAAACAATTTATTAATAAATAAAAAAACAATAGCCGGGTTACCATAGCAGGCAAAATAACACCATTTTAGCGCCAGTTAGGTATCCCGGTTCATATCTGAAATCTGTGCCGTAATTTGTATATAAAAAATATTATATATATTTAGAAACGATTTTTTTATGTATATAAGTGCATATATAAACAAAAATAAAAGTTCATTAGATTTGTTTTCATAGCTGTTTATATATTTTGGCAACATATCTCACTTTCTGATGCCCGAATTACACCAAGCTTTTTTTAAAAATGCGCTATAATGGAAAAGTACCTAAATAAATAATTAACAGAAATAACGAATTATACAAACTAAAACTTTTTATTTCGAGATCAAAGCATTGTTTTTAATTTCAATTAAAAATACATATATCCTTGGATAACTTTAGTTGAAATTAGGTTCACGGCTTAATATCTCATTCCATAACCAAAACAAACACAAGTGATTCATTCATCGTGAACCGTAAAAAATATTAAATCATTGAGGTAATCATTCACAAAGTAAGTTCTCCAACAATCAATGGACAATATTCTAATGACGTCATAGTAGGTAAAATGGTGGCGGCATCATTTGTTTTTGGTTTGAAATCACAAAGATTTAAATTTGCAATGTCTCTTATAGTTACATTATTTTATTGTCATATTTATGAGCTCAGAACAAAAGCATATTTTTTCATTATTTAGTTATTAAAGACGGGAAAAAATTATAAATGTGCATGATTTGAAAAATTTATATAATTTTCTTTCTCAATACTAAAAAATAACATCGGGAAGTAACAGCGAGTTTAAGTTAAATAAGTTTAGCTGTTTAATTCTGTTGTAATATTCAAAATAACTGTATTTATTAGATTTCAGTAAACAACATCAGGGCCCGATTAAACTTTGATGTTAGAGGAATTACAATGTCATATCAGGACCTTTCTTTTGGAGAAGCTTTTCTAAATTCCACATATACATGGAAACTCTTCAGTGTTAGAAATATTATTCCTAGGACTGGCATAACATGAGAACGGCCTGCAATTTTACACAAGTTTTTGAAAACTACTTTATATCAGAAATTTTACTAAAAACTGGTTACTTTTTTGTTATAGAGGCCCACACTATTAGAATTATGACAAGTTGCAGCCAATTTCGCCAAAGTTGTAACCAAGATCGTGAAGCACACACATATAATACCATATAATACCATTTCGTGAAATCGTATACGATAATTTAATAGTTTTTACCTTACTTCAAGTGTGTAATTTATTTATTTTTAAGGCTTAACAATCTAAATTGTCCAATATATGAATTTAAAAAAAAATGTAAACAAAGATTGAATAGACATGACCGCAAAGAACCTCAAATCTGCATAACACTTGGAATCAAACTGTGCAGATTAGTGGTCTTCTACTGTACACAGTTTTTCATAAACGTGTTTCGTTCTTAAAATGTATTATTTTCATCTATCAATGCGGAACAAACGAGAAAACTCATATCCTTGCACATGAGTTGTATATATCTTTATATCTAAATTTCCGTCATTTTTGACGGGCTACCTTTCTAGTATATATATATTTGTTAATATCACATTTCATTAATTATTTGTAATTTTAAAGACACCAGACGTACTTTAAACAAAATTATGCTTCATTGTATATTCCAAGGTTTATAAATTTTTAAACTAAACTTCAAATGAACTGTTTGAAAAATTAATTTTTTATACACTCTTGAAAGCGTTAAAATAAGTTTTGCCATTTTAGTTAAGTATAGTGATACAAAGCACCTGTAATTATTTACAGTAAGTGTAATTTAACCTTAAAAAAAAAAAATGTTCCTTTTTAATGCACAACTATAATTTTACATGAATTCTTCATTAAAACTGTTTATTTTTTAGAACATAAATTTTTATTAATTTTATTTTTTGCCTAATTTTATGAAATTCATTCGGGCAAATTGATTCGAGCATGCGGATGTACATACGCAAAAAAAAGAACGAAAAATCATGCATTAAACATAAATTATGAAACGCTTACCAACACTAATAAAATATTATTAAGACATTTTATTTTTTTTATGCAATAAAATGGTACGTTCTCAAAAATTTCTGTAGAAACAATTTAAATAAAACGCACCGCAAACTATTTTTCCTCATAGGCTATACCGTAACACAATTATTTTGTGTGTTGCTTAATATCTCTCCCTACGAACCATAAATGTTATTACAACTTAAATTTCAGTAGCGAACATTTTATAGTGAGCCTCATTAACGTATAAAAATTGCATGCCAACCCGAATATATTTACGCGAGTTAGAACACGGACACATAGATAAACCGAATTCATAAATACTTTTCAACTACGTTGGAAAGCATTAACAAGTCGGAAATTTTACGTCAAACGACACAAATAAGGCGCGTTCGTACTATAACTAGTTTTATTAATATTCGGATCTTGGTGCAATAGCTGCTACACGCTTATGTAAAAATGCTTGAATACAAAATTTATTACGGTTCTATATATTAAATTCAGTAATGTGGAAATAACAGAACTCCATCTTAAATCTGGCGTGATCATCATGACAACCTTGAATCATTACCTATCATGGGATATCATTGGATTAATTATGATAGGATTTAATGGAACGAAGGAAGCTTTTATTAGTATCTTTTAAAGCTTTGATTCGATTTTCATAAAATTTAAAATCACTCGACAAAATTCTGCAATGATTATATATATTAAATTTCAAACCATTCGGTTGGATAGTTTTTACGCTGTTATATGCGGACACACGGACGGACCAGAGGACGACTATAGGTGCTACGTATTTATATAATTACGAACGCACCTAAAAAAAGAGTGAAGACGTTAAAATCATGTCGAATAAATCACTGTTAAGCTTGCTATTTCTATATTATTATCAAAATAAATCACTTTTATTATAACACATTTTTGGATATGTATTTCAAAATAACTACTTCACCGCAAAATTTCTTTAAAAATCATAAAATTCATTGATATATCTTTTTTTCATTAAAAACAAATGTAATCGATATATGTATTTGAAAAGTTGCTAGGTTGCGATATTAGAGAGCAGTTTTATTTAAAGGAACCTCTTACAAATTAATGCTAAGTAAGCAGAAAAAAAAATTAGCACTGCTGAGAAAACGTCCTTAGATATGAGAAAAACACATCCTAAAAAGTCTTTGGAGAAATATGGAGTTCATTAACTCTGCACGAACTCAAAAGGAGTAATATAAATAGTTTTCGATTGGCAAGTTCTCCAACTAAGTTAAATGAGTCAGCGATAAATATCTATGTAGCATTGTGTTTTTTTTATCAAAAAATTTCGACAGCAATAACAAGAACGAAAAATAATGAGTCCAGCATGGATTATGAAACCTTTCCAACACATTCTCTATATTATAAACACAACTTTATAATTTGTTAAGGTGAAAGATGTCTAAATAAACAATTTAGAAAATGCATAATGTACCGGGTGTTTCAAAAGTTCGGTGCGAAAGTAAAACGCGATAAAAAAAAAAAAAAAATCTATGGCTCGGAGAGAGATGCGGTTCGCAGATAAATATTCAGCGTGGTACGAGATTGTGTATGATACCAACAAAAAATTTAATTCAAAATATGGACAATAGAGGGCGCTACCGCAAACAATTCCATGGAATAATTCCATATTGCTCACAAACGCAAGATTTGGATGCAAAAACATTAGAGAATATTGCACGTGCACTATTTTGCATCCAAATCTTGCATTACGTGAGCAATATGGAATTATTTCTCGGAATTATCTGCAATAGCGCCCTCTGTTGTTTAGATTTTGAACAATTTTTTTTTTTTTTTTTTTTTTTTTTTGTGTCATACAAAATCCCGTACCAGGCTGAATATTTATGTGAAAACCGCATCTCTCTCCGACCCATAGATCTTTTTTCTTTTCACGTTTTACTTTTGCGCTAAACATTTTAAACACCCGGTATTTGAAAACCCAGTTTCTGAAATTACCATGAATGGTACAAAAAATACTCGAATTTGTTTGTGCAGCCCTGTTTGTGCAACCCATGATCTATAGATTCATATGTATATTACATAGCATGCTAAAAGTTAATTCAATTAAACGCATAGTATAGTTGCAATTTTCCATTCAACAATTTCCGTCAATAAACGGAAATGCACTTGAGATCTTTTGTATAGCCCTGTATAGGATCTACCGAATTTATACACACCAAGTAACATGCAAAGAAAATAGTTAAATTTTAAAACGCGTATCACAACTGAAAATGCATTTTCAGCAATTATTCTTCATAGGCAGTATTGTAGTCAAATGCTTTAGTGTGACCCTGTAAATGACTGATAAATTATATGCGCACCAGATTCTATAGTAAATGTTTTGTAGTGTATCTCAGTGATATATATAACTTTTAATATATTTAAAACAGTATAATATCATTAAAATACGTCGCAAGCGATTTTTACCCATAGGCCGTAATGTAACTTAATTCTTTTGAGTGTCCCTGTAAATGAACAGTTAATGCTACACACATCATTTTCAATACCGAATATTCACAGTAATCACTTTAACACGTACCAATTTCATGAATCTGACTATATTTATGATAGTGAGAGCATAGATAGACAAACCGGATTCATAAACGCTTTTCAACTATGTTGTAAAATGTTAAAAATGATGCGAAAGTTTAAAAAGTGGATTTTATTTTTATTTAGATAGGTAATTTTATGTTTTAAATATGTCCGTAAATATTTTGGAATAAATTTCTGTTGACCAACATGTTAAGAATGTTTTTGTTGAAATGTTGGGTATGTATTTCAAAATAACCCCCCTTTACGTAATTTTTTTAATCATAATTTTTTTGTATCTGTGTTCATCAAAACAGAAAGCCAATCGATATAGTTAGAAATTTTCTATTCTGTTAATATTAGAGAATTGATTTGTTTAAAGTAACCTCTTGCAAATTAATGCTAATTAAGTTGAAATTTCTCAGAAGTACAAGGAAAATATTGCTATATATATAAGAAACAATACGGGATAAAAAAAAAAAAAAGCTTTTTGGAAAATTAAGGAATTCTGCACGAACTAACATAAATAGTTCTCGGTTGACGTCTTTTACGTAAGTTAAGAAAATCGGTAATAAACAGAACATTGGTTTTTCTACCAAAAGCTTTCCGACAAAGAATAAAAATTATAGAAATTTTTACAAAGTGGATTTTATTATTTTTCCTCTTTTTTATCTAGTTGGATGACTTTTATTAAATAACAGTAAATATTTTGAAATAAATTTGTGTTAGTCAACATGTTAAGAATGTTTTAGTTTATTTTTATTGGAAGTTTTATCGTAAAATGTATTTCTTTGAAAATCATAAAACTAATTTCTAAATCGATTTTTATTAAAACACAATCGATATTGGAAAAACTGCTGTGTTATGGATATTGGAGAGTCATTTTACTGAAGGGAACCTTAGAGATTAATGCTAAATGAACAGAAAAAAATTTAGCGTTGCGCAGAAAACATTGCTAGATAAGAGAAAAAATGCTCCATCATAAAGAACTTTTTGGAGAATTATAGAATTCATTTATTCTACTATGTGCGTAAATCCAGGGGGAACAATATAAATAGTTCTCGACTGACAAGTTTTCTAAATAAGTTAAGCGAATCGGCGATAAATATAGCATTGTGTTTTTTTTCCCTTCTTTTATCAAAACCTTTTAGACAAAGGAAAAGAAAGTTATGGAAATTTTTAAAAGTGGATTTCATTTTTCATTTTTTATCTAGTTGGATAACTTTTATTATTTATGGGTAAATATTTTGAAGTGACGTTAGCTTATATGTACAGAGTTCTTTTTCTTTTCTATAGTCTGAAATATTTAAAATTTATATAAATATGACCGTTCACAGAAATTTGATGTATATTTAACCCTCTTCTGTATGATTTATTTTAAATAGTTTAAAAGAAAACATACGCTGCTGCTTTTGATCTTAGTATACAAAAATGCATGTTTTCGTAGATTCCAGTAAAAATGGATTTCGCTCATTTGTGTCACAACAACCATTTGTAGATTTTTAATCTGTAACTAATTATGAAAAGTCTAATACTGCAACTACGTTAAACCTAAAGGTAAATGTAAAAATAAGGAAAACACATACAAATAAACAACTTTATTAATATGGCAGAGGGTCACCTTCAGAATTTAATATGGCCTCAATTTGACATGTACAAGTGTATGTATGTATGTACAGGGTGTCCAGCGAATAAGACCCTGATTTCAAAATTAAATATCTCAAAAACAAAGATCAGTAGAATTATGCGGTAAACAGTTTGTTTACTAGCTAAGCTGTAAAAATGTTGTACAGAAGTTTCAAAAATTAGTTTCAAAACCGCTAACAGATGGCGCTGTAATCGCAATACTTGTAAACTGCTTCGAAGTCGAGAGCCCTAGCGTCTCATTCCTAGATGGCTCCCTATTGGGAAAGCCCATTTTTTCATTGGGGTGATGTGCAGAAATGGAGACATCTGGTCACAGAATTATTGCATCAGCTTTAATTTTAGAAAATTTCAATTAATAGAATTTTCAATAAAAAGTTTAGAAATCATTATAAGAATTTTTTAAATATTTTATTAAATTCAATCTTTAATGCCATATAATTATTTAAATCAAAATGCATATATTTAGAAAAATAATTTTGTACTTTTTATCTATTTTTTATATTTTTAAATCACGGCATAATATTTTGGTATTATTGTTTATACCTGAATTATTATAAATAAAAAAGTAATTTTTCGCTTTTGATTTATTTTTAAATCACGGCATAATACTTTGGTTTTAGCACAACACATATATTTCTTTTCTTTGTAAACAAAGTTTTAGAGACAGAAATTATGCGTTAAATTATTTCTTTTTTAAAAGGAATTGATGATAAGTCATATCATCAACGCCAAAGCAAAAGAATTTTGGATGCTGCATGCCTTTCGAACACTTCGGATCCTATCGCTAGAAGCTGCACCATATTTCTGTGCTCAATGATAAAAAAAATGAAAACCAGTTTTTAAAATTAAAATTACTTTTTTAACTTAATTAAGTTTTTAAAAATAGAAACTTTATATTTTTTCATTCAAACTATTCTCTACAATTAAAAAAAAATGATTTATGAATTGTGATTTGAAATATGATTTATTATATTATTGTAAATGCTCAATGATTTGTAAAAAAGGGTTTCTTTTAGCTTAATTAAATTTTAAAACCAGAGACTTTGGATTTTTTTATTCAAACTTTTTTCACAGTTTAAAAAACATACCACAGAGATATTGGTATTCAGATCGAAGTAGCTTATAACAAAATTTGAAACAAATCTCAATTCTGTCAACACATGGCTCCGCTTCTGCACATTACCCAAATAAAATATTTTTTAAGTTCTTATATAATGATTGCTAAACTTTTTATTGAAAATTCTATTAATTGAAATTCTCTAAAATTGAAGCTGATGCAATAATTCTGTGACGAGATGCCTCCACTTTTGCACATCACCCCGAAGAAAAAGCGGTCTTTCCCAATTTTCGTTCTTCCATAGGAAGTCATATAGGAATCAGACGTTAGGGCTCTCGACTTCAAAACACAATTTATAGGCATTGCGATTACAGCGCCATCTGTTAGCGGTTTTTGCAACTAATTTTTGAAACTTCTGTACAACATTTTTACAGCTTAGCTAATAAAGCTACCGTTTACCGCATAATTCTATTGATCTTTGTTTTTGAGATATTTAATTTTGAAATCAGGGTCTTATTCGCTGGACACCCTGTATATATATATATATATATAATATATATATAATTCCAATTGAAGCTGCACATTTATCATCTCACAGTATCACTTAAAAATTCAAAACATAATTTATAATTATACAAAATATATTACTCTGCTACTATATTTATTGAAAATTTTATAAAGATTGATACATAATTTTTTATTTGTACATTCACAATTGTTGATCATAATTTGTATTGGTTTATAATGGTTTTATATATACAGTAGAACTTCAATTATCCGAAGTAATTGGGACCGACCATCTTTCGGAAAATCGAATTTTTCGGATAATCGAGAATGCTTCCATTTTAAGATTAAGGAGAAATATATGCAATATTTCTTATTATGGCAACAAGCCAGTGACCGAGAGGTTCTGCTCTCAAAAGCTGGCAGACGGGAGGTGCTGGGTTCAAACCCAATCGCACCCGTCGGCGTAATTGTTCGGAGTTTTCCGTGGTTTTCTTCGAACCTTTGATTTCTTTGCGTGAATACGGGTTAAGTACCCTTGGAAAGACCCCCACGGAGGGCACTCCCAACTTTAGGCTCATATGCCTCGTGCATAATTGGCCCTCATAAACAACAACACCATTATGGTAACAAGTGCTTAATAAAAATAAAGCAATAGCAAAGTAGAAACAGGAATAAATTACCTGAATTTTAATTTTGAAATTAAGTACCTATTACATATATCACAAGGGTTTGAAAAAATGTTTTGTTTGTCGCAGTTTCGATTGCCTTTTCTTTGAAGCTCTATCACGGAGTTTTTTAATATTATTAGTTTACCAGTATCACAGGCTTTCAGCTGCTCCAGCCATGCCAAACCTTTTGCAAAACATTCAAAAGTTTCAGAATTGCTAATTTGTTCATTGTCTTCGTCTTACTCCGCAGCTTACGGGAGCTCAGGTTAAATTCAAAGGAACTCTAAGAAAGGGGATAGAAAATATTTATATGTACTCGTAGTTCGGAAAGGACCGCTTGCACACAAGGAATAGGCTAGTTAAAAAAAAAAAGCTTTTAAAATGGATTTTGTACCCAAGGAATGTGATAGTTAAACCGTTAAAAATGGATTTTGGTTAAAAGACTTTTGGATAACAGAGGTTCTACTGTATATATATATATATATATATATATATATATATATATATATATATATATATATATATTAGGATGGCTGGGTGGGTAGATGTTAAATTAAGGAGGAGGGCGGAGTTGTCTGGATAATTTATACGGAAATGTTGATTATATATAAATTTATTATTTAAAAAAAATGTAGGATTGGTACGTTGAATATTCGTGGTTCTATGTTTTGTTTTGGTCCTTGTGAGGTCGCTGTTCTATGTACTGTTTAACAATCTATAAATTAAATTAAATTAATTTGTATCAGTTTAATTTACTATTATTGATTTATTTCAATTTATTTTGCTTTGTAATGATATACGCTTACACAGTTTATGATATATGTATTTATAAGTTTGTAGAGATGTTGTATTTTGTTGATATATTGCCCCCTCCCCCAAATTAGTAATGGTACATTAATTTTATTAAGTGATTAATATAAACAAACTTTTATATTATTAATAAAGTTACTTATTCGAAATTATTGTTAATTCACTTAATTTTAAAAGCACATTATATTAAAATGTTAATTGATTATTATCAACATTCTGATGCACTGTTTTAGAATGATATATTTGTGCAATATTAGTGACATTTTAGGTTAAATTATTTGCAATTTTTTTTAAATGCATTTTTTCTACTGTTATATTCAGTATACTGCAATAGATGGCAGCACTAAACACTATTACATCTGATTTTAGTCCTGAACTTAATCATATATTGACTATCTTAAATTTAATTTCTTGTAGTTCCGCTAGACGGCAGCATTAAATAATTATTCATTATGTTCTAATATTATAAGGTTGCCATGGACTCAATTACTCTTGTATTAGTTATTATCTCTTAATTATTAATTGTTTAATTTTAAACAATTTCTTGTAATTTTTCCAGGATCATTATTATAGTATGTAATAATAATTATTATATGGACTATATGTTAATTATAATTGTTATATTTTATGCTTGTGATTATTTACTGCGGCAACCGTGGCATAAGTTTTTAACTGTGCAAGTTATTTGAGCGAAATTTTTATACTATGCCAAATTCCGTTGTATGTTTGTGTCATGGTCAATATGTCTTGGCTGTTCTTTCGCTGGGTTTGTCTATGATTTAATTTGTTTCATTTTTTAAAGTTTTTCACAGTTGCGGATATCACATTGTTTAATATTTTACATGGTGGTTTAACAATTTCTGGTGATTAGTCGATCGGGTACATAACGGAATTCAATGTTTGCTTATTGCTGAATTCCGTTACAGAAATCGACTATGTTTTTTGCTTATAAATGTATTTTATGTAACCGTGAACAAGTGAAATACTTTATAAGCTTCCGGCGTCATTCATCCATTTGATCTTTTGTATGTTTATGATACGGCTTTTTCTGGTTCAACATTATTTAGCTGGATATTGTATATTGTGTCTTAAATAGGATTTTATCAAAATTTTGTGGTTTTTTCATATGTTTTATATAGATTTATCGACAGCAATATGCTAGTGAATTAGTGGAATTTAGCAAGATTCTGTATTACTAGTTACATGTTCCATCTTTATTCTGTATAATGTCAGTGTTATGAATATTAGCTAATTTATAAATTTAATTTTAGTAATTGGAAATCGATGCCGATTTGTTATATATATATATATATATATATATATATATATATATATATATATATATATATATATATATATATATATATATATATATCACTTTCTTCTGGACACGATAACTTCCACAATTCTGCACAAATCTCTTCCAAACTGATACATAAAATCAAGGGGCATAAAATACCGGCCAAGTTCGTTATCGGACTTTAAATAAATAGGATTTTTGGAAGAAAAAAATGCATAACTTCATCAATTCTCAAGATATCAAATCCAATTAATTTTATTATAAATCTCCTTAATATTATCTACAACGTTTATATTCACAAGTTTTTGATAGGGCCAATTCGTACCGCAAAAAAATAAAATAAATAAAATAAAATAAAAACGAAAATAAAAAGGGAGAGGGGGGGGGGGGGTTGAAGAAGAAAAAAATCCATAACTCCGCCAATTCACAAAATATAAAATCCCCATGAATTTATCATGTATCTTCTTAGTATTGTCTACAACATTCATATAGACAAGTTTTTAATAGGACAAATTCTTACAGCAAAAACAAATTAAAAATGCATAGCGGCTGAAGAAAAAAATCATCTCATTAAGGGTGTATTCAAATCCAAACTGCTTATTTTCTGACTCATTTTAAAATTCATTTTTGCTCTCAAACACATCCAATTGGTAGATTCTCTTATTCAGAAACTATATAATGTACCATAATGATAGATTTTTTCATAGATGCAGAATATATTTTTAAAAAATGATGTCAAAGTGAGCATTTTGAACGGAATTTCCCGAAGCGATTGTGTTAGAAACGAAAAATATTGTCCTACTGAGAAAATAATTGTTTATAAATCAAGTTTTAATTAATTGAACGAAAAATAAAAACACAGGTGGCTTATAAATCTCTTCAAAAATCACGTCAGCAAGTTTCATATTTTTTCTATTAAAAATGAATCTGAAAATGTGCCAGAAAATTTCGAGTTTTTGAGCATGGAAAAGTTTTTTAATACCGCCTTAAGATGATTCTGATAAAACCAGCTATTATATAAAAATTAAATAAAAACTCGTCAAAAGAGGACAGATAAAATTGTTAAAGTGGGTTTATCTCAAATCATGATTTAGTTTTTGTTGGTGAAATTGATATACTTAACTTCGAAATCTATCTACGCCTGTAGGTTGGGCCGGTAGGGATTTTTTTTTTTTTCCAACAAACCTTATTTCAAAAACGTACTGTTTTTACTCTAAAAGTCTTAAGGAAACCCATTTCTACATTTAAAGAAGGGGAGCTGGGACTGTATAATACTTTAACAAGTTTAGATTTGCATACTCTTTGTAAAATGTATATTTATTTACGTGAAAACTGGTTAAATACTTATAACTGATATATCAGTTTGGGTATTTTCTTTTAATAAATATTGTGGCTTAAAAAAATTAATATAAACTGTGAAATTTTAATACTATTGTCAGTAAAAATTATGTATTATAAATATGTAATAATAATTATTCATATATTCATTCAGTTTTAATTAACTGCAATTTTTAATCAAAGAACGTATATTATGCCACAAATCTGTTCAAAAACCATTCGTATATGATACCTTGTTCATCGTTGTGCGTTTTTTATGTGCTTTGAAAGGAATGCTGCTATCAGAAGTAATATTAATGGTACTTCTGTTTAAAATTTTAGTGCAGAATTTTAATAACGTATTTTTATCTTGAGGACAATTTTTATAGTCTATAAATTTTAATTGTCTCTTGATACATTACTGTTATTTCAAATACTAACGACACGAACATATGTGAATTTCATTTAAAGATTATTTTAAGAATGGGAACTTTCTCAAGAAAAAAATTGAATATTTTTATCCAAAGTTTAACAAACTCCAAGAAAAGTTTTCCTATCTTTAGAATATTGATTGAAATTCATCGATTTTTCACTTTAAAGTATTTTACTTCAAAGAAAATTATCAACCACTCAGATTGTTTCTGCCATATTGCTAAATTTTATTCAAATCAGATTTAGGAAAAATAATTATTCTTAAAAGAAAATAGCTATTTTTCTTTTTTTCTTCATCCCAGCTTAAATTAGTTACAGAAGAGAATGCATAAATAGTTCTTATAAGGTTTCTTCATAACACCTAATTAGCTACAATAAGTTCTTTGGAACTGGCAATTATGGAACTGGTGCCATATTATGGCCAATTATGGCAAACTTGTAATTATGGATAAAATAATATAATTAGTGTAAACACAAATGTTAAAAATATATAGTATTATAAAGGACTAACGTGCTCGTGGGTTACACTGACGTCATTTTGACGTTAGCAGTACCTGTAAATAGGTTTTTTGTTTAAATTCTGACGATTAAATTTCGCTTTTATTGTAATTTTTTAGGCTTCCAAACATCACACAATTTAATTTTTATACCGTCGAGTAGGGAGGGGGGGGGGATTTTTCTTTCAAATGCAATTTGTTTTAAAAACTATTTCAATTTACGGATTTTTTATGGTTTTAAAAATAATTTCAAACATGACTAAAAAGAAAATAAATCTATCATCGTTATAGCGTACAGACAGTTACGAAAGATTAACCCGTTTGAACTTAAAGTAACATAAACAGTTCAGCATTTGTTTCAGGCTAATATTCTATAACGATATTAGAACTTAATCAATAAATGAATAAAAACTATATTAATAAAAGAAAATTTCGCTGTTCTGTGTGTCTGTCTGTCTGTTCGCGATGGCTAGCAAAATCTACCACGCGTACGAGATCAAAATTTTTGTGAAACTAGCCCAAAGGATCTCATGATGCACCTGAGATCCAGAATTTTAAAATTCTGGTAATTAGTTGAGGAATTAATTAAAACCCCCAAATTAAAAGAATGGAAAAGTATAAATAATTCAACAAAAGCACAGATTTTTACCAAACCTCAGAATATTTCTTTGAAAACTGGAAGAGATGGGGAGGGGTTAATAGAATTACAGCGCTGCCAGGGCGATAAATGTACTGGGATTTTTTAAAAAGGACTGTATCTTAAATTCTACTGGGTCTAAAAACTCGAAAACTGCACAGCCAGCCGCAAAAAAAATTCCCCTTTCAGAAATTCTAAAAATTATTCCGCTGCAGTTTCAGGAAGTCAAAAAATCTACAAAAAATCGATTTATAAAAAAAATCTTTTTATTCCTTTCGAAAGAAAGGTTCGAAATTTTTGCCATGGACGCCAGTTATTCATTGCAAAGAAACGACGCCTTTCATTAGTAGACATTTTAAAACGAATATAAAAAATTTTAAATATTAAATTTATAGTTTTAATTTTTATGCATCCAGATGTAGAAATTTTCGCTGATTTCGGATATATAAATTTCTTCGTGGTAGCTCAATTACAACCTTAGATATTAATTATTATTTCATTAGTTGGATGGTTGCTTCCGAATTCTCATTTTAAAAGCCAGTCTCTCAAACCGCAAATGATTTTTATACTAGGATTATTTGGAACGTTTTGAAATTTTTTTAAATATACCATTTAGAGATTTTAACCCTTAAGTGCACACATTTTTCTGTTACTGTCATTATTTTTTTTTATTACTGTCATTATTTTTTTATTAATTACTGATGAGCTTAAAACTCAAGGAAAAATACTAAAAAAAAAATCTTTTCATATATTTGTCCTTTTATTGACAAATATTTAGTGACTGCACATCTGCAAAACTGCGCATTTACGTCGTATCTGAACACATATAATGGAATTTAGATAAACATACATTAATCCTTAAACGCGCGATTTTTTATTTTCTTTCGAAAAAATTATACATGATACTCTGAAAGGTTTATAACACAGGAAAAATAAGGAAAAAAAATCAGAGATATATTTTTCATATAATACGTCAATCTTTTCTTCTGTTGCACATCTCCAATACAAGTAAAAACTACTGTCGTGTGGCTATTTTACGCTAAATTAATGCAAATTAGTAAATACTTTAATAAGTATATCTCAAAATACCTTATTTTATATAATTATTTATTTTATAAAACTTACCCTTTAACCCGTTAATGCCCATAATAGAATACGTTCTAGAAATTAAGTAGTTCAGAAAATCTGACTTTACACCAAAAAGTTTCAATGATTAATTTCGCTTTATTTAAATACGAAATGTCTGTTTTTTTAATTAAAGCAAATATTACTATTTTAATTTTCTGGTGTGAATTAGGTATATGCGAATAAAAAAAAAATCTATTAAATTCAAATCAGTGTTGTTTGCATACATGCAAAGCTGCGCACTAAAGGGTTAAACGCTTTTCTACTCAGAAACTAATAAAAAAAATATTTATTAAACTTCACGAAAAGCTTTAAAGCAGTTTTTATCTTTTTCATCTTTTATCTTCACAAGTTCGCAATACATTTTTCACAAACCAAGTAGGTGCAGCCTCGAAACTTGGAAAATTTGCATGTGGTTCTCTTCTCTCTCCGTTCAGGCCAGTGATGCTGTGAGGCCAACTTTACATCTCTAGTAGGGAGGAAAGAGCATAAATATGAGTAAAATCTTGTAATATAAATAAACCACGAATGTAACAGACAGTAATCTAACTACGTGCTTAAATCACTGAAATTGTTAGAATAAAAAAGGCTGCAAGGTATGTGACAAAATCTTTGGCGATTTATTTCAGCTGACACGCGGCTAATACGAAAGTACCACTTTGAATAAATTATTGATATTTAACACATAAAAATGTTTTTTTTTTTTTAGTGTTGTTAGTGGGTACTCCTAAAAAAAAAAAAAATTAACCATTTAATGCGCAGTTTTGAATACATGCAAACAACAGTGTTTTGAACTTAATCGATTATTTTTATTCATATACCTAATTCACACCAGGAAATTAAAATACCAATATCTGCTTATTTAATAACAGACATTCCGTTTTTAAATAAAGCGAAATTAACCATTGAAACTTTCTGGTGTAAAGTCAGATTCTTTGAACTACGTAATTTCTAGAACGTTTTCTATCATGGGAATTAAAGAGTTAAAATTTAAGTTTTATAAAATAAATAATTATATAAAATAAGGTATTTGGAGACATACTTATTAAAATATTTACTAATTTGAAATATTTTAGCATAAAAAAGCCACACGACAGTAGTTTTTATTTGTATTGCAGATGTGCAACGGAAGAAAAGATGGACGTATTATATGAGAAATGTATCTCTGATTTTTTTTTTTCATTATTTTTCCTGTGTAACAAATCTTTCGGAGAATCATATATAATTTTTTCGAAACAAAATAAAAAAATCGCGCTTTTAAGGGTTAAGTTAAAAAAAAAAAATGGTTTTCGCCTACATTCTGTAAGTCGGGAAACCACAGTTGGATGTGCTAGTAATATTAAAAGCTCAATTAATACAAACGGAACCCGCATATTCAATGAGAGAAAAAAAAGTTTTTGTTTTCAAAGAGAGTTTGTCAGTTGAGAAAAAAAAATATTACCACAGAGAATTTATTATCAGTCTGTTCTATTACTAGAAAATGAATCAGTTATCTGACAAAATTATTAATTGCTGTTTGTTAATTTTCGCTTTTAATAATCTAACTCTAAAAATTAATTTTAGCTGAGATAACGTCATATCAATTATTTAATATAATAAATATCGTATTTTAAAGTCAATTAGATATAAGTTAAAAGACATCGCAGATTTATTTAAAATTTTGGAAAAATTTTAATAAAACCATTATTTTAATCAAAATGCTTGTGTAAAAGTTAATAGCATACTGGAAGAACCTTTTATTTCTTCTTTTAAACTTAATCAGATTATATCATTAGTTTTTACCTACCCAAATTACTAAATATTTTATATTGTAAGTTCCATATACACTGTTATATTGAGTAGTTAATTCTATTTGAATTTCCTTAACTGTCAAAACTGCAAAAGTTTTATTTGTATGATAATTTTATGTGTGCTTTTGCTTTTTTTTTAAGTACAATTTATTTTAACTGTTGAAGGATGATTTTTTATTTAATCTGTAATTATGAAATATCGCTTTAATTTGATTACTAAGTTTGAGAATGATTATTTAATCATTATTGATTGTTAATTGATTATCTAATAATTATGTTTCTGTCAGATAAAAAAAAAATAATAATAACGTTGTAAGAGGATTGAAATATCAATCTTCTATTTAGCAGGTATTCAACTCGAATAAAATTCTGTTAGTATACAGAGAATTTCATCTTCTTTGCTACTATTATTATGCTTTTGTTATTAGTGATATTCAAGCAATTAAAATTGTGTGTACCCCTTTTGTATAAAATTTGTGTAGATTTTTTCTTTTTTTCCCCTTGATTTATAACATATTTTGATTTATGAAAGATAAATTTTAAATAAGCGTATCTGTGTGAATTTTCCTTAAAGGTCTCACTAACGAAATATCTATTTTTGGAAGAGTAACTTTAGATTTATTTAATCCGTGGCGAACAAACCCCAAGCAATAAATATCAATTCTATTTTCGTGCATCTTTGCGACTATCTAGAAAAGAAACATTCCTCCTACTTTTATTGCCCTGTTGCCTGCCATAAAGTGTTTGGTGTAATTTTGCAGTTGCATTAAGATATTGGATAACTCATTTTATGCTACTTCTTGCATCTTGTATGTATGTATGTATATATATATATATATATATATATATATATATATATATATATATATATACAGTCGAACCCCGTTAATACGCGTATCAAGGGACCTATCAAAATGCGCGTATTAACCGAAGTTTGCTAATTTCGACCAGTAGTGCATATAATAACAACCTATACGGATAAAACACACCTTTATGACAGTTTTTAGCGTTTTTAAGACATAAAGTGACATTTTATTGGTTTTTATCACTATGCGTTTATTAATCAGGAACATTCGATATCTGGAAATTCAAATAACAGTTATTGTCTTGAGTAAAAATTCTATGTCTTTTCAAAATTACGTTTATTATATACGTCACTTAAAACTGAACAAAACGAACATAAAAATTTTGCTAACCCAGATGTAAACTAAAACTAATGTTAATAAAATAAAAATCCTTGTTAGCTGTACAGAACAAATAGAGAACAGCGTCGATAATACTAAAATATCGATATAAAAAACCAAAAGTTAAAAGTTAATAAAGTCAATAATGACAAAAATTTCTTTTTGACATGCGGCTGCGCCATCAGTATGATGTTTTCAACCCTATAAAGAAAGGGCATGTTTACAAACAAACACTTCCGTCAACCAATATACCACTACACTTTTTGTCATAGCGATCATTGCAGGAATCGTCTTGGCGACGTAGGCCAATCGTATCATAGACCTGTTAAACGTAGACCAATCAAATTTCCAGAGCTCATGTGTACAGTAGGAGTCATAAGGAGCGGACAGTTTTTTCTTGCTGTTCCACAGTAGTTCGACCAACAGTGACGTCAGCTGCCCTTTCCTTATTCAGCTGATGGCCCTACTCGTCGAGGGCCCTTCTATCAATGACGATATTTTATGACGAAAACTTTATGAGAAAACTGAACGCCTCCGTAACTGTGAAGGATGGAAATCGGGCAGGGGGCACAGGTTCATTCTCTTCTTTCTCCTCATGCGGTTTACCAGTCGCAATTGATGTCACTCAGACTTCGGAGCTCGGAGGTTACTAGATCTTTGTCGATATTAATGAATGTGTCTAAATCAAGAAAATCTTCCCTTATAGTTTCTTGTTCACCAAGCCAATGTTCTCCAACATCAGGGTGCGAGGTCGGCTCTTTACAAATGATGTCCTCACTACTTACAAAACCCCCATTTCTGAAACAATTTCCAATCGTCGTTGGTGTGACACTCTCCTATGATACAGTAAGCATGTGAACGTCGAGGATTTTAATAGCATGACACTTTTAGCAGTAACGGTTGCTGCCTTGTTCCATTTGGTGAAGGTATCTTGTTACTACGCGAGTCTTTTAATTTTCCTTGGAGCTGTTAATGATTCCGTGGTTCATTGGGTGAGTGACACTGTTCGAATTTGAGGGAAAAATTCAATTTGGGCATTCCTCAGGCCGTCGTTATTTTCCGGATGCGCAGGGCAGTTGTCCACAAGCAATAACACTTGCCGTGATTCTTTTCCCATACGCCGGTCAAAATTACGAACCTGTGTTAAAAAAGGGTGCCCGTCGTCGAAGCTCTGCGCTGACTTTCGTACAGGGAAGGAAGATTTTTGACGTTTTTAAAGCATCGTAGGTTGCTGGTTTCCCTATGACTAGAAGCTTTAACTGGTCTGATCCATCAGATTTGGTATCGAGAAGAAGAGTAAGACGCTCTTTGCTTAATTTACACCTAGGACATGTTTCTCCTTTTATAGCCGTTGTTTTGTTCGATGTCATTTTGTAAAAATGCCCAAATGTATCCAGGTTGTAAATATCACGGTTTAAGTAGTTTTTACAAACTACGGAAGCACATATGTTTTCCATCAATCGAAATCTTCATTGTTGACAGCTGCTGATTCATCACACACTTTCTTGAATTTTATTCCGTGGCGAGCTTTAAATCGATGTAGTCATTCATTTGAGGCATTAAAATCTTACAATCCCATTTTTCCTCTACGGACTTCGTTTCCTCGCCTGAACAGTCCCTTTTAGGCTATCAAGGGGTCAGCTAGGTGGGGAGGCCTACCAAATGGCTTAAGCACTCACAAGCCCCACCCACTTTTAGGCTATCAAATGAAAACAAATCCCATTTTGGCTGTAACATCAGAAGCTTTTTCTAGGATTAACATGCAGCTTATTGGGGTATTCGTAGATCGCGCCGTGAAAAAACGACTCTTGGAGGGCCTTCTCCATGTCCTCAAACTTGGTGATTTTAATTTCTTGTTCTTTGTTTCCTCAATAACAGCTTGTTTAACGATGACATTCCTAATCTTCAACAAAGTCTTTAAAGTTGATTCCGTATGCCTTTTTCTTTCGAGAAAGCCGATTTATTCAGGATAGCTTGGACATTGTACTGGTTTATAATTTGTAACTTCTCAGTGACAGAGAGAGACTTTTTTTTTAAATATGTTTTGCTCCTTTTGCCATCGTAAAAACAAGATTAAACTTTTAAAAGCACACGTGGATATCGTAGATCAGATTCTACCGGAAGCGACAAACAATCCTCTTCCTTTCTAATCACAGCACTGACCAAACAGCGAATCGGCACTGCTCTAAGTTAGCATGGGGGTCACATCGTTAGCAGTATAATTTTCTCTTCTCTCTTTCTGGCCTGTTTGACTATAAATAGTAATCAGCGCCAAGAAAGATTTCTCCTTTAAGAAAGAAGTTCAAAACTGAGAATTTTAGTAAAGCTATTCATGGAAGTAATAAATTTAGACAGAAAAAAGCATTCCTAGTTTAAAGAATTGTCGTATGTAATGCTTGGGGCATTATTCCTTCTAAAATCGCTTCGGTTTCAAACCAAGTTCATTCGCGTATTAAACGTAGGTTTTTATTGCCAAGGGACTGATAAAATTTCGCATCTTAAGCGGGTTCGCGTATTAAGAGGGTTTATTTTAATGCAAAAGATAGGCGTTGTTCAAGCAACCGAAGAAAATTCGCGTATTAAGCAGGGCGCGTATTAACGGGGTTCGACTGTATATATAACCATTATATAATTACAATTCATCATCTATTTCCAATTACTAAAAAATTAATAGATTTAGCTTCAGTAGATACTAGTAGAACTGACATTATGCCAGTTCTAGTAGAACTGACACAAATGTCAGTAGAACTGACATTATGCAAAATAAAGATGGAACCTATAAGTGTGTATTCCGATCCAAACTGCTTATTTTTTGATTCATTTTAAAATTCATTTTTGCTCTCAAACGCACCAAATTTGGAAATTCTCTTATTTAGAAACTATATAATGTGCGGTGCTTCTTAATTTTTTGATAAATGCAGAAAATACTGTAAAAAAACGCTGTCAAATTTGGCGTTTTGAACCGAATTTTCCGAAGCGGGCGATCTGGGAATGAAAAAAATGGTCATACTGAGAAAATAATTGTTTAAAAATCAAATTCTAATTAATTGAGCTGAAAATGAAATCACACGGCATGTTAAACATGTCTTCAGAAATCACCCCAGCAAGTTTCATGTTTTTACTTTTAAAAATGAGTCGGAAAATTTCGAACTGTTGAGGGTGGAAAAATATTTTTTCGAATACACCCTTAACTTGTAATACAAAATCAAGCACAATACTACTAATTCACTAGCATATTTTATGATACACCTATTAAAGACAAATGATACAAATAACCAGCGAAATATTGCTGAACATTAAAAAACGTATAATAAACAAATAATAGAGCAATTAAATGAATGTAGCAGGAAGCTTATATAGCATTTCACTTCTTAAAGGGTACATGAAATACAAATATAAGCAAAAACATAGTCGATTTCTGTAACAGAATCCAGCAATAAGCTAAAAATTGAATTCCATTATGTACCCGATCGACTATATACCAAAAAGTATAAATTTACCATGCCATATAAACTGAATTAAATAAATCATTAATCAATGCAAGATCCGTAATAATGAACAATATGAAAAAAATTTTGTAACATTTAAATTTAAGACATGCCCAGCAATAGAATTGCTATAACCATATGACAATCACAAACAAGTATCCCATTTTAGCGCAGCAAAAATCCCGCTTAATTAAATGGTACAGTTAAAAACGAATCCTTACGGTTTCAAATCATCACAGCTTGCAGATAATATTACACACACACACACACATATATATTAAGAAATGAAAATATTATTAGAAAAATATAATTTAAATAAATGCCTTTTTTCTTATTTACATGCATAATTACAATTGTCTGCATTATGTGCACACATAAGGGGGGGGGGGGAATTTTCATATATTTTTCAATTTAGATTAAACGAATTACCCAGCGAAAAAAATATTTCGTTTTAATTATTATTAAATTTCCATTAGATATTGAAAATTATTATCTTTTTATTGTGTTTTTTCTTCGATTGTTCTTATAATTTCTTTTCGTGTAAAATTTATGTTGATTTACAAATGATAAATGCACCAAAATCAATCTATGTTTGGAATATTAACTTTGGATGTATTTAATCTTCTATATAGATAAGCCGCAAGAGGAAATAAATATATATTCAATTTTCTTATTTGCTCAAGTAACAGAAAGAAACGAAATATGCCCCTCCCCCCCCCCCTCCCTACCTTGTTGTTTGTCTTAAAGCATAATTTTTCTGTTACATCTAGTTTTATGCTGCTTCTTACATTCTGTAACTTTTCTTTTTTATTTATTTATTTATAAATGAAATGGAAGGATTCGTAGAAGAAAATTGTCTAAAGAAATGCAAGATTCCAACCAATCATAATTTTACCAGCATAGAAAATAAGTATTTTTTATTTTCCAATTAAGCTTTAATTACGTACAAAAAGAGGAATGCATAAATTGTTTGGTTTCGTTCTCATTCGGTTTTTCTGTAAAATCTAATTAGTCATGATCATTTATTTCTTTTGGTCCGGGACACGAAATAATTACGTGCAAAATATAATTAAGGCAAGCAGAAATGTTTTTAAAAACCCTTCAAAACACAACTATTGTAAAAGAAACCTAGCATTAAGAAGAAAAAAATGCTTCTGTTTCACGAGCAAAGACTTCACCTGCTATTGTTACAAAGAAAAAAAAATATATGAAAAAGGCATTAATTGTTGTCTATTAATTGTTTTAGTAGTCAAATTTTAAAACTTTAAATCGCTAAAAATGGTCCGTAACTTAACATTATACAACAACATATTTCTTTATTATTGTTATTATATAAAAGTTTAAAAGTCTCGATTTCTCTTAATATAATTTTTAAAAAATCAGTGCCATCCAATAAAATTTCTAAATTTAAATTAAAAAATATATTACACTGGTTGGCAAAATGAAATATAAATAAAATAGTTCTGCTGCCAAAAGAAATATGTAAACTAATAACTAAAACTAATATACCTAAATTTCAATATGGAATCGAACTGCACCATTACCTACCGTTTTTATGAGAGGGAGTTTAACAATATTAAAAGATATTGTATCGATTGGGCGACTGACATTTTTATTTTCAAAGTTGAATAGAAATGAAAGCATGAAAAAAAAATTCCTTTATCTTAGTCAACAAATGAATAAAGTCTGCCATGAAGAACCATTTTGTTGACTTTTTCTTTCTTGCGTATCAATTTTGGTATATCGATTTTCCCGTATAAGTGTCCAACTGTTATCTAGTAATGTTTTTATAAATTTTGCTGCTGTAGCTCCTGTAATGTTTTATATGTTTTTATTCACATATTTTGTATTATTATTACTATATATAGCATTATTTATGCATTTGCGGTTAATACTTTAGTGAGAGATAAACTATTCAATTTATAAGAACCCCTCCCACGACCGGTACAGGGGCTCGGTTTCTTCAAGTGGCTGTCACGGGTCCTGCTTTTTTGTAAAATCAAACTCAAATACCGCCACCGCCCCGACTTTTTTTTGTAAAACTTTCAAATTAAAATAACTAACAAGTAGGAAAATTAAAAAGTATGATCTTGAGTCACATAATTTGCGTATATGATTTATTTTACGCGACAATAGGAAAGAGTATTTTAAAAAAACTTTCTACTTACTACAGTCAAACCTCGTTATCCCAACACTCTAATGGCCAGGAAAAAGTGTCGTCATAAAAGCGGAATGTTGGTGAAAAACATTTTTATAAGAAGCTGTATTTTTAATTAATTTAAGTCAATTTTAAATTCATAACTGTTCTTGCAGTTTTAAGCAATAAAACATTATTATTAAACAAAATAAACACAAAAACAAAATTTAAAAGAATAAAAATCAAATTAATGATGACTGGTTTTTTTTTTATTTATTGTTACATGAAATATTGATTAATTAAGGTTTGCTTATCCTTAGATGCGCTTCCTACAATTATTTTTTCATTATTATGCAATAAATTGTAATTAATATTCGCTGTTTCAGAAATGGATGTTAGATAATTTCTGATCATTTCAATGCAATGCAATGCTCAGCTTTTAGTCGGATGAAAAACGCCGTGTAGCCCCAAGAAAACCTGACTAGAACAAAATGACTGCGAGTAGACTGGTATGTCTATCTAGAGCTTAAGTGGTTCATTCATAGTATGTGGGTTTATTTATTTAGATAAAGGATTGAAGTATAATCTCTCATTTATCTCAATGGGTAATTTAGACACTTTTTTGAAAAGTTTGGCTAAAACATTTCTTACCACTTAATTGCCGTGCTTATAAGATGGATTATAAAAAATGGACAATTTTCCTATACCGTCGGGACATCCGGAGTTGAAAATTATTCAACGACGTAAAATCCGGAGTTTATTTACATTAAAATCATATACAGAAAATCGCGACTTTGAAAAATTGACGTGATAAGCGGAGTGACGTGAAAACCGCGTCTCCGGAAAACGAGGTCTGACTGTATATAATAATTTATCATCAGTGCAGAATTTATAGAGTAATGATGAAGATGGCTAACGCCGGTACACGGTGGCAGCGAAACTTTTGACCGTGGATGCAGTTTTTACATATTTTATTAATATATTGATATTTAAATTCGTATTCCACAAGTTTATTTACGAATACCATATTTAAGGATTCGCATTCGAAACACTACCGGGGACTGCAGACTCTATATCTGCGGCTTTACGGTCCAAAACAAACGGCACGCGTCAGAGTAATTTGATTGCCTTTATTTTGATTTAATCGCGTGAGAATCTATAAGAATCAACTATTATTTTTACAGGGAGGATTTTGATGCGAAATAATATTATTATTAAAACTTCAGGCGTTGAAGAGTGGTGGAATTTGACTTTTGAATGAACAAATCTGTTTGTTACAATTGCAAGCTAGCTAAATTAATTTTTAATAACTTTTATAAATAAATTAACGAAAATTAAGAATTAGATGAACGTTTTTTGGAGTTTTTTAAGATAAATCTCAGAGCAGTAACATCTTTCTGTAAATCATTTATTACTGACAATATTAATTATCTACAATAATATCTGACAATATTAATTATCTACCAGCGAGAAGAAAAATGCTGAAGTATCATTCCAATTATTTCCCGCAGGCGAGGGAATTTTGAGAACAAACGTACCTGAAGATAATCAGCAGTATTTAGATTCTTAGTTCTTTCGTATTTAAAAAATTCAATGTCACGTCCATCTTCCAGTATGACTTTTCTAGAGGTTCTTCTTTCTTTTTTTGGCATGTGAGCTGAGCATGTCAGATTTGAGAAAGCTTTGGAGCGATGCAATTCTTTGAAGAGTTTTTACCTTTTGGAGACGTGATGGCAGTTACGCAGCCATGAGTAGTCAAGAATCAGTATTGATTTTCTTCATTTATAAAAGAGAAAAAACACTCCGTGAATACAATTTTCGAAAAATTCGAGAACTTTTCGGATTTAGTCGTTAATATACTGCTGAAAATAAACTTAACTGCCATTAGTAAAAATTCGTGCCACAAAAAATTAAAGCTAGTGACAACCTATTATATCTATGACGCATTTAGAAAGACGTTGCCAGTTAAGTGGAAAGATAAGATTTGAACTTTGCTTCAACAATTTTATTCGCTACAATAGCAAATTAAATCTTTGTCTCCCTCTCTCGCTATATATATTTCTGCAACTACTTGGCAGGAAAATCAGTGTTTTTTATGCACTGGCGAAGAACTGTATTTGAGTATTTGAACAAATGCGAAATAGACTGTTACTGTGTTGCTTTTAATTGGTTTATTACGGCATGTAATAAAATTTAATCTATCAAATATGAAAATGAGTCGCCTTCGTCAATATATTTTTGGAAATGCTAGAAAAGAGCTTTAAATATGAAAACTTCTGAACAATATCAAGAAAAGAGAGAAAAGAGAAAACAATCGGATAGAGAACGGAGTCTAAGAGAAAGATATCGTCAGTGTGAGTACATTTTTGAAAGTGTTAGGGAGCTTTAAATATGAAAATTTCTGAACAATATCAAGGAGGAAGGAGAGCAAAGAGAAAACAGTACGATAGAGAGCTTCTTCTAAGAGAAAGATAAATCTTAATCCGAATGTATGCTAAAGGTGAGGAAACTGGTCAAACGTTGGCGAAACAGACTGTTACTGTGTTGATTTTGATCGCTTTAATTGCTGAATGTAATAAAATTCACTCTACAAAAATTGAAAATTGATCGTCAGTGTGAGTGCATTTTTGGAAGTGATAGAAAGGAGTTTTAAATATAAAAACTTCTGAAAAATATCAAGGAAGGGGAGCAAAGAGAAAACAGTACGCTAGAGAGCTGCGTCTAAGAGAAAAATAAATCTTAATCCGATTGTATGCTAAAGGTGAGAAAAGTGATCAAACGTTGGTGAAATAGACTGTTACTGTGTTGATTTTGATCGGTTTAATTGCTGCATGTAATAAAATTTACCCTACAAAATTTAAAAATGGATCGTCAGTGTGAATACATTTTTGGAAATGCTAGAAAAGAGCTTTAAATAGGAAAACTTCTGAACAATATCCAGCAAGGAGGGCAAAGAGAAAACAATCGGATAGAGAATAGTTTCTGAGAGAAAGATAAATTTTCATCCGATTGTATGCTAAAGATGAGAAAAGTGATCAAACGTTGGCGAGGCAGGCTGTTACTGTGCTGATTTTGATAGGTTTATTGCTGCATGTAGTGAAATTTAATCTATGAAATTTGAAAATGGATCATCGGTGTACGTAAATTTTCAGAAGTGCTGGAAAATGGCTTTCAATTATGAAAACTTCTGAACAATATCAAGGAAAGAAAGCAAAGCGAAAACAGTCCGATAGAGTGCGTCTATGATAAAGATAAATTTTAATCCGATTGTACGCTAAAGGGGGGGGGGGGGTCATAAGTTGGCGATATTGACAGCTATTTATGATTTAAAGGACTAAAGTTCCATATGTGGGTATTTCGCCAAGCTTAACATCAAACAATAGCAATGCTGCAACAATGTATCTGTAGTTTCATACGTAGCAAGAATATCACAGCAGTTATTTATCAAGAAAGTTTGCATATTTAGAAAATGTTTTGGAAAATATTTAAATTCACCAAATCAGTTAATGTTACAAAATAAATTACACAAAAATGATCAGTAGTATTAACTTTTTGTATCTAGAGAGCATAAAAAAACTTAAGTCTCATTGTAATTATTTCTCGGAGGTGATAGAATTTTTTAGAACAGTTTATCTGATGGTAATCAACAGGACTGGGTCTAAACCGAGCTTGTAAGCTTTTTAAGGTTTTTAGGTATTAACGCTTACAAGATAAACTGCATTAAAAAGAAACAGAATGACCATATTAGATAGCTGATAGAATGTTTTGTATTACATTTTAAAGTAATATTACATATTTTAAAAGATTTCATATAATAAAATTTGTTTTGAATTGACATACAGTTGGTTATATTCAGTTAACTAGAATGTACTAAATTTACAATTTTGACAATTACTGCGTGCAGGTTCATAATCAATAAAATTTGGATTCTTAATTCTTTTTGATTTTTTAAATTCTTTATTCACCCATCTTTGCGTGTAACTGCGCCATGTAAGCTAATTATGTCAAAATTAAGAAAGCTTTGAATCAATCTGCACATTTTGAACATTTTTTTTTAATTGTACTTCTTAGAGAAGTAATGGGGGTTACTGCAGCAATAGGAAATCGGTATTTTAATTTTCTGTATTTAGAAAGGGAAAAAAAACTTCCATCAATAGAATTTTTTTTTAAATCGCAATTACGGATTATATTTCAAGTCTAGTTATTAATATACTACAAAAAAAATTGCTTATTTATAGTTAGTAAACATTTGTACCGTATAAAATTAAAGATGACACTTATTATATCTGCGAGACATTTAGTAAGACATTGATGTTTAAGGGGAATAAAATAGGATTCAACTGTGCTTCAACCTTTCTGTCAACTACAATATCAAATTATAATAAGTTAGAGCTATTTTATATTTATCATTCAATGAAGATCAAGGAATTGGATAAACATTTGAAAAACGTATGAACAAAATGAACATTTGAAGATTATATAATTATTATTATGGATCTCGGAGACATGGTGGGTGTAAATGAAGCAATTGAGAATCTGAGATCAGTATTAATTTTCTTCGTTTAGAGAGGAGGGAAGTTCTCGAATCCCATTCTAATTATTTCATGGAGATGAGGGAATTTTGAGAACAACTTATCTGAAAATCAGCAGCATTTAGATTCTTAATTCTTTCTAATTTCTCAAGTTCTTTGTCCCACACGTCTTTGCATATGATTGTTCTAATTTTTCTTTTTTCTTTCAAATTTGGCATGTAAGATAAAGCATGTCAAAATTAAGAAAGCCTTTTAAAAGCGATGTTATCCGTTTGTCTTTTTTGCTTATCCTTGCTTTTTTCTTTTCACTTTGTAAGGATATCCTCATTAAAATAATAAAAGAAACATCTTAAAGACACCATAAAAAGGTTTAGAAGCTCTATAGCTGTTTTAAGAAAAAAAGAACTGTCTCTTTCCTCTTAAGCGCGAAGTACAAATACAGTTCCCCAAAGAAATCCTAAATATTATTCTAGCTTACCTATAATCTGAATTTTGTCACGTATCAATGAAATCTTAAGGAGTTACTTCAGTCACGCGAATACACTCCCACACTCCCAATAAATCCGACGAGAGCTCTCTTTTAAAATATCTCGCTTGCATTTCAACATTTTAAAGTATTTTCTTTTGAATTGGATAGCTGAGATCAATCTCTACAAAGGCCGTTTTTTTTACTTTTTCGAGTTGAGGGGTTTGGTTGTAGAGGCTTTGTCGAGTTTTTGGTTGTAGGGTTTTTTTTTCCTTATGAGGATACTTTCACTTTCGATACCGGTTTTGCACGTGAAAGTGTCCTAAAAAATCTGAAACCAAAAACGAGAATGTAAAAAGGGAGTATAAATCGACATCAGCTATCTAATGTAAAAAAAATATCTTAAAATATTGAAATGCAAATGAGATATTTTAGAAGAACGCTTCCATAGGATTAATATTAGCATGCATGTGGGGCATTCTCACAATCTTTTGACTTTTATGTCCCTGAATAATATTTTTTATTTTAGTACATATTCTTGTGTTTTTTTTTTTTCATATAGTGAGGAACATCCTATTGCATGATTACATAATAATATTAACGAGATAAATAAGTTTTGGACGATGTTGGGGGTCCAAATACCAAGAAAACTCTTATACCGTCCCGTGTCCCTCATGCTGATTTTTAAGTTTGGAGCTGTCTGTATAAAATTGTTTCAATAAAAGTAATTCGATGTAATTTTTTTCCGAAATTGGGACAACTTTTTTTATATAAATATGTAGCAAAAAATTAACCTGCACACATTTTTACGGTTGATATTATTTTTTTAACTCTGTCCCTGGGTTTTAATTCCTTACCATCCCTCTTGCTAAACTTATACAGAAAATCACTTCAGATGCAGCCACAGATTTTTTTTTTCAAGTTTTTTCTCATACAAAAGTATGCTAGAAAAAAAAAATGTCTAAAATTCTTTGAGGGAAATTTACTGCAGAATTTAAATTAGCATTTAAATATCAATTTCAAGCATCGTGGCTTTATTGGTAGTCTTACCGTGCCCAAGGTTTATTCCTGCGCTTTTCGAGGTAAATTATTTTTTTTTTATTTAATCCAATGTAAGTAACTGTTTCTAAAAATCAATGAACATTGCGGCTATCACTTAGTCTTAACACGACTTTCCTAAAAATAGTGGTAATTTTCTTTACTGTCCCATCCTTACAAACCTTTTTTTTTTTCCATTACCGTCCCCTTTTTTCCTATACCATCCCCCTTTTGTTTCCTTCCGTCCCTTCTTTAACACCCCTTTAAGGCAATGTTATACCAAAATTTTGTACTAAAAATACTACATTGTTATTATTTCTTATTTGAATGTCCTGCGGGTACTATGCAAATTCATTATAAGTAAAAAATTTAGAAGAAAATAAAAAGTTATAGTGATAAAATGGTAAGGAAAATTAAACTCGTAAGTTTAACTTAAACTTCAGTTAAATAAAAAAAATTTCACTGATGACCATTTTTTTCTTTATTTTGAATCATTAAAGCATTCGTCTATCAGATTAAAATGTTATTTTAGCAAGTTTAATTTCACCAGATTTTTATTCCCGAAAGTCAAAAGATTGTGAGAATGCCCCATGTGTCTTCGCATGAGTGAAGTAGCCCTATATTTTTTAAAGCATTTTTCCTTATATACTGTCTAAATGCGTGCAACACGTTATCGGTCTACAAGGGAAATGGTAGAGCTAAAAGTATGGATTATATCGGAGTTTTCAATTTCGGAACTAAACTTAAATTGATTTTCAATTATAGAACTAAACCATAAAAACATTTATATATATATGTAGCATTTTGCTACCGACTTTCAGATATTTAGGCGACACCAGTACACCTCGACATAAAATGTAGTAGAGCAATCAAAACCATCCATCCGTTATATTGAAAATACCGGATTGCAGTCAGTGTGGCGAGAAAGACAGTCTCGAAACACATTGATAATTTCCCTTACGTAATGAATATAGAGAGTCATCGTCACTTTTTAAACTGGTTTTATTGACAAAAACATAGTAAAACACTTCCAGTAGTTATTCCATCCACTCACAAAAATCGATCATCACTTCATAAGACTTTAGATGTTATAAGAATAGGATCTACACATTCGAACGTTCACTCCAAGCGACGCAGCTTAATTAGACAACTAGAAAAACGTAAAATCTTCTCTCCATCGCCGATGTAACGATATTTGTACCCCGAAAAACAACGCGCGGACGGTTACAGAACAGTAAAAGACCAATCTAGAAGAGAGGTGGGGGGAGGATGGGACATAGAACAAATTACGATTCGATGGGAAAGGATGACGTCGATAAAGAACTCTTTATACGGCGTCAGAATAAAAGCGCAAATAGCGCTGGCGGACGCGTGGAATTGTGGGTATAACACGAAAGAATAAATGATATTAAAACATTCGAAAGAAAGAGAATTTAGTTTTAGAATAAAATGAAAAAGTAATTTAATGGGTTTTATAAGATTAGGCGAATGGATTAAGGTTTTTTTAGAATAATAAAAGAATACGCAACTTTAAATGCATGAAATAAAAGACAAAAGATATTAAGATATTATTAAAGATAGGTAAAAAAGGAAAAATATTAAGAATTTGGAATAGTTTTACTAAGAAAAAGAGGCGAAAATTTTTATTATTACATATATATATATTTTAATTCATTTTATATTATTTCAATCATTTAAAAGATAAATTAAAACACAAGGCACTGACAATGGTACGATACAATTTTATTTCCACAGCAGTAAAATTGCTGAACTATCGTTTATTATTTACTACCTCGAAGTTTCGTTTACTTCCAAAATTGTACTTTTAAGGGTGTATTTCGATTCAAACTGCTTATTTTCCGATTTATTTTTAAATTCATTTTGGCTCTCAAACGCATCAAACTGGCAAATTCTCTTATTTAGAAACTATATAATGTGCCGTGTTTCTCGATTTTTTGATAAATGCAGAAAATATTGCAAAAAATACTGTCAAACTTGGCGTTTTGAACCGAATTTTCTGAAGTGGGAGATCTGGAAATGAAAAAAAAAAAAGATCATACTGAGAAAATAATTGTTTAGAAATCAAATTCTAATTAATTGAGCGAAAAATGAAACCACACGGCCTCTTATACATCTCTTCAAAAATCACCTCAACAAGTTTCATGTTTTTACTTTTAAAAATGAGTCTGAAAATGTCTCAGAAAATTTCGAGCTGTTGAGGGCGGAAAAATATTTTTTCGAATACACCCTTAAACAAGCAGTTGGTAAAGGGCTATTTGCACTCTTTACTTAAAAACAGCCCGAAAGCAATGATATTTCGATATATACAATAATATTATTAACATAAAAAAAAAGATAGTCGATTTGACTAGAATTCAAAAAATACTCCCAAGTATGCACTCGAAGATGATGAACATGAATTTTGCGAATATTTCACCAAATGAAATGATTGGTTCAAAGTAACTCAAATGTATGATTTCTACTATAAATAAAATATTTATAAAACAAAATAATACATCAACAGCCAGTTAAAATTTAAAAATAAAACCCAAAAATACAACGTTTATCGTTTATCTAAGTAACATGGTGTGTGGATTTTTATGTTTTCGAATTTTAAGAAACGCATTATTCATAAATCGACAGAAAACCATTTAGAATCTCGGAAACCTGTAGAACGGGAATAGAACAAGATACCCTTGTTGATACTTACAAAAATTATCATAAAAATTGAGGTATAGAATCATAGTCAACAATAAATGGTATCAAATGAAACATTCAAAACATAAAACTTTTTTTTTATATATAAAATTTGACTTCATTTAAAGTACAGTAAAATCATTTAAAGTACGTACCTAGTGTATTTTGTGATTAGCTTAAAGTTAAAATTTTGAGCTTTTTTTTAAACACCAAATGAAATTTAAATTATTTAAAGTTTTGTTCAGTATGTAACATAACACATAGTTCATAAAAAACTCAGTAAGGCTGCAAATATATTTTTGTCTTTTAATGTGTTTTTAATATTTTTTCTGTAAAAAATTTAGTTTTTAAAATTAATAATACTTTTTCCATGAAAATTGCGAGTGTGTTTTAAGATATACCAATATCTTAAAATTTGCAATAAAGATTCCTACTTTCTAATTTATTTTAAATAAAAGCAAATATTATATTAAGTTTGTTAAAATTCTGTTTAAAGATCAGGATTTTTTTTTTTTTTTTTTGGGGGGGGGGGAATTTATGTCCATAAAACTTAATCTTTTTTCGATTTTTTAGTACAATACCCATTACCTAAAAACAGGTACATAAGAATACCAGTAGGGAAGACCAAGCTATGCTCGGTTAAAATTAGCTTTGTATCCAACTCGATATAACAATAATTCCTCGCCGTATTATTGCTATAAATAATTTTATTTTATAACATTATTATTTACAGAAACAATCAATATTAATACTATGAACATATTTCTAAATTTTATCATAATCGTCCTATATATAATCAATCATAATCGCAAGATTCACTGTCCAACTTCACAGACTTTAGGCTTTGACCTAAGAACACTCCGTTATATAAGTGTGGGATTAATTACGAGAAACTTCTATGTACCATGATTGGTTGGATTCTGTTTTAAAGAACATTCTATGCACTCTGATTGGTTGAATCATGTATCTCGGCTCCTATTGGGAATTCTTAGAAGATTCCTTCAGATTCTGAAAGCCAATATTTTCGCAAAATGTTGCCTTAATATCGCCAAATTTGTCGACATTCTTTCGTTCAGCGCAAAGCATGTGTTTTGGCATTGATAATCTTGAAAGTCAATTTTCCCGCACAAATTTCGCCAAATATCGTCAAATTTGGCAGAATGTTGCTAATTTTGCGACTTCGTTTACTGACAACTGTTCAACAATTTAATAGCCGTTTAAACCTTCAATCCCATTGAAAATGCATTTACCTGTAGTGACCCCAAAAAGAGCCACCAATAGAATTTTCTCGGACATGAGACCTAGACAAATGGTCTTCTCGTACCCCAAAATGGTAGGATACAAAATTTAGTCAAAATCGTTACAGCCGTTTTTTAGATAAAATTTACATACACAAGATTTGCTCGTATTGTAATATATGATTATGATACATTCGATTCATTCTTGACTAAAGTTAGAAATGCTGTGTTTATATTGTGTCTATAGAAATAAACTGTATTTCTTAAAAATATGTCGCCGACATATTGAAATGCAAGTCATAATTCAACAGTCACGTAGAAATTTACTTTAATTAACTATTTTAATGAGTTTCCTTCATCTCATCTGCTCTTCCTTGCAACGTAAGAAAATGAAGTGCTGTCGAAGTTCATGAGCTGTTTTTAGAAAACGTGAGGATTTACGTGGAACTTGGAGAACGAACGCTCGTTATGCGTGTTTTCAACATGTGCAGATAATTATCAAAATAAAATTTTTCTTTCGTTAATACCTCCTTCCCCCTAGAAAAAAAAAACTGTGTTTAATGTATCTTAATGAAGAAAAGGCGCTCTGTCTGATGACATGCTTGTAAAAAGTGCGCAAACATATAAAAAATTAAACTCGTAATAGGGTGGAAAATACAGACGTAAAATTTCTACGAAATGGGAAGCTGCAAGAATTGTAAGTGTTCTTTTTCACAATTTTTATACTAAGGTCAGAAAATATATGATGACTGCACATTTATCTAAAGTATGAGGTTATGAAATTATTGAATGCATTTATATATATTTCTATTTAGATCAGCCATACTCAACCTTTTTTCTCGCGCGCCGCAAACTCATGTTTACCACGTTAGGCGGGCCGCAACATATACATAGTATATAATACTGCGAAAAAACAGATATTTAAAATAGTAAGTTAACGAAAAATAATATAACAAAGTTAATATAATCCGTAAAATTAAACGTTTGTCGGTATGCAATGTTACGAAAAATTTTAACACCACTATTTCCAAATAATATGTTTCGTTGCTGATTTTTATTGCAAATGATGTAGGAATATGCCACGAAGATTCTTGATTGGAAATAGCGGTGGGAAACGTTTTGCTACCATTCTTTTACGCGACAAACGTTTAACCCTAATGAACATTATCAGTCATGGTAAATATAAAATGATGGAATAATATAAGAATACAGCATTTCCACGTTCTAAAGGGAAAAAAAATAGATTTCCTTTAATAAATCAGTCTTTTGCTCAACACATAAACTCTTTTTTAAATGTTGAAATATATAGCGAAAGTTTAATTTTGAATACTGTTTGATCATCGTTGAAAGTTTTAAAAATGTATACACCACTGCAACATAAATAGGACAACGTGTAAAAAGAACTTTTGACTAAAGAAACGGCATTTACGATGTTTTAGCATAATTTAAAAGTAGTAATTATAAATGACAAGGCAGATTTATATCTTCCCCTGACAATAGATAAAAGAACGGTGAAGGTCTTTAAAATTTTTATGCACATCTCAATTCATTTTATAAATAGGGATTAATAATCATGTGCCTTGGGCCGCAAATAAAAGGTCGCCGGGTCACATGCGGCCCGCGAGTCCCAGGTTCAGTATGGCTGATTTAGATGGTTATTTGCCATGTAGAATTCACAATTTAGAATTTACAAGTATAATTCTGCAATAAACTATATATAAAAATCCCTTCAAAACATGAAAGTACATAATATTTGCTATAAGTGATAAAAATAGATTTAAAAGGCAAAAAATCCCTTTATTTATTCACATTCGACATGTTTCATTGCATCCGATGGTATCATTCTCAAGAATTAAAATGATACAATATTGTCGCAAAAAATTTTAAATTGAAAAACTGGTAAACGAAAATCACGCGAACACAAACATAATGAAATTAACTGCAATATTAAAAATTTATATTTGTGATTGTGAATTATTTTATATTATTGTTTCATTATTCTGTAAAGCATCTGAAGATCCATGGAGGCTGAATCACTGCATATAATCTCACTGCGTAAGATCTCTTTTATTCTCGGATAATGAGTGGCAAATAAAAACTTGATGGATAAATTATTCTACTATTTTTTATTAATTTGTAAACGTTATTTGTTATATAGTCTGGCTAAAGCTGTAGTTTTCTTGTTGTATTTGATGTCTGCTATATGTCCTTTGGTCCTCTTTTTGCATTCCTATATAAAATTGCACTGTTCCATTTTCTTTGGTGAAAGGTATTTCGTATACCCCTGTTAATTGATTTGGCTCTATTGGGTCTATTTTTTTTTTTTTTGCATACTATTTTTTTTTTATTTTACAGATGGTTTTGCAACAATGGAGATATTGTATTTATTGAGTTTATATTTGCTGCATGTAGCACATTGTTTTTTTCTTCTCTATTTTCATTTTATATTTGATAATGTAAAAAATATTGTTCTTAAACACTTAATTCTTTATACGGGATGAAATACAATACTATACTTTCTTTTAATACAGGCAAAATGTACTGGGATAAAAGTTTGATAACCAGCAAATTATCTCATTGCAAGCCTATATAATTCAGTAATAACTGTTTGTTCCATTCAGACATCGCAACTTTTGCGCGTAAGACTGAATGAATTTGAATAGTCCATTCAGGAACTATTTATATACTTTTTTGATCGATGACAACTCTGTTGCTCTCCATCTCCTAATGCTTTTTCCCGGATAAAATATAATAATGTTCCCCCTCGATAACCCTCCAGAGACTATTTCAGGCATGCACGAATTTTTCTATTGTCGTACTAACAAAGTTTCTGATAATGTCATTAAGTTGAGTACGATGACTAAGTTTGGGGATTTTGATGAATTACCCTCATGATTATGACATCCACAGATAAGTTAGGAATGCCGGTATATTGTAGATCTGATTTAATTTCTGAAAATGGCAGGAAAATTAAGTATGTATAGGGTAAAATGTCCTGTTTCGCTATGTTAGGAAGATTAATTACGTAATATTTTAAACGGAGCGAACATAATATTGATAATAAGATGTCGAAATCACCGATCCCTTCCCCCATCCAAGCAAAGAAAAGAACCTGTAAAAAGGATACTCTAGAATGAGAACCTTACAACTAAAGTAGATTTTGACAAATTTTGCTCTCATACAACTTGATCGATGAAGTATAGGATGTTATAAAAGTGTGTATGTATTTTGGCTATAAATAACTTCTTCGTCTTTGATCAGCGCCAGCTGCAATCGAAACATGTAGCTTTTAAATTTTGCATGTTTTTACAGATATAAAATCAATACATTTTGAAACTATCGCGAAATCATTTTCACCTTTATAAGCATAAATTTAGGGGAGCGGGGCACATGTGAACAATTTTTACATTTTTGACTATTTCTCAAAATTATTATGAGCTATTGAAACAAAAATTTATTTATATGAACATTTACAGTTTGTGTGTTCTTTTGGTGAATCTTTTGGATGCATTTATCAAGAATTTCTAACTTATATCATCATTCTAAAAATTGTCTAAATTTATTCACATGTGCCCCGGTGGAGGGATAGTTGTGAACATACCTGGGGCACATCCAAATGTGAACACATGCATAAATAAGACAAAAATATTTTTTTGTGAATAAAAACTAATTAGATTTCTTCTTTCTAGTGTGAATAAATCAATAAACGTTTCAACAAGAAATTATTCGTAAAATTATACTCTAATATACCTACTCCTTTGAGTCAAGCATAGCAAAACTGCGTTACTTTTAAATAAAATATTGAATAATTCTGTTATTGTGTTTTTATTTTTTTCCTAAATGTTATGCACTGTGTATAACAAAATTGTGCATCATGGTTTTAAAAATTGGTAAAATTGTGATAAAAAAAATTGGTGATTAACACAGTACTATTTACCACTTTGTTTGGCCAAGTAAATTTTACTTTCATAAAATAAAATATCTTGCAGATACTTTAATATGGGCTTTAAAAAAAAAAAAGTTTAAAACTGGAAATCATTAAAGAATAAAAAATAAACATATTGGTTTTTACAGAAAGCCACCACTTTTAATTGTTTTCTAACTTCCAGTAAATTAAAACTGTGAAGCAATCCTAAAAACATTGAATTTATAGCTGTGTTTGACAAGGGTAATTAAATTTTAAACTAAAAAAAATTGCATTCACAAACTTAAAAAAATACACTTGTGAACTGTTCACATCTACCCCCATGTGTTCTGTGCACAAGTGCCTCATCTACCAACTTGAACCTAACTTACAAAAAAAAAAAAAAAAAAAAAAGATATTTTTAATTGAAATAAGGAAAAAACAAAACTGTTTGTAGACTTACCTAATTAATACCACTATAGAATGCAATGCTGATATTCTACTTTAAAAAATGTCTTGAATGAATTTTTACTTCAATAACTTTAGAAGATTTTAGGTAGATTTCGTATGAAATATTACCTATTGCAATCTCCCCTATGTTGGAATTTCTGAAAACTTTTTGCAGATGTACACCGATCATGACCCCTAGAACCCGAAACCACCTTCAGTAAAAAACGAAAGAATTTCGGAATTTACGTATATTTTGTGCTTTTGTTGGTTGGATGGTCTTTGAATTTTAATTTTTTTTTTCAAAATATTAAAACCAATATCTAGAATAAAGACTTTTAAAGCTTTTTTTTAAATCAAATGCAAGTATTTTTTATATTTAGATATTTTATTTAAAAAATAAGAGGTAAAAAATTCATAAAGAAGAAGAAAAAAAATAGAAAAATTAAAATCAAGCAGAAAAAATTTCGTTTTGATCTTAAATTGTAGTTTTAATATTTTGAAAAAATAAATAAATAAAATTCAAAGACCATCCAACCAATTAGCACAAAAGATAACATATCTATATTTTGTTTGCTCCCTTATTTTTAAACTTGGGTAATTTGAAGAAAAGAACAATAATTCACACATTCAGAACTATATAATGTAGTTTAATACATATAAGGCGACATATTAATAGATTTTGATAACACATCACTGGGAACAATTATGTCAATACAATAGTTGAAAGGTTTGAATAAACATTTTTTTATGTTACTCACTGAACGAAATATGCATTTTTAGTGGATGGTTAACTTTATTTTAGCACAAATTTTTTTTATAAAAGTTTCAGCAGGCAGAAATTAAAGACGAAGTTAAGTAAATGTTAAACGCTTTTTTAACATTAAATGTGCCAGGAGCAGAGAATTGGCCATTCTTAGAATTTTGCGCATAGTTTGGTCTTTTGTTAAAACTGTTAGATCCATCATTAAGTTCAGTGCCAGATTGATTATTTTTGCTATCAATCTTGTTTTCTTTTTTCTTTTTTCTTTTTTTTTTTAAGTTTGGTCATTGCACCCTTTGCATAAAAATCGTTTGTAAGAAGTGTTGCCAAATTTAGTTGTATTAGTAAAGAAAATGAAAAAGAATGAAGGTGAAATATTGCAATCGATGAAAAACGTAGTGTGTTAGTTTTATGTTTAAAAGACTGATTGAAAACTTTTAATAGTATTGATATAAATTTTGCAGAATTTTATTTTTGTTTTAACCCAGTTTTATTGTTGCATTATTCAATTCATACTATTAGTTCACACTCTCCCTATATTTATTTATTTATTTATATATCTTGTTCAAATTTTCAATCGTTAATTAAATACTTATTATTCATCCTATCAAGTTGAAATAAATTTTTTTAAACTTGTACTGGATGACAATTGATGTTAATACAGTTTTTTCAAATTTTAATTCATTAATTAAATTTTAATTAATTAATTTTAGTTTTACATGGGAGACAAAATGGCGGCCATTGGTTATTGAAGCTTTTAATGCATCTTCATATCTATAAGGGGGGTTACCATAGGGGGGACCCTTGTTCTGCCACCAAATACCGCCAAATTTGGCGACCAAAATGTGTTGCTAAAAGTGACACCAACTTGGCGATATCTCTAATATTTCACCAAATTTCCATAGACTTCCATTGTAAACCTACTTGCTTATAGAAAATCAACAAATTGAGATATTTTAATGCAACAAAAACTAATATTAGCTTAAGGGATTATATTAAATTTTTCTTTGATGACCTAAGTAGGAATTGACTTTAAAAACAAAATTTTTATATTACTTGTTTTATTTCTTTACATTGTTAGATGTTTTTACGATCATTAGAAATATTTTTACAATTGAATATAAATAAAAATGCTCAATAAAAAGGGGTGGGCAGGTCATTCTGTGCTGAGCTTACTTTGAAACTTTCAATGCGTTTGACGTATGTTAAACGATTCAGTTGTTTTAAAAGGCTGTTTTGAAATTATCCCCCCCCCCCCCCACCCTTTTTCTTTTTTCTTATTAAAGTAACTCATTTTTGTATCATTGTGGAATGCAAAAAATTTTCTGCTAAAGTGTTTTTAGATTATTAGGTTTTGTTTAAAACATGCAGAAGCAAATAATAATGTAATATCATTAAAGTTTGTGTTTTTAAATAAAATATTGTACTTTTTAACGTTTGTCGCGATTTGAATATTTAAGTAGATGACTGAAATTGGAAAATGTTTCTTTATTTTATTGGTTCACATGGACATTGAAAGTTTTTATAAGTGAACGCTCGTCAAATGTCACGGGTAAAAAAAAAAATTTAAATTAAATAAATATTAAATTTAAAAAATTAAAAATCCCGACTGCGTAAAAAGCGAACTAATTAATTATTTCTCATCAATGTGAAACCATTTTTTATATTACTTACCTATTTTTTTATTTACTTGTATTGATGACTTTTAAGTTGTGTTTAATTGTTAGTTCCTATCTATAAACACTGCTTTGATGAGGGCTATAGATGTCTATGAAAGTTAAAGAAAAGCTAGATATCCTATCTACACAACTTTCAGGTTGTGTAACATTTAAGCGGAGCTTCTGACTGTAAAAAAGTCAATGAAACATCGTCTTCATTTTGAAAGACCTATCCAATGATATGGCACTCAATAGGGTGCGTAAAAAAAATTTCGTCTTTACCGCCATTTTTAATTTATAAAAACAAAACCTAGCCTATAATCATCGGACGGTTAAGACGAATCGATAGAGACCCCATTCGTTAAAATCCATCCAGCCGTTGGGCTATTTTGAGGGTATAAAGAAATCCACATACCCAGATACGCGTGAAACACATAATCCTTCTTGGCAGTCGGTAAATAGATACCATTAATATAATAAATCTAATTATTAACAATATATTTTATTTTGACGCGCAGTAAAATATCTCACTTAAGACAAAATTAAATGCAGTAGGCAAAATTTTGCAACACTGGAAATCTTGAATTACATTTTCATTATTTTACCCAATAACGTTTCAACATTGGTTGTGTTTTCAGGAAAGATTGTTATTTTGAAAAACTTTTTAAAGAATTTCTGTGAATTATTTTCTGAATTTTAGAATAAAATAGTATGTGCATCCTGTAATTTCACTTTTTATTCTTTATTTTCTTGATGGATTTTACGCTTCAATATTACTCATATTATGAGTTAGATTTCTTTGACACCTTCTCTGAGTTTTCATGCTTGATTACTTCTGCTATTTAAAAAAAAAAGGAAGAAGAAAAAAGAAAAGAAAAAAAAATCAGTCTAAATATTATAGAATAACCAGAAGAACCTTAAATATACTTATTGTAAGCTATAAATTTTCTGCAAATAAGGTCTATCACTGTAATCTAAAATAATAGCGTATGTTTCATCCTTGTAATCATTTTTTTATATACGGGGACTATGGTTTCGTACCATTTCAATAAATATTCGAGGCTTAAATTGATATCCCTATTTCATCAAAGTTTAATTTATTTCTTATTTTCTAATGCTTTAACTACCCCCTTACTTGTACTTGCTCTTGGTATTTTTGATGATATAAAATACTAATTTCAACATCGCATAAGTTTTCCAATAAAGGGGGTTTTAATTTTTTTCATCCTTAAAAATTCACCACTGTAAGGATATTGCATTTTGAATATTTTTGTTTTCAGTATTCTCTATATTTTTGGAAAAAGAAAGTAAAGAAATTAAATAAACTTACGTACGAGTATTATTAAAAAAAAAAAAAAAAAAAAAATGTGAAATTTCTACGAAGAATAGCTTACGAGATTTAAAACTTAAAATTATAATATAATTTTGCTTTCTTTTATTAATCATATGTATTTATAAATCATTTTTTTTAATCATTTGATTTCATTAAGTAATCGAAGCTGAAATTGATATTCGTATTTCATGAAAGTTTAATTTATTTCTTGTTTTTTAATACTTTAACAACAACCCCCTTACTTGGGCTTGCTCTTGGTATTTTTTTATGATATAGAACACTAATTTCAAAATCGCATAAATTATCCAATAAAAGGGGTTTTAATTTTTAATCTTTAAAAATGCACCATTGTATTTTGTTTTCATTATCTTTTGTTTTCAGAATTCTCTCTATTTTTGGAAAAAGAAAAGAAATTAAATTAAACAAACTGACGTACGAGTATTATAAAGCTTAATGCTGGCAGTTTTTTAATTTTTTTGCGAAATTTATCAAAGAATAACTTACCATTGCATTCGAGACTTAAAGCTTACAATTATAATATATTCTTATTTTCTTTTATTAATCATATGTATTTAAAAATCATCTCTTTAATCATTTGATTTCATTAAGTAATCGAAGCTGAAATTGATAATTCATATTTCATGAAAGTTTAATTTATTTCTTGTTTTCTAATACTTTAACAACCACCTTACTTGAACTTGCTCTTGTTATTTGTTTATGATATAAAGCACTAATTTCAACATCGCATAAATTTTCCAGTAAAAATATTTTTAATGTTTTTCATCTTTAACACTAGAACGCCCGGAAGGAGTCGATTCGACTCCGACCATATGAATAAATGTCAATTGGAACCAGAATTTCTTTCACAAAACAAGTTAAATTTTTAAAAAACGCAGATTTACGTTAAATAAATCAGTCAGACAATTTTTAATAAAAATTCTGGTGTAAAACATTTTCATGAAACTTGAGTTCCCGGGCGTTCTAGTGTTAAAAATACACCATTGTATTGTATTTTTAGTATTTTTAGTTTCAGTATTCTCTGTATTGAAAAAAGAAAAGAAAAAAAATGAAATAAACTTACGTACGAGTATTATAAAGTTTAATGCTGGCAATTTTTTAATTTTTTTGCGATATTTTTAGCAAAGAATAGCTTATTATTTCATTTGAGACTTAAAACTTACAATTATAATATAACCTTGTTTTCTTTTATTAATCAACAAAGCATGTATTTGTAACCTGCCAAAATAAATTGTTAAAAATACTTCTTGCTTAAAAAATAAAGAAACAGAGGATGAAATTTTCAAGAGCTTTAAATATACCTATTTGTTGAAGAGTATAAAAGAATAAGAGAAGTTTTTTACAAAAATTAATGCCAGTTCTATGAAGTCTAATGCCAGTTCTATGTTTTAAACTTTTTCCAATATTGGAAGATTTTCTTATTCAGGAAACAATTTTTATTTTATTTTATTTTTCTTTGTAATTTTTTCTGACGAAAAGATAAACAGTACTGGTATCAAATGTACTTTCTGTTTACAGTAGCTATACAATCCAAGACAAATTGAAGCTTTTGTTTGAATCAGCATCGATAAAGCTTGAAATACAGTAAGACAATAGGGAGCACTTTTGGATCACCTACAGTGCTATAACTTTCAAATAAAAAACAGATCTGAAAGCCATATGCTCTGAATCTCCAAAAATGTACAGTCGTGTAAAAAAAAAAAAAAAAAAAAGTTAGCACCCCCTACTAACTCCTCAACAAATTATCGTAGAAGAAAGTTACTGCTACCGAACGATTGGAAATAAAGTCTACTTTTAAATGATGTATATAAAATTTGCTTAGGGGGCCATCTACATATTAAAACGAACCATAACTTTGTTTTTTTCAATAGCAGTACACAATTCTGACAGCATAAATGAACTTTACACCCTTCAATTAGTCTAAAAACAAATTTTTATGCAATTCGTACCATAAGTTTCCGAGAAATTATTTTAAAACGAGGGTGTTTTAAGCGTTGTATCCAAATTGAAGTTCGGTACTCGATTATTAACCAAGAGAGCTCCCTTCTTGATCAAGGCACCGTAAACAGTCAATTAAGCCAGTTAGATTACAGGATAGCATAAGAAATTTCAAAATATTTAGTCATTTCTATCATAGACGGCCCTTTAAACCATCATTTTGTCGTTTTTTAAGAATAATTTGAAAACTACTTGGAAGAGAAATGTGAAATTTTGGATTTCCATAAAGCAGGACTTAATAAATCTGAATCCATCAAAAAAATTGTAGGTTGCAATTCATAATTTTTTTTAATATTAATTTCATAATTCATAATTCATATCAGAAAATTATAAAAATTGCAAATTCAACGTAATTATGTTTGGGTATATTAGTATTATTGCTACACAAAAAATTAAAACATTAGGATCATAATTTCAGAAGTTATAAATAAAAATATAAGAATGTAATTTAACATTAGAAGCACTAAATTTTCAATGTTTATAATTAAAAAACTTATCATTCAAATGACTTGAAATTTGGCGTCTAGGCATAGTTTGAATGAAAGATTTGAAATATCTCGTTAAAATTGGGTATTGCCATTGAAAAAAAATAAGTTTGGGTTCGTTTTGATATGTATATGACCCCCTAAGCAAATTTTTTATATGTCATTTAAACGTAGACTTTATTTCCAATCGTTCGGTACCAGTAACTTTCGTCTACGATAATTTGTTGAGGAGTTAGTAGTGGGTGTTTACTTTTTTTTTCCACGACTGTACATCAATTCATCTATACGTAAAAGAATTTCTTGTAGTGTTAAAATCGGTTTAAAAATTGCCCGAAAATAACCGCAAAGGCATTTTAACGTTTAAGGGAGAGGGAGGGGGGGGGGGGGAGGAGAAAATGTAATCAAAAAGTCGTCTTTTATTTTTTTTAAATTAAGTAAAGCAGGAAAAGGGATTCCATTAAAAAATACCAAGCAAGAGATGTTTGAGGGGACGTAAAATCAAGATTTTGTGTTAATTTTAAGTACGGATTATACGTTACTTTTTAATTAAAAATATTTCATAAAATGTGTAAATGAAATTTGCATGCGTATATTTCCAAAATCTGCAACTATCTTTGTTGCTTTACAAATGATATTAAACTCTTAAAACATCGGACTGTAATATCTCCTAATTGAGAACATCGTTGGAAGAATTTTGACATTTATTTCATATCAAAATTAATTTTATGTCATAAAAATGTTTTTATAGGAAGTACAAATGTGCAGCTTTACGTTCCATAAAAATCTTCATTAGATAATATTTCATGCATTTTGAAGATTTTTTTTTTTTTTTTAATCTACTTTGAAGTAGTAAGAGCTGACACAAAATTCCATGGGTATATATCATGCGATTTTTTTCTTTAGTTCTTGACAGTTCACTGTTTATTGAATATGAATAATTTCTTCATATAGTTCTTAATGAACTTTATTTTTGTTTTAGGGAAAAGTGTATATTTATGACAAAGTATTCAAACCAAATGCTACGCAAGAAAAAGTATATAACGAAGCTGCACAAGCAATTGTTAAAGGTATGTATTTATTATTTACTTTACATATAAAATTAATTTTGTGCCGTTTCTTTTGATGACATTGCGTGATTTATTAATTTTTTTTATACAATAATTTTCCAAAACCATTTGAAAATTCTATGAACGATAAATTTTATGTTTAATATGAATTTATTCTAAAAAGCTAAGTATAAGAAAAGATATATTAGATTTTTTTTTTTAATGAATGCTTATTTTCATGATTTCAATATCGCATTCGTATAATATTCCAAACATTTAATTATATCGGAAGCAACTACACAAAAGTTAATTAGTAATTAATAAATTTCCCTTTTAATCCAGTGATTCTTTATACAAAACTTATTACTTATTTTTAAATGGAATATAGATTGTGTCATTAATTCTTTTTGGGGTTTTCAAATATTTTTTTGCAGAAGAAAAAATATAATTCTTTGATGGAAAGAAGAAGCTTTCTAAGCTTGTCCTTTTTGTTAAAATTAGTATCTTTTATTTTGTGAGAACTATTTAATTTATTAATTTTGACTATAATAATCAAATGCAATATGTTTCTCTTTTTTTCGAGTTGGTAATATTGATAAGAGTGAGTAATTAAAAAAGGAGGCTATATGCTTTCTAAGAGAAGGGGGTGTAATTGAAAATGGTCAACATAATATGGCAATGTAAATTGGTTTTCCCAAGTTGACTCAACTTAAGTTATAGACAAAAATAGATTTTTGCATCAAGTAATGAACGCTAGACGCTATGACTCAGTTGAATATTTTATACCTTCTCCTGTAAACATACTTTTTTTCCATTCCATTTCTTGTTAATTTTCTTGGGCTCTACTGAAACGATTTCATTATTATTTTTTTTAATTGATTTGTCAAATTAGTCCATAATTTGGTAATTGGACAAAAATTAATGCTAAAAAACGCAATCGTTAAAGCTTTTTAGCAGTCATACCGCAAATTCACCTCTTTAATATTAAACCTATCGGCTTGGAATGCATCAGTATTTTGCAAATTTCTCTTTCGAAAGTTAAAATTTTAGCTTATTTTATCTGTGTTCTCTTCTGAAATGATCTTTCTTTCTTTTTTATTTTAAAAAATAGTTCTAAAATATACAATTAGTTTTATTTTAAATTTTAAAATGTTACCACCAACGTTAGCTTCACTAAGACATTAAAACTTAACATATACAATTAAATACATGTTTTAGAACCACTTTGTCAAAAAAAACATCCATCAAGAAGAGATACAGAAAAAAGAAGATAAATTATTTGCCCAAGAGAAATTTGAAAAACATGTAACATTAGAAAAGAGAAGTTCAGAGTTGACTGACCTTAAGCGACTGGGCAAAAGAAAGAAAAAAAAAACTAGGTTTTCCCTTTTTTTAATTAGCGTTACTAATCAACAACTAGATTTCGAGAAAAAGAAAACGATTGAAATGTAGCTAATTACAATGGGAAAAACTTAAAGTTATTGAAATATATTCAGTTGTTGCCGAGAAAATAAAGCATAAATATTAACTATTTTTCGCTAATTTTACATCTATATCCAGTCCCTAATTGCTGGATGAAAGGTGAAAATGATAATGAGACCCATAACAATCTGTAATCTACTTCATTTGAAAACGAGCTTATTTAGATTCCCCAACTATTTTATTAAATATCTTAATATACTTATATTAATTACTAGCTTTTACCCATGACTTCGTCTCATAAGATTTAAAGAGTACCAATGCATTAATTAAACAAAAAAATTCCTACTTTTAATTAAATACACATAAAATACGGCATTTCTTTCTCCATTTTTATATTAGACAATACTTCTAATGATCCCAATTTACATATTTATGTTTTTATATATAAGATCATCTAGATTTCTTTTATGTGTTTTCGTGAAATTTCGTACGTTTTCTCTAAGATTAAGTGTCTTGAGAAAATTTACTTCTTTTTTATTCTATTTTATCATTTCTGTTTATTCTGTTTTTTATTGCATTCATGGATATTGATTTAACTTTTTTTGTGTGTCAAAGAATATTGTTTGAAATCATTATACCAGTGAATACTTTTGAGCAAGTTTGTTAATTAACAGGTCACTTCAGACATGATTTGAAAGTGATTAGAATAATCTAACAATCAACATAGAACATTATGTTTTTATTCCAAAACACTTCTCATTTTGAAAAAAAGTAGAATATACATGTTAGGCAAATAAAATGTGGAGAAGCATAAAAAGTCAAATATAAATAATAATAATAATAATAAAGTGAATTTTTATTTCAGAGTGCCATATTTTCCACGGCTACAAACAATTTCAAATTGTTCATCTCTCAGTAAAATCAATTTTAACATAGCTTTACATCTTGAAAAAAAATCTTGTAACTTTAATTTATGTAAAGATAACAATGCTAAATAAAAACTCTAATATGTTGTTTAATATTTTGCTAAATAAATCACAAACTTTCGTAGTTCGCATTTCAGTTGCACTTAATTTGGCATGTTATCCTTTATACTGGATGCCACTGGCATTCTAGACGTAAAGTTTACTTTTACTTTTGTTGCTGTTTAAGTATATCCTTTGAAGTATATTTTTCGAAATCTCACATGTAAAAGAATAAAAATATTTTCTAGTTGTTAAGTATTTGCGAGATTCAAAATAGAACGTGTTATAAATTTTTAAAAGTATAAACAAAGTATTGATTTTAGAACCAATTATGATCTAAACTAAAATTATACACTAGTAAAGGAGTAATTTGATTTTTATAAAGCTCCATTTTTTTCAGCAAATAATATTAATATATGACTCCTGTATGTAAATTAAATTATTTAAGGAATTTTTTAAGAACAAGCCTAAATTCTCACATGTTTATAGAAATATTAACTGTGTAAATGTAATTCCTTTTCTCGAGCTTCATACAAATACAGAAAATCGAACATAAATATTGAAATACAGTTATTATTATTACTGTTATTATTATTAACCATTTGGAAAAATGGTTATTGTCCTCGTCAGGGTAGGAAATCAAAAGCATATCTGAAGGTTTTTATTGGTTTAATCATCATTTTATTCGTTTTATGATAGGTCTATACAGTAATATGTATTTCCCCTTTACTTTCAACAGAGAGGGACAACAGACTGTTGCCACTATGACAAAAAAGTAATAAAAACTAAAAAAAAAAAAAAAAATTAATAACTCAGAAACAAATTGAGATACAGCTTTCAAACAAATTGCAATTAAAAGTACATTTTTTTTCTCTATACGACGGTGTAAAAAGTAATATTGTGGGATGTTTAGAAGTTTAAGAAATAAATTCTATTTAAAATTGGCCGTCAGATTTCTTTGAAATCTGACGATGGAAAAGCTTTTTCCCGAACAGCCAATGAAATGCTTGGATAATACGTAAGTTTCAAGTGGATAATACGTACGAGTCGCAGGCGATTTCTGTCGCTTGCAATTTTTACGTGTAATAACACTATTAATGTTTAATTCATGGCGTACGTAATGTATGATCAACTCCGTGCTATTTTTTAGTCTTAAAAAATAGTCTTTGAAAAAATCATTTTCCAAATGGCCGTTGTAATTTGTTAAATTGCATTTTCTTTTTCTGTTTATTTATTTTATTTTTTACTATCAATATTTTAACAATTTAAAAAAAATTGAAAGTAAAACTTAAATGTGTAATGCTTGTGAAAAAATTTCGTTTAATTATTCGCTGCAAGGAACGAACATAAAAAAATTCTCAGTTAAAAACAAATTTGGTTCCTGCACCATCAAGTTTGAGAACCATTGTTTTAAACTCTTTACTTTCTGATTCAATCTAATACAAGATCTTCGTTGACAGCTAACTGACTCTTGGACTAGAATCAGATGGTGCTGGGGCTACAGGCCACCGCCCCGATCAATACTTGGATCACGTGACATTGAAAGGGGCAGAATCGGAAACAATCAGACAGCCGGCCGCCATTTACTCTCCTCCCCCTTTGTCGTCTATATGGAATATTAGAAGCTCAGTAAGTCGAGGTAGCTTTTTAGCACGAAATGCAAGACGTAAAAGGAAGAGATATCGACGAAGATTCGAATATGAATAGAGACGTTGCATTAAGGGTGGATAATTTACAGCTTTCATCGCCGCCTTCCAACGGCGTGGATGCCATCAATAATTTGTAATGCCAGAAACTTTTTCAGGGAAATTTCCCCGATCATCATTTTCCCCTCCTCCTTAATTAAGACGTGTTTAAGTTGGTGGACTTGAAATGTTATCATAGTATATTTTTATGGCTTCCTTTTTTTTCTACTTTCATTTTATTGCGTGTACTTTTGTATCATTGCAAAATATTAATTAGAAAGCAATTTTTTTAAACTTTTTAACTACTGTATGTAATTATACAGTTATTGTAAATGAGTGGATAGTTTTTTTAAATACACTACGGATTCTATAAATCAAATAGACCTTGGACATGTATATTTTTATCACTTCGTAAAAGGAAAATTACATGTTACAGCAATTAAATAATTATAAAAGTAAAAATAGTTTTTTTAAAAAAAACGGTCAAGTGCGAGTATTACTCGCGCTCAGAGGGTTCGGTACAAAAAATATATGAATTATTAACTGTATAATTTAAAAGAAGTAATAAGGTTTTGTCAAAAAAATTTACAACGTAAGGTTGGGTATAGCTGTATATATTAGAAAAATGTGAATGGGTATACCATAAAAGTTCAAAGAGACATGAAGTTTTAAAAATATCAAATATTGCTATTCTGTATAACTCTTTTTTTAATCTTATCTTAATATATTTATGGTGAACTTAATTCGGTACTGACAATAAAAGTACTACATATTTAAACTTCATTTGGCATTTCATAAAACTAAATTCAGAGTAGTAATAATCTTTTTTATTTTTACAGTGTAGCTAAAACAAAAACCCTGTTCAGAGTTTAAACTTGGCGTTGTACTAAGCGCGATTCGAAAGGAGGTCGCAAAGTTGCAGCTCCACTTTGGTCCGTGTCGCGTTTTACCAGATAAGTTTGTAATTAACCACTCTATACTTTCCCTAAATATATTTGTGAATGTTTAATAATCTGTAAATATGTAAGTCAATAGTCTTTATTGCTTCCCCAATTTGAACTTTCCACCTTCCATAATTTACGAGTAAAATGCCTGTGACAGACGGACAGGCAGACACAGGAGTGATCTTATAATGGTTCCGTTTCTGCTTTTTAAGCACGGAACCCTAAAAAATACATACTTTGTTACATTTAAGGGGACCAGGTAAGCGAAATTCGGGGGGGGGGGGGGGATCGATTTTTACTTTTTTATATCATTAAATAGTTTAAACTTTTATTTTTCCAACGATGTGTCACACATGTTTATATATTAAAAAAGATGTGTTGGAATTATTCATTCTTTCTAAGAGTACTTTAAAGCTTAATGGCCATTTAAATCTTTAATTGGCTTTTTCTCAAAACTTGGATTTTTCATGTTTGTGTTCCTTTTGTTTTCAATATCTATTAAACTTAAGAACTCAGTTTTTTTTTTTTTTTTTTTTTTTTTTTTTTTTATTATGTTATATTGTATACTTTAACACGGGGATTTAATGATTTGTTGAGAATTATTTATTTTCGGCAGTGAAATCTTACCAAAAAAGCTAATTTAAAAATGCCTTTCAATAAATAATTAATAATTAGTTTTCAGGTTCACTTAGAAACAAAATAGTCAGTTAAAACACGTAAAGCATGTTACTCAAACTAGTCCAAAAATTCTAGACCTCTATCTTTCACCATTTCTGAGAAAAAAGGTACATAAAGTTAGTGTATTTTAACATGGCGGAGATAGAGCTTACCCGGTTCCCTTAACACATAAATACTTGCAACAGAACAATTTCTAAGAAAATCGAAATGTAAAAGGGTGCAAGAAAAAAAGTTCTAAAATTGATATTTCTGCGACACTATTTGGGCTAAAATTTTCAAATTTGGCATGGTAGTTACTTTTTTAATGAAAACGTTCCCAAAGAACGGTTTCTAAAAAAAAATTAACTTAAAAGAGTGTAATGAACGGAAAATGTTCTAAAAAAAAATTCTAAATTACGATTAATTGTAACTGTTAAGACTACAAACGTGAAACTCGACATGAATGTTACTTCTAAAATGTTAAGTACTCCCAATAGAACAAAGACGTAAAAGGATGCAGGAACAAAACACGTTCTAAAATTGCTCTTTCTATGATATTAATGGGACTAAAAAATTAAAATTTCACGTTGTGGTTACTTTTAAGATGTAAATGCTTTCTAAGAAGGGTTTCTAAAAAATTCGAAATTTAGAAAGGTGAAATTAATTGAATTTTTTTTTATATATATAATATTCTAAATTAAGACTTGTTTCGAATTATTAGTGCTAGAAACTTTAAATCTATAACAAAACTAGATTCCCCCCAACAATCGACAGATTTCATTCAATTTAAATACAACACAACGGGTCACCACGCAGCTTTTAAATTATATTTAGAAAAACTTTCCCTGTGCTCTAGCAAGTAAAACAATAAAAATTTCAATTTTTGTACGACCGAAACTTACTAAGTTATGGCCCCCGAATTTTATAAATTTTCAGCATTTTCTGATATAAGTGAAATTTTAACATAGAAATAGTTAGTATTTTTTTTAATGGTTTTGTAATAAAATGTAACAAGCAATTTCAACAGTTTCATCAATTATATATAAACTTACCTTGTATATGGATTACCTTTCCGTCTTTCTATCTATACTAATATTATAAAAAAAAAAAATAGCGTTTGTTTGTTTGTAGGGGGTAATCTTTGGAACTACCGAACCGATTTCAAAAGTAATGGTGTCAAACGGATGGTAACAGTCCCTGTTCCAACATAGGCTATATTTTGTACCGGTGCCTCTACCCCCAAGTAAGAGAAGGAGCAAAAAACGTTGTAAAATTGCGATTTTTGCAGCACTGAAAATCTAAAAACGTGAAATTTGGCATGGTAATTACATCAGAGTTTCCCCCTGTTTAAAAGTTTAAAGGGTGCTATTTCTTGGATGAGGAGCAAGAAGGGTGATATTCTTTAAATCAAAGGGCAGGCAGGGTGCAGCACCCTCCTGAAACTGCCTGGGGAAAACTCTGGTTACTTATAAGATGTAAATGCTCTGTAAGGACAATTTCTAAAAGATTCGAAATTTAAAAGGGTGAAGTGAGCCAAAAGCGTTCAAAAAACGTTCTAAATTACGAGCTCTGTGAAAATTTCAAAGATAGAAACTTGAAATGTCACATAACTTAGTACTTTTAAGAAGCAAATGCACGCACAGAAGATTTTTTTTTTTAGTGCTGTAGAAGAAACGTTGTAAATTATTCTATTGTGATACTGAGGGGTCCAGAAGCTACAAATTTGGCATGGCGGTACTTTTAAGATACAAATGCTCTCTATGAATGGTTTCTAAAAAACTTTCGAAGTTTAAAAGGGTAAAATGAGCTAAAATCATTCTAAAAACGTTCTAAATTATGATTTCTATGGAAAAGTTAGGGATAGAAACTTACAATTTCACATGGCTTTTACTTTTAAGACGTAAATGCTCGCATAGAACAGTTATACAAAATCGAAATTTAAAAGGGTCAAATGCACGAAAAGCGTTCTGAAATACGATTTCTGTGGATTTCTCAAGAATAGCAATTTGAAATTTGACATGGCTGCTACTTTTAAGGGGTCTCAGGACTCTTAAAATTGGAAAAGAAAAAGAAAAAAAGACCATTTCCAACATTTAATATCTTAAAATACATATGGTTTTAAAACAAAATTTTTCTTGGGGTGAAAGATATAAGTATGCTCTTTCATTTTATGTATTTAAAAAATTGTAAGATTCAGAATTAGTATTTACAGGGGGCTCCAAACTGTCAGACATTTGACGAGCAGAATTTTTTTTAAAACTTACGCACAGGATTACAAAATAAATTTTGCAACTAAAATAAAACTTTTGGTGCCTACTTATACTTCCGATTGTAATAATTACCCTGAACTTAAATAAATTTGTATTGAAAGCATTTTTATATTTTAATACAAAGTTGTATTTAGCTAATGCAAATTTTTAAAAATTTCAACACAGTATAATCCCCTAATTTTTTTTTTACGATAAAAAGGAAATTTTAGCTTCAGTTTATACAGACTAACATGAAACATATTTGAAAATTTAATGAAAAAATATTCAGAAGTTTTTGAGATATCGTGCGCGTTATGCCCAAAAACGTCACTTAGAGAAAAATGACTTTAAAATTTCAGAAACGCCGCTTCAGCTATTGAGCCGGTGTAATTGTAAAAGCCATAACTTCTGTTCTAATAGGAATTTCAAAGAAACAATTATATCAAAATGCTCAGGAACGATATGGGTTTAAAAAAAAAAATAATAAAATTTTGAAGCTTTAAGAGTCTTGAGATCCCTTAAGACGCAAATGCACGCACAGAACCGTTTTATAAAAAAATTCGAAATTTTAAAGGGTATAGGGATTTTTGTGATACTGAAGGGAGTAGAAACTTGAAATTTGTCGTGGCGGTTACTTTTAAGATACAAATGCTCGCCGAGAAAAATTTCTAATAACATTTGAAATTTAAAAGTGTAAAATGAGCGTAAAATATTCTAAAAACTTTCTAAATTAAATTTTCTATAGAATTTTACATAATATTTGTTAAGGGCAGTTTGAAGTCCCTACACCTACCAGGTTAAATTAATGTACCTTTTCTCAGAAACTACCAAAGATATTCACTTGAAAATTTTTATGTACATAACATGAATAATTCCTAATAAAGTTAAGTCCACTTTATAAACAGTTATGCTTTAGTTATTTTTTTTTTAATGTGTAATAAAAACCACTTTTAAATAACAAAAAACTTGCATTTTTCTAAAGAAAATCTTTTTTATAAAAATTTTGTACAAATGTTTGTAACAAAAGTTCACTTCAGATTGATCAGATATATGTGAGAAATATTCTATCAAGATTGCAAATAATAATGTGTAGTAGTTTCTATAAAAAGGTACATCAAAGCTCAAAATACAACATTTTGAGAAAATTCAGTTTAAAGTTTACGCATGTAATGAGTATGTATGATGTTAACAAACTGATTTACTTAAATTTCTTTAACTTCTTGTTGTCATGGAAACAAAATTAATATACCATTCAAAAGGGGGGAAATAAAGGACTCAAAATATTAAAGAATAAAAAAACGACTTTTTCCAAAAATTTTACTTCCAACTGCCCTTAATTAACTAATCAAACATCTATTTCAAAGGCACACAAACACAACTTGGCATATATCAACAACTACCGTCATCTGGAGTTACTTAGGCCACTGGGGTAACAAAAGCCATTTTTCTAGGTAAATTTCGGACGCTGATTTTGCAACACTGTTTTGAGTTTGACGGTTAACTATCCCGCCATCAGTTCCATGTTTTAGTAAAGTTTTGGATCACATATTTTAATACTGTGTACATTGAACACTTTTATTTTTACTAATAAATGATTTGAGCAGTATATGTACGTTTACTTTAGCCTTTTATACGGTTTTTGTTACCCCACCACCCAGGGCCAAAACTAAGGGGAGGGCAGAGGGAGCATGTTCTCCGGGCGTCAAAACGAAAGGGGTGCCAAATGAAGATTTTATTTGTCCATTTTTTTCACGTCTATGTTTAGCACGGTATTGTTAAATTCGTCTTGTCTGGGGTATACCAAAGCATAGAAAAATCTAAGGATGATATGGCATAAGGATCTAGTATAAAGCGGAATTTTTTCCGATTTTTTTTCGATTCCGTTTTCAAGATTTCAATGAATTAATACTTGACAAAGCAGATTGAGTATTTTAGTATTATGCATTTTATGATTATATATTTTAAATTTTAAAATACGTCGGCTATTAGAAAATTAGTAAAATTCTCTTTGTAAATATATTTTGTGGAGGAGGGGGGGCGCTAAAATCTATGTTTGCCCCGCGTGCAAAAAAGGCTAGTTTCGGCCCTGCCATCAACAACTAACATAAGCCAAACATTGAATTCTTACTGCTAGCTTTAGTTACCCCATATGGAAGGGTAACTGAAGCTACCATGTTTTGTTTATTTATTTATTTTTTGTCTTTAAGATTCGTGTTTTAGAAAACTTTCATGCATGTAAACATAGAGTGTAACTGCAAACCCAAGTTTTACAACAATTAGTGTAAAAACCTCTAAAGTAAATACTCTTGAATTGGCAAAAGTCTTGTACCGATAAGTAGCCGCGGGTTTTGCTAGTTTGTAATATTTTTAATCCTTGATTTTAAATTTCTATACGTGACTTACCCCTATTATGAAAAAAAAAATTGTTACATATTTTCTAATCATTCAAATATCTGTTCAGATAATATTGTTTATAAAAGATAAGTTTGCTAATAAAAATATATATCTTTCATTGCAAAATGAAGTCGACTGTTGCAACGTTTCCTTTTGCGTTTTCTTGCATTTATTCTTTTCATGCCGTTAAACTTGTTTTACAGGTAAATTTAGAACATAATAAAAGCTGAAGACTATGAAGTGGGAAGGGGAAATGCGATGTCAGAACAACGAGCTTTTATATTTTAAGGGGACTCGGCACCCTTTGAAGATTTTTTTTCTTTTTTAAATGATGTACATTTACTTATATCACATATTATTACAGGTAATACTTAGAAGAACTGATTTTGACAAGAAAGGAAATCATTTTGTGGGTAAAAATTGAGAATTTAAATTAAAAAAATAATAAATAAAACATAATTTTAAAGGTTGCTGTTTTTTGATACATTACTGTGCTTAAAACACTAAACCTTCTACAAATATTTGTAAAATCACTACACATTTTTTTTTTTTTTTTTTTTTTTTTGTATCCTCCATATAGTGTACTTAATAAAATTAGGGATCTGTTTTACAATTAATGAATTAATTTATGAGAAAAAAATAAAATATACAAAAGTAGAAAAAAACGCAGCAAAAAACCTGATTTTTTCAACGTTTCGATTTTTTTCATTATATTGTAAAATCCCTCCCTAATTTTATTAAGTACACTGTACTGAAGATAAAAAAAATATATAATGAAGTGATTTGACAAATATGTAGAAGTTTTAATGTTTTAAACATTTGTAGTAATGTATCAAAAAACAGCAACATTTAAAATTCTTTAAATTTTTTTTAATTAAAATTCTCAATTTTTATCCTAAAAAAGATTTTTTTTTCTTTTCAGACTCAGTGTTTATAACCCATATGTGTATATTATGCGTATATATGTGTATATAATAAGTAAATGTACATCAGTAAAAAAAAAAAAAATTCTTCAAAATACGTTCTTCAAAAGGTACCTACCGAGCTCCATTAAGCATAAATAACGTTTTATAATAATGTAGGGATACTTTAAAGTAGAGAAATAACTTATAGGAGGATTATTAACACTCTTTATCCTGCACAGCAAGAGTTCATTTTATCATAACTTTTATAAAGCATGTTTTTGAAAATGATTTTCTTAAATATATCAAAGATGGTTAACACAGCGGATCCTTCTCGGATTACAGAACCTACTACCCGATGTAAAGAATATTAGTAAAACCATTTTTAATTGAAAACTTTAATAATTTGTTACATTTAATATGTATTTTTAATTGTCCACGTTGGAAATTCCCCGTCAAACGCGGCAAATGAGGCGCATCGTACTTTAACTAGTTTTATAAATATTCAGATCTTGGTGCAACAGCTGTTGTACTCTTATGCAAAAATGTATGAATACAAAATGTATTACGATTATATACACTAAATTCAGTAATACGGAAATAATAGGACTCCATCTTACATAGGACGCAAACTTCATGGCAACCTAGAATTATTACCAATCATGGGATATCATTGAATTAATTACGTATGATAGGATTGAATAGAATGAATAAAATTTTTATTAATATCTTTTTAAATTTTGATTCGATTTTCCTAAAATTTGAAATGACTCGAAAAAATTCTCCAACGATATTAAATTTCAAACCATTCGGTTGGGTAGTTTTTACGCTGTTATATGCGAGCAGACGGACAGGCGACGACTATAGGTGCTACGTATTTATATAATTACGTATTTATATAATTACCAAAAAGTGGATAACGTTATATAAGTACAGCCCCCCACATCGTCATAATGGGGCACATTTTACTCAATGGGAAAATTTTTGTGCTGGGTCGTATAAAAATTTAAATGATATATTTCTTCAAATTTAATCCCCTGAAAACTCTAATCGATTTCACGAAATTCTGTACTTTTTTTTACGTAACTTTGTAATCTATAATATTACTATGATCATTATTTAAGAAATAAAAGCCAAGGCAATGTTTTTGAGACGCTTCTGTACTTCAATTTCATGAGTTTTTTCTTATTTTCGTACAATTTTATCACCGTGAATCCCTTAAAATCCTAAACTAGTTTTCGTTTATTTTTGTTTATTTGTGTTTAATGAGAAAAAGAGAAAGTTTATTTTTAAAATCTACGGATTATGTGAAATCGTTAACAAAAAAAAACGAGTTGTTCTTACAAAAATAATTATTCCTCTTTAATATATATTGTTTTATACAGTTACAACTAAGTTTTGAGTGCTAAATTTCAGGTGCTTTTTAACAATGTCCATAATAATTTTGATGTTGTTATTATTTTTTAAATATACTTTAAAACTTTTAAAATATTTCAGTTCACACGTGTCCTTTATTATGATTATTATTATTATTTGCTCGAAAATGTTTGACGTTAATCGTTAAGCTTAGTTTTCACTGCTATTGCTATATCGCAAATTTGCTTGTTCAACTTTCACAGACTTGCAATTTAGAAATATTTCCTCCGTTTTCTATATGTACATCAGAAAGTACGTTTAAACTTATCAACATTTAGCTTTATTTTTTTCATTGCAAAATTTCCACATAAACAATATTTTATCTCTTTAGATTTACCGTTCGAAAACGCTTTAAAAAATCATTCTATTTACCTTTGTACGTAAATGAAAAAGTCCTTGATTGGCAAAATATTTTAATGAATTATTCGCGACTATTTTCAGCTAATAGTAATAATAGTCTGCCATTAAGAGAGTTATTATTATTATTTTTAAATCTAGAGAGTTGTTTATAGCCTTTTAATAGCTGGAAATTTATCATTTGTATATATATATATATATATATATGGGGCATTCTCACAATCTTTTGACTTTTGGGGGAAAAAATCTGACAAAATTAAACTTGCTAAAATAATATTTTAATGTGATAAACGAATACCTTAATGATTCAAAATAAAGAAAAAATGGTCAGCAGCGAAAAATTTTTTATTTAACTGAGGTTTAAGTTAAACTTGCGAGTTTAATTTTCCTTACCATTTTACCCCTATAACTTTTTATTTTCTTCTAATTTTTTACTTATAATGAATTTGCATAGTACCCACAGGACATTCAAATAAGAAATAATAACAATGTAGTGTTTTTAATACAAAATTTTGGTATAACATTGTCTTAAAGGGGTGTTAAAGAAGGGACGGTAAGGTAAAAAAGGGGGATGGTATTGGATAAAAGGGACGAAATGGTAAAAAAAGGGACGGTAAGGATGGAACGGTAAGGAAAATTACCGCCTGATTTTAGAAAATTTATGCTAAGACTAAGTGATAGCCACGTTGATTTTTAGAAACAGTTGTTGACATTGGATTAAATTAATTTTTTTTTAATTTACCTCGAAAAGTGTAGGAATAAACCTTGGGGACGGTGAGACTACCAATAAAGCCACGATGCTTGAAATTGATATTTAAATGCTGATTTAAATTCTACAGTAAATTTCTTGCCAAAGAATTTTAGACATTATTTCTCTAGCATACTTCTGCATGAGAAAAAACTTGAAAAAAATTCTATGGCTGCATCTGAAATGATTTTCTGTATAATTTTAGAAGAGGTATGGTAAGGAATCTAAAACCCAGGGACAGAGTTTAAAAAATAATAACAACCCTAAAAATGTGTGCAGGTTAATTTTTAGCTACATATTTATATAAAACAATAGTTCCAGTTTCAGAAAAAAATTACATCGAATTATTTTTATTGAAACAATTTTATCCAGACAGCTCCAAACTTAAAAATCGGCATCAGAGACACGGGACGGTATAGGAGTTTTCCAGGTGTTTGGACCCCCCCAACATCGTCCAAAACTTATTTATCTCGTTAATATTGTTGTGCAATGATGCAATGGGATGTTACCCAGTATATGAAAAAAAAAAGTGTATTAAAATAAAAATTATTCAGGGACATGAAAGTCAAACGATTGTGAGAATGCACACATATATATATATACACACACACACATATATATATATATATATATATATATATATATATAATGTATATATTTAAAACGAGTATAACGAAAGGACTTGGGTCTCAGTCTGTGTCATGCTTTTTTTTAAATACAGATATTTTAGTAATATTGTACGTTTTTAAAGGAATCTTTAAAGATTTTTTTTTTTTTTTTGCTTACTAAATTATAACTAATTGTTTAAAATCTACTTTATTTCGATTTTTTTGACATAGAGACCTTTAAAATTATACTTTTTTAAAAAACTATGATTATATTTTATTCTAAAGTGCATTATACATATATATACAGAGGTGGCCAAAATTGTGGACTATTTTGAAATTTTCATGTTTTATAACTTTGTGGGCTTATAGAATACATTAATTTTCACTTAAATACAAATGTTTTATTACAAATTCAAGGAAATTTAATGTAGAATTTAATTAAAAAAAGAATTAAAATATCTGCATTACAAAAAAAGTTATGCTTACTTTAGTCTAAAATACAAGCACAATTAGTCATGAATGCTGAAGTGTATTGTAATAAAAGCTTCCTAGCCAATCACACTGACTGTTCTGAGAAACAATAAAATGCCAGTAACTAAACTGTAGTATATTTTGTTTTGTAAAAGCGTTATTTTGCTGAAATGAATTTGGAGAAGGTTAAATACTAGTGTAATTAAAAATATCTCCATTTTTTAATGCAAATAATTTAAAACAATGTTATCAACAACAGGAACTGATTGGACATCTACAAAAAGAAGAAGAATTGTCATATTGAGAGAAAATGGTCTCTCTTATGCTGAAATTGCAAGACAGGGTTGTGGATCAGTCACCTTATCTTGCGTACGAAAGTTGTGCTTACGTTATGAAAAACTAAATCAGTGATAAATAAAGCAAAACCAGTCCGAAAGTTCTTCTGACGCTAGAAAGATAAAAACGATATGCCTCAAAGATGGAAGAATTTCATCAGACGCTGTTAGATGTGAAATAAACGCAATGGATATTTTAGTTAGTAAAAGAACAATAAGGAGAAGATTAACAGGTTTTGGACCGAAGGGTAGAATTCCGAGGAAAAAAACTATTTTTAAATCTTCAGAAACGCAAGCAACGAGTTCAGTGGGCAAAAAAACTTATTAATTGGTCAGAAAATCAGTGGAAGCAAATTATCTGGAGCGATGAGAGTAAGATATTGCTCTTTGGTAGTGATGGGCGAAAATATGTGAGACGTAGAGTAGAGGAAAAGCTGCATCCTGATTGCATTGAAGCAACTACAAGGAACCCAACAAAAGTCATGATTTGGGTCTGTATGTCTGCAGATGGTGTGGGCCACATTCAAGTGATTGATAGCATTCTGGATGCAAAAAATATATCAAAAGTGCCTGGAACCAAAATTGATACCTTCCATCAGAAATATCTTCCCCAGTAAAGCACCATTTATCTTTCAGCAGGATTCAGCTGCATGTCATACGGCAAAAATATGCAAAGAATGGTTTAAAAATAAAAGCATACAGTTATTACCCTGGCCAGTAAGCAGCCCTGATCTGAATCCTATAAAAAATTCGTGGCGACATTTGAAAATGCTTGTACAAAAAAAGCGTCTATCTAATAAAACGCAACTTATTGAAGCTATAATTGAATCTTGGCATCATGGGATTAAAAAGGATGAACTCCAAACACTAGTTCTCTCAATGAACAGACGCCGTGAAGCTGTAATAAAAAACAAGGGTTTTCCTACTAAATATTGAATGTGTAAATGTAACTTTAAAATATAATGAAATCTAAGATCGATCTTAATTTTTGTAAGCGTAACTTTTTTTCTAATGCAGATATTTTAATTATGTTTTTTTTTTTTTTGTTTATTAAAGTCTACATTAAATTTCCTTGAATTTGATATATAAACATTTGCATTTAAGTGAAATTTAGTATATTCTTCAAGCACAAAGAGTTATAAAACATGAAAATTTCAAAAAAATGTCCACAATTTTGGCCACCACTGTATATATATATATATATATATAATATATTTTTTGTTTATTTATTCATATATTTATTCGTGAGCCTTTAAGTATGTTATTGTCTAAGTGATCATTAAACCTTGCTGTTCCGTATTCCACGTTTTTCGAAGATAGGAATTACACACACTCTAGAACCCCCCTCTCTACACCCCTTCCAAAAAGGGGGTGCATTTGAAAATATTTAAAAAAATTTCCCCATATTTATTTTTAAATATGCTCATTTTTATTCGAGTTTTTGCCACAGTCTTTATGCAGGCAATTCGAACATTGTCAAGTTTTTAATGGGAAAAAATAATTTTTTTGAAAATTTTAAGTAGCAATGCAGTTTTATAGATGACGCGAAAAAATAAATTGAAAATTAATGAAAAAAGGCTTATTCTTGATTCGGAATAAAAAGACATATTTAGATTTTTGCAAAAATAAAGACAACTTAAGGTAAATGTCCGTTAAACGATTTTTGGCAAAAATTAAAATTTCTAAGATTTTAAATCGAAGTACAGCTTAGGATGGCCCTGTTAAATGTTTGAATCAGGAGATCGCCTTATAACAAAATTTTGTTAAAATATCGATTCGATATAAGTTTTCATCATATGAGAGACTTGGGGGAAGAAATCAAATATTATGATTTCTGCAAAAACAGTGAATCAACCGTTAATTAAAACGGTATTAAGAGCTAAAAAACCTGAAAAAAAACAACACTACAGACATAGAAAATGTATAAAACAAGACTTGAATTGGCAATAATTTTAACAAAATTGTAAAAGTTGTAGTATTAACGATTGGTCTCAAAGAACATTTTCATATGAATAAAAATTTGATTATTTTTGACCTGATGGAAATTGGCACATAAAACATTGAAATGGTGAAATGTATAAATGAAAATTGTATTATCAAAACAGTCATGCATTTTCCTTGTGGTATCGGGTTCCATATATCTCAGGGATGATCAAATTTGGAGAGGATCATGAAATATTAAAAAAATATTTCAACTTTCTAAAAGAGCGTGTATATCCACACAGTTAAAAGGGGAAAAAAAAAAAAAAAAGCTATAATGTTTTTTGCTGTCGTTTTGTTGCTGTTGTTGTTGTTGTTGTTGTTTGGTTTTTGTTTTGTTTTTTTATATGAGGCATCCTTGATACAATAAATTTCTGAGTAAAAGTAACCATTTCAAATGCAGATGGAGGTATACGTCCCGCTTAAACTATGTCTCCAACTGCTAAAATTGTATCAGAAGCTTAATTAAATATTTAAAAAGAATAATTCGTAATTTTCTAATTTTTAAATGATTTCTTTAAAAAAAAAATGCATTCCTTCTATAGTTTTCTACTAACAAAAAATTTTCAATCCACGTCGCGCCTTGTCGCCGCCACCGAATTAATTCACTCGGCGCGCCATCACCGCCATTTTTCTCGCGGAGCAGACCTCTATGTTATCCTTTTTGTTTATTTATTTGCAATAAAACTGCTACATTTTAATTGCTACTAAACACTCCAAACTTTAAACACAATTCTTTGACAAACCATCAACAATAGCCGAAAACAGAAATTATTAATATTTTGAATGGCCATTTAACTTAACCCGTTCGGTTCTAGCGTACTATTAATAGTATATGTCTTTTCATGGAGTATTGTTTTCTCTTAATATTTACTTTTGTTACTATCTGCATGTAGTAATGGTAGTATATGTCTATGCATTTCTTATTATGACTTTATTTATGTTTTGGCATTTAGTAACAATAATAATAATAATAATAATAAAATAACTGTTATCACAAAAGAAATATTACTAGAAAACAGGAATTTTGCTTTTTCAGAATTTAGTGCCTCCCCCCGATGAAAAAAAATGTATGTATATATAAATAGTACAAAACATATTTCAATTTTAAGACTTAAAACACACGCTTTTATTTTATGTAAAATGACGTCATTCGCATCCGCTTAAGAATTCCCCATTTACGATCCCAATTTTAAACATCTATAGTAAAGCATGCATAGGACGTCACTATCGCAAAATAATACACAAATTCAGCAAAAAGATGCCGTCATTCAAGAAACTCGACAAAAAAAAGGCTATCTCATGATTCATAGGCCTTCATTTGTTTGAAACATTAATATAGGTGCAATTAAATATAGTTTATAACAGCTCCATGTTTTAACGGAAATCATTCGTTTATATTTTTTCAAAATAGCACGTATTTTAATTACATTTTCTTTCGGTTGTTATGAGAAAATGGCAACAAAAATATATAATTACTATTTTAGAACTATTTTTCCTTTACTTTCTACAGAAATGGAGTACTTCCGTTGCCAATATTAAGCAAATGGCTCTAAAAACTACAAAAATATTAATATTTCAAAAATAAATGGAGATGCAATTTTCAAACAAAATGCATTTAAAAGAACTTTTATTCCCAATACGACGATATAAAAATTGAAAATGTGCTATGCTTATAGATGTTTAAAAAATTACCATAGAGTATTTAATAGTACAGTGATACATCTGTTTTGTTTTACGGCTGGCTTATACAAGGTAACGTTATTTTTTGAGACGACGTAAAATAAGCTGGGGGAAAGAAATAGCATACCGAGGGCTAAAAATTTTGCTCAATTCTCTTTGCCCCGTTAGCGATTCTTTTTCTTTAAACACACATTTAACTCTTTATATTTAAAATATGGGTTACTCTTCTGAACGAATCATGTGTGATAAAAATCAAAACATATTAGAAATTTGCAATATCTGTTGTAAAACGATATTTTCCAAACGTCGCCAAAAACTCTTCCTTTGCCCATTGTCATAAGAATATGAATTGAATAGTACACAAAATAACTACATTCCTTAGATTTCAGACAATGACATATTCGTTAAACTTCAATAAATCTATTTGGATACCTACCATTAGCATTATTAACATAAAAGTAATTTTTACTCAAAATAATGGTTAACGCTTACAACTAATCAGTACATCATACATACGTGTACTATAAGTCAACCAACGAAAAGGAGAGAAATGAGGTTTTAGTTTCAACAAATACGTTCTCTATTCACTTAAGCAATTTAAATAATAAAATAGAGATATATAACAGATCATTAAATAACTAGTATGTTGTGGCCATCGCAAAACTTTCTTCTATATAAATCACGTCAATTAAATCATTTAAATAGTACAAGAAATTATATCCATTTAGCACCCATTCATATCAAAGTATATCTGAATTTGAAGTTTGGTGAAAATTTGTGCCTTAGTTCTTGAGATAGAGCTATTGCGGAAATCACAAAAACAGCATAGCAGCGCCACCTATTGAGCGATTTACAGTAAACTGCATAAAATTTCAATTCATGTCAAGGATTAACTGATTCTAAAGTTTGATGAAAATTCGTGCATTAGTTCTTGAGATACAGCTATAGTGGAAATTCTGAAAAATACAACATAACAGCGCCACCTGTTGGACGATTTACACCAAAATGTACAAAATGTCAATTCATATCAAGGATTAACTGATTTTGAAGTTTGGTGAAAATTCTTGCACTAGTTCTTGAGATACAGCTATAATGGGAATTCAAAAAAGTGCAGCATAGCTGCGCCACCTGTTGAGCGATTTGCACCAAAACACAAACAGCTCTAATTCATGTCAAAGTATACTTCAATCTGAAGTTTGTTGAAAATCCAAGCATTAGTTGTTCAGATAGAGCTATATCAGAAATCGCAAAAAATGCAATATAGCAGCGCCACCTGTTGAGCGATTTACACCAAAATGTACAAAACTTCAAATCATGTCAAGGACTAACTGAATCTGAAGTTTGATGAAAATCCGTGCATTAGTTCTGGAGATTGAGCTATTGCGGAAATCATGAAAAGGGCTGCATAGCAGCGCCACCTGTTGAGAGATTTACACCAAAAACTAATCAGCACCAATTTATATCAGGGACTAACTGAATATAAATTTTTATTAAATTCCGTGCATTAGTTCTTGAGATAGAGCGCCCACAAAATTTGTGTCACATACATACAGACAGACTCACAGATGCACAGACTCACAGACAGACATTTTGTAAAAACATGTTTTTCGGAATCTCTGACCCCTAAAACGTGTAAATCCGTCGAAAACCGAAAATCGAAAAATTTCACGAATCCAATACTTTCTTCTTGTAAAGATTGAAGAAAGTAAAAATTAAGGGATCAACTTAAGCACTTTTTTACAAAATTTTTGTTACAACATAAGCTATTATGCAGATTATTACAACAATTTTGAAAACTTACGTTTCTTTTTCCTTTTATTATTATTATTATCATTATCATTATTCTAGTTGTAGCTCAGTTCTTTATTGTAGTCAATTTCATTATCATTTATGCTTTTAAACTATTTTTTTGTTCTTCTAAAACTAATAAATAATTTCAATTGCTTTTTTTTTCAGATGTACTTATGGGTTATAATGGTACCATTTTTGCCTATGGACAGACCTCTAGTGGCAAAACACACACGATGGAGGTAATGTATTTGTATTTTATTTTATAATTTTTTTAAGCCCTTTAATGTCAATTCAACATGTTCTATCTCTAAAAACAATTTCTATTAATAGTCTAATAGGATATTTACCTTTCCTATTTATTAGTCTTAAGGAGTCTTTTTAAATAACGTATTCCGTTTGATAACTGGTTGAATAAAATTAAGAGTTTAAACTATATAAAAGGTGTTCCAAAAAGAGGAGATCATTTTAAAATTAAATAATTAGAAAACCATTAACTATAGAAATGCCTCATTTGTTTCATCTTTAGTAGAAAGCAATAAATTTTTAACCATATGATTTCAAAATTAGTTTGCATTTTTGTTAATAGGTGGCGTTTGTCAGCTGAAAAACTAAATGACAATATTTTCAAAATATCCGCTATTTGCAGCAATAACATGAAGTAGTCTCATAACAAAACTAGTCGATACTCATGAATATGTCTCATCAGGAATGTTCTCGCATGCCTTACAGATGTAATTGAAGCGTTCGGGGGAACAAGGTACATAAGCCACATTTTCATAAAAATCTAGATATCTTCATAAAAATATGTCTCAAGAAAGTCTCTCTCTACTCAACAAATATTACTAAGAAACAGCGAGAGATTGCGCAATTATACCTCAAAGTTGTTTGCAAAATGAAATATTTAGTTTATTTTCAGTCAATAACTGCACAAGCCACACAAAATCCATAATGGCGAACAAGCAACAGATGTTGTGTAAACGAAGAGTGTTTGAAAGTGATTCCAATTGTATTGAAAGTGAAAGTTTCTTTGATTCTGACGAAAGTATAAAGGACAAAGATTATTCTCCAATGGATTGTAATTCTAATTCTTCATCAGAATAGCATATATCGATAAGTAATTAACATTGTGGCTTACAACCATGTTGCTGCATTTTTAATGTAGCATGAGACATTTATCACTCATACAATAATTTTCATATTTTAGCATGCTTTTTATTAGTTTCGGTGACCTACACAGGTATTCAAATAATGAAGCAAGTTCTCACTATTGGCTCACCATAAATATGTCGCAATTCGCATTTTGACTATAGAAAATTATTTGAATTCCCATCGTGACGGACCGGGAAAGCAAAATTCAACCAAAAAATCAATTTTTACTTTTTATATCCTTAAATAGTTTGAACTTTTATGTTTCCAACAATGTGTCACACATGTTTATATATAAAAAAATAAGTGTTGAAGTTATTCATTCTTTCTAAGAGTACTTCACAGCACCCCTCACTGACAAGCCCGTGTTAATACGTTCAATAAGCTCCAAGTTTTACTCCAATACAAGCAATATTTAAAGTAATATAATTCTATTGATTTAATGTATTTTTAATACATTGAACAATGATTAATACTTATAAGGATTGCATTCATATTCGTTATTAAGTTTTCTTTATAAAATGTTCAAAGAATAAAATTTTTTAGCATTTAAAACAAAATGCAGAAAAAACAACATTACAATTTTGCCCTTTTCCAAGACAGTCGGAGGGTTAATGGCCATTTAAATCTTTAATTGACTTTTTCTCAAAACTTGGATGTTTCATGTTTATGTTCATTTTTTTCAATATCTATTAAACTTAAGAACTCAGATTTTTTTAATACTTATGTTATATTGTATACTTTAACACAGGGATTTAATGATTTGTTGAGAATTATTTATTTTAAGCAGCGAAATCTTACCAAAAAGGCTAATTTAAAAATTACTTTCAATAAATAATTAATAATTAATTTTGTGTTTCACTTAGAAAGACACTGGTCTGTTAAAATACGTAAATCATGTTATTCTAACTACTCTAAAAAATCTAGACCTCTATCTTTCACCATTTCTGTGAAAAAGGTACGTAAAGTTGGTCAATTTAACATGGCGAAGATAGGGCTTTCCTGGTCCACTTAAGCTCTTTTTGATTTCAAAACTGTCTTTGAAAATTCGTATTGGTTCCCAGTGTGGCATGTGTCTTTTCTGCTTGCAAAATTACACATTTTCAAGAAAGTTAATATTAGAAAACAAGGGGGGGGGGGGGATTGTGTATTCAGCCCTAAACACTTTGAGCACTAAATACAAAGAACCTGTGCAGCTTAATAGCAAAAAAGCAGATTAAAAAAAAAAAAAAATGCTTCAATATATACATACACATTTACTGCTACAATAATATATAATATATCAGCCAAACCTCCTACTTAGCTATTTTCGAGGTATCTCGGGAGTAGAATATTGTAGAAACTGTAGACCAAGACGACGAGAATTTATAAATGGAGATGAAAGCTTACATTTCGTAGTTGAATAATAGAAAGAAACCAGGTTTTCCCAGACGTTTATATTGGAATCAGTTTAGAGTTTTTGTTGCTTTGTGAATATAAACTTGTTGATATAAAGCAGTATATAATAATTGATATTAAAGCACAATTTCTTATAAACTGCGTCCTTTTTGCTTCCAAATACGTTAATTTGAAAGAAGAAGCCACATTCTTTATATATATATAAAAATTCGTTAATAAATTTATTACAAAAATTACTTTTATTTTCTTTTTATAACGATATTATGCGCAATTGCCAGTTACATTAATAATTTAGGAAATCATCCGTCAAATAACCAATACCTGATTTCAGGCTTTGTCTTTGTCTCGAAACACGCCAAATGTGGCTTCTTGTAACCTTGTTCCCCACAACGCTTCAGTTCTCCAGTTCTGTTAAATTTTGTGGGTTTTCTGGGCAAATATTGTCTTTCAAGCATCCCCACAGACAGAAACTGGAAGGATTCAAATCCCGCGAATAGTGCCATTTAGGTTCTTTAGTTTTGTCAGCTTAGAGCGTCACCTACGGTCTAACTTTTAAGCTAAATTTGAAATCGTATGGTTAAAAATTTATTGCTTTTCTAATAAGGATACAACAAAAGGGATATTTCTATTGTTAACGGTTTTCAAATTATTTAATTTTAAAAAATATACCGTCTTTTTGGGGGCACCCGGTATTTTAATTAATAAATCAACAGCATGGTACTTTAACATTAGTTTTGTTAAGAATGAGATATTTTTGGTATCTGCTAATACGGAACAAAATATTATACGACCTGTATTATTTTAATAATAATTTCCAAAAAAATTCATTTTCCCGTTCTCGACGTGAAGTTTTATTATTTTAATTGTTTAAATTGATAAATAAAAACAGATTTTATTATAGTTAATATTTCTACGTAGTACAATACCGATATTTTCTATAGGTGAAACCTAACTCCAATCGATAAGTTTTTGTTTAAATGGACTCCATAACCCTCCCCCTTGTAAAAATGATTAAAATATCAATTTTCCAATTTTTGGCTTAAAAGGAATTTGTAACCCTGGTAATTGATTTTTCTGAGTTGTTTTTTACATTTTGCTACACTGTTAAAAATATCGTGAAAAATTACCTCTGTTTTTAAAGGCTATCTATTTTCTGACGAATGAGAACGCTCCATTGGCATTTAAGTAGCATTCTCATTGGTCAGAAAACAGATAACCTTTATAAACAGAGGTAATTTTTCACGATATTTTTAACAGTGTACCTTTAAAATGCTTAAACTTTAACAGATTTACAAGAAATGACGTATGTGAGTGTGCGCGCGTCGTGTGTGTCACGTCATTTCAATGTGTATACTATATACGGTGGTGGCCAAAATTATGGGCATTTTTGAAATTTTCATTTTTTATAAATTTGTGTGCTTGATTGGTTGTATTTATGACGGCCAATTATCTGCACTAGGGATATGGGCCCAGGGGAGTGCCCTTCGTGGGGGTCTTTCTAAGGGAACCTAACCCGTATTAACGCTTGGAAATCCAAGGTTCGAAGGAAACCACGAAAACTCCGAACGATTAGGCCGACGGGCGCGATTGGGATCGAACCCAGCACCTCCCGTCTACCAGCTACGAGAGCAGAAACCTCTCAGCCACTGGTGGGGCCTTTGTGTGCTTGAAGAATATAATAAATTTCATTTAAATCCAAATGTTTAAATATCAAATTCAAGGAAATTTAATGTAGAATTTAATAAAAAAACATAATTAAAATATCTGCATTACAAGAAAAGTTACGCTTACAAAAAATTAGATTTATCGTAGATTTCATTGTATTTTAAAGTTACACTTACACATTCAATAGTTAGTAGGATAACCCTTGTTTTTTATTACACTTTCACAGCGTCTTTTCATTCAGAGAACTAGTGTTTGTAGTTCATCCTTTTTTATCACATAATGCCAAGAATTAATTATAGCTTCAATAAGTTGCGTTTTATTAGATGGATGCTTTTTTGTACAAGGATTTTCAAACGTCGCCACAAATTTTCTATAGGATTCAGATCAGGTCTGTTTCCTGGCCAGGGTAATAATTGTATGCTTTTATTTTTAAACCATTCTTTGCACATTTTTGCCGTATAACATGCAGCTGAATCCTGCTGAAAGAAAAATGGTGCTTTATTGGGGAAGAGATCCCTGATGGAAAGTATCAATTTTGGTTCCAGAACAGTTTCGATGTATTTTTATGCATTAAGAATTCTATGAATCACTTGAATGCAGCCCACACCAACTGCAGACATACAAGCCCAAATCATGACATTTGTTGGGTTCTTTGTAGTTGCTTCAATGCAATCAGGATGCAACTCTTCCCCTACTCTACGCTCTACGTCTCACATTTTTTCGCCCATCACTACCATAGAGCGATATTTTACACTCACCGCTCCAGATTATTTGCTTCCACTGATTTTCTGACCAATTAATATGTTCTTTTACCCACTGAACTCGTTTCTTGCGTTGCTGAAGATTTAAAAATGTTTTTTTTTTTCCTCGGAATTCTACCGTTCAGTCCAAAACTTGCTAATTTTCTTCTTATTGATCTTGAACTAACTGAACCCATTGCATTCATTTCACATCTAACAGCATCTGATGAAATTCTTCAATCTTTGAGGCATATCCTTTTTATATTGCTATCGTCAAAAGCATTTGCGCATTTTTTTTTTTTTTTTTTGCCTGATCTTGCCTTATTTATCACTGATTTAGTTTCTTCATAACGTAAGCACAACTTTCATACGCCAGATAATGTGGCTGATCCACCAACCTTTCTAGCAATTTCAGCATAAGAGAGACCATTTTCTCTCAATATGACAATTCTGCTTATTTTTGTAGGTGTCCAATCAGTTCTTGTTGTTGATGACATTGTTTTAAATTATTTGCATTAAGAAAAAAATAGAAATATTAAAAAAAACATTATTCTATTTAGTTACACTGGTAATTCACCCTTCTGTAAAATTCATTACAGCAAAACACTGCTTTTACATCAAAACATACTACAGTTTAGTTACTGACATTTGATTGGTTCTCAGACCAGTCATTGATTTACTAGGAAGCTTTTATTACAATACACTTCAGCATTTGTGACTAATTGTGTCTGTATTTTAGACTAAAGTAACTAACTTTTTTTGTAATGCAGATATTTTAATTCTGTTTTTTTTTTCAATTAAATTCTACATTAAATTTCCTTGAATTTGATATATAAACATTTGTATTTAAGTGAAAATTAATATATTCTATTAGCACACAAAGCTATAAAACATGAAAATTTCAAAAAATGTCCACAATTTTTGCCACCACTGTATATATTTATTTAGATAATCGAAAAGGTATATTCAATAGAATTAAGGATGGATTTTACAATAAAATGAATGAAAAAAATATCTAATATAAGTATTGAGAAATTAATGTTTTTCTCACAAATTTAGCTTGATAAGGAAAAGACGCTTCGTTTTTTTTCAAAAAACTAATGGATTTATAGAATAATAAATCCCTAAAGTTATGAAGGATACTCATGTAAATACAAGAAAAAAAATTAAAAATATTTAAAATTGAAAAAAAATTACCGATTTTTTTTTAGAATTTGTTTTATTAATATACTATATATTTTTTTAGTACCACGTTATTAAACTTTTTCACGTATCGTAACTTATACAATATATCTCCAAATTCTGCTATCATTATTTCAGATGATGTTTTTTAAGATTTCCTTTTTTTTAATGTTCTTTGAAATGGAACATTTTTTTGGATGGAGAGAAAAAACTCTCCAGAGCCATAAAAATATTTTATTCTATGCCGGCGAAATAGAGAAAACCATGAAAGAAATTGTAAAGGAAAAGTCTCGTACATTTTTATAACTTTAAGAAGAAGAAAAACCCTGCTGACATCAACGTTGCTTAAGGCAGTTTTAAAAAATATGAATGAAGTGACATAATGAGTTTTATTTCTACAAAAAAGCAGAGGAACTTCTCTAACAGACTTTTTCTTTTTTTGCAAATATCTATGTCATTCAAAAATCTTTTAACAAAAATTCCCTTTTAAAAGTACTTAAAACTATTTAAAGAATATTTAGAGTGATAAAAAATAAAAAGGTTATATTAAACAAATATCATCTATTCTTTAATTATCTTTATTCTTATGAAAAGAGAATATTTTTTAGACGATAAATACTGGCAGCAAATAAAAGAACAAAACATCTTTAACTGCATAAGAATCTTATGTATTTAGTTTGGGATTGTGTGCCTTTCTGAAATTGTGCATGCAGTAGGTTACAAATTATACGGAATTAGATCATCCGAATGATGTATTATCCGGAAAGTTGTGAATGATAAGTATGCATTTATTCCTTTAATTCTTGATTTCTGCTTGCTTTTCATGCTTCCTTCTTTTTTGAAACATGTTTTTTAAATCTCGCTTTTAATATTTCTATTCAGAATGTGAGATAGTTTATTAAATGAACAAGGGGATAAATCCGGGCTTTCTGTGTTACAGAATATATGTAAAAACGATCATATACTATATTATTTCTGATGTTAACATCCTCTTTTCTCTGAAGACGGAAGCAGGACGTTTCGGTCCTGCCATTTCGGTCTTTCCGTTTTGGTCCCGGTGCCAGTTCAGTCCGTTGCCATTTCGGTCCCTTACCATTTCGGTCCGTTGAAGTTGTTGTTGAAAGCAGTTATATTCTTAAATATAAAAAAAATCTCAAAAATTAAATTGTTTTTATAAAATTTATTTATTTATAACAATTAAAAATTGTTTTAATTATTGTTTATATAATTAATTTATCAATTACTTGTTTTAAAAATATTACATGAACTATATAATAGTTATTACAAGGTAAATGCAAATGTATATATTTTTTTAATTTCGGTTAATGTAATGTTATTAACTTCATTAGGATGTATAATAATAATAATGATTCTGAGATTAAATATGTTGTTTATTTATTTATTAGTTCATAATATTTTTCTTGCTCTTTAAATATAATTAATTAATAATATATTGCTCTTTGTGAATTGTAAACTATAACTGTGCTTTAAAAAAATCAATATCGACATCTGGACAATAATATCACCTAACACTGTTAAAAATATTTTTAGGTATTTGTACAATGTTGCATTATTATTATTATTATTATTATTAAATAATAATTACTTAGGCTTCATGTTTTTGACTGATTTTTCAAAAAAATTCTTTTTTTTGAGGGGGGGGAATACGAAATCAAAAATATCGAATAAAAACTTTAATGGATGAATAATTACTATTAATTAATTGTTAAAATAGTTAGTAATTTTAGTATAAAAATTTAAATTATATTTTATTAAATATATATTTTTAAATCTTATATATTCTTAATTTATTAAATTAATAACATTATTAATATAAATTACAAATTTTTACATTAAAATAGACTCAATACATAATATATCATAAATATTCAGCTTATCATTATATTTTATAGTAGCTATAAACTGAAACTTATCCTTAACCTTTTTATTTATTTTATGTTTAAAGTTACTAAAATTTAAAACTATTAATATAAATACTAATAAAACTAAAATAAAAATTTATTAAACTTTTTTTTTCTGGGAAAGAGGGAGGAAAAGGGGATAAATAAATAAACGACAAATGCAAAAAAGCTTAGTTTTGTCAGTTAAAATAAGAAAATAAAATTAATAAAGATATTAGTAGCATTATTGCATAAAATTAAAAATAATCATTTTATTAAAAAGAAATAAGCCCTGTTTCAATAAAATTTGCTTACAAAAATCGGCTTCAAATGGTGGGGAGACTGTTTAAAAAAATGCAAGCACCAATTATTAAATATATATACATAAATATAAAGATGAAGGGGGAGGGGATATAAAAAGTTTTCTGGAAACAAAATATTTTTCATAGCAATGCCTAGCAAATCGCTATTGCTTTCCCAATGTTTATAATGGTAAAGTAACTTATGAAAACAAATTCATAAGGTGCAACGTTATATTATAAAAATAATAAGAAAAATTAAATATTTGTGCTTCAAATAATCTCAAATATATCTCAATTCTAATTATTAAAAGAGGGGATGTAGACGGGTAATTTGAGGAAATATTTACATATAATAGCTTATAAGTGTCTAATTGAATTATTGAAGATATTTATTATTAGTGTAATCAGAAGAAAAAAATTAAGCGTAGTTTTTGTTTATTATTCCATTTATGATAATTTAGAAGTTCTAATTAAATATATAAAATCAACCAAAAAAAAATATATTTAAGGTAGTTTATAATATATATAAAATACCTAATAATAATTATAAATTAAAAAACTTAAAGCACCCTGTCTCTTAAAAGTAAAAAAAGACAATATCGCCTGTAAAATTATGTCGCATTGTTCAATCACACAAAATTTCAACGCGCTGTGATTTCATTATCACGAGTTATAAAAGTTTAAATTTCTCGGACTCTTATATTCAGCTTTTTATAAAATTTGAGGGCGGGAGGGGGGGGGGGATAAAAAATGATAAGGGTCCCAAATGATGTTGAACCATGCAGTGTTTGGCGAGCCTACAACAATTAGAGTCCGAGTTATAAGTGGTACCGAAATGGCTAAGGACTGAAATGGCAAGCACTGTAAAAAAAAATCTGTAAAGTTACTAAAGTTTTTCTAGGAAACTGGGATTCCTAGAACTTTTTATGTAACGGCAACAACAAAAATTCCTGTAACAGACACACTTTTGCGCCGAAAATCAAAAAATCTGTAAGGTTACCGAGAATTTTTTAGGAAACTGGGATGCCTAGAACTTCTCATGTAACTGCAACCAGGATTACAGATAAAATTTTAGTAAGATTACTGTAATGTTAGCAGATTCATTTGTAAAGTTACAGATTTCTATAGTTTTACGAAAACTAGTTTTGTAGATTGCCAACCTTTTTTGTACATTTACAGATGAAAGTTTAGTAAGCATGTAACTTTACATCTGTATAACTACAGATTTTTTTTTACAGTGAGGGACAGAAATGGCCAAGAACCGAAATGTCGTATACCTCAAAAGTTTCTGCAAGCAGTTTTTGACGTTGTTATTTAAATTTCGTTAAAACACGTTGTTTGATTAAAAAGAATTGCAGTTAACCAAAATTTAATGAAAAAACGCTTCAGAAAATAATCTCAAAGATTGCAAAGAGAAAGCTTCACATGGATCTACTTTTTTTTATCATTGACAACTCTAATAGTTTTTTTACATTTAATATATATATATATTTTTTTTTCCTTTCAGAATGCTTACTAACGATACTAAAAATCATATTTATAGGAAAATTAGCAATAATGTGTTCAAATAAAATTTGGAAACACATTAAAAGCGACATTTTCTTATTGGCCGCGCGTCAGGAGTCAACAGCTGAAGGAATCACCAAACATCGATATTTACAATCAGCTTTTTTTGATTCGTTTCAGTGGTTTAAGCTCTAAATTCGATTACATGTCTTAAATTGGTGTTTTATTTATATTATATCGTTTTATTTATTGATTGATGACTGTTTTAATTTCCTTATGGAATATAAGCTGGAAACAAATGGTGAGCTATTTATATTAAGTGCAAATGGATTTTTCTTGCGTAATCGTCTGCACGCAATAGATTTGGAAAATAAAATCCTGCTTGAAAATTATTTTAAAAACAATAAAAAATGAGTAAATTGCGAAACAGTTTTCAAACAAATTGCATTTGAAAGTACATTTTTCCGCCTATTCGACGATGTAAAAATTGAAAATGTGCGGTATTTAGAAATTTAAAAAGTTGGAATGAAAACCAATAAATATTAAATTTAATAGTCTGCTGTTGCCACCGTCAAAATGACGTCAGCGTTAGGCACGGACACGTTTTTTCTTTACAATATAGTGCATAGGAATCTGTAACCCATCCGAAAGTGGCTTGTTAATTTCGATTTTAAAGTCATATTAAAGTTATATAAATATAACAGTTGATAATAAAGTTATGTAAAGTTATATATTAGTTAATAATAAAGTTATATAAATAAAATAGTTAACAATAAAGTCATGTAGCTATAATAGATAACAATAAAGTTGTATATATATATAGAATAGTTATATAAAATATAAATTACTTTTACAAAATAGAAATGTTAAATAAGCAATAATTTTTTTCATATGTTATGGCATTTTATTTATAACTAATTAACTATTTGAAAATCTTATCCTTATAATTATAGAGTACATGTTATAAGAAAAGAAAAGCATGCAAAAAAGAAAAAAATCAGAAGGTTAAAAAAAAATGTAGGAAAAGTGTGATTTTAAAATTTCCTTAATTTTTTTTATTAATATTTTAAAATTTTACCACAAAAAATGGGTTTTTCGTGATTTAAATAATGTTTTATACTATAACTGTTAAATAAGCGTCAAATATATAAGATGTCTTCTCTCAACGGTGTCCAATGGCTAATTCCTAAACCTTTCGTCTTAGACATATATAATTCCAATTGCAAAAATGTTTTAAATGAGGTAAAGAAGTATTTTGAAAGTGATTTGGGTCAATAAAAACATTTTTTTTTATTACGAAATTTAAATTTTTATACGATCACCCGTTCCTGTAAGTTATACTTAATGAAAATATTCTATCATGCTAACTAAGAAGTAAGACAAAAAACAAAGTCCCATTCTTCTACGATTAAAACCGACCAAGTTTAAAGTTGGAGCATCTTTTTTGCTACGAAATAGGAGTCATTATGATTATTTAAAAATGAAAACGTTTTTAGCTGTTTTTTTTTATTCTAGAATGCCAAACCCCATTTGATAACTTCGGCGTAATTACTTATCTTGATTATAAGTTACTGATTACGTATACGGATAAACTTAAATTTTTCAATAATTTGAACAGTCCATATTTATGGAAATAATATTTTGGTAACTTTAGGTTAAAATAACATTTCTTTTACGAATTGAACTAGCCGATGTAAGATGGATTTTTTTATTGTAATTAATTTTGTAGGTTTTTCATAAATCCAAAGTAAAAGTTCCTTTTTAAACATTTTTCTTTCGTCGAAATTCGTCGGATTCCACCTCGTAGATCCTTATTAGGTTTGGGTGTATGCCGCTCAAAAGCTGTCACTTGTGTTTTTCACGATTTCCGCGATAGTTTTGTCTCGAGAACGAATCGATTGTCATTAATTTTGGTTGCAGACGATTTGATTTGCATAGAAGAAAGTTTTGTGGTGGCCACAACATACTAGTTTGAAAATATATTCCATCTCTAGAAAATTTATTAATCTTCTGTATTAGCAAAGTATGCATCCAGTTAAGTTTGCTTTTTATAATTTATGTTACACAGCAGTTCCTACGGGTTTTTCGATATTGGGTATCGATCACGGATTTCCGATATCTGTTGTTGGAATATTTCGCAATCTAAGATACATTTTAAGTTGTTCAATCTTCCAGTCGCGATAGTATCCGAAATTTTCCTTTTCACAACAATTTTTTCATCATCTCTTGATTGAACTGCATTTTTATTTTACTTATTTTTTTTTTTTTTTTTTACTTTATAGATTATTTCGATGCTGGTATGCAGATCGATCTTTTTTGAAGAGTGATTCATCAATCTTCAAATTTATTCATATTTTGGCTTCTTATTTTGTACGAAACTTCTTTATACGTAATACTGAGATTTTTCAGTATTCCTTTTAAACATATTTTAAAACAAGGGAAAGTACTGCAATTTGTAGATATTATAAAAATTTCACTTTATTCGATACTGCGATTTAACCGGAGTCATATTATCGGGGTTCTACTGTAATATAGAAAATTCGACAACGGGGATAGTGGACATAACGGAGAAAACATTAAAAAGAATTTTGCATATCGAATGCATTAGAAATGCAGCAGCAATCATACGCCAGTTCAGCTTAGCAACGTGTTCTACCTACTAATCTATAATCCGCAGGATCAGTTTTCCGAACACTATCAAATTTCAATTAATTCTGATAACTGTTGTTGAGCTATTTTATATGTCTGCGAAATCTCCCTATTTTTCAATGGAGACTCTTTATTTTGAGTTAGTATTAGATAGCAAATATACACATCCGTTCACATAAATGCATATTTTGCTTGTCTCGCTCTTTGTAACTTTCATGACTATGTGTTTTTAAAGATGAATGCTAAACCAGAAAATATTACTAATAGAAATATATCTTAAAATGAAAGAGGTTATCTCTCCAGGGTTAACAGGTATGGCATATTTTATCTTGTTTCTGTCATTTAAAATTAACAAAAGTGGTAAAATACCCAACTTGATATAATTCAGTATTGTATTGATTTTAATTTCTCTCACTTTTTTATCTTTTAATTGACATTTAAGAGACAGGAAACTCTAAAGTCTTTCATAAATCGGAAATATTTTATAAGCCAGACAAAAATTGATCAGACACTCCTATTAAGGTAATCCCTTCTGGCCACTGTTCTGGGTTCTACTTTACCTGTTTTCTTACGATTAATTCAATAAATGAAGTGTATGTTTTTGACGTATTTAAGTTCAAGTTTTTTTCTTTTTAATATAAATTCCCTGAGTGCCTTTTCAGAAAAAAAATCATAATTATTTTGTTTGTATTCATATGTTACTTTCTAATAATAATAATAATAATAATAATAATAATATATATATAATATATATATATATATATATATATATATATATATATATATATATATATACATATTATTCTTATTAATAAAATAGTTTTTAAATTTAATATCGAAACTTTCTGTAAAACTAATAAGTAAATTAAAAAAATAATTAAAGTTATGCGTACCTAAATTGTATTTAATGATTATTATTATTTATGAAATAATATCTGCTAAAATGCTAAACAATGTTTATGAGCAATTCCCTAGCGTTATGCTGTATTAATACTTTTCGTATTCACTTCGAATGCTTAAATGTCCCCCCCCCCCCTTTTATTCCTCTCATTCATGTACTTTAAATAGAATATGTAGTTTGTTATTTACATTTAAAAAATGGGTGAAGAAACTTTTAAGTTGTATAGTACAATATCATTAGATTATCTATCTCCATCTGTTAGTTGGCGATTAAAGCGACAAGACACTTTGTTTAATCTAAATCTTGTAGGAAGCCATAAATCACCGCAGAAATAGATAAAATATTTTAGATCATGGAGATTTTTTTTATTTTATTTTATTGTATTTTATTTTTATTTATTTATTTATTTATTTTATGTTTTTTTTTTTTTTTTTTTTTTTGGGGGGGGGGGGGGGGAGGTTAATGCTACGCTTTATTTTAATTGATGTTGATCGACTATGTATGCGATTGAATTATTTAATTTGTAGAATTTTTCCACACAATATAATTCGAAGAAACAAAACGAAGAGCGAAAACAACAGTTTTAATTTTACTGTAAAAATACAATTTAGTTTGTTATGAATAACTCAAATTCATATAAAATTGAAATATTTTATGTTATAATGTAGTTCAAATTGGTCAAGGGTATTCGGAAAACTGCAAAATACACAAATATAAAAATAATAAAATTTCTACGTATTTTGGTAGATGGAAAATGACTTTATACTGTATAAAAATCTACCAATTCATGGATGAAAATGAAACGATAAAATTTCACGTACCTCTTCGCTTTCCATTCAAAATTTGAATAACTGCCTGAAAACTTAACACATATTTAATTAATTCTCATAAATATGTGGGCTTGTAGTCTACATATCATAGACCGATTTCAGTAAACATGAAAATATTTTCAAATACTAAATCTGTCCCAAAAGATTTTTTTTTTCAGAAAAAAAAATTAAATTTCAAAATTTGAAGTAATATGAATTATCTTTAGAGCTTTTTGTGTACTTTCTTAGACGATATGTTTTATTTTAGTATCAAGTATTTAATTATAGTAAAGTATGACCATTTTAAAATATTTTTTTTAATTATTAATTTAAATTTTAGTGATATATTCTTAATCTAAACACATCTCCTTTTTAGGTATTGATTTTTTTTTTTTTTTTCGTATATTTCGCATTTTTTATGTTCAAACTGTTAAATAGGCATCAGTACATTGTAAGCTGTAAACTAGGAACGTTTCTGGAAAGAATATCAGTGTAAAATTAATGTTTCTATCTGAGTGTAATACCTCTGTGTGAATAACCGTATGTTTTCTCTTTTAGGGTGTTCTCGGGGACCACATACAACAAGGCATCATTCCAAGAATCGTGAACGATATATTTAATCACATCTATTCAATGGATGAAAACATTGAATTCCATATAAAGGTATTTTTTTCTTCTTGCAATAGCTATTAAACGGTAAAAAAAAACAGAAGGCGGCTCTATTCTTACTGGATTTTCAAATTTTTAAGTAATCGAAATTTTTAATTAATCGGAACAAAGAATTTTTCATTTTGAACGTCTAATATCTTTTCGAATTAAAATAAAAACTACAACTATCGCCTTTCAATCTAGATCGTTATTAATTTGTGTTTAATATTAATAGATTCATATTTACATCATCAGTGGAAATTTTACAGTCGATTATTATACTTCCTTAACTTCCTTAATAAGCATGCTACAGTTATTTTTGTTTTAACTGTAACTCCTTTCAAAAATTTAAATATGTCTTGATTTACTATGCACTTAATTTACTATGAAAGAAAGCAGTGTTAACTCATTTTATATTGTACTGTAGTTTTCACAGATTATTTCCAGCTTTGTAAGGATTTCATAAATTTTTACAAGATTTTATATGGTAAATTTTAATTGATCTATTATGAAATATTTTAAAATTAAAAGATTAATTAATTAGTCTTTCTTTTTAAAAACGAGTTCTTTAAATTCTTCTATGAACAAAAATAATGATTTTTCTTTTGGATGGAAGTGGGGTTAGCACCTAATTTACTGATAAATGATTGAATTTCTATTTTGATTTTACGTAAGAATAATTATGAAATACTGTGACGAAAACGCAAATTCTGCTTTTATATTACTGTTCTAAATTCTTCATGGTCTTCATTAAATAAAATTTAAAGAACGTAAATTGTTTTAATATTTAACCCTTTATGCCCCGACGCCACTTTAAAGTACCATTAAAATAACTCGTTATAAAATTCATCTAATACATCGATTAGTAGTAATACAGTTTAGAATGAGTTATAGATACTTTACTTTATCTAGTTTCAAAAGCATTGTTGGTTGCACAAAACAAAAATATTTTTAAAAGGATTATTTCTTTTGGCTTTGCATCTTTTCATCTTTCTTGACATTGAACGATCGGGAGGGAAAAGTTTCAGTTCGGAAATATTTAAAAACATTATATTTCTAAGGTAAGAACATTATATTTGTACATTTCCTAATTCTACAAAATACTAGAAAAAAAATTAAAGATTTGATTTAAAAGTTTAAAAATTAAAGATAATTAAAGATTTGAGTGAAGTTATAAATATCGCACAAAACCACTATAAATTTAAATTTAATTAATTAATTTTAACTGGCAAAATCCTTCTAAAATTTATTAAATGATTGTGTCAATCTTGTAATGTAGTTTCAAATGTTCACAAAGAATGCTTTAGAAGATGAAATTTTCATGAATTCATAATTTGGAACATAAAAGGTTAAGTTTAATCTTATTTCAAAATAAATTTATTTTCTATAAAAGGATATTTTTTACTTAATTTATTTTAATTAAAAATTATATTCAATATTGATGCTTTAGTTCTAGATTGCTTTTAAGTTCAAAAGCTAAATTCATAATTCTTATTTATTTTTCATTACTATGCATTTTCTTATTATTACCATGATCACAAATCACACACTGTAAAAAAAGACGAATGTTTATAAATCCACGAAAATGTACAATAATCACGAACACAAATATATAATAACCTCTTCGAGTCACCCAAGATTCCGAAAAGTGTTCTTTTATCTTTAGAAACCTCAAAAAGTATTTATTTTTGAAATGTAAAGAAAAATTTATAAAAATAAATTTTTATTAGCTGCCCGTAATTTTCGGAAATGTTTCCTAGTAGCTTTTACAATGCATTAATCAGTTCTCTGTACCCGGAAAATAGGGTTTTCGGATTCTATACATTATCAAGTAAACATTTTCAGCTGCATAACAGCATTTGTGCTTGCAATTGTAACAAAATAATGTTTATTTTCATATTAATGTTAATGCTGTTAATTTTGTATGTTTGTCTGTTAAACATGTTTTCTGAATATCAAAATATTTACCTGAGAATGGATAGGATCCGGAAAAGTGATATTCCGATTTGAGAAAACTGATTATTGCTCTGTAAAAGCCAATCAGAAACGTTTCCGAAAATGATGGGCAGCTAATAAATCTTTATCTTTGTAAATTCTTCTTTACATTTCGTAAATAAATAGTTTTCTGGCGTTTTTAAAGTTCGAGGAACGCTTTTGGGGATCTTCGGTGATTTGGAAGAGGTTATTGTATATTTTCGTTCTTGATTATAGCAAATTTTTGTACATTAAGAAACATCTGTCTTTTTTTACAGTGCAGAGAAATTTTGGGAAAATTCACGTTCATCTGTATATTTAAAACACAGAGCTGTTTTTTTAGTCATCTGGCTTGAGCTTTCTACTGAATTGATTTTGATGATTATTTTTTTTTTAATGAAAGTAGTTTATTTGTAGATGTGCTCTCACTCGCTATTTTTAAAAATAATTCAACTTTTATATTTTTATTTTAAAAGTCTTTCATGAAATTTCTTCCCAGTGGCTATTGGGTTACTTCCATTGTTACAGTGAAAAGAGAAACAATGAGAATTACTATACAGGGTGCAATATGTTATCTATCGCCGACCTTTAATTTCTCAACCGTTGGTCGTAGACATATAGTTCCATTTAAAAAAACGTTTCAAATGAGGTAAATATTTATGTTGTGGCATTATTTAAAATAAAAAATCAATTTTACAAAAATTACAAAATCTAACTTTTTATACGGCCCCCCAGTCTCTATAGTTATATTTAGTAAAAGTTTACACATATCATAACAGATATAACACAAAAAGATTGACATCTGTACTACAAAAATTGACAGAGTTATTAAATTTCAAAGTTTGAGATTTTTTTCGCATGATTTTGTCTTTCAATGAGGGATTTGTTAAAAGATTAATTAAAGTAATTCGAGATCGAAATCAGGGTGCAATGTCCTTTTTACGGCGAAACCACCTTTAGCTGGTATCGCCAAATTAGGGTATCACCAAAGACGGTTATTTCATTTAAAACTTTTACCTGACTTTTAGGGGTCGTATACAAAGCGAAGAATGAAATACTGAGATTAAACTGAAAAATAAATATCAATTTATCATGATATCAGAAAACGGTCTATTATAAAAAATGAATATGTCAAATGACGGAATCTACTAGAGATGCTGCTCATAGTTTTCTACATTATTGGCATTGCACAATTGAATGCGTGACAGTACTGAGTCCTGGACACGTTACAGCTCAGCAGGTGTGTAAACTGTGCGACAATCAAGGATGATGCGCTGCTTCAGATAAACCAGAGAAGGGGTCTCAGTCACATAGACCTATGCCTTGATGTAACCCTAGAGGTAGAAGTCCATCGGTGTCAAGTCCGGTGAACGCGGTGGCCACTCTACCGGACCACCGTATCGAAGGATCGGTTGACCGAATTCGGCGGCCAGATACGCCCGGACGTTTGATGTTTTGTATGGAGAAGGCTCCATCATGTTGAAACCACACTCGGCATGCATGTCGGAGAGGCAGATCTTCATACCAATCACGTACCGTGTTTGTAGCAGATGCAAGTGACGATCGCCCGTTAAGGTCCCATCGTAGAAGATGGGTCCAACAATCTGGGTTCCTCATATACCGCACCACATGTGTCGTACTGCGCGGGCGATGTGGAGGTTTTCCAGATAACAGTAATCCACATTGTGCACGTTCACAATGCCACTCCGTAAACATTGACCAATCTGTCACACAGAATGTCACAAAGGAATGACGGATTTTCCTCTAAGTTGTTGAGCATAAAATTGCAATAAACAAATCGTCGTGCGTGGTCACCCAGCATCAATGCTTGCACCAGTGTCGGATATGGTATGGATGCTCATCAATTGCATGTAACAAATATCAGACATGCTGGCCACATGCCTCGCTTATTTCCGTCGTGCTCAGTTGTGGAATTAAAAGGGCGAATCCCAGCACCTCCTCCGGTATCACTCGAACATTACACCTTACCCGTCTGTTTGTTCTGGGTCGTGGTGAAACAGAGCCGGTTTCTCTAATATGGTGCAATGCATTAGATACAGTTTCATGCATTGGATGTAGATCCTTAGGGAAACGTTCTGAATAAACACTCGCAGCCTCTCTGGCATTCCTTTGAAATTCACCATAAATAAATATCATTTCAGGATAATTCATGCATGCGTAGCTTGCCATCATGATCTCAGCGCTTACTAGCATGTCCAGTGCTAGATGGCTCGTGTTTTGTCCCGAACGTGAGGTGCTGCGGTACTATTGTAATCTGCATAATCCCAATTTTCATGCTTGCTATAACTCGGCGGGTCGTTTACATTCCGTTGCCATTTATCTAGTCCTTAGTGAGTACGTTTTATTTTCTGGTTGTCTATTCTACCTACTTTAACGTTTGAAGGTTCTTCGACTCATAAATGTGTTAAACAATACTTTGAGCAGTATCTCTAGTAGATTCTGTCATTTGACATATTGATTTCTTATAGTAGTCCGTTTTCTAATATTATAATAAATTGATATTTATCTTTCAGTTCAATTTCAATATTTCATTCTTCGCTTTGTATACGACCCCTAAAAGTTAGCTAAAATTTTTAAATGAAATAACCCTCTTTGGTGATACCCCCAATTTGGCAATACCGGCTAAAGGTTGTTTCGGCGTAAAAAGGACATTTCACCCTCATTTTGATCTCAAATTACTTTAATTAATCTTTTAACTGATCCCTTATTGAAAAACAAAATCATGCGAAAAAATCTCAAACTTTGAAATTTAATAACTCTGTCAATTTTTGTAGTACAGATGTCAAACTTTTTGTGTTATATATGTTATGATATGTGTAAACTTTTACTAAATACAACTTTAGGGACTGGGGGACCGTATAAAAAGTTAGATTTCGTAATTTTTGTAAAATTGATTTTTTACTTTAAATAATGCCACAACATGAATATTTACCTCATTTGAAACGTTTTTGTAATTGGAACTATATGTCTACGACCAACGGTTGAGAAATTAAAGGTCGGCGATAGATAACATATTGCACCCTGTATAATTTCAGATAATGTTTTCTCATTACAATGAAAAAAATAACTTTCTTTTTTTTATTTTGAACAAAAAATGACGTTACATAAAAAAAAAAAACTGTTACATTTTAATATTTTTTTCATTCTACTTATCTTGAGATTGAGGCTATAATAATAGAGGGCTTCAATGAGTGAAAATGACGTCAGAGTAAAAAGGAAACGATCATTTTCTTCGATAAAACTAAATATTTTACTACTAATGCTGTAAAACAATAAATTTCTGAATTTCGCCAGTACTGAGATTAGAACCTCAAGTCAAGAGTATGAATCTTCACATGCAAAATCGTAACTGGCAAACGTGACATCAAGTTTGGAAATATATTTATTAATAAGCTATTTGCACGTTTAAATATTTTTAAAACAGTGAATATGACAAGTACGCATATAAATTTTGCGACGGTGAAAACGACGTTATTTTTATATTTCATCGAAAAACAAAATATATGATTGTGCCACAGGGGCGCAATTTTTCGCGATTTTTCATTACGTAATACCGAAGACGAAAGCCTCAATTGATAACTTCAGAATTTCTTACATTAATTACATGTTACTTATAGGAATAAAGTTTAATTTTTCAATAATTTGAAAAGTTGAAGTTAAACTTTAGTTTAAAATAATATTTGTTTTAAGATTTAGGCCAGGCCAGCCAATATAAGATTGATTATTTATCGTAATTATTTTTGTAAGTTTTTTTTTTTATAAATTCAGTCTAACAGTTATTTTAAACATTTTCATTCGTCGAATTCGGCGAGTTCCGACTCGTGTTTTATTTATTTCAATTCGTGTTCAATTTCATTCAGTTTCCCAAATTGATAGTGAAATCCCCAAGTCTATCACAAAAAAGGTTTTCTTTCTAAAATTATGTTTTTGGAAGCTTTTGATTATTTTACGACTTGATAGGACAGGAAATAACTGATATTTTAGTCATTAACAGCACTTGCCAAAAATTCATTTCAAAATTTCATAATATTCTCATTGTACTGTAGAATGAATCCCGAAGAAAGTTTCTAAAATGTTAATATAGCTTCCCTATAGAACTATAGAAACAGGTGAGAGACATACGTATTTAGTTAGGCAAAAATATTTAGTTAATATAGCCCCAGCTAAATGTTTGGTTGGACTGACCAAATATTGGTTGGATTGATCAAATTATTTTGTTCGTTCAATAAAATTTTACTGAACTAACAAAATAAATTTGTTAGTCCAACAAAAAATATTTGGATGGGGTAAAATTTGGTTGGCACAACTATTTTTACTTCCTTCTATCTTTACAAGAAGAAAGTATTGGATTCGTGAAAATTTTCGATTTTCGGTTTTCGACGGATTTACACGTTTTAGGGGTCAGAGAACCCGAAAAACATGTTTTTACAAAATGTCTGTCTCTGAGTCTGTGAATCTGTTTGTCTGTCTGTCTGTCTGTCTGTATGTGACACAAATTTTGTGGGCGCTCTATCTCAAGAACTAATTCACGGAATTTAATAAAAATTTATATTCAGTTAGTCCCTGATATAAATTGGTGCTGATTAGTTTTTGGTGTAAATCTCTCAACAGGTGGCGCTGCTATGCAGCCTTTTTCACGATTTCCACAATAGCTCAATCTCCAGAACTAATGCACGGATTTTCATCAAACTTCAGATTCAGTTAGTCCTTAACATGAATTGAAGTTTTGAACATTTTGGTGCAAATCGCTCAACAAGTGGCGCTGCTATACTGCATTTTTTACAATTTCCGCAATAGCTCTATCTCAACAACTAATGCTTGGAAAATCAACAAACTTCAGATTCAAGTATACTTTGATATAAATTAGTGCTGTTTGTGTTTTGGTGCAAATCGCTCAACAGGTGGCGCTGCTATGCTGCACTTTTCAGAATTTCCATTATAGCTGTATCTCAAGAACTAATGCAACAATTTTCACCAAACTTCAGAATCAGTTAATCCTTGATATGAATTAACATTTTGTACATTTTGGTGTAAATTGCTCAACAGGTGGCGCTGCTATACAGCATTTTTCCCGATTTCTGCAATAGCTCTATCTCAAGAACTAATGGACACATTTTCATCAAACTTCAGATTCAGTTACTCTTTGATATGAAATTATGCTGACTACGTGTTGGTGAATATCGTCCTATAGGTGGCGCTGCTGTACTGCATTTTGCACTATTTCCACAATAGCTCTATCTCAAGAGCTAATGCACGAATTTTCATCAAACTTCAGATTCAACTACACCTTGATAAATGTTGATGCTGATTATGTGGTTGTGTAAATCGCTCAACAGGTGGCGCTGTTATGCTGCATTTGTCATCATTTGCGCAATAACTCTATCTCAAGAACTAATGCACGGATTTTCCCCAAACTTCATATTCAGTTAGACATTGACATAAGTTGATGATAATTGGGTTCTGGTGTAAATCACCCAATAGGTGGCGCTGCTATGCTGCATTTTGATGGATTTATATGATTTTAGGGACAATAATATCTCAAGAACTAATGCACGGAATTCCATCTTTTTAGAATCGTCATGATGAGCATAGATGCACTGTGATCATGAATTTTGAAGTATTGACAAGTATGAGATAGAAGAAAGTTTTGTGATGGCCACAACATACTAGTTTGTTGTTGTTGTTGTTTTAACAAAATCGTTCTTTCCGTGAATCAAATTACGAGCGGGGAAAGAAAAACATTTAAATGCGTTACACATTTTACAGCCCACACTGAAAACTTCATATCAAACATATAATGCATTTTAATCCTTAAATGCCTGATTTTTCAAAAATCATTGTAATAATGTTTTTCGGCTTTCATTTTTTAAATAAATCATGGGAAAAATACTTAAAAAATCATATTTTGTTTTAAGTATGGTTTACGGCTAAAAAACAGTTTGTTACTAATTGACAATACTGGTCTTTAATTGAAAAAATAATTTTCCTTGATAAAATTTTATAATATTAAACACACAAGAATTTTAGGAACTATAATAAGAAATAAATTTTACTTGCTCACTGCAGAAGAAAATAGGGTATTTCCCAAGCTTCCAAACAAAGCAAAAGAACATGTAGCAACAATTAAAAAAATAAATCCAACTTTATTCTTAAACAGCACAAGTGTTGCAATCTACATGTTGAAAATAGATTTAATAATATTTTTAGAATGTATTTTATTGGCAACATTAGGCATTATAGCTTCAATATTATTCTAATAGTATTTTAGAAGCCTAAATTGGGTATGTTGCCGAAAAGCAACACCCGGCATTTAAGGGTTAAAAGTAATGGTAAAATCCATGGGAGAGATAAGGTAATAATGGCATTCAAGATAAAAGTAACATTCTCAATATGCCCCGAAATTTTATTAGAAAATAATCGGATTATTTAAAAAAAAAAAAAAAAAAAAGGATATCAAAAACATTCCTTTACAACAACTAACAGTTTTGTAAAAATTTTATTATTCAAGGAAATAGTTATAAAAAATATGGTTTGGAAAGTTTCTAGAAGTAAAATGCTGATAAGCAAGTTAGAATTTCGTAGTTTTTTTTAAATTGTGGTTTAATAAATTCAGTATTATATATATATATGTTAAAATATTATTTATGTAGAGTTTGAAAGGTCACTAAAAATTGGTATTCTAAAAATTACTAGGAAATATTGAATATTATTGAATGGTTTGAATTCCGTCATACATTTTTAATTAAAATTTTAAATGATAACATAGTTTCAATCTAATAACCTTATTAAAGTATTATTATTCAGGAACAAAGGGCTGTTAAAATATGTATTAAAATGTGAGTTAAAAAACATAATAAAAGCCAAATATGACATTTTAGACAACTTGTGTACTTTATTATTTTGTTCCGTTCATTTCACAATTCACTTGAAATTGGAATAAATTCCCCCACCCCCTTCTCTGCCTATTAAAAATATGTTTGAAAAAATGTTCAAGAAAAAAACAAAGGACTTGCGAATAGTTTGAATTTTATTAGCCATATTTTCTTAAATATGCAATAAAAAGAGTCAATAGCACTATTTTCTTAAACCTTTGAAAGTTTAGTTATTTGTATGGCTTCTTTAATGGTGGCAATCTCCAGAGTAATTTTTATATCGTCCTTCGTCATCATTCTCTGACAGCAAATCCTCCAAATTTTCAGGCTATACAGTTGACAAAATATTTGCATCTCTCCATTTTTTTTTTCTTTCTATCGCAACCTTGTCATCAGAAGCGCAACCTTGCCATCATTGGAGATAATAATCAGAAAATTCTGTGGCTTCTTTTGTCTAAACTCGAGAGGTTCTTATAATTTATCTCAAGAGAAATGAAACCGATCTATTATTATTTACGTTCTTTCGGTATCATGTTAGTAAATATCGATTCTCTCGACATTAAGGATTATCCTCCACCTTTTAGAGGTTAGAATTAAGAGATGAGATTTAACTTTGTGTACTTCAGAATTTGGTTATAGACTGCCCTGTGTTGCACAAGAATAATTTCTCTCTACGCTAAAGGAAAATGAAATACTAATTTAACATCTAGCAAGAATCCAGAAATTTACAACGTGAGTGAGTCCATATCTTTATTATAATTATTTTAGGTTATATTTTTATTAAATTTAAGGGATATAAAAAATATTTTTTAATGAGAATAGAACAATTGAAAGATTCCCAACAAAAATTCCTACTTGTCCAAAATTTACACAAATGAGCTAACACGCAATGGTGTTCTTCTTAATGGTACTCTGTGAAATCATTTAACGATAAAGAATAGAAAGGAAAAGCATGTTTTTATTATTAATCGAAATGATTTAGTTGGGCTTTAGAAACAACGCTTATCCGGGGGCCATTTTCTTCTTTTTGAAAATTGGGAATTTTACATGAGTACTGTTTTTGTTGGGAACTCTTCAAATATCGCAGCCCGGATGTAACTGAAATGTGAAAGCACCATGAACCAAATGCAACTCTAGGCAGGTCGCACACTGAGGCGACTCATGCAACATGTTGCGCGACTTGGAAGAAAAACAGGTTTGAAACAGCTGTCTTCTTTGTTTCATCTTGTTTCTTCTCCTAAGTCGCACTTCACGTTGCTCCTTTTTACTTCAGTGTGAAGCCTGCCTTCTGTTCACATTGTCGTCCCATAGCCCGTGTAGTGAATGAGTTACACTGTTGTTATTATGATAATATATCACGATTGTGAAGTCTATTAGGGCAGTGACGACTACAGTCTAAATTGCGAATCGGGAGCTTTTATAATGTGTTGGCTGCAATCAATGATACCCAAGCGTTGATCGTTTCCAAAGCTATGATCTTCGTTTTGTTAAAAATTAATATAGTTTATTTTTCTTATTTTGATCAGCACTGTTTATATTGTTTAAAATAGATTTTTTTAAGGGGGGTGGGGGGTGGGGGGGGACATTTGTTCATCAGCAAAGCTGAGAAGGAAATGTTTTTAAAAACTTATGAAAAGGTGTTACAACTTGAAACTGCAATAATGGATTTCGACGATATTTTGATGAAAAGTTCATAAAAAATCGAAATTAATGATTAATTCGTATAATTAGTGTACCAATTTAATGTAATTATTAATTCGATTAATTAAATTTTAAAAACAAATTTTTTTTTCTAATTTTTTTTTTATTGATAACAATTTTTTTTTTAAATAAAATTACTAAATAAACGAAAAAATAAAAAAACTGAACATCCCTGGTCGTCAATTGGCAACCCTTGTGGTTGTGTTTACTCCATGTCTCTCTTAATCTTGAATGAATTATAGCAGCGTTATTAGTGCCATTATAAATCTGAAGAAATGATATTTTCGTAATCGGCCTGTTCAGAAAATTGTTTAAATGTTGTGTAAAGAAAATAGTGAGTAGTACTGAAGAATAATTGTAAAACTGTTTTCTAAAATAATAATAAGTAAGATTTTTTTTACAATATATTCGCTGATTATTTACAAAATCTTCTAATTTGCTGAAGGGGAGGGGTTCCTTGCATCTTAAAGATAAAAAAATTCGTAAGAGTTCAATAAATTTAAATAAATCATTTGGAAAACTAAAATAAAGCTAATCGAACTGATATTTCTTCATAATCTTTTCTAAAACCTGAGTTCACAGGAGATAGAAGTAGACTTCTCCTTGTTGACTATATTTGGAAAATCACCTTTGTCATAATATTTACTCAACTTTGATGGCTATCATTTTAAATAAATATACTTCTTATTATTGTTGTTGTTGTTATTATTATTATTATTGCATGTCTCTAACTGTTATAAAAATTCAATCTATAAAAAAAAAAAACAATATGTCTATATTTAAAAAGTATATTGTTCAAAACAACACAAAATTGTGCATGTAGTTATCTAATACTGTAATTTTATTTTTATTGTTTTAGATTTCATACTTTGAAATATACTTAGACAAAATCAGAGATCTCCTTGATGGTAAGCTTTTTGTGAAAATTTAATTAGAATTCGCATAATTTCAAAAATATATCGCAGGCATGAAAATATATTCTCGTTTTTTTTTTCTTTTAGTATCAAAGACAAATCTATCTGTCCACGAAGATAAAAATAGAGTTCCTTTTGTAAAGGTAAGTTTCTTGTTATTAACAAAGCACATACTTTTCTTTATCTAGTATTTAACAGCCTGCTAAATTTAAAATGTTGCGAATCCATTTTGATGTATTTTTGAATAGTATGAATGTATTTATATATGTATATGCTGATTGCACTAGAAGTTAATAAATTTATAGGGTGAATAAGAATTTGATAGTTGAACAACTTTGATACTTCAATAAAATATCAACAAAATTAGACAACCAAGTTATATTGTACATAAAGCTTTTTGTAAAAATGTGTTTTTTAACCATACTAGGAAATGTAAATTTGTACGGATACAAAAAAAAAAAAAAAAAAAAAAAAAAAAAATCTCAGGCCGATACATTGGTCGAAATATTCCTTCCTATACTTTGGCTAGTTAGATAACTAGATAATACGTTGTATGATTTTTTTTTCTTTTACTCTCTCTCTCTCTCTCTATGGGATACGTTATAATAGCGTTTACTTCACTCTGATAGGTAATATCAATTAGAGAGAGAAAGAAAGAGAAATTTCTGCCATTTAGATATATTAAACTTTCAAAAGTTACCGAGGAAACCTAAAGTTTCAGCTGTACAATCAGTCATGACTTCATAATGAGGCTTAATACGACCTAATATGGAACAAAAGACTTAGAACTGTCCAACCTTTCAGTAAGCAAGGGCCCATCTCAGCTCTTGGCATTCATTGAAGGGCGCCATTATTCCCATGACTGAAAACATGCGGCAATATTATTGCACAGTATTAGTACACACGCACGTCTTAACATAATGCAAATGAATCTTACAATGGTAGACAAAATGCCCCTACGGTTCTGGAGTTACATGTATTAAATTTCAAATCACACATTTTTCATGAGTGTTCTATCTCAAAATTGTTTGTAGGGTAAGGTGCCAGAAACTTTAATCGCGGCTATAATAACAACAACAAAACAAGGGGGAAAAGAACTTGAAATTCAAAGATATTGCTAGGTTTGTTTTAGGATGTGAAAATACGCTTTGACTTATTTTGAAGGCGTGAATTTAATTTTATAAAAAGTACAAAAACGACAGGCATGATAGTGACCAATCCATATGGGTGGTTCCAGAGACATAGTCTGGAAGTACTTTCATAGATGGAAATCATTCTGCGCTGCTTGATTAATTTTCCTAATTAAATTTTTTAAAAAAACCTAAAATTTCAAAAGTCAACAAGGAAAAATTAAGCCTCTTTATCCCTCGTATATAAAAAAAAAAAAAAAAAAAAAAAAAAACAGTTGGCTAGTGTGACAACAGCTGAAAGAAAAAAGCTGAACTTTCACGCACATGTGTCTTCAAAGAGACGGGGAAAGTGAAAAAAGTTTATTTTTCTGTTACTTCTTAAGTATTAAAAAGAGCAATTTCCAATTATTACTAAATTTAAACCTCATAATCACTTTATAAACAATAACTACAAAACGTGAAAATATGCATGATTAAATTTTCAAAGTATGCTTCTAATTTAATGCGTTTTCACAGGTTTTGAAAATATCTCTGATGCAAATACTATTTTAAAGAAAGCATTCTTTATAATGGAATTTTACATATAAAAACTCTAATAACAGGAAACCTTCATAAGGGTGCCAAGAAAACCTTCAAAGGGCGCCATGGCTTCCGCGGGTGACGCATTGGACAGCCCTGCTGTAGATCCTTGAAAACGATTTGGGACAAACATTGAGTGACAGTCTATTTAAATAATTATAACTTAACAATATTAAGAACAATATACCTTGATTTTATTTCATAAAAAAGAAGAATATTCACGGGCGCTCGAAAACTGTTTGTCAGGAATTTGTTAAACACGTACAAGGATGCTAACTTTGAAGAAGAAAGGCTGCAAATGCCCTCATCCTCTCAACAGGGATCTAAACCATAGAATTACGGAACGATCTACCCTCCTAGTTCCACGATCTTAATTTGTACATCACTTTACTATCAGCTACTCTCACACGAGCGTTGGTGGCGCATTTTCTGAATTAGTTCATGTTCATCATTAACGGAACTACTTAGAAAAGTGAATTTAGAAACACGTATTACTTTTTAAAATTTCGTTACTTATGTCAGCTGAAAAGATTTGCATCCGATGTGTATGAGAATAAAAACCCATAAAACCTTATTTTGAACTGAATCTATACTCGTGATCCCAGAAGTTAATCTACTATATATATAAAATGAAAAAGGAAATTGTTCCGGCTGCTTATAGCATGAGTTCTGCTGAATGGATTTTGATGGAATGCACTGCCAGTTAGGTAATTTTTCAGGAAAGATTTTAGTATATGACATATCGTTCCACGTTGTTTAGTTATAGAATTGTGGGAGAAAGTTCTATAATCAGGTAAATCCGATTATGAAAGATCAATCTTAAAACGTTCTGCAGAATGGAATTTGATGGGACTTACATTGATAGATAATTTTTCAGGGATGGTTTTAATATATTGCATATCGTTCTTCTTTACTTAGTTATTGAATTATGGGGAAATTTCTATAATCTGGTGAACCCGATTATGAAAGATTAGCCGTTTTAAAAATTGTACTGTACGGATTTTAATGAGACTTGCATTGTTAGTTAGATAATTTTTCAGAGAAGGTTTTAGTGTATAACACATTGTTCTACATTGCTTAGTTATAGAGCTATGGCAGAAAATTCTATATTAGGTCAACCAAAGATTAGCTTTTTATAAAGGGTTCTACTGAACGGATTCTGATAGGAGTTTCACTATTAGTTGGATAAATTATGCAAAAATATTATATAAATTTAGCATTCCTAAGTGCAAGACATTCTACATAAAGGCTAGTTTTTTATACGCCTTTTTTAAACTTTTGTAATATATTTATTATATTCACGATTTAAATAAATTATTCCGAACTTTTTAGTTCTGATTATTCTTCGAAACAAACAGCTGCAAGTACGCTTTGCTTTTTTATCTATTACCAGGCGATGTGCAATATATTACCTGGTGTACAGAGAACGTAGATGAAAATCGTTTTTATTCGAAAACTCTAATCGATTCTTTTTTTTTTTTTTTTTTAACATTTAGAATATTTTCCAAGGTTGCCCATCAACCACACCAAAAAGCATTTTTGGTACTTTCTTGTTACTTGCTTGCCAGTGCAAAAGATTTTACTACTTTTAACAAACTTTTTGATTTTACTTATTTCAATATTTAAAACACGTTTATTTATTTATTTGTGAGTTTTAAGTTTGGCCATCCAGTAACGGGATATTGCACAGAAAGAAATAAATGCTGAATTGCTTACATTATTTAAAGTGCAAACGGGTTCATCTTTCGCAATCGGGTTGCCGGTTCATCTTTGAGATAGATTTTTAAAAAATCATGCTTGAAAATTATTTAAAAAATCCATAAAAAATTAAATTGAGATACAGTTTTAAAGATAACTGCATTTGAAAGTACATTTTTTTTTATACATAACAGTGTAAAAATTGAAATTGTGCGATGTTTATAAATTAAAAAAAATCGTAGTAAAAAGAAATTGTTTGTCGAGGTCATTGGGGCCGTCGCTATGACATCAGGGATGGTGCTTTTTAATGTAAATTAACAAAATGAAACGTTTGTGTTGGCTATGTCGGTGAAGATCTATCGCAAGTAGGCGTCTGTAAACGAAAAAAGGTCCTAATCAACCTGGACCTACAACTTTTCGATTTTTTTTTTTAAATCTTGAATATTAGTTCTCGCAAACCCTCCCTTCGATTTTCTAGGTTTCTCGGCGATTTTCAGGCATTCATAAAATCAATTCGATTTCAATTTTCCAGTAAATTTTGTTCTTTTTTTAATATTTTTTATTAAATATTTGTACAACAATTGTTCGATTTTTAAGTTAGTTTTTTCGGTTTAAAGAAAAAAGTTGTCGAAATTGTTTAATAAACTATTTCGGTTTTAAATCATTGTCATCCAGACTTAAATTTTAAGTTCTTGTATGGAGAAAATTTTGGGGGAACGTTTAAATATTTTTTCCCAAAAATATTAATTGCAGGAATTTTTTCAAATCTTTAAAGATATCAACATAAAACCAGATTTCTCGAATTCTTTTACACTGCAGTGAATGAAAAAAGTTTTTTTTTACAAGCCTGAAAAGGAAGAATTGCTCACAATTTCATAGTAAGTACTCTAGATCACGTGACAAGTAACATTTTGATAAATATATGCATTAATGGAGGATATTCCATCTCCGTTTTGATCACGTGATCAAGGTAAAAACTTCTAGCGTAAAGAAGGGAAGACTCCGTAGACGTGTAATGTAAATCCCCGCTAGCCAATGAAACAGTTCATGAGGCAAAGCAGTAGTATCTTCCCTTCTTATCAGTTAGAAGTTCCTTCGTTCCTTGGGTAAATTACCGGTATCACGTGACTTTTTTCAGCCTCGAACCCATATTTGGAATATCCTCCATTTAAATGTGCACATAAGCCAAAATTTTAGGGGGGTTGGAGTGTGTGTGTGTGTGGTGGGGGGGGGGGGGGATTTTTAAGTGCTTATTTTTTGTATTGCTTTAAGGCTTTGTCATTTTAACAATTTATGGCGTGTGGAATGCGCCGAGAGTTTTATAGTGACTGTCGTTTTAACGCTCTATGGCGCGCGAAACTTATAAGGCCCAATTTTAGCGATTGCCGTATTAATGATTTATTGACGCGATAGGGAGTACGAAACTCTTTATTTTTCTTCTTTGGTTTACATGCTTTCACTTATGATATAAATTTTTATTTTTTTAAATGTTAAAATTGAACTTTCCTCGTGATTGCACTTATACTCTAAAGCGAAAGCTGGGTTCTGGGTGGTCATCCCTTTTAAAATACCTAGTAAACTTTCGAGGTAGTACCGAGCAACAAAGGACGGGTTAGCTGGTTTTATGTAATATTTTATTTGTATATCACATCTGCTTCTTATACTAAGAACGCATAAGGCGCGCCACACACCAGAGAGACATGCGACAATAATTGTGAGACATGAGGCAAATTCTGCTTTTCAAACCGGTTTTTTCTTTGTTAACAGGGTGAAATTGTCGCATGCCTCACGCTTTTTTGTTGCATGTCTCCCTGGTGTGTGGCGCGCCTAACAATAACAAATATGTCTTGTTTAAATGATGGGATTGATTTTCAGCAAAATTTAACCTAGCACTAAGATATCGATATTGTGGTACATGTATTACACACATGTGGTTCATGTATTACACCGCACAAAATAATAATAATAATAAATTTTATTTAAAAGCTTAAAGAAATTTTATTTTAAAGGGTGCTACAGAACGATTTGTTACAAGTCCAGAAGAAGTTATGGAAGTTATTGATGAAGGCAAAGCGAATAGGCATATTGCTGTAACAAGTAAGTTGCAACTCTCTTTTGTCTCTTGAAACTTATATATTTTAAATAAAGGTTTTTGAAAATAATTTAACATAAGTTAAGTTTTATATTATATGTATGCAATTCTTATATGTGTGTATGTGTAAGCCAGCATGTTTGCGCGCGCGTGTGTGTGTGTGTGTGCGTGCGTGTGTGGTTGGGGTGACTTTTTCTTAATTGCAAGGGATTTTTTCTTATTTTCTTCAAAACATGCTTGCACAAAAATTGCACTTTTGAAACTAAAAGCATTTGCACAAATTTTGCATCGTCACAGTTTAAGTTTCTTTTGAACATTTTTTTTATTATGATGGACAACCTTCCTTTGGATTCGAGGCTGTAAATTGGCGATTCAAGCGCTCGAATACGCCATCTGGTGGAGAAAGATGTAACTTCTCGCTTCAGGATAAAGCCGTGAAAGCGCATTGCATTACATGTATTTTAAATTTGTTCAGAATAATTATTCTTTTGCACAATTTCAGATTTCCTGTGACATTTGTGTTCTGTCTTATATGACAAAGTAAAAATTATTCGAATTTGAATATCTAAAACTTTCAACTGCATTTACAATAGAGAATTATTTCAATGGCACTTTAGCATTAGTTAAAGGGACAATTTTCCTGTACCGAAGGCTGTGAGCAGCGCCTCTATAGACCGTTTTAATTCTCAATAAACCAGCTGTTTGGAAATTCTTGAACTATTCTCTTATTTATTTATTTTTTTTACTACCGAAATTATACAAATTTACCCAATAGATATGAATAACATAAGAAATCTTCATTTAATTGCAGAATAATTTTGTATTAATTATCAAACTTATTAGAAATGCAATAACAAAATAAATTAGGTTATCGCTGGTATCAATAGAAATTAATGAAATTTCAAGTGCTTAAAGTAAAATTTATTCAAAAAATTTTTTAGCTTAAATATTTTTTTACTTCGCGATTCCAATGTTAATTTTTAGTATTTAAGGAAATTTTCATTTATATTTCCTAAATTGTGCTTTTATGATTTTTTTTTTAAAGAACATGCTTTTGTTTACTGTTTATGGTTTTGTTTACTGGTTAATTTGGTTTCTGAGCTAGTAAGCATGACAATAAAATAACGTAAGTGAACAAAAATAAATAGCGAAAAACCATGGCAAACGCAAAGAGTTAAACAAACGATCACACCGCCATTTTGCCTACTGTGAGGTCACGAGAAAATAGACAATATTTCAGTGATATAATGTGAGAAGTGAGCATCTCTCACTTATTTTCTGTCACGGTCTGTTTTCAAATCTGTCAGCATCAAAATCATCACCATCTGATCCTCTATTAAAAAGGCACTCTAATTACAGTCCGCGAATAGCGACGTTCGTCAGTTTGATTTAAAACACACTCAAATTAACTGCAACTGTTATCTATGTTTATTTTTTTGTTGTTGTTAGCAGAGAAATTACAAATTGGATTTTGTTATATGATTTCGTGAATGACTTGTATAATTTTTACGAATTTAAGTTTTGTTTCATATTGAAAGTATGATTTTTATTACAAAGAAAAATATCCTTCGCATCATATTTACATTTTTGTTTGAACTTTGGTGGAAAAAAAGATTTGATGTATGTTTATTCGGTTCAATTTATGCTGTGATTTTATCTTCCAGACATGAACGAACACAGTTCTAGGAGTCACAGTGTATTTCTTATCAATGTAAAACAAGAGAATTTAGAAAATCAGAAAAAACTTAGTGGCAAATTATATTTAGTTGATTTAGCCGGTAGTGAAAAGGTGAGTTTTTGCTATCATGGACATTCTAAATTTATGAAGGAATCTTGTTTTTTATTGTTGACATTCTTTTTATAAATTTTGAAGGCTTATTATCTTTTTCTTTTACTTATATAGGTTAGCAAAACTGGTGCAGAAGGAATGGTATTAGACGAAGCCAAAAACATTAATAAATCTCTATCTGCCTTGGGAAATGTAATATCGGCATTAGCTGACGGAAATGTAAGTGCATTGATTGAAACTTTATTTCTCATTCTTCACTCAACTAGTTTTAATTCTTCACTGTTTTAATTATATTCATAAATTATTTCAGAAATCTCATATACCTTACCGAGACAGTAAACTGACTAGAATTTTACAAGAAAGTTTAGGAGGAAATTCTCGGACTACCATTATCATTTGTTGTTCACCAGCTTCCTTTAATGAATGTGAAACAAAATCCACTCTAGATTTTGGCAGAAGGTATGCTGTTTTTGTTTGCATATGTTTTAATATAACTGCTTTTAACACTAAAACATACAATGTTTTCTTAAATATTACTTTGTCATGTACCATTTTCTTTTCATTTACCAGGTGTATGTTCCTTGTGTATATTTATTTTGATTTTTTTTTCAAAAATAATAATAATAATTAATAAATAAATAATCTGGTCAGATGATCAGATTCATGTCCAAAATTTCTAAATCTTGTCCAAGAGAATTTTGCAGGTGGGAGTCTTCCACTCAAAAAAATTTATGGTGCTTTATATTATCCGGGTTAGGTCAGACACAACTGCACTAAGCATAGCGCCAGTTATACTAATTACAGTAACACCTATTTTTTAACAACTTTATAGTACACCATACATAATAAGAGCTATAATAATAATACTGTAGACTCCCTCAAATCCGCAACCCTAAAATCCACACATCATGGCAAATGTAAATAATGAAACTTTCAGTTCAAATGTAGGGGCAAAATTACAGATTTTTTTAGTTTTATATCAGTCCATGTGTATTTCAATATGTAATTCGTGATAATATGACTGAACTCATGGTTTTTCATGAAGTAAAATTGTATTGAAAAAAATCAAGTTATAGTGGATATCACTGCTAATCACAATCTGTTTACCAAATATATTTATGAAGCTTTTTTGGTTATTAACACTGGCTAAACCTGAAATAAAAGTTTCTTACTTTATGATTTTGAATTTTGATGTTAATTAATTGGGTACTTTTTTGAGGAAAGTTTCATTGAATAATTCAAGAAAAATGCATCGATCTCATCTTTATTTATGCATATTTAACTATACATTATTAATTATTTACTTGACCTTTACTTTTAATAATTTAATCATTTTTAAAATTATCTTACTTCTTATCATTTTAGTTTATTACTTAATTATTTTAATATTTTACTATATTATAAGCTTTCATTCTAATTTTGATAGCATTATTACATTCAAACTACTGTTTAAAAAATGTAAAGAAAGCAATGACCAGAAATCCGCAAAGTTCTAAAATCCGCACAACCTCTAGTCCCCAAGCTGTGGGGATTTGAGGGAGTCTACTGTAATACATAATAAAGTTTGTTTCTTATAGTTTGTAGTTTATTTTTTATTATTGTTTATAGTTTTATTTATTTATTCGATGATATGTATTTAATTAATGTATACTAAATTCCTGTTTTATATTATTTTAGTTTGCTTTTATATTTATCATTTTAATAATGATGTTATTTATTTATTAAATGTATACATTAAATTACTGTTTTGAACACTATTGCTGATTGAGAACCAGTTTTGTAATCTATTCGCCTGTCCCACCCATATAATATATAAGGGCCTGTGCATATATAACATTATCACTTTAGGGGGGAGGGGTGGTGGGGTTGATACTTGGTATCACAAGATATCTCTAGAGGGACGGAGGGTTTGCTTTTCGATATCGTTATTTATTTTTGATCCAATCAAACTTTTCTTTTTTAATCAACTTTTTTTTTACATCCAAATAGTCTGTGGCCTTTTATTTATTATTATTTTTATGGGTTTTTATGAATGTACAAAGCTATTATTAAAGCCATTAAATGTTTATAAAATCATTTCATTTCAAAATTTTCACTACAGTACCCCAACGTTTGGTATTCCTGTTCTTCTGCCATGTGCACATATAATTCGCTATTAGAGAAACCAGTAGCATAATATGTTGGAAATTATACTTGCATTTACCAGTAAAGAAAGGGAAATAATGTTATCCACTGTTTTGTTGATAAGTTCTGCTTTTACCCTTCCTGGTCAGGGGGCAAGTGTAAGACAATATTACTGTTGAATGCATTATGTAACAATAAGCTATTTAAATACTTTTAAATAGTAACTAACTCTTTTAGATGTTATTTGATATGAATTTGTTCAATTTATTGATATTTTATAGACTTCCTAAATCTGTAAACTATGCAGACTAATAAATGTATAATCATATGTGTATGTATCAGTGCAAATGCTCAGAAAGAAAGAAAAATAATATAAAAATAAAAAGAATATATAGACATTGATAATGATATCATCCGAGTAGAGGGAAGGGCGAATCATAACGTAAGGGGGGAGGGGGTCCAAAATTATAAAATGTTGATAACTTTATGTATGTATAGTTCTTAAGTACCAAATTTATATATATATATATATATATATATATATATATAAACTTTAGTGATCAAGTGGAAGAAGTAATGCAATGACCACTATAAAATTAAGACTACAACACTCAATAAAACTCAATTATTAAGGTCACCTTTAGTTAAAATTTCCTCAATTATTGACATAAATTCTTTCAATGATGCTTAGCTATATGTCAACACTTATTGTTAATTTATATAGCTTTTTGAAATAAACACAGGGTTAACGATAATTTTCTCTTAGGGTTGTCATTTCAGAGCTTTCTTGCATGTGTAAAAAAAAAAAATAATTTTATGTGTGCACATCTGAGAAGCAATTGATACAGTGTCTTACGTTATGCTTTTAAATTTTACCGAAGTGCTCATTAATAATGGATGTGTCTCACTTTAAGAATGTTGCAATAGCAAATATTATTGATTATTATTAATTTCTGTGCTTAAAATGTCTATTTTGTGGTTATTAAATAATAATGTTACTGTTTTAATTAAATCTGAGAGATTCTTTTAGCTGCTGTGCTATTTTTGAAAAAAAAAAAAAAAAAAGAGTCTGACCTGTGATGGCGATACACATTCTGAAATATAAAATTCCTTAGGGAGAGACACCTCCCCCCAGCTATAGCAACAAAATTTTCTTTGTCAATCTGCAGCAAGTCAAAGTTTATCTACAACCCAACAATGCTGGATCAAGCCTATTATCTTAAAAAATAATAACCCATTAAATAAACAAAATTTCTGGTACTACTTAGTTATCCCGTCGACCAATTTCGCCAAATTATATAAATCGCCAAACCATACAAATTGACAATTTTTATTTTAAATAATGAAAGAACAAATAAATTTGTATAACTTTAATAACAATACAAATAAAACTTCGAAATAAAAATTACTTGATGACGTAAACACGTGTAACTTGCTTAAAGTCAAGTGAATGTGACATTTATGATCAACCATTATTGGCATTTAATCTTATAGTTTGGCGATAGATTTTTGGTCGACGGGATATCAAATTTCTTTTGAAAAGAAAATATGGTAAGAAGAAAATTATCTGTAGACATTAATTTTAGCAATTTTTTTAATCCCAGCTTCCTTTTTTAAGTTATTAAATTATTCTGCAAAGTCCAAAATAATCTGCATTGCCTGCTGGCCATGCTGCACTGAGCCCCTAGCTAGCCTCTCCCAAATGGCACTCCTTGTTTTCTCTTCTTTCTAAAAAGTTCTATTCTCTACCCTTTACAGGTTTTTGATGGAGATTCTCCTTCTAGAAAAAAATTAATTTCAAGCCTGATCAGTTAAGAAATATCTTTATAACATTATAGCTCATTCAATAGCTGTAAACGTTGGTCTCTTTAGTCATCAAACATTTCATTTCTATTACTTCAGTAGAAAGCATAAATATTGATTTGTTAGTTACATTAACTACATACTAAAAAATATAAATGCTTCTGAACCTAGCAAAACTTTGCAAAGATATAACATAACCTCTTCCGAGTTAGCCACATTTCTGATTATGCATTCTTTTATCTTTAGAAATCAAAAGATATCCAAGATTTGAAGTTGCATTTCTGAAACAGTAGTTTCTTTTGCTGCCTGTTTAAAAAAAAAGAGAAAAAAAAAACAGAATGTTTATAAGTAGTTTTTACAGTGCATTAACCTTCCAGCACGCACACCCACCATACCAGCATGAAAAGTCGTGCATAAACATTATTTGGTTCTTTTTCAGAATAGAAAACTCAGTGAAGGGAGGAAATATTTCATGCATATTTTCTGGTCACCTATTTATTCACCGTTTCATATACACAAGCCATGTTTTTCAATATTTATGCAATGTATTTAATATTAAAAAACCGTTTATCATTTATCTATTTTTATGTACAAACAAAAGTAAATTGTCTATAAAAAAAAACGATAATTTATACATAACTAAAATGCTTACATATATGTATAAATACATATTTTAAAAACACAATAGTTTATCAGGTTATATGATTTGGCAACAAATCTTACTTTCTAAATTCCAAATTGCACCAAGTTTTTTTTTTTTTTCTTTTTAAATTCCAAAGCCACTGTAAAGGAAAAATATCCATTATTTTGTTACACTTGGATGTATAAATTTTATTACATAGCTGAAAATATTTGTTTGAAAACCCGATAGCAGAAAGTTCGAGACGGGAGACGACCGTTGCAGATTTTCTTTTCTCTTTTGCAGATTCTTTTTCATCGAACCTTTATTTTGCTTCATATTATGTTTAGCTCTTTATTACTTAATTCAAAAAGTTAAGATTATTTTTAATAACAATTTATAAGATGCCTGAAAACGCTACAGGAAAGTGATTGTTTGATTAATTAACGCTTCAGTTGTAAAAATATTTTACCTGCAGATTATTTTTTGCCCCTGAAGTATCTGTCGCAGACACTTTGAGAAATTTCTGCTACTGGGTTGAGAATTGATAGCATCTGAAAAAATGATATTTTGTTTAGAGAAAACTGATTAATACACTATAAAAAACACTCTAAAATGTTCCAATTTTTTTTCTCTTTATATTTTAAATAGGCAAGAAAAATAAATTTGTTTCTTTAAATCTTTGAACTCTATTGGTTTCTGAAGTTAAAGAAACCTTTTTCAAAGTCATGGATAGCTCAGAAGCAGTTAGGTTACATTTTTTTCAAGTTTTATTAGATCAATTTTTTTTTTTTTTTTTTTTTTTTTTTTTTTTTACAGTGCATTTTTATTTTGAAATGTATATGTAATAAAAATGTATACAATATAAATACTCTTATTTAATATTACTTTTTTCCATAATTCATAAACTTCTGTTAAATAATGAATAAATAAATTCATTTTCTTTTTGCTTTAGAAAAATGTAATTGTTTTCCAGTTTTGAAAAAGTAAATATTCAAATACAGTAGAAACCGACTAATCTGAACAAATTAGGGCTGCTACATGTTTAGATAGTAAAATTTCAAAATATCTTAATCTTTAATAAAAATAGAATAAGAAAGAGAAAAAGCAAAAGAGATTAGAAACTGTAAGTTAAAAAATTATTGTTTTTTAAATAATACATCAATACGCATGTTAAAAAGTTTTTTTTTCATATATTTTCCTTGTTTTTTTTTTTTGTTTCTTTTGTTTTGTTTGTTTGTTTGTTTTTTTACCATGGATCATTTCATTTATTTGTCTTCAAATAAATTTCGGCTTGGATTATCCAGAATTTCAGAATAGAAAAAATCAAATTAGTAGTTTTCTACTGTATCTATTGCATTTAAAATTGTATCATGTTTTTTACTATGCCTTATTTGAAAACTTTTTAGTAATATTTACCAGGGTTAATTTTACACGACTGAAGCCAAGGTGCCTCTATGAATTTCAGTATTTTTTTTTTAATTATTCCATTGTTTAAAATATAAGAAATTTTGTAAAAGACTAACAAAAATCTTCATTTAAATAATGTTTTTAGTAGAGGATTTTCTCTCTGCCTATTAATTATACAGCCAATGTTTGATAACATTTCAGTTAGTAGTTATAAGTGAAAAACTCTCAAATGTAAACTGTCGTACTCAAGTGAGTAATGGGGATTTGGGTACATATTGCAGCCTCTGAGTTAAATGGAATTTTATCTTAGCTCCTTGATTGTAAATGACTGTATGTTGTAGGATTTCTATTTTACATTAATTTACTTTCATAATTCATGTAATCTATTTATGTTGATTGACAACAGCATCTTATTTGATGGGTATTAAATCCTTAATGGAGTATATTTTCTTCTGTCTATGACTTCAAAATTAGAAGGTGCCTATTTTTCAACATTGTTTTAGAGCTTCCACATTATTTATGTGATACTGATAATTATACTTTTGTTTTACATGTTATTTATCTTTATATTCATTATTTCAGAGCTAAAACTATCAAAAATACTGTTATTGTTAATGAAGAATTGACAGCAGAAGAGTGGAAAAGAAGATATGAAAAAGAACGAGAAAAAGCTTTACGTATCAAAGCTCAATTTACACGGGCTGAATATGAATTAAGCAGGTGGAGAAATGGTAAAAATAAAAAAAATATTTTAGTTTTTAAACATTTAAAAAAAAAAAAAAAAATTAGTTGTAATTTTTAGGATTATTATTAAACTATTAAAAACATTGTTGTTTGAGTTTATTTTGAAATAAACAAAAAACTGCATTTGATATTTCTAAACAATGTAAAATAATTTCTTACTGTTCATTTAATTACAGCATATAAGATTTAAAAATATATGCTATGTTTAATTTTCTATAGAATTATATGTAATGTCTATATCAAAATACGTTAATTTGTTAATTTACTATAGATTTTTCTTAAAGAAAATATATTAAACTTTTAAATGATCGCAGAACTGTGTTCAGAGGATTCATAAAAAAGTATTTAAAAATCAGTGTTTGCATTTACTTGCATTTTACACATAAATCCTAGAAAATTCATAAAACATGACTCACAAATTTTACAATTGAGTCAACAATTGGCAACCTTTCCCCTTCTGAAATATCTCAGTTATTGTCTGATCTCCCAAATTAACCACCACTCTCTCTTTCTCCAGAAATAAAAGCAATTGAGCAATGGTGGATTGCTTTAGTTTCTAAGTTATACGAGAAAAAGTCTTTCCAAAAATCCAGTTGCAACCTGTATTTATAAAGTATTGACTTGTTTCAATTTTTTGGGGCTTTTTTTCATTTTACTAAATTTCACTCAATCCATTAGGGTTTATTGGGAAACTTTTCAAAGTTGATGCCTTTGAGTATGCGTGACAAAAACAGTTACTAGTATGAAAGTTTTAAAAACTTTGGAGGAATGAAATTTTTAGACAGTAATATAGCACGTTTCACTATAATATTTACTTATTTATGGTAGTTTTTAGTAAAAGCTAAGTCTAATTAAAGTGCTTATGTGTGTGCATTGTATCACTGTTCTGATAAATGTACTGATAAATTTTTACTGGTTTGCTAAAAGTTAGCTCGTGATTTTCCTCAATTGACGCTAATTTTCTTGTTAACTGGCACACAGTTTTTGACTAGTGAGTCAGGCTGACTCTTAATTTTTTAAGTCAAATGCATACCTCTAATATTGCTTTGAGTGAGGGGAGAGTGAATTAAAAAAAGTCAAGCTTAAGGAATCACGAGATGGTTAATTAATTTCTGTGTCAGCCAACCATAAAAATATTAATTAGGTCTCTTGCCAGTATGTAGTAGATCATTTAATTACATCTTCAATTTCTCTAAGTTTTTCTTACTAAAAACCTGTATCAATGGATGTTGTAAATATATTCAAAATAAACTTAATCTAGTATGCACAAATATAATTTTAAACTGGTTGCCAGTGCATCAGAAATGAGAGTATGTATCTTCTAAGCTCACAATCTATTCAATATGCAATGTTGACAATTTTGTTAGTTTTTTTTTTTTTTCATTTAATTCTTTAAAAGTTTGATAATTTTAGTATTTTTTATTAACATTTACAATGCAGTTTAAAGTCATAACTTGGTAATAATAATAAAATAAAAAATCTAAGCAGGAACTTACTTTTACTGTTCCATTAAAGAAAAATAGTTTTATTAAAATTTTTTCTAATGTAAATATAGTAGAAGATCTTTATAACACAATTCTATATAAAACAATTCTCTGTATAGCGCACAACTTCTCAGGTGTAAACAATGAATTTTCTAGTTAAGAAGCACCCGAATTGCCACATTGTAAAGAATTGCTACTTTGTAGAGGACAAAATTTGATACATTAATTCAATTTTATCCCTTTAATTCAGAACTTTTTAATTAAAAAATTGCTATTATTACAATAAACACTTTTGAAAATGAGTATATAGTGAATGATTTGGTCCAAGTATATTTGAACCATGTTTATAAAGTAAATTTAACAATGTGTGGAATGATCTATATAATGCAAAAAATTATAATCTTGATAACTCCTGGTGACAAGGAATGCAGTATAAAGATACTCTAATGTATTTAGATATATTTCAGACATATTTGGCCATATTTACAAAGTAAATTTAATGATTTGTGAAATGGGATTCATATAATGCACAACCTTGTGGTTTTTTTGTTTGCATTATAAATGTCTTCTACTATAGTTCTTTTGTATTCAAAGTACTTTAATATTTTTTATTATATTATTATTTTAATCCTTTGTGAAATTTTATAGGTGAGAATGTACCTCATGATGAACAACTTTTTACAAAAGATATTATGGAAAACAGCACAACTAGCCTTACTGACAACATTCCTAATGCTAATATTCCTGTGAATATCACCCAAGTTTCAGCTGAACCTTTGAGCAATGCTGAAAGAGTCAAATTTGAAGAGGAAAGGAGTAGATTATATGCACAATTGGATGAGAAAGATGATGAAATTGATAGGCAGAGTCAGTTGATTGAAAAATTGAAAGAACAAATGTTAGAACAAGAAGAGGTAATTATTTTGCATTTATATAAATAAATAAATATATGTACTCAAATGTGCATTATTATAGGATTATTTGGATTTGTTGGAAATTTTGCATTATAAATTTGTATGCAAGAATAATTTATGTAGGTAATCATTAAATATTTGAAAACATGACAAGTAATTTTGATATTGGATTATATAGCTCATATGTTCTAAACGTATGATTTATGCTTCAAATTTGGAGAGGAAAAAGTGTATTTTCTTCCTAAAAAAATGTTTCTGGCAATTGAAAATTTATCAAAATTCTTTTCATGATTGTCTTTCATTTGTGTAAATTATCCTTTATGTATTTGCTCATTAGTATAAAAACTTTATCAATTGTTGTATTCTGATTTTACTTTATAAGAAGACAGGGAAGGAGAAACACCCTCAGTTGTGTCTTTTAATTCGAGGGTATATTTTTTCTGTTCTTGTACAAAAAATTTTATTCTTACTGTTTATTACTCTTAAAAGAATGCAAGCTTTCTCAAAATTAATAAGTAAATTAATCTATTGCCTTTTTGTTTGATTTCAGTTACATAATGAAAATCTATAGTTTTGATGAATTTTATTTTCTCAATTATTTATTCATGAATAAAATTCCTGCAATTAATTGAAATAGTGTAGTTTATTAAAAGTATTTTCATACAATCTATTCATTTCATAACTGAGTATGCTAAACTGTACGACTTTAGAAATTTTATAAAATATATCAAGTTGTATTGTTTCTGAGGTGTAATACTTTTGCAAACTGATATTTAAAATAGAAAATTATTTAAAGGCAAAGTATGAATGAACTTAATTGGTGTTATGCTATATCTCAGTTATTATTATTATTATTTTCTATCTTGAACTTTTAGCCTTTCTCCTTTCTGTGGGTTGCATTGTTGTTAAAATTATTGATTATTTGATTTAAAAAAAATCTGATTTATTTGATCTAAATTGATTTTTTTTAATTGAAATCAGATTTTTTTATTAATATTATTTGTGTACATATTTATGTATGTGCATGTATTTATTTTTTCTGTGTAGATTTATACATTTATATTACTTTCATTACATTTCCTATATAAGAATTCAAGATACTTTAAATAAATTAAAAATTGTTGTAAACAAATTTAGTTTTAGAAAATTCACTTAAAATTTAAAGTTATATTATTCTACTATTAAATTTAAATTGTTATTCATATATCTATGTGTCTTGTATGTATAAATTTCTAGTTAATTTAGAGATTATTTTTTCATTAAAGTATTAATCCAATAACATATATAATATATAAATACATAATAAATGCAGCAAAGAATTCTAAATGTATATGTATATTCCAACTGATCCAGATTCACTAATGTTATCTTTATCGTATAGACTGCAAGTTTCTTTGTGTTTTTACATTATTGCCACAAACGCCATCATTTCTGCACTAGGTTATTTGCATATTGCTATTACACCTTTTCCAGAAATAATATTTTTTATTGTAAAATAAAGCCACATTAGATCTTTCTTCCTGTGATCCATTTTTCTTATGTATCAACAAATCCAAAAGTTCTCTGTACTGTACCTACTATTAGTAAATGGCATTATTGTTTCAACTTGTGATTTACACTATACTATACTGATCTAATGATTCACAGAAATGTTACCAGATGAAAGATAATCACATAATTGTAAATCTAAAACTATCAATTGTCAGTGTTATCTAGTCCTCAGGCATTGACAATTTCAGCAATCAATCATGTTTACTTGACAGTAGGAATGACTGCTTAGCTTAGAAATAACAGGTATATGTTTAGAAAAAAATGGAATCCTTTCCAGGACCTTTCACAATTTTTTAAACCTTAAGACCCTTCACATAAATTTTCATCTTAAAACAGGACCCTTCATAAAATTCTTTGTCTTAAAAATTGACCTTTCCTTAAACTTATCTGTCTTCAAACTTTCATACTAATCATTTTAAAATAAAATTTAACCTGTTACAAAATAGCTGACGTCCCCAAAGTACCTGTTACATATTTTTTTTTTTCTTTTTAGGAAACGATCTTTTAAAAACATAAACAAGAATCTATGTATAATGATAAATTCAAATTCACAAAATTGTGATTAGATTTTTCAATAAAAAAACTGTCACAATTTCACAAAAACAGAACACATAAATCCTGAATAAGGTAAATAATATCTCTTATATTTTCCACTGAATTCTAGGAAAAGGAAGGAAAAAGGGATCAGTCACAGGTGTTAAAGTATTTTCAGCTATAGAAGAAAGATGAAATTGGAATTCTATAATTCTATGTTAGACAAACAGTCGAAATATTTATTATGTTATAATTAGTCTGAGTATTGATCATATTATTTGATCAATATATCAATCACCAACATATTGGATACACATGCAGCAATTTGCATGTCTAAGCAACTAAACATAAAAAGAAATTTGTGAATTATGTGTAATCTGCTTCAGAGGAAGTAACTCTCGACTGAAAATACTATTATATTAAATAGAATTAAATATAGCTTAAGCATCTAACTTTCAAAAATAAAGTGATCCTTTAAAAACTAAAACAATTTAAAAATGAGAGAGCATTTATCAGTATTTTTTGGGAAATCACTATGGATAGATAATATTTTTAATATAGTTACATTTACTTACATAAAATAATAGTATTTTGAATTTATAAAAGGTTTATTTAACGTTATTAAAGGTAATTTTTAATCTGACATGAGTAATGACTTTTCTTATAATATAAATGTTAAATTTTATTCTTATTTAGCCTGTAAATATCAATATTAAAAAAAAAAAAACTAGTTTAAATCAGATTTTTTTTTTATCATTTGATTTAAACTAAGTTGATTTAAATCAAACAACCCTGTTTTAAAATACAGAATTTTTTCCTTTGCTGCCTTTATTTCATTTTTAAGATAGCCAATATAAGAAGAGAAATTCTTATCTTTCTTCTTATTATAGTATAATTTGATTATCATATATATATAGTATATATGTTTACTAATACAAACATATATTTCATACTGTTCTTTGTTACATTCATAAATGTTATTCTGTATTTTGCAAATGTTAATTCTGTTGGTTTCATTTAGTAAGGTTTACTAACATACTTATATGTTAGATTTTAATCTTTAATTGAACTGGCATGTGTAGAAGTTTGTTTGAATAATTTGAAGTTTGTTATTGGTTCTTTTGGGAGTTTAAGCTGTCTTTAAATAATAAGCTTTCCTATAGAAAAGGGAATATACAGGGATATCTAAGCAGTCTCTTATTTTTTCTGGGAAGGGAGTCTCCCTTCCAATATTTGTAAGTAGTGGAGAGTAAAATTGTTTGAGAAAGAGAAAAATTATCTTTAGTCCTGCATTTGTTTTAACATCTTTTATCAATTAACCATAAGTATTATGCATGGCAAAGTATTATTGAATGAAGATAAATCAACAGCAAATGTTATGCACCCTTAATAAGTATGTTTCATTCATTTTTGAGATCTTAATTTCATAGTGGTCATTGTAATGCTATCATTTCCCCAAAAATTGGTGAACTTCTTGAGCAGTAACTTGAAGCTAAAGTTAAGGTTTACTAATATACTTACATGTTAGATTTTAATCTTTCCACTTATGAAATTCTTTTGGCTGGATTTCTAATGTTTAGATTCGAATACTACCATCCCACCCTGAATTTCAGGCCCTTATATATAGAACATGTATATCAATTTTAAATATTATATTTCTTTAAAAGATATATTTCTTTATAAATGAGTACATAAGAAAATGAAGAATGTATATAAAAAATGACAAAAAAAAAATTCATTAGTACAGTAAAAAATATATGTTGGGCAATAATTCTATTAAATGAGCATGAAAACTGCAATAAAACCTCCCTAAAGTGACCATGTTCTGTTCCAATAAAAATTGGTCGCTCCGAGAGGTGGTCTCTTAATGGAGGTCATGTTTAAATCTAGATTTCAATTGTTGAAAAAAGGTAACAATTAATGTTACTAAAATTTATTTTTCACATTTGGAAAAAATATGAAAATTTAAGTATCAAAACAAAAGTTAATTGCATAAGTTAATTACTGCAGAATTTAAAAAATGAATACATTGACGTTTGTTGTAATTTTTACGGTTTAATTTTTATTTCCAAGGCCTTTTTGAAGTTCAGTAAATAAATGCATTTTTTTGGGGGGGGGGGGGACAGGAACAAATAATGATGATTTCATTAATTTATCTATTTCTTTGATAGTTTCCTGGCAGAATAGGGCAGGGGAGTTTATTAACCATCATTTTTAATTTGTCATCAGAGTTAAATTCATTGCCTAAAAAGGCACAAAGGGGTTTAAACACTTAAAAGTTACCGGAATAAAGAAAAAAAAATTTAAACTTAGTTTAGAAGTTTGATGAATAATGCATTCTCCGGAATTATTTTTTTAATAAAACCTTCTTCAAGCGATCAGGAAAAAACGGAATTTGTTTAATTTTCTTCAAAGAAATTGGTCGTTCATGGAGGGAGTTCAACTGGGATGGTCTCTGAATGGAGGTAAAATTAGTATTGAGCCTATGGGAATAAATTTCGTTCCATGAAAAAATGGTCGTTCAGGGAGGTGGTCACACAGGTAGGTTTCAATTTATTTTACAGATCTTTTTGTTTTATTAAATTCAGAATTAATTTAATTCTATTAATGAATGTTTTGGGGTTCTTTTAATTTTACTTACAGATTTTCTTTTTAAGTGAAGTGTTTTACATTTTGGCCACAATAATTGTATTTTGTAGACTGTGTAAGGTTTAAAGTAAAGCAAATAACTAAAAGCAGAACTTAATATTATTTATTTAAGCTAGCAAATCAGCTGAAAAATATGCAGGTGTAAAAAATTTTAGCCTCCGCTACCAGGCAAAAGCTGCACATATTATATTTATAAAGATAAGCAACCAAACAATACTATCACTGGTTTTAATAGATATTCTTAGCCAACTTAATGCTGCATATTAACGAAAACAGGTTTAAAGAGAAGGAATAAAATTATGACTAAGTAACCTCTGCTGTCATAGTGTATATTTCATTCTTGAAACTTCTTCAAGAAATTTTTAAAATGATCACTATTACAAAAATGAGTTATGAACATATTTAATGTATTTTTTTAATGAGCAAATAAGATCTGTCAAAAATGGTAACAACACTGAGTAAAAAAGGCTGAATACTTTACAATGGATAAATTCTACATTTTCAGGACATAAAATCTGCATGTAAATTTAAAATTATCCTTTTATCAAATTCAGAATTAATTTCTGTTTATTACTAGGTGTCCAAGTGAACTCTCTGTTTCTTATAAGCCTTTTTATTGTTGGTCAAAATTAAAAACAATCAATTTTGTTATTGATAATCATATATATTTACACATAATTTAATTATTTTTTTAGCTCATCACATCAACACGAAAAGATTATGATGCTCTTCAACAAGAAATGAACCGCATTCAACAAGAAAATGAATCTGCCAAAGAAGAAGTGAAAGAAGTATTACAAGCTTTAGAGGAATTAGCTGTAAATTATGACCAAAAATCTCAGGAAGTTGAAAATAAGAATAGAGAATATGAAACTCTGAATGAAGAACTTAGTCTGAAGCTTGTAAGTATAGATGATTTTCATCTTTTTTATTTATAGAGCAATAATAATTATATACATAGAATAATTGAAATGAAATTATTCATGCCTTTATTATTTGTATGTATTTCTGTAGAATTTATCAAAAAATCTTAATATGTTTGCATGCATATATCTTTAACTCCTATTGATCAAAATTGTTTATCAAAATTAAGAATGTAAAAGATATTTCTCCTCCCCACCTTCTCCCTCCCAAGGTTTATCACTAAGCTTGAAGTTAAAAATTAAATGTTGAAAATAAAGACAACGATTATTATGTGACACAGTGTTCAATTTGATAGAAAGTGTGTATCTGATATACTCGGGGCTTAATTTCTAAGGAAAAAAGTACCAGAGCCCTAATATTATGTTGTACCGGTACTACAACTTTACCGTTTCCCCCCTCCCCCCTGCCACTCCAATCTGTATATTTATATTTCGTACATTATTTGCAAGATTTAAAGCATTTTTTTTTTTTTTTTTTCTTTAGCAAAATAAAAATTTAAAAATATCTATCAGCATATACTTAGCTGTCAACTATTCCACTTTTTAGTTATTACTCCTTCCAAATAGTAATCTTTGCCTAGTTTTAATTTTAATTAATTTCAGAATTCTGATACTAACTATGGTAAGGATTAGGATTCGGAAATGGTGTTAACATAAAAAAAGGATAGTTTGTAGCTATGCATTTTTTCATAAAAATGCATAGCCATGAAATTGCACTGGGCTCCAGAGTCCTGTATTTATGAGCTCCAGAGAATTCCGACCAATATTTAAATATTTACTAAAAACAGAGAAGAACCAGAGCTGGGCTCTGGTGGGCTCCGGTGCAAATTAAGCCCTGGATGTACTATATTTGAAATATTGATATCTCCAACATATCCTGTAATTTTAAAATACAGAGCAGACCATTAAAGACACTATAAGGAAAAAAATGTATATAATCTTAGCATGTTGTTTTTCTTTTTATTGACTAGAAAATATTATATAAATAGATAGTTAAAACTATATATTGTCATTCCATATATCGTTTCATGTCCATTGATAAAAGATAAACAGTACATTTTTAACTACTTATTAGTTATTAGAGCCTAAACAAATTCAAAATAATTTATTCATTATTGAGAAAGCAGTAAGAATAGTAACCAATGTTATTATAAGAGGATTTGGTGTTTTTTTTCTCCAAAATTATGAAAATGAATTTTTCCTAACTTAGGACTTAAAGGTGTGCAAATTAGGCAAAGACAAAACTGTGTAAGTAATTAGTTATTACAGGAATATAATAAGAGGTCTAAACTGCTTTTTAAAAAATGCTTGTATTATTGTTTATTCTTAAATGAATGTCTTTATATTGTTGAATATTACAAATTCAAATTTTCATTTTTTAACTGTTTTGTCTTTTTGTAGTCTCAATTGAACACAGCCCAAAATGAACTTCAGCAGATGAAAGATCATACTCTTCATCAGAGAAAGAGAGTGACTGAAATGTTGACAAATTTATTAAAAGACCTTGGTGAAGTTGGCCATGTTCTTGGAAATAATACTGTTGATACTAAAGTAAGTAAATTATTAAAAATCATTTGAAATAGTTTTTATCTAAATATGCAAGTTAAAGCAACAACATAGCTGTCAAACCTTCTGATTTTTTTAATACCACTATTTCCAAATAGAAATTTTTGCTTTATTTAATGACAGAAATTTGTGAATGAATAAATCAAACGTTACTATTTAGAAAAAATGGTCCTTGAAATTCAGAAAGTTTGGCTGCTATGTAGGAACTATAATTTAAAAAAAATCCTATCATTTTGTATTTTGAAAAAAAAAAAAAAAAATTCATATATGCATATTAATTTTCATTTGGAAATTTAATATATTTAGTATAGTTTCGTTGCCAATGAAATATAAATTTTCAATTTAGAAGACTAAATGTAATGGTAGAAAGAGTGATGCTGCTGGGATGGATAAAAAAGTGTCTCTGCTGTTCCCAGTATTCTTAGAAGTGCAATTTTGCTGCTGTCACATTTGATAATTCTAAATTATATCTTTGCGAAGAATGAGCAGAATGCTTAGATTTAGTTTTAAGTGACAAGTGGGAAATATGCTATAGAATTTAATCCTTTAACATTGGAATGAAGCCCTACAATATTTCAATAAAAGCATGTTGGGTAACTATTATCGTCTGCCCAGGACATGTTAAATATTTCATAACCTGCAGTATTTCTACTCATTTCTTTCCAGCTCATATGTTTTTGTGATTTCTTAGAATAAAATCTGCTAATCTTTTGTAAGCGTTCTTGGGGGGGGGGGGGGGGGGTCATTTAACAAGAGTCTTTGCCTCTTTTTGTTTTCCAGTAGTACATTTTTTGCTATGCATTTTTCTACAAATACTTTAGTTTATGGCATTTATTATTAAAATTAATTAGAAAGTGAATCCTAAGTGGCTGTTATCTTTATAGCTATGTCTTATTCTGCATTCAAACCGGGGCCGTCGCGAAACAACTTTTTTTTATTACGGGCCTGATTCAAGAGCGTTCAGGAGAGGATGACGTCACGCAAGAGATCTGAGTAGCAAACGAAATTTATCAAATAGTTGTATGTGTGCATCAAAACAGTGCTAGAAATTTCTGTTTTATGACTTTGTTGAGCAATTTGTGGCTTATTTTAGATCTGTTTGAATTATACATTCAATAATTAAACACCCAAGGTTCAATAAACAAGCTTTTTTTTTTTTTTTTTTTAAACTTGATTTCAAATCTATACTTGGCCCTTGATTTCAAATGCAATCAAATCAAATTTGATTCGTAGTTTTTAACAAAGATTTTAACTTAAAATATACATTCAAAGCAGAGAAAACCATATATTAAAATTACACAACTTTAGTAGCAAAAAATAAAAATGCATAAATAATTTTAAAATTTTGGATTTGTGATATTTTTCTTGGAGTTTAACTTGAAATATAAATTTATGACCCGAGAAATCACACATTAAAATTACACAATTTTAGTAGTAAATAATTAAAGTTCCCTTTAAGAATAAATATGCCTTATTTGAAATTATAAATAGCATTATTGTTATTACGTAAACTCGTAAATAAAAATATTTTTTTTTAAACAAAAAAAAAAATTCTATTTATTAATTAAAATTTCATAAAGTATGATTAACTTTTATTGGATTATATTAATATTAAATGCCATATTTGTTGTAAATTATATGAAAGTACATACTACTAGCGTAAAAATACTTTTTTAGTTGTAATAATCAAAAGAATGTGTATTTTAAGTTAATCATACATTATGAAATTTGAAATTTTAATGGATAAGTACAATTTTTGTTTTAATTGTTTGAAAAAAATAATATTTTTATTTATGAGTTTATGTAATAACAATCCTAAAATTTAAAATTATGGCATACTTATTTTTAAAGGGAACTTTAATTATTTACTTCTAAAATTGTGTGATTTTAACGTTTAATTTATCCTGCCATAAATTTACATTTCAAGTTAAACTATAAACCTCAATTCTTTAATTATTTTTGTATTTTTATTTTTTGCTACTAAAGTTCTGTAATTTTAATGTATGACTTTCTCTGCCATAAATGTATATTTCAAGTTAAAATCTTTGATAAAAAAACATGAATCAAATGTATTTGATTGTATTTGAAATCAAGGGGCAAGCATGGATTTGAAATCAAGTTAAACTAAAAAAAAAATCTCGTTTACCGAACCTTGGGTGTTTAATTATTGAATGTATAAGGCACAAATTGTTCGACAAAACATCGTAAAATGGAAATTTCTAGCACTGTTTTTGATGCACGCATACCACTATTTGATATGTTTCGTTCGGTACTCAGATCTCTTGCGTGACGTTATCCTCTCCTGAAGCAGGCCCGTAAGAGAAGAAAGTTGTTTCGCGACGGCCCCGATTCAAACTCAGTTATTCAGATAATATTCATACAAAGTATTATGCTGCAAAAATAATTTCACTAAAGTTAGTTTTTAAAATGATTTTAAAATATTAATTCTGTTTATTTTATTGTTTATTCACTGCAAAGTTTTCTTCAGAAGCAAATTGCACTAAGTAAATTTGGTTCTGTTTAAAGTTTTAAATTTAAAAATCCATGGGACTTTCTCTGTTTTGTATTATAGAACTTTATAATTCTGCATTTTATTAACTTTTTTGTTATTGTTTATATTTTCGATGCAGTTTAATGAAGAAAATAATGTCAACTATAGTAAATAATTCTAATATTCATCTTTTTTAAAGATACCTCTTCAAGATCAGATATCACAATGCTAAAAGAATTTAATGGAATACAAGGGGGTACCCAAAAATAACTAGAACTTCTTTATAAAAACCTGTATTTAATTTATTTATTTATTTTTTACAAAATAACCTTAAGACCTTCAATATACTCTGTATTTAAGTTTATACACTTGTCTAATCAATGATTCCATTGTTGCAAACATTGTTCAAACTCATCTGTCTGTATGGCTGCAAGCTTGCTTTTTTCTTCACTTCTTGCATATTGTTAATATTATTTCATGTCCCTCTTCATTTGTGAAAGCAAAAAAAAACCACACTGAGCAAGGTCAGATGAATAAGGGGGCATGGGACAAAGGAGTCAAGCCATTTTTAGCCAAGAGCTGTCAAACTGATAATGCTGTATGAGCAAGTGCATTATCATGGTTGAAAAACCAGCCCTCCATCTGCCACAAATTGGGCCAGATAACTCCGCAATAATTTCAATAGTTCGTTGTCTGTCTTCAAGCCCAATTGCACAAACTTGCTTGACATTTTTGTCCATTCTGAAAGTTGAAGGACATCCAGAACAAGGTTTGTCATCAATAGACATTTCACCTTTTTTGAAATGAGAAAACCACTCATATAGTTAAGTTTTTCCATAGAGTCATCTTTGTAAGCTGTTTGCAACATCAAGACTGTTTCTGCATAATTTTTCCTACGCAAGAAGCAAAATTTCGCAGCCGCACACTGTTCACTTAAGTCTGACATTAGAAAAAAATGAGGAGCAAGCAAAAATAATTTTAGAAAAAAAATGCACTGTGATCAGACTGGAGATGTAAATTTTCCGCAAATTTTGAAGTTGTGGAAAACACCCGTATTTTTCTGGAAAAATTGATTGATCACAAATGTTTCTCAAAAATAAGATATCTTTTCTTAAACAATATAAAATAATAAAATTTTAAATATTTTATGCACACTAAAAGAAAATATTTTCCCTTTACATGAATATATTGTAAAAAAAAAAAGAATCCAGCTTTTAAAAGTTAATCTTTTCAGTCTCAGAGTTTTGACAGTGGGTTTTCTTGCTTAATTTAACACCAGTGTCTGTAATATATCATGTGTCTGTTAAAATGATTTTCCAGTAGCATTTGTTTAATTATATCATTAGAGCTAATTACATATTATTACTATAAAAATATATCTATAATTACTGTAAAATAATCTCTATAATAATAGCCTAAGTCATGTGACTGTCATCAACAGTTCCGGGTTCGCCGCTTCGCTTTTTACATGTCAGGCGGCCAATTTGGTAGTTTATTGTTAGCCGGGCGCAGGTGATAAATCGCCAAATATTATTTCATCACCATCATGTCATCAGTATTATAATAATCCATTTCATGCGACTGTCATAAACAATTTTTCATGTGGTAAATTAAAACAAAGCTTTGATGTTTAAATTAAATGTCATGGTTTATGGCATTATTTATTACATTGTTTTTTCTTTTCTTTTCATTGTTTTAAAAAAATAATTGAGAGTTGTAAATTCTAAATATTTCAGTTTTTAAATTAAAGTTATGTATTTTAAATAAAATGAGTATTATATTTTAAATGAAATACGAAAAAATATGATGCAAACAATGTTTGACTATTTATCACCTGCGCCCGCCTAACATAAAAATGCCGAGTTAATGATTTCTGTACCAGAAACTACTGATTTGGCGTAGGATTGAGCAAGTAAAATAAATTTTGGATAAAAGTAACATGATACAATGCTTAACATGCATTTAAGGGAGACCAAACTGGTCGCCAAGGGCAGCTAGTTACTAATAATTACTATAAAAAATAACAACAAAAAAAAAATCTTAAGTTTCAACCAATATCACTGCAGTTTGACAGCAATTTTAAACTGTATTGTACATCCCATCTACATGTACTGGTTTTCAAATACATAAATGATGTCAGTTTAAAATAAACAAATTATAGTAGTTCTGGTATTATTATAAATACTATTATCATTTTCGAATCTGCCATTGCTTAAAAATTGCAATATTACAATATTATTTTACAATATTACATTTTTCCCCCCATACAATTATAATTCTCATTAAAATTGAAAAATAGTCCTTTGGGGAAAAAACTATTTTTTTTTCTCCAAAATTTCCACTTTTGTTCCAAGCATCCCCTTCTCTAGACCAGATACAACTTCCCTTGGGAACAGCACTGAATGCTCTGAATTCAAAACCAGTTGTGTGACATGTACCTACAGGGAGAAATGCATGTTATGCAAGCCCACCCACAGCGCTGCCATTCTGGTTATTTTTGTGTCCCTCTTGTAAATATTTCTTACATTTACCTATTTAAATTTTTTCTCAAAAAAAAAAAAAAAAAAAAAAAAAAAAAGAATCTTTTCTATTTCATTTAGCTCCATGTATATAATTGATTAATATTATACAAAAAAAAAAATTATTTTTTCACTTAATGTTATTTTATTTATATGCATATCTTATTTTTCATGTCAAATAATTTATGTAATATGTTTGATGTATTATTTGTTTTGTCATCAGTATTATACAAAAGTAGTTTGCTAACTTAGATTTGTAATTCCGCTTGTGTATAATCTCTATATTTGTGTATAATGTACAGATAATTTTTAGTAATCACTGAATGTTTTTTTTCCCTTTAGTTTTCAGCTGAGGTATCTGGTAAAATTGAAGAAGAATTCACTGTTGCCAGGTTATTTATCAGCAAGATGAAATCTGAAGTCAAAGCCCTTACTACAGTAAAACACTTCAAACTTTTATTTTCAGTGCTTAGTATAATTTGTTCTTGATAATATTCAATGTTGAAAATTAATAATTCTTAAATAATAAGTCAGTTATAATTAAAAAAAATTTTATGTGTTTGATAATTAAGATTAACAACAAAAAAAAATTTTTTTTAGCGATGTCATCAGCTTGAAACTTTCCAAGCAGAATGTAATAAGAAAATCGAAGCAAATGAGAAAGAACTTGCTGAAGGCAGATTACTAATTAGTCAAGTATGTTTTTATGCTGTTTTGTATAAAAATCCTTGTAGATCATACTAGAAGCTTTAACTTAGAGTTTATTTCATTTAATAAAGATAGCCTTCACAATTAATTATTAACATTATGTGATTATTTATTAGGGTGAGATGGAAATTAAAAGTCATTTCCATATAGCAGATGTACTTCACTGTTGGAAAACAGATGCACCTGTAAATTTTCTATATAGTGCTCCTGAAAGTGTAGTGATGTATTTCTGATGTTTTTAATGATTTTTTTATTTAAAAAAATAATAATTGTTGATAAAGCTATGCTGGTACCACTTGTTGGACCTCATCATCTGTGCTGGACTTGCAGTTATGTAGTGTATCCTTCGAGAAACCAAAAGCATTGGTACCATATTCTATATTGGACAGAGTAGGAACAAGTGAAAACTATTCAAATTCAAGCTGTTGCACAATCTGTAGTGTTGCTGTTTCTAACCTGTATCATTCATGCTGAATAGCAGGTTTGAATTGGTCATCTAGCAATGCACAATACTTTGCATATTGTTCCTCAAAGTATAATTATTGAGTGAAGCATCCAATATTTTTAACTTCTTTGTTTTCTACTGTTTGACTGAATGATGGAATACCCGATAAAGTAGCCACCAGTCATCCCATGAATGCATATAGTGTTACGCATCAACACCATTCTTTTGATTTTACTACATAATTTCAAGGATCGTTTTCTTTATGGTTTATCTTTATATAAAGCTATATTTAAGCAGGCAATCTTGAGTATAATTTTTTTAGAATACTTAAATGCTTACTGTTTAAGTATTTTAATATTACAGAATAAATTGTATTGCTTTATAATTACTCTCAGGACTCTTATATCAGGAAAAAATCAAAAATATCTTTAGAACAGAGTTTAAATTTTTTAATTACATCCTAATTGGAAAAACGGATTATTTTAAAACTTGTCATTGTACCATATCAAAATAATAATCAATGGGAATTTGGAAACTTCTGTTTAAATGTATTGTACTTTGACAGAAATTTCTTAGAATGACTTTTCTTTCCTCATATCTGTATTTTTTAAAATAATAAAACTAAAAATAAGTCATCATTTACAAATAGATGATGATAATTATTTTTACAACTGTTTAATGATTTTTATTTATTATTAATTGTTTTTAAGTGACTTTCTTACTGTTTTCTTTTACTGGAAAGTCATCGTTAAAATATTGTTGCATTCTGGAAGATAATCTATTTTTGATTAATTTCTATTTGCTAATTTATCTCAAATAAAAGTTTAATGTTAACAATTATCAATGTAGATTGAATTAATCTTCCTATCAATGGGCTGACAATGTGTAGAATAGGCCGTTATGATTCCTTTATGTGTAGCATTGTATTTTTGTTCATTTTATGGTAATTAAAGTTTAAATAATTATTTTTTATATTAATTTTATAATACATTGTCGCTAAGCAAACAAAAAATTTCTCCCTCTGAAAGCTATTGGAATTAGCAGTACTAGATCATTTTGAATTGAATTATTTATTATTATTATTACAGTATGAAGCTAGAATGAAATCGCTTCAAGAATCCATGAGAGATATTGATGCCAAAAAGCGATCTCTAGAGGAGGCTGTTGATGCTCTTAATGAAGAATGTGCAAAATTGAAAGCAGCTGGTAAGGATAATTGATTGACAGTTCTTGTAGACTTATTTCATTTATATGGAAAAGAAGTTGTATTATCGTTAAACATACATTTTTGTGTAAAATTAAGATGTGTGAGGAGGCACATTAATATTCTTTCAATAATGGATTTTAATGTAATTTTTTGAACTTGTTTAAGCTATTATGAACTTTTGTATACCAGTCTATGGGTAGATGCTACTTTTTTATACTGATTACGCTTGACACTTTTTATTCTGATTGTGTAGCCTATTAGAAACATTTTAATTTGTTTAATTATTTTCTGTATGTTATATTGTTTCAAAAATATTTATTTATATATCTTATAATTTTCAAGTGGGAGAAACGCATCTATTAATTATTTTAATTTATGAAGTACATTTTTTTTCTGTTGTTGAGAAATTTAATTTCTTTTATGGTAACCATCAGTTCACTGATCTTAATATTGCAAAGCAAAAACATTTTGAGAAAACTGAGGCATGCAATAGCAGTGTTTGATAAGTATAATTCCTTCTAATTCCTATTTTTAAAACTGTTGTATAGTTCTAAATGTTTCAGCCCATTAACTGATCATTCATGAACGTCAGTTTAAAATAAACTTAAAATGCATAAAGCTTTTATATTTTAATTCATTTCCTTTTAAGTATCTGAAAAACTAATAAAAAGTTTATTTTTATTGACTCTTTTCTGTAACAGTCATTTTGTACACTTTGCAGCCAAACACACTACGATGGTGCAGTGTAGCAGCAAACCATATACTTGACTTGTTACTATGTATTGTGGTCACAAAAATATACTACATATCTTAAAAATTATTCTTTATCCTCAAAATTGCTTGAAAGATGTGGCAAAGTTAATACAACTCTGAATAAAATGCACATATTTTTGGAATAGTTGAGCAGTTTCTTTTGTTACCTTATTATATTAGTAAGATATAAATGATATTTAATAATAAGTAATACCTTTTTTTTTTAATTAACTAGCTCATAATCCTATATGTATATATATATGTATTACTTTTGTTTAAAATATAAATTATATATCATTTTAAATATGCGAAAATTAAGAAAATAAGATATCAGTTTTACAGTATCTATTTGTCAGGTCACATGTTTCTAATTAATTACTTTTTGTCTAATTCCAGAGGAAATGCATATTATGACCTCTAAAGAAAAAGAGAAATTAAAGGATTCAGCTGAAAAAATGAGGGAAGCTTTGGAACAACAAATTGAAAAGCACAGAGATGTCCACCAGAAGCAGCTTTCTTCCCTACGAGATGAAATTGCAAACAAAGAGGCTGATATTCAAAAATTCAAAGAGTATGAGTTATTTTTCTCTTATTATTTTAAATGAATGCATTTTATTTGTTTGCTTTACTAATGTTTGTAGCAAAATTTTAGTGGTTTATTTTCCCAATTTATCTTAAGCAGATCAACTATCTTTCTTTTCTTTCCCTTTTTTTAATAACTGAGCCTTATAAGTTGTGAATTTCTTTATATATTCTTTTATTGAAAGATTTCCACAGTTATAAAATTATTTTAATATGGGACTACAAGCTGCTGATTAGAAATTTACATTATTAAGAGTGACCATCAGTAGTATTTTGTCCTATACTTTTCATGCTATATTCTTATCATCACAGCCACGCATTTTCTATGAAACCGATTTGCTTAAAAATTTTTTTGGTCATTGAAATAACTTATTTCTTTCAGATGGCATAATTTTGTAAAATAAAAGTACGACCTCTTTTTTAAAATTAAATTTTAAAATTTCTTCCATTGGTTCCTCAAAAAATTACCAGATGCACTACGGGTTCTATATATATTTTTTAAGGACCACAAATCAACTATTTTTTTTAGTTTTTATACATTTTTTTGTAAATTGTTCTCATTATCTCTTTTACAAATTTAACAAGGGACATTTCTTAGATGATATTATATAAAATGTCCCTCAAGAAACCTTTTTGTTTTCTCAAAATACGATTTTATTCATGAAATTTCACTGCAGAATTACATAGTCCTCCAAATTTCTAGCAACCCTAAGATTTCGGTTTTTCCGAGTGAGGTAAGCACTGTACTTTTCGCTCGACTTTTTGTTGGCAGAGAAGTGAATCTACACCGTGTAAGGACCTGACATTGACCTTTGAAAGGGGTGGGGAGTAAAGGTCACCGTTTGTGGATATTTTCTCTTATTTCTATAAAAGGAAATTTGTCTTTGCAGGAACGTTTAATGATTTGCAGTATGTACTGATCATTTGTATAAAGCACAAAATGTTTTATCCTATAACAAAAATGGTTCACTGTATGCAAATGAACAGATAATAACGTTAATACTAAGAATTTCTGAATAATTTTTGGTCTAGTGATTACATCAGAAGTTCGGTATCAGAATTTTTTGAGTTCCATTTCTGTTTTTAAAAAATGCCTTATTTAAGGGTATTCTCAAATCCAAAAGAGCAATTTTCTGACATAAATTTTAATGTATTTTTGTTCGAAAATGCATGAAACTAGCTAATGTTGTTGTTCAGAAACTATGTAATTGAGCTGTTTTTTTCCATTTTTTTTTCTTTTTTTTTTTTCTTTTTTTTCTTTTTTTTTTTTTTTTATGCAAACGCAATAGATTTTTAAAAAAAAATTGTCACAGTGTGCGTTTTGAATCGAATTTCCTCGCGAAGGAAGAAAAAAGACCCAAGAGAGAGCGAAAAATGTGTTTGTCACGTGATCAAGATCGCAATAATTGATTGATCAAAAAATGGAAAAAACAGTTCAATTGGAAATCGCTTTCATAGCCAGGCTTTCCAATTTTATACCTTTCCGTTAAAAAATGAATTTGTAAATGTGTAAAAACGTTTTGCACTTGTTGAGCGAGCAGTTAAGAATGGCCTTAAAAAGAACATTTCCAATACCCTCGCTTGCGCATGGAACCAAGGGCGTAGGAACCGGGGGAGCTGTGGGAATATTTTAGACGGGCTCAGCTCCGCCGGGAGAAATTCTCGCACCACATTTGTTTACGATACATTTCTGAATTAAAAATTAAAGTATACTTTTTCTAGGAAATTCACACAATTAACAACAAAGATAAGAAAGAGAGGGGGTGATGAGCACTCTTGTTTGTGCCTTCACTCTTTTTCTCATTGCTTACAACCCTCCCGATTTCCAGAAAAAAAGGGAGTCTTATATAGGTCTACTACAAATTACCTGCACCGATAACATATTTATAAGGAGGAGGCCTTTAAAATTGATTTAGAAGAGATTTGTAAAGAATATGTATTATTCTTTGCATTATTCTTTGCATTATTCTATGCATTATTTTTTGAAATAAGAGTATAATATACAATTAGTGTGAATAACCTGTGAGCTCAATGCCATCAGTTTAACTGGGCACTTTTCTTTTTATTTTTTATATCTTAATCTTTTTTTTTTTTTTTTTTAGGATCTTAATTCGGTACTGACAATAAAAGTAGTGAATATTTGAACTTCATTTGGCATTTCATAAAACTAAATTCAGCGCAGTAATTATCTTTTCTTTTTAAAGTGCAGATAAAACAAAATCCTTGTTCAAAGTTTAAACTTGGCATTGTGCTAAGCGCGTTTCGAAAGGAGGTCGCGAAGTTGCAATGCCGACTTGGTCCGTGCCACCTTTTTCCAGATGGGTTTTTAATTAACATTTTAAGACACGGGATGCTTATTGAGAGATCCCCTCAATGCAAACTATTCGCGAATGCCATAGTAATTTATGCGATTAATTCAAATTAGTCTGTCTTTAACAATTTGGCGTTTATTGCTTTTATACTGTAACTGGGTATGTATTAAACAAATATATCCTTCAAAGTTGTTATCTAGGCTTTAAAAACCGATGATACACAGAATACGCCATCCCTGATCGTCCGTGTCTTCTTTAGTGTTAATATCTCGGGTAATTACTGATGATTTTTTTCGAAAATCATCATCAATTCTTTTATACTTCTGCTACGATAGGTACTGCCAGCGCTTCTCAACACCTCTTGCTGAATGCCCGCAAATCAAAATTTTTGTGTAACGGAAAAATCCGCTTTTCTCAAAAACTATGCGACCTATAGGTCACATCGCAGTGTACATCGTAGGGTAATCGCTATATTTTTCCTGCAAGGTTTAAATTAACGTCTACTACCTGTAATTTTTTCATAATTTTAGTTTCAGTAGATTTGGAAATAGATGGGGGGGGGGGGGGGGGGGCATATTTTTGCACTATTCTTTCGACGATATCTCTGAAAATATAATACCTAAAATATAAAAAAAAAAATGTATTTTTGAGTCCAGCTTTACGAAAGCATTCACACGATATAAGAAGAAAAAAAAAATATATATATATATATAAAGTAACTTAATTAGCCCTCTGCATTTTTCCCAAATATATTTGTGAATGTATAATAATCTGTAAATATGTGGGTTTATAGTCTTTATTACTTCCCCCAATTTGAACTTTCCACGTTCCGTAGTTTACGAGTAAAATGGCTGTGACAGACAAACAGACAGACACAGGAGTAATCTTATAATGGTTCTGTTTTTACTTTTTAAGTACGGAACTCTAAAAATGAATTAAAAAATGTGTCAGAAATTAGCCAGTTTGAATTTGAGAACAGCATTAAGTAAATAAAATATGCATGCTAAAATTTAAATTGGTAAGTCGAAACAGATACATTATGTAAATAAAATGTACACGCGAAAATATAGCATAAATTTTAAATTCTAAATACTTTTTTTTCTTTTTAATTAGATTTCATTTACCATGCTTCCATTTTTTTTTCTTTTTCAAAATTTGGTTTGGATTGCTAGGGTTCAACTAAAATGCATGAACGGAAATATTTTCCCTCAGAATTATCCCATAATTTGGCCTTTGGCTAGTTAAATGCATTAGCAATGTACCTGTAAATTTGTGGCAATAATAATTAACCGTTTCAAGGGCGGTGGCTAGAGGGTCTAGCCACCTAATTTTAATTCCAAAACAGACAAATAGCACCAAGAATATTTCAATAAAACTTTGCTTTTGTAATGACAGTGGAAAATAGCAAGTTTTTACTTTCTAAGAAATTCGTTTGAATATTCTGGTGTCAGTCAATTATTTCATCATTTTACAAACAGAACTCTTCTGCCCCTAAAAGGTTTAAAAGATGCCAATATTGTTGAAATTCCGAATTTAAGTTCTTTAATTTAAAGCGTTACATAGCAAAACTATATTAAAGCCAAATATTAGATTAAAAATAATTTATTATTAGACATAAATAACACGGGAGTAATGTTGCCTGATAGATATTTATAAATTGGGCTGAAATTTTGAACCCGGTCTCGAATGATAATCATCTTACTCCAGGCCCAACGCACACTACTTACATACTTACATTTCCTTAGTTTAGTTCACGCCGTGGGCCGGTAAAAACTGAATCTGAAGTTTGATGAAATTTCGGGCATTAATTCTTGCGATAGCGCTATTGCGTAAATCGTGAAAAATGCAGCATAGCAGCACTACCTGTTGGACGATTCACACCAAAATGTAAACAGTATCAACTCATGTTAAGGATTAACCGAATCTGAGGTTTGATGGAAATCCGTGCTTTAGTTCTTGAGATAGAACTATTGCGGAAATCTCGAAAAATGCAGCATAGCAGCGCCACCTGCTGAACAATTTACACCAAAAACTAATCAGCATCAATTTATATCATGGACTAACTAAATATAAATTTTTATTAAATTCCATGCATTAGTTTGAGATAAAGCGGCCACAAGATTTGTGTCGCATACAGACAGACAGACATTTTGTAAAAACATGTTTTTTGGAATGTTTGACCCCTAAAACACGTAAATCCACCGAAAACCGGAATTCGAAAATTTTCACGAATCCAATACTTTCTTCTTGTAAAGATAGAAAAACAGTGTTGAATTAAGGGGGGGGGGGGGGGCAATGGGATGTCCCGAAGATTTGAGATTTTGTGTTTTCAATGTTCAAAAAGTAAAATCCCCCCCCTCCCTGGAATTCTATAATGTCCCCTCCAAGAGCAATAGAAATCCCTCTCGGAGAAAAGTGTCTGAATTCAACACTGTAGAAAAAAGTTAAAAAAAAAAAAAAAAAATCGCGAATCCAATATTCTCCCTGTAAAGATAGATGAAAGTAAAAATTGACCAGAATCCAAAATTGACCGGCCCGATCCATGTAGATAAAGATCAGCCGTGTCCCCTTTCCCCTTTTCTTTCTGTGCTGAGTGAGGTGTTTCACACCTCGGAGGAAAGATAGGGGACTATCTCGGGGAACATATATGAGGCGTCGCTGGTTCACATGGCTTGCCAAAAAATGAAAGTTATCGCTCCCGACCTGTGAAAGTCCGCGCCATCTATTGAGAAAAGGGGTTTTTCGACCTTTGTGATGCAGCCCTTTAAATAAAAACAGTTTGTTTTATACTGACAGAAATCATAGTTGAGCAAGTTATTAGTATTTTTATATCTCTTATCTTTGCTTGGTTAAAATTTGCTTTAACTTGCTGCAAGTTGACGCTCTGGTATTTATACTGTTTAGGGCATGTGGAAACAAGTTCTGAAAAAAAAAAAAAAAGTTTCACCGATAGATGGTGCTGTATTTCATTAAATCAAAAATTTGACATGATACTAGCTTAACCCATTTGTGCCTGAATTTTTGTTTTCTCAAATTTTTTGGTAAAATCACTTTAAAATGTTGCAAAATGAACTGGAAAAATACTAAAAAAATAAAGCTTAATTTTTTTTTTGTATTAATTTGATAAAATGTAAAAGAACTAAATATGAGTATTTCTAGTAGAATAATATGCATAATTATATATTTTGCCTAGATTTATATTTAAAATGTTTTTAAATTGTTTATTATGTACTATAATTAGTATTTTAATGAACTACAAAAAAAATATATTTATTTCTTTGCAGAGACTAATAACGTTATAACTATTATTAATAATAAAATAAGAATAATCGTATTGCAGACTTAATAACAATTTATTTCATAAATATCTTCGAAAGGAGATTGCATAAATGTCTCCTAAATTTCTAACAAAAATATGTGCCCATTTGTGCCTAGAACCCTATATTTTGTACATTACAAAAATGCATAAAAAATAGGCTTGAACATTTAATTTCACAATTTAAAAAAATACTTATTTCAAAAAAGTCCACAAGCTAAGATTATAACTTGCGATTTTGGGTCCATGATAGAAAAAATACAAATAAACTTACTTTTTACATTTCGCCCTCTTGAAAAATTAAAAATCTATAAACACCGAAAAAAGCCTTAATTTAAGCAAATAAATATCCACCTTGTGCTGTCATCTCTCGATTATAGATAAAGACATTTATAAATAATGATTTCATGCAATTTTCATCTTATAAAGAAGAAGAAAATCATACAAATGCATTAAAATTTGAAACGTGCCAAAAATGGGACGCTAGGCATAAATAGGTTAAAGTTGAACCATGACACTGCCAAAAAAAAAAAAAAAAAAAAATGTGCTTTATTGATGAAGTGTTTTTATCAAAATGATAGTAAATATGGCACTGCTTTGAAAGAATGTAGTTTTCTCAAAGGATTGAGAAGAGAACTGATGTGCATGAATGGTTTTAAAAAGAAGATAAAAAATTTTGAAACTGCAAGAGGACTTGGAATTATCCCTGGAAATAGAGGGCAGTGTCCATTGAAACCTGAAGCTGTTGAAGCGATTCATTCAGGTACTGAAGATCAACATGTAACTACAAAAAATTTGAATACAACCTTATCTTTGCCATGGACAACTGTGCATAAAGTCTTGCATTCCTTTTTAATATGTTATCCATACAAAATTAGGATTTTACAGAAATTAAAAGCTCAGGATCCACATCAAAAGATTGATTTTGCCAATTTCATTCTTCGCAAAATTGATGATGAATCGTGGACATGTAAAATTTTGTGATCTGATGAAGTTCATTTCTCTTTATCAGGACAAGTCAATGCACAGAACTGTGAGTTTTGGGTCTCGTCCAGTCCTTGCGCTTCACATGAAGAATCACTGTATTCAGAGTATGTAAGAACTTGCTGCGGAATGATAGCAGAGTTTATTGCAGGGCTCTTTTTCTTTGAAACTGCTACTTCTAAAGGACTGGTTCAAAGCACTGTAACAAGTTCAAGTTATAATGCAATTTTACAAAAACATGTAATCCCTTCTTTGCAAAATCGAAGCTGTTTAAGCATAACCTTTTTAATGCAAGACACCTTCACATATTTCTGCACCAGTCAAACAAATTCTCCACCACTTTTTTGGTAAGGTCAATATTATTAGCAGAAACTTTAAAAATTCTAATCCTTCCCGGTCTCCTGGCTTGAATCGTTGTGATTTCTGGTTGTAGGAATATCTAAAAGACTGTTTGTTTAAAGAAAAATATAATTCTGTGGTTGAGCTAAAATCTAGCATAATTAGGTATATCCAAAATATTCAACCAGAAACATTAAATGTTATGGTGGATCACACTACTTTGCATCTGCAGCATGTAATAGGACATAAAAGTTCATATTTTGAGCATTTATTCTCAGAATTTTTTGTATTTTACTATAAAAATATCTTTATAAAAATCAAATATGGATTTACAATGAGTTATATTTGTTAACATTTTCTAAAAAAAAATATTCTCTAACAATTGAATGCCACCTATTGGTAAAATATTGAACAATCTTTTTTAATTGCATAACTTGTTTAAATACAAAAGCTTGCAGAAGTAGAACCCTTCAAACAAGTGCACTTTAATTATGGTCAGCCTGTGTATATATATACATAAACATTATTTATATTGTATATTCTGGAACTATAAGATATTTATTTATGATTGAGATAACGTATTCCATGTTTTAGTATTTAAACTCTGAAAAATAATCTATAAAAATAAATGGGGGGAGGGTGTTGAAAATACATTGGTAGTATTTAACACATTTCAGTGTGTATTGTATATATTCATTACTACATATATATGTATACATATTTTCAAATGAAAATATATACTTTTGTGTTCTTTTATAAAAATGTCAAAATGCATTGCAGTATATTCTATTAGGAATTATTTCATACAAAAGCCTTGGAATCTTCTGTTATGATTTTCTCATTTCTTTTCAAAATAAACTTGTTCATGACAGTCATTGGTATATCTTGTCAAGTGTATAATTATGTCTAATACAAAATTATGGAAAATTGTTTTCGAAAACATTAAAGTACAGATTTATATTATCTCAGCAAAAAGTATAGATAAGAAAGCTTAATTGAAAATTTCATGTTATTTATTAAATGCATATAAGTTAAATATATTTTTATTGTAGTATATCTATTTGTAAGGTGAACTTTGTTTATAGTTCTTCCTAAAGCAGTAGCTCCCTCCTTGGGGTCCATGCCCCATAATGTACATTTTAATTTCTAAGGGTAGCAATTCAAGATTAATTAATAGTTATTATGAGACAGAAAAATGTTTGCTGAAAATGCAGAAATTCTTTGTGTGCATTATGTTGTTCCAAGAAAAGACTTAGTACTTAAAAATATTTCTCTTGTTTTCAATACAGTGTTAAAATCAAATATAAAATGTATCAATTTTTATCAGGTTAATGTCTTCAAGCAATTTTATGAAATGAAAGATAAAATACAGACCATGTATTGCTTCTTACTTTGCCCTTACATACGTAAGTTGACTGTGAGTGGGGCATTGCTTGAAAAAATTAAACTTTTATTTTTACACATTTCAGTTTTCTATTGTATGTTTTAAAACTTTATTTTCTCAGGGGGTTTTTTTTGGAGGGGGGGGGGGGGAGGGAGAGTTCATGGCACTTTATATTATTATAAATATCAGATTGTAACGAAAGTTTCCTGCCACAGCTAATATTGTCTGCGCAAACAGTTCGCATTAACATGTTTGCTCATATTTTGTCAGATGATTTTTGGCATTTGAAAGAAACATACTTGCTTTATAACACTGTGTTGTGAAATTTGTAAAAAAATATCGTTATCATTAAGAACAAGGTGTCTGAAATGCAACTATCATATTACCAGATTAGAACCATCATTCACTTCCAGTTCTATTGTAAAAAGCCAGCTACAAAATGTCACCCTAAATGTCAATGTCATGTGTATAGCTTTAGATACTACTGTTGTATCATATGACACTGTGAAGGTTCGATGGATTGGTGGTTATATATAATATTACAGTATATAATTTTATAGAGTATAGTCATTATGTAATGATGGTTTGGCAGAAAACTTTCGTTTCAACCTAATATGAAGCAATTTCAAGGATTGCTTCTGTAATATTTCAATGAATTTATTAACTTTTCATGCATACAATGTTCTATAGAAGTTTGTTTAAATCAAAGGAATGGCTTTTTGAATTTTTTCCATCTGAATAAGCTTTAACTTTAAATAATAAAAATTATATAATAGAAGAAGGGGGGGGGGGGTATGATTTTGAAATATGCTTGGATGAGGCATTGTCTAAAATAAGTTTAAAAACCTTAGATGTAAATAAATTGGACTTTGTTTAAAAATGTTTTCTACATTTATCTTTTAATAATTTAACTAATTTCTTATAAATTAAAAAATATTTTAGGGCCAACCAAAAATTATCTTTGGCTCAAGATAGATTACAACAAGAATATGAAAAGTTAAAACAAGAAGAACATGAAAAGAGTCAGAAACTACAAGAATTGGTGTAAGTAACTGAATCTTTGCAACTTAAAAAAAAAAAAAAAAAGTCTTAATTTAAGAACTCGTCTGCAGCAGTCTGATATTTTAAATATTAAATAAACTATATAAATATTTTTTCTTCTGTAGTTACTTAAATGAAAGGAGGGAACAAGCACGACAAGATCTGAAAGGTCTTGAAGAAACTGTGGTATGTAATTCTTTTCCGTATAACTTCTTTTTTAATTAAAAAAAACTTCTTTAACTCTGGACTAGTAGCATGTATGAATTTTACATGCTCGCATCATCATTTTCCATATCTTCTCCCGCCAACTGTGTTTGTCTCTTTGATTCTCAGTCATTTTGTCCAACACGTAAGGTGTTAGAAAGCTTGTGTTTATGTTTGATCATTGTGTTTATAAGATTTATATAGTCATTCATCATTTTCATTAAAATTGTTAAGCTAGTTTATTCATTTATTATAAACCTGGAAAAAAAATTACAGAATCATCAAAAATTGCAAAAAAAGAAAAAAAAAAAAGTATGTGCAAAAACTACATAAAATATATGTTTCATAGGATTTATTTTTTGATTAAATCAACATAGTATAATGTTACTTAAGGTTATAAAAAAGGAAAAATACCTAGATGGTAGAAAATATTATATGGCCTAAAGGAACAATTGCAGTGTTGAATTCAGACTCTTTTCTCCAGGACGGATTTCTGTGGCTCCGAGGGGGACATTATAGAGTTCCAGGGGGAAATTGCACTTTTTGACCATTAAAAACACAAAATCTTAAATCTTCCAGGGAAGGGGGGCATCTCATTGCTCCAGAGAAGAATGTTCCCTCTGCCCCCCTCCCCCCCCCCCCTGAATTCAACACTGAACAATTGTAACATTCAATTGACTATACAAGACACTTATGTATAAACATAACATTCAATAATAAACAAAGAGCTCAGATGATAAAGATGGTAAGTGAAAAATGAACATTTTAAGATAATACATTTTGAACTATATTCATCAACTAAAATTACAATTTTTTATTGTCAGATGCCTTCTTTATCAATTAAAATCTCCGTGAGAGTATTAGGTTTCTTCAAATAGTAATTTAACAGATGGTAGAGGACCATTGTTTGTTTGTTTTTTTTTCCAATCATATGATTAACTCTTTTTTTTTTTTTCAAATACTACTTTTATCATCTGAGCTCTTCATATAAAGTATGAAAGCAAACTAATTATTTCTATTTAAAAGGAATAAGTAATGCTTACTAATAATGGATTTTTAAAAGCATTATTTAATTTAGATTACCTGCATGTATGCAATTTGTACAAAGAAAGGCAAATATTGACTTCTTATTTACATAACTGATAATTTTTTATAATTCTCTTAATATTTGTGCAACTTTTAAAAGGTTATACATTGTTTATTTAAAAAAAAAAAAAAAAAAAAAAAAAAAAAAAAAAGTTGTGCCTAAAGTTTTAGGTTTGCTTTTAATCTGAAGTGACAAATGAAAATTTATTCAGTAAAAAAGACTTCATTTAACTTTCACTTTTAAATAATAACGTAGAAATGAAACTGCATTTGAGTAAATAATAATTTTTGTAAAGAATTTTGCCCGTTTTAGTGTGAATTATTTTAGATCAAGTATCTTTCATTCTTTAAATTTTAATATGTTTCGATAATTTAAAAAAAATAATTTAATTCTCATTTATATTATTTTACTTTGAAATTACAAATAAGTCAGTTAACAAATCATTGTTAAATTAATTATCATTATTTTTACTACCCTTTCATTAATATTTAATTTTGTCAAAAAGGTTTCAAATTACTTTTATAGTCTTTGGAAGCAGATAACTGTGAAAAAATAAATTTGATGCATTAAAAATAAAATTGTGATTATTATTAATAAAATAACAGAAAAATAATCCCAAGTGTTAAAATTTTTATTTAACACGGTTCATATAGATATAGTACTAATAGGATCAAGATAAAGTTTATAAGTATGCATATGTTGATTGTACCTAATGATTTTAGCTAATTACATCTATTGTATAACTGAAAAAAAAAACATTATTTATGTTTATGAATATACATTAAATTACTTAACATCTCTAATCATATATTTTACTTCTTGTAGCTGAAAGAACTGCAGACTCTTCACAATCTTAGAAAACTATTTGTGCAAGATCTTCAGAGCCGTGTTAAGAAACCTGCCTCAGGAGAAGAGAATGAAGAAGCAAATGGAACACCTGCCCAAAAACAGAAGATTGCTTTCTTGGAAAATAATCTTGATCAACTCACCAAAGTTCATAAGCAAGTGAGTACTCAGAATATTGTCAATTTTACTCATGCGTTTGAAATTTTTTTCATGACATCTTAGATTTTGCAGTTTATTTTTGTTTTTTAAGTATAGTAAAGCAGGGGTAACGAAACTTTTAGTGTAGTGTACCACTAAATCAAAATTTTGACTTTTGCCATACTTGCCAGGTAAAAAAAAAATAATACTAAAATTTAGAAATGCATGATTATAGTCTTAAATTGGTATTCAATTTAATTTTTTTTTATTATAGAAATTCAGAAGGATAATATTGTTGTAAAATATTTTAACAAAATTTTTTGAGAGAAAGCTGTTCTACTTATGATATATTGGCATGACATCCACTGTTGTACAAACATTAACTTGCATACTCTAACTTGTATAGCTAATGTGATGATTAGGTCTGAATAACAAAACACGATTTCTTCAAGTTTTGTTTAGCCATGGTTAAACAGCTTTCAGTGTTACTTATATAGCTAAAAAAAATTTTAATACATTATAAAAAAATTAACATATTTGATTATTTTGTGTTTTCAGCTTGTAAGAGATAATGCTGATTTACGATGTGAATTGCCAAAATTAGAAAAGAGGCTACGAGCTACCATGGATAGAGTTAAATATCTTGAAACAGCATTAAAGGAAGCTAAAGAAAGTGCCATGAGAGATAGGAAGAGGTATGCATTGATATATTTAATTTTTAACCATAAGAATATGTATTTCTAAATAATACTTTATCTTTTGTTTATATTGTTGTTTGTACAGTGATGAAACATTTCATACACACATGTAGCATACTTTTTTCTTATATATATTTGCATTATTTTGCTTATCACTTGTCCTGGCAAATCCATTTTCACGAACTAATTTTTATTTACTTTTTATTTGTATGATGGAAAAATATCTCATAAATTTTCTTTTATTGCATTTCTTGTGAGTAAAAAGATAAAGAAATGTAACATTATTATAACATTTTCTGGTTATTTAAATTGTTAAATTTTTCTTCTGATTTATTCAATCAACATTTTTTTTCTTTTTATTCTTGTACCATTGATTTCTTGGGCATATATATTGATACCTGATTTATATAGTTAAACCAGCAAGTTGTTCTTGAGAGTTAGAATTATAAGTGTTTATCTTTTGCTTTCATTAATTCAGTGTGTTCTTATAGCTGAGAAAAATTGAATTTTTCATCATTGAAATTTTCATAATTTTGACACGTAAATTTATGTTGAGTAAATTTTCTCTGTGGATGTTCAACTAATTGTAAGCAGTTTTTAAGCATGTATGTAAGTTACACATTATTACTTTTGAAGGCTTTCTAATCTTTATCTAAAATGATTTTAAAAGAAATTAAGTAAATTTTTTTGGTGCTTATTCATTTATTGTGTAAAGACAAGTTTTATTACTTGGATAAAATTAGGAGTTTTAGACATGCTTTTAAGTTTCAACATAATCCTCATTTGGTACGTGTAAGTACTCTTGATGTATTTTTTTCCTCTTAACAAACTTTCATCCACATATAAGTACTGCTCAATCACCATTAGTTGATGTATGATTAATGCAATTTTAGACGCATTTATATTTTACTATTAAAGTAACAACTAGAACCAAAGCCTGCCATAGTTTAAGAAAGAAGTGGTGTGAGTATAAAAGTTAAAAAAAAAAATTTGTGCATCCTTTGTATTATTTTTTTTTAGATATATTTAATTTTTTTTATTAATTACCAAATAGATACAAATAATTTAATCATAATTTTTACTGTTAATTTTAATTAAATAATAAATATTTCAATTCAATGGTAACTACATCATTTTTTAAAATATCTTATATTGCTTCATTATGATTTGTAAATTAAATGCAAATTTGCTGACCAATTATTTTAAAAATAAGTAGGATATCTTGAAGAAAAGGGTCTGGGCCCAGCATGATTATAATATATCAACTGATACCTCCTCAATATATAAATCTATACTATAATAGATGTAAAATCTATTGACTTGTGAAGGTCAGTTTTTCCGTCTTTATCTTAGGTTAGTAACTATGCCAACAGCCTGCATGATTAATTGACTGTGCTTCTCTTTTTCCACCCAATTTGAGTTTTGTTGATCAGCAGTATCACTTTGTAGAGGTCTGCACAGGCCGACATTTCCAGGCCCGGGCCCGGCCTGACTGAGAGAAAAAATATTGGCCCGGCCCGGTAGAAAAGTTAAAAGTTCGGCCCGAGACCGTAAAAAAAATTTATTGGCCCGTCCCGAAAAAAAGTTAAAATCTCAGCCCGGCCCAAGTGAATTTTTACAAAACATTGATTTTTACGTCGATTTGGTTAAAAATTTGTCTCGTATGAGGAGTTCAGGCCAAAAATATTTATCTTAACTTTTCTTTTCATGTGTATAATTTTCATTTTTATAGAAGTGCCACAGGGTGCGATAGTTATTTTTTTTATGAATCTCTATTTCTTGTATGTAAATGTTTCAGTTATCATTAATATTGTTAATCCATATTCCATGTATTGAAGTATCAAAAATCTGAAAAATGCTATACAGTAAAATCTAAGATGGAATTGCATAGAAAAGAAAAAAAAAATGCATTATAGACAAGTTCTCTTTCTTAGCAAGTGTAAATGTATTATACATTCTTTTCTTACGTAGTAGTATATTAATTTGGCATGGATCAACACGTTTTTCAGTTTAAAACAAGATTCTGTCATAGGCAGGTTTTTTTTCACACATTTTATTATATTTTAATTAAACTATATTTTAATAAGCGTAGAAATCTACTATTCCTTAAAAAGGATGAATTTGAATGCTTAGTTGTAGAATAATGGCGATTTAAAAATGTATGTATTTTTTTTTTTAATTGTGCCAAGCCTAATTTTACTGACCTTTTGAATGGACTAGGCCACGCCGAGACAATGATTTTCATACGGGCTGGTTCAAAACTAGGAATGAAAATTTTTGGCCTTGAAGATTAAGAATGAAACCAGTACCAGCTCTGTGCAGAAAAATAAATTAGGCCCGGCCCAAACCATCAGGAAAAAAGTAAGGCCTGAGCCTGACCTGTTCCATAAATAGTAGTGACTAGGCCCGGCCCGAGTCTTCAGAAAAAAGTATGGCCCGAGTGCCGGGAAGGAAAATAGGCCGGGCTCGGGCTTTGGGTCACGGGCTGGCCCGTACAGATCTCTATCACTTTGTCCTTTCCTTTTGCTTTCTTTCAATTAAGGCAGATAGTCCTGATATTAGAAAACATTAAAAAAAGGTTATTTATAACATATTATCAGTACAATCCAATTGATTTAAAATGGACTCAGATGAAAGGAGGAGTCGGCAAAAGAAACAATACTTTTAAAATAAAGGATGTAAGATGGCTCCTTGGGGAGGCTCTTTCTCATGTTACTGCAGACAACTGAAGAAAATTGCATTAAGCATTCTGAAGAGTTACAGGAAAAGATTTTGTATAAGAAGGCTTAACACATGAAAATTAATTCACTCAACAGATTATTATAAATCTCCAAAATGATCGAGATAGCAGCTGCAGGGAATTTGAAAACTGAACAATTAAGTTTTCAATAGACTTGTTTTCTAATTCAAGAACTATAAATAAAAAGTCCTTTCCAAAGACTAGAAAACAGTCCTTTAAAGAACTAAGCCTCCCTCAAAGTTAAAAAATAAAAAGGAAGACATTAAAAAGCATAGCTCAAACTATGCATTTACCCCTCCCCTGGTAGATTTTTGTGGCAAACAATGTAGAATGTAACATTTATTTGAATTATTATCTCTTCCATTCCAGAGCAGAAATAATTTTAAGCATAAAGAATGACTTTATGCTCTGATGCTCTCATTTGCAGTGATGTTATTCGATTGAGCAACGCTTACCCCTTTCCACCTTTTATTTGTTTTTATGTTTTAAGACAATTTCCAATTAAACTGATTTTAAAAAAGTATAGAAGCATCTTGGATTTAAATCCGAATGTATTGTTCACTAATTGCAAATTCATGAAAACATTTTCATCCATAACTTAATACGCAAATCTTTTCTTACTGAGATTTCAATGAATGGAACAAAGATCTTAATTCTCTCATAATAGCATAATCATCATTTTCAGAAAAGGCTATGTTTACTATTTTATATCGATATTTTTGTCCAGACTGACCCAAAAAACTGATTCTGAAGTTGCAATCTAGTATATGAGAGAAAGGAAAAACACAATTAATTTGTTATTTAAAAATCTATCTATATTTCTAACTATAAATTTGTTATTTAAAAATCTATCTATATTTCTAACTTTAAATCTGTTATTTAAAAATCTATCTATTTCTAACTATAAATCTGTTATTTAGAAATCTATCTATATTTCTAACTATAAATAGGACTACTAATAACAGAAGGAGTGTTATAAAATCAGAAACAATTATCAGAACAAATATCAGAACAAATTATTTTCTTTTTCTTTAATGTCAGAAAATTAAGCTTGGTGTTACAGTTAAAAGAGTCTTTAGCAGTAACTTAAACTTTTGTATGGGTAAATTTGTTTTGGTAAGGAATAACGTTGGAAGAACATGATCAGGGGTTCCCGTCCTAGTGTTGTGAAAACGAAGAGATGAAGTAAGCAGGATGAGTGTCCTTGAGAAGTCAATTGATTTTACAGTCAGTGTAATAAAAGAAAGTTTTTGTCTGTTTGTGCATGATGGCATTTTCGAAATCTATTATGCTTAGAAGTATGTAAATTTGGTTCTGGTTAGAGACAGGTCTGAATGCACCTGAGCCCCACATTTTCATTTTTTATTATACTTATTTTTTTTATTCAATGGAAAAATTTGCATATCTTCCCAATTTTCCAACTTTACCCACAATTTTGAGCCACTCATAAAAACAATCTGAATTCATTCTTTTAGCCCAATGTAATAAATTTTGTCCTTTTTAATTGATGCCTTAGTTATCCAATGTTATATTTTATATAGCTGCTTAAAAAAACCTTCAGGAATTTTTTTATTAGTTTTATTATTATTATTAAAAAAATATTATCCTAAATTTATATAATTTTTAAGACATTAAGAGAACATTAAATTTTTAGAGAATTTCAATGAAAGATTTCCTTGCATTAGGTTTAATAAAATAACCTTTTTATCACTAAATCCTGCTGATATGATGAAGAACTTCCTTGAGAAAGAAAAATACAGAAGGTGAAACTAAATTCGTCTATCTCCATCAGCTGGGCTTTTATTTTCAAAAGATTTTATTGGTTTCATGTTTTGAATGATTGAACATTTTAATGAAATACAGTGAAATACGCTTAACATGAAAATACTTAACATGAAAAATCGGTTCACACGAAATGATATAGCAGTCTAGACAGTATACGTTACAATTTAATTCATTTTTGTTCTTTTAACATGAAACAAAAATCGTTTAATACAAAAAAAAAAATTAATTCCCGAGCTAGTTAGTTTAAGTTGAAATTGGTGAATTTTGTGTTAAAACCACTGCCTTTTGGGTGAAAATCAGAGAATTTTGTGTTTTTTGGTAAATTAGCTTATGTTTTATGAGCACAAGCACTGAGAAATCTGTTCGAAAACAAACTGCTATTTCACTTTAAATGAAGATGAAGCTGCTTAATGCAATTGATGAAAAAGGACAAAAACAGAAATCTGCAAAGAGTTTTGCATTGCCAATTTTACATTATCAACAATTAAAAAAAAAAACAGGGATCCCATTATGTTAATGTTTGAGCACAGTATGTTTAAGATGAGAAAAAACGTATGAGAACTGCTAAGCACAAAGATTTAGAGACAGCTTAGCTTATTTGGTTCAAACAAGCTAGATCACAGAATGTTGAAAAAAAAAAAAAAAAAAAAAAAAAAAATCCCCCCCCTCCAAAAAAAAATATATTGTTTACTTACTTTTTATCTTAATGGATGCAACTTACTAGTAGTTTAACAGGAAATCAAAATAAAATTTGATGACATTGAAAATGTTTGTGAGTTTTGTTCTTTTTTGAAGAATCTTTTAACGCGAAAAAAAATGTCAGTCACCTCAGTTTCGTGTTAAACGTATTTCACTGTATGTGCTTTTTAATAAAATTATCTATTTTTACTATTGTTGTTTTAATGATTTATTGGGCACAATTTAAACTTTCAGGTTAGTTTTTTTATGTTTTTCATTGTCATTGTTGTATGTATTGATATATATGTGGCATATTATTTATATATACCCCCCCCCCCCCTCCGATTCTATTGCTATGGTCATTAGCCACATTATTTATAGTGTTGTAGTATGGTGCATACAGTTTTTAGTGCTTATTCAGCACATTCTTCTCAATGTAGCATTTACATTTTTTTTTTTTTCTTATGAGTTTGAGTATAAAATGTGCTCACATAAGATGTTGTATTACTTTTTTTAAATTATGATAGTAAAACTTAGGGTTTCTTTTAATAAAGCATTATCTTCATTACTCATATTAGCTACTTTCTTTTCCCATGGCATAGTATATAGTAAACTCCTTGGAGGTCTTTATATGAAATAGAAGTTATTCATTAATGCGAAGTTATGTTATCTAAAGTAATCAAAACAGCAAAAAAAACTTTATTTTGACACAAAAAAGAAGTAAAGAATGAAAAAGTGACATATTGAACATATAAAGAAACTTAACTACTTACTATGCTTCATCTTATTCCTTTGAATTATTAAAGCATAATGAAATAATGTTGTTGTCAATATACTATAATATCAATTATTTGAATTATGGATTCCATTTCTTTTTTTCTGGACTTTATTAAACAAGGTAATAAAATGTGAAATTGTTCCTCCTTGAAAATACATATAAATTTAAACTGTGCTTCACAAACTCTTTCAAAGAAAAGAAATAAAGTGTGTATATATATTTTTATATATATATATAGATATACTAGGGGGCTCTGCCCCCTGCAAGCTACGCTCGCCAACCCCCGTTCAGACACCGCAGAATCTAAAAATCTAATGGGTTTTAAAAATATTAGAGAAGATTAAATTATACTGAAAAAGCTGTGCATATCTCCCTGTAAACGGGTTTCCATTCAATTCCCTTTGATTGCAAAAATTTAACGGAGAATCAGTTGCTGTTAAGACATCCAATGGTTGTTTTCGTTTTTGATTAAAGAGGATCAGTTAAACATTTGAAAAGAAGCTAAAATAAAATGAATTAAGTATTCAGAGTCTTTGTCAACCGATATTTTAAAACAATCTCTATAACAATAGCCTAAATCATGTGACTATCATCAACAGTTCCGGGCGGAACACTTTGCTTTTTATACTCTAGGTGCCATTTTGATATTTTAATGTTATCCAGGCACAGGTGATAAGTCACCAAATATTATTCTATACCCATCATTTCATCTATATTATAATAGTTCAAGTCATCAAATGCCATAAACAAATACGATCTGATCCCTTCGCCTTTCATATGAAGGTTTGGAACAAATGTCATAAAAACCCCATATTGGCGCGATTTTTTTCCAACGCCAATTTGGGAAACGCATCAACAGCATAAACAACAACATCCGGCTTACCATATCAAGCAAAATAACGATACTTTGGCGCCAGTTAAGTACCCGTTGCGTATATGACATTGGCATCAGAAAAAAATCGCGCCAATATGGGGCCGTATATGACATCTGTGCCGAAAGAAAAAAAAGCCGTGTGCAAATCTCGCCAATATCTTTTTTTCAACTCGCCAGTTAGCATTTTTTTTATTGTTCAAGTGGTAAATTAAAACATTGATTTGAAGTTGAAATTAAATGTCATGATTTGTTACATAATTTAATATTTCACCAGATGTCATATACGGCATGTTTGGCATGATTTTTTTTTTTTTTTTTACGAAAATTTGGCAAAAACCTCGTTTTCGAATACCAGTTACATATGTATTTTTGGTACTACTCAGTTATCCCGTCGACAAAAAATCTATCGCGAACTATAAGATTAAATGTCAATAATGGTTGATTGTAAATGTCACATTCACTTGACTTTTAGCAAGTTACACGTGTTTACGTCATCAGGTGATTTTTATTTCGACGTTTTATTTTTATATTTATTAATGTTATACTAATTTATTTGTTCTTTCGTTATTTAAAATAAAAAATTTGGCAATCTGTACAATTTGGTGAGTGGTTTGCTGATTTATATAATTTGCGAATTTGGGTGACGGAATAACTACTACATTGTACCGTATTTTTTAATTATTTTCTATTATTTTCAAAAGGAAATAGCAAAAAAATAATTAATTACTATAGAACAAAATAATTTATATAAATTTAAAAAAGAAATAAAAGTAAATATACATTTATTATTAAATAAACAACAAAAGCCGAGTTAACATGCCTATCAAAATAATGCCATTTGTGCGCCAATTAGGTACCCCGGTACGTATATGACATCTGTGCCTAATATTTTTCTTTTTGTTTTGTTTTTTTAAAAAAAAGAAGTGAAAGCCATCAATTTAAATGTTTCATTTTTAAATGAAAGTTTTGTATTTAATAAAATGATAACGAAATACAAAAAAAAGCATTGTTCTTAGCACAGATTTAAAGGAGGCCAAACTGTCGCCAAATTAATTTAAAATAGTAACCTTTTCTGAATTATGAAAAAAAAAATTATGATTAAAATTTGAGTTGCCATCATTAGAAAAAATGTATTTAAAATTAGAAAAAAATTAATATTTCAAAAACTAATTCGAATTTAAAAATTCTAATACCAGTTTTGAGATCTGTGGATCAACACGGATTTTTGGTATTAATTTCATCGCAAAGTATTCCATATTTTAGGAGAAATCGCCGTGAAACAAAATCAGTTGTTTAATCAGTCAATTCAAAGAATCGATACATTTCAGGCATTTCATATATTCGTTTCATAAATTCGTTTCATTAGGATTTTATATATATAGGGTAGATTTATATATATATAGAAAGAATATATATTAGGTAGATTTCGTAAGAAATACTACCTATTGCAGTCGTTACCATGGTGCGACTTTTGAAAAATTCCTTCATAACTTTTCATTATAGGACCCCAGGAACCCAAAACCACCCCCACCTAAAAAGTTTATATATATATATATATATATATATATATATGTATGTACTAAATTTTGTCCGCACGATAAAAGTCGCAATTATGCACGAATCATCTTCAAACTCGCTGACAACTTTGAGATGGCTAATATCTCGGCGGGGATTGAAAATGGGCGAAATCGGCCCAAGAGGGTGGAAATGGGGAGGGTTCAAAATTTTGAATACTGTCTTAACATGATTCTGATAAAACCAGCTCTTACACAACAATGGCAGGAAAAAAATAAAAGTTTTTCGTTATAGCAGTTGCCAACAAATAATAAAATTCTCACCACAACAATTACTTTTCTTTTGCAAAATTTTCACGTGTAAAATTAAATAGTTTGACAAATTGAAAACAAATTGAATATTACGTCATAAGTTTCCTAGAGCAAGATTTCAGCATGAAAACTCAAAATAAATAGTTTGACGAATTAAAAAAATATGTATATTGCGTCATATTGGAAATATAATGGACCTCAGCAGGTGAATATATAACGCCATGTAAGTTTGAAGAAACGTATTAAAACATGACAAAAACCCGACTATGGAAATATTAACATATTTTAACACTTTAAGGTTCTCTGAATTTTTTGTAGCCATTTTTTAAACCTATTCCATATATATGTGTGTGTGTATTCGTGTATATTACAATTTTCACAAAAAGTTTAGCTCCCTACAGCTCGCTCTTTGTGAAGAAACTGGGTTTTATATCTAATCTTGATTTAAGTTTTGTTGGAGAATTTAGTACTTAACATCGAAATCTACCTCCGCCTGTAGGCCCGAGCCGGCAGGGATTTTTTTTTCTTCTTTTATTCTTATATAATTGTTTTGTTGTTATAGGCTGATACATTTTTAGATTTTTTAAAAATTTGTAGTATTGTAAAAATAATTTAAAATTATATCATGATGTTCTTTTGAGTAAAATTTGATACGATAAATCTTTTAAATGATTTTTTTTTTTTTCTTTTCGAAGGTATCAATATGAAGTTGACCGTATTAAGGAAGCTGTTCGCCAAAAGAATTTAGCTAGAAGGGGTCACATGGCTCAAATTGGTAAGATATTTTTAAACAGAATAATGTTATAATTTTATTGGTTTCCAGAATTTGTTTTTTTTCTGTTTAAAAACACTTATGCTATCAGACTTCTTAGTAAGTCATTTAGACAACTGAATTTTCATACTTATCAAGTTGTACACTTTATGTGTAAAATTTACAGTTTTTTGCTAAGTCTGTTCCAAGCTCCACATTTCTTCCCTTATACGTTTCTAATTGTTTTTAATAACTATAAATGCTGAATATAAGGGATATATAGCATTGTTAGAAAATGAAATCAGGTTTCATTTTCAAATGTATTGTAGGGAATACATTAATTTTTATTGTATTGTATGTTAAAAAAAAAAAAAAAAAAAAAAAAATCATGTTTTGAATAAGATTTTGTACAGACTTTTTTTAAAAGATGAAAGTTAAAAAAAAAAAAAAAAAAAAAAAAAAAAAAAAAAAAGAGTTGGTATGTCTTTAAAATTAATTTCTTCATGAGTGTTAAAGCATTTTGCATATTTTTCCCCTTTATTAATAAATGTAGTCAATACAATAAATGAAGTGATGACTTTGGTGTATATTTTCCATCTCGATATCTGTATAATAAAAGCCTAAGTCATGTGACTGTTATCAACAGTTCCGGTCTGACCACTTTACTTTTTATATGCCAAGCGGCCATTTTCCTACTTTTATGTTAGCTGGGCATAGATGATTAAATTGCCAAATAGTGTTCCATTGTCATCATTTCATTTAAAATATAAACCTATCACTAATTTCATTTAAAATACATATGTATCAGATACATTTAAAATACACGTCTTTGATCTCTAATAATAAAAGCCGTAAAGTAAATGTGACTGTCATAAACAAAACTTGCTGACCCCTTCGCTTTTCATGTATGGGAACGTCCATTCATTACTTTTGTGACCATTTGAGCAATTTTTCATAAATACTTGCAATTATTTTATTATAAAATATATTTCAGATACAAATTGATGTAACCAATTAAATATCATTGTGTTCCACTTGCGTAATATATATCTAATTGCCAACAAAAAGCATTTTATTTGTTTATATATTAAATCAAAATTTTGTTACTCTTGTGACACTCTGGTCACAAGAGTAACAAAATTTTGATTTATTATATAGACAAGCAAAATGCCTTTTATTTCAAATTAGCTATATGTTAAATGAGTGGAGCACAGTCGTATTTCACTGGTTATGTCACTTTTTATCTTAATTATATTTTATAATAAAATAATTGGAATTATTTGTAAAAAAAATGCTTGAATGGTCACAAGAGTAACAGTGGATGTTCCCAATATGCCAAGTGGCCATTTTTAATGAAAGTTATTTTTTCCAATAAAATTGCATAAAAGTTACATTTTTAGAAAGTTTGTTCAAAAGTAATAAATTACATTCAGTTATAGATATATTCTGAGTTAACTTCAGTTGAGATTAGGCTGACAGCTGAATATCTCATTCCATTAAAGTAAACAAACCATAGAGATTCGTTCACGTGAGCAATTAAAAATATTAAACTGTGAAGGTAATCATTCGTAAAGCGAGTTTTCCAGAGAGCAGTTAAAAAGAATTAACCTGTTTATGGTTTTTATAGCTGTCAAACCACGAGACAAAATGCAACTTTGTTCCTGACGTCATTCGCCTATAAACCAACAAAATTAGTTTTAATTTTAGAATTGGGCCATACATTGTGAGCTCGCTGTTCAATGTTCGTTGAACACGAATAATTTTTTTTTAAGTGTAACTTACTTTTTCCATTGATGCTGAAGTAGATTTTACCATTTATCACTTACTTCATGAGGAAAGACCTGCACCAAAATTGAAAAATGGAATTGACACTTTTTTGTGAGATGCAAGCTACGAACATTTCCCAGTAAATTTTTCTAATTTTTATGTTAAATTCACAGTAATTTTGTTGAACGTGGCACTGGATCTTTTGGATGTTGTATTAGCTAAAATGTGCCAATTTGCAAAAGACCCAATATTAATATTGTAATATACGTAAATATCACAAGAATATACGTCAGAATCTTCTCATTTGTCAAAGGATTAAGCAAATAAATTAAATTGTAAATAAAAGTAACATGTTGCAATGCTTAGCATGCATTTCAAGGTGACCAAACTGGTCGCCAGAGGCAGTAGTATCTTTATAATTGTCAATGATGTATTATTTAACAATATCCAACTGTTATATTCTTTTTGAAAAAGTTTTAAATCTTGTTCATGTGTTACTCAAAAAAAAGGAGGGGGTGGGTTGGAGGTACATGGGCATATGTTTACATGGTTGTCATAGAAGGTGAAAGTTTTTTCTAATATACTTTACAGGACCCAAGGACCATATAAAAGATTACATTTTATAACTTTTTAAAACATAATTATTTTGATTTAAATTGATTTTCATGTGATAACAAAACTTTAAACATTTTTACAACTAGAACACCTCTAAATCTAATCATTTATAAATTAGTTATTGGTCGGTGATAACAAGAGACACCCTGAACACAGTTAAATAAAAAAAAAAAAAGAAACCTTACCTTTCACAATTTTATTTTTTGAATTTTACAGCATCAGCATTAAACTAATCCATAATTTGCTTGTGAATGTGGTTTTGAAAAATTCAGTTTCATTCACAAAATTGTTGACATTTCTAAAATGTTTGAAACATATTGTTGGGTATATCTAAGAATTTGAACCATCATCTAAATATTTCGAAGCACTAATCATTCATCTTTGATATGGATTTTCAGGAGCTGTTTCCTTTATCAATTCAGATTTCTTTGATTACAGTTAACCCTCCGACTGTCTTGGAAAAGGACAAAATTGTAATGTAGTTTTCTCTGCATTTTGTTTTAAATACTAAAAAAAGATGATTCTTTGAACATTTTATAAAAAATCTTAATAGCGAATATGAATGAAATCCTGGGAAGTATTAATCATTGTTCAGTGTATTAAAAATACAATAAATAAATAAAATTATATTACATTAAATATTACTTGTATTGCAGTGAAACCTGGAGCTTAGTGAACGTATTAACACGGGCTTGTCAGTGAGGGGGTTAAAATATGAAGTAGATCCATAAATATTTGTAACTAGATGGTGTTAAAGGTATATTATGACAAAGGAAAAAAAAAATCGAAGGTGGTATCCTTGGTATCATGAAAATGATTAGAACTTTGAAATTTCGGTCTGAAAATTTTTTATTAAATAATTAGATTTTGTTATTTAGAGACTTTTTCTTAAAAATCAAGATTCAGAAGAAAATTTCTCAAAGTAGAATATATATATATATATTAGTGGAAACGCTCATCCTAGGACGGTGGGTAGAAATCGCTGTTTTCCCTTAAAATTTTAAATAATTGATAAAAATATTTATGTACTATTATTTTGTAATCGAGCTACTTGGTTTAAAAATCATAAAAAGTCAGTAAATTGAAATGCAGTTTTCAAACAATTTACATTTGAAAGTACACTCTCCGAATTCAACAGTGTAAAATTTAAATTTATGTAATGTTGTGAAGTAATTAAATTTGAAAAAAAAAAAGGGAGATGGATTAATTATTCATCAAAGCAATTTTTCCAAAATAAATTACACATACAAACCTGAAACAAACAAACTAAAGACTATGTTTATTACATTAATACTCAGAAAATAGAGTACTTTTCTGTTAGCTTGGCGACGTGATAAATCACCAAATATTGTTCTCATTGACATCATTCATATTGCATTAATTTCACTTAAAATATAAACCTTTAACCCATTTGATTTAAAAAGCATAACTTTTATTTAAAATACAAACATTCAAAATACATATATTGCATACAATTAAAGTACATGCTTTTCACTCATTTCCTTTAAAATACATAACAATAATAATAAATACCATATCATTTTATTTCAACTTTAAAGCATTGTTTCTAAATCACATGTGTGAGAAAACCCTGTTATTGGCAAGATTTGCCCCTGGATAACATAAAAGTACTGAAAATAGACTTGTGTTTGCTAAGACTTCACTTTTAAATGAAAAACTATTTTCATTAGTTCATAGGTGAAGGACATCAAAGGTATATTAATACTACAGGAGTTAAAATATTCAATGCACGAAAGTTTTTAAATTTTATCAATGAATTTTCAAAAATGAATGGCTCACTACCCATTGATTACATTTGTAAAATTAATCACAATTTCTGAAATGTTCATTTATTTATATCGGTAATCTGTTGTTGGTAGAAAACATAATTTTTTACCTTTCTAACATAGTTTGTCTAAAAATTTTCCGACAAATACTTTTCGAGCTATTAATTTTTTCAGTAACTTCAAATGTTTCATTTTCCGAAATTAATCTGTGGCAACAATTAGCGAAAAAGCCAGTCGTCATCAACGCTTAGCTCTTTATTAAAGAGGATACGAACACAGTAATTTAGTTTGAGAAAAAAAATGAGTGTCATAATTTTTAATGATCTTTTTTTTTCTAATTCTCAAATTTTCTACCATTAAAATTTTATGGTGTGTATTATAAATGAGATATAATTTTCTTTCATTTTTCCCTATCAAAAGCAAGATGCACATTTTTGTTAAAAATCCTTGTTAAAAAGTTTCTGCGTTGAAAGATAAGACCGTTTAATCGAACATAGAAGTTTTATTTACAGAGTCAATCACACATGAAAATCAGAGAATACAGTGAGGCACAAAAGAAACTAACATATATTTATAATTTGAAAGGATTCTAGGAAGGCCAATAGGGCCCTTTAATAAGACAGCCAATAGAAATTGCCAATAAGAGAACCAATCAGTTTTATTTAAGTTAATGACGTGATAGAATCGAAACCAAATGATTTCATGAAATGTAATGTACGATTACATCATTCTAACAATTTTATGCAAGTAAATACAGTATATTCTTTTAAAAGGGAAAATAATTCCTAAATTTCTTTCCACCTCTTTAACTTTGTCACAGGTCCCTCTCATTAGGAGAAGGAGCGGAAGGGCAGTGCATTTATGTACTTTTTTTTCTTAATTTTTTTCCCAAACTGATCCTTTTACAGGGTGATTGTTTTCTAAAACTTAACAATATTAGAAGTAAGCAACTTTATTTAAGATGTGTTTTATAAAAAAATAAAAAAATAAATAAAAATATAAATATTTCGGAAAATATGCTGTTATTTTTTTCTGCACTATTGCTTAACCCTTTGACTACAGTACCTCTCTGGAATGCACTTAAATTCTTAAATGTAGTAGCTGAGTTTCCATAGTCATCTCTTATCCCTTGACCACAGCTACATACAGTGGATTGATGTAGCTTGATTGATGTGACATGCTTGAAAGTACAAGGCTTCTGACCATGCTATACAACCTCACACAGGATTTCATTCTAAATTGTTTTACTTCCCTGCAAATCCTGATGATGCAAGACTTTTCTATGCTTATGCAGATATAGTGTATAGCTTAATATGAATTTGTGATATAAAATTAAGTATAATACTCAAAGTATATAATGATATTTTCTTATATTTGTTTAAAATTAATAAAATTAATGTGAAAAGTATCAGTATGCACATTAGTATTTGAACTTCCATATTTATTCATTTTATGCACTAGAAAAAAAACATCATAAATTTCAAAATTCTGTTACATGCATTCTTTAACTTAGCAATTACATGGTGGTAAAAAATTAATTTAAATATTTCTAGGATCAAAATACTTTCCAAGAGACAAAAAATGAAAAATATTTCAAACCTTGAGCTTTAATTTCTTCTATTTTTCTTTTTTATTAGCTATATCTTTATATACTTTTAATTTGAGTTTAGGAGATTTTTTTTTATGCGCCACCATATTTTCTTTAAAAAATAATTGTTTTATATTTCCTTTTAGCCAAACCTATTCGTGCTGGTCAGCCTCATCTTGTGGGGGCTGGATATAGAACTGGTCTCATTCCTTTGTTGAATATGTAAGTATCACCTCACTTTATTCTGTTACAAACATTTTAAAATTAATTAACTTTTAAAATATACTTAATATTTTCACATTCAAAATGGTCTTACTTTATTATTTTTAGGGCCAACTTAGGAAAGAATGATAACAGAAGAGTTGTTTCAGGTATTTATATTTAGCTATAGTTTCATTGCAATTTTATTTACTTTTATATTCTGAAGATTGCTCAAAATTTCAACTCAAAGCAAGTGCGTAAAATACTTCTCCCCCCTCCCATTCTTTCTAACAAAATTACATCTGCAAAATACAGGGTGATTCATAATGAATGGGACAAAAAGAAAACATGATTGTGAACGTTGTAATTAATATATTTAGAAAATTCAAATTTACCTCAAAACTACATTTATTCAAGTTTCTACAGGTGTTCAATATGTGCACCTCCGGTGACAAGACAAATGTTTACACGGTAATCAAGCTCCTGCCACACTCGTGATAGCATATCCCCTGTGATGGAGTTCAACACTGCAGTTATCCGCTGCTTCAGTTCCTCTAAGTCCTGAGGAAGTGGAGGCACAAACACCTTGTCTTTAACGAAATCCCAGAGAAAAAAATCACAGGGCGTTCCCGAATTCTTTCAACCACTTCGGGTTTTGTTTATTTTCGTCCTGGGCTTTTCTTCTTGCATGAGCAGCCGGTATCCTGGAACTGCTTCACCTACCTGCTTATGTTATGCCAATGCGGTGGTTTTTTACGAAATTTCATGCGAAAATGTCTTTGCACAACAGTTACCGAGGAGGTTTTGGCATATTCGAAAACACAGTATGCTTTCTCCTGCATGGGCGACATTTTGTTTAACAGCGTCTCTAGCGGTGAGTTCGTCATTCGATGATTTTTCCCTGTTGCCAAATAAAACTTGTATAATTGTAGTTGCAGAATAAATTTGTTTTGGCTGAATAAATCCATTATGGCAGTCACACTGCGCTTTTCTTTTTGTCCCATTCATTATGAATCACCCTGTATGTTCAGATTTTTTGAAGTACTGCTGAATAAATAATATTAATTAGCAACTACCTGCAATTCAAAATAATTAGCATACTATTACAGTACTATTCTTCTCATATCCATTTTTATACAGAATTGCCTTATCCATGTAAATCAGGCATGTCAAACACGTGACCCGCCGACAACTTATCTTTGGTCTGCCAAGACTTCAGCATCTTTCCTATATTTTATGAAAAGAGTGCACTTCCCATAAACACACTTGCACTAACCGTGCCAACAGTGTTGCCGAGTTATAGAAGTTTTTATTGAAAATACTATTACTATTTCAGAGTAGTAATCTGAGTTTTACTTAACGACAGACATTCTCTGATTAAATAAAGCAAAGATAAATAAGAAAGAAATTGGTAGCCATTTTTATTTGGAAAATTACACCGTTTGCCAACACTATCGTGGATTTTGAGGTGGCAAACTTTAGAAAGTATAGTATAAGTATATTGACAGATCCAACTCATTTTAAAATTTCTGCCCCAAGAGATAGTGGGTGCAATAATAACCAGTTGCAAAGCTGTAAGGAGCAGAATTGAGTCTGAAAATTTAAAGAATTGTAAAATTTTGAGTAGTGCTTTTCATATAAATTGTTAAATAATTTATGTTTAAACTATTACTTTATTTTACTGCTGTCTACAGTTTTACATCATATCACAAACCAATATGTAGTATTTATAAAGTAATAAAAAATGTATTGAAAAACTATTAAAAGCTAATTTTAGCTGTAATTTTACTACAGTTAAAAAAATAATAATTAAATATCTTTTAAATGAATAGCTTCGAAAGTGATTCGAATTCTCATCTTGTTTTCTTGAGGTGAAAAAATTTAAACAGTTACTGTTCTCTGCATTTGGGAGATACATTGTCGAATGAGAATTTTGAATTTGAGCTCATTAATTTTCATTATTTTAGTTAATAAACGTGTCATTTTTCAATGACCACTACCTGATCTTTTCCTGTTTTTTTTCATTTCATTTTAACAGACATATTCGTACTCAAATACACTGTAGGTTTTTAAAAAATAAGCTTAAAGTTCTCTACCAGTGTGACTAAGTACGATTGATTGAAGATGAATATCAAAGATTAAAAAAAGCTAGTTTACAATAGTTTTACATTCAAATAAAAACTAACATGTTATATCTTTATACATAGAAACAATATTGGAGTTTGCAAAGAATGTACTCACAAATATCTCGAAAAACTTTGGAAAGATAAATCATTAGATTCGAAACTGATATTTAATTTTAAAAAATCCCTGCTGGCTCGGCTTACAGGTGGAGATAGATTTCGAAGTTAAGTACTAATTTTACTAACAAAAACTAAATCAAGATTAGAGATAAACCCAGGTTAACAATTTTATCTGGCTACTTTTGACGAGTTTTTAATTTCATTTTTCTGTAAGAGGTGGTTTTATCAGAATCATGTTAAAGCGGTTTCAAAAAAATATCTTTCCACACTCACAACTTGAAATTTTCGAACACATTTTTAGACTCATTTTCAAAAGTAAAAACATGAAACTTGCTGACATGATATTTTGAAGAGATTTATAAGTGACCTGTTTTTTATTTTTTGTTCAATTAATTAGAACTTGATTTACAAACAATTATGTTTTCAGTACAACCATTTTTTTTGTTGCCAGCACTATCACTTTGGGAAATTCGGTTCAAAATGCCCAGTTTGACAACATTTTTTGAAATATATTCTGCCTTTATCAAAAAAATCGACTCATACGGCACATTATATAGTGTATTATGATAATTATTTCTTTAACCCCTATTTTTGCCTTTCTTTTTTTTTTTTTTTTTTGTAAGAATTGGTCCTATTTAAGTCCTTGTCAATATAAAAGTTGTAGATAGTATTAAGAAGATGTATAATAAATTTAAGTGAATTTGATATCTTGAGAATTGACAAAGTTATGAATTTGTTTCTCCTTAAAACCCTATTTTTTTCGCCTCTTGAGCCCATTTTAAATTTTATCAAAAATCTGTGATACATAAATTTCTCCCCCTTTTCCTAGAAGTAATAATAACTTTAAACTGATTTGATATGTATTATAATTAAGAAGTTATGTTTTTTTTTTTTTTTTTTTTTCACAAAACCCCTCCCTATTTCCATCCCTGTGGTGTGATTTTGCCCATTAACGAACTTGAGTGAGATTTTCTGCCCCTTGATTTTATGTCTCAGTTTAGAAGAGATTTGTGCAAAATTATAGAAGTTATCATGTCCATAAAAAGTGATATATATATACATATATATATATGTATAAGTTCTTAACTGGGGATGATTTTGGGTTTTAGGAATCATGGTCGCTGTGCTCTGCAAAAATTTTTCAGAAATTTCAACACAAGTGAGAATGTAATACATAGTACTTCTTACCAAATCTACCTAAAAGTGTATTCATTAAGCCTAGTAAAGGTCATGCCAGCCTAAAATTAGCAACAAAATCTATTACATTCAAATGTACTCAAATAGAAATCATTTGCTATGAATTTAAAGAAATGATGTCCAGAGCAGTGAAAAAATTTTGAAAATAATATGATCTAAAATATATAACTGCCAGTACCCTTGCTAGAAATGTTCATGATATAACCAGAAAGTTCAATAATGAAATGAAATCAACAATTTGTTGCCACATTGCTATTGATAAAAGTAGAAATGCATGAAATTCTACTCAGCTGGCAGTTTTTATTCGCAGATATGATGTGTACTAAAAATTAGTTGGATGTACCAATCCCAAAACTTTCTTCTATCTTATACATCTTAATATTTAAAAAAGTAATTACACATGTTAATACTTCGATATTATTAGTTTAATACCAACTTTTCTTTTCCGCTTAAATTTCTGCTTTCTAGTTGGATGTGCCAATCCCAAAACTTTCTTCTATCTCATATATTTTAATCTTTTAAAATGTTGTTACAAATGTCAATATTTCATTTATTAGTTCAATGCTATATAAACTTTGACTTAATCTTAAATTTCTGCTTCAGTCAATTAATCGGAGTAAAAATGAGTTAATCTCCATCATGATATTTATTAAAATCGATATTTTTCCGTTATTCTGTTGTATATCAGCTGTTTGCGAATAGCCGACTTATCAGGATGGGAAGTTCCCGTCACTTCGCAAGACCCCAGTGTATAATAGAACTACGAAAAATCAAGAAAATTAAACAAAAATCGCTATTGTAGTGCCCCCTTTTGGCAGAATATTTCCTAATTCAGATACGACCTAAAAATTTTGTTCAATTCTATACTTAACTTCATACACTTTTCGATGGTACAATATTGAAAATGGCACAAAAATTGCTATTACAGCGCCCCCTTTTGGCGAAATTTTTCCTAATGCAGGGAAGAACTTCTTGCCTTGATTAAAAACATACACAAAATATTTTGTTCAATTCTATGCATAACTTCATACACTTTTCAGCCCCACCAGTGGCCGAGAGGTTCTGCTCTCGAAGCTGGTAGACGGGAGGTGCTGGGTTCGATCCCAATCGCGCCCGTCGGCCTAATCATTCGGAGTTTTCGTGGTTTTCTTCGAGCCGTGGATCTTCCATGCGTTAATACGGATTAGGTTCCCTTAGAAAGACCCCCATGGAGGGCACTCCCCCCGGGCCTATATCCCTCGTGTAGATAATTGGCCGTCAAAAATCAACCCACTCATACACTTTTCAATGGTACAATATTTAAAATCGCTATTACAGTGCCCCCCCCCCCCCCTTCCAGCAGATTTTTTTTTAAATTAACGAAGGACCTGCTTGCCATAGCCAAAAACTTTAAAACAAAATTTGGTTCAATTCTATGCATACTTCGTACACTTTTTGATGGATCAATGGCGACAGACACACGGAGAGACAGACGTTTTCTATAAACATGTTTTTTGGGATCTCTGACCCATAAAACGTGTAATTCCGTCGAAAACCTGAAGTCGAAAAAAATTTCAATTACAATACTTTCTTCTATCGCTATTACAGTTTCCCCTTCCGGCGGAATTTTTCCAAACTCAGGGAGGACCTTCTTGCCATGGCCAAAAACATACATAAAAAATTTGATTCAATTTCTATACATAACTTCATACACTTTTTGAAGGTACAATATTGAAAATGGCACAAAAATCACTATTACAGCACCTCCTTCCGGCAGAACTTTTCCAAATTAAGGAAGGACTTGCTTGCCATAGCGAAGAACTTAAAAAAAATTTTTGGTTCAATTCTATACCTAACTTCATACACTTTTCGACGGTACAATATTCCAAATCGCACAAAAAGTTGCAATTATAGTGCCCCCTTCCAGCGGATTTTTTTCAAATTAAGGTAGGACCTGCTTGCTATAGCCAATAAACAAAAATTTAGTACAATTAATTCTATGCATAACTTCATACACTTTTCGATGGTACAATATTCAAAATCATGCAAAAATCGCTATTACAGCACCCCCTTCTGCCGGATTTTTTCCAAATGACTGTAGGACCTGCTTGCCATAGCCAAAAACTTTAAAAAAATTTTGGTTGAATCCTATGCATAACTTTATACACTTTTTGATGGTACAATGGTGACGGACACACGGACAGATAGACATTTTCTATAAACATGTTTTTGGGATCTCTGACCCCTAAAATGTGTAAATCTGTCGAAAACCGGAAGTTGAAAAAAAATTCTATTGCAGTACTTTCTTCTATTGAAGAAAGAAGAAAGTAAAAATTTTGTTCAATTGTATGCATAATTTTATGCAGTTTTCGATGGTACAATAAAGAAAATGGCACAAACATCGCTATCACAGCGACACCTTCCAGTGAAATATTTTTAAATTCAAGGAAAAACTGCTCCAAAAGCACACACAAAAAATTTGGTCATTTCTATGCATAACTTTATACAGTTTTCGATGGTACAATGATGAAAAAGGCACAGACATTGCTATTATAGTGCCCCCTTCTGGCAGAATTTTTTCAAGTTCAGGGAGGACCTACTGGCCATAGCCTGAAACATACACAAAAAATTTTGTTCAATTCTATGCATAACTTCATACACTTTTCAATGGTAAAATGGCGACAGATGGACTGACAGACAGACATTTTATATAAACCTGTTTTTTGGGTTCTCTGACCCCTAAAACATGTAAATCTTTCAAAAACTGGAAAATTTGATTACAATACTTTCTTCTATTGAAGATAGAAGAAAGTAATAAGTTAGGAGTTTCTGGAAATTATTCCTATGCTTATTATAGCCACCATAACTGATATTGTTTGATTCGCTTATGAAAGTTTTGACTGAATAAAGTTTGTTGTTTAAAAAATAAGTTTATATTACAAATAATTGTGCTCTTGCCACATTTGGCTTTATAAAAAGGAGCAATTACAAAATTACCCATGTTCAGCAGCACATTTTCAAACGACATCTTTGTTATTTTGAATTTTATAGAATAATGAAAGTACAGAATAATTAAACTTGGTACCTATTACTTAATAAATATTCCTTTTAATATTTTCCGGCACATTTTTAAAAAATTTCCGCTGAGTAGCTTTGAAAATTTCTAGCATATGTATGCATCTGTTTTCAGCAAGGTTATATTTTGCATGTACAAATTTCATTCTGTGCGATAGCAATAAAATAAATATGTTTTTTGTAATGTGGCCCTCAACCTTTACAGTGCCTAATTTGGCCCTCCGTTATAAATGAGTTTGACATGACTGATGTAAATAGTAGAATGGTTGAACTAAATAAAAAAAAAAAAAAAAAAAAAAAGATGGCAAAAATTTATGTTTATACTGAAATCTAATAAATGTGTCAGTAGTTATTTTGTGTACTATTATTATGATATTAGAATATGTAAGAATTCTTGAAGATATTTGGAAAATGTATTAATACTACAACAGAAGTAAATAGACATAACAAGATTAAATAACAACTTTCAGCATTTTTTTCTTCTTTCATAATAAATCAGTCATTCAGGCAATCTGTTGACAATTTCAAAATTTAATGATCCAAACACATGTTTGAAATAACTTTAAGCATATATATATATATATATATATATATATTTAACTTTATTACTAAATGGCAAAATATAAATGAAGTGATTATCATTTACATAACATCATCATTAGATGCAGATAACAAAAGTAATTAACAGAAGTATATAACAGAAGTGCAGATAACAAAAGTAAGTTATTATTATTTTGTAAAGACAAAATAATAATAAAGTTAAACACATGTACAATTATTAGGCCACCATATGTGAAAAGGTTAAATAAAGTAAATGATATATAATAATTAAATAAAAATTGAAAATGTAATAGGGAACTGAATTAATTATCCAAGTAAATAGTAGAATAGCTGTATAACTTATATATATATCTCATAAAAAAATTTGATATTTTAATATTAGCTAAGCTTAAATCTTGCCAATAGCAGATTTTATTTTTCATGTGTTTAAACTAGAAATAATGCTTTGATAGTAAAATAAAATGTTTTGGTTTGTGGCATTATTTCTTTTTTTTTTTCCTTTGTATTTTAAGTAAAATGAGTAAAAGATATGTATTTTAAACATACGTATTATAAATGAAAGTTATATATTTTAAATGAAATGAGTGAAAGGTTTATATTTTAAATGAAATAAATGCAATAAAAATTATGACAGTAAGAGCAATATTTGGTGACTATTACCTGCACCTGGCTAACATAAACTGTTTTCTCTGAAAAAAAAAAAAGACTTTTCTACCTAAAAGCACTTTCCCCATGAAAATACAGATAACCTAAAATACAAATAACGTACAAATAGCCTAACATCACATTTGATATTTTAAATAAAGCAAAAAAAAAAAAAAAAAAAAAAAAAAAAAAAATCGATAACTGTAATGAGAGAAATCATTTTAAAATAAGTTTAATATTTTAAACTAATATTTGTGATTTTAATATAATTTTATTCTTGTTCTTCTTCCATGCAATAGAATTTAATTTACTTTGTGAAAAAAAAAAAAAACTTTAATTATTTATACATATTTAGCAACAGAGTGACAATGTATATATTAAAGTTAATTGAATGAAATATAAAATTAGATACTAATGATATTTGATTAAAACTTTCTTATAACTTTTTCACTTTTTATATTTAACAATATTTATTATATACAGTGAAACTTTCATTTAACGAATTGTCATTGTTACGCCTAAATACTTCGACATGAAGAAAGTTCGTTAAATAGAAATCAACTTAAATTCGTGAAATTTATGTAATAAAATACATGTAAAATGGAAATATTTAAAAATGTATTTTAATTCAGGCAGTATTTTTTTAATGCAATGTAGCCATATGACAAAAATTTAAAATAATGTCTAAAAGAACACATAAAAGAGAGGTAAACGAAAACTAAAGCGTAGCTTAACTTTTCTCTCTTCTTTTCAGTATTGCAGATCCCTAACTTTAAAAAAGTCTGTAATATTACTTTGTACATGTTTCTTATAAAAAAAATAATCTGTTCATTAAAATTTCCGTACATACGAACAATTCATCTGTAGCATTTTCACAAAACTGGAATCCCCTCCTTATTGTATTGAAGGCTTCCCCCCACTGTCAGATCAGAGTGTCTGTGTGAGAGAGTAGTGATAGCATATGTTTATCTTAGTGTAAAAAAATTGTTTTATTTGGCACCAAGAAGAATATAAATGATTAAATAAATAAAAAAAATTCATTTTCATACAGCCCGCGGAAATAAATTTATATATCCATCACAATAGCAACCTCTCCGTTTGAATGCTGTACACGCCAGAAAGTGAATAAACTTTGTTATATAGAATATATTTTTCATAATATGGAGATTAATTTGCATGTTAATGGTATCAAAAGTCAAGGTTCAGCAGAAAATTTCGATAAGTAGAAAACTTCGTTAAATAGGGACAGGGACTTTGTTAATGGGAAGTTCCACTGTATTTACATTTTGCAAAGAAGCTAAAAATATTTCCTTCTATGACATTTACAGTTTGTGTTATTTTTTTATTTATTTTTTTTTTTATTTTTTTAAATCCAGTTTTTATCTTGAAGCTTTATATATATACATATGTATGTGTGTGTGTGTAATTTCTATTAAATTCTTTTTTTTTACCCATGTGTTTGGAAGTTGTTTCAGCAGTTCCTTGTTTAAATGATTTTTTATTCTTTTGTGTTTGAGTCTATATGGCATGTTGTATTATTTTTTTTTTTAATTGTTTTCAAAATAGCCTTCAGTTTTAAAACATTATTTATTTAGATTGCAACATACATTTTATTTTCCTATTCTCTTTTTTAACAGAAAAAATAATTAGTGATATTGAAATCACCCCTATGAAGACATTTGAGAAAATATCAAATGAAAGGAATTTTGCTGAAAAACGTAAGTGTAATCATTTTATTTCTTCTTTAAAACATTTTTCGTGCTGACTTCACAATGCAAGCTTATGTTTACACTTGTAACTATTATCTCATGTTCATTTCATACATTGTATTTTTTAAAGTTTCTTTAGGTGGGGGTAATTAGTAATGCATTTTATTTATATATGTTTTTAGAAAATGTATTTCCTTGCCTAACTTTCGAAAATATATTAAAATTTTGTTAATACTTTTATTGTTAGAAAGAGCTTGTTTTAGTGATGGTTGTAAATCTGTCTGCACCCTGTTTTTGTTGTTGTTTTATGTTTAACTTTTGCAAAAATTGTCTAATCGCCACAAAAGTTTAATATGTTAGAAGTATATTACTCGGCATTTATTGCATTGTGTATAGTTTCTCTTATAAAGACATCTCAAAAATTTAATGTATTGTCATCTATTGTGTGTCAGAAAGTATGCTGGCAGTAATGAGGTTTAAAACTAGAAAGCAGGAATTCTGCTTTTTCAGAATTTAGTGTCGCCCCCGATGAAAAAAAGTATATGTATATATAAGTGTATATATAACTATGTATATATAACTAGTACAAAACATATTTCAATTTTATGACTTAAAGCACACACTTTTATTTTATGTAAAATGACGTCATTCGCATCCGCTTAAGGATTTCACATTAACGATCCAGTCTTAAACATCTACAGTAAAGCATGCATAGGATGTTACTATCGCAAAATAATTCACAAATGCAGCAAAAAGATGCCATCATTAAAGAAACTCGACAAAAAAACAGCTATCTAATGATTCATAGGCGTTCATTTGTTTGTAACATTAATATAGACGATTTCAGTCTATAGTTGTATTTTTTATTTTGTTTGTGTGTTGCAGCTATATCTTATATCCATATCTCACATCTAAGTGTTTTAATACTTGATGTATACTGGTAATATTTTCCACTTTTTATATTTAAAAAGAAATGATGCATAGGTACCGTTTGTTTGGAGTCAGTTTCTAACCAAAACGTCACGACTGACGTCACAATGAAAGCGTCTACAGATACTTAAAATTAAATATTGTTTATAATAGCTCTATGTTTCAACAGAAATTATTCGTTTATATTTTTTTTCAAAATAGCACGCATTTTAATTACATTTTCTTTCGGTTGTTATGAGAAAATGCCAACAAAAAGATATAATTGCTATTTTTCAACTATTTTCCCTTTACTTTCTATATAGATGGAGTACTTGAGTTGCCAAAATTAAACAAATGGTGCTAAAAACTACAAAAAAATTAATATTTCAAAAATAAATGGAGATAGTTTTCAAACAAAATGCATTTAAAAGAACGTTTTTTTTCCAGATACAATGGTATAAAAATTGAAACTGCGCAATTCTTAGAAATTAAAAAAATTGCTATAGAGCATTTAATCGTACAATGATACATCTACTTTGTTTATTGCTGGCTTCTGTAAGGTAACATTATTTTTTGGAGATAAAATAAGCTGGGAGAAAGAAATAGCATACCATACCGGGGGCTAATAAATGCAGATAGCAATAAAGAGTTCTCAGAACAAACACTGTCTTGTACCAAATGACTCTCCCTTAAATATGTCAACTGGCGTGAAATATTTGAATTACAAATAGATAGTTACTTGAAGTCTGTTTTATTTTATTATTATTATTACTTGACATTTTTTAAATGAACAGATTTATATATGTCAGATGTGTAATCAACTCACTAGTAACTAATAACAAAATAATTGGATATATATTTTTTTTCATATATATATGCAAAGTCATAAAAGATTTTTCTTTTGATTATTAAATTTAACTTATATTTTGTTGATCTTTTAAAAGGGCTTATTAATTTTTCTTTTTCTTTCAGCTGAAGAGATCAATGTTAGCTAATTGAAAGAGCTTGTGATATCTGTCACTGGGAAAGACTGTTTTTTTCTCCAATTGTCGGTTCCATGACTATAAATACATACATACATATAAATATATATACCTGTTAGGTGAACACTTGTAGTCAATTACTCTGCTACATTCTTTGTTTTGCATATCACTTGATTTAGAAGTGTTTGCACTGCTGACACGTTATTTTTCTGTGCATTGGCTCTGCTCATTTTTATATTTTCTGTAAAGTTATATGCAGTGTTACATGCTTAACAGTTGAATTATCTGTTCTCAACTTAAAAAACTCCCTTTCATAGTCAGTAGAAAAATATAAAAAATGCTAGTAGACCTATCATAAATTGTGAATTCCATATTTTTTTTTTCAACTAAAACTGGAGTTTTAATTTCTAGCTTTACTTAAAAGTCAAGGGTAATTAAAATAAAATATATTTTCTACTGAACTTGAAATTATTTTCCATTGAATTCATGAGAAACCGTGTATTGCTTTTAGCTTATATTTTTAACTAAAGCTAGAAATTTTACAAATATCTACTTTTGAGATTTTAAAAAAACTAAAGATACGAGTTGTATGTGTTGTGTATATGTGTGTGAGAGTATGTATTTTTAATTTTGTTTTAGAATTGTTTGTCACGAGTGTAGTTGAGAACAGATAACACTGTCGATTTACTACTAATAAAAAAAGCTTCTCTATATTTTATGTGATTGTACTGTTAATCATGTATTAGGAAATATGAAACTCCAATCTGTCAATGAAATTTATAAAGATTTATTTAAACAAAAAATAAATAAATAAAATTTAAACTATCTAAAATATAAGAAATACATAATCGTAATTACAATTATCATCTAAAAAGCAAAAAATAGATTTCATTTTTCTTTTGTCACTTGTGTACATATTTATTGCTTATTTTATTTTTTATTTTTGTGTGTGTTTACTTAAATTATGTAATGATTGACTTTGCATATTTGATTTCATTGTTAAAAATGTATAGGGTTTTATTTTATTTTATTTTCAGTATTTTACTTTTTCAATAAATTTAATACCACAAAAATGTTTCTAAAGGTGTATTTGATTCATTTTTATGTAGCTTCTTTAATACTTTACAAATTAAAGTTAGTACAGTATGAGACTTTTTTAATGTTTTAAAGTATTCTTTTTAATTTCTAAGTCATGTGCAACTAATAACTCTCCAGACTGAATACTGCTTTCTAAGTATGCATTGTTAAGATTAGAATTCATTGCATTTAACATGTGCACCTTTACTTTGTATATTTATCATCTAGTAACTTATGTATGGTATGATTAATGTAGCTGGTGTTTACATTAATATTTTTTGTTTTTAGTGTATGTCTACTTTTGTTTTTTATGTTTTTATATTCATATCAGTGATTTGTTGCATAAAACATTTGCATTTAAATTCTGTGATAAGTGTTTAATTTTTTTCTCCTGTGATAATTTGGTCTGTTTGAAAACTTAAACTCTGACTCAGTGAAAAAATACATATTTCAATTTATTATAAAATATTATTATTGTTCTGCTATAACATGGATGTTTCACTAAGGACAAAATTACTATTTAGGAAAAAATTTTAAAGTTTTGTGCATTTAGAACATTTTCTTGAATCATTCTATTATGTTTGTAACAGTATGCTCTGTTTATTGAAATATTGTTCTTTTTATATTAGTTATATAAAGAACTCATCATACATTTTATTATGATATAAGCGACTTTTATTTTATGTTTGGCTGACTTTTATAATTAGTGATGGATAAATTAAAGCACACTAGTATTAGGAGAGTGGGTGGTGTAGCATTTAACCCTTCAGTTCACATGTATACAGTCCTTTATTTATCTTTTCTTTTTTTTTTAAAGGCAGATCTTCTATATGTGAGTTGCCTTATTTAAACTTTATTAACCTAATCCGTTTTCTTTTATCTATTAAATCTATATTTTTTCCATACTAATTATATTAGTAAATCAGGTGCCTGAACATCAATTTTGCAAGACATTTTAACTTTTATCTCATTTCATACAATGTCTAACATACTGAAATCTGCAATTTAATAACGTTAGATTATAAGCATATAAGATTTCCCAAAGATTCAGAAAATCAAACTTTTGAGAATTGTTATATTAAACACTATTTAATGAAATTCTACTCTTCAACTGCTTATTGTTTGAATTTTTTAGAATACAAATGTAGAACTCTTCAGAGGAAGGAATCTATTTCATATTTCAAATAATTTCTTTTATTCAAATCTTTTATAATCGGGAAAGTATCAATGAATGAATTATTTTAATAAATTTTCTTTTTCTGACACATTATCATATCGAGTTGGTAAGCAACTCGTAAATTAAATAGAAAAAAAAATAATTACATACATATAATAACAAAAATATAAAATTGAATCCCTCCTTATAATTTTTGGTCCCCTATTTATAAGAGATCCTTATCAAGACAAAAATATTTTTTCTTTATATTTTGAAAGAAAAATTATATTTCCAAAAAGGTTTGCATCCAGGCCACACAAGCTCTGTGTTTTTAGGAGGCACAAGACTTTAAAAACTTTTTTCTTTTTAACTTTTGACAGAGTAAGGCTATAAATGTAATGTGTCACTGCGGTGAATAGCAAACAAACTATGTCACCTTCAGTTTTAAATGTGACATTTGGATTCTATAACATTTACAAATTATGGAGTTTTTTAAATCATGTAAACAAGATTTTAAATCGTGTAGACAAGATTTCTTGCATTCAATAAACTTTTGCATTTAGCTTTTTTTTTTTTTTTTCAAAGAGACCAAATATTTGAATTATGTTGTCATGGTTTTGTTTTTTTTACATAAGGTTCATTTAGCATGTCAGATGCCTTGTTAACCTGTTTACTCAGAATGTGAGCCTAAAAGCATTAGACTGGCATTAGGCACTTAACATGAATTTAATTAGTGCAATATATGTATAGAATTCTTATATGTTATCCTTTAATTTAAGATTTTTAAAATTTTGTTCATTTTTAGCCTGTTAATTCAAACATTCCTTCCTTTCAAAGGGAAGGACAATGTTAAAAATAAAATCAGCACTTAATGCTGTTGTGTAACAAAAAAATCTGCTTTGCAGATAATGCACAATATGCATTTGCTGATGTGATTTATAATATGTTCCATTTAATATTATTTGATATAGATTGATCTAAAATTTTATGAATCATTTTAAATTTCAGATTCAAAAAAAATTATATAAATCCATTTCAGAAATTATGAGAGCTCGTAGATGTATTTAATCTAAATTATTATTCAAAGACTTTTTTTATTGACTATAGAACTAAAAATCTATAAATATTAAAAGAAATTGAGTATCAAAATTATGTTGGGTGCTTTTTCTGTAGGTTATGAAATAATGTATTCTGTGATCTGCTTCTGTAATTATGTACATATCTAACCAGCTTGGTAATTTAAATTTTTGCATTATATTTATGATATGATGATTGATTGTATGTATATGCCTTGTAAATTGTTTCAAAATGTTATATAATGCACATTTCCTAACCTATTCTTTTTAGATTTTTTTTTTCCTGTTGATAGTATGTATATTTAAAATTCCTGTTTTGTATGCAAGTTCTAGTCATGACTTTTTATGATTGTTTTATATAATTATATTTATTAGTTATTGTTTTTATTCTACAAAAAAATAATTAAATTGTTATCATGAATACACCCATAAATGTTGGAATTTCGCATTTATTTGATATGTCTGTTTGAAAAGGGTAATTTATATTCATCTTTCAGAAAATCATTTATTAAATACATGTATTGAAATTTTATGCTATCATGTTACAATATTATGATTGGTTCACATAATAATGATTGGTTGGAATTTATTTAGCGTTTATTTCATTTGTAAGTATATCCATTTTTTGCTACAGTTTTAAAAATTCTTGCCCTTTAAAGTTCATTAACATTGATAACATAAAAGTAAAAAAAATAAATAATAATAATAATAAGTTTGGTTCTTCTTGAAACCAAATCAACTTAAAATTGATGTGATACCTTAATACTGCTGACATGAATATAATTATACTTTTAATGGTGTATACATTTTTATGATTATTACTAATCTACAATAATTCTTCCATCTTTATAAATCAAAAATTTCAAATTGAAAATATGAAAAGATCTTTGTCACTATTAATACATAAGCTGTTTTTTAGTAAGTTAATTTGCTAATAATTCAACTGAATCTGTAGGGATTGTCTAGCTAAGAAACAGGGCTTTGTAAATACAAGCAACTATATAAGCATCATCCCTTGATTATTTTTGTGTTCAAAATAACATTGAATATTTTTCTTATTGTTGAAATTTTCAGAAACATATTTTTGTTTTGTAGCACCTTATCCTGTAATATGGAATTTGTTTTCAGAGAATTTAATAATTAAGGCAGCGATCGCTATGCGACAGATGATGTAAAATGACATGTGGCTTCATAATAAAGTCGTGTCTGTTCAAGTTGTGTCATTGTGTTCTTTAAATTCAGTGAAATCAGTGAAGATATTTAAACAGTGGCATTGCATTGTCAACTCTTTTCTTTCTTTCTTTCTTTTTTTCTTAATGTAAACAACATGACACCAGTGTTGTTCTTCAGAAAAATATACCATCATCTAACAAAGGTGGTAGATTAGATGCATATGACAGACCTGCCAACTGCTACGAAAAAATCGTAGTTGCTACGATTTGGACCTATAAACTACGATGCTACGAAAATCGGTCTTAAACTACGATTTTTTGCAAAAAACACCAACTCATTTTAGGTTTCTAATTGCGATTTTTATCCCGCACAGCATATTTTTCAGGAGTGATGCTGCTGCGAAATTTCCAAAATTTCAAAGTATTCATTGCCGAAAGTTTTAAAAACTTGGCCATTAGTCCGAAAATTCGAACATTAAAAAATGGTCATGGAAAAAAAAAAATCTGGGCTGCAAAACAAACTTCTTAACATAAAACACTCTCTTTATGTATATTAACCACGAGTGATTCGTCTTTCTGTAAATATTTATACAGGAATTCGCTTCCTTAGAAACGAGGTGCCATTTTAAGGATTTCTGGAAAGGAGAGGGGGGGGGGGGTCTTTGAGGGGCAAGGTTTGAAATAGTGTGCAAAATCACACGATTTGCGATAAACTACCGCGAATCTCGACAAATGACCTTAAAAAAAAATATTTCGTCAATTGGTCGCAGAAGAAAATAAATTTCGTCAAAGGATCGTGGTAAAAACGTGAATTTTGTCAAAATATCGCAGAAAGAAAATGCGAATTTCTTCAAAAGATCAGTAAGAAAATGCAAATTTTATCGAAAGATCAGTAAGAAAACGCAAATTTTCACCGAAAGATCGCAGAAAGAAAACACTAATTTCGTCAAAAGGATCGCGGGAAAAAAAATCAAAATTCGACAAAGGATCGTGGTAAAAAATGCGAATTTCGTCAAAAGTTCATGGTAAAAAGTGCGGATTTCAACAAAGAATCATGATAGAAAAATGTGAATTACGATTTTGGAAAAATTGTGAATATCCTGAAATGATCGCAGGAAAAAAATCGGAAATTTCATCAAAATTTACTGCATTCGGCTAAAAAATTCGAACCAGGCTCCTTTTTACAAATCTAAAAAAAAAAAAAAAAAAAAAAAACTGCGAAACGAAAAGAAACTAAAAATCGTATAAAAATTTTCAGAGGAAAAAATTTACTGTTTTGAGTTGAAAGGCTGAAACCTTATTCCTTTTACGAATGTCAAAAGACGGCTGTGTAACACGAAAAACCAACCAACCAACCTCCAGATTAATTTAAATTTTGTGTGCTACGATTTCTCATTTTCAAAAGTTGGTAGGTCTGATATGATCACATTTGAATTAAGATTATGCAGTTGCAGCAAATTAATTCGTCATTTAGGTCCGAGATTATACACCAAAGTCCATAGAGATTTCAAATGGTCTAATGCAGCATTTCCCAACCTTTTTGAGGCCACATCCCATCAAACCATCTGTAAAATGATGATGTCCCCCCACCCCTCTGTAACATATAACTCTTATCAAATTAAACTTTTATTCACATGGAGAAAGCGTGAGAGGGAATTAACAAATGACAAGTTATACAAATTCAATATTTCCAACTGAGTGTAAAAATGCTCAAGCCGGGAATTGAAACCAGATCCTTGGCTTACATTGCCAATCCTCTACCGTTTAAGCTACCTGGGCTGACAACCATATTTCGCTCAGATAACCTTATTAGTAATAACATTTGGTCTGCCATGTAGCATAGATTAAAATACAAAGATAGGACATTTGCCGCAAAATCTGTAATGGCAACAGTACTAGCATGACTACCGACAATGGAGAAGAATTAACAAGTCTCTGAAATTTACCTATGTTGATGAAATATGTTTACTCTCTATGTTTTGAATATCTATTCTTTCCTAAACGAACCAGAAGCAGATGATATTTTATTTATGTTTGATTTATTTAGCTAAGTCGCTGGTTTTTTTTTTTTTTTTTTTTTTTTTTTTTTTGTACTTATTTGTTCAGCTTTAACTTACAAAATGATAATTATAATAATAATATAAAAGAAAATCCCCTGGAAATACTGTCGAAAATGTAATTTAATCAGATGTTAATGTAATGTAAGTTATAGTTGTAGAAAGTAATATAGTATAGTAATGTATAGTTGATTTAATGTAAGTTAATCAGATAAAATTGTAAGAAATTAAATTCGGGTATTGTGTTAATTTGTTCACATCGAATACAATTTTATCAGTATCTCTATGTTTTGCTTTATTTTAACATTTAGAAAATTTGTAAAAATGAATTTTTCGCTATCTATAATTTTATTATTTCCTATATGTTAACATCATAAATATTTTCGAACTGATTGTATGTTATTTACATTAAAAACAATCATTTTATTTTATCTGTGAGAAAGTGAAAATGCATAAATTAAAAAAAAAAATAGTGTAACGATTGTTTAATACATTTAATTTCATAAAGTAATAAAACATTATCCATAAAAATTTTTCTACCAAATGGAAATATTTATGAAAGTTTCTGGGACTTGTAGAGTGCAATATTTCATATATTTTTACATTACACCATCGCTTTATGTAGCTTTAAATCCAATTATATCATATTTACTTGACGCATAATATTCAAAATGAAATTTTTAGCTTGTTTTTTGTTGCACTTAAATCGTTCACCCATCATGTACGAAATATATATATGTATATATATATAATATAAATAATGTATATTATATATATATATATATATCAGTGCACGAACATAGAATAGATATTAGATATATATAATAGAATATCTATTCTATGTTCATGTATCGGTGTAACATTCTGTTGAAAATGTAAACAAGTAACATAAAAAAAAATAAAGATCAGAATAAGATAGACGCTCAATAACAAAAATATTACAAGGATGAGAAGTTTCTTCCCCATCGTCACTAAAGGTGCTGCAATCACAATCGCATTACCATTACGCTCTATGGAAATGTCCTATCTTGTATGTTAATCTCTCCCATGTAGCAGCTCAACTGAATAAACCCCAGGTAAAGGAAATCCATATAAACGATGGGAACATAGATATATTATTATTTTTAACACAATCATACTGATTGGAAAAGTTAGCATACAAATTCAATATTTCCAACTGAGCTAAAAAAAAATGCCCAAGCCGGGAATCAAACCCAGATCCTTGGAGCAAGATCCTTGATCCAAAAAGAAATAGTCACTTGGAGCCAAATTGGGGCTGTATGGGGGTGATTCCAGACCTACCACTTGAACCTTTGCAGCAATTCCTGAGTCTGGCGAGCTGTATGGGGCCTGGCATTGTCATGCAGAAGAATGACGCCTTTGCTCAGTAATCCAGGCCGTTTGCGTTTGATGGCTTCACGCAATTTCGTTAAGGTGACACAATAACGATCAGCATTAATGGTATGGCCACGCTCCAAATACTCGATTCGGATAACACCAGTCGTATCCCAGAAAATGGTTGCCATCACTTTACCGGCAGAGGGTGTGACCTTAAACTTCTTCCTCGTCGGTGATCCAGCGTGTTTCCACTCCATCGTGGCTGTTTTGGATGTGGGGTTGAAGTGATGAAGCCATGTTTCATCACCGGTAACGATGCGATCAATGAAGTGTTGGCCGTCTGAATGGTATCGCTGCAGAAATTTGAGGCTGCACATCATTCGAGTGGCCTTATGCTCCGTGGACAACGCACGTGGAACCCAGCGGGCACAAACTTTGGAATATCGCAACTCATCGGTTACGATACGCTGATCGTTACCACAACTCAGGTCCAACTCTGAGGCAATCTCACGCACGGTTACTCGTCGATCCCTTTGGATGATTTCTTCAACACGTGCCGTGTTGATATCCGTCCTTGAAGAACTTGGACGGCCGCTCGCTTCCATATTGCGGTTTTCCACATGCTCCCTGCCCGCTTGATAAGAATGACACCATTTCGCTACATGTTGTCTACTCATTGCTTTGTCACCGTATACGTATACCTCAACGATTTGTCTGTGAATTTCGGATGCGGCCACGTTCTTGGCCCATAAGAATCGAATTACGGCTCGCACCTCTATGCGAGACCACTTTTCTAGACGTCGTGCCATTACTGTCGCTCTTAAGGGTGTATTCCGATTCAAACTGCTTATTTTCTGATTTATTTTTAAATTCATTTTTACTCTCAAAAGCATCAAACTGGCAAATTCTCTTATTTAGAAACTATATAAAGTGCGTGCTTGTCGATTTTTTGATAAATGCAGAAAATAGTGTATAAAAAGGCTGTCAAAGGTGACGTTTTGAACCGAATTTTCCGACGCTGGAGATCTGGCAATGAAAAAGGGAGTCACACTGAGAAAATAATTGTTTAAAACTCAAATTCTAATGAATGGAGCGAAAAATGAGGTCACACGGCCTCTTAAACATCTCTTCAAAAATCACCACAGCCAGTTTCATGGTTCTACTGTTAAAAATGAGTCTGAAAATGTATCAGAAAGTTTCGAGCTGTTGAGGGTGGAAAAATATTTTTCCGAATACACCCTTAAGTGTATACGTACTGACGCTACTTACTCGTAGAACCGCTGTAGGACAACTAACGCCATCTGTCAACCACCCTGGGTGGAAATATTCGCTCCACAATTATTACGTTTCAAATGCTTTTGCTTGTAAACTTTTTTTTGGATTAACCTACGTAAAAACTTCAAGTTCGAAAGTAAAAATGCAAAAAAAAAATATTTGACATTTTTTTCATTTGCCAGAGGCGATTATTTTCTGAAGAAATTTTCTGGGAGCTGCACCGTTTCTCAGCAACGAGGTGGAGACTAGTACACAAGTTCGTTGGAGTCTCTCTTCTGACGCTGTGCTAAATAGAACCGCCGATAACGCTAGTAACAATTCCGAAGACGAGGGTGAGCAACAGGCAGAAGAAAAACTGTCACTAGAAAATATATAAATTTGGCTGGAGAATTAATGTTTGCTTTAGAGAACAAGACTGTATTTCCGAAATAGAGATTCTTTATTTGTATAAAATACAAGAAAAACTTGTTAAAGAACGGCCATTGAAGCAAACAAAATTGGCATCTATGTTTCCGAAATTACACGAGAAGAAATAATTCCATTCTTTATTAGATTTTTAGGTAGCTTTCATTACAAAAAGCTACCTATTGTAGCCGTTCGGAGGAAAGTGATTTCAAAAAATTTTGGTATATTTTCATCGATCATGACCCCCAGACCCCGAAACCACCCTCCGTTCAAAATTGATATATATACAGTCGAGCCCGGTTAAGATGCTCACGGTTAATACGCGGATTTTTCCCGGTCCCTTGAACATTGACCATAGGATTAATGCAAAAATATCACGTTTAATATGCCAGCGGTTATTACGCGATCCCGCTTAATACGCGATAAATTTTCTGTCTTTTGAGGAAAAAATCGCTACTTTTTTCCGAATTGTATTATTTACTTTATTTAATAACAGATTAAGATGAAAATTACTAATCGGAGATAGTGGTAGATATATGAATAAAACAAAACCCCGCGAAATTAGCAAAACTGCAATTCTTCTTTGATCCCGCCTCCTACAATTCTTTGTCTCTCGCTTCGTATATGTTGTTACTGTAATACAGAGACATACACAAATTCAGGTTACTCAGATACGTCAGAAAAATTATTATGATTAGAGATGATCATACCTGTCGTTAGTGAGGTTTTAAATGTACATTATATCAATACTATGTTTTATAATGCATATTATGGGCAACACAAACTCGTAAAGATTAAACAAATACGACTGCGGTCCGATAATTCATTTATATGTTTGCTACGTTTTATTTACTTTTACTATGCTAACAATATTTTTTTTCGCAAAGATTAATAAGGATAGTTTTTCCGTATATTAAAAAGAATGACAGATTATAATGGTACTCATTATTACAAGTACTAAATGTGATTTAAAAACTAGTATTTTTTTTCTGTGAAAAACATTATTCTAGTAGAAAAATTATTGTTTTTTGTTCTATTTTTGGTTGCAACGTATTAATCGACCATAAAGTCCTACTTGAATCCATGCATATTTTTTCAGTTATTATTCCAGTAGATCCTATAAAAAGAAACAAATGAGTTCAAGTGGAATACAATTAAATTTTAATCTAAATATATGTAAAAGACAAAATTTTTGACCGTAAACATATAAATGAGAGCTCTAAAGTTCATTTAGACGATTAAAAGTTTAAATAAGCCCATTTCATGCAACATTATACAAATCACGTTTAATACGCCGTCCCGCTTAATACGCGACTTTGGTTCACTCCCTTGAAACGCGTCTTAACCGGGTTCGACTGTATATATATATATATATATATATATATATATATATAATCTGACCTATGTCACACTGTAACTCTCGTATTTATGAACCGATTTGGGTGTAATTCGGTGTGTACATAGTACATACCAATGTCTCGACCGAGTTCGTTGGCCAGCTTCATCCGCCATTTTGTTTCAAAATGGCGGCCATTTAAATTTTTTTAAAATTTGAAATGTGGTACCAAAAAATTGAAAATGGAAAAATATTTTTTTCTTATGTTTTTGACCTTAATACAAAGACTCCGGAGCAGTTTTTGTTTCGTCTATATCTTAAAAAATGGCTGAGTTGCAGCATTTTGAATTTCTAGCGTGGCTGACATTTTGAAACGTCCTGAAATTTGTCACGCGATAAAAGGCGTATTTATGAACCGATTTGGATGTAACTTCGTTTATACATAGTACATACCAATGCCTCGACCGAGTTCGTTGGCGAGCTTCATCCGCCATCTTGTTTAAAAATGGCGGCCATTTAAATTTTTAAGAAAAATTTAAATTTGAAATGTGGTACCAAAAAATTGAAAATTTAAAAAATATTTTTTTTTATGTGTTTGACCTTTATACAAAGACTCCGGAGCAGTTTTTGTTTCGTCTATATCTTAAAAAATGGCTGAGTTATAGCATTTTGAATTTCTAGCGTGTCTGACATTTTGAAACGTCCTGATTTTTGTCACGTAATAACAGACGTATTTATGAACCGATTTGGATGTACCTTGGTGTGTGCATAGTACATACAAATATCTCGACCGAGTTCGTTGGCCAGCTTCATCCGACATCTTGTTTCAAAATGGAAGACATTTAAATAAATTTTAAAAATTTAAAATTTAAAATGAGATACCAAAAAATTGGAAAATGAAAAAGATTTTTTTCGTATGTGTTTGACCTTAATACAAATATTCCGGAACAGGTTTTGTTTCGTCTATATCTAAAAAAATGGCTGAGTTATAGCATTTTGAATTTCTATTGTGGCTGACATTTTAAAACGACCTGATTTTTGTCACGCGATAACAGGCGTATTTATGAACCGATTTGGATGTAACTTGGTCTGTACATAGTATATACCAATGTCTCGACCGAGTTCGTTGGCCAGCTTCATTCGCCATCTTGTTTCAAAAGGGTTGCCATTAAAAAAAATGTAATTTAAAATTTAAAATAAGGTAATAAAAAATTGGAAAATGATAAAGATTTTTTTTTTTTTTTTTTTTTTTTTTTTTTTTTTTTTTTTTTTTGGGCCTTGATACAAAGATTCTGGAGCAGTTTTTGTTTCTGAAAATTTGTTCTTTTGTTTATATCTTAAAAAATGGTTGAATTATAGCGCTTTGAATTTCTAGCATGGCTAACACTTTGAAACGATCTTGTATTTGTCACGCGATAACACACGTATTCGCCTATTTCGATGGAAGAAGGCAAGTGGATAGTATACATCAATATCTCGACGAAGTTCACTGGCCAGCTTCATTAGCCATCTTGCTTCAAAATAGCGGCCAATTAAATAAAATTATATTTAAAGTGAGGTGCAAAAAAATTAGAAATTGAAAAAGGTTTCTTTCTTAAATACTTGACCTTGATATAAGGATTCAGGAGCATTTTTTGTTTGTCTTTATCTTAAAAAATGGCTCAGATATAGCAGTTTCAGTTTCTAATGTGGGTGACATTTTGAAAAATCTGATTTTTTGCCTGCGACTGCACTCGTATATATCAACCGATTCCGATGTGAGTGAGCATGTGCACAGCAATTACTAAGGTCTCGACCAAGTTCACTGGTTAGCCTCATCCACCATGTTGTCTTAAAATGGCAGGCACTTTAAGAAATCGCCGAATTTGGCAGCCAAATATAAGTTACTTTAAATAAAAGCAGCTTGGATAAAGCTGACTAATGTCGCGAAATTCTCATTCATAATGATTTAGTATTGATAAAAATTAGTATTGAATCTCCTATATTCGGTTTCCACTAAATTGAGCTTCGTGTGTTTGAATAATATAAGTTGGCTTTTTTAAAATAAGGAATATGAAAGCTACCTCTTCCTCCCGGCACTGGCCGGAAGGACTTTTTTTTCTGTAACATAGAAAATATCAATTAATGTAAGTTTATTTCTCTTTTTTCTTACATAATTATCACTTAATAATGAATTAAATTATGGCTAAAGGCACCATTAAGAATATAGTACTACTTCTGATATTCCTAGTTACTACTTTTGACATTCCTTCAAGAATCCGGAATTTTGAAAAATCCGGCATAGTCTCGGTCCCGATGATGCCGGATTTTTGAAGTTATACTGTATATTCACAATTGCTTCTGGCTCCTTAATCCTGGTATTTATAAATAACACTTAATAAAATACTTAAAAGTAAAGTAAAATGACATATATTTAATTAAAGAAATAATATTTCCCAGATATTAAAAATTAAATAAAAAATATGCAATGTGTTACCTACAAATGTTAACATGTTTCATAGTAGAAACCTAATATTAGATTATCATCAGGACTCGAAATGTACCAGAGGAAACCGGAACAATATTCCGGTTTGTGAAATTATGACAAGTATTGTTCCGATTCGTGCAATTAATAAAATATATTATTACAGTTTTATACATATAGATGATTGTAGTCTCTGTAACTTTTTGTTTATTATTTAAATTCTTTCATATTTTTAAAAAATTGTTTTTCAATTCCTACTATTAGTTCGCACTCTCCCTATATATATTCTGTTCAAATTTTCAATCGTTAATAAAATACTTATTATTCATCAATCAAGTTTTTTTTTTGTTTTTTTTTACTTGTAGTGGATGACACCTGATGTTAACCCATTAAAGACAAAATTATTTTTTCTTTTTAAAATACAAAAATTGCATTTCGCACCACTTTTTTGGAAAAGAAAAATTTATATTACTTTATAGCAGAATTTCTGCCATTAAAGAAAATGAAATTTTTTGTTATAAATTACTGGTATTAAAACAGCAAAAAGATTGACAGTTATGCTGTGACCATATGGTAACGCTAGTCGTTAATGGGTTTTTTCAAATATTAATGCAGTAATTAAATTAATTAATTTTAGTTTTATATGGGGAAACAAAATGGCGGCCATTGGTTATGAACAGCAATTAATGCATTATCATACATATAAGGGGGGTTACCATAGGGGGGGGACTCTGTTCTGACGCCAAATACCGCCAAGTTTATCGCCAACTTGGCGATATCTCTAATATTTCACCAAATTCCCATGGACTTCCATTGTAAACCAATAGGGTTTACTTGCTTATAGAAAATCACCAAATTCAGATATTTTAATGCAACGAAAACTAATATTAGCTTAAGGGATTATATTACATTTTTCTTTGATGACCTAAGTAGGAATTGATTTATATGATTAATATGTATATTACTTGTTGTATGGTTAGGTACACTATGACGCAAAAGTTTAGACAATGACGTCATTCAGCTTTAAAATGTAGAATTATGACGTCAGAATTACAAAAACCTGTAAATATATTCAAAAACTGATTTAAAATGCTATGTACAAAAGACAATCGTTTTATTTGCTATAATACTAATTTTTTTCATAGAAATTCAAATGTGCTTGTCGCAAAAGTTTAGACACTATTCTAAATTTCTTTGAATATTCGCTGGCATATGCAAATTTAGAATCGATGATGTCACAAATTTGGAGTACTTAAGTTCTGCAAACGATTGCGCTTCATAATCGACATGCCGAGAGCTAAAGAAATTCAAGTGAATGAGGTTTCAAGGATTTGGCAGTTGAAAGGTGAAGGGAAGAGCGTTTCTGAAATTTCTGCTATTATTAATAGGTCAAAAAAATCTATTTATCGAGTTTTATCGAGTGGTTCCGAATATAAAGCAAAATGTCGGTCTGGGAGGCCACGTGTGACAAATGTACGAGAGGATCGCCTGATACAAAGACTAGCGAGTACTCAACAAATGAGCGTACGTGGAGTTCAAAGCTCATCGGGACTCTCTGTATCAAAGGATACGATTCGTAGACGAATTTTGGAAAAAGGAACAATCGTTTATAGCAAAATGCAGAAGAAACCAGCTCTGAAACCACATCATAAGTTGACTTATGTGGGCTCGAAAGCATATGTCATATGGAGAGAAATGGCAGTCAGTCAGAATTAGCGATGAAAAAAAGTGGAATCTGGATGGTCCAGATGGTTGTTTATCGTATTGGCATGACTTGCGGAAGGAACCTCGACGTTTTTTTAGTCGCAGACAAGGAGGGGGCTCGGTGATGGTTTGGGCAGCCTTTTGCTATAATGGACAAGTATCTCTGACCTTCACCAGTGGTCGTCAAACTTCACAGCATTATACACAGACATTAGAAGAAAACCTACTGCCATTTGCTGAGCTTCTAGGGGGTCCTCAGTGGGAATTTCAGCAAGACAATGCTTCAATTCACACTGCAAAACATTCAAAATCTTGGTTTAATTCCAATAATATAAGAGTTCTCGACTGGCCAGCATGTAGCCCAGATCTTAACCCTATAGAAAACCTTTGGAGCATCATGTGTCGCAAAGTTTATAGCAACGCTAGACAATACTCTTCTGAAAAGGAACTTAAGACATCTATTGAGAATGCATGGTACGATATCGATCCACAAACTATGCAAGATTTAGTTTCTTCCATGCAATCTCGTGTATATGACGTAATACATAAGCATGGATGCGCAACCAGGTTTTAAAAATTCTTTATTTCGATTTTATTTAATTTGTGTCTAAACTTTTGAGACAGCAGTTTATTTTTGTTACCATTTAATTTATTGCAATATGCACAATTCCACTTTTCTTTGTTATAAATATTGTTTATATGTACAGCACATTAATTTCAAGCAGTGATTTGAAAATTGAATAAATATTTTTCAAAGTATGTAAGAATTTCTTCATTGTCTAAACTTTTGCGTCATAGTGTATAAATTTGTCTGTACTGTCAAAAAAAATTTTAGTCAACAATAGTTTTGAAATAGAGTTCCGGTTCGTGGATTTTTCCATTTCGAGCCCTGGATATCATGCAAGAAAATGGAAACTAAAAGGAGATACATAGGTGAGAAGTTATTCTTTTGAAACTATCTTTGATTCACAGAACTACTAACCCTGCGATATATCTGACCCTGCCATAACCCCCTATATCTATCGATGATAGATATTTAAGATTGGTCATGAAATGTGCTGTAGGTAGATCTGCCGCTGACGACTATTTTTTAATTCTATTTAATATCACTTTCTTAATTTAAAAAAAAAAAAGTTCATATACACTTTTAGAAATTTATTTCTTTTTCAAATAGTAGTGCAAATTGAATATAAAAATAGTTGCCAGTGGCAGCCCTTCGTAAGTAATGAGAGAATAAAATATTTTTTATAACATTATGATTCAACTGGTACTTTAAAGTACTGTCAGAACATAAAGGGTTAAGACTGTCAGTTTCAACCATCTGTGTATATGTACCATACAGAATGCTCAGAATCCTTGATTATTCCTATCAGAAATTTTGAACTTATTATTATTTTTTTAATTTAATCACCAAATAGGAATTGCATTAGGCTTTGGGATTACACCTGCGATTACATTAGGCAAAATTTCTAATAGAAATTACTGATGATAAAAGATTGAAGATTCTGTAAAAGACGCTCGGCACAAACATGTTAAATATGCATTTATTAGTTTCAATTATAAAAGTTTCTTCATCTGATATATTGCAGGGTGAAAAGGAATACAAGACTCATGTCATAAGTAGTCGAAAAAGTTTTCTAAACTACGTATAAGTCATAAAAATTATAGAAAAATTTTAAATATGAAAGTTTCTAAATATGCTGAAAGTGTTTTTTGTATAATTATTCTGGTAGTAGTTGTATTTTGAAATTTGGAAAATTTAATAAAAAGCTTATTTTTTCATTTTATTTTTAAAATTTTAATATTTATATATTTTATTTTTAGCCTAGAACATTATTTTTACAAAAGAACTAATATGGAATGGTTTCATAAAAAAACGCGGAATTCTCCCCCCCCCCCCCCCGTGTGACGTACTCCCCATGTTGGGAACCACTGGTCTAATGGATTTAATGAGAAAAATTAGCGGTACTTTTCCTTTATGACCATGACATTTTTTTAAAGCTTGTTTTGTTGTGCTAAAATATTGATTAATTGACTCTAAAAATCACTGACTTACGCGCAACCATTTTTTTTTTCACATCAAAATCCTGAGTGATTTTTTTTTTCAAACTGATTATTGTTGGAAAATCTTGTATTCCACCACTAGGGCGCGTAATATGTTCTAAATGAACAATCGGCACGTGTCTCCTCTGTCTGCTTCACAGTATAGCGGGCGTGCTGAGCGCGAACTGCAAAATCTGTTAGTTCCACCAACAGGGGGCTCACTCTGTTCTAAACAAACCACCTTCCAAACGAAGCCATCGAAAACCAAGCTGAATAAGCCAAACCCCGTTGTGATCGGGATCGGGCCCATAGAACCTGAGATAGGAAAGCGCCCCCTGATGGTAAAATTGGAACTAAAATATATAACGCTACCGATATCAAGTCGAATGAACCAAACTCCGTCGTCATCGGACCCATAGAACTCGAGATACTTTGAAATGAAATTTTAAAAAATATCCGAGATTTTTCGAAAATAGCAAATGTAAGAAGAAAATTACATATATGGAATCAGCGTAAAAAAATACGCATTGATGCATAAATTTCAAATAGTTAAATGTAGTATTTGTAAAAGTTTGCACCCAGCGAAACAATCCCAGTATAAAAATCATTGTTTGTTGTTATTCTCAACCAGGTGTCTGGCTTTTAAATAGAGAAAATGAAATCTAAAATAAATCCTTTCATTAAATCAGATTTTTAATTGATATTTCCAGTTCTAATTGGAGTATTTCAATAATTTTTACATATTCTGAAAGAGAAAATTTTGTTGCGCATAGATATTTTAATTTCAAATCAATAAATGCAATATTTGAAACAATTTTATAGACCTGGAAGCCATCCCACTATGATTGGAGACAGCTGTCTGACCGCAAACTATTTCTCAAACACCTACGATCGACTTGTTGTCGTTGAAAAGAAATTATATTTAATTTATTAAAATCAATTTTTAATGGATATTTCAACTTCTAGGTGGAATTTCTACAGATAATTTTTTTGCCTGTGGCTACCAAAATTCGCGTTTTTAGGTGGAATAGTTCGTGAGATATGGGTGTCTTTGTAAATTTCCCGTTCTTTATCGCCGTGGTAGCCGGGCGAATTTGGGCACCCCCCCCCCCCCCTCTTTTCCAGTTTCTGAAAGAAAATATTTGTGGTTTTGATTAAAATCAATGCTTTAGTTGAATTATAAATATTTAACTGGGGTTTTTAATTAATAACTTAGCTGATTATTAAAAATTTTAAATTCCGAGTCTCAGGGGTAACAGGAGACGCCTTCGACTATCCACACAAAACTTTTAAGCTTTATATATGCGATAGATTTCGCTAGCCATCGCAGACAGACACGCACGCATTTTTCTCACTCCTCTGTCTGTCTGTGTGTGTGTGTCCGTCACAGAACTCGTTCTCAGAAACTGTAGGGATTTCAAATTTTGGGTACTTTTATAGCTGAACACCTGCAATCATACGTCAAATCATAAAATTTTGAAAAAGTCTTAATTAACGCACATTAATTAAAAACCCCAATTAAAAGAATGAAAAATATTCATAATTAAATTAAAGCATTGATTTTAATCAAACCGCAAAGGTATTCTTTCAGAAATGTGAAAAAAGGGAGAGGGTTTGCCAGAATTTTGCCTGCTACCAGGGCGGTAAAGTACTGGGCGTTTTCAAATACACCTTTATCTTAAAAAGCTCTGAACCTAAAAACGTGAAATTTCGTACCCAGACGAAGAAGAAAAAACAAAAAAAAAAAAAAAAAAAAAAAACTAGAGAACAGGAATTCTGCTTTTTCAGAATTTAGTGTCGCCCCCGGCATTTCCATTACTTCATTTTCTTCTGGTGGACTGGTGGTTTCTATTATTATGAAACAGCCATTATAAATGAAGCATTAAGTGAAGATGAAAGAGCAGTCATAGCATCGTCCCATTCTGACCAGAAAATCAGAGTTCTAATTTTTTCCGCTGCCCTTTCATCTTCACCTAACGCTTCATTTATATGGCTGTTTCATAATAATAGAAGCCACCAGTCCACCAGAAGAAAATAACTCGGTTAAGCGGGGCTCTACTGCAAAACATATTTCAATTTTATGACTTAAAGCACACGCTTTTATTTTATGTAAAATGACGTCATTTACATTAATATAGAAACTTAAAATTAAATATAGTTTATAATAGCTCCCTGTTTTATCATAAATCATTCATTTATATTTTTCTCAAAGTAGCACGTATTTTAATGATTTTTTTTTTTTTTTAATTTTTATGAGAAAATGGCAACAAGAAGATATAATTGCTATTTTTCAACAATTTTTTCTTTACCTTCTATTATAAATGGAGTACTTGAGTTGCCAAAATGAAACAAAGGTCGCTAAAAACTACAAAAAAATTAATATTTCAAAAACAAATAGAGATACAGTTTTCAAACAAAATGCATTAAAAGGTACTTTTTTTCCCCAATACGATGGTATAAAAACTGAAAATGTGCGATGTTTAGAAATTTTAAAAAATGCTATAGAGCATTTAATTGTACAATGATACATCTACTTTGTTTATTGCTAGCGTCTGTAAGCTAACGTTATTTTTTGGACACAAAATAAGCTGTCAGAAAGAAATAGCATACCGTACCGGAGGCTAAAAAATTCTCTTTCAAAATTTTCATCTAGAAGTCGAAATATCCATTAAAAAATCGATTTTTATAAATTCATTTAATTTTATTTCAAAGACAACGTGTAGAGAGTAGCTGTTTGAGTAATCTTTCCAGCGAGACATCTGTAGCCAGCGCTAGTGGGAAGCTTTCGTAGGCCATAAAATTTTTATAAATATTGCATTTATATTAGATGTAATTTTCCAACATTTTTCGCCCAGTTGGAAAATTACATCTAATATGATTTGTTTACCAATTAGAATAATTGTGTTAATATTAATCTATTGCATTTATAGATTTGAATTTTACCCGTCTATGCGTATTTTGCTGCGTTGATTCCGAATATGTATTTTTTTTTAATCCGTCAGTACGTAGAACATTAATTATAAAGAAAAATCGATTTTTTAAATGAATAATAAATGTTTTCATTTTCCTGTCAGCGGAAAGGAGAGATGTAGTAAAAAAAAGATAATTTTCAAAGGCAAACACCTGGTCTAGAATGAAAACCGCAGACTGGAACTGTTTTGCGGTGTATAAAATTTTTACAAATATTGTATTTATACATTTTAAATTTATGCATCTGTGCCTATTTTTTAACGCTGATTCCAAATACGTAATTTTCGTAAAAATCGATTAAGAACCTTTGATTTTATCAAAAAATCGATCTTTAAAAAGAATAAAAAATGCTTTCCAACGGCACGTTATTTAAATCTAAGCGTTTCTCCACTAATTATCATTACTTTACGTCCGATTTTTACTTTCTTCTGTCTCTATTGGATTCGTGGAGATTTTCAAAGTCCGGTTTTCGACGTATTTACACGTTTTAGAGATCAGAGATCCCGAAAAACATGTTTTACAAAATGCCTGTCTGTCTGTCTATCTGTATGTAACCCAAATTTTGTGGGAAGAAGAACTAATGCTCAAATTTAATAAAACTTTAAATTCAGTTAGTCCCTGATATAAATTGGTGCTGAATAGTTTTTGGTGTTAATCACCAAACAGGTGGTGCTACTATGCTTCATTTTTCATGATTTACGCAATGCTATATCGCAAGAACGGATTTTCATAAAACTTCAGATTCACTTAGTCCATGATATAAATTGGTGCTGGTTACTTTTTGGTGTAAATCGCTTAATAGGTGGTGGTGTTATAATGCATTATTCATGATTTCTGCAATTGCTATATCTCAAGAACTAATGCACAGATTTTCATCACACTTCAGATTCAGTTATACCTTGATATAATTTGGTGCTGATTATGTTTTCGTGTAATTCACCCAACAGGTGGCGCTGCTAGGCTCTATTTTTCACGATTTTCACGATAGCTCTATCTCAATAACTAATGTACGGAATTTAATCAAACTTCATATTCTGTTACATTTTCACATAAATAGATCATTTAGAATTTAGAATCTCTATAATAATAGCCTAAGTCATGTGACTGTCATCAATAGTTCCGGGCTGACCGCTTCACTTTTTGTATGCCAGGTGACCATTTTTTAAATTTTTTTTATTTTTCGCGTGGTAAATTAAAACAATGCTTTGATATTGAAATTAAAAGTCATGGTTTTTGGTATTATTTATTATTTTTCTTTTCTTTTTCTTAAAAAAGGGAAAGAAAAAGTGAAAGTCATGAATTTCAAATTAAAATTATGTGTTTTAAATAAAATGAGTGAAATTATTATATTTTAGATGAATTTAATGAAATATGAAAAAATGCGATTGGAAAGACAATGTTTGATGATTTATCACTTGCGCCTGGCTAGCATAAAAAGGTACTACTTAGTTATACCGTCGACCCATTTCGCCAAATTATATAAATCGCCAAACCACTCGCCAAATTATACAAATTGACATAATTTTTATTTTAAATAGCGAAAGAACAAATAAATTAGTATAACATTAATAAAAATACAAATAAAACATCGAAATAAAAATAACTTGATGACGTAAACACGTGTAACTTGCTTAAAAACGAGCGAATATGACATTTACGATCAACCATTATTGATATTTAATCTTATAGTTTGGCGATATATTTTTGGTCGACGGGATAACCAAGTAGTACTCATAAAAATACGGAGTTCTTGATTTCTCTACTAGAAACTTCTGATTTGGCGAAGTATTGAGAAAGTAAATTAAATTTTGGATAAAAGTAACATGGTACAATGCTTAGCACACATCTAACGGAGACCAAACTGGTCGCCAAGGGCGGCTAGTCCTCGCAATAGTTATAGATTGTCATTTAATTTTGGCACTGTGTTGGAGAATTTTGAAGTATTAACATGCATCAGATAGAAGAAAGTTTTGGGATTGGCACGTCCGACTAGTTTATTATTGGCTATATAAAATTATTAAAAATAAGTTTACAGATATTATTATGATACAGACTAGCGGCCTTCGCGCGATATCAGGCTGTGTTTGTTATATTTGCCAAAATTAAAAAAAGCAATCAAGTCATCCATTTTAAAATTTCTAATCTTTTAAGGGTGTAAGTTCTCAGTTTCTTTTTTACCCTTCCGGGCTCTAGCTTGTGTATTTTAAGCAATTTTTTTCAATTCCTACTATTAGTTCACACTCTCCCTATATTTATTTATTTATATATCTTGTTCAAATTTTCAATCGTTAATAAAATACTTATTATTCATCCTATCAAGTTGAAATAAATTTTTTTTAACTTGTACTGATGACAATTGATGTTAATACAGTTTTTTCAAATAATTATTCATTAATTAAATTTTAATTAATTAATTTTAGTTTTACATGGGAGACAAAATGGCGGCCATTGGTTATTGAAGCATTTAATGCATCTTCGTATCTATAAGGAGGACCCTGTTCTGTCGCCAAATACCGCCAAGTTTGTCGCCAACTTGGCGATATCTCTAATATTTCGCCAAATTCCCATAGACTTCCATTGTAAACATACTTGCTTATAGAAAATCAACAAATTAAGATATTTTAATGAAACAAAAACTAATATTAGCCTAAAGGATTATACACTGGTGTCCAAAATTAAGGACCAGTCACAAAATGATAATTTTTAAGTAAGCGAATACTCAAAAGGAAATAATATATAATTCAAATAATTGCTATCCCTACAGGACAGCTAGCCCATATCGCATCTCATTCATGTCACACATGGTCACAAGTGTCACAGTCACTACGGTGAAACAAAAAATAGGAAATTCCACACATCTCATTATGAGTCTCTAATGATCACTATATGTGACTCCACTGAGACATCAATGTGGCTGCTGCTTTGTGACGAGTCACCAGGTGACTTTACAATGTAGTTACATTGTGACTCTCATGTGACTGTCATTTTTAGACTCAATTTCAAAGTCATCATGAAAGTTGCATTATGATAAGTCACTAAATAATATCACATTATATTCACATGGTGACTTTTCACAAAAGGGTACAGTGGTGACTTCACAGTAGTCTCTCTGTCACCTGAAAGTCATCATGTGACTTTAATGTGACATTATTTGGTAACTCATCACAATGCAGCTTCACGATGACTTTGAAATTTAGTCTACAGATGACAGTCACATGAGAGTCACAATGTAACTACAATGTAAAGTGACATGGTGACTCGTCACAAAACAGCAGTCACAGTGACGTCTCAGTGGAGTCACATATAGTGATCATTTGAGACTCATAATGAGATGTGTGGAATTTCCTATTTTTTTGCTTCACCGTAGTGAGTGTGACACTTGTGACCATGTGTGACATGAATGAGATGTTATATGGACTAGCTGTGCTGTAGAGATAGTAATTATTCGAATTATATTACAGTAGTCTCTCTGTTTAACGTCGCTCTACTTAACGACGATCTCTGTTTAAGGACGACATTTTGCGGTCCCGGCTCCTTTAAGTAAAAAAATCTCTATTTAAAGACGAAATTGTTTCTATTTAACGACGATTTTCACGTAGTTTTTTTCCCCCTAACGCTTTATACATGTTAAACGAAGGAAATTCCTCTGCTTGAAAAACAAGTTTTCTTGCAATTCAGATGAGTACAGATAAAGGAGAAGGCCGTAATGGACGTTACCCATGTGACGAAGACGTTTTAACAACCAACTTCAGAAATTTAGATCAAATTTATGAAGACATCGCAAATGAAAATGCAACTTCAGATGCAGAAGATGGTGAAGAAGCTGACGATACAGAAAGCGAGACACCACCTCCTTCCCAGATAGCATTTTTTGCTTTTTAAAGCCTTTTTACAACCATGCTACGTAAATGTTTGAATGCTTTTTAAAGGCTTCGCATGAAAAGTTTGAAAATGTTTTGTAAAGCATTGAAAAAGGTTGCTAGTTGACGCTATCTGAGGGAGTTTGTAAGTGTTTCATGATAAGCATGTGAAAAGGAAGAAACGAAAGGGTAGTTAGAGGAGTTACAATCAAAGATTGATGAAAGGCTTTTATTACAAGCGTGTATAAAAAAAAATGAAAATGAGGTTTTTATAAATCATAAAATCTTATTTGATAGAAAAATGAGATAAATAACTCAACTTACAATTTTTCTGAGCTGAGCATATTTTTTTGTTGTTGTTTGTTTGTTCCTGTGGAAAATTAAATTTTAGTCAAATATTATCTATACATTGAAAAAAACTGGTTTTTATTAATCCACATGTTTATCAAATTGCTTATTTTAATTAATATGTTCATTTTTTACCTTGAAAGAAATTCTTACATCCCTGTCCTTTACTATGTATGTATAAAATATATGTTTAATTTTTATCAATTCGCTACATTATTAGATCCTATTTTAATAATAAAAAAAGCTTAATAATGTTAAGAGGATACTTCACTCGCACAGAAACACCTGATTGCTAATGTTAATCCGCTGAAAGATTTTTTTTTAATATCTCGCTTGCTTTTTTTTTTGCATTGCATACCTGCAGTTTTGATACAAAGGCCATTTTTCGACTTTGTTTTACAAGGTTTTTTTGCTTATTAGGATATATTCAGAACTGCTTTCAAAAGCGAAAATACTCTAGTGAAAAAAAAAAAAAAAAAACACATTGCAAACAAAACTGAAAACTTAAAAAAAAAAAAAAAAAAAGGTGTTTGTACAGATTGACAAGTAACAAATAATAAAATTTACAATATTGAAATGCAAACGAGATATTTAGAAAAATTCTCCCATAGGATTAACATTAGCATGCAAGTGTCTACGCATGAGGGATGTGTAATCCCATTAAAAAAAATTTCTTAAGGAAAAACACTTTCATTTGAATAAAAACCATTCCAAGTAAAATTTTAATTAATTATCAGCAGTGAAATTATTGAAGATTAAATACGTGAAATTTTTTACATTGTTAACTCGGCGCAAATCAACAATGCATTGGAGCACTATTTCAAAGATCAGAGTTCAACATTTTTCACTCTGTTTATTTACGCTTAGTTAGCAACTTGAAAAATTTCACGTATTTAATATTAAAAAATCATTCTTATACACATAGGCATAGAGTCTTGAAAATTATTGATAACTTAAAATTAAAAAAAGCAAAGGGATTTTTTTTTGTCATTTATCCTTTAACAAAAGAAAAAGGAGAAATTCAATAAAATAAAAAAACTAAAAGCTTTTTTATATTAGAGGGTAAGAAAAAGTATTTAAAATGTTACAGGGACTTGAGAACATACAACTCTATGTCTATGCTTATACATAGTAAATTTAATTATACTTTCAGTTACTTACCTTTTGAATCCAGTTCACTATTCAGGATCAGATAATTTTTTATTGTATACATATATAATGAAATCTTGTGTTTACCTACAATAAATAGCACATCAAATATGTGGAATTCCAATATAGTGTACATTTAATGACTTTAGAAGATTGTATATTTTTTATATTACTACTTCATAAATTTTTTAATTCTTTCATTTATTAAACTTATTTCTTAGAATTTTCAATTATTATTTAGAGAATATTGTCAGATTTATAAAATAAATCCTCCATAGGATTCTGATTGATGACCACAGGAATATATTTAGTCTTTTCTCTGAAAATAGTTTAATGATGCAACATACAAAAGAATTTTTTTACAAATTCATTGATCTTTCCAGCATTTTTACATAAAAATAGTAATTTCTTGCTTGTTTAACAATGTAAATTACATATTACAATAAGACAAATTTTTAAAATCATCTGCCTTCCTCCCTTCTCGAATGTTTTTCTTTTACCAGAGAAATATTATCCTATGTACAACAGAGCAAATACTAAACTAACATTATTTTTTTTTAGTTTTTTAAAGTATAATTTAACTCACTTAAATTGTTCTTTTTCTGATTGTAATTATTTTTAATAACTTAAGACTGGAGCAATGAAAAATATTTCTCAGTATCAAGGAAATAGTCTTGAAAACAAATGAAACATAATTCAGTTTATAAAATTCTATTTATTTACATATAAAGAATTAATATAGTAATTTATTTACATATAAAGAATTGATATAATTAACAGGTACTTCATTAAAATTTTTTTCTTGATTCATTCTTTTCTCTCTAGAAAAAAATAAAAAATAAAATTATAAACACAAAAATCACATACGTATAGTAAAAGTAAATAAAGTACAGTGTGACCTCGAAAATCCAGCATCAAAGTCATCTCGCCGCTTTTTTTTTTTTTACACTTCCACCTTATAGGAGAAAGAATAATAATAAATCGTTAAACAATTAAAAATTTCGAGATTGAAAGCAATGGATTGGCTGACTGTGAGATCGCAGATGCTATGCTAAATTGAATCCCTTCTGAGTACAGAAGAAAAGGTATCAGTGGAAAAATGCTTAAATTTGACTGGAAAACTAACATCTGCTTTAGATAAATAAGACTATATTTTCAATATTCTACATTTGTGTAAAATTAAAACTTGTTAAAAAGCTGTTCAAATAATTGAAGCAAATAAAATTGACATCGATGTTTAGGAAATTACACGAGAAGAAATGATATATACTAGATTTTTTTTTTTGTAACACAGAAAATATGAATAGAAACTTTTAATTTTAATATTTTTTAAAATATTTAATTTTCTATTTTTCTCACATAACTATTACTTGGGTATGAATTAAATTACGAATAACGGCACCATTAAGACTATTAAAAGTATTTTTGAAGTCAGAAATTCGGCATCGTCATGGTCCTGACAATGCTGGATTTTCGAGGTTATACTGTACACAATAGAGAGTAGAGAGTGACACAGACAGAATCTTCATCTGGGATTGTTACTCATAAAATGAACGTTTTGATTTTGTGATACAAAAAAAAAAAAAAAAAAAAAATCCCTACATAATGAAAAGCACAAATAACCATAATAAATCTAGCCTTTATGTGTTTAAAGGTTTCATAAAAGAGCATTTTCTTATATCTTCAGATGATGGGGGGGGAAAAAAAAAGATTATATTCTATCAGCGGGAGTACTGAAGAGTGTATAGTGTACACTAAAGAGTAAACACTATAGCTACAAACAGGATGGTTCAGTGATATATATAAATGGATACATATCCGATATTTATTTTCAAAATATCATGAAGTTTGATATTTATTTTCAAAATATTGTGTATATTTTCAGTCGAGCAAGAGTAAATGGATTTTTCGACTTTGTCGTTCTGTAGATAAAGAACTTTTGCTCAGGCAATATGACAATTTTAGCCCCCCCCCCAAAAAAACCCCCCAGTAAAGTACCAATTATATGTCTTTCAGGAAACCTTTCTAAAACGATGCATAACTGAGAAAGGTGTATAATCGAAATTTTAGTCGGCTAAGGTGCAAAATCTTTGACTGTAGAAATACAATGCTGCAATCGCACAAATTGAATTTTGATACCATTTTTGATTGTTTTAAATACATTATATATTGAAAAAAAGTTAGCCCTTTGCACTCGAGGACTCCGGAGCAGAGCCATTTAAAATTTGTCTTCAAACTTGAGGGCTCCACTACGGAGGCAATAAAAATAATTTTGTGATATCTGTCTAGAAAAGCCAAGATTACATATTGGCAATTGCTTCAAGAGATATCACACTTTACGATTACAAAATGTAATAATTTTATAATTTTTAGTTTTTTTTTTTATATATAATTTGTATTCGTATTCATAAAGAATTTAAAAAATAATAAGATATAACTAAAATCACTTTGAGTGCAAAGGGTTAAAATATTAAAAAAAATAATTAAATAATTTCTAAAATTGAAAAATAAAAGTTAGAATTATCAAACCTTTCATATCAGTTGCATACCTTGTTAATTAAACTAATTTTTAATCATCGTTTGACAAGCCGATTTACTTTAAAGACTTAAGCAAAGCATTATTTCAAGAATCAGAAGTAAATTTGCTTCATATACTTTTTATGCTTTCTGTATATTAGTAAAATATAGTAGTATAGGCTTGTTTACGCGTAGATGTAATAGTTTTTCTATTTATTGAACATCATACTGTAAACTAGACTAAAAGTAGAACTTTTGTTTATACAAGAAGTTTAACATAAAAGAAGGTAGAGGGAGGAATGGGACATGTTTAATTCTTTCTTTTTAATAAGATGAATGTAAACTGCTAACATGCAAATATTTTTAGAAGGTAATATATTAATTATAACATTATAAATATATTCATTTACTTCAAAACATAAATAAATTGAACTGATGATTTTTTTTAATGCTATCTCTGATTGACAATCCTGAATTTTCCTTCCAGTGATGAAGTTACTGAAATTTGATATTGTAGCACAGACATCAACCTACAATCTTTGTTAGACTGTATATATAGCCAACAATAGACTATTTGCCCCTTATCATACATTGTTTTATAGCTGTCCCATACCTCCCTGTTAGTGGGAAGGTATGGGACACATTTTGAAATTTATAATTTCTTTATAAAATTGTTTCTGCAAATTATGTTTCTATATTGTTCAAGGACATTAGAGAGTGTTTCATTTTGTATTCTATATATCAAAATTTTATGTGTCAAATAAAGTTGATTTTCTTATTTTTGTAAAAAGCATCACATTTCTCCCCACTCTCCCCTCAAGGTCAAGTAAATAATAATTAATGTATAATTAAATATGCATAATAAAGATGAGATACATTTTCCAGGAATTATTCAATGGAACTTTCCTCATAAAGGTATCATATTAATTCACATCAAAGTCATAAAGTAAGGAAGTTTTATTTCAGGTTTAGCCAGTCTTAATAATAATAAAAGCTTGATTAATACATAAATATATTTGATAAAAAGATTGTGATTACCAATTATCAGCAATATCTTGATTTTTTTCAGAAATAAATTTATACTTTCTTCACGAAAAAACAATGAGTTGTCATATATCGAGAATTATATACAGTAGACTCCCTCAAATCCGCACAGCTTGGGACCAGTGGTTGTGCGGAATTTAGAATTTTGCACATTTCTGATCATTACTTTGTTTACATTTTTTAAACAGTAATTTGAATGTAATAATGCATTCAAAATTATACATAATGCTTGCAATATGGTAAAATATTAAAATAATTAAGTAAAGTAATAAACTACAATGATAAAAAGTAAGATAATTTTGAAAATGATTAAAATATTGAAAGTAAAGGTCAAGTAAATGATCAATAATGTATAATTAAATATGCATAATAAAGGTAAGATACATTTTCCTTGAATTATTCAATGAAATTTTACTCATAAAGGTAACCTATTGATTCAAATCAAAATCATAAAGTAAAAAAGTTTTAATTAAAATCTTAAAGTAAAAAGTTTTCAAAATAATGGGTTGCTCATGGAGGGAGTTCAAATGGGATGGTCTCTGAATGGAGGTAAAATTAGTATTGAGCCTATGGGAATAAATTTCGTTCCATGAAAAAATGATCGGTCAAGGAGGTGGTCGCACAGGGAGGTTTCACTATATATATGTGTGTGTGTGTGTGTGTGTGTAAATATATGTATATATTTAACACTGGCGTACAGTTACAGAAAAATACAAACTTTCATAGGAAAAAGAAAACATTATTCGTACCATTGAGCATGAACTCACAAAAACAAATTTTGTTAAAATATATAATAACCAACCTGTTAAATTAGAACAACTGTCTGTTCCTCTTCTTGCTGGGCAATTTTAGATTTTGTACCCTCTGTTAGGACTTTGTTCCAACATCATCTGTAATTTTCTCAACATGCTAGCAACCATGACTTCAGCATCTTTACCAGATGATGTCATTAGTTCTTGAAACTAAAAAATAAAACATAAAATAATAACAATGAAGAAAAAACTTTTAAACCCTTCATGACAAGCCTCCCTTGTACCACTATTTTCAAATAGTGACTTTTTCCTTATTTAATAAATTTATATTAAATAAGGTAAAAATGGTACTTTTTAGTTAGCCGGTCGCCAGTGTTATGTATACAAGTATATATACAGTCAAGGATCTATAATCCGCACACCCATAATCCGCAATTTTCTATAATTCGCATTGCTTAATGAATGTAAACAATTAAACAAATTTACAAATTCTTGATCCAAAAATGATTTTTTAAAAGAAATATCTGAAAATTTTAAATATAAAAGTGAATAGAATAAATGTTTTAATACAAGAATTTGAAAAATGCATTTTTTGAGATAACATATTAAATTAATTATTATATTTCACATTTTTCTTTTCATGTTACACTGTATGTGGAATTAAAATAGTGTCCAGAAAAAATAATTATTATATATTTCATATTTTTCTTTTCATGTTATACTGAATATGTTATTAAAATAGTGTCCGGAAATAAGAAAATGAGGTATAATCCATAATACTCCATAATCCGCAATATTCCATAATCTGCACAACCTTTGGTCCCAACTTGTGCGGATTAAAGAACTTTGCCTGTACATATATATGTATGTATGTATATCTAACACTGGCGCCCGGCTAACCGAAAAGTACCGTAAAAATTACCATTCCGATATAGTAATAGTTACAAGGACTGTGTACACACTTTATATCACACATATGTTGTCACGAAGGGCTTAACATTACAATACATTTTGTAATGTATTTTTGTACCAATTTATATTTATTATTTATTATCAACTACACCGGTAGCAGAAAGTTAGAGATGGGAGTCGCAGATTTTCTTTTTTCGTTTGCAGGTTATTTTTCTATTGAACCCTTATTTCGCTTTATATTATGTTTGGCTCTTTCTTACTTAATACAAAAACTTAAGATTATTATTAGTAAAATTAATAAAATGCATAATAACATTTTAAAAAAAAGGTGATCGTTTGATTAACACTTCGATTGTAAAACTTGCAACCTGTCAAACCTGTTTTACCTGCAGATTATTTTCTGCCTCTGAAGTATCTGTTGCAAACACTTGGAGGATTTTCTGCTATTGGGTCAACTACTAAAAGTACACTTATTAAAAGTATGTACTAACTTTATTTGGTGAAATTGGTTGTCGGGATAATCAGGTAGTACCAAAAGAAGTAGTAGTATGAATTTCCTGCCCTGTCAGTTTTCACACTGATCACACTGCCAGTACAGATAAAATTATGGGGGGAAGGGACAAGAAGGGTAAGGTAATTTCATATTTATTAATTAAACAACAATAATAATAAACCAAGTTTTAATTTGTATGAATTTACAAAACATTTAATTTTTAAATAATTCTTATTTTGATTTCATTTTTTCCAATTTACTATTAATAACTAAAAGTATTGATGGGCAATTTTAAAATTAACAAGCTAACTGATAAGCATTTAAGGCTCATGATTTTATAGGCTGTGCTTAATATAACGGTATCACTTCAGGGAGGTGGAGTTTGGCACTTGATATCTTAAGATATCTCTAGGGTGAGGGAGAAAATTCATTTTCGATATTGTTACCATTTTTGATCCAACCAAAATATTCATTTTTCTATTTGTAACTGTTTCTTTACATCAAAATATTCAGTTATCTATTTTTATGAAAATACTAAGTTATTATTAAAATCATTAAATGATTATATATACAATTATTTCATTCTGAAATGTGGAATACCTCAACGTTTGGCTTTCCTATTTTTTTTTTATATAGGGTAGATGTGCCAGTAATGGGCACCCTTCCAGTAATGGACACCCCTTGATGTTTTTGGTTCATAAAAAAATAACTAATAAATATTTAGCTTTAATTATTTTTTTTATAATTCCCCCTTGTATGTTTTATAAAACTGGGTTATTGTTGACACTTTTAATCAAACCAATCAGGAAGCAGAAAATAATGTTTCAAAGTTTCGCTGTTTTTCTGTGAAAATCTTAATGAAGAGGCTAAGAGTTGGCTTCGTTTAATCAATTTATATATTATTTATTTTCTTGCAAAATTTAAATGTTTTTGTTTGAGTAGCAATAGAAAACTTTGAATTTTATATACCAATGGCCATTTACAAAATTTCATTTATTTTTAAGATTTTAAGAGGGGTGTCCATTACTGGGATGGTTAATTAGTCATTTTCCAGTAATGGACACCCCATGTAGACATTGCTAAAAATGCAATTTTAGTAATGTTTATAGTGCATAAAACACTTTGGTTTAACTGCAAACCTAAATAATCAAATTTAATTTTTAAATTATACTTACCAAAATGTAATAACACCAAAACTTTTATAAATAGCTGCTTTTAAGTTATTTTATGAAATTTCAATATTTTATTTTATTTATTATTATTTTTTTTTTTTATGTAGTACATATACCTTGCATATTTTGTAATCCGGCAATCAAACCAGCCAGGAAGCAAAAAATATTGTTTAAGAGCACAGTCAAAGAGGGGCTCATACGGCTTAATCCCTCTCCGTTTAAATAAAAACAATTAAGTTACAGAAGCTATTAAAAATCTATTTTCTGTCTTAAATGTTTCCTTATTTAAAAAAAAAATGTAATACTATTAATGAAAGTTGCAGGTAATATTCATGAAACTATAGTAAATCTGCAGATCATTGGCCTCAAACATCAGTACTACAGTTTTATTTTGAAATTATTTTATTTAGTATTTAAAATATTCAACTCACAATATCATTTCTTTCATATTTGTAATATTAATTATTATAAATGATAGATCAAGTAGAGTCTGGAAGATTGTTAAAAATAGTGACACAAAACTAAACATTTAAAAATAGTGGCACAAAACTAAACATTAATATTCCAAAACTTTTTTTTAATTACCCTTTAAATCCATCACTGTTACAATAATTTGATAGCTGTAATTGCCTGATATTTAGTATTTTAATCTATGCATCTAAAATAATTAAAACATCGATCATCTGATAATTTCAATTATTGATACAAACAATAAATGATTATCACAAATACTTTATTAATTACTGGTATCCTAAATGTTAAATTTATTTGAAAATAACTATTTTGTTTCATTAGTATGTATTCATTAAATTCTGGTTCTAAATAGTCATAAAAACAATTATATTTATTACTTTTTATGGGGTGTCCATTACTGGAACAGAGGGTGTCCACTACTGGGCCAGAGGGTGTCCATTACTGGGCTTTTGGGTGTTTTGATATATTTCTGTTATTTAAAATTAAATTTCTATTCATATTGGGAAATGAGGCTATAAGAATGGTTAAATATTGTCGATAGATTAATATAATATTGAAAAAACTGGAATATAATAATTTTAACTATTAATAAAAAAATAAATTTTAAAGAAATTCCTTAAGGGTGTCCATTACTGGCACATCTACCCTATATTTGCATATAATCTGCTGTTGGAGAAACCAGATAGTACGTTTGAAGTGATACTTGTGCTTATTAGTAAAATAAAGAGGAAGAATGTTGTCTATCTGTTTTGTTGATAAGAGCGGCAAGAAACAATATATCTGTTGAATACATTATGTAACAAAGAGCTATTTTTAAATACTTTTAAAAAATTTTATTGATATAAACTTATTTTATATTTAATATAGTGATATTTTACATACTCTTTCTTCTTTATTAGAAAATTTTATAAATAACAGATATATAACAATATGTTTACATATAACTGAAAATATGTAAAAATAAAATGAAAGGAAAAAAAAAAAGAACTTTGAGACACTGATAACAATATGATTAGTGATGGAAGGGTGGGACAATCCAGGAATGATAATGTAAGATATTGTAAAGGCCGGAAAGATTACAAAATTACTATAAAGTTGGTAACGTTATATATGTACAGCCTCTTAATATTAAAAGCTTTGCCGATTCTCAATCAGCTGGCAAAATGACATACGAAAATTAATTTCTACTGTAAATATATGTTTATTTTTAATAAATAATTGTTTTATTCTTCACTACACATAGCAAATTTATTTTTTGAGATGTATACATGCACATGATTTAGTGGGGGTTTTTTGCAGAAAAACTTTTAAATAATTACTTGTGTTTGAAGACAGTTTTTAAATTTTACATATAGCAGCTACTATAAATATAGGAATAGCGAAAAGGGTGTTTGTGCAATAAGGATAAGATATTCTCAAATAAATTTAATGAAAGACATTAAAATTATACAATTATTGGCACAGATGTCATATTCGCATATAATTGAAAAAAAAAAAGATTTCTGTTTGGATGTTATTTTAAAATTACAACAGAAAATCATCTGTAAATATATATATAGACGCTAAAAGGGATAACAAACAATATACCTACATTTTGATAAATACATTTAAATGAAATGATCTACGTGTTTTATACGCTATGCATGCATATATATTTTCAAATGAATGTAATTTGTTGAAGGTCAAAGTCTGTTTTGATTTGTAAATCAGTCCACAGCAAGGGGGTGGTGGTGATTTTAAAACTTTAAGTATACATTCCTTATTTTTTGAAGAAAAAAAGATAAAATTTATTTTTACAAGTTTAAAATAATTAAACATAAAAACAAAATTGTGTTTAAGACTTAAGTGTTTTTAATTATAAAAACACTAGTTAGCCTCGATCATAATTAAAAATGTTTTATTATAATAAAATATGTTCCTAAACACTTACTCCTACAAAAAACTCCTTACACTTTCTCGATTTCGTATTTTATGGTTCATTTACATTACCATTACGTCAATCCTATGTGTTAAAAGTATATATAACGGAACTGCAGTTATGTTATCAAAATACATTTGAAAATTCGCGATGGTTACGAAACGTGAAACGATACATTATAACATGTTTTAAGTAAATCATGTTTATAGAAGTTAGTTTAATTTAAAGATGTAGCATGCTGTATAACATAATTAAACAAAATAGCGTTGAATCAAATATCATCTTTTCCTCATGGGTAACTTACACAGAAATCTTAAATATAAGACAGTACAGAAGAAAAAAAGACTACAGTAAGAACGATTTAAACAATAATGATATATACTAATAAGTAAAAGTAATGGCAAACTTACCGCATTTTCTGTAAATGTTAGAAACTTGACACAACGAAAGCTTTCAAAACAGACGCCATTGGGAGGCCGCCATCTACGCTGGCCGTGAAAAGAAATAAGTTGCGCATGCGCAAAAATCGTACGGATCATAATGATTTCCGAACATGGGTTGGCTACACGATTATCACGAAAAACTTTGCAGGATAGTTAGAAAGTAAAGCAAAAACGACCCTTTTCGGAAACCTTACATGCTATCTGGGTTCTTACTCAGATGTGAATTCTGTCGTGGATATTCTTCGCCAGTACATTGTTTCATCAAATATGGAAGAGGACTCGTTCAACATTCTTGAAAAGTTTGAAGCAAGGGTATTAAAAACTCGACCACCATTGAAACAATCTACACTTTTCGATTTTTTAAAAACTTAATTTGTTTAATTAAATGTATTAAAAATATTTTTATTGTTCTGTAAGTAACATTGTTTAATTAAATGTATTATAAATATTTTTATTGTACTTTAAGTAACATTGTATGCTGTAATATTGTTATTGTATGCAGTATTACATTTCTAAACCCGCCAATATATTGAAAAATGTATTGACAGTCCTAAGCCTGTAAACTGTGAAGGGAAATGTTTTTAAAATATTATTTTTCTACAAATTCTGTTTAAGGACAATTTTTCGAGGTTTCTTGAAAGTCGTTAAACAGAGAGCGAACTGTATTTCCTTTTGAGTATTTGCGTACTTGAAAATTAACATTTTGTGATGGGTCCTTAATTTTGGACACCAGTGTGTTAATTTTTTCTTTGATGACATAAGTAGCAACTGACTTTAAAAACAAAATTTTTATATTATTAGTTCTAACTCAACCTCTAATTAAGCTACAACAATACTCGATCTCATTTGAAGGCTTGGCCGAAGGGGTATCTCGTCGAGACCGACATCTTGGTGGTATCTATTTTGACCCCGCACCCCCCTTCCCTGGTGGCCGGAAATTGTTTTTTTTTCATTTGACATATTGTTTTAAAGCCCTTGGCCTTTACATTACTAAGCACTCACTTTCCTCCCTCATAAGACATTTTTTCACCACTAAGGGGCATTTTAATTTGTTCATTACTACCGCATAAATTTTTCCAAAAATTAAGAAAAATATTTTCATAACAAATCTCAACAATTAGCATCTTCTCTCGCATTATCATCTTTCTGTCGTCAGGGGACGTTATCGAAAAAAAAATTCCCAAACTTCAAATTTAATCTACGACATGTCATGTAATACCTTAAATGTAGGCCATGTGCCCAATAATGTTTCACTCCTCCCTCTCCTCTCTATGTCTACCTGATCTATGTAAGGATTTAATAATTATAAATTAACAATTGGATTTATTACAGACCCACTTGTTAGTACAGATATACAGGTGGTCCGAAAATTCCTGACAAATTTTTAAATTCAATATAAAATCAAGTAATTGTCGTACAGGACTAAAATGCATCTCAGGATGAAAAGTTTTCTTCAAGAGAAAGAAAATAATTAGTTCCAAATTGCGATCACAGATTGCGCCACTTACTTTCAAACATGTGGTTTTTTCTGATTTTCAGATTAATTTTGAAGCTGTGACACAGAAATGATGACTCCCAGTGCTGGAAGTCGTCATTTCTGTGTCACAGCGTCAAAATTAATCTGAAAAGCAGTAAAAACGCATGTTTGAAAGCAAACATACGGACAAGTTACCCCATCTATGATCGAAATTTGGAACTAATTATTTTCATTCGCTTGAAGAAAACTTTTCATCCTGAGAAGCATTTTAGTCCAAATCGCACTCCTTTATTTTTTTAAAATTACCGAAAATTACTTGATTTTATATTGAATTTTAAAATGTGTCCAGGAATTTTCGAATACCCTGTATATATACTATACGTATATAGAAATAGTTTCAAATTTTTTTTTTCAAATCAGTTCCTGAGAAAAAGATATATTAGCCATTTTTCATAAGATTTCACAACTGCCATTGCTCCCTTAAAATAATGTTAGTGAAATAAGATAAAAAAAAATATTCAAACTTAATATTCTGTGTTGAAACTGAAATTTATTTAACTAACTGTTTTTTTTTTCTTTTTATGTCTTCCAAGACCTTTTTGAGGTAAAGTTTTTTTTTTCAAATTCCAAAAGTTTGCTTTTAGTTGCTTAACTTTGGGCATCACAGCGATACTTTATTCTAGACTGGGTGCTGAATTTTGCACAAGCATCCATAACTTTCTTTTCTCATTCATCTGTCAATTCATCAAATTCTTTCTAAAAACCTTCAAATTCTCAAGTTGTTTCTTTATATTTCTAAATAGAGCAGTTTAACGACGATTTCAACGCAAAATTCATAGAAAATTGTTTTCTATCTCTTTAAGACCCAACCCGCACGATCGTGCGGGTGAGACATTCATTTAAATTGCTGCTTCTGAGCCGTATGTAATAAAAACTCGAATCGAACGATCGTTCTGGTTTGCAGATAGAGTAAAGTATCATTTTTTATGTACAGGTAGCGGTTGCAGTGCATGTTTTACTTTCTACAGGCATGACTAGATTTGTTTACAAATACACCGGGTCTTAAAGGGATATACAGTATTAGCGTCATTATAGGAGAACCAGGTATGATAGCTTTAGCATTTCTATTATATACGAAATTATGTCGCTTTCCCTAGTTCTTGATTTTTATATTGTTTCTTTTCAGGCATTTTTATGTCTGCTTTTTGTGCATCAGTTTGAAAATCATCTTCTTCGAGTCTTCTTTTTAATATTCCTTCCATCTCTTTTTGAAATCGTTCACACTCCCTTCTCACCAAAGGTTCTTCCCTTAGAAGATTTACTAAATAGGAATATAGCTGCGATCTGTTTGTTAGTTTTGTCTGGTAACTGGGTAATATTTGCCGACAGAGATTGTCAGAAAAATGAAAATCGGTATTGCCAATTGTAGGTTTACTAAAAATTAATATTTTTCTACTAGATTTGTCTGGAGGGTAGTGGAAATCCAGACGATAGTTATCTACTTCGAAATCGAAGCATACGTTTTCGATATCGTGTTCAATGGGCAATGAAAGGTCTCTCTGATAAGTATTTTTAATGTATCTGATATTAGATATTTTTTTGTTTTTATTGTCTTTGATGCTTTTGTCTAATAACATTGCACATTCTTTTTTAATTATTTCAGCATTGATTGCATCAATATAAGGTTTTTCTAATTCGTCTATTTCATAAAATTCTTTAATATCAGCTGCATTTTTGATTTTTAAAATATCTTTTAAATTAAGTAAATTCATGAAATCATTTGCATAAACATTGTTTTCTCTTTCAAATTGTCTTGCACTTTTTCGCTTATAAACTCTAACTTCAGGTTTGCCATCTTTTACTCTTTGCATATTTCTTATATTATTTCTTCTTTTCCTGATTATCTTTTGCTTCAATTTTAGGACATCTCTATTATATAAATCTTTGTATTTTTGTAATTGCTTCGTCATGTAAAATAATTCTTTGTCCTTTATGAGTTTGTATTCATTCCACAATTTCGATAAAAATAACTGATAATCAGTTTTCAACTCCTCATCGGAAAGAGCATCAAAATTAATTTCGTCATAAATTTCTATTTCCTTATCGAATTCTCCTTCCGTTTTTCTAGTTTCAAAATCATCTAATGAATAACCTTCCTCCCTATTTTCATTTAAATTAGATTTTTTTTTAGTTTTATATTCGTCTACTTTCTTATATGATGCTTCAATTCTCGTTTCTTCAACTCTAGATTTATCTTTCTGTAGTAGGTTTTCAACTTCACAGATGTCTCTTTTTATTTCACCTCCTTTCAGTCCGTCACAGTGTTCCAACATTTCTGTTACATAATCATCCTTTTCATGGTCTCGAGAATAACTTCCTTTTCCTGTGATTTCTGCTTCAACTTTGTTTTCGGGAAATGTAGTTTTAACATCTGAGGTTCCTTCTTTAGCTTCAAAAATATTTTCTTTTATTTCATGTTCCTGCGGTTCCCTTTTAGCATTTGTAAGTACTTCTTCAGCTGCAAAAACCTTTTCTTTTGTTTCATAATCTTTTTCTTTTCCAGGGTGTTCTAACATGTCTGTTGCGTTATCAATCCTTTCATCTTCTCGTGAATCCTTTTCTACTTCAGAAGCTTTTGCTTCAACTTTGTTTTTCTGTGATGTAATTTTAATACTTGTGACTGTTCCTTTATTTTCATTTCCACTTTCTGCTAGTTTTTCTTTTACAGAATCTTTTGGCATTTCTGATTCAAATTCGTCATCTATTTCATTATCTCGAAGATTATTTATTGCTATAGTTTTTGATTTACCTGCATCACTGTTATTCTTGTGTGATGCACTCTCATTTACACCAATTTCTTTTTCTTTTACATAATCTTTCATTTTTGTTACATTGTCCTCCTTTCTTTCATTATCTTGTACATCACTATTAGATTTTTCGTACTTTGCATCATCTTTTATGCTTTTATCTTCTGATGGTAGTAAACTAACAGGATCTATGATTGCATCCTGATCATCTTCCTTTTCTTTTATAGAATGTTTTATTATTTCTATATTCACATTTTTTTGGTCTTGGGAATAACTCTCCGAATCTTTTGATTTTAATGTATTGTCATCTTTTTGATTTTCTTGATGATGAGTGTCTGCTTTTATTTGGATATCATCTTCTATTTCTGCCCCAAAATGCAGCCGGTTTCTCTCTACTTTACCCTCTTCATTTTCAGCCAAAAGATTTATTTTTGAACCTCTAGCCTTTTTAACATTTTTAGTTCTTTCATCTTCTTCGGTTTGAAACTCAAGTTTTGCTTTATCTTCCTTTTCTGAGCTATATTGATGAGGAATTTTTGCTGAATCGGTTTCAATAACTTGTGGAAGAATTTCTGATTTACTGTTTTCTTCATGAAACCTATCTTCAGTCTTTTCGTCAGTGAGTTGTTTTTTGCCAATATTTTGTTTTTCTATAATAATGCTTTGGAGGCCGGAATAATCTTTGTTTTTAAATTTTTCACTTTTTTCTCTTGTGACCTTCCTTTGTTCTTCCACATCATATTCATATTTTCCATCTTCTGGTTCGGATTCAGAAGTAACATACCGTTCAGATGGATCAATGCTGTTCAAGAACTGCTCAAATCCCCATGTATTAAAATCAATGTCCTCAAAAAAGAATAGATTATCAGGATCAAATGACGATGGAGTAATACTTGTGGATGTCACTTCTACTTCATCAGTAAAGTCATTCAGTAAGTTTTGCACTATTGCGGAAATCTTTTCTTTGCTTTTTTGTTTAACTTTAGTGCTTTCTTCTACTTTTAATTCCAATCCCACATCAGCATCCCCTGTTATTTCTTTTGATGGTCTGTCATTTTCAGTTATTTCTTCCATATCTTTTTGTGCAACTGCATCTGATAATTGTATTTGATCTGAATCGATAATTACTGTACTTTCTTTCGATTTGTAGTCCCTGATATAACTTTGTATATGATCATTTGTCTTGTCTTCTTGAAAGAAAAAAACTTTTCTTGCAATCAGACGATCAGAACTACCAATGAATTCATCACGAGTCTCACTTTCTGTCCAAATTCTAGTGATCAGTTTATCTTTTCTGAGATGAGAGTAAAATTTTAAAGTTTGGGGGAAATTCAATAGACCATCTAATGGATATTCATGTTCTTTCAGTGCATCATCTCGTCCCAAAGCAAATACATCAGTAATTCTCTTCTTTTCAAAATCAATTTTCCTGTATTCCAAACTATCTTTTCTATCCAAATAAAACGCATGAATATCTTCTTTCTCTTTCTTCTCTTTAGTTTTGTAATACGTTACATGATATATTAAACCATCTCTGGATGATTTTGGATTATATTTTGCAACCATTGCCATTTTATAATGAAATTCTTTTCCATTTTCAGGAAGTCTATTATGCAGATCGTCTTCAGTAATTTCTATATCTTTCACCCAAGATTCTGGCATTCTTATTGGCTTATCATATTCCTCATTTATTTGAAATTCTGGTAAAAATGGCTCCCATAATGATGGATCACCTAAATCAAATTTCACATTTTTGCAACTGAATTCAGGTACCTGATTATTGCACCAGAAATTTTCATTGTTCCACACAAACTCTATTCCCAAATAGTCTTGATCGTCAATAAACTTTTTCTCGCCCGTTGTCGGTTCGATGAAGAAACCGTCTAAACAGCCATTTTCGTAAGTTATTATCAAAACCCAAAAGTGTATCCTTTTCCCTAAATAAATGTCTTTTTCTTTAAATTCTTCCGGTGGAGATTTAGGTTCGGGCTCCTTTATTGGTTGAAACATACTCTTTCCTTCTAACCAAAATGATTTAATAAGATCAAAGTTCATTTCATATTTATTTTTCACGGCATGTTTATCTTCTGAAACTGGTTTTGATTCGGTGAAAAATCGCTTGTGGTATTCAGAATTGGTATAGAATCTAATTGGAGGCTTCGGTTCTTTCATCATCATTTTTTCGCAAATATTCTTCCTAGCATATCCTTGTATGACGTAAGCGTCATAGTCCGACGCTACCAAAAATGTACAGAGTACCGTACTCAATTCTAAAGAGTTTCCTTTTCTTCTTTTAAGAATTGATTCCACTGAGAAAAGCTGTTGAGGACAGGCTATCGGTGAAGGTAAAATTTCATAGTCAAAATAATCACTGATGAAGTTTGCACAGCAATTGTACTCTTTCATTTTAATTGGCATTTTTATTTTAAATGGGCAAAGAGTTGTACATATTATTTTATTTACCTTGCACTCATTTTCTAAATACAGGGGAGGCTTAATCTTGTCGGGATAGAAATATTTATACTGACGATGAAAGTTGTTTGCAAGTTCCAAAATTTCCTTTTCATGGCGCGTATTTTCCTTGTAGGAATTGGGAAACATCTCTCCTACCCAAATTTTATGCTAAAGTATTTAATTTCACAGTTTACCCTTTTAATATCATAATTTTTTCGATCTTCCGTTAAAAGAAACTAGAAACACTGATAAAATATCAACAATTTTTTTTTATTAATTAATGTTGCCAACACCTTTTTAATTACAAAAATTTTAATTTTCAAGTAAGATTATTTTTTAAATAACGCTTTAATTTCACTAGAATAAAAACCAGTGTAGAACATTGAGCCAAGAATTTTTGATGGAAAAATCTTTCACATGACATACTAAACTACATGATACTAAAACAAGAAAGAAAAATCATGCGTCAAGCATAGATTATGAAACACTTTCCAGTACATTCAGAATAATGTAACAAAATTGCACTGTTTAATAAGTTAAAATATTATGTCTAATTCAACCATATGGAAATGCATAACACATTTGAAAACCCAATTTCAGCTGTTCCCATCTACAATTGGAAAATTATCCGAATTCTTTGAGCAGCACTGTATATGATATATAGATTCGTTATCTATTAATTACATGCATGCCAAAATTTAGTTCAGTTAAGAAATACATATATATATATACTTTAGTTGAAAATTTCCCTTCAGAAATTTCCGCTAATAAGAAGAATGGTACATGAATTCTTTTGTGCAGCCCTTTATATGAGGTATAGAATTTATATACAATGAGTAGAATGAAAAAAAAAAACAGTTCACTTTAAAAGCGCATGCCGAAATTGAAAACGCACTTCCTTCAATTATAACTCAAAGACAGTACTGTAGCCGATTTCTTTTGTATGTCCCTGTGAATGAACGACAAATGCTATGAATACCCTATTCTATCGTAATCATCTTGTATTGAAATTCAGTGATTTATATCAGTTTCAATACACTTGAAATAGCGTAATTCATTAAAATACTCTGCAAATGATTTTTCTCCATGTACCATAATGTAATAGAATTCTTTTGGGTGCCCCTGTAAATGAACCATTAATCCCACATACTTCATATACAATACCAAACATGTCTAGGTGACCCTAAATAAGGTTTATTAATTGCATGAAAATCTGAGTATATTTACGGGAGTTAGAGCGTGGACAGATGGACAGACAAACCGAATGCATAATTTTTCAACTTTGTTGGAAAGTATTAAAAAGCAAGAGGCTAAAGTTAGATGGCTTGCAATGACGTATATTCATACACAGTGCATGAATATGCTGTCGGTACGGGCTGCCACCTCCCGGTCCTGGGCCCTTTCAGGCCTTTGTAGCCCCTGATCGCGATGACCCGAAGGCCACCCCTCACAGGAGCGCCGGTCTTGGCATGTGCGCTACCCAGCGGACAACACGCATGCCTATCTTCCAAAACAAAGGACGACCAGCCGATTGCGACAGCTCTCATCACCCAGCCCGGAAGAGCCAAATGGTCCCTTCTCTTGGTGCCCCACCCAATGCACCCAGGAATCGAACACCTATAAAGGAGTCGAGCCCACGAGCCGATGCCAAGGATTCCCGAGCGGAAGTTGCTTTATGGAGGTATCTCAAAATCAAATACCATAATTCGGGCAAATACATTTTTGAGAGATCCGATAGGAAGAGGTAGATGCCTCTAGCCGGAAGCCCGGAGAGACTAGGAAACCCTCTCCTGATGACACAGTCATCGCCTTGCTCATAGGATCATGAAGGTGACGCTAACGGAATCAGGAAAGACGAGGTAACTCTTTCTTTCTTTCTAACCGATGACCAGGCCCCTACCTGCCGGGTCGCCCAAGCTTAACGGGCTTAGTACCTGGCATCGGAGCGAAAGACCGATTAATCGACGCGAAGCGGCAATAAACCTGGCATCATTGCCTCGATCGTCGAGGTAACTCCTCTCCTGACGACACAGACATCGTCTTGCTAGGGGTTTTCGTCCGATCTCTCAGCTACGACAAGCGAAACCCCTCGCGGCTCGACGCAAGGAGACACGAGAGATCAGACTAGGGGCTGTTAGCGACCCTAGGAGGGCACGGAAAGTTCCTCCTATACGGGGTAGGATAGCCCCGCCTCACTAGGGGGTTGGAAAGTCCGGGACGCCCGCCGCCCACCCCCCCCGCCCGAAGACGGGGAAGCCGCGCGAGACCTTCAAAAGTCCAGCCTCTGCTACCTTACCTCACGGTCACCGAGGTACCTGGGCACGAGTGCCCATAACCCGTGCAATGGTGGCCGCTACCTGTTAGCGTTCGAAAGTCAATTTTTAGACACTGCTAGGTCCTCACCACTGGGCGCAGTAAATTCCATTAGCTGACAGACACGGAGAACCTGGGTCGTACCGGGAGCTTGTCTGAGATTAGAAGCGCCGCCGCATTAAACGGCGAGCCTCCGGCCTGGTTCCCTGGGAGGGGGGGGGGGCGTATCTCAATGGCGGATCTGCAGTCCGACCCCCTAACAGGGGAAACGGCGCGACGTAAGGTAACCAGTACCGCACTGGCCTCCCTCCGCGACCGCCCTCTGGTCGACTGGGTTTAGCCTTGATTACAGCACTAATTGCTTACTAAAACACTTATTACTTGCATAATAAATATTCTGTGAATTACAATGAAAAAGAGCTTTCTAAATAAAGAGACTGGATCGGAGAATTTCGAAAACTCTTTGCTGGTGAAAATGACGTCCTGTCATCAACATGAATGCATTTTTATTCATAAATTTTAAATTTATTTCGACTGTAAAAGAATGATGGGCGTGCCACTAACTTTTCCTTCCGTAATTTCACGGTAATTTCTAAGATGGCCAATTGTATGTTAGAGAAATTTGTATAAATTACCGCTTCCAAGAACAATAAAGTATTTAAGTATTGCGCTGCAGCGCAATACTTATTTATTTCCATTGTCACTTCTCAATGTTAATTTAACATAGAAAAGCCTATGGAGCTCATAACTTTTTAATTTTTTTCCCCACCTTTTTGTCCCTGATGCCACTCATTTTTTTATTTTTTACTAATTCTAATAATATTATAAATTTAAAGTGTGAAAATGTTTGCCTGACGTGAGGGTCAAAACGGATAATAAAATGTCTTTGTATATGGATGAATTAAAACCCAGAGAGTAACATTTTTATTTGCATTTTTCAAATATTTTTCTTAATAATTCCAAATTTCGCTTTTTTCATTGAGAATCAACGGACATTTTTCCAATAAAATTTAACTTTTTTTTTTCATTGTTGCCAATAATTTAAAAGCCGTAATAATAATTTGTCTATTTTTAGTTGGATGATTTTCACGTGAAAAAATACTGAAATAGTTTTTTTTTCTAAGAATTAAAAAGAAGTTAAATATGGCGTCATAGTAGAAATAAAAATGACATTTTCAAACAGATTTTTTACGTTCAGATTGGAAGTTTTTGCCCCAAGTACAGCAACTTGCATTACTGCACTGGCGAAACATTTTGAATTATACATAGGTAAATTGCATCACAAATTGTGATACGATACCGCATGAATCAAAGCCTGATGATAATACCCCCCATTAATTTTGAAATGTGTTCGTCTGAATGCAGTAGTTATGAAAAAAATTGACATATTAGACAAAAACTTAATTTGATGAACAAATTAAAAAAACAAAATTTATTTCCTACATTGTTTAAGCCCGAGAAGGGACAGATATTAAGATATTTCATTCAATCCGTTCTACATTTAATGTTAAATTTTTGTAACAAATAAGTTAAACCAATTGAACATTAAAAAATAAAAATAAAATTCATACAACATGGTACTTTAAACACCGTAAAAACTTAGATTCCGTTCAAATGAAATCGAAATAAATCTTAGACTTTTTAAAAGTTTTGTATTTTGCATGTATCTTATTATTTTATGTACAATCATCATAAAAATAATGCAAAATCTGCAATACAAATATTTACAACTGAAAAACGGAAAACGTCTAAGATTTATTTCCATTTCATTTGAACGGAATCTAAGTTTTTAGGGTATTTAAAGTACCATGTTGCATGAATTTTATTTTTACTTTTTAATGTTCAATTGGTTTAACTTATTTGTCACAAAAATTTAACATTAAATGTAGAACGAATTGAATGAAACATCTCAATATCTGTCCCTTCTCGGGCTTAAACAATGTAGGAAATATTTTTTTTTTTTTTTTTTTTTTTTTAATTTGTTCATCAAATTAGGTTTTTGTCTAATTCTTTTTTCTTTAATACTCATATATATTATTTATGATGTCAACATCCCTTTTTCTATGCACATTCAAACGCACAACGATGAATGAGCTATCGTTTGAAATTTATTTTTAAACAACTTTTCACATAATGCACTCGCATTTCGTTAAAACACGTTGATTTTTTTTTTTAATTGCAGGTAATGAAAAATTAAATAGTGATTAAAAATTAAATTGTGTATTTTATTCTATTCTTTTATTAGTTTTCTCTTAGTTTAATTTTCGAGGATGGGTAATTCTAGTACCTCAATATGAAGGTCTGGTGTAATTAAGGGGACTTCATCCGTTATTTTTTTAAAATTATTATTTAAAAATTTTGTAATACGCCTTTGACACGTTATTAAAAGATTTTATGGTGTAAAGCTATTTTATAATGAAAATAGGCAATTCAATTGGCACAATTTGAATAGACGGACAGACAGAGGAGTGAGACTAATAACGAAACCCTAAAAACGACTTCTGTTTCAGTTCTTCGCAAATATTTCAAAATACGTAATAGAAGGCAAGAACCAAATGCTGGTATTTTTTGGACTTTTGCTTAATGACCGTCCATCGACGGAATAAAGAAAGGCATATTCTTAAATTTCGTACTTTTATGTCTTAAATGCAGCCAGTACTTACGATGCGTACTATCAGTGCCAGAAAAATATACCGTGCCAACAATGGTGCCCATAATACTAATTACAATAACCCTTAAAATAAAAAAAATAGAAAAGTTTCTTTTAATTAAATCCATCGGACAACAAAATGTAGTCAAATTAAAATTTCGTAATTTCTCAAAAAATAGATTTTTTGAATAAAAGAAATAAATGATAAAATATTTTGCAGTAACTTTTGGCCTTAAAATACGAAAAAAATTATAAAAATTCTGTAAAATTGAATTTATCAGATAATGAAATCTATTTCGAGGGACAGTCACCGCCAAGCTGCGACAACGAGCATTAAACCGGAAACCATTTGATTAGCAGGCAGATGCTCTACCATGGAGCTATGGAGTTTGCTCGAAAAAAACTGAAATTACGGTTCTGTTTCAAAATCTAAATCGCAATAATGGCCGGGTGTCATTAAATTAATTTAATTTAAATTATAAGATTTTTTTCAAAATTTTATGATTTGTCGTGTGATTGGAGGTATTCAGCTATAAATATGCAAAATTTCAAGTGTTCCAACTTATACAGTCTTTGTGAACGAACTCTGTGACGGACAGACAGAGGAGTGAGACTAATAACGAAACCCTAAAAACGACTTCTGTTTCAGTTCTTCGCAAATATTTCAAAATACGTAATAGAAGGCAAGAACCAAATGCTGGTATTTTTTGGACTTTTGCTTAATGACCGTCCATCGACGGAATAAAGAAAGGCATATTCTTAAATTTCGTACTTTTATGTCTTAAATGCAGCCATAAGTCCGGAAAAATATCCTTATATCTTATTAACACCTTGGAAAAAAAAATAATAACTGGGCCGTTTCCGCGAGTTTTTCTCTCTTTCGGCGACGCTCCCCTAGGTAAACATTGTAACTAAAATATATACGGCTATGGTGCTTAATATGAAAGAGTGGTCAAAGGAGGGTCGACAAAAGTTAGAAAAGTGCACTCCGGGTGAAAAGAGTAGAGGTTAGAAAAATTGCTAAAAATACAGAAGTTAGAGCCCGGAGGGGTAAATAATATGAGACTTTTTGAAAATTTTATGCTTTTTCGTGTGATCGCAAGTGTTCAGCTATAAGTGTGCAAAATTTCACATTTCCAACTTAATTAGGGGCTGAGTTAGGGAAATTGCTTAAAATACACAAGTTAGAGCCCTGAAGGGTAAATATAAGACTTTTTCAAAATTTTATAATTAGTCGTTTGATGTGAGGTGGTCAGCTATAAGTATACAAAATTTCAAGTCTCAACTAAATTAGGGGCTGAGGAAAAAAAAGCTTAAAATACACAAGTTAGAGCCCAGAGGGGTAAATATAAGACTTTCTCAAAATTTTATGATTTGTCGTTTGATGTGAGCTGTTCAGCTATAAGAATCCAAAATTTCAAGTCTCCAACATGTATAGTTTCTGAGAACGGGCTCTGTGATAGACAGACAGACAGAGGAGTGAGACGAATAGGGTTTCGTCAGATGAACGAAACCCTAAAAACGAGAAAATGTCATCTTAAGAGTGCTTTTAACATTAAATATCAAAATTTTTTCACGATTTTTCGTTTAAAAATCTATAAATTCAAAGAAAATCGGGTTAAAGATATAAAATCATACAAATTTGAGGGTTATTTAATTAAGGTTATTATCACATGAGTCCGGGCAACGCCGGGCAGGTCAGCTACTATTTAGATAAAATGCAGATTTTCAATATCGAAATTTGTTTCGAGGCTACCTCTAGTGACGTTAATTGGCATGGATATTTAGATGTGTTAAAATATTCAATGAAAATGTAGTTTAACCATTTGACGGGCATTCCCATGTTAGACGCGGGTTCATTATTCTTAGTGAGCCCAATGGAATCATCTGGATAAGAGCTCAGAACACACCGGCGCTATTACAAAAAATGGCCATATTTTTTTTTTTTTTTTTTTTTTTTTTTTTTTTTATCAAAACAAATTATGGCCATTCTTTTCCCATTCTGGCCAGAAAATCAGAGCTCTAACTTTTTACGGCTGCTCTTTCATCTTCACCTAACACTTTATTTATAATGTCTGTTTCATAATAATAGAAGCCATCAGTCCATCAGAAGAAAATGATCCATTCCAAAGGTGTAAGTTCGATTGAAAAAGAACTATTTAATATTTTGAGCAGAAAGAAGAGGCTACACCTGCAATTTTCATGACACTAATAGAATCATATAGCTGCCAATTTGTATGGTTTTGTTTCCTCTAAAATTGAATACAAAAGTTTGCCATATTTAATCGTTGACAATTGTTAGATTTCGGCGATTGAATTAGGCAAAATTTACTGGTAAGTTTTATAGGTAACAAAAAAATCTTAGAAATTGGTAGTTGAGCAGTAGCGTAATACTGAAGCAAAATTGACATTCAACAAACAACTATCAAGCGGGCTTTTTCAAATAAACAATTTCATTCCCCGTTTTCCTTAAAAGTAACGGAAATGTACATCAAAGAAATGTTACTAGTACCATAAAAAATGAATGAATTAAATGAAAATTTATATTTCATCTCCTTAGTGGTGACGATTCGTGTAAATCCGGTTTATCCGAGTTTTTCGCTTATCCGAGGTGAGCTTGGTCCATATTAACTCGGATATTCGGGACTTTACTGTATAGCAAATTTATATTTAACCGTAGAAAAACCAATTAAAAAAAATACATTCAAAATTTTAAATAATTAGAAAAAAACGTCACAGAGAGCATAGTAATCTGCATGTATGAAACTGTAATAATATTTTTTAATAATTCCACGAACCGGAACAATATTTTCCGTACTTTCACGAGCCGGAACAATATGTGTCACAATTTCACGAACCGAAAAATCGTTCCGGTTTGCTCCGGTACATTTCGAGTCCTGATTAAAATATCACAAAAAAAAAAAAAAAAAAATCAATTTTTTTTTTCTATATCATAATCGGAATTGCTAACAAATAATTTCGAATGTGAATGTTTATCGCAAAGCAGCCTTCATAATATGCAAATTTTCAACAATACCAAGGTCGGGAGATCGGATGAATGCATACGTATTACGTAATTACACAAATCGCGTCGCTGGGCACAGTTAAAACTTTAGTGTTAACAAACAAGAGTTTTATAATAGTAAATTTATTTTCAAGAGCAGTCCTCATATTTTCGAAATTTCGTATCACACATCGCTTGTTTACACTTTTATCACTTTGATGATTGCTTAAGTGGTGAATAAAATATGAAGAGATGGACTGGCGCAATAACTGATGCAATATATATAACTCAGAGGCATTTCTTGAACATTAGGAATACACCATGTCTTTCAAATTAGATATACACGCACATATTCTTCCACCAGAATGGCCAGATTTGAAAAAGGTATTTGTATTTTAATTATTTATTTATTATATTTTATTTTCCTTTTGGTTTAATTTTCATGGTTTTTTAATTATAATATTTCATTTTGAAAGTATTGTGTATTTTATTATATTCTTTTATTAGTTTTCTCTTAGTTTAATTTTCGAGGATGGGTAATTCTAGTACCTCAATACGAAGGTCTGGTGTAATTAAGGGGACTTCATCCGTTATTTTTTTTTAATTATTATTTAAAAATTTTGTAATACGCCTTTGACACGTTATTAAAAGATTTTATGGTGTAAAGCTATTTTATAATGAAAATAGGCAATTCAATTGGCACAATTTGAAAAAATTACTTTTTTAAAATAAAACCAATTACAAAACCTTTATAGATGTTAATATTTTGTAATTTATTATACATTGTACTTAGAGGTGTTGTCTATAACAAATTTAACAATGAGGTTTCCAAAAAGTTCCTTAGATCGAGAGAAATGGCATGAAATGTCAAGATATATGTAAAAACACATTGAAAATAAATATATTTTACTTAAAATTTTCTTTTATAAAAAGTAATTTTTTTATATTTTTACAAATTCTATTTTAAATTTTTGAAAACGTATCCTAAGGAACTTCTTTAAAAAATCAAGACAAATGAGAGTTTTTTTTATTTAAGTTTTGTCATTTTGATTGTAATGATGCATTGAAAAAACAGAAATTGAAAGAAATGATCACCCACCTCCTTTTTAAATTTTAGCTTTAATTCATTGACGGAACATGGATACACCAAAAAAACATTTTTCGTTTATTTTTAATTATTGCATCTTTATGAAACTTCATCAGACTATACTAAGGGATGTCTAAATTCATTTTAGAGATAAAATTGGAAAAACGATATTTTCGTCATTTTTCCTCGAATGAAAGGTGTCAAAATAAATAAATAATTAATTAATTAACTGCATTAAAAAAAATACTGGGACATATATTTCTAATATCTCAATTTGTAGGCCTTGTGCATTTAGATTTGATTTTTATTACTTTCCCCATTAATTTTAATTTACAGGAATTGATAGCTCTAATATCTCTATTTGTAGATCTTATGTATTTGATTTAAATTTTTATTCGGTTTTCCTTTTTATTTAAATTTATAGGGATGGGTTAATCTAACATCTCCATTTAATGGTCTTCCGCACTTGATTTTAATTATTATCCGATTATCCATTTTAGGTGCGTTCGTAATTATATAAAGACGTAACACCTATAGTCGTCGTCTGATCCGTCCGTCTGTTAACATATAACAGCGCAAAAACTACCCAACCTAATGGTTTTTAATTTAATATACATAATAATCGTTTCATAATTTTGTCGAGTTATTTCAAATTTTATGAAAATCGAATCTAAACTTAAAAAGATATTAATAAAAGTTTTCTTCATTCTATTAAATCTTACCATACGTAATTCATTCAATGATATTCCATGATAGGTACTGTTTCTAGGTTTCCATGGTGATTACTTCCTATTTAAGATGGAGTCCTATTATTTCCGTGTTACTGAATTTAATTTATATAATCGTAATAAATTTTGTATTCATATTACATATTTGCATAAGAGTGCAACAGCTATTGCATCAACGTCTGAATATTTATAAAACTAGTTATAGCATGAACGCACCTCATTTGTCAGGTTTGACGTACAATTTCTGACTTGTTTTAATTTTTAGTGACAATTAATTCTAATATCTCAATTTAAAAGTATCGTGCATTTTATTTTATTTTTATTTGTTTTAAATTACTTTAATTTTTAGGGTCAATTCATTCTAATGTCTTAACTTGAAGGTCTCGTGTATTTAATTTAATTTTTGTTTGTTTTAATTTACAGGGATAGATAATTCTAATATCTGAATTGTATCTTGTGTATTTAATTTTGATTTTCGTTCGTTTTCACATTATTTCAATTTACAGCGATAGATAATTCAACTATCTCAGTTTAAAGATATTGTGTATTTAATTTTACTATTTATTCCTGATCTCATTTATTTTAATTTACAGAGTTGCGTAATTTAGGATTTTAATTCTAAGCTAATGCTTAGTTGATATTATTATTGTTTTTTAATATTATTTTTTCATTGTATTTATTTGTTGCAATTTGCAATATAGTTGATTTTAATAATTCCATTAGAAAGTTTTGTATATTTAATTTTAATTACTTTTTCTGATTATTTGAATTTACTGAGATAAGTGGATATAATTTTCTAAGTGCACTGTGTTTTTTTTACTTATCATGGATAACATGGATTTTTTTATTTTAATTGCACGATTTTTAAGGAGATTTCGAAAAAAATATAAGAAAACTGCCTTATTAGCAGATTTTGTTTGCGAAAAGTACCGAAATTTCATCCCCCTCCCCCAACACACACACATTCAAGGAATACCATTTTTAGGTGCCTTTGTAATTATATAAATACGTAGCACCTATAGTCCTCATCTGGTCCGTCCGTCTGTCTGTCCATCTGCCCGCATATAACATCGCAAAATCTACCCAACTGAATGGTTTGAAATTTAGTATATATAATCGTTGCAGAATTTTGTCGAGTGAATTCAAATGTTATGAAAATCAAATGAAAATTTAAAAAGATATTAATAACAGCTTTTTCCATTCCATTAAATCCCATGATACGTAATCAATTCAATGATATACCATAATAGGTAATGATTCTAGGTTGTCATGGTGATTGCTTTCTGTTTAAGATGGAGTCATATTATTTCTGTATTACTGAATTTAATATATATATATTTGTGTTCATGCGTTTTTGCATAAGAATTCAATAGCTATTACACCAAGATCTGAATATTTATAAAACTAGTTATAGTACGAATGCACCTCATTTGCCACATTTGACGTACTATTTCCGATTTACTGTTTATTATAGTGGGGAAATTTCTTGCTTCAAAGTATTGGTTCTTTAAATCTCTCATACAAGAAGTCACGAATAACAGCTAATCTCAAATAACCAGTATGCTGTGGCCATCACAAAACATTTTTTATGCTATTCTAATATATTATATAACGGTATCAATGTTTACGAATATAAAGTAAGTGTATTTTTTTCAAATTTAACACAGTGTTGCAGTGATCAGTAAATTAAAACAAGAACCGTACAACAGCGCCCCCTGCCGGGTTTTAAAATTTGATCAACATATACATTTTTAATCATTAAACTCAAATATAAAATATGGTGTATTTCTACTCAATAGAAAATATGATACAGCTAAAATGTTCATCGTAAAATATTTAGGGTAGATATTCCGCCAAAAGCACAGCCAAAAGTTGTCGTCAAAAATGGGCGATTCTGGCAACAATGTAGTTAAAAATGAATGAGAGTTACAAGGATTGAGCAATAATAAAGCAAACCCAAGCTCTCTAAATTGCAGCAATTGATTATGAAGCCGATTAGTAATCTTTCTCCAATCATAGAATAGTAGTACTCTCTATTGAGTGATCATTCTCAAATTTGAATTAGCATCTTTTTATGCCAAATTCTAACAGCATATGCAGTTTGATGCAGAATATGAAGTTTGATGAAATTCCGTGCATTAGTTATTGAGATACGGCTTTCACGGAAATCGGGAAAAATGCAGCATAGCAGCCACCACCTGCTTTGCGACATACACCGCAACCTTATCAACACTAATTTATATCAGAGTCTAACTGAATCTAGAATTCGTGAGATAGAGAGGCTGCAAAACTTGTGTCACATACAGCCTAACAGACAGACAGATTGACAAACATTTTCCAAATATAGTCAAATCATGTTCAGGACATCCTAAAACGCGTAAATTCATCAAAAAACAAAAGTCGAAAAATTTCTTCTTAGATTACGGTGTCCGAAAGTTAAGCTACAAATAGAAAATGCTGCTTTCCGAACACACGAGGGCTCAAATTATATTAACGGCAGATGTAGCAAATAGGCATTACTCTAACATTAGCTAGCTCATGTGACGTTTTCTTGGCATAACAAAATGTCACAAGTGTCACAGTCGCTAAAGTGAACTGAAATGTTATATCTTTCATTCCTTTCATTATTACTCTCAAGTAACTGTCATTTGGTCAATCCACTGATTCATCGTGACTGCTACTTTGTGACGAGTTAGCAAGTGATTTTATAATTAAGTCACCTTGTGGGTATCGCGTGACAGTCATTCAAAGACTCCATTTTAAAGTCACCATGATAGTTATTTTGTGACGGAGTCCCCAAGACACAGCAAAATAAAATAATCTGAAGACTTGTCACAAACAAGTACCCATGGTAATTTCACGTTAGTTTCCCAGCCACTTGAGCGTCAGCATATAACTTCATCGTGAAATTATTTGGTGATTCATCAACATTTAACGCTCATAATGACTCTGTAAATGGCGGTCATACGAGAATCACAATGTGACTTCATTGTAGCACTTCCCTAGTAACTTGTCAAAAACCAAGAGTCACATAATTTCTCATCGAGGTCATCAAATAACGATCACTGAAGAATAATAATGAGACAAAAGATATATACTATTTGGTTTCACCGTAATGACTGTTACTCTTGCAACCATTTATGACGGGGAGGGAACATAACATTGCCTGGTTGTGCTGTAGGGATAGTACCTTGCTTGCTACACTTCATGTTTATATCATTTTCTTTTCACTACTCGCGTGCTCTAAAATTACCATTTCGAGTTTGTTGCTAAACTTTTGGGACACCAATTTATACAAAAAAAATTTTTTTTAATTAAAACATTGTGAACTTTTGCATTAATCAAAACGATTTATTAAATTTCAAATCAGGATTATGGGAGATTTTTAATAAGCCATTATTACTTTATTTGTTGAAAACAGCATTGTTATAGCTGATGTATTGCTTCAATTGATTGTGTACCCCGATTAGAAATCTTTCCTCAGGCGAAGAATAGAAGAAGCAAGAAGACCTGTTGCGTGATCAAAGTCAAAATTGAATCAGCATCTACTTATGTTAAGGTCTAACAAAAGACAACATTAAAGACTAACATTAAGTTTGATGGAATTGCGCGCATTAATTCTTGTATATAGCTATAGCTATCGCGGAAATCGAATAATTGAAAGCTGTTGTATATAAACATATAAATATATGTATGTAAAAGATATACAAGATCTGTGTATGCAAAAATATAAATAAGAAGATCTTTACGTAAATATAGTAATAACGTATTAAAGTGTGGAATATGAGGTTCATCATGCAGATAAAGTTAAATATATCTTACCAGTCCTGGCCTATACACAAAATCTGCAAATATGGCAGTTTTTTTCTTTTTTAATCTTGTTTCCATTTGAAATTATTAAAGGTTTTTATTATGTCATTAAAGCAGTATGGTTATGGAGGTTGGCTGAAAATGAAAAAACTGGACAAGAAAACGGCGCATCTCATCAAAGATGATGGTTCATTCTTCAGAGCCATTGAAAGTAACTGCTGGTGCCCTGACGACAGAATAGTTGAAATGGATGAAACAGGTTTGTAAAATCTTTTACTAATCATTTTTTTAGACATAAATTAAAGCTGCATGGAAAGAATTTAAAGTTCTTATAGATGTCAATGAAATTAATTATAAGAGAAGAAGACAAAACATGCTAAATGTAATAAAGGGAAAATGTCGAATCAAGCGATTCTGTAAAACTTTGAAAATCCAGAAGAGGTGAGGATGGGGGAATCGGAAACTATGACTATACTTTAATAGCACAGCTAGTCGCTGTGACGTCACTGCGTCGTCACAGTCGTTGCAAATGGTTTACAGTCACAATTGTGACTAAACGCTAACATCTTTTTTGTTACATTATGGTACCTTTCATCAGTTTATACAAGTTTTAGGGGACCATCACTTCGTGACTCCACTGCGCAATCAACGCGACCGATTTTTGAATCATTTGCACTTTGTCACAAAATGGGATATATACGACTTCACAATGACGTGTGTCTTCCACATTACGTAACGATAATACGGGCAGTAAAAGTTGCATTCGAGTCACAATGTTTTAATTTTTTTGTCAGTTTCGAATAGTGATGGGCGATTCTGGAAAATTTGGGAATCGATAAAAATCGACGTCGTATAAAACTGCATGGTTCACAATAAAAATTGATTCCCAAATTCTAGTATCGATACTAGAATCGATATTTCAATATTCGCAGATTCACATTCATACAGATAAGCTCAAAATTAGTAATTCCAAAACTTAGCGAATCAGTTGTAAATTTGATCATGAATCGCGATAAAGGGATGGATATACTTCTGACGCTAATTTCATAACAATGTATATTGTTTTTTATTCTATCGATTTTACTATTTTAGGAACAATTTGCCAAGCGAAATACAGAGCCATCGTTTTGAAAGAGCATACAAAATTGATAAATAAATAAATAACTTTAAATTTCTAGTGAGAAATGTGGAAAATGCGTCATGTGAGCGAATGATATTTTTTTTCTGAATAAAGGATTTTTATTTCTTCGTGCTACTTTAAAATACTCACTCGCGTACAAAGGGATTATTAAATTTTTAAAAAAGTGTAGCGTTTTTTGAATTAAGCTTGAAAAGTAATCTGAATTTTTATCTGAAACTGTATTATTCTAACTCTATCAGAAATTAAAACAGTTTTCTAGTTTAAAACAGACTCTATAAGTAAATTAATTTTTATCTCGGTTAGTTGTATACATAATTAAAAAGAATTTTAAAATTTATTTACTTATCTTCAGGATTTGGATTTTTAAATCGTGTGTACTAACTTTAAAAATTTAAAAAAAATCTAAATGGTTTATTCTTCTAGAAACATACATTTTCAGCTTCATTTCCATAGAGACGGGAGTCGTTTGTTTCCATGGGCATAGACATCCGAAGAGAAGATTAATCCTTCACTTCCCAATATACACTCCACGGGCACTTCTTTTTTACACCGTAAATTCTTGAAAAAATCGCCAGAAGCAAGTTCAGGCTCAATTCATTGGTTTAGTGAAAGTGAACTAATGAAGTTGTTTATAGTCAACACTTGCTGTTATAGGCAGACTAATTTTTATAATTTTCGTAACAACCTCGTGTTCTTTTTGACTCACGAAATTTTGACGCTGCCTAAGTTTGTTTTTACTATGACTTGTAAAAAGTGAATACTGGTGCTTTTTTCAAGGCAAGTAAGTATAATAATTTTAGATGTCTTTTGCATGAAAATTTTCTAGGAATCATTGCTAGTTCCCATTGCATATTGCAGTGCACGATACGTAACGGCTAAATAAAACAAACATTAAAACTGCATGTATTTGTCTTATTTATAAGGCTAAATAACAAAAAAGAATTGAAAAAAGGAAAATTGTCTTCCGGTTGTCCTACTTGAAAACTGAAAGGTTAAGGCAAAAAAAAAATAAATAAATAAATAATGTACGTCAATAATACATAAAAGAAAATGCTTATAAACTGCTTGGAACTGAATGTCAGCATTCGTCAAGAACAGGGAAAAATACTTTTGCAACAAAAAATACAGAAAGATTTTGCCTGTTCACGCACATGACAGTATGTCCATGGAAACGTACGTTTCTGAGAGAATGATCCCAATTATTTTTCTTTCTTTCTTTTTTTTTTTTAATAACCCATGTTTGTATTAAAAACCTACAAAAAATTACTTAAACCATTAGAAAAAATGAAATATCATCCGTTGTTGTAGAAATTTTATAAAATCGCAGGATATATAATATGCTCTCGTCAGCTCCAACTTTAAATTGTTCGCGATTTTATACAATTTTTTTCATTATTATTTGTGTCTTTTATTATTATTTGTGTCTTTGTCATTATTATTTGTGTTTTTGTGTGTCATTATTATTTGTGTCTTTGTGTGTCATTATTATTTATGTCATATAAGCATTATCCGCATCATAAAGCTTTTGTATTATCTTATTGTACGTCACTCACTTTCCTTACTTTACTTTTGTTAAGTTTCAACGAGTGGCAATTACTTTAAACATGCCTAGCACACTTTATTATTTAGCATGCATTATTAAAATTTTCTGTTTTACTTTTTAAAAAGATACACAGTTGAGAATAATCTACTTATAAAATAATTAAATCGTGAAACATTTGTACAGAAGCATGGAATTTGATGAAGAGCGTGTGTAACAACGATTTGGAGATCTGTATCGGCCGAAATTTTCAAGTCAGATCCGGCTCGTGAAAAAAATCAACTACATCAGGCTTAATATTTCTGGAAAAATGATTAATTATTTTTCATTTTTTTTATATAATACATGTTTGTATTAAAAGCTTACAGAAAAAAACGAAATATCACCCGTTGTTGTTAGAAATTTTATAAAAGCGCAGGATATTATAATACGCTCTAGTTAGCTCCAACTTTAAATTGTTCACGATTTTATTCAAATTTTTTTTATTATTATTTGTGTCTTAGTCATCATATAAGCATTATTCGCATCATAAAGCTTTTGTATTATCTTATTGCACATCACTCACTTTCCTTACTTTACTTTTGTTAAGTTTCAACGAGTGGCAATTACTTTAAACATGCCTAGCACACTTTATTATTTAGCATGCATTATTAAAATTTTCTGTTTTACTTTTTAAAAAGATACACAGTTGAGAATAATCTACTTATAAAATAATTAAATCATGAAACATTTGTACAGAAGCATGGAATTTGATGAAGAGCGTGTGTAACAACGATTTGGAGATCTGTATCGGCCGAAATTTTCAAGTCAGATCCGGCTCGTGAAAAAAATCAACTAAACCCGGCCTGATCCGACTCAACTCAAGCCCGTTTCTACAAAAATACTAGTATTTATTAACCTAAAATTAAGATTTTTTTAGAGAATACTACATGAATGAATATCACAAAATGTGAAATTTTGAAAACAAAAATTTTGAAAATGTAAATTTTTTCAAAGCTTCTGATTTTTTTTTTTTAAATGTTGGTTGAACAGCTGAATAAAGGAATTTATATATGAAATTGTTAAATTTTGAAGAGGTTAAGTTCATTTTTATGTAATTATAATTATGTGTCATTTTCTTGGCATATGCATGCCAGGATAATGACAATTTCATTCTAAAACATTTTTCACATTCTTGTTTTTTTTTTTTTTTTTTTAGATCTAACATTTAAATTTTGTTTAAAGGAACATGTTTCCTCTATAGTACCTCAAATTCAGTGTAATGTTCAGTTTTATTCGCAATTTATAGAAGCCAGGAAAATAACATAATAAAAGTCTACTCAATTTTTCCAAAGCCTTTAAACACATTATTTTCAAAGAAATATATAAAAGATCTTGCTGGTAGCAATGATTTTACTACTTCTGACTTGAACTATGTCAAGAACAAAAAGAATTACTCTGCAGCGCCCTCTTAATATCTCATAAAGAACTAAAATGAACAGGCCAGGACAATGACATTCATTTTCAGTGATAATCCTATTTTAATTATGGAAAATTATTTGAAAAATACAGAACATGTTATCTTCCACATATATGTGTTATATAAGGTATAATTATTAATTAGAAATTAAAAAAACTAGAAAAAGATATTTGTACATGATAGCAAAAAGCCTTTTACTTTGCAAACATCACCGTGTGACATGCAGGAAAATGACAATCTGAACTTTTAAGTCTTTTAATTGCTTTATTTTTGTGATATTATGAATACAATATTTCTTGAAAATACTTCTAAGAATATTTTTTATTAGAATATAATAAAGAAAATTGCATTATATAACATTAAATAGAAATTTTATTGTGCGGACTGCAATTTCGGCATTTTGTGATATTGACCCACATACATATTTATATGGAAAATTTTCAGCATACTTTAGATTATGTGCCCGCAAGCCATGGGATATACAGAAGCAACATTAATGATCACTTAAACCAAAGGATGGTGAACCTTTTTACGTATGCGTGTGCCGAAAATCCCAGAATTATTATTTACCAACACACCAACGTGCCAGAGTATTCTAAGAAAATATCTTAATGAATATAATTAAATTTTAAAGACGTTTTAGTATATTTTTCCCTTATTATAAATTCTTTTTGAATTTAATTTCGGAATTCGATTTAAATTGTCATTTTTAGCTATATAACTGTAGAAGCGAGTACTACTTTATTACTAAAACTATATTTTAAAATAAACATTTATTTTGTTTTATTAACTGATATTTATTATGTTATATTAATAACATAGTCATGCCGCATGAAAAGCCTGTATTAATAATTTAAATCATATTTTTTCCTTTGTTGTATGCGTCTGACATCACATCAGGTTTATATTTTGTTTCTTTTTAGATATATGACTGTAGAAGCGAGTGCACTAGTAATTTTATTGCTAAAATTATCTTTTAAAAATTCTTTTTCAATTTTATAGAGAAACAAAATGATTTGACAAATTTACATGTTGAATGGTTTGATAAGAAAATGATACCACAGAGTGTTTACACTAAAATTTAAAAAAATTAAGCATCATAAACAAAATTGTAGTACTTCTAACAAGAAGAAAGTTGAATTTGCTCATAAACTGATTGTTATCTATATAAGTTTTCTTGTACTAGAAATACTTTCTTAGGTGCCATGTTGGTTCACTTCTGACTTAGACTATTACATGCGAATACACAGTCATTAAAATATTCTTGTAGTTTAGAATAAAACAGAAAGACGGTTAAAAAAATCCCAGAAATTTGAAGCTGTGCAATAAATGAAAATAGACTTTAAAATCTATTTCTCTGTAATTTATTAAACCAAATCGAATTTCCAAAAATTCTGTTAGCAAATACACAATATCACTATTATTTTTATAAAATAAAATAAAATTAAATTAAAATTTCCGACATGACAGAAAAGAATTGATTCCAGGACCGGACCGCCCCTGTTGTCAACAAAACTTTAGAAAAGGATATTTACTTTTCTCTCTCTCTCTCTCTTTTTTTTTTTCTTTTGCCCGTGTACGACAAAGCAGAAAAGATTGCAATACTGGATGTTTTTGTTCGTTTAAATAACTATAATAGTTTCCAATTATGTTTATCATTTATCTGATTGTGATAAACAATCTAGAATTTTACGCAACTATTTATCTTGTAAACTTGGAAGATTACAAAGTCACTGATAAATTAAATTCTTTTTTTAACCTTTTCTACGTCACGGTACACTTGAATATTAAATTTCCACGGCGTTATTAATGATGAAAATCATAACTGAGGCATTCTCACATATTTTTTACTTTTAAGTCCCTGAATAATAATTTTTATTTTAGTACATAGTCTTGGTTTTTTTTCTTATACTGGAAAACATCTCATTGCATGACTGTGTAACAATATTAACGCGATAAATAAGTTTTGGACGATGTTGGGGGTCTAAATATATCACGAAATTCCTATACCGTCCCGTGTCCCTGATGCTGATTTTTAAGTTTGGAGCTGTCTGTATAAAATTGTTTCAATAAAACTAATTTGATGTAATTTTCCCCCGAAACTGGGACTATTGTTTTATATAAATATGTAGCGAAAAATTAACCTGCACACATTTTTACGGTTGTTATTATTTTTTTTTAACTCTGTCCCTGGATTTTAGATTCCTTACCGTCCCTCTTGCTAAAATTATACAGAAAATCACTCCAGATGCAGCCACAGAATTTTTTTCAACTTTGTCTCATGCGGTATGCTAGAGAAGGAATGGCTAAAATTCTTTGACAGGAAATTTACTGCAGAATTTAAATCAACATTTAAATATCAATTTCAAGCATCGGGGCTTTATTGATAGTCTTACCGTCCCCAAAGTTTATTCCTGCACTTTTCGAGGTAAATTATTATTATTTTTTTTAATTTAATCCAATGTAAATAACCTTTTCTAGAAATCAATGAGCAGTGTGGCTATCACTTAGTCTTAACATGATTTTCCTAGTTGGTAATTTCCCTTACCGTCCCATCTTTACCATCCTTTTTTCCCCCCTTACCGTCCCTTTTTTCCCTTAACCGCCCCCCTTTTTCCCCTTACCGTCCCTTTTTTCCCTTAACCGTCCCCTTTTTTCCCTTACCGTCCCTTCTTTAACAGCCCTTTAAGACAATGTTATACCAAAATTTTGTACTAAAAATACTACATTGTTATTATTTCTTATTTGAATGTTCTGTGGGTACTATGCAAATTCATTATAAGTAAAAATTTGGAAGAAAATAAAAAGTAGAGAGGTGAAACGGTAAGGAAAATTAAACTCGCAAGTTTAACTTAAACCTCAATTAAATAAAATAAAAAAATCGTCGCTGCTTACCATTTTTTCTTTATTTTTAATCATTCAGGCATTCGTCTATAAGTTTAAAATATTATTTTACTAAGTTTAATTTCACCAGATTTTTATTCAACAATGTTAAAATTTTGTGAGAATGCCTCAACTGTATATGAAGGTTGTCCCAGAAAGCTCGAAAGATACTTTATTTTTTTATCGATTTGAGATAATTAAATGTAATGAATTTGTAAAGGGTTCAAAATAAGATTACGTTAATGAAATAACCTTGCTATTAATTTTCAAAAAATTACAATTTTTAAATTTGTATTCGTCAAAATTAGTCATGTAGAAATTTTTCCTTTTTTACTATCAGAAGATCATTACAAACAAAAAAGAAAAATCATGCACCTGGCATTGATTATGAAACACTTTCCAACACATTCAAAATACTGTAACAAAACTTCAGAGTTTAATAAAGTGAAAGGTGATGTCTAACTATTTAAGTAAACAATTTGAAAATGCATGATGTATTTGAAAACCCAATTTCAGCAATTACCCTCACAGGCTCAATTACTTTTTGGATAATTGTTTAGCGAGATTGCTTTGTACATTACTAGGAGACTGATCATACTTGTTCTCTGTGTTTAGGAAGTTAATAAAATTGGTTTTCATTTTAGGAGTAAATGTTCAGCTTCTATCAACCGTTCCTGTCATGTTCAGTTATTGGGTAAGTTTATAGAAAATATCATTTAAATTTTAACCATTATTAAAGAAGTAGCTTTTTATTTCTAGTGGAGAAATCTATTTGTTATTTGCCGTATCTTTCTTTATTTTAAATATATATATACTAATGCTGCTGCTACTGCTGTAATGACTTTATCGTGTTCTTTTTAGTTCCTCGGGTTATCCTGCAAAAGCTATTGCATATAAAAACACGAAAACTAGTCGTTTTACAGGGAAATGTATGATAAATACGCTAAAGTAGATAGTTTTTAAATTGGAGAATTATTTTAAGCGCTATTTAATGCTGAAATATAGTGAAGATAGTTCAGTTACACAAGTTTTACAAGCCAAAAACTATGCATAGCAATTTAACAGTTTTTGACAGGCATATACGAGTACTTCACTAGATTGTGGTGCACAATATCCAGTCATTTATTAAATTTGTCTAATTTTTTGTAGGTTATTTTTTAAATTTTTTATTTAAAATTTCATTATTTAAATAGAGATTTAATTCATCTTTTGAAAAAAAAAAAGTTCTATCTGCTGTTGCTATATTTTAAAAAACTCAGGTAATAATATTTCCAAACACTGTATTTTCATTTGAAATATATATTATTTCGTAAACGCACTGTTAAAAAAAAAAAAAAAAAAAAAAAAAAAAAAAACTTACGAACAAATTAAAAAAAATATTTAAAATATTACATTCAAAAGCCTTTAATGCTGAAAATAACGTCCTATTTAAAATGTCGTATTTAAAACAATTTTCTCTCGGCCTCTAAGAGACAATTCTTCTAATTATAATAGACCGGGAGGCAGCAGCATTTTTTATTTAATCAATTTATACAAGCCGATTTTCAAATATGTAATTGATCTTACTTAATCAATCATGAAAACCGCTGAAAGATGTCACGATAGTGATAGATTCGGCCTGGGGAGCCGAAAAATCGACCCATGAAAAGATAATCATTGGCAACCTGATTACGGAAAATTAGACTTACTTTATGCCTGCAGAGTCTTATCGGGATTGACAGGAGTAGCTCGTAAGGGGCATAACCTCCCTTGTAGGAAAAGTGAAAAAAATATATATTTTGTTAAAAATTTAATAATTTCTTTAGAATATATCAGTCGTAGAGACGTTGAAAAAAATCTTGCCCAGCGCGCTGTAGCTACTAAGCCGTCGTCGGTTGAGGAATATATGTATTTTGATAATTATAGTATACATATAAAGTAGTAACCAATGACTTGAGCTTGAATTAATTAAGTTTGACAATGTATGCAAAAGAAATTTTTATGTGTGATAAAATCTTTTGAGAAATTTAGAGTTCTTCTAATAAAATACATTTCATAAGTATTTCTATTTATTATTCCTAATTCATATATTTATTTTAGGCAAAGCCTCAAGACACTCTGGATTTGAGTCGAATTTTGAATGATCACATAGCATTAGTTGTATCCAAATATCCTAAGAGATTCATCGGATGTGCTACTGTTCCTTTACAAAGTCCCGAGTTGTCAGTTGAAGAGCTGAAAAGGAGCGTACGTGAATTAGGCCATAAAGCTGTCATGATCGGATCTCATGTAAATGACTGGAATTTAGATTGCAGGGCTCTCGATCCATTTTACAAGGTAAATGATTTATTAGGTACAGTCGTGGAAAAAAAAAAAGTAAACACCCCCTACTAACTCCTCAACAAATTATCGTAGAAGAAAGTTACCGGTACCGAACGATTGAAAATAAAGTCTACTTTTAAATGGTGTATATAAATTTTGCTTAGGGGGCCATCTACATATTAAAACAAACCATAAATTCATTTTTCTCAATGCCAATACCCAATTCTGACAGCATAAATGAACTCTACACCTTTCAATTAGCCTAAAAACCAATTTTTATGCAATTCGTACCATAAGTTTCCGAGAAATTAATTATTATAAAACGTGCGTATTTTAAGGGCTGTATCCAAATTGAAGTTCCGTAGTCGATTGTTAACCGAGAGAGCCTCCTTCTTGATCAAGGCACCTTAAGCAGTCAATGAAGCCTGTTAGACAACGGGACAGCAGAAGAAATTTCAAAATATCTACTCACTTCTATCATAGACGGCCCCTTAAACCATCATTTTGCCGTTTTTTAAGCATAGTTTGAAAACTATTTGGAAGAAAAATGTGAAATTTCGGATTTTCATAAAGCAGGACTTAATAAATCTAAATCCATCAAAAAAATTGTAGGTTGCAATTCATAATTTTTTCGAATATTAATTTCATAATTCATAATTCGTATAATAAAATTATAAAAATTGCAAATTCAGCGTATTTATGTTTGGGCACATTAGTATTATTGCTACACAAAAAATTAGCACATTAGGAGCATAATTTCAGGAGATATAAATAAATATATGAAAATGTAATTTAACATTCGAAGCACTAAATTTTGAATGTTTATAATTCAAAAACTTATCATTCAAATGACTTGAAATTTGGTGTCTGGGCATAGTTTGAACCGAAGATTTGAAATATCTCGTTAAAATTGGGTATTGCCATTGAAAAAAATAAGGTTTGGGTTCGTTTTAATATGTAGATGACCCCCCCTAAGCAATTTTTATATACATCATTTATAAGTAGACTTTATTTCCAATCATTCGGTACCACTAACTTCCAGGGGCGGATCCAGAGAATCGTTTTTTTTTTTTTTTTGGGTGGGGGGGGGGGGGCGATACCGAGTGACATATAATCAACGTAGTCATAACTTCTGTTGCTCAAATCATTCCTTGCAGTTAATTATTAAATGAATATGAAATAATTAATGCGATTTGAAAATATTACAGACTCTCGATTATCCGACATCCAATTAACCGAAACACTCGGTTATCCAACACCCTTTTTATATAATCCCGCCCTCTCCTCAAAATATGGTTTATTGTTACTTTTTAGGTCATAAAATTAAAAACGTTATAACAGAATTTATTTATTAAATGTCTTATTTTTTCTTTTTCTTTTTACTCTTGTACTATGGTAATTATTTATCTTATTTTTTGTTCTTTTAGTTATAGTAAACAACATTAATAACACAAGCCTGCCATGATTGTGTTTTTTTAACTTTTGATAATTGATTTTGGTGTATTTTTTAGCACTGAATCCGAAAATGACCTTCATTTTTAACCATCACGTCTCGATTTTCGCAAATCGTAAGTTTCAAAGTTAAAAAGTAAAAAATAGCGAAAATCTCACAAAGCAATTTGTCAAAGCCTTAACAAAAGAAAGTAAATGTTTTAAATGCATCTGCGACAAATTTTCCAGCCTTATCAGCCGCCAAAGTAAAAGAGAATACCGAGATGAACCCCATAGAGAGGATTAAAAGAAAAGCGGGAAGCAGAGCATGAGCGGTTCAAAGAAACTTCCGAGCATGGAATAAAATTATAAAGATTATACACAATATTTTACATGTTTAACTATAAAAATCCATGTATGAGCAAAAAAATGAATGAATTATTATGAAAAAAAGTTACGTCTATTTTATAGTAGCAGATTTTCGCAATATTTCGACTTCTTAAAAATTTGCGATTTGTGAAAAAAACTGGCGTGATGGTGTGGTAAAAAATGAAGGTCATTTTGGGATTCAGCACTAAAAAATACGTAAGAACCAATTATAGAAAGCTGAAAAACATAACTATCACATCCATTTTTTAATATCAGATTCCTGATAGAGGATAATCTCTGAAAAAGGATCCCCTTCAGAAATCTGAAGGGGCCTTAACATCCTTGAAAGTCAAAAATGTCATCTAAGTGGTGTGTATACCTCTTCACAGGCGCGGATCCAAGGAAGGGGGGAGATCGTCCTGATCGCCACCCACCCTTTGGATCAAAAAATATAAATTCACCGATTATCGCAAATTTCGACAAATGCTCGCCGAAAAGAATCATTTTTGTCAATCGTTCGCAGGTCAAAAAATCGCGCAAAAAAACGAATTTCGTCAAAGAACAACGGAAAAAACGCGAATTTCGTCAAAGGAACACGAAAAATACGCGAAATTCGTCAAAGGACCACGAAAAAAACGCGAATTTCGTCAAAGGATCGCAGGAAAAATGCGAATTTCGTCAAAGGGTCGCAGAAAAAAAAGCGAATTTCGTCAAAGGATCGCAGAAAAAAAGTAAATTTAGTCAAAGGATCGCAGAAAAAAACGTGAATTTCGCCAAAGGATCACAAAAAAACGCGAATTTCGCCAAACAATTACGGAAAAATGCTAATTTCGAGAAATAATCGCGCAAAAAATACGAATTTCGTCAACAGATCTCGGAAAAAATGCTAATTTCGTCAAAGAATTGCGAAAAAAATAAGCGAATTTCGTCAAAGGATCACGAAAAAAACACGAATTTCGTCAAAGGATAGTAGAAAAAACGCGAATTTCGTCGAAGGATCGCAGAAAAAACGCGAATTTCGTCAAGGGATCGCAGAAAAAACGCGAATTTCTGCAAAGAATCGCAGAAAAAAACGCGAATTTTGCCAAAGGATCTAAAAACGCGAATTTCGCCAAATAATTAAGGAAAGAACGTTACTTTCGCGGAAAAGCGCGCAAAAATGCGAATTTCGTCAACATCTCGGAAAACATGCGAATTTCGTCAAAGAATTGCGAAAAAATGCACGAATTTCGCAAAGGACAGCGGAAAAAACGCACAATTAGCACCAGGGGGAGATTCTCCTAGGCGCGCATCCATGGGGGTTTCTATCGGGGCGCTCGCCCCCCCCCCCCCCCCCAAGATATAAATCCAACGCTTTTAACGGCAGTTTTCGCGGAACAGACATACAAGCAAACGAAACCAAACACTTTTCGGGTGTCAATGGTAAACCTCACTGAGGTTTCGGCAATTAGTGAACAAAATAGGATTATGTCCTGTCAAAAGGCATATGGCACCATAATTTTTGACACTATGGGTTGAGGTGGGGGATGATGCCCCTTTGTGTACCTTTTGTTGAATCTCTACAACAGAAATTGACAACGTTATGCGGATCCCTTTAAGGTGTTGAAACTTTTCCTTCTTTCAAAGAAGCTGCAATTCTAATTTCTGTATAACGATATTTTTGAGGAGTTCTTTATTGTTTGAGAAAAGAATGGGAATCATAGCAATTTCCAAAGAAAGAAAGAAACAAGAAAAAAAGGTCCTTTGAAAAATGCAATCATCTTAATGTTTTCTGAAGAAAGCCACTAATGTGTAAAAAATGTCCTGTTATTTCAACCCACATTGGTAAATTTCAAGGGGTATTTGATGAATGAACAAAAAAGGATTATGTCCTAATCCTAGTCAGTTAAAAGCTAAAATGCTTATGGTGTGTTGATTTCTTAAAAACCGACTTGGTAAATTTGTTCTTCCCTTCTTTGCCCCGATCGAATCCCCCCCCCCCCCACTCCCGTGGATGCACTCTTAGGGAATCTCCTCCCGGTGCTAATTGACGAAATTCGCGTATTTTTTTCGCGATTCTTTGAAGAAATTCGTATTTTTTCAGAGGTCTGTTGACGAAATTAGCGTTTTTTGCGCGATTCTTTCGCGAAATTAGCGTTTTTTTTCCTCAATTTTTCGGTGAAATTTGCGTTTTTTCTGCAATCCTTTGACAAAATTCACGTTTTTATCTGCGATCCTTTGACGAAATTTGCGTTCCTTTGTGGTCCTTTGACGAAATACACGATTCTTTAACGAAATTCGCATTTTTTCGCGCTTCTTTGACGAAATTTCGCGATCCTTTGTCGAAATTCGCGTTTTTTCGCGATCCTTTGACGAAATTGGGGTTTTTTGCGCGATCCGTTGACGAAATTCGCGTTCCTTTTGCGATCCTTTTTACCTGCGAACGATTGACGAAATTGATTTTTTTTCAGCGATCATTTTTCGAAATTCGCGATAATCGGTGGATTTATATTATTCTGGTGGGGGGCGATCGCCCCGATCGCCCCCCCCCCCACCCCGTGGATCCGCGCCTGCTAACTTCCATCTACGATAATTTGTCGCCGATCGCCCCCCCCGTGGATCCGCGCCTGCTAACTTCCATCTACGATAATTTGTCGAAGAGTTAGTAGGGGGTGTTTACTTTTTTTTTTCCACGACTGTACGTTCGTTGAAAAAAAAAGTAAACACCCCTTACTAACTCTACAAAAAATTATCGTAGAAGAAAGTCACTGGTACCACACGATTGGTAATAAAGTCTACTTTTAAATGATGTATATAAAATTTGCTTAGGGGACCTTCCTATATATTAAAACGAACCATAACTTTGTTTTTTTCAATAGCAGTACACAATTCTGACTGCATAAATGAACTCTACACCCGTCAATTAGCCTAAAAACAAATTTTTATGCAATTCATACAATAAATTTCCGAGAAATTAATTATTTTAAAACGAGCGTATTTTAGGGGCTGTATCCAAATTGAAGTTCGGTACTCGATTGTTGACCGAGAGAGACCCCTTCTTGATCAAGGCATCTTAAGCGCCACTCAGGCAGTCGTTAAAGACTGCTAGATTACAGGATAGCACATAAGAAATTTCAAAATATCTAGTCACTTCTATCACAAACGCCCCCTTGAACCACCATTTTGCCGTTTTTTAAGCAGAATTTGAAAACTACTTGGAAGAAACATGTGAAATTTTGGATTTCCATAAAGCAGGACTTGTTAAATCTAAATGCATAAAAAAAATGCAGGTTGCAATTCATAATTTTTTCGAATATTAATTCCATAATTCATAATTCATATCATAAAAGTATAAAAATTGCAAATTCGACGTATTTATGTTTGGGTATTTTAGTATTATTGCTACATAAAAAATTAGCACATTAGGAGTATAATTTCAGGAGATATTAATGAAAATATGAAAATGTAATTTAACATTAGAAGCACAAAATTTTGAATGTTTATAAACAAAAACTTATCATTTAAATGACTTTAAATTTAGTGTCTAGGAATAGATTGAACCGATTATTTGAAATATCTTGTTAAAATTGGGTATTGCCATTGAAAAAAAATGAAGTTAGGGTTCGTTTTAATATGTAGATGGCCCCTTAAGTAAATTTTATATTCATCATTTAAATGTAGACTTAATTTCCAATCGTTCGGTACCAGTAACTTTCTTCTACGATAATTTGTCGAGGAGTTAGTACGGGGTGTTTACTTTTTTTTTCCAGGACTGTACGTTCGTAATTATATATATATATATAAAAACAATGATAAAAAAAAATCCCTGCCGGCCCGGCCTACAGGCGGAGGTAGATTTCGAAGTTAAGTATACTAATTTCACAAACAAAAAACAAATCATGATTAGAGATAAACCCACTTTTTATCCACTTTTACCACAATTTTATCTGGCCGCTTTTGACGAGTTTTTATTCCATTTTTATATTATAACTGGTTTTATCACAATCATGTTAGGGCGGTATTCAAAAAAATAGTTTTCCATGCACAACTCGAAATTTTCTGGCATAACTCCAGATTCATTTTTAATAGGAGAAACATGAAACTTGTTGACGTGATTTTTGAAGAGATTTATAAGCGACCCGTGTTTTTAATTTTCGTTCAATTAATTAAAACTTGATATATAAACAATTATTTTCTCAGTAAGACAATATTTTTCGTTTCTAACACAATCGCTTCGGGAAATTCCGTTCAAAATGCCCAGTTTGACATCATTTTTTGAAATATATTCTGCCTCTGTCAAAAAATCGATCATTACGGTACATTATATAGTTTCTGAATAAGCGAATCTACCAATTGGATACGTTTGAGAGCAAAAATGAATTTAAAAATGAGTCAGAAAATAAGCAGTTTGGATTTGAATACTCCCTTAATACGATGATTTTTCCAACACAATCCTCTTCGAGAAATTCGGTTCAAAAAGCCCACTTTGACAGCATGTTTTAAAATATATTCTGCCTTTATCAAAAAATTGACCATTACAGTACATTATATAGTTTCTGAGTAAGAAAAGGTACCAATTGGAAGCCTTTGAGAGTAAAAATGGATTGTAAAATGAGTCAGAAAATAAGCAGTTTGGATTTGAATACACCCTTACGATGATTTTTTTCTTCAACCGCTATGTATTTTTAATTTGTTTTTGCTGTAAGAATTGGTCCTATCCAAAACTTGTCTATATAGATGTTGTAGATAATATTAAGAAGATATATGATAAATTCATGGGGATTTTATATCTTTTGAATTGACGGAGTCATGGATTTTTTTCTTCTTCAAACGCCCTTTTTGTTTTCGTTTTTAATTTTTTTTGCGGTACGAATTGGTCCTATCAAAAACTTGTGAATATAAAAGTTGTAGATAATGTTAAGGAGATTCATGATAAAATTAATTGGATTTGATATCTTGAGAATTGACGAAGTTATGATTTTTTTTCATCTTCAAACGCCCTTTTTGTTTTCGTTTTTAATTTTTTGCGGTACGAATTGGTCCTATCAAAAACTTGTGAAAATAAAAGTTGTAGATAATGTTAAGGAGATTCATGATAAAATTAATTGGATTTGATATCTTGAGAATTGACGAAGTTATGAATTTTTTTCTCCCAAAAACCCTATTTTTTGCGCCCCTTGAGCCCATTTTTAACTTTATCAAAAATCTGTGACGCATAAATTTTTGGCCCTATTTTTAGAAGTAATAAAAACTTTAAACTGATTCGATATGTACAAAATTTAAGAAGTTATGGGGTTTTTTCGGTTTTCACAAAACCCCTCCCTATTTCCATCCCCTTGGTCCGATTTTGCCCATTAACGAACTTGACCGAGATTTTATGCCCCTTGATTTTATGTATCAGTTTGGAAGAGATTGGTTCAGAATTGTGGAAGTTATCGTGTCCAGAAGGAAGTGATATATATAGATACATACATACATACATACATACATAGATATATAGATATATAAAGTTTTTTACTGAGGGTGGTTTTGGGCTCTAGGGGTCATGATCGGTGTAGATCTGCAAAAGTTTTTCAGAAATTCCAACATAGGAATGACGCCAATAGGTAGTATTTCATACGAAATCTACCTAAAATACGTAGCCCCTGTAGTCTTCGTCTGCTCCGTCCGTGCGTCTGTCTGTCCGCCTGCTCGCATATAACAACACAAAATCTACCCAACCGAACGGTTTGAAATTTAATATATATAATCGTTGCAGAATTTTGTCGAGTCATTTCAAATTTTATGAAAATCGAATTAAAACTTAAAAAGACATTAATAAAAGTGTCCTTCATTCTATTAAATCCTATCATACGTAATTAATTCAATGTGTTTCTAGGTTGCCATGGTGATGACGTCCTATTTAAGATGGAGTCCTATTATTTCCGTGTTACTGAATTTAATATATATAATCGTAATAAATTTTGTACACTCATGTTTTGTAGACTTTTGTTTTTACACTCGTGCATTTTTGCATACGAGTGTAACAGCTATTGCACCAAGACCTGAATATTTATAAAACTAGTTATAGTATGAGTACACCTCATTTGCAACGTTTGACGTACAATTTCCGACTTGTTTTAATTTTTAGTGACAGTTAATTAATTCTAATATCTCAATTTAAAAGTATTGTGCATTTTATTTTATTTTTATTTGTTTTAAATTACTTTAATTTTTACGGTCAACTCATTCTAATGTTTTAACTTTTGAAGATCTCGTGTATTTAACTTAATTTTTGTTTGTTTTAATTTACAGAGATAGATAATTCTAATATATCTGAATTGTACCTTGTGTATTTAATTTTATTTTTCGTTCGTTTTCGCATTATTCCAATTTACAGTGATAGATAATTCAACTGTCTCAGTTTAAAGATATTGTGTATTTAATTTTACTATTGTGTATTTATTTTTACGTCCTATTTTAAATGGAGTCGGGTTATTTCCGTATTACTTAATTTAATATATATAATCGTAATAAATTTTGTTTTCATGAATTTTTGCATTAGAGTGCAACAGCCATTGCACCTAGATCTGAATATTTATAAAACTTGTTATAGTACGAACGCATCTCATTTGCCACGTTTGACGTACAATATCCGAGTTATTAAATATGCCACAATTATTTCATAGCTTTTAAAATTCGTAGTAGTTGAGGAGCATATTGTTTTATGATGTGTTATATAGTTATAGATGTGTTATATAATATTTATTAACTAAATATTTATGCATTACTCATTATTTAGTGAAAATATCTTTATATGCTTCTCATTTGTGACATGAAATCAAAATAAACTAGTATGTTGTGGCCATCACAAAACTTTCTTCTATATACATCACGTTAATTAAATCATTTAAATACTACAAGAAATAACAACGATTTAGCACCAATTCATATCAAAGTATATCTGAATTTGAAGTTGGATGAAAATTCGTGCATTAGTTCTTGAGATAGAGCTATAGCGGAAATTCTGAAAAATGTAGCATAGCAGCGCCATCTGTTGAGCGATTTACACTAAAAAATAAGCAGCACTAAATGATATCAAGGTATACCTGAATCTGAAGTTTGTCGAAAATCCAAGCATTAGTTCTTGAGATAAAGCTATTGCGGAAATCGCAAAAAATACAACATAGCAGCGCCACCTGTTGAGTGATTTACACCAAAAATTAAACAGCACTAATTTATACGTCAATTCATGTCAAGGACTAACTAAATCTGAAGTTTGATGAAAATCCGTGCAATAGTTCTTGAGATACAGCTCTTGCGGGAATCGTGAAAAATGCAGCACAGCAGCGCCACCTGTTGGGCGATTTACACCAAAATTTAAACAGCACTAATTTATATCAGGGACTAACTGAATCTGAAGTTTGATGAAAATTCGTGCATTTTTTCTTGAGTTACAGCTATTGCGATAATCATGAATAATGTAGCATAGCAGCGCCACCTGTTGGGCAATTTTTACAAAAAAGTAATCAGCACCAAACTATATCCTGGGCAAAATGAATCTGAAGTTTTATGAAAATCCGTGCAGTAGTTCTTGAGATATAGCTATTGGAGAAATCGTGAAAAAGGCCGCATAGCAGCGCCACCTGTTGGGCGATTTTCACCAAAAACTATACAGGTCGAGTTTATATCAAGGTCTAACTAAATATAAAGTTTTGTGAAATTCCGTGCATTAGTTCTTGAGATAGAGCGCCCTCAAAATTTTTGTCACATACAGAGTGACAGAGTGACAGGGTGACAGAGTGACAGACAAACATTTTCTAAAAACCATCAAATCGTGTTCTGGGCATTCTAAAACGTATAAATCCGTCGAAAACCGGAAGTCGAAATTTTTCACAAATCCAATACTTTCTTCTTGTAAAGATAGAAGAAAGTAAAAATAAATGAATAAAATCTTTCTCTTAAAAATAAAAATAAATAAAAATCATTTTACATCCACAAATAATGCACTATCTCCAACATTATGAGCATATGCAAGTAGATGATCAAAGTAGATAATGTTCAGAGCTCAATTGTAAACTGAGCAAAAATTGGAGTAAATATATTATTTCTGCCATGTGGAATAAATTTAAAAAGAAAATAAAATAGTTCAGATTTTTGCCAACAGTATTTTATTTTATTTTATTAAAAGAAGCCGCTTCAAGGCATATGAACTAAAGATCTCATAAAATGTTAAACAATCACGTGAAGAGTTCCTTTTTCATTTCCTTATACTAATAAAACTAGTCGGATGTGGCAACCCCAAGACTTTCTTCTATCTCATACATGTTAATACTTCATGAAAAATATAGCATAGCAGCGCCACCTGTAGGGTGATTTACACCAAAGTCTAATCAGCAACAAATTATGTCAACTTCTAACTGAATCTGAAGTTTGAGGAAAATCTGTGCATTAGTTTTTGATATAGAGCTATTGCGGAAATCTTAAAAAGTTCTGCATAACGGCGCCATCTGTTGGGCTATTTACACTAAAAACTAATCGGGACCAATTTATATCAGGGACCAACTGAGTCTGAAGTTTGGTGAAAATTCATGCATTAGTTCTTGAAATACAGCTGCTGCGGAAATCGTGAAAAATGCAGCATATCAGCGCCACTTGTTGGGCGATATGCATCAAAAACTAAACAGCACTCATTTATATCAGGGACTAACTGAATCTGAAGTTCGATGAAAATTCCTAAATTAGTTCTTGAGATGGAGCTATTGCAATAATCATGAATAATGCAGCATATCAGCGCCACCTGTTGGGCGATTTACAACAAAAGGTAATCGGCACCAGTTTATATCAAGGTCTAATTGAATCTAAAGTTTTGTGAAATTCCGTGCATTAGTTCTTGAGATAGAACGCCCACAAAATTTTTGTCACATACAGACAGACATTTACTAAAAAGTTTAATATCAAATCATGTTCAGTACATTCTAAAACGTATAAATCTATCGAAAACCGGAAGTCAAAATTTTCACGAATCCAATACTTTCTTCTTGTAAAGGTAGAAGAAAGTAATACGCATGAAATTAAAGATCCTATAAAATGTTAGACAATAAAGTGAATGTTCCTTTTATTTAGTTCCTTAGTTTAATTTCTTAGTTTAATTCCTTTGTTTCCTTAATTCCTTAACAAAAATTTTGTGGGCGCTCTATCTCAAGAACTAATGCACGGAATTTAATAAAAATTTATATTCAGTTAGTCCCTGATATAAATTGATGCTGATTAGTTTTTGGTGCAAATCGCCCGACAAGTGGCGCTGCTATGCTGCATTTTTCGTGATTTCCACAATAGCTTATCTCAAGAAGTAACGAACGGATTTTCAAGAAACTTCAGATTCAGTTAGCTCTTGATATAATTTGGTGCTGATAACTTTTTGGTATAAATCGCCCAATAGATGGCAATAGCTCTATCTCAAGAACTCATGCACGGATTTTCATCAAACTTTAGATTTAGTTAGTCCTTGATATAAATTGGTGCTGATTGCATGTTGGTGTAAATCGCCAAACAGGTGGCGCTGCTGTACAGCCTTTTTCACGATTCCCGCAATAGCTCTATCTCAAGAACTAATGCACGAATTTTCACCAAACTTTAGATTTAATTAGACGTTGGCACAAGTTGTTACTGATTAGGTTTCGGTATTAATCGCCCAATAGGTGGCGCTACTATGATGCAATTTTCACGATTTTCGCAATAGGTCTGTCTCAAAAACTGAAGCACGGATTTTCTCCAAACACGAGATTCAGTCAGACGTTGACAGAAGATGTTGCTGATTAGGTCTTGCTATAAATCACCCAATAGGTGGCGCTGTTAGGCTGCATTTTGCTGGATTTACATGATTTCAGCGATAGTCATATCTCAAGAACTAATGCACGGAATTCCATATCTTTAAAATCCTCATGAGGGTCATAGATTGCCATTTAATTTTGGCAGTGTGCGAGCGAATTTTGAAGTATTAACATGTATCAGATAGAGGAAAGTTGTGGGATTGGAACATTCAACTAGTTGCATATGATGAGGAAATTCCAAGCTAATTTTTACTTTCATCTTACATTATTACATCTTTACAAGAAGAAAGTATTGGATTCATGAAAATTTTCGAATTTCGGTTTTCGATGGATTTACACGTTTTAGGGGTCAGAGAACCCGAAAAACATGTTTTTACAAAATGTCTGTCTGTGAGTCTGTGAGTGTCTGTCTGTGTGTGACACAAATTTTGTGGGTGCTCCATCTCAAGAACCAATGCACGGAATTCAATGAAACTTTAGATTCAGTTAGTCCCTGATATAAACTGGTGCTGATTAGCTTTTGATGTAAATCGCCCAACAGGTGGCGCTGCTATGCTGCATTTTTCACGATTCCTCAATAACTATATCTCAAGAACTAATGCACGGATTTTTATAAAACTTCAGATTCCGTTAGTCCTTGATATAATTTGGTGTTGATTACTTTTTAGTGTAAATTGCCCAACAGGTGGTGCTGCTATGCAGCATCATTCATTGTTATCATTCATGAATTCATGATTATCGCAATAGCTCTATCTCAAGAACTAATGCACGAATTTTCACCAAACTTCAGATTCAGTTAGTCCCTTATATAATCTGTTTAGTTTTTAGTGTAAATCGCCCAACAGGTGGCGCTGCTAGGCTGCATTTATCACGATTATCTCAATATGTGTATCTCAAGGACTAATGCATGAATTTTCATCAAACTTTAGATTCAGTTAGTCCCTGATGTAAATTGGTCCTGATTAGTTTTTGGAGTAAATCGCCCAACAGGTGGCGCTTCTATTCAGAATAATTTGTTATTTCTGCAATAGCTCTATCTCAGAAACTAATGCACGGATTTCCACCAAACTTCCGGTTCAGTTAGAAGTTGACATAAGTTGTTTCTGATTAGACTTTGGTGTAAATCACCTAGCCGGTGGCGCTACTATGCTGCATTTTTTAGGAAGTATTAACATGGTATGCGATAGAAGAAAGTTTTGGTATTGCCACATCCGGCTAGTTTCATATTAAATTTATTCCTCAAAATATAAATAGTGTACAAATAAAGTTTTGTTGCATTTGATCAAGAATAATTATTGAACTCGATCTTAGACTACCTCTATTTTAATTATTATCATATTGCATATTGTATTGCTCATCGTACGTATACTCCTGTAATTATTAAAAAAAAAAAAAAACTTCCATTACCCATTAACATTATCTTGAAGCAAACAAACAAAATTACAAGGAAAATTAAAATGTAAATTTAAAAATTATTATTATTTTAAATTATTTGTTTTATTATTTATTGTTGTAATTTGTTTAAGAATAAGTATATGCCGGCTATGGAGTTTATTATTTTTTTATGTTAAGAAAAACCATCGATGAGAAAAGATTCCGATAATAATTAGTTTTAATATTCTTTATTTGCTTAGACTGCTGAAGATTTATCAGTTCCGATATTTGTTCATCCTTGGGACATGCAGTGTGGGGACAGAATGAGTAAGTACTGGCTGCCCTGGCTGGTTGGTAAGTATAATGCCTTTTATACAGAAATACTGATTCTAAATCTACGAAACGAATTTTTCAGTTTAACGAATACTATTTGGATCAAAGGGGAAAAAACGTAAACTTTTGCCATTATAAATATAGACACTTTTCTAGTATCAGATTATCGCATTTTTCAAGTTAACAAATTTATTGAAGTCTTGAAAAGAATAATTACTTCAGTTTAAGGAACGCTGAATTCGCAAGAAAAACAATCTTTATCGAAAAACTAGAATTCCGAAAGAAAACTTTATTTTTATTTACTACCTTACAATATTCGCATTTTCAGCATATCTGAAAGCTGATTTTCAAGAGACGGGGATGAAATTGCTCCCTTATGCACATCCTTAAAAATCAAGGAACGCTTCCTTTATATTCACATCTAATCGTTTTTCTTTTTAGTTTCTTCGGTTTGTTTTTACACTCTTTTTAAAAAAAAATGCAGTTAGAACAAAGAATTTATTTTTGCTGTAGTTCCTTACTTTTGAGTTTGGCAATAATAACAAACTGTACCTATTAGTGAATTTCTAATTTGCAACAGTTCCCAATATTTTCATTTTCTCCTTTTTAGGGTTTCTTACTTAAAAAGTAAAAACGGAACCATTATAAGATCCGTCCTATGTCTGTCCGTCCGTCTGTCACAGCCATGTTACTTGTTAACTATAGAATGTCTAAAGTTCAAATAGGCTGAAGTAATAAAGGCTACACTGTAAAAAAAAATGGTAACGTTCCATGTAAAATTCAGGAACGTTTCGCCTTTTCTCAGGTTTTCAGAATAATTTAGCTCTTTCCTGTGAAATTCTGGTTTTCTTATCTGAAACGTTCCTGAATAAAAGTTGGAAACAGCAAAACGCTGCGGCCGCCATTTATTTTTTTTTTTTTTTTGCTATAATCCGTTGCTTGCGCGCGAGTGTCGAAAACGAATTCCTTAAATGAATGTAAAAAAATCAATATGGAATGCAAATAAATCAATAGACGACATAATCCTTTACGTCTCTATTGTCAAGACCATTCAGATGAAAATACAATACCTCTGTGACATCGCTAAGAGATTATCTCTCGTACTTGTCTGTGGAATGTTTAACGAGCAGACCGTGTAAAAAAAATACACCTATTATTTGGATCTCCATTAACCAGGGGACCATCAAACATGATTCTCACCGATTTTGATTAATTTAAAGTATGTTTTTGAGTTCTTATCTCTAATTATTCTTGTAAAAGGATTTCTTCAAATGGGCCTTAGATTTTCAGAAATTAGATGCCGAGGTTTAGCATACATTTCAAATACCCATTAGTCTGCAGCTCTCAATGTGTCTTTCGTGGTGTGGACGCAGAAGGCTCGCACGCCACCCGTACGGCCCGGGTTCGATGCTACCTCTTGACTTTATTTTTTCTTTTTAATTAATTTTATATTTTAACACTTTACAATTTGATTTAAATTTGATATATATTTGACACTTTGAGTTGCTGCAAATTTGAATTTTTTTTTTATTTTCGGAAAAATATACAATTACGTTTAGGATTTTTTTTTACATGAAAATTTATATGTATTTTATCTAACTTGTAAACTAACATAATTACTGACGAAAATCCAAAATATTTTATGTCTAGATTTTTTTTCTAATTATTATTTACATTTATATATTTTTATATTTTAAGCAAAGTTCTGAAACAATATATCATATATATATATTTACTTTATTGAATTTTAACTGAAAATTTATTTTTTCGTGTAAATTATAAATAATAATTTTGATGCCAATTTCAAAATATTTTTTTCATTCCAACAAATAATGATAATAAAGCGAAAATTGTCAACTGGAACTGTAAAAATCTTCTGCGGATCCCGCATGCTGGGAAATATCAGTAATGTTTTGCTGTCAACAGAAATATTCCTGGTATTTCGCAGGAAACTTACTGGCATTTCTGTAGAATGTTTTTAACATATACAGTAAAGTTCCAGTCATTTTCAAGAAATGTTTCTTGGAAATAATGGGCAACTCAGCTGCCCATTTTTTCCCAGGAACGTTGCGGAATTTCTTTACAGTGTATTGACCCACATAATTATAGATTATTAACCCTTCACAAATGTATTTAGGAAAAAGGTATAAGGGCTAATTAAGTTACTTGAAAAAAAATATTTTCTTTGTACATCGTGCGGGGTATCGCGTGAAAGCTTTCGTAACACCGAACTCAAAAATACATTTGTTTTAATTTTAAGTATTATATTTTCAGAGATATCGTCGAAAATGTAATGCAAAAGTATGTCCCTCCCTCCCTCTATTTCCGAATCTACTAAAACTAAAATTATGAAAAGATTAGGGGTAGTAGAAGTTAATTTAAACCTTGCAGGAAAACTATAGCGATTACCCTAGGTGTCTAGGTCACATAGTATTTTAGAATTTTCCGTTACACAAATTTCGATTTGCGGACGTTCAGCAAAAGAGTTGAGGGAGCGCTGGAGATACCTATCGTTGTAGAAGTATGAAAGGATTTTGATAATTATTTTCGAAAACAACTGTCGTTAATTACCCAAGATATTAACCCTTAAAGACCATACTGGGAGAGACGTTAAGCTCTAAGGGGCAGGCCTAGCCGGCCCTGAGCAGTCTCTCTTAGGCTGCCTAACCCTTAAAGACACCGACTATGCGCCATCGGCTTTTAAAACCTAGATAACAACTTTTAATGATATATTTGTGTAATGCAAGTTCCCAGTTACAAATTCATATATTTATTGTACGGAACTCTCGGTACGCGAGTAATTCTCGCACTTGACCCGTTATTTTTTATAGTAGAGAACAGAAAAATAAAGTATTTTCCTTTGAAAGAAAAAATTAATATTATTCAATTTGTAAGCGTTGAAAGAAGGCAGGCAGATGTCGCGAAAGAATTTAGTTGCTGCTTCTATATTTAGCCACCGATTTAAAAATAAAAGATAAACTCCCTGAAAGGTCTAATGTGTGCCCATATAGAAAACCACAGCGACTTGGAGATCATCAAACGATTTATGGATTTATATTTCACTTCGTTTAAAGATACAAGACAAAACATTTGCCCACGGTAGCGCCAACTTTTGAAAAATATTGGATGGGCTCAAAAATTTTTGAGTAAAATAACACATACATTTTTCACCCTTAGTGCGTATGGAGAAGAAGGCGAACTAGACGCGAATAACTAAATATGATAATTCAGAGTTAAATCATGTTTTTTTCTTAGAAAAATATAAAATTCTTATCATTTAAAAATAATTTTATTAAATTATATTCCTATAAGTTATTCCTTATAAATATATTAATATTTATTATAAATAATATTAAAATTGCTAACTAGTGAAAGTACAAAAAATTAAATGTCTATAAAAATATACATTTTAGTCACTTAAGTGCTTTATCAATTCAATATATTAAAACACATGGCAAAGTATGTAGGAAATTCGTTTTTGTAATAATTTAATTATACAACCGCTGAAGAGGCTGCCAGTGCTCCTGCAAGTCTAATTGATGTACTATTTACTTTTTTCAAACAAAATTATTTTGAGAACATCATTAAAACAAAATTTCATTTCAGTGATTTAATAAATAAATTTAAATTGGGTGGGTAAAGTGATCAAATTATGGAGTGGGCTCGGGCCTCACGGGCCCATGTAAGTTGGCGCCACTGTTTGCCCATTTCAAGACCTATGTTAGATGATAAAGTCAAAGGGGCTTCTCATGACATGAAAATCCAGAAATTTGAAGCTAGTTCTGGAGAAGGGGCTGATCTGTTGTGAAAATAATTTCAATGACGTTGAAATTGCTTTTGTATCAACTTCATGGTTCGTAAATATCATGATATTTTCGAAAATATAAAAAATATCCGATATTTTGATTTATATCGATATTTTCGATATATATCCGATATTTTCAAAATAGTCAACTTACTGCTGATAATAAATATTTTCAAGTATAATACAAATTAGAAACTAAAACATATTGCATTTAGCAGGAAAACTTAATAAAACAATATTCCACAAATGCATTTTTCTTTTCCCTTTTTTTTTTTCATTTAGAACAAATTTGAAGATCAACTAATTGAAAAAAAGAAACAATTTGCTTTATATACTTAAAAATTTTAACGTAAATGTAAGCTTGGCTTATTTTTTATCCCCTAACATGTTGTACAGTTTTAACTCAACTAAACCAAACCAGTAAATATTATTTTCTAATGAAGCTGTATGTAACTGGTTATCTAAATTAGACAGTTTATCGTTCAATGGTTGTTCTGTATTAATTATTAGTATACATAATTATTAGTTCTACATTTAAAAATAAAAGTTTCAAACTTAAGTCTTGGAAAATATATTTGTTTATTAAAAAGTCATTACCAGAGACAAAAGTTCTTAATCTACAGAAAGACACAGTTAATAACAGTTCTAAATTTCATTTACACTTGTTTTGACTGAAAATATAAAAAATATCATGCCTAATGATATTTTGAAAACTATTATCAAATACAGGGAAAATCGAAAATATCAAAAATCTTGATAAATATCGGATATATATCATGATATATATCCATTGATGTATATCAACGAACCTTGATCGACTTTTACCAAGATCAAGTCTCACCATAACAATGAAAGAGAAACTGTGAGAGCAAGGAAAACTCTAAAGCGCGAATTTTTAATTACTACATTTGTACTAGAAATGGAAGGAAAATGGGGGCAGGGAATGATAGAAACAGCGTATTCCTATAAATACAGTGAATTACCGTTGTTGCGGACTTCCAGGGGAGGCCAGTTTTGGTCCGCAGTAACTGAAGTTCGAATTAAACGACGTAAACTTTTAAATTATGTTTTTCCCTACATTGAATAAGTTAGAAATTAGATAGTGATTTCGTCAGAAATTAAATAGTGAACCAATTTAATGCTAAAATAAAACAAAATTCTTTAAATTGTTCATTTTAGCAAAAGAGCACGGTAATGACAATTCGTTAATGCAAAAGAGTAAATTCTTCAGAACAAACAAATTATCCAAAGAAATTGTCGTACTGACATAACATTATTACTATACTTTAATTAAAGTAATGTCTCACTTTTCTTTGCGATAGTTGAAAAAATGATTTTTTTACCACATTATAATTAGAGTTATGCGACACACTCGAAAATTTGGGTGTATTGCTTCACATTTTGATTGGTAATATCGGTGAACCACTACTAGCAATTTTTGAACCTCTCACGTTTTTTGGTCGTGAAATGCTTCCTTTCTCTTCACCAATATCACAGACAATTTTTGATATCTCATTAACCAGAGTTGCATGAAAGTATCTTTTGAGAAATGTACAAAACCAGTTTCGATTCTGCCTGGTCGTTTTGTGAAAAAATTATCCGTATAACCTATGAGCTGTGCGCATTAAGCGATATCCTTAACGTTAAAAGAAGTCGAAAATAAAGACAAAAACGAAATTGCCCTTATTAAACGGGGATGCATTAAATTAACGAGAGTCCACTGCATAAGTAAATATCAAGATATTCTGGCGAAAAATGTATTGACCGAAACACTTGTCATTACGCTTGGAGAAATATTACTCGACAAGATAAAGGTCCAATATATGTTTCATTAGCACCAAAACCATTGCTTAAACCAGAAGAGAATTTTTACATTGTTCATTCAGTTGTTATGCCTATTGTTGATAAATGTAATTGTAGACAGAAACTTAAACATTAACCCCCTGAATACTAGGCCTAAGCGCTGACACAAAAATGACGGCCGTCGTAAGCGAATTTTTTAAAGCGTTTGTACAGTCAGTCACCTGAATTTACACACCAATGTTTTATAAAAGTTTTCTTGGACTTATTGAATCTCAGAAAAATTAGGTGGAGAAAACTTTTTTGAAATTATTGGTAATCAATTTCAAGGGACCGTACAAACGCTGAAAAAGAACCCTCCTACGCCAGCCGCCAGTTTTGTGTTAGCGCTGAGGCCTTATATTCAGGCGGGGGTGCATTAGCATTCAGTGACGTCATAGTTAAAAATAGATTTGTTGTCGTAATAAACGAATGAAATATTTAAAAACTTTATATTGCATTCATGGTCAAAGTTAAAATTGGTTTCTCATAGATAATCACAGGAAGAAGAACAGTTTTTTTTTTAAACCGATTGGATAAAAAAAGAAGTGTTTTTTTGTGCGGGTGGGGGTTGTTAAGAGGCTACTTCAGTCAAATGAAAAGACTCATTCGCCAATGCTAATCCTATGGAAGAAATTTATAAAGATATCTCGGTCGCATTTCAATATTTTAAAATGATTTCTTTTGCATTGAATAGTTGAGATCGATCTGTATGCAGGCCGTTTTTTACTTTTTCGATTTTGATTGCAGCTATTTTTTATGAGGATGCTTTTACTTTCGAAACAGGTTCCGAAAATGAAAGTGTCCTCATAAGAAATACCTGCAAACAAAATCGAAAAGTAAACAACGGCCTTTGAACAGATCAATCTCAACTATTCAATGCAAAAGAAATTATTTAAAAATATTGAAATGCGACCGAGATATCTTTATAAATTTCTTCCATAGGATTAGCATTAGCGAACGGGTCTTTTCGTTTGAGTGAAGTAGCCTCTGTCTAGAAAGCAAAAAGCAAGTTTTATCGAAATGTCACTTTTAAATTGAGAGTTTCTGAATGTATTGCTATAGGTAGACGTTGTTTACCTTTAACGCATTCGCATCCATTTTAAATCAATTTCAATCACTTTGTATTTACATGCTAATTTTTGTAAAAGGAAAGTGTTATGCCAAAAAAGGTGAACAAAAATCTGCAGTGAAAATATCCTGTAAAAAATTCCCACGGTTATCTACTCTTAAAAAACTTGTAGATTCTGTGACTTCTAGAATGACAGAATTAATTTAAAATAGTAAAGTAATCGTTAAATTATTATCTCTATTTTGACTGAATTCCGGTGCTCTTCTTATTTTTTTTTTCTTTATTTAATTTTTCTTCCTGTTTAAAAGTAATTAGAACGACGTAAAAATAAAACTTATATATATTTTGAAATATTTTGTCAAAATAAATATTTTTTAGTGTATTTCTTTTCGTGAAAATACATCAGACTATATGAGGATGTGAGTTTCAAAGCTCGCCTTATCTAAAATTTAAAAAATCGAGTTTTCTGCATCAATTTATTCCATTGGTGAACCTGTACCCCAAAAACACTGCAATCTGTAAAAAAAAAAAAAAAAAATAGATTTATTCTGTATTTCTGGCATTGTAAAATCTTGATTTGTAATGAAAACCAATGGACGCAGTCAAAGGTTTTTCGCGATTTCACTAAATTTGATTTTCTGGATAATGCGAGCTTTAAAATTCACGCCCTCATATCAAACACTACAATACTTTAAATTTAACATTTTATAACCTTCCTCTATAATGTTTTCCACCGTTGTGTTATAACGTTCTTATACAAGGTGTTCTGTCAAGATTAAAAAACAGTGGTGAACGGGGTGTACCCATTCCGATTCCTGTATCGGATTTTATCCGAACTCGACCTGCGGTTCAGATCGACGATACACATTTTCGTTGCGTATCGGGTTGATCCGCTTCTAGAAAATTCTGAATATTTTTCTAATATGAAAAAAGAAATATATTTGAATATTAATGAGTGTATATGGGACAATATCACAAAGTACGAAAATTGGAGTCCGCTCAATAAAATGCCTATTAAATGTTAGATAATGCAATTTTCTTTTTTACATTCTAATAAAAAATATTCTTAGAAGTATTTTCAAGACATATTATATTCATAATAACACAAAAATAAAGCAATTGAAAGACCTAAACTTTCAGATTGTCACTTTCCTGGCCTGTCACACTGTGATGTGTGCAAAGTAAAAGGCTTTCTGCTATACTGTACAAATATATTTTCTAGTTTTTTAAATTTCTAATTATTAATTATATCTTATATAACACATATACGAGGAAGGTAACAAGCTCTGTATTTTACAAATAATTTTCCATAATTAAAATGTGATTGTCACTGAAAATGAATGTCATTGTCCTGACCTGCTCATTTTAGTTCTTTATGGGGTATAAAGAGGGCGCTGCAGAGTAATTCTTCTTGTTCTTGACATAGTTCAAGTCAGATCTGCCGATTAACTAAGGCAAACATTTCTATTAAATTTTTGTGGTACAAAAAAGCGGAAGAGTTGGCAGCTATGCATCGATGACAGATCAAAAGATAGTAATAAATTTAACTAATATAAAATTCACCAAATCCTTAAAATAATATGTCTAAATGATCATAAAACTTTACAGATTATAAATAAAAACAATACGTACCCATTAGAAACCTGTAGCATACTTTAAAAAGTCATCTTTTAAAGACGTTATGCATTTTCGTAATATTTTACTACGGAGAAGTTAAGTTTAGATGATCCGCCATTTGTGTCATTAAATCCATCAGTTTGACGCCATTAAAGTTATGAACTGGCCTTGTCTATCGTTGGTCACGATCGGCTTAGATCTGCAGAAATATTTCAGAAATTCCAACATAGGGGCGAATGTAATAGGTAGTATTTCTTACGAAATATACCTACAATTATGTACATATATGTTTCCGATGACAGTACACCAAACGGTTTTTATAATATTAAACAGATTTTCAATCCGGAATGTAAGTTTTTCGAATGTTATCCATTCTCAAGTAAATATTTTCAAGTTCAACAAACATGTTTTACAGACAAACATGATAAATTAACAGCATTAACATTAAAATTAATACTATTTTGTTACTTTTACATGCATAAATTCAATTACAGAGCAGAAAATGTTGAAAATTGATAGCATCCCAAAAATTTGTAGTTCGGGTTCAGAAAACTGATTAATACACTATAAAAACTACTCGGAAACGTTTCCAAAAACCAGTGGCAGAAAAAGAATCTTTGTTTTTATAAAGATTTCTTTAAATCTGAAAAAGATATTGGTTTCTGAAGTTTCTAAAGATACAAATAAAACGCTTTTCGAAATCGTAGATAATTTTAAAGAGGTAATTGCGTATTTTCGTTCGTGGTGATATTATATATTTCGTAGATTAAGAGACATTTGTATTTTATTTTACAATATGTATATACTAATATTCATGTTTCAAGTTTCCAATAAAGCTTATTTTCAGTACACCGGATTACCATTTTTTCTCGAAAACGACGCGTTATAAAAGTGTGAGCCTTTGGACAATTTTTATATACACCGAGCGAGGATTCTCGTTTTGCACGGTATCGTGACAGAACACCCTGCGTATATACGTCGACGAGTTTTAGACCGGGTGGCGGTGGATGTATACAAAGCATCATCTCATGGAGTTAACAGCTAAAATTCCAGGGTTCGATAGAATTCGATTAACCTAACTCTAAGACCTGAAAATTTTTGGTGTTTTATCCTAATTAATAGGATCCTATTTAATTGAAAAAATATTTAAAAAAAAAGTAACCTGATGTCATGTTATGCCAAGGGAGGATCCACGCAATTCTGTGGGTGCAGCCCATGGAGGAATGAAGAGTAAAAGAGACGGCATAAATGACGTCACTTGAAGCTGTTCCTACCCCCCCCCCCTCCCTGCTTCTGCCATATTTGACCGCGGTGAGCTTCGCTGTGAACCAGTTCTTCTCGCTGTGCCAATCAACTACGGAAAAGTCAAATATGGCGGACGCTGGAAAGGGGGAGGGAGAACCCGTCTTTCAGCTTCAACACCCTCCACGGGGCTAGATTTACATGTCGTCTCCTGTTAATCTCTATAGCTCCATGGTGCAGGTGCAGGCTCGACTCTAAACGCACAAAAAGAGGAAAATGTTTCTTTCTTTTTCTTTAGGATCGCCTACAATCCTACAATTGTGTAGGTCAGGTCTTAAATGGATAATAAAGTGGAACTGGTCTGCCAAGTCATGTGTTGGTGGAAACTATACTGCAGACCAATTTTAGTGGTAGATTGGTAGGTTGCCATTGACTTTTCTAATGAAATTCTTGATCTTTTTTATACCTTTCATGCCCCACTGGCAGACGAATTTCCATTGTAATATACGATCAGAGCTGGAAAACTCAATGGGAACTTACCAGTCTACCACTAAAATTGAGTCTGCAGGTGGTTTTCACCAATATATAACTTGGAAAATCAGTTCCATTTCATTACGCTAATCGATTTCGATCGAATCCTTGAATTTCAGCCGTGAACTCGATGAGAGGATGCGTTTGTGCAGCCGCTACCGCACTATTTTGTAATAGAATGTATTAAGGGAATCTATAACTTTATAATATTCATAGGTATGCCAGCTGAAACTACTACAGCAATATGTAGTGTGCTCTTTGGAGGTGTTCTTGAGCGATTTCCAAGACTGAAATTTTGTTTCTCGCATGGTGCTGGTTCCTTTCCTTATACACTTGGCAGAATAGACCACGGATTCCAGGTAACACCACTCCATACCAACATATCATAATCACGTGTTCCGAAATAAAAGCTGAGATATCTGTTGAAAAATTGGTGCATAAGCAAGCGTAAAATATTTTATTTATTTGTTTTGCATAATTTCGTAAACTACATGCTTTATTCGTATTAAAAATAGAAACATTTACGTGGGGGAGATAAAACCTATTTGTAAAAAATGCCTAGTAAATTAGCCTTTAAACTAAGAAAGTATTGTAAGCGAAATTTTTTTCGACTTCCCGTTTTCCACGGTTTTACATGCTTTAGCGTGCAGAGATCCCGACAAACATGTTACAAAATGCCCGTATGTATGTATGTCCGCTTTGTAAAAAAGCCTCAAAAAGTGTATAAAGTTATGAACAGAATTGAACTACATTTTTTGCGCATGTTTTTGGCTATGGCTAGCAGGTCCTCCTTGAATTTGAAAATATTCCGCCGGAAGGAGGTGCTGTAATAGCGATTTTCGTGCCATTTTCATTATTGTACCATCGAAAAGTGTATGAAGTTATGCATAGAATTGAATTAAATTTCATGTGTATGTTTTTAGATATGACCAACAGGCCTGACGTGGATTTGGGAACAATCCGTCGGAAGGGTCACCGTAACAGCGATTTTTCTCGAATTTCATAGTTCTGTTGTACACCGGTTGTTCATGCAGCGACGAGCAATTCGCATCCAACTAACCCGAAGAAAAATATTGATTTTATTAAACAGTATGATTGATATTAACTTGTTTTTATTCCGATTAGTAAAATGAAGAAGAAACTTAAGATGAAAATCAAAGTTCGTGTAGTATTGAAGCAATAACATTGAAGGATTAACATGTGTAACAACTTTCTGAAGTATTAACATGTATGAGAAAGAAGAAATGTTTGGTATTGGCACATCCAAAAAGTTAAAAATACAGTAAAGCCCATGAAAATAGTACTTGCCAATTATTTTGTCTTAAACTAAGAAATTCCACGTTCCCGTTAAGATAAATACCGTACAAATTTACTTGCTCAGACGGTATCCTGTATAAACATTTTTTTTTTTCTGGACCTCTACCGTTTCTGTCTCAGAATTTTTTAATGTATGTAGTTTGTAAAATTGGTTTCACTTTCTATACATTAATAAACATACTAAATAAATTTTATGTCAAATTTTCTTTGGAACTTTAAATCCTGTCGGAACACAAAAGGTTGAATATTATTATCTGATACTATTGTTTAAGATGCATAACGTAATTAAATCTTTCTCTAGGTTAGACCTGATTTATGTGCGATAGAAAATAACGTGCCACCTCGAACATATCTAGGGAAAATATATGCTGACAGCTTAGTTCATGATATGGATGCTTTACTGTTACTAATAAAAATCATGGGAGAAGTAAGTATCTTGCGTTATTAGAAAGTAATCCATTTTATCTGAGAACTGTAACGTTAAGGTGTAAGCATAAATGTAATATATGCAAATTTAAAAAATAAATTGGTAAAAGTAAGTTGTGTTGTTCGACTTTCAAAAAGTTCAAAATTAGAAAATAAAAAGATATAATTGGAAAGTAATAAGATTTTGAGTGAAATTCTAGATTATTATTATTATTATTATTATTATTATTTTAATATTTAATTTTCTTATATGACTTTTTTGGTTTTAATTGTATTTTAGAATTTATTCCATTTTCTTCGTATACAGATAGAGCCTTGTATTTTTATTTATTCCGCAATATTACGCATGAAAAACGTATATTCATTAATTCAATCAAACGTTTTTCTAAAACTGATCTTGAAAACATTTAACCTCAAAAATATGTGACACATTTAAAGCAGGTACCAACAATAGAAAACTAATAAATTCCCAAAAGGAGACCACGGAAAGATATGGGTTTAAATTATTTTTGTATTTTTAACTATTATCTATTGATCTATATTTCCTCTTCCAAAAATTTTTAAAAAAATTGGGAAAATATTAATTTCAAGTGCGTAAATCGAATATCGAATCGAGGTTTTATTATTATTATTATTATTGCTGTTGTTGTTGATGATGATAATGATGGTGGTGGTGGTGATGATGATGATGATGATATAAATTGATATTCAATATTTCTCTAGATCAGAATTCACAGTAAAATAAAATTTGTAATGAACCAGAGACCCTGGAACAGCAGACGAGTTCTATAATACCAAGCAAAGGTTCAGAGCTCGGTTGCTTTCTGTTTGAAACTATTTTTACTGTTCGTATGTGATGGCGTTGTCACAATTTTTATCGATTAGTCCTAATATGTAATCCATTTTTCTATAAATTACAAAACGATGTTCTTGAGTCACAAGAAATTAGTTATTCTATAAATAAATTACTAAATGACTCCCTCAGTTCATCAGGGAGGAAAGGAATATTCTCTCTGAATTATAAAAATGTCCCTCTCTAGAAGATTTCTAATTTTTTATTGTTTCAGATATTGTGTCTGTACTGTGATTTCTATTGCGTCTCAGAAAGGAAATACATTAACCTTACTCTCAATAATGAAGAAATACCCTGGGTCAACGATTATAAATACCTAGGAATTCCAAATTAAACTGGGCAAGGCAGATTTACGACGCACGCTCCAAAACTGCTCTTGCCAAGGCCTCTCTCAAATCTTTATTAGCTAGGCATAGCTGTCTGTCAACTTCTAAGTTACTGCTATATAAATCCTTTATCAGATCTACCATGACTTATGGGTCAGTTGTCTGGGGATCTGTTTGCGAAACTCATTTACAAAAACTTCAAATCGCTCAAAATACTATTTTAAGACAGATTGTCAATGCAACTACGTTCGTCCGAAACGATGTCATTCATAAGGATCTCAATATTCGACCAATCTCGCAAGTTGTTAAAAAACTCGCACAAAATTTTCACAGAGATCGTATTTTTATACCCAACGATGTGTTGCGGTCAATAAAAGCTTATAATACTAACAATGCTGTTGGTAAAAAAAACACCGCTGGCCATCCTTAGTCGAGATGACGGTTTTTCTCCACTTTCTAAATGAAGACGGCAAGAACCACCTTAAACGCATCGTTGCGGTTTTTCCAAATTCTAACCTTATTTAATTTTTTCCCAGTTTATTTTAAACTTCATTCTCGCTTTTACCCTTTTATTTCCTCGACATCGGTCCTGCCTATGCATTTGGCACCGGAATTCATCCACTATCTATAAAAATCTTATGTTTTTTAATGATTTAATTGTTTTTTTTTTGCTAAATTTAATTTTTTTTTTCTCTGTAAATCTCTATTTTTGTTGTTTTTCTTATTCCTATTTTATTTTTTTCTATTTTATTATTGCTTTACTTAATTTATATATATATATATGGGGCATTTTCACAATCATTTGACTTTCGCGAATAAAAATCTGGTGAAATTAAACTTTCTAAAATAACATTTTAATCTGATAGACGAATGCCTTAATGGTTGAAAATAAAGAAAAAATGGTCAGTAGCGAATTTTTTTTTTATTTAACTGAGGTTTAAGTTAAACTTGCGCGTTTAATTTTCCTTACCATTTTACCACTATAACTAAATTTTTACTTATAATGAATTTGCATAGAACCCACAGGACATTCAAATAAAAAATAATAACAACGTAGTATTTTTAGTACAAAATTTTGGTATAACATTGTCTTAAAGGGATGTTAAAGAAGGGACGGAAGAAAAAAAAAGGGGATGGTATAGGAAAAAAGGGATGGTAAAGATGGGACGGTAAGGAAAATTACCATTATTTTTAGGCAAATCATGTTAAGACTAAGTGATAGCCACAATGTTAATTGATTTTTAGAAGCAGTTATTTACATTGGATTAAATAAAAAAAAATAATTTTCCTCGAAAAGTGCATGAATAAGCTTTGGGGACGGTAAGACTACCAAAGTCACTATACTTGAAATTGATATTTAAATTCTGCAGTAAATTTCCTGTCAAAGAAGTTTAGACATTCTTTCTCTAGCATACTTCTGCATGAGAAAAAAACTTGAAAAAAAAAAAATCTGTGGCTGCATCTGAAGTGATTTTCTGTATAAGTTTAGCAAGAGGGATGGTAAGGAATCTAAAACCCAGGGACAGAGTTCAAAAAATAATATCAACCGTAAAAATGTGTGCAGGTTGATTTTTTGCTACATATTTATATAACAATTGTCCCAGTTTCGGAAAAAAATTACATCGAATTACTTTTATTGAAACAATTTTATACAGATAGCTCCAAACTTAAAAATCAGCATCAGGGACACGGGACTGTATAGGAGTTTTCCTGGTATTTGGACCCCCAACATCATCCAAAACTTATTTATCTCGTTAATATTGTTATGCAATCATGCAATAGGATGTTCCCCAGTATATGAAATTAAAAAAAACACAAGAATATAGTTTCAGGGACATAAAAGTCAAAAGATTGTGAGAATGCCCCATATAAAAAATGTATGGTTCTGGGGCCTTTTTTTCCCCACCTTACCCTGGCTTGTTTTCGACCATCCCAATGCTCAGGAATTTGTATGCAAATCCCACTTTATGCTCAACATCAATGCATCAAGAATATCCGATTGATCACTGTACAACGAAAGTAAAAAAGAGCAATGCGGCTCTTGTAGGCACTTCATTATCAACTGCATTGGTTCATTCGTTCAGAAAGGAAATCCTATCCGCTATACTTATCAAATACCAAAAAGGCTCGTATTGAAAAGTACAAAATTACCTTAACTTGTTTAGGGTGATGAAAACGATGTATGCACCTTCTGGCGGTGTGTTCGCATCAATAGACCTGATTAGGTCTAGGACCCCTCCGAAGGGGTTAAACTTATAGTGTAATAGTTGTAAACAGATAGTGGGATATTGAAAGATCACTACTTTGCAGTAAGTTTGCAGTATTTTTGATTACTTGTTTGCCGTTAATTTGCAATAAATTTGATACAGCATGAATTTAACTTGCAAGACAAGTTAGTTGCAAGTTCAAAGTGTGGTGACTTCGGCGTTTGCATTACCTTGCTGCAGTCTTGTTATGAACTTTGTCTTCTCATGCTGAGCTTGCTGAAAATTTGCAGGTTTTCAAAGCAAGACAGCTGCAAATTTTCTGCTAATTAAAAATGCTATCTGGGACATTGTTTCTGATATCAATTTCTGCGTATGAGGTGATTGTCTATTCTCTCAACAGAGGGACATTTTGCTTTCGTCACTTTCGTGAATTAAAGATAGCCTTGCCATCAGTTTCACAACAAACTACTCATGCAAGTGGGGGATGGTATACCTTGCAGTAAATTTGCTGCGAATTTCTCAATTCAAATTTGTCACAGCAAGATAATGTCAGAAAAAATCAAACTTGCTGCTAATATTCATGCTATCTGGGAACCCCCTTAAATTAGAATTTTTACTTTCTTCTACCTTCAATAGAAGAAAGTATTGTAATCGAAATTTTTTTCGACTTCCGGTTTTCGACGGATTTACACGTTTTAAAGGTCAGAGATCCCCAAAAAACATGTTTATAGAAAATGTCTGTCTGTCCGTGTGTCCGTCTGTCTGTCGCCATTGTACCATCAAAAAGTGTATGAAGTTATGCATAGAATTCAACCAAATTTTTATTTTAAGTTTTTGGCTATGGCAAGCAGATCCTCCCTGAATTTGGAAAAAATTCGCTGGTAGGGGGCGCTGTAATAGCATTTTTTGTGCGATTTTGAATATTGTACCATCTAAAAGTGTATGAAGTTATGCATACAATTGAACCAAATTTTTATTTTCAGTTTTTGAATATGGCAAGTAGGTCCTCCCTGAATTTGGAAAAAAATTCGCCGGTAGGGGACGCTGTAACAGCGACTTTTGTGCGATTTTGAATATTGCTCCATCGAAAATTGTTTGAAGTTATACATAGAATAGACACAATTTTTTTTAAGTGTTTGGCTATAGCAAGTAGGTCCTCCATGAATTTTGAAAAAATTCGCCGATAATGGCGCTGTAATAGCGATTTTTGAGAGATTTTGAAAATTGTACCATCGAAAAGTGTATGAAGTTATGCATAGAATTGAACCAAAAATTTTTTTAAAGTTCTTGGCTATGACAAGCAGGTCCTTCCTTAATTTGGAAAAAAATCGCCGGTAGGGGGCGCTGTAATAGCGATTTTTGTGCGATTTTGAATATTATACCATCGAAAAGCGTATGAAGTTATGCATGAACCAAAAAAAATTTTAAAGTTCTTGGCTATGACAAGCAGGTCCTACCTTAATTTGGAAAAAAAATCACCGTTAGAGGGCGCTGTAATAGCATTTTTTGTGCCATTTTTGTGCCATTTTGAATATTGTACCATCGAAAAGTGTATGAAGTTATGCATAGAACTGAACCAAATTTTTTGTGTTTGTTTTTGGTCATAGCACGAAGGTCCTCCTTGAATTTGGAAAAAATCCTCCGTAAGGGGGCGCTATAATTGCGATGGCTGTACGATTTCCATTATTGTACCATCGAAAAGTGCATGAAGTTATGCATAGAATTGAACCAAATTTTTTGTGCATGTCTCTGGCTGTGGCAAGCAAGTTCTCCCTGAATTTGAAAAAAATCTGCCGCAAGGTGGCGCTGTAATAGCAATGTCTGTGCCGTTTTCATTATTGTACCATCGAAAACTGTATAAAATTATGCATAGAATTGAACCAATTTTTTTGTGTATGTGTAAGGCTGTGGTCAGTAGGTCCTCCCTGAACTTGAAAAAATTCCGCCAGAAGGGGGCGCTATAATTGCGATGTCTGCGCCATTTTTATTATTGTACCATCAATAAGTGTATGAAGTTATGCATACAATTGAACCAAATATTTTGTTTATGTTTCTTGCTATGGCAAGCAAGTCCTCCCTGAATTTGAAAAAATCTGCCGGAAGGGGGCGCTATAATAGCGATGTTTGTGCCATTTTCTTTATTGTGCCATTGAAAAGTGTATAAAATTATGCATACAACTGAACCAAATTTTTTGTGCATAATTTTGGATATGGCCAACAGGTTCTCTTTGAATTTGGAAATATTGTACGCTAAAGGGGCTCTGTGATAGCGATTTTTGTATACTTTTCTTGATTTTTCGTAGTTCTATTGTCAATCGGTGACTCGCGCAGCGGCGGGAACTCGCTTCCTGCTAAGACGGCTATTCGCAAACAGCTGATAACAACAGAATAAGGAAAAACTATTAATTTTAACAAATATCATGATATAGACTAATTCGTTTTTGGTTCGTTTAATTGACTGAAGCAGAAATTTAAGAAGAAAATGAAAGTAGGTATAGCATTAAACTAATAATATTGAAGTATTAACATGTGTAACTACTTTTTAAAATATTAATATGTATGAGATAGAAGAAAGTTTTGGGATTGGCACATCCAACTAGTTTATGATTTTTAACGCTCTCCAAAATAGTTGAAAAGGTTTTTGACTTCGATTTATTTGTTCTGCCTTCTTTCTGACGTCTGCTCGTCAATCCGCGCTCTAACTGTCATAAATATAAAATGTCCATTTAATTGTTGTATGTTATTTAGGTTTACTATAGCATATTCATTATTGAAAGTGGTATCACATTCCTAGTTCTTTTACCGGAGGATACAGAAGAATTTTGTTACAATATGATATAGGGGGAAATCTTTTGCGGCGCTTTTTAATTTTGTTAAGATGCTTCAAACTTAATGAAATTGATATGTGTGATATGTATCATTGGGGTAGACAACAACATGCTTTCTATAGTGTAGAGAGTACATAGCATTTTTAGTTCGTTTACAGAGACGCTCAAAGTAATTCCATTGCATTTTGATTTATGGAGAAAAACTGTTTGCAAAGCACTTTAATGATGTTAGGGACTGTGCATATATAACGTTATCAAACTTTTGGTAATTTTGAACCCCCTCCCCCCCTTACGATATCATACGTTATCATTTTTCACCCCCCCCCCCCTCCCTCGAATGATATCGTTATCAATGTCTAAAAATTCTTTTCATTTTTGGATTTTTTTTCTTTTGTTTGGTGTGATATACAAATATGGTTACATTTATTTTTCGCCTAATTCATTGATTCAAATGAAGTGAACTATATAAAATACCACTTTATATATGAAATAACTTTTCATCAAATAACACTTAAAAGAAATAGTTACCATTTAAAACTATTTAATAATAGCTTTTTGTTTACATAATACATTGAACATTAATGTTTTCTTGCATTTGCCCCTCACGGAATAGGACAGACAGAACTTCTTATCAACAAAACAGATAGACAGTATTCTTTCTCTTTTCTTTACTAGTAAACACAAGTATCATTTCAAACATACTTTGTATCTGGTTTCTCGAACAGCGGATTACATATGCATACACATATGACAGAAGAAATAGGAATGTCAAACGTCGGGGTATTCTACAGTTTTGGAATTAAATAATTTTATAATCATTTAACAATTTCTATAATAACTTTGTATTTTTATAAAAATAGGTAACAGACTAAAAAAAATAACATATTATTTTGACGTAAAGACCAAGTTACAAATAAAAAGAGAAAATTTTGTTTGGATCAAAAATGATAACGATATCAAAAGATAAACTCCCCCTCCCCTAGAGATATCTCACGATATTATGTACCAGACTCCCCCTCCCCGCTAAAATGATAACGTTATATATGCACAGCCCCTTACACTACTTCAAATATAATGAAAGTAATATGCATCACAGAGGTGCACTACAACGCGTTTCCTATCGATTATGGAGTGCGTAGCATTTATTGTTCATTTACGGAGACACGCAAAATATTTCGATTACAAGACTGTCTGCCAGCGATAATTGCAGGACATGCGTTTTCAATTGTTGTATGCATTTTTAAACTTAACTAATTTTTAGTGTATTACGTGATGTGTGTGAAATATATGTATCATATACGGAGTTTCTCGATAGATGTCGTGCACATTACCGGCTATGGACACAACAATTGTTAGAAATAAATTTTTACTGCGCTATGCGATTTTTAAATTGTTTATTCAGATATTTCATCCATTTGTGTAAAAAAAAATGAAATTTCTTAACAGTATCCTGATCGTATTGGAAAAATTTTCACAATTTATGCCTGATGCATGATTTTGCGTTCTTGTTTCTTTTTAGGATAGGATTCTACTTGGCAGTGATTATCCATTTCCTCTTGGGGAGAAATATCCTGGGAAATTAATCGAAGAAACAACTTGTATGGATCAAACATCAAAGGTAAACTATTATGATATAAAATATAGTGCATTTTTAAAGATAAATTTTAAGTGATCAATATAAATAATAATAAAAATCACAGCACAACAGCATCGCTTTTTGAGTATTCACAGCTAAAATTGGACAACATATATATATTTTTTAATTAATATCCTTAAATATGAAATTTTGTGCATTTCTACCAAACAGAAACAAAGACACAGTTTTTTGTTTGTTTGTTTTATTGAACACATACATCAGACTTGTGTGCTTGACACCAGGGCCCGCTTATAAGTCATCGTCGATATACAGGGACGAGATAGCACAAGGAAATTTACAACACCAGAGAATTACATCCTGGGGGCTCCACAAAGAGTGTGCAACGGAACCGGCGGGATTCGAACCCGCCCCCACCTACGCTCTCAAGCGATTAGCGGCGTGGTGTCTTATCCACTCAGCCACGATGGGCCCACCAAGACACAGTTGTAGCATCGTCACAAAAAGCATAACATAGCAACGCTCTTTAATGAAAGATAAAAAACAAAATATAATCAACAATTTTTTTCATAATGATTCCGACTTCACATTATGCATATGAGATACATGCATGAATCTTACATACAGCTAAGGGCAAAGTGGTTATTCTTCCGTAATCGAATTTTTAAAAAATCATTCTTCAAAATTAATTTTAAAACCATAAAAATATCACTAAACTTAGATACAGTTTTCAAACAAATTGCATTTAAAAGTAAATATATATTTTGTTTTCTATTCCGTTGTGAAGAATTGAAATTGTGCGGTATTTAGAAGTTAGTAAATTTGCAAAAAATCTAAATTTAGTATTCAAGTAGTAGTTGCCACCGTCAATATGACGTCAGCGTTACCCATTGGCATGTTTTTGCTTTATAGTATAGGTAGATATTGAACGGAATGATTTATAAGTGTATTTAAGTATTGCGCGGCAGCGCAATACTTATTTATTTCCAGTGTCACTTCTCAATCTTAAATTAACATAGAAAAGCCTGTGGAGCTCATAACTTTTTTTTTTACTTTTCTTCCCACCTTTTTTCCCTGATGCCACTCTTTTTTTATTTTGTCTAATTCTAATAATATTATAAATTTAAAGTGTGAAAATGTTTGCCTGACGTCAATTTCAAAACACATGATAAAATGCCTTCGCATATGGGTGAAATATAAACCAGAGAATAACATGGGCTAATTTTTATTTACATTATTCAAATATTTTTCTTAATAATTCCAAATTTTGCTTTTTTCATTGAGAATCAACGGACATTTTCCCAATAGACCCTATCAGTGTTGACGTCACAGACAACTCAACTCCGCATATCAACCACAAATTAGGTCCAAACAAACAACAGAGTTCAGAGAAAGATAGAGAGGAAATGTGTTGGTTTGGCCTGAAACTTAAATTGAAACCATGAATCAGTTAAAAGAGATCACAATTCGGCCCAAACACTTGCGGCTCGATTTGAAAACTTCTTCTAGTCCAATAAATTCAGCCCTAGTTACACGTGCTTGTCTTATTTTAAGCGATATTTGGCTTCATATTGAAAGTAATTTTGACAGTATAGTGCATCTCTATTACACTCTGAACCCTATTTTTTTTTTATATGCGAAGTTGAGTTGCCTGTGACGTCACACTGATAGGGTCTATAAAATTTAGCATTTTTTTTTCATTGTTGCCAATAATTCAAAAGCCGTAATAATAGTTTGTCTGTTTTCAGTTGAATGATTTTCACGTAAAAAATAAAACTGAAATTGTTTTTTTTTTTTTTTTAAAGAATTAAAAAGATGTTGAATATGGCGTCATAGTGGAAATAAAAATGACATTTTCAAACAGATTTTTTACGTTCAGATTGGAAGTTTTTGCCCAAAGTACAGCAACCTGCATTAATGCACTGGTAAAACATTTTGAATTATATATAGGCAAATTGTATCACAAATTGTGATACGATATCGCATGAATCAAAGACTGATGATTGTACCCTCCATTAATTTTGAAATGTGCTCGTCTGAATGCAGTAGTTAATAAAAAACTCGACAGATTAAACAAAAACCTAATTTGAAGAACAAATTAAAAAAACAAAATTTATTTCCTACATTGTTTAAGCCCGAGAAGGGACAGATATTAAGATATTTCATTCAAATCGTTCTACATTTAACGTTAAATTTTTGTAACAATTGAACATTAAAAAATAAAAATAAAATTTATACAATATAATACTTTAAACACCCTAAAAACTTAGATATTCTTAACTTAGATTTTCCGTTATTAGAAAAAACTTAGATTTTCCGTTTAAATGAAATCGAAATAAATCTTAGACTTTTTTAAAGTTTTGTATTTTGTATGTATCATATCATTTTATATACAATCGTCATAAATATTTTACAAAAACTGCAATACAAATATTTACAACTTAAAAATGGAAAAAGTCTAAGGTTTATTTCGATTTCATTTGAACGGAATCTAAGTTTGTTCATATTGTTTGAATTTCATTTTTATTTTTTATTGTTCAATTGGTTTAACTTATTTGTTACAAAAATTTAACATTAAATGTAGAACGATTTGAATGAAATATCTTAATATCTGTCCCTTCTCGGGCTTAAATAATGTAAGAAATAAATTTTGTTTTTTTAATTTGTTCTTCAAATTAGGTTTTTTTAAAACTCTATGACAGTCTTGGAAAAGGGCAAAATTGTAAAGTTGTTTTCTCTGCATTTTGTTTTAAATGCTAAAAAAAAAAGATGATTCTTTTAGCATTTTATTAAAAAACTTAATAACGAATATGAATGCAATCCTTGGGAGTATTAATCATTGTTCAATGTATTAAAAATACATTAAATCAGTAGAATTATATTACTTTAAATATTGCTTGTATTGCAGTGAAACATGGAGCTTAGTGAACGTATTAACACGGGCTTGTCAGTGAGAGGGTTAATCCTACATATAATTAAAAATATTTGGATTTTTCATATTTCACTTTTCTGCCTAAAAGTTTATAAGTTAAGTTTTCCCTTAACGGTGTAAAGGTAATAAGGTCATTAATTTAAATTAAATAATTAATATATCAAATTCTGAATATTGTGTGTTAGGAGCTTAAACGTGAAAATCACACCAATTTCTAAATATATTTTTAGTTAGATACATTTTGTGCCATAGGTTTACTGCAATAACATTGAATAATTAGAACATTAACATTAGGAAGAATCTAAAGAGAATCCTACTACTGCAAATATATACTGCAGTATTCCCCGATTATCGCATAACATTATGCCACATTTTCTGATATATCGCTCTTTTTTATGTCGCCCGAAAAAAATACGATTGATGTAGAGCATAAGTTCATAACATTTTAAACAGCATTTTTTAAGTAACTTTGTTTCGACTCCAGTAAGTGTAACTATCTTTATTGTTTATTTTTAAAGGAAATTGTTATATACGTACAAACAATTATTTCAGAAACAAACATAAAACATTTGCTTGTATTTTATGATAAAGTGCCTTTATACACAAGTGTGGCAATATTCCTAATTATTACAAGCTACATTATAGAACTTGCTATACTCATACTCGCCTGACCGAGTTCGATTAGACGAGTAAAACAAGTCAACAAACTTATTCGGGTAATAATTTTTTCAACTGATTGAAAATACATGCAGTGTGGGACTCGAACCCAAAAACTTTGGTTTAAAAGCCAGAGATTCTAGGTTCTAGGTTCGTGCCCCGGCCTAAATACATTTTCACTCAGTTGGAAAAATTATTATCCATGTGGAATTGGTGGAATTGGCTGTAGTTGACCTTTGGTGATGAATACTTCTGATTGAACACTCGCTGGTGTAGAAATAATAAGATTTTAATGTCTGGAGTAGGGCATGAATTCTATTTACAGAGCACACAAACTATGTACAGGGTTTAAGGGGATGAGAGGGTCTTTTTGGAGGCAATCTACCGGCATTCAACATTCTCCGTCGCGCTCTCGCAGCCTGGCTGGATACGTCTTTCCAAGTCAGTCCGCCCAAGCACTCTGAAGTTAAATCGAACCTTCGCTCCCAAGCTGGAGGCTCAAAATCACTAACTCATCAGGTTTATTGTCTTTTAGAAATTGCAAGCTCTGTCAGTTCTCATGGGAATTGGCTGCACCCTCATCTTTAAAAAAAAATTAGAGGCCAAAAGGTAGATAACTGACAAAACAAAAAAAAATTAAATTTAAATTTAGACTTTTCCATTACAATGCATAGGCTGAACTGCACTAACACTATATGAAGAAGGAAGAAAAAAAACCCTCGAAGAAAGAAGAAAAAGAAAGAAGGCTAAAAACCGATGTGTGTGTCATAACATGCACCGTCTTTCGTATTTTAAGAAGATCCGCCAATGGAACTTCACGTCTTTAAAATATTCGTCTTAAAAAAATCTAAGCATAAGGAAAGAAGAAAAAAATTCGTCTTAGGTAGTGCAGCAGTTAGCTATACAGCGAAAGAGAGAAAAAAATTAAATTCAGGTGTTGGGGAAAGGGGGGGGGTGTACATACTAATATTTTAAACAATTATGTGAAAAAAATTTTAAAATATATCAAATTACTAAATATACACAAATACAGATACATAATAACAAGACTTATTCATATCAGTTACAAATTAAAGCACATTATACAGAAATATGTTAAAATAAATAGTTTCTTGAAGTAGTGTGTGAAAAAAAAAGGAAACAAAATATCTTCAAAAATCCGTGCATATCTCACAACTCATGGAATAATAAAAAAAAAGCACTTATTCCATCTGAATTTTGTTAGCTGTAGGTTGTTTATTCTAAGAGAAGAAAAAAAGATCTTCTTGTCTGGCAAAGTCCGGTAATAGTCATCTGTTTATCACAAGTAAGTTCTTGACACTGGTAAAAAGAAGGGGATAAAATACTGTGTCTAATCGTGGTTCACATTTAAGAAAGTAAATAATAATAAAAAAAATATGGTTCGTCTACTGAGTCCACTGGAAACGCTAATAGGATGAAGAAAAGAAAAAAAAAGGATTCCAAGTCTCTTTACGTTAATGACGATCAGACCTGTATGAATCATGGAGCACAAATAAATAAAAGTAGGCGAGATGTTGTGTTGAGAGGGCGTCCAACAAGAAAAATATAACTTGGACGCTTCGTGAGATAAAAAAAAAATATATGCACACAGATATAGGAGAAGTACACTTGGAGTACTTAGCTGTTGGACATCACACACAGAAAAAATTAACACTTCCTACGGCGAAACAAAAAAAAGCACCTTTCGCAACGCGGATGCTTATGTGACACAACAGGAGAGCATGGTGAAAGAAAAAAAAACACAATACTAAAAGAAGCACACTTTAAAAAAAACACTTTTCCTCTTCTTCTTTTCGAAGCTATATTGTGCGTGAACGGAATTTGTTTCTTTTCTTTCGGTGACGTGTTTTTACTTTCCTAGTATTGGGAAAAGCTGGCACTGGTGAGCTATAAAAATAGTCCGTCATACACAGTGAAAAATATGCCTCGAGAAAATGGACGACAGTTTCCATATCAGAAACACAGGTACGCGATGCACTTGCGGAATGTAGCATGACGAGTAAGAAGCATAATACGTACACAAGGGAATTTGGAGCAGCGAACGCCTTGTGCACAGGTGTGTAGTCACGAGGGCAATTAGAAGATTGTAGGATCTGAGAAGGCACGCCCTCACTACGTTCTGGGGTACTTGAAACTATGTTCTGTAACACGACATTCTGTTGTCTGTGGTCTACGTCTACGTTGTGTCACCTTCACAAACGGTGATACAATTGACAGATATTTCGGGTGGAGGTGGTTTTTGGAGTGAGATGTCGTTCTGATCACAAGTGAGTTTATCTGGGAAATTATGTCTCTTCCGATGATGAGAGGAATGTTCATGCGAGAAAATTCTATGACATAAGCTATGGTGGTATACGCATTGTCGTCTATAGAGCTGGTTGTGCTGAACGACCCGATTGGTGTGACACTGCCGTTACCGAATCCTGCGATTTGTAAGCTTGCGTCCTTGAGGTTGGGGGAACCGAGTAAGCGGTACAAATTTTTTCTTACACACGTAATGTGCGAACCTGTATCCATCAACCCATCTATCGCTAAATCTGCAATTTTCACTAATTTTGTCATGTTTTGACGCGGTTTATCTAATTCTACTACTCGAATTTGCAGAGGGAGAGGTGTCTGAGTTTGAAACTTTACTGTGGGTGGTCTGAGTGCATTCGTAACCCTTGTGTACAAATTTATTGCACGAAAAACATTTAATTCCTTTGTCTTTATGTACACAATCTTTCGCTAGGTGGTCGGGTTGTCCACAAGAAAAACATATCATTTTCGGCACTTTTTTGGTGTATAGGGGTTTAGTACTAACATGTGTATCCCGCGGCTGTGACTGGCGAAGGTGGGGACTTTGATCGCAAATTTGCTGATAAATTTGAAGCTTACTTTTAAATTCGGTGAGAGTTTGACAGCCAAAAAGAGTTGCTTTATTGTTAGGTGTATCTCGAATACCGGTGATAGCATAATGCATGAGTGATGCGTCGTCTATTTTCGCTCGTTGGGCAATTTCTTTCATTACTAGAAAATATTCACTCATTTTTTCGTTGGGCGAAGCGAGCATTTCATGTATTAGGGCGGGCATTTCATGTATTAGGGCGGAAGAGGAAATATGCGCGAATTCTTGTATTAAAGCTTGTTTTAATGTTGCGTACGATGTTAATTCGGGCTCACTGCGGACAAATAACAATACGGTACCTTTGAGAGCTCTTTTGACGAAAAGAAATTTTTGCAACTCATTCAGTTGAAATGTTGTGGCCAAGCCTTCAAATCTTTCTAACCATTGTAGAATATTTTCTACTGGCTTGCCAGAAAAAGGTGTAATTAAATTTTCGAAATCTGTAAAGGAAATGGATTGACGCGTTGCAGAATGGGGAGAAATGGCAGCAGTGTATTGCAAAGTAGTACCAGTAAAATTCGATAATGAATTGGATTGCAAAGTATTGCGATGGTCATCATCATCGGGTTCTGAATCGGTCTGTGGTGAAATGGAGGACTGAAATTTTGTTAGATCTGATAGTGCTTCGATAATACGTCGGGAAATATCCGCTTCATTACCGGCAATGTCTAGACAGAGTAAATTTGCCATGGAAATGAGTTGGGCTAAAGGGAGGTTTTTAGCTGTTTCAGCTATTTTATCGTCAAATTCAGTATCCTCAATTTTAAATTTGAATCCCTGAAATTTCCGTAAATTTTTCCGATTATTTCTATTTTTATCAGAACCGAATATAAGGGTATGTAATATTTTAATTCGTTCGACTCTTGCCGAATTAATTTGAGCTAAGATATATCTTGCAAAAACATGCTTAAAGAAAAATAATTAAACGCTTACTTCTAAATTGGTAATCCTTTTTAAAAAAGAACTCTGCATGAATCAATTAGATCCATTGCGAAGATAAAAAAAAATCACCGTTTACTTCTTTCGCACGCACAGAAACACAGATGGCTCGATGACAGATAAGTAGGTCAGTGGCACTCGTGACGACTCTTCTTTTCTGTTCTTTATCGGATAGAATCTTCGTAGAACTTAAATATTTCACTAGTGTGATTTCACAGCAGCATCAGTGATGTCTAAGGGCTTGAAAATGGTTGGATTTGACTCGGTTCAGACCCCATGTGGAATTGGTGGAATTGGCTGTAATTGACCTTTGGTGATGAATACTTCTGATTGAACACTCGCTGGTGTAGAAATAATAAGATTTTAATGTCTGGAGTAAGGCATGAATTCTATTTACAGAGCACACAAACTATGTACAGGGTTTAAGGGGATGAGAGGGGCTTTTTGGCGGCAATCTACCGGCCTTCAACATACTCCGGCGCGCTCTCGCATCCTGGCTGAATACGTCTTTCCAAGTCAGTCCGCCCAAGCACTCTGAAGTTAAATCGAACCTTCGCTCCCAGGCTGTAGGTTCGAAATCACTAACTCCTCAGGTTTATTGTCTTTTAGAAATTGCAAGCTCTGTCAGTTCTCATGGGAATTAGCTGCACCCTCTTACTGCAGTCAGGATGTGGTTAGAATGTTATGGAAAGTGCAAGCCACATCCATATTCATATGATTTATTTTTCAATAAGTTTGATTGTGTTAAAATAATAAAAGTGTAACAAACATTAGCTTAGAGTGCCAATATACTTGATTTTGTCCAAAATCATCTCAATCAATCAAATTTATTGACCGTAATAGACCGGGAGGACGACACAAACCAAAGCATCACCTCATCGAGTTGACGGCTGAAATTCCAGAATTAATTAAAACTCGATTTGCACATTAAAATGCCATATAATATTTTGTATATAAAAAATATTTTTGTTTTGTGCAACCAATTATGCTTTTGGACCAAGATGAAGTAAAGTATCTATAACTCATTCTAAACTGTATTATTACCAATCGATGTATTAAATGAATTTTATAACAAGTTATTTTAATGGTACTTTAAAGTACCGTCGGGGCATAAAGGGTTAAGGCAACAATTTTTAGAGTTTAATACCCCAATACACTCTTGGACACTGATAGAAATCTGCCTATATACAAACACACCAATACAAGAATTTATCGATATTTCAAGCCGCGTTCTGCTTTTTCATTTTTGTAAAAAAATCTATCACAGTTCATTTATGTACGAAGCACGAAATAGTTTTAGCAATTTTTGCATAATAATCTATTTATATAAAATCCAAGTCTCTGTGTGTCCCTCACAATTCCGGTTGGACCGCCTCATTGATCGCGCCCGCGTCCGGGTTAGGCTTCCTATGGAGAAATGAGTATCAGCTTCAACAATGAGTAATTGTTGAAAAGTACTAATTGCACAGTTTCCACAATAGCACCAAATTTTGGCCAACTTGGTAAAATATCGCCAAATTTGGCGACAAAAATAAGTTGCCATTTATGAAGCCAACTTGGCGATAGCTGACTAATTTGGTGATATTCCCATTGAAAACCCATTAATCTTTCATAATCGAGCTGACCACTATTTAATTTAAACTCTGCCCATTGAATGTTTTCTTCAAAATCTATGGGTAAAAATTTAAAGTGTAATGTACGTAAATGTGCGTCTTTACATCTTCCTCCCGATGCTACCAATAAAGTAACCGCCACTAGACGGCGCTGTGCTATCTGAGCTCCTAACTGCCCAATTTTAATGTGCTTTACATAGACGGATCAGAAATTAAATTCTCAGTATTTTTCTAGTATAGGGGCCTTGGCGAAGAAGAAAATTTGGCAACATATTTCCACATTTTAAAATGTGTTGTTTTTATCTATCACTGCGAAACAAGCAAAAAAAAAAAAATACTCATATTCTTGCACATGTGTTGTATATATCTTTATATTTCATTTTCTGTCATTTTTGACGGGCTATCTTCCTAGTAGTGCATAATAGCTACAAAAATAGGGAATTTTAACTTGCGTGCTAGTCTGTAATTGGGAGAAACAGTGGAAAGAAAACATACAGACGGGTGGCGGCAGCACAAACCATCACTTCATCGAGTTGAAGGCTGAAATTCCAGGATTAGTTAAAACTCAATTAACATATCAAAATGCAACTGGTTTGGCAAGTCATATCTTTGTGGAAAACACCTGCATTTTAGTGGTTGACTGGTACATTTACCATTGCATTTTCCTGCTCCCAGTCCTCCATGTTTTCATACCTTTGGGTGCAGCAAAACACAATGATAAACCTACCAATAAACCACATGTGGATACCACCAAGCTATGGCTTGGCAGACCATTTGCATTTTAATATGCTAATCGAGTTCTGTCTAATCTTGGAATTTAAGCCGTAAACCGATGAGGTGATTATCTATGCAGACACCTCCCGGTCTATAAGTCACCACTATCTTATAGAGATATACTATACTCCCTGTAGGAAAAATTGGCTTTTCAAGGACAAACGTCCTCTTTTCATTATTTCTTCGTTGGTCACTCATCGGCCCTTATCTTAGGTTAGTAAACTGTGGAAACGAAGGGAAAATGAAGAGAGGATTTTTTTCTTTGAAAAGCCAATTTTTCCTTCAGTAAGTATAGTTTATGATCGTTCTTAATTGTATATAATATCCTCCGATACGTCGTACTTTTTTATATCTCCTAGAATGAGTAATATAATGAGAAACTACTGTATTTAAAAAATCATGATGCACGACTACAACAAGGCTATTAAAATAGAAAATACGTATTTACTTCATTCATGGTATATACAACTTCCATATCCTAATTATAATAAGTGAAATCTTTGCTCATAATACGAATAGCATATTAAAAATGTTGAAATAGAAAAAAAAAATCACAAAAATAATTATTTTTAATATGTTTTTGTTTCTCTTAATTTATTTTTTATCGACTAGTGTTTATTTTCATGATGTTTTAATCATTGTATTTACTAACAGTTTTTCATTTCTCAACAGGAAAAGATCTTGGGTAAAAATGCAATGGATTTCTTGGACATCAAGATTAAAGACTTTATGTGAAATATTCGATTGCATTAGGTTATGTAAATACTATATACAATACCACAATATTTTAATTCTAATAATTAATAATAGGATAATTATGTAAATACTATGTATTAATAAATCATTTAAACAATCAACATATTATACTATTCTATTTCTGATTGCTAAAAGGTGTATAATTAAAACTTTAGAAACAGTAAAATAGTTTTATTTGACCGTTGACGTGTTTCGACTCTACCCGAGTCATTTTCAAAACAAATAAATAACTAGAGAACAGGAAGTCTGCTTTTTCAGAATTTAGTGTCGCCCTCGATGGAAAAAAAATATGTATATAAATATAGATAGAGTCCCGATTATCCGTACTAATCGAACTTATACCTTCGGAATGGATAATTTTCTTCTGATGGACTGATGGCTTCCATTATTATGAAACAGCTATTATAAATGAAGTGTTAGGTGAAGATGAAAGAGCTGTCGTAAAAAGTTAGAACTCTGATTTTCTGGTTAGAATCGAAAAAAAATGGCCATAATTATTTTTGTTTACGGCTGCTTTTTCATTTTCCTCTAATACTTCATTTATAATAGCTGTTTCATAATAATGGAAGTCGTCAGTCCATCAAAAGAAAATAACTCGGTTAAGCGGGACTCGGATAATCGGGAATCTATTGTAGTACAAAACATATTCCAGCTTTAAGACTTAAACACACGCTTTTATTTTATATAAAACTAGCAAACCCCGCGGCTTTGCTCGCGTAATATTTGAAATATGTCAAGTGATATTTATATGTCTAATTTTTATTAAAAGGTACTAACTAAATTTTTATTTTATTAAAAGGTAATATTTTATTTTATTAAAAGGTACTTATTACTTTTAGGAATAATTAAAAAAATTACTATTTAAAACACAGTTTGATTAAATATCATTGTTACACTGCATAAGGCAGAAATGAGACTTAAATTAATAAAACGAAATAAAACTAAATAAATAATAATTAAGAAAATATTTTGAAACTTTTATGCTCAATTAATACGCTCATTTCAGTATTCATTGGAAGTTTTGAATTTTTTAGAAACCACCTTCTTACATCTTAAAATTAACCATCATGTCAAATTCCAAGTCCTACCACCTCTCTCAATATAAAGGGCTATGTTGAAATAGGAACTGTCACCATTAATTTGCCAACATTAATTTTGAAATTGGTTTGTTATTTCTTAATATTCCACAGAAACGTAATTTAGAAAGCTTTTTTAAAGGCCTTTTTTAGAGCGTTTGTTGTTCCTGTGAATCCCAGGTGGTAGAATCATCGGCATAAAATATAGCCTGTGTAGGATCAGAGACTGTTACCATTGATTGGCAACTATTACTTTTATATTTGGTTTATATTCCCTGAAATTGCGTAGAAATCGTAATTTAGGACTTTTTTAGAATGCTTTTCGCACCTCCCCTTCACTTCACCCCTTTTTAATTCGAATTTTTTTTCGACAGTCCTTCGAGGGCATTTATATTTTATAAGTAACTACCATGCCATATTTAAAATTTCTAGCCTTTTCAGTATCACAGAAATCGCAATTTAGAAAGTTTTTAGCTACTGCAACCCTCGGGTGGTAGTGGCACAGACATAAAATATAGCTTATGTTTGAGCAGGTTCTATCACCAACAATTTGTCATCATTATTTTTTTAATCGGTTTGGTATTTGATAAGATTACATAAAAATTGTAATTTATAACGCTTTTCGCTCACTTCATCTTTTTAAATTTGAAATTTTCTTTCGACAGTTCTTAGAAAGCAGTTGCATCTTGTAAGTAAATACCATGCCATACTTCAAAGTGTTAGACCCTTCAGTTATGCAAAAAGCGCAAATTAGAACATGCTTTGCTTTTGCAACCCTCAGATGGTAGTGACAGCAACATAAAATATAACCTATGTTATAGCAGGGACTGTCACCATTGATTTGCAACCATTACTTTTGAAATAGCTTTGGAATTTCCTGAGATTGAGTAGAAATCGCAATTTAGAACGCTTTTCGCGCATTTTCACCCCTTTTTAAATTTCCAATTTTTTCGAAACTGTTCTTAAAGATCATTTATATGTAATAAATATGTACCTTGCCTAATTTTAAGTTGCTAGCCCCTACCGATCACAAAAATCGAAATTTGGAACGCTTTTTTGTTCCTGCAACGTCTCGGTGATAGTGATACCGACTTAAAATAGCGTCTATGTTAGAGCAGAGGCTGTCAGCATCAGTTTCTTACCATTACTTTTGAAATCAGTTTGATTCTTCCTGAGATATTGATGACAAATCAGCATTTAGAACGTTTTTAGAACGCTTTTCGCTCATTTTGCTCCTGCATCTCCTCTGGGGTAATGGAAACAGATATAAAATATAGTCTATCTTGAAGCAAGATCTGTCCCCATCATTTTTACACCATTATATTTGAAATCGGTTCAGTATTTCCTGAGATTGCTAGAAATCGCAATTTAGAACGTTTTTTACAAAGCTTTTTGCGCATTTTAACCCCCCCCCCCCTTTTTAATATTCGACTTTTTTAGGAAATGTCCTTAGAGATCATTGATACCTTATAACTACCATTCTAAATTTCACGATTCAAGGCTCTTCCGTCACGCAAAAACCGCAATTTAGAACGTTTTTCTCCTGCACCCCCTTTGAGGTAGTGGCACCGACATAAAACATAGTCTATGTTGGAGCAAGGGTTTTCACCATCATTTTGACGCCATTATTTTTTTAATCGGTTTGGTATTTCCTGAGATTGTGTAGAACTCACAATTTAGAACGTTTTTTAGAACGCTTTTCGCGCATTTTCAACCCTTTTAAATTTCGAATTGTTTAAGAACTGTTCTTAGAAATCCTTTATATCTAATAAGTAGCTGATACTTCAAATTTCATATTTCTAGGCCCTTCAGTAACACATAAATCGCATTTTTAGAACGTTTTTTGCTCCTACACCCCCTTTGGGGTAGTGGCACCGACATAAAACATAGCCTATCTTGGAGCAAACGTTGTAACTATCATTTTGACACCAATATTTTTTTAATCGGTTTGGTATTTCCTGAGATTATGTAGAAACTACCATTTAGAACGTTTTTTAGAACGCTTTTTGTGCATTTTCACCCCTTTTAAATTTCGAATTGTTTAAGAACTGTTCTTAGACAACATTTATATCTTATAAGTAACTAATATTCCAAATTTTATATTTCTAGGCCCTTCAGTAACGCAAAAATCGCATTTTTAGAATGTTTTTTGCTCCTGCACCTTTTTTGGAGTAGTGGCACCGACATAAGATATAGCCTATGTTCTAAGTTGGACTAACACCATCATTTTGATACCATTACTTTTGGAATCGGTTCGGTAGTTCCTGAGCTTACCTCCTACAAATAAACCATTTTTTCCTCTTTATAATAGGAAGTATAGATGACGTCATCCGCATCTGCTGAAGAATTCCTCATTTACGATTTAGTCTTAAACAACATCTACACTAAAGTACGCATATGACGTCACTATCGCTGAATGATACACAAGTCCAAAAAAAGGAAATTTCGTCATTCAAGAAACTCGACCAAAAAAAAAAATGGGCTATCTCATGATTCATATGCCTTCATTTGTTTGTAATATTGATACTTAAGATTAAATTTAGTTTATAATAACTCCCCGTTTTATCAGAAATCATTCATTTATATTTTTTCAAAATAGCACGTATTTTAAGTACACTTTTTTTCAGTTTTTAAGAGAAAATGGCAACAAAAAGATATAATTGCTATTTTTCTTTTACTTTATACAGAAATGAAGTTCTTACGTTGCCAATATTAAGCAAATGGCTCTAAAACCTACAAAAAAATTAATATTTCAAAGAAATGGAGATGCAGTTTTCAAACAAATTTAATTTAAAAGTACCCTTTTTCCAATACCATGGTATAAAAATTGAAAATGTGCGATGCTTAGAAGTTAAAAAAAATTGCTATAGAGTATTTAATCGTACTGCTTTGTTTTACGACTGTCTTCTGTAAGGTGACGTTATTTTTTGGAGACGGCACAAAATAAGCTGGGAGAAATAAATAGCATACTGTACCGGGGGCTAATAATATTCTGAAATTGCACGATCTATGATGCAATGATCTGAAACGCCATCCTTCAATTTTACATGTAACGAATGTTATTTTTCTATTTTACTTGGATGCTTATTTCTATTTTCGTAACAATTGAGTAACTCGAACAATAATTTTGGTAAGTGAAATGATGCTTTTGTCGTTACATGTGGAATTTTTACGTGTTAGAATCTCTATGCTTTCACTTATAATGGATGGATAATATAGACTGGAGGGGAAAATTATCTTACTTTCTTTGAAATTTATTTGGATGATTTCTTCTTGATTTAATCTTGCTAAGGCTGTGGTTTTTCTATTATATTTAATATCAGCTACATGCTCCTTTTCTCTGTACTTAAATTTCCTGCTAGTCATACCAATATAGTAATTTTTTTATCCGTCTGCTCTAATAAATGGATTTGGAGTAAATTGAGTTGAAAGATGATTGGCGTTAAAGTTGAACATCAATATTTGACTGAATTGAAATAGGAAACTGCTGCTTGTTTCACAGTGGTCTTTGGACTCTTATTTCAATAAATGTGAAAAAATTAAAGTGCAATTTTCTTTAAATTTATAATTAATCAATATTGATCATTATTAAATTAATCATTATTAAACATAACACATAATTAGAAAATCACTTATATTTCTTTACCTGAAAAGAAAAAAGCATATTTCCAGGTCGTCTGCAGTGGTGGAAAATTGGCCCAGAGGCGGAGCCTATTGACACCACTAAATTTTTATGGTATTATTTAGTTTAATAAAAACTCAGAAATTTGATCATTAGATAAGAGGCAAAATACTACTATAATTTAGTGGTGTCAATAGGCTCCACCTCTTCGCCAATTTTCCACCACTGCGTCTGTGCACTTAGTTCAGTTTTGTCACTTATACCCCTTAGCTTCTAGGGTCCTCATATATTTCGTTGAAAATAAAGATATTTATATTTAACGTCACTATAAGGAGTTATCTATTTATTAAAGAATGGAATATTTTAGTATTGACCATCGAATATGTCGCTGGGATCACTTGAGTCTGCACTGTTAAAAATTTGCAGCATTCTGTCCAGTCATTCGACCGTTTTTTTTTTGAAAAAAAGGTTTCATAACCATAATTTAACTATATTCTGACCATAAAATGGCCAATAATAGGGTCAGAATAGTGTATATGGTTATGTAACCGTTTTCTATAAAAACGGTCAAATGACTGACAGAATGCTGCAAAATTTTAACAGTGTGGGAGCTGGTGACATCGAAAGCCCCATCATCACGAAATTGAATTTTTTTTTTTTTTTAATATAAATCGATAGTAAAAAGTCATACGGAAAAAAATAGCTAACTATGACTAGGTTTGACAATCAGTTTACTTAAATTAATTATTATTAAAAAGCTGTAATGATTTACCGTTTTCACGGAAAGCCAACATTTGGCCAGCGTCCAGATACGAAATAAAGAAGCCGCCGGTAAAAATTCAAAACGAAATGAATATAAAATTTTATCACCTTCCGCCTCTTTAAAATAGATATGACAGACTTTTCCGGTAGAATAAAGTTTGCCATACCAAGTTTTTTTGAAATAGCACAAAATTTTCTATAAAATGCTGTAAGAGTGACCAATATCCGCGATGACGGTAAAACATTATAGCTTCTGAATAATAGTTGATTTAATTAAGCATATTTTCGGCTTGTCAAACCTAGTCATACCTAGCTCATTTGTTCGTACATAGGCGTAGAGTTTTCAAAATTATTGGAGGGGCTCAGCCAGTGGCGGAGATAAGGAAAGGGGGGCGGGGTCTACATTCCCTGGAACAGGGAATTGATTTACTAAGTGATGAATAGAAAATAGTAAAACCTGCTACGAGAAAATTACATATAACCGCTGAAAGTTTCCGTCTTACACAGGTCTCCGTCTACCTAAGCAGGTAAAAATTCAAAGTGTTCCTTTCTATGGGATCATGAAATGTTTTCCATTAGACAAGATTTCGTTATAGACAGGTTCCGTTTACACGGGCTAACCTTATATCCATACAGTAAAACCTTTGTAAAAGCAATCGTAAACTACGGAAACAATATTCCGTTTAAGAAGGTTTCTGGCTAATTAAGTAAAATTGTATGGAAATCTTTCCTTCTGCAGCATGAAAAGTTTCCATTTAAGACAGGATTATTCCATAGACAGGTTACGTTTTGACAGGTTTTACTCTACATATATCATAAATATCTATATATCTAATAATAAAAGACAAGATCGTTGTTTGTGTGTGTTATTCCCGATGGCTAGGAAAATCTACTGCCCGCAGAGGTCTGGAAATTTATGTGAGAATAGTTCAATGCGGGTATGGATGCCCATGAGGCTCACATTTTTAATTTTTTGATAATTGGCAGAGATATTAATTAAAAACTCATCAAAAAAGAGAATTTTTTTTTTTTTTTTTTTAAATTGTCGGAGGCGCGCTCGTGCATAACCAGAACCTTCTTTTCGAGCGGGAAGGAAGGAAGAACGAAATATATTTCTCTTTTTTTTTGCCGTTTTATTTTAATGCCCATCAGCCGTGCAGTTTAAAATACGGAAAAACGGACGACATGTTCTTATAGTTCGTACTTTTACATCTCAAACGCCGCTCTCAGTTAAAAAAAATATAGTTCTTAACTCTTTAAAAAAATTTTCAAAAAGAGATTTCTCAATCGACTTTTTCTCCCTTTCGGCAACGCTTACTCAGAGCTCAATTTTAGAGGTATCGATTCACAAAAAATATGTATTTAAAGCTAAGATTTCTTCTCGTCGCCGGTGCAATCGGTTTTCTAAATGACTAATTTTAATTCTTTAAACAGATTCGCGACCGCAGGTCACTTCGCGCCTCACCGTAACGAGACTATCTTTTTTTCCACAATCATTTTACATCTATTACAAAAATTTAGTAATGTTCGAACGAGTAGAAGTATTTAAAAAAGATTTCCACGAAAAAGCTAAAAAACGGTTTCGGCACTGTGTCGCTTGTCTTCGGCACACGTTTTCACTATTAAATAAGCATATTTTTCATGAAATTTTATAGAGTACTCGGGTACAGTTATATTTATAATATATTAAAATTTCGGACAGTTCGGACGACGAGAGCTATTTTTTTTGTTGTTGTTGTTATGTTAAAAAACCCGACGCGAAAACAAGGAAAACTAATCGGATGTGACCATGCCAAAACTTTCTTCTATCTCATACATGTTAATACTTCAAAATTCGTTATCACGGTGCCAAAATTGAATGACAATCTATGCTCATCTTCATCATAAGGATTCTAAAGATGTTCATTAAATTGTGTGCATTTTAAAAGGAGATATAAGCATCGCACCTTTGAAACAAACAACTGAATTTTGGCATCCACCGTCTTAGAGGTCTGCAAGAAAAATTTTCAGCTCAAAGAGCATAAAAGCCACACCTGTCGCGCTGTATACACCCAAGCCTAAGAAAGGATCTATTTATGTGAAAGTGTAACAGAATATGAAGTCTGATTAAAATTCGTGTATTAGTTTTTGAGACAGAACGATTGCGGAAATCGTGAAAAACGGAGCATAGCAATGCCACCTATTGGGCGATTTACACCAAAATGTAATAAAGAACAACATATATCAACGTCTAACAAAATTTGAAGTTTGATGAAAATTTGTGTATTAGTTTTTAAGGTAGAGATATTGCGAAAATCATGAAAAATTCTGTATCGCAGCGTCACCTGTTGGCCAATTTACACCAAAAAGTAATCAGCACCATTTTATATCATGGACTAACCTAATCTGAAGTTTGTTGAAAATACGTGCATTAGTTCTTGAGAAATCGCTATTGCGGAAAACGTGAAAAATGCAGTATAGCAGCGATACCTGTTGGACGATTTACACGAAAACGTAATCAGCACGAAATAATATCAAGATATAATTTAATCTGAAGTTTGATGAAAATCTGATCATTAGTTCTTGAGATAGAACTATTGCGGAAATCGGGAATAATGCATCATAGCAGCGCCACCTATTTAGCAATTTACACCAAAAATTAATCAGCACTAAACAATATCAAGGACTAACAGAATCTGATGTTTTAGGAAAATCTGTGCATTAGTTCTTGAGATATAGGGCGATTTGCACCAACAACCATTCAGCACCAATTTATATCGGGGACTAATTGAATCTAATGTTATTAAATTCCGTGCATGAGTCTTGTGATAGAGCGCCCAAAAAATTTGTCACACACAGACAAACTCACGGACAGATTCACAGATAGACATTTTGTAAAAACATGTTTTTTGGGATCTGTGACCGCTAAAAAGTGTAAATATGTCGGAAACCGGAATTCGAAAATTTTCTTTAATCCAATACTTTCTTCTTGCAAAGATAGAAAAAAGTAAAAAGGGAGAAGAAAATATATTTATTTTAGAAGTAGCTATCAATATTTCTTTCACGAAGTTTTTACACGGGCTGAGAAATGGTTATACTTATAACGATAAAAATTTTAAAGAGTTCGGACCAAAAGGAACTATTTAAAAAAAATTATGAAAACGACCGTACATATGAAAAACAGAAAATGACTTCTTACGAGTGCTTTTACAATTAAAAGTCAATATTTTTTGGAGATTTTTTCATTTAATAAAATAAATTCGGACAAAATCGGACTAAAAGTATAAAATCACACAAATTTGTGCTTTATTAAAGGTTATTATCACGGGCTCGTACAACGCCGGGCGGGTCAGCTAGTCTATAATAATAAGAAAAGAAGTTTCTCTGTCTGTCGGCTATGTTCTGAAAAAACCGCTGCACTCAGAGCTACAAAATTCGGTATGAAGGTATATTGTATTTAGTATGTATTTACTATGTATTTAGTTATACACCCCAAAGCCCGATTTCGGACTTTTTGATTAGACTTTTTCAATATAATTTTTAATGCAATTTTTAACGTTTTTTTATTTTTCATGGTTCGAGGCGATTTTTTTAAATTATTAAAATAAATCTGATTTCAATCTTTTAGCGTATAATATAGTAAATTGTATCCTCTTTTCAAGAAAGTTTATTCGGAATTCGTACAGCGATTTTTGAATTTTTCGCAAATATTTGCATGCGATTTTTAGCGTTATTTCGTGTTTCGCAGCGATTTTTTTATATTGATAAAATGAATTCGTTTTCAAATTTTTAGCTTTATACAGTAAATTTTGGCCTCCGAAATTTTTGAATTTTTAATTCGATTTTTAATGAGAGTTTTTGCGATTTTTCGCAACGAGTTTTGACACTCGTGAAAGAATTCTGGTTAAAATGTTTTAGAGCATTTTATAGTAATTTTCGGCCTTTCCGACTTTTGGAATTTTTAGCGCTTTTTAATGCAATTTTCAGCGGTTTTTCGCGTTCTGCAGTGACCTTTTTTACATTGGTAAAAGGAATTCGGTTTTAAACTTTTAGCCTCTTTGTTCACTTTGCATTTATCCTATACTATTGCACTATATTATTACTACATTTATGCTATAGCACTGCAGAATTCGCGGAGAGCGGCGCGCGCGTTCCGTCTACAGTCCTTTAGCCTTATCCTTTCTTATTCCGACTCTCTTGCGGGAGTTAGGCTGAAAAAAATTCAAAAATTGAAACCGAACAAATTTAAAAGGGAAATTACTCAAATTAAAGATACCGAATAGCGGGGAAGGAGGGCCCGGGCCTCTGAAGCTACCGAACGACCTCTGCTGCGTCGAGCTTATTATCAGAGTTTTGATTGTTATTGTGATTTTATGCATTCTGTGGAGATTTTATGACATTCGTGAAAGAATTCTGGTTAATGTTTTTATTGTGTTCTCGACAATTTTTGAATTTTTAATGCTCTTTTTTTTTCTTTCGTATTCCGTAGCGATTCATAATATTTTAGCGACTTTCATAATATTTTTTTGGTTTCAAACTTTCAGCCTTATATAGCAAATTTTTTCCTTTCCGCGATTTCTGATTTTAAAAAATGTCCACATTTCAACACGATTTTTAGCGTTTTTACGCATTCCGTGCCTTTTTTTTTTTTTTTTACGTTCATAAAAGAAATTCGTTTCAAACTTGTTAAACGCTGTAGTATTTTTTTTTCGCCTGCGATTTTTGATTTTTATCGCTTTTTAATGCGATGTTTAGCGTTATGATTCTACCTTTTGCCATTCGTAAAAGGAACTGGATGTCAAACGTTTAGCCAAATATAAAAAAATGTGTTATATTTTCAATAAAGTTTATTTGAAATTCGCACAGCAATTTTTGAATTTTTGGCGAATTTTTATGCATTGTTTAGAGATTTTTCGCATTCCGCGGCCATTTTTTTACATTCGTAAAAGGAATCCTGTTTTAATCTTTTAACTCTTAATAACAAAATTTTGTCATATGAATTTCATGTCATTGAATTTTTAGCGATTTTTCGAGTTTTTTCGCGATTTGCTACAATTTTTCCAAATTAGTAAAAGGAATCCGGTTATCTTCTAGACCAAATAGTAAATTTTCTTTTCTTTTCATTTAAATTTATTTGGAATTCGTGCAGCTTTTTTAATTTTTCGCGAATTTTTATTACGATTTTTTGAGTTTTTTCGTGTTTCGTACTATTTTTCGACGGACCGGACGACACCGGGCATGTCAGCTAGTTAGTGTATAAACGTATAATATAAATACTACAGGGTTGCGCACGAAAAAGCGGCCCGGCTGTGTTTGCCATGAATGCGTATGTAGAGATAGATACTTTCATATGAACATCGAAAAGTTTGAAAATGTCACGAAAATTGAATCAAATGTCAGTCCGAAACGGCACAGAAAAAAATGGCCTGGCTCGGGTTTACAAAAAAAAAAAAAAAAAATTAGACCCGGTCCCTACTCAGCCTGATATTAATGAAAGAAAATGGGCCTGAGAAAGGGTTTCTTGCTCGGCCCGAATAAGAACAACTGAATATCTACTGTTTAATGTTACCAGATCCTGGTGAATCGTCATTTACTACAGAGAGACCGCTTGATAGATTTGGTCTATTTTAATAAATATGAGCTTTATGTATCATTTAGAGACAAAGAATGTCTCCCTTTACATTCTATGTTTTGGAGACATTGGTGATTCTTCCTGCCTGGCTTCTATAATTTTTTTTATAGTTTCATCATTTGCAACAAAACTTAACTCCTCTACCCCCTCCCTCCCGAGTTCTTCAAAGCTCGTAAATTGGAGCCACTTTCTTTGTAGGTTCGGGAAACGCCGAACCATCTTATCTGTGCTCTAATCAGATCATATCGGACACCATTTGTTGTCCGTTAAAAACCTGAATTTATTGCCCTATGACGACGCCGAATCAGAAAAAGAAATTCTTCCCAGAAAGTATGCCCTGCCCATTGTCCAAAGAAGGAAGAAAAACCCACCATGGAGAGTGCTTAGTTTTTTCCTCATACGCAACGCTAAAATTTTCGAGTTCTTTTACTTGTTTACAAAGAATAAAAGTAAACAGCGAATTTAGAAAAAGAACAATTATGCATCGAAAACATTATACGCTAAAAACTTTTGTAAATTATATGAAATTCCAAAATCTGAGTTTTTTTCTATGTCAGTTGGCGTAAAAAAATATAGCCCATCTGAAAAAATTATTGGAGGGGCCCGAGCCCCACGGGCCCATATAACTCTACGCCTATGTGTTCGTATGACCTTTTTACTATCGATTTACATAAAAAATTTCCAATTCCGCGATGACGTGGACTTTCGATGTCACCGGCTCCCGGACTGTAATCTGTGATCTTTTAGGTGCAGACAAATGCAAATACGTCTACAGCGACACTGATGGGCTAAAATCGCTCAAAGGTAATTGCTGATTTTCTTGAGTGAAACTGAAAATACTCGTAAGCATTTTCTTAGAAAAAGCTCAATGCTTTCATTATTCACATAGAAAAACAAAAAACAGAAATGGTCCACTCAAACTGAAATATTGTATGAACTCATGGACAGTGTGTTGTATATATCTGCTATTATGTTTGTAGAAGTCAGGTAATGGCGTTGGCTGCGTTTGCACCAGATATCTTTCTTAATACATGAAAAATTCCAGAGAGAAACATTCGCCTTGGATACAATATTTCAAATGAAAATCAAATTTCAAAGTAATTGCTTAAAAGGCGCAAAGGCCAACATGTTTCGTGTTAGCCCCGGGTCGGTGGCTCACGATAAATATTCCATCTTGTGCTGCGTTTGTAGCCTTGCCTGCCAACATATAATAGTGATAAATTTTCCGAGCTGTGTATCCGAGCGATACGAAACTCTGGCTGCCAGTGAGAAAACACAAACTGCACAAGAGTAAAGTACTAAAAAAGCCAAAACTTGTACGTCAAGTTAAAAAAAAAAAAAAAAAAAAAAAACCCTCAAATACTGCGTTCGAAAATACCCCCAAAAATACCCGCAAGCGATCAAAATACCCGCAATTCGGGTAATTACCCGCAGATTGGCAACACAGCCAAAAACACAATTACCCTGAAAACCAGTATTAGTTACGTTGGTTATATTGTGTTCCATTCGTCGTTAACAGGTTGCTTATTTAGCCGAATTCTAAATTCAAAATCTGTACCAGTATTTTCACTTTACTTAGTCGACGAAAGTCTGCCATTAAATAAATTGAAAATTTGTATTAAAAATTTCTGGTATATATTTTGAATACAGAAATACGTTTAATTTTAAGCACTGTTCGCTATCAATGATATTTGAACTATAATACCAATGTTGCTAAAATATTGGATTTATATTGGAAATATTTATAATGAAATGTCAAAATTAATTGTAACTATCTGCAACAAAATGTCAATATTGCGAAAATATTTACTTTATGTTGGAAATATGAATAGTGAAATTGCAAAATATTTTTTACCAATTTATATTTTGCATATAGAAAAAATATTTTGCAATTTCACTATTAATATTTCCATTATAAAGAAAATGTTTTTGCAATTTGCTTGTAAATTTTATTTTATGTATTACAAAGAAATAAAATCAGCAAATATTATTAATTTCAGTAAAAATTTTAAATATTGAAAAAAATAATTAATATAATGCATAAAATAATCCGTTTTGACGCTGGTTTCAGCCAAACAGTTTCACACTTTCACATTTATAATATTATTAGAATTAGAATACTATCATTATTACTCGTACATACAGATAATAACAAAACTAAGTATTTCAAAATATTCAAAATTTTATACCAGAAAAATATACTGAGAAACACCAGTGTCGAATCTGAACCGAGTAGGTATTGTGAATATGCGCGCCGCGCGCGCGCTCAGAAGTTTATGCCATGGAGTAGGTCTTATCGAAGAAAGGAATTTTAACATAATTCAATTATTTCATTATTTTTATGGTTCAAAAAAGGTAAAACCAACGACTATATTTCTTCATCCTTCCAAAGCATGGTTTTCGTAACAGGAATACATGCCTATGTTCACTCAGATAAAATCTAAAATAGTCGGGAAAAACATCACGTGACCTTCTTTATCTACTTTAGCCCATTTAGCATTTAAAATTAGTTAACCAACCGCACACAAACTCCGCGCGAGCTGCTCAAAAAAATTGTGTGGGCGATTTGATCACGTGATTGTGCGTTTTCTGCTTATGTGTTATTGGTTGTGCTTTGTTTGGTAGGTTGATTGATACAATTTAAGAATTCAACTGGTGATCTAAAAATTTTAACTTTTTAACAATTTTCTTTTTATTTATTTAAAAATGATTTATCAGTTGATTTATATCTTCTGTGATAAATAGAATGCTGTTAGTAAACCAAGATTGTGATATCAACATATGAGATTTGTTTGTAATCTACTATACTGGATGGATTTCAATGGAATTTGCACTGTTAGTTAGACAGTTTTTCAGAGTAGGTTTTAATATATATATTTCTTATTTTATGATTGCATATTTTAATACCGTGTGGATAACAGACCAAAATACATCATAAAACATGAGAAATAAATGGCATTCAAAATTCTGTTAGTATAAGCAAAATACTTACTTATACTTTCAGTAAAAAATTTATAAACATCCTAATCATACTTTATTCATTACAAACTAGACAGCAGACCTATATATTTTATCTCTTTAAAAAATATATGTACAGATATTTTTAGTTAAAATAATTTACAACTATTACATTTTATTTTTATAATGTTCAAAGTAAAATATGATTTCTAGCCTAGTCTCGATAAAAATTCACTCGTAAAGTACTCAAAAAAAAAACAAGGAATTATTCTACGTGCAAAAGGATATTTTCGCACAATATATATTATTTTTTCATTTGGATTTGCTTAATGTTTATATCATTATACATATACATACTACATATATAATCACTTAGAAACAAAACTTTGAATATTTAAAAGGCGTTCAGATCTAAAACTTTCATCTCGAAATACCTCATTTTCTCACATTTAAATGAGTATTTTATTATTATAATAAAAATACACGTGCCTCTGTATAACAAAAATAAAAAATATATCTTCATCAAAAATATCTTATTCATTACGAAACATATAAAACAACCAATAAACAACAACAACAAAAAAAATTGTGACACAACGTGGGACTGGAAGGATTCTAACCCACAATCCTTAGTCTCGAGTTCACTGCCTTATCCATTCGGCCATCCAGAACACGTTCCTTTTGCAACAAAATATCTTTATAATTAGCACCTTAATTAATCAAATCCATGATCTGTTCCTGAACATACTACGTGTTATTCCATACATGATATGGACCCACTCCATGTTCCTGTCTCCTGAGCTCGCGCGCTTCTTGAACACACTCAGTATCTATCATCAAAGAAGTTGGAAATAGATTCCTTCTTCCATGTCTATCATAGACACCCTGCTGCAGCCAGCTGCCATAGGGCATTTTGGTATGACGTCAAAAACATGGACACCAAAATCTCCTATCTGCGCAATCTACTGCCCATCTTGTGAGCATCTTTTTAGTGTACTTCTGTTTACCATATTGGCTTCTTTATCTCACTTGATAGCATTGCCAAGTGTGCTATAATTTATCCACATTTTACGCCTTAAAGCGGTTTTAGTAAATATCGCGTTTCTCGACTCCTTTCAAGGCAGTAATAATAATGATAATACTGAAAATAATGTTTTTTTTTGCTTTTCCTGGGATTAGAAAAAGTCACTATGAAATAACGTACAGCAGACATTCAAAGTTGTTGGCTGCCTTGAAAATAGATGCTTTAACAGAATCAAAAAGAAAAAATTTCTGGATATGCAAAGATCATTTTATTTCTGGTTTGTTTTAATCTTTTTGTTAGTATTTAATGTGGTATGAAGATACTAAATTGTTGTTGTGCTTAAATGACGACAATTGTCATTAGTTTATCATGTGTTACACATTAAAGTGGAACACTTTTTTGAAGATCACCATAAAAAAAAAAAAAATAGAACACTGGACCGTTTCGTATTATGTAAAATTGATCATTGATAAATTTTCTCCGTATCTTTCAATTCCCGCATTGTTTTTAGTTTTATAAATATTCCTTGCGCTTTTTTGAATAATTGTTTGAGTTTTTTCCTTCTTAAATTTTTTTTATTATCTCTCGCCAGTTATAATTGTGTGAAAGAAACAACTCTTAAAGGTGCGTTTTCACTGGTCGTTCTAACGACCTAAAAAATCCTAGTGACCCAAAACCTTAACCTAAGAGCGTTTTCACTGGTTACATATAAAATCTTTACGCCAACCAATCAAAGGCAAGTTTTTACTGCGCAAGCGTCTTCTTTACGGCTTTACTGTCTGCAGATCGAACAGATGTCAAAAAATGTAAACAAATAATTGTTGTTTGTTGTTGTCAGTTTAATTAGTAGTAGCAAATATTTTGTATAGAAATTAATCGAAAGTTTCGACTGTTTTCCCCACTAAAGGGTCTTAAAAAATGCCCCACAAATCATTGTTCTTTAAATTGTGGCTATGGATTTATACTCCTAAATTAAATAAAAACACTAGGTCACCATGATTTATGTATATTTAAAAACATACTGAATAAATTATTTTTCACACAAGTACGTGTGAAAAACGTTACGTACGTTAGTGGCACATGTGTAATAGAGATCGACTATAAATTTAATGTTGCTTTTTGAATTTCCTTTTAAAGAAATTGAGTAGAATTATATTTGTTAAATAAATCAACAAATTAAATAAAACATTAAGGGAATGTAAAAATTTGAATGTTCCGACCCGCTTATGAAGTGATATACTCACTGTTTTTTGTGAATCGTTTTTCATATTTCACAAGAAAAGTTAACATTTAAGAATGTTTATTTTTATTTTATTGTTTTTTTAAATATGGATTTTTTTTTATATTTTAGTTTTTTTTATAAAACTTTAAACGTTTAACATTTTATTATATTTTTTAAAAAATGGCACATTTAGAGAAATAGAAATTCCTAATAATGTTTATCTCTGTAACAAAAGAAAAAGAACAAAATTTAAGGGAAAAAAATATGTGTGAAAAAAATCTTTAAAACTTAAATAAAATCTAAAATAAAACCTTTTTTATATTAGAGTGAAAAAGAATATTTTAGAAATTAATGGTGGAACTTGGGACCCATGAGCACATACAACTGTACCAGTGGTGTAATCGTAAAAAAAGCAGAAGGCATACGCTCAAGGCAGAGAGTATACCCTACAGTGTATATACTATAGCTTTTTTGAGAAACAGACGGTATACGGTGTATCCTAAAAAAATCCCGAAGTTATACGGCGTATACCACCATATATCCTCCATACATCCCTGAACCGTACGCCTATGTGACACTGGCAGATTCTCTTATACATATCATCACTACAGTCAGTATAAAATTATCCAATTTAGTTAAATCTACTTTTTGTGACACCCCCCCCCCCCCAAAAAAAAATGAACAGTAAAATGCAAAATAAATGTACTTAAAATTGTAAGTTTTACCTTATGATTTCACATCAGGGGTAAAAGTTATGTCTTCCTGCTATACTTTTCTTCTGAGCTTATTTTGTTTGTAAATTACACATTTTAAATCCCAACAATTTTTTCTTATTGTGTGAAGTCGCTTTTATGGAGAATAATTTTGTGAAGGGGCTTCTTTTATTAAGAAGAATAAAGGGGTATAAATGTTTGCCGGGGCAATCCCTGTTTTTGTGAATAGATCACAAAAAAGGTACTTTTATCTTGGATATTTTTTTTTTCTTCCAGCAATAATTCCTGTTAGTGTTGTTCACTTGTATAAATTAGAAACGATGTACTGAGGTTGAAATAACAATTTTGGTTCATCGTATTATTTCTCCTTATTGTTTTATTCCCTTTTTTTAATGAAATAAGTGAAAGGCACTTATTTTAAATGTATGTAATATATGTATTTTAAATGAAAATTTTGTATTTCAAATAAAATGAATGAGAGGTTTATATTAAAAAAAAAATGAATACAAATGATGACATTATTTAATGGTTTATCTCAGGATCGAAACTAGAGGGGGGGGGGGGGGAGGGGCAGAGGAGGCATATTCCCTGGTCGCCATAAGAAAAACGAAGGAGGTGTCAAATGAATTTTGGTTTTTGATTTCTTAAGAAGCTACACTAGTCACACGAAGAAACTCGCAAGCTAAAGTTAAATATGGGAGCATTCTTTTCAAATTTCTCGCTTGCATTTTAATATTTTTAAATATTTTTTTTTTCTTAAGATAGCTGAGTTTGATCTTTAACATTGTTAGATTGTACGTTTTCGATTTTGGTTCAAGTTTTTTTATGAGGCTACTTAAACTTTCAGAACCGGTTCAAAAAGTGAAAGTAATTTTATATATATATTTAAAAAAACTGCAAACAAAATTTAAAAAGTAAACATTTATCCTGTTAGAAACAACCTCAGCTGTCCCAAATGGAAAAAATCATTTAAAAATATTAAAGTGCAAGCGAGAAATTTGAAAAGAATGCTCCTATAAGTTTAACATTAGCTTGCGAATCTGCATAGTTTCTTCATGTGACTTCCTTTGGATTTCGTTTTCAAAGCTTTAATGAATCAATATTTGACAAAGTTGATTACGTATTTTAAATTTGAAATAAGTCAGCAATTAGAATTAAAATTCTCTTCGTAAATTTACTTTGCGGAGGCCGGGGGGAGGGGGCAAAATCTATGTTTGTGCTGGGTGCAAAAAAGGCTAGTTTCAGCCCTGGTTTATTTCATGTGCCTGCCTGACATAAAGTACCTACCCAAAAATGTTGTGAATTTGATAAATTTCACTGGATCAAATGGCATAGCAATGATTTCACTAATAAATATATCTCCACCCGTAACATGCCAATGAAACGCATTATGTTGCCTCTCTGTAGTTTAAATGTTAAATTATGATAAAAATGATAGAGTTACTACTAAATAAGTATAAAAGTAAAAATAGTTTTTTTTTTTAACCACTTTTTTATAAACATTGAATGTTTATAAAAATCATCCCTAATTTCAGGACTATAATTCATGTTGGTTCAAAAAACTTCTGTTACAATACATTAATTTGGCATGACTCTAATTATGAAAAATTCACCACTTCGACTTGGTAGAAAGCATGAACTACTGAATTTATTAAAATGATTATTTTTTCAAGTATGATGACAGAAAAGGCGAAAAAAACATTTTTGAAACTATGTATTGAGAATTTTTAAATTATTTTTTCAAAGTTTAATTATAATTTACTTAATATTAAATTATCATTTGATAAAAGCAGATTAAAAAAATGATTTCTTTGTTATTGTAATTAAAAATTCTCTTTATTTTTTATTTATATTTCATTTGTTACCTAATATTTCGCTGCTACAGTTTCACAGCCAGTTGGCATGTTTTAATGACATGATTTGATGCAAACCCTGTTATTTTAACCATAGAGAATATTTGGAGATTTATCACCTGTGACTAACAGAAAAATGCATTAAAATTCATTTATCACTTTATAATTAAGTTCCTAAAGATACTAAAATTTATTGCCAAAAGAAGCACTCAGGTGTACATCATTTTTACAATTCTGGAGTATTAGGTAACACGAGTCTACTCTTGGTTAGGGATGCACCGAATATCAAACTATCTGGTTAAGCTGAATATCAAAGTATTCAGCCGAACCGAATACTTAAAAAAACCTTTTGAAACACATTTTTAAAAACTTTTCACAATTTCTACCTTTAACTGTCAACTTATAAATATATTTAAAATAATTAGAAACAAGTTCATATTTAAATAAAATAAGATGTTTTTAGATTATTTGTTTGCTGTAACTTAAAAAAATAACCATGATGAGGATTAAAATGATGATTAATTTGGATTTTCATAGGAATTAATGATGTACAAATACAAGTTTCTAAATTTTGTTTAGTAAATAATATGTTTCTTGCTTTTTTACAAAAAAGAGTTTCTAACAAAATGGGAAAACTTTTGCGGTTGATGATAGGTACAAAGACAGACAATTTTTGTTCAGAAAACCATAATCCACTTTTTGAGTCATCATAAATACATTATATCTCATCTCACTCAATCTTGAATTTTCGTTTGTTACTTTAACAATAATGAAGACATCATAACTATAGAAACAGATGTCATAAATTCCCGGAGCCGCCATCTTGGAATTTTTCTTGGAGTGAACAGAGCCCGATCAAGCTGAAGTTGGGCCCAGGGCCTGTTAAAAAGTTGGGCCCCCACTACCTTCCCATTCCTGGCGACACTTTCAGAAAAAAAAGTAGGTTTATTTGATGAGTTGACAAAGTTGTTTGGGTGAAAGTTTCAAGTTTACAAAAAAAAAATTCACTTACAAGAATAATCAAGAAAATGAATTACCGTCCACTTTCTCAAATAAGCATTTGTATAATTCACAAACATCTATGATCTACAGTTTATGTTGCAGAATAAATGAGGACGTCTTTTTCAAAACTCGCTTTATCCAAAATCATAAAAATTGTGTTTTCCCTAACAAAAACTTTGTTTTTACGTCAGGGACCAAAATATAAAATGCAAACAGTGGAAAAACTTAAATTATGAGAAAATACACACAAATTTGTGGGCCCCTGAAATTGGTGGTCCCAGGGCCAAGGCCCCAGAGGCCCGTGCATTAATCAGGCCCTGGGAGTGAAAACCCCTTTTCCGCCAAGTAGTAAATGTCGCCAAACACCGGTTTATACGCATGTTAGACTTAACGAAAATAAAATGTAAATAATAAACAAAACTCGTTAAAGTGGCATTCACTAAACGTTGTATGAGCGCTATGCGCTCATTAACCGAAAAAAAAAAATCACTGGATTCCGCAAACTCCTGCCGCGACCACAAAAATGCACGAAACTCATTAAGTGCCAATCAGTAATCGCGCTCATTAACTGAAAAAAAACATCACTGGATTCAGCAGTTCTTGCTGTGTAGCATTCTCAAAATTCAGCAGTTCTCGCTGTGTAGCAATCTCAAAATGTAAAAAACTCGAAAGGCAACAAAATATACATAAAATTATTAACATACCTTAACAGATGTCTGCTTTCTTGAAAGCTCAAGCATGAAATACTGTCATAGCATCACCATCATTTTCAAAAATAGGCTTATGAATACGCATTGACACACTATAAACAAACCTCCTTTTTTCGTCAAAATTTCCTCAAATTTATTAATTACTTCATCAAGAGTGTTTAAACAGACTACAGAAACCATAGTCAATCAAATACATCCAATAAATTTAACAAAAATAAAAAGACAGAATAATACAACACAATATCAAAACACATCCACAAAATCCTAAGCGAAAATGAGCTTCTCAGGGGTTCCCAGAACATGACACGCCAGAACTCGCACGGGGTTCCACATATCGATAAAGATTGCCAACATAAAATCACCAAGAAATCTCAAAACATCCAAGATAGCGGCCACCTGGGAATATAAGGCATCTAAGCCTAACTAACTATTAATTAGCTAAGAAATTTAAGTACGCTTATAGACAAAAACAGAAATAGTTATGCTACTGTATTATCTAAATATTTATTACAGAATGCTAATTATGAAAAAACACTTTTAAAATGCTTTAAATATTTATAAATATAAATTTATTATAACTATATAAATTATGGAATAAATTTATTGCATGGTATTTTAAAAAAGATATGATACTGCAAAACAGTTTTTTGTTTACATTACATTTTCATCAAATTTTAGGATAAAGTTATAATATAGATTCCCAAAAGGCAAATCTCAACACCTTAGAAATTTTAAATCAAAATATCTTATACATAATTATATTAAAAAAAAATAAAAGCACTTTAAACATATTAATATTTAAAAAATGAAAGGCAAAATATAATACAAATATAAATAAATATTTGATTCAAATGGTAAATGTTGATTTTTTATTAAAGTACTACTCAAAATCAAGTATGGGAAACTGAAAATAGCCGACTATATATATATTTATTAAAATAGTATATCACTTTTAACATTAAGAAAAACTTCATAAAAGAATTTTAGCCCTAAGCAATGATTTATAAAATTACACATGCTTCCACTTAGATTAGGGCCTAAATTCTATCAACTGTCAGAAGACTTTAATAAAGCTACGTTTAAATACAAAAACAGTTATATTAATTTTAAAAGTTGCAGAAATTTGTCTTACCTGCATATACTTAAAGTTGTTCTGGTGGACTTTAAAATCTTTCTACAAAACATTAAGTTTATTATACACATAAAGGTGGCAACCTCTAATTATAAAAATGTTTCTGTCATAACTTTAATTTTTGAAAGATTACCTTACCATTAATTTTTTAAACATTATTTGCAACGGATAGTTTGTTTATTTAGGTTAATACAATGTGACAATTTATTTAAGTATGCAATGTTGTTGACAGTTTGTTTATTTAGGTTTTTTTTTTTCTTTTGCACGTTGCATGCTTTATAAATCACTGTTTTCAATCTAATTTTTTAAATTTTCCTAACGAAAAATAAAGATTTCTCATTTAAATTTTTCTTTTTTTTTCTGCATTCATAATTATTAACAAAACAATAAGACTAAAAAGCAATCGAAGAATCAAAATTTAACAAGTTTCAGTTTCGATCGATACTTAATTTTAAATCATACCAACTGTATCATGTAACTGCTCTGATGACAATAAATATAATTAACATAAGGAAAAAAGAAGACACTTTGTCGTCTTAAAACAACAAACTCTATCTTTTTTATTATTATTATTATTTTACTTTCAAAAACACTTAGTCTCATATGAATATAAACAACAAACTATTTTTGCATCTTTTAAGAACACTTTTTTACTTTAAAAAAGAAAACACTAGAAACTTTTATTATCTAAAAACATATCTCCCCTTTCCCTCGCCTTTTTTTTTTTTTCATCTTTTAAAATAAAACCAAATAGTGCAATTGCCCTGGTAACAAACAAAATGAAGATATACGTAAGGCTGGCCCACACTTTTTTTTTTACTTAGCAGCAGACTTTATTTATGCCCCAGACTGAAACATATAAATGCTTATTTCACATTATATTTGCAATGTGGGCATTTAAAAATATTTTCAGCTAAATAATTTTTGTACTTACTCATTGAGTAATATATTGTGTTCTCATAGTTTGTAGTGCAGCATGCTATTTTTGGAAAATGTAATTTAACGAGTAATGTAATTAAAAAAAGACTAGTTTTTAGGGAGCACAAATATTATTTTTGATGTTACTTAAATAAACTTACTTTACTCTCTCCTCTTTTGACATAGAAGTGGTACTCACAGATTTTTTAAAATCTTCTTTTCTGAAGTCCAAGGGCTTGGTCTGAAGTCCAGTTGCTTGCAGACGATCACTAATGGTAGTCACTTATTATACAATAAAACTACACACTTGTGATTTTCTGAAAGCATTCAAATTTGAAGATGTATCCCGGCACCAGCTGATCTGCCAGACGCTTACCTCCACTGGTATACTTTGTATTGATTGATATACAATTTCTGGATGTAACATCAAAAATATTGATGCTTCTTACAAACAAGTTTATTTTTATTACATTACTCGCAAAATTATATTTTCCAAAAAACAGCATATTACACAACAAACAATGACAAAACTAGGACCTACTATAGTTTCATTACTTCTAATATACTATTTTGGCCACTGAATTTATATACATCATGAATTCATGATTCGTCTAAAACTTTAATATACACTCAAACATATAGACTCAAAGAATCTCCCACAGAGAGCATTTTATTTTTTGATAATGAATTCCATTTTCAAAAATAGTAAGAATAATAAGTAATGATTTTTGAAAAAAATAAATAAATGAATAAATAGTTCTTTACTTTAATAGATAAATAGGGACATTTAAAACCGATGACCTATGCTGTAAGATAAATCTGTAGCCATACTTGTAAAAGAAATGCACCTAAATAACAATTTAGACAAAATTTTATAAATATGCATTTCAAATGGAGAATCTCCTATTATTTTGATAGCAATACTTTTTTAATAAATGAAAATAATTGCTAACTTAAAATACATTGACTATGCATTTATAACTGCTTATCGAATTGGAATGGTAATGTGTACAAATTCTTCAAAATGGGCACATAGAAAAGCTACACATGGTCTGAATATCTCAATTGATTTAAATTTCATACAAAGTTATAAATCTTCATAAAAGTTTCAGCATTAATCTTAACAACAAAAAGAAAAATAGCACATCTGCAGGTGAAAAGCATTAAAATTAAAATAAAAAATAGATTAGCAGTGTTTTCCTTACATGACAAAGTTCACAAGTAAATATCTGAAAAGGAGTAAAGAGCAAACTGTTTTGCAATCAGATGTTTCTTGCTTAAAAGAGAACAGGAAAATACAAAATACAACGGCTTGTTTATTTTATAGAAACTTTGTTTACATGCTCGCTTAAACATGCATAATCAAATACCTACTATTAGCAAAACTGGATTAAAGTTTGCCTGTAACTAATTTTCCATTTAAAAATCAATGGGCTACAGTAAACAATATCCTTCTTAACAATTACGATTATTTTAAGTGAGTAAATGGAAATTTAAATCTAAATTGATCGGAAATACCCTATCAAGTAACCAAGTATAATCAATGAAGCAAGTAATTCATCTTAAGAAACAAACATTCTTAAAAAATACTTTTAATCTTTGTATACTATTAACGTTCAATAAAAATAAAATAATTTTGAGAACTGGACATATCTTCATCCTTATATCCGCAACAAAATCCTTAAACAAACTATATAATTAGTATTCTAATATTAATAAAATGTAGAATGATTACCAAAAATAACAACAATTTAAAGAATCCATATGGATTACCCACAATTTATTAAATTAAAAGACAATAATAAAGGATGATATCTATCCAACATGTCAATAAAACTTACCGTTTTGCTTCAATCACAAAAAATAGATTCCTCTTTGACGTAAAACAAAATAAATAAATAAAACGATATAAAACATAAATATCACTTAGTAAATTGACAGCACCGCCATTATTATCAAAAGCTCTATTTTAATTGGCTGCGCTTAGGTAAGCCGTGCTTAGGATTGATCACGAATCAAACCTACAAAATCGCGTTCTAACGACCTAAAATCTTGTGTTTAGGTAAAAAGTTAGGTAAGTTAGACCTTGGGTAGACCAGTGAAAACGCACCTTTAATAGTTTGACCAGTTTTTTATTCCTGAAAAAAATTTAATGTGTTCAATCCTTCTCTCTACACTGCACTATTATTTAGCTTTCCTGTTATGCTAGCTTAAATAAAATATTAAGGCCAAAAATAAATTAAACAATTTTTTAATGTGTTTGATTTTATAATTTTTATTGCAATGTAAAATTGATGGAAAAATTCATAACTAAAATTGTCACTTTGATCAGATTTGGGAACTTCTTCAGTGTGCTTACCAGCAGTGAGTAGTTTTTCTAAAAAGGCTGGTGGAATTTTACATAGCCTTTATAAAACTGCAGGGTATAGCAGTAAACAGAAGAAAATTGTTCATTTCCATGTTTCCCATTTTAAAAATGTAACCATGGCTTTAAGTTCTATATTAAACTTTCCTTTGCTGTATAATGTATAGCTATCAATCTTAATTTTTTATTAAAATGTTTCCCTGAAAATGCATTGTAGTAAATGAATTATATTTACTGTTAGGATTGGCACATTCATCAGGCAAAAAGGGTGGTTGCCCAGGGCCCTGTGGCTATTGGAGTCTTGTTATGGGCCTCAATTAATGTTTCATCTGTATAAAATAATAGTTTTGCTCTAAATTTGCTTTTAAATCTTTCTTCATCGGAAAATAGTGAGTATTAACTTTTATTTCTTACAGTCAAAATTGATTTTATTCACGGGAAATGTATCAATTTGATGATTCTAAAATTAACTGTGAGTTATTTAATTAGAAATGCAGATGTTATTAAATAATGAGATATTAAATAAATAAATGTGTAATCCTCCCTCCCCCCCCCCCCTAAAAAAAAAAACAAATTGATGATATAAAATTTAACTTCTGTTAAAATGAACAAACCTGTTTTTTAAATAAACAGTTTTTACTATTAGTTATTATTACTAGGTACTATTAATAAACCCCTTATTCTTTTTAAAAATTTGAGATGCTATTTTTCTGAAATTCTTTAATAATTGTTCAGTAGTACTAGTATAATTAAAACTGTAAAATCTAGAATATAAATTTTTTTCACCCCTCCCCGCCTTTTTCCAGACCAAGGGTGGCTTAAATTGGAAAAATTCATAATTTTTTTTTTTTTCAGAATGAGTTTGAAAAACTTTCAAAATCCATAAAAGTTTTAATACAGAGTGTCTGGAGAATCTGCTGGTGTCAGGATAGATGCACATTTTACGATGTTTTTTGCTCTCAGGGGAACACAGGTGTGTAGTTCTGTATAAAAAAACGACTACCATTTGTGGTCTTCTGCAAGAAAGTGGAATTTCTTCCAATGCCTTTCAACTATGTGCTATTTTTGAAACTCGTCAATCAGGAACAGTCGTAAATGTTTACTCGACCAGTAAGTAATAACTTATTATGACTGACTGTAAGTATGTAATTTTTTAATACATTTTCTGTTCCCTAAGAAAAGGGAATTTTAAAATGCATTCTACATTGTTCATGTTGTTTTAATCAGTTTATTATGATTCTTATAATTTATTTATTTATTTAAATTATAGAATGTTTTCAATGGGATTTTTTCAAGAATTATGCGTATGCTTGTTGATTACTACCTGTTGACCCTGCTTTCACTTTTGTAAATATCCTGTTAAGGGACTTTTTCATGCTTGTTTTTGATGATATGCATTTTCAGTAATAGGTACTTGTAAGTATGATGCTTGTAAGTAAGTTACTTTTCTAAACACTACATTGTATATTTATAAATATTGTTTTATATAAAGTCATTTTTCCCATAAAATGGATCTGTATCTTAGAGAATCACTTAAAGCTATGTCAATTTGTATCACAATAATTATAATTTATTATAATTAATTTTTTAACCAAGGTTTCTTTCAGATTTATAAAATTGTGTTAAATGATCATTTTTTTTTTTTTTTTTAAAGCGTGTAGTTATGTATAAGCAAGCTATATTTTATAAAAACATTAAGTGTCAAGGTCAAAATTAGCACTAGCTATTGGCCACAGGGCCAGTGAATGAGAAAAAGTGGCTATTAAAAAATCGGCTGTCATTGGCCACTTTCCTACAAGGAGAGAGTAAAATTTTTTTGCATTTCATCATGTTATTCTATTTTTTCTGGTTGCAGTATGTTTATATTAGCATATTTATTTGTGCTATTCAATTTTAGATTAATACTAATAAAAATTTTAACAAAAGTTTACTGTTTAGTATTTTTAAATAAAAAAATGGCTGCTAGTTTAAAGAAAGTGGCCACTTATAAAACTGGTACTACTGGCCACTGGCCAGTAATGAAATTTCCCTGTTTTGACCTTTAATTAAGTGTATGAGTATCATATTAGAGAGGAACAGTTAATCTCTTCTCTCCCCGTGCACACACACTCTTTTCAAGGAATTTGATGTTTCAAAAAATGTGTCACAAGCTATAAAAAAATATTCTGAAATTACACTAAAGCTAAAATAACTTATCAGATTTGTTTAAAATAAGATCATAGCATTAAATAAGAAGTTTAAGGTTCATAAAATTATTTCATAAACCCTTGATATAACAATATTCTGAAAATCGGGTACTTTTATCATCTAATGACTGCTTTGGCTAGTTAAAAAAATATATATATTTGAATATAATTATGTAGATTGCTTCTTAGTTGTATACTATAATATTAAATTATAACTCTCCCCATTTCAATGAAACTTTTGAAATGGTGTCCCTGGATAATTATAAATTATAATTTAATATCAGCTTAGTAATTATCAGACTGCATATATATATAATCATTTAATGTTACTAATATTGAAATGTATTATGATTATATCAAGGTTATAATTTCATTTGCTTAATAATTATTAAGCTGCATATATTAGTCTATTTAATATGAAATAATCTAAAATGTATTATCTATATTATTAACATTATAACTTCATTTGCTTAATAATTATTAAGCTGCATATGTACCTAATAATGTATTCGATTTAATATTTACTAATGTTGAAATAATCTAAAAAATGTATTGCCATTATTATCAAGGTTATAATTTAGGTTGTTTATTTACAATTTTTTAAAGTGAGATGAATTTTTTATTTAAATAGCATAAGTTATTGAAATTATCAGAAGCATATGTGTATTTTAGAATTCTGTTAAAATGCATCAATATCAATATAGTAATTCATTTTTAAAGATCTCTGAGCTCGAAAATAAAATTTAGTGACTTGTTTGTTTTGCTCAGTCAATGTTTGTAATTTACTTTTCAATGTCTCCACAAATTAGAATTAATATACATATCCAGCAGTGGCGCATCCAGGATTATGCTTTGGAGGGGGCTACGAATATTTTAGAGTCCTATATATGCCCAGATTTGGCCTGGCCTGCTGCCGAGCTCTTTCTTTCATTTGATTTGATAAGCCGTGCCGGATGAGGTCCTGACTTAAATTTTTTCTGCTGACTTGAGCAGAGTCGGATAAAGCTCTGGAAAGTTTTGGTGGGGCTAATTCTGAATGCTTTTAACATATTACATAATGAAATAACTGTACTAAAATATATCTTAGTTTTTGTGATTTTTTGGTGTGTTTCTGCATCTGAATAGTTTTACATTGTGTTTGCAATCAAACAATTTAAAGTTTTATTATTAATTATCAAAATATTATGAAGGTTAAAGATAGCAATAAGTTGCATGGGGTATTAAATTTGGTACTTCTTAGTTATCCCGTTGACCAAATTGTAAGATTAAATGCCAATAATGGCCATTAAAACCATTAATTCGATGCTTTATTTGTATTTTTATTAATGTTTTACTAATTTATTTGTTCTTTCGTCATTTAAAATAAAAATTATGTCAATGTGTATAATTTTGGCAAGTGGTTTGGCGATTTATATAATTTGGTGAAATTGGTCGACAGGATAATTAAGAAGTACCTTAAATTTTTAAGTAAATTTTAAACATGCTAATATTTTGATTTCATAATAAATAAAAGAGAAAAAAAAAAATGTGTCAAAATGAATATCTTTTCAAAAATTCTGATTTTTTAAGGACCTATTAAAAAATAACTCTTCCATAATTAAAAGAAAATTAAATGTCTAGTCTGGGAGGGGTTTCAGCTCTCTCGTGGGTGCACCAATGATATCCAATGCCATAAAAGGCTATAGTTTGAAAAGAGTCTTCTAAATTTTTGCATCACTGAATTCTTTAAAATTCGTTACAGAAAAATTCAATGAAATTGGAAGCCATGCTTTTAGATTTAGCTTACTGAATTTATATTTTCCCTATAATATATTTTGCAAGTAAAGGGTAACTTTATACTTTATTTTAAATATGTGAATTAACTAAGAAATTTTAAGTATATCACATGATGTTTTTTTTCAGCTCAGAAGATTAATTTTGAGATGTTAATGCTAATAGCTATTGAATCAGAATTTAGTTCAAAAGTGTGTGGAAAAATTTAAGTGACCATAGTTGCCACAGATATCATTCATATAATTTGGTTATTTTCTTAAGTTGTAATTAGTATACAGTTTATAAGCTAAGTTCAGCATAGAAAATAATGATTCTTATTTGTAACACATATTGCACATCAGCTGTATTATCTCTTCCTACTCCTAAAAAAAAAAAAAAAACCTTTATAAATAATTGCATTTTATTCAAGCCTTCTATTTGTGGAAAGCATATTCTCATATTTTTTCAATTTAAATTATTCTACAATGACTATTATACTCATGCTGGCTAAACTATTTAATGCTTATTAACAACTTTAGAGTATTTTTGGTACTTTTATGTTAGTCATACACAAATCTTGCCAATAACAGCTTTTTTTTTACTAAATTAGAAACAATATTTTGATGATAATTTTATGGTATTTATTTTTCTCTGTATTTTAATTGAAATGGGTGAAAGGCATATATATTTGAAATGTATGCGACATGTATTTTAAATGAAATGAGTGAATGACTTATATTTAAAATTAAATGGATGCAATGCGAATTATGCTAGTTATGCAACGATGCTCGCAAACTAATATTAAACCAATGGCAACTTTCTTTATAAATTTCTTGTTTACATTTCAATATTTTAAAATGATTTTTGTTTTGCATGAGATATTTGAGATCAATGTCTAATTTGGTATCTTTTTACTCTTTATTTCAGGTACAGTTTTTCAGAGGAAAATTTCAGTTTCAGATCCTGTTCCAAAATTAAAAGTGCCCTCAGAGAAAAAAAACTGCACATAAAAAAAAGGTAAAGATATTTGATTAGATATTAGCCTCAGGTAACCTAGGCCTAAAAAAAAATTCAAAGTATCGAAATGCAGATAAGAATTTTGAAAAGAATACTGCCATTAGTTTAACATTTAGTTTGTGTTCTCCCGTTACTACTATCATAGGCTCTTATTGTGAGGCGACTCATAGCCATTTTAACATGAAAACTAGCCTCACTTATCATTTTTCTTATTTGCATTACATTGTTTATTCAGATGTAGCCCTCTTTTTATTCATGATCTCCCCCCTGCCTGAAAAAAAAGTAAGTTGTACCCGTTAATACTTTTAAATAATTTTTACTTTTTATTTGTACTTGTTTGTAATTTTTACTGTTTATTTGTACTTTATAATAATTTTCTGATTACAATAAATGAGTCTGTTCTTAATTTTGCTTTAAAAAGTTGTAATATGCATTTAAACAATGTTCTGGGGGCAATTGTAAGACATTTACTTCTATCTTTCTTCTTATTTTTTAAAAAATGTCTTCAGGTTATATTACACTTTCAAATATATCATACTTTTTTGTTATCTCTTGGCATGTGACATAATGAGATATCATCATCAACAGCAACCATTTTCAATCCACTGCTGGATGTAGGTCTCCCCCAGATTTTTCCAATGTTTCCTCTTTCCTGTGTAGTGCCTTAGTCATCCAATTTACACCGGCTACTTTTCTGATTTCATCACTCCATCTTACTTGAGTAAATACAGATACTGAATAATTTTAAGCTCTGTTTAGATGTGTTTCTAATTATATAAATATTTAACACCAATAGTCCAAAAGCTATTTTGTCTTGCCTATATTCTGCCCATACAGTAAGTTTCTCTTACTTATGAGTAGTAAATACAGTATTCTAAATGTATTATTGTAATGTTTTTAGAAATTTTGATGTGTAAACCATAAATGTTTTCTTTTTAATAGAACAGGAGTGTAAATCACTTGCATTTCTGATGTCTTCAAATCTGCTGATATTCTTAGCAGTTTGAATGAGGCTTATTTCATTTTGTCTCACTAAATATTATTTACCAATTATTGTTTATTTCAATTGATCAAATTGATCAACTGAAATTTTCTTTCTTTTCCTTTTTTTTTTTTTTTTTTGTTTAAGTATGTCAAGAAACATGCTTTTTAATTTTGATGTACTATTTATTACTTTTTAATTATTATACGAACTGAAAATTATTAATTGATTATCCCACTTCTTTATAAAATAAAACCTGTCTCAATAGTTAACAATTTCGCTAGTTATACAGTCTATTTGGTACTTAATGTCCCAATTATTTCTATCCTGATCTTTGATCAATGAAATGTTTACTGCAATGCTAAAAAATATTTTTAATTTTATACCAGTAGTTTAATGAGTTTTATTTTATTACTTTATTGTATAACAGTTATTTGTTCATTTATTTTAAGTATATATTGGTGATTTAATAAAATAGTTCTTAAAAGTCTGTAATTTTCAAATGTTATATTTTTAAAAAAGCTCACTTTACTATTGACACTGTTTTTTCTTTTATTTTTCAAATGTTTCAATTTACGTGATTTTCATTTTGTGTCAACTATTATGCTTGGCAACAATGGTGTCCATATAACAGAAAAGTACCGTCTATTTTTACTCAATTTTTACAAATGCTTTATCTTTCTTTTAAATTAAAATGTAAATATCTGTTTCTGCAGATCAATAAAGTTTTCTGCAAAGTATAGGTGAAAATTGGCGGTCGCCACTCGCCACATGACGATTAAAGTTGTAAAAGTGGCAATTAAAAAATCGGCCATCAATCGCCACCCTAGAGTGGCGATAAAAAATCTGTTATCGATTGCCATGTGAAATATAGCTTTTTTCATAAAAATATGCATTTCTACTTTGGTTACATCTAATTAGCAAAGTGGTTGATTCTTTTTGTTACCAGATGCAAGCAGAATACAACGATTTAGCTGTATTTTCAATATTTTCGCCATTGCTCTTCAGTTGGATTATTTTTTCAAGAAATACAGTTTTATTCTGCAAAATATATTCATCAGCTTTGACTCCACATGCATTTCAAATATTTTATTCCTTTTTTTTTTCACCGGGTGCAAGTGGATTTTAAGGACATTGCAGTATTTTCAATATTTCGACTCCTGCCACATGCTCACCAGTTAGATTATTTTTCTTCATGAGATACTGTTTAATCCAGCGGAATACACTCATCAGCTTAGATTTCAACTGTATGTAATGTGTGTAGTATATTAATAACACATTTACTTATTAAATAAAATCCAAATAACATTTTATTGTGCTTTATTTGATATATTTTTAATTGTATACACCTAACTGTTGTAATTTTGATTTAGTTATTTTTTACATAAAGAAAGTAATAGTAATTTAAATTGATAATAGTGTTTATGAACATATACAAATAATCTAAAGATATATTCTAAAAAAATTAATGTAACAGATTTTGTGGTTTTAAAGTAATTTTCTTGAATTTTGACTGCTTCCCTATTCTTATCATGAATAGTTGGCTGGTATAAAACTGACTTATAGAAAAATATGTATATATACAACAATTATAGTTTATGTAGATGTCAAGAAAGTTTGAAACATTATAGTGGCCACTAACTTTAAAAAGTGGCCACTAATGAAACTGAGTCTACCGGCCACTGGCTACTAACTCAATTTCCCAGTTTTCACCTATACTGCAAAGCATTGTGTCAATGTTATTTTATTTATTATATGTAGTAATCATTATATTCAATAATAAATTTTGTTATGTAATAATATTTATAATATAAAGAAGTTTTATTTTGTTTCTGTAACTTGTACTGTCAAATAAAAGAAATTTATTAAAAATTTGTTGTTTTCATTTAACAGTTTTAATTATCTATTTATTTTTAATAACAAAATGGCTAAGATATAAAACAATGAAAAAATATTCTCATTTTTAACACTTTCAACATGGTTGAAAAGTGTTTATTCAGTAAGTTGAATAGTTTTGGTTTGTCTATTTTCCCACTTTCTAACTCTCATAAATATACTGGGATCGCCATGTAATTATTTAATGTTAATGAAGTCCATTGTGTGCTATTTAAATGCAAAATTCAATAAATATAATGCATCAAAAAGTGTTATGGGACCAACAAGTGTTGAAAATGGACTTTTACTCAGTTATGTTTTTTTAAATGGCTCATTAATATATTTCATTTCATTGTATGAAAAAAATAAAGTTCTTATTAGCTATTGTTGGTGAGAATTTCATAATCTATGCCTAATTTTTCATAATTATTATTTGTGTGTATATTCCTTATACCAGTGGTGCAGCCAATATACTTATTTGGAAGGGGTTTTGGAGAATTGTTACTCCTTGCATGATACAATATCTGACAAATAAAAACCAATGTGGGCTATTTCGAAAATAAATATGTGCATATTTTCTAACATTCACCCAAGTACGAGGAAGAAAACATAGTATGTTCATTTTAGACCTAAACTGAAGGGATTAAAACAATTTCCAGTTTTCTCCTATTTAATTCTGAGTTCAACCCCCTGACCACAGGTCTAAAACTTTAAACTGGAATTGTGACCTTAATGTTCAACAAAAATATTAAGTGTAGTTACTCATTTTACTCAGAATTTTAAGCTCTACAACATTTGTATTGACAATGTTTTTGACAGAGTTAGTTGTTTGGAGGAACTGTTATGGTATGTAAAAAAATGTGTTTTTTGACTGTAAATCTATACATATTTTCTAACGCTCACCTAGTACGAGGGGGTAAACATAGCACATTCATTCTAGACCTAAACTGAAGGGATTAAAATAATTCCCAGCCTTCCCCTAATTAATTCCGAATTCAACTCCCTAACCACTGGACTAAAAGCCGAAACAAACAAAATAAGTTTAGCATTAATGTGTTTAAAGGCTTCATAGAAAAGCCGCTGTAATCTTCAAAGAGGAAAAAAAAAAAAAAGAGAGTGGGAAAGAACAATAGTAGTAACATATAAAAATAAAAAGGAATTTTAAACATTGATAATGATATCATTATGGAGGGGGGGGGGGGGTGAGGAATGATAACATATGATACTGTAAGTGAGGGAGAAGGGGCTAAAATTACCTAAATATTGCTAACGTTATACATGTACAACCCCGTACACATTAAGGTACCATTTGATTATCCCGTCCACCAAAAAATTGTCATCAAACTATAAGATTAAATGCAAATAATGGATGATCGTAAATGTCATATTCACTGGACATTAAACATGATACAAGTGTTTGTTATGTCATCAAGTGATTTTTAATTCTACTTTTTTTTTGTTTTTTATTAATGTTTTACTAATTTATTTTTTCTTTCGTTATTTAAAATAAAATTATGTAAATTTGTATAATTTGATGAAATTGGTCGACGGGGTAATCAAGTAGTACCCACATTAATAACACACTGATAATTAATAATTATTCCTCACATTAGCCATATTGCTGTTAACATTTTCTTTCATTAAATTTGTGTTGAAATAAAGATTCCTTTTATAAAGCCTTGAAACAAATTATAAACGTTTTGTGCTACGTATGCTTTTCTTTACATTGGTTTTTACATATTTTTATCGTAACATAAGTTATTTTTAATACATCTTATCAGTTTTTTAAATACTCTGGGAGAAATTTTAATTTTGAAATGCAACCTCCTTTTGCTGCTGCAGTGTTTATACAAATCTACATTTTTTGGCTGATTTGCATGATATAAGGGCTGTGCATATATAATCATTTTAGATTGGGGTAGAAGTCTGACACTTGGTTGTCATAAGATATTTCTGGGGAAAAGGGTATTGTTTTTTAGCTCTCAGGCTTGGATAGCCCTGATTAGTTTTGGGAGTTCATTGGTTAAGGATAAAGGGGGAAAAACGGGGTTAGTCCAACCCCTTAATTCAGATAAATGGGTTTTTCATGCAGAATGATTCGATTTTCTCCGAATTTGGTATACCGGTTTATTAGGTTAAGGAACTTCCCTGATTAGTTTTGGAGGTTCATTGGTTAAGGATAAAGGGGGTTAGTCCACCCTCTTAATTCAGATAATTGGGTTTTTCATGCAGAATCACTCGATTTGCCCCGGATTTCGTATACCGGTTTAGTATGTTAAGGAACTTCCCTGATTAGTTTTGGGAGTTCATTGGTTAAGGATAAACGGGGTTAGTCCAACCCCTTAATTCAGATAAATGGGTTTTTCATGCAGAATGATTCGATTTTCTCCGTATTTGGGATACCAGTTTATTATGTTAAGGAACTTCCCTGATTAGTTTTGGGGGTTCATTGGTTAAGGATAAAGGGGGGAAAAGGGGGTTAGTCCACCCCTTTTTATTCAGATAAATGTGTTTTTCATGCAGAATGATTCGATTTTCTCCAAATTTGGTATACCGGTTTATTATGTTAAGGAACTTCCCTGATTAGTTTTGGAGGTTCATTGGTTAAGGAAAAGGGGGCTTAGTCCAGCCCCTTAATTCAGATAATTGGGTTTTTCATGCAGAATCATTCGATTTGCCCCGAATTTGGTATACCGGTTTATTATGTTAAGGAACTTCCCTGATTAGTTTTGGAGGTTCATTGGTTAAGGATAAAGGGGGAAAAGGAGGGTTAGTCCACCCCTTTTTATTCAGATAATTGGGTTTTTCATGCAGAATCATTCGATTTGCCCCGTACTTGGTATACCGGTTTATTATGTTAAGGAACTTCCCTGATTAGTTTTGGGGGTTCATTGGTTAAGGATAAAGGGGGTTAGTCCACCCCTTTTTATTCAGGAAAATGGGTTTTTCATGCAGAATGATTCGATTTGCCCCGAATTTGGTATACCGGTTTATTAGGTTAAGGAACTTCCCTGATTAGTTTTGGGGGTTCATTGGTTAAGGATAAAGGGTGAAACGGGGGCTAATTCCCCTTCACTTATTTTTTTGAGGGGCATTATTCTTTAAAATAAGAGTATGATATACAATTAGTGTGAATAGCCTGTGAGCTCAATGCCATCAGTTTAGCTGGGCATTTTTCTTTTTTATTGAAATTGTTATTTATTTATCCAAACAATATATTTTTTTGTTATTTTTTTTTTTTTCTTTACATCAAAATAGTCATATCTTTTAAACAGCAACTATCTCTTTTAGATGTTAATTGATATAAAGTTATTTAAATGTAAAATCATATCTTTATATCGCTGCAAACATACAAAAGTAAAAAGAACTCCCTTTTAAAGTAATTGTTGAACACTTAAATCAAAAAGAAAAATCGTCTCTGCCCTCCTGAAAACCCGTTTAAGGTAATTTTTGCACACAAAAAGAAAAAGCAAATTTTATTTTATTTAAATAACTGTTATAAAAAATAGAAACATTTGATAGAATTTAGGCTTCACATCTCTTTGAACATTTACAGTATACCCATTCATACTTTTCTAGTATATATACAGCTATACCAAACCCTATGTTGTATAGTTTTTTACAAAGCTTTATTTTTCTTTTAGTAATGATTTTTTTTAATAATAGAGTTAATAATTCATAGATTTATTGTACAGAATCCTCTGAGCGCGAGTAGTACACACACTTGGTCATTTATTTTTGAATAAAATAAGTGAAAGATTTATATTTTAAATGAAATGAATGCAGTACAAATGATTGTGACGAGAACACTATTTGTCAGTTTATCAACTGTGCCTAACTAACAAAAAATACAGTTTTTCTCAAAGAACTATTATTATAGTAATAAAATACAGTCAAGGATCTATAATCCACAATTTTCTATAATTCGCATTGCTTAATGAATGTAAACAAATTTACAAATTCTGGGTCCAAAAATGATTTTTTTAAAAGAAATATATAAAAAATTTAAATATAAAAGTAAATAACAATCAATTTTTTAATAAAAGAATTTGAAAAATGCATTTTTTGAGATAGCATATTAAATTAATTATTATATTTCCCATTTTTATTTTTTTGTTCTACTGAATATGGAATTAAAACAGTGCCCAGAAAAAAGAAAATGATATATACAGTATTTTTGGGAATACCCACCGTAAGCGCCACACCAATGAAAATCTGTTTAAAAAAAAGTTTATCGACGTAAGCGCTGCACCCAAGGAACTGATATTTGTACAATCTCAATTCCGGAATCGTTTCGACCGCGGCTTTTCCAGATTTTAGAGGTCTTGAAATATCGTATAGAGACACTTAGAGGTCTGCACGGACCGAAATTTCCGGGCCCGGCCTCAAATTTCTAGGTCGGGACTGCCCGACTCGTAGAAAAAAATTCGACCCGGGACTGCCCGACTCGCAGAAAAAAATCGGCACGGACCAGCCCGATACAAAAATTAAAAGTTCGGTCCGGCCTGTACAAAAGAAATATTGGCCCAACCCAGTAAAAAATTTAAAAGTTCGGCCCGGCACGATATAACAGTTGAAAGTCCTAAGACTGGCTTGGAAAAGTTAAAATCTCGGCCCAACCCGACTGAATTTCTACAAAACATTGATGAAGTGCCGCAGGCTGTGATATTTATTTTTTTAATGAGTCTCTATTTCTTGTATGTAAATGTTTCAGTTATCATTACTTTTGTTAATCCATATTCTATGCATTGAAGTGTTAAAAATCTGAAAAATGTTATACAGTAAAATCTGCTAAGACGGAATTGTATAAAAAAGAAAAAAAAAAGCGTTATAGACAAGATCCTCAACACGTTGTTCAGTTTAAAACAGGATTCCGTCATAGGCAGGTTCTTTTCACTCATTTTACTATATTTTAACTTAGCTATATTTTAATAAGCGTATGAAATCTACTACTCTTTAAAAAGAATATAAATTTTAATGTTTAATTGTAGAATAATGGCGATTTAAAAATGTATGCATTTTTTGCAAACATTTTTGGTCCAGGCGTAATTTTACTGACCTTTGAACGGACCAGGCCACGACGAGACAATGATTTTCATACGGGCTTTGTCAAAACTAGGACTGAAAATTTTGGATCATGAAGACTAGGAATGAAACCAGTCCGGGCTCTGTACAGAAAAAATAAGTTAGGTCCGGCCCGGCCCGATCTTTCAGGAAAAAAGTAATGCCTTAACCCGGCCCGGGCAGAACCTTCAGAAAAGAGTATGACCCGTGCCTAAAAGCCGGCCCGTGCAGATCTCACACTGCCGAAAACACTTTAGGATAACTAGAAACACTCCTTTTTTCTTTCTTTCTTTTTTTTTTAGCAGTTCACCTATTGATAACTGCAGGGCCGAAACTAGCCTTTTTTGCACCCGGCTCAAACATGGATTTTGGTGTATCCCCCCCCCCTCAAAGTTTATTTACAAAGAGAATTTTACTAATTTTATAATAGACGACTCATTTTAAAATTTAAAATATGTAACACTGAACTACATAATCTACAGTGGCGGATCCAAGGGGGTGGTCCCTCTGAACATCAACAAAAATATTCTAAAGATCATTTTTAAAATGACATATTCAGTACAGTCCCAATTTACCGAGTCCCGCCTAACCGAGTTTCTGCTTCCACCGAGTTTTCTTCTTCTGATGGACTGATGGCTTCCATTATTATGAAACAGCCATTATAAATGAAGTGTTAGGTGAAGATGAAAGAGCAATCGTAAAAAGTTAGAACTCTGATTTTCTGGTCCAAATGGGGGGAAAAAAATGGTCATAATTTTTTTTTGCAAAAAAAATTATGGCCATTTTTTTTTGACAAAATTACGTTTGTTTATTAGTTATAAATGAGTACTTGAGTGATTTTATTAGGCGCTTCTTTAAAAATAAAGATTATAAACATTAAAAAAAAAGATAAAATAAGTATTTTTGTTGAGAACTCTTCCTACGAAACAATTTTTAACCATATCAGCGTAAAAATCAATGTTTTGAAGAAATTCAGTCGAATCAAGCTGAGATTTTAAATGTTTTCCGGGCCAGGCCAAACTTTTAACTTTTATGCTGGGCCATTAATTAATTTATTTATTTATTTTTTGTACGGGCCGGGCCGATTTTTTCCCCTATGGATCAGCTACTTCCCTCAAGGGTAAACGGCCGTTCGCTAATGTTAATCCTATGGAAGAATTTTTTTTTAAATACATGGTTCGCATTTCAATATGCTTAAATGATTTATTTTTTTTGCGTCGAATAGCTGAGGTCAATCTCGACCCTTTTACGATTTTGTTTACAGATGTTTTTTCATAGTATACTTTGATTTTCGGAATCAGTTTCATAAGGGAAAGTATTCTAGTAAAAAAAACAAAAAAAAAAACCTATAAACACAATCGAAAAAGTAAAAATGACTCTTTGTAGAGACCGACCTCAGCTATCCAATGCAAAAAAGATCATTTAAAAATAATGGAATGCGAACGACATATTTAAAAAAAAATATCTTTCTTAGGATTTACATTAACGAGCCGGTGTTTCTGCGTGAGCAAAATGGCCCAATATTTATGTTGCAGAAGTCGTCCCACTTAATTTGTTATATTGGTCAGGACCGTTTATTTTGTTTATCTCCCAACCTGGCTCAGCAAAAAAACTGTACTAATTCTGCTGACCCGGCCGATTTCAAAGTGTGGATTCATTTTATCTGGTCGAGTCGGGTACGGCCTCTATTTTAGGGGCCGAGTTTATAGAGTCCGGTACTTAAAAAAAAAAAAAAAAAAAAAAAAAGAAAAAATCTTACTCTCCAGTGTTTTTATTGTGTATTAGGAGACCATTCATTAGTGCAGGATTTTGGTAAAGACAGTCTTTTCATTATATACAAAAATTTCATGGCTCTAGAAATACCATATAATTATATTTGCTGAGTGAAATCTATCTAAAATGAAAATTTCCCTTCGTCTCTAGCGATTTTGTCTTAACAAGTTTTAGTACATTAGTTTTCTATTAACTTAACAATTAATAATAAACTTTAAAGTAAAATAAATCTGTGAAAACACAACAAACATAATCTGTAAAAACTTTCAAAACATTTTTCAGAGTTTCAAATGTGCCATCAGATTTATTTTAAGAAACATCTACAGCACACATTCAATTTGTCAATGTTAGTTAATATATTAAAAGAATGCTTAATTTTTTAGAGCAGTGATAAATGCTGTAAAGGAAAAGCTAAAAAGCTGACATTTTATGACTTGTGAATATTGCTAATGAATATTAATGTATGCTCAATTTCTTGAATTATATCATTTATTTTAAGTATTGATTTTACATTAGTATTTAATTAGTTTTGTAATTTGATAAATTCTAATACAGTAAAATAAAGAAATAACAAGAAATTTAAATACAATACAATTTCTGTGTGTCATGCTTTTATTATTATTAATAAAAAAAAAAATGCATCCTGGTTTGACATTACAGCCTAGTATTTTAAAATACGGTTATATATATATAATACATATACACAATAGGCGTTACGATTGAAACATTTAATAAATATGGAAGTTTCCGTTCGCAATTTGTCAATCAATCGTTATATTTTTTGTAACTACAAATTTTCATTTACTTTATAATAAATAATCTTGAGTGAAAAATCATTTTTTTATTATATGATTATAGCTGCTAATGGAACCTTTTTATCCACTGTATATTTAATAATTATTTAGGTGATAATTTGTAACACTGCTTTTATTAATATTCTTAAATATATTATCTTACATAATGTTTTTTATAAGTTATTATCCTGGTTAATAGCTTCTTGTTTACAATTTTAGTATGTCAACAAAAGTATACGAGGTTGCCAGAAAATCGCCAAGAAAATCACCAAATCTCCCGCTCCATTAACGGTGATGACGTCAAAAACATGGAAAAATATGGACATCACGTGACTCGTTGCCACCTAACGAATTGGTCTATAATCTAACGAGGTCGTCTTTAAAGGTGCGTTTTCACTGGTCTACCCAAGGTCTAACTTAGCTAACTTTTTACCTAAGCACAAGATTTTAGGTCGTTAGAACGTGATTTTGAAGGAATGCTCTCTGTTCAATCCTAAGCACGGCTAACCTAAGCTCAGCCAATTAGAAAAGAGATTTTCGCTAAATATGGCGGTGGTTTAATATGGTATTAAAAATAATATTTATATTTCACATCGGTGTTTTTATTTAGAATTACTCTTGTTTTTGCATCAAACAAGAATCTATGTTCTGTGATTCGAGAAATATGGTACGTTTTATTAAATTGTGTTGGATATACCATCTTTTATTAATGTGTTTTCGTTTAACAAATAGTAATCGGTAAGGATTGTTGAAATGTTGCACCTTTGTAGAAGGATACATATCTATCTGTCTTTGGTAATTATTGAGATGCATTTTATTAAAATTAAAATACTAATTATATAGTTCGTTTATGGATTTTATTTCGGGTAATAATGAAGATATAATACGCTGTTCTCAAAATTCTATTGAAAGTTGACAGTACAAAGAATAAAAGTATTTTTTTTTATATGAATATTTGTTTCTTAAATTTAATTACATGCTGCATTAATTATAATTGGTTATTTGATAGACTATTTCTAATCAATTTCGAATTAAATATCTCTTTGCTCACTTAAAATAATTGTGTTAAGAATTATTTGTTACTGTAGCTCATATCGGTTTTTAAATGGAAAATTAGTTAAAGGCAAGCTCCAATTCAATTTTGTTAATAGTACTTGATTATGCATATTTATGCAAGGATGTAGAAAAGCTTATAAATTTTAAAATAAATAAGCCTCTGTATTTTGTATTCTCCTATTCTCTTTTAAGAAAGAAAGATTCAATTGCAAATGAGTTTGCTCTTTACCCATTTACTGAGATTTACTTGTGAACATTGTCATACAAAGAAAACTCTGACTGTTCTACTTTTTATTTTATTTTTAATGCATTTCCCCCACAGATGTGCCATCTTACTTCTTGTTCTTGGATTCATGCTGAAAATTCTATGAAGGATTATAACTTTGTATGAGATTTTAAATCAATTGAAATCATGTATAGCTTTTTTTTTGTCTGGGTATTTCTAAGAATTTGTATGCATTTTCATGTGTGGTTTGTTGCTAATTGAGCAATGTTTTCGTATGTAGGCATAGTATGATAGGCATTTAAGTTTTATTCCACTAGAGTTTACTCATAAATCCTGTAACTTTGATCAGAATTAATGCTCCCTTAACTTTGTTTTGAAATTGTTTGATATTCTCCAAGTGTGCTAATGAATCTGAAAGTTATACGATTGAATTTGTAATTATACACTTTGATTGGTCAATTAGAAAGTAGCTTAAAATTATAAACAAGGGTTGTTAAATTTTGATTCTTCGATTGCTTTGTAGTGTTATTGTTTTGTTAATAATTATAAATGCAGAAAAAAAGAAAAATTTAAATGTGAAGCCTTTGTTTATCTTTAGGAAAATTTTAAAACTTAGATTGAAAGCAGGGATTTTTAAAGCATGTTATTTGCAAAAGAAAAAAAAAAAAAACCTAAATAAAAATACTGTCACATTGTATAAGGTATTTAAATAAACTGGTATGTTTCAACTAATATTAAAAAAAATTAATGGAGGTAAGGTAATCTTTCATAAATTAAAATTATGTTGACAAACATTTTTATAATTAGAGGTATGTTTTATAAGTTTAATCTTTTGCAGAAAGATTTTAAAGTCCACCAAAACAATTTTAAGTATGTGCAGGTAGGACAATCGGTACAGATGTCATATTCGCCCCATATTGGCGCAATTTTTTCTGACGCCAATGCCAAAGTGTCGTTATTTTGCTTGATGTAATAACCCGGATTATGTTGTTTATGCTGTTGATGTTTTCGCCAAATTGGCAACCGAAAAAAATCGTGCCAATATGGGGCGAATATGACATCTGTACCGGACAATCAACTTTTAAAGGATTAATATACTAACTGTTTTTGTATTTAAATGTAGTTTAAAGTCTCATGACAGTTGATGGAATTTAGGCCTAATCTAAGTGAAAGCACGTGTAATTTTATACTAAATCATTGCTTAGGATAAAACTCTTTTATGAGGTTTTCGTTAATGTTACCCTATACTATTTTAACAAATACATATATAGTCAGCTGTTTTCAGTTTCCCATGTCTGATTTTGAGTAGTACTTTAACAAAAAATCAACATTTAACGTTTGAATCAAATATTTGTTTTATTACATTTTGTCTTTCATTTTTTAAATATTATATGTATGCATGTATTACATTATTTTCTCTTTTAATTTGCTAGTTGCTTTAGCTGCTACAGTTGATAGAAATGCAACAAGGATGGTGTGAATAGATGTTAAGCAGTATTATCTGTTCATAAGCAGCATCCAGTTATTGTCACTAACATTTTGACGATCGGTACAGAAAGCAGCAAAGTCAACTAATTTCTAGTAGAGTTGCAGCTTGTTGGTTCCTTACTTCTGTGTTGGCCCGTTGGAATGTGCCTGGGGGACTATTAGGTTAGAAATAATCTTTAGTCCTTTGGATGCAAACTTGCAGGCTAAAACACATTTTATTTTCTGCATGGATGTGGAAGCTACGCTTCTTTTTTATTTTGCTGAAGATTACCTATATTTTGCTTTATTGCCTATCTTTATGAAAAGTAAGTCACTTTTTGCTTAAATTTTTTTTTTATGTTCTATTATGTACTGCAATGTAAGAGTAAATTCAATTTAATGCTTTCTGATTCAAAACACTAATTTTTAAGGGATTTAGTAATTATCAATTACGTAAATTAGAACAATAGCTTAGATTAAAATAAAGACTTTAATATAAAATTAGATTATTGGGTATTTTTTGGTTAGCCGCAGCGCCAGTGTTATATATTCATATCTTGTATATATACACACACATATATATATATTATGCATATATAACACTGGCACCTGGCTAACCGATTATTGTTTAAGAAAACATGCTAATATAAGCAAGCATTAAAAAAAAAAATTAAAGCATCTTTTTATTAGACTACTCAAATAGAACAGAATATTTATAAATAATGTGGAGGTGAAAACAAATTATAAAAGCATGTGGCATTGACAGAAATATTCTGTTCTTTTCCTTTAGATGGATACCACTTAGCGCTGAATGTAAATGTTGGCTCAGAATTTGCAGACATGTATAAATGGATGTACAATATATTAATATATCATGCATTCACCATTTTTTACTTTTGGTTGCAGATTTTTTAATTAATTTTCTTTCACTTTAGGAACCTGTTCTAAACGTAAAAATGTCCTCAATAAAAAAAAAAAAAATAAATAAAAAAAAACTGCAAGCAAAATTAAAAAAAATAAAAATCGAATGTAGAAATTTACTTGTGGTGAATTTGGTATGGTGTAGAAATTTACTATTTAGCTTGTGGGTGTCTTTGCATGAAAGGATGGAAGCCTTAACCTATTGATCATACTGATGAATTACAAAAACTAAGAAGAATGAAATGAAATTTTGCAACTCTTAATAATTTAAAAAGAAATGGATGGAGTGCAAAGTCTTTTTTGCATATTTTTAAGTATAAGAACTGAATTTTTTTAAAACAAGACTATACTCTTCTAGAAAATTTTCCTTGAATGTAGAATTAAAACATTTCTTTCATTACAGTATTTATTTTTCATACCATTTAAAATATTTTCATATTATAGTATTTTATAAATAAGAATAATACATATATAGATATCTAAATTATCATAACATGTTTCTTTAGATCGAAGGCATCCTCTTCTTCGAAGAGGAAGTATATTATTTTTACATTAAAAAAAAAATTCCTTTTTATAATCTAGAAGACAAGCAAATACAAATGTACTATATTATTATGTTTTCCATTATTCACAAAACCAATGAATGAGGAAATACATTTTAATTCCTCTTCTCCTTAGATTCATAAAATGTTTAGAATACACTCCCTCCCCTCCCTCATGAAAAAAAAAAGCTATGCCCTGCTTCTAGCAAATTTTTCTCTTCTGATGCAGGTGAGATATTTTTCCAAGTATGAATGATACCAGTGTTGTACAGTGCTGCCATCTCTTAATTGATTTTAGCATTATTTTGAATTTTATATACTGTAGCATGTTGTTATGTACAAACTATGTCATTGAGCTGTTTTTTCCATTTTTTTTGCAAACGCAATAGATCTTTCAGAAATGAGTGTCAAAGTGGGCGTTTTGAACCGAATTTCCCTGCGAAGGGAGAAAGAGCACTCAAGAGCGGGTGAAAAATGGGTTTGCCACGTGATCGAATTCACTTATAACTCAATAGGTAATGGATGGATCCAAAAATGGAAAAACAGTTCTATTCCAAATCATTTCCATGGCCAGGCTTTCCAATTTTATATGTTTCCGTTAAAAAATGAATTTTTAACTATGTGAAAATGTTTTGCACTTGTTAAGTAAAGCAGTTAAGAACAGCCTTAAACTAAAGAAAACCAAAAGCAGAAAAGATTCTAATGAAGCTATAAATAACTTCTCTAAATTTTACAGTTTATCTTTAAATAGCTTTTATAGTAAATATTGTCTCACATAATTATCAGTTCTACATTCTAGATTTAAAAATTCAGCTTGAAATATAAAGCTTGGAAAAGACTTTTTTACAGAAGGTGGGGAAGCTAAAAACAGCCTGCCAAAGCAAAAGTTCTTAACTACAGAATGACACAATCAATAACAGTTAAAAAATTCATTTACACTTTTTTCGACTGAAAATATCAAAAAATTCATTTACACTTGTTTTGACTGAAAATATCATATGCAATATTTTGAAAATTAGTGTCAGTCAGATATATGAAAATATCAAACTTCATGATATTTTGAAAATAAATATCAGATATATATCCATCGATATATATCACCGAACCCCAGGGACCTGGAGCTGGAGCACAGGGAAAACACAACCCGGAGCGCTCCGGAGCTGTGTTTTCCCTGGAGCTGGAGCTCTAAATTTTCCCCTGCCCCACGCTCCTTTAGTTTTTAATATTCCTTTAAATCTTTTTTTTTTTCAGTCTTAAAATATTTTAATTACATCGTTATTCAGTATTTTAATTATATCATTTTTTGAGCTTTTTGTTTTATTAGAGATGGAAAACTTCTCACAAAAACATAGTAATGCTACTTCACTTCTTCTTTCTACTTGAGCTAAGTGACAAAACTATTTGAAAACAAATATGGCCACCTGTTCTTTACAAGTGTAGTTGTACAATTTTGGTTGTTTGAAAAGTGTAGAAGAATTTTAAGATTTTTGTGTTTAAAATTCCACCAAACTTTCTAGTTTAAAAGTAAAAGCTAAAAGATGTCATATTTTCTGAACAAGCATTTCAAGTTTGATGAGAAGAAAAATGCATTTTGTCAGATCTTTAATGAAGGTAAAGAAGGAAGAAAGAATTTGCGAGCAAAAAATTAAATGTGTAAATTAAAATCTGTAACTCAAAAGCGTGGAGCCGAGTTGGAGCAGTTGCCGGAGCCACAGTATTTTATCCAGGAGCAGAGCTGGAGCATCAAAAATTGTTCAGCTCCGAGTCACTGCTGAACCCAATTCAATATCTTTTTCTTGTTAAATCCACTGTTTACTTTAGAAGAAATCATTTGTATTTTTTTAAGAAGTGTGAGCTGTATTATCATTAAACTGTGAATTTGTCTTTTAATTATTAATTAACTTATTTAACTATTAATCTTTTTACACTATTTTATTTAACTTGTAAATATGTCAAGCTAGAATTATATAATAGATTTTTTACTCACTTCTTGATAGTCCAGAATTATAAAAAGTATGTACACAAGTGTGCTTCTGACGATAATATTTTAAGGAACTTTATTGTAATATAAGAAATGAATTTTACGGCATTTTTGAGTTAGCCACAGGTGATAAATCACCAAACATTCTTTATAGTTACAAGTTACAACAACAACAGAGTTAATTATGCTCCAAACAACACACCAACAAAATATGCCAACTGGCTGTGAAATAGTAACAACAAAATATTTTAAAACTCTTAATTGTAGAAAATAAAATGTAAATAAAAAATAATGAGTAATATGTATTTTTATAAATCTGCTTTTATCAATTAATAGCTTAATATTAAGTAAATTATAAGTTAAGAAAACAATTTAAAGATTCTGAATACATAGTTTTTAAAATGCTTTTTTCCCCTTTCCTGTTGTCATATCTGAAAAAAAAAAAAATTATAGAGCAAGTGTAATTTTTTTTCGGTCCAGGTCATACTCACTGTGCCAAAAATATTACAGTAACCCCTTATTATTATATACTTTTTTTTCATTTTGAGTGCATATTATATAGTTGCCCTATTAAAGGCAATGACAGAAATATTTATATACATATAACTAGATAATATGATATAGCATACTATATATATACATATATAGACATAATATATTATATACATATTACTATATAATATGATATAGCATACTATATATATACATATATAGACATAATATATTATATTCATTCTGGTGAGCATAATTAATCGCTCAAAATAAAACTACCATCGTTAATATCATTTATTGCTAAAAGCCATCATTTTGATGTTATGTATTTAATAGATGTATACTAAATTGCTGTTTTGTATTATTCCAGTTTGCTTTTATGTTATTTATTCTTTTTAATGATATTTTGTATTAAATTACCATTTTGAGCAACATGGACAATTCACAATGATAAACAAAACTGGCAATTGACAACCATTTTTGGAAATCTCTTTACCTGGCCCGGATAAATAAATATCCTGGCCCAAAGAAACACAAGTACCCTATTTTTACTTTTATACTTGTCCAGTAACAATGCAACAACTTTTTTCATATTTTAATTTTTAAACTAGCTGAGAGATAATAGAATGTGTTTTATTTGCATGTTATGGATGGAGAGATATTTAATAGTGTAATCCTTGTTATGCCGTTTGATCCTGTTGTTTAAATTCACAACACTTTTGGGCACTTTATGTCAGCCAAGCACATCAGATAAATCGTTAAATATCGTTCCTACAGGAATTATTAATTTCTTTTGAAATATAAAATTTTCATTCATTTCATTAAAAAAAAAAAATAAATAAATAAATTAAATACAACAAACAGCATCAGAGTATTTCAGCATCAAGGCATTGTTTCTAAGTCACACAAATGAAAAATAAAAGGTTCTATTGCTGAAAGGAAAAAATATTGCAAGATTTACACCCAACTAACATTGAAGTATCCTTTTTATGACCTACTGACAGAACCAGGAATTGCTCAAGGCAAACATTGTGACTCCTTCACAAAATTCTCCTAAATAAAAACAGAAACTCTTCACAAAATTATTTTCCATAAAAGTGACTTCAAACTATACGGAAAAAATTGTAAGGATTTAAGATGTGGGTAATTTGTAAACAAAACAAACTCACAAGAAAAGTAAACTTCAGAAAGAGGGGGAGGGCAAAGGAATTTTAAATGCCAGATTTTTTGTTACAAAAGTTTATTTTTCTCAAATCTATAATAAAAAAAAACGGGTACCAATACAAGAAAGAAAAACAAAAACTGCCATTGACCCCTAATGTAAAATTATAAAGTAAAATTTACAATTTTAAATATTTATTATGGTTATCTATAATTTATTTTGCCCTTTTTCTGTGAAGTTCTTTTTTTTTACATACAAAAAGTAGATGTATACCTACATTGGATAATTTTAATTGTAGTAATGATATAATATGAGAAATATCCATTGTGTCTAAATATCAGTTTCATCGCCAATCAAATTATTTGCCTCTAACACAGGATATTAATACAGCCTGATTATTTTTATAGAGTGCTAATAACTGAAGAGCTTAGATGATAAAAGCAGTGTATGACATTTAAAAAAAAAAGGAAAAGAGTTGATCATGTGATTGAAGATAATCGATGATCCTCTATCATCTGTTAAATTACTATTTGAAAAAAAAAAAAAAAAAGTACTCACAGAGATTTTAATTGATAAAAGAGGCATTTGACAGTAAAAACTTTGTAATTATCCAATTTTAGTTGATTTTCTGAAAGTATTACTTAACACCTTTATCAATCTAGCTCTTCAAATAATAAAATTAAATATTTACCCAGGGCAGGCACTACACATTTTGCTAACTCTTCTAATATGATAATGTACTTATAACATAATATCGGAATCAACCAACACATATTTAATTAAAATGTACTTTGAAGCAGCCTCATGTACAATAACAATTTTGGGTAAAGTATATCACTCATCACTGTATCTCTGAAGTGAAAAATTACTTCTGAGTTTTAAAATTAATCATTAAAACATTATGATTTATTAACAGTAATTTTTAAATAAAAACAATATTTTATTTATTTCAGTGTATAACTGCACTGCCACAAAATACATATGTACAGCACTGAAATGAACATCAGAAACACATATTTAGGCTTTTAATTTGTCATACGAAAAGCTAAAAAATAATTTTAGATGCGAGCTATATGGTATCAAAACTACTGACAGATAAAATGACCTTCTGGATTATTTCTAAATCTTTAGATTCACGAGCGTCATTATTTAAAAAATTATTGTTTGAATCCACAAGGTAATAATAAGTTTCGTTGATTTTTTATTATGCATAACAAGAGCTTGTATAGACATTGATTTGTGAGGCATTATTTTCAAGACCCTTTAGCGGAGAAAACCCGTCAAAATTTGCGATTATGCTCTATACAAAGTGTTTGCTTTTGTTTTTTATTGAACACATACAACTTGTGTGCTTGACATCAAATATTTGCTACTAATATGACAAGAGGAATTATATTTTATCTTGTGTTGTTTATAACTGACACAGCTGATCGATCTGTAGACTGTAGACGCTTGCGCAGTAAAAACTTGCCTTTGATTGGTTGGCGTAAGGGTTTATCTGTAACCAGTGAAAACGCTCTTAGGTTAAGGTTTTGGGTAGCTGAGGATTTTTAGGTCGTTAGAACGACCAGTGAAAACGCACCTTAACACCTCGTGTAATAACACCATAGACTCCTTGAACACATCCTTTCCGATTCCGAGTAAAGCCGCCTTCGGCGAAGCCGTCTGCCAACCAACCAACCAAGCGATCGCTTCGTTTTTCTACCGTTGCAGATTATTGTTTACAAACTGTTCTCTAATATCATGGAGGATTTATTCTTTGTAAGTATGAGATATGTTTATAAAATTAGCTTTTTGTGATTATTAATTGAGATATGCCTTCTCTGTTTCTGCTTAAAATTGTTAGTTACTTATTATAGTTGTTATGTGCTTTCTGTCAGCTTCTCATGTACCGGCATTCTGAAGTTTAGCTTTTTTGCGAACTCCTTTCTTTAATATTTCATAATTTTCTTTTAGATTATTCTTGTATTATTCTGAAACACTAATAGGTCAGCAGAAATGAACTATAGTACCTGAAAGGTCTTTTTAATGTTACTCAAACAGGAAAGAAAATTCGAATTTCGCATTCTAAATGTTAGATTTAGTGAGCTAAAACAGAAATTATTAATGTTGACAAATCTTTCATATTCAATATCCAAGCTAAAGATTGCTGAGAAACAACACCGGTGTCAAGTAGATGTGTATACCAATTATCTCTCTCTGTATCAATGTTGCTAATCTAAAATTTGCTTCGAATTCCGACTCTAATAAAATTCTCGTCTCTCATGAGATCCGAGAGGACAGTTCATTCAGTGTTTTTCTGCGAAATACCATGCTCGAAACAGAATATTCTGAGCTTTTTTTTATAATGCATTAAGGTTTTATGTTTATTATTGTTTACTAATATTTTTTCAGACATTTCGATGTTGAAAAATAAAATTAGTGAAAGAAACACATATTTAGAATATATAAATTCTCTTTAGAATAAAATCCTTAGAAGTTTTGTGAAAAAACTTTTTTTAGGCATTTATTTTCACTTGGAAAAAATGCGAAATTTTAAATTTCATATTTGAAATACAGTAATACCTTAACTTACATCAGCAATATGTTTCAAGACTAGCGAAGTAAGTCGAAAATGACGTAACTCGAGGTACATTTAGATGGTCAAAAAAGGATAAGTACCGTATGGCTGAATCCATATCAACTCAGGCAGGGGGGTTACCTTCATAGTCTCAGAAGTTTTTGAATTGAACATATGTTAAAATTTAAGAAAAAGTAAGATACTTGTATATTTTCATTTTGCCCAAAAAAATTCCTGGCCCGAGATACAGGCCGTCAAAATGACATCCCCGGCATCAGGGACCCGGAGCTGGAGCCCGGAGCCGGAGCGCTCCGGAGCTGTGTTTTCCCTGGAGCTGGAGCTGGAGCTCTAAATTTTCCCCAGCTCCAGGGCTCCTTTAGTTTTTAATATTCTTTTAAATCTTTTTTTTTTCAGCCTTTGAAATTTCTAGGCTTAAAATATTTTAATTACATCATTATTCAGTATTTTAATTACAGTAGAAGATCTTTATAACGCAAACCTAAAAACACAAGGTTGTGCGTTATATAGAATTTTGCGTTATATGGATCACATCATTAAATTCACCTTGTAAACATGGCCAAATATGTCTGAAACACATCAAAATACATTAGAATATCTTTATACTGCATTCCTTGTTACCAAGAGTTATCAAATTATAAATTTTTTCATAATATAGGTCAGACATTGTTAAATTTACTTTATAAACATGATCCAACTAGGGTGAACTACCCAGTAATTGACCATTTAGTGAAAGTTCCTTCGCATTTTTTTTTTCTCTGCTAAATTTAAGGAGATATTTCTTGAAACTTTTTTTTTAAAGCAACAATCACATATAAGGATCAATAATAAATAAACATTTTTTGTCTACATTTTTGCAATTTTATTTTATTTAATATAATAGTTGTCAAGTGAGATTTTGCCAGTAATTGACCACTTAATGTTAGAAAATGACCATCACTGTGTCAGTAATTGACCACTCTGAAGTTGAACTGATAAACCTTCTTAAAATTAATCATATGAAAAAATGGGGAAGTTTGCCAAGTTTTATGCTACAGAAACTGAATGTCTAGCCTCCTGGACAGCCAGAAAAAAATTGGGGAAATTTCAGATTTCTAAAAAAAAAAAAAACTCTGACAAATTTAAAATTTGAGAATTTTTTTAGAAAAAGAATTTCAATCATAAAGCCAAGGATTTTTAAACTGCAGTAGTAGCAAAATATGTAGCTGTGCTCTTTATAAAGACTGTTCGAATCTCTTAAAAAAATATATTTTTTTTTTTGCTTATCCTCTTTTACTCTTTCCTTGGCAATTATTAAGGTTTACGGTATGTAACATCACACAATCTCGACATCTGAAAAATTATTGCCACCTGGCTAACCATAGAGTACCAATTGTTTTTATTGGCATGGAAAACTTAGAAAAGTAAAGGAAATTCATCGCTGAACTTGGCTAGTCTGTCACTCTATATGGAAAATATAGGTGTACATTTTATATATATGAACACATCTGCTTTTAAAAAACTAGTCAAGAGATTTTTTTGTAAAAAAAATTTAAATTGTTTCTGAACAGAAAACATATTAGTGAATTTCCACAATGTTTTGTAAGATTGAAATTAGTGGTAAAACATGAAATTTATTTGTAAATATAGACAAGAAAAGGATTGTTACTATTTCGAAATTTATTCATAAAAAAATCCATTAATTATTAAAGTTAACACAAAAATGAAACTTAATCCTCATCTGTTTCACCAAAACAACTGACACACATGAAGTCAACTTCTTTGTCACTCTGTCATCCAATGCAAATTGTTGCCTGTGTCTCGTGGACACACATTTTAGTATGTAGGGCTCATACCAGATTTCTTTAATTCCTATCATATCTTCTTCCATCCAGATTTCTTCACATGCATTTCACACCTAATCATTTATCAGACTTTGCTTGTATGTAGAAGTCTTTATTGCTGCTTTTTCACCTTTTTTTTGGTTTTGTTTTCTTTAATTTTTTAACTTGCCTTACTTCCTGTCTTCTTTCTCCTGTTTCTCTTTACTTTCCCTATAATTAAGTCATGCTTTAAAGCAGCCATGCTCAACCTGCAGTTCACATATGGCCCAGTAATCTTTTACTTGTGGCCCGAGATACATAATCATTAATCTCTATTTATAAAATTGATATATGCATAAAATATATTTAAGATTTTCCCTATTGTTTTATATTTTTGTGGGATGACAAAATCTGTCATGTTATTTATAATTAATTTTAAATTATATTTAAATATTCTAAATGCCCTTTTCGTTTAGTGAAAAGTTTTTGTCCTATTTGTGCTACAGTTATGCATACATTTCTGAAGCACTTGACAATCAACAGTCTACTTTTGTCCCTCAAAACTTACTGTAATGTTAATGTAAATTCTGTATTGTTATTACAGTGGAACCCGGTTAAGACGCGTTTCAAGGGAGTGGACAAAAGTCGCGTATTAAGCGGAATCGCGTATTAAACGTGATTTGCATAAAGTTGCAGGAACCGGGCTTATTTAAAGACCTTACCTTCTAAAATGAACTTAAAGTTAGGGACTTTCATTATGTTTACGGTCTTAAATCGTATCTTATACATATATTTAGATTTAAATTTAATTACATTCAACTTTACTTATTGTTTCTATTTATAGGACTCACTGGAATAATAACTGAAAATAAATAAGGATTCAAACATGGTTATATTGTCAATTAATTGGTTACTTACTATAAAACAACAAGTTTTATCAACAAGTATTTCTAGTCCCTTTTTTTTTTTTTTTTTTTTTTACAGAAAAAAGAATTAAATTTTTGAAGCACAATCGAGTTGTTAAAAATCATATTTAGTACTTGTGATAATAAGTACCATTATAACATGCCCCTTTTTTTTAATATGAAAAAAATCCTCATTAATTTTTGTGAAAAAAGTATTGATAGTATAGCAGAAAGTAATGAAAACATAAAAGAATTATACTACCGCAATCATATTTGTTTAATCATTGCAAGTTTCATCTTTTATTTATTTATTTATTTTGTCTATAATATGCATTATAAAACAGTAGTGGTATAAAGTACATTTAAAACTTCACTACCAACAGGTATAATCATCACTACTCATAATAATTTTTATGACGTATCTGAGTATTCTGAATTCGCCTGCCTCTCTACAGTAAAAACATACATGAAGCGAGAGACAAAGAATGTTAGAATGCGTGATAAAAGAAGAATTGCAGTGTTGCTAATTTAGCGGGAATTCTTTTATTCAAATTCTACCACTATCACCGATTAGTAATGTTCGCTTTAATTAATCTGTTATTAAATAAAATAAATATTACTATTGGAAAACAGTATTTTTTATATGAACAAACAACAAAAAAAAAACTACAAAATTTGCAATACTGGAGATGGAAATTCGCATCTTCATCAATGAATTCGCGTCTTAAACGTGATTTTTTGCCTCATAGGATCGAAAATCTATCGCGTATTAAGCGGGATCGCGTAATAACCGTTCGCGTATTAAACGTGATATTTTTGCATTAGACATATGGGCGATGTTCATGGGATCGGAAAAAATCCGCGTATTAAGCGGGATCGCGTATTAACCGTGAGCGTCTTAACCGGGTTCCACTGTATGTTTTATTATTATACAACTGCACTTAATTAAGGTTGAACTTTGTCATGGATAAAATTAGCATAAAAAACATTTTATATAGCAATTTTAACAGCATACTTCGACAACAATTGTAATAGAAATCTACCACAAACTATGTTTGGAGCTGATGGTGGTAAAACTTTTTTTATAAGATTTGTGTGACAAACCCGAATGATATTTAGAGCCTCATTATACTAATTTTGTTATCTTTACATTTTAATTACACTTTTCTTGCATTATTATTATAAAATGTGTTACGACGCTCTTAACATAACAAATGTGTGCTTGCTTGATCAGTAATTGACCAAGCACATTTAGTTATTAACCACCCTGGTCAACTACTGAAAGAACTCATTTTTTAAATAAAAAATTGGTGAATATTGCTTTCATAATAGAAATCTATGTATTTTTTTAAGTATCAAAAGGAATGGATGCAAACAAGCAAAAAGTCAGTAGTTGACCATTTTGGTCAATTACTGAATGCTTTCAACATTCACACATCTAGTAGTTGACCACCCCCCTTAACATCATTTAATTTATGAATTTAATATTAAATGCATAATGATTAGCTTAAAACAAACAAAAATGAACTACACACCTCATTTGATGAACCAATGGAACTAAATTAAACTTGAAGCTGCAAGATTAATAAAACAACTCACAAAACAACACTACTATTACAGAATGTATTCACTTTTGATATTGTTAGAAGGTGCATTTTCTTTAATTTTTTACATTCAATCAGAATATAGATAGCAAAAGTAATTTTTTCCTATGCAATTCATGGGATGTTAGATATTTTTATTCAGCATTCAAAAATACTTTATCAACACATTGATTCTTGTTTTTAACACATAAATGTGTTTTCGGTCAATTACTGGCATGTGGTCAATTACTGGAAGTTCACCCTATAACTGACCAAAGCATCCCTTATATTAGACATTTTCAAAAATGTTTATTGTAATAATAGCATTTTTTCAGTAAAAAGGTCTTAAATTAGAAGATAAAGTTGAACTAATGTATCAAATTTACTTCTCTAGAGAGTAGCAATATTTTACAATGTGAAAGTGCAGGGTGCTTTTTAACTGCAAAAATCATTGTTTACATCTGAGAAGTTGTGCGTTATATGGAGAATTGCGTTATATAGAATTGCGTTATAAAGATCTTCTACTGTATATCATTTTTTGGGTTTTTATTATTATTATTAGAGAAGGAAACCTTCTCAAAACATGGTAACACTACTTTACTTCTACTTTCTACTTGAATTAAGTGACATCACTATTCGAAAACAAATATGGCCGCCTGTTGTTTACATGTGTAGTTGTACAATTTTGACTGTTTGAAAAGTGTAGAAGAAATTTAAGATTTTTGTGTTTAAAATCCACCAAACTTTCTATTTTAAAAGCAAAAGCTAAAAGATGTCATACTTTCTGAACAAGCATTTGAAGTTTGATGAGAAGAAAAAAGCATTTTGTCAGATCTTTAATGAAGGTAGAAAGTATTTGTGAGCAAAAAATTAAACTTGTAAATTAAAATCTGCAACTCAAAAGCGCGAAGTCGGAGCTGAGTTGGAGCCGGAGCTGGAGCCACAGTATTTTCTCTAGGAGCGGAACTGGAGCTGGAGCATCAAAAATTGTTCGGCTCCGGGTCACTGCCCGGCATCCTTTCTCATTCTCGATTTTCGATAAAAATTTGTGATAAAATTTCGATAAAAGTGCTCTATCTCTAGAACAGTGAAAGATATTTTGTTGCGGTTTATTTTATTTGAAAGATAATAGTCTTCTGTTTAAAATGATATACCCAATTTTTAAAAATGTATTCAACTTTTCTTGTGGCAGCCTTTTGAAAAAAAAAATTTTTTTTGGAAATGCCAATCCCAAAAATTTTGATATTTTTGCTGTTGATCAATACCATTGGGAACTACCTTCACTGTAAAGGAGAACTTCCACTTTTGAGTTTAACAAATTTTAGAAACATTTTAAAAATTCAGAGAAGTTTACAGGAACTGTATATATACAGTTCCAGTAAAAGTCACTGAATTTTTGCTTATTTGTATCATATTTGTAAGGATAAGCCTACTATATATCCTAAACAAGTTAGAAATTGCAATATCAAATGTGGCAAATGAGGTGCGTGCGTACTATAACTAGTTTTATAAATATTCAGATCTTGGTGCAATAAGTTACACTCTTGGGCAAAAAGGGCATGAATACAAAATTTATTATGATTCTACATATTAAATTCAGTAATACGGAAGTAATATGAATTCATCTTAAAAGGACTTAATCGCCATGGCAACCTAGAATCATTACCTATCATGGTATATCATTGAATCAATTATGTATTATAGGATTTTTAAATAGAATGCAGAAAACTTTTATTAATGTCTTTTATGTTTTAATTTGACTTTCATAGCATTTGAAGTGATACATACTTTATTTTCAATACCGAACATAGTAAAACAATCTCAATAACATATATCAATTACACAGCAATACAAATTATATTAATACAAGTTAGAGTTCAGACAAATCGAATCCATAAAGACTTTCAACTATGTTGGAAATTGTTAAAAACACATAAATAGGTCGGAATTTGACTTTTAGAAATTTATGTCAATAGACGGAAGCATACTTGAATACTTTCATACAACCCTGTATTTTACCTACTGTCTTTATATACATGCCACTATTTAGCTAATATTTAATTAAGATTAAAACATCCTTAAAAACAGTGAAATCACACTTCCAGAGATTATCATCCATAGACGGCCATGTATCTAATTCTTTGCGTGGACCTGCATATCATTTTATCTATATTCTCCAAACATATCTTAGTATACTAAATGTAGTTCAGTGTAAAAATGCATAACTCATTTAAAAATCACCTTTAAGCTACTTTCATTCATACTCAGTAAACCCTTACAGCATTTATGCACACAACGTAACATGGAAAAATTTAGTTAAACTTAAAAACTCAAACACAACTAAAAATGCACTTCCAGCAATACCCTTACGATTTCTTTTGTGTAACCCTGTATATGATCTACATCCTTTATACACACAACGTAATATGGAAATATTTAATTAAACTTAAAAACTCATATTGCAACTAAAAATAAGCAAAAATTCAGTGACTTTTACTGTGGCACTCCGATATCTTGGCATTCCAAGTGGAGAGACTCGGACGATTCTGTTCTGGATAATTGGTAAAAAGTTGTAACGTACAAGGGAGAATGGCATCCATAATTGGCGCGTTAGCCTATATGGTGACAATCATAAGCAGAAATGCATTTTGTAAAAAAAATATAAATGTATCGTTTAGCTGTGGTCGTTCCTAATAGCAATACTTTTATTAATAATTATGGTATTTGAAAACTTAAGCGATGATTCTGATAATAAAAAAGATGATACTAGTGATCGGAATGAACTGTAAAAGCACATAGCCAATAGCCATATTCTTAATGAAGTCTCTTAATGACGATTTCAAAGGAAGTGAAAGAATTGATGCTCATAGATAAGAAATATCTTAATACAATATTATGAAGAAATTTTCAGAATAAATAAAAGAGAAGGGAGAAGATCTAAAATAGAGTCCTGCATCGGTCGGGTTACACGCTTTTACCCGACAAGACCCGCGGTTCGCGTCATGTCAGGTTGGCGCTATATTTTCCCGTTGCGGGTCGGGTCAGGTCAGGTTGACTTTAAATTTTTTGGTGAGGGTCGGGTTCGGGTCGGGTTGACTTTTACTCTTTCGGGTTCTGGTTGGCTCTTTTACTCTTGCGGGTCGGGTTCAGGTTGACCGGCTTTTTTAAAAGAATGTTGAAAATATTTTTTCCCGTTAAAAGCCTAAATCAAAGTTTAACAGCAGTTAAGTTAAAACCCCTGATCAAAGTTTCAAAAAAGTAAAATGTGTGTTTGTCTGTTTTATCTTTAGTCATCTCATCCTTTCACGAGTCTTCGAAATAACAAACCGCATTATATTTTTACCGTATTTTAAAAATACAATACGCAGCAAAACGCTAAATGGTCCTTCCTGCCTAATATATCAAGTTAATAATTTAATTGTGGTGATACGCGATGCACTATGTTAGACGGGAAAATTTTCAAACTAATAACGGCTGATGAACTAAAGGCAGATGGTCAATTTTGTAAAACAAGATGTATCGTTATAAGTGGAACTTTTGAAACCGCAACTAATTTTAAAGCATATTTAAAGATTAGAGTTTTAGTTTTATACCATTTAGAAGTTGAATATTAAAGAATATAGTTTGTTCATTCTTCTATGTAAAACATAAAAATGGTATTAGAGAATTAGAGGTGTACACGGGCCGGAATTTCCATGCCCGGGAACGGCCCGCCCCGTTCCGTTCAGTCCCGTGTAAAACTTAAAAGTTCGGTCCAAGCTTGGCACGGTCCGTATATAATTTTATCAGCTTCGTCTAAATATTTATATTGGGCTGGTAGACCCACTTATTTATTGTTATCACCCCGGCCTGGCAACGCCATTCAATTTTTTTTCCGGTCCGGCCCGTTTATTTTGTTAATCAGCCCGGTCCGTTGAAAAAACTGTCCTTAAAGATACAATTGTAGATTATTTTACATAATAGTATTAAAACATGATTTGCTTACATTGCGGGTTCGGGTCAGGTTGTGGGTTGAAGTATTGCGGGTTCGGGTTGATATACCTCAGGTTCGGGTCGGGTTGCTGAAATTATTTTTGCTGGTTCAAGTCGGGTTGCGGGTTGCCGAAAATTATTTTTGCAGGTTCGGATCGGGTTGCGGGTTGCCGAAAATTATTTTTGCAGGTTCGGATTGGGTTGCGGATTGACTTAAAATGGAATCTGCGGGTTCGAATCAGGTAGAACCCGACCCGCGCAGGACTCTAATCTAAAATAAATAAATGTGTTTTGTAGTTCTTCTTTCTTTTAATTTTCGCCCTGAATAGAGCTTAGCCCCCGAAAGGGCTTTTTTAGTCCTGAAAAGGACTATTTTTTTTAGTTCAGAAAGAGATTTATCTTTCTAAAACTTGTATAAAAACTTTTCTTACACATTTCAGTGTCACTTATGGTAGAATCAGTGTCATAATTTATGTCGGATTCGCCAGTTTCGGTTGAAGTATCAGAGTCATTTTCATCTCCTACAACAAAACTGATATTTTCTATCTTTTGCTCTACTATATTGTCTGTTTTTCAATATTCATCTTCTATGTTAATTACTCGAGATCAGCTTCAAATGCAAGCATGCGCTTCGACCTGAAATACTAAACTCAGAGATAACAGATAAGAGTAAATTTGTACGAAACTAGTACTGCATATGCAAACCCCTATTTCCGGGAATTGGCGAACTGACTGCTCGCCAATTACGCACTTGTACGTGGCAACCTTTGACCCTGAAACTCCCGGTCAGAAATAGATTCTTCCAAGGCCGTCTGCCAAGATACCAGAGCTTAACAGTACTGGAACTGTATATATGCAGTTCCTGTAAAATTCTCTGAATTTTTTAAATGTCTCTAAAATTTATTAAACTCAAAAGTGGAAGTTCTCCTTTACAGTGAAGATAGTTCCCAATGGTATTGATCAACAGCAAAAAAATCAAAATTTTTAGGATTGGCATTTTCGAAAAAAAAAATTTTTTTGAAAAAAATTTTTTTTTTCAAAAGGTTGCCACAAGAAAAGTTGAATACATTTTTCAAAATTGGGTATATCATTTTAAACAGAAGAATATTATCTTTAAAATAAAAGAAACCGCAACAAAATATCCTGCACCATTCTAGAGATAGAGCACTTTAAAATTTTTATCGAAAATGGCAAATTGGAAATGGTGCCCGGGATGTCATCTTTGGCGGCCTGTATCTCGGGCCAGGAATTTTTTTGGGCAAAACCAAAATATACAAGTATCTTATTTTTTATTGAATTTTAACATATGTTCAATTCAAAAACTTCTGAGACTATGAAGGTAAGATTTTTTCTTTGGCTGCCTGAATTGACAGGGATCATACCGTATATATTCGTGTATAAGTTGACCCCCTAACTTTTGAATGCAAATTCTGGAAAAAATAAAAAACCTGCGTATAAGTCGATCCCCAAACTTTTTACTTCAATTTTGCACAAAATCAAACTAAAGATTTCACTTGCCAATGCAAAAAGGTAGTAAGTAAACAAAAACATATCATTGAAATTTTTTTAAATGATAAATTATTATTATTTGTATATTTTATTTTTATAATATATTATTTTTTTATTTATACACATATAAAGGCATAATGTTGCAGTATTCGAAGTTTTTGTTTTTGCCTGACTCGCATATAAGTCGACCCCCCAAATTTGCTCACCGAAAATTGTCAGAAATTCCTCGGCTTATACGCGAGTAGGGGAGAGTGGGGATACTTGAGCCACCCCTATTTTCTCTACAGTAGGTTAATTTTTCTTTCTAAAATTAGCAACATGATAATATAGTTATAGTTCTGCACATGTAAAAAAAAAAAAATTACATATCTTGGTACCATTTTGAAAGTATAGTAATTAATAGTTGTTTTTTTCTATCTGAAGTAAATATTTAGGTGAGTGTTTTTTATATGTTTTTGCAATCAAAGTTTTGTTTTAAGCTGCAACAATATAGATAGATTTAACAAGTATAATTTCAGTTGTATTTTGAATCTAAAATAATTGAAATAGCTGCATGCATTACTTGGGTTATTCTCTGCAATAGTGCAAAAAGTGCTTCCCAGCCATATAAATGCTCTTAATTTTATTACATTTTTATTTATTTTTATTTTTATTAGAAGATCTAAACATAGTTTATTAGGGGCAGAAAGTAAAATTTAAAAATAAATAAATTTAATATTTAAAAATATAATATATATCATGCAAACATCATTCCCTCACCTTTCCCCCACCTGTACTACCATATTTTATTGCCTATTTCTTTCCATCCAGAAATAAAAATAATTAAAAATACCCTAAGCAAAATAAAGTTCTTATTTGATACATTACAAAAAATAATAAAAATATTAATTTTTACTATTATTATATAGTCTACTCAATCAATTATATGTTTCCCCATGTTAGACCATCATTCCCTCACACATTGCTATTATCTCAAATATCTACCACTAATGAGCAGTAGCAGTCTAGCATCCTTCACAGAGAAGAAGCTATTTTGAGCACTTGTCAGTCCAGCAACATAAATTGGTGGTGTAAAATTTTGTTAATTTTACAGAATTTTTTTTTAGTCAGTATATCCGGAAGCGTTTTTATTAGCAGTCATTCCCTCACACAGAATATTCATTTTTTTGTAAATATCAAAAATTTTAATTTTATCATACATTATATATTAAGTGTTTCTCTTAAAGGAAACAGTTTGAATTTCTTCATAATTTTGCATTTTTCCCCTACAACTAGTAAAAATGTCTTATTTCATCATTCCCTCACTTGTCATTCCCTCACATTTTTTTATTTTATTTTTTCCACAAATTTTTATTTTATTTTTTTTGTTAAGTCAAATTTTTAAAAGAATTTCTGTTGCTATTAAAATCTTCAATAATTAACTGATTTCTTACCATTTATCTAATTTTTATGAAAATTTACATATGCATCATTCAAGTCAGACTGCTGGCCAAATTTGCAAGTATTGTAGAGAACAACCCACTTAGTAAAAGTCTGATAAACAAAAATGGTAGTAGTGGGGATACTTGAGCCACTGAGATTGGGGATACATGAGCCATGCTCAGCTATCCCTACTAGGAAATTAGATATATGGGTGAAACAAAAAGATACGTCTTTTTCATGTTCACATATAGATTTTTTTTTCTGTGTAAAATGGGGAAGTAGAGGTCTGCACGGGCCCGGGCTTGGCCCGTACCCGGCCCGGCGGAATGGAGGAGAATTTTCAAACGGGCCGGGCCGGCAAAAAAATTGAACGGGCCTGCAGGGCCAGGCCGATAAAAAAAATTAATCGGGCCTATCGGCTCGACATAAGAATTTCAGAGGAGCAGATAAAATACGAGGCCATTTTCAATGAATATGACTTTTTCGAGAAGTATAAATGTGCGTTACGAGCCTATGCGAGTTTAACAACATCAATGCAGAAATGTTACATGTCCATCGTAGAGATCGGCATCGTATAGTTATATGATGCCTGATCCCGAGTTTAATTTTTTCAGCAGACTTGTGCCGAGACGGAACTGGTCTTAATCGTTCTCAGGATGTGTGCTCTCAGGCATTATGTTTTGTAAAAATATTAATAGCGATAATGAACTTCTGTTAGCAGTATCTTTGGAAATGCACCTTAAGGTGGTTCTCATATTTACTGCTCAACAATGCGAAACTTTCAGACACATTTTCTGACTCATTTTTAACTATAAAGGCATAAAATTGACAGGCCTGAGTATTGAAGGCATTTGGAATCGAATAGTGTTTCCATTTTTGATAAATTACGTACAGAGATAACAGAGACTCTTGTCACGTGACTGTACGTTTTTCTCCTTTCCTGTGCTATCGCTTCCAGAAATTCGATTCGAAACGCTAACTTTGGCAGTATTTTCTGAAAGATATGTTACTTTTATCTAAGAAAAAAACGGCATTTACATGGTTTCTGAATAATAATACCTGCCAATCTCATGCATTTCCGAAAAGAAATGAATTCATAAATGTGTCAAAATGTTGCTTCTTTGGATTTGAGAAAAGCCTTAAAAATGACAGAAATATTTTCACAAATCTACTTTTTATTATAAGCTTCAAAAGTTATCATGTTTTTTAACCCTTTATTCTAAACTACAATAATCTTTTAATGAACCCTTATTTAAATTTTGAAACGTCTGTAGAAACGTTGACTAAAACACTGTAAGTAATCGTTAATGTTTACTATTGTGTGTTTTCTATTTTGCGAACGCATAGTAATTTATACTGTAAAATGTTCCCATAAATATGCATGTAGTATTCATTAAAAGAATATTAATTGCATGTCGAGAGAAAACGGAATTTGTTGTAGAAATTGGGTCGGGCCGGGCCTGTTTTCACTGATTTTTGTACGGGCCGGGCCGAGAACAGTAAAAATGTAAACGGGCCGGGCTCGGGCCGAACTTTCAATTTTTACACCGGGCCGGGCCCGGGCCTGGAAATTCCGGCCCGTGCAGACCTCTATGGGGAAGAACTCTTTTTATTTTTTTTTTCATTAAAAAATTATCAATAAGGACTTAATTTGAAAACATATGTTTAAAATAAAAATGTATATCTTGTTAGTGAAAATATCCTTTTTTTTTTTCATTTTGACTAACAAAACAGTCTGTTTAGATAAATGTAGGCATAGTTTTCAATTTAACTTTTTGACTAATATTAAAATCACTTTTTAAACTGATTTTACTGGTCATAATCTCTAATATTTTAAGTAGTTAGGCCCAAAATATTAAAATACTTATTTTGTTAATGTAATATTTTAAGATTAAATATTGTATACTGAAACTGTAACCTCTGTTACTGTAACATTTTTTTTTAACTTAACCACCAACTGAGGATGTTGCTATCATCGATGAAACCCAAGTTGAAATGAGCCTTCGACCACCAATTATTACTACAAAAAATGATTGTGTTGCTAGTAGGGATGCACTGAATATTCGGTATTCGGCCATGTTACCGAATATTCGGTTTGGCCAAATATCAAACTATTCGGTATACCGAATATTTAGCTTGAGGCCGAATAGCAAACTATTCGGTATGCCGAATATTCGGTTTGGCCGAATATCGAAATATTCGGCTGAACCGAATACATAAAAAAATCTTTTAAAACATATTTTTAAAAACCTTATACAACTTCTACGTTTAACAATCAACTTATAAAGATATTCAGAATAATTAGAAACAGAACCATATTTAAATAAAAGAGAATGTTTTTACATTAATTATTTGCTGTTTGTTAAGTATTATTTAAGAAAATAAACCAATCATGAGGATTTTCATAGGAATTAATTATGTACAAATGAATGTTCCTGAACATTGTCCAGTAAATAATCTGTTTCTTGCTAAGATTTTAAGAACAACGTTTACAATCTCTGAAAATGATTGCCCACTCCAGACACCAATTTAGGATGCATTAAAAAACTTCCTTGCTTTAATGTAAGGGAGTAGAACAGTTATTCTTGCTAAGTTGCCACCATATAAAATTTGAATAAATTGTATTATTTATTTACTTTTACTTTAGTCTCTTCCTGACAAATATAATATATGATCCTGTGCAATTTTTTCACAATTTCTCTTTGATTTTAAAATGTTTGTTTTAGAATTTAAGAAAATTTTATTCATTTGTTTTAATTCTCAGAAGAAGCCATGAAATTAAAAATTTTATTAATTAAAAATTTTTTTTTATAACTATCCTTTTCTTAAATAACTCAAAGCAGATTTTTTTCAAAAAAGTTTACTTGAAAAAAGCTCTTGTTTATTAGAATAAAAGTTTGTTTTAAATAATGTGTAAAATTATTTTAAAATTTAACATTTTTAGTGCCTTTATACTTTGAAATACAAAAAGTATTCGACAAGGCGAATATTTGGTATTCGGCCTAGCAATTACTATTCGGCTAGCCGAATGTTCGGTATTCAGTTCGCCTGTTGGCCGAATATTCGGTAGGGTCAGGTGGGGTAAAATGGGTATAAAATTCACTATTTTCTAAAGTTTAGTTAAAATTTTCTTATAAATGTTAAACAATTAAAACTTTTTTTGGTATTTTCTTTACATTGCACATTCTTGGAATGAAAATACACAATTTTTATTTTTTAGGCTACAAAAGTATGTCTATAACAAAACATTTAAAAGATGTATGTTTGGTATACCCATTTTACCCCATGCAGGTTAAAATGGGTATATAATAGTTTAACAATGAATACTGCATAAATAGATTTAGCAGAGATTATATAATAAAGTAATATGAAAAACAATGTTATATATGTCTTAAAAAATGTCGATTTTTTTTTTTTTTTTAAATATGAAATTTAAGTTAATAGATAAATGAGAAATTTTACTATGAAACAAGCTTAGGTGTAAATGAAAACTTCTGGCTGCACTTTTTTCAACTTGTATTCCCACGCTTTTACATTTTAAGTGCTATAAGTCGATTTCAAAAGCATAATGGCTAGATTATGTAAATGCGGATTCATTTAATGTTTCTATTATCTGCTTTCTTTTTGAAATATAATCTGTGGGAATGTCCATTGTTACTGTTATGATCATTAGAGCAAAGTTTCAGAAAAACTTTCAATTATTTTATTATAAAATATAATGTGGATAAAATTGAAATAACCAGTTAAATACCTACCATCATGTTCCACTCTCATAAAATATACCTAATTTTTAACAAAAATTTTATTTATTATATAGACTCTCATAAAATATGTCTAATTTGTAATAAAATTTTGATTTATTATATAGACAAGCAAAATGTTTTTTGTTTCAAATTAGATATATTTTATGTGAGTGAACAATAGTCATATCAATTTTTATCCTAATAATAAAATAATTGGAAGTATTTCTGAAAATTTGCTCTAATGGTCACAAGATTAATGAATGGGCATACCCCAGTGTCTTCAGCATCAGGGAAAACATAAAATGCAACCAATCTTCGACTTTTCCAAGAATTTTGTTTCATATTCATATATTTTATCTGCTTCAATAGCCATAGTTTTGCCACTGAATTCATTGTCTTTTTCCCCAAATACTGGACTTTCAATCATGCATCTATAGATACATCTATTTTTACTTCGGGGATATCTTCCACACATTATAGTCTAATTTAAATGTCTTCATTTGTTACAAATTCATCTGCTATTGCTTAGACATGCTTATGTTTCAGCTTTGAAGTTTATTCTAAGATTATTTGGAGGTGTGGCAAATTGATAGGTGTGAGAAAGCAAGGATGTGTCAAAGCCACACTGCTCTCACTTTTGTCCACAATCCTGGTTTTCTATTTCCCAACTCTTCATAGGCGTAACCAGCATTTTACGTGGGGGGGTGCCCAGATTTTTATTTGAAACAGGTAACGGAACTGAAAACAGACACATACATACATACGTGCGTGTGTGTGTCTGTCTGTGCCTGCATACATGAATGCATAAACCAGCAGTATAATAATTATGAATATAATAATAAATGTCACAATAAATAAAACAGTTAAAGTATTATAGTCAGGTTTTAGGGTAAAACCTCATTATAAACTCAGATTCAGTGACGCAATAAAGGTATTGCTGCTGGTGTTTCGTAATCAGGTACCATGTCCGATAGGCGTGCCATTGATGGTTTCAGTTACAGCTATTTAAGCATCAGCAGTAAGCAAAAAAATTATACAAAAATCTTGCACCGGGTGTCAAATAGAGTTACTGCATTTCTACTCATGTGTTGCGATTGATAAAGTATTACCATTTTGTTGCGAAATGAATCAAAGTTATTTTCTACATGTAATGGTAGTAAGTTAACTGAATAATTAAGTAAACTAATATAAAACAGAACTAAATTAATAATTTATTCCATACTGATCACACAAGATACACGTATTTTGATAATATAACATGCAAGTAGGGAATTTTTTCTCTCTTATAATGAATTATTACGAAAGTATTCTTAAATTTAAATAATAATAATGAAAACGAAATATTTCAATTTGTGTCAAAGAAAAAAATATAGAATTTAAACTATTAAAAGAAAAATTCCATTATAATTAAGCATATTTTTTATAGTTAATATTTAAAGAATGTAAGAACTGGAAAGTTGATTACAAGTAAAACAAAAATATTACAGATTGGAAAAAATAATCATACGAAATTAGCTTGCATTAGTACCGATAAAAAGTTAGAGAACATTTCTATGCAATAAAACGATGGGAAAAATACAATTCAATCTATTGGTGTATAAATAATTGAAAAATTAAATTAAAAATCAAGTTATCCATATTTTAATCCCATGACATGCTAATGAATTTTTACCGTAAAAAATGAATAAAAAATAATGCAACATGTAATTTATACAAAAAATTTCCTTGCTGAAAATTCACATTTTATGATTATTGAATAAAATAAATAGATAATACAAAAAATGTAAACATAATAAACCTGTCTATGTATTATGTGCATTGTAAAAAATATATAGCATTTTGTAATATAATGGCCAAGTAATGAACAGATAGATGAATAATAGAGAAACATTTTGAAATACAATAGTCACATTTTAAAATCATATCTACAGAAAATTGCCTTACAAAAAAGAAGGCTACTGATTAAAACAGAGACTGTTTGTATGATATTTTCATTTGAGGGGAAAAACCCATTGAATTTCTTATTATAAATACTAAATATTAAAAACATAGAATAATTTTTAAAAAAGAAAATATTTTGTCCATAGTCTATTGTAAAAGCTTAAATTTATATGTGTATGGGGACATATGTACTTTTAATCATTTAGCATGTTCTCCAGCTGTAATTTTCTCGGATGTAATCGAGAAAATATGTCAATTACTTCATCAATTGAAATGTTTTCATCATAATGGATATGAATGAGAGCTAATGAGCTTTTTCTTTCATCTGTCATCGTAGCTCTATTGTAATCATCTAGTTTTCTCAAACTACTGGCTGAACGTTCGCATTCACAAGAAGGTACTGGTAAAGTTGCTGCAATTCGAAGTAAGACACTGATATTTGGATAGAAACATTCATCTATGCATTTTAACGCTGCAGCAGGTGTTTTTGGAATATCCTCTTCGGAATAAGATTGGAAATGGGCTTTCCATCGCTTCATTTCTTGAACTAAAATTTCTGGACTTGGAAGTTCATTATGATAATTTTTTTCAATCTCTTCAAGTTCCTCTTTGTCTTTTAAGAAAACAGGTGGCAAAACTGATAAAAGTGAGATTGCTTTTTCCTCTAATCTTGAGAATCTTGATTTTAAATTTGTAATAACGCAATCCAGAAACGGTATTGCTAAATTTATCTTGTAATGATTTAAAATTGAATCGCATTCGATATTGCTTCTATATACCTGTTTCTTCGAAATTCGCGGAATTGAAGGCTCGATGCTATGTTTTTTTCCCATGGAAATTGCTTTCTCATAAATATATTCAAAGCCTTCATCAACTGAATTTCTTTCTGTGGCATATAAGGCAATAATGTCTTTTACCATTCGATATGCTTCAACAATACATAGGCGTAACCAGCCTTTTGAACGGGGGGGTGCCCATACTTTTTAACCTGAACGTGTTGGGTACAAACAATATATTATATAGTAAAACCTGCTAAAACGGAACCTCATGAAACTGGTCGAATTTCCTTTTTAGACAGGTTTTCAACATAGAAGATATAATTGCGTGATATTTCTTTTAAAAGGAGCTCAAACGCGATTTTTGTTTGTATGAGGAGGGATGAGAAGGGGTTCAAAACATCAAAACTAAATCTAATAGTAAAAAAAAAGATATGTAAATGCCCTTGCAGCAGTGACGTAAGACAGTGACTAAGTGTGGTCACAAGTGTAAAACCTTTTGGCACCCTAACTTCTTATAAAGATTTAAAAAGGCCTTTAATCATGCTATAAACTTCTATAGGGATAGGAACACTGCATGAGATCTAAAATTATCCCAGTCAAAGTCTTGTAGATGAAATTTTGCCGGATGATGAATCTCAGATAATACATGCGGTACACCAGTACATACGCACGAAAGTTTTTTTGACTTCATGACTTCTTAGGGATGACCGCAGGGACCTAAGAAACTTTGTAGGAAAGTCTATATAAATAATTATTATAAATAATCATAATATTCATTAATACCGTAACTTCTGGATTGTTTGATCCACAGATCAAACAATCATGTTTCGACCCAGAAATTTTATTTCAATATTGAAGTTAAATATTTATCGCGATTTAACAAGTTACGGTTTATGAAACGAGATTTCTGGGATTCCGAACATAATTGTTTGATCCGTGGATCCGCGACTGTAATAATAAAGACAGGTGCTTGTCTGTCTCTGTGTGTGTGTACGCGCGCGCGCGGAACTCTGAAAAAACAATGCATCCCGCATAGCCGTCAGATTTGACAGGACCTGAGGCCTGAACTCATGCATATCGAATACAATTTCTGGAATTTTTCAATTAATTTCTTATGTGATTTTTTTCATATTTTGCGGCAATTTTTTTCAAATTAGTAAAAAATAATCCGATTTCAATATTTTATCCAATAAACTTTGTCTTTTCAATAAAGTGTTTTCGAGATTCTTGCAACGATTTTTCAGTTTTTAACAATTTTTTACTGTTATTTTTAGAGGTTTTTTTTCGCATTTCGAGGTGATTTTTTATATTTTTTTGACATTCCTAAAAGGAATTCTGTTTAAATCCATTTTGCTAATTTCGTTCCCTGTGGTTTTTTAATCTTTTCCGAATTGTGATTTTTTTTACTTTTTTTGAAACAGCAGAAACTCTCCGGTAATTTTCGCAATTGCCGTAATTAAATTCGAACTGGAATAACGTCAAATCAGTTCTTATAAGAAAGCTGAAAATCTATTTTTGCTCTAAATAAAAAACACAATAATTCAAGATTCGCTTATTTCGAGACAGAAGGGGAAGAGGTTGTAGCTTGCTCAGGAGTACGTTGCCGAAGGCAGCCACCCCCCCCACCCCCTCCCCCCCCCAATCCTAGATTTGTTTAATTCTATGTTCGTTTAAAAAAAACAATCAACGAAACTCCTCTAGTAATGAAGTTTTCTTTGAGCGACAGGGTTTGAAATAACGTGCGGTATCGCGCGATTTGTGCACAGAAAAGGAAAGTCCCGCATGATAAAAAATGCTGTGCTATATCCCCCCCCCCCCCCCTCCAAATAAGTCCACGATTTTTATTTCTTTTATGGAATTTCTCAAAATCAATTCGTGAATCGGTCCCGGAAAAATGTAAGAATTTCTTCAAACGATCGTGGAAAAAATATCGAGAATTTCGATAAAATAGTGCAGAAAGTAATCACCAATTTCGTCAAAAGATTGCGCAAAAAAATACGAATTTCGATAAACGATTGACAAAAACGTTTTGCAAATTTCGTCAAAATGTCGAGGAAAAGAGTAGAGAATTTTGTTAATTGGTACGGAAAGATATCGAGAATTTTCCTGATCGGTCGCGCAAAACTATCGCGAATTTCGACAAATGTAAAAAAATCAGTTTCGTCAATCGATCGCAACAGAAAATAAATTTCATCAAAGGATCGAAGTAAAAACGAGAATTTCGTCAAAGGATCGCAGAAAGAAAGAGCGAATTTCGTCAACAGATTGCGGAAAGAAAAAGCGAATTTTGTCAAAAGATCGTGGAAAGAAAACGCGAATTTCGTCGAAGGAACGTGCTGAAGAAATGTCAATTTAGTCAAAATATAGCAGCATAAAATGCGAATTCCGCAAAAGGATCGCGGTAAAGAACACGAATTAGAAAGACGTGAATTTCGTCAAACGATTTTGGAAAAAAGATGTAAATGTCATGAAATAATCGCAGAATAAAATTGCGAATTTGGTCAAAATTTACTGTACTGGGCTAAAAGATTGAAACCGGGTTGTTTTTCCTACTTTCAAAAGAACGCCGCGAAACAAGAAGAAACTCTAAAAATCGTATAAAAATTTCCAAAGGAAAAAAATTATTATATTGACTTGAAAGACTGCAACCATATTCCTTTTACGAATGCCAAAAAATAGCCAGGAAATTCAACCAACCAACCAACCTCCAGATTAATTTGAATTTTCTGTGCTATTATTTTTCATTTTCAAAGGAGGCAGGGTCTGTGTACCCCCCTTTCCCCCCAGCAAATTGCATTTTGGAATTATCGTTTTACATCTGAATTCCCTTTCAATTTTTTTCCTACTTTCTAGACTTTAAACTACGAAAGCAAAGAGGCAAATAGTTTCCATCCTCGTCAAGATCTTGTGTTAATTTCTCATGAAATTGCAGAAACATGCAATAGAAAGAACGGCGTTAAAAAAAAATCTTCCACAAAAAAAGACGTCAAAGTAGGATTATAAAGCCACCTTTTTCACTTACTATGACTAATACAGATTCTTATAAATATTCTAGTTTTAAAAAGGACAAACAACATAATTTTCTTAAAAAAAAAAAAAAAAAAGAAAGAAAGAACGTTTGTTTCTTTTTTTAACACATTTCAAAACTTAGGCTGTTAGTTTTCTGAACTAAACTAATTGAACTCTGCTTTCACTTCTTTTTTCTTTTGTAGATTTCAATTTTTAAAAATAATTGTGCTTGAGTCTGCGCAAGCGGGGGGGGTGCCCGGGCACCCAGGGCACCCCCCCCTGGTTACGCCTATGCTCTTTCGACCACCTCTTCTTAAAATTTCAAATCCCATCAGCACCTGATATGCCATCTAGAAAAGGGATATTTCTAGAAGTGGGCAATGATTTGACTAAATTATATACAATGAATTTCAAGTCTTTCTGATTTTAAGAATAATGCACAGGCTGAAACTAGCTTTTTTTTTGCAACTGGGGCAAACATAGATTTTGCCCCCCCCCCCCCCCCCCCCCCCCCCCCGAAATCGAAATTGCTGCTTATTTTAAAATCCCTTCCAGCACTCTTTCAACAATTATAAAAAACTGTGAAACAATCGAAAAAAACTATGTTGGTGGAAATAGGAAAAAAATGAAAATTCGGAATTCAGCCTATCCTGAAGTCAGGGTTGGACGGTATTTACCGCCTGATGGTTTTTACCGTCTTTGGAAAAACATGTTTTTACCACCTTTGAAAAACTTATGAGTTAGACTGTTTTTTGTCACTTTTATGAAAATTTATCTTTCAATTTTTCATTTTCCCAGGGGTGAAAGTTTTCCGAGTATTTTATATCACTATTTCCATTCAGCAATATTCACCTAATTTAGTTTCTGATTAGGTAATTAAAAGAATGTTATGTGAAAATAGCGGTTTTTAAGGAATATAAAAAGCCCGGAAGGATTCATCCAAGTTTACCAGCTACAAGAATTCAAAATTTTAAAGTTATTATTGCACATTTATCATTATTAAAACTAGGGATTGACCGAATCAGCAATTTTGCCGAATACCGAATACCGAAGCTTCGATCGAAGTGTATACCGAAGCTTCGGTATTCGGCAACCGAATACTTGAAATTTTTTAATATGCATTTTTGCACATATTAGCTTTTTTGATAAGCTTTAATTGAAATTAAATTCTCAATAATTTAATTCAGTTACATTTTTATTCTAAAATCTAATTACACAAAAAAATTTAATGACTTCTTTCCACTCACAAATTCATTAACCCATCACTTATTTTTTATTATTTTATCACTAGTCAATAACCAAAAATAACCTAAGAAAGTATTAAACTATACAGGGTATTATTAAGGATAAGGATTGTCAGAAAAACAAAAGTTCATTCAAATAATAAAAAACAATGTTATCATTAATCTGATTTACTGATTGTCTAACTCTAATTATAAACATATTGAATAGGGATGTTCTCAAAATACAAAAAGTATTATATAAATTTGTACATTTAACTATTTTCTGTCAAATTATTGATAGAATATTTTGATTAATATTTTAACATTGTGGTGGTGAAGATAAGAAATTTGAGCGATTTTGATATAATGGTTATAAAAGCGGATAGGCATAGGGGTATACCTATTTGATGTGTGTATTTTCTTTAATATACGCCTTAGATATAACGATGTGAACTCTGATATACTTATTTGATGTGCATATTAAAGAAAATACACATTAAATAAATTTAAATAAAAAAAAACTAATATAGAAGTAAGTAAAATTAAATGATAAGGGAAAGATGCGCATCTTCCTTACTTTTTTTTTCTCTGTTGTAGACAGAGTTCTTTTGATTTCACACCTATGTACACTATTTTAGGAAGGAAAAAGTTTTTTTTTAATAAAAAATGGCCTTTGACACTTGTTTTTTGTAGTGCAGCTGAATTCTGAACTCATCCACATAATATTGAAATTCATTGTTTAGCCTATTCTACTGCTAAGTAAAAGAGAATTCTTCTACTTCTAAGAAAGTACTTATCTGCAATTATTCGGCCGAATACTTTTAAGTATTCGGCCGAAGCCGAATATTCAGTTTACATGCCGAACCACCGAATACCGAATCAACTATTCGGTATTCGGTCAATCCCTAATTAAAACCTAATGCTTATTATAACTATCATTATGAGAATGCATATTACAATATTTATTATATTTATCTTAATGGAGACTAGTTTACTAATTTTTACTGAAAGGAAATGGAAAATTATAAGTACACTTTTATCATATTTAAAAACCTTAATCATTTTAATAAAAACCAAATGCTTACAATATTAATTGTCACATAATATAGTTTGTACAAATGTTAGTACAGTTTACCAGTCTATACCCTTGAAGCCTTTTAGCATTTTATAAAAAGCTTTGTAGCTTTCTGTACACCCTAGTCTATTTCTTAATTTACTGTGGATATGTGAAAAGTTTGAAAAAATTAGCTCTATGGATGAAGAACTATAAGGTATGGAGTGGAGATTAATAATTAAATGTATGAATTCAGGATTCATTTCTTTGTTATTTAGTGCTTTCCACCGAACTTTGGCTTTTACATCATTTGTTTTAAAGAAGCTTCTTGGAAATGGTTGTCCTTCAACTTCATATGCCAAGAGGAGTGAAAGTGAATTTGGCATGAAATCTATGAGCCATGCCCTTTCCATTTCCTTTTGTTTCACTTAATAGATCTTGATTTTTGTGCATTGGATCTGTCATACATGCTAAAAGGTGAAAGGCAAAATCAATTTGTTTTTTAACAAGATCTTTATATGGAATTAATTCAGAACAATGCACTAATTTCAGCCATTCAGAACAAGCATCTGCTCTGACGAATATTTAATGCTTTGGCTACTTGTAGCTGTTGAAATAGATCCTTCACTTGTTTAAATAAATTAGTCATTCACTAATCTTTGAATTCTAATATCAGTATCTTTTTCATGATTTTTGCGAATGTCAAGCAATGCAGGACTATTCTTATAAATGCGGAGATACATTCTATATGGTTATTCCATCATATTCTCTTGGCAACTGGTGTTTCACTTATCAGATGATGATTTCGGAAATACTTCTGTATATCAACATGTTTAGTAATGGATATTGGAGCTTTCTTTTCTGCCAGTAAGTTCACCCAATGAGCTGTACATCCATAAACAATCATATTAGAGTACAAGTGAATTGGAAACCCTGCTTTGCAAAGCCGATGCTGAACATCTGTTGTTCTATTTATAGATGGGGAATAGAAAATATGGTAAAATTTATATGATTAAAGTACTACATCAGCAGCTTTAGAGAATTAATTTTTTATTTCTCATCTCTTTATATGCATCAGTTACATGAAAATACAGCTTCAATCAATAGTATTTAAATACAGTTTAATGACTAGTATAGTTTATTGTATCCTTAGGTTTTTACCATTTTTCCCTGGTTTTTACCGGTAAAAACGTAGTTTTTACCATGTCCTGGTAAAAACCAGTTTTTACCAGTAAAAAGCCAACCCTGTACAGGATCCTTATGCCATACCATCCTTAGATTCTTCTATGCTTTGGCATATTCCAGACAGCACAATTTTAAAAACACCATGCTAAACATAGACTTGAGAAAAATCAACAAACAAAATCTTCATTTGGTGACCTTTCTGCTCCCCTCCCTTAGTTTCGGCCCTGTATGTGCATTATATAAACATTTTACAGTATTTTAAAAACTAATTCTAATATTTCAAATGAAAATCAAATTTCAAAGTAATTGCTTAATAGGCTCAAAGGCCAACATAGTGAAAAAGATTCCAAGCCGGGACTCGAACCCGGGCCATCAGTATAGCGCACCGACGTTCTACCGACTAAACCACTTGGAACGATACACAGCTCAGAAAATTTCTCACTATTATATATTGGCAAGGACACAAACGCAGCACAAGATGGAATATTTATCGTGAGCCACCGATCCGGGGCTAACACGAAACATAATTAAATCCAGCATCGATGGAAACTATATTAGTACATGGAAATTATTCCAGAGAGAAACATTCGCCTTGGATACAATATTTCAAATGAAAATCAAATTTCAAAGTAATTGCTTAATAGGCGCAAAGGCCAACATAGTGAAAAAGATTCCAAGCCGGGACTCGAACCCGGGCCATCAGTATAGCGCACCGACGTTCTACCGACTAAACCACTTGGAACGATACACAGCTCGGAAAATTTCTCACTATTATATATTGGCAAGGCTACAAACGCAGCTTTAAATCCTTATTTAAAATAGGTAGGATTCAGTCTAATGCTTAGGAATTTAAGAACCAAATTAAAATCATATCTATTTTTTTTTTTTCTTAAGTAAAGTATTTTGTCAGGCATTAATATTTTTTTAATTATCAAAAGGTTATAACTTTGTTACTTTTGTTTTATGAAATGAGTCTTAAAAATATGTAAATATTTAAGTCTGGAACTAATTTATAATTATTTATCTGATGAAAATAGTGTGTTACAGATAAAAATGTAATTAAATTAAATTGAATATTATATATTGAAAAAACTATCTGTTGTGTCTTGTTAGGATGCTAGAATTTTTTTACTTCCTTCTTACACTCCAAGAAAGGGATAAAAAGTTATTCTTTACTTTCAGTAAATAGTCTGTAGCCATTTTATCTTTTTGTATTATATTCACCCCCCCCCCCCCCTCCCAAATACTCTTTTGAAATTCTCAAATCCGGCAGTCTATTGTCAAATGACAAGACAGATAACAAAATACAAGAGTATTGCACCCTGCTTACCACATTTTTCAAAATTAAAAAAGCGATTTGAACAAGCAGTTTTGCCGTGTCATCTTGTAGCATATTTGTTACATCCAAAGTACAGCGGTGAACTTATGAACAAAAGGAAAGCTGTAAAGCATGGTTGTGTAAAATTAATCCTGACTTTATATCTTATGTTATTAATTTCGAGGTAAAAGAAAAACCCTTCCCTAATTCATATTTTGCAGAAGGAGTGATTAGTAGTGTCAGTGCTCATAATTGGTGGAGAAGTATCTCCAAAGCTTGTGAGATTTCAAAAGACTTCTGTTCATTAGTCGCACACCTTCAAATATGTCCAGCAAGTAGTGCTGCTATTGAAAGATTTTTTTCAAATTTTTCATTTGTGCAAACTAAAATTCGAAATAAACTATCAACAAATACTCTATCTAAACTAGTTTAATTTTATGCTAACAGCAAAAATTAGGTTGTGATGGCGATATCACTGAATTATTTGAAATTGAATAGTGTTCTGTTTTAAATATAATTTTATATTAAAAAATTGAATTTAGAATATAATTGTTTATTTGAATTTCTAATGCATATAAACATAAATGCTTTACTCATTTAGAGCCTCCACAGTTCTATTATGTGAATAATCATTAATAATTGTATAAACAATCAAGTTTTCTATTCATTTATATAAAATTAATATTTTTTTCATTTATAAATTATGTTATAAAATTTGGTATTTGTTCATAAAATGCATAATTATACTTATTTAACTTAGAGTTCAAAAATAAATTTAGAGTATTGATTTTTTAACTAAGTATTAAGTTCCTTTTTTCTTTCATGAAATATTTTTTTCTCTTTTTCTGCAAAAAAAATTAAATGGACAGCCTATTTTTGCCACCACTTTGGCAAAAACCCATTTAAATGCATTCCCGGCAAAAACCTATTTTTGCCGGGATGGTTTTTTCCAGGTTTTTCCCACGGTTTTTTCCGCCTATGGCAAAAACTTGCCAACCCTGGAGGTGGCGGTATCAAATGCAACAAAAATGTGAGTACAAACAGTACCAAATTGAGTTAATTTCTCTCCCTTTCTCTTTTGACCTTTTCTTTCCCGTTACCTACCATTTAGCCAGGTAACAGGTACATACATTTAGCGATTTAGCCCATGTATAGAACTGAACAGCATGAAAACATAGCCACCCCCACACAACTATCGCCTGCTCTGCCTGAAGGATTGTAGGAAAACTGCGAATTTCATCAGACGATATGTTATTTTCGTTAAATTATCTCACAAAATGCAATTTTCGTCTAAGTATTTTGGAAAAACACAATTTTCATCAAAAGAATGGAAATTTCGTCAAAGGATCATTGAAAAAAACACTAATTTTGTCAACAAATTGCAAAAAAATCAGTAATTTTGTCAAAGGATCGTGGGAAAAATGCGAATTTCGTGAACAAGCCATGAAAAAACACTAATTTCGCAAAGTATTGCAGAAAAAAAAATCAGAATTTTGTAAAAGGGTGTCAACGAATTGCAAAAAAGTCACTGATTTCGTTAAAAGATTGCAAATTTCATCAAAAGGCCGTGAAAAAACACGAATTTTGTCAAACGATCATGGGAAAACCCATATTTCATGAATGGATTGCGGAATAAATGCACATTTCGTCACAGGATCATGAAAAATGTGAATTTCATTAAATAATCGCAGAAAAATCATGAATTTTAACAGAGGATCGCAGAAAAAAATGTGAATTTCATCAAAAGGCTGCAAAAACACAAATTTCATCATAGGATACTGTAAAAAATGCAAATTTTGTCAAAGAATCACAAGAAAAATGTGAAATTTGTCAAAAGTCTGTGAAAAAAAAATAATTTTGTCAACAAATTGTAAAAAAAATCACAAATTTCATCAACGGATTGCAGAAAAAATGTGAATTTCATGAACAGGCCATGAAAAAACACTAATTTCATCAAACTATTGCAGAAAAAATGAGAATTTTGTAAAAGGGTGTCAACAAATTGCAAAAACATCACTAATTTCGTCAAAGGATTGCGGAAAAATGCAAATTTCATCAAAAGGCTGCAAAAAAACACGAATTTCGTCAAATGTTTGCGAGAAAACGCATATTTCGTGATTGGATTGCTGAAAAAATGCACATTTCGTCAAAGGATTGTGGAAAATGTGAATTTCGACAAATAATCACAGAAAAAATGTGAATTTCATCAAAAGGCTGCAAAAACGCAAATTTCATCATAGGATCCTGGAAAAAAAAAATGCAAATTTTGTCAAAGAATCGCAAGAAAAGTGTGTAATTTGTCAAGTGTACGAAAAAACACTTGTTTTGTCAACGAATTGCAAAGAAATCACTAATTTCATCAAAGGATTACAGAAAAAATGCAAATTTCGTGATCAGGCCATGAGAAAACACTATCATCAAAGTATTGTAAAAAAAATGAGAATTTCGTCAAAGGATCTCGGAAAAAATGCGAATTTCATCAAAATGCCGCAAAAAAAACACAAATTTCATCAAACGATCATGCAAAAATGCATATTTTGTGAATGGATTGCGAAAAAAATGCACATTTCGCCAAAGGATCATGGAAAAAATGCAAATTTTGTGAACAGGCCGTGTAAAAACACTAATTTCATCAAGGTATTGCAGAAAAAAATGAGAATTTCATAAAAGGGTGTCAACGAATTGCAAAAAAATCGCTAATTTCATCAAAGGATCAAGGAAAAAATGTGAATTTCATCAAAATGCTGCGAAAAAACACGAAATAAAATTGTCCAATTAAATAATATGTAATAATGGCAGGGTTGTTTTGTGAGTTGGAGCAGTAAAGCAATGGATGGTACCTTTTAATGGTGTTAACACATCTTAGTCTTAAGGTAAGTGATATAATCATTTTGTAGAAGTATATTTATACATTAAAAAATATATGTGTATTCAAGCCTCTATATTAATTGCATTTTTAAAACTATTGAAAAAGACATACTATAGCCTTCAAAGTTTAAAATAATGTTGTAGGTTAAATTAAAAAAAAATATATATGATTTAAATCAAAATAAACTGATGTTTTTCATACCCTGTTTGAAAGTTCATTTTCTATAACCATGTTAGCCAATCAGTGTGTTCAGAATATAGCAGTCTAATGGTTATTTAGAAGATAAACAACATATTTCCTTCTAATGACTGTAGAAATGCCTTAAAATTTTCTTTATAGATTCAATCATCTAATAGTATTTTCTTACAGTCAAAATCTGCATTATCTCACTTAGAAAAACACTTGTTTGTTTACATTAGAAGAAACAGCACCAAAAACTGGTGATTTATAAAAAGTTTTATTATTTAATTGTTTTATTATTTAATTAATTTAATTATTTAATTAATTTTATTATTAATTATTTATATGTTTATTATTTAATTGTAAAAGTTTTATTATTTTAATTTCAGATTATTACAGATATTATTTATTTCATCTTTTTATTTTTTTTATAATCGCATGTGCAAAAATTATGTTCAATTTAAAAAAATGTATAAAAGTTTATTCATTGATGCTTTATCATTTACATCTCTCATAAATTCAAAGTATGAGTTTTAAAAGATATGATATCAAAATTTTAGTGACGCTTTGATGTGGCTTTAAACGATTTGTTTTAAAATTAAATTAATTTTTTTTTTGGTTTGGCTAAGATATATTCACACATCTAAACAATAGTTTTAATTTTCCAAGTTTAAAATAAGATTTACATAAATAATTTTATTGCGTCATTGTACCCATTTGAATACATTTCACTTAGTTTGGATACAATGACGCAAAAAAATTATTTATGTAAATCTTATTTTAAATTTTTAATAGCATTGGACAAAGGATAAATCAATTTATTCAAATAAATACATTTAAATGCATTATATAAATTCAGTGAAAGTGACATATTTAAAGTATATTGGAAAATTAAAACTATTGTTTAGATGTGTGAATATATCTTAGCCAAACCAAAAAAAAATTTAATTTAATTTTAAAACATCGTTTAAAGCAACATCAAAGCGTCACTAAAATTTTGATATCATATCTTTTAAAACTCATACTTTGAATTTATGAGAGATGTAAATGATAAAGCATCAATGAATAAACTTTTATACATTAATTTTTGCACATGCGATTATAAAAAAAATAAAAAGATGAAATAAATAATATAGAGAGAGATTATAATTGATAGCATAGCGTCACTCAAAATTTGATATCATTATTTTTAAGTTCCATATTTTAAATTCTTAAAGCATAAGATAAAGTGCTGCGTCACAAACTTTTAACCCGTTAAGAGTTTTTGTATTGATGTTATGTACATTTATTTAACATTAGTAAAAAAATGCATTTGCAATACAAGAATTTGGAATAAATCAATAAGTTGGTAACTTACAATTTATTGTTCTTCTAGCTGCCCTGTTCGAGTCTTTGAGCATGTAAAAAAAATCTTCCAATGAAGTTTGAACCGACAATTTTTTCTTTTTTCTCTTAGAAGCTCTTTTTAACAGCAGAGTGAGTTTTCTGAGCTTTTCTAGTTACTGCTACACATTGCTCGTCTGAATCAATATTTTCAAGAACCATCATTCCAACTTCAATAAGGTTTAGTCCTTCGGTTAATTTTGCAACCGTCATAATCTTCCCTCATCCTCCCTAGGCTCAAAATATTTATCTATTTTTTTCAACAATACTTTGTTGCTATATTTCGATAAATTTGTTGATGGTTAATTCCGTATAAGGGGAATTTATGAGTTCAATAACATTTTCAGCATCTAATGTCTAAGTTGAGTTCTCTTCCATGATTTCATGAATTAAGAGAGATATACAGAATCACAATTTCCAGATATTTTTGTTAGTCTCTGTTAGGGATGCACTGAATATTCGGTATTCGGCCATGTTACTGAATATTCAGTTTGGCCGAATCTCAAACTATTCAGTATGCCGAATATTTGGCTTAGCCAAATAGCAAACTATTCGGCCTGCCGAATATCAAAATATTTGGCTGAACTGAATACTTAAAAAAACTTTTAAAACATATTTTATAAAACCTTATACAAGTTGTACGTTTAACAGTCAACTTATGAAGATATTCAGAATAATTAGAAAAAGAATCATATTTAAATGATAATGTTTTTACATAATTCATTTGCTTTTGTTAAGTATTATTTAAGAAAATTAACCAATCACAAGGATTTTCATAGGAATGTACAAATACAAGTTCTTGAACATTGTCCAGTAAAAAATCTGTTTCTTGCTAAGATTTTAAGAACAACATTTACAATCTCTGGAAATGATTGTCCAATCTAGACACCGATCTAGGATGCATTAAAAAACTTCCTTGCTTAATCAAAGGGAGTAGAACAGTTATTCTTGCTAAGTTGCCGCCATATAAAATTTGAATAGATTGTATTATTTATTTACTTTTACTTTAGTCTCTTCCTGACAAACAAATAATATATGATCCTGTACAAATTTTCTTCCAATTTTTTCACAATTTCTTGTCTATTTTAAAAGGTTTGTTTTAGAATTTAAGAAAATTTTATTCATTTGTTTTAGTTCTCAGAAGAAGACATGAAATTTAAAATTTTATTAATTAAAGATTTATAACTATCCTCTTCTTAAATAACTCAAAGTAGATTTTTTTCAGCATAAAGTTTACTTGAAAAAAGCTCTTGTTTATTAGAATAAAAGTTTCTGTTTTAAATATTATGTAAAATTGTTTTAAAATTTAACATTTTAATGCCTTTAAACTTTGAAATATAAAAGTATTCGACAGGCCGAATAGTTATTATTCGGCAGGCCGAATATTCGGTATTTGGTATTCGACCAAAATCACTATTTGGTGCAACCCTAGTCTCTGCGAAGGAAAAGCGGCGCAGTCTTTTCAAGCATCTCCCATTGTTTTTTGCTGAACTTCACCCCATGAATTCCCTGCGACTGCATCTCAGATGTTAAATTTCTTCCAAAAATCTTCAAAAAAGTTTTAAGTGCGTCTTAATAAAGGAAATTTTTTTTTTACAGTCTAGACAACGCAAATGCGGGGAATGTATGTTGGGATATTACTGTATCATATTTGAATTTTTACTATAGCTACATTCTGTTGTTTTTTCCTTCATATTTTTTTCAACTTCATGAAAACGTTTCATCTCCCACTTCCTGCATAAAAACATTAACTTAGAAAATATAATCTGTATCTACAAGATAATTGCTGCTTCTTTCACTGAAAATGAAAACTCTTAACTTTCTCCTCTTGTCATCGCCTGTGGGAAACACTAAATAACACTGTTTAAATTAATTTAAATGCTTCTAGATTTATTGAAATTATTTATAGTTTTTTTTAGGGTTTCGTTCATCTGACGAAACCCTGTTCGTCTTATTCCTCTGTCTGTCACAGAGCCCATTCTCAGAAACTGTATATGTTGGAGACTTGAAATTTTGCATAGCTGAACACCTCACATCAAACGACAAATCATAAAATTTTGAAAAAGTCGTTATTAATTAAAAACCTCCCAATTGCAAGATCAGAATGACATTCACAATTTCTACAAAATCATGGATTTTTTTATCAAATTACGAAAACGATCTCTTCAACGGTTTAAAAAAGGTGTCATTTTAACTAGGGATTGACCGAAGCAGCAATTTTACTGAATACTGAAGCTTTGGACGAAATGTATACCGAAGCTTCTGTATTCGGCAACCGAATACTTGAAACTTTTTAATATGCATTTTTGCATATATTAGCTTTTTTAATACGTTTTAATTGAAATTAAATTTTCAATAATTTAATTCAGTTACATTTTTATTCTTAAATCTAACACAAAAAATTTAATGACTTCTTCCCACTCACAAATTCATTAACCCATCACTTATTTTTTATTATTTTATCACTAATCAATACCCCAAAATAACCTATGAAAGTATTAAACTATACAGGGTATAATTAAGGATAAGGATAGTCAGAAAAATAAAAGTTCATTCAAATAAACAGAAACAATGTTGTCATTAAACAGATTTACTGATTTTCTAAGTCTAATTATAAACATATTGAATAGGAATGTTCTCAAAATACAAAAAGATATATCAATTTGTACATTTAACTATTTTCTGTCAAATTATTGGTAGAATATTTATATTTTGATTAATATTTTAACATTGTGGTGATGAAGATAAGAAATTTGAGCGATTTTGATATAATGGTTATAAAAGCTATAAGATAGGCATAGGGGTATACTTATTTGATGTGTGTATTTTCTTTAATATACACCATGGATATACAAACATGAACTTTGATATACTTATTTAATGTGTATATTAAAGAAAATGCGCATTAAATAAATTTAAATAAAAAAAAAACCTAATGTAGAAGTAAATAAAATTAAATGATAAGGAAAATATGCGCATCTTCCTTACTTTTTTTTTCTCTGTTGTAGACAGTTGTTTTGATTTCACACCTATGTAGACTATTTTAGGAAGGAAAAAGTTTTTTTTTTTAAATTAAAAATGGCCTTTGACTTGTTTTTTTGTAGTGCAGCTGAACTCTGAACTCATGCACATAATATTGAAACTCATTGTTTACCCTCTTCTACTGCTAAGTAAAAGAGATTTCTTCTACTTCTAAGAAATTACTTATCTGCAACTATTCAGCCGAAGCCGAATATTCGGGCTTACATGTCGAACCACCGAATACTGAATCAACTATTCGGTATTCGGTCAATCCCTAATTTTAACGGCAGATAAGGACTGCCAATTTTTTAAAGGCATGATTACTTTTTTTCTACGTATCCCAGAAATTCGAAATTAGTAGCACAAGATGGGCAAAAAAAAAATTAGCTTTCAGAAATTCTAAAAATTATTTCGATTGTACCATAAAAACTCGAAAATTCATTAAAAATTGAGAAAAAAATCATTTATTTTTCTTCATTTGTGAAGGCGTCAGATGTCTGATGAGATTAAATTTTCGGTGGTAAACCAGGGAATAAAAAACAGGTGTGTCTTGTGGTCAGAAACGAACACAGAAATTTTTATATAGGACAAAAAAAATTTAAATATCGGTTTTTAAGCTACGATTTTAACGCAATCCAACGTAAAATTTCATTCTATTTCAGAATATGTCTTTATTTTTTAATTTCGACAATCTAAAGCAAAGATAATTAATTTTTTGGTAATTAATGCCAGAATTGCATTTTTTGCACAGCAGGCCTCGTGATAGGGAAAGGAAAAGAGATTTTTATACTAGGGTTTGATAATCACACTACAAAATTTTTTAACTATTGATTTTACAAATGTGGTTCTTTTGCATCCAGATGTTATTTCATACGCTGTTTCATAAAATCTAAATGTAAAAAAAATCGGACTACAACTTTCTGATTTATGAAAAAATCCAATTTTTTAAACTTATAAAAGAGATGCTTTTTCGCACAATTGACGGGGATTTGTTACAATTAGGAAAACTAAAGAAGTGATCGCTTTTAAAGCATTGTTCAGAACGGTGTCACATTTTTAAAAATACAGCATAAATTTTGCTTATTCATTATAAAAATTTCATAAGTGTTGATACCACTGTTTTCAAATAGTAATTTCAGCAAATATCTTAAATTCTTGCTTAAGACCATTTTTAAACTGTAGCTTTCTCTACCGTTTTGCATGTGGTTTTTTGTCAGTATGATGAGATAAATATTACTTATTCAATATAAAAAATTTCATAAGTGTTGATACCACTATTTTAGAATAGTAATTTAGCAAAAATCTTAAATTGGTGTTTAAGACCGCTACCCATTTGACTAATGTATCTACGGATAAGTTGAAAGGAGTTTCGTTTTTGTTAAGAATAGAGTGCACTCCCTGGTGGTGAAATGTGGAACTAACAGAAGGGGATTTTATTTAAATTATGAAATTTAACAAGGCGATCTGTTTGAAACTTTAAGATAGTTTATAACACACAGGGTTGCAAAAAAGCCGGCTAAAATTAAAAAAAGCCAGGCCGGTGGCTTTTATTGGTTTTAACCGGCTTTTTTTGTCCAGAATTGGTCTTTTTTGGCCATAATTGGCTTTTATACAATGAAGTCTTTGTAATTATAAACTACACATTTTAAAGTGTTTTTAATTAGTTTTAATTATATTTAATTGATTTAGAGTTTAATAAGTAATTCAATTTCTCAATAAAGAGGACATTAATACTGGAATAAAACTAAAATGGTTTTGCTAGTGATTTGTAGTCAGAATTGCAAATATGTCAGCTAAATTTTAAAAGGGCCATACCAACTGCCAATTTTTTTCATTTTTACTGCTTTATAAAGTTAGAGGACAATGGTTACTTAGTTACATTTTTTGGAACAGATGTCATAAGTTCCTCCCGGCTGCCATCTTGGAATTCTTCTTGGCGTGAAAATCCCTTTTCCGCCAAGTAGTAACTGTCGCCAAGCACCGGTTTATACGCATGTTTGGCTTAATGAAAATAAAATGTAAATAATAAACAAAATTCGCTAAACTGGCAATCAGTAATCCTTGTATGAGCGCTTTGCGCACATTTACCGAAAAAAAACATTGCCGAATTCAGCATTTCTCGCGATATAGCATTCTCAAAATTCAGCAGTTCTCGTCTTGTAGCAATCTCAAAATGTAAAAAACTCTTAAAGCAGCAAAATACACCTAAAAAACGAAACTCGCTAAAGTGGCAATCAGCAATAGTTGTATGAGCGCTTTGCGCTCATTTACCGAAAAAAAACATCGCCGAATTCAGCATTTTTCCCGGTATAGCATTCTCAAAATTCAGCAGTTCTCGTTTTGTAGCAATCTCAAAATGTAAAAAACTCTTAAAGCAACAAAATATACATAAAATTATCAACATACCTTAACAGACATCTGCTTTCTTGAAACCTACAGCACAAAATATAATACCGGCGTCATTTTCCAAAATAGGCTTAATACGCATTGACACGCTATAAACAAACCTCCCTTTCTTGTCAAAATTTCCTCATATTTCTTAATTACTTCAGCAAAAGCGTTTAAACGGACTACAGAAACTATAGTCAATGAAATACATCCAATGAATTTAACAAAAATAAAAAGACAACCATAGAACACGATATCAAAATCAAAATACATCCATAAAATCTAAACTTCTCAGGGGTTGCCAGAACACGACACGTCACAACACATACGTCAAACGGGGTTTCCATATCGAGTTTGTCATATCCGTAAACACCGTCAACACGGCAACAAAAAATCGCCAAACAATTCAAAACAACAACGGCTGAGGGAACATACGGCATCTATGCCCATTTTTTATTACTTAATTTTAAGAGTTATTAATATACAAGTCTTATTTTATTTCTAGTAAACATTTAAAATTATGCATAGTCATATTAATAAAAACATCATTTCTCACTATTAAAAACATTATGATATAGCATATGCATGAATATGCTTAGCAACAAGCTTTTCAAAATTTTATTTAGAGAATTTTTTTTTCTTGTTTAAATGCTCTATTTTTTATACACTTATGTACCACTCTCCTCAAATATTACACCCTTTCTCTTTTAACATTTATAACTTAATCTCTCCATGTGGACACATAAGAATGTTTCCATTTTGATGTGCTACATTTTGTCATTAAATATAATCTTAAAAATGTGTAGTATATGTGGGGCTATGTAATATAGAATTTCAAAGCACCAGTTTGGAGCCTCTTATATTCTTTTCAGTGTTTATAATTTTTTTTTTTTTTTTTTTTTCAGACATAATGCCTTTACAGTTGCCTTCTAGAAGTTATAAAAGACTTATTTGGCAAAATTTAATAGAAATCAATAATTTTTTTTAGTAGAAAATATTTATAAGTGTACTAAAAATTAATTGATCCAAATTTGAAACAAATTAATTGTAAACAAACTTTAAAAAATAAAAACTGGCTTTTTTAAAGTGGTTAAAACCAAAAAAAGGCGGCCAGCTTTTTTTGGCCTGGCTAAAAGCCGGCAACCCTGATAACACATAATAAAAAGTTTAAAAAATAATGACGCAAGAAATTTCGAGAAGGGGGGGGGGGGGGGGTTAAATAAAAAAAAAATTAGTATTTTTTACCGTTTTATGTGCGGTTGTTTAACGGAGTCCTGGGGTAAATGTCACTTGTTCAATATAAAAAAATTCATAAGTGTCGATATCGATACTACTATTTTACAGGGTTTGCTTAAGTGGGCGAAAAAACCTGCCCGGGTTTTTTCGGGCAGGCCCACTGGAAAAACCCATTGTGGGTTTTTTCAAATTTTCTCATGTTTTCAAAACTGTAACATTATTTAATCTAAGGTATGAGAATAGTTGAAAACTGAAAATTGGATTAATAATCAGTGGCTGTTAGATAGGGTTTGTTGAAGTTGGCACAGTCTGAAGAAACCCACCCAGGTTTTTTCGGGCGTTGAAAAAACCTATTGTGGGTTTTTCAAATTTTCTTGTGCTTTCACAACTGTATCATTTTATCTAAGGTTTGAGAATGCAAAGATAAATGCCAATTTAAATATATTTGAAAAGAGCCAGATTTAAAGGAATTTCTAAGCAGAGATAAAATGACCAAAATAGAAAACAGAAGGAAGATTTTCATGCCTGTAATCTAAAATGTATCCAAATGATTTAAATCTTAATGCATGCAAAAAGATGGCACTTGAACCCCATCCTGATTGTTTGCATTGTTATAGATTTTAAGATTAATCATCCCATTTATTATCCTGCTTCAATTTTCAATGAAAGTGTTATATAGGAGTTTTCAATGCAAAAATGGTTAAGATTATGGCAAAAAAGAGTGAAACAGATAAGCTTCCTCCTGGATTTGGTCAGTTTTTCTTTTTTTTACATTCAGTACCAGCTCAGCTACCTCTGCTTCAATCGAACAATACTTTTCTACATTTGGTCTGGTTTGGAGCAATTTACGTAATCATTTTGGAGTTGATAAAGTAGCAAAGCTAGTAATAAGTGTATCACTATTTGCGATCTAAATTTACAAATATCACTGACACTGATTTCCATGACAATTTAATTTAACATTTAATACTATTGCAATATATATGTAGCAAATTTTGCTAAAATTTTCAAATATATTATTACGAATCCCATTTCTTTTTTTTTAAAAAAAGAGCCTTCAACTGATTTCTGATTTGAAGAAAATGAAAGAAACTATATAAATTTAGCATGTTTAACTTAAGGTAAGAATTATATAAAAAAATCCAGTTGTGGTTCACTTAATATATGCTTAGTGAAGCAAACTTACCCCATGAGATACAGATGTACACCTATTAAATTAATTTGATTTTTTTTTCTTTTTATACATTTTTTGCTAATTTATACTTAATTAATGCAAAATTATGCCCAGGTTTCACTGATAAATGGAGAATTTAGGTATTATGTATATGAAAATTAGAAGTTTAAAAGTGTTCTAAAAAAAAAAAAAAATAAATAAATAAAGCCCAAAAAAACCCGGGTTTTTTCAGAAAAACCTGAAAAAAAAAACCCGGGTTTTAGACCAGTGGGCTGGTTTTTTTCGAAAAAATCCAGGTTTTTTCTAACCCTGCTATTTTAGAATAATAATTTCAGCAAATATCTTAAATTGGTGTTTAAGACCGCCACCCTCTCTACTAATGTATCTAACGGATAAGTTGCAGAAAAGAGTTTCGTTCAGATACAGTTTTGTTAAGAATAGAGTGCGCTCCCTGGTGGTGGAATCTGGAATTAAAAGAATGCGATTTTATTTAAATTAGGAAATCTAACACGGCGATCTGTTTAATACTTTAAGACAGTTTATAACAAAGTTTTCAAAAGAATGGTACGAGAAATTTCAGGGGGGGGGGGGGTAACCTTAGCGTTTTTTACCTTTTTATGTGTGGTTTTTAAGGATGTAATAATTATAAATTATATCAATTTGACTTTATTAATTAAAGTGTTTTGAAAGGAATATGAAACAAAACCCTCTGAGCGATCTATGATCACACTTACCCACTTGTTTCATTAGATGGGAGCATATTATAAGCACTGATTTATCCACTGAAACATATTTGAAACTGTTTTACAGTCATTTGAAAATTGATTTTGCAGTCATAGGCAGACTTGTATAAAACTAAAAACTTTCTGTGCACGCAAATATTGGGTCAAAAACTTTCTGCAAATTAATTTAATGTTTAATAAAATAATGTGTTATATTATTTTGATGATATGAATTAAAAACAGTAGTTTTAAAGTAATTACTATTCAAATTAAAAATTAATTGATATTAATTAAAGAATAATTATTTTAGTTAAAAAAATAATAAAGCTAAAAATCCATGATAAGAAAAAATGAATTCTTATCAATTATTTTGTCAATGCATTTAGAAACAGCCCAACCCTTAATATTGTAACCTCTTCGCACAAAATCCCAGTCACTCTGTTCACAAAATAATACGGCATTGCTTCTGAAACAACTGAATCATATTGTATAGGGAGAGGTCTATTCATAGGTATCATCATTAAAGAGACTGATGCAGGGATGAAAGTGCACTAAAGCCATTTTGGAACAGCAAAAATCTGATTTTGGAGCAATAAAATCCATTTTTGTAGCAGCAAAAATCTAATTTTGTAACAATAAAATTCTGTTTTTGGAGCAGACTGGAATTCTAATGCTAATAAACTCCTAAAAATTAAAACGATTGCTATCTTGAAAATATTTTCACATTTGAATATGTACAGTTTTTTTTTTTTTTTTTTTAAATCTTTTCAGCACGTTTTGTTCGTTTTTTCACGAAACTAGCGATCTTTTGAGAAAATTCACTTTTTTTTTCGCGATTTTTCGACGGAATTCGTGTATTTTTCGCGATTTTTCGACGAATTTTGCGTGTTTTTCCCGGTATTTTGACGAAATTTGCTGTTTGTTTCACGATCTTTTGACGAAATTCGTATTTTTTCGCAATCTTTTGACGAAATTCGCGTTTTTTCCGCGATCTTTTCATGAAATTAGTGTTTTTTCGTGATCGTTTGACGGAATTCGCGTTTTTCTCGCGGCCCTTTGTCGAAATTCGTGTTTCTTTCGCGATCCTTTCACGAAATTAATTTTTTTCCGCAATTTTTTTACGAAATTTGCGTTTTTTCGCGATCCTTTGACAAAATTCGGGCTTTTTTCGCTATGCTTTTGCGAAATTTGTTTTTTTCCAGAGCTCCTTTGACGAAATTTGCGTTTTTTCAGCGATTCTTTGACGAAATTATCTTTTTTTTATATAAGGATACTTTAAAGAAATTCGCGTTTTCTGCGATCCTTTGACGAAATTCGCATTTTTTCCGCGAAGCTTTGACGAAGGAGGGGGGGGGGGGGTGATTTTTTTCTGCGAACGATTGACGAAATTGTTTTTTTTTTTTTTGTTTTTTTTTCGGCGACCATTTGTTGAAATTCGCACTATTTTTAAGTGATATTTTTTTATGCCTGAATTTTCGGGCTGATGGCCGAATTTTTTAAATTTTCGGAAAATTCGGAACAGAATCACCCCTGGCAAACAATAAATAAATCGTACATAAAATTGGGAAATATTTAAGATTTCAATATTTAAAAAAAAAAAAAAAAAGCTACAAAAGCAAAAACTACGATTTTTTTTTTTTTTTCCCCCAAAAAAATTTTCCGCAAAGTTTCGAATTTTGCGGAAAATTTTCGGCGTGCGCTTGTGCGTCTATATTATAGAACTCTGGTCATAGGTAGATGTTAAGCTTAGGATTGAGGAGGATGTATGCAAAATTTTATCAGTAGTGTACCAATTGGTAAAAATAGTAAAGTTGATAACTTGGTATCATTTATATTTTCTGTTCTATGGGCAAATTTCCGCATCGCTTGCAGCTCCAGCTGTCATAATTAGTGTCCCGTATGATGTCTTTCAAATGGGGTCACGTTCTGCTGTTTTTGTTTTAAGTATCGATGCACCCTGCCCTCTTTAGATGTGGAAAAGATGTCATGCCTCTCTTTCCTGTATCTTCTTTTCACTCTTTTTTTTTTTTTTTTTTTTTTTTAAAAATATTGTGTGTTTTTTTCATGGCAAAAACATGCGGAAAACAGAAGTTCTATTGCTGTATACGACTTGTATGTAAAATCCTAATCCATCCTACCCATTCAAAAAGCAGGTGCAGCAACTCCATACTGCATTGCATTTTCCATTTGAAAGTCATCCCAGGAGTCTGGGGTTTATTTTCTAAATTCATCAACTTCGATTGCTCTTTATGACTCACATATAATATCCTAATCTGACCTACCTATGTGAAAAACAGGTACAGCAACTGCATACTGCATTGTATCTTCCATTTGAAAGGTGTCCCAGAAATCTGGGGTTTGTTTTCTAAATTCATCAAGTTCTGTTGCTCTTTATGTTATTACGTAATATTCTCTTATTATCTCATATAATATCCTAATCCATCCTACCCATGCGAAAAACAGGTGCAGCAACTGCATACTGGTTGCATTTTCCATTTGAAAATCGCCTGAGAATGGCACATGTTTTCTAAATTCATCTGGATTTCTCTCTTTAAGGTAATGGTTTCCTTACAATGCAAACAGACATTAATGGAAGGTGTTAATGAACAATAAAGGATTATCATGCAGAAGTTTGATGTTTAAAAATAAACGAGAAAGAAATGCTAAAACGCATAAATTTGTATTTATTTTTTTTAAAGTAAAAGATGAAAAAATCCAAACACTGGCTTCCAAGTGCCTAACTTCAGCCATACATTCTGCAAACATACCTTCCAGAGAAAATGTCCGATTACAACATTGATGTATGCACTACTGACAAATAAATCAACAGGAAATGTAAATGTAATGAAAGTGCCTTTTCATAAAAAATGCACACTTTACACAACAAACCCAAACTAGTGCTGTATTTGTACCAGGGTTGGCAAAAAAAAAAAAAAAAAAAAGGTTTATTTGGTTTAAACCAGGTTTTTGTTTAGACTGTGTTTTTTTAATATAATTTTCTATTGCATACAGATGAATACTGTTGATAAAATAAACATTGTTGGATATTATATAAGTAATGTAATTCCATTTGAAAATATTCAAATTAAATACTAGTTACAGTCAATTAAGTAGAAAATTGAAATCATTTCTAATTCAAACAATATTTATTGGTAACAGCTATGTCATTTGCTCAAAGAATAAACTGCTCTACATAGTGAAACATTGATGGATTGAAAATTTTATAAAGAATCTTTTGGTTAATAATATAATAATCAATTGGGAACGGTGGGATGGAGTGGGACAGTAGTTTTTTCTCTTTATGTATAATTCTAAACGTTTCATCAATCACACACTAGATGAAGAAATGGTAGCCCAATCTTCAGTTGGAAAAAGTTGCTGATCTGCATAAGCTTGCAATTGTATAAAGAAAAAGATTATTTCAAGAATCTAAAGTAAATTCATTTCATATACTTTTTATACTTTCTGTATATTAATGACTTGTCTATGCATACACGTACTAGTTTCCCTATTTATAAAACATTGTACTGTATATTATCCATAATTTAAACTAAGCTTGAAAGTAGCATTTTTGTTTATACAAGAAGTTTAACATAAAAGAAGGTAGGGGGGATGGGACATGCTAGTAAAGGGAGGAATGGGACAAGTCCAGTTCCTTCTTTTTAATAAAATGAATGTAAATTGCTAATATGCAAATATTTTTAAATTATAACATTGATAATATTGTCATTTACTTCAAAATGTAAATAAATTGAACTGATGATTTTTAATGTCATCTGTGACTGACAATACTGAATTTTCCTTCCACTGATGAAGATACTGGAATCTGATATTGTGGCACTGTAGCACTCAATTTTTGCAAGCTGTGTTATTCAACTTCATATCTCAAGTTACTTTTTCTTTAAAATTCTTTAAAGAATAATCTTCCCCAAACCAGAAAATTTTCTTTCACAACTTGACAAAATCTTAAAGATCATTGTATTTTGTTATTAACAGCTGTTAATAATCAGCATTTATTAAATGAAAATATTTTATGCTACATATTGAAAATTATTTATCTATTTTATTTTATCCAATTTTGTATGTTTTAAGATAAATCTTAAAGTACTAGACATATGTTCATCAGCACATGCTAATTTTCCTTTTACATGCATAGAAACATGACCTAGACTCATTATGTCTCATGTTGACTGCTGAGATGGAGTGTTAAAAGTAGAAAGTACTTCTATCAATAATTTAAAACACTTAAATTACAAAAAAAAAAAAGAAAATATTATATTAAATTTGTTTTAAAAAAACCAAATGGTTTTTTTTAACAAAAAAACCCAATTGGTTTAAACCGTGCCAACTTTGATTTGTACACTTTTACCTCTAAATAGGAGACACCTCCGAATAATGAGTAAGTTCTGTGCTCCCTAGGTGTCCGTTATTCAGAGGTTTTACTGTATATGATGTCAGAAGTAAAAGCTTTTTTACAGACTTTTACACTGATTTATTCGTGTTATTTCAATTCAAATTTCTTGTATATTAAGTTAATCAATAAAAATATAAGATTTCTTAATTTAATACATATACTTTAAAAAAATAAAGTAGTCCTCCTGCTCTCACTTCTTAAAAAAACACAATAGAACCCAAAAGTCGCAATAAAACCCAACCAGGTTATTTTTTTTTAAATAAATAACACAGGTTTTTTGCGACCCGACCCTGGAATGCAGAGAAAACATCATCCAAATACATTAAATGATGAATAATTGAATACTAAACATTGATTAATAAACAAAAATGTTATAAACATTAAAACCCTATTAAAATTTCACATAAGTAATTTATTTATGTCAAATTGAAATTTTTATAACTTTTTATTAAAATATTTAGAAAATGCCTTATACATGCAATTAAAGGATAAATCCTCTATGGGCTGTGTTCCAGGAAGATGAAGCCAGAAGAAGCTTGAGAGAGAAGAAGAAGAAAAAAAGAAGAAGTGTATAACATCATAAACCACTATACCTCCTGTCCTAACCAGTATCAGTTACTAAAACAAAAGAAAACTTAAATAGCTAATCATACAGAATTATATTTCTTTTGAAAAATAATCACTGTACTTCACATAAGTTCATCAGATATACAGTAGACTCCCTCAAATCTGCACAGCTTGGGACCAGAGGTTGTGCGGATTTTAGAATTTTGCAGATTTCTGGTCATTGATTTGTTTACATTTTTGAAACATTAATTTCATTGGTAGTTAAGGAAGGAAAATTATAATGAATGCTTACAATAAAGTGAAACATTCAAATAAGTAAAATAATAAAATAATTTATTAGTTTAAAAGTAAGTAATTAATAAAAATTTAGAAAAATATTAAATTATTACGAATGAAATCGATTAAATTCGATTCCAAAAGTCCTATGCTGCCATCTAGTGATAGCAAGGAGAACAGTGTTAATGCTATTATCAGTATATATAGCTTATTGCACTCACTGTAACTTTTTTCATTGTTATTTAGAGTCTTGAATGCTTTTCTTATACTGCTTTTGTATGTTTAGAAATCAATTTGTCTATAATTTTTAAAAAAAAATTCCACGAAAAATAATTTTAAAATAGCGTTCCGGTTCGTGGATTTTTCCATTTCGAACCCTGGAAGTTTTGATATAGATATGCTAATTTATATCAAAATCCAAAGTAATGTAAATTTATTTAGTAATAAACAAGCTGTAATAGCCAAAAGAGAATGATTAACAAAAAATGTAGTAAAAAAAAACACTGCGGTAGTCGCTGATTTCGGCGCCATCTTGAATTTTGCTCCTGCAACTTAACTGTAAATTTCATTGTTTACATCTGAAAAAAATATGTGGATTTTAGGCGTTCGCGGATTTTAGGGTCGCAGATTTAAGGGAGTCTACTGTATTTGGATTCACACCTTTTGCAAACTGTCTTCAATTTTCTTTTTTTTGATTCAATATCAATAAACCTATACATTTACTGCTAATTTAATGTAATTTTTAATATTTTCTAAGTTATGAAAAGAAATTAACCATCATATGTGCTAACACACACGAATATGAAATATATAATATATATGAAATACACACAAGTGAACGATGTTTCATTTTATTGTATCAATAACTGTAAAAATGTGTCGTAAGTTTAGTATCATTGTACAGATGGAAAATTCCACCTTTTTTTCCCTATTTCCCACTTTCCTGCATGTATGTTGGAATAGATTTGCTTTGGCTTCCCGTTTTTTGAATTAATGTTTGCAGTCATATACATATACAGTGGAACAAAGTCCCTATTTAACGAAATTTTCTGCTGAACCTTGACTTTGGACACCATTAACATGTAAATTTATCTCCATATTACGAAAAATATATTCTTCATAAATATATCGAAGGTTATTCTGCTTTCATGCGTGTACAGCATTCAAACACAGAGGTTGCTGTTGCAATGGATGTATGAATTTATTTACGCGGATTGTATGAAAATGAAATAATTTATTTAATAATTTCCATTCTTCTTGGTGCTAAACAAAACAAATTTTTTTCGCATTAAAATAAACGCTTGCTATTGCCACTCTCTCACACAGACATTATGGTGCTGACAGCCTTTGATTTTGATACAATAAAAAGGGGATTCCAGTTTTACGAAAATGTTACAGATGAATTGTTCGGATCTTACAAAAGTGCGAAAATCTTAATGAACAGTTTTTTTTTTCTTAAGAAACCTATACAAAGTAATATATTACATACTTTTTAAAGTTAAGGATCTGGAATACTGAGGAAAAAAAGAAAAGGTACCCTAAGCGCCCAGTAGCAGAAAGTTCAAGACGGGAGACTGGCGTCGCAGATTTTCTTTTCTCTTTCACAGATTCTTTTTCCGTGGAACCTTTATTTCGCTTTACATTGTGTTTAGCTCTTTATTACTTAATACAAAAACTTAAGATTATTATTAATAAAAATGAATAAATGCATAAAGATGTTACCGGTAAGTGACTGTTTGATTAAGTACGCTTCAATTGTAAAATATTTTACCTACAGATTATTTTCTGCCCCTGAAGTATCTGTCGCAGACACTTGGAGAATTTTCTGCTTCTGGGCCTAAGCGTTAGTTTTTGTTTACCTCTCTTTATTAAGTGTTTTTTAAAGACATTATTCTAATTAAATTTTCCCCATATGGTTACATTGCATTGAATAATAATAAAAAAAAATACTGCCCCTACGTTTTTCCAATATTTCCATTTTATGTGTATTTTTTATTTTATGATACAAATTTCATGAATTTTACTTGATTTCTATTTAACGAATTTTTTTTGTTTAGGTGTAACGATGAGACTTCATTTAAATGGAAGTTTCACTGTATATCAACAAAAAATTTTAAGTTAAAAATGTTCTTATAAATTCCATTTCTTTTTTCTTTTTGTCAAGATTTTTAAGAAGTATTTTGTTTCTTTGGCATCATTAAAATTTTTTTTATTTCTTTTTCAGGAAGAACTTACAGGTGTAAAGCGAAAACTTTCAGCAAATATACACACAAGTGAAAATGATAGAATCTTGTAAGAAATTTTTTGCCTGTTTTCTTTTAGTTGTTGTATCTGAAAATTGTGCTAAGGGAATTTGTAAATTGCTTATGTAGGGTAGATGTGCCAGTGTGTGGACACCTTTCAATGTTTTTTGTTTTATAAAAAAAATAAACAATAAAAATTAAGCTTTTATTTTTTTTTCATAACTCCCCCCTTGCATATTATCTTGCATTATTGTTGACTCTTAATCAAACCAATTAGGAAGCAGAAAATAATGTTTTGAATTTCAACTGTTTTTCAGTGAAAATCTTAATGAACATGCTGAGAGCTGGCTTCATTTAATAAATTTTTATATTCTTTATTTTCTTGCAACATTTGCAGCTTTTTGTTTTGGTAGTAGTAGAAAACTTTGAATTTTATATACTAATAGCCATTTATAAAATTTCGGTACTTTTCGGTTAGCCGTGCGCCAGTGCTATACAGTACAACCTCGATATCTCAAATCTGTGGGGAAGAAAAAAAAATTCGAGATATAGAGGTTTCAAGATATCAAGGTTTTGAAAAAATTAAAAAATCTAATCTCACAAACCGCTTTTTGCTGTAAAAAATATGATTCATCAAAAACTACACAGAATCTACTAATAATTAAAAAGTTACATTTCTCAAAGTTTTAAAAATTTCAAAATTGTGTTATACACATACCTGCTTTGATTAAATAGTATTATCCAATTTTTAATTAAAAAATGCATTCAGTTGTTTCTGAAGAAAAAGCCCTTAATTGAAGTCTGTCGACTCACAAAATCTTTTTGCAATTGCACAGTCTTCTCCAGCGTAGCAATGGCACCAAACGCTTCAGTTCTAATATTTTCACTTGTTTCAAGAAATCTTCGCAGCAGGTCAACTGCCTTCTCGTCTTCTTTCACTGTAATTTTTTCATGCTCTTGTACATCTGGTAGGTCTTGAATTTCTTCATCAGAAATTTCTCCATTAATGTTCGAAACAATCTCTTTATCTGTCATAGTGCCGCATGTTTCAAGCTCATCGTCTACATTTAAGAATTCTTCGAATGTAATGCCAATGTCACACGCCTTTTGTACCGATTCCCACTGCTCTGGATTCAGTTCGTCTTCTTCAGTTGCTCGTTTACTGGAATCAACTTCCTCTGTTTCACTGGAAGTTACATTGTCTAAAAATCCTGCTTTGATGAAACAATTTCTTATTGTTGTTTCTGTAACATTCCTCCATGTATAATATGCCATTCGCATTGACTGTAAGATGTTGATAGGTATGTTAGAGGGTTTACCTTCACTGATATTATCGAGAAGTCTTCTGACAATTTGGGCTTGATAACCAACTTTGAAGCTACGGATTATCCCCTGGTCCAGTGGTTGTAACTTCGAAGTCGTGTTTGGTGGCAAAAATTTAACAGTTATATTTTTTAGCCTTGGCAGATTAGAGTAGGCTTTACAATTGTCTATGAAGAGGAGAATGCGTCTTTTACTTTTAGCCATTGTTTTATCGATTCCTATCAGCCAATCAGCAAAAATTGAGCTTGTCATCCAAGCCTTTTGACCTGTACAGCATAGGAAGGATAGCTATAACATTTGAGGAAATTTTAGTATTATGTAAGAGTGTATAAAATAATGAGAACATTTAAGAAAAAAAATTCTCCAAATAAAACTTTTTGAATTAGAATTTTCAAAAGCTAGTTGCTATTTAAAATAGTGCATATTCATGCATAAATTAATGCATATGCTATGCATAATACTGTTTTAATATAGAGAAATTATGTTTTTATTAAATGACTTTGTGTGATTAGATAAATGTTTATGAGAAATAAAATAAGACTTGTATTATTAATATCCCTTAAAATTAGTTAATAAAATATATAACTAAGCAACTATTGTCCTTTTTAATTATATAAAGTAGTTAAAAAAAAAAAAAAAGGGTGTTAAGGCCGGTGTAAACCAGAGAGAGCAATTCGTATGACCTTTTATTCCTATATTAACGTCTTTATTATTAAAAATTGGGTTATGTTGCTTTCTACTTCTATTAAAAATGTCTTTAAAAGTAATTAAAAAACACATAAAAATATGTCATTTATAATTAAAATGCTTCACTGTATAAAAGCCAGTTTTGGCCAAAAAAGGCTAATTTTGGCCAAAAAAAGCCGGTTAAAACCAATAAAAACCACCAGCGTGGCTTTTTTTAATTTTAGCCGGCTTTTTTGCAACCCTGGCTGCCTACCGTGTTATAGTTGTTTTAAAATTGGTATTTTTTGTTTTATTCTCAGAATAAAGTATTATAAAATATTAAGTAGTCTACAATGATGAAATATAAATGCTATTGTATTATTTTTTTTTTTAATTTTGAATTTTAAATATAGTTACAGGTGAAAGTTTTATTTCTATTAATATTGATTTATGATTTTATTTCATTTTCAGACATGTAGATGTTCCATATCAAAATGGTTCAGTGATCTTGATGGAACATCCTGCTTCCTTAACTTTGTATAAATATGTGTCAGTTACCACATTATCTGGAACAGTGTCAGTTAATGGCTATGAACTAACCAAGGGCTCTTCTGTTCAAGTTTTTTCATCTGAAAAGACTGGTCTTATTGAAATGAAAACAGAGTCTTATGAAAACATTTGGAAAAAGAAGACAACAGCTAAAAAATTAGAAGCTGAATTGTCATGTCTTTTTGAATCTGGTGATATTTCTACCAGAATATTGCAGAAAATTGGGAATTTTACTGTTGCAGTATATGTCAAACGTTGTGCACTCCCTTCTAATATAGAATTTACTGAATTTTACTGCCCAGAAGCTTTTGAATTTAGTTTATTCAAAAAGAAATTTAAAGATTGCTATTGGTTCCATGAAAGTCATGTGCCACCTTTACAGTTTGATGAAGAGAAAGAGAAGTTAGCTTCTGAAGTTGCAATTTCTATAAGAAATAGCCGTAAGTTATGTTTAATTATTTCTGAACCATGGGCTGGAAAAACTTTTTTTTACTACTGCAAACTTTAACTACTTTATCAAAAATGTAGATAACTATAACTACTTGCTTTAACCCGGGAGAACTCGCTGCATGAGATTTTCTCTCACAGTCATACTTTTCTAAGACTCTTATTTAAATCATTTTTCATTTTAATTAAAATTTCAAAATGTTTTACAATTATTTTACCTATTTTGTGAATAAAAGTACTAAGCCAACCAAAAAAAGTTGATATATCAATGTAAAGTAAAAGAAAAGCAATTGGGCATTCTCACTAGCGAGTTCTCCCGGGTTAAAAAGTAGAAACTACAAACTACTTTTCAAAAGTATTCACTGCTTTGTTACTTTCAGATTTTGTCAAAGGATTCAATTTGCACCGAAATTGAAGACACAGATTAAATTTAAGTGACCCCTTGCTATATCGTGTCTGTCGGGATAAAATTAAATAATTGCAGTATAACCCAGTTTACTGAAAACTTAAGAACGATAACGTACAGGAAAAGGTTTTGTGTTTGTCTCCAAAATGTTAATTTATATACATGAACAAATTTCTTAGCAAAATTAAGCGAGATGTACATAATACAACCAATGTTTAAATTCAGCTACATAAAAAAATCTCGAATGACTCCACTGGACACTTTACATAATACCGTGGGTTCAAATAAATAATGATATAACAATAAATAAAAACTTAGATTTTAATTTCACAAAGGTGAGTTATAGGGACCTGAAGACACAATAAAATTTTAATCTGCATACATCCACACTTTAATATGGAATCATTATAAAAATAGTGAAAACAGATTCAGGGAACCTCAAAATATAAAAATATACCAATATTTCCATCATTGGGTTTTTATCATGAATACAATACTTTGTATGTACAATATACTGTATATGTGTAGTGTATGGAAAGTAAAGATGCCATTAAACTACAGCTTATTTTTTCATGTGGCTCAAAAATAGAGCTATATATGCAAACGAGTGATATAACAAGGGGCTACTCTTATATATAGTAACATATTTATGTACAATCATGCACTTTATAAATTTTATTTACTATTTCTACTGTAATTATTACATTATAATTTTAAAAAAAACTATGTGTATTTGCCAATAGGTTTGTTTATTATCCAAAAAAATATGTTGTGTTGAGTTGTCTAATTTTATAATCTAGAAAATTGCAGAAAAACAACTCTAAATCTTTAAATATAAAAAAAAAATAAATAAATCTGTAAGTAAAGCAATTCAAAATAATGAGAAACTCGGCATTAAAACATGAAGTTCTAATAATGAGTAAAATAGACAAGTATTGCTAGCAAGAAAATTAACTCATTTGGTGGGTTAGTATTTAATCTTACCACCAAGTGTCAATGCGAAAAATCTATGACTTCGTGCGATGTGCTGCTATATTTTGCAACTGAAATTAGCAAATTGTTGAGCAGCACAAATTTTGCACAACAGAAGCAAGTTAAGGTCACATGATTTTTAGAATGGCATATTTTTACTTAAAAATAGCGTCGTTTCTCGTTCCAAACTGCTGTAAAAAGTAGCGACTATTGTAGTTTTGTTACTTCCTACCCCTGTTCTGAATTTTCTATTATTTTGTCAGTAATGTAAGATGAATGTTTTAAATGCAAATAGGAACATGCTTTGGGAAAGATATCATAGCAAATGCAAAAATTCCACAAGTGTTGGCATCTCTGTATTTGGAGTAAAGCCAATGGCTTAAAATGTAAAAACAAAAATTTATAATATACAGGTATGTATCCTTTAATCATTGACCAATAGCTTATTTTTAAAACTTTAGTTTCAGAGGTTTAGGTCTAATTAAAAAAAAATTTTGAATGTTGTTCATCATATGAAAATTCATTTACATGACATTAGCTATTTTTTTTTAAAGTGGTGAAAGGAGGTGGCTTGATAAGGGCTATTTTTCGTCCATCATATACGCGGAAAAAAAAAGTTTCAGATTCAGACAATTGTTCAGTGTCTTTGTATGCTTAAAGATATGCATTTTTGTTTAATATAAGATTTATGTGATAAATAAAATCAATTCAAAAACTCTTAATGGGTTAAAAGTTTGTGACACAGCACTTTATCGTATGCTTTAAGAATTTTAAATATGGAACTTAAAAATAATTATATCAAATTTTAAGCGACACTATGCTATTAATTAATGTATATATATATATATATATATATATAAATGTTTTTTTTTTATTTCATAATTTTATTTAAATTTTATTTATAATTGCATGTGTAAGAATTATGTTAAATCTAAAAAGATATATAAAAATTTATTCATTCATGCTTTATCATTCACAACTTTCATAAATTCAAAATATGAGTTTTAAAAGATATGTTATCAAAATTTATGTGACGCCTTGATGTAGCTTTAAACAATTTGTTTTAAAATTCAATTTTAATTGTTTTCGGTGTGGCTAAATATATTTACACATCTAACCAAAACTTTTAGTTTATTAGGTAAAATATTGAAGTTGGATTCTTTTTTACTAATTTGGAACAACTGCTGCAAAATGTGAAAAATGCTAAAATTCACATAACAATTAAATGAATTAAACTCAAAAATTGGCTTTGATATGCATAACTTCAGGCATATGGGTACCTTCCTGCCAAATATTGTGACACTGTGGCATGCATTGTTTTTTGAGACTACAGTACGTGCACGCACACATACACAGACAAACACTTATCCAGACTTAGATAAAATGTAAAACTGTCTGCAAACTCAAATAATTTCTCAAAAATTTTCTGCAGAAAAACGCCACGCCCCTCCTAAGTCCTATATCGCTGCTAACAGCAAAAGTGAAAAAGTCCTCTTTCCAATCCCTCACATTACGTTACATGTTCTCACCCCCCCCCCCCCCCAGCTTTCTGAATTGGACTTTATTGAAAAGAGGATAATGTTTACTAAGTTATTAAAACCGAATTCCCCTTTCGAATGTAAAAAAGTCACTGCAAATTGCAGAGAAATGCTAAACAAGCTCATAAACATTTGCTAAAATTTCCAACCAAATAAACTTTATTTAAAAGAGATCAACATTTAACAATTACTTTTCAACACAAAATTTATTTTTAATCTGTTAAATTAATCTGCAAAGCCTAAAATAATCTGCAGCACCTGCTTCGGTGCTGCACTGTTTCTGCTACCGGACCTGGCGAAAAAAAAAAAAAAAAAAAAATTGTATCTGCCGTTCCGGCATAAGCCCCACACTTCCAATATTTTTAAGGTTTAAAAATATATATGCCACAGCGCTTCTTCCATGGTACATGGCAAATAATTTCTAGATAGCTTTTTTTATCTGCAGACCTTCTCAGAAGTCTGTGACGGGACGTTGCACAGATTCTCCGCCTGGGGTCTTAATAATTTTTTTTATGAAAAATTTGTAAAAAAAAAAAATCAGAGCTGTTTGCAAACTTTGAAAATTTTCTGCGAACGGCGTTCGCGTGTACGTCTATATTATCTGACTCTGCATTTATCTTTATTATTACAAACACATCATGATGGTATAATTTTTATCAACCTGATAAAATTTAGTGTATCATGACCTGCTTTACCTTAATATATTCAACACATTCTGGTACAAAAATATGAATTATTAATGAAAGAACACTCTTTATATTAATTTATAGTGAAAATTATTGTTTTACCAATTATTATATTGTTTAGCTGAACTGGCCAATGTTGTTCGAAACACAAATTTTTGTCCCAAATTTAAAACAATGACCAAAAACATCCTTCATCCACTTATTGTAGACTTTCCTCCAAAATTTCTTAGCTCCTCCTGTGCCCCCTAAGAAGTCATGGAGCCACATTTTGAAAAACTCTTGTGTGTATGTACTGGGTTACCGCATGTATTATCATCCGGCAAAATTTCATCTGTAAGACTGTGGCTGAGATCATTTTAGATCTCATGCAGCTTTTCCCTGTGCTTATAGAAGTTTCCAACATAATTAAAAGCCATTTTTTAATCTTTATAAAAAGTTAGGGTGCCAAAAGGTTTTGCACCTGTGTTCACACTTTATCAATCACTTTCTTATGTCATTGCTACAATTTTTGCTTGGCAAAAAAGAGATATGCCTTAATATATCTTTTTTTGCCATTAGATTTAGTGTTGAACCTCTTCCCATATAAGCACCTCATGCAAAAAAAAAAAATTCTGTATGAGCCTTTAAAAAAAAAAATTACCACACAATTACACCTACTAAGATAAAAACCTGTCTAAAATGGAAATTCAACCAGATTCAGGACATTCCGTTTTAGGAGGTTTTACTATAAAAAATTTTGTTTGTATCTAACATGCTCAGGTTAAAAAATATGGACTTCCCACCTTTCAAAAAGGCTGGTTACGCCTATGAGAAACTGAAATTCGATGAATTGGATATTAAGAATTAAACTTTACTTTTTCTTTTCAACTTTCCACCATATGAGTTCTTAATTAATTTCTAAAAAAAATACATATCCCAATCTCATAAACTGTGAATCTCATTTACAAAATAAATAAATGAATATCAATTTTTACTCAAATCATCGTTTTCTTAAATCTGAGAGCATTTAAGTTCTATGTTTGCTTAAATTGGATCCTGCTAAATCGATTTAACACCGGCTTGTCATGTAAGCAGTAGATACATCAAGTTAGATAAATCAGTTTTCCAATGTTAGCTCTGAATCAGTATTTTGTTTTAAACCGATTTAAAGCCAATGGCTAAATCGCAATTTAACACATTGGCTAAATTGCGATATCTGATGCTATCTTAGATCCATTTAAGACCAATGATTAAATCGGATTTCTGATACAATCTTTAAATAGAATTAAGGCCCAGGCCTAGTCCCAAATAAAGTTTGATCAATCAGGTACTGGATTCTGATGTGTTAAACAGCATTTAAAACATTTTTGCGATTGAAACTATACCTCTAAAACTAATGGTTTAGAAATTAGTTTGGTCAACAGTAAGAAGGGGCAAATTGTATAGGTATAATTGTTAAAAAATTAAATGCAATCTTTGTTTATTTTTGAGTTTTGAACTTTTAAAAATTATTTAATTAATGATCTTTTCATATTTGAATAAATAAATGAAATTTATTATTCTGTATATTTAAATGAAAATTATTACTTTATCTGTCTTATATTATTTTCTAACATGGCTGTCTTGTCACACATTTCTTCTTTGTTAGACTTGCTTGAATCTGACTTTCCCAGAATTCTTGTTTGTGGACCTAGAAATACTGGCAAGTCTACACTGTTACGCTATTTGATAAATAAACTTCTTTATCAGTAAGTTAAAATCATAAATCCATCAATTATTTGTTTATATATTAATATTTTTATTGTTTTTTGTGTCTTATCAATTATTAACATTATGAGAACAAATTTCTTCTAAACTTCTTCAGGGTGTCTACAGAATCTGGAAATCAGGGAATCATGGGAAAAATCAAGGAGGTTTATCAGTCTGGAAAAATCAGAGAAATGTCAGGGAACTTTGTAAAAATAATCGAAAATCAGGGAAATTTGTCTATATTGCGAAAATATTTGCATTTTCACCTTGCCAACGAGACTAATTCGTCTATTTTATGTACCATATTTTTTCATATGCTGATTAGTCTTTCCCAATATTTTTTAAAAGATGCACATGGTATGAGTTTTTGGTATTTAACGCAAATTAAGGTGATCAGATGTCTTGATTTTCTGCACATCAGCGCTTATATTGAAGGCAATTTACCCATTTTAAAAAAATTTTAAATGATATATTAGCATAACCTGATCAGGTGGCCAGCTTAATCCAATAGCTAATCCCGTCAAAACTGTCAACCAATACGTAATGAATATTAGGCAATTTTTATGTTTTTCCCTTGTTTTTTTTCCCAAATGCGACATTAGCAAGCTGGATAAGTGTGTTATACAAGGAATCGGCATACATGAAAAAATACTGTATGTGTATTGTTAATAATTGAAATCAGAGAAGTCTGATAAAGATAGTTAGGGAAATCATGGAAAAATGAGGGAATGTTTTTTTAGAATTTCTGTAGACACCCTATTGTGCTGAAAGTTAGTTTGTAGAAATACAGGGTGTTCATAAAAGAACTCTGGGGTTTTGAAGCAAAATTTCTTAATTCAATCATAAAATTACGTTAATGTTACATATATCATATCTACTTAAAGGTAAATTTTTCAGGATTTTTACCATTTAGTAGATTTCAGTGTGTGGTAGATTTTGTGGAACGGGCACGGCACACATCCAAATTGTATTCAACCTCTTCCCATGTCGTGGCCTGCATGTCTGGAGTGATGATTGCCACACAATTCATTATCTTTTGCCTGAGATGGATTACATCTTGAATTTTCTCAGTGCAAACAAGATTCTTGACATGTCCCCAGAAAAAAAGTCTAATGGAGTCGGATCTACTTCCCGTTTCTTTAAACACACATAGCCACTGATGAATGTTTTTGTCTGTAGGCGCATTGCCACCATACTTGCACCGAAAGTTCCGCTGTACAATGGTAACAGATCCAGTTTCTATAAGCCAGATAACACACTGAGCCTTTTGTTGTGGTGTCGCCATCGCACTGCATTAACTGAATGGAATGATGGAGTGAATGCTTGCTACGTTACTTCAAGGTCCATGATTCGTATATTGAAAAAACAAGCTGAAACTGGTGTGGATAAAATTTGATGAACAACTGTTTTCTTCAACATTAACTGACCTGACCTAACTCATACCATTAACTCAATATGATTTTTTTAAACCCCGGAGTTCTTTTATGGACACCCTATATAGGATACATTTACTTGCAAGCACACAAGGCTGGGTTTTTGCCTGCAGAAAGTGGTTATAATCGGCAGAAACTGGCATAAACACATTTTGAGACATAATCTGAGACATTTTTAGCAATATTAAATTCCTTATATACATTTTATTCAGGATAAATAACAAATAAAATCTTGTGAATAGTTTTAATTAAAAAAAAAAAAAATTATTAGAATTTGATAGTTTTGAATCTTTCATGATTAATCGGCCATATTATTTGGAAATAATTAAAGATCATGAAGATGATATTAAGGACATACCAGTTATTAAAATTGTAAATAATATCATGATTTATAAAGAAGTTAATACTTGTTACAAATGTTACCCATTGCCGTTGCTTTAGATAAAACTCAAAAACATGACTGTTTTATTGCAGATGCTTGTGAAATTTGCTTAACTTTATTTAATGATGGAAATCTTATGGGAATTCACAAATGCAAGTTTCAAATCAGATTTAATGCAGTGCTAGCTTTTATGCTAGCTTATTTACTTTATCCTAAGTATTGGGATCAAAATTGAAATATGAGCAAAATGAAAAGGCAAGGAAATTGCTTTCTGATATTAATCCAAATTTTTTGCCATATATAATCATTCCTTGAAGCAAAATCAACTCCTTTCCCAGAAATATATTTCTCCAAGGAAGTCCTAGAAAATATCTTTTCTTCTCTGTGGTGGTCGTTTTTAAAAACGAATACTGGTGAAATTGAGGATTTTTCAAATTTTGTATCTTCGGTAATGGTATTGCCAGCAAGTAATGTTTGTCTTGAAAGAATATTTTTGAACTTATCTTTCATTCAGGACAAATTAAGAAACAGTCTAGGTTTAGAAAGATTAGCAAAATTAGTCCTAAGCTATGGAATGCCCCGTGAAAAAGTAATAATAGTATATTTGAGTTGTAATTCTGTTCTTTCAAATATTGTAAAATAATTGTACTAGATATTTCATTATTTTTTTTTTCTCTCTGTTATTTTTTGTGCTTCAATTATCTACTGTATAAAAATGAAAATTTGTCTGTCTGTAATTCTATACAAATCGACAGTTTGGAAGCCAGAAATGTAAAATGTTACGTACATGTGTTTTAAAACACGGCCTAGGCAACTAAAGTAATCCGGAATTGAAATAATTTATAGTTAATTTTTAATTAATAAAAAACCACCAATTTAAAGCATTTTCCTATCAAATTTAAACATTTATCGTTATAGCAGTTGTCAACAATTAAAAATCAAAAATAAAATTCGTACCACAACAATTATTTATTTTCTATTGCAAGATTTCCACGTGAAAAATGAAAATGAAATAAATAGTTTGGCAATTTTTTTTAAAAAAGGGAATATTACGTCGTAACTTTTCTATAGCAAGATTTCCACGTGAAAAATGAAAATGAAATAAATAGTTTGACAAATTAAAAAAAAGTGAATATTACGCAGACCTGCCAACTGCTACGAAAAAATCGTAGTTGTTACGATTTGGACCTATAACCTACGATGCTATGAAAATCTGTCTTAAACTATGATTTTTTGCAAAAAACACAAAAGCATTTTTTCTTTCTAGTTGCGATTTTTATCCTGCGCAGGATATTTTTAGAAGTGATTTTGTTCCGAAATTTCCAAGTATTCATTTCCGAAAGTTTTAAAAAATTGGCCATTAGTCCGAAAATTCGGACATTAAAAAATGCTCATGAGAAAAAAAAAAAATCTGGGCTGCAAAAAAAACTTCTTAACATAAAACACTCTAATTGTGTTTTTGTAAATATTTATACAGAATTCCCTTCCTAAGAAACAAGGGTGCCATTTTAAGAATTCTGGAGGGGGTTCCTTGAGGGGCAAGGTTTGAAATAGTGTGCAAAATCGCACGATTTGCGATAAACTATTGCGAATTTCGACCAATGACCATGTAAAAAAAATCAATTTCGTCAATTGGTCGCAGAAGAAAATAAATTTTGTTAAAGGATCGTGGCAAAAACGTGAATTTTGTCAAAATATCGCAGAAAGAAAACGAGAATTTTGTCAAAAGATCAGTAAGATAATGCAAATTTCATTGAAAGGTTAGTAAGAAAATGCAGATTTCACCGAAAGATCGCAGAAAGAAAACACTAATTTAGTCAAAGGATCGTGGTAAAAAAACACAAAATTCGTCAAAGGATCGCATAAAAAATGCGAATTTCGTCAAAAGTTCATGGTAAAAAGTGTGGATTTCAACAAAGAATCGTGATAGGAAAATGTGAATTACGATTGCGGAAAAATTGTGAATATCCTGAAATGATCGCAGGAAAAAAAATCTCGAATTTCATCAATTTACTGCGATGGGCTAAAAAATTGGAACCAGGCTCCTCTTACAAATGTTAAAAAAAAAAAAAGCTGTGAAACGAACAGAAACTCTAAAAATCGTATAAAAATTTTCAGAGGAAAAAAATTACTGTATTGAGTTGAAAGACGGAAACCTTATTCCTTTTACGAATGTCAAAAGATGGCTGTAAAACACGAAAAAACAACCAACCAATCTCCAGATTAATTTAAATTTTGTGTTCTACGATTTCTCATTTTCAAAGGTTGGCAGGTCTGATTACGTCATATTGGAAATATAATGGGCGTCAGCAGGTAAATATATATCGTCATATGAGTTTTAAAAAACCTATTGAAACATGGAAATATTGGCATATTTTAACCTTTTTAGGTGCTCTGAATTTGTTTTTGCCATTTTTAAATCTATTACATATATATACGTGTGTATGTGTGCAGGCTTTGACTGGTCCATCGGCCCGAGGGCCAGTGTGCCCTCCTCGTCCACGGAAAACTTTGCGCCCCTAAGTGCCTAAGCCACTCCAGTATTTTTTTCCTTGTTGTACACATACATTCTGAGTAATGTACTAATTTTCGAGAATTCGTTTTGGAAATAATCATCAGTCAACAGACAGACAGAACAAGAGAGGCACTTTTTTGGGTACAGATGTCATATTCGCCCCATATTGGGCGATTTTTTTCTGTCGCCAATATCATATAGGCAACAGGTACTTAACTTGCGCCAAAGTGTCGTTATTTTGCTTGATGTGGTAACCCGGATTATGTTGTTTATGCTGTTGATGTTTTTGCCAAATTGGCAACCGAAAAAAATCGTGCCAATATGGGGCGAATATGACATCTGTACCCTTTTTTATATAACAAAGAAATCAAAGATACATCAAAACAATTTCAGGATTGGAAACCAAAGTATGCGTCTTTGCTTGAGATTGAGAGAGAAAACATGCACCTAGGGAAAACTTTAGTAGCCACGGCACCCTGGGCTGTATATTTTTTCATCGCTTCTTTGATTGATATCTTTTAGATTTTAACCAAATTGCATATTTTTATTCCTTTATCTTTTAGTACCTTGTTCCTCCCCTCCCCTTTAAAACCAAACTTAAATGCACCTAAAGTTAAAACCGTGCTTTATGAAAATAACTTGAGAAAAGAAATAAATATTAGAATGTAAAAAACGTTTTGTGGGGATTTTGTTGTTGATTGTAAACATGATCTTACTTTTCGAGGAATACAAACTTGATGACATTTATGGATTACAATCCAACAAGCTGTGGAATCTAACGGCCAGCGTTTTTTCTTATTCACAAAATCTACACCATAATTGTCAGTTAGTAATTTGCTTTATTTGATGACAGACTTTCCATAGTTAAATAACTATTAGGAAATTCTAGTATGTGTTTAAAAAAAAAAAAAAAAATTAAATTAATTTAATTTAATTATGGAAAAATCTGTTAATAAGTAAAGCAGTGATTATATTGAGAAGTTCTGGTAGGTTTTTAAATAAAAAAAACACTGGCCACAGGACCCTGCAGCTTCCAGGAATACAATCCATGGGGCATTTCTCTCAATTGTTGAAATATAAATATTTCCCTTGATCTCTAATTATGATAAGGATTTTGCAAATCATGGGAAGAGTGTTCTGAGAAGAATAAATTTAGTAAATTATTTTAGTGATTTTAGACTAATAAAGCAATCTTTTTTTTTGCAGAAACCTTTTAATAGTGAAATATCAATTCCGCATTTTATGGATTCATAAAGTCATTTTTTTAAGGATGTAAAATGCCTCTTCTTACAAAATAACTGACTCGCAAAAGTAATGAGGTCAGATTGTAACAGAAATAAAATTTATCTCATTATTAACTGACTGATAACTAATTCTTATTATGTAAGAAATATACTTAAAAAAGGATTGAAGCCCTTAGCAGCACCTCAGCAACTCTATTTGGTGCCTAGTGCAAAAAACGTTAATTTTTCTAGCAACTTCCAGTGCATCAATAGTGATAAGTGAAATAAAAGTGGTTATTCCACTTATTTATTTATTCCGCTAAAAATAATCATAAAAAAAAACCTCTATGAACCAATAGACAGGGAGTAAGCTCTGCTAATTATTGTTATGTATAAATCATGTTTCCGAAGTCATCTACATTTAAAAAATTGTACCAACTTTGAATTTTTAAACAGTAGCATATATTTTTGACATCTTATTTGAGTTTCTTGGATCCAGGAAATGGCATTGTTTATCCATATTATCTTAAATCTTGATAGAGTTAGAAGAGTATAAGTTTGAGGATGCTAAAGTTGGACCCATTTGAGAAACATTTATTTATATCTTCGTAAAAGTCATCTGATTGATTTTCTATTAATTTATTAAAGAGATACATTGAATAGACCCAGACATGTTACAGACTTTTTTCTCTGTTCAAAAAACATTTTTTTTTTAATTATTAAAACTATTAAAAAATTATTATGAACTACATTAATTTTTGAACACAACAAACTATAATCATTAAAAACATCGATATGTAAGCATACAGCTAATTTCAATAATTACCTTTCCATAATTTAAGGGGACCGTCTTCTTTTATCAAAAGAGCCACAAAACAAAAATCGTAGAAAGTTACCAGTAAACAATTTGTAGGATTTTCTTTAACAGGGTTCGTACGGTCCTTGAAAGTCCTTAAAAGTGCTTAAATTTTTCAAAGGAAATTTTTGGTGCTTAAAAGTACTTATTTTCATGCAAAATCTGAAAAAAGTCCTTAAAAGTGCTTAATTCTACTCTCATATTAATTCTTAATCAAAGGTAAAACTATTCTGCATTTCTTTTAATTTCTGATTTTAAAAAAATCTTAATCCCGCCTTGTCTCCCCTTCTGAAATTTCACGTCCCCCTTCGTAATATCAAAGTTAAAAACTTTTTTTTAACCTTTTTCTACTCTCAGGGATGTAAGATCTGCGCCAGACGAAGCCAAAATGGCTTTACTGCTCCAAGGTTCTACGAAACCGCTATTTTTTTGCATTTTGCACCAAACCTGCGCCAAAATGTACTTAGTGCCAAGATGAAATTTTGTACGATTTCGTCGATCCGAGAAACAAAAAAAAATCCATTTTTAACCTTTTTCTAGGCCGCTAATTGCGTCAAAAAAGCAAAAAACCGCGGTCAAAAGATCTCGAAAAATACGCGATGTTTGTCAAATGATCATGAAAAAAACGTGAATTTTGTCAAAGGATCGCTAATTCTGTCAAAAACGAACAAAACGCGGTCAAAAGATCGTAAAAACGATAATTTTGTTAAAAGATGGCGAAAAAACTCCGCAAATTTCATCAAAAGGTCGCAAAAAAACCATAAGTTTCGTCAAAAGATCACGAAAAACATGCAAATTTCGTCAAAAGATCACGAAAAACACGCAAATTTTGTCGTAAGATCGCGGAAAACGCACGATTTCGTCAAAAGATCGCGAAAAACGCTATTATTAAAAAATGGCTAAAAGACCCCGCAAATTTAATCAAAAAGTTGCAAAAAACACACGAATTTCGTCGAAATATCGCGAAAAAAATGTGCATTTTGTCAAAAGATAGCTGACTTCATCAAAAAACGAACAAAACGCGGTCAAAAGATTGTGAAAAACGCGAATTTCGTTAAAAGATCGCGAAAAATACGCAAATTTTGTCAAAAGATTGCCAAAAATACTCAAATTTCGTCAAAAGATTGCCAAAAATACGCAAATTTCGTCAAAAGATCGTGAAAAACATGCGAATTTTGTCATAGCGAAAAAAAGACCCCGTTAATTTTGTCAAAGGATTACCAATTACTTCTAAAAACGAACAAAATGGGGTGAAAAGGTTGTGAAAAAACGCAAATTTCGTTAAAAGATCTCGAAAAAAACCACAAATTTCATCAAAAGGTCACAAAAAACCGCAAATTTTGTTAAAAGATTAAAAAAAAAACGCTAATTTCATCAAAAAATAGCGACCAGCACATTGATTTCAACAAAGGATAGCAAATAATACGCGACTTTTGTCAAAAGATCGCGAAAAATACGCGAATTTCGCCAAAAGATCGCGAGAAATACGCAAATTTCGACAAAAGATGGCGAGAAATACGCAAATTTCGACAAAAGATCGCAAGAAATATGCAAATTTAATCAAAAGATCGCGAAAATACGCAAATTTGTTTTTTATTAGCATTACAATTTCAATTTGCTCCAAAAACAGTTTTTATGGCTACAAAATTAATTTTTGCTGCTACAAAAATGGATTTTACTGCTACAAAATCAGATTTTTGCTGCTACAAAAATAGATTTTACTGCTCCAAAATTCGATTTTTGCTGCTACAAAATGGCGTTAGTGCACTTTCATACCTGTACTCTATTTCTTACTTTATATTGAATAAATAATCTGTCCTAAATTTCTGTAACAATTCATTCCATCACATTTCATTAAAATTTAACCCTCAAAATTTATCTTCCTTCGTTTTTCTTTGCTCCCCCACAGTACTCAAAGTTTAAAAAGTCTTCGAAACTGTTTATTTTTTTATTTGCTTTGTCATTTTATTGCCACAATAAATAATCAATCAAGATTTCTCTTCCCACCCGAAATTGGAATTTTCCTTTGCCCCCCCCCCCCCCCCCCCACACACACACACTTAAAGAACACATGGAATTTATAGTCTTTAAAACTCCTCTCAGTTTTTTTTTTTCTTGGAAATTAAAAATCTTGTATTATCTTGTAAGGTAAATAAATAAGTCATCTAATAAACTCCCTCCCTCCCTAAAAAATTTTAAAAAATATGCTTGTCCCTTTGCCCCCTCAACTTATAAAGTTTAAAATCTTAAAAATCATTGCTTTTTAAAAAAAAATTTCTGCTCCATTAGTTAATTTATTGTAACAATAACTAATCGATCTTACAGTTTTACTTCCCCCTCCACCGAAATTGACGTTTCCCCGCCCCCCCCCCCTTACTTTCCAAGCATACAAAATTTAAAGTCTTTTAAACTGTAAGTTAATTATAAATCTGTTAAACTACCCCCCCCCCCCCCCCCTCCCCTCAATAATAAGAAAAAATTATGTTTCTCCTCTTTGTTTATCTTTACAATAAGAAAGTATTGGATTCAGGAAAATTTTCGACCGATTTACACGTTTTAGGGGTCAGATATTCTGAAAAACATGTTTTTACAAAATGAGTCTGACTCCGTTTGTCTGTATGTGACACAAATTTTGTGGGTGGTGTATCTCAAGGACTAATTCACAAAATTTAATAAAAATTTATATTCAGCTAATCCTCGATATAAGTTAGTGTTGATTAGTTTTTGATGTAAATTGCCCTACAGGTGATGCTGCTATGCTGCATTTTTCATGATTTACCCCATAGCTATATCTCAAGAACTAACTAAAGCACGAATTTTCATCAAACTTCAGATTCAGGTATACCTTGATAATTATAGGTGCTGATTATGGTTTGGTGTTAATCTCGCAACAGATGGCGCTGCTATGCTGCATTTTTCACGATTTCTGCAATAGTTATATCGCAAGAACTAATGCACGGATTTTCATCAAACTTCAGATTCAGTTAGATGTTTACATAAGTTGTTGCTGATTAGGTTTTGGTGTAAATCACCCTACAGGTGGTTCTGCTATGCTATATTTTGCAGGATTTGCACGGTTTTCAAGTCGTATCTCAAGAACTAATGCACGGAATTTCATATCTTTAGAATCCTCATGAGGGGCATAGACCATTTAATTTTGGCACTCTGATAATGAATTTTGTAGTATTAACATGTATGAGATAGAAGAAAGTTTTGGGATTTGCACATCTGACTAGTTTTTTCTAATTTATTTGTTTATTTAATTTGAAGGTCCTTAAATTTTTTTGGTTTTGGTCCTTGAAAGTCCTTAAAAGTACTTGATTTTTATTTAAAGAAATGTGTACGAACCCTGTTTAATGTAAAGTAAGTTTAATTTATTTTAAAATTACTGTATAATTTTACCGGTGACTAATGGTGTTTTTTGGTACTTTTTCTTATAAGATTTTCATTTTATTTTCCGAAATTGGTGTAAGAATCCTAACACTGTTTGTTTTATACATAACTAGCTGTATTAAGATATAAGAAAATTATCTAACCTATATCTCTTTCTTGTCTGGTAAGGATTCAAATGGGGTGAAAAATTTGATGTTTCCATTTGAAAAATCAACGTTCATGCATTTTTTAATATATAGACAATCCACAAGCAAAATTACTTAACAGTCGATATTATTACCAATCAATTGGTACCTATGTCTTTTTTATACGGTCATTTGCAGGAGAATTGGGGGGGGGGGGGTGATCATTTTTTCCCTCATTATTCTTATAAGGTATCTATTGGCAAAAGAATAAAATAAGAAAGTGATAGCTTTGATATCCATTATCTACTACAAGCTGATCTATATTCAACTTGCTGTAACATTTAGAAATTGCATGATTCGCTTTAGAAAAATGCATAACATTCTCTAGATTTTATAGAACTTTAAACATGCATGGTCAGAGATATAGTATTAACTCTATTTTCACATTTGGTGCTATGTGAATGTGTTAAATCTTGTCAAGTTGCATGCAACACAAGCAAGTAAAAATGACGTGAGTTCGTTAAATATTTTATGCCATCTGAAAATCCAAGGTCTGCACCCTTTTCTCTGGCCCTGTCCGACCCTGTATGCGTGTATATTAGAATTTTCACAAAGGTTTAGGTCCCTAGGAGATCATTCTTAGTGAAGAACTAAAATAAAGATTTCAGATTTTTTTAAAATACAAAGTACAAAAATTCCTAGAATTTGTGTACTTGCCATTTTTCTGTAATCATGAAAAAAAAAAAAATTAAATAACAAGAAACTCGGAAACAACTTTTCATCAAAAGGTTTTAATCTCGGTGTCAATCCACATCACAGATTAATATTTAATAATAAGTAGGTAATCTGTCATCTGGATTAAAGGAAAAAAAAGAGTGAAAATTATGTAAATTAACACGCAATCGTTGATTTTTCAAAACAAACATTCTTAAAATTCCGGGCAACTCCGGGTACTTTAACTAGTTTACTTATATATGTTCACAAGAACCATTTCTATTTGTATATAGTAGATAATCTATAAGTTATTGCATTGTATTATTTATTTAAAAATACTCTGGAAAGTGATTTGTTAAAATATCATAGATTTTTTCTAATTTTTTTTTTTTTTTTTTTTTTTTTAACTTTTAAATAGAAATTTAACTGTAAACAATAATATTAATAGTTAAACTTGCACTTTGTACAGCATCAGATTACCATTATGAAAATTTCTGTTTTTTCAAGTAACAGAAAATTAATATTATAAACAAAGTATATTTATGTGATCATTTTGAAACTTTTTGCTACTTTGAATAACATTCATAATCTTTAGTTTTAATTTTGAACTTAATTGTTTACCTATCAAATACATGTGTAAATTATGAATCATTGCAGATTAAAGTTCTTAATTAGTATTAACCGGTTACAACTGCTGGTTTTAACCACCTAGCAGAAACTTGCCAACCCTGCAAGCACATTTATAAAGATAAATCTATAGTAATAAAGAAAGAAGTTTGTGTATGAGTGTATCGATGGTGTTCTGAAGAGACTGTTGCACATATGGCTACAAAATTTGGCAGGAAGGTACTTCTATATATGAAGTTTTGCACCTCGAAACCCGATTTTTGATTAGATTTTTTTTTAATTCAATTTTTTATGCGATTTTTTGAGTTTCAGGGCGATTTTCACACATTAGTTAAAAGAATACAGTTTCTTTCTTTTAACCCAATATAGTAAATTTTGTTCTCTTTTCAAAAACATGCATTCGGAATTCGTACAGCGATTTTTGAATTTTTAGCGAATTTTTTATGCATTTATTGAACAGAATTTAATGCATCTCCATCTCCATACCTATAAGGGGGCTAACGTAGGAGGGACACAGCTTTGTCACCAAATGCCACTAAGTTTGTCACCAACTTGGTGATATATTGCCAAATTTGGTGACCAAAATTAGTTGCCAAAAGTGGCACCAACTTGGCAAATATCTCTAATATTTCGCCAAATTCCCATAGACTTCCATTGTAAACCAATAAGGATTACTTGCTTACAGAAAATCAACAAATTGAGATATTTTAATGCAACAAAAACTAATATTAACTTAAGGGATTATATTAATTATATTTAAGGGAATCCGAGTAAATTAAATTATGAATAAAAGTAACATGATAGAGTGCTTAGCATGCCTTCCCAAACATAAATTTTAACACGTTGGCTGCGGGTGTCGAAGGGTGTTCGACACTAGCGCCCCTCTCCAAATGGCAGCCGTCGACGACCCTTCGACACCTGTTAATGCTGTTTCAATTCATTCTGTATCTGTCTAGCCAACTGGTAACATCTTTAAATTTTTTCCTAGCCTTCTTAATGAGTTTTGCTTGATACCTGTGTTACCCGCCACCGGATTTTTTCCAGGCAAAAATATAAAAATCGGCAAAATTTGTTATGGAACATTTATAGCATTGCATTAAGATTAAATTTCAACAAAAAAAACTTTCAGACACGAGGAATGATTTCACCTCATACGGCATAGCCGCCAACGTGCTAAGAGAGCCCGCAGGTCAAAGGAATTAGATTTGAAACTTTTATCCAATTATAGTAAATTTTGACCTCCCACATGATTTTTAATTCGAATTTTACGTTTCTTCGCGATCTGCTGCAATTTTTTAACATTCCATTTTTGGCCTATAATACTAAAGTAATTTCTGCCCTCATTTCAAAAAAGTTTATTTGGATTTCGTATAGCAATTTTCGAATTTTTTGGGAATTTTGTATGTGATTTTTAGTTTATTTTAGCAATTTGCTACCATTTTTCGACATTAGTGAAAGGAATCAATTTTCAATCTTTGAACACAATATATATATATATATATATATATATATATTTTTTTTTTTTCTTTTCGAAATTTGTGCAGCGATAAAAAATTTTCGCAATATCTTATTGTGATTTTCAGAGCTTTTTCGCAATTTGTGCTGTGTTTTGATGTACCCAGGCAACGCCGGGCGAGTTAGCTAGTTTCACAATAAACACACAAAAATAGCAAATTGCCACTTTGAATCTAATCAGTTGCACTAGTTGTCACGCTTTAATTTGTTGTATTATATTTTAGTGTGATTGTATGTTTCAAAATTGCTGTTGTGAGAGATATTAATCTTGCAGACTTAGAGGCCCTTTAGTACCCCTTTTAAACAAATGTTTAAAAATGTTACTTAAATATATTTGTATTAATATACTTACAGAATTATTGTTTCCAAGGGATTCTCATAAATTGCCCTTCTTTTAAACTCTGATTAATCTTTTAACTTGATTGGATCCATTTCTTAATCTGAGTAATCAAATTTGAAATCAGAAACAACCACATATATATAGATATCACAACCACATATATTCTACAAATCTGATCAAATGGATGTAGTTTTAATGTCTAACTAAGTTATTCAGAAAAAACAGTTATCCGGATCTGGAATACATCTGACCCCAACCTTTCTGAATAATTGGTTCTATACTGTAAGATATTGTCTGTAATAGAAAATAAATGGTCAAGTGTGAGTATTACTCGTGCACGGAGGGTTCCGTAGAATAAATATATAAATTATTAATTGTATTATTAAAAAAAAAAAAAAAAAACTTTGCTAAAAAATGTACTAAGACTTTGTAAAAAATTATATAACATCGGGTTGTTTGTAACTGTATATACTAAAAAAGTGTAGATGGATATACAATGCAAGTTTAAAGAGATATAAAACCTAAATAATATAAAATATAGTTATTCTGTATAACTCAGACACAGGAGTGATCTTATAATGGTTCCGTTTTTACTTTTTAAGTACGGAACCCTAAAAAAGTAAGGTACTTTTCGATTAGCCGGGCATCAGTGTTATATTTATATACATATATATACACATATATGTTCATATGTATATACATATGTATGTATATGTGTGTGTGTATATATATATATATATATATATATATATATATATATATATATATATATATTTATATATACATACATATATGTGCATATATATGTATGTAAATATAACACTGGCACCCGGCTAACCGAAAAGTACCAAAAGTAATTCTTATAATCTATTTAAACAGATGCTTTTTATAAAGTAAGAGAGAATATTATTTTTCACTTTCTAACTATTATTTTTGATTAAATTTTTAAAATATAATCAAAGACAAACATACAAAAATTATAATTCAGAATGACTTTTTCCTTAAAATTGTTTAATTGCATAGTTTAAGCTAGCGGTTCTCAACCAGTACTGTGTGGGGCCTTGCACTATAGGAAAATAAATAAAACTTGAATGAAATAAACACATTGCAACTGGATGACTTTAAAAAAACATTTGAATGTTATTATAGCAAAAATTACTTCAAACTTGAAGCTTGGATTGTACCTATTGATATTTTCAGGGCAAAATTATTGGTGTAAACATTAGTTTCTTAGCTTCTGACTTCATTAGTCACTTTATTTGTACATTTCCCCACATATAACATGCGAAAAATTTAGAAACAAGATGTTGGTTACAAAAAAAAAAAAAAAAAAACTAGAAATTGTATTCTGAGAATGCAAATTTTCAAAAGTCTCACCTACTCTAACACTGATCTTCTTGTGTGATTTGCTGTAAAGTGTTGATCAACTGCTCCACATTTCTTGGTAAACTGCAGTGTCTTTACTAAAGAAACTATCCTGATTTTTTAAAGAGAAAGTGCAACAAAATTTTTTGCTTCAAAGAAAATTATTGCAGTTCTAGTTAAAACAAGTAATGTAAGAGTTTTAGAAGCTAGCTATCTGATACGTTAACTAATACCTCAAGTTGGTGAAACTCTTATCATTCCACAGACTCTTATTAAACTTTGTACAACCGATATAGTCAGGGTTTGTTTGATGTAAAATATTTTTAACTTTAAAAAATCGTTCATGCACTATTTTCGAACAGCTCAAGTGAAATAACTTAGAATGATTTACTCGCTGACTAGGGATTACAATCCCGCGACTAATTTCTAATCCCGGGATTTCGGGATTGCTTAGATTCAATCCCGGGATTTCGAAAATTAAAATTTCTCTAATATCGGCAATTTTTATAATAGCTAAATATCAAAATAGTATAGAAAAGACAATTAAAGCAAAAATACAGCCTAACTTACATATGAAAATATACCAAGTTCCAAAAATTTAACTTTAATTAATTATCAAAAATTATAGGATAAATTACAACAATTGAAAATTAAAACAAATATACTGTTGATGTTTAAAATTGTAACAAAAAACATGAAATATCTATGATTCATCTTCTAGATAATTTCTTTTATTTCCTGTTAAATAAGTTTTTGAATGGTTTAATATTTACAGTATGAAAAAATAATTAATATCACTAATTAAATTTTGAATTATTGTCATAACCACGTAATTAAAGTTTACAATTCTAGGATATTGCAAATGTCGCCTAGTTTAAATTTCTAAATAGTTGTTTCTAGATAGTTGTTAAAATTCGAAAATATTGCATAAATATAAAAAATTAATTACATACATCAAGGAAAAAGTAAAGATTAGTTTGAATACTTCTCTGTTTCTCAACTAATTGGTAAATTCCTTTGAAAATATGATCTAGGAAATATGACGGCAGCTAAAGTTTCATCTCCAAGTCCCAGTTATGATAACAACATTGTCTTTTTTACTGATATGTCATACTGGTTTAGATGCTCTGCTAGCATTTCAATACACTTTTTTGCTGTAAAAGATCCATATATATGCATAAAGCCTAAATTCAAGAATTTTTTTCAAATTTAAATTTCTTGAATGAACATTTATATTCATAAGTCACTTGTTTGCAGTAGATGTCCATTTGCCAAAAGTCAAACTAATTTTTTTTTCTGAATTTTTAAAAGTTTGTATTTTACTTGTGATTAACTCCTTTATTATGGAACTATAGTTTACTACACGATTTCGAATTGATACTGTAGATTTTGGCAAATCATTATAGTCTTCAGCTTATAAATAAGTTTCTTAAATCAGTTGAACTTAAATGAGAAACCGTTTTTAGCTGTCATTCGTGATAAAATTTTATCAGTGATTCCTTATCACTACTAAAATAATCCTCTATTTTCCGCTTTTTAGAAAGCAATGTATCTTCTATGCAGTCTTCACATGTGAAAGGAAGAGAGGTTGTATTAAATTCTTTCTGAACTTTAGTACCATGTTTTGTAGATAAATTTGTATAGAACCCCTTAGTTGATCTACCTAATGTTTTAAGCACTGCTCTACATCTTTTACATTTAGCGTTTTTTCCATCTTTTGACGTTAAATAGCAGTGCCATACTGAAGATGTATTATTATCTTTTCTATGAGCTACAAAATTCTTTTCATTAGACATGTTTAAAGCAAAATAAGTGTAAATGCACAAAAAGTAAAGAAGTTAGTACAAAATAATGAATAATGAAACACAAATGTAACGCTTATCAGTAAATATAGTTTTTTAATTTCAGCTGAATATTGTTCCATTAAAAGAAAAAAACTCCCTAAAATCCCGGGATTTCATAGTCAAAATCCCTGGATTTTAGGGATTAAAAATGTAGCGGGATCTCAGGATACGGGATTGTAATCCCTATTGCCGGCATTAAATGAGTACTGAAGTAGAATTCTTCATCAGATTGGGCAGCCTGATTTTACCAAAATCTGACTCTACCACCAAGGTAAAACTGATATTAGAGGTATAATTATAGACTAATTTTCAATAATTGCATTAAAGTAAGGATTAATTTTCTTACTCCTCAAGTTCAGGTTGAACTGTGATGTTCTGGGTCTATGAAAAATTTGTCTAGTTCTAGTTTCGAGTTGATTTGAAATAGAATATTTGGGCACAGGACTCTATACTAAATGTGTTGAAATGCAACGGAAGATCCTGTAGCCCAAACTCGTTGAAATACAAGGTCCTCGTTGATTTGACATCTCACAGCAAATTAAAAATAACATTTAAAAATCAAAATCTACCAGAGTTTTAGTGTCTTTTGACTGATGAATTTAAAATCTTGTCTGAGAAATCAAAATTAGTTTTGCTGCCTTTCAAAGCAACATATCTCTTGGAAGCAAGATTTTCCTCTTACACATCCACCAAAGATGAATACAGAAACTGCTTAAATGCACATCTAGACATTTGCATGTAATTATCAGAAATTTAATTTGATATCAGAAAACTGTGTGGAATAATGCTACCACATGTTTCACATTAAATGTCTATATGTTATTGTTTGTCACACCAACAATGTAAAATCTATTGTTAGGCAAATGTTTTGATTTATTGAATTTAGGAGAATGTTTTATCTATGAACAAGTTTAGGCAAAATTATGTATATTTGTGCTAATTGAGAATATATATATGTATCATTATGATAAAAGTATCAAAACATAATTTCATTGCAAAGCTAGCGTACAATTGTTTGTGTTACTATCTACCCCATCTTCCTGTACCTTATAGCAATGCATCTAAATGCCACTGACATGTGAAAAACAAAGTAAGGGGCAGTGGTGAGATTCAGCCGGTTCAGTAGAACCGGTTGTTAATTTGTGTTGAGTTCGGCAAACCGGTTGTTAAAATGATACTTCAAATGCAAAGATCGCATTTAAATTAATTTACTTTCTGTAAATGTTTATCTGCTAAACAGCATTTTCTAAATGTAACACTGTGACATGTTCTAATTTTTTTCATCTAATAAAATAATGCTTCATTTGAAATTTTTTTTTTTCCCCCTTCTTTATCAGTCCTGTAAGAGGCAAATTTAGCTTTTAAAAAAAATCTAAATTTTGAAGATTTGAAGAAATTCGGCATCCATATTGTCAGCCTAGGTTAACTCCCGTTATATAACATGCTTTTTCAAGATTACAATAACTACTTATATTCAAAGAAAAGGTTACTTTGCTTCGGTTGCTTCTTTTGAAAATACACGGAAAGTTCCCTGTTATCGCTGAGCAATAGCTAATCGTTAAATCGTTACATTTAGTGGTATACTTCCAACTGCATTCTTTTTTTTTAAATATTGTTCTTCATATCTTAGTCATTTAAATCAAAGTAGTTATTTTTGTAAATGTAACACAGTTTAAATTTTTGATTTGTCTGAGTCCTATAAGTCATATTTAGAAAAGCGTTTTCCGTGCTCTAATAAATGAAAAAACATTGCATGGTCTAAACTTGCCGAGTTATGATATTTCGTATTTTGCGCATTTCCAGCGTTGTCTGACCCGATTTTTGTACCAAGAAACGGTAAATATTCCTAAAATTCTAAAATATCATAACTCAAGAAGTTTCGGTTGTGCAAAAATTTATCTCGCTTGTTATAGCATGGATAATGTTTTTTAAAAGTACATAATAGAACCCAAAGGACCTAATAAAAATTTAATTTTTGTAACTTTTTTCTAAAGTAAAAAACGGTCTCAAGGTGATGTAGAATAGAATTTGAAATATTTTTGAAATTAGAAGTATTCTAAATTTAACAATTTAGGAATTAGTTCTTGGTCATCGATAAGAAGAGACCCCGTATATACTTTATATAACTGATACTGCAAAGATGACTGTATATTTTTAATGAAATTGCTCATCTTTTAAAAGGATTGCGAACAAGAAGGATAAGCATCATGAAAACTTATGATAAAATTTATTAAAACATTTGAAATCCTTCGGAAGAAAAAAGCACATAGAAAAGAAAGACCATGAGATTTTATTACTTCAGAAACTTGAAAAAATGTCAAGTTTGTAGGAGATCAGAAATGTTTTAGCAAGCTCGGAAGATGTTTTTTAAAAAACAACGTTACAAATAAAAAAATGGTCAGCTACTGAATTCTGAACATTTAAAGCTAAGTTGTAGTCAATTTGAATATAGGAATTAACTACAATTTTTTCTCCATCAAATTAATGGAATATTGGAGAAATAATATTTTCATGGAAAGCAGCTGAAGACCTATTATTTATATTATTCGACACTTATAATTAATATTAATGATTATCGAGGGTTTTTTAATTTTATTTTAAATACTTTTCTAAATTTGTAGAGTTTTTAAGTATTCAAAAGGCTAAAAATATTGTCAGGACAATTACTGCAAGTTCAGCAGAAATGGAAAAGGGATTTTCAAAGATAAACATAATATGGTCAGAGAAGAGAAGTTGACTAGCTGTTTCTAATGTATCAAATATAATGACGATTAGTCTAACTGGAATAAAAACCTCTAAAAGAATGGGTTCCTACTTTTATAATTAATGAGTGTTAAGAAAGAAGCACACATCCGAAAATATTCGAGTAAAGGCAACAAAAATTGAAAGTGAGGACGCTTATCATGAAACTACATGTAAATATCTCAAATAACACAAGTTATTTAATATTTTAAAATGCTTTTTTTTTATAATCTAGTTTTTTTTCTAAATCCTTTATTGTTTAAGTATTAACTATATGAAATAATATACTACCTTTTTGAACTTTTTAACACCATAAATATAAAGTTTTTTTCGGTACAGGATTCCCAAAATAATTCGAATTTATTTTTGCTGGTTTTAATCCGAAAATGTATGATGCACTTATGCATTTCGTCAGCATTTGTTAAGCATGGGCCGTTATTATATGAAGGGTTTTAAAAGATGTTACATGTTTTCAAACTGAACTAAATTTTATTATTGACTAGCTGACCCGCCTGGCGTTGCTCGGGCCCGTAATGAATTACCTTTAAATAAACCTCAAATTTGTGTGATTTTATATCTTTAATTCTATTTTATCTGAATTTGTATTTTAAAATGAAAACTATCGAAATGAAAGTATATGCTATTTGGTATTTTATATTCTGCGTCATTTGATTTTTGAAATCTATGCATACTGAAAGTGAATGAAACCGCAACGAAACACTCATGATTTTACTGATTTCGTCGAAATTTTCACACATTTTATTTTGTAAAAAATACTTCTACCCGTCCGAACGTTTCAAAATTTTGTAGATGATGTAAATCTGGTTTATTGAGATGCTCTAAAAAGATTGTGCTAAAATACGTACGTTTTGTTACTTTTAGCATAGAAACAATATCACCTCCATGAGGCACGAAGTGACTTGCGTTTGCCGATGTATTTAAAAGGATTAAATTCCATATTTTTTAAATACCGACTACAGCATCGATTAGAAGAAGGTTTCAGCTTTAAGAACATATTTTTGGTTTGTCGGTACCTCTAAAATTGCGTCCTGGAGGGGCGTGTCAAAAAGGGAGAAAAACGACCCTTATTGAATGTTTTTTTTTCAGAGGGTTAACTGCGATATTTTTTTTTATTGATTGCAGTATTTCAGACATAAGAGTACGATGTTTCCAAATATGTCTTCCGTTTTTAACTTTACTAAGCAGTTTGGCCGATGTAAGTAAATAAAAAACGACAAAATACCAGGGCTGCGGAGTCGGTGGGAAAATGGACGGCTCCGACTCCTACTCCGCAGCCATGCTTGTAAAATTGACAACTCCGACTCCGGGAATTTTAACAAATCCGACTCTTTCGCTCAAAAATGGGCCTGAGTCTGACTCTGCAGCCTTGCAAATACCCTCAAAATTCCTTATTTTCGATTTTCATTTTCTATGGATGTGTAAATAATTCTTCTGTGCGTGGCCCAGCACTTTTTCAAGGATCGATATGAATTTTTAATGAGAGTGAGTTGCGATTTTTAATTAATAACTCAACTAAATATTAGAAATTTAAAATTGTGAGTCTCAGGTCCATCAGGAGACAATTTGGGGTAGTCTTATAAAAATTTTAAGCCTTGCACGTCTCGTAGATTTTGCTAGCCATCGCACACAGGCAGACACACACACACACACAGACAGAGCGAAACTTTCTTTTATTAGTATAGATACAAAATTTCCAGATATATCTTCTTCGTGTGCTCATTATTGTTACTATAAAAATAATTTTAGAGTCACTTGGAACTAAGTATAGAAGACAGTATTGAAGAATATCTCGGTGAAATTTGAGACTTTGGTCACGAAACCTAGCATAAAAAAATCCAGAAATCAAGTACCTAAAACTCACAAGAGCCGATTTATCTAGATTAACTTTGAAGAAATTACAAGCATTTATCACTAAAGCAAGGATATGCAAGTTATTCATTCAGTTAGTATTCTCACGAGATTAGAGATTTCATCAATATTTCTTACACAATCATTCTACAGTTAGTGTTTTTAATATCTGATATCTAACTTTAGAGCATGGACATTGGTTGGTTCTTAAGCTTAAATTTCTGCTATTTTTGTATTATCTTGCTGTCTTATGCTGTTTTGATGCATTTTCTGATAAAAATTTTAACCCGGATTTCATGATTGCATAATATTTATTAAATAAATTACGTCCTTTTATAGGGAACATGCTTCAGAAATTATTTTTCACTATACCAAAAGATCAAAGATTTTTAACAATGTTTTTATAATAATGGTAAGTGTTTCATAATCTATGTGTGATGCTTTATTTTTCCTTCGTATTAATAGATCAAAAATCACTTGGGCAGCGAATTGGTTGTTATATTATTTGAATCCCACCACTGGTAAGGGGCTCTGTGAAAGAAATTTTAAGGTTGTGAACAACTGTTTTAAGCTATTATTGAAACCATAAATACTGTTGATCAAAAGCTGTTTAATTTACAAATGTATGCTAAATCCTGATTTCCTATTTATTTTATTTTTAGGTTTCATTATGCTTACTATCTTGACACCGATCCTGGTCAACCAGAATTTACACCTCCAGGTGTTGTGAGCTTAACTAAAGTTGAACAACCAATCTTAGGTAATGGAGCTGAAACTTAATATATGAAAAATGTATATGACTTTAAGCACATTTCTAAACTTATGGAAAATGTTTCTACATTTATTATTATTAATTATATTATTATTAATTACATTATTTGATTTCGTATATTAAATATTTATCTTAAATTCCTTTTTTTTTTTACTAGGACCTCCTTTTTTTCATCAAAATAGAAACTCTAAGTAAGTTAGTTTTCTTTGGCTTGATTATGCTCTTAATATTTTAATTCAAACTTGATAGCGCATGTGTTTCAATATATAAAATGTCTTCCAAGAGACTTGTGTTTAAAAAAGTTTTCATCTTGTCTTTAAAAAAAATCTGGAATTCACTCTATTATTTTCTCTTTTATATTTATTGACTTGTTAAATTCTAATTTAATCTTTATTTTAAAATATGGATTTCTTAAGATAAAATCATTTGCAATGAAACAAGAAACAAATTTTTATTTTAGGAAACCAAAAATTGGTTTGATGATATTCATTACTATTCATTATCATTCCAACATTTCCATTGATAACATTACATATTATTATTATTAAGTTATAAAGAAAGTTCATGTTTAACCCTTTGTAACACAACAACTCCGATTTGAAAAATTCTTGCACAGATATTAAAATGCATCATTTTAAGCATTGAAAAAATAATAAAAAAAATTCAGAACAGTAAAATAAAATTTTATTTGGAAAAATGGGTTTGTTGCATATCTGCAACATCTTGCCAAGTGGCACAAAAACTGAACATATTTAAAATTTTAATTTCCGTGAAAATTTTTGAAACAATTGTTAGTTTTGTTGTAGCAAAGCCCCACACCCCATTTCTCACGAACAGTTTGAGTAAAGCCTTTACAATCGGAGTATTTACAACGTATTCTTTTTTCTGCCCAATATGACCAGTACCCAATTTCGTCTAGCCGCACTTGTTTGGTGGAATATGTTGAGTAAGCTCTCTGTGCTTTTTTTGTTGAATTCTTTTTTCCACGTGACCTTTCCCTTTTTTACTAGCTTTGAACCAGGTATTAATTTTACAGAGGGGGGGGAGAGAGAGAGTAGATGCCTAACTTACCCTATAGCAATTAAATAATATAAAAACACAGACCACTGTTTCCCTTTTCAATAATTTTGCTCTTCCGAAAGAAATGTAACTTAAATAACCATTAGAAGAAATTGTATATTTTGTTCTTTCGGTATTTAAAAAAAAATACATTACAAGGGAAGACATGGCACTTTGTTGCAGATCTGCAACAAACAAAAGTTTACGTTTATCTTATACATATTATAAATTTCCTAGCTCGAAAATGGTCTTTAAATAAAGAATTTAAACTACCTTTGTAAACAATATACTTGTAAATGTCTGCAGACTGTTTTAACTCCACTATTTCAAAGCATAATTCAGCAAAAATCACGTGTAGCTAGCTGTTCAAGCGATAAATCAAACTTTGGCGCGAAAAAAAAATTACTATTAGTAATTTAGAGCATATAACCTAAGTTGATATGCCTGTAAAAGGTAACTATTAAATGAGCAGAAACTAACGCAGTGTAGGTTTAGCTGGCAGAAGTGCAACTGAAGAGTGAGTTGAGTGACGTCAATGATATATGAGAAACATCAGGGATGAGAATTTTCAGTCTTTTGGCGGATTTCCGCTTTTTTTTTTCCCTCGAAATTCCGTCTTTTTTTCCGAGGATTCCGTATTTTTTCTCCTGCAAAATTTTGTTATTTTCCGAAATTTTCACTTTCCTATCGATTCCGCTTTTCTTCCGATTTCGAAAAAACACTCAAAGGGGATGAAAACACGGCAAATTTTGTCAAAAGATCGCGGAAAAGCGGCAAATGTCACCAAAAGATAGCAAAAAACTACAAATATCGTCAGAAGATCACAAATAAACGGCAAATTTCGTCAAAAGATCGCGAAAAATCAGAAAATTTCGTCAAAAAATCGCGAAAAATCAGAAAATTTCGTCAAAAGATCGCGAAAAATCAGAAAATTTCGTCAAAAGATCGCGAAAAAAGCAAAATTTCGTCAAAAGATCGCGAAAAAGCAGCAAATGTCACCAAAAGATAGCAAAAAACTACAAATATCGTCAGAAGATCACAAATAAACGGCAAATTTCGTCAAAAGATCGCGAAAAATCAGAAAATTTCGTCAAAAGATCGCGAAAAAAGCAAAATTTCGTCAAAAGATCGCGAAAAAGCAGCAAAATTTTGTCAAAAGATCGCGAAAAAGCAGCAAAATTTGTCAAAAGATAGCGAAAAAAAATACATATCATCAGAAGATCGCGAATAAACGGCAAAGTTCGCGAAAAAACAGTAAATTTCGTCAATAGATCGCGAAAAAGCGGCACATTTCATCAAAAGATCGCGAAAAGTTCCAAATTTTGTCAAAAGATCGCGAAAAAGCGGCAAATTTCGTCAAAATGGTGCGAAAAATACATGTATTTAGTGCTTTTAGTGTATCCTCCCCTTCCCCCCTCTTTTGTGACCTTTCAGAAAATTTGCTGCGAATTTCAATTTTTTTTTTTTACTCAGAATCGCTCCTGATTCAGAATTCACATTAAGCTGGCTGTAGGTCCTGGTCCAATTAGCCTGTGTGACCAAAAATAACTAACCATTCTGATTTTCACTAAGTTTCATATTTTTTGCCAAAAAATTTATTAAAATTATGACACACGAAAACTCTTCTTAATTAAATTATTTCATTTTCAGGAGCGGTCATGATTCTGATAAGTCGAGCATTTCATATGACCTACACTCAATGTTTTAAGAGCTGTGTGTAATTTGGCTATTTTCACTCCTGTAATGTAGTATACAGGTTTGTGTGCTTGTCTCCATTTGCCCGGAAATCAGACCCTGGTTTTATTTCTTAAAGTATCTTTCACGGATAAAATGTGGTACAATTTTTTGTTTGCGCGTGGTTTCAGTCTTTTTGCTTTTTTGCAATTCTCATCCCTGAAACATTCTTCTAAATACATGAATAAATGGCTGAGACTTGGGTGGACTTTGAATCATACAGTTTATTAAACATCATCACAGATCAAGAGTACAAATAGTCATACTCACAAACGAGGATGCAGACAGCTGGTTTGAAGATATTCATGATAACAAAAACAGACGTTTAACAGCATATTAATTAACAGTAAGAAAATATCACGGATAAGCAGAGGTTGGTTAAAAACTATTTAAAACTAAAACTCGTTCATTAATTTCAAACTTAAAATTCCGTGAATGCCGTTAAACTTCCGAACGTTCAAGTTTCTTGAACTAACTTCCCCTCATGGGAGAAGTAAAACAAAGGCAACGATATCCACAAAACACCAAGGATATATACGACTGAAGGAACGGCACGTGATCTAAGAAGAAGCACAGCATCCAATAAACAGCCGATATCGTTATATATATGCAAAACCTGAGTCGATGAAATCGATTCATTCGATTTCAAAAGATCCTATGCTGCCATCTAGTGGCAAAGCGAAAGTGATATCGATACGTCACGAATTGTTCTATGTACGACGTGGCTGATTCAAGATATGAAGAACGGCAAAGTTCAACGATGTTTACAAAGTAAACATAGTATGAAAACAATAAATTAAAAGTGTTTATAGTTAAAGACTGCTATGGAAAAGGTAAGTAAGTAGCATATTTAAATAAATAAAGATGAATAAATATAAACTATTAATGAAACTGTGATAAACATAAACAAAAGACCGGTACTTTAAACTGGTAATGAGAATAAGCAATAAGAGACGAAGCAAGGAGAATAATGATTATTTTGCCATCATCTATCACCATCTGTTGTGGATTTAATGAAATGATTATGCTAATAGCAGTGTAATAGAATAACAACAATCAACAAAATCATCTTTTGAAGTTTACTGTCGAAATAACATTGACTTTTTGGGTATGTTGCAGATCTGCAACACAGTGATACGAAGGGTTAATAATATTAATTGGGCAAGTGCGAGTATTACATGTACACAGAGGGTTCCATACAATAAGTATATTAACTGCAGTATAACAAAAAATCGTTGCTAAAAGAAATAATAAGACTTTGTAAAAAACTATACAAAATAGTGTTGGGTATAGTTATATGTACTAGACTAGGGGGCTCTGCTCCCTACGAGCTACGCTCGTGAACCCCTGTTCAGACACCTCAGGCTCTAACAGCGTGCTAAACTGATCGGCTTTATAAAGATTTCGGAAGATTGAATTATAATTTGAATCTGACAATTATAATCTGATGTAATTTTCACCAAACTTTTCTTTCTCTTTTTAATATTCATGTAAAAATACTTTTGTTAGAAATGAAATATTATGATCATCTTAAAATGTCAAATAAATGTCTCGCGCAATTTTTAAATTTAAACTGTTTTGCAATATAATTTTTTGTTCATTTTATGTAATAAATGTAATCTGACGTAAATTCTCCTATTTAAGACTTCTAACGCATGTTAATGAATTTATTATTTTACAATATTCTTTCTCTTTTAAAATTCACGTGTAACTATAGTTTTTATGACATAATTTTCAATGAGTTCCTGCTTTTTATATTTTCTGTTTATAATAGTCACGTGTAAAATAAATTTTTTATTTGAAGCAAACATTATTGTTTGCGCTGTTTATACAGTTGGGAACAGTTTAAATTTATACATTTTTCTAAAATATGTAAAAAATAACTCTCAAAATGCTGAAAATTTGAATTTAAAATAGAAATAAAACCTCAAAAAATAAGTGAAATTAAAAAACTAAATGCAATCTGCACACCGGGAAATTCTGATGCATAAAATGATCTAAAAATGATTAAATTCCTATGTACAGTTTTTGCTCCGATAAAACTTTTTTAATGGAACGATTTTGTCCTACTTTGGCATTAAATATCTCTTCAAATAATTCTTCGATTTGAAAACTGTCTGCACCAGCATGTTTATCAAACATTTCTCTATAATACTACCGATTTTCATATTTTTGTATGCAACAGTTTTTTTAATATTAACGAAGAAGGGCCATGCTTAAGCATTCGAATTGGATGCTAATCTGCCGGAAATATCTACGCAGATTTTCATTAATCCATTTCCAAATCAGAACTTTTTTTTATATATAGAAGGAAAAGTATAGGTGGATATATCATGAAAGTTCAGAGAAATATGAAGCTTAGTCTCAAATATTGCTATTCTGTATAATTTTTTTAAACTCTTATCCACATTGTCAATAATTGTGTTGTCCCTGGTAGTAGATTCTTGAATGAATGGACTTAGACCAAGTGTTAAAAAAATATTCAGACAGTTCATTTCTAGTATTGTTTCTAAAGTTGACATTGAAATCTTCTGCAATAATTAAATTTTGACATAAATGTTTCTTGACATATGCTTTTAAATATGTCATTATTTACACATTAATTATTATTATTATGCATTTATTTTTTAATGCATGATGTTTGCTAAGCATTTTGGTGGTCTATAGGTTTTTAATTAATTTTAATGACATGGCTAGCATATTCAGAGCAGAACTCAATGCAAAATAGTTGCGAATCCCAAAGTAATTAACGTGATTAATTCGAGTTAAATTAGTCTGTGTTTAACAATTTAATGTTTATTGCTTATATACTACTACTGGGCATTGCATTACACAAATATATCATTAAAAGTTGCTACCTCCGATTTAAAAGCTGATGGCACATGAAGTGTGCCGCCCATGTCTTTATGTATGTCCAAACCCTCCGTGTCTTTAAAAATTAATATCTCGAAGACTAATTACAAACAATTTTTTTGAAAATCATTGTCAACAATCCTTTTATACTTTCGCTATGATAGGCAGGGACCTCGAGTGCCCCTCAGCTCCCTTGCTGAGCACCTGCAAAGTGAAATTTGTGTGTAATGGAAAAATGCAATTTTCTCAAAAACTGTGTGACCTAGGGTATTCACTATAGTTTTCCAGCATGGTTTAAATAAACTTCTACTATCCCTACTTTTTTCATAATTTTAGTTTCAGTAGATTCAGAAAAAAAGAGGACATATTTTTGCATTACATTTTTGGCAATATGTTTGAAAATTTAATACCTTAAATTAAAACATGTGTTTTTGAGTTCCACTTTACGAGAGCTTTCACATGATACCCTACACGATATTAAAAAAATTTTCAAGTAACTTAATTAGCCCCCTACATTTTTTCTAAATATATTTGTAAATGGTTAATAAATCTATAAATATGTCAGTCAATAACCTTTATTACTTCTGCCAAATTTGAACTTTCCACATTCCATATTTTACGAGAAAAACGGTTGTGACAGACAGACTCAAGTCTGTTTTTAGTTTTGTGTGTTATAGATTTATCTGCTGCTGAAGAATCTGTTTTCATGATTTGAGTTAGCAATTTATTTGGTTGTTTAATTTATAAACCCAGTTTTGACTAATTAGGCAAGGGTCAATGTTGAATTGCCTAATTTGTTTAAAAGTTTTTTGTTTAGTAAACATGAACAACAAATCATGCATCAGGCATAGATAATTAAACACTTTCCAACATTATCAAATTACCTAGTGGACTGAGACTTGCTAGGTATTTTTTTTAACATCCATGCAGTATTTGAGTAAAGACAAAGTTTTATTATTTATTTACATATAATTTCTACTGCATTTGAGTAAAGACAAATTTTTTTTATTCATTTCTACATAAAAATATGATTTCTAGTTTCTAAAAATTATAATAAGACATACTGTCAATTCTTTATTCCATTTTTTGTATATTTATTATTTATTATACTTTATTCAATTTCTCCATTTTATGAAAATAACAGTATGATGTATCATTGTATTGTTGTTGTAAAATGCCAAATTTCTTTATTCTTAAGTTATTGGTATTCCAAATTTTTTCCCATTCGATGTTATGGGTCGGGTGAGAAGAGGATTTTCTGTAAGATGATATACTTACTGTTTCATCTTTTAAACTAGAAATGTTGATATGAGACATTCCATATATTTAAAGATATAATGGCAGTCAGATACATATATATATGTATATGAAATCGATCATAGTCTGCCCTATAAATAAACTCTTTTGTATACCCTTGTAAATGAACAATAAATGTTACACACTCTATAATCAATAGAATAGTGATGGGCGATAACGAGATGTTTTTCTCGATTCTCTCGATTGTATGGACATCTCGATAGTTTTCGATTGTGTAAATATTTTCTCGATGACTCCAGTTTGCCAACTGCTTTTATACTTCATAAATTTATCAAGAATCGTCTGCAGGTAAACTGGAATGAGTCGGCGTTAATAAGGACTAAGTGGTTTCGCCCGCTAGTGGGCCCTTCCTTTAGTCGGGGCCTCTAATTTATACGTAATCTTGTAATATGACATCTCGAACTGGCTTCCTGCTATATAAGGCACTGTATAGCAGACGTGGTGTGCACGGACTATAAAATGTTGTAAAAAAATAATATCAAACCGGATCCCTGGGGGGGGGGGGGTCAAGGTGAGGGGAGGAGCACAGCAGCAGCATAATAGAAATAAGTCGGCATGGGGCATTAGGCCTTTCCAACTATATGTCACATGGCACATGAGGGATCTCGATCTGAATTTATAAAAATGCCCTCCCAGTGGGGGAGGGGTGCGGGAGGTGCATAACGTGGGTAAGTGGTCGCAGACCTTTCCGACAATATATCACAGAAGGGGGGGGGGGGGTGTCTCTGGTAAATTTAGAAAAGTCACATGAAAGTTCCCGGCTAAATTTATAAAAATGGCCTTCGTGTGACAAAGTTGGGGGGAGAGGACCGCGAAAGGAGCATAAAATGAGTAAGTGGTCACAGACCTTTCCAACAATATGTCACATGAGGGGTCTTGGCTAAATTTAGAAAAATATCCCCATGGAGGCAAAGTGTGTGTGTGTGTGTGTGTGTGGGGGGGGGGGGGGTTACCGGAGGTGCATAACATCAATAAGTAGTCTCAGACCTTTTCAACGATATGTCACATGAGGGGTCTTGGCTAAATATAGAAAAGTACACCCGTGGGGGCAAAATGGGGAGGGTGGACACCGGAGGTGCATAATATCAATAAGCAGTCACAGACCTTTCCAACGATATGTCACATGAGGGGTCTTGGCTAAATTTAGAAAAGTTCCCGTGGGGGGCAAAGTAGGGGGGTGCATAACATGAATAAGTGGTCACAGGCCTTTCCAATATGTAACATGAGGAGTGTCAGCAAAATTTAGAACAAGTGGGTAAGTGTGATCACAGATCGCACAAAGGGTTTCGTTTAATATTCCTTTCAAAACACTTTTTCTTTTTGAAAAATCTGTTAGTTCCACATTTCGCAACCAGGGGGCACACTCGATTCTAAACAAACATCTATCCGAACGAAAACCTGTTTTACATAATATCTGTAGATATATTAGTCGAGGGGATTGGACCCATAGCACACGAGATCAGTAGGCGCACCTGGCAGTAAAAAATGGAACTAAAATATGTAAGGCTATGGTGCATAATATGAAAGAAGGTTCAAGTGTCGGCAAAAGTTGGAAAATTTCTCCCCGGGTTAAAAGGGCGGAGGTTAGAAAAATTACTTAAAATACACAAGTTAGAGCCCGGAGGGGTTAATTATTATATAAAACTTTTTAAAGATTTTATGATTTGTCGTGTGGTCTGAGGTATTCAACTATACGTATGTAAAATTTCATGTCTCTAACTTAATTAGGGGCTCTCTTAGAAAGAATTGCTTCAAATACATGTGTGGTAGCTTAAAGGATTAAATGTAAGATTTTTTCAAGATTTTATGATTTGTCGCTTGGCCTCAGGTGTTCTGCTATAAGTACACAAAATTTAAAATCTCCAATTTAATTGGGGGCTCGGTTAGAAAGAATTGCTTAAAATACACGAGCTGGAGTTGAAAGGGTTAAACATAAAACTTTTTCAAAATTTATTATTTGACGCGTAATCTGGGATGTTGAGCTATAGGTATGCAAAATTTCACTCCTCCAATCTAAATGGGGGCTCACTTAGAAAGAATTGTTTAAAATACACATGTGTGAGCCCAAAAGGTTAAATGTACGACTTTTTCAAAATTTTATGATTTGTCGTTTGATGTGAGGTATTCAGCTATATGCAAAATTTCTCACCTCCAATCTAATTAGAGGCTTACATAGAAAGAACTGTTTAAAATATACATGTGGGAGCCCAAAGGGTTAAATGTACGACTTTTTCAAAATTTTACGATTTGTCATGTGATGTGTGGTGTTCATCTATAAGTATGCAAAATTTCAAGTCTCCAACATGTATAGTTTCTGAGAACGGGTTCTGTGACAGACAGACAGACGGACGGACGGACAGACAGACAGACCAACAGACAGAGGAGCGAGACGAATAGGGTTTCGTCAGATGAACGAAACCCTAAAAATGCCTCGGTGGCAAAGTGGGGAAAGGGGCAGGTAGGTGAAAATATGAATAAGTGGATTTTCTAATGATGTATCACATGAAGAGTGTTGACAAAAGTTAGGAAAGTGCTCTCCCCCCCCCCCACCTCAAGGGGCCAACTACCGCACTCCCTGGAATACAACCCCACTTTTTGAAATTTCATGTATTATAAATAATACCGAGTGGCTCTGTAAAAAAATCCGATCTAAAATGATGAAAATGGTGATGAAGTTTGAAAACGACCCCCCCCCCCCCCTCCACAGTGAGAGCAAAATTGGGGAGGGGGAGACGAAAGTCTCATAATATGAAAGAGTTATCCAAGAGCTTTCTTATGATATGTCACATGACGAGTTCAAAAAATGTCTGAAAATTGCTTCCCCGACCCCTCTCCCCAATGGGTCCACTCTTTCGCCCCAGAATTGATGCAGCCCCCACTTTCAAAATTTTTATGCTTAATAAATAATAAATACCGGAAGACCCCATAAAAAAAAAAATTCACATCTAAAATGCTATTTATCATGGAAATCGCTACGGTTTTAAAAATTTGTTCGCCCCTCCCCACCCCCAAAATTCAATTTTGGGGGAAGAAAGGTTCATAATATGAAAGAGTAGTCAGAAAGATTTCCGAAGATATATCACATGAGAGGTTTCATAAAAGTTTGAAAATTGCACCCCTGTGGGTCCACTCTCACGCCCCTTGAATACTCCCGGAATTCCCCCAACTCTTAATATTTTTATATTTAATAAGTATTATTTTTCTGAAGGCTCCGACAAAAAACCCATTTAAATGATAATTATTCTAGATATCGCTACAGTTTTAAAGATTTGTCCACGCACACCCTCACCCCCCGCATCCTGAAATTCAACTGTGAATGGGAGAAAGGTTCATAATATGAAAGGGTTGTCAAATTCCGATGATGTATCACATGACGTGTTCGGTAAAAATTTGAAAATCCCGTAAAGGAGGGAAGTCACCGAAATGAATGTGATGTAAATCCCAGCTTAGAAAAACAGTAATGGAGCCCTTTCTTATGAGTTAGAAGTTCTTTGGGTATTTATTTAGCTTTCACAGTCAGATTGACACTTGGTGCGTTTTTGGTTTAAGTCATAGTTTCTCAAAGAAGGATACAGATTAGGAGGCGTGTGATTTTGTTACATATACTTAAGTTGAAAAGGGTTTAATTCAGTTTGTGTGGGTCATTTTTCAATTTTTACGTTCATCTATATCTTTACAAGAAGGAAGTATTGGATTCATGATAAATTGGTCAGTTTTTAGAAAATATCTGTCTTTTATGTGACAAAAATTATTGCGGTAATTGATATAATTGATAACGCTCTATCTCAAGAAGTAATACGCAAAATTTAATAATACTTCATATTCAGTTAGACCTAGATGTAAAATGGTGTTGATTTGTTTGTTGTGCAAATAGCCCAACAGGTAACTCTGCTATATTTCAAAAACTAATGCACGGAATTTAATCAAACTTCATTAGCTATTGCTAGAGATTGGAACCAATTCCTTGTTAGACAGGTTCACTCTTAGCAAATATATTTGTCTGGTTCCCTTTCCGATAAAGCTCTTTTGTTTTCGATCAACTTTGAAATTCTACAGCATTAGACATTTAGGGTAACTTTGATCTGTGTTAAATCGTTTGCCTTTACCGAAAAAAGGAAAATGCTGTTCGATTCTAATGAGTTCGTGAATGTCTCACAAAGATACTACTTTGGATTTAGGTACAGATGGGCAACAGTCATGTTAGGGGACCATTTAGAACGTGGAAATCAATTCTGTTTTAGACAGATTCCGTCTTAGCTGGTTTGTCTAGTTATCCTCCCATTTTTTGATAAAGCTCTTTTTCTTTTGACCAACCAGAAAATTCCACAGAATTAGACACGCATTCAACATTTAGGAACTTTTCCTCAATCAAACCTTTTACTTTTATCGAAAATGTGAAAATGCAAATCGATTGTAGCTAATGCACCTAAGAATAAAAATGAGTTAGAAAGGCGCTACTTTAGATTTGGGTACAGACAACGAAGAGTTATGTTTCAATCGCTAGGGACCAAAGACCAATTCCGTTTTAGACAGTTTCCCTCTTAGCTGGTATCTTTATGCGGTTATCCTTCCATTTTTGGATACAATGCACCTGAGAATAAAATTGAGTTTTTAAATGAATCAAAAAGTAACTACTTTGGATTTAAGTACAAGTACAAACAGAAAAAAATATTTTGGAATCATTAGGGAATGGAAACCGGTTTCCGTCTTAGGTAGGTTCCCACTTAGCTGGTATATGAGCCCGGTTATCCTTCTGTTTTTCGGTAAAGTTCTTTTGTTTTCGATTAATGGTGAAATTCCCCAATATTAGGCTCGCATTTACGAAAATTTGAAACATTTGCCTTTAGCGAAAAAGGAAAAAATTCGATCCTAGCTAATACGCTTGAGAATAAAAATAAGTTCGTTAATGTGTCAGAAAGTAACTATTTTTAATTGGAATGCAAATTTAAAGAATCATTTTGGCATCGATAGGGAGTGGTAAGCAGTTTCGGGTTTACACAGGTTCCCTTTTTAGCAAGTATATTTGTCTGGTTTTTCTTCCCCTTTTTCGATAAAGCTCTTTTTTTTTCGATCAACGGGAAATCTTACAGCATTAGATATTTAGGGGAACTTTAACTTGTATCAAATTTTTGCCTTTATCGAAAATGTGAAAAAGCTATTCAATTCTATCGAATGCGCCATAATTACGCGATTTAGACATCGCACTTTCATTAAAAATAAAAGGGAACTTATAACAAAACAAAATTAGCAAAAAGATATTACAATCCTTGAATAATTTAAATAATATTTTTAAAAGTAGGTAAATGAACTGAAAGTATTTTCTTAAGTTATTTAGCGTTCCAAAATAGCGTTGTTCTTACCATTAAAACTTTGAACATATTTCTTGATAACATATTGATCTTATATTTGAAAAACTTGTTTGAAAAGAGAGTTTTGAAAAATTCTGAGGGGTTGGGATTAACGTGTTCAACTCATTTTGCTGGCATTTGGTTCATCTGTAGTACTCTCAATTTACTAGACTTGCATACATAATACACATTGCCATACATAAAATAAAATTTGATATGAAAATCCATGATACTTATTATTAATATGCTCAAACATTACAAACTTAAAATATTTTACTGTGTTTTATCGAAACATTAGTATGTACACTTTATTAAAGAAATTTATACGGAACATATCTTAAAGATATTAATCATTTAGAGTTTATTGGCCTGTATTAAAATATATAATGGCCCATAATATTCGAAAGATAAATACTATAGCGGAGATGTTGTAACATTAAAGTTAATTTCTTAAACACATTTCTAACAATTTGTTAATTGTCATAAACCATTAGTACAGAAAAAGGGGTAGGTTTAGGGATTAACATTTCTTTCAGAAGGCTTAAAAACTGATAAGATGTATTACATAACAAGTTGTATTAAGATTATTAACAAATGTTAGAATACAGCTTTCTAAAGGCTTCATATCAGGTGCCCCTCCATCAATTGAAGTTGAATGAAAGAGTTAATGAAAACGATAGCAGCAAACTACATTACTGCTTCTGTTTTTTCACAACCTTTCATTTAGCTTCAAAGGAAGATCTTTTTTCAGAGCATCTCAGTGTTAAATTTACATCGATTTCTTGGTATGTTGTTTTATTCCATCTATCTTTAGTTGCCACGTATTTACTAAAAACTTAAAGATTACTCTATAAGCCTGTAAAATAATAATCAGTAATCGATTGTAAAAACATCTCGATTGTCTCGATTGTAGATTCCGGGAAGTAATCGATGACTGTATCGATTGTATTTTTTTACGATGACGATTTTTCTTGATTGGTAAAATCTCGAGAATCGCCCATCACTACAATAGAAACATGTTGTATATAGTGCATGTCCTTTTTCATTTCAAATGATTGAAGTATCATAACATTAGTAAAATGCATTGTAAGCGATTTTTTTTTTTTTTTTTTTTTTTTATTTCTTCCATAGATCATAATGTTATGGAATTTGGAAAGAGTTCTGTATCCTATGCCAATTGGCGGTATTGGCAAAAAAATCCAAAATGATGCCAAAAGGCCATTACAGATTTAGCATCATATACAAGTTTTTAAGATGGCAGAAAAACTTTGTTTTTAAATACCTGTAAACATACTTTTAATAAATCATGTTTTTGCACCCTCTTCAAAAAATAAGTTGCAAAAGCAACATTTTACCTCCATTTTCGATATTTTAACAAGTAATGAAAATATATAAACACAGGGGTGATTGTGTTCAGGTAATATACCTGAATTCAGGTATTTATTTTATTTTCAATACTGGAATTCCAGTTTTTCTGCTAGTTAAATTCATAAAATAACACTAAAATATCAATTTCATATGATTTTTAAACATAATTAAAAGTAATATATTTCATAATGAGAGAAATGGACATCCCTGCAATAAATTATATGTTATCTCTCCATACCGAAACTACTTCTTGCTAAAATTTCAGGTAATTTTTTATGAATTCACAATCACCCCTGTAAACATATTTAACAAACCTAAGAAATTTTTTTGTGATGACAAATTATAAACATTTAAAAAATGAACAAAAAAACTTCTAAACTGTGAAATCACAAGAAAGGTACAGGTACATTTCATATAAACAGGAATGCTGAAGAGATCCATCAAAATGTCAAATAATATATGCTTTTTATATAAATCTTTTTGTTTTTTAATGTTTTTGAAACCACATATAAAAAGGTAAAAACCTTGTTTGTGTTCACTGTTCCATAGGTAAAAGCGTTTTGCGATTCCAAGATCATGGATTCAAAAATGCATAAAATGACTTCTCCGTATAATGCGACATCTTGTTTTAAAGACAACTTTATATAACATTACATCTACACAAAATACCATAAAAAAAAAGGTAAATTATAAATTTTTTCGAAAAAAATTTGCAAAATTATTATTTACCCACCAGTAGACTGGACGTTATGCACACGATCTGAAGTCGAGACTAATGCACTATGGAATATGCATTATTAATGTTTTTTTGTTATACAGTGAACAAATTCAATTTTGTTGCAGTAAATACGTAATACCATGTAATATATATTTAAAATGTTGTTCTGTATCAGAGAACATTCGCTAAATTTGCAAAATTTCAGTAAAACTTTATACACGTAACTAGGTTTGGGGTAAAGCTTGTCTGCTGGTGGTACGGTAGATAGAATAACAGATAAGCACTATGATGTGTTATCACAAGGATAAAGCCCATTTTAATAGTAAAAAAGCAATCCTAAAAGCTGAAAATGGCAACAACGATATCTAAACATCTATTGCCAAAAAAATCGGCACAAGATACAGAACTCTTCCTTGAAATTCTTTTGTGCCTTCCTGTAAATGAACTATAAATGCTACTTATTCTATACTCCTGAGAAAACATATTGTAGTCCACCTCAGTGATGCATATCAGTTTCATTATGTTTGAAGTATTATAACATCATTAAGTTGTATCAATAAATATTTTTGCCTATAGACCATATTGTAACAGAAAACTTTGTGTTTTTATACTTCCTACTTTTCATCATAATTGAAATATTGTCAAAGAAATTTAGTTTTGATTCTATTGTCACATCCAGCATTTTTTTAGGATTAAAATACTTATTTAAAATAACAGAAAGATGAATTTTTAATATTCTGTTAGAAATCTTTTGTGTTACACCATCTTTTAATATGTAAAATGTGATTGTTCATGAAAAATAGAATAGTGTCAATTAAATCTGTATGTACAATTTTTAATTTCTCTGGGTTATTATTAGTATTTTCTGAATGATTTCATCTATGAATTATTTTTCAGAATGCAGAGTATTATATGTTGTGAAAGTCATTTCATAAAATGGTTCATAATTATTATTGAAGCAAAAGTTTTTTAACGGCATTAGTTCAAAATATCATGTATTATATGATATAAATTCATATTAAACAATTGTTTTTTAGATACTTTGGGCAACTGTAAAACTGTAATAATTTGTGGCACATGTTTACCTTGTTTTGGAATTTTATTTCTTGTGTGAAATATATTATAACATTTGTGTTATTCATTACTAATATTTCAATGTTATAACAGTTTATGATGATTTCTTCTAGAATGATATTTACTGGTGATGTTTCTCCATCCTTTATTGATATGTACTGCAAAAGTATTTCTACACTGATGGAATTATATACTACAGAATATGCTGATAATGCTGCTCTCTTTGTTAACACAATGGGATGGGTAGAAGGTAAATTTCAACTGCAAACAGTATCTATTAAGTTCATAATATAAATCATTGCATTAGTGTGAAAAGTAAAATGTACATATTTGATTTTTTCTTATTTAATCATTCTTTGATCTGTTTACAATAGCATTTAAAAAAGTGAACCCTCTTTTGTTGCTTCATTAACCCTTAACCAGAAACGTGAAAATCCCATGCACAATCAGAACACTTAATAATTTACCAAATAGTTAACTTAAACATTTAATCTTTAATAGTAATGCATTAACAGGACCAATTTTTTTATATAACAGCATAAAAATAAGTTTGGAATGTCGGAGAGAAAAAATATTAAGGGCAGATATGTAGATGCAAACATCTCACAGATGTACGTTTCCGGTTAAGGGTTAAGAGAAATAATACTGGGTCATTCAAAATAGCTGATTTTATTACAAATAACAATAACTTCTGACAATGGAAGGTTCTGAGGTCAGGGACACAGAATGTGGTGAACGTTTGTGTATTGATACAGTATAGTTAGTATATAAATACAGTAAATTCTGTCTAAGGCAGAATTGATCGGGACCAAGAACGTTTTCTGTGGTAGACAATAAATATTCTGCCTTATGAAACAAAGTCCTTCCCACACCCATCACAGAAAAAAAAAGAAATTTTATATATTTTTTACATTTGTAACCTTTAGTAACATTCTTTAAAATGAAATTTTTATTGAAAATAGATTTGTTATTAAATTTTTTGTTTTTAATAATCTTGAAAAACATTATTTGAACAAAAAATAAATATTACCAATACGAAATTGCTTCAATTCTGAAATTTAATGAAAATAATTTACTTTAACAATAGGGTGTCAATGATTTTAATCAATTGATTTAAATCGACGATTAAATCGTGATTTTAATCAACCGATTTTTTAAAAAAAATTATTAAAATCTAAGATGAGCATAATTGGAAAGTTTCTATGATATTTTGACTTATGAATAAGCAAAAAAAGAGCTATAAATAATAGTTTCCAAGCCTAATTCCTGAGTATTGTAAAAAATTAAAAACAGTTTAGTTTGTGAAAAGCATTGTTTTTATCCAACATAAAGCAGTTTAATTTAAAAATGATATTTAAACCTAATATAATTTGCAACATCATAATTTCCTTTAGGAAATCAATTTGTGCATTATTTTATATAAAATAAACACAGCAAGTGTAATAAATTTCTGAAAGTAAAAGAATAAATAGTCAGTGTCTTAGTTTCTTGTTCTACATTTCTAATAATAAATTAATTGCAATATCGAGTTAAAGAGTGACAGTAGGAGTCAGTAGGAAAAATGGACGACTCTGACTCTGGGAATTTTAACAGATCCGACTTCGACTCTTGACTCTTTCGCTCAAAAATGGGCCTGACTCTGACAACACAGACCTGATTCTAAAATGTCCAACTCTGAAAAATTTTAACAGCTCCAACTCCGGCTCTTTCGCTCAAAAAGGGGCCCGACTCAGACGCCCTGATTTTGACAAAGCAGTATAATTGGCGTATGTCAACACGCTAGACCTAATGGCCGAGTGGCGACCTCGTGGTGCATGTTTCTGTTTCCTTCCGTTGTGTAAGCGAATTCAACCCTGCTGTTGAATCATGGAGTGAATATGCAGAAAGATTGGAACAGTTTTTCATCGCAAACGCGATTGAAGATGAAAATAGAAAACATGCTGTTTTCTTAACAGTGGTTGGTCCTACGACTTATAGGCTGCTCAAGAACTTACTTTCGCTGGCTGCACCAGCATCTAAGACACTCGTGGAATTGTTAGCCTGAATGGACATTATGACCCAGTGCCCTCGGCGATCGTGGAGCGATTCAAGTTTAACAGTCACATACGGTGCAAGGATGAATCGGTCGCCGATTACATCACGGATCTCCGAAAATTAGCGAAATACTGCAACTAGGGAGATTCCCTTGACAGGATTCTGCGTGATAGAATAGTGTGTGGCATACAAGACGAGGGGATACAGAGAAAACTGTTGTCCGAAACGAAGTTAACCCTTTTACGGGCATCGGAAATCGCCGTTTCCATGGAAGCAGCAGCAAGGGATGCTGTTAATTTGCAGATAGCTGCAGTTTCAGAAGTAGAGAAACTACAAATTACGGCACAACGGCCGTGAAAAAATGAGATTGCTAAATCGGCGTCCAATTCAAATAATGCACGTACAGGGAAACCTTGTTTTCATTGTGGTGATCCCAAACATCAGTCTTCAGAGTGTAAACATAAAAATATAACCTGTCATAGTTGTAAAAAACTGGGGCATCTCTCAAAGGTATATTTATCTAAAAATAAAGGCTGTTACAGACCTAAAGTCAATTTAGTAACAGAATCTGTGGAAGATCCAGAATGTAAACAATACACTATGTTTCATTTAAGTTATGGTAAAGGAGATTACCTTCCACTTAAAATTACATGTAAGGTCCAGGAGCAGCCTGTTATTTTTGAAATTGATTCTGGAGCTTCATTTTCGATAATGCCTGTAAAACTGTTTGAAAAAATTGGAAGATTTTGCCCACCTTTGGAGAAGCAGAAATCAAACTCCAGTCATGCACTAAACATGCTATTAGTATTTTGGGAGTTACAAATGTGGATGTCGTGTTCCAGTCTAGAACAGAGCATTTATCTTTATTGGTGGTTTCTCAGAGAAACACAAACTTGGCTGGTCAAAACTGGATTGTACCGTTAAGCCTGATGAATGCTTTTGATTCAAACATGGACTACACCTTACAGAATGTACCACTGCTCAGCTCACATTAGATGGACTTTTAGAAATGTTCAAGGAAGTTTTCTCGCCTGAATTGGGATTAGTAAAAGATGTGAAAGTTCATCTTACCTGTAAGAAGGGCGAAGTTCCAAAGTTTTTCAAGGCCCGTCTTGTACCATATGCCTACAAAGAAAAAATTGACAAGGAAATAAACCGCCTCATTGCAGATGGTATTTTAGAGCTAGTGAAAACCTCTGATTGGGCAGCTCCTATTCTTCCTGTGCTAAAGCAAGATGGAAGAATCAGAGTATGTGGCAATTTTAAATTAAGTCAACAAGGCTACAGAACTAGAAAAGTACCCTCTCCCAAACATTGAAGATTTATTTGCTGAAATGTTTGGTGGTATGGCATTCACCAAGTTAGATCTGCGGGATGCATATTGCAGACCTGCCAACCTTTGAAAATGAGAAATCGTCGCACACAAAATTCAAATTAATCTATAGATTGGTTGGTTGGTTTTCGTGTTTCACAGCCATTTTTTTTTTTTACATTCGTAAAAGGAATACGGTTTCAGTCTTTCAACTCAATATAGTAATTTTTTTCTTCTGAAAATTTTTATGCGATCTTTAAAGTTTCTTCTCGTTTCGCAGCGTTTTTTTACACTTGTAAAAGGAACCCGGTTAGAATTTTTCAACCCAGCACAGTAAATTTTGACGAAATTCGCGATTTTTGTTCCGCTATCATTTAACGATATTCACAATTTTTTTTCCCACAATCATAATTCACGTTTTTCTATCACAATTCTTTGTTGAAATCCGCACTTTGTACTGCAAACTTTTGACGAAATTCGAATTTTTACCGCAATCATTTGACGAATTTTACTTTTTTTTACTACGATATTTTGACAAAATTCGTGTTTTCTTTTCGCGATCTTTCAATTAAAATTTGTGTTTTCTTACTGATGATCTTTCGGGGAAATTTGCGTTTTCTTTCTGCGATATTTTGAAGAAATTCGCGTTTTCTTTCTGCGATATTTTGACATAAATCACGTTTTCTTACAGCGATATTTTGACGAAATGTGCGTTTTCTTACAGCGATATTTTGACGAAATGTGCGTTTTTACCGCGATACTTTGACGAAATTTATTTTCTTCTGCACCCAATTGATGAAATCGATTTTTTTTTACGTGCTCATTTGTCAAAATTCACTATCATTTATCGTGACCGATCGGCAAAATTCGCAATATCCTTTCATGACCAATTAACAAAATTCACTACTAGTATCCGCGACTTTTTGATGAAATTTCCAATTTTTTTCCCCTCAGTAGTTTATCGAAATTCGTGATTCTTTTGCACAAGCATTTCACAAAATTTACAATTTTTTCTGAACTCTTTAACGAAATTAGCGATTTTATTCAGCGACCAATTGAAGATAATCATTATTTGTTTCTGATATCTTTGACAGAATACTCGATATTTTTCATCGATCGTTTGAAGAAATTTCTCAATTTTTTCGGTGACCCAATCACGAATTAATTTATGGAAATTCCATAAAAGAAAAAAATTTGTGGGCTTCCAAGATTTTTTAAAATATACTCGCAGAAGAATAATAGATCTGTGGAAGAATTTTCAGGGGGAAATACTGCACAGAATTTTATTATGCAAGACTTTCCTTTTTAGTGTGCAAATCGAATGATTCCGCATCACTATTTCAAACCCTGCCCCTCAAAGAACCCCCTCACCCTCCTCAAGAAACTCTTTAAATGGCTCCCCTGTTTGTAAGGAAAGGAATTCCTGTTATATATTTACAGAAATATGATTCACTCGTGGTTAATATCCATTAAGAGGGTTTCATCTTAAGAAGTTTGTTTTGAAGCCCAGATTTTTTTTCCCTTGAGCATTTTTTAATGTACGAATTGTCAGACTAATAACCAATTTTTTAAAACTGTCGAAACCGAATACTTTAAAATTTCAGAACAAAACCATCCTCTCCTGAAAAAAAAAGCTGTGCGAACTAAAAATCACAACTGGAAAAAAAAATGTGTTTGTGTTTTTTGCAAAAAATTGTAGTTTAAGACCGATTTTCGTAGCATCGTAGTTTATAGGTCAAAATCGTAGCAACTACGATTTTTTCATAGCAGTTGGCAGGTCTGATATTGTCAACTGGAACTAGATGAAGAGTTGAGACACCAGGTAGTTAAATACACACAGAGGCCTTTTTTTGTTATACTTGACTTGCTTTTTAAATCGCCTCCGCCCCTGCTATTTTCCCAAGGGAAATAGACAAGATCTTGCAAGGAGTAAAAGGAGCCTCTAAATACTTAGATGACTTACTAGTGACCGGTACAAATGAAGAGGAACATTTATAAAATTTGCAAGAAGTTCTTAGCCGTCTACAATCGCGGGTGTGAAATTACATTCAGAAAAATGTGAATTCCTCGGACCATCTGTAGGCGAACCTTTTTGAGTATACGTGCCAAAAATTTAAAAATTATTATGTACCAACATTCTAACGTGCCAGAAACATTTTAACCAATAATATAGCCATGTCGCATCGAATTCCACATTAATAATCTATAAATGAGTTTTTCTTTTATTGTATACTTCCTAATCGGATCATTTTTAGTTCTGCAGGTAGAAGCAGGTTCAATAGATATGTAATTATGTACAATAACAGTTAAAAATCAATTTTCAAAATTAAACCTAAATATATTAAAACCTAAAGTAACTTAACACCCTAAACCTAAGTAAAATCAAACCTATTCTGAAGTAGAAGCGCGTCAGTTAGGTATATTACTATGCAAACTATGTCTTAAAATTCAGTTTTCAAGTAAAAACCTTTGAAATTTGACAGAGGATTTAGAAAACACTATATGTTGAATGATTTAGCGAGAAAATGACGCTACAAGGCGCTTTCATTGAAATTTACAATACCTTAATTCATTCAAAAGTAACGGATTATTTTAAAGTAAATTATATAACTGTTACACAAAACTATATTATTTGTAAAAAAAAAAAAAAAAAAAAAAAAAAAAAAAAAAAAAAAAAAAAAGAACTGAAAATGATCTATAAATTTTTTCACGTGCCAGAGAAGTTTTCTTACGTGCCAAGTTCGGCACGCATGCCATAGGTTTGCCATCCCTGATCTAGGTCATCGTTTGGACTAAGATGGACTGCATCCAGTTGAATCAAAGGTCAAGGCGATTACAGATGCACCTGAACCAGCAAATATAGATGAGCTACGCTCATTTATTGGCTTAATAACATATTATGCCAAGTTTTTACCAAATGTGTCTACCTTGCTATCGCCATTGTACAAGTTTTTGTTAGAAAGCAAGCAGCTGTGGAAATGGGGATCACCACAAAAAGAAGCTTTTCAAAAAGATAAAGATGTTCTGCAAACCTCTTCCTTACTGGTACATTTTGACAAAAACAAAGAAGTAATGCTTGTGATGCAAGCTCTTATGGTCTTGGTGCTGTGCTGTCACATAAAACGTCAGATGGTGATAGAATGGTTGGCAAAGTGGACCCAGCCCACAAAAACCCACTCGGGTTTTTCTGGGTGTGTCCACCAACAAAAACCTGCCTGGGTTTTTGTTAAAAGCGGGTTTTTACTAAAAATCATTTCTGAGTCTGCAAATCCCTCCTATAGTATTTAGAAATACAAAATACAAGTTTACCTTTTAAGCCCAAAACCTAAGTGGTTTCTTTTATTAAAGTTACATAAGAATAAATAAATAAAAATCAGTCGTGTTTGTAGTAATAAGGTGGTAGTTTATTTCAGAATATTTATTTTTAAAATATATATTTCAAATAATTTACGCAATGTAATATATTTAAAATAATTATAATTGATCTTTTTTTATAGTTTACCTATCAAAATCACATTCAATTTGATTTTTATGATTTTTATTATAAATCTTTACTAGTTTTTCACACTGCCCTGAGCCTAGTCTGTTCTGCACTTTTAGACCATATGAATCAAATGTAGATAAAATCCTCTCGATGGAAGCAGAGCTAGATGGAACAGAATGCCGAGATTGGAAAAAACTACAAAATTCACAATCTAACTTGTTGTTTTTCTTTTTCTATACCTTTTCTTTCAGAATTTCCCACCATTTTGAAGCTGAAAATTTTTGACAGAATATTTTCTGAGAAAAGTGATTTAGGAAAATAGTCTATGTCTTTAATTTTAATTGCCAATATTGCAGGTAACTACTCTGAATGATACTGCATTACCATGTTTCAGCTTCTTCCTCTTCCGTTGAATTAAGCCTTTCCCCTCTAAACTTTGCATCCATTATATTAGCTAAAAAATGCTCTGGCCCGATAACCTGTTTGTAGCATTTCAGTATAACTGCCTTGTGTCCCTGCTATACAGTGCTGTAGGCAGCGGGGACCCGGTTCGAGGTTTGTTCGCTTTGAGATTTCATATTATTAGAGGCCCCGATAAAAGGAGGGGCATGCTAGCTGGCGAAACCAGCTAGTTTAATTATTATAGTTACTAATTATTATAGCAACTTTAATTATTATAGTTACTACAAAAATAAAAATTAATTATTCATTATGACAACTAAAATGTATTTAAAAGTGATAAGATAAGAACTCACTTTTATCACTTAATAGTACCGTGTAATAGTCACAGTTTTTGCCAATTTTTCATTGTGAAAGTCTAGGTGTGACTATTATGCGGGGAAATCTACTACACAATATTGTACACACACCCTAATGCTAAAACATCACTGGTATAAAAAAACACATTATAATAAAATTAGTAATTTACCAAATGTTTTCAGATTATGTGCTGTTTATTAAATATAATTTTTCTTTTTATGGTAATATTTTTATAGACGTAAAATTTACAAATAACCTTTGTGAAAATTTTGACAAAAAATTGTCATAATAAATTACTTTCACTGAATGTATCAGTATCACTATTGTAATGTGAATCGGTGGCTGAAAAATCTCCGTCATTCCATAAAATGTCATAATCGCTTCTGTCCAAAGTGTCAGAGATAACCGATGGACACCTTACTTTTCCACTGGGAGTTTTTCTTTGTTCCCACTGACCATCCAATCCCCATATACTCGTCTTATACTATCTTTAAACGGTTTATTAACCGATACGACCAACGGTTGCAGAATCGATGTGAGTCCTTCAGAAATTATCAGAAGATCTGTTTTGCCTTCTGAAAGTTCCTTCTTTACATCATCAAAAAGCTGTCCTCGGAAGCTATCGAGTACCAGCATGGCTGGTTTTTGAACAATGATCCACACTTTTTCTTCCAAACATTACGAACTTCATCTTTCATCATTTTTTCATCCATCCAATTTATGCGAAGAAAATATTTTGACTATTTTTTCTGCTTCAAATCGGGGGTGCGACTATTACGCGAGTAAACATGGTATTCAGTTAATTATAATAGTAATATTATTATTAATAATAATATTAATAATAAATAATAATAGTATTAATAATAATTAATATTAATGGTATTAATATTATTTTATAATATCAGTTAATAAATTTATTCTAAATAAATTAATATTAGAATAGAATAACTTTATTAACTGATATTATAAATAATATTAATTAGTAATAAATAGATCAAATGTAATTTTAAAAATGCAACTTAATAAATATATTTTTTAATGAGTACACACATATATTATATAAATATACAGAAAAATAACAAAAAGCCCAGAAAAACCCGGGTTTTTGCCAACTCTGTGATAGACCAATTGCATTTGCTTCTCATGCCCTTACAAAGACGGAGAAGAACTACAGCCACATTGAGAAGGAGATTTTGGCCTTAGTTTTTGGAGTGACTCGTTTCAGAAACTATCTCTTAGGACACCACGCAAATTTACATCGGTTACAGACCACCGCCCATTAGTAAATTTATTATCGAAAGACAAACCTGTACCATCGGTTGCTGCAGCTCACATTCAGAGACAGGCATTGACTTTATCAGCCTATGTGTACAACATTGAGTATCAGAAAGGGAAGTTGCACGGAAATGCTGACGCCTGCAGTAGACTCCCACTTAAATCTGAAATGAAAGATCCTCCAGCACCTGTCGAGTCTGTTTTGGTTATCTGGCAGTTAAATGATAGCCCATTGACAGCACATCTGATCCAAAGGGAGATAAACAAGTGTCCTGCATTGAGTCGTCTGAGATCCCATATTCAAAATGGTTGGCCAAGAAAGGTAGCAAAGAATTTGCAAGACTTTTGACATATCCGGAATGAACTGTCAGTCGAAGAAAGTATCATTCTCAGAGGTTCACGTGTTTTTGTCCCAGGAAAGTTTCGTGAATTTGTTTTGGATGTATTGCACAGTGCTCATCAAGGTATTTCTGCAATCAAGTTCTCTGACTCGTTCCCATGTGTGGTGGCCTGGTATTGATCGAGACTTGGAAACCAAAGTACGAAACTGCCTGAACTGCCAAGAAAATGCTGCAGCTCCTCCTTTGACACAAATCCCTTGGCTCATACCTGAAAAACCTTGGGAAAGAATACATATCGACCATGCAGGTCCCATAGAAGGACACTGGCTATTGATTGTAGTTGATGCTAAGAGAAAGTGGCTTGAAGTGATCCCGGTGCCCAAAACAACAGCAACTGAACAGATAATTAAAACTGCCTAACACTATCTTAAACTAGCAGAGTCTGAAAGATAAAATTTACACCATACACAGTGAAAGCTGGCTGAAATAAAACTTGCAACTCGGAGTACGAGAGAGAATAACTTGATAAAATGGATGAGCAATATGAGAGTAAAAATATGTTAAAATTAAGACAGACATATGTTTCGATCAACTTGAGCAATACACTTACAAAGTTTCATGCATAATTAGAAAGGCAATCTTCTTAAAATATGATGGTTAAAATAGTTAAAAATAACATGGCGGAATAAATAACTAGATTAAGTATTTACCAAGAAAACTTGTGAAAAGCTGTTTGCGGTAATATAAAGAATCATCATTGCAATACCGACAAAAACCAAAACTTCATAATATGGAAAGAAAAATAAACTTATCCAAAAATGTAAACATTATCCCCGGTTATACAAGAATGATTACCGCATCTTGAATCATTAGATAACAAGCTTAATCAGACATGCACTGCTGAAATGAAATCTGACCATGGTATAAATACCCTACGATCAACAACACTTGCCGGGGAAATGCCTATTCGCTAGAATGTTCCCGGAAGTAATGTGAACACAAAACTTATGAATAATTAACATCTGTCAGCGAATCAGATTAGTGATATGTCGCCATCTGGTGCCGATACAGCAAAGCGAATAATTTGATTACGACATAATCGATATGTATCCAATTGTTACGTCTGCGAACTTTAAGAATTGAAACGTAAATAAACTTTTAAATACAATTTAATACTTTAAAGAAACCTATTGTAAAGTAAAACTTGGATAATAGGAATAAAGAAACATTTAAAGGGAAATTAACTATTGTATTTAATAAAGAAAAGCTTTTAATAAAAGTTACATTTACATTTACTATTGTATGTAATGTAAATAAAGCAAAACAATCTTTTAACTAAAGATATGATAAAAACGTAATTATGGAAATGAATGAGCATGAATAAAAAGTGAGTGTATTAGTTAGGTTTTTGAGCAATGAGACTTAATAAATGTGGTAACATGGTGCTGATTTCTATCAGCAACTACAACCATAACAACTCTGCGCAACCTTTTCGCATGCTTCGCATTACCAGAAAGTTTAGTGAGTGATAACGGACCAGGGTTCAATAGTGATGAATTCACGATGTATTTCTAAGGGAAAATGGCATTACAACCATAAAAACTGCGCCGTACCATCTGAATTCAAACGGTTTAGCAGAAAGAGCAGTACGTACAGTGAAAGCTGCATTGAAGAAAGTTAAAGAAGGAATTTTCATGTAGAGACTGGCTAGATTTCTTCTAAATTTCCGTAACACCCCATCAAGGACAACGGGTATATCTCCAGCTGTTGCAATGTTTGGATGCCCTCTTCGCATGCATTTGGATCTCATCTGCAGTGCTAAAATTCAAACATCTGAGAAGGAGTAAACCCATACAAACAAATTATCAGAAGGCACTCCAGTTTGGGTGCGCTTCTTTAGCTGGGGCTCATCTTGGGCTCCTGGAAGTGTCATATGTCCAATGGGAAATACCATGTGCAATGTCAAGACGACTTGGGGTATTTGGACACAGCACATCGACCAAGTACGCTACAGACAGGAAGACAGTGTTCTTGAAATCCCTCCAACTCCAGATGCATCAGCCCCTGCTCCTCCAGATCCAGTTGTGTCAGCGCCTACTCCAGAGCAACCTAATTGTGCAGTGGATTTACCGACTGTTCAGGTGACAAACACCTATCTACCTCCTCTACTGTCTCCACAGGTAAGTGTCCTAGACATAGACGACAGTTCTCAGGCAAACTCTTTGGCACTCTTGCCTCAAGTAGTGTTGCAGAATTCGGGAACTCAACTTCCTAGACATTCTAATCGTCCAAAGGCAAAACCAGAACGTCTGCAATAGTAGACATTAGAACTGTTGCAATATTAGACATTAGAACTGTTAAAATTTTTAACTATATCAAGGACTGTAATTTTTTCTGGCCGCAGATCAGCAGTCCATAGCTAGCTTCGATGTATGGATGATGGTTGGATCTTGGATATAGGAATAAATGTTTATATCCAAATGCATCCTGCATAGTTTATCAATTAAAGTTAATCTATATAGCTAGGTTTACTTCAGCTAGAAAAATGTTAAACGATCTTTGCATAAGTATTACATTAAATCTTCAAATTATTGATTTATATAGATTTATGTAGAAGAAAGTTTTGTGATGGCCACAACATACTGGTTCCATATTTTCTTGTTAGAAGGCTAGATATACAAGCTTCTCTGAAATAGTTATTCCAATCAATAACTGTATAATGACTTAAATTCAGTTTCTTTTTTTCCCATTTTATTGATGTTAATTCATCAGACCACCTATAAATGAACCTTAATGCAGTTACAAATGCTAATTTGCAGCCATCCAACCAGCTTCCTTTTCTAATGGATATTCTTTTATTACAGTTTTTCACATTACACCACCACTGTTTATCAGATTTGTAGATAGTCTCATATCATGCCCATTAATAATACTTTTTTTTTCACAGATCTGTATAATTTTTTCTCAAAATGCGAGAGAAAGCATAGAAATAGAAATTATGTAATATCGTTCATTAGAAACACTAAACTGACGTATCCACAAAATAAACAAAAATGGAAAATGTACATCCACGTGCTAGTGTTGCATTTAAAATTAAACATTATTTTACACTTTTATTATTTTGGAATTAAATCTGACAGTTTGTAATTAATTTTTCTTAATTATCGTTTTGGCTTGTGGATAAATGTGGATAGATTCTATGCATCACAATATTTTTTCAGTATTTTTCTGTTTTATTATCATGAATGTTCTGTATTATTATCATTGCTTAATCACATAATTGTTATTTTAATTAACAAAAGAACTAAAAAATTAGTAAAACATCATTAAAAGTACAGAGAAAACATCAAATTAAAGATCTCTTCATGACATAACAAAGACGTGTAACATCAATTGAAGGTAACCCCACGATCATCTGTTTTTAGTGTAAGTCCTATAGTTTGGTGATCATCTTTTTTTTTTATCTTTTCTTTTATGGAAAGTGGTCGACGGAATAATATACAAGTATCAATTATCCTTATTTATTGTTTGCCCCTATTGCCATTACCATGATGCACAGTAATTTTTCATTCAGCTCCTCACTAGTTGTCGTTTTGATACAATAACATTCTTAAATTGTACAGTACCACAAGTTCTAACAAGCAATGATGTCTGTTTTAGATCAACTATGCAAGAACTTGTAGCGTGATATATATATATATATGTAAACTTTTACTAAGTAATGACTGTATGTATAAGAGTAATGTTATAAAAGAAGTTACCTACGAAAATTGCATTACTTTAACGCTAACCTGGAAATTTGGAGGCTAACTTGGAAATAACAGGGAATTTTAAGATAAAATATTTGTGACCAACCTGTTAATCCAATCTCTGTCTCCCCAGTTTTCATAAAAATACAAAAACAATTAAGGAAAGTTGATTCAAAATTATAGGAGAGTTGCGATAAGACCATTGTTCATTACTTCTACTGTAGAGATGAGTTTAGGCTTCTTTTTCAGAACCTGATGATCTGAAAACTGAGCCAGATACCAAAAGTGTGCAGTAGAAAATTGTAAACATTTTAAAATTGTTTCAAAATTAATTTTATCATTTAAAATTTTCTCCTTACATAGAAGTAACTATTAATCCTAGATACTATCCCATGATGAAATTTCATGATTTTTGTGTTCCCAACAAGGAAAAAAAAAAATCAATTTAACCCTCCAGCCGCGGGCGACTCTTTCAGTGGGTTACTTTTAAAAAATTAAGATTGTTTGATTCCCACCACTTTTTTGAAGTAGAAATAATCACTTTATTTAATTACAGATTAAATAATGCAAGAATAAGCCGAATTAAACACTTTTAAAAAAGCGGTGGGAATCAAGCAATCTGAATTTTTAAAAAGTGGGTAAGTGTGATCTCAGAGCACACACAGCGCACAGGGGGTTTCGTTTAATATTCCTTTCAAAACACTTTCCAGTACATTTATCACCATGGAACACCTTCTAAATTATGATAAACTCTCCATAAACTATCTTAAAGTTTCAAACAGATTCGCCTCGTTATATTGCCCAATTTTGTTCGTGCCCTTCCACCCACCCCCCGAAATGTGACGCACCATTCTTTTTTATAATTTTTTATCATGTGTTGTAAACTATCTTAAAGTTTTAAAACAGATTGCCATATTAGATTTCCTAATTTAACAAAATCGCGTTCTGTTTTTTCGACATTTAACCACTAGGGAGTGCACTCTATTCTTAACAAAACTGTATCTGAACAAAACTCCGTTAAATAGCCTATCAGTAGATATATTACTTGAGGATGTGGCGGTTTCTGACGGAGCCCTCATTTGCCCCTCCCAACAAAAATTCAACTTACCTAAAATTTATAAAATTCTTATGTGTTATAAGTTATGTCAAAGTTTAAAAGTGATTAGTTCTTTAGTTTTCCTAATTTTAACAAATTCATGTCAATTGTCCGTGCAAAAAAGCATCTCTTTTATATAGAAATCGATTTATTCATAAATTGGAAAGTTGTGGTTCGATTTTTTTTAATTTTTTTAATTTAGATTTTATGAATCAGCGTACGAAATAACATCTGGATGCGAAAGAACCAAATTTGTAAAATCAATAGTCAAATTTTGTACTGCAATTATCACACTCTAGTATAAAAATTTATCTCTTCTTCTTTCTGTGTCATGTGGCCTGCTGTGCAAGAAATTCAATTCTGGAATTAAGTACCAAAAAATTAATTATCTTCGCTTCCGATTGTTGAAATTAAAAAATAGACATTTTCTGGAAGAGAATGAAAATTTATGTTGTATGACGTAAAAATCATAGCTCAAAAATCGATATTTAAAAAAATTTTGATCCTGTATAAAAATTCTAAGTCTGTTTTTGATGGCAAGACACACCTGTTTCGCTATCGCCAAAAATTCAATGTCATCAGACATCTGTCACCTTCTCAAATTAAGGAAAATAGATTTTTTTCTCGATTTTTAATGAATTTTCGAGTTTTTATGGTACGATTGAGATAATTTTTAGAATTTTTGAAAGCTGATTTTCCCCCCTGTCTTGTGGTACTTACTTTCGAATTTCTGGGATGCATAGAAAAAAAGTAATCGTGCCTTAAAGAAATCACCAGTCCTTATTTGCCGTTAAAATGACACCTGTTTTTAATCCATGGAAGAGATTGTTTTTGTAATTTGATAAAAAATCCATGCTTTTGTTGAATTATGAATGCCTTTCTGGTCTTGTAATTGGCGGTTTTTAATTAATTAAATTCCTTAACTACGACTTTTTCAAATTTTTATGACTTGTCATTTGATGTGAGGTATTCAGCTATAAGTATGCACGATTTCAAGTCTTTAACATATATAGTTTCTGAGAACAGGCTCTGTGACGGATGGGCAGACAGACAGAGGAGTGAGACAAATAGGGTTTCATCAGATGAACGAAACCCTAAAAAGTAGCCCACTGGAATGCGAAAATAGCATTTCCTGTGGCTGTAGAGTTAAAATATCAAAAATATCAAATTTATTATTTATAACCAACCACTGAAATTCTTTAAAAGTGACAATTTTTATCCTTTTAAAATATCATTGTACAACTATGTCAGGAAGACACGAGTTCTGTTTTCCACTAATTCTGAAAAAGGAAAAGAGAATACATGTGAGATATCCTATGTTTCTTTGCTATTAACCCTGACCATGCCAAGCCTTCCAAATCAGGTAGAACATTTCTCTTTATATAATCTCATCAATAACAATTAAATTCTCCCCCAAACTAAAATTTAGAGGGTTGGAAAACACTTTATGGAACTTAAACTGCATTATTGTTTCTCAAATAGCATTTGGAGAGGGTTGTTTTTTTCTTTTTTCAATTTGTGAATAAATAAAATTTTCACTTTGAGTCGGAGCCCATCTGAAGACACTTATAAAATTCGAACCTGCTGCATCTGTATTCCACAATCCCTTATGTGAATCTCAGTCACTAGTCAAAACTGCCTTTTTGTTCTTGACCTCTGTTGATGATATCATTTACAACTAACCTACACAGGGTGCCCATAAGTCTGTTCACATTAAAAAAACTTAAAAAACCCTAACAAATAGCCATATCAAAGTGTAGTTTGCACCATAAGACTTTTAGAATCAAACCAAAGCATATGATTTTTGGGGGCAGAAGATAAAAATAGTTCAAAGTTTCTTTCAGCTATTTATTTTTTTGTTAACTAGAAAAATTCCTGCTGTTTACCAGATCTTATTGTGCAGACCATACTCTGATATGGAAATTTGTTAATTTGCATGATTTTTTAAAATCTGAACTTATGAACTTATGAGTCTCTGAATTATTTTTTTCTATTGCCACAAAAAATCAGACTTTTTAACAGGTCTTATGATGCAAACTACACTCTAATCAACAATTTGTTATTTTTATTTATTTGTTTTTTTTTATTATAAATTTTGGAAATGTGAATAGACTTACTTATCTTGTATTTTTTTGTACATAGAAAAAATATTGTTAGTTCTTTGATATTCTTACTTTTTTTGCATATGGTTAGAACAAAAACGAATTCTAAATATATATATATATATATATATATATATATATATATATATATATACACACAAGGTTCTTCTACATAAGGTTGTTCCATTTGAAGGATAGCCAATCAGAGCAGAGCAGGACTGTTACGTCATGTGGCGGACAAGTTCGGAGATCGACCAGCCATGAGAAAGTAAATTGATGCGTAAAAGAACGGAATATGAATAAATAAATTTTTAAAAAGCAGAACTTCGAAAGTAAATTGAATGAAATTACTTTCTTTAAAATTATTTGTTCAAACACTGATTGGAGTTAATTAAATATAAAATACATACAGTAAACTCTGTCTAAGGCGGAATCGATTGGGACAAAGAAAATTTTCCGTAGTAGACAATATTCCGCCTTAGACAAATTGTACTCTATGTCTATGGATTCGCAGGGACTTGAAAATCTTTCCGAGTTAGACAGATTTCCGCCTTACACAGAGTCCGCCTTACGCAGAGTTTACTGTAATTGTTAAATAATATCACGATATGTTTGTTTACATTCAGATACTCGAGTAAATTCGCAAAAATAAATTAAATGTTTAATGCGTAAAAATACAAATGAAAACTTTTAAACTATTGCAAAATAAATTGAATTATATGAATATGATGACACAGCAGTAATATAATAAAATGACTAGAATTATCAAACAGAATAAATTAAACAAAAGTCACACATCAAGATTTTTAACAATAATGCATTGCCCGATTACTAGATATAAGTTAAAAAAAAAATTCTAATGTCACTATGCTTATTAAGGATCAAAATAATACAAAGATATTACTCTATAATTAAACTAATTCTATTATGAAAAAAATATGTACTATACATATTTTTTACATTATGATATACAAATAGCAATATCGTTATTTCATACATACAAACTTTCAGCAAAAACTGAAAAATTTAAAACAACTTCAGTTCTAAAATTTCCATGTTATCTTATAAAACACATCGAATATAACATTTCTCCATACAAATAAGAAACAATAGAAAGAAAATTTATGGACAATGAATTAACAATGAATTAACATTTAAAAAAAAAATAATAAAAACCATTATCATACTTTCAATAAATCAATATCTGACTAATACTTTTTACACACTATCAGGTAGCAAAATCATTGATCCTCATTAATAAACGAAATTCAATTTTTAAGTTCATTAGCTTCAAATGCAAATCAATATGATTCAAATATCTGTAACAATATATATACACAGGGATTAGTTTCTAGCAAAAAACAAACAAACTACTAGAGCTGCAATATTCTGCAGTAATAACCATACATTATTTACAAATTTTAAAGCGATTTCGTCTTTCTCAAAAAGAAATTATATGTATATAATATATATTTTGACATATCTTTAGGCATTAATATATAATAAATTCTAATAAATGACCAGAGCAAAAACATTAAAATCAGGAGTGGGGGATTTTCAGAAAATCCTACTCGTCACGGACATGACATTGGTGTGCAGTATTTATAAACTGCGGTCTGTTCTGACTAATATTTAAATATTCACTAAAAATAAAGAAGTACCGGGGCAGCGCTCCTGTGTCGGAGCAAATTAAGTACCGCACGGAGCTAGAAAGTTTATCAGAGAGAAAATTTTAACAACACGAACAAAAAGCAGCGAGTAAAAACGGCAGAAACAGTTGGGAGTAATTCTGACATTTCTCATCGCCATTCTGAAATCATAAAAAAACGCTACGCCATGACACACTATGTCATATACGTAAGTGCTTTGGTAGGAAAGAACGGAAAAATTGGATATGGGAGGGAAAGAAAAATAAAATTTAGTCATTGATTTTTTAGAAACACTATTTTCATTGATATCCGGAATGAGCGCAAATGAATTCAGACCTATATTTAAATTTCCACTAAAAATAAAGAAGTAGTGAATTTGAGCTCCGGCGCAAATTAAGCACTGCTTATAGGTTATTACCTCAACCCTACATTAATTTTCATCTTAAATTCCTTCTTCGTTTTATTAATCAGAGTAACTCGAACATAATATTTAATAAAGTAAATATTATCGTTATTCTGTTGCCGGGTCAACTAGAAATGAAATGCATGTCACTGCATCAGCAGCAAACATACATCAGAATGACAAAAAATCGAGAAAATCGTTATCACAGCGCCCCCTTCCAAGGTTACATATCCATTTTCAACTGGGACTTGGCGTCAATAGTCAAAAACATATGTATGAAGTTTGGTTGAAACATATGCTTTCCGATGAAACAATAATGAAAATGGCACAAAAATCGCTATTACAGCGCCCCCTCTCTGCAGAATATCCCCAAATTCATCCTGGACCTGCTTGCCATAGTCAAAAACATACACATGAAATTTTGTTCAATTCTATGCGTAACTTCATACACTTTTCGATTAGAATATTGAAAATGGCACAAAAATCGCTACTACAGCACCATCACAGCAAAACACTTATATGAAATTTGGTTCAATTCTATGCATAACTTTGTATACTTTCCGATGATATAATTAGACACACGTATATACGGACAGACAGATATTTTGTAAAAACTTGTTTTTCGATATTTCCTACCCTTAAAATGTGTAAATCCGTCGGAAACCGGAAGTCGAACAAAATTTTGACAGCAATACTTTCTTCTATTACAGATAAAAGAAGGTAAAATAAGATAATGCTAAAACAAATATTTTAATAGAGGAATTTTTTTTTTTTTAAGTTAAAAATTATAATAACAAAAGAAATTTTTTATTCAATTTTTGACGGGTTTTTTAAAATTTTGCGGTGATTTTCCCATATGAATAAAGGAATACGGCTTTATTTTGTAGCCCAGTATAGTAAATCTTGTCATTTTTTCAATAAAGTTTATTCAGAGTTTGCATTTTTCGCGAGTTTTTATACGAATTTTAGAGTTTTGAGATTTGTAAAAGGAACTCGGTTACCAACATTTAGCTAAATACAATAGAAGTCTTTTAATACGGTGTGTTCGGGACCACAACCATGTCAAATTAGCGATTTTACCAGATTATCGAAAGCCAATATGTGTTTATGTGCATTATGAACCTGTGCAAATGATATAAATATCTGACAAAATATTATACTGCATTTCATCTTTCTAACAACTGTAGAGTTTAGAGAAAAAGAAAAGAGTACAAAATTAAATTCGAATTGTGTAATATGGACTGTAAGTTAAATTACATGTATAAGCAACGAACGTGAGCATTACAGTTCAAAAAATCTCTGATATCACGTTGCTTTCATGATTCTGATTTCTTCTTCAAAAAACTGTTACAGATTATACACAAATTTATGAGTTCTTCAGAGTTGTAACTTTTGTTCGCAAACTTTATAATTGTATTTAATGCTTCAAAATCCTGTTTCTCTCCCCCACCCGCCCCACCCCCAAATCAACACAAAGAAATACGAACGTTAGCGGCTCGATCGGTGTCTGATTATAGAATGAGCCGAACCGCAGAATGCCTGATTAAAGAGCTTTTACTGTATAATAAATTTTCTCCTCTGCGAATTTTGAACTTTTTTTTTTTTTTTCCATTTCATGGCGATTTGTCCACATTTGTGAAAGAAGTCCGGTTTTAATCTTTTAGTCCAATGTAGTAAATGCTGTCTTCTTTTTCTTTTTTTCACTTTCATTTAAGTTTATTCTGAATTTCTCGCGATTCTTTTATGTAATTTTTAGAGATTTTCGCGTTTTGCAGAAATTTTTTGACGTTCGTAAAAGGAATTCGGCTTTAAAATTGCAGCCTAATATAGTAAATTTGGCCTCTGTAATTTTAGTGTTTTTCGTTGCGATTCTCTAGAATAATAATCGTCAGTTAACATTCACTAGGTATTTTTCGAAAATTCTGTTAAAATAATAGAATAATTAAAATCATTCACAGAAAAAAAATTCCATCGCAGAATGGCATACAGAATACTATTGAAACGAGCAAAGCGAGGCAAATCTGTCCGCCACATGACGTAATGCGCGAGCAGTTAAGAAATCTTTACAGTTGGCGCACCGCACGAATGGTACCCCCCTGTATATGTATATATTTATTTATTTATTTGGGGGGGGGGGGTGGTATGTTTAAGTGCAGCAAAACACTAGTACAAGTTGATAAGTAGTTATTTCATTTAAAAATCTGCTATGAAAGTGCAACCGAATTTGTATAAAATATTTAAGCTAATTACTATTTTGTTTGTTTTTTTAGAAATCAAGTCTGTTCTTAAAAGTGAAGATTGTGTGTAATGCTAGTACATAATTAATTATTAAAAATCTACTATGATCAATTTAAATATCCTTAAAGAATAATTTGAGTATTTTTTAGAAGGCAAGCCAAACATTTTTTTCATGGTATCACGGTAGTAATTGCCATATAAAACCTGCAGAAATAGAATCGGCCTGTGATGAAAGATTTTCATAATCTCAGCAAAATAAATATCATAGTATTATTATACTGCTTAAAACAAAAAACTGTCTGAAATAAACATTTTTCTCTGATCCTTTGCAATTCTATCTTAGCAGGTTTTATTGTATAATTTTATTCCATATCTTTAAAAGCTTCTAATTTAATATGTTTATTGTATAAATTATTGTTTTTTAAAAATATTTTTTGAAATTTACAATTTACAATAAGTTTTGTATTTCTAGGTACAGGATTACAATGTTTAATAAACACCATTGCCACTGTTAAACCTACTGTTTTGGTTGAAATTGTTCCAAAAGGTGAAGCTTCCATGTTTGATTACAGAGATTATTTACCTCCTGATAGTCAGTATTTCCAGATTTGTTGTGAGCATCAGCGAGAGAGAAGGTATGTTCAGCTGTACTTTTTAAATTATAGTTTAAGAAACCCTTTAACATTTATGGTTCATAATAGTGATGAAACAGATGTGTAGCTATTATACAGGGTTATTCCTAATTCCCTGCGGGGTTTTGAAACGCTGCAGTAAAAAAACTAAGACGAACACAGCAAAGAAGAACATTTGAAAGAATACAGAAATAAATCAAGTTTTACTGACATAGCTTACAGTCGTTCTACGTGTGAACCCTTGGTCACACGGCATCCATTAGTCCAGTTCCTGCCACACTCTACTCAACATGGTACTATCATTGTTCTTTGAACTTATTGTGCCACATATCAATTGTCTTGTCAGTTGGTCCCTGTGTTTGATATTTCATATGAAGTGCCTGCTGAACCAACACTACTGATTCAGATTTTGTAAATTCTAAGACACAAAATGCCTTCTGTTTGGCTGTAGACGCCATTTTTATTTATTAACTGCCTACCGTCAATTGCCGACAATAAAACTTTATTTTTTTCTGTATTCTTTCAAATGTTCTTTTTTGCTGTATTCGTTTTAGTTTTTTTACTACAGCGCTTTAAAATCCCCCGGAGGGAATTATGAATAACCCTGTATTGTGCCCGAACTATCCAACCAGTATGTTAGATAATTGGCAATAACCAGGTACAGCAAAAATCCTCTTATCCAGATTAATATATATATATGCATATTAATTTTTTTTTTTTTTTTTTTTTTCCTTTTCAGAGCCACAAATGCTGAAATCCAGATAATTGCAGCAATCATCCGAATAAATAAATAAAAAGCTATGTTAGGAAATAAATATTTCTTTAAAATCATTTTGTTTAATAAAAACTAAAATTTTCTTTAAAAGTATTTAACTTATGTTTTGCCTACTTTTTAATAAGATCACTTTTACTACAAACAATAGAAAAGAAAGGTAGTTATGTTTAGGCATATTAGTTAACAGTTTAACCTGTATAACAAAGTCAATTGTACGCTGTAAATACAGACTTAGAATTTTAAATAGATTCAAAATTACAGTATAGAATCATATCCAGAATGATTGGGACCAGATCTACTCTGGGTAACTTTTGTATTATAATTTTTTTTATAACTGGTTGGGAATTAAAGTAATATCCATTTGATCAGATTTGTAGAATAAGTGACTGTGGCATAGCGTCTGATTTCAAATTAAGTGTTAGATTATTACACAGGTTAAGAGTCTAATCCAATCAAGATCAGAAATTAATCAGTTTGAGAAAAGACAAATTATGGGAATCCCTTGGAAACAACACTTATATATAAAAATTAAAATGTACAATATCTAACTAAATATGTTTATGCTTACACTTCAAATCCTAGATGTTGACATCCAAGTTATGTCATGTATGTGATTAATGTATCAAGTAATGCACATGTCAGACTAGCACTGTATGGCACTTTTTTTCTGGAAAGATTCTGAAAATGTCATTCTGGATAATTGGTTATCTGGTTTCCAGATGAATAGTTCCATAGTTTAAACATATTTTTTTTTTTTTTACAAAAAAAGTACTTTTATAAATGAATACATGTACAATTTGCATTTCAATAAGGTATTTATTCCTCCAATGCAATTTATTTTCTAATATCAATCCGGATGACTGGAGTTCATATAGTTCTAGTTGTATTAAGATTATTCTGTAGAACATCTAATCTGAAACTATGTACTGAGAAAAAGATAAATATAAAATAAATAACTAATAATAGGAATTAATGTAAGAAAATGTATTTTATTTATTTTTTAACTGAAATTCTATTTTTTTACAGAGTTTTAGAAATATAAAGAAAAAACATTTGTTTTGTATTTTTCATACTTCCGCAACTGTTGGGAAATTAATCACGGGTATAAATTAAAGGTTTTTTTCAACATCTGTTATTTTAAACTTCAGCAGCATAAAATGAAAATATCCGTTTGTGGTATTTATAAATGAAGAATACTATACAGTAGAGCACAGGTTTTCTAGACTGAACTCAGTTCAGAAAATAGGACAAATGAAAGTATGCTGTGCAATATTCAAATTGCAACAGGAGTTTCAACTATTCAGGCTGTCAATATTCCCTAGGTGAGGTTATAAACACCTCATAAGATAAAAAATATTTTGTATTTTTATCAAATGAAGGGTGTTCCTTGATGTTCATCATTATTAAAGCAATATTTTTAGCGCCCTCTTTCTTTTGGCCATAATATTGAAAAAGACAAATATAAATTTCTGGTAATGATTGACATATCATAAAGGGAGATGACTTTGATTTTTTTTTTTTTCCCCCTGTGAAAGTGACTTGACAGCGTTAAGCCCTTTTTATAACCTCTTTAGATATTAATTTACAATCCGCTAAACACTGGCGATTCTCAAAACATATTTTGAAGTAACAGCATGACATATCGAGTTTAAATATCAGAATTTCTATTTTCACACTTTTTGTTTAACTCAACCTGGTTTTTGTAAGTAATGATTTAATTTTGTAATTGATTTTTATCCCACTTCCTGATATGCTAGAATTATAAAAATTGCCTTAACAGGTGTGTTTCAGATGACTATACAACATTTTAATATTTTAAAAACTCAATGAATTACATTTAATGCATAACAAATTAATACATTAATTTTAAAGTATTTTCTGTTAGCTCGCCACAGGATATAAATCGCCAAATATTCTCTGTAACTCATATGATTGTATGCAAGTTGAAACAACGGATTTAATGATGCTTTAAGAATCTCTAGCCAAAATATGCCAAATAGCTGTGAAACTGCAGTAATGAAACATTTCAAAGGTTAAAAAATAGAAAATAAACTGAAAAAAAAAAAAAGAAACCTTGTAATATTTTAGACAATACATTTTTATTAGTTGTTTATTTTTAATTAATTTATGTTTATACATTGACAAAACAATTTAGAAATTTTAAAAAGATAGTTTAAACAGTGCGCCATTTTTTCTTTCATGTTGCCTTATCTCATAAAAGAAACAGAGCAAAAATTATATATTTTTTAATAAATTCACATGCTTGCAAATTCTGCCAAGGGTAAAATAAACAGTGAATTTTTCATAATCGAGTTTGGTGCCCTTGCCAAATATTATTATAATGGAAAGTTTAGGGGAAAAACATGAATTGCAGTCAAAATATTAGGTGTGATTTTCAAGATGAAGATTGAATGCTTGTAAAAGAGTTTAAAAAAAAACTATTTTTACTTTTACATATATATATATATATATATATATATATATATGTTATGAAACAATTTAATGGGTGTAGTTGAAATATCACGTCGTGCTTTTACAACATATTACTGGATTCATACCACATTTTAATTTGGTGATGTTGTAAGCAATCCTACCACTTAGCACAAGCATTGCTAGTGAAGGTGTCAACTCTGTGAAGATTTAGCAGCTGTAGAGCGATGTTAAAATTTGTAGAGTCCAATCAAACACTTATTATTTCATTATGAAAACAAGGTAGGTTAGGCCGCGTGCGTGGTGAAAACAGGCGTATGAAGAAGAAATCGGGGGTTTTCCCAACTAAACACATGGAAACGTAGTCATAGGAAAACTGTTTATTCCATCAGAACATACCAACACTAAACAATTCCCGCAGGATGAGAAATCAGAGCATTCCACTCGAGCATAAACTAGTTATTCATGCTAAATAGATGTTAATTCACGAAATGAATATTCTACATGGCTAAGGACACCGGGTAACAGGTTGTGTAAACAATCAAACAGCACAAAAATCTCTTGTTCTGAGCTCATGCTCTCGCTATTTATGAGAATGAGTGGAGGAATTCCGATTGAAAAGGAAACTTCAGGCTAAACCAACCAAAATCACAAACGAGCCTCGAAGTGAAACTGGGATCTGACACTCAGCCAATGGAGAGCGACCAAGAAATGTCACAGGAAAGAATCCCGGTGCCGCTAATGGAATGATTTCGATGTGAAAAGGCTGATGCCTACCGAGCGGGAAAATGAGATGAAATAGAATAAAAATGTAAAAATGGCTTTGATAAACATTCGAAAAATAAATAACTGCGTTCAGAACTTTACAGTTTGGTAGACGATAAAAATTAATGAAGGGATTAAAAGTTTAGATTATGTTTTGGAATAAATCTATTATTAAGGTACACGTTTTAAAATTATAGGAATTTAATTAGAAATAAATAATAGAGCGTATTAAAAAAAAAGGAAATAATGAATAGGTCGGCAATTTAGAATAATTTAAATGAATAGTAAAAGTAAAAATTTTTATATAACATATATATGATACTATTTCACTAGTATCATATAAGCATGTCGGTGTTAAGCAACAGCATACCCTTGTTATGAAATTCAATGAAGAAATCATAGTTTTTGCGGTAGTAAAATCGTGATTAAGAGTGGAAGGTCAGGCCGTCATCTATTAGAAGGTTTTCCGAAGAATAATAATTGACGTTAGATTCATCAAACTTTTATTAGATGATCATAAAATGCACCAAACTCCACTAGAAATATGCTACCCATGTTCAGGCAGATGCTACATCGTAAAATGAAAACCACTAGATGTTACGTATTAGAACAACATGATGAAGATTCAGGACAAAAAGCTCTCCAGGTGACGTGGGTTAATTAAGCAACTCAATAATCATAAATTTCTCTCTCTCCTAGCCCATGCAACTGGTTATATACTTGCGAAAACTAAATGCGTATGAATACAATAAATGTGAAAGACAAATCTCGTAAAAGTAGCCGGAAGGACGCGGATGAGATGAAGAATACGATAGGACCTAGCTCTGGGGAGAGGGGGGAAGCACGCGTGATGACGATGCGAACTACTTAGCCTCGGTGTCAGAATTATTGCGCAAACAATGGCTCGTGGGATTTGCAAGGAATTGTGGGAAAAGAACATCATCGAACAAATGCAAAACACTCGAAACAAAAAGAATTCATTTTCAGAATAAAAGGAAAAAGTAATTTAATGGGTTTTATAAGATTAGACGAATGGATTTAAGATTTTTAGAATAATAAAAGAAGACACATTTAAAGCATAGAAAAATGATAAGATATTTAAGATATTATTAAAGCTAAGTAAAAAAGGTAGATATTACAGTAGAAGATCTTTATAACGCAATTCTATATAACGCAATTCTCCATATAACGCACAACTTCTCAGATGTAAACAATGATTTTTGCAGTTAAAAAGCCCCTGCACTTTCACATTGTAAAATATTGCTACTCTCTAAAGGACCAAATTTGATACATTAGTTCAACTGTATCTTCTAATTTAAGACCTTTTTAGTGAAAAAATGTTATTATTACGATAAACATTTCTGAAAATGTCTAATATAAGGGATTGTTGTGTCAGTTATATTTGGATCATGTTTATAAAGTAAATTTAACAATGTCTGACCTATATTATGCAAAAATTTATAATTTGGATAACTCTTGGTAACAAGGAATGCAGTATAAAGATATTCTAATGTATTTTGATGTGTTTCAGACATATTTGGCTATGTTTACAAGGTGAATTTAATGATGTGATCCATATAACGCAAAACTCTATATAACGCACAACCTTGCGTTTTTAGGTTTGCGTTATAAAGATCTTCTACTGTATAATAATTTGGAATAGTTTAATAAAGATTAGAGGGTGAAAATTTTTATTATTACACACACATATATATATATATTTCAAAATTCCTGTTGTGGTATTATTTTTTTAGAATTTTTAGGTTTCATTCCATTTTTTTTTTCTATAATAATAAATAATTCTGTATTTATGCCATAAGATTATAAAAAAGAAAAATGAAATTTAATAGAGGTTTGGATGATAAATAATTGAGCTTTCGGTTACTTGGAATTCAGATAATCGACATGCTACTGTATGTTTAATAATATATAGTGGTTCCCAAAAGTGTTTGTACACTTTAGAAATTTATAGTAAAAAGGCATTTCCTTAGAATTGAATTCAAATATGAAGTCTAATATTTTTCCATTTCAACTTTATGTTATTCTACATAATGCTCAACATTTCTTTTTATTATTGGCTGATTTTCTTTTCATATACAAATGGAAATGGAAGGAGGCAGAGAAAAAAATATGCCACAAAAGTCTTCGTACACTGAAACATTTTCAGATAAATTTATACTTAAAATTATCCTCTGTCATATTATTTTTATTTTTGCATTGTGGGGACATTTAAGAAATCGTTTAGCTTTAATTTTTGCTTTCTTTTTCAGTAACATTCTATTTATTATTTAAATATGGCTCGTACTCATAAGAAACAACTACCAGCATTCAGAAATTATCTTTCATCATAGTAGTGATAAATCAGTTCAGAATATTACTAAATTAGTTAATTTAACCCATTCTATGGTTCAGTATGTGATAAATTGCTTTAAAGAAGAAAATCAGATCGAAATCAAGGCAAAAAAAGGCCGTCCGTCAAAGTTAACACAACGTGATCAGAGATTTATAATTAGAAAGATTATAAAAAATCCACGTTTAAGTGCTGTAACAGTTACTACAGAATATAATGAAAAATGTTCTTACTTCCATTTCACATGAAACTATTTGATGAGTGCTGATATCAGCTAAATTAAATGGGTGTTCTGCTCATAGAATTTTTTTGTTAATAAAAAAAACAGAAAGCAGAGGCTTTCCTTCGCAAAATCAATGATAAATAAACCTGAATCATATTGAAGTAACGTCTTATTTGTGGATGGAAGTAAATTTGACATTTTTGGTTCCGATGAGCATATAATTGTATGAAGAAGAAAAAATAAAGAACTTAATCCGAAGAACTTAGTTGGAACTGGGCCTGGACCTTAAATCGATTTAAAGCTTACATCGGAAATCCGATTTAACCATTGGTCTTAAATCGGTTTAGGCTAACATCGGAAATCGTGATTTAGTCATTCTCTTAAATCGCGATTTAGTCATTATCTTAAATCGCGATTTAGTCATTATCTTAAATCGCGATTTGGTCATTATCTTAAATCGCGATTTAGCCAGTGTCTTAAATCGCGATTTAGGCATTGTCTTTAAATCGATTTAAAACAAAATAATGATTCAGAGCTAACATCGGAAAAACGATTTATCTACTTTGATGTGTCTACTGCTTTCATGGTAAGCTGGTGTTAAATCGATTTAGGATGATCCGATTTAAGTAAACATCGCAAGCATCAATGCTTTCCGATTTAAGAAAAACAAGGCTAGCTGGTGTTAAATCCATTTAGGAGGATCCAATTTAAGCAAACATCGCAAACCTCAATACTTTCCGATTTAAGAAAAACAAGGCAAACTGGTGTTAAATCGATTTAGCAGGAACCGATTTAAGAAAATATTGAGCCTCAATCCTCACCGATTTAAGAAAAGAAGATTTAAGTTAAAATTGATATTTATTTATTTATTTTGTAAACGAGATTCAGAGTTTACGAGATTGGAATGTGTATTTTTCAGAAAATAAAAACTTATATGGTGGAAAGTTAAAAAGAAAAAGTAATGTTTAATTCTTAAAATCCAAATTCATCGAATTTCAGTTTATATGTTAATGCAATTTTTTGATGAAAAATTAAGTTTTCACATATTTGAGTAATATTGCGATATGCATTTTTTATTTTCTATTATTCTGTAATTAATTAAAATGTTTTAAAGTAGAATCCTGTATTGTTTCAAAAGATTGTTTTCCTGAAATTGATTCAGTATTTATATGATTAAAGAAATAATAAAAAAGTTTTATATTTAAAATCCAAACTCATCGACTTTCAGTCTGTACTTTTATGCATTCTTATGATGGAAAATTTATTTTTTACATGTTTTTGTAATATTTTAACATACCGGGTGTCCCAAAAAGGACTGACTGATTTTAAAATTCAATAACTTGCAAACGGTGACAGATATTTAAAAAATTTTTGCAGGAGGGTTATGTATAAGGTCAAAAGTTTTTTTACAGTGATTTTCAATTTTAGTTCGAATTACAAACAATAGATGGCGCTGCGATCAATAGACGCTGAATTCAGGCTCGATTTTTGGTACTTCGTGGCCCGGATAATACATTTCCATCTCCCTTTTCAGCATGGAACAAGGGAAAGGACCAGAAATCGAGCCTGTATTTAGCGACTATTGCTTACAGCGCCATCTATTGTTTGTAATTCGAACTAAAATCGAAAATCACTGTAATAAAACTTTTGACCTTATGAATAACCCTTCTGCAAGAATTTTTTAAATATCTGTCACCGTTTGCAAGTTATTGAATTTTAAAATCAGTCAGTCCTTTTTGGGACACCCGGTATATTTTTTATTTTCTGTTATTTTGTAATTAATGAAACTAGTATAGTCATGCATTGTTTTGTGTATCCTGATTTGGCCGTGATCTGCATGAAATATTTTTCTTTTGCTAATAAGATTTTTTTTTTTTTTTTTTTTTTTCTGAAATTGATCAAGTATTTATGGTTGAAAAAAAGAATAAAATTTCCTATTTAAAATCCAAATTCATCGAATTTCAGTTTTTATGTTTATGCATTCTTTTAATGAAAAATTCATTTTCCACATGTTTGGGTGATATTTTAATATATATTCTTTATTTTCTATTATTCTGTAATTAATTAAAATATTTTAAAATAGTCATGCATCGTGTTTGACATCAGATTTCAATGCCAGCCATATGGATTGAGTATCTTGCTGAAATTGATTCACTATTTATATCCAAATTCATCCATTTTTAGTTTATATTTTTATGCATTATTTTGATGAAAAATTAATTTTCATATGTTTGGGCATTATGGGAATGTTTTAGTTTTAATTTATTATCATTTTGTAATTAATTAAAAATACTTTAATAAAGTTCTGTAATGAATCAAGTAACTTGATTTTTACAGCAGAATGAGGGAGGGGTGGAGGGGACATTAATTAGATTTTTCTGCAGATCTGCGATTTTCTGCTTTTTTGACATTTTGTTATAATTAATAAGAGACATATTTTAAGATTATATTTTATTACTAATCTTACAGAGTGGCAATGGCTGCGGAAAAATCAGCAGTTTCAGTAATGTGTTCCATGGCTCACACTTTCAATCCTTCTCCATCCTCTATATGAATGTCAGCATTTATGCTAAACAAATCTTATTACAATCTAAAAGTTAAAAAGAAACAAAATTGCACCTTATTTCTCATATCTTCCCTCTTTTTAGGTGCGTTCGTAATTATATAAATACATAGCAGCTATAGTCGTCGTTCAGTCCGTCCGTCTGTCTGTCCGCATATAACAGCAAAAACTACCCAACCGAATGGTCTGAAATTTTTAATGTATGATTGTTGCAAAATTTTGTCAAGCCATTTCAAATTTTATGAAAATCGGATGCATAGTTTAATTACTAGGACAGTCAAAAGTTTTTCTTTACATTACAGCCCATGGGAAAAATTATTGCAAATGCATTTTAATGATGTTACAGCCTTCCGAATGGTCTGAAAATTTAAATGCATAATTGTTGCAAAATTTTGTCGAGCCATTTCAAATTTTATGAAAATCGGATGTATAGTTTAATTACAGGGACAGCCAAAAGTTTTCCATTACATTACGGGGAATGGGAAAAAAATTATTGCAAGTGCATTTTAATGATGTTATAGACTATGCACTTATGAAATTAAAATATATAATCATTGAGTACAATATGGGGTACAAAAAATAATTATAAAACTAGTTATAGTACGAACGCACCTCATTTGCCACGTTTGACGAGCAATTTCCGACTTGTTTTTTTTTCTTTTCTACTTTTCTCATCATGGTAAATGAACAGTTAAATTCTTTGAATCTGCTTCTGTTTTACCTCAATAACTTTTTAATTCTGTGTCTGTAAAAAAAAGTGTGTGTAGGTTGTTAGCAATGAAGTGCTATTTGGGTGGGCTAGGGGAAGTCCCCCCCCCCCCCCCCTTTAAGGAATTTAGATTGCAGCAAGCATAACAAGTCAGACAAAAAAAAAAAAAATCATTTTCTTTTATATTACTTCTTAAAGAATGAGTTTATAAAATGTATTAAAATAGGTCACTAATTTTTAAAAGGAAAAAAAAAAAAACTAGTGTTTTGGGGCATTCAATTTTTTTATTTTTATGTGTAAAATATAACTCTTTTCAAAGGTATTTGAAAAATTAAAAGCTAATTATACTAAATAATACATGGGGAGAGGGGGGCTGCATAAAGACTGTATTTTGTTACTAAAAATTAAAAAATAGGCTTCCATATTCTAAAATGTAAAATCAGTGTTAAATCGCGATTTAGCACTAAATTGCGATGTTAGATGGATGGATGATAAATCGATTTAAGAAATTTCTACATCACCCAGTCCTAGTTGGAACAGTTAAACATGGCGGTGGAGGTGTCCTTGTGTGGGGGTGCATGGTAGCAGCAAGACTAGGTAATTTGGTATTTATTGATCGCATAATGAATCATGAACTTTATTTAAATGTTTAAAATACAATTTAAAATTGTCAGCCCAAAATTTGGGTATTGGAAACAACTTTGTTTTTTATCAGGATAATGATTCTAACAGGGTTCATACTCATCAGGGGAATCTCAGGGGACAATAAAAAAAAAAATACCAAAAACCTGGGGAAACTTGGCGAAATGATCGTCTACTCTGGGAAATAAGGGTACTCTCTGCTATTCACATGCTTTGTGATGTCATAATGCAATCGAACTAAGACCCACCTTCAAACCTCGTGAGACGTCGAATCGGAAACTAGCCATTCCTTCTAATGTCTGGTGACATTCACTCAAAAATCAGACACGCCTTCAACACCACCAAGCACTGTAGGGGAAAGATTTTTTTCTACATGGTTAACTATTCTTCATTCATGAATTCTGAATTTGACAACAGCTTCAAATTTGTTTTGAAAATGATATGATCGGTCAAGCGAGCAGATCATAGATGTAAATAGACAATATTATGTGTATTATCTCACGATTGTTTGTAGAAATATAGTTTAAAATAGATTAAATATATCTTGAAGTAGACAGAAAGTCAAATATCAATTAACTCAAACGCATTATTTAATGGATTGTAAAAGGATAAATGTTCATTTATGAATTCGTCAGTATTGGATTTTTGATATTTGTATTTCCAAATTCTGAAAATATTTTTTTGTGAAATATTTTTTTTCGTATCAAAATGAGCTCTGCCAAAACTGTTTTTAATTTAGGCTGGACAAATAAAAATGTGAATCCAAAATTTGCATTTTGGGTTGAATGTATTAAAACTGATACTTACAAGTTTTGCTGTCGTTTCTGCCAGAATGGAAGGTTCAGAGAAGGTTTTCTTTAATCTCATAGGGTCTAGGAGTCAATTTTTTTTATGATTTTTTTTTCCTGTAAAGATTATTTTTCAGATTAAAAAGGTATTGAAAACTTTGAAATTTAAAAATAATAAACTTATTTAATTTTTAAAGTAAAAATTTTAAACGCTTGCCAGATTTCATTTCTTTTTTTCCTATTGGGTGCAGAAAAGGTTTAAAAGTATAAAAAAGAAAATTTTTGAGAAGGATTTTTAATTGATTAAGCTTAGTTTTAGTTACGGGCTAGGAAAGTCAGTAAAACATAAAAATCATTGAATCTAATCATCAGAAATATGCAGTTTCTTTTATTTAACTTTGTAGCACTTTATTAAAACGGAAAAAAAGCAGACATGTTAGTGTGCTTGTGATTCAGCAGATTTTTGGATTAATTTTTACAGATAATACACAATTCAACTTAGGTAGGTGGAAAAAATATATAAATTGTATTTTATATTTGATGCATAGTCTTTACTTTTACTGATTGCCTCTTTATTTATTATTTTTGGGGGTAGGTTGGGACATGATACTGATTTTTAAAAATGTTGTTAATTGTCGATATGGAAAAATTATTCATCCTGAAAAATACATCAGGGGATTCTCAGGGGATTTTTTGGGGGAAAATGAGTATGAATCCTGTCTAAGTACACAGCTCTCAACGTTCGCTTCTGGTGTCTCTATAATTGTCCATAAATTCTGAAAACATCACCTCAATCGCCGGATTTAAACCCAATAGAGCTTATTTGGAAAGAAATGGAGGTTAAAGTACAAAGACACGACATTAAAACGAAAAACAGTAAAGATTGACGAATGTATAAACATTGATGCAGAAATTACTAAAAAACTATCTGAAATCTATACCTAGACGTTTAACAACTGCTGTTTATAACTTTTTTGTTACTTTTTGATTATTGATATATTGAAAATAACGTTTTACTATTTTTTAAAAATATTTTACATAGTTTTGTTAAGAATAAATAGTAGTTCTTATTATTAAATACTCTTTCTGAAATATTAATTTTAATTAATGGATAGAAGACAATTTCATTGAAATTCGAAAGTGTATGAACACTTTTGTGAGCCACTGTATATAAAGAAAAAGATTATTTATTTATTTAAGAATTAACATACTTTTAAAAAACTTAGTATTTTTATTTAAATTTTATAACAATCATTTGAAATTATGTAATTTTTCAAACTATAACACATTGATAGCGATAACTGAAAATAATCATAAAACTAGAAGAAAAAAAATTAATAGAAAAAGAACTAATAGAAAAGAAAAGTAATAGATAGCCAGTCATAATAAATAAAAGAAGGAAAGAAAGAAAGAAAGATAATCCTTTTTTTCATTACAGCTTATTCAACATTGGTATTTTTAAAAAACTATCTTACTTTAAATTTGGAATTTTGTGTTTAGTTTAAGATGTTTGATTAAAAAAAATATGTGTATTATTATTTTTTTTTAAAGCACTGTTCTTGCTCCAAAAGTAATGCGCGAGTTGGCTTTGCTTGCATATCTGGGAAATTGTCAGCCTCCATACTTAGGAGTATTACCTATAAATGAGTTACGCCCATATTGGTAAGCCATGTTTATTATTATTATTATATTATTTGCTAGATATTGAATGTACTACAGAGGTTCAAAATTTTGCACACATATTCTAGTTTCATCTTTATGCAATATTTTCCCAAATTGTTTATAATTTGGTTCTTGAACCTTTACATAAATATATATTTTATGCATGGTCATAGATGTACAATAACTTCATGCGACTAAATGATCTCTTTCTCTTCAAAGGTTCAAAAGATTGAAGTGGGATACTAAATTAAATCATTTTGTTTTTATTATGTTATCAGAATTGTAGTATTTTATTTCTTTTTTATCACACACTCACATAAAAACAACGATATTTTACCCGACTTACTCCAATCAACCTGTATCATTAACATATGTAGGATATCAATGTAATATTTATATTAATTAAACATTTTTATTTGAAATCTTAATGATTTGATGTCTACTTGTTTTTTAATTTATTTATTGCAGTCTTATTTCTTAATTTTTCTAATTATTTTTCTCTTATCTATTTTCATCAAATTTATTTTTTAATCTCCATCTATTTATTATTATTATTATTTTTTTTTTTTTTACTTTACAAGAAGAAAGTAATAGATTTGTGAAAAATTTCGACTTTTGGTTTTCGATGGATTTATACATTTTAGAAGGTCCTGAACATGATTTTGTGTTTTTTAGAAAATGGCTGTCTCTCACTCTGTGGGTCTGTCTGTCTGTATAAAACAAAAATTTTGTGGGTGCTCTATCTCAAGAACTAGTGTACAGAATTTCACAAAAATTTAGATTCTGTTAGACATTGATACAAACTGGTGCTGATTAGGTTTTGTTGTATATTGCCCAACAGGTGGCACTGCTATACTGCATTTTTCTCGATTTTCAGAATAGCTTTATCTCGAGAACTAACGCACGAATTTTCATCAAACTTCATATTCAGTTACCGGTTGACTTAAGTTGCAGCTTATTAGGTTTTGGTGTATATTGCTTAACAGCTTGTGCTGCTATGCTGCATTTTTCATGATTTCAGCAATAACTGTATCTCAAGAACTAATGTACGGAATTTAATAAAACTTTAGATTCAGTTAGACCTTCATATAAATTGGTGCTGATTGATTACAGGGTTCGTACAGACTACTTAGAAACTCCTTAGGCATGAAAAAGTCTCCAAGGAGTACTTAGAACTCCTTAAATAAACAAGATACTCCTTTAAAACTCCTTAGATTATCATGAAGTAAAATTTGGCATTGAACAATAATTGAATTGAAACTTACAAGAGTAGAAATGGAAACTAATATCTTACACAACAAATAAATATTGTTAGTATAATTATCTTTCTAAAGTATGTATGGCATGAACAAGATTAACCTTTAAAGGAAGTAAAATAAAAACTCTTCTCGTGTTTGTAAAGGCAAAACTAAAATTATTGCCGCATTCTAAAAAAAAAAATTACCATGTTTTTTTCCCTTAAAAATTTACTTAATCTAGGTGCTTGTGCTTGGATCATATGATGAGTATTTGGAATTTGACTGGTCTTTGTGTGTATATATATATATATATATATATATATATATATATATATATTAATATTACAGTTGGTCACTGCATAAAATAGTATTCTCACAATTTACATTACCATTTATGAAACCAGTAAGTGATACATTGTGAATATTGTGCCATTCTAGCACTAGTTATTAGATTTTAATCTAACAAAATCTGTTGTCTCTCTAAATGAGGTATTAAAAGTTAGAATGAGTATACATTTTAACACAAAGGCAGAGCATATATGGGGCATTTTCACAATCTTTTGACTTTCGGGAATAAAAATCTGGTGAAATTAAACTTGCCAAAACAACATTTTAATCTGATAGACGAATGCCTTAATGATGCAAAATAAAGAAAAAATGGTCAACAGCAAAAAATTTTTTATTTAACTGAGGTTTAAGTTAAACTTGCAAGTTTAATTTTCCTTATCATTTTACCACTATAACTTTCTATTTTCTTCTAAATTTTTACTTATAATGAATTTGCATAGTACCCACAGGACATTTAAATAAGAAATAATAACAATGTAGTATTTTTGGTACAAAATTTTTGTATATAATTGTCTTAAAGGGGTGTTAAAGAAGGGACGGAAGGAAAAAATGGACGGTAATGGAAAAAAAGGGGTGGTAAGGAAAATTACCACTATTTTTAGGCAAATCATGTTACGACTAAGTGATAGCCACAATGTTCATTGATCTTTAGAAACAGTTATTTACATTGGATTAAATTTTAAAAAAAAATTAATTTAGCTCGAAAAGTGCAGGAATAAACCTTGGGGACGGTAAGACTACCAATAAAGCCACGATGCTTGAAATTGATATTTAAATGCTGATTTAAATTCTGCAGTAAATTTCCTGTCAAAGAATTTTAGAAACTCTTTCTCTAACATACTTCTTTCTGCATGAGGAAAATCTTGAAAAAAATTCCATGGCTGCATATGAAGTGATTTTCTGTATAAGTTTAGCAAGAGGGATGGTAAGGAATGTAAAACCCAGGGACAGAGTTCAAAAAATAATATCAACTGTAAAAATGTGTGCAGATTAATGTTTCACTACATATTTATATAAAACAATTGTCCCAGTTTCGGGAAAAAATTACATCGAATTATTTTTATTGAAACAATTTTATACAGACTCCAAACTTAAAAATCAGCATCAGTGACACGGGATGGTGTAAGAGTTTTCCTGGTATTTGGACACCCAACATCGTCCAAAACTTATTTATCTCGTTAATATTGTTATGCAATCATGCAATGGAATGTTCCCCAGCATATGGTGAAAAAAAAAAAAAAAAAAAAAAAAAACAAAAAAACAAGAATATGTACTAAAATAAAAATTATTATTCAGGTACTTAAAAAGTCAAAAGATTGTGAGAATGCCCCATATATGAAATATGCAGTAAGTTCTTTGAAAATTCGTGTACTCCTTAGAATTTTTCTAGACTTGTTGGATTTTTTCTTCTCAAGTCTGTATGAACCCTGTGATTAGTTTTTGGTGTATATCGCCCAACAGGTGGTGCTGCTGTGCTGCATTTTGTATGACTTCCGCAAGAGCTCTATCTCAAGAAGTAATGCACTGACAGGGTTCGTCTGGTCCTTGAAGTCCTTAAAAGTGCTTACATTTTTCAAAAGGAATTTTTGGTGCTTAAAAGTACTTATTTTCATACAAAATCTGCAAAAAGTCCTTAAAAGGGCTTCGTTTTACTCTTATATTATTTCTCAATCAGCGGTGAAACTCTTCTGTATTTCTTTGAATTTCTGATTTTAAAAAAAATCTTAATTCCCCTTGCCTCCTCTTCTTCTGAAATTTCACTTCCCCCTTTTGCTCCCCTCTCCACAATACCAAAGTTAAACTTTGTCTACTCTATTTGTTACTTTATAGTGATTTCATAATACTCCTAAATTTCATTAACACTGCATTCCATCACATTCATTTCATTAAAATTTCATCTTCTCAAAATTTTGCTCCTCCCTCCACAGTAATCGAAGATGAAAAACTGTTTAATAAAATACATATATATGTATTCTGCTCTATTTGTCATTTTATTGTCACAATAACTAATTGATCATGAAGATTTCTCTTCCCACCCGAAATTGGTATTTACCCTTTGTCTCCCCCCCCCCCCCCACACACACACATACACACACACTTAAAGAGCACATAGAATAAAGTCTTTAAAATTGTTTGGTTTTTATTTATTTATTTATTTATTTTTTACTTGTAAATTTTTAGTAAGGTAAATAAATAATAAGTCATCTAACAAACTCCTCCACCCCCCCTAAAAAAATTAAAAATTTGTTTCCCCCTTTGCCTCCTTAGCTCATAAGTTTAAATCCTTAATAATCATTGCTTTTTTAAAAACTTTTTCTGCTCTATCTGTTACTTTATTGTAACAATAAATAATCAATCATACAATTTTATTTATCCCCCCCACCGAAATTCCCGTTTCTCTTCCCCTTTCCCTTACCAAGCAAACAAAATTTAAAGTCTTTTAACCCTTTGAGGGGCAAGCAATTGTGTTTCTGTAATGTTGAATTCACACCGGAATCTGCAAAAATATTTATTGCAAAATAAGGAAAAGCAATTTTACAACTTTTTTCGACCAAAGTTAGAAAAGTAAAATTTACTAAAAATTTTTCTGGTGCAAATCTTCATTAATCGTAGGTGGGATATAATATATCCCACCGCCCCTCAAAGTGTTAAACTGTTTAATTTTAATTTTTTGCTCTGTTTGTAAATCTTTAGTAAATTATTTATCTTAAACTCCTTATTATTTATCTTAAAACTTAAAATCTTTTATCTTAAACTCCCCCCCCCCCCCCCCAAAAAAAAAAAAAAAAAAAAAAAAAAAAAATTATGCTTCTCCCCTTTGTCCCCCTCGCCCCAACTCACAAAATTAAAAATTTTCAAAAGTCTTCTTTTTATTTATTACTTTATTAGGATGAGCGAAGCGAATCCTCTAGTAGGCTACACAAAGTACATTTTGTCCGACACTTTACAAAAAAACTATTCGGTATTTTGACTTGAAATTAACCATAAAAATAAACTATGACCTGTAGATTTATACAATATCCTTTTTTTTTTTTTTTTTTTTTTTTACAGAATAACCTTAAAAATTTTATGATTTTAATTAATTTATTTTACATGTTTTTCCATTATAGATGCATTTTTGCAAATCAAAAATGAAACACGTATATTTTCAGAAGAAAAAATAAATCATGGAGTTAGTCATTATAGATAGAATCATGATTAATTAAATAAATAAAATATATTTTCATCATTCCATCAAAATATCTTAAAAACTTTTTTTTAAATTTAATTAAGGAAAGAAATATTTTTGGACTTGATAGAAATAAAATATGATCTGTAGATTCTATCGCAGATGATACTTAGCATTTAAAAAGAATTATACTATGATTTTTTTTAAAGTGGCAACAAAAGAATTGTAAACAAATAAAATTAATTGTTAAATTCGTTATATAAAGTGTTATTCGAATTCAAATAATAATAATAATATAATAAGTTAATAATTCTAAGTATCAACAAGAGCAGATTTCCAAGATTTGGCTGAACAGTCTTAGACGTTTCAAAATTGAAATAAGGATTCATTAAAAAATTAATGTATAGTTTAGAATATAGGATTAAAAACATGATAACTTTTGAAGCTGTATAATAAAAATTAGATTTTTTGAAAATATTTTTCTTTCATTTTTTAAGGCTTTTCTCAAATCCAAAGGAGCTACATTCTGACACATTTCTGAATTAATTTCTTTCCAGAAACGTGTAAGATTGGCAAGTATTCTTATTCAGAAACTATGTAAATAGCGTTTTTTTTAATATATATATAAATAAAAACAATATATTTTTCAGAAAGTACTGCCAAAGTTAGCGTTTTAAATCGAATTTCCGGAAGTAATAGTATGGGAAAGGAGAAAAACCTGCAGTCATGTGACAAAAATCTGTTATATCTCTATAATTAATTTATCAAGAATGGAAAATGCTATTCGATTCCAAATACCTTCAATAGACAGGCCTTTCAATTTTATGAATTTACAGTTAAAAATGAGTCAGAAAAAATGTGTCGGAAAGTTTCACATTGTTGAACAATGAATTTGAAAACCACCTTAAGTTATAGTTTCAAAGATACTGTTAACAGAAGTTCATTATCGCTATTAATACTTTTACAAAACATATTGCCTGCCTTATACATCCTGCGAACGTTTAAGACCAGTTCCCTCCCGGCATGACTATGTAGGAAGAAAATACAAACCTGATCTCGGCCCGGCATGAGTCTGCTGAAAAAATTAAACTCGGGATCAGCCTCCATGTAACTGTCTGATGGCGATTTAAATTTTATATCGGGTCGGTAGGCCCGTTTAATTTTTTTATCGGCCCGGCCCTGCAAGCCCGTTCAATGCTTTGCTGTCCCGGACTGTTTATTTTGTTTGTCAGCCCGCCCCGTTAAGAAAATTGTCCAAATTCTGCTGCTCCGACCGGGTACGGGGCACGGGCCAGACCCGGGCCCCATGCAGATCTCTACCAGTCTTATATCATCTTATACCAGACTTATATACCAGTCTTTTATATATATGTAAACTTCCAAGGAAATTCTTAGTTATTTGGCTGAATTTACATTTCTAAAATAAAAATGCACCAAAACATAACATAACATTTTTGCTTAATAAAGATGTAATAGTAATATACAACTAGTATGTTGTGGCCATCACAAAACTTTCTTCAATTGAAATCACGTCAATTAAATTAAATCATTTAAATAATACAAGAAATTACATCAATTTAGAACCAATTCATATCAGAGTATATCTGAATTTGAAGTTTGATGAAAATTCGCACATTAGTTTTTGAGATCGAGCTACGGCGGAATTTCTAAAAAATGCAGCATAGCAGTGCCACCTGTTGAGCGATTTGTACCAAAACATAAACAGCAGTAATTCATATCAAGGTATACCTTAATCTGAAGTTTGATGAAAATTCGTGCATCAGTTCTTGAGATAGAGCTATAGCAGAAATTCTGAAAAATGCAGCATAGCAGCGCCACCTGTTGAGCTACTTGCACAAAAACATAAACAGCAGTAAAATTCCGGCATTAGTTATTGAGATAGAGCTACAGTGGAAATTCTGAAAAATACAGCATAGCAGCATCACTTGTTGAGCGATTTGCACCAAAACATAAACAGCAGTAATTCATATCAAGGTATACACGAGTCTGAAGATTGTTCAAAATCGAAGCATTAGTTCTTGAGATAAAGCTATTACGGAAATCGCAAAAATTGCAGCATAGCAGTGCCACCTGTTGAGCGATTTACATTAAAATGTACAAAACGTCAATTCCTGTCAAGGACTAACGGAATCTAAAGTTTGATGAAAATCCGTGCATTAGTTCTGGAGATTGAGCTTTTGTGGAAATCATGAAAAATGCTGCATAGCAGCGCCACCTGTTGAGCGATTTACACCGAAAACTAATCGGCACAAATTTATATCAGGGACTGACTGAATATAAATTTTAATTAAATTCCGTTCATTGGTTCTTGAGCTCCCACAAAATTTGTGTCACACACAGACAGATATGTTGTAAAAACATGTTTTTCAGGTTCTCTGACCCCTGAAACGTGTAAATCCATCGAAAACCGGAATTCGAAAATTTTCATGAATCCAATACTTTCTTCTTGTAAAGATAGAAGGAAGTAAAAATATTGTTTCTTTCAATTTTTTTCCTTATTAAATAATATTTTGCGATTCCAAACAAAGCATGGCTTTTGCTAGTTGTAACAATAGTTAACCACCGGAAGACTTCCCTTAATCTGAAATCTCCACCCCCATTCCCATTTTCTTTGCACACAAAATTTAGCCTTTAAAACTGTTTAAGTTTATTTATTTTATTATAAATTATTTTTTCATCTAACTTCAGATTCAGGTATACCTTGATAAATATTGGTACAATAGAAAACTAGAAATCTGCACTGTTCGGGAGAAGGTGGTGTGCAGATTTCAGGATTTTGTGGATTTTAGGTCATAAAAAGAACAGTAATTAATAAAGGTTTAAAAAAACAAATAGAACAAATAAAATAAAATAACATTAATAGCAACACACTTTTATATTAGATTATTAAATTATTTAATTATAAATAAAAACTTTAATAAACAAAAAAAAGTATCTGAAAACAATATAAACAAAACAACTTTTTTTTAAAACTTTGAAAATATTTGTTCAATTGGAACCTGTTTCAAAACTTTAGTTTGTTCTAGTTTAAGTTTTTTTTTTTTTTTTGCAGGTTTCAGATAGTCACTATCCGCCCTTGGCAACCAGTTTGGTCTCCCTTAAATGTATGCTAAGCATTTTATCACGCTACTTTCATACATAATTTAATTTATTTGCTCAATCTTTCAACAAATTCTGATACAGATCATGAACTCGGCATTTTTATGTTAGCTGGGCGGCGGTGATAAATCGTCAGACATTGTTCCCGTCATATTTTCACGTATTTCATTAATTTCATTTAAAATATAGTACTTTCAATCATTTTATTTAAAATGCATATGCATTTAATTTAAAACTAAAATATTTAAAAAATATTACTCTCAATTATTGCTTTAAAAAAATAAAATAAAATAAAAATAATAAATAACACCATAAACCGTGACATTTAATTTCAACATCAAAACTTCGTCTACCACGTGAAAAATTGTTTATGACAGTCGCATGAAATGGATTATTATAATACTGATTGCATGATGGCGAAGGAACCCTATTTGGCGATTTAATCTGTGTCCAGCTCAATTAAAAGTAGCAAAATGGTCGCTTGGCATATAAAAAGTGAAGTGGTCAACCCGGAATTATTGATGACAGTCAAGTGACTTAGGCTTTTATTATATAGATGATTAGTTCCTGCTCAGTTACACAATTTTGTGTTGCTTTAAGAATTCAAGGTATTTCTTTCCCAAATTTAAACCCTCAACCTCATCAAACTGAATTTTCTCAGAATTATCCAAGTCATCATCATCATCAGAATTGCTTTTGTCTGGATTCAAAACGATACTTAGTCTTCTTTTCACTTCAGTCCCAATTTTTGCTGCATTCTTTGTAAACAGAGATGAAAACGCCCTGAATCGATTATTCGCTTTGGAATGACATCATCATTTACTCCCAACTTCATTCTTTTAGCGCCACGAAGGAAAAATGTTTACATCTGCAAACCTGTGCGGATTTCGGAGTCTGGTGGGTTTTAAGTCGGCAGATTTGTGGCACTCTACTGTACTGATTACATTTTGGTGTAAATCACCCAACAGGTGGCACTCTATGCTGCATTTTTTACAATTTCCGCAATAGCACTATCTCAAGAACTAATGCAAGACTTTGCATCAAACTTCAGATTCGGGTATAGCTTAATAAATATTGGTGCTGATTATATTTTGGCGTAAATCGCCCAGCATGTAGTGTTGCTGTGCTGCATTTTTCACGATTTCTGCAATAGCTCTATTTCAAGAACTAATGTGCGAATTTTCATCGAACTTCTGATTCAGTTAGACGTTGACACAAGTTGTTCTGATTAGGTTTTAGTGTAAATCACCCAACAGGTGGCATTGCTAGGCTGCATTTTGCAGGATTTACATGATTTTAGCAATAGTCATATCTCAAGAACTACTACACGGAATTTCATATCTTCAGAATCCTCGTGATATAGATTGCCATTTAATTTTGGCACTCTGTTAACGAATTTTGAAGTATTGACGGACATAGAAGAAAGTTTTGGGATTGGCACATCCGATTAGTTTTTTCTTTTGCTGTATTTATTTTAAAATTTTCTAAATTTCTACTGCTGCATGCCCTCTTTCCCCTTCCCCTTTGTTGACCATTTGAATGTTTAAAACTTGTATTTACAAAAATGAAACCCTTTATTTAAACATGCATATTATAATTTATTATTCTCTTTAATAATTTGTAGGTCCTTATTTTTTTTTTTTGTTTTTGGTCCTTGAAAGTCCCAAGTCCTTGATTTTTATTTAAAGAAATGTGTACGAACCCTGACTGATTTTCATCAAACTTCATATTCAGTTAAACATTGATGTAAGCTGTTACTGATAGGTATTTAAAGGGATTGAAAAAACAATATCTCTTTTTGCTATATGATAGAATATACTTAGGGGGGGGGGGGGGAACAAAAAAAAAAGAATAATTTTTCCAGTATAGTTTTATTTCATGACTGGCAAAATAACTAAAGTCTTAGAACAATTATTTTTAAGAGAACTTTCAGAGATTGGCATCTTTAAGTACATATAATGTATAAATTCTGACCTAGTGGGTTAAATTGTCGTTTTTTAAGTTTCATATTATTGCATCTGGCTTGGATGCAGGTTATCACAATGTTACTCTGAAAATGTTACAGTACATACTTATAATTTTTACTGACTGTATAGTAAATCTGTTATATTTATTTATTTATTTTTTTAGTGTTTCATGGAAAGACATTTCTATATTTATTTTTCCTGGAGGAAATATTCTGCCTTCTAGGATGGTTGAGGCACTCAATGAAAGCATTGTAGCTTTATGCTCTGTTCCTGAAACTTCTGTAAGTAAAAACGTACCCTATCAATAATCATTGAATTTGCTGCTTTTCCTACTTATTTGATGAAACATATAGGTACACCTATATATATACATGAAAGACAATAAAATAAGTCTTTTTAAAATTCAAAATTTAAACTGCCAAACTCTTTTTCTAACTTTAAAATCTAATGCTCAAATATCTTTGCCTAATAATTTCTTTTTTCGGTCCAGTGGTTTTTACTTCCAGACTTAGGTGAAAGGTGATGGGTCCAGTGCTATCCTCTTTTCCTTTGGTCAGTATGTACAGAGCATCTGCATAGACTGGGACAGATACCAACGAAACATTCTAATCTAATCAATTAAAATGTAATGTCTATTCTCCATCCTGCTTTATAATTAGAAAAAGTAGAAGTGCATCAATAAAAATGGACAAAACAAGCTGAATTTGCATAGCTCATCATACTATAATGATCTGCCAATAAATTTACAGACTCTCGGAGCTGATTTAAAAGGACTATGTAACTTAAAGCTGAACAAAATTCAGATTTCCAAAATTATTAGCTTATGTGTCTTAGTTTTACAACATTGACATCAGCCATTTAATTGCACCATGGAAACTGTGAAAGTTCATTATAGGCATGTATATTATGAATGATTCTGTCTTAAAATAATTGCACAGTTTTGATTGTCAACAACATTTACATTAAAGTATTTAATAGTTAGAATCATCTCACTAGAGAGGATAATGAATGTCAACAAATAACAAAAATGTTTAAAGAAATTTTACACAACAGAAATGTAAAATTACATTTTCTGATCGTATTTGAAATTAGGACCATCAGTGTTAAGGGCTGTGCATATATAACATTATCATTTTAGGGGGGAGGGTCTGGCGCAAATGATATTGTAAGATATTTGTAGGAGGAGGGTGTCTTGATACCGTTATCATCTTTGATCCAACCAAAATTTTCTCTTTTTATTTGTGGCTTGTTCTTTACATCAAGAGTGTCTGTTATATTTTTTTAATCTGTTGTCTATTGTTATGGAAATACAAAGATATTATTAAAATCATCAAATAATTATAGAATTATTTAATTCCAAAATATGGAATACCCCAACGTTTGGCATTCCACTTGTTCTCTTATATGTGTGAATATATATATTCTATAAGATAATCATAAAAAACTTGCATAGCAAAAATGACTGGTTTTAAAACCTATATAGTGGACAAGTTGTACAGAAAGCGTATTAAAAAACTATCGATCATAACCCCCGTGCAAAATGCACGAAGATATTTTACAAGAGCTATATGTACCCGATGATAAAGGAGCAGTTAATGTGCTTAAAAAAGAAGCTATGAAATATAACATTAATATACCAATAAAGCCTAATAGAAATATCTTTCAGAGAATAAGAAATGAAAAAGACTGAATAGATGATATGAAAACTTCGGGCATATATAGAATCAACCTAAAAAACGAGAGTGGGGACGAAAAATGTTATATTGGAGTGATGAAGCGAAGAATAGAAAAAAAAGTAAAAGAGCACAGGGAGGACATAAAGAAAGGAAGAGTAACAACAGCTTTAGCAAGGCTCAATGCGGAGGAAAGGCTGGAAATCGAATTTGAGCATACCAAAAAGTTAGCAAATTACGAAAACTTTAATCATGCCCTAAAGAGAGAGGCCGTGGAGATTGTGAGTGAGAACAATGCAATCAACCGCGTGGAACATGCGCTGGTGGAGCAAGGTTGGAGAGAGATGATTACGAAAGAATACGAATATGGGAAGAAGAGAAAGGGGGATCCGAAGAGTGGCCCAGCGTAAAGCGAGTCTGAATCAGTAGGAAATTGAAAATGGTCCAGGAAGGGCCGAAATATAATATTTCATATTTTAAACACCTTTTATGGTATTTGAAACTGGGTTTCAAAGATTTTATTAAATATATATACTTTGTTGTTCGAGAAACTAACTGTGAAGTATGTTTAAAATTATACTTGTTGTGTTTACTAGTAAATAAATAAGAAAGAATGTTGTCCATCTGTTTTGTTGATAAGTCCCCCCCCCACCCATCTGGGGGCAAGTGCAAGAAGGTATTATTACCGTGAAGCCATTATTAAATTCTTTTAAGTGTTATTTGACATAAAGTTATTTCATATACAAAGTCATTTTTTTTTTTATTCCTCTTTATTTGAATCAGTCAAGCAAAGAGATGGAGGCCGGGGCCAGAGCGCTCCGGAGCTGTGTTTTCCCTGGAGCTGGAACTCTAAATTTCCCCCAGCTCCAGGGCTCCTTTAGTTTTTAATATTCTTTTAAATCTTTTTTTTTTTTTTTTCAGTCTTTTAAATTTCTAGGCTTAAAATATTTTAATTACATTATTATTTAGTATTTTAACTATATCACTTTTTAGGGGTTTTTTTTATTATTATTATTAGAGAAGGAAAACTTCTCAAAACATGTTAACACTACTTTACTTTTACTTTCTACTTGAACTAAGCGACAACACTATTTAAAAACAAATATGGCCGCCTGTTGTTAAAAAAGCCTGTTGTCTACATGTGTAGTTGTACAATTTTGGCTGTTTGAAAAGTGTAGAAGAAATTTAAGATTTTTGTGTTTAAAATTCCACCAAACTTTCTATTTTGAACGCAAAAGATAAAAGATGTCATATTTTCTGAACAAGCATTTCAAGTATGCTGAGAAGAAAAATGCATTTTGTTAGATCTTTAACGAAGGTAGAAAGTATTTGCGAGCAAAAAATTAAACGTGTAAATTAAAATCAGCAACTCGAAAGCGCGAAGTCGCAGCCGAGTTGGAGCTGGAGCCACAGTATTTTCTCTAGGAGCGGAGCTGGAGCATCAAAAATTGTTCGGCTCCAGGTCACTGCAATCAAGTATGTGAAAAATAAATGTAGAACACTATCTGTATATCACTCCAAACAAAAGAAAAAAAATTTGATTTTTAGACATTGATAACAATATCATTTCTTGTGGGGTTGGGGGGGTGTTCAAGGTATGATAACATATGATAACATATGATATCATAAGGGGGGAGAGGGTCCAGAATTACAAAAAACTTGATAATATTATATATGTACAACCCCTTACATACTTGCCAAGTCTTGGTTTTCCCAGAAAACTTGTAATCTTTCATTTTTTATTTATTTTCTTATATTTCTCTCTTTTTCTGGTTTTTAGTTTTTTCTCCCCCTATTCTCTGAGATTTAAGTTGAACATTGTTTTAAATATTAAAACTAAAATAATTTCAATTAACAATGGTAAAAGTTTGCAAAATTATCAGTATCAAGTTATACATTTTGTTTGCTTGCATATTACAGGGTATGTACAGAATCCTTACACTGCTTAGAAGCTAAGAATGCACTGAATAGGAATTTTAGCTGAATACTGAAAATATTTGGCTCAAAAATAAAAACTGAATGCCGAATAGTAGTTATTAGTCCAAATACTTTTATATTTCAGAGTTTAGTGATATTAAAAAAATCTAGTTTTGAGTTATTTAAGAGGAGAATAATTTTAAAGCTTTTTTAATTAATAAAATTTTAAGCTTCACGGATTCTTCTGTGAGTTAAAACAAATATATAAAATTTCCTTATATTCTAAAACAAATACTTTAAAATCAAAGAATAATTTTGAAGGAATTGGAAGAAAATTTTTACGGTTATATATTGTTTGTCAGAAAGAGTGTAAAAAAGAAAAAAAAAAAAAATAATAATAAATATAATCTACTCAAATAGTGTCAACTGAGCAAGAATTAATAACATTCCTGTTCCTTTTGATTTAGCAAGGAAGTTTTTAAGTGCACCAAAGAGCTGTTCCTAAAATCTTGGAACAAATTTTCATGGCATGTGGTTAAGGCTAACGTTTTTTGAACAAGAAACATCCCAATTCAATAAATGATACTACCTAAATTCACATCCTACATGCATTTAGAAAATATTTCCCTTTTATACATTCAAAGCAATTATGTAACAAAAAACTGTCACAAACCTACACCCATATCATTCTTATTCTCTAGCATTCACATACTTTTGCATTAAAAAATTTCCTTTATTAAATTTTCCATTCATTGATATAAATAATTGCAATTTTGATGATTTGTACAGTTATATAGGTGTGACTGTTGCAAGTTTTTTTTTCTTCAAATAATCTTTGAGAATCATTGAAACAAGTTTCATCTGCAATATTTGTGCCTGGCAATAAAAGTTATTCCTACTAGAATTTTCTGTAATTTTATTTTCCTTAATGTGTAAATATTCATCCCTAAAATATTTTTCAGCTTTTTTAAATCCTTTGCTTATGAAAATTAGCAGGGGTATTTTTATCAATCTATTAATGAATAATAAGCGTTAATAATTTTCCATGTGAATGTAGTTTCATGAAGCAATTGTGTAAAAATTAATCACTTCGGCCAGATTCCATCATGTGATCTCTTTAAGATATTGGCACTTTGGGTATGGAAATGATGGTAAAGAGTAAGTCAAGGGGGGCTAATCTATTTGTCTCTAAAAGTAGGCTGGATAGGAAAGTGATGCATGATTAATAGTTTTGTGGGGGGTTTCATAAAAGTTAGTAGCATGTTGTTTTTTAAAGATCTTTACAGAAAGAATGTAAAGAGGCTATTTAAAAGAAACTTTTTTGCGATAGTATAATTTTTTTTTTGTCTTATATTTAGATAAAATTAGATAAGCTAGAAAATAATTTTCGGTAATTTTATTTTCGTTACTATGTGAACTATTACTATTCCTTAATTATTTTTCAGCTTTTTTTAATGTTTACAAATGAAGCATTCCAAAATTAATAGGAACTTTTTGTTAATCTATTTCTGAATGTCTTTGCTTTATGTCAACATTATTATTATTTATTCTGTTATGTTATGTAATTAATGTCCATCTCTATCTTGATATAGGTTTTAGAGAGCAAAGTTTCTAAGTTTCCTAGGATATTGGAACCTGACCCAGAGAATGAATGCTTAGCATATGGTAATTATATGTTTATTATATATATATATATATATATACCTAAATCTGATTGCATCCTCACATGTTATAATATTGTGGGTCAAGTTTCTGGAGTTTTAGCTTTTTGTCTATAATTGAAGTATTATGCAAAAATCATTCTTCAATATTTATTATCTTGTGTGAGATGTATCTTTCTTTGGATCTCTTGGTTTTTTATCATTTATTTGTTTTTTGATGCACTTCTAGGAGCTAAATTTTGTCATTTAAGGCTTAATGCCGACAAAATTGGATGAAGTAACACATCTTCATATGAATTAAACCTGCAAGCTCCTCTGATGATTCTATGGGCTATTCGTAGTTTCTTATTTTACATACTGGTTTCCAATGCTCATATCTTATTCATCTTTAGAATTTTACCAATTTGTTCATATATTTGTGATTTCATCTTTATTATATATATATACATACATATGTATATATAAATTGTTTTATTTAATCATAAACAAGGCATTTAAAAAAAAGGGGGGGGGGAGGGGTTACTCCCAGTTTGACTCCAGAAAAATCATTATTTTTCAGTCTGCCTTTAAGTAATTTCTGCCTAGTTTAAATGTAAACATTTTTGTTGTCAACAAACTGTATATATATATATAGCTCTATATGAATTATGAAATTTATGAAAAAGAGGGTGCAAAACACGACAATAAAACCAATGAACATTTATAACAAAAAACAATAAACAAACAACTCCTTGCTCGTCTGAAAGTGGGAGGAGTCAAAAAACAGGTATTAAATAAAAGATAAATTGAATCCTCACTGGTTTCGCAAGATATGTCCAACCCCCATACTCCAAAAGTGTAAAAAATCATCAAAGAAACTTAAACTTCTAAAAACTTAAGAAAACAAAACTGCTTTAAAAGCATAAACTTTGGTTGGCTGTTTATGTTTTTAAATCAGTTTTGTTTTCTTAAGTTTTTAGAAGTTTAAGTTTCTTTGACAATTTTTTACACCTTTGGAGTATGGGGGTTGGACATACCTTGGGAAATCAGTGAGGATTCAATTTCTCTTTTATTTAATACCGGTTTTTTGACTCCTCCCACTTCCACTTTCAGACGAGCAAGGAGTTGTTTGTTTATTGTTATAAATGTTCATTGGTTTTATTGTTGTGTTTTTCACCTTCTTTTTCATAAATTTCATAATTCATATACATTTGATAGAGCTATATTTACTTAGTGCATATAAGAAGCTGCATTGTGCCTTATGCACTGGGATGTTTTTATTACACCTTTTTAAAACCATCATTCATATATATATATATATATATATATCGACAGTACTTTGAAGTTGGTTTAATGAGAATGTCAAAGTTCTTTTTTATCATTAGATTCACAAAATATGTAGGGATATGCTAATCCATATGTTCTCCTAGAGGGTGGGGGAAACGATGCTGATCGTATGTGATTACAGTGAAACCCCGATTTAACGCTTTCCCGCTTTTAACGTCGTTTCAACTTGGTCCCACCAATTTCCTATACCAATAATGTAAAAAAAAAAAAAAAACACTTTTAAAATCTCTTTCTGATGTATTTCCCGCATTTAATGTCGTTTTTAAAAAATGAAAATGAACACTTTTTCGAGCAATAATTGATCGTTTTTGACAAATTTCGCACTTTTTCGATCTGTATTTCTGCTTTCCTTTGAATCGATATTTCCTGTAATGAACAAAATCAAATCAAATGAAATAATAGTTATTTTTCCCATTTCGGAAAACCAAGAAACCTGCAACTTGATTGCTGCATTCAAATTTATTTCTACTTAAAAACTAAAAAACAACAACAAATAATCTTTTTTTTTTTTTTTCTCCTCGGCGCCTGATAGACGGAACAAGAGAGACCCGCGAAACGGATTGTGAAATATTCCACAGAGGGAGGGAGGGAGCAGGAGTGTTTGGTTTTCGATAGAAACTGAACTGAAGGATAACATTAAAAATCTTTATTCGTTTTCATTCAGCGAGAAATGACTGGAAAACGGAAGCAATTCTCTATTGCCGATAAAGCCAGCATTATCGAAAAATCGAAGCATTTTTCAGGGACTAAAGCAGAATTGGCGAAATCCCTTGGACTCGCAACATCTACACTTAAAACAAATTTAAGCCAGCAAGATGCCGTTGAAACAAAATCAGATACACTAGGAAAAGCTGCAAAAAAGATTAAAACCTTAAAATCTTCTCCATATGCTGAACTGTAAAATTTTTTAATTGAATACCTCCACCAAGCACGCTCTGCAAATATTCCTATTAATGGAACAATATTAAGAGAGAAAGCTATGGAAATTTCTCTTAGATAAGACATAACAGGTTTTTCTGCATTAAATGGGTGGATCGACAGATTCAAAAAGAGACACAACTTGACTTACAGATCAGTAATGTGGTGACTCTGCCAGCGTCGATCAAGAGAAAATTATACTCTGCAGAATATTTTTAATGCTGATGAGACGGGCTTATTTTTCAATCTCCTTCTAGATAAGACGTACACAGTAAAAAGAGAATCATGTAATGGAGGGAAGATGTCAAAAGAACGTCTAACTGTATTACTCTGCTGTAATGCTGATGGTAGCGAAAAACTAACTCCCCTTGTTATTGGCTGTGCTAAAAAACCACATTGTTTTAAAAACATTAAAACTTTCCCCACAAGTTACAAAGCTAATAGAAAATCCTGGATGACGGAAGTTATTTTTCAAGATTATTTCCGGCAACTGGATAAGAAAGTGCTATCTGAGAACCATAAAAAAATCTTGTTTGTAGATCAATGCTCAGCTCACAAGAATGTAACACTGAAAAATGTGCGCCTAGAATTTTTTACACTAAATTGTACCAGTATGTTACAGCCCTGTGACTTATGGATAATTCATTCCTTCAAAGTGGCTTATAGACAACAACTTGTATGAAAGGCATTGTTTCAGTTGGAATCCTGTGTCAACTCCAGTGACACAAACTAATGCAAGAAGAAGATAAATGTGTTGGAAGTGCTACATTTGATATCGTCGGCATGGAAAAAGGTTACAAGAGACTGCATCTCTCACAGCTTCAAGAAAGGTGCATTTCTGACCCCGGTCCCATCGGAACGGTTTGCTTTTGATCACACACAGAATAACGATTCCACTGAGGTTGATTCAGCAGGACTTGATATCAATTTCATTGAATATGCAGAATGTGACACCGAAGTACTGACTTTCAAAACAAAAGCATTGTTGATTGCCGAATTGATGGAACAGTCTTCGGATGAAAGCGATGATGAAAAAGACTATGCAGTTGTTGAATCAATGCCATATTTGAATGAAGCCCAAGCTAGTTTGCAAAAACTGAGACTTTTTTGCCAAGGACATGAAGCTCAAGAAAAAGAATTGAATGCAGTTTCAATGCTTGAGACTTTCTTGTGCATTTTGCAATCTAAAACAAGCATTCAAACCAAAATCTAGGAATTTTTTTTACGGCAAAATAATGTAAGTTTTGATTTTTTGTTACAGTAACAAGATATATATGTTAGTTACATATAAATGCTTTTTTCTATTTTATGTTTCATTTAATTAATGTAGTTTATTTAATTTTATCATTTCGGCAATGTTTTAAATAACATACATAGTGTTTTTCTTGTGATCCCGATTTAACGTTTTCCCGCTTTTAACGTTTTTGAGCAGTCCCATGAACGTCGTTAAATTGGGGTTCCACTGTATTAGAAAGGTACTTTTATGATGATGTGATGCTTATTTTTAAAGCTTCTACCTACAGACGTAAATGCAGTTGAAATGTGATAGTTTTAAGTACAGTCATAACATTTATTTTAATTTAAAATGTTTAAATAAATTAGGTAAATAACGTTTATCAACATATTATATATAGAACAGGCAACTAATTAAAGAAATAAAATCTGTTTTGTCGGTTTTTCCGAGTCTGATAATGAGAAAGTATATAATTTAGAAGTTTTTTGAATATTAGTAATTAAAGAAAATTAGAAAAAAATTGCAAATTTTCACAATTTATCTTACTTTACTTTTGTATTTTTCAACAAAAAACAACATCTTAATGTTGCTATTTTTTCTGTGTTAATTTCATGAACTTCTCTATTCTAGGGCTTGTCCAAGCTGTTGATGAAACAGATCATTTATTGTATATTATTTCTCCTTTGACAAAACATGAATGGCCAAAAGTTAATGCTATAATTAAAGGCAATGTTATGATGCCAGATGCTCTGATTTTACAACAGGTATGCATCTTTTAAATTGCTAAATTAAATCTTAGCTCTGTTCCTCAGATTTCCTAATTAGTAAATTTTATATTTTCAGCAACTCATTTATATTTAACAAAATATAGTTTGATTTTGAATATAAATATGTAATTGGTATGATATATAAATGTAGCTGTGGTTCTTTGTTAAGAAAAGAAAAAATAAAAGAAAAAGAAATAGAGTATAGTGGTTTTAAAGAAAGAATTATTTAATTAATTGATTTTAAAAGAAGTGGCTCGTGATCAAAGTGGTAAAAATATAAAGTACATTGCATAAACAGGAAAAACACATGATGGATAATAAATAATAATTGTAGTAGTACTAGAGATGGGAATGCTCGGAAAAAAACCGGAAAAGTTGGGGAAAAAACCGGTTTTTTTCAGTTTTTTTCCGAAGGGCTATTTTTTAATTTTTCCAAATTGGAAAAATTGAAATTTCATTTATAAAGTAATGTAGTCAAAATTTTATAATTTCTACATTCTGATACTTTTATTTATATTTTTTTCATGTTTAGTGTCCCTCATGGAAACCTTAAAATGTAAAATCTTATCTATGAGCAGGGATCTCTTTAGAAAGAACTTGAGTCTCTTAAGGGTGTTCTTAACTGCTCTGTTCAACAAGAGCAAAACATTTTGACACATTTACAAACTCATTTTTTAACTGAAAGATATAAAATTGGAAAACCTGACCATGGAAGCGATTTGGAATTGACCTGTGCTTTCCATTTTTTTATCCATAAATTAAATATTCAGTTATAGGCGATTTTGATCATGTGATAAACATATTTTTCACCCATTCTTGACCACTATTCTGCTTTTGCGTTGCAATTCAGTTCAAAACGACCACTTTGATACTATTTTCTGAAAGATCTATTGAGTTTGCAAAAAAATGAAAAAAAAAAAAAAAACAGCTTGATTACATAGTTTTTGAACAACAACACCTGCTAGTTTCATGCATTTCTGAGCAAAAATGAATTAAAACTTATATCACAAAGTTGCCCTTTTGGATTTGAGAACAGCCTTAAAGGATCCTTCACAGTTTTTTCTCCTTAAAACATACGGCCTTTAACGAAATTCTTTCTCTTAAAAAAAGACATTTCAGAATTTTTTTACAATCTCCAAATTAAATTCTTCACAAACGTAATGATTTTAGAAAAAAAAAGACCTGTTGTATAATAACTGCAATAACCAATGAATCTATTATCTAGCTGTTTATATCTGTACCTTGGAACAAAAAGGGCCGATGTCCATTGTTCTCAAATGGCAGAAAACCCAATTTAAGTTTGAGGAATTTTAAGAATCTTCCTACGATTTCTGTACTATTATTTTTCAAAGTTGTACCTCTCAATTCAGCAATGTTTTTCTCACTACAATCTAATGTTACATTGATTTAGTTTTTTTTTTTTTTTTTACATTTTAAATTGGCCATTTTTACATTAACAGTAAGTAACATTGGCCTCGACAAAATATTTTGTTTTCAATGATCTAATATTGGGAAGACTTCGGCCCTTTTAACAATTACTTTATATCGCATCCTTAATTCATTCGTGCATTTAACTCAAATTTCTCAATTTTGGACATTGGCCCTTTTTGTTCCAAGGTACAGATATATACAAAGGACCATCTCAATAATGTCTAAATAGAACTTAAATATGACAAATTTGCAAAATTCCAATTACATTTTTTACATTTCATTCACATTTTTTAAAAGTTCACAAGTTTTTATAAAAGTTCACTACTTCGCAAAAACATGATCGTGTGAAAAAAAATCCAAGCAAATCCCTGGTAAGATAATTAACCCTTAAATGCCTGATTTTTCAAAAGTCATTGAATTATGTTTTTCGGCTTTCATTTTTTAAATAAATCATGTGAAAAATACTTTAAAAAATAATATTTTGTTTTAAGTATGGTTTACGGCTAAAATGTAGTTTGTTACTAATCAGCAATACTGGTCGTTAATTGAAAAAACAATTTTCCTTGATAAAATTATATAATATTAAACACACAAGAATTTTAGGAACTATAATAAGAAATAAATTTTACTTGCTCACTGCAGAACAAAATAGGGTATTTCGCAAGCTTCCAAACAAAACAAAAAGAACAAGTAGTAACAATTCAAAAAATAAATCTATCTTTATTCTTAAACAGCACAAGTGTTGCCAGCTACATGTTGAAAATCGATTTAATAATATTTTCAGAATGTATTTTATTAGCAACATTCGGCATTATAGCTTCACTATTATTCTAATAGTACTTTAGAGCCTAAATTGGGTATGTTGCCGAAAAGCAACACCCGGCATTTAAGGGTTAAATGCGACTTCTCTCGTTAAAAATGAAAATTCATGTGCAAAAGTATTTCAATATTATGCCAATAAATGAAAATGGTAAGATGGAAAATTTAATGTAAAATTTGAAACATGCATTTATTTTTATTAGCATGGCTGTAATTTTTCACTATTGTTAAAAAAATTTCTTTTGATAATAACATGTAGTTGAAATTATTTATCATTTCTTTTTTCTTTTTTGAAATATAGATTCTTAGATTTGTCTAAATGTATTTTCAAAAAATATAAATCCATACAAACTTTGCAAAGAAAATGTAAGTAAATCTCTGTGAAAAATCTAATTGAAAACAATTTTTAAACATATGGAAAAATCCACCTGTTTTACAAGTTTCATTAAAAAAAAAAATAAAATACCTCTTTCAATATTAAGGATCTAAATCGTACTAAAACATAGTTTGGGTTTAGTCTGGAAAGCTGTACCAAAACCACATATACAGGAAATGAAAGTTATAACTGTAGGGGGGGGGGGGGGGGTAATATTTTAAAATAATACCAATTTTTAAACAACGCATGATTTGAAAATGATAATAGTATTTATAATAATACCAGAACTACTATAATTTGTTTTGTTTTTTACACTGGCATCCTTTATGTATTTGAAAACCAGTACTATGTAGATGTGATGCACAATACAGTTTAAAACTGCTTTAAAACTACAGTGATATTGGTTGAAACTAAAGTTTTTTAATTCGCTTTATTGATATAATTAAAAAAGTGCTACTGAAAAATCATTTTAACAGACATGATATATTACAAACACTGGTGTAGCAAGAAAAGCTACTATCAGAATTCTGAGACTGAAAGGATAAACTTTTAAAAGCTGGCTTTTTTTTAATAACATATTCACATGTAAAGGGAAAATAATTTTTTTTTAATGTGCATAAATATTGAAAAAGTTTATTATTGTATACTTTTTAAGAAAATATAACTTATTTTTGAGAAACATTTATAGGAAATCAATTTTTCCAAGTTTTCCAATTTTTCCAGAAAAAAACTGGAAAAAACCCGTTTTTTTTCCGCCACTTCAACTTTTCCGGAAAATTTACATCTCTAAGTAGTACTCACCCGAACTGTGCAGTATACAGCTACTTGAGTTATTAGAAATTTTTATCTTTAATCAAGGGCACAAATACCTAAGTGCTCATTATAAAATCTTCTACGTAACTTACAATAAGTAAAGGACACATATTTAATCAATCAATTATTTTTATTAATAATATTTCAGTATGTGTTATTTTGATTATTTTAAGGGGAAGTATTGTGCACAACACCAGATACAAAATAAAAGGATGACTATGATCTCTGTACGACATGTTATGTAAATTTTCATATTTAACCATAAACATTTTACAGAAGATACACATTCACTACCTTAATCCTTTTTAATAAAATATTTGTTGAAGAAATTCCATATACTCTAACCAGTTCTAAATGTTTTTCCATTTAAAATCATGAATGTTTATTATTCATTTGAAAAGCGCATCTGGTTTCAAAGGAAAGTTCACATACTTTGGAAAGTCCATTTTCTAGAATCAAAATATTTTGTTGAATATAAAATTCACGATTTCCAGAAGTACATCCGGCGAGTACTTATTATAAACGATGTATATTTTGCTATTCACAATATGCAGGTTGAAATGTCGATCACTAGAGGGAACGATTCTCCAATTGTATAACGTCCACATTCGCGAGTAAAGTATATTTCCATTATACATTTGCATACCCTGTGGCACTGCTGTAATAAGCAACATTTACAATGCAGATCTTCAAAATATGTGATTAGATAAATAACATCGGGATCATCTACAATCAGATTGTGTCCCATTCTACAGATAGATGATTGTTTTTCATCTCTTCAATATATAATCCACTTAGGCTACCCAGGTGTAACTTCGTCAGGTATCGGGGGAATTCTCCAACTTGATTTTATTGCATGATGAGGCAGCTAACTTTAAATTACTTTTAATTGTTTTTTTTTTTTTTTTTTTGCTTTATTTTTAATTAAAATTAAGGCAGGACAGGACAGGCAGGGCCGACCGCATAATTGAAATAACTTTTACTTCAACGGCCAGCCCGCCGCAAAAATCATGACTACGCAGTTAGGCATCCAAAATAGATAAGAGAGAGAGACGCTCACCAGGAATTTCCGTTAGGCGCGAAAGTTACTGATTGGCTGTTTGACTTGTTGCCACACAGCGTAAAAAGGATTTAAATGAAAGATCGTTATGTTAAAGATTTTGAATTTAATATTGAAAAGTTATTATAAAAATATATATTTTTGCTGAAATTATTGAATTTAAGATTTATTATTGATATTTATTAACGATCTTTTTTGTAGAATAAATGAAAATTGTTTTAAAGTAAAATTTGAATGAAAATGAATTTTGACTAATTAATATTAATTAATTAAATATTTTAAAGTAATTAATTAAATATTTTAAAGTAATTAATTAAATATTTTAAAGTTTCTGTTTTAATATTTTAAAGCTTCTATTACCTAACATTCTTGTTAAAAAGTATTTCACTAATTAAATATAACAATAACACAAAATCATCAATTTTGAGTTGTGTAAACATTACATGTTATTTATGAAATTTATAAACTGTATTGCAATCCAGTCAAGCTTCTTAATGACAATTTTAAAGAGGAAAATAAAGAATCCAAATGAAGCAATTCGGAAGGGATTATTTTACAAAAAAATTGCACTTTTCTCCATAAACAAAAGTTTTTGTTTGCTTTCTTCATAACTCTTAACTCTTAGATTTCTATCTATACTAATAAAAGAAAGTTTCCCTATGTGTGTGTGTGTGTCTCTCTGTCTCTTCGCGATGGCTAGCAAAATCTACGGCACGTAAGGCTCAAAATTTTTGTGAAGGTAGTCGAAGGCCTCTCCTGCTGCAAAATTTCTAATAATTAGTTGAGAAATTAATTAAAAACTCCAAATTAAAAGAATTAAGTATTCATAATTCAACAAAAGCATAGATTTTTATCAAACTGCAAAATATTTCTTCAAAAACTGAAAGAGAGGGGTAGGGGTTAGTAGAATTACAGCGATGCTAGGGCGATAAATTTACTGGGCCTTTTTAAAAAGGGCTATATCTTAAATTCTACTGGGCCTAAAGACTCAAATTGCATAACCAGATGTAAAAAAAAAATCCCCCTTTAGAAATTCTAAAACTTATTTCGCTGCAGTTACAGGAAGTAAAAAAATCCACGAAAAATCGGTTTACAAAAAATCATTTTATTTCCTTCTAAAGAAATTTCGAAATCTCTCCCATGGACGCCAGGTGTTCATTGCAGACAACCGATGCCTTTCATTAGTGGACATTTTTGAATGAATATAAAATTTACGGATTTAATTTTTATGCATCCAGAATTTTCTCTGATTTCAGATATGTAAATTTCTTCACGGTCGCTCAATTACAACCTTAGATATTAATTATTTTCATTAATTGGATGATTCCTTTCAAACTCTCATTTTAAAAGTGTCTCCTGAAACCACAAATGATTTTTATACTAGGATTCTTTAGAAAAACATCAATTTTTTAAAAATACACCATTTTGGAATTTTAAAGTTATATGCATCTTGCCCTATCTTTAAAACGCTGTTTAACAATATCTAAATTTTATAAAAATCGATTCGCACGTTTTTGTTTTATAGAAAATTCTATTTTTAAAAAGGGAAAGAAATGCTTTGCTGAAACCTGAATTTATTAAAATTAAGAAAACTGACGAACCTTTGGAACTTTAGCTAGTTTATAAAACATAATAAAGATTTTTAAAAAAGTAGAGGCATCAATTTTTTTATTTTTTTATTTTTTTTGGGGGGGGGGGGGGGGGGGGGGGGGAAGAGAGATAAAAAAAAAATTTGGGGACGTGATCAAATATTTAAAACTATACTGTTTTCTACCATTTTAGATGCATATTTTTGACGGAGCCCTGGGATAAACATTACTTATTTAATATAAAAGTTTCAAAAGTGTATGTAGCACTATTTTAGAATAGTAATTTCAGTAAGTATCTTAAATTCTTGCTTAAATTCACCACTCCCTTGTCTAATATAGCTACAGGTAGGTTGCTTAATGGAGTTTCAATCAGAAACAGTTTTGTTAAGATTAGAGTTCGTCCTCTACTGATGGAATGTGGAACTAAAAGATTCAAGATATTTTTTTTAACCATTTGTAAAAATTGTTATTATCCTCGGTCAGGGTAGGAAATCAAAAACTTATCTGAAGCGTTTTATTAGTTGAATCCCGCATTTTATTCGTTTTCTGATTGGTTTCTACAGTAATCTGTACTTTCCTTTTACTTTCAACAGAGATGGATACTTCTGTTGCCACTTTGACAAAAAAGTAATAAAAACTACAAAAAAAAATTAATAACTCAGAAACAAATTGAGATACAATACAGCTTTCAAACAAATTGCTATTAAAAATGCATTTTTTTCTCTATACGACGATATAAAAATTAATATTGTGGGATGTTTAGAAGTTTAAAAATGAAATTTCATTTAAAATTGGTCCAGGAATATTGATGTTTAATCCATGGCGTACGTAATGTATGACCAGCTCCGTAGAAGTTTAAAAATTTACAGTACCGAAAATTGTAAAACTGAAATTTCTTTTAAAATTTGTTCTTGATGGGTCCAGGAATGTTAATGTTTAATCCATGGCGTATGTAATGTATGATCAACTCCGTGTGATTTTTTTAGTCTTTGAAAAAATCATTTCCTTAAATAGTCGCAATTTGTTAATTTTTTTTTTTTTTTTCAAGATTTTGCAGTGCGTACGCAGCACGCCTGCTAAACCCTCATGTGATATATCATAGAAAACCCCTCTGACACCACTCTTTCATATTTTGAACCTTTCTACTTCCTCACTTAAATTTGTCCCCCTCCACCCCGGGTCAGTTTTCTAACTCAGCTCCTAGGGACCAGTTCGAGGTTAGGACAAAAGGAAATAGAGTCGTGTGAGAGTTGATGGTCTGCTCACAAGACAAGTTTGAGACTAGTAAACGTTGCTTCATTTTTAGGGTTCCGTATTTAAAAAGTAAAAACGGAACCATTATAAGATCACTCCTGTGTCTGTCTGTCTGTCTGTCACAGCCATTTTACTCGTAAACTGGAATGTGGGAAGTTCAAATTGAGGGATGTAATAAAGACTATTAACCCACATATTTACGGATTATTAAACATTCACAAATATATTTAGAAAAAATGTACAGGGGCTAAAGTTACATGAAAAAAAAAAAATCTTTTCTTTGTATATCGTGTGAACGGTATCTTCTGAAAGGTTTCGTAATGCTGAACTCAAAAATACATTTCTTTTAATCTTAGGTATTATATTTTAGGAGATATCGTCGAAAATGTGTTGCAAAAATATGCCCCCCCCCCCCCCCCCCCCCCAATCTATTTCCGAATCTACTGAAACTAAAATTATGAAAAATTCAGAGGTTGTAGATGTTACTTTAAACCTTGCGGGAAAATTATAGCGATTACCCTACATCGCATAGTTTTTGAGAAAAGCGCATATTTCTGTTACACATAAATTTCAATTTACGGGTGTTCAGCAAAGGTGTGAGGAGCGCGGGAGGTACCTAACGTAATAGAAGTATAAAAGCATTGTTGATGTTGATTTTCGAAAAAAGTCGTTGTTAATTAGCAGAAATATTAGCCCTTATAGACACAAACGGTTTGGACATACGTATTTACAAGGACGGCATACTCTACCTACTATCGGCTTTTAAAGCCTAGATAACAATTTTTAATGATATATTTGTGTAATGCAATGCCCAGTAGCTGTATAAAAGCACTAAATGTCAAATTGTTAAAAACAGACTAATTTAATTAGAATTAATCGGATAAATACTGTTGGATTCGCGACTAGTTTGCATTGAGTGGCTCTCTCAATACGCTTCCCGTGTCTTTAAAAGTTAATTAGAAACATACCTGGAAAAACGCGGCACAGACCAAGGCAGCAACTTTGCGACCTCCTTTCGTAGTGTGCTTAGCACAATGTGAAGTTTAAACTTACAAGGGTTTTGTTTTAGCTGCACTGTAAAAAGAAAAGATTATTGCTATGCGCTGAATTTAGTTTTATGAAATGCCAAATGAAGTTTATATATGCACTATTTTTACTGTCAGTACCGGAATAAGTTCATCATAAGCAGATTAGGATAAGATCAAAAAAAGAGTTATACAGAATAGCAATATTTGATATTGTTTAATCTTCATATCTTTTTGAACCTTAGTGGTATATCCATTAATTTTTTTCTAATATATACAGCTATACCCAACCCTATCTTGTATAGTTTTTTACAAAGTCTTATTATTCTTTTAACGACGATTTTTTTTTAATACTACAGTTGATAATTCATATATTTATTTTACGGAACCCTCTGAGCACGAGTAATATTCACACTTGACCGTTTGTTTAATTTCATTGCAATTTAGACCACGTTTGAGTGCAATTTCTATTTTTTTTTTTTTTTTCTTCCCCATTCTCTTTTGAAAATTTAATACACTCCTAAAATGTCTTGAAATTGAAAGGCACTTTCAATAAAAGAAAAAATTTGAAATTTAAAAGAATTTGATAAAAAATAAGATTTAATAAAAGTGCAATTGCCAAAGAAAATAGATATTCCTGTTTCAACTCTGAAAATCATTACCATATACTCGCTTATAATTCGACCCTAAAAAATTCCAATATGTTTTCATACAAAAATGACATTTTAATAAAATACTAAACAAGCCAAAATAATTATATAAAAAATTAAGAAACATCAAACAAATCCTTCAAACTGGGAATCACTACCTGAATCTACAAAAAGTTCTATGAAGACGTCCCCTTGCTTCTTCGTTATAAAAATCAGACTCAGGATCTGATGAATTTTGTCATCACTTTCATAAATAAAATCGTCCTCAGTGCTATCCATAGCGTTGCTAATACCGCACTTTTTAAATGATTTCACAATCATCTCCTTTGGAATTGACATTCACGACCCATTAACCAAAGGGATGATAACATCCATTCCTGCTTTTTTTCAAATTGCCATCCTGTGTTATAGCTACACATCTGACAAACGCATCCACTCAATCAAGATTTTTCACAATCTATCTTTAAATGATTTGCTGATCAAACATAAATTTGCCTATTCCAGTCAGAACGCTCTGTGACTTAGAAATTTTCTCTGAAAATCTGACCCATGTATAAGCCGACCCCCCTCCCTTTTAAAAGATAATTTTAGGTCAAAATTTTTTGCCATATACTCAAGCATACACAGTATCTACAACAGAAAAAAAATTGAGGACAGAACAACAACTTTCAGAAATTGCGTGCCCAAGATGGCAAATTTTTCGATGTTGAAGACATTTTGCTGAAATATCTATCTCACAAGGAAGGTCTCCATACGGGCATACTCCGAAAAATCTGAAAAAAATATAGAATATTCTTCGCATGAGAATAGATATGTTTATTAAAAAAATTTCGGCGGAAACCCGATAGCACGACCGTAAAAAAATAATGAAAATTTCGTTATTTGGCGATTTATCACCGGTTGGCATACAATTTCAAAAAATACTTTTTTTTTTTGTCAAATACACTTTTAGGTAAAAATGTTTCATGTTGAATTTGTTTAAATAAATTTAATTTAAATAACTTTAGTTTTGTCAGTTTTAGATTGTTTTAACTTTAACTTTATCATATATATATTTCTAATGAAAGTTAACTATGAAATTTTATGAATTAAAACAAAATTTAAATTAATTAAAATTGTTTGGATCTCAAAATTAAGTCCAATGGAACACTGTCGATTCAATTTTGTTGCTATGGAAACAAAAACTTTTCCGGTATTGAAATTTATAACTGCAGCATTCTTTATCTAGCCTTTATTTTGGAATAGGCTTAAATACATAAAAATATATTTTTCAATATGAAAATATTTTTACAGTGACAAAATTAAATAACTGTAGCAACAAACATCATAAATATGTAATACAAACAAATCTATGCATTAAACTCTCTCATTGTTTAAGTTTAAATTCATTAAATACTATTTACATGCATTCTAAAGATCAATTACTAAAAAGCACATTTCAGATGCATTAAAATCGTTTGCTTTTGGTGAGGAAAAATGCAGCTCGCCAAATCGCTTGACGCTTTCGTCTTTTCGCGCCAAATACTCTAAATTATTTTATTTTTTTACAGCCTTTCTACTGTAATTCCGCCGCTAAGTTTGACTGATCCTTTATTACATACATAAGTAGTTTAATTAGTATTTTTTTCATAATAGTCTGAGTATGCCCAGTATGGGGACCTTCCTTGTACCCCAGTGAGTGGTTCTATGCTGATGGAAAAAGTGAAAGAAATTGCATCGATATTAAATTTCAGAGACTCTTGCTTTTTAAGCGGATGACTACATAAATTTAAATTATGACACAGAATTTTATATCAGATCTGTGATTAAAAAATTTACCCAGCAAAATTAAAGGCTATCAGCTGAAGGAGATTTATAACATTGATGAAATGAGTCTTCTCATTTTTTTTCATGCCTACAAGAACCCTATCTTTTAAACATAAAGATTGCCTTAGTATTTTACTTTGTGATCATAAAAGATGATTTATTTAGTTATAGGGAAACCACAAAAACCAAAATGTTTCAAAAACATCTAATCGTTGCCATTAGAATAATCTGCAAATGCTAATGCGTGGATGATCGCTGGTATTTTTACAGAGTGGCTGAAGAAGATGGATAAAAAGGTGAAACAACAAAATTGTAAAGTTTTGCTTTTCATGGATCAACGTGCTACCCATCTTCAACAGACTGGCTTGTTAGAAAATTTGAAGGCTGTTTTTGTTTCCACCAAACTGCTCCAGTCTACTTCAAGCCTTAGACCTGGGCATAATCAAGAATTTTAAAGGTGCACTATAGAAAGCAGTTATTTCAACTTCCCCTACTAAATATTACAGGAAATACTCATGGAAAAGTAAACATACTTCAAACAGTGAACATTATCTCTCTAGCATAGACTTCAAAGAAGGGCTTTAGTATCTAAAATCCAATGAAAGCCAAGGTAACGAAAGTGATAATGGAACTACGATAATGGATAAAGATCACTGGAATAATCTGAAATCAGACATTCCTTTCAGGGAGTATGTGAACTGTGATTCTGATGTGATGACATCAAAATTATGCACAATTGATGAACTGATAGAAAACAGATTGCTGAATGCTCATTTAAGTAGCAAAGAAAAAGAAGAAAGTGAAAAAGTTATTCCACCTTCTTTCAAATATGCATTAGACTGCATCGACACACATAGCTTTTTTGTTGCTCACAATACTAGTGAGAACTTCCAGGAGCCTAACACCATACATAATACTTTATTTGTGCCCCAAAGTAAATCGGCGTGTCAGGTGACAATTAAAGATTATTTGAATTAAAATCTGTTTGTACATTCGATAATGGAATAGAAAAGTGTAATTTAAGCTGTACAACTGATGTAAGATTTGATAATTCTCACTTTTAGTTTTCAATTTTAGAAATGATTATTTAATATTTTTTTCAATGTGTTAACTTTAAAAAATATATACAGTGCATCTTAAATAACCAAAAATGGTGGGAAAATTAAATTTGTATGTTTGCAGCATTATATTTCTACAGTCAAAGATTTTACACTTTAGGTGTCTGTTGCATCATAAAAAATATAATGCATCATTTCCCATTCAAATTAATTTAAATAATATAATTTATTTCAATTTTACAACTTAAATTAACATTTTCAAACACCTAATTTCTAATCACAAGTTTTAAACTTATAATGTAAATTTTAATGATAAATAATTCAATATTTCCTTATTTTTCAATGTAAACATTATCTCTTATTAAGATTATTTAAGTGCAATTAGTATTTTATTATATTTCAGTAATTTAACTTTCAAATTTCTTTCAACATACATCGCGAATGTGTAAACACATCGGAATTTTCTAAGTCTAAAATATAAAAAATAGAAATCTTTTATTTATCAATATTTCCCTTTTAAATTATATTATGTGGATAGAAATATTTATTTCTAGCCGATTGCAAAATTTTCAGTGACTTGTGATAAATACTTTGGCAGAAATACGCAAAAATGTATTTTCTATCTTTTCTCATTTTTAATTTCGGCGCGCGACGCCATGAGATCATTCTTTCCGACATTTTGAAAGTTCCAACAAGAAGGGTATTCCCCTTTGCCAAACAGACGCTTAGTTCAAAACCGGACGTCTGCTAAATCGTTTAACATTCCTTTTGGAACACGCACGTTGTGTGTGACGTCAGGCGCGGGGAGGATAGGCGTTTTTAATTGGCTGGCGCGCTCTGTAATGGCTTTTCATGTTTGAAACTGGGTTCTGGAATAGTCATCATTCTTCACCAGGGAGCCGTTAAAGCAAGTAACTTGTGGGGGCTGCGACGCCGTGCTTTTTTTAGCCGGCTGTTGCAGCAGAAGAGTTCGGCGAGCCAGTGAGAAGAGATCGACGTTCAGTTAGGCCTTGGCGGCCATATATCATCTAAAAGAAATATAATTTTTTCCTTCAAGAGGCATTTCTAAGTAAATTTCATAGAACATTAATTGGAAGCCTTGAATTGTTCTGCTCATCGACATTTTATTATTCTTCGATTCTTCTTTGCTATAAAAACATGAATTGATTATCTGTTTTTTTGTCGATGCGATAAATAGTAAATTGCCTATGTAACGAACTGAAATCGTCAAAATCTGCATTCCTGAAGGAAGTTTTCAAACATCCTATTTCCAATTTTCCAAATCCGTAACTTTTCATTCGGTTCGGATTCGCATTTAATAAAAAGAAATAGAATCTACATTCCTGAAAGAAGTTTGTCTACAGCATGTTCCCAGTTCTCCAAATACAAGAGTCCTTCTACGACCCTAGTTGGACTTTACATTCCTGAACTTTAATCCCTAGTTTGACTTTACATTCCAGAACTTTAATCCCTAGTTTAACTTTACATTCCTGAACTTTAATCCCTAGTTTGACTTTACGTTCCTGAACTTTATTCATTTTGGAGGCCTTAAAACAAAAAGAAATATTACGAAAACTTCTGCTTTTTCTTAGATGACAATATGTCTCTAATTGTCTAAAATTATAGTAAATTTTACATTCACTTTGATAATCTTTACATAATTCATAATGTAAGAATGCATTCAAATCAGCAAATTTTATATATGTTTAAATAAACGTCATTTGTGAATTATCTTTCTGTGTTCAAGTACTTGGGTGAGTGTTTTCTTTTCTTTATTTTTTTTCAGCTACGATAACTAGTAAATATAATTTTATTTGATCTTATATAATTTAAAATAATTCTTAAAAACCACATTTAGCAATGTCAACCACTTACGTCATCGGCTGTAGTGTAATTTTGAGCTTATGAATCGGAATTAATTTTGTTCAATTCAAACTTTGGATTGAATTCCACTCTCCGATTCATTAAGCCCAACTTTACAGTACATTTATGGTGCCGTTAACTTAGTGATTTCATTCTTGGAGTTATTGTTTTAAGCCTTTTTAATATTAATTTTTTCTTTTCACTCATAGGCATTAATTGATGCCATAACTTTAAAGATCGGAGATCGGGTTTCATTACTCTTTCATGATAATAGATAAAGCATATTTATTAATTAACTTATTAATTATTTAACCATTTATTTTAAAAATAATACTCACTAAACTTATATTTTTTTTTTCTCTCTCTATTTCATGTGCGGACCCCATATTGGTGCAATATATTTTTAAAATATACATGATTTATATGTTTATTTATTTTCCTTTTAAGATTTGATTCTATAAATATATGTAAAGAAAAGAAATTTGATTTTTCAAAGATTTATTTGCTAATATTTTTTCATAAATTGAAAAAACGAAAACTTTATATATTACGCTTTGAATTTATAATGATTTATTGTTGCATGTTTTGATATTTGTAGTTATTGTGTTCCTTTTTTTCTATTTTGGGGGATTTGTACATTTTTGCATATATTTATTTAGTTTAACTGTATTGCACATTAATATGCATTTTTAGAAAAAATTTTAAAAAAGTAATCTTCCATTTTTTTAATGATTTTTTTTTCTTTCCTTCATCATTTTAACAAATTTTTCCATTATTATTTTTTTATTTGCTTTGCTTTAAGATAATTTATTTGTCATACATCAGTGTTTTAGTATACCTTTTGATTTTTCACGTGTATACAAATTATTACGATATGGCAAATGATTTGCAATTAAACGCGCTTATGGCAGCGATTCCCACTTTCCATGGAAAAGAAGGGGAAAATGTACATTTTTTCATTAAAAACATTAGTGATGTCTGTAACATACAGAATTGGAACGACGAGAATCGTATTCTACTCTTCCGCCTGTATTGTAGAGACAAGGCGCAGGAATATGTTGCGAGCGATCCAGAAATTAACAATATTGATAATTTTGAAAACTTTGTGCGTTTATTTAGAGCAAAATTTAGCAGAGAAGAGAATTTCCAGGAAACCTCTTATCAGTTCTCAAATATAAGACAAAAACCTAAACAGACAGTGAAGGAGTTGGCTGAGGTAGTAAAAAAATTAGTCAATCGATTGGTTCCGAACGCTGAGGATATTCCTCAAATGGTCATTCTAAAGCAAAAATTGATGTTTAATAAATTGCTCGAAGCTCTTAGACCGGATATTAAAACAGAGGTACTTAAACTTGGAAAGGAAAATTTCAATGATCTGGTTTCTAGTGCTATGGATTGCGAAAAAGCTTTGGAACAGCAATGCTCTTTCTCAGTCAACACCATCAACGCGACGCAGGTTTCAAACAACAGCAGTCAGGACTCGTTGATTACAATTTTGTTGAAACAACAAGAAAATTCAAATAAATTATTGCAGAGTATGGCGGAGCAGTTAAAAGGATTAAAAGAAGAGCGGACTGTTTGCCATATCTGTAACAAACAGCATAATACGCGCGATTGCTGGTTTTTTCCATCTTTGCATAATAGGGGATTTTTTTCGCCGCAGCAAAATTTTTCTGGTCAGGGTAACAGTGCTGCTAATCAAGCAAGTAATTTTTTAAGTCCTAACAGTAATTCTCCAAGTAATGATAGATATTTTGAGAATCAGGGCAGAAACTTTGCTGGAGATTTTAGAAGAGGTAGCGATAACAATGTGCAGAGATTCAATAGGGGCAGAGGTAGAAATAATTATCGACCATATCGTGGCAGAGGCAGAAGAAATAATTTAAACTTCTAGAGGGTTCTGATGATATTTTGCACAATTTTTCCCCTCAATCTCACAGAGCCCTAGATGATAAATTTTTGCACGAGGGTATGAATTATTCTGATACTGCTGTTAACATTCCCAAATCACTTATGTCATGTTTTTCTGATGATTCTCCACTTCCTTTAATTAAATTAACATTTGGAAAACATAACTTTATTGGTCTTCTGGATTCTGGTGCAAATCTTTCTCTTATACAACCTAAAACTATTAACTTACTTAAACAAAACAATAAACTTAACTTTTTATCTAGATCTGTAAACATCAAGACCATCAATAATTCCAGTGTTCCTTATTTTTCTGCTGTACAATTAAACTTTAAAATTCGTAATAAATGGTTCAGCAATGTGTTTTTCGTTACCCATGATAATTGGCACTCTAACTACCAAATTATTCTCGGTTATGATTTTTTAAACCGAAATAAAGTTTTGTTAGACTCTGCCAACTCTCAACTTATCATGGGAAACCTCACATTTCCTTTCGAAAATAAAAATCCTGATTCTACTCAAACTTCTAATTTTAACAATGAAAATCTAAGTTCCAATGACAATAATACTATTCATGATATTTCAAATTCCAATGCTGAATCATATGAAAATATTAATTCTCTCTCTAACGATATTAATCATGAAGATTCCAAAAACTTTGTCACACCAGCTAACCGTGTCATTATTCGGCCAAATCATGGCAGGATTATAAGACTTAAAGCATTACATAAAATTAACAATTCATTTAACTATTTATTTGTTCCATTAACTACCAAATTGCCACTAAACTTAGATCTTAGCCTTCATGAAGCAAATGTTAACAATTCTATTCTTCTGTATGTATTCAACAACAATAGTCAAAAAATTGTCCTCAACAAAAATACTAAATTAGGTTACTTAAAACAAATTTCTAAAGATCAAATTTCTACGCATGACAACAGTAAAACATACCAGGTAAATTCGCTAATTTGTGATGATATTTTAGAACTGCGTAAAAATGAACTAAAAGCTAATAATTTTCAAGTTGATCACTTACCTGAATCAGATAGGAAGAGAGTTCTCAAACTTCTTATGAATAATTCAGCTGTTTTTTCTTCTTCATACAGTACACTGGGATGTACAGATAAAGTTGTTCCTCAGTTTAACTTACTGCATGATTTTGCTTTACAAACAAAACCATATCCCATTCCTAGAATTGCCAAGGAGTTTGCTAGAAATGAAATCGCTGATCTTCTGAAGGCTGGCATTATAGAAAATTCAACCTCAAACTACTGTTTTCCAGTCATTTTTGTTAAAAAGAAGACGTTACCTACTGATGACCCTAACAAACTTAAATTTCGTATGGTTATCGACTATCGATTACTTAATGCAATAACTGAACCTTATAAAATTTGTTTACCAAAAATCAACGACATTATGCAAAATATATCGGGCAAAAAATTCTATACTGTTTTGGATTTAAAAGCCGCATTTTTTCAAATTCTTCTTCAACAGAAGGATAGGGCCAAACTGGCATTTGCAACGGAGTATGGGAATTATCAACCTAAACGCCTGCCATTTGGATGTGTGAACTCAACTTCTTATTTTCATACTTTAATAAATAACTGCCTTAGCTCATTAAGAGGTAAAAATGTTCAATATTTTCTAGATGACATAATTGTTGCTGCTGATTCGTTGGAGGAAATGTTAATATGGTTGCAGAAAGTTTTTGACAAATTGAGAGAATTTAACCTCACTTTAGACCCTAAAAAGCTTCAAATATGTAAAGAACAAATAACATACCTAGGTTTTAAATTACACAAAAACGGTCACTCTCCTTCTACTGATAATGTAAACAAAATCAATAGATTTCCCATTCCTACAAACCTGAAACAAGTTCAAAGTTATCTGGGTATGATAAATTATTTCCGTCATTTAATTTTCGATTTTGCAAAAATAGTACAACCTATTGTAAATTTAACGAGAAAAAAGGTAAAATTCTTCTGGAGCAAGGACTGTCAAAATGCTTTTCTCAAGATTCAGGAAATTTTGCTTACTAATCCAACGGTTAAAAATTTTGATGATAGTAAGGATGTTTATTTGGTTACTGATGCATCTATGGTTGCAATTTGCGGAATTCTTATGCAAAAACACAATGACAAATTCTACCCCATTGAATTTTATTCCAAGCAATTAAATCAGGCAGAATCTAAATACCCTTCAATCAAACGTGAATTTTATGCTATCTATTCCTCTGTTAAACATTTTTCTGAATTCTTGTACGGTAGACAATTCAAAATTCTAACAGATGCTAAAGCTTTAACTTACCATTTAAACCTAGAAAAACAGGCTGAAATTATAACTAGATGGCTTTTATATTTGCAGAGTTTTAATTTTAAGGTTGAGCACATTCCTGGGCTTGTTAATCCAGCCGATTTTCTTTCTCGTGTCGTGGACCTTCCTAATAACCCTAATTTATATGTAAATGCATTAAACATTTTTATACCTACTAACGACTCACTAACTACCGAAAATATACTAAAAGAGCAGCAAAATGATGAAAAACTTAAAGAAATCCGAGAAAAAATAATTGCCAAAACATGTTCTAACACTAATTACTCAATCAATCCTAATAACGATCTTTTAATGTTTGCTAAAAAGAAATCTGGTAATGTCAATAGAGTAAAGAAAATCGTTATTCCTAAAACATTAATCAATAGTTGCATTGCCCTTGCTCACCAAGCTCATTTTGGAATGATAAAAACGGTTGAGACAATTTCCAGGAATTATTTCTGGCACGGAATGGTTCAGGATGTTCAAAATTTTGTAAATAACTGTGAAAAATGTCTTCCCTACAAAAGTAAACAAACCAACACAAAACCTTCCTTCATTTCCAAGTGTGAATTAGCTCCCGGAGAGATGCTTGCAATAGATATTGTGGGTAAACTCCCCAGGTCACATGACGGTAAATTTTTTATTCTCACCATCGTTGACCACTATTCACGCTTTCTGGAAGCTATTCCGCTTAGAGATGCTACTTCCCCATCTATAATTAAAGCTTTAAACGACTACTTTTCGAGGTTTGGTATACCAAAAATTATATTATCTGATAACGCCAAAAACTTTACCTCTGATGTCTTTCTAACCTTTCTTAAATCTCTCAATATCAAACGTAGAAATTCGTCCATTTACTTCCCGAGGTCGAACGGTGTTATTGAACGTATCCATCGATCCCTGAAAGAATCAGTTGCTTCACTATCTGATCAAATAATTGAATGGTCTGATAGATTGAAATTTTTTGTGCTTCACTACAATAATTCTAAACATTCTGTAACTAATTTTAGTCCTGCAAACTTATTTTTTGGCAGAGATTTAAACTTACCTATTGATACTTTCTTACCACCTAAAGATGCTGAAGAACCTTCCCAATACTTTAAACAACAACAAGAACATATCAAAACAACCAGAGAATTAGTTAAACTTAATGAACAAAAATATTTTAAAATGAATGCAAAATTTCTTAAAGGTCGTTCTCCTCCAAAGTTGAAAATTGGCGACAAAGTTTATTTAAAGAATTTCAATCATACTAATACTTTCCATGCAAAAAATTCAGGTCCTTTTAAAATTATCCAGATATGCAATAACGATAACTATCAAATTCAACATATGACTGATCCAACAATCAGAATTATGACGGTGAATGTATCAAAACTCATCTCAACAGGATGCTAGTTTTTTTTTGTTTTCTACTCACTTAATTTTCTTTTGTTATGGACATTTTAATTTTTTTAGGGCACTACAATCTTCCTACAAATGTAAATCCCATTTTTTCTAATTTCCATTTTAGTGTCTTCATATGTATATATATCTCTCTGAATTACAATTTTTTTTTAAACAATACAGTGGTAACATCTGTATCAATTCTATGAGTTTTCAATATTTTGCTGGCGAAATACTAGTGGTCACGGAATGTAAGCGCTTACGTACTGTCCATTACTGTTCACTCATACAATTGATTAAGCATACTGATTTATTGATTTCATTATTTTACAATTCTATATTTTATAATAGGTACTATCCTTCATCTAATTTTTTTTTTCTACCTTAATTTAAATGATGGGAATGCAATATTATGTTGCCACAGATTTTTTTTTGTATGTTCATCTTTGTTAATTTTTGAACAATATATATCCATATCATATTGAAATTGAGGGGTGATCTCAACATATAAACTTTTACTGCTTATCCATGTGATGTTTTATTTTAAATTTAATTATAGGATCCTATATAACCATTATTAAAAATTATGAGAAAATATATATAAAAAATTTAATATATTTTTGAGACAACTTTAATAAATTACAAATAAAAAATACAAATGAAAATTTATATATGTTCCAGAAATTATATGAAAAATTATCAATGCTCAAATCTCCTAGCTGCAGCTCTTTGAATACTAGTGGAGATATTTTATGAGAATACGATGGAGCAACTGCTCTAAGTTATTTCTCTTTTTCTTTCAGTTCCCAACAAATTTATAGCGAGCACACACAGAAGGTAAATTCGGCATAGCTTGGGGCAAAAAATAATCACAAAATTAGTACCCTTCCGATAAATCCTTCAAGGTGCAACTATTCATAATTTAAAGGGAATAACATTTTATATTGTAAATTTCAGTGTCCAAGATCATATATGATCTATTTTAAAATTCACAGCTTAATGTCTTAAATTTTTTTAATTTAATGGGCACAACTATCATTCTGAACAATGTACATTTGTTTTTTGTTCAAGAAATTGATGGTATTTTACAATGTAAACAAAATAAATACTACAAATAATGATATACAGTTGTCTCAGCTACATCACAATTGCAGTATTATCCTGTTTTAATTTTATTGGTTTGATTTTGCAATACTTGAAAACTTTATGCAGCATTTTGTTTGTTTTTTTAAATATGATTACACATATAGTTTTATTTTTATCATAGTTGCAATATGTCTACTGTTAGGGGTTTGCACATGAAAAGATTACATTTTTATAGGCCAATTGGAACCTCACCCATGCAGTGTTTTGTTTATATATAAATTTTAGTGGTTTGTTTCTACCTGTACCATGTTTGTTATTGTTTGATATTGTGTTACAATTCTATTTCTATTTGTACTGTGTATTCTTGTTTGGTATTGTGTTTATATATTTGTTTTGTTGTATTGTGTTTATTGTTGTTTAATATTGTGTAGTTTACCTTTAAATTTGCATAGAATTATCTGCAGATGGTTCATCTTTTCGAACCTGTCAGCTAAAAATTTTTTTTTTATCCTTTTTTTTTCTGCTACCGGGAGATAAAATGTTGCATCATAAAAAATATAATGCATCATTTCCCATTCAAATTAATTTAAATAATATAATTTATTTCAATTTTACAACTTAAATTAACATTTTCAAACACCTAATTTCTAATCACAAGTTTTAAACTTATAATGTAAATTTTAATGATAAATAATTCAATATTTCCTTATTTTTCAATGTAAACATTATCTCTTATTAAGATTATTTAAGTGCAATTAGTATTTTATTATATTTCAGTAATTTAACTTTCAAATTTCTTTCAACATACATCGCGAATGTGTAAACACATCGGAATTTTCTAAGTCTAAAATATAAAAAATAGAAATCTTTTATTTATCAATATTTCCCTTTTAAATTATATTATGTGGATAGAAATATTTATTTCTAGCCGATTGCAAAATTTTCAGTGACTTGTGATAAATACTTTGGCAGAAATATGCAAAAATGTATTTTCTATCTTTTCTCATTTTTAATTTCGGCGCGCGACGCCATGAGGTCATTCTTTCCGACATTTTGAAAGTTCCAACAAGAAGGGTATTCCCCTTTGCCAAACAGACGCTTAGTTCAAAACCGGACGTCTGCTAAATCGTTTAACATTCCTTTTGGAACACGCACGTTGTGTGTGACGTCAGGCGCGGGGAGGATAGGCGTTTTTAATTGGCTGGCGCGCTCTGTAATGGCTTTTCATGTTTGAAACTGGGTTCTGGAATAGTCATCATTCTTCACCAGGGAGCCGTTAAAGCAAGTAACTTGTGGGGGCTGCGACGCCGTGCTTTTTTTAGCCGGCTGTTGCAGCAGAAGAGTTCGGCGAGCCAGTGAGAAGAGATCGACGTTCAGTTAGGCCTTGGCGGCCATATATCATCTAAAAGAAATATAATTTTTTCCTTCAAGAGGCATTTCTAAGTAAATTTCATAGAACATTAATTGGAAGCCTTGAATTGTTCTGCTCATCGACATTTTATTATTCTTCGATTCTTCTTTGCTATAAAAACATGAATTGATTATCTGTTTTTTTGTCGATGCGATAAATAGTAAATTGCCTATGTAACGAACTGAAATCGTCAAAATCTGCATTCCTGAAGGAAGTTTTCAAACATCCTATTTCCAATTTTCCAAATCCGTAACTTTTCATTCGGTTCGGATTCGCATTTAATAAAAAGAAATAGAATCTACATTCCTGAAAGAAGTTTGTCTACAGCATGTTCCCAGTTCTCCAAATACAAGAGTCCTTCTACGACCCTAGTTGGACTTTACATTCCTGAACTTTAATCCCTAGTTTGACTTTACATTCCAGAACTTTAATCCCTAGTTTAACTTTACATTCCTGAACTTTAATCCCTAGTTTGACTTTACGTTCCTGAACTTTATTCATTTTGGAGGCCTTAAAACAAAAAGAAATATTACGAAAACTTATGCTTTTTCTTAGATGACAATATGTCTCTAATTGTCTAAAATTATAGTAAATTTTACATTCACTTTGATAATCTTTACATAATTCATAATGTAAGAATGCATTCAAATCAGCAAATTTTATATATGTTTAAATAAACGTCATTTGTGAATTATCTTTCTGTGTTCAAGTACTTGGGTGAGTGTTTTCTTTTCTTTATTTTTTTCAGCTACGATAACTAGTAAATATAATTTTATTTGATCTTATATAATTTAAAATAATTCTTAAAAACCACATTTAGCAATGTCAACCACTTACGTCATCGGCTGTAGTGTAATTTTGAGCTTATGAATCGGAATTAATTTTGTTCAATTCAAACTTTGGATTGAATTCCACTCTCCGATTCATTAAGCCCAGCATTACAGTACAGTGTCTACAATTTCGATTTATGTCTTTCTCAGTTATATGCCGTTTTAGAACAGAAAAATGTAATAAACAAGACTAAATAATAAACTATTTATATCCAGTTTTTTATTTGCAAAAGACAGAAAAACAAAACTTTTACCTTTCAAAATTCTTTTTAACTCAGTCATAAAACATCATTAAAAGTAATCCAAATTTTATTACTAATTTTAAAAATTCTTGATATTAAAGATCAACATTTAATTTCTTATCATTCTACTAATTATATACATCCTGCTTACATATCTTTTACAAAACAAAAAAAGACTCCCAAAAATGCATTAAAAACATCCTGCATACATTCCATTTAAAAATTTGAATATTTTGCAATATATCATTTGTAAGACTGAAATTTAAGCCCCCCCCCCCCCTTCCAATTATACCTATCCCTATCGAAATTAGGAATTTCTTTTTATCTGCCAATACTTTATTGGTACAATTTAAGCTTAAGAAAATGTGCTTTGTTGCTAAATTATATAAATAATTATGAAAATTAATCTAATGAAATATTATTCTTATGTATGAAATAAATTGTGTTGATTTTATAACATTTTAATTTCATATAAATTGCATCTTTTCGTCTGATTTAGACACTATATTAAATTAATTATGTAAATACTGAACAGATTGGTTATGTGCAGGAAACTATGAATAAGTTGTCAGAAAATACTTGTCAAATTTTTTTCTCAACTGTTTCTAAAAATTCCTTGGAAACTGTTCATTCTTGAAATAATGTTCCAGTTATTGGAGGAACTGCAAAAATTTGATTATGGAAAAAAATTCAGAAGGAAATTTTAAAAGCAAACATAAATCAAATTATTATTAATTTATGTTATTGAACATTGCTTTTGACAACTGCTGCAAACATTTATTTAAAAAATTTGAAATTTTATGAACAAGCTTAATATAGTGTTATGTATGATAAACTGAGTGTTAACAATTTACTTGTTAACACTCAATGATTTTACTCTAATGGTTAAAACAAAATAACGATTTTAAAAGTTACAAATCAAATTTTATTTCAGAAAAGCTCAAAATTTGATGTTCTGACTGAAAATGCTTTAAAACCCTTTATGTACTGAATTATGAAAATTTTATTTTCTAAAGCATTTTTCGTGATTTGTTTAAACTACATTAGAAGATTTACATAATCATTTAATAAATTTTAGAAGGATTAATTCAATTTGAATTTATAGGGATTTTGTGCAATATTTATAACCCCGCTCAAATCTTTTATTTTAAATATTTTTCTTACTATTTTGTAGAATTAGGAAATCTACAAATATAATGTTCTTACAATAGAAATATTTCCAAATTGAAAATCCCCCCACCCCCCCCTTCCTCAATGCCAAGAAAGCTGAAAAGATGCAAAGGCAAAAGAAAACATCCTTTTAAAAATATTTTTGTTTTGTGTAACCAATAATGCTTTTGCAACAATATGCTTTTGCAAAAAGTAATGTATCTATAACTCATTCTAAACTGTATTACAACTATTCGATGTATTAAACGAATTTTATAACAAGTTATTTTAATGGTACTTATAAGTACCATCAGTAGATAAAGGGTTAAAACTAGAACAAAATATCATGCGTCCAGCATATATTATGTAACACTTTCCAACACATTCAGAATACTGTAACAAAATTTCACAATTTATTAAGGTGAAAGATGATGCCTAAATAAACAGTTTGAAAAAAGCATAACACATTTGGAAATCTGATTTCTGCTATTGCCATAAAAAGTTGGAAAAGTATTATTCTTTTTATGTGAGTATGTGTATGACTAATAGATGTATTAAATGAATTTTATAACAAGTTATTTTAATGGTACTTATAAGTACCATCAGTAGATAAAGGGTTAAAAGTGTACAGATACACAGAGAAAATGTGTAACATATAAGTTTAATCCATGCATGTTTTATGTAAAAAGAAAAAAATATATTTTTTTAATTTTTACATGAGCATCTTTTTTCATTTTTAGGAGGTATACAATGTCCCATTACCTTATACAGATGTAAATTGGAAATCTCCAAGTGGTGATGAAGACATGATGGATCTATCTCAATCTATGCTGTCTTTGAAATATTTGTCTGAAACTGAATCACCTGATGTTAAACCAAATATTAATGATTTAAAGCTGTTTCCTCCACTTGAAAATTATCGTAAACCAGCCAGTAAAAGGCACAGTCATAAATTTATGAGAAAATTCATGAAGAATTAAGAAACTATCATTTTGGGTTTATTCATTGACTTATATTTTGTAAATTTTCATGTTTTGTATTCAAAATAAAATTTTTTGAAAAGATGCTCTTGTTATTTGACAATTTAAGTTTGTAGCATGAATCATATTTTCAATTAATACCTGTTTCACATAAATATGTGTTTAAAAAAAAAAAAAAGGAGGTTTAATGTAAAGGTTATGGTCTTAAATATTAATTAAATTGTTGATGGAAACTTACATCTAATTATAAAAAGTATACAGGTCAAATCTCAGAGATACATACTAAAAATACAAAATTTAAGTTTTTATACCCTCCTTCCTTTTCCTATAATTTATATTTAGAAAAATGTCCATTGTCTAATGAAGACATAAAAAAAATTCCATTCTTTTGTGACCAAAACTTAATACTCTAAGTTCCAAAACACTAAAAATTCATAAAATTCAAAGTTTTTTTTGCCAGACAATATTGTGAAAATTCATAACTTGGTAAGTTTTGATTGTAAAAAAGTTTTTTTTTTTTTTTTTTCCTTTCCTTTTTAGATGCAGGGCAACATTTTCCGAAATATCCAGTAAAATAAATATCAAATCTGAGAGCTATATTGGTTGTGAATATTTTTTGTACCGTAATTTCCGGGAGATAAGCCGCACCAATAAAAACAAGAGATAAAAATTCAATTTTCATCAGATAAGTCGCACCGACGTATAAGCCACGGCTTATCTCCCGGAAATCACGGTAGTTTAATAAGCAACAAATGGAAATACATTTTACAGTTTGAATATATTTAAGGATAAATATTTTTTTAAATAAATATTAAATAAATATCACTTACCAATCTTTATTTATACTTACGACGATGTAATTAACTTACTTATGATGAGTTAATCTTTTGTCTTTTTATGTAATCCCCTGCATAATATTCTGGGGAAAAAATCGAAATAAATCACTAAATGTTTTTTAAAACACTTATTTTATTTATTAATCGAAACCACTAAATTGCAATTCCTCACTATCGGAACAAAACAAATTCAAATAGTTATCATTAGTGTCGCTCTCTTCATCAGAGTCATCAATTTCATTTGAGTCTTTGTCGTTATGATGTCCATCTTTTTTTATGTTGGATTCAGAAAATCCTGAAATAATGGCTGATGCTGGCACATTCCAAGAGTTCGACACCCAGTTCGCCACTTCTTCATACGAGGCTTTTCGCATGCGGCCGGTATTTGTAAATGAATGCATACCGTCGCGCATCCAATTCTCCCAATTTCGCCTCATATGCAATTTAAATATTCTGTTTACCACTAAATCCAGTGGCTGCAAAATTTTTGTGAGGCCTCCAGGAATTACGGAAAGGTTTGTCTGTAATTTTTTGCACTTTGATTTTACAGACTCCAATAAATGAGCCCGCATGGAGTCTAAGACAAGCAAACCTTTCGGATTGAAAAAAGCACCCTTTCTTTTTTTTATAGACTTCTTCTATCCACTGCATCATTTCCTCACACATCCAGCCTTTCTCATTTGCCAAAATCACTAAATCAGCAAGGAACGTTTTCCTTTAGGCAACGTTTTGCTTTTAAAAATTAAAAGTGGTTTCAGCTTATTGCCGGCCAAAACATACGTAAACGAAGTTTTTTCATTACCGCTCGTAATGATGGGAGTAGTTTTTTCCCCTTGTTTATTCACAGCTCTGTTGGGTGGACAATCAAACGTAAGGGGCACTTCATCCATATTTAAAATTTGGCAATGTGCCAATTTTTTGACTTTAATTATTTTTGAAGTGTAGTCTAAGAAAGATACTTTTTTCTCCTTCCAGTCTTCAGGCAATTTCTGCCCCACAGTCGTTTTTGAGCGAACACTGAGTATTTTTCTGCTCATAAATCTTGAGCACCAAGAAGGGCCACCCTTGAAATTACCTAATCCCATTTGTCAGGCCATTTCTTTTGCTTGAAGCCTTATCTTAATAGTAGAGACAGGCAACCCTTTTCCCCTTTGTTCAATAATCCATTTTTCGAGATTTATCTCTAAACTGGGAAAAGCAATTGTCCCCACCATGTTGACCTCTCTTCTGTTTCGGCATGTGCTTTATCACATCTTTTTCTTTTCTCCACCGCAGGATACATTTCTCATCAATTTGATATTCCCTGGCAGCAGCTCTATTACCGATAACTTCGGATTTTTCAATTACGTCAAGCTTGAAAGAAGTAGTATAGCTTTTCCGTGGAGCCATAATAAAACTTCAATAGAAAAATCAAATAAGAAAAATAAAAATTAAAACAGCACGTGGTGCGATAAGAAACAGAGTAAAGTACGAAAACTATGTAAATCTTGCCTCGCCTGGACCTTGACCTAAAGACTGGAGGGGTTAAAGGAAGCTTGTTACTTTATAACTGTTACTGAAATTCGTTCTCTCTCTCTCTGAAGCTGTTATTCATTCACCTGTTGTTTGTAAAATCGATTTTAAAGCGGAAAGTACGATGAACAAAAGAACTATCCTTCCCCCCCCCCCAACGAAAACGGGCGAAAATTTCTTTGTTCCGCTTCGATTTTGAAAGAACGTTTCATGTAGAAGCAGGTACCCCAAAACAAGATAAGAAAAAGACAGATGAAAAGTAGAAAAAGCACAATTTTTTCTATTTCCGCATTCATTGGATGGGAGAAAAAAACTGATTATTAAAAATCGTTCTCAATAACTGAATTCAGTGTGTCTCATTTCCATTTCAGCAGATATTGATTCATAAGTTCGAAATATAGCCCAGGTCGAAGAAAAGGAAAAAAAAACTGTTTAATAACGTGAAATTTCCTGATGAGTTCACTAAGTCGTTTTAATCGAAAATGCATGAAATTTGTCAACATTACTGTATTAAAATGGTTAAGAATTGAATAAAGTGTTTCATTTTTCTCTCAACGTGGTATAAAACAAAGTTTCCTGATCCAGAGCCGAGAGGCTCCATGCAGTCCTTCTAAAGAGATGGCGTAGCCATCTCTAGTCTCAAAGGCACCAAATGATGTCGAGTTGCTACAACATCAAACCTCCAGCCAAGAGCAACCGGCAAGCCCGGGCCCCAGCCAGAGAGGCACAAGACAGCCGCCACAGCGGATACCCCCACGCCCCGCAATGATGCAGCACACCAGCCTGAGCCACACTGCGAAGATATGAGATCTTGCCTTCAGGGAGGACTTACAGGAGAGTGACTCATATTAATGTTACATGCAAGGAAAACCTTATGCAGTCATCCGTCCGTAAATGCCATGAATGGCTACGGACTACTCTCACAGAGTACCGCGTTCAACTGATCCCGAAATCAAGACAATATTTCAGAACCCAGCGAGGAGGAGATCATCTGGCTCTACTACCACCGACGCGATCTAACGTCCTAGTAAGCAGGTCTGCGACGATAGCCACTATCCCTTTCCAGCTGTAATGATCGAGGCATAGATCGCTAAGCGTTCGAATGTGAAAGTTGCGAGGGAAGTTGTTCTCTCTAATATTTTTCCACAGCACACACTCATAGACACAATGTCTAATCGTGCTGTGCCCGGTCCCACAGAAGAAAACTGGGTTGCCCCTGAAGAACCGAGCCTGGTGGTCACCAAAGGCACCATGTTCCGTCAGAACTTGGTTTACATAGAAATCTCCTTGAATTCTCCGAGTGGTGACTTTTCGGAAGATCGCATAGGTTACCTGCCCATCCTGTGATGATCCAACCTGTCCTGCCAGTCTTTGATCGCCCGGCCAAGGAGTCTCTTCTTCACCTGTCTACAGGAAAAGAGAACCTGCCGGTCCACCGTTAGTCGGGCCGCAGTGCATCGACCAGCTCATTGTAGGCGTCACCAATATGGGCTTTGATCCAATGCATATGAACTTTGATTTCATTATTTTTCACCAGGTCTCTGATCTCGACTACTGCTTTGTGATGAGGTACAAGCGAGTAAAGCGCTTGTAGCACCGATCTCGAATCTGAGTAGATATTGAATTCACCGAGACCTTTCTGAAGGGCATTGGCTATCGCCTCATTGATCGCATAGATCTCAGCAGCGAACACCGTCGACCCGTCAGTCAGGCGGAGCTGACCCTCCCCGATGGCACCATTCTGGGTAGCCAAGAGAAAGGCACAGCCTACCTTCTGATTCTCGAGTTTAGACCCATCTGTGTAGTAATTGAAAGGTGTTCTCTGATCAAGATCCAGAGTCCACAGAATTCTACTACGATAGTCTCATCAGGTTGGGTATTTCCAGATCTCTACCGCATCGGGCCTGAGATCCAGATTATCGATTCCCCCCCCCCCCCCCCCACCCCCCATCGGGTAAAGGCCTCGAAGTCGCGTTCAATACCAGCACGGAGGTTGAGAGGGAGGACTCCTGCCATCACATTCAGAGCATCTGTGGACATCGTGCTGTAGCACTTGGTGACACAGAGAAGGAGACCCCGTTGAATGCTTAAGAGTCTCCTACAAAGAGTTACTTTGTTAGAGTACCAAATCGGGGCCGTGTATAAAACTATTCTCTTGGCAATGACCGAGTATATGATCTTGCGGACTTCGGCTTCAGACCCCATGTTGTCCTGGCCAGCCTACTAAGTTTGTACTGATCCTTGGTTGCCTTCTCTTGGACTTGGTCCAGATGCGGCATCCAGCTATGGTTCCGGTCGAATACCACGCCAAGGTACTTGACCTGATGAGAACTTTACCCTCCGTCCATTTAGTAAAATGGCTCTTCAGGGATCGCTCTCCATCTTCTCTTTGGCGGTATGACCGTGTACTTGCACTTGTGATAGCTGAATTCCAGACTGCTTTCACTTGCCCAGGCATGAATCTCTGCGAGAAGCCACCTGACAATATCTGCAAATTTGTACACAGCTATGCTACGTGAAAGGATAAAGATATCGTCGGAAAAGACCAGGATGGTCCATTCTTCATCTAGACCCAACCGTTTCAGCAGGCCATTGATCAACACCAGCCAGAGAAAAGGCCCGAGGCATGATCCTTGCGGCACTCCAACATTAAAGTAATGCTCCTCAGTGTTCAAAATCATTGATCTATCCCAAAAGAAAGAGTTAATCAATGCCAGGAGGTCCGAAGGAACTCCACACTCAGACAAAAGTCTGAGCAGGTTGATCCGATGGGTGCTGTTGAATGCATTCTTCACATCAAGACTGATCAGGCATGTGTACTGACAATACACTTTGATTCGGAGACGTAAAGAACCACCTCATGGAGTGCATCGACGGTAGACCTATTCCTGCTGAAGCCATACTGTCTACCATCAAGAATATTATTTGACTCCAAGAATCCCATTAGTCGAGTGGCGCACATTTTGTCTAGTACCTTACCGATAACCGGCAGTAGAAAAATAGGGCGGTAGGTCTTGTCCCTCTTCTCTTTGGGGAAGTAAACACCCCCAGCCCTTTTCCAACTCCGCGAAAACTGACACTCTCTCAGGCACTGATTGTACAAAGAGAGCAACCATTGTGGGTGAAAGCGAAAGATTTCTTTGACTATCTCCAAGCCAAAACCTTTATGACCTGGCGCCATGGAGTCTAGAGCTAGGTCCAACTCCTCCATGACGAACAAGCTCGGAGCGTCCGTCTTATAGATCGCCGTCTGTTGAACTTCATATGCCTGTTGAAAGTGGTGCCATGCGAGGGCCCTCTTGGGTCTCGTCCCAGGTTGACGCCACTTCCCCATCGGGTATTTCCAGAGTCACTGGAGCGTCTGGCCTCCACCTGCCTCTCATAACTCCACAGACCTGGCCTGTGTTATTCATTGTGAGCTTTTCCGTAATGAATTTACTGAAAGATGCCCGCTTTGTCCTAACGATTGCTCTCTTGTACTCGACCCTACACTGTTTAAAGACAGCCTCACATCTCCCCTTCTGAGCTGGGTCACGCGTGCGCTTTTGCAACCTTCTCAGTGCGCGGACTCTCGACCTCTGGCATTCCTATTCAGGTGTCCACCAATACGTCTCCTTACCTGCAGTAAGGCGATGCCTTCGGTGCCTCGTACACAACTCCGTCAAAGTTGACTCGAAGTGTTCAACTCCCAGGTTTGGTGAGTCGTGATAATAGACATCCAAATCTGCTGTTCACAGATCCTGGAGGAACTCGTCCCAGACCAGGTCCCTAGGTTTCCACCTGCGGTGGACATCTCTAATGCGCACAATCACTGGTTTTCCTTGGTAGGTCCAGGTCATGGAGTTATGATCACTGAGTGTCACTCAGTCCTTAATGGTCCAGTCAGTGATGCAATGAGCACATTTACGGACTAATAATAGGTCAATCCAGCTCTGGCCCTGATGACCATCGAATGTCGCAACACTGTCTGGTTTGTTCATGATTTCGAGATCGTGAGCCATGGCGAAGGAGATTACCTCTCCCCTTGGATCCGTTGGCTTATCCTCCCAGATAAAAGACTTTGCATTAAAGTCCCCAACAACCTGAATGTTAAAATCTGGGAACTCATCAATCAAGCCAGTTATCTGAATAAGGATAGGGACAATGCCCTCTGACGGAGAACAATAGCATGAAACAGTAAGCACCTCCTCACCGGAAATCGTGCAACGTATGGCCACGATGTCTCTTGTGTTTCAGACCACACAATACTTCAGTCTTGGGCTGACCCAGAAAGCTGCTCTACCTCGGTCCTCTGGAGAAAAGACCTCCGAGTAACCGTTAGGCCTACCTGTAATAGACCCTTCGCATATGTGCGGTTCGTTCAAGGAAATGATATCTGTACCTAATGAAAGTATTGTTTTACCTAATTTTTCTGTAACCGCATAACTGCGGTTGTCATTGAGGTTTAAACATTTAGGAATAGTTCCCATAATGTTTCCTCTCCGTGAAGTCAAGTCGTTTGAGGTAAATACAACACTCCCTTGAATCTGCCGCATGACAAGTAGGTAGAGCCTTGTCCACAGGGTTCCTTGTATTGACTTCCGTACAATTGACACACACAGAGTCACTGGTGCAATCTTGTCTTATGTGGTCCTGTTTGCCACAATTTCCACAGCGAGTGTCGCTGCGGCAGTCTCTCGCCATGTGGCCAATCTTCCAGCACTTATAACACTGTAAGGGGCGCCCTTTTGCACTGAAAGGCTTCATGTCCCAGCCAACGTTTAGTCTTTGTCTCCCTGCAATACGCTCAAACGAGCTCGGATCCAAGACGATCACCGCATTCCGCCCTTTCCTCCCTTGAAACAATAGTTTACAGGAGATTTCAGCACTTTTTAGTGCCGAATTTTGACTTTTAAGGGCTTCAATGATCTTGTCCCCTCTGATGTCCGAGCCGACCCCGAAGACGACTATCTCCGAGTTACGCCTGCTTGAGACAGAGACCATGTGATCCTTTGCCGGTTTCGCTTTCTCCACTTCGGCCCTGAGTCTCTCGAGGTCTGCGAAGATTAGCACGCCTCCCTTAGAGATTTTCCGCATACCCCTGAGAGCCACCTTGGCCTTCATTGGATCAATCTGACTGGTTACTAGATTGTGGGTAACATCGGAATCCACTGTTTCATCCTTCGGAAGGATTAGAAGTGCGTAATGATCCCAAACAATTCGTGGCTTTGTCGGACCGGCCCTCTTGGCTGCGACATCCTCACTCCTATTCGGGTTTCTTGAGGCCTCTGGAGGAGTTCCAGATTTCCCCGCATGCTCCTCCCTCAACTCTCTTTTGCCCTTTGACATGACAGTGGTCCACTCGTTTGCTCTACTTTGAGTGGCTTCCGAGTAGGTCCTGCCGGGTGGTCCCACCTTCTTAGGGTCGCTCACCGGTTTCGAGGCTTCCCTTCGTCTTTCAGCGTTCCTCCGCTTCCTTGCGGCCTTACGCTTCTGAGGTCGGGTCACACTCTCACCGGTTGCAAATCAACGTGGTATATCTTCAGTTATAATCCATTGCTTTCCACTAACGTAGTAAAAATTTCATTTTGTAGGGAAGGGAGATGAGTAGTGATGACCTTACCTAAGACCAGGGCCGAAACTAAGGGTGGGGAGAGGAGAGGGGGCATGTGCCCCGGGCGCCAAAACGAAGAGGCGCCGAATGAAGATTTTGTTTGTCAATTTTTCTCAAGTGTCTATGTTTAGAACGGCATTGTTAAAATCCTCCTGTCTGGGTTAATGCCAAACCATAGAAGAATCTAAGTGTGATATTGCATAAGGATCTTGTATAAAGCGGAATTTTTTTTCAATGCTTTTCCATTCCGTTTTCAAGATTTTAATGAATCAATATTTGACAAAGCAGATTACGTAGTTCAGTATCACATATTTTGAATTGTAAAAAAAGTTGGCTATTAGAAAATTAGTAAAATTTTCTTTCTAAATATACGCGGAGGGGGCGCCAAAATCCATGTTTGTCCCGGATGCAAAAAAGGCTAGTTTCTGTTCGGCCCTGTCTGCCTACGCCCTTATTGCTTTCTAATTATGACTTTTCTCTCATAGATATGTCGTGAAAATTGGTTCAAAATGCCAACTTTGATGCCCTTTTCTGAAAGATAATTTCTTTCTTTACCTTAATACGAAAAGGGGGAGGGGGTACACTATTCGATGCCCTAGAAACCGAGCAAGAAGAAGTGCAAGTTATAGGCTTTTATGATAGAAAATTACTATGTGAATTGTAAGAAAGTAAGATTGGGTTTGAAAACAACCTTTGCAGGTTTTTTTAGGGGTCCGATTAACACTATGTGGGACATCGGACAAAGATCCATTTGGGGCACAGTAATATAGTTTTAAGGTTCAATAAAATATTTCTCTTTGATTGAGAGCACAAATCTTTCTGACACATTTTCAAAATTATTTAAAAAAGTAACAATATGAAATTTGAGATATTATTAGTCAAATTCTTTGGAATCGGATAGCGTTTCGTGTCTTTCTATAAATGTATTATATCCTGAGATTCCCAATTATGACCTTTCCCTGACTAGTCTCTAAAATCCATTTAAATAGCTAACTGTGACATTTTCTGGAAGATTCTGTATATATATGCATATAAGAAAGAGAAAAACAATGTCATTTTTATCTTAATACGAATATCTAGAAATTTCACAAATTTAAAAAATAAAGGTGGCTTCATGAATATGAAATAAAGTAGCGAGTTTTGATTTGAGAACTGCATTAAATGTTGCTACTATACTATAGTGAAACGTGGAATATCAGGATGCCAAAAAACCAGAAAGACTAAAAAACTCCGAATATTATTCAAATGTCATTTTTAAAGGCTGTTTTGAAATTTAAACTTCCTACTTTCGGTAACATTCACAAAGACATTTTCATTTGTAAATGAATGAAACTTGAAAGTTTTAGAATTCACATACCAAGCCCGAAATGCCAATACGATATGCCATTTTTCGTTTTTATTATTATTATAAAAGCAACGAGTTTTCATGAAAGTGCCCTCAAAATTGTGTTTTAGTGCCAAAAGAGGAACGATGACATAGTACAGCTGAGAGGAATACGCAAAATAAAATTCATCTCATTAAAAAAAAGCAGTTTTACTTTTTTGTAATGAATATAGAAGTTAAGTTTAAAAAATGTCCAATAATCCGAAAATGTCACAGTACCGATGATTCCAAATTTTCCTATTCTTACTGTAAATTTAAGAGTAGGATGCAGTTCAAGAAAGTCTTAGATCTGAAAATGGAAGAGAGTGTTAGAAGTCTGAAATCAATCTAGCTCCTTAGCGCAGTTGTGCTAGGATGACGCTGGCAGTGACCCGGCATCACAGGCACCAGGCATGATAGGAGAATGGCACCTAATTTATGACTGCAAATACATACATCGACGATCTGTAAAAAAAAAGTATTTTTTAACGCAAGTTCAAAATAGAAATTGCTGCTGTATTCTCTTCAGTATTTTAATAGATTTATTAAGGAGTGCATCAATCATATTATACATTCCTAAGTAACTGATATTTAATGACAAAGGGGAGTATGAATTTATCAGTAAAAGACAAAATTTAGCTCATCGCTTTTTGTATCTACTTTCAAACAGTAATTTAAATGTTCGTTTGTTAAAATTTCTTAAAAAATTGAATACCTCCTCATTTTTCCCTACACTTTTTTTTTTAATCAAAACTTTTATTTTTGGTTTCTGGAAAATTTACTATTTTTTCCGAAAATTTCCAGTTTTTTTTCTACTTTACGTAATATTGCTTGCAACACCTTGATGAGAATAAAAAAGTTCATTGTATAGGCCACACGGGGAAAAAATTAACTTTTAAACACGTATAAGACGCGGCTTATCTCCCGGAAATTGCGGTAATTGAAAACATTTCTATCGTCAGCAGTTTATGAGATAATTTCTATTTTGAATTACCTGGTGTAAAATTATTTCACTTGTATTAAATGTGTGGAAATTTTATAACAAAAGATTTTTTTTTATTATTATTTTATTTCTTGCTTAATTCCTTAATCAAAAAAAGGTTGTAATTTTTATCCAAGCATTTTTAAAGAAGTTTGCCTATGTTCAGAGCATTCAATATTTCCCTCCCTCCCAAGTAATATTTTGGCTGAAAATATCAATTTACAATTATATTTTAGACATCCGGTGGGGAAATTGTATTTTTGTCCATTGAAAAGCATAAAACCTCAAACTTGAAAGAAGATACTCTCAAAGTACTCCCATTTAAATTTCATCAAAATAAGTTCAGTACTTTTTTAGAAATTCAACAAAAACCAATAAAATCAATATTTTCCTTCATTCTGTTTGCGAATGACAGCAGTAACTGACATGACATGACATGACACATGTGCCAAAGTGGCGTGAAAACTTGCGCGTAACCTCCAATGAACTTGAATGGGAATATAAAGATGAATTTTGAAACAAAGCATGGTCTAAAATTTGTAATTTTGAGAACTCTGATGGGAGTCTCAAAGGCCATTCCAGAGTTGGAAGCACAAGGTTAAATATAACTTCCAAAAATAGGGTGCATAGAGCATCCAAATTAATTTGGTTGCCTTATACTTCGATGTCACTTCAACGACTGGTGTAGGTAAAAAACAAAGAATGTAAAGGCGGTAGAATACTAAAGAGCACAGAAAAGTCATTACCAGAGGCCCGACTAACACTAAACTGAGAATTCATTAAAAAAAAGAGGGGGGGGGGGGGGGTAGGGTTGGCAAGTTTTTGACAGTGTGGCAGTTTTAACCATGGTTTTATCCGTCATGTCAAAAAACCTAAAATTGAGACCAAAAACTGTTTAAAGTTATTTTTACAACAACATTGAATTTACATTTTTTCATAATGTTTAGTTAGACATTTGAGTAAACTTTTTGACAGTTTGACATTAAAAACCACAAACCCTGTGTAAAACTTGAACATGATATTGGTTTAACAAGTTGCTTAGAAAATAATTGTAAGCTATAAATATAGAATAAAAAATAATTAAATGTATCATTACAACTGAAATTATAAACTAATTAAACTATTAAATATTTGTACAATTTAATGTATGAAATTACATTTATATATTTTTTTATATTGTTTTAATGTTAGTCTTATTCTAATTTTTTTTTTTTTTTTTTTTTCCCTGAAGCATGCAGTAGCAAAAAACTACATTTGATGCCTTTTTGTACTCAAAGTTTGTTCTGCAATTTTGAGTGGATAAATTAAAAAATTGAAAATATCTGATCAATTGATGCTGAACTGCATGGGCTGGAATGCAAACGTACCATGAGCTGTATGAATTCACTTAGTATAAATATATATTTTTTTTTATTTCAAGCCTTTCCACCATATTGTTTCTGGAACATCTGAGCTGAGACGAAACTTTTAGAGTATGGTGAAGATTCAGCTTCAAAAGTAATGGCAAAGTTAGAAAATTTGGCTTGAGGAACTATTTTATAATGTATAAAAATAAAATTTAACATAAACAAATTGTTCTAAATAATTAAACTGAAACTAACATAATAAAACGAAGATATATTATTTATGTGTAAATATTGAAAATAACAAACCATCTTCTTTTAAATTATTTATTTAAAGAATGTTTAATTATATTGGTTTCATATTATAAGTCATTTATTCAGAGAACATTTGTGTTGCAGTTGTGGTTTATATCTAATGTTTATGTACAAAAACAAACATTTAGAATCATTAAAAATCTAGGTAAGTTAGGATCAGTCATTGAGTAGTGGCCACTTTAGCTTTACACAAGCTTTTATTTTAGCATAAATTAGATGCTAATTTTTTATAAGAAACTGAACACTTAATAGTAATAAAGATATAAATAATTCTTTGTAAAATGAATTTAATAGTAGTTTCAATATTTTTAACCATTTTTCCTAGCAGCAGCATAACAATTGACAAATAATTTGAATTATGATTTATAATTTTATTACAACTTAATTGTATCTAACTAAATAAAAATTATTTATATAACATATAAATTATTACTTAATGAGATTTTAGCTTGATTTAACATAAAATTTCACTAATGATTGCTAAAAAAAATGTGTATAAGGTTTTTGACATGTCATGTCAAAAACTACTTTTTGACGTCAAAAACCCAACCGGGGGGGGGGCACATAACTCACTAATTTTGAATGGCAGTTACCTAGTGCCCGTCATCCGACAAAATTTTCCAGGGTGCGCTCAGATGGTTCTGCCTTGAAAAAGGCGCTTTTCTACAGCATAACTGGTCCACAACGACACATCTACGAATCAACTAAATAATCTGGGATAAAATTTTGCGACTGATACTGAGTTGCATATTTAAGGTACACTGGCCTTCAAAAGTTAAGGGACAGTGACCAGATGCTTTCGATTGTACACAGTTTGTTAAATTACTACTGAAATTCTTGCCGAATTGTCCTTGAACTTCGAAGATGTGAAGAAGACATTTGACTTCATCTTTTCCAGTGAAGATATAGTTGGGACAATTAAGGGGACAACAATAAATTTAATAATAAAATAATGTCTGTAATCATACATGTAAAAGAAAAAAACTCTAAATGGCTTGTCACTGTAGCATGTGGGTCCTGTTTAACGTTTGTCTAAGCACAGCATGCATATTTGTGAATTTGTTAACATTTCTGTAAAAAATTCAAATATTTTTTGTTTATAGAATACTGAGTTTTCAACCAAATTTAGCACCACTTTCCGAAAACTTGAAAATGAACAGTAGAAACAGTATACTGCAATTAAAATATAAATATATTGAATATTTGATGAGATATGGGCATTTGTATGAAACAATTTTTAACTATGCATGTGTGAAAGATTCCAAAGTTTTTATTTCATAATTTGTAGTCAGCTATTTAGGGCAACATATATAAAAAGTCCTGTCAAATATCACTAGAATTCAGAAAGATATGGGTGATATAGTAAGTTGCTTTCTAAAAGTATCTTTTTTATAAGGGATTTTCCACAATTTGTCAATGTATCTTACTGAGTTTTCACAATATCTTACTGGACTTTTTATATATCTTGCCCTAAATAGCTGGCTACCAAATTATGAAATAAAAACTTTGGAATCTTTCACGCATGCATAGTTAACTAGTATGTTGTGGCCATCACAAAACTTTCTTCTATCTCATACATGTCAATACTTCAAAATTCACTATCTCAGTGCCAAATTAAATGGCAATCTGTGTTCATCATGAGAATTCTAAAAATATGAAATTCCGTGCATTAGTTCTCGAGGTATGACCGTCACTGAAATCGTGTAAATCCAGCAAAATGCAGCATAGCAGCGCCACCTATTGGGTTATTTACACCAGAACCTAATTATCACCAACTTATGTCAACGTCTAACTGAATATGAAGTTTGAGGAAAGTTCGTGCATTAGTTCTTGAGGTAGAGGTATTGCGCAAATCCTGACAAATGCAGCATAGAAGCGCCACCTGTTGAGCAATTTGCAACAACACATAATCAGCAGGAATATTAATCAAGTTATACTTAAATCTAAAGTTTGATGAAAATTCGTGCATTAGTTCTTGAGATAGAGCTATTGAGGAAATAGTACAAAATGCAGCACAGCAGCGCCACCTATTGGGCGATTTACACCAACACGTAGTCAGCATCATTTCATATCAAGGACTAACTAAATCCGAAGTTTTATGAAAATGTGTGCATTAGTTCTTGAGATGGAGTTACTGCGAAAATAGTGTAAATCCTGCAAAATGCAGCATAGCAGCGCCACCTGTTGGGCAATTTACACCAAAACGTAAACAGCATCCATTCATGTCAAGGACTAACTGAATCTGAAGTTTTATAAAAATCCGTGCATTAGTTCTTGAGATAGAGCTTTTGTGGAAATCCTGCAAAATGCTACATAGCAGCGCCACCTGCAGGGCGATTTACACCAAAAACTAATCAGCACCAATCTATATCAGGGACTACCTGAATATAAATTTTTATTAAATTCCGTGCATTAGTTCTTGAGATAGAGCGCCCACAAAATTTGTGTCGCATACAGACGGACAGACTCACAGACAGACATTTTGTAAAAACATGTTTTTTGGAATCTCTGACCCATAAAACGTGTAAATCCGTCGAAAACTGGAATTCGAAAATTTTCATGAAACCAATACTTTCTTCTTGTAAAGATAGTAGAAAGTAAAAATTGTTTCATACAAATGCCCATATCTCATCAAATATTCAATATATTTTAATTGCAGTATACTGTTTCTACTCTTCTTTTTCATATTTTCAGAAAGTGGTGTTAAGTTTTGTAGAAAACTCTGTACGCTTTGCTATAAACAAAAACCATTTGAAATTTTCACAGAAACATAAACACCTTCACAAATATGCATGCTATGCTTACACAAATGAACATAAATGTTAAACAAAACTCACATAGTCATTTGCTACTGTTACAGTCATTTTGAGCACTTTCTGTTGCATGGGTGATCACAAACATTATTTTATTAAATTTATTGTTGGCCCCCTAATTGTCCTCACGACTCACAGAAAAATATGAAGTCAAACATGTTTTTCACATCCTTGAAGTTCAAGGACAATACGACAAGAATTTCAGTAGATATTTCAAAAACCGTGTTCGATCGAAAGCATTTTGTCACTGTCCCTTAACATTTGGAGGCCTGTGTAATTCAGAAAAATGGTGGCCTAGCTCAGTTTTTGAGTTGCGAATCTATAATTATGTTTTGTAATTTTACACTTCTAGATTAGCAGAAAGAAATTAAACTGCTAAGGACAGCTATCTTTTTTTTCCAGTTCTAATAGTAAGAACTGTACAGTCGAACCCGGTAATAGCGTCCTTGGTTATAATGCCAAATTCTGCAGTCCCCACGAAACTCCCATAGACACCAATGTTATAGTAACTTGGAAATAACGACATAATTTAAGCAGCGACCCTGGTTATTGTGTCAAAAAATGTACAAAACTAATATATTTTTTCTAAAAAAATGGTTGTAGCAATATCGCCACCTAAAATCAAAGACGCTCAACAATTATTATCATGTTATGCAGGAACAAATTCCCTTTTTCCTTGGAAAAATATAGTAAGTGTATTTTTTACTCATTATATAATTTATTATACAATTTATACCAACATTATCATTTTATAAGTTATAAAATAGGGTCGTGTGCAAGCGTTTTTACTTATACCCCATGTTTCTGACCAGACCTCGGTTATTATGTCACTCGGTTATAGCGTCATGATTATTGCGGTCCCTTGAATAACGCTATAACCGAGTTCGACTAATTCTTTAAAAGCAATTGAAAAATCTATGCTTAATGTTTATTTATTCATGTAAATAAGTTATATATTAAATAAATTAAAAAAAAAAAAATCTTGAAAATATCGAGCACTCTTGTATCACATTTTACTTCCTACTTCAAAACGGAAGAAATACTGCTATTTTTTTTGCTCTTTTTAAAATGAAGCAAAGTAATTTAAAAGGGCAACAACAGTTGCAAAATCCTATATAAAATAGCGAATATTGATGTACCCTTTTCTCGGGGACTAAAATGACTCCAAAATGTTTTTTTTCTGAATATTTTTTAAAAATTATTAACTTATTTTAATGGTTTTGTTTTTATGGAAAATCATTTATTTTTTAGCACTGTTAAAAAAAAAAAAAAAAAAACTGGACACATGAATAATGCATTTTTATGTTTACAAGAAGTAATTATTAGTGAAGCTTAATGATTAATTTATAATTTAGCTACTGCAAAAAATATTTCTAATATATATATATATATAAATCACTTCAGTAGTTTATCAGAAAAAGGTTCTTCAAAATCAGCAATTTTCTAATATGATTTTACAAGTATTGTTGCCTCCTTAACATTTTTTAAACAAAGGCAGAACATTTGCATCCTAAAGAATTCTTCTTTCTGGTCCAAAGATACAAATCTGTATTCAGCTTAACCCTAAATTTTTCCCTAAAACAACTTAAATCGGTTGTAGACAAAAATAATTTTAACAGAATTGTATTTTAAGATGTATGTCAAATAAAAGAGCATGAAGTGTATATTAGAAACAATCAGGGAAAGATAATTTAAATTAACATTAGTTTTATAAGATTTTTTATGAAAATGCAGGAAAGCCCTTAAAACCAGGACTATGGAGTCGGTGGAAAAAATGGGCCGACTCCAACTCTGCAGACCTGCTTGTAAAATAGATGACTCTGACTCTTTTGCTCAAAAGTGACTCCGACACTGACTCCACGGCTCCGCAGCCCTGCTTAAAACGCTCAGAGGGTTATAAATGGTTCACTGAAGATCAAATATTTGTGTTTGTACAAGATGGCATTACTTGTCAATACTTTTGAAACGATCATGTTGACAAGGTTTTGTAAAGTTCTTTAGCTCAAACTTATCAGTTCAGTTGATGTAAACAGAAACATGGGTTACTCTTTAGATCAGTCATTGCACTTATTTATGTTTTTACTTTGAAATCTTACTTGCTTATCTATATTATAAAGGACAAACATATCTGTGTGTAACGCATACGTCATTCTGCGAATGGCAACACTTTGAAATTTGAAATGAAATTTCGGTTTTGCAATTTTCGCTACTGCAAATTTTTAAACTTCTAAACATCCCACATTTTAAATTTTTACACCGTCTTATACAGAAAAAAATTTACTTTTAAATGCAATTTGTTTGAAAGCTGTATCTCAATTTATTTTTGAGATATTAATTTTTTTATAGTTTTTAATACCAATTTTCTAATCGTGGCAACTGAAGTACTTCATTTCTTTTAAAAGAGGTTTAGTTATATTTATTGATTATATTCTTACTGATGCCATTTTTTCATTACAATTAGAAATATTTTTTTCATTCCGCTGATATTGAGTTTGAGACAATAGGCAAAATATTTCAGCGACTGAAAATGACGTTATATTTAAAAGAAAACAATAATTTTACTTGATAAAAAGAGATATTTCCTCTTGAATACGTCTAAAAATTATAAAATTCTGGAATTATTACGCGCAGGTACAGAGATTATACTAAGACTTCAAATCACAAGTGGTAATTTTCACATGGAAAGTTGTAATAGTTGACAAACGCGACTTCAAGCTTGAAAATATATTTATTAATAACTTATTGCGCTTTAAAATGTTTTTAAATGGTTAATATGGATGTGAAACGTGGAAAATGACTTGATTCGGTTTAGATTTAAAGGGGGGGGGAAATTCTATGATTATGTCGTGAAATCATTTTTGCTGATTTTTCATTCCGTAATACCAAGCAATAATTGATAACTTAATCAAAATTACTTATCTTGATTATATGTTACTTATTACGCATATGAATAAAGTTTAATTTTGCAATAATTTTAACAGTAGAAGTTTATGAAAAAAGTACTTAATTACTCTTAGGTTAAAATATGTCTTTGGAGAGTTAAACTAACAAGTGTAAGATGGATTTTTTATTCAAATAATTTTTTGTCGATGTATTATAAATTTGATGCAACAGTTCCTTTGTAAACATTTTCTGTCGTCGAAATTCGACGGGATCCACCTCGTTTACTTAATAAGGATAGAAAATGTATGAGCTGGAATATTATTACTCTCTACATGTATCTCATTCACCACTGTAAAAATACAGTGTTATTTCTCCTCAGAAGAAAATGAAAGAACTTATGAATGAAACAAATAGTGATATTTCAGATAGGAATAGTGAAAATATAGATATTTAAATGAGCTGTTTGGATGATTTAAAATTTTCAAATTCCGATTCAATTTCTTCTTATTTTTCTAAAGGGAAAACTAATGAGAAATTGTCTAGAATTAGTTTCATGGGGAAACTAGGACTGGTATTGATGATAATCTAACTCAGAATTCAAAATTAACTTTTTTTTTTTTTCTGAAAGCATTATAGAAAAAGTTTTTATCTGAAAGCATTATAGACAAAATAGTAGAGAAAATTAATGTTTTTGCAAGGCACTATTGCAAAATAGAAGTGAATCTGCTTGGTCTTTCATAGCTGCATTGCTTAAAAATTTCATAAATGATAAAAATAAAACTTTTAGTATGGAAAAAAATGTCAATTTTTTTAATCACACATTTAATTTTGTTTCACTTTAATTAAGATTGTATTTTTCATGAATTTCGGAAACAAATTGAGCTTAACTTGGGATGGTGGTAGCAACTGTTTTTTCTCGAGTATAGTCCTCTGGGAAAACTTCTGTATCTGATTATAGAGGGGTTAGAAAGACAAAGAATACTACACAGGAAAGGTCACTATCAAAATAAGTAACAACATCTTTAAATAAAATGATTTTATATTTTGCAACGTCATACATAAATAACATCATATTCAGGATTTGTGCATACAGTCACTTGCTTGTTTTTAATTTCTTTTTCTTCATGATATATGTCTATTAAAGTTCGAATTTTATCCTTGAGTAAAGATATATTTGTTCCTTGTATAGCTGATATAGAAAGAACTGCATCAAATTTAACTAAATTATTTGGTTTCATCTCAGGTGGCAAATTACTGGAATAAACTGAAAAAAGAAAGAAACAGGTTATAAAAATACCCAATGGTTGTATTATTAAAATTTGTTGAACTAATAAAGATAGGTAGCATTTATGTTTATTATTTTGCTAATTTGGACAGGAAGATTATAATCCAAGTACAATTATTCATACTACACACTTTTTAAAATAATTATTCACAAAACAAAACACATTTTCAGTAACATAAATAATGACTTTATGAATAAAACTTGTATGTTGTGGCCACCACAAAACTTTCTTTTATATAAATCAAATTGTCTGCAAGCAAAATTAAATTGCAATCTATTCATTCTTGAGATACAGCTACCAAGAAGCACAGCAAGACACCTGTCAGGCAGTATATACCCAAACTTAATAAAGATCTATCTAAGGTCAAGGTCTAACAGAGTATGAAGTTTGGTTAAATTCCGTGCATTAGTTCTTGAGATATAGCTATCATGGAAATCATGAAAAATGCAGCATAGCAGACTACCTGTTTGGCTACTTTCACAAACCTAATATATAATACAGTAGATTCCCTCAAATTCGCACTGCTTGGGACCAGAGGTTGTGCGGATTTTAGAATTGTGTGGATTTCTGGTCATTGATTTGTTTACATATTTTAAACAATTTGAATGTAATAATGCAACTGAAATTATAATGAATGCTTACAAAAATAATAAAATATTAAAATAATTAAGTAAAGTAATAAACTAAAATAATAAAAATTAAGATGATTTTAAGAATGATTAAATTATTATAAATTATTATAAGTAAATGTGAAGTAATTAGTTAATAATCTTTAATTAAATATGCAGCATAAAGATACATTTTTCCTGAATTTTTCAATGCAAGTTGTCTCATAAAGGTAACCTACTAATTCTCACCAAAATCATATAATAAGGAAGTTTTACTTCATGTTTAGCCAGACTTAACCAAAAAAGATTGATTAATACATGAATATATTTGGTAAAAAAATTGTGATTACCAGTGATATCAGCAATATCTTGAATTTTTTCAGAAATAAATTTATACAGTATAAGATCCGTTATCCGGAATCCTTGGGACCTTGGGCATTCCGGATAAGGGGTTTTTCCGTAATTCAGAACACTATTACAAATATTTTCTAATGTACATAAATATGAAATACAGGTTAGCATAAATAATATTAAAAATACTGTATTACACATTTGTTGAATTAATTCAATAAAACACAATTAAGGAAAAGTTTAATTAATTTTTATTTACAAAAAAAAAAAAAAAAAAGTTAAGTAATAATTTTAAATTATAATAAAACTTACAAATGAATAAGATCAAAAATAAAATTTAGTTTTGGGGTTCAGATGCGGATGCATGGGAAGGTTTTTTGGAAAAATCCTTTTAAAGTTTGCTGCTTGTAACGTTTCTCTTTTACAAGCTGGTCTTGAATTTTATATAAGGACATTATTTGTTGTTCATGGAAATAACTTTTTTGTTCCATGCCTTGAATTAATTGTTGAGTATAAAATATCATTTGTTCATTAGATATTTTTTCTACCTCCTCATTCTTGTCATCATCATCACTACTATCATCAGATGCATCTTTAGTCATCATTTCACAAATTTCACTGTATGTCATCTGATGACTAAGTGGAGCATTATTGTCTATATTGAAACAAACTTGAAATGCCTCTTCATCCAATTATTGGGGAGGGAGGGAGGGGAATATATTGAAAGTTGACTTTTTATTTATTTTTGTTTGGTTTACGAATTTATCTCATGGAAAGCGGACAGAAAAATACAAGAGGCAAAATTATCAACACTTAAAATGCAGATTTCCGCAAATTCGCGGAGATAAAGAAATGCATAATTACTGTAATATTCCATTAACCCACCTTGCCCTCCCCTATTTTGTAAACAAATTTGATATTTAAAAAGAAATCCCACAAAAGCACCCCTCCCACTCTTCCCAAACAACAACAAAAAAAAAAAAATCGTGCCAAGCACCGTAACACCTTTCTGTCTTATCCGATCTCTGTTTTTCTACTGTTCCATGGACGGACACAGCTGATCATGGTAAAACGAACGTTTCTCTGATTCTCGTAATTGGCCAAATTGTGGGTGCGCCTTTAGATGACGTCAAAGGTCGGAGCTTGCCAACAGAATTTCGATCGCGGAAAACACGTTAAAATTCTAAGTGATGTTTCGAAAATATTTTTTTTCAAAAGGTTAAAATTAAAATTTTTTATAATGGATTTTAGCGTTTGAAACAGAAAAATACGAAATTTAAGAATATGTAGTTAGTTTTCCCATATTTCTAAAGGTTATGCCGATGCGAAGTCATACAAATGATCGAAAAGAAAACTTATGTCCAATGATTGCGTACATTCAATTCTTATCTTTCATGGGAGCATAATAAGTGAGATCGCAGTGAGGGCGCGCTTTTTAAGTTCTGTTTTTTAATTATTTCGGTTAACAAAAAAAGAAAAATCTGAATATCAGGGGAGGCTTTGGACTATTCTTATAAACATTTTCGGATTTGAACAGGTAGTAGATTTCGATAGCCACTTTTAATCCCTGTAAGCGTCCTCTCTGATTACTTTACAATTTTTTGCCGCGTTTTGGGGGGAGGGGATTAATGGGATATTACGGTACCTTGAGGTGTATGAGAAAAAGTTTAAAATATTCAAAATATCGATTTATAAAGCATGTTAATTCTTCAATAAAATATGAAAAAAAAACTGCAAAGTTTTATGAAATGAAAGCTTTCACTAAGTTTCGGTTTTGGATCGTTTAGCGTTCCGGTTTTTAGAGCGTTCTGGATATCGGGACGCCGGACAATAGATCCTATACTGTACTTCCTTTATGAAAAAGCATGAGTTGAGTCATATTAATGAGAATTATGATTAAAATATCTACAGAATGATATAAAAATAAACAAGGCTGTAATTTTTACCCTAAATATGAACTGAAAGTTTCATTGTTTACATCTGTGATGATGTGCGGATTTTAGGGAGTCTACTGTATATTATAAACCTAATCAGCATTTATTTAAGTTAAGGTCTAACATAAAATGAAGTTTGATTAACCACTTTACTGGCAGCAGGTATATGAAAACAGTGCAAACGTTGAAGTGGTTAAATTCTGTGCATTAGTTCTTCAGATAGAGTGCCCACAAAATGTGTGTCCCATACAGTACAGATTCACGGACAGACATTTTCTAAAAGTAGTCAAATCATGTTCAGGACCTTCTAAAACTTATAAATCTTTCAAAAATCAGAAGTTGACATTTTTCACAAATCCAGTACTTTCTTTTTGTAAAAGTAAAAGAAAAAAAAATATATATATGTATATTTAAGGCTGTTCTCAAATTCAAACTAACTACTTTCTGATACATTCACACATTCATTTTAACTTTCTTTTATTTATACAAAAAGAAAGTACTAGATTTGTGAAAAATTTCAAATTCTAGTTTTCGACAGATTTATACGTCAAACCAAGTTCATATATAATTTTATAAGATTTATATTATGTTATTATATGCTTTAGAAGATCCTGAACATTGTTTGACTATTTTTAGAAAATGTCTGTCCATGAGCCTGTATGACTTTTGTATGTGACAGTCACACAATTTTTCTGGGCACTTCATCTCAAGAACTAATGCATGAAATTCAATCAAACTTCAGAGACAGTTACACCTTGATATAAATTGGTTCTGATTAGGTTTTGGTGTAAATAGCCCAACATGTGGCCAGTATGCTGCATTTTTCACGAATTTCGCAATAGCTATATAGAGAATATCTTACATCTGATATCTATATATATCTGATTATCTTCTCTATATCTTAAGAAATACATAGAATTTCACCAAATTTCATATTCTATTAGACCTTGACATAAATAGATGTTTATTAAGTTTAGGTGTATACCACCCAACAGGTGTCACTGTTATGCCCTGTTTTTCACAATTTAATTTTAGTTGCAAATGATTTGATTTATATAGGAGAAAGTTTTATGATAGCCACAACATACTAGACATTTTTAAATACACAAAATTGACAGGTGTTATTCACGAATTAAGAAATTAAATAGTGTTTTCCATTTTTTCTAAATGCAAAGAATATTTTAGAAAATACTATCAAAGTTGGTGTTTTAAGCCAATTTTCAGGATAAGACAGCCTTTCTAATGTTATTTGAGACAGAAATAATTTAATATATAATACATTTGTCAAAAAATGAAAAAAAAAATTTCAACTCTAAATCACTTTCATGTCTGTTAATTTCACACATTTATATATAAAAATGACACCGTGAATGTGTTAAAGTTTTGCCTTCTTGAGCAGGTAATTTGTTTTTTAGATCAAACTTAAAGATCAATATGCACATATATTTTTCTTTACATGCATGTATTTATATAAAAAAGAAACTAAGCATTAAAATCCTGATAAACAATAATTGTGATAATAAATGTTGAAATTACTAAGCATTTAAGTTAGATAAAAAAATATTTCATAAGGAGAAGTGACACACATCTATATACTTAAAATGCAAAAGATTTCAATAGTGAGCAATTTCGGCTTCATAGAGCATGTGCAATGACCACTGTAGGGTACTTTCAGTCGCTAAATACAGTAGGAAATCCTTATGAGCTCATTGAACGCATGCACAGTAACCTTTTAAGAGTTTTTCTGACATCATACAAAGTTAAGGATCCTCACAAGTTGTCCCTATTATTCCTTTTACATGCTGCTTTAGTAAATTTGGATTACAGATATTAGATAATTTGTTCATTTTATCTTTATATATTCTGGTTTATTGCATGTCCATTTCAATTATTTTGTTCATTTTATTCATTTAGCAAGTCCATTTCAAAATTTCTGATATTTTAATGATATTACGAACCATTTTTCTACAGAACATAAATTTATTTACCATCAAGTGATGATGGGTACTATGTAGTGTCTATTTAATCCCATTGTAATATGACATTTATTAAATGTGTTTAAAGTTTTTTTTTTCAGCTTATTGCCATACTAATAGTATGCAAAATAACTATATTTGCTAGGTTTTAGTAAATGACATTCATTAAATTTTAGTAAACTAACTTTTGTCATATGTATTTTACTACTTTTAATTTCTTAAACCCAAAAGTAACGATTAAGTATCTTATCATGGTACAGTGGACTCTTGTTAATCCATTTCCAATTAAGACATACCTCTGGTTAATGAGTACAAATTTCGTTTCACCCATCATTTTCTATTTGCAATTAAGGTTAAAAACATCATTGCTTAAAAGCATACTACTCATTGGATAATGAAGAAAATTTTTTTTTCCATCTGACTGAGCAGAAGCAAAACTGCTTCTGTACAATATTTCTTCAAAAGCAACTTTAATGTAACTTTGGTTACTCGGAGATCAAGAAATTGTCATTCACAGTGATGATGAGAAAGAAAGCTTTCTACCACCAAAAACATGTGGTACAAAAATGGCTAACGGCTGTTTGCCCATATTCCTAATCAAAATGTGGTATAACAGGTCAAATTTTAGAATGTGTCATAAAACTAGAAAATGATGTAGCAAAAACAACAACAACAAAAAAAGTCGATGAGAGATTAATTTAATTAAAGTTAAGTGCAGCAATTTCTTTGCATATTTTGTTTGTCCTCAGTAATATATCCTTATGAATTAACAAATTGTCACAACTTGCTTTTTAACTAAAATTACTAAATTAAAGAAAAAGTTTATTTTAGCTCAATTGCACAATTAATAGTTAGCAGTTGTTATAGGTTACCGACATAGAAATATTCTATTTTTAGATACTAATAAAATTTAAAGAAAGCTTCCTGAAAAACAAGTTTAAAAAGTACTTATTTGAAAGTTGACTTACTTGATATACATAATTATATGTAGTCAAATTAAGGAAAATCTTTTCATTGTGTTTAATAAAAAATTTACTTTAAAGTAAAATTACGATAAATAGTGAAAGTAACGTCATTATATTTATTAATATTTTTCGATACAAAAATAATAATGGTGTATCTCAGAATTGTATAAAGAATTAGTTTTGTTATTAGTTTAACAATTAGTTTTGTTAAAGCATGTGTTTTCACAAAAGAGGAGGCTTTTATTTAATATCTGTAAAACTGTTAAAATCAGTAGATTTTGAAGTATTTTACAACATTATTTTAGTAAATATTATACAAGATCATTTTTTCTACCATTACAGAAACCAGCTTATATGAAAATCTTTAGATATTATCTTCACAGAACACTAAATTCAGGGGTAGCAGATGCAATGCACCCGGGACCTCATGCTTATAGCTTCCTCCCCAATGAAACTAAAGATCTTTAAGAGCAATAAAAAAATATAGAATTTCAAAAAAGTTTATAAACATGCCTGTGTCTAGCTCCTTTCCTTTATAAAGGCTCTCCAACAAGACTTCAACATTTCCTTTCAAAACAATGTAAGGTCACAATTTTTTTTTTTTTTTTTTTTTTTTTTTTTGCACTTCTCTTAAGGAGAAGGCTGATCTAGCTAAGTTCTAACTAATGTCTATACTTTTCTTTTAACTGATATATAAACTAGTGTATTAAATGTATTTTTACCTTTTAAGACTTTTAAAGAATCTTTAATTGCTTCAAGTTTAGTCCCATCTTCATCAGTATCACATTTATTTATTGCTAGAATTGCTGGTTTGTTTACTAATTCTTCATCATACATTTCTATTTCCTAGAAAACAAATTATTAGCACTAAATGTAAATCTGATTGTTTATATATACATATATAAAAAAAAAAAAAAAATGAAAAATGCTGTGTAATTTGTCTAAATAATTTTATCACATTCACCTAGATTTTTAAAGTAAATTTTGAAGGGGAAAAAAACTATTTGTATGTGTCAATCCCAACACTTTCTTCTATCTCATACTCATGCATGTTAATGCTATAAAATTCGCTATCAAAGTGCCAAAATGAAATCACAATCTATGCTCATCATGAGGATTCTAAAGATATGAAATTCCGTGCATTAGTTCTTGAGATATGCTATCGCTAAAATCGTGGAAATCCAGCAAAATGCGGCATAACAGTGCCCCCTATTGGGCTATTAACACCAAAATTTAATCAGCAACAACTTGTGTCAACGTCTAACTGAATCCTAAGTTAGATGAAAATTCATGCATTAGTTCTTCAGATACAGCTATTGTGGAAATCATGAAAAATGCAGCATAACAGTTGGGCGATTTACAGCAAAACGTAAACATCATCAATTCATATCAAGGGCTAACTGAATCTGAAGTTTGATGAAAATCTGTGCTTTAGTTCTTGAGATAGAGTTATTGCGGAAATCGTGAAAAATGCAGCATAATAGCACCATCTGCTGGGCGATTTACACCAACAACTAATCAGCACCAATTTATATCGGGGACTAAATAAATATATGGGGCATTCACACAATCTTTTGACTTTTATGTCTCTGAATAATAATTTTTATTTTAGTACATGTTCTTGTGTTTTTTTTTTATTTCATATACTGGGGAGCATCCCATTGCATGATTGCACAACAATATTAACAAGATAAATAAGTTTTGGACGATGTTGGGGGTCCGAACACCTGGAAAACTCCTATACCGTCCCGTGTCCCTGATGCTGATTTTTAAGTTTGGAACTGTCTGGATAAAATTGTTTCAATAAAAATAATTTGATGTAATTTTTTTCTGAAACTGGAACTATTGTTTTATATAAATATCTAGCTAAAAAATAACCTGCACACATTTTTAGGGTTGTTATTATTTTTTAAACTCTGTCCCTGGGTTTTAGATTTCTTACCATCCCTCTTCTAAAATTATACAGAAAATCATTTCAGATGCAGCCACAGAATTTTTTACAAGTTTTTTCTCATGCAGAAGTACACTAGAGAAATAATGTCTAAAATTCTTTGGCAGGAAATTTACTGTAGAATTTAAATCAGCATTTAAATATCAATTTCAAGCACCGTGGCTTTATTGGTAGTCTCACCGCCCCCAAGGTTTATTCCTGCACTTTTCGAGGTAAATTAAATTTTTTTTTTAAATTTAATCCAATGTAAATAATTGTTTCTAAAAATCAAAGAACATTTTGTCTACCACTTAGTCTTAACATGATCTGCCTAAAATAGGTGGTAATTTTCCTTGCCGTTCCATCCTTACCGTCCCTTTTTTCCTATACCATCCCCTTTTTTACCTTACCGTCCCTTCTTTAACACCCCTTTAAGATAATGTTATACGAAAATTTTGTACTAAAAATACTACATTGTTATTATTTCTTATTTAAATGTTCTGTGGGTACTATGCAAATTCATTATAAGTAAAAATTTAGATGAAAATAAAAAGTTTTAGTGGTAAAATGGTAAGGAAAATTAAGCTTGCAAGTTTAACTTAAACCTCAGTTAAATAAAATTTCTTTCGTTGCTGACCATTTTTTCTTTCTTTTGAATCATTAAGGCATTCGTCTATCAGATTAAAATTTTATTTTAGCAAGTTTAATTTCACCAGATTTTTATTTCCGGAAGTCAAAAGATTGTGAGAATGTCCCATATATTTTTATTAAATTCCATGCATTATTTCTTCAGATAGAGCGCCCACAAAATTTGTGTCACATGCAGACTGACAAACAGAGTCACAAACAGACATTTTGTAAAAACATGTTTTTCGGAATCTCTGACCCCTAAAATATGTAAATTCATTGAAAACTGGAATCAAATACTTTTTTCGCCCCACCAGTGGTTGAGAAGTTCTGCTCTCAAAGCTGGTAGATGGGAGGTGCTAAGTTCAAACCAAATCGCGCCCGTCAGCCTAATTTTTCAGAGTTTTCTTCGAACCTTGGATTACCTTGCGTAAATACCTGTTAGGTTCCCTTAGAAAGACCCCAACGGAGAGCACTCTCTTTCGGGCCTATATCCCTCGTGTAGATAATCGGCCGTCATAAATAACACCAATACTTTCTTCTTGAAAAGATAGAAGAAAGTAAAAACATAGCATATATGAGAAAATACAACAACTTAACTTCTTTAAGGATTGCAGAAATCACTTGAATTTTGAGTTTGTAAACTTTTATTTTACTTCCTTTAAAGAGGAATTTCTCTCATGCCATATATACGGTAATCCCTTAACATTCCTGAGGGTTAGGTTCGTGGAAACCTCCGCGAATGTCGAAATCACAAACGTTGAGACTATCTTCCCGTGCATTAAAGGAGGTTAGGTTGTATGATTTGTTTTTAATTGAAAAAAGCAATTCAGATGCAAAAATATATTTATTAAGCATTTACAGGTACATGCCATAAATAAACTTGAATAATTACAAACATATTATACAAAGTTTAGTTGCTAGTTGATGGTTGAAAAAATTTATAGATATACGATTGTTTGGAAGAACGTTTATGAATTTCCATATAAGGAAAAGTTGCCGCTTCGATTTCTCTTTTAAATTTAAGGCTCCTCACCGCAGTGAAGGATCACATTCTATTGCTTTCTCAACAAGTTGTTCTTGAGACTTTAAAATTTCCCATACAACTTTAGCAAAAAATTTTCACTTCCAACAAAAATTTTGAATTTTAGAAAATGTAGGATTTTTTTATTTTTAGCATCAAGTCATGTTTCAGGTTTCTTGGAATTACCGATCTATATTTTGCCTCAATACAAGGGCTGAAATTCTCGAAACTTAGGCTATACAGTACATTGCATCTGACCAGTGTCAAATAGTTTACGAAATTGGTAAAACAAAGCGAATTTACTTTGTAAAAAAATATTCTTTACAAAACAAAATTCGGGAATAACCAAGTTAAATATTCGCGAATGTTGAAATGTTCCTCATTTTTTATTTTGCAAATAATCAAAACTCGCGAATGTTAAGGGATTGCTGTATTTAAGAAAGAGGATTATATAGGAAATAATGTACAAGTAATATATATTGCGGAATACACAAGACTCCATTTCCGACTCTTGTATACTTCAATTAAATCACTGAAGCCATTAAATTTTCTTTGTAATAATTTAAGGAATATTTTGTTTATTTAAGAAATTCTAAGTACTCCTTGGAAACTTATTTATTTCTAAGGAGTCTAAAAAGTTTGTATGCACCTGTATATCAAAATTAATTAATATATTGGTTAACTTAATAAAAAAAAAAGTGATCTGGATTCTTTTATTTTCAGAAGAACAGCTTTTTAAATACATTCCCATAACTCTAAATTGTAAATAACTTAATTCAATACAGGGGGCAGCGTTAGAATAAAAAAAAAAAGGCATTAGTCCCAAGGGCCAGTGACCATGAGAATTTACTGGTCCGCAGGCATCATCACTGGCCCGCTATATAAAATTCTATTAAGTCATTTCAGCCATTTGAGTGACCCCCCCCCCCCCCCCCCACACACACACACACAACTTAGAATATAAACCAAACTTACTTTGTAGTTATCCAAAATTTTCAGCATAATAAAAGCTAAAATTATAATCTGATAAAAATTAAATTAATAACAGTACATAAATTAGAACTATAAAATTATTAATTTAGATATTTTATTTCCAATTATTTATTTCAACTGATTGTAAAGTTTAGTGCAAATATTTTTTTGATTATTTATTTTTTTAATTTTATGTTTTTAACCCCTTATACAAATTTTATTTGGTTGGCATCACTTACTTAAGAAAAATTACCTTTACTAAAATAATCACGAAAAGGTTAAAGTAAAGAAAGCACATATTACTTTTCTTTCTTACTGGTTCCAAAAACAAATTCTGAATGCACTTTTTTAAGGTGCATATATGCACCCATGGTCCCGAGCGGGTTAAATAAAATAAAATTGTGTGATTTGTGTCCAGTTGTAGTTTTTACAGGGCTGGGAACATTTATGTTTACCTGTCAGAGAGGAAAAAAAAAATTACTGGTCCTGCAGACCACTAAATTTTTTAAACTAGTAATCCAATTGAATTTTTGGGAGTCTCAGACCAGCAGACAACCAAGGATTTCGAAAGCTGGGGGCTTCAGTGAGTAGTGTTTAAGAAAAAGTCTTATAGATGGTGCTAGAGTGAGCTAAACAATATGCGGTTCACATGATCTTCATAGTGCAAAGTTGTTGATGAATGCGATTTTAAGTTTGTTGCCTGAACAAAAGGAAAAAATCCAAAATCACTGTAGTTTGAAATCTTCATCAGGGGAAACTTCTCATACTGCATGCAGCATCATAGAATAGTGTTTAATGGCTAAGTTTGATCAACCATGCAATGATATTGCATGCCATACATGAAGTTCTTCAGATGGAAGCTTCAAATTGCAATAATTTTAGACTTTTGTATGCTACAATAGTGGTAGCTTTTTTGTTCAGGCAACAAACTTACAGTTGTTGTTCACTAACAAAATGCACACATCAACAATTTTCCACTATGAAGATTACATGTACCACATATCATTTACCCCACATAACCTATAAGACTTTTTTTCAAACATTACAAGCTCAGCCACCCTGTAAGAAATTACTACTTAATACAGTAATGTTCACAAAAATTTATCATAAAGTCCTTGATACACCATCAATAATTACTTTATTAAATATCACATCATAATAAAAGCAAAAAAGAACTGAATAGCTAACATTTTTAATTCAACAATCTAAGCAATAGATAGATACTAACCTTGTTAAGGTGCAAAATAGTTTCAATTGCATTTCTGTAAGGAAACTTTGGACTTAATCGGAATCCATTAATATCTACAACAAAAAGCAGAACTTGTGTTCGAAGACAATGCTTCAGAAATTTATGACCCATCCCACGATTAAGATGAGATCCTTCTATTAACCCAGGGAGATCTGCAGCAGTTATCTGAAAGCAATATGTTTATACATAAGAGATAAAGTTGTGGTAGAGAATCTAACATTTGAAATTGATAAAATAACTTGAAACTGGGTAATTCCAAGTACAATTTTAAAAGTAAAAGTCAAAAATAAACTTTAATCTATTTAGACATCTTAAAAGTTTAGAGAGGATTTTTCTTTCTTTCTTTTTAAGTTTCAAGAATGATAAAGTCCTTCAAATCTGCTCAAGAATAGAAAATTTTGTGCTCACACAAACAATAAATAGAGGAAACAAAAAAGTAAACCTCTTCCATCTTCATTAAAAATAAGCATTAATAAACTTATTTAATGACAGAATTTCTGAGATTCAATAAGTTGAAGAATACTATTAAAATTTAGTGGTGAAAACAGCCATTTGTGACACAGCGCTTGCATCTCTGCTTATATATAGATTATAAATCTTTTCTTTCTCACTTATTTTTGTGCAAAAGAATCTTGTTTTATAAGTTTTTAAAACATACTCTGTTTAGATAATGAATAATATTTAACATTCAAATCATATGATGAATGTTACCATGTAAATTTTCTTTCAATTTAAAAAACAGTAGAGTTAATTTCAATTAATTTTTGGCCTTGTGGGAGAGTTTTCTACTGAACAAGCATATACTGCATGATTGAAAAATACTCCCCTCCTCCCGTACAAAAGACAACAACCCATTTTATTACTGTGAAAACATAATTGCTATACTGAATAGGAATAATAAAAAAGCTTCAAATGTCTATTTTCATTTTGAAATTTTTGCGTGTTTACATCTATAATAATAACTATAGAAGTTTATTTGTCTGTGCGTGTGTGTTGAAAAGACTGCTGCATGTAGATATTCCGCAGATAGATATCTGTATGTCTGAAGTTACGCATCTCAAAGCCAATTTTTGGATTTTTTTCATAATTAGCCAAGATCTTTATTAAAAACCATGAGATACATAGCAAAATGGCGAGCTTCTATCATTTCTCTGTTTGTGCCTGCCCTTCTGCAGAACTTCAAGATGATGAAAGTAAAGCTTTAGACTTGTTCTGCATTTTGAAATCGCAACAGCTATGTCCCCCGTAGAATTACAAGGAAAAAAAAAAAATAATAAATAAAAATAAAAACACTAAAATTTTTTGCCTTACCTTCTTAGTTCCAACGATATCTTTCGATTCGCATCAGTTTTCAAGTTTTTCATTTTTCTGTAATTTGAAACTGCTGGATATGCTTCCAGGATGAAAATACAATATATATACTACTGTGATCAAAAACTACCTGGAATGGTGGCATCAAACAAAAAGTATCAATTTACTGGTCAAAATTTAGTGCATCTCTTTCAAAGTAATGCTCTTCTGTTAACTTTTTTTCAACCATCAAAACATGCCTTAAAGACGTTTTTGAGAAGCTCCTTCAGAGTTCGTAGAGAATCTTCTTTAATCAAATTAATGGCCTCAAAATGGTGATCACAAAGAGGCAATTTCAACCATGGATATAAAAAGTCACATGTGCCGTATCAGGTGAATACAGAGCCTGTGGAGCCGTATTTGTAAAATATTTGGTTAAAAACTATGTCACATGGTGCCACAAGAGGTGAATACGGAGCTTGTGGAGTCGCATTTGTTGAATGTTTGGTAAAAAACTCACAATAATTGATTATGAAAAGGTGCATTATCATGGTACAAAATCCATAGGTCTTCTGGCCACATTTCAGCTTGTGTTAGACGAATTGCTTCACATAAACGGTGAAAACTCTCAAATAATAATTTTTATTGATTGTCTGGCCAGTTAGTAGGAATTCATAATGCACAATACCACGACAATCAAAGAAAACAGTCAATGTTACCTTAATTTTTGAGCGACTTTGATGTTGTCTTTTCGGTCTTGCTATACTTTTCACTTGATTGTTGAGCAGTTCCTGTATCAAAAGCATATATCCAAGTTTCATCACTGGTAATAATATGTTTTAGAAAGGAATCACTTTGAGAAAGCATTTCTCGGGCTACTTGAGAATGTTGTTGTTTTTGGAACAACAACATTCCAAGAAGTGACACGTCCCAATCTCAAATGATCTTTTAAAATTGCTTGACAGGAACCAAATGATATAGGAACTTGTTCAATAACGTTTCTTATTGTCAAACGGTGATCACCAAGCACCAATTCTCTGTCCTTGTCGATATCTTGATCATTAATCAAACTAAATGATCTTTTAAAATTGCTTGACAGGAACCAAATGATATAGGAATTAGTTCAATAATGCTTCTTATTGTCAAATGATGATCACCAAGCACCAATTATCTGTCTTTTTCGATATCTTGATCATTAATCGAAGTAGATTGTCTACCAGATCGCGGATCACCTACGATGATTCTCTACCATCTTAAAACTTTTTATACCCATCAAATACTGTTGTTTTTGATAAACAGTAGTCTTTAAAAGCTTTTTGTAATATTTCAAATGTTTTTGTAGCAGAAATTTCATTGCGAAAAAAAAATTTAATGTATGATTTTTTGCTCAATAAAATTCGTCATTTTGGAAAATCAACCTAGTGAAAATTCTTATTTCATTAAAAACAAATTTATTTTCAGACAATAAAATGAAATAAATTCCTGACTATTGTCAGATGTTTGTTGAAATCGTAAAAATATTTGATGAAAGTTTGTAGACAATATCTACCGTATTTTTGGGCGTATGAGCCGCGGCATATACGAGTTTGAAAGTATAAAATATTCTAAGTGCGGCTCTTACGCCAGGGCGGCTGATACGGTGATTTTTTTTTCTTTTACAGCAATGTCTTATGACTTTTTTTTTTTTTTTTTTTTTTTTGTCAAACCGATATTTTATGACGCCATTTCTCTCCCCCCCCCCCCCCCCCTCTTTGATCAATAGTTTCATGCTCTCGAATTGGTACCAAAATATTAGAAAATGTTCCTCAACCGCAGATGTCCAAGAAATGTTATTTGTTTTGTTTATTTTTAAACAATCAGCAGGATGAATAACGTTTGTCTCACCGGTTCTCAAGTTAAAAATGATGACATTTTCCACCCATCCGTCAATAATTACTTTACCCTCCGGATACTGGAATGTACAGCTGTCGCGAGCTTTTCTTCTAATAAATCCCCTTTCCTTCCACTTGCAAAGCAAAACTGCTCACAGCTCACTCTGTGAAATTACTGGTCTCTAACTAGAGAAATCTCAAATCCCGGCATAGAACTTTTGTGGAATGGGTCTCCTAATACACAGTAAAAACACTGGAAAGCAAGATTTTTTCTTTATTTTTTTCAGTACGGGACTCTATAAACTTGGCCCCTAAAATAGAGGCCGTACCAGACTCGACCAGACAAAATGAATTCAAACTTTGAAACCGGCCGAGTCAGCAGAATTAGTACAGTATTTTTAATGAGCCGGGTCGGGCGATAAACAAAATAAACGGTCCTGACCAATATAAAAAATTAAGTGGGCCGACTTCCGCGATATAAATATTGGGCTATTTTGCTCACGCATAAACACCGGCTCATTAATGTAAATCCTAAGAAAGAATTTTTTATTAAATATGTCGTTCGCATTCCATTATTTTAAATGATCTTTTTTACTTTCTTCTATCTTTACAAGAAGAAAGTATTGGATTCATGAAAATTTTCGAATTCCGGTTTTTGACGGATTTACACGTTTTAGAGGTCAGAGAACCCGAAAAACATGTTTTTACAAAATGTCTGTCTGTGTGTGTGTCTGTGTGTGACACAAATTTTGTGGGCGCTCTATCTCAAGAACTAATGCACGGAATTTAATAAAAATTCATATTCAGTTAGTCCCTGATACAAATTGATGCTGATTAGTTTTTGGTGGAAATTGCTCAATAGGTGACGCTGCTATGCTGCATTTTTTATGATTTCCGAAATGGCTCTATCTCAAGAACTAATGCACGGATTTTCATGAAACTTCAGATTCTGTTAGTCCTTGATATGACTTGATGCTGATTAGGTGTTGGTGTAAATCGCTCAATAGGTGGCGCTGCTATGCTGCATTTTTCGTGATTTTCGCAATGGCTCTATCTCAAGAACTAATGCACGGATTTTCATGAAACTTCAGATTCAGTTAGTCCTTGATATGACTTGATGCTGATTAGGTGTTGGTGTAAATCGCTCAACAGGTGGCGCTGCTATGCTGCATTTTTTATGATATCCGCAATGGCTCTATCTCAAGAACTAATGCACGGATTTCCATGAAACTTCAGATTCAGTTAGTCCTTGATGTGACTTGATGCTGATTACGTGTTGGTGCAAATCGCTCAACAGGTGGCGCTGCTACACTGCATTTTTTACGATTTCCGCAATGGCTCTATCGCAAGAACTAATGCACGGATTTTCATCAAACTTCAGATTTAGTTAGTCCTTGGTACGACTTGATGCTGATTAGGTGTTGGTGTAAATCGCTCAACAGGTGGCGCTGCTGTGCTGCATTTTGCACGATTCCTGCAATAGCTCTATCTCAAAAACTAATGCACGAATTTTCATCTAACTTCAGATTTAGTTAGATGTTAACATAAATTGTTGCTGATTAGGTTTTGGTGTTAATCGTCTAATAGGTAGCGCTGCTATGCTGGCATTTTCATGATTTTTGCAATAACTCTATCTCAAAAACTAATGCACGGATTTTCCCCAAACTTCAGATTCAGTTAGACTTTGATGTAAGTGGTTGCTTGGTAGTTTTGTTTAACATAGGTTTTGCTGTAAAGCACCCAATAGGTGGGGCTGCTAGGCTGAATTTTGCTGTACTTACATGATTTTGTAGATAGTCATATCTCAAGAACTAATGCACGGAATTTCATATCTATAGAATCCTCATGATGGGCATAGATTGCCGTTTAATTTTGGTAGTGTGATAGCTAATTTTCAAGTATTAACATGCATGAGATAGAAGAAAGTTTTGGGATTGGTATATCCGACTAGTTTGCATTGGATAGTTGAGGTCGGTCTCTACAAAGAGTCATTTTTACTTTTTCGATTGTGTTTAGAGAGTTTTTTTTTTTTTACTAGAATACTTTCACTTTCGAAACTGATTCTGAAAATCAAAGTATACTACGAAAAACATCTGTAAACAAAATCGAAAAAGGGTCTTTTTAGAGATCTACCTCAGCTATTCGACGCAAAAAAAAAAAAAAAAAAAAAATAATAATAATAATAATTTAAGCATATTGAAATGCGAACCATGTATTTTTAAAAAAAATTCTTCCATAGGATTAACATTAGCGAACAGGCGTTTACCCTTGAGTGAAGTAGCTGATCCATAGGGGAAAAAATTGGCTCGGCCCATACAAAAAAATAAATAAATAAAATAAATTAATTAATGGCCCGGCATAAAAGCTAAAAGTTTGGCCTGGCCCGGAAAACATTTCAAATCTCGGCCCGATCCGACTGAATTTCTTCAAAACATTGATTTTTACGCTCATATGGTTAAAAATTGTTTTGTACGAAGAGTTCTCAACAAAAATACTTATTTTATCTTTTTTTTTCATGTTTATAATCTTTATTTTTAAAGAAGCGCCTAATAAAATCACTCAAGTACGCATTTATAACTAAAAAACAAACATGTAATTTTGTTATCTCTTGACTCAACTAAGATAAACACACTTGATTTCAAATTCACTCTATCTCGTCGGACTGAACGTTCTGACACATTGCCCTATGACCTTGACGCTAATAGTTTCGGTTTTGTTTCTTTGAAAAGAACTTTGAATGCAGTAGAAAAAAGAGGTAACGAGATAAGAGATTTTTTAATGTAAAGTGGATCCATGGATTTTCTTCTCTTTCCTTAAACTTATGATATATATCTTCATAATAATTATCATCATAATAACTTATGATGAAAAGGAAAGACTAAATTCTGAGCAAGAAATATTTTTAAAACTTACAAAATTATTTTTAAAAATGAACAAGAAAAGATGCGTATGTAGCAACTAAAAAATAAAATCTGCCACAAACAGAATCAATGAAATGGTTATCAATAGGTGAACTGCTAAAAAAAAGAAAGAAAGAAAAAGAAAACAGGAGCATTGCTAGTTATCCTAAAGTGGTTTTTCAGCAGTGTGAGATCTGCACGGGCCGGGCCATACTCTTTTCTGAAGGTTCTGTCCAGTCCGGGTTAGGGCATTACTTTTTTCCTGAAAGATAGGGCCGGGCCGGACCTAACTTATTTTTTCTGTACAGAGCCTGGACTGGTTTCATTCCTAGTCTTCACGATCCAAATTTTTGAGTCCTAGTTTTGACAAAGCCCGTATGAAAATCATTGTCTCGTCATAGCCTGGTCCGTTCAAAGGGCAGTAAAATATGGCCTGGATCAAAAATGTTTGCAAAAAAATGCATACATTTTTAAATTGCCATTATTCTACAATTAAACATTAAAATTTATTCTTTTTAAAGAGTAGTAGATTTCATACGCTTATTAAAATATAATAAAACGAGTGAAAAGAACCTGCCTATGACGGAATCCTGTTTTAAACTGAATAACGTGTTGAGGATCTTGTCTATAACGCTTTTTTTTTTCTTTTTTATACAATTCCATCTTAGCAGATTTTACTGTATAACATTTTTCAGATTTTTAGCACTTCAATACATAGAATATGGATTAACAATAGTAATGATAACTGAAACATTTACATACAAGAAATAGAGATTCATTAAAAAAATAAATATCACAGCCTGCGGCACTTCATCAATGTTTTGCAGAAATTCACTCGGGATGGGCCGAGATTTTAACTTTTTTCCGAGCCAGTCTCAGGCCGAACTTTTAAATTTTTTACCGGGTCGGGGCAATATTTCTTTTGTACGGGCCGGACCGAACTTTTAATTTTTGTATCGGGCTGGTCCGTGCTGAATTTTTTCTGCAAGTCGGGCAGTCCCGACCTAGAAATTTCAGGCCGGGCCTGGAAATTTTGGCCCGTGCAGACCTCTAAGTGTCTCTATATGATATTTCAAGACCTCTAAAATCCGGAAAAGCCGCGACCGAAACGATTCAGGAATTTAGATTGTACAAATATCAGTTCCTTGGGTGCGACGCTTACGTCGATAAACTTTTTTTTAAAACAGATTTTCATTGGTGTGGCACTTACGGTGGGTGCGCTGGGTATTCCCGAAAATACGGTACTATAGATGTATTTTAAATGTTCAGGATATTTTTTCATCACAGTAGTATATATGTGACAATAATAATAATAATAACTTATTCAGGATATCTTTCTCTTTCTAATGGTGTATTTTATCTTTTTAGAAAAATATTAATAGTTACTATATTTTAAAATAATAATTTGCAGTAGAGCTCCCAGCTCTATGTTCTTTTGGATGGATTTTTGATTAAAAAATCATACAAATTCAAGAGTGTACATTGGCGAAGGCAGTAAGACTAATATTAGGTTCATTTGGAAAGATTTTAGTTTTAAAATATTAAATCATTTAACACTGATTTTAGGTATTTTCAAGGCTATTATCACAGCACTGGACAATGCAGGGCAGGTTAACTAGTAAGTAATATTTTGACTATATCCGTAAAATTTAAAGTCTTATGAGCAACAGATTTTTAAATGTTTGATGTTGAAAAAATACTTTAAATTTTTGTCAGGTTAAATGCAAAAATTTTAACAACCTATTATTTTAGTAACATTTTGCAAGAAACATAAAACTATTTAATACATTTTTACAATTTAATATATTTTAGCATTCTTATTGTTTTATTTTTGAAAGCCTGGAATAGAAATGCTTATTTCCTGAAATGATGAAGCAAATGTTTTGAAATCTGAATTTGCAAAGTACAAATTCAAAATTTATGCAAAAAGTGTAATCAATTTAAGAAAATTTTATTAATTTTGAAAACATTTTTGAGATTTGAAACAGATTTTGTAACAATGAAAATTCAATATATTTCTAATAATGCAATAATATTTATTTTCTGATAATTAGAATTTCACACTGATTTGTAGACACAGTAAAGAATATGCACTGCTATAGAATAAAAACAAAGTATGTATGAAATAACTTTTTTTTTTTTACCGTTTCTTGATTTAAAAGAGTCAGAAATATTCATTTTAGAATTTCAAAAAAATATTCTGAAGGAAAATTACCAACCATTTTTTGGAATATATCTTTATTACCCCCCCCCCCCCCCTTCTGTTTGCTTAACCCTGGAATGCTACACTTTTTAAATCTTCATTAATGGGTCTGCAACATTAGGATATAAAGTTACATAAAAAAAATAATTAAATGTTTAAAATTTTTTTATTTCAAAATAATGAAACAGACTAAAATTACACAGGGTGAACGAGAATTATCTTTACAATTTTCAAACTCAATAAAATCTGAAAGAAATAAGATGGCAGAGAATATTGCTTATACATCTTATATGTATATAAATATTTGAAATTTCAACAGCGATTCTTGTCTTCAAATGATTGATATTAGCCATTGAATGCTCAACATGTCTCCACAGAAGGATATCTGCTGATCTAGCCAGGAATCCATTCTGATATGGGTGTATTAAAAAAGTATACTAAGTATCATTCAAGGTTTAATATCTTTTATATAAACACAAAATGGCATAAGAGCATAAGTTAATCACATGCTTGCATGAAATTTTGCAATTTTTCATAGCTGGAATGAAAGTGCAAGAAGATATATTTAGTATTAATATACAGAATTTATCTTATTATTTAAAAGGAAACTTTTCTATAAAAAGGACTCAGAATTTAGAAATGCACCGGTTCCAAGGACACATGAGTAAAAAAGACTAGCATCATCACTGTTAATGTCTGCTAAAAAAAGAAAAAGAAAAAAAAAAACCAAGAGAACACAGATACATTTTAATCTTTAAGTTATCCCAGGGGAAAAAAAAACAAACAAACAAAAAACAGAAATATTTATCCAACTGAAAATTATCTAATAAAAAATAAACAAGTATAATTTTCCAAATCTTTTTAATATTTGACATAAATAATAAGTACCAGTTGTGAAACTGATGCAAAACACCAGAAATTAATTTTGAGATTTTAACCTTAATTTTCTTATATGTAAGATGTAGCTAAAAAATGAAGACTGCTTTGAATAAATAGGTAAAATAAAAAGACATACTTACTTTTCTAAAATCTGAATAACATATTGTTCCAACAGTTGGCTGAATAGTTGTGACTAAAATTTAAAAAAAGAAAGATTAATTTTTTTCTGGTATCAATTAAAAAGCATACTTAGAAAAAAAAAATGCATTTAAAAAATAATTTAATATCTTAAATAAAAACTAGAAATTATGTTAAATTTTCAAGCACACAATGTGACTCTAATTGCAATTTGAAATAACCAATTAATAAATTTTTCCACATGGAAAACTTTCTATTTTCTTCTATGATGAAAAACTTGAACCATTAAAACTTGCTATAGTTCAAATAAATAATAAGTCAAGATCAATTTTGATAATTGAATAGTTTAATCAGATTTGGGAGATGGGAAAAAAGATAAGTTTTCAGTGGATAAATGAACAACAGAAAATGCTTAGGTATTGAAAAGAAATGGATCAAAACAAATAAAACCATTTAAATTTTTAAAAAAAATTCTTTTAAATTTTTGAGAAATCTTCCATAATTTAATGCTTTTATGAAAAGTTGTTTTAGAATTATGCCTAAAAACAGTACTTACATGGATAGTTGGCAATTTTTGGCTTTGCTTTGGATATAGCAGACAATAAAGTAGATTTTCCAGCATTTGGAAATCTGAAATTTCATATGAAAAACATGATCAAACTTAACATGGCTTAACAATATGATAAAATGTTTCATAATAAATGCAAATTTGGAAAATAAGCATTTGAAAATAAATTATGTAAAAACAACGTTAAGTTTATTTTACACAGCATTCTTGCAGCGCAGAAAAAAAAAAAAAAAAAAGATTAACTTTTAGCATTTATTATCTATGCAAGCTTTACAAAGCTGTAAAGTATGCATTAACCTTCCGACTATCAGACAGGGTCCATTGTGCCTGAAATTTATACTTCATGTGCACAATAATTAACATAATAAAAGTAAGTGTTACAATCATTACAATGTAATTTTTCCTTCTGTTTAGTATAGATTATGGTGTATTATTATTATTCATAAATATACTCATTATAAAACACTAGTTCTTTTGTATTTTGGTAATTCTTTCATAGTTCTAATGCAGCAGTCAAAGTGTTAAATATCCATGCATTATTAAAACACTATTAAAAATTATGTTTTATTAAAAAATACATGATTTAATTGCTCAGTAAGGTTTTTTTATTAGTGCACTAATAATCAGATAAGTAAAGCAATGAAATAGTGAGTAATTGCATTACTGAAGGGAGGGATTTGGGTTCTAGAAGAACATCTTTAATAGAATTTTGGTTGATTGAACAGTATTCACATTCAGATGCCAGCAATGAAGAATAGCACTGCAGCGTCATTAAATTACAAGGACATGAGCTGAGTAGTGAGTCCTAGACATAGCAGGTTGGCCAGAATACATTACCAGGGGTGATTGCGAATTCATGAAAAAATACCTGAAATTTTAGCAAGAAAAAGATTTTGCATGGAGAGAGAACATGTACTTTATGGCAGAGATGTTCAAATCATTTCATTATGAAAAATATTACCTTTAATTATGTTTAGATATCATATGAAATTGATATTAACTGTCAGAAAAACTGGAATTCCAGTATGGAAAATGAAATAAATATCTGAATTTAGGTATATTACCTGAACACAATCACCCCTGCATTACAATTGGGACAAAAATCATCAGTCGGAACATACGAATTTTCAAGGATTCACTAGGAACACCCTTTTTGTCTTGCCACCAAAATGCTAATGCCATTTAAGAATTTTGTTTTGCTTTTTATGACACTCTACCGAGGGTATCAATCTCAAAATATGAGCACAGGCGATTGGCCAATTTATAGCTGAAACATTCTATGAGGAAAATGTGAACAGAATATCGAGGAATACTACTACTAACTAAACTCTGCGGCTATACAATCCATGAAGGATCTGGACCAACAATGCCCATCTCTGTTTTCTTGACCCTGGGCCCCGAGGTGCTATGCAGCATGCATCCCGGCCAGGTTGTCAGCCAAACGCAAGACCCTCGGTGTTTAGTTCCCAAGCAAGCTTGGTACTCATTTTATCGACCCCAAAGGGATGGGGATGAAAGGCTGAGTGAACCTTGCCCAGTCGGGAGTCGAACTCTCGACCTGCAGTGTGGCAGTCAGATGCTCTGACCACTACACCACTGGGCTTCAAAATCAAGGAATACAATGGAAAATACTGAAGGGGGGAGGAGGGGTAGCAAAAGGGAAGGGGTCAATCCATTCCAAATAACCCGGGTGGTTTTGCTTGAAATTTTTAATTTTCTTAATCTTTTAAACAAGTTTTCTGAGTTTAAAAACATGATTAAATTTTTTTTTTTGATCATATAGTTTTTTGGGGGTGGCCATTTTTAATGAGCTACACAGCCATTTTTGGGTGGAAAACGTGTTTTACGGAAAATGGTGAAATTGCTTTATTTTTCTACCTATCAAGATGAATCAAATACCCAGTTCAGAATAAAACTGTTGACGTTTTATATAATTATAAAACTTTCATTAGACAAAGTCTAGGCCAAAAACATGCTTAAAAACTGGAGAAATAAAAGGTCAAACACCACATTTCACTGCCATTGTTTTTTATAAAGGAGATCAGACTCACCTTAAATATTTTTTCTTACACAGATCTCGTATAGGACTACTTATTTTTACAAATTTCAATCCTGAAAACTCTTTCCTTTTTTTGCACAGCTCACCAAAAACTGTGTTAAATCTGTTTTTGGCAATTTTCACTAATTAGTACCTCAAAAGGGACTGACTAAAATATTCTGAAAATGTAGGACAATAAACATCTTTGTAATATAAAGTTAAATTGTAAATTTTATGATTGAGACTTGATTGAGATTTTTGAATAACAGTTCACTAAAAATGCCCAAAGTTCCTCCCCCATCCCCTTTTTTTTCCTTTGTTCCAGATACATAGCATTACAGGTACTTTTTGCTTAGGTACTTTTAAATTGCCGATAAAAACAAATTTTATGCATTATTGTTTAGTTAAATAGGGCAGTGGCACCTTTTCAAAACTTTCTTGAAAAGGGGGAGAGGGCGTATTTTGATTTTATTGTGCCCCTGATGCAATTTTATTCTGACATGTTTTTGAAATTACCCTAAGTACTTGCTAAGAGGTTACTTCCCTTCACGAGCAAAAATACTTCTCGCTATTGAAATTTTATAAAATATCTCATTTGCATATGCCATTGTATCTTGCCTTTTACAAGATATTTTATAAAATTTCATTAGCGAGCAGGTGTTTTCGTTTTCAAGTAAGTAAAGTAACCTCTTAGCGAGTTATTAAGGCTAATTTCAAAAACATATCAAAATAAAACTTTATCAGGTGCTTCTCAGCTGTGCACAGTAAAATCAAAAGACACCCCTCCCCCCTCTTTCAAAAAACTTTTGAAAAGGTGCCACTGTCCCTATTTAACTAAGCAATATTGCGTAAAATTTGTTTTTATCATCAATTTAACATACCTAAGCAAAAAGTGCATGTAATGCTATGTAACTGAAACAAAACAAAAAGGAAAATGATGGGGGGGGGGGGGGTGCATTTTTAGTGAATTGCTATTCAAAAACCAGTTGAGTCTCAATCATAAAATTTACAATTTAACTTTATATTAGAAAGATGTTTATTATCCAATGTTTTCAGAATTTTTTAGTCAGTCCCTTTTGAGATATTAATTAGCGAAAATTGCGAAAAACAGACTTCACAGTTTTTGATGAGTTGTGCAAAAAAAAGGGAAAAAGTTTTCAGGATTGAAATTAATAAAAATAAGTAGTCCTATACGAGATCTGTATAAGAAAAAAATATTTAAGGTGAGTCTGATCTCCTTCATAAAAAATAATGGCGGCGAAATGTGGTGTTTGACCTTTTATTTCTCCAGTTTTTAACCCTCTCACTGACAAGCCCATGTTAATACGTTCACTAAGCTCCAGGCTTCACGACAATATCAGCAATATTTGAAATAATATAATTCTGTTGATTTAATGGATTTTTAATACACTGAACAATGATTAATACTCTCAAGGATTGCATTCATATTTTTAAGTTTTTTTATATAATGTTGAAATAATCATATTTTTTTAACATTTAAAACAAAATGCAGAGAAAACAACATTACAATTTTGCCCTTTTGCAAGACTGTCAAAGGATTTTAAGCATGCTTTTGGCCTAGATTTTTAAGTCTAATGAAAATTTTATAATTGCATAAAATGTCGACAATTTTATTCTGAACATTGGGGTATTTAATTCATCTTGACAGGTAGAAAAATAAAGTAGTTACACCATTTTCCATAAAACACGTTTTCCACCCAAAAATATCAGTGCAGCTCATTAAAAATGGCCACCCCCAAAAAACTATATGATAAAAATTTTTAATCATGTTTTTAAACTCAGAAAACTAAGATTAGGAAAATTTAAAATGTCGAGTGCAACAACCTTGGTGATTTGGAATGGGTTGATCTGGAGTTATTGTCCAAAATGATGAAAAATTAGTAAACAACAGATTTGAAATTGCAGAGAAAAAAAAGACACATTACGGGATACCAAATTTAATATATTTAAAAGAAGAAATAAAACAACAATAATTAATTATAGTCAATCAGTAATTAAATACCATTAATTATCAGTTACGAGCCAATTTTAATCAAAATGAAAATTTAATATTAGAAAATAACAAATGAAATAAGTGAAATGAAACAAGGAATTACTTAAGACAGTAATTTAATATCATAGTAAGTAAAATGAAACTAATTTTAGGAATAATTAGGTCGATTGCCAATGAACAAGGCCACATAACTTTATGTAAACAAGTAACAAAAATTAGCTGAAAACATTATTGACCAAAGAAAAACAATCATAATTAAACCTTTAAATAACCTGCCAAACTGGTTTATTGCCGACAAAACAATATATAGCAAGAATGAAAAATCATGCATCAGGCATAGTTTATAAAACACTTTCCAACACTAACAGAATATTCGTAAGAAATTTCATTTTTAACTATAATAAAATGTGGTGTCTAAATAAGCAACTTTAAAAAAAGCCCTTTATAACTCAGTAAAAATTCATTTTCAGCAATTGCTGTCATATCCAGTAATGTGTGTGAAGTCCTTCGTATAGCCATGTATGTGATCTATAGAATTTATATACACCACCTAATACACTCAAAATTAGGTCAGTTTAAAAATGCATTCCACAGAGGAATACGCACTTCCAGCAATTATCTATCTTGGTCAATCCTTTAACCAAATTATTTTATGTGTCTCTGTAAATGAATGATGAAATGCTATGCACTTTATAATCTATAGAAAACACGCAGTACATTTTAGTGATTTAGTTATGTTTGAAATATCAAAACATTATAAAATGCACAGAAAACAGTTTTTCACCGTAGATGATTATGTAATGAAACCTTTTTGCGTATTCCTGTAAACAAAATATAAATGCTATTTATTCTATACTACATACCAATATCATTATGTTTGAAATATCATAACTGCAATAAAATGCACCGAAAATGGTTCTTCACCATAGACCATAATGTAATAGAATTCTTTTGTGTGGCTCTGTAAATGAATTATAAATGCTACACACTTCATTTTCAATACCAAAAATTCTATAGTAAATCTCAATAACATAAAAATCTCATGGCAATCCGAGTATATTTACGAGAGTTTTAGAACACAGATAAACCAAATTCATAAACACATTTCAACCATGTTTGAAATATTTAAGAATAAATAAAACAGACTTAAGCCAATGATTAAAAATATTAGCAGAAAAATAAACAAATAGTATATTTTCAGGAATTTAGCTAAAATATAGTAGTCCAGGCAATAGAGACCATATAGGGGTTCCACCTAGCAAAACTAACGGTAGTTCTGGAAATCGGCTTACTTTATGTTTTTTGGATCGCTGAATCCGAATTTGTAACTTCCCACCAAAATTTCCCCCAGCAACCCCCCCCCCCCCAAATTTTGGTAAAAAGCCCCCCAAAAAGGTTCTTATTAAAAAAATCAATTTTTTTAGTGTTTTAGGGAAAAAGTATCTATAAATTCAGAAAGTAGACAAAATTTGCAACAAATTAGATATATGCAGACCTGCCAACCTTTGAAAATGAGAAATCGTAGCACACAAAATTTAAATTAATCTGGAGGTTGGTTGGTTGGTTTTTCGTGTTTCACAGCCATCTTTTGACATTCGTAAAAGGAATAAGGTTTCCGTCTTCCAACTCAATATAGTAAATTTTTTCCTCTGAAAATGTTTATACGATTTTTAGAGTTTATTTTCGTTTCGCAGCGTTTTTTTTTTTTTTTTTTACATTTGTAAAAGGAGCCTGGTTCCAATTTTTTAGCCCAGTGCAGTAAATTTTGACGGAATTCGCGATTTTTTTCCCGCCATCATTTCAGGATATTCACAATTTTTTCCCACAATCGTGATTCACATTTTCCTATCACAATTCTTTGTTGAAATCCGCACTTTTTACCATGAACTTTTGGCAAAATTAGCATTTTTTACGCGATCCTTTGACGAATTTTGCGTTTTTTTTACCACGATCCTTTGACTAAATTAGTGTTTTCTTTCTGCGATCTTTCGGTGAAATTTGCGTTGTCTTACTAATCTTTCGATGGAATTTGCATTATCTTACTGATCTTTTGACGAAATTCGAATTTTCTTTCTGTGATATTTTGACAAAATTCACATTTTTACCACGATCCTTTAACGAAATTTATTTTCTTCTGCAACCAATTGACGAAATTGATTTTTTTTTACACGGTCATTTGTTGAAATTCGCGATAGTTTATCGCAAATCGTGCGATTTTCTACACTATTTCAAACCTTGCCCTTCAAGGAACCGCCTCCAGAATTCTTAAAATGGCACCCTTGTTTCTAAGGGAATTCCTGTATAAATATTTACAAAAACACGATTAGAGTGTTTTATGTTAAGAAGTTTTTTTTTGCAGCCCAGAATTTTTTTTTTCTCATGAGCATTTTTTATTGTCCGAATTTTTGGACTAGTGGCCAATTTTTTAAAACTTACGGAAATGAATACTGGAAATTTCAGAACAGAATCACTTCTGAAAAATATGCTGCACGGGATAAAATTCGCAACTAGAAACAAAAAATGTTTTTGTGATTTTTACAAAAAATCGTAGTTTAAGACCGATTTTCGTAGCATCGTAGTTTATAGATCCAAATCGTAGCAACTACGATTTTTTTGTAGCAGTTGGCAGGTCTGTATATGACATTATGACTTAGGATGAAGGGGAAGGGGGGATCTGCCTCGGAACATGCGTGCGGTGCTGCATGAACGAAGTCACGCAATTCCACTTAACCACTCACACGTTTACATTTGCCATCCCATCTCCCCTCCGAACTTTCTCTATAAGGTTTAGTTTAAGTTTTTTGGGTCGCTGAATCCGAATTTTTAACTTCCCCCCCGAAAACCCCCCAAATAATTGTTTTTAACTTAAATTTCTTACTGTTTTAGGGGAAAAGCATTACGAAATTCAGAAACTAGACAAAATTTGCAACAAATAGGACATATGACATTATGACGTAGGATGAACGAGGAGGGGAGGGCTGCCTCTGAACATGCACTGCGGCGCTACATGTACTAAGTTATGAAGTCCAGGCAATAGGGGATTTTATCTAGAAAAATTAATACTAGTTCTGGATTTCGACTCACTTTATGTTTTTTTGGTCGCTGAATTCGAATTTGTAACTTCCCACCAAAATTTCACCCGGCAACCCCCCAAAAAATTGATTTTTTGTAAAAATTCGGTTTTTGAGAAAAGCGCGTGGGGAATGTTAAGAGGCAGCCCCCTCTCTCCCCGTTTATCCTATGTCATAATGTCATATATCCTATTTATTGCAAATTTTGTCTAGTTTCTGAATTTTGTAATGCTTTTCCCCTAAAACAATAAGAAATTTAAGTTAATAACAACTATTTTGGGGGGTTTCAGATTTAAAAAGGGAGGGGGGGGAAATTTAGGGGGTAAGTTAAAAATTCGGATTCAGCGATCCAAAAAACTTAAAGTAAACCTTATCGAGAAAGTTCGGAGGGGAGATAGGAGGGCGAATGTAAACGTGTGAATGGTTAAGTGTCCAATAGCAGAAAATTCTCCAAGTGTCTGCAACAGATCTTTCAGGGACTGAAAATAATCTGCAGGTAAAATGTTACAAATGAACCTTTAATTAATTAATCACTTACTTTTAATGTTTTTAAGCATTTTACTCATTTCTATTAATAATAATCTTAAGTTTTAGTAATAAATAATAAAGAACTAAACATAATATAAAGTTGGAAAAAGATCCAATGGAAAAAAAAATCTGCAAAAGGGAAAAGAAAATCTGCGACGCACGTCACCCGTCAGGAACTTTCTGCTACCGGGGTTAAGTGGAAATGCGCAACTTAGTCCACGCAGCATCACGTGCATGTTCTGAGGCAGAACCCCCCCTTCCCCTTCATCCTAAGTCATATATCTAATTTGTTGTAAATTTTGTCTACTTTCTGAATTTCTAGATACTTTTTCTCTAAAACAGTAAAAAAAATTGATTTTTTTAATAAAAACCTTTTTTGGGGAGCTTTTTACCAATATTTGGGGGGTTGCCAGGGGAAATTTTGGTGGGAAGTTACAATTTCGGATTCAGCGACCCAAAAAAAATAAAGTAAGCCGATTTCCAGAACTACCATTAATTTTGCTAGGTAAAATTCCCTATTGCCTGGACTATAGTGTACATAAAATTAATCACAAACATAAAATAATGGACAGAAGAGTGAGTATTCTTGGACAGAACAATGAGAGCCACCATCTCTGCTCCAATTTTACATCCTTATAATATTATAATTGTCAATGTGTGTCCAAATGTTTGAATGAAGTCAGCATCTAAACGGATGAATTAATGCTTTTGTATTTTTCTGATATAGATGGATTACAACCCGGAAATGAACATAGGCTATAGTTTATTTAATTTATTCAAATAATTATCTTAATAATTCAAAATTTCATTCTTTTTCATACAGAATCAATTGACATTTTCCCGATAAATTTAACCATCTTTCTTTCTTGTTGCCAAGAAAAACTAAATCTGGAATAATAATTTCTCCTGGACAATTAAAAATTAAAATAAAAAGAATTCAAAAGAAAATAAATATGGCGTCATACTTGAAACAAAAAATGGGGTATTTTTTATTATGCATGAAGGATGAATATCGGTTACGTTAATAAGGGGTTTTCTGCCAAAAATGGTGTCATAATTAGAAGGAAAAAGAATGAAAAAAAAATAATATTATTAATAAAGTTATTCGATTGGAAAAATATGACGTCAAATTTGAAATAAAACAGGTATTTCCAAATATTCGTTAAAAATACAATGGGCATCAATATCAGTAACTAATGAAAATAGATAAATAATGACGTCATATCAAAACGAATAACAGAAATATTTTTTACAAATGGACCCTATTCTCGCTTTTGATTCGGGGCTATAAAAACCGCTATTTTACCAATTGTGACGTCACAGGAATACTGTCCATACTGATTAAAAAGTTTGAATGTAAGTTGCATACAAATGAGAGTTTTCTTTTCAAAATTCGCGTTATGATTATCAGGAGAAGATATTTTTGGTGGAAAAAAGGAGAATTAAAACGGATTAATATATTTTTTGACGCTATTTCCTCATTAAAATTAAAAAGAATTGAATTTCAATTAGTATAAATGGTGCAAAAACTTGATTAAATTAAATTTTCCAAAATTGAAAACATATTTACACACATCGAAACTTCATGAATGAATTATTTATTCCACGGAAACAAAAATCGTCTGTCGACATATTGACGCAACCAAGGAGTAAATATAACTTCTGTGCATTTAAGTTGATAGTTATTGCCCACTATTCATACGAATTAAAATTAAAATCAAGACTCCCTTATCAGGAGGCCTTGATTAAAATAATCATATACTATTTTAATTGATTAATTTTAAAAGGTGGCAGTTAAAACATGTCACAAAGGCGTTTTTAGTAAAAGCTTTTATTGGTTAAAAATGATGTAATATTTTTTCATGGAAAGCATTAATTTTAATACGAAAACATTAACATAGATTTATTTTAATTTCGTCAAGGCGATGTCGTCTTCATTACACCAGCTTCGAAAGTTAAAACGAAATCTTAAAATAACAATATACTTTTCAGAAATAAAATTTTGTATCAAAAGTCGCATTCTTTGAAAATGAAATTTTAGCTTACATTTTAAATACATTTTCTTACATGAAATTTAGTATATTTAATAAAAATAATTTTTCAATGTTTTTCTAAATGTACAATAATATTGGATTTCATTAATCGGTTTCCCTTTTTTTTTTTAAATAAATTAAAATGCATAGTTTTAAATGATTCATGAAGTGTAAAAATATATATATATATATTTATTTATTTCAACAAGTAACATTCCGTAGGAAAAACTAACCTAGTGTCGTCATATTTTAAATCATGAAACTAATGCCAGGCGGACGTCTTTTTGCACGCTTTTTTCCTCACGTATATGCCGCTAGCATTGTGTAGGGATAATACGCAAGGAAAAAAGTGTGCAAAAGATGTTCGTCTGACATTAGTCTTAGCTGCTTTTCTTTCAGAAAATATTAGCATTTTATAGCAGTTTTTATACAAAATGGCGTGATTTGCACAGAATTTAAAATCGCAAATATATAAGTTTAACATCCTTTTACAGTACAATCTCCCATAACACTGGTTTCAATAAAATTTAATAAATGGCACAGGAAAGTCAACTTAAAAAAGTTTAGCAAGTAATTTCAATTTGAGATTAGGCTTTACATGTGACATCATTTACGTGTACACAAGAGCCAAAACCTTAACTAAGCAATAAATTTGCCTTTCACTTCACATCCCTCTAATGTATAAAGGCACCATGTTTATCGAAAAGCACAAAGGAAGAAGGGAAATTTTCTTTAGATTTTAAATTATCGAAATCTATAGTTAAAAATCTCTCTGAAACACAATCTATCACTGTTACCCCATTGGAGCATATTCCTGCAAATTTCAAAGCTTTCATAAGCCAAAATTACAACACACAATAGATATGAAAATGTTTATTCATAATTGTGGTGCTTTTACATAAATCGATTTATTCCTCGAAAGCAATAAGTTAACTCTATTGCTTTAATAATAAGTATTTAGGCTCAAGAGTCTTTGGAGCGTGATAAACATTTTGATATTATTGGTAGATCTAGAGCTCATAAAAGTGTGGTACCGTGAAATTAAAATGTAATAAATATTTGAAAGTTAAAGATATTTCCCGTGCTCTTATTATTTATTTTTGAACTTTGATTATTTTTTTACTTTGAACTTTGATTATTTTATCACCACGTTTGATTATTTTTTTAATACCATTTATCTTTTTTTTTCTCTTTCAAAATGTGATTTTTTGGAATATAACCTTATAATGGTGCATGTCGATTTTTCGCTTATTCTAATATATCAAAGTCACGTCTGAAGTGACCTACTAATAACCACTTTCCTTTAAAATTCTTTATTAATATATATCTTTAGATAATATTTTTTGTCTCAAAAACATAAAATAAATCAATATCCTTGAACGGAATAAATATAAAATAGAATAAATATAAATAATAAAATAGAATAACAGAGATGTAAATTTATTCCTCATTTAATCTTAGAAAAGGTGTATGAAATTTCATGCTCACAAAAGAAATTTAAATGGTCCTATATACATAAACAAAAATAAGCAAATTGGGATCATCAGAAGCGTTTCTACTATAAAATGTGATAAAAGGTTAATTATATATGCTTTTAAATATCGAAATTTTTTGCTTAATTGATGAATTTCTTCTTCTTTAAATGTTACGTGAACGCAGTCATGGGTAACAGCTAGTCTTAACAATAAAGATAGAAGTTTGTGTGTGTGTGTGTGTGTTGTGTTCTGAAGAGACCAGTGTACACAGAGCTATAAGATTTGGCAAGAAGGTACCTGTATATCTGAAATTACACACCTCAAAGACAATTTATTTTTATTTAAATTTTTATGCAATTTTTGAGTTTTTTTTTTGCATTTTTCAGTAATTTTTCCATATTAGTGAAAGGAATCCAGTTTCGATCTTTTGGCATAATATAGTAAATTTTGCTCTCTTTTCAATAAAGTTTATTCAGAGTTATTCACAGCGATTTTTTAATTTTTCAGGTTTTTTTTTTTTTTTTTTTTGAAATTCAAAAAAAGATTTGTGTTTCAAATTTTTAATTTAATACAGTAAATTTTGACCAATGTGATTTGTGAATTTTTAAAGATTTTATTTCACATTCAATGGCTAAAGATTATTTCATATTCAATGGTGATTTTGTTTGACATTTGTGAAAGAATTCCAGTTACAATGTTTTAACCCACTATAGTAAATTCCACCTTCTGCGATTTTTTAATTTTTAGCGATTTTTAACTTTTTTTTTCATTTTGCGACAATTTTTCCACATTAGTAAAAGGAATCTGGATTCAATCTTTTAGTCCAATATAGTAAGTGTTGTCACCTTTTCAATTAAGTTTATTCAAAATTCATATAGCAGTTTTTGAATTTTTCACGATTTTTTATAAAACTAGGGGGCTCGGCCCCCTACGAGCTACGCTCGCCAACTCCCGTCCAGACACCGCAGAATCTAAATGCACGCTAATGTGATCGGCTTTAAAAAGATTTCGAAAGATTGAATTATAATTTAAAACACAGTGGCGATCTCCCTATAAACGGATTTCTATTCATTTCTCTTTGATTGGGGAAATTTTAACACCAAATCCGCTGCGGTACTACTTGATTATCCCGTCGACTAATTTCGCCAAATTATACAAATTGACAAATTTTTTATTTTAAATAATGAAAGAACAAATAAATTAGTACAACATTAATAAAAATACAAATAAAACGTCGAAATAAAAATAACTTGATGACGTAGACACGTGTAACAACATTTCAAAATAAGCTAATATAAAAGGAATTAAGTAAACAGAATCTTTGTCTCCCGGTATTTTTTAACAAAGCGAAAAGAAAGTTCTTTTAAATGAGACATTTTAAATTAATCGTTTTTAATCTGACGTAATTTTGACCAAACTATTCTTTCTCTTTTTAATATTCACATGAAAATACTTGTGTTAGAAATGAAATATTATTTGCGCTTTCCTAAGAAAAATAGTTGAAAAGTATCCGCTCAAAATATCAAATAAATGTCTAGCATAATTTCTAAATTTAAACCGTTTTGCAATATTATTTTGTGTTCGTTTTATGTAATAACTGTAATGTGACGTAAATATGACGTAATTTCTCCTATTTAAGACTTCTAACGAATGTTAATAAATTTATTATTTTACAAATTCCTTCCTCTCTTAAAATTCACGTGTAATTATAGTTTTTATGACGTAATTTTTAACAAGTTCCTGCTTTTTGTACATAATTATTTAATTCTAATTCCAATGTTTTTTTCTGTTTATAATAGTCACGTGTAAATAAATTTTTAATTTATTACACGTATAATTTTTTTTTTTTTTTTTTTTTTTTTTTTTTAAGCAAACATTATTGTTTCCGCTGTTTATACAGTTGGCAACAGTTTAAATTAATATAACTTTCTAAAATCTGTAAAAAATATCTCTAGAAATGCTGAAAATTTGAATTTAAAATAGAAATAAAACTTCAAAAAATTAGCTAAATTAAAAAAAGAAATACAATCTGCACACTGGGAAATTATAACGTATAAAATGATCTAAAAATGATTAAATTCCCATGAATAGTTTTTGCTCCTATAAAACTTTTTTAGTGGAACAATTTTGTCCAAATTTAGCATTAAATATTTCTTAAAATAATTCTTCGATTTGAAAACTGTCTGCATCAGCGTGTTTATCAAACATTTCTGTATAATACTACTGATTTTCATATTTTTGTATGCATTATTTTTCTTAATATTAACGAAGAAAGACCTCTGGTCGCAAAAAATTCAAAACCGGCGGCGGCAGCGGCGGCGGTGACAGCGGTAGTTACTTTTTTTAGAATAGAGAGACTTTTACAGCTTTTTTTAGCATTTTGCGACTATCTTTTGACATTCATAAATGGGATCCAGTTTCAACCTTTATACCAGTATAGTAAATTTTGTTCTCTTTTCGATAAAGTTTAATTGAAATTCATGCAGTGATTTTTGAATTTTACATGAATGTTTTATGGGATTTTTAGAGTTTTTTCATGGTTAACGTTGATTTTTTTTTACATTCGGAAAAGGATTTTGGTTTCAAACATTTAGCCTAATTTAGTAATTGTTTTCCTCTGTGATTTTTTAATTTTTATCAATTCACACCAGTTTTTCATATGCCACAGTGATCTTTTGACATTTGTAAAAGAATTCTGGTTACAGTGTTTTTGTCTACTTTAGTAAATTTTGACGTTTGTGTTTTTTGAATTTTTAGCATTTTTTTTTCATTTTTCAACATTAGTAAAAGAAATCTGGTTTCAATATTTTAGGCCAATACAGCAAATGCTGTCCTCTTTTCTAGAGTGCATTCAAAATTCACAGGGTTATTTTTTAATTTTTCACAATTTTTCAAGGCCACTTAGTTTGTTTAGAAAAGCTTTGTTTGAAAAATATAAAATCATACAAATTCAAGGTTTGTTTGCAAAAACAGAATGGTGCATATGTTGCCGAATGCAGTGCCCCCACCCAGTAGTGCCAACTTTTGTAAAATATTGGGTGGGCTCAAAAATTTTTGAGTAAAATAACTCTTACAATTTTTCCCCTTACTGCATGTGTGTGGAAAGAGGGGTGGGGGAAGAGCAAATGGCTAAAAATAATCATTCGAAGTCAAATTGTGGTTTTTCTGAATAAAATATGAAATTATTATAATCTAATACATAATTTAATTAAATTATACTCTCAGAAGTTCTTCCTTATACATACATTAATATTTATTATAAATAGCACAAAAATTGCTAACTATTGAAAGTATAAAAAATTAAATGTCAAGAAAAACACACATTTTAGCCACTTAAGTGCTTTATTGAGACATTAAAAATAGATGTCAAGATGTACAGGAAATTTGTTTTTAGAAAAATTTAATTATGCATACGCTGAAGGGGTTTTCCAGTGCACTTGTAAGTATAATTGATGTTGTTACTATTTTTCAAACAAAATTATTTAGAGAACGTCAATAAAACCAAATTTTATTTCAGCAATTAAATAAATAAATAATGAAATAAAATAATGTAAATTGAGTGGGCGCAGTAATGAAATTATTGGGTGGGCCAACGCCCCATGGTCCCATATAAGTTGGCACCACTCCCCCACCTCACCCAACATCAGGTTAGTTTGGATAAATTTACATTTAAAAATATAAAATCATAAAAATTTGAAGGATGTTTGCATAAACACACTGGAGAATGCATAGCACACCTAAAGGCGCTGTGGCAGTTGGGAACTCAATATTAAATCCATTCCGGAGAAAATTATTTGAATTCAACAATTTTTTAGGTATATTTAAGTGATTATACCATGTCCGTGCAATGCCAATTGAGTCAGCTAGTAAGATTATAAAAATTAATTATTGCAATCTTTGCTAATTAAGAACTGAATTTAATAAGAATAAAAATTTTGTGTTAGAAAATAACAAAATAAAAATAAAGAACACTTAAGCTGGTAATTTAATAAAATTATGTAAATTTACATTAATTTGAGGAAAAATCAGGTTGATTGTCAATGAAAGAGACCAAATAGCTTTGTGTAAACAAGTAACGGAAATCAGCTAAAAACATTATTGAACAAAGAAAAACAATCGTAATTAAGCTAAAATAACTTGACACACTGGTTTATCGTGCACAGCAGAGTTAAAGATATTTTTTTCCTTTTTCTAAATAGTTCTATTTCCCACCTTTTACAAATCTTAGTAAGAAAACTGTCTCTCTGAGAAAAAATTTAATTTCAAATCCTGTTACAAATAATTTATATCATATACAAAATGAGATTTTTTAAAATAAAGAATTAAAACTCACCCAACAAACCCAACATCAGCAAGGAGTTTTAAATCTAATGTTAAAGACAACTTCTGCCCTTTTTCTCCAATATATTCGTTATCGGGACCACCACCACGTCCACCTTTGGAAACTAAAAGTTTTTGCCCAGATTGATCGACTTCACCTAAAATTAAAAAAAATAAGAAATAAATGTAACAGTTTTTTTTTTTTTTATTACTGTTGATTTAAAAAAAAAAATCAATTGTAGGAATGAACAAATAGAATAGATTATTATGTGTATAAAATTAAAACTATTAAAAAAAAGACAAATTTAAAGGTAATGGAATTCAAAGAACACATGAAGAAATAAGGAAGAGCCTTTTTTTAAGGAAGGAGATATCTTTAATGGGAATATAAAGTTTAAAATGAAGAAGATACTTCTAGGATTTTAGATCAAACAGGTTTATTTTAGAGGTTTTAACAAATTAACTATCCGAATACTGAGTAACTTTATGCATAAAATTTAACCAAAGTGATTGAAATCAAGCATCTCTACAACCATTAAACATATTTTTAGTAGATTGTTGTTAATCTCATTTTTGGTAAAATTATTTAAAAGATTCAAATCTTGTCTCTAAAAATATCTTCTTCTATGTAATTAACTTTTTCACAATTGCAGAAAGTCAATTATGGTTTTATATCCATCAAACCTTGTATGTGTGTTCAGAAATCTTACTCTAGAGTTGCAATGGATTAACTAATTTGGATAAATGAAGTGTTAGTATCATTGTATAAATCCTTATTAGACATGATACAGATATATGTATATTTATGGTAACAAGTGTAATTTTATTTTATTTGTGTATGTGTATATATATATATATATATATATATACAAATAAAATAAAATTACACTTGTTAACATAAATAACAAAATACAGGAATTAAATTGAGATTATTATACATATATATGCACTATATGGTCATTCATGATTGGACATATTTTAGACATTTTAACGAATATTTAGAAATATACTTGTCAGATTCTTCTGGAATTTCAGGATTAAAAAGAACAGGTTTGATTGCATAGTTATCAACATTAATTTGATAAGAAGGACAATTAGGGGGCCAACAAAAAATCAGAGAAAAAAAATAATACTTGGGATCACCTTTTTAAAATAAAATGCATGAAAGGATCTATCACTACAGAATATTAATAGGCAGACAATGTACAATATGTGTATTCATTTGTGTAAGAATAGCGCGTATATTAATAGAAATATAGCGATAAAAAAAAAAAAAAATCTTGCATGTTTTTTGCTTATAACATGCAGGGTTTTCAGCCAAATTTAACGCTAGTTTCAGACAAATTGACAAAATATAGTAGAAACAATATAGTGCAATTTGAATATAAATATATTAAATATTTTAGGAAATATGAGCAGTTGTATGAAATAATTTTTATCTGCACATGCACGAACGATAACAAGGATATTTTTACATAATTTAATAGTCAACTCTATGGAGCAAGTTATTAAGAAATCCAGTGAAATATCCTAAAAATTCAGAAAGATATCGGCATTAGAGTGAGCTAATTTTTAGTTGTTCACTAAAAGCAGCTGAATGATAACGGATTTTCCACAAATTGTCATTTTTTTATTAACTGACTTTCAGAAAAAAGTTAGTATTTAGTGAGTATCAATAAGCAGATTTGGAATGCTTCGATTTTGATATTTCTTTTTATCATGGTATAGGCTCATTCTGATGGTTATCAAAGAACTAAAGCATCAATAAAAAATTAAAATTAAAATTGACAATTTGTGGACAATTCCTTATCATTCAGCTAGTTTTAGCGAGCAACTAAAAATCAGTTCACTCTAACGTCGATATCTTTAGGAATTTTTACAATATTTGACTGGATTTTTTTTAATAAGTTGCTCCATAGAGTTGACTATTAAATTATGTAAAAAGATTCTTGTTATCGTTCGCGCATACACAGATAAAAATTATTTCATACAACTGCTCATATTTCCTAAAATATTTAATATATTTATATTCGAATTGCACTATATTGTTTCTACTACATTTTGTCAATTTTTCTGAAACTGACGTTAAAGTTGGTTTAAAATCCTGCATGTTATAAGCAAAAAACATGCAAGAATTTTTTTAATTAAAAAAAAAAAATCACCATATCTCTACTGATATACGTGCTATTATTACACAAATGAATACATATATTGTACAATATCTGTTTATTTATATTCTGTAGCAATAGACAATTTCATGCATTTTATTTTACAAGGTGATCCCAAGTATTATTTTTTTTCTTTGATTTTTTGTTGGCCCCCTAATTGTCCACCTTACCAAATCGACGATGATAAATATGAGGTCATACCTGTTCTTTTTAATCCTAAAATTCCAGAAGAATTTGACAAGTATATTTCCAAATATTCGACAAAATGTCTAAAATTGAAAGTGTCCGATCATTAATGGCCATATAGTGTATATATTGTATATGATATGCAGTACTATTTTACATTTAACCTTTTCACAATAAACTTTGAGTATATTTCTTTTAATTTTTGAACAACATTTTATTCTGAATAGTAATTTTTAACCTGATGCCTGAAATTCTGTAACTGGATAAGCTAAAAATTACTATTTGAAATACTGGTATCCCAATTCAAGGATTTTGCACACTCTGTACAAACATGTAGAGGAGACTGGGGCACAGTAGACCACTTTTGCAGTTTACATTTTTTTCTCTTTAATGGAAAGTCCTATCTGCTTGAAAATATTTTTGAACATTCCTTAAACATTTTTACATGCCTCAGAATTTTTTCAGAACATAGTTTCAAATACATTAAAATATATATATATATATACATAACCATTAATTAAACATTACCGACCATCATCAAAAACCGCAATATTGTGAATGATTGACAAATATATATATTTGTATACTTTCATAAAGTGGATCAGTGTGCCCCAGAAGCGAGGTATACTGGTCCACACACTGGGGCACAGTGGTCCATTACTATTACTTGAAATAAAATATAAATTTATTTTTTATTAATTTAATTCCTGTTTATTTCCCCTTTACCTCCAAAATGACATAATTATGCAAATTTGCAAGTAACATTTAAAAAAAAACCTATACAAAACAAAACAGAAAAGTTATAAAAAAAAATTATTTTATTTTTAAAATAATAACAGATTAAGGTACAGGAACAATTGCAAATAAGGTGAAGTTATTAAATAAAATAAAGTCATCCTGTGTCGATGTTGGTTCATGATAAACACTTCGACAGCTTAAACAAACACATTTTTAATAAGGATAACACACAAACTATATACAGATTCGCGAAAAGCGCAAAATAACTTTGAAACATACACATTTCCATAAAAACATCTCTAGATGAGATACATTTCGTACACTCGCCGAAACTCTACTTAACCCGAACAAACATAATTACATACATTCACTTCACTTCATGTTTGGCAAAATATCTCAGGATATTTTGCCGAAAGTGGCAACAGCACCATCTATATGCTATAAAAATAAGGGAAGGCAGTCATTTTGTTACAACCCCTCCCCTCTGGTTCCGCGGACGTCCCGGTGAGGAACCAGTAACTTTCTTAGGTGGTCTGCCGCGTTTCCTAATAGGTGCAACAGGCACAATGTCAGAGTCATTACACAGTTTCAAAGCTGAAGTATGACATGTAGCAAGAGGTTCATTTGGATTGTCCATGCTTGCTATAACAAATGTGGTGGGTGATTTTTGAGTTAAAATAATGTATGGTCCACCATGTTTAGGCATGAACTTTGCAGTTTTATTGCTAGAGGGTTTACTTACTGGATGTAAGTCAACCCAAACCTTGTCTCCTGGAGCAAAACAATGTCCTGGTTTTCTTTTACGGTCAGCGTATTTCTTTCTTTGATCTTGCTTAGTTTCAACTTTATCCTTAATTTCTTTGGTGAAGTTTGCAAATTTCTTGAGGTATGGTGTAATTTCAGGTACAAAGTTGTCATTGTGAATTACAGCACGAATGTCATGTTGAACATCATCTGTTGTTCTTAATTCTCTCCCAAATTGTAAAAATGCTGCTGTTTCTCCAGTGGTGTCACACTTAGCAGTATTCATTGCAAAACGTATTGTTGGAAGTTTCTTTTCCCATGAACAGTGGTCATTCTCTACTAATATAGCCAATCTTGGCTTGAGATCTCTATTTTTTCTCTCCACAGGATTTGCCTGAGGATGATATATGGGAGTTGGGTTTTGTTTGATACCTAAAAGAAAACAAAGTTGTTGCATCACACTACTAACAAATTGTGGTCCGTTATCACATATGATACGTCTGGGTAGACCATATCTAAGGATAACTTCTTCGAGCAACGTAGTGGCACACTGTGCGGCAGTAGCTTCTGTAAGGGCAAATAGTTCAACCCATCTTGTTGCACAGTCTTCTACTATGAATATCCATCTTTTACCATTCTTACTTTTTGATAAAGGGCCAAAAAGATCAATTGATAGAACTTCAAATCGTTGTGAATTCACTGGTGTTTGTAAAAAACCAGATGGTTTTTGATTAGAAGGTTTATACCTATTACATTCAGCACAATGTTTGATGTAATCTGCAATGTATGAACGCATTCTAGTCCAATAATATCTTTTGGATATTCTATTTAATGTACCTTCAGCACCGTAGTGACCAGCCTTAGGTGAGTCATAGTGTTCTTTTAAAATTTTCTCCCTTTCATGTGAGGGGACTACTAGTTGTGCTTCTTCTGATTCCGAAGTTGGGGAATACCTGTATAAAACTCCTTGGTTCATAATATAACCACGTTCAGTCCAGTTAGTGTAGTCTAGTGTTTTTTCTTCATCTTCGAAACTTTTAATAATTTTCTTTAATTCTTCATCTTTCATTTGTTCAGCTCATAGATCACTAGGCATTTTAGCAGGGATATCAATCATTATGGTGCAAATATCACAATCTTCTTTAGTGATATGATAACACGCAGGATGAGAAAGCATGTCAGCTATGACATTCGCTTTACCTGGAATATATTCTATTTTCACATTAAATTCTTGCAACTGTAAAGCCCATCTGGCAAGTCTTCCAGAAGGAGACTTTAAGCTCATGAGCCATCGGAGAGGCTGGTGGTCGGATGCCACAGTAACTTCTGTTCTGTCAATGTATCCTCTGAATTTATTAAGAGCCCAGACAACAGGAAAAGCTTCCCGTTCCGTGGTGCGATAGTTGCGTTCTGCAGGAGTCAGTGATCTACTGACGTACTCAATCGGATGCTCTTCCGCACCTTTACCCTGGAGAAGTATTGCTCCAAGAGCATAATTGCTTGCATCGGTTTGAATGATGAAGGGTTTTGTTTCATCAGCCTGTTTCAATATTGGTGCTGAAACCAGGCATTGCTTCAAGGTTTGAAATGCATTTTCTTCATCGGCACCCCGATGCCATTGCACATTCTTCTTAGTGAGGTTACTAAGCAGTCTGGATATTTCTGCAAAATCTTGTATAAAACGGCGATACCATGAACATGTCTGCAGAAACGATTGCAGTTGTTTTATATTTTTGGGAGGCGGGATCCTCACAATAGCATCAATTTTCCCAGGGTCAACTTCTAGGCCATTTGGAGTGATCCAGTGTCCTAAGTACTTTACTCTGGTACATGCAAAGTTGTATTTTTATCAATTTGCAGAAAGTTTCCATTTGTCTAATCTTTGAAAAGTAGCTTCAAGGTCAGATAGATGATGTTCAAAACTTGATGATAAAATAATGAGGTCATCAAGGTAAGAGAGAATATTTACATCTGGGAGTCCGTTGCGAAAGTTATCCATTGTTCTCTGAAACGTTGCAGGAGCGTTACAGAGTCCAAAAGGCATTCTTCAAAAGCGGTATGTTCCGAGAGGACATACAAAAGCAGTTTTATCATGATCAGGCCCATAGACACTCACCTGATGATAGCCAGCATTCAGATCCAGAGTGGTCATGAACTGAGCAGTCTTTGCCTGATGTAGAAGATCGTCCATACGAAGAAGTGGATAGGTATCCGGTATAGTCACCTCATTGAGCTTCCTGTAGTCTGATGTCATTAAATTAACAACAAGGATTTAAATTAGCAGAGTTTAGAATAATACACAATGAAAGCAAAAGCTAAATGTCCCGTTTGGGTTTTAAATAGTTATGAAAAAGATAAGAGATGTATGGTGGCGAAGTGAAAACAAATTAAGTTTAAAAACAAACTAAACGTTTATTAAATAAAATATAAAACAATATGATTAAATATATTTCCAACAGTAATAAATCTTTAAATTCCATTAAGCACATTATATTATCGAATTATACATATCTAGAAAACCATATTTAACAATAAAAGGAAAACTGTCCTCATAACACATAAAGAAATAAAAAAGATGAAATCGCTTGAGTGACCGTCAATCCCTAAAAGTTCCGTGTTGTTTAGATATATCCATGAACTGCCAATGACCTTTTATGATTCACAAATATCCGTGCTAAATAACACCGGGAAAATATTTCTTTACAGATGAAATCACTTTATTGAAGGACACTTAAAAATGGATGCAGTAAAAACCATTGATAAATAAATCAACTTCAAGCTTCACTTTAACAACCGCCATTCATGACTCACGACTCGGAATTTACTTGTTGTCGAGATAAAACAGAGTCCATACATTAAAACTGGAAATGGCTGACACAAGTTAAAGCAAGAACAGGTAAAGTGATTATTTGTTGAAAACCAACAGAACTTCTAAATGGACATCCTCAGCCATCGAAAGTACAGAGAGATAAAACCCTGTTAGTGGGTAAAGAAGAAGGAGGCGAAGAGCAAAGAAAATGGATCTGTATTTATATCAGCCAGGCGTTCAAATAGCATCTCATTACGCAATTCAAGGAACAGCAGCAGACGAAACCATGACGAAAGATCGTACAGCCGATGTGCAGTAGACTCAAACGGATGACGCCATCTGGCGGCGGACGTGGAACTATTATCGTGGTGGTCATTCGAATGAAATGCGTGCTCTTGATTGCATAGAAGCTGATAGCTGAAAAGTGAAAGTACGGCCAGCAAAGAAAGTAAATAAAATAAAGGACTTTATAAACAGGATAACAGAAGTAGATAAAAGGTAAGTAAAGAAATGATTGACTTTATATTATTAATAAAAGATATTTAAAGTGTGTTAAAAGATATTTAAATAAAGAAATATATGAAATGTAGAGGAGATATCTCTGGACAGTGTCAAGATAGGAATAAGGTGTTTTACACTTGTCATAGTCTACACATAGACGTACACTACCATTTGGTTTAGGAATGAGCACGATTGGTGCAGAATATGGAGATTCGCATTGCTCAATAATTCCTTTGGCAAGAAGATCATCAATTTCTGTTTTCAACAACTCTTTCTTACCTGGTGATAACCTGTAAGGTGGTAATGATATTGGATGATGTTCTTTAGTGTTTATGTGATGTTCGACGACGGGTGTTGCTTCTCCCCCTGGTTGAAAGGTATTGGAAAATTTTTCAAGCAAGCCATTAAGTCTCTTTCGTTGTATTGCAGATAGGTTTTGACCTTCATTTTCCCTAAACATAACAGTGTTAGCTTTGACATTTGGTGTTGAGATTTCAGGTGTCGTTTTGAAAGGATCATCAACAAAAGGAATTTTATATCTTGGGTTGTTCTGGAAATACCAACTTTGGCTTCGCATATCCAACACAATTCCCATTTTATTCAAAAATCTATGCCTAACAATGTTCTATTTCCGGTGGCTCCGGGTAACGCAAAAATCGTTGTATTAGTTCTACGACCTTCTATTTCAACAGTTATTGTTGCTTGAAGAACGTTAGTTTATTTTCGTATGCCATCAGAGAGCGATATGTTTACACTGGTCTCTTCAAACGAAGTTCCTTGGTCATGGAGAAGCTTGAACAACATTTCCCCAGCAATGGAATGTGTAGCTCCGGTATCTGCACAAGCTACCCCTGTAATACCATTTACCTTTATATACAACATAGGTGTTGCCTGTATATTAATATAACAAGATTGAAGATGGAGGGAACTAAAATTTGCTGATTTTACCTGCGTAGATGGGGAACAATTAGGACATTTTGCTTTGAGGAAACCTTGTTTCCCACAGCCATAGCAGCTTATAACTGGACGCTTATCATCATTTACAAAGCGTGAATTAGTATATTTTGAGGTAGGAGAAGTATTTTTGTAATTTCCAAAATGTTCGCTAGCTTCATTTTTGGTTATTTGGTTTTTCCAGAATTCCTGGCCATTTGAATTTTTCAACAAAGCTTGTAGCTTAAGTTTTTCTAGCTCATACGCTCTTTCATCAGCGATACGTTTATCCTTAACCTTTTGTTCTTCTACACTCTCTTGTTTTTTCCTATTTTCCACGATAGCAATTAATGCCTCTTTTACAAATTGCTCGTCGTTTTTGAAAAGTACGCACTTCATAATTTTCTCACGCAAGACTACTATTTTATCATCTGCATCTACCTCAAGTTCCAATTCGGTAGCCAAATTATACAAATCGATTTTTTTCCCTTTAGAAAGAAATGCCATCTTTTCTCAAATTAGTTAAACTTATGCTTAAATTACAAAATTGTATGCAATACTTGACCCATTAAATAATTAAATAACAAAACAACTACCTTCCCCCTACAGGTAAATATAAACAGGTAAATATGCATAAACTTTCATAAACAATTGATGAAACATACAAAAAAATAATTTAATACCATACTAAAATCTATCTCTAATTAAACATGAGCTCATGTAAATATTAATGCAAAAATATTATAATCAGTTAATATGCAACTCTTTTTACCAATATAACTTACCGTATAAAACTGTCAGAAATATTTAAATCATAAAATTTTAAGTATATGAAATACCATGGATAATCTGATGGGAAAAACATTTTTCATTCACAAATAAATATGAAAGCAACAAAAATATCAAAATAAGGTACTTACTTACTTCTGTAAAATAAACAACATTTTAAATAATTATTGACGATTACTGAAATCACTTTTTTTTTTCTAATATACTACGCTGTGCCAGTTAAAACAAATAATCATAAAATTCACTTACTCAAATAATATTGCATTGAGAAAAAAAAAAAATTACCAAAAGAAATTATATAACTCTTTCTCTTTCAGAAAATTAATCTTTCATAATACTCTTAAAGAAGAACAAAACAAAAAAAACCCCACATACATAAAACAGCATTTAAAAATAAATAAATAATGATCAAAGCTTTTAGTAGAGCTAGCTAGCAAAAAACAGAAAAAAAAAAATTTCAACTTTTTACAGGTAAGAAAACAAATAAAATAAGATTTATCTTTAGCTAATCACTTTTCGGTGGTCACGTGACAGTTTCAGATTTCTTTTAAAACACACAGAATAACGGCAGACACTGAAAGTTATTCTGAAAACATTTTAGATCTGTCTAAAGACTTTTCGATGATCACCAACAACAATTATGAAACAAACTCAAAGATTTTTTTTTTTTTCACTTTTAACAGCACACTTTCGCCTTGAGAACTTTGAAGCTTGAAGCATACCCCACAAATAATTATTCCATAAGATGATTTCACAGAATTACGAATCTAGCTGATTCTAGCATACCTCACACAGAATTATTCCAGGAGAATGGCACTAATACGCAAGGAGACAATATTTTGAACCGGGTAGGGCGGTTACTTTTTTTTTCCACTTTATTTATTATCAAAGAAACGATGAACCGAAGCGGTTCTTTTTTAAACTATTCTTGAAATGATGATTTCACAGAATTACGAATCTAGCTGATTCTTTTTAATTCACTTAATTGTCAGGGTGACAATAAACTTTAACAAATGCACTGTTCTTAAAATTATCTTTCACAGAAACTTTTCAAATTTAAGAATCGGGGTGATTCGTTTGCTCCATTTACTTATCGTTAGGATGACGATTTCGTTTTAGTTTAAAGAAGATTTTTTACGTTGGGCGCCATTTTGTTTATCGTCAGGATGACAATAATTAATTTTCGATCAAAGAAGATTTTTTCACGTTGGGTGCCATTTTGTGTCGATGTTGGTTCATGATAAACACTTCGACAGCTTAAACAAACACATTTTTAATAAGGATAACACACAAACTATATACAGATTCGCGAAAAGCACAAAATAACTTTGAAACATACATATTTCCATAAAAACATCTCTAGATGAGATACATTTCGTACACTCGCCGAAACTCTACTTAACCCGAACAAACATAATTACATACATTCACTTCACTTCATGTTTGGCAAAATATCTCAGGATATTTTGCCGAAAGCGGCAACAGCGCCATCTATATGCTATAAAAATAAGGGAAGGCAGTCATTTTAGTCCAAGAGCTGTTAAACATTTTAGGGAAGGTATTTGAGGCACCCTGAAAATTTGTGCAACACTTCTTTTGTAATGGCTGAATACAAAATCGAATGTCTAGCTGTGTATTTTTTGACTACCCCAAAAAAAGGTATTTGAGGCACACTGAGATTGAGACAGAATAATATTTATACTTCAAAACTGTGCCAGACAGGTGTCAAGTGCCATTTTTTGACTACCCAAAAAAGGTATTTGAGGCATTTGCTGAGATTGAGGCAGAATAATATTTATGCTTAGAAAAAAATATTTTTTGAAAATGACAGACACTTTAGTCGGCACAAAAACTGTGCCAGACACGTGTCAAGTGCCAAATGGCACTTGACACGTGTCTGGCACAGTTTTTGGGCCACGATCCTTCAGCCAGACATCCGATTTTGTATTCAGGCATTACAAAAGAAGTGTTGCACAAATTTTCAGGGTGCCTCAAATACCTACTCAAAAATGTTCAACAGCTCTCCTACTATTTTGTTACAATCCCACATTAAAATTTGCAAATGAAACTCCAAAATACTTATGAGACCGAAATTTTCCTGAAATATTTTTGGGTCTGGGGGCGATTTTACAATAACACTGAAATAAACAACAGATTAGTAAACATAAAGTTTTGATTTCAAATTTGTTTTATGTTACATCTAAAATGAGTAATAAAATTTCCGACTCTGCCAGAAATTCTTTTAGTAATAACAGGCTACAGTCAATAGGATATTTATATATTTTTTAAAAGCAGTAAACACAAACCAAAATATTTCTTACTATGCTAAATAAATTGCCATTTTTCTTTGTTTACTTTATTTTACAATTAAATAATTACTTTAAAACAATATTTCTTTATAGAGAATAAGCAATTATTAAATATTTTGAAAATTCTGCATTACAGTAACAGAGTGGATTGTGGACCATTGTACCCCAGCAGTGGGCACTCCACTGTGCCCCATGTTGAAGTTCAACACATTCTTATAAAAATGTTACTTAAAGCTTTCTTTTAAGCATATTAACTTGTATCTTACCTTTACAAAAAAGCTGTTTTTTTTTTGCTTTTTTTTTTTAATTTATCTGTCACCTTTAATTACTAAAAAAAGAAAAGTATTATGATAAATTCTACTCTTTTAGAAGTTCAAAACAACCAATCAGGATAAAATGGTTCATTCTGACCTAACAATGTGTTCTGAAGGCTATAAGTAATAAATCCAGAGCTGTAATCAATTAGCCTAAAAGAAAAGCTTTAACCCTCTAAGCAGTTTGCCCGTATTTTTCTGTTTCCCTAAAACAACTTAAATTGGTTGTAGACAAAAATATTTTTAACAGAATTGTATTTTAAGATGTGTGTCAAATAAAGGGGCATGAAGTATATGTTAGAAACAAACAAGGAAAGAAATTTTAAATTTACATTAGTTCTATAAGCATTTTTATGAGAATGCAGGAAACTCCTCAAAACACTTACGCCCGTATTCACCAAAACTGGTTTAAACCTCGGATCACGGAACTCCCGGGTCAGAGTTAACCCAGCGTTAACTCTGGGTTAAAAAATTTCGTATTCACCAACCTCGGATTAGCCGACCCGAGTGTTAACCCAACGAATTTGTAACAAGCGTTCTGATTGGTCGAAAAGAGGGTATGTAGTGTCAGAAATGTAAACAAGAGTTATGTGTTATTGATTTTGCTTGTTGATCGTCGATATACAAACATATGGTTTAAAGTAAGTAATTATACATTTTAATTTGCTTTTTGATAATTTTATCGCAAGTTGTATAATGATTACGATGTCCTCAGTTTAGAGTTATTATAGATGTTTTCCCGATCTTTATTATGTACTTATTATTTTCAAACACAGTTTGTTACCCAACGTAAAATTCAAACACAGTGCAGCATCGGTGTGCATTATTTCGGTTGGGATTCTCTATTTTAAAAAAAAATTCAGGCTATAAACAATAAGCGTTTAAAAATTTATAAGTATTACTGTTATTCTTCTGTATATATATATTTTTCAATAAGTGATTAAACTTTATTGAATATTACTTTGGATTATTCACGTTAAAAGAAAAAAAAATCTTAATATTATTGTTTTCCCTAACACTGATGAATCAAATTCCTATAAAATTGTGGAATAAAGAAATAGTGACTGACTATATGAATGCTCACCCATCTTAATTTAGTTAAACAATAACTTTGAATCAATTTGTTTATTGATAGTTGAGTCAAAGAATTTCTTGAAAAATGCATATTTTATTCAGGTATGAAAATATTCTACTGCATTTTAGAGAGGATTTTATTCTGATAAATATTAAGAAGCAATTTAGTCCCTTTTCAACACCCCCCCCCCCCCCCAAAAAAGGAATAATAACAAAAACAATTTAATTTTCTAACGATAATTTCGTAAATAGATACAAGGTTCTGTTGTGTAATTTTTATTACCCTTCCCCCCTTCCCGAAGTATGAGCTTGGTTACAATTAACCTGATTATTTTCAAGATTTGTGACAGCAGTAATACAATTCACCTTCAAATGTAACTGGAAAAAATAGAGGCCACTGCATTTTGGCAGTTTTTAGGTGTGATTTTAAAACTATTTTTACGATGCACAAGGAAAGTGTTTTTGATTCATGCATTGATATTTTAACATTTTTTGAGTTATCAAAAATAGTCCTTTATGAAATTTTACTTTAGAGAAAAGTGATAAGATATTATTTTGATGTTGATATTTTCAGTACATGTATAAACTTTTATAAAATAGTGCATATTTTCTTTTACAGAGGCAGTTTTTCAACTGGAGATTTCTATTCGTTGAATGGGTATTGCTAGCTGTGTATTTGTTGTTTTGAATCGTACACATAGGCAATATTCTTTCAAATACTGCTGATAATGAGCATGGTTGACAACACTGCGATTGGATGGTGTTGACGGTGTGCGCATTGCTCAAGATATTGCACATTAGATATGACAACAGACCATTACATATACTTGACTACTCCCTCTTAGCTCTAAAGGTGTATCAAAACTTGAACTATGCCAATTACTGAGGTAATCAATAACATTATTTTTGTATGTTTTCTTTCAACTTGAATAAATTTCAACTGATTTATCATATAATATGATTGTGCAGTATTTTTATTTCAGAATTTTTCATTTTAAAGCTTTTTAATATTTATCTTTCAAAAGGTACAATAAGGTTTGTTAAAATTCTAATTTGATAGGAACCTTTCACTTGAGTTATGAAAAACTTGACATTGCATTGACAAATTTTATGCTCGCCAAGTATGGTCGCTGGCAAAGGGGAGTGCAGTTCTGTCCCTCCATGAATTTTAAATTTTCATCAATTAAACTTTTCTCATCTCTGATGATTTAAAAAATAATTATAATATTTATTCTTCCCAAAAGCCTTAAAATAATTAAACCTCAAGAAAAAAAATGGAGGGGGGAGGGGCATTTTGCCCTACAAAATCTTGTGTACAACATTCTTTTTTTTATGTTAATGTATCATTATACATATCTCAGTGAATAATTATTGTTTTCCAGTTTAATTTGATTAAGTCATGATCCAGCTTACAATTTTTTTTTTTTTTTTTTTAATACATGAACTACCATAAAGCAGCATTTTCATTGGATGAGATTTCCTGTCTATAATCAAATGTTGAAATGTCTGACAAAATGTTCAATTAATGGACATTTTGGGTAACAAATATGATTCCAGAATGAATAATTTTGTTATCTGAGGCATCATTGTAATTAAACATTATCTTAAATAGTGTGTTTAAGGGGACATCTTCTCATAATCATAACACAGGCCTGCGAAATTGAAGTTTTTGAAAAATACAAGAGAAGTTTTCGCTGATTTTTATGTTATTTGGTGGGCTGATTTCGAAAATGACCTCCATTTCCCCCCATCACATCAGAATATTTTGTAACATCGATATCGATATTTTTGCTAAAATGAAAAGGACAATTTTGCATGTGCTATCTGGCAACAGTGATTTTATCCATGTAAATCTATGTAAAAAAAATCGATTCTCGGTGAGGCAAATTGATTTTTCAGTAATCGATTATTTTGTTATATGTTTAAACGGTTTAAAACAACTGGGTCTATCGGAATGTTGTGTCATGTTGCGAAAATCAATTTGTATCAGAAAATTATATCATTTAATTATTAGACGTTGCTTCCAATATCTAATGTCTTATAATTACCTGACAGAATTTACCGGTACAAATTGATTTTTCCAACTTGACAAACTTTCCAATCGACCCAATATTTTTCAAGAAAATGTGACGTGATAGAATTTTTTCATTCTTTGTTTTTTAATTAGCACCAAAAAATGCATAAAGTTCAGCCATCAATACCCTTGTATTTTTTTCATCGCAGGCCTGTGTAATTAAAAAATAGTTTCTTACTATTTTAAGTGCCCCTTCTCCCCCCCCCCCCCAAAAAAAAGGAAAAGATTAATATTCCCTCATTGTTAACCTGCTATATTGCTTTTTATGTTGATATATTTACAAGTTGTTGTATTAGTATGCAATTACAACAAAAAATTCTTAGTTTAGCATATTTAATGTCTGTATTCTCCATATCTTCCTAAATATAGGATAATTTTTCAGAAAATTCAAATTTGGACAGCAAACTTTTGTTCAATTTGTGAAAAATTGGCAATGATTTGTCAAATTTTAAGCTCAAGTAATGATGGTCACTGGCAGGGGATCTTTTCCCTCTCCCTTGCTTTTAACACTTATCTAAAAAAATTTTACATTTGATGATTTAAAATATGAGTATAAAATTGGTACTACTTAGTTATTCCGTTGACCAATTTCGTTAAACTACTCGCCGAATTACACAAATTCACATAATTTTTATTTTAAATAACGAAAGAACAAATAAATTAGTATAACATTAATAAAAATACAAATAAAGCGTCAAAATAAAAATCACTTGATGACGTAAACATAAACACATGTAACTTGCTTAAAGTCAAGTGAATGTGACATTTACGATCAACCATTATTGGCATTTAATCTTATAGTTTAGCAATAGATTTTTGGTCGACAGTATAACTAAGTAGTACTATAAAAATTTTTCTTCAAAACACCTTAAATAATTAAACACTAAAAGAAAAAGGAACTAAATATGATCATTATTTTCTCAGTTTTTCTGACTTGGCTAAGAAACACTGATTTGTCTTACTTTTTATATATATATATATATATATATATATATATACACAAATTAACATAATGCAGCAGCACTGCATTTTAATTGATTGGCAAAACAGTTTCAGTTAATGAACAATTTGGCTAACAAATGCAATTCCTGAATGAATTATTTTTGTTAGCCAAGGTATCCCTATATTTAAAAATTTACATTAAATGGAATGTTCAGTGTTTTTGATTGATGCTTAAAGCAGCTCTCAAAAAAAAAAAAAAAAAAAAAAAAAAAAAAAAATTCTCGCTCAACAATGTGAAACTTTTCTAGCTCATTTTTACAGTGTATAAGCATTTAATTGGTAGGCATGACAATTTCAGCAATTTAAAAATGAATACAATTTTTCATTTTTCAATAAATAGATTACTGCTTGAGTTATAAGGCTTTGTCTTATAATGACTTTTCCCTTTATCGAAAAACAGAAAAGGCTATTCAGTTACATACATTCTGAATAAGAGGCATGTAGTGTATGGTATATGGCATATACATTCTGTATTTTATTTTTTGAAGAAACTCCGTACATTGTCTGTTTCTCAAGTAAAGCTATACTGTATATCCTTTGCATCAGAGGTTTGCCTGAGGCCTGTACCCGGCCTAGCAAAATCAAGGCAAGCTTTCAAATGAGCCGGGCCGGAAAAAAAAATTGAACGAGCTTGCCTGGCCGATAAAAAAAATTAAGCGGGCCTGCCAGCCCAATATATAAATGTTAACAAAATCAATAAAATATGAGCCATTTTCAATTAATATGACTTTCACGGGAATAAGTCTAAATGTGTGTCATGAGCCAATACTACTTTGACAACAGCAATACAGAAATGTAACATGTTGAGTGCAGAGATCGGCATCGGACAGTTACATGGTGTCTGAGTCCTGGCTTAATTCTTTCAGCAGGCTCGTGCTGCGACGAGATCAGATTTGCATTTTTTTCTACATATTCGAGCCGGACCGGAACTGGACTTAATTGTTCTCAGGATGTGTAGGGCAGGCAATATGTTTTGTAAAAATATTAATGGCGATAATGAACTCCTGTTAAAGGAATCTTTGGAAATATACCTCAAGGTGGTTCTCAAATTGACAGCTCAACAACGCGAAACTTTCTGACTCGTTTTTAACTGTAAAGGCATAAAATTGACTGGCCTGACTATTGAAGGGATTTGGAATCAAATAACGTGGTTTATTTTTGATAAATAAATTACTTATCGAGATATAAGAGATTCTTGTTACGTGACTGCAGGTTTTTCCCCTTTCCTGTGCTGTCGCTTCCAGAAATTTGATTCAAAGCGCTAACTTTGCCAGTATTTTTTCAAAGATATATTGCCTTTATCAAAAAATTGTTAACGCTATTCGATTACATAGTTTCTGAATAAGAAGACCTGCCAATCTTATACGTTTCCGCAGGGTCGAAACTAGCTTTTTTGCACAAGGGTCAAACACGGATTTTGGTACCCCCCCCCCCCCCCTTCCTCTTCCGTAAAGTATGTTTACAAAGAGAATTTTACTAATTTTCTAATAACCAACTTATTTTAAAATTTAAAATATGTAATACATAATCTACAATGGCGGATCCAAGGGGGAGGTCACGGGTGTCATTAGCCCCCTCTGAACACCAACAAAAATATTCTAAAGATCCTTTTTAAAAGGAAATATACACTAGGGTCCTGATTATCAGAGTTTCCGCTTTCACCGAGTTATTTTTTTTTTTTTGATGGGCTGATGGCTTCCATTATTATGAAACAGCCATTATAAATGAAATGTTAGGTGAAGATGAAAGAGCAGTTGTAAAAAGTTTGAACTCTGATTTTCTGGTCAGAATGGGAAAAAAAATGGCTATAATTTTTTTTTTTTTTTTTTTTTTTTTTAAATTATGAAGAGAATCAGAAGAAAATGATCCATTCCAAAGGTATAATCCTTCATTTGGCGCCCCTTCATTCTGGCGCCCGGGGCACATGCCCCCACTTAGTTTCGGCCCTGCGTTTCCGAAAAAAAAAAATGAATTGAATTCAGAAATGTGTCAGAAAGCAGCTCGTTTAGATTTGAAAAAAGCCTTAATAAACGACAAAGATAATAATAATTCTCAGAACTCTACTTTTTATTATACAGCTTCAAAAGTTATGATGTTTTATCCCTCCTTTTTTACTTTTATTCAACTTATTTTTCAACTTTTATTCAACAATTAACTACATTAATTGTTTAATGAATCCTTATTTGAATGTTGAAACGTCTAAGAATCTAAGCAATCATTAATGTTTCTATTGTGTATTTTCTGTCAGGCGAACACATAATAATTTAAAAATATACTGCAAAATTATCCCATAAATATATATGCAGTATCTTTAAAGAATCTTAATTGTATGTTAAGAAAAATCTGCGAGTCGGGCCGGATTGGGCCTGATTTAACAGATTTTTGCACAGGCCGGGCCAGTTTTCACTGATTTTTGTACGGGCCAAACTTTTAATTTTTACATCAGCCCAGGCCGGGACAAGATAGGTTTTATTTGGTCCCGGGCCTGGAAATTGTGGCCCGTGCAGACCTCTTTCTACTTTATCTATGGTATATACCCTCTGGTCTTTTTACTACAGACAATACTGAAGAGCACTTCCAAATGTTCCGAGATTAAAAGTGACTTTGTGCATGACTCAGAAAATAGCCATTTTGAATCATAGTCCAGTTTTACAGAGTAATGTTGCAAATTTCATGCATTTTCTTATGAAAATGACTCTTGGAGTATTTAAAAAAATTCATGTTGAGCAGAGGGAAAAAAAAATTACAGAACTATTAATGTATGCATCATTTTAAAAATACACTATTCTTAGAAATTTTCTTCAATCAGAAAGGAGTCGTAACCCCCCCCCCCCCCCCAATCCCTCTTTTGTCCAAATGGCCCTTTTTCTTTTGCCTCACAGAGCATATAAAGTTTAAAATCTTTAATCATATTAACATGTTTTGCTCTATTTATTATTTTGTAATTTCAATAAAAATAAATAACCAAAAATCTAAATTACCCCTCTCCCCCTCATTGAAATCTATGGTTTGGCTTTTTGTCTCCAAACATATGTTTAAAACCGCTAAAAAATTATGTAACTTGTATGAGAAATTTAATAAGGGTGTATACAAAATATTATATAACAGTTAGAAAGTGATAATTAAGAAGTTGAAATATACAAAATCATATGAAATTTGGAAATGTGGCAATCATTCTAATTCTTGTATGAGCAATTCACTGCCCTGAAAAGAAACAAACAAATAAATAAAAATAACTCGATACAGCAAGCTTGAACAGCATTTGAAATCCTTGGTGGTCCGCTGGTCTGAGACCACAAAAAATTCAATCGGACCAACTAATTTGAAAAATTTAGTGATCCGCAGGACCAGTAACTTTCCCTCCCTCTGACAGGTAAACGTAAACTTTCCCATCCCTGAGAAAACCGCAACCAAGCACAAATCACATAACTTTATTTTCCGTAGTTAGTTGAAATAATTAATCTGAAATAAAATATTTAATTAATAAATAATTTATAGTTTTTCTTTATATACTGTGTAATTTTCAGCAAATTATAATTTTACATTTTATTACGCTGAAAATTTTGGATAACTGCAAAGGAAGTTTGGTTTATATTCCTGGGGGGAGGGGGGGGGGCACTCAAAGCATTAAAGGGACTTAATAGATTTTTATGTAGCGGGTCAGTGATGATGACTGCGGGCCAGTAAATTCTTATGCTTACTCAGGGGTCGATGTAAGGTTTTTTTCTTGGGTTCCATTTTGTGAAAAGGAAAAGTTATTTTTGTGAATTTTATTAGATTTTTGTGAAAAATAGCATTTTGTAATGAAAGTTGAAATCGAGTAACTCAAATTCGAACTAAGTATTTATTAACAAAAACTTATTTAAACCCTTATGCTAAAGTTTTTTTTTTTTCTTCTGGTGAACTGGTTTTATTTACAAATCACCCATTTTAAAACCTAACAAAATAAAAATAAATAGTAGTAGTAAGTTTTTATTAAAAGGAATTTTGTGAAGCGGCCCATTTTGTTAAATTGATTTTTGTGAAGGGACCTGTTTTATTAAATTGATTTTTGTGAAGGGGCCCTAAATAGGCCCCAAATTTTGTCTGGATCGACCCCTGTTACTGGTCCTTGGGACAAGTGGCATTTTTATGTCAATCCTATCACTGTTGAAGAATCTCAAAAATACTTTGAACTTAATACTGTCACATTTATCAGGGGTGGAGAAATACATCCTTTTACTTGCCACTGGCGAGTGAACTTTTAGGTAGTCTTTGAAAACTGCAAAGTATAGAGATACGGTCAATTTTTTTTTTTTTTTTTTTTTTTTTTTTTTTTTTTTTTACTAGTAGCTATATTTTTCAACTTTCCAAATTACTGTGATATAAACATGGTACTAAATTCAATTCTATATTAACTTTCTATATTAACTTTTAAAAAATATATTTTTTTATTTTATAGAAAAAAAATTATGAAAATGCCTTGTAGTAATAGTAATCAACTATTTTTGCAGTTGCGTAAATTTTGTCATAATAATTTTCATCTGTACATTTAATTTTTCTTGATAGTAAGATTTTCTAGAAATTCCCCACCCCTGGTCATTATAATGCATGATAAGCACTTCACTCCCATGAAAAACAAAAAAAAAAAAAAAAAAAAAAAAAATCACTGTATGCAGTAATCATGTTTGAGAATATATCATGAGAGTCATGATATGGTTTATTTCCTACTTCATAACTATATCTAGCCGGCATTGAAGAGATTATTACTCATATTTTTAAATGGAGATTGAATGGAGCACTGGGGAGATTCCTAACCATATAAACAATATGCTACTTTTTTTCAATATACTTTTTTTTTATCTACATCAAACAGACAGCAAAATTATGCAAAAATAATTAAATCTGAATTATTATATTTAAAAAATATAAGAATAAGTACTTTAAAACATATTTCATTTGTTAAATAAGTTTTTATTATTTTATTATATACTAAATGCACATCTAAAATCTATCCACTGTATATTTATAGACATATTTATATCTTAAGAATATAATGGCCAAGAAAGTTAACTCACAAAACTAAATTTATTGGAACATAGTGAATAATTTAGAACTTGCTTATTTCAATACTGATTTCTTTTTAAAAAAAAAAAAACACCTGGAAAACGATTTTGTTTATTTCAAGTATATTGCCTCAGATACTTTTGGCAATATTTCAGTGTTAGAAAGAGCTCTCATAAGTTAAATAAAAATATTCATAATGCAATACTGACTAAAAAAAGAACCTTCATTACTGGAATAAATAAATAAATAACGATTAAAACAATTGACAGGGTACTTACTTGGAAAGCTATTTAAATGTATGTGTTTTAATTAGAAAAAAAATTAGCAAGTTTAAAAAAAAAAAAGACAAAATTGCATTTTTCAAATAATGTAAACATTTATTGAGAATATTACCCCCCACCCCCCTTTTCACCGCAAAAATATCCTTTGAAAGCTGAAATTGTGTTTCAGCAATGCCAAGCGTTATGGAATGAAATTCGAATACCTACAAAAGAAAAAGTTTTATTCTCGGTGACTTTCATCGATTCGTATATTTATTAAGATAAACAAATCAACGTTTGATGTTATTCGAACATGAAATATAAGTTGAATCAATATAGATAGTGAATCCACAGGGCACAGAATATGCCTTTACACACCTAAAATTTGTTATTTTTCCGTTTTAATCATTGTGATAGGCAGTGGTGTAGTCGTAAAAAAATCAGAGGGCATACGTTCTAAGCAGAGAGTATACGCTCAAGGCAGAGGGTATACCCTAGTGTATATATACCATAGATTTCTTGAGAAACAGAGAGTATACGGTATTCCTTAAAAAAATCCAGAGAGTATACGGCGTATACCCCCGTATACCCTCCACTACATCCCTGGTGATAGGATGCGATGATAAAATTTTAAGCAGCATCGGCATCCATTTTGTTTGTTTATATGTTACTACGCATGCGCTAACCCACGTTCACAGGCAATCCGAGAGTTAACTCTCCGATTTTGGAGGATTAAAAACATGGGGTGGGGTTAAAACCAGTGTTAACTCGCGAATTTAACTTGGTGAATACCGATTTTGAGATAACCCAGCATTTAACACTAACTCGGGAGTTAACCCGCGTTGGTGAATACGGGCGTTAGAGGGTTAAAAATTTAAAAATAAATAAAATATAAGGTGTGGTCCATTGTGTAGTTAGGCCCACTGTACCCCAGTCTCCCCTGTATGTCGTTTGTCATAAAAGAGTAGATAAATCACTGTATCATGTATAATTTTTTTTTACAAAGACCTGTCAAAAATGTTAACATGTGATCACCTATCATGTGTCAAACATAAGTGATGCTGGCAACAATGTGTTTTAAAGTGAATATGGATAACAGTAAAGAGTTATCATACTGCCAATAAAAAAGGCAGACTTCAATACTTCTTCTTTACTTGAATGTTACATGATCAAGATAGGTTGGATTCCACCATTTGTTGGTCAACCATGCAATCAAGATAGGTTATAAAGTAGCCAAGATTGGTAGAACACTGCAGCCTTTTCTTGATTGCAGGTTGTCGTTGTCACAAAGAATCTGTTCTATTGTGTTAAATCACTCATGCTAAAGTACATGAATGGCGTGCAAGAAGTCCATACAAGTCAAAACTGAAAGCTAATTTTTGTAAAAAACAAATGATAATGTTACTTATTACTATATGATGTATAAACATTTATGCATAATTAAAACTTATCCAAACATTAAAAATCTTAAAATCAATGTTTTGGTTGATATATACGACCATCATCAGGATTAAAATGTTACATTACATTAAAATCTGAAAGAACAGAGTCCACTATCTTGAACTGAATTGTTCGCAAGACCCACCAGCCTGCATGGCTTCAGTCAATCACAGGTTAAGAGCCTGCAGTAGCAGCATCTACCAGATGAAAGTCAAATATAGAGTTGAATCAAATTAATGCCAGGGTCTGCAGTGGCGGCATCCACTAGAGATGAGTTTGGGCTCACTTTTCGAAGCCCGGGCCCGCCGATTTTAAATCCGAGGCTGAAATGTTTTTTTGTCATTAGAGCCCGAGCCCGATACCGAAAATGTAAACCGAAAAAAAAAGTTTAATAAAAATTGCATGAAAATTGTTCTAAATGTAATATCTCATTTTTTTAACAACTTCGTGCATCACAAATAACTGTTAATCACGAGCACATAATTAATTTTATGACATTTACATTTAATCTCATCAAAAGATAAGTCCCTAAACAGATTCTCATATTTTTCTCTCACAACAAACAAATCTGCCGGAAACATTAACGAAGCGCATTTTAGAAATAAATGAATGAATGAAATCTGCAGAAATTACAATTTGTATGATGAAGAATCGAACAACGTTTTTTCATTTTCTATAAAATGTGTACATCTTCGTGATCTTGAAAATCAGCTTAAATGAAAAGTTCAACAAAGTTATCTGAAAAATTCGATGCTTTTTATAGGATAAGAGAAAACACTGATCGGTTGTAATGCTCATTGGCTAATAACAGACGAGATTACTTTTTTCGCCTAGATTGTCAAATAATAAAATAAAATAAAAAATCCAATTTTAAAATATCCTACTATTTATTTGTCTTGGTGCCTTTGCGTGAATGATATAAATCTTCAAATACTGCAAATTTCTTTTAAAATAGCTGTGATGCTGTAACATTAATCAATCATCACATATAATTAATTATAGGAAATTTAAAACAAAAATTTTTCTTTTACAAATATATAACTGAAACTTCCTTCCCATTAAAAACATTCTCATTACACCTTAATGTCCGATTTATTTCTTATACAGCTAATAAATATTTCTTTTAATGTTTACCGAATTATCAACTGTTAACAAAACAAAGCTAAAAAAATAAAAATAAAATAAAAATGAAAATAAAAATAAATCAACTTTATCACTCTCATTAACAAACAGTAAAGTTAAATGCTTTTATTTTGTTCACCAATAAATAAAAATATTTTTTGATAATTTGCTTTTCTTTTGTGCAATAACCTAAACAGTTACTGATTGATATGTCGGTTTCACCATTCTGATGAAAATAACATCAAAAATGATTGCTTATGGAAAATGTAATTTTCAACCCAGGCGTCAAAGAGATAAAAATAAGGAATACTGAATTTATTTTAGAAACATAAATAAATTTTAGATATTAACACACCTTAAAAAAACATTAACAGAATAATATAGGGAACACAAGAAATTTTGATGATTATACAGTCCACTCCCTCTAATCCGCAACTCTAAAATCTGCAAATGCCTATAATCCGCACTATATTTCAGACGTAAACAAACATGTAAACAAAGAATTAAAATCTTTTTTTATTCAAATAAAAGTTGCCCTGAAGAATTTATTATGAATTTTAATTAATTTTAAATGCACTAAAAATTTTAATTCATTTCTGCATTCATTTGTATCTTGTAAATAACTATTAGACTGCTACATTCTGAACATATTTGTGGGCTATATAAAAGGTAAAACTGCTTTTGAAGAGCAGCTAGCTCTTTTGGATAAATATCTTAGTTTTTTTTTTAGAAAAACAAACTTTTGTTATTGATCAAGATATCCTGACTTTTTTTAAAGGTTTCGAGATTAAATTGCAGAGTATAAATTAAAAGCTATAAAGCAAGCCATTATCACAGCAATGTTTGAGATTTAAAAATAAGTAGAAATATTTCTATTAATTTTGTATTATTATATCATTTAAACGTGTTTCTAATATAGTTTGAATATAGTTTTTTTTATATAATAAAAGGCAATTTCTTTCATTTCTGTGTTATTTATTTACAATGTAGTTACTATATTTGTTGATAAATCCCAAATATTAAAATGTAAACAAAGAAATGACCTATAATCTGCAAAATTCTATAATTCGCAAAACCCTTGGTCCCAACCTGTGCGAATTAGAGGGAGTGTACTGTATATTAATACTATATTACTTCTTATATTTTTTTAAAAAGTTTTTTTCCCACATGGGAATAAATAAAATTTTCAGGTTAAAAAAAAATGAGCCCCAGCCCATCTGAGCCCAAAGGCTGGTATGAAAATCGAGCCCATGTCGGGCCTGGGCTGAGCCCGTCTCATCTCTAGCATCCACCAGATGAAAACCGAATACAGAGTTAAATCAAATTAATGTCAGAGCCTGCAGTGGTAGCATCTACCAGATGAAAACTAAATACAGAATGAATTAAATAATTCAGGGAAGTAAAAAACAAGCATAGTCTGAAACATGTATGCAATTGAACTTTGTCTGAAGCTTAAAATGATAAAAAATCAGCAATATGCAATCATTTAAAAATGCTCATCCAAAGTTTAGGGATTGCATATGAAATATTATCATAACAAACTTCATTTCCTCTTATCATAATCTCAATGGATTCCTTCTGGAGACCTCCAATGATACTATTACAGGAGATCGTTATTCTGGCATTTTCAAAGTCAATATGGCTATCAGAATTATTAAAGTAGAATCTAGAAAGCTCTGTTGCTGATTGATAATATAATATATACCTTTTATGCTTTTTTAAATGTTCCGCAAACTTTCTCTTTTTAACATCAACATAAAACTTTCTGGAACTATTTTTCTTATGAATAGGTATCTCATAAAACATGGCTTTCTGGTCCCCAGGCATTGGATCCAGGCTACTGTTTAACCAATCAGTAAGGTACAGGAGAGGAATGGAAATAGTTGAATATTAAAACCACAAACATTTTTAAAAAACACCTAATACACATATAGGAACATAATGCAATCTACAACTCTGGTGGTTATTAGGCAGGCTGTGAGTTGGGGGATTATTATGTTTATGAATGGTCCTATAAATGTAGTCAGTAGGAAAAACATGGTTTATGGCAATCTACTATATAAAATTGAGCTCCTGTTCAGAACAGATTAAAAAAGTTGTATAAAAGATTTAAAAGCTGCAATCCAGTAATGAAAAGCATCTGATAATTATGGTGTATATGTACATCAAAGAAGGACAAAGTAGCATCTTTCTCAATTTCTAAGGTAGATTTTATATTGTGATCAAGGCTATTAAGATTTAAAAGAAAATTGTCGAGGACTAGATGGTCACGATCCTACAGAATGAAAATGCCATCTACATAATGTACCCAAAATGCTGTTTTTTTATCAAATGTGTAAAATATAATTTTCTCCAATGCTCTTAATATAAATTTGGCAAATAAACCTAAAACTGGAGATCCCATATCGCTCCCCTGGACAGCTAATAAAATTCTTTATTGAAATTAAATACATTAATCTGAACTATAATTTTAAAATTTACCTTAAATGAAGTTTTCCTGCAATCGTTTAATTGCATTTGATTAACAATAATTGTACCAGTATCCTGAGTTATTTCTTGCATGTCAAGAAACGGATATAATGAGATAATGTTTAGACTAGCTAAAATTGTGCTGAAAAAAGAAGGAATCGATTGAGATTATGATAATATGAAATGAAGTTTGTAATGATAATATTTTATATGCAATCCCTAAACTTCGGATGAGCATTTTAAAATGATCACATACTGTTCAATTTCTGTTCATTGTATGTTTTTAAGTTTTAGACAAAGGTCAACTATATACGTGTTTCAGACCGTGCTTGTTTTTTACTTCCCTGAATTATTTAATTCAATTCTGTATTTAGTTTTCATCTAGTAGATGCCACCACTGCAGTCTCTGATGTTGATTTGATTCAACTCTGTATTCGGTTTTCATCTGATAGATGCCGGCGCTGCAGGTTCTGGTTGAAGCCAAGGGGGAAAGTGGGCCTCACGCACAATTTCAGTTTAAGATAGTGAACTCTGTTCTTTCAGACTTTAATGTAATGTAACAAGGGTCGTAGATGTCGACTGAAATGTTGATTTTAATATTTTTAATGTTAGTAAAAATTTTAATTATGCATAAATGTTTATACACCGCATAGTAATATTGTGATTTGTTTTTCACAAAAATTTTGCAGTAAAGTTTGCATAGTGTAGTAGTCCAAATTATTTATTATATAAAGTGTATTTACTATCAGTAAAAAATCTCTCGAAGACTGAAATTACTCCTGAGACAAGACTGAAGGTATCATACCCATTAGTATATCAATCAACGTGTAATAAGTAAATACAGTGAAATAAGAAAGAAATGACATTTTTAAAATAATTATTCAGACATATTTGCCATATACATACCTATTTTGATCTTCTGGTCTGTTAAAACTGAGATTCCTTCAGGGCATTTAATAATACAGTCTTTCCCAGGTGCACCCAAAATAGAAAAACGTCTAAAAAAAATCTCTTCAATAACTTTGATGACAATGTTAACAATACAGATAAAGCACAAGATATAATCCAATATATAAATGATAAAAATTTAGGAAAAAGAAAAGCTAATGAATCTTAAAAATAATTGTTAATAAAATAAAAATAGTTGTTATAATAGTTATCAATCAGTTTTTTAAACAGATAATTCTAAAAGTTAAATGAAAGCAGACACTTTATTTAAGAACAAAACGTATATTTCTTATGAAATTACTTGAGTCAAAGATTTAATCGCATTTCATTATTTTTCAAAGCACTTTTAGGTTAATGGGCATTACTTCATGTCAAGTGCTAACTTTAGAAAAGTATATGCAAAATCCAACTAGAGTTTGATAATTCTAATGATCTATACATAATTCAATAAAAAGAACAAATCATTTATTAAATATAAAATGTATAAAGGAAAATTAATAACAAAAAAAAAAAAAAAAAAATTATTATACAGGTAGCCTGAAGCTAGCAATTTCATTTAGAATAGTTAATTATTTCAGCTAATTAAATTTCAACTGACACCATATAAATTCCATTGGGTTTGCAAATTGGAATTAAGTATTTACAGAGTTTTGGAGCAATTCCATGTTTGAGGAGAAATGATTTCCAAAAACTTACTCATCTTTTTTCCGTAAATGTTATGCATCAAAATTTTTGGAATTGGTTGAATTTTTCATATTTTATCAAAAATTATGTATTATTTATTGAATTATGTTATGTATTACTTTTCACCTTTCCACAACCAAGATAAAAAAAATTATGTTTAATTTATACTATTTTTTTTTTGTTGTTGTTAAAATAATTGATCAGAATATCTAGTAAAGTACATTGACCTCCAAAAGTTAAGGGACAGTAACCAGATGCTTTTGATTGTACACGGTTTGTTGAATATCTACTGAAATTTTTGCCAAATTGTCCTTGAACTTCGAGGTTGTGAAAAAGACGTTTGACTTCATCTTTTCCAGTGAATATTTAGTTGGGACACACAGTTTTCTCCAAAGCCTGTGGAATCAAAGATTTTTGTTTTTTCATTACCATATCTGAGATTAGTTATTTCTTTACCTTTTCTTTTTCTTAATTTTGCCTTTCTCTTGTGCAACTTATACTTATATTGTTGAAACTTATAATGCATTTGCTAGCTCTAAGACATTTTTTCACTTTATCATACTGTCATATCCCAACAAGAATCCAAATAGTTGATATCTTTATTAACAGATGGCAGCACTACACAATCTGAGATTTGTAAGGTTCGCATGCAACCAGAATATTCCACGCAGTTGTAAGAAATGACTTGTTGAGAATAGCTCCACTTGAGTGGCTCTTGTAAATATGTAAAATAAACTATAAGTAATCTTATAGTTATGCCTTCTTCCTTAGTAATTAGTTATAATAAGAGTGCGGCGATATAACAGTGGCGATGAGGATGGGATTTAACCCAAATTGAAATGTTGTGAAAAAAAAAAATTTTTTTAGAAGAGAAAAAGAAAACGAAAAATGGCCGATAAAGAAATAATTTCTCTGGGACGCTTGGAAGTATATAATTCGAATGTTCCCTGGACTATTTACGTCGAGAAAATTGATTTTTATTTCTCAGCGAATAGCATAAAAAATGATGAGATGAAGAACATTTTAGTAAGCTCGGTTGGAACAACAATGTTTGCTATTTTACGAGATATTATTGTTCCGAATACGCTGAAAGAAATCAGTTACGAGGATCTTTTAAAGAAAGCAAAGGATCATTTTTCACCACGCCCTAGTGAAATTGTGGAACGATTTAAGTTCCAGAAACGACTAAGGAAGCAAGGAGAGAATATAGCCGATTTCATAAGAGATTTACGTCATTTATCCGAATATTGCAACTTCGGAAATACGCTTAATGATCGCCTGCATGATCAGCTGGTGTTTGGGATCCAGGATGAGAAGATACAACAGAAATTACTGGATTCTAAAGATTTAACGTTCCAAACAGCGGTAGAAATCGCAGAGGCTGGAGTAAAATCCCTACACATCGGAGAAAGTACTCCTGTCAATCAAGTGCGTGTTTCAAAAGTGGAGAAAGAGAAACTGAAAGTAGAGAAGTTTGCTTATGCACCTAAGCCTAAAGAAGACAAATTCGCACCTGAGAAACCGTGTTACAGATGTTCTAAAAATCATAATCCAAACCCTTTTAAATCGGTAGAATGCCATTTTTTGCCATCGATTAGGTCACTTAAAAATTTATTGTCGGAATAGAAAATTTGGAATGAAAAATGAAAAACAGTTTAAGAACAGAAAAATTAAAACTGTTCAGGAAGAATATTGTTTAAATTTCATGGACGACAACTCCAATAATGTGCCATGGGTAAAATCAGTTAAAATAAATGGTGTAAATATACAATTTGAAATTGATAGTGGTGCAGCTCATACTATTGTAAGTAAAAGTGTTGCTAACAAATTGTTCTCAGGTAAGCTGCCTTTAATTAAATCTAAAATTAAGTTACAAACTTATACTAAAGATTCTTTAACTGTTTTGAGGGAATTAAAAGTAAATGCTGTTGTTGATAATTATTGTATTCCTGATTTAACCCTCTGTCTACCAGAAGGGTCCAATGGACCCGACATGTATATTCAAAATATCTATTCAAACCAGAAAATTTCTTCAAAACAAACTAAATGTATAAATCAGACAATAATAAGTTAAATAAACAAATTAAATAGTTTTAAGTAAAAATTCTGGTGTAGAATGTTTTTATAAAACTTGAGTAAAATTTCCGGTAGTTCTAGGGTTAAGAATATTAGTAATTAAAGAGGAGGGTCCGAGTCTAATCGGAAAAACTTGGTTAAAAGCATCAAAATTATTTTGGCCTAATGTAAATATGATTAAAAGCATTTCGAAAGATGATTTAATTAGAAATTTTCCTAATGTTTTTGCTGACGGGATCGGGACAATCAAGGGTCATCCCGTGTCAATAAAATTGAAAAAAGATGCAAAACCAGTTTTTCTTAAGTCTCGACCTGTTCCTTTTGCTTTAAGAAAAGCTACTGATGTAGAATTGGAACGATTAACTAATGAGGGTATTTTAAAACCTGTTGATCATTCAGAATGGGCTAGTCCTATAGTAATTGTCCCTAAGCCTAATAGTTCTGTTAGAATATGTGGTGATTATAGAGCAGCAGTTAATGCTAATACTGAAAATGATAATTATCCTCTTCCTAGAATGGAAGAATCATTTTCTAAATTATCAGGTGGAAAATTTTTTACTGTTTTTGATTTAAAAGATGCGTATTTACAACAACCTGTAGATAATGAAAGTAGTAAAATTTTGACTATAAATACACATAAAGGATTGTTTAATGTGTTACGATTAGCATTTGGGGTAAAATGTGCTCCTGGTATGTTCCAAAGAAAAATGGAACACATTTAAAAAAAATTTGAATATGTTGGTGTATTTTTAGATGATGTTATCATTAGTGCTAGTAATGAATCAAAACATTCTGAAAGAGTTGAAAGTGTTCTGAAATGCTTTTCTGAGCATGGTATAAGATTAAATAAGGAAAAATTAAAATTTATGGTATTGGAAGCTTCTTATTCAGGACATAAAATATCTCAGGAAGGAATTAGACCTATTCCAGAAAAAGTTAATGTTATTTTGAATGCTTCTATTCCAAATAATGTGTCACAATTGTGTTCATTTTTAGACTTAATTTCTTATTATAGAAACTTCCTGCCTAATATTTCAGATGTTTTAGAGACTTTACATAGATTATTAGATAATAATGTAAACTGGACATGGTCAGAAAAGCATGAAAAAGCGTTTCAAAAAGTTAAACAATTATTATGTACATCTCCTGTTTTAGAATTATATGATGTTAACAAAGATATAGTTTTAAATTGTGATGCTTCTGAATATGGTATAGGATCAGTTTTAAGCCACATTGTTGAGGGTAAAGAGAAACCTATTGCTTATGCTTCGAGAACGTTAAATAAAACTGAAAGAAATTATGCAATGATTGATAAAGAAGCTTTATCTGTAATGTTTGGTGTCACTAAATTTCACCAATATTTAGCTGGAAAACATTTTAAAATTATAACAGATCATAAACCTTTAATTAGATTATTTGATCCTGTTAAAAAGGTGCCTGATACATAATCACCTAGAATGCTGAGACGGTCACTAATGTTAGCTGGGTATGATTATATAATTGAGTATCGCGAGGGTAAAAATAATAAAAATGCTGACGCATTAAGTAGATTACCTCTCCCAAAAACTGTAAATATAGTAAGCAATCCTGTGGAAATAATGCTTGTTTCAAATAATGATAATTGGCCTGTTACTTTTAAAATGATTGCAAAGTGGACAACTGAAAATCCTGTAACTAAACAAATTTTAAAGTGGGTGTTACATGGGTGGCCACAAAAGGTAAAGCCAGAAGAATATCAACCATATTTTCGTAGAAGGGAGGAAATTTCCTGTCTAGAAAATTGTCTATTGTGGGGACATAGAGTGATCATATCAGAGGAAGGTTGTGAATATATATTAAAATTACTGCATTCCGTTCATCAGGGTATATTGAGCATGAAAGCGAAAGCAAGGGGGGTAGTTTGGTGGCCAAATATGGATAAAGAAATTGAACAAACGGTAAATTCTTGTAATAGATGTCAGATGTTTGTGAGGGATTGTCCCAAAATGGAACCCTTGAAATGGAAATCTGAACTGCCCTGGGAAAGGATCCATATAGATCATGCCGGTCCTTTCGAAGGTAAAATATTTTTAATAGTAGTCGATTCTTATACTAAATGGTTGGAAGTAGAAGTAGTACCCAGGTCTGATAGTAAAATTACAATTAAGGTATTAAGGAGAATTTTTGCTACATTTGGATTACAGGTTGAATTGGTTAGTGATAATGGTCCCGCGTTCACAAGTGATGGATTTGAGGAATTTCTAAAAAATAATGGAATTAAGCATACGCCTATTCTACCATATCATCTGTCTTCAAACGGACAAGCGGAAAGGTATGTCCAAACTGTGAAAAATTGTCTTAAAAAGCTAGATAAAAGTGACATAACATTGTCAATTTCACGATTTTTGTTAGAAAATCATTCCACTCCTCATTCGGTGACTAGTAAAACTCCTGCTGAATTAATGTTTGGAAGGCCAGTTCGAACAGCCCTTCACTTGGTATTACCATCAAAACCTAAAATACAGCAACCCCTGCACAAATATAAGCTTCATGATTTAGTTTTTGTTAAAAATTTTGGAAAAGGGGAGAAATGGGTAAAAGGAAAAATTATGAAATTATTGGGGAGTAGATGGGTTTTAATAAATAGATGTGACGGAATAATGTGTAAGCGTCATGTTGATCAAGTGAGACGTAATAAAGAGATAAGTATTGAAATACCAGACAGAGTTGTAGAGATAAATCGAAATGATAAATTAATGTCAGACAAAGTTGAAAATATGGGACATAGTGGTAAAAATTACAGTGATATTGATAGGTATGAAAGGGTTAACCAAAACCGTTTTTCTGGAATTAATGGGAAAATAAAAGAACAGCTTAATAATGATAATACTATAGAACCAAGCCAATCTCTGCCTTCGCATGATATTGTAACAGGTACAGTTGTGAGTAATAAAAATGATGTTACGACAGATAAATCTGTGAAAGACAATTTGACTGAAACTTATGACGAGGACTGTAAGAAAAGTGCTCCAGTTCAAAGAAGTCAAAGAGCAAGATTGCCTGTTGTTCGTTTGAACTATGAAGGGAGGGGTGTTATATCCCAACAAGAATCCAAATAGTTGATATCTTTATTAACAGATGGCAGCACTACAGAGTCTGAGATTTGTAAGGTTTTGCATGCAACCAGAATATTCCACGCAGTTGTAAGAAATGACTTGTTGAGAATAGCTGCACTTGAGCGGCTCTTGTAAATATGTAAAATAAACTATAAGCAATCTTATAGTTATACCTTCTTCCTTAGTAATTAGTTATAATAAGAGTGCGGCGATATAAAACATACTATATTTTGTTTTGTTTTTTTTCTCTTCTCAACATATTCAGTTTCATTCTTGTATTTTTTTCTCTGCAATTTTTAGCACTGAATTTTTCCTGTGCTTTAAAACAATGTCATCTATAAGAAACAATATTAGAATCTTTCTTTTAAAAGATACTATCATACTCCTTTCCATAAGCGTTACTATAAGAATCTCTGTAGATCATACACTAGAATTTAGTTAGCGAAGCTTTACAAAGTCTGTAAAAATATTTGATCAAAGACCATGTGCCACAAACCAAAAGGAAGCACATAAAAATGACACAAGTTGAGTTGTTTAAATCTACCTGTAATCACTTATCATGAGCATTTATTTAAAAAAAAACAAAAAACAAAGATAATTTATATTGCTTAAAGTTTACAAAATACTCTAAATTATGGCTAAGACTATTCCAAGAAATGTTCTAATAATGAAGGAAACAACTAAATTTCAAGCATTGTATTTGTTCTGGTTGCAATGCAGTTTTATGTCAAACTATAGGCGAAAATGTTATGTGTTACTCTTGTGATACAGACATTTGTTATTCTTGTGACAACACTTCAGATCCTATTCCATGCATAACATAAAAAAAAAATATTTAATGTAAAATCTGTCTTATACTGCCCAATCAAAGAGAAGTTTGGGGTAAAAATTTTAAGTAGTTTTTATAGAATTAAAACTTTAATATGTTTTTGTTACTCTTGTGACATTTAATACCTTACATAAAACCTTTTAACTATGTAGATCTGATAGATATTAGCTTGTTATTTTGAATGCATAATTTCATTTAAGGAACAGAAGTAAAAAAAAACATACAACTTAATAAGTGGACTTTTATGCTCAAATATAAATGAAGTTTAATACTGTTAGTTCCTAGCCCATTTTCAGTATGGACTTGTTCTTATGAAATTAAAACTTACAAATTCTTATACACCAAGTCTTTAGCCTTAAATTGATGCATCACACTTATATTTCCATTTAAAATAACTTTTCAGCAAAAATTTTCAATTGATGTGGACATACCCATAATCCTTGAGTGATTTCTGCCTAGAGTAAATATAAACATCTTTTTTACCAGCAAATTACACACATACTCACAAAAAAAAAAAAAAAAAAAAAAAAAAAAAAAAACATATATATATATATACATATCTGCGATACTTTTGAAGTTTGCTTAGCTGGAATTTCAAAATTAATTTTATTTTACATTTTTTCTAGTTCACAAAATATTTAGGGGTTCATCCAGAAACAGAAAAAGACCTGGACATATATATATAGAAATCTGATATGCATTTTTATATATCTCTGCTTATTTTATATTAATCACATCTATACTAAAAAATATGAAACAGAAATCTTTTTTTTTTTGTCCAAGCAGTAACAAACACTTGTATAAGTTAAGTGAGATGCAAATACATTGGAACCTCTATATACCAAATTGAATGGTCCAGGAAAAAAATTCTACACATAGAAATTTTGATACATAGAAACAAACATCTTTAGGCAAATGCATTGATAATTATGCAATAGCAGACACTATTAAATCAAGTACCAAGTACATTATCTCAAGTTATGCTATTTTAAGTTCATATAATTAAGGAAAGTAATTAACATGAAAAAAATTATTGAACATACATGAAAGAAACATGCCTTATTTATTTATGAAGCAATAAAATACATTTACATTCTTCTCTTAAAAAAAAAAAAAAAAAAAAAAAAAAAAATCCTAATAACCTGCTGTACCAAAGACTTAGATGATAATTCATCATAAAAATGTTTCCACATTAATTGCGAATACATCTGTGTGTCTGTCTGTCACAGCCATTTTTCTTGAAAACTATGGAATATGGAAAGTTCAAACTTGGTAGAGTTATAAAGGCTATTGACCTACATATTTAAAGATTATCAATCATTCACAAATATTTTTAGGAAAAATTTAGGAGGCTAATTAAGTTACTTGATAAAAAATATATATATTTGTTATAATTTTAGTTTTTTTTTTTTTTTCAAGAGATGTTGTAGAAAATGTACTGCAAAAATATGCCCCCCCACCATATTTTGAATTCTACTGAAACAAAAATTAGGATTAGTAGAAGTTTATTTAAACTTTGCATGAAAATTATAGCGATTATCCTTGGTCCCACAGTTTTTGAGTAAAATCACATTTTTCCGTTGCACACAAACTTTACTTTCCAAATGCTAAGTGGCGTAGTTGAGGACCTATCGACATGGAACCATCCAAGGATTATTGATAATGATTTTCGAAAAAATTTGTTGGTTACTAGCCGAGACCTATCTAGAAAAACACGGCATGGACCAACATGGCATTGCAACTTCCTTTAGAAGCACACTTGCATAATGCCAAGTTGTACGAGGTTTGTGTTTGAGACAAGGAAAATCCTAATGATAAATGTCAATGAAAGGAACTTTTTGTGTGCAAGTAAAACTTGTAAGTGACTGATTTATTTTTATAAGGATGACAATTTTCAAACTATTATTTCCAAAGTAGATTTCTTTACTTCTTCCTTACATATGTATAGAAGAGTATGCATGTATACACATGTAAAGAAATATACCATGAAGTTTTGTCTTTAAAATTAACCATACTAATAAAATATAATAACAGTTGTCAGAGGCACATCTGATATATTAAAATCAGTTATGCATTACAACGAATGACAACTCCGAGGAATTGTGAAAGTTTGACAGACATAACTTTATACCAGATGGAAGATTTTAGAATTTTTTTTTCATTAAAGAAGATTATTTCTCTAAAGTAAAAAATATTTGATATGAATTTTTTAATATTCTTAAAACTTTTTAATTTCTAGAAATTAGAATATTGTCATACCATCTGAAGGGTCAGGTATATTTGACAGGCTTTCATCTAGTAGTAATACTTGAGTAATTATTTGTTTGATGTATGTAATTACTGCATTTATTACCTGTTGTTTAAATTATACACTGCTATTTGCTTGTAAAACTATCAATCATAATAAAAAGGATATTTTTTTTACATAAAATATAGATCAATTTAGTTACAGAGTATAGGTTTACAGAATGCTTCATCTCACAAGAACTGATTACCTGCTATCTTCACCACGTTCAGCAGAAAATCTTTGAGTAGGAAATTCCAACTTTAATTGCTTAAGGGTATAATTTTCATGAGCTTCAAGATAAACATCTCCCCCTTTACCTCCAACACCACCATACTTTGGAAGTCCATTACCTCCTCTACCAGCACATGCAGTTATTCGAATGCTATCAAAAAAAGTTCTTTTTGTTTTCTGAAAGTGAAAATTGAAACAAAAACAGCAATATTAATTAATTATGTAATAAATAATCTGCCATATATAGCTCTCAAATATAAAATTAAATTTTATTTCAAAATCATTGTAAATTTCAAAATATAAAATTATTTGAAAATGAAATGAAGTGAGAATTTGATCTGAGATACACGAAGTACTACACAAATTTCAATACAGAATAACTTATATAATTTAGAATGTTATGCACATTTCTGATAACTAAAGATAAGGCGATTCCAAATTTGTAACTCACCCATTTACTGATGTTTTATTTAAAATTTTTTTGCTGAATTTTTAAAAAGTTCCCAATCAAAAATTTAAAATAGAATCAAAAACAGAATCATTATATGAACAAATTTTAAAAGATATTTTAACACTTTTTTTTTTTCATCTTTAAAAATTTAATTTAGAATTTTTCTCAACTTTTCCAATTGTTTATTGAATGAGCCTATATGTTCGCACTGTCATATATCACATGAAGAAAATTTTACATATAAAACAACTTAAAGTTGTATCTAAACCTGACTGTGATGAACATATTTAACTAAAAAAATTTAAATATCTAAATGTGGTACTACCTATTTTATAAAATTTATAAATCTTAATAGCATTAGAAAAGGCAATAGGTCAATAGTAAATACAGTGGAACCCGGTTAAGATGTGTTTCAAGGGAGTGGATAAAAGTTGCATACTAAGCGGAATCGCGTATTAAACGTGATTTGTATAATCTTGAAGGAACTGGGCTTATTTACACATCTAATCATCTGAATGAACTTTAGAGCTTTCATTTACTTATGTATGGCTGAAAATTGTGACTTTTATGCATATTTAGATTAAAATGTAACTGTAATCAACTTTAACAACCTTTTTTATAGAACAACTGCAATAATAATGGAAAATAAATATGGATTCTAACATGGCTTTATAGTCGATTAATACGTTGCAACCAAAAATAATTTACCGACTAAATTTTTTTAACAAAGAGAACAAATATTAAATTTTTGAAGCACAACCCAGTTTTTTAAATCGTATTTAGTACTTGTAATAATGCATACTATTATGTGTCCTTTTTAATGCAAGAAAAAGCTATCCTTATTAGTCTCTGTGAAAAAAATATTGTTAGCATAGGAAAAAGTAAAAGAATTATCCAACTGCAGTCATATTTGTTTAATCTTTACGAATTTGCTTTTTTTGTTTCCAATAACATGCATTATAAAGCATAGTAGTGATATAACGTGCATTTAAAACCTCACTAACAATAGGTATGATCATCTCTAATCATAATAATTTTTATGATGTATATGAAACCTGAATTCATCTATATCTCTCTACTACAGTAAAAACATGCACGAAGCGAGAGACAAAGAATGTTAGGAGGTGGGTTCGAAGTAAAATTGCAGTTTTGCCAATTTAGCAGGTTTTTGTTTTATTCATATATCTCACTATTTCCGTTTACTAATTTTAGCCTTAATTAATCTGTTACTAAATAAAGTAAATAATACTATTCGGAAAAATTGTTTTGTTCTGAATAAAAAAAATCTGCTAAATTGGCAACACTCGAGAAGAGAGAAGGAATTCTCATCTTGATCAGTGAATTTGCAGCTTAAAGGTGATTTTTTTCCCTCAAAGGACCGAAAATTTATCTCACATTAAGCGGGATCGTGTATTAAACGTGGTATTGTTGCATTATCCTTATGAGTGATGTTCAAGGGATCGGAAAAAATCCGTGTATTAAGTGGGATCACCAGGGGTCTCGCTAAGGGGGGGGGGATGGGGGGAAGCCTCCCCCCCCCCCCAAACATTCGTGAATGTTATTACACTTGGCAAATTTGCAAACTTAGTTGGCAAATTTATTTAAAACTTTAATAAAAACTATAATATATTTTAACTATTTCTGATAGACTTGGCAACAATTACAAAACTAATAAACTTTTAACAAATAAGAGCTATATTACATTTTCTAACTGTGATAAGTTGGCAAAATTACAAAACGAGTTGGCAAATATGGAAATTTCACTTGACAATTTAAAGTTCTCTCCCCCACCAATAAAAAGTCTTTGCGATGGCACTGGGGATCACGTATTAACCGTGAGCGTCTTAACCTAGGTTCGACTATATATGTGGCTCTAGTACAGGTCCACCTACCTACATGGTAAATAAATGTATATCACATACATTTTAAATTTAAAAATAATTAATGATAATAAAAAAGGGAAAACATAAAAATGCCTTTTGACGAGAAATAATGGCAATTTAAAATTGATAAAGATGATAATTAAGTGTCTAAAGCTTTTCATAACCTCTTAAAAAGTTACTAAAATAAATTATAAAAAGTGTCCATGTTATCAATTTTAATACGGAATGAGAGCCTTTTCAAAGTATTTTGTCAAGGTAAAAATGTGAACCATAAAACACTTTTTGTTTAACATTTTTGTAAGTTGGAAAGAAACAACAAAACTCTTTTTGGCATAAAGGTGAAGGTGTATAGCACTATTTCATTTATAAAATGATGATATTAAAAACACATTTGTGATAGAAAATTCCACCTATTTGAGAAGTTAAAAATTGTGTAAAGAATAGTTTTGTTAAGGTTCTGTTAGGCATCCTTCATGGAAATAGATTTCACTTTTAAATAATAAGAGATATATGTTATAGAGTGTGTATGTCGCAGGAAAAGACATCGAATTTTAGAGATGCTTCGGTGGGGTGTGGGCAATAAAAGGTTGGGAACCACTGCTTGGGGGCCACTAATCTGTTTTTATACTATCACTGTTATAATGAAAATTTTTTATATATTTTATATTTTTTTGCATGAAAGTCTTTTGTGAAGTCTTTAAGAAAAGATACCATGAAAGAGTGAAGATGCCATTCTTTTTTTCTGGTTGTCAGTATCATAATGTAGTATTTTTAGAGCACAATTAAATACTGATAGACCCATCAATCAATCGTAACCATCCTAAACAACTGCCTCTGCCCCTATAAATTAAACCCTTTTTCCTTTCTTGAAAAATCATCTCCGTGAACATAAAAGGGTGTGTAAAATGAGTTAGCACAAGAAGCCAGATTTGGTAAAAGAATTTTTGTCTTGACATTGCCTTTTCTTAATACTATGTCATTTTAACCTTATTCTTGCCCTATTCCATTTCCCAAAACTTTTGTTTGGGAAAGTTTTCTGATAATAATTCAAATATGAGATAAAATCAAAATACAGTAAAGCCTGTGAAAACGTAATATGCCTGTAATAGAATTCTGCCTTAAATGGAAATATTTCATGATTTCAATGAATGGAATGCCATACAATTATACCAGCTAAACTAGACATTTTTTTCAGTCCCTAACGATTTTGTTTTCACAGGTTTTACTTAAAGATGAAAATAAGCACTCGTCAGTCGCTACTCGGCGACTAAACGTGAAAAACTGGCGATTAAAAATATGGAAAGTACCCGCCAAATGCAGGATTTTCCAAAAGGAATTTCGTCAAAGAATCGCGGAAACAAAACTTGAATTTTTTCAAAAGATCGCAAAAAAACACACATTTCGTCTAGGGATTACGAAAAAAACTTAAATTTCGTCAAAGGATCGCAAAAAACCCAAATATCGTCAATAGATCACGACAAAAGACGAATTTCGTCAAAGAATCTCGAAAAAAAAATCGAGAATTTTGTCAAAAGATCGCAAAAAAACCAGCACATTTCATCAAAGGATCGCGGAAAAACCCGAATTTCGTCAAAGAATCGCTAAAAAACCCAAATTTCGTCAAAAAATCGCGGAAAAAACGCAAATATCATCAATGGATTGCGAAAAAAAGCACATGTCGTCAATGGATCGCGGCAAAAACGGAAATATCGTCAATGGATCGCAGAAAAAAAACGCAAATATCGTTAATGGATCGCGGAAAAATGCAAATTTCGTCAATAATTTGCAGAAAAAACAAAAAATCGCGAAAAAAAACGAAATTTGTCGAAGAATCGCGAAAAAAACCACGAATTTTGTCCAAGAATCGAGGAAATAACACGAATTTCGTCAAAGAATCAAGAAAAACGAATGCGAATTTCGTCAAAGAATAACGAAAAAATGCGAATTTTGTCAAAAGATCGCGAAAAAAATGCAAATTTTGTCAAAAGATCGCAAAAAACGCACATTTCGTCAAAAGATCGCAGAAGAAACGAAAACATCGCCAATAGATAGCGAAGAAATGCAAATTTCGTTAAAGGATCGTGGAAAAAACTCATAATTAGTACCAGGAGGGACCCCCTCCCCTTTACATTCCAGAAAATTTACTGTAAATTTATGATTTTTTTTTTTTTTTTTTTTTTTTTTTTTGAATCACACCTGCTAGTCAGTGGATAAACATACTTTTTTTTTATTGTCAGATCTTAATTTAAACAAATAATTTTTTTAAAAAAAGGGGGGGGGGAGGGGGGGATTATGTCATTAACTACACAAGTACCTAAGAATAGTGAGACTTATGTAGTTAACTATATAAGCATGTTGCATATAACTTTGCTGTTAACTTAATTAAAAATAGATTGGAAATTAGTATCTCAAGTTTATTCTAAACAATATGAATTAAAATATTTTTATTTAGTACATAAATTACTTATTTACTCTAAACTCATGTGTTTTTTAATTAAATATTCAGTGACATAAATGTACTTACTGGCTACTAAAAAAAATCACCCTACCGGCCAGTGACTACTAAGCAAAATTCCTTATTTTCATCTTTAGTTTCACTGTGATGTGTCGTAACCAATGTAAAGATAAATACATAGTCAGATAGATAAAGCTTACAGCAGCAAAAAGTGCCGCTATGATGTTTTCCATAAATTCTATCTCCCCTGATACTAATCTTTCTCTTAACGGTGAAGAGATCCCCTGGGTTACCAAATATAAATATCTAGGAATTTACGTAGACTCCAAATTAAGCTGGACTAGGCAGATCACTGATGTGCTCGCCAAGACTGCCACAGCCCAAGCCTCCCTCAAATCTCTCTTAGCTAAATATAGCTGTCTGTCTATTCCTAACCAGTTACAGCTGCATAAATCTTTATCAAATCCACCATGACCTACGGGACAGTCATGTGGGGATCTGCCTGTGAAACTCGGATGAAGGAATTTCAAATTGCACAAAATAAAATTTTATATAAGATTGTAAATTCAACCATGTTTGTTCGGAATGACATCATTCATTTTGATCTCAACATTTGGCCTCGCAAGTCATCAAAACACTTGCTCAAAACTTTAACAGAGATCTTGTTCTAATACCCAACGATATATTGTGGTCTATTAGACAGTATAATATAAATAATACTGTCGGTAGGAAAAGAGCACTTGTCATCCTAAATCGAGATGACAGTTTTACATCCACATCCAAATGAAGGAGGAGGAAACCACCTTAAAACACATTATTGAGGTTATTCTGTATATAAAGCTGCAAAACAGCCTTTTAAAAAGGAACTCTTCTTAAAGAACAGAATAAAAAGCCACAGCAGCAAAGTAATGTGCTGCTTCTGTTTCTCCATATCTTTTATATTGTATTTTGCTCTGAAAGGATAAGCCTTGAAACAATATGCTAATTTTTTAGATATTTTTGAATTTCTTTTTATTGATACAAAACAAATAAGGTGTTGCTATCCAACGTACTAATTATTCACAAATTAAAAGATTAAAAAAACATATGAATAACATAAATCTCTACGTTTTGGTTTAATCTTTAAAACCTTCGTCAGGAGAAAAATTTTCTAAAATATAAATTGACTAAAACACTTTAAATGCTATATCTTAAATTCAAATTCTAAATGGTAAACAGTCTAACGGCCAACTTCTTAAATGCCAAAAAACAGCTCAGTTCTTCTGACGAAGGTTTTAAAGATTAAACCGAAACATAGAGATTTACGTTATTCATGTTTTTTTACATCTTTTAATTTGTGAATAATTAGTACGTTGGATAGCAACACTTATTTGTTTTGTATCGATATTACAACGTAAAGTCCTTAATTATTAATTATTTTTCTTTTTATTGTTTTTACAAATCACAACACAAGAGTTTCTGTACTTATTTATTTTTAATTGATCTTTTAAGTCTTAAATACCCCCTCTCTCTATGCCAAAGTAACTACAGTAAAACCTGTTAAAATGGAATCACCAGGGAAGGGACTAAAAAAATTTTCTACTTTAAACAGGTTTCTGTCTTTTAGCAGGTATAGGTATAATTATGTGGTATTGCCAGTACTATGAAATATTTTTGGTTAAGGCAGGATTCTCTTATAAATAATTTCCATTTTTGCAGGTTTTACTGCATTTTGACAAATACTATAAGCTATATCTAAATTCGCAGCATATATTTTCTAATTTTAAAGAACTAAAATTATTTAATAAAAAGAAATTCTGATGATAATAAAATAGTTATAACAGAGTAAAACCTGTGAAAACAGAATCACTAGAGACTGAAAAATATTCCACTTTAGACAGGTTGTTTCTATCTTAGCCGGTATAATTGTATGGAATTTCTTTAGACAGAACCATGAAATTTTTCTGTTTAAGACAGGATTTTGTTATACATACACGCAGGTTCTGTTTCAGAGATTTTACTCTATAAATATTACTAAAATCATTTTTAAAAATGAGGTTATCTTAATGGCCGCTTTGAAAAACAAGGAAAAGAACTATTAGTGCAATGAAAATCTGCAGTATTATTTTTCAGTTAAAAAAAAAAAAAAAAAATATTTCATAATGATGCATTCGAATGGAAATAAAATCCAACAAAACTTGCTAACATGAAATCACCAGAGACTACGGAAAAATTCTGTTTTAACCTGGCTTACAACTTAAGAGGTATAATTGCATGATATCCTTCTGATATGTGAAAGCAGAACCTGCCATTAACAGAATTCTCTCTTAAGGGGACAGTTTACCTTTTCAACAATTTTGTTTTTTATTTAAAATGCGATTCAAATGGTGAACTCACTGCCTTTCAATGTTCAAAAAACATTGAATTTAAAAAAAAATTAAATTTTTAACTGCATTTTTAATTAAAAGTTTAAAAAAAAAAGCATTTTTTAAGATCCTTACCACTTTTTTAAGATTGATATTTTTGTCTAATGTTTTTTTAAGATTCTCAAATGTGTATTACGCGAGACTGCGTATGGATTTTTAGATACATCTAATATTACATAATTTTTTTACTGATATATATAGCAAAAAACAATGAAATGTAACACATCTTCATATACATTTATTTAAAAAAAATAACAAAAAACCTGAAGGGTAATTCCATATGTACAGTCGTGGGAAAAAAAAAAAAGTAAACATCCCTTACTAACTCCTCAACAAATTATCGTAGAAGAAAGTTACTGGTAACAAACGATTGTAAATTAAGTCTACTTTTTAATGATGCATATAAAATTTGCTTAGGGGACCATCTACATATTAAAACGAACCATAACAATAACTTTGTTTTTTTCAATAGCAGTACACAATTCTGACAGCATAACTGAATTTTACACCCTTCAATTAGCCTAAAAACAAATTTTTTTGCAATTCGTACAATAAGTTTCCGAGAAATTAATTATTTTAAAACGAGCATATTTTAAGGGCTGTATCCAAATTGAAGTTCGGTATACTCAATTGTTAATCGAGAAAGCCACTGTCTTGATCAAGGTACCTTAAGCAACACTCAAGCAGTCATTGAAGCTAGATTACAGGACAGCATAAGAAATTTCAAAATATCTTGTCACTTCTATCATAGACGGCCCCTTAAACCATCATTTTGCTGTTTTTTAAACATAATTTGAAAACTATTTGGAAGAAAAATGTGAAATTTTGGATTTCCACAAAGCAGGACTTAATAAATCTAAATCCATCAAAAAAATTGTAGGTTGCAATTCATAATTTTTTCGAATATTAATTTCATAATTCATATCATAAAATTACAAAAATTGCAAATTCAATGTATTTATGTTTGGGTATATCAGTATTATTGCTACACAAAAAATTAGCACATTAGGAGCATAATTTTAGGAGATATAAATAAAAATATGAAAATGTAATTTAACATTAGAAGCACTAAATTTTGAATGTCTGTAATTCGAAAACTTATCATTCAAATAACTTGAAATTTCGTTTCTAGGCATAGCTTGAACCGAAGATTTGAAATATCTCATTAAATTTGGGTATTGCTATTGAAAAAAATGAAGTTTGGATTCGTTTTAATATGTAGATGGCCCCCTAAGCAAATTTCATATGCATCATTTAAAAGTAGACTTTATTTCCAATCATCCAGTACCAGTAACTTTAGTCTACGATAAGTTGTTGAGGAGTTAGTAAGGGGTGTTTACTTTTTTTTTTCCACGACTGTACATTTATCACATTATATAATAACGAACATACACAAAAAAAGTTTAAATCTCTATCTCAAGCACAAAAAAAGCGTTAGCATTTTTAAAACAGGAAAGTGATGAAATATGAACATGGAGAAAAAGCCATTTAAAGTTTTAAGTTGTATGGGTAATTGCACTGGATGTATTAACAAAATTTCCAATATCTTGTCGTATGGTAAAAATGAGGTGTCAAAATATTCACAATTAAACAAGCTTTCATTTAATATTAAAAAGAGAAAATCGACATTTTGACCAATTTTGGGGTAAACTGTCCTCTTAAACAGAAAATTTCATGGTCCCAATGGAAGTAATACCATAACAACCTACCTTTACCTGCTAAGATGAAAACCTGTCAAAAGCAGATTTTTTTTTGTCATCAACAATTTTATTTTCACAGATTTACTGATACTTTTTCATTATAAGGACACCATGCCAAAATGTATGCTAATGCCCCAATTGTTTCAACTCTGATCGTGAAAAGGATTTTTATTGTAAACCATGCGAAACATTGTGATTTGCTATTTATGAAACTATTTATGCCAGCAGTTTAATACAAGTTTTATTTTATTACTTTATTGTATAACAGTTATTTGTTCACTTATTTTAAGTATATATTTGGGATTTAATAAAATAGTTCGTAAAAGTCTGTAATTTTGAAATGTTATATTTTTAAAATGCTCACTTTACTATCAACAATGTCTTTTCTTTTCTTTTTCAAATGTTTCAACTGACATGATTTTTATTTTGTGCCAATTATTACGCTTTGAGACAGTGGTGTCTGTATAACGGAAAAGTACTGATTTACTAATTAAATATTTTCTATGGAAATAATTGTTTTATATAGGTTTCTGTTTTAAAAGATAGATAGATTTGTAGTACAGAATTCCTTCCACTAAGATATAAAGTTTTTTTTTTTTTTAATTGAATTCCGGTATAGGCAAGTTCCATACTTAGAGTTTTTACCATATAAATTAACCAACAAGAATTATGACTTATAAATGTTTCTAAATATTAACTCACTATATTGTTTTATGTAAAGTAAAACTTGTAAAAATGGAATCATTAGATATCGAATAAAATTCTGTTTTTGTAGGTATACTTGTAGGTGTTGGTGTTACTTCCGTCAGAACCATGAAATTTCTATTTTACAGAAAGGTTCCATTTTCAAATGTTTTACTATACTATGGCTATGCCCATTACTTGCAACTATTGTATCGATGACCCCCCCCCCCCCCTCCAAAAAAAAAAGATTCTCTGGATCCATCCCTGGATATTTTAAAAATATAAATTAGTAAATACAGTAGACTCCCTCAAATCCGCACAGCTTGGGAGCAGAGATTGTGCGGATTTCTAGTCATTGCTTTGTTTACAGTTTTTGGTACTTTTCAGTTAGCCGGGCACCAGTGTTATACAACCATATATTATGTATATATACATGCATGTATTTAAGTATTGCGCGGCAGCGCAATACTTATTTATTTCCAGTGTCACTTCTCAATGTTAATTTAACATAGAAAAGCCTATGGAGATGATAACTTTTTCATTTTTTCTTCCCACCTTTTTGTCCCTGATGCCACTCATTTTTAGGTAGCTTTCTTTACAAAAAAGCTACCTATTGCAGCCGTTCGGAGGAAAGTGATTTCAAAAAATTTTGGTATATTTTCATCGATCATGACCCCCAGACCCCGAAACCACCCTCCGTTCAAAATTGATATATATATATATATATATATATCTGACCTATGTCACACTGTAACTCCCGTAATTATGAACCGATTTTGATGTAATTCGGTGTGTACATAGTACATACCAATGTCTCGACCGAGTTCGTTGGCCAGCTTCATCCGCCGTTTTGTTTCAAAATGGCGGCCATTTAAAATTTTTAAAAAATTTTAAAACTTGAAATGTGGTACCAAAAAATTAAAAATGGAAAAATATTTTTTCTTATGTATTTGACCTTTATACAAAGATTTCGGAGCAGTTTTTGTTTCGTCTATATCTTAAAAAATGGCTGAGTTATAGCATTTTGAATTTCTAGCGTGGCTGACATTTTGAAACGTCCTGAATTTTGTCACTCGATAAAAGGCGTATTTATGAACTGATTTGGATGTAATTCAGTGTGTACATAGTACATACCAATCTTTCGACCGAGTTCGTTGGCCAGCTTCATCCGCCGTTTTGTTTCAAAATGGCGGCCATTTAAAATTTTTAAAAAAATTTTAAATTTGAAATGTGGTACCAAAAAATTGAAAATGGAAAAATATTTTTTCTTATGTATTTGACCTTTATACAAAGTTTCGGAGCAGTTTTTGTTTCGTCTATATCTTAAAAAATGGCTGAGTTATAGCATTTTGAATTTCTAGCGTGGCTGACATTTTGAAACGTCCTGAATTTTGTCACGTGATAAAAGGCGTATTTATGAACCGATTTGGATGTAACTTCGTTTATACATAGTACATACCAATGTCTCGACCGGGTTCGTTGGTCGGCTTCATCCGCCATCTTGTTTAAAAATGGTGGCCATTTAAATTTTTAAAAAAAATTGAAATTTGAAATGTGGTACCAAAAAATTAAAAATTGAAAAAAAATTTTCTTCTTATGTGTTTGACCTTGATAAAAAGATTCGGGAGCAGTTTTTGTTTCGTCTATATCTTAAGAAATGGCTGAGTTATAACATTTTGAATTTCTAGCGTGGCTGACATTTTGAAACGTCCTGATTTTTCTCACGTAATAACAGGCGTATTTATGAACCGACTTGGATGTACCTTGGTGTGTACATAGTACATACAAATATCTCGACCGAGTTCGTTGGCCGGCTTCACCCGCCATCTTGTTTCAAAATGGCGGCCATTTAAAAAAATAAAAAAATTTAAATGAGATACCAAAAATTGGAAAGTGAAAAAGATTTTTTGTGTATGTGTTTGACCTTAATACAAAGATTCCGGAACAGTTTTCCTTTCGTCTATATCTAAAATAAATGGCTGAGTAATAGCATTTTGAATTTCTCTTGTGGCTGACATTTTAAAACGACCTGATTTTTGTCACGCGATAACAGGCGTAATTATGAACCTATTTGGATGTAACTTGGTCTGTACATAGTACATACCAATGTCTCGACCGAGTTCGTTGGCCAGCTTCATTCGCCATCTTGTTTCAAAAGGGTTGCCATTTAAAAAAATTAAATTTAAAATTCAAAATGAGGTATTAAACAATTGGAAAATGAAAAAGATTTTTTTATGTGTTTGGCCTTGATACAAAGATTCCAGAGCAGTTTTTGTTTCTGAAAATTTGTTCCTTTGTTTATATCTTAAAAAATGGTTGATTTATAGCACTTTGAATTTCTAGCATGGCTAACATTTTGAAACGATCTTGTATTTGTCACGCGATAACACACGTATTCGCCTATTTCGATGTAAGAAGGCATGTGGATAGTATACATCAACACCTCGACCAAGTTCGCTGGGCAGATTCATCAGCCATCTTGTTTCAGAATGGCGACCATTAAATTAAAAAATATATATATATTTAAAGTGAGGTGCAAAAAAATTAGAAATTGAAAAAGGTTTCTTTCTTAAGTATTTGACCTTGATATAAGGATTCAGGAGCATTTTTTGTTTGTCTTTACCTTAAAAAATGGCTCAGATATAGCAGTTTCAATTTCTATTGTGGGTGACATTTTGAAAAATCTGATTTTTTGCATGCGACAGCACTTCTATATATCAACCGATTCCGATGTGAGTGAGCATGTGCACAGCAATTACTAAGGTCTCGACCAAGTTCACTGCTTAGCCTCATCCACCATGTTGTCTTAAAATGACAGGCACTTTAAGAAATTGCCGAATTTGGCAGCCAAATATATGTTACTTTAAAGAAAAGCAGCTTGGATAAAGGTGACTAATTTCGCGAAATTCTCATTCATTATATTGATAAAAATTAGTATTGAATCTCCTATATTCGGTTTCCACTAAATTGAGCTTCGTGTGTTTGAATGATATAATTTGGCTTTTTTTAAATAAGGATTATGAAAGCTACCTCTTCCTCCCGGCACTGGCCGGAAGGACTTTTAATTCTTTGCTAATTCTAATAATATTATAAATTCAAAGTGTAAAAACATTTGCCTGACGTCAGGGTCAAAACGGATCATAAAATGCCTTTGCATGTAGGTGGATTATAATCTAGAGAGTAACATGGGCTAATTTTTATTTACATTATTCAAATATTTTTCTTAATAATTCCAAATTTTGCTTTTTTCATTGAGAATCAACGGACATTTTCTAATAAAATTTAACTTTTTTTCCTTCATTGTTGTAAAAAATTCAAAAGCCGTAATAATAATTTGCCTATATTTAGTTGAATGATTTTCACGTGACACATGAAACTGAAGAAACTGAAATAGTTTTTTTTTTTAAGAATTAAAAAGAAGATGAATATGGCGTCATAGTGGAAATAAAAATGACATTTTCAAGCAGATTTTTTTAAGTTCAGATTGTAATTTTTTGACCAAACTGCAGCAACCTGCATTACTGCACTGGTGAAACATTTTGAATTATACATAGGTAAATTGCGTCACAAATTGTGATGCGATACCACACAAATCAAAGCCTGATGATGATATACCGTCCATTAATTTTGAAATGTGTTCATCTGAATTCAATAGTTATTAAAAAACTTGACATATTAAACAAAAACCTAATTTACAGAACAAATTAAAAAAACAAAATTTATTTCCTAAATTGTTTAAGCCCGAGAAGGGGCAGATATTAAGATATTTCATTCAATTCGTTCTACATTTAATGTTAAATTTTTGTAACAAATAAGTTAAACCAATTAAACATTAAAAAATAAAAATGAAATTCATACAATATAATACTTTAAACACCTATATACTTAGATTCCGTTCAAATTAAATCGAAATAAATCTTAGACTTTTTCCATTTTTAAGTTGTAAATATTTGTACTGCAGATTTTGCATTATGTTTATGACGATTGTACATAATATGATAAGATACATGCAAAATACAAAACTTTAAAAAAGTCGAAGATTTATTTCGATTTCATTTGAACGGAATCTAAGTATATAGGTGTTTAAAGTATTATATTGTATGAATTTTATTTTTATTTTTTAATGTTCAATTGGTTTAACTTATTTGTTACAAAAATTTAACATTAAATGTAGAACAAATTGAATGAAATATCTTAATATCTGCCCCTTCTCGAGCTTAAACAATTTTGGAAATAAATTTTGTTTTTTTAATTTGTTCTGCAAATTAGGTTTTTGTTTAATATATATATATATATACATGTATGTACACATATATATATATAATGTATGTATGTAATGAATCAGCGCTACTCCCGTTGTTTCGGTGTAGATCGGGCCAACGTAGGATCGCTCCCTCTGAGCTTCTAACATCGTTAGGTAGTCGCTGTGAGTGGTGTTCGAGAATTAATGAAAGTTTAGGTGAGTCTCTGCTTAAAGAAAGACACAGTGTTTTCGGGGACCTGATTTATTAATCCTTTATACATGAAAGGATAAAAAGCCTTTAAAATTCCAAATTCAAATTAAAATCCGAAGTTTCTTTCTCCTAACTTTAAATCTCATTCTAAAACCAGTTTTACCCCTTGTAACTTTGTTTCCCAGCAATACATCTTATTACTTTCAGAGATCATTTTAGGACAATTCTTAAAAGTGAAACTGCTAATCTAAGCGCTTTTTGCAGGCATCTGTGGGTAGGGCTGATACGTCACAGTCCCTGGGAATTGTGCGGGTCTTGACCACAGATCAATCAAAACTTAATGAACCAATTAAATTAGATGTTCCTCCCAAATTAACAATTCTGCCCTCTGCTGGAAAATATTAGAATCTTCACCATATTATCCCAAACACGCGCGAAAAAAGAAGGAGTTTGGCCTTTTGAGATGCTAGCTAAACGTACGCCAATGTAACCTCCCAAAATATACGCCGTTGGCTCCGGGACCGGCAATCGACTCGCGAAGCTGATGTATGACGAGCAGCCTAATAAATGAGTTCGATTCGCATAAAGGGTCTCGAGTCAATTTCTCCTCCCATCTTAGTCATCATCTAGGACCATACCACTAGAACCATTAACTTTATTATTACATGTATATATATACATATGTATTACATATATGTATGTATATATATATATATATATCAGAGTTTCCTCAGACAGTTTCAGGAGGGTGCTGCACCCTGCCTGCCCTTAGATTTACAAAATAGCACCCCTCTTGCCCCTCATTAAAAAATTAGCTCCCTTGTTGCCCCCACCTGAAAAAAGTACCTTTACTCCTTTGTTTATTAAAAAATTTACTTGCATAGTAAAAATTGACTCATTGTTGTCTTTAAAATAGTGTTCTGTCGATTAAATATTAAAAAGTAGTTTTAAAAATCAAAAGAATGCCTTTAATAATTTCAAGAAATGCCCTTAAGAATCCAAAACATGCCCTTCGGAATCTAAAAGTGCCCTTTTCCCACAAGCAGCACCCTGCCCTTTTTTAAACCTGGGGGAACTCTGATATATATATGTACATATATAACACTAGCACCTGGCTAACTGAAAAGTACCCATTTTTTAAACAATGGGTAATTTGAATGTAATAATGCAATCGAAATTAAAATGAATGTTTACAATATAGTAAAATGCTAAAATAATTAAGTAATAAACTAAAATGATAAAAAGTAAGATAATTAAAAAAAAATGATTAAATTATTAAAGGTAAGGGTTAAGTAAATAATTAATAATATATTAATTAAATATGCACAATAAAAGATGAGATACATTTTCTTTGAATTATTTAATGAAACTTTCCTCATAAAGTTAAAGGTATCCTTTCACATCATAATCATAAAATAAGGAAGTTTTATTTCAGATTTAGCCAATCTTAATAACCAAAATGAGCTTGATTAATACATAAATATATTTGTTAAAAAGATTGTGATTACCAGTGATATCAGCAATATCTTGATTTTTTTCAGAAATAAATTTATACTTCCTTCATGAAAAACCACCAGTTCGGTCATATTATCAAGAATTACATATTAATATACATATGGAATGATATAAAACTTAAAAATTCTGTAATTTTGCCCCTACATCTGAACTAAAAGTGTCATTGTTTACATCTGCGATGATTTGTGGGTTTTAGGCGTTTGCAAATTTGAGGGAGTCTATGGTAGTATTTATTATTTTTTTAACTATTCAGAAAAGATATTGACAAACAGTTAACGTTTAAAAAATAACTTATCAAAATACAATTACATTTAATTGATTACATTAGTTGCACAAATTAAATATTTCAATAAAAACATTCTTTTTAGCAGAGACAGTTGTTTGGGCAATTATCAATATTTGTCTGGCATTGATAGCAGTCAAAACATCACAAATTCCGCTAATTTGTATGTGCTTTCATTTACTTGTTTTCTCTCTTATTTTTGAATAGACCACAGACATTATTATAACCAGGGTTGTTTGGTTTAAACCAAGTGGTTTTTTTAAAAAAAAACCATGCTGGTTTTTTTCTCTTTTCCCCTAATGTTTTCATTTATTTTACACATTATTGAAAAATGCAAAATTCAAGTTATGCAGAAGCTACAAGCAAAGCTTTAGAAAAATGATGAATTAATAAATTTGTAAAGTGACAAAGATTTTTAATCAATCAAACATTTCTTGTAAGCCTTAAATCTACATGGCAGACTAGAAAAAAAACAAGTAGTTAGTTTTCTTTCTTCTTCTTTTTTTTTTTTTTTTAAGCCTTTTATTTTTAAAAATAGCCAAAATGGCAGATTTGAGCTAAAAATACACTTTTAGTACTTAGATTGCTTGATTAGTTAAGATTTACTAAGGATTACATTTAGCCTCAATGATGACATAATCATAAGTAATTCTCACCATTGGTTGCTCTTTGTTCTGCATGCTAATGAATGATTGGCTGTGAAGTTTCTTTGCTGTATGGGTATTTGGTTTAGTAAGCCTTTATTTTTCTTGCATTCCTTCATTGGGATTGGGGTTTTGCATTATGATTTTATTCTGTTACCAGCAGGGTTAGCACGGTTTAAATCAATTGGTTAAACAACTGGTTTTTTAGAAAAAATCTAATACATTTTCTCATTTTTGTAATTTAAGTGCTTCAAATTATTGGATATAAATAATTTCTACTTTTAACATCTTATCCCTCACTATGTCACCGTGAGACATAGTGAGTCTAGGTTATATTTGTATGGATGTAGAATGCAAATTGCATGTGTTGATGAACGTATCTGAAGTTCTAAAGAGAAAATTTAAAACATGTGAATTTAGCAAAGATAAGATACATTAAAAATATTCAATATCTTGAATAAAATATTTTCCTTTGAGAAAACGCAGATTATTTACAATTAATAACATAATATGACCATTAAGATTTCAATCAAGCTGTAAAAGAAAATTTCTTGATTGGGGAAATTATTTTTTAAGGCTGGAAATTATTTTTTAAGGCTCAACTGCTCTACAAGCGCAAAATGCTGTGACAAATTTACAAATTCATTTTGGTACTTTTCAGTTAGCCGGGCGCCAGTGTTATATTTACATTCATATATATATATATATATGCACATATATGTACAAGTACATATATAAATGTACACACACACACATAAATATATACATACATATGTATATATATATGTACAGATATGTGCATATATATGTATATATGTATGTAAATATAACACTGGTGCCCGACTAACCGAAAAGTACCTTCATTTTTTAACAGAAAGATATAAAATTGGAAGACCTGACTATAGAAGCAATTTGGAATCAAACTGTTTCCATTTTTGATAAATAAATTACCTATTGAGTTAAAAGCAAATTTGATCATGTGACAAATATGTTTTTAACCTTCCTTGAGTGATTATTCTTCTTTGGCATGGAAATTCGGTTCAAAACGCCATCTTTGACACTATTTTCTGAAAGATCTATTGGTTTGCAAAGAAAAACGCAAAACACAGTTCAATTTCATAGTTTCTAAACAACAGCATCTGCTAGTTTCATACATTTCCGAACAAAAATAAATTAAAACTTATTTTATAAAGTTGCCCTTTTGGATTTGAGTTGAGTTGAGTTGATTTTTGACGGCCAATTATCTACACGAGGGATATAGGCCCGGGGGGAGTGCCCTCCGTGGGGGTCTTTCTAAGGGAATCTAATCCGTATTAATGCATGGAAGATCCACGGCTCGAAGAAAACCACGAAAACTCTGAACGATTAGGCCGACGGGCGCGATTGGGATCGAACCTAGCACCTCCCGTCTACCAGCTTCGAGAGCAGAACCTCTCGGCCACTGGTGGGGCCTTTTGGATTTGAGAACAGCCTTAAGAATAAGAAAGAAACTCAAGATATGAAGTCGAATAAGAGGTCATTGAAAAATTGGGTGCTAGCGAAGCACCTGTTTACTTTTAACTAAAATATGAATAAGATATATTTAAATCGTCTATTGCATAATCGAATCCACTATTTAGATCTGACAAAAAAAAAAATAGGGGGAAATCGAGATAAGGCTCGCTTGAGACATAATAGAAAAATGTCTCATAAAAATGCCTAAAAAGATATATTTATTATTCATTTTTAGTTTAGACATTTAAAAGTAATACGTATTATAACTTAGCTTAGAAAGAAAGCCTGTGTATTAAGTCTGATGGCTGTTTAAATGTTTTAGTGCATGACGACTTTTATAAATCTGCTTTCCATTTTAAGATCAATGTTTTCAGTAGCCTAAAAAGCTGGTAAATAGGTATTTCTGTTCTGTTTATTTTACTGTCGCCTTTTTTTTTTTTTTACCTGGCAGTTTCAGAGGAGAAGTGTCAAATGACAATTCACAATACTTCTTGAAACATGTAAAGACTCTACTGTTAAATTCAAATCATTCCAGGAATTCTTTATAAAAAGCTTTACTTTCAACAAAAGATAATAATTGTTCATGTAGTGTTCTAACAGAAAAATCAGATATTTAAGATTGCAAATTTTTCAAAGAAATTATTTTGAATAGCCATGGGAAAGTATATTATATTTATGAAACTACACCATATATTTATTTATAGTACTAGTAATCAAAAGATTGTTTATTAAGATTTCCAAGGGTATCAATGTTTCACCATGTAGAGCATTTTATTAATGGATCATAAGACATAGCTTTTACTAAAAATGTTTAAATTTGAAATTATTTCAATTTTCTACATAATTGATTGTAATTATTTAATTTAAATTATTTTTAAATGAAGTTATATTACTTATATATCTAACAAGGTTTTTTTTTTTCCAATAAATGTATGTATATGCAATAGGAAAATATATCTAAAAAAACCCGGTTTAAGCAAAAAAAAAACCTGGTTTAAACCAAAAAAAAAAACGTTTTTTTTTTTTTACCAACCCTGATTATAACAGTCTGGGAGACAGAGATATTTCATACAAGCTGATTTTCAAATGCATTGTGTGATAGATCTGACTTAATGAATTGCAAAAACAGCCACTAGCTGTTTTGGCTGAAGTGGATGCGGCCTTGGGAACCAAAAAATACTCCAGTCAAAGGAAAATGAATGGCAATCCAATTACAGAAGATCCATCACTGGTCGTGAGCAAGAGTGTAGTGGAGGGTATACACATACCTTTAGGATTTTTTTAAGAAGCTCCATATACCCTCTGTTTCTCAAATAAAGCTATAGCATATACTATAGGTGAAAACTGGGAAATTGAGTTAGTAGCCAGTGGCCGGTAGACTCAGTTTCATTAGTGGCCACTTTTTAAAGTTAGTGGCCACTCTAATGTTTCAAACTTTCTTGACATCTAGATAAACTATAATCGCTGTATATATACATATTTTTCTATAAATAAGAGTTTTATACCAGCCAACTATTCATGATAAGAATAGGGAAGCAGTCAAAATTCAAGAAAATTACTTTAAAACCACAAAATCTGTTATCGTATTAATTTTTTAGAATATATTTTTGGATTATTTGTATATGTTTATAGATACAATTACCAACCAAATTACTATTACTTTCTTTATATAAAAAATAACTAAATCAAAATTCCAACAGCTAAGTATATATACAATAATTAAAAAAAAAAAAAAAAAAAACAATCAAATAAAACACAATAAAATATTATTTGGGTTTTATTTAATAAGTACATGTGCTATTAACATACTACACAAATTAAATACAGTTGAAATCTAAGCTGGTGAGTGTATTTCGCAGGATTAAACAGTATCTCTTGAAGAAAAATAATCTAACTGGTGAGGATGTGGCGGGAGTCGAAATATTGAAGATACTGCAATGTCCTTAAAATTCGCTTCCATCCAGTAAAAAAAAAAAGGAATAAATTATTTGAAATGCATATGGAATCAAAGCTGATGAATATATTTTGCAGAATTCTTGAAATAAATAGAAATTTCTTATAAAAAATAAGTGAGGAGCAAGCACATGGCGAAAAGTCGAAATATTGAAAATACAGCTAAATCATTGAAATCTGCTTGCATCCAGCAGGAAAAAGAATTAACCAGTTTTCTACTTAGGTGTAATCAAAGTAGAGATGGATATTTCCATGAAAAATGCTGTATTTCCGTTGGCGATCGTTAACAGATTTTTTAATCGCCACTTGGCGAGTGGCGACTAAAGTGGCGATCGATGGCCGATTTTTTAATCGCCACTTTTACAACTTTAATCGCCACGTGGCGAGTGGCGACCGCTAATTTTCACCTATAGTATATACCCTCTTTTTTTTACGACTACATCACTGGTCGTGAGAATATCATTCAATCTTTCATAATCAAGTAATCCTTTTTAAAACAGAGCAAATTAAAGTGTTTTTAGAGCCTGCTGGGGTTGGCAAGTGCAGCTTGTAGGTCTCAGAGCCCCTTGTGATTTAAAAGTTAGTAACAAGCATCAAAACTGGTTTTCTGGAAGAAGTATGAGGCAGACTTTATGAAAGACGCTCTTGTGATATAATTTGTGATTTTAGATGAATTTTTTATTATGTTCTTTTCCCATAGCATTGTGAGCTCTTTTAAGGTTGCAAGCCTTTTAATGCTAGCTGGAGTATGCAATTGCCTTAAGTGATCCTTAGCTAGTTATCATTACTATCTATGCAAGGTATAAAAAAAGAAGCAAGGCTGCTAAAATGCATTAAGGCATTGGAAGTTTAATACTGTTCAAACAAACTGAACATCAGATACTTTTCTACTTAACAAGGCAAAATATTAAGCAATATTAATGTAGTTCAATTTCAATATATAAAGTCACCCAAAAGCTATTAAACGATTTAATAAATGTAATAACTTTTAGTTAATGTTATTACATTTTTTTATAATGTTATTTTCTTTTCAGATTAAGAATCTATACACTTTGGAGTTTTACCATGTAGAGATATATCTTTGACCAAAAAGGAGCAATAGTAGACATAAGCATACACAGAGCGAGCAAGGAAAGGCCGTGGCACCTCTTAAATCTTTGAAAATTAACGAAGTACGACTGGAAATACTACGTAAATGTAGAGAAAAAAAAAAGAGAGCATAAAAAGAAAATAATTATATTTCAAGCAAAATACGACATTTAAATATTAACAGCATGGGAGTGCAGATTAGTTTCTAGTCATTGAAAATTTTGCGCTATTTTTAATGACCAATAAAAAGACACAGGACAATATTCAATAAAAAATATATAAATTAATCACGAAAAAAAGAGTAAACACGGACAAATCACTCTTTTTGTACTCGATTATCTTACCCACAAGTATGAAGTAATGCGAACCATATTACATAATTAATGAACAATTAAACTAAAAATCTTATCAACAACTTTATGAAATGAAATAGATAATAACACTATAACAACATTCACAGGCACACTATTATGTTTTTGTTTATGTCGTTCTAAAGCAGTTAAAATCACAACGATCCCGTGTAGCTCATTTGCTCAGTAATCAAAGTCGGCATTCTTGTCCAATCAAATTTTAATGCTCATATGCCTCTGCTCTGATAAATTAAGGTACTTTAGTTTTGATAGTTTTATAAATTCCCTTTTACCAGTCTTTTTGTGACTTTTTCAGTCTATAGCAATAAAAATATTCCCGCGGAATTCAATAAATACATATTTTCAACTTAAAATGAAACTTTGAGATTTTTATTTCTCTTGATTCAAGGGATTTTTTCTAAACATTAGATTATCAACGACTTAGGAGAATTTTCTTGAATGTTTATTGTCTTTGCGCATGTGTCATTTATGATTAGTTTTGCTTTTAGACAGCATGACGGGTGTAGTCTTGTTTTGATGATAACATGAGTATGAGTTAATTTAGTCTTTCACCGCTGTTATGGCTAATTTAGATACTTAAATATAGTTTGCTAGGTATTAAACTGAGAAATTCTAGCTACTTTCATTTAGTGTGAGTACATTCTTAGCGTCTCTGTAAGTATCTCATACTTTTGAATGTCTTAATTTAAGCATTTATCTTTTTAATCTATTAAAGGGTATAGGATTTAACGTACTCTGCTTTTCTTTGTTGTAGCTTTATAATATATTATTATAAACAGAAGTTGGAAAGTTTTATTTTCCTTTTCGTTGATGTTTAGTCAATTGATGGACATCTATAACAATGCTAAAAATATCTTCTTATCTGTAAATCTTGTAAATCTTACTTTTTTTTTTTTCGTTCAAGTTCCGGTTAGATTGTTGATATTTATATTACAGAGTTTTGTGCTATTTAACTCTGTTTGATCACGATTTTATTAATTGTCCTACATTGAAAATTATTTACATAATTCAAGGGAAACTTTGTGCTCGACAGCAATATCAATAAACTGAAGGATAAATTGGCAAAATAAAAGATTCCAAGATAATTACTAGCTTGTGATTAATTCGAAGGATGCAAATCACTGAATTTTATTTTTGTGTAGAATGAAAATGATGAAGTATTCGGAAATTTATAATAATATCTACATATTTTTTTTTGTTTCCCCTTTTTTTTCTTCTTCCTGTTGAAAGTGAGATGTACAACTTTTATTATTGCTTTCTACATTTTATTTACATGCAGTTGCTTAGAAATATACAGAAAATTATCTACAGATAGAGATTTGGCTTGAGTTATTGAATTTGTGGAATAAAAGTTATCTAAGATAATTAAAGGCTCAGTTTGCACAGTCGAACCTCGTTATCCCGACACTGTAATGTCCAGAAAAAAACCTGTATTTTTAATTAATTTAGGACAATTATAAATTCATAACTGATTTTGCAGTTTTAAGCAATAAAACATTATTATCAAACAAAACAAATATAAAACAAAATTGAAAAGAATAAAAATCAGATTTATGATGACTTGTTTTTTTATTGTTACATTAAATACTGATGAATTAAGGTTTGCTTATCCCCAGATGTGCTTCCTACAGTTCTTTTTTCAATATTATACAATGAATTGTGATCAACATTCATTGTTTCAGAAATGGACGTTTGATAATTTCTGATCATTTCAATGCAGTGTAATGCAATGCAATCCAATGCTTCGGTTTTAGTCAGATGAAAAACGCCGTGTAACCAAAAGAAAGTGCCGCCTGATCAGAACAAAAAGACCTCGAGCAGACTGATACGTCTATCTGGCACTTAAGTGGGTTATGCATAGTGTCTGTGGGTTTATTTATTCAGATAAAGGATTGAAGTGAAATTTCTCATTTATCTCAATAGGTATTTTAGACACTTTTGTGAAAAGTTTGGCTAAGATATTTGTTCCGCTTAATTTCCATGCTTATTAGATGGATTATCAAAAATGGACAATTTTCCTAAACCATCGGGATATCCAGAGTTGAAAATTATTCAACGATGTAAAATCCAGAGTTTATTTACATTAAAATCAAATACAGAAAATCGGGACTTTGAAAAACTGACGTGATAAGCAGAGTGACGTGAAAACTGGGTGTCGGGAAAACGAGGTCCGACTGTATTTTCTTTTAAAGATGGCACTTAAAGAAAGTGTAAAATTTTTCAGTTTAGGATATTTAAAATAAACAATTTATATTTATTTATAAGAGTACATTTACAGAAGATCTATCTTTATTATAAGTTAAATCTTAACCTGCTAGTAATTTTTATTTTTGGTGAAATGCTCAAATATTTAAAAAAAAAATCATTTGATGTAAAACCTGAACATATCCAGTCACCACTCTCTATATGGCAACTAAATAAAATAGATAGCTACTTAAAAAAGAAAAAAAATGTGCTCTAACTTGTTGATTTTCTTTAGTTTTAAACTGCAAGGAAACTTTTAGGCAGTGACCCGGAGTGGAACAATTTTTGATGCTCCAGCTCCAGCTCCGCTCCTAGATAAATACTGTGGCTCCAGCTCCTGCTCTGACTTCGCACTTTTGAGTTGCAGATTTTAATTTACACGTTTATTTTTTTGCTCACAAATTCTTTTTTTCTTTGCCTTCATTAAAGATCTGACAAAATGCATTTTTCTTCTCATCAAACTTGAAATGCTTGTTCAGAAAATATGACATGTTTTAGCTTTTACTTTTAAAATAGAAAGTTTGGTGCAATTTTAAACACAAAAATCTTAGATTTCTTCTACACTTTTCAAACAACCAAAATTGTACAACTACACATGTAAACAACAGGTAGCCATATTTGTTTTCAAATAGTGTTGTCACTTAGCTCAAGTATAAAGTAGAAGTAAAGTAGTGTTACCATGTTTTGAAAAGTTTTCCATCTCTAGTAAAAAAAAAAAAACCCCTAAAAATGATATAATTAAAATACTGAATAATGATGTAATTAAAATATTTTAAGCCTGGAAATTGAAAAGACTAAAAAAAAAAAAAAAAAGATTTAAAAGAATATTAAAAACTAAAGAAGCCCTGGTGCAGAGGAAAATTTAGAGCTCCAGGAAAAACACAGCTCCGGAGCGCTCCGGCTCCAGCTCTAGCTCCCAGACTTGGATAAAATGTAAAACTGTCTGCGAACTCTAATAATTTCTTAAAAATTTTCTGCAAACAAACGCCGCGTCCCTCCAGAGTCCTATATCGCCGCTAACAGCAAAAATGAAAAGTTATATGCGAGTGGAGTGCCACTAAGTAACACCACTAAAAGAAAAATATTAATTTACGAGCATTATTAAAACTCAGTCAAGAAATGTAGCATTGAATGGTATGCTTAACACAGACAACTAATGAATGAAAGAAAAACTAATGAAAATTTAAAAATATATATATATTTATTGAAATGTAAAAAGTTATTAGTCCATGAATGGAAGAGATGAAAATCTTACTCATCAATTTATCTACTGTTTTTGAGACAAACCATTCCTTAAAATTGTGACTCATTCTTAAAAATTTTAAAAACATTTTTTTTCTCCAGTTGAAAAATAGTCTGCAGACCTTCTCAAGAGTCTGCGACGTGCATCGCATCAATTCTCCACCCGGGGTCTTAATAATTTTTTTTTAAAGAAATTTGTAAGAAAAACCCATCAAAACTGTCTGCAAACTTTGAAAATTTTCTGCGAACGGTGTTCGCGTGTTCGTCTATATTATCTGACTCTGCTAGCTCCGGGTCTCTGCTTTTAGGAAATGAATAAAAACACAAGCTTACATTTATATTCATTTTTTTCTATACAAAACAAATTATTTGTATAGAATTTTGTTGTATAAAACATAAAATTTTCTTGAAACTGGAGAATAAATCCCATAGTTGGCTTTTTGTGAGTGTAAAAAGTAAATTGTATCCACTTTTCAATCAGTTGATTTTCAATTTTGTTACTCCAAGTCCCAGTAGCAGAAAGTTATTGTTGTGTCTGCGACAGCTATTTAGTGGGATTGAAATTGTCTGCGGGAGTAGCGTGTTACATTTTCTTATGTATAAACATTATGAGTGTTAAAATAAACAGAGTTCTTACTGATTAATGTCAGAGGTGATTCTGAGTAATAAAAAACAAAATTTTGAAAATCACAGCAAATTTTCCGAAAGGTTACAACAGAGGGGGGGGGGGGGGACAGAGAGCGAAAATCCCCTACTGGCACTAATTATGTGTTTTTCTTCGCACGCTTTTGATGAAATTTGCGTTTTTTCACGATCTTTTGACGAAATTTGCTGTTTTTTTTTAATCTTTTGACGAAATTTGTCCTTTTTTTCGAGATCTTTTGACGAAATTTGCTGTTTTTTCGCGATTTTATGACGAACTTCGTGTTTTTTTTTGCGATTCTGTGACAGAAATTTACGTTTATTCGGGATCGTTTGACTAAATTTGCGTTTTGTCCACAATAGTTTGACTAAATCCGCGTTCTTTCCACGATCCTTTTACTTAATTCACATTCTTTCCGCGATCCTTTGCCGAAATTCGTGTTTTTTCTGCGATCCTGTGACAGAAATTTGCATTTTTTTTCACAACCCTGGGACGAAATTCATGTTTTTTTCCGGGCTCTTTTGACGAAATTCCCATTTTTATAGCAAACCTTTGGCTATAAATTACCGATTTTTTATGCGAACGATTGTCGAAATTGATATTTTTCGGCGACCATTTGTCGAATTCGCGATATTTTTTGTCAGAATTTTCGTTTTTTTTTTATTGAAATATTTTTCTTTCAAGTTGACAAATTTATCTGCAAGGTCCAAAATAAATCTGCGTTGCGCACTTTCTGCTACCGGGCTCCAAGTGGGAAAAAATAAAAGACATTTAGAATATTGTTTTATAAAGTTTTCATGCTAAGTGCAATATGTTTTAGTTTCTAATTTATATTAGGCCTGAAAACATTTGTAACCATCAATAAAGTGAATATTTTGAAAGTATTGGATATACAGTGTAACTTCAAAAATCCGGCATCAAAACCATCTTTCCCTTCTTTTTTCTTTTACACTTTGAAGTTATGGGAGGAGAAAAATAGAAATTCCTTATGAATTAAAAACTTCATGATCAAAAGTAAAAATGCAAAAAAAGAATATTTGATATATTATTTTTTTTTTTTTAATTTGTCAGAGGCGATTATTTTCTGAACATAATTTCTGGGAGCTGCACCGTTGCTTAGCAAAGGCAACAAATTTGGGGACAACTTTGGCAAATGTATTGCACAATAGTATATGGGTATACAAATTTTCAGCAACGGCGACATCAATGCTGAAGAAGTATTTCAGACTTTCACATAACCCGTGACAAGACTGCAGTTTATGAGCTGATTGAATATGCAAAATCTTAAAATGCATTAAGTGGCAAAACAAGTGATATAGATGATTGGCTAAGCATTGAAGAAAATGCATCAAGAACGAACAATTTAATGGACAGCGAGATCGCTGACGTTATGCTTTGTATAAAATGAAAAAAAAAAAACTTGTTAAAGAACAGCCAAAAAAATTGAAGCAAACAAAGTGGACATCGATGTTACTGAAATTACAAGCAAAGAAATAATTTCACTCTTTATTAGATTTTCTTTTCTGTAATATAGAAAATATTAATTAAAGTATAAGTTTTTTTTATATTTAATTCTCTTTTTCTTACATAATTATCACTTATAATGAATTAAATTTTGGCTTAAGGCACTATTAAGAATATAGTACTACATTTGATATTCTTGGTTACTACTTTTGACATTCCTTCAAAAATCCGGCATAGTCTCAGTCACGATGATGCCGGATTTTTTAAGTTATACTGTATATAAAAAATGTTATATCAAAGTATCGGATATTTTTGATATTTTCTAAAATATGATATTTACGAACCCTAACAGGGAATATCATAATGGTTACTCTTCCATATAATCATTGAAATATATCTCCTGAAATAGCTTTGGTGAAATAAATTTTGTTGCAGGGAGTCAGAGTTAAAAAATTTGCTTATCAGATTTAAAACATGAAATGTGGTATATATATTATGCATTTTATAAATTAGTTACAATGCTTCTATAAATGCACAATGCAAACATTGCAGCAAGAAAAATACTTTTATTGATACATCATTATTTGCACTTATTTTGAACTTAAACAACCTGACAGTTCAACTTGAACTTATTATACCGTAAAATCCTGCTTGTAAGCCCCTCATCCACTGGTCATTCTGAGGTCATTAGCTGTTCATTTTGCTCCCTTCAGCTTACTAAAAAATCGACTGCTGGTGTCACATTGCCATGGTAACTGGGTAAAACTGGTATAGTTTGGGGTTATATCTTCAATCATGTCTCATTGGTCATACAGCGAACATTTGCCTTTATTGTGCCAGCTGCTTTATGATTGTTATTTATTAAAAAGTCATTACAAATATATTAAAGTAAAACTCCAACAATATCAGTATTTTGGTTAAATCGCAGTATACTCTCTTTCGCCAATTTCCTTCGATAACTGCGCCAATGTGTCAACCCTGGTTTATCGGGCTGCTCTTCTGACGTCACCAAATATGGCAACCCTAAGATTTCTCTTGAGAGAGTTGATGGTTTAAACTCCTTGTTTTGTAAGCTGCTTTCTAATTGGACCGAATTGGACGCTTATTTTTTTTGTAAAAGGCTTTCTTATTGGAGAAAGAGGAGAATCAGGGAACATTTTGAATTTGTTTGGAAAAACATTATTGAATTGATACTGCTGCAATGGATTTCGCGTTGACAAGTTCTGTGTGTTGCAGTCGCGTATTTTTATTATTTGTTTTCTCAATCTCGTATATTTTGAAACAAGTACCTAACTGGATAAATGCTTGACAGGTGAGAATAAATATTCGATCAGTTATTTTTCTTTTATTTTTACCTGTATTTTTGAACGTTGATTGAATTATGTACAAAAGAGAAGCTGATTGTTCCAAGCTATGAATGAGTAAAAGTGACAGATTGAGTGATGCTTTTGAATGACATCCTAGAGCACAAGGTAAAATTCTGAATAAAAAAAAGGGTGGTTCAGGGAGCAGTAGCCTCCCTGATTAAAAGAACCACAACATTGTTTTGCTCCCCTTACTGTTAACAAATGTTCTTTTAGGTAGCTTTCATTACAAAAAGCTACCTATTGCAGCCGTTCGGAGGAAAGCGATTTCAAAAAATTTTGGTATATTTTCATCGATCATGACCCCCAGACCCCGAAACCACCCTCCGTTCAAAATTGATATATATATACATATATATATATATCCATATATATATATATATATATATATATATATATATATACCTTAATCTTTTTGATATACTGGAAGACATGTGCACATGGATTTTTGTAAAATACTGAAATATTAATCGGTATGGTGTTTATTATTTCTATTTTATATCCTATAAATATTTAAATACGTTTTATTGATTCTTCCATTTCATATTATTTGTTTCTATTCTGCTTTCATTTTTAATCAATTCACTTGATTTTAGTGGTTGTTCGGGCACAGGGGAAAATTAATTTTAGCTTTAGCTTATTTCTCCCACAGAAAACAACCATTTTGCTTATATCATTGAATTCTGTGCCCTCGATAACGTAATTCAATGTATAAGCTTTTCAATTTTTGTCGGTGTCCACTTTTTTCTTTTTTCTTCCATAATAATTCTTATAATATTTTTTTTTTTTTTTTTAATACTTACAGCTTTAATTCATAATAATTGACGGTGGCAGGTTATGTTTAATTAATGGTAATATATATATATATATATATCTGACCTATGTCACACTGTAACGCTCGTATTTATGAACCGATTTGGATGTAATTTGGTGTGTACATAGTACATACCAATGTCTCGACCGAGTTCGTTGGCCAGCTTCATCCGCCATTTTGTTTCAAAATGGCGGCCATTTAAAAATTTTTAAAAAATTTAAAATTTGAAATGTGGTACCAAAAAATTGAAAATGGAAAAATATTTTTTTCTTATGTATTTGATATTTATACAAAGACTCCGGAGCAGTTTTTGTTTTGTCTATATCTTAAAAAATGGCTAAGTTATAGCATTTTGAATTTCTAGCGTGGCTGACATTTTGAAACTTCCTGAATTTTGTCACGCGATAAAAGGCGTATTTATGAACCGATTTGGATATAACTTTGTTCATACATAGTACATACCAATGTCTCGACCGCGTTCGTTGGCCAGCTTCATCCGCCATCTTGTTTAAAAATGGCGGCGATTTACATTTTTAAGAAAAATTTAAATTTGAAATGTGATACCAAAAAATTGAAAATTGAAAACATATTTTTTTCTTATGTGTTTGACCTTGATAAAAAGATTCGGGAGCAGTTTTTATTTCGTCTATATCTTAAAAAATGGCTGAGTTTTAGCATTTTGAATTTCTAGCGTAGCTGACATTTTGAAACGTCCTGAATTTTGTTATGTGATAACAGAAGTATTTATGAACCGATTTGGATGTACCTTGGCGTGTACATAGTACATACAAATATCTCGACCGAGTTCGTTGGCCAGCTTCATCCACCATCTTGTTTCAAAATGGCGGCCATTTAAAATTTTTTTTTTTAATTTAAAATTTAAAATGAGATACCAAAAAATTGGAATATGATAAAGATTTTTTTCATATGTGTTTGACCTTAATACAAAGATTCCGGAACGGGTTTTGTTTCGTCTATATCTAAAAAAATGGCTGAGTTATAGCATTTTGAATTTCTATTGTGGCTGACATTTTAAAACGACCTGACTTTTCTCACGCGATAACAGGTGTATTTGTGAACCGATTTGGATGTAACTTGGTCTGTACATAGTACATAGCAATGTCTCGACCGAGTTCGTTGGCCAGCTTCATTCGCCATCTTGTTTCAAAAGTGTTGCCATTTAAAAAAAGGTAATTTAAAATTTAAAATGAGGTATTGAAAAATTGGAAAATGAAAAAGATTTTTTTTATGTGTTTGGCCTTTATACAAAGATTCTGGAGCAGTTTTTGTTTCTGAAAATTTGTTCTTTTGTTTATATCTTAAAAAGTGGTTGAATTATAGCACTTTGACTTTCTAGCATGGCTAACACTTTGAAACGATCTTGTATTTGTCACGCGATAACACACGTATTCACCTATTTCGATGGAAGAAGGTATGTGGATAGTATACATCAATATCTCGACCAAGTTCGCTGGTAAGCTTCATCAGCCATCTTGTTTCAAAATGGCGGCCATTAAATTAAAAAAAATATGTATATTTAAAGTGAGGTGCAAAAAAATTAGAAATTGAAAAGGTTTCTTTCTTAAGTATTTGACCTTGATATAAGGATTCAGGAGCATCTTTTGTTTGTCTTTATCTTAAAAAATAGCTCAGATATAGCAGTTTCAATTTCTAATGTGGGTGACATTTTAAAAAATCTGATTTTTTGCCTGCGACAGCACTCGTATATATCAACCTATTCCGATGTGAGTGAGCATGTGCACAGCAATTACTAAGGTCTCGACCAAGTTCTCTGGTTAGCCTCATCCACCATGTTGTCTTAAAATGGCAAGCACTTTAAGAAATCGCCGAATTTGGCAGCCAAATATAAGTTACTTTAAATAAAAACAGCTTGGATAAAGCTGACTAATTTCACCAAACTCTCATTCATAATGATTTAGTATTGATAAAAATTAGTATTGAATCTCCTATATTCGGTTTCCACTAAATTGAGCTTCGTGTGTTTGAATAATATAAGTTGGCTTTTTTTAAAATAAGGAATATGAAAGCTACCTCTTCCTCCCGGCACTGGCCAGAAGGACTTTTTAATAATTTGGGTAAGTGAAAGTTTTGTTTTTTGGTATATTTGATAAAATATATTTTAAAATATATGAAATGTATTTTGAAAAAAATTGAAATTTTATGTATTTTTTATTTTTACTCAAAAATACAGGTTAAAATAAGAGAAAAATAACTGATCGAATATCTATTCTCACATTTTAAGCATTTGTCTAGATAGGTACTTGTTTCAAAATAGACGATAAGAGAAAACAAATAATAATTTTGCATACTCTCTCTCAGATGTTGCATCTCCGGGAGTTAGCACGCAAAAAGCGTCAATTTGGTGATTTTTGAAAATCGCGCCAAGAAGGAGAGTAAACTGCGATCGCACCTGTATTTTCAATGAAATATTATCAATTCAATTTCAATTGAAGAGGTACTTCACAATTTATGTTAATGGGCTTCCTGATTAAAGCATGGGGATCCTAATTTTTGGGAGCCTTTAAATCTGGCATTGAATTTTAATAAAGCTGATATTTTAAATGTATTCTGTTTACTGTGTCGTATATATATATTTAAAATACTTACACTTAAACTGAGTTTTCGTTTAATTTAAAATTTTATTGGCACGGTCGCTGATTTTGGTGTTCTCTAAATTTGATATGCAGTTTTCATAAAGCTGATATTTGTAATCAAATTTAATGTGCTCTGATTAAAATCAATAACTTTTACTTTTAGAGTTGGATAAAATAAAAAACAAAAAAATGTGTTTATCTAAATATGTATACATACTTATATCCATATTCTAAGTGTTGTGGTTACTTATAACCACCGCCATATTTTTATTTAATTTAATTTAAGAAATATTTTATTAATTTAATATTAAAATTCGCATTCTAAAGTTATTTTATTTCCTTCCTTTTAAATCTTCCCCTGTAAGCTTTTCTTTCTTATGTAACATTTCGTTTCATTTTAAAATGATAAACATAGTTTTGAAATCTGTACTTCCTGGAAAAGAATTCTCTGGAACGTTCTATGACCTTTTATTTCTGAAGTCATTTCCTCTTTGTAGCCCCTCCCCTATCCAATCATATTCAAATCAGTTTAATACTTAATTTCAAAAATTTTAACACTTTACTACTATTTGGCATCTTATCTTAAAGGAATCTATAAAAATTTAATCTAACTGTAAGCAGTTTTTCAAATCCTATAACATTTTGAATTGTGCCTACGCAAGATTCTAGTATGTTTGTTCCTGCCAATTTGCGAGTTTCAATTATTACAGCAACCCTTTTCCCCTCTTCTACGCAGCCTGTGCTTTTTCTCTGTCTGTTTTATATTACAAGGCAGAATGGTTGGGCCTTGCCATTCTGTGAAGATTCATATGCGTGCAGCGAAAGTAATAAATGAAAGAGAATTTTTTTAATATTATGATGATTTTGATGGAATATATAATTCCTTCTGCTTCAACAATTGTAATTGTTGAAGCAGAATTGTTGAAGCAGAATTGTTGCAATTATAATTGTTGCATTGTGACAAGGATGGATAATATTTCCACCAGCTGAGATGCAATAACGAATTGTTTATAAAACTACGTTAATCTTAATCTTGCTGATTGCTATGCGGCAGCGGTTATTTATCTTCAATTCCAATGGTGCTATCTTCCGTTTTTTTTTTTAAATCTGTGCTGTAATCAGATGATTGATTCGATTTTTTTAAACAAGAGCCTTCACATTCCCCAAGAGAATCATTTATTATATTTTCTCATATTATGTGCTTACCGAAAAGCTTCGATCGTTTGCTAATTCATCCTTAAAAAAAAAATGGGCCTATTAAAAGAAGATACCCATTGTAAAAATATTTTCTTCAAGAAAATTTCTTTTAAATAAAAATTTCTTTTAAATAAAGATTTTTTTCGAAGATGATTCCTCAGTGCTCTCCCTTTTATTTTGCATCCACCACTGTTTTGTTTTTCTTAGTAATACCTTTGCTTTTATTTTCTTTCTTTTGACTATCAAGTATTTATGAAATATTTATTTAACAAATCATTTTTTTAAATATTTGTCATGTCGGCGTAGTCTTTTGTGGCTACAATTCAGTGTTGATCACAAGGTAAATTATTAGAATATTAATATTATTTGAGATTCAGAGCTACAAAAAAAAAATGAAGTATGACAATATTCTTTTACATTTTATCATCCAACCATCACACTAAGGTGTAGGAAATGTTTAATTTTTTTGTGGCAGTTATACGAAGGAGACCTCTAAATGCATGTTAGTCCAAATTTTGCCAGTAAGGATGTTATAGCTGCATATATTTATTTATAACTACTATATATATATATTTGAAAAAGTTTTTTCAAAAAGTATCCCACAAATACAAAATAATCAAAAATGCTTATTTTACAACTGTATGAAATATGAAAAAAAGTTTTTGCTTATTAAAAGATTTTTTAAATATTTTTTGGTATTTTAACAATATATTAATAATAGTCAATCTCTTTATTATATATATTTCTCCATTTACTTGATTTAGCTGATCAATACAAAGTCAGCCATATGTAAATTTATTTGAAAAAAAAAATTGTTGGCACTCCTTGTTTTATTGTGGGGTTTAAAAAATGAGATATCTCATCTACAGAATTATTATATATTCATACAATTCATTTATGTACTATAATATTTATAATTTATCTATCATTTGAAATCTTATAATGATAAGAAGTTCATTTATGTTAATTATTTTAATGCTTATTTGCTCTTTGTATTTTCTTACAGAAAATGTGGCGATCAACAGTTGGTTATGATATTAATACTAAAAATGTTGGAGGAGATGATGATGATTGGGAAACTGATCCAGATTTTATTGTAAGTGAGATATAAAGATCAAATGCTTTGATCATTAACGTACTAACTTAAGGATGCTTTGTACAGTCGAACCTCGTTAACACGAAATTAAAGGGACTGTGAATTTTTTTCTTGTTATCCGGCATTTCGTGTTAACCGTCAAAATAGTAGCATCATCAATGTTAGATATAATAACTAAATAAATTTACCTAAAAATGTATCCCTGCTCTTAAAATCTTAAATTAATTACAAACAGAAAATTTAATTAAGAAATAAGACAAATTGACATTTTAGGCAATAATAAATTCATTTACCTACTAATCATTTAAAATTGACTTTTACTTCATTTTTTCTACATTACTTCATTTTAGGAACATATGTATCTCATCTAATTTGTACAAAGCTCAGGAAACATTGTCTTGTTTCATAAGGAAACGTTGTACAGTTTTCAGTGCTTCTGCAGCTTCATTCAATGACGCCAAACCTTTTCCGTTCTGTGTCGATTTCTGCATAAGACTACGGCAATATAAGCCGCTTCAATCTTCTCATGATTTTTTAAAAATCGTATTGTATATTTCATACTTTATCGTATTTTTTTCAGCATATTATCGCTGACTTCTTTTAACATTTTTTGCTTCGTTTCTAAAGATTCACTTGCTGTTTTCGATTCATCTTTCATAGAATTTTACAGGGCAAGTGCGAACAGAGTTTTAATTATGTTAGTCACCCAGTTAGGTATAGCAGTGAAGTAGGGATTGTCATTTCTTTCACTCGAAGATAGGGGATTCCGGAAACCCGGTTTATGGTTTATGTCATTGTAAACAAAGTCAACCGAGTAATGGAACAATAACTTTCAAAAAAGAAATTCCTTCACCCAAACTTTTATTGAGGGATTAATCAAGATCTCAGTATTTCACCATATGCTGACACTCTTTTTCTACTTAGGTCATTTTCAAATCATTAGAAAATTTACATTTATAATAAGAGGATGTGACATGTAAGTTTGAAATATTCAAAATTGCGATAAGAATAGTGTTAAGTGTTAAGACTTACAGGCAAAAAGAAAAAATTTCGCCTTAAGCGGGATTTTGCGAAATTCTATTTCGTGTTAAACGAATTAATTAACATTGATTTTCAGGCTTATCTGACGGGACCTCGGTATTATTTCATGTTAAGCGAAATTTCGCGTTAACGAGGTTTGACTGTATTAGACTTTCAATTACTTACACAGGCCAGAGTTAGAAAAATCCCAGTTGCTATGTTGCCAAAGTGACTAAAATATCAGACCCAAACATTTTTAACAAAGAACAAATTTTTAATTATTCTAATATTTTTTAAATGATTAATTAATAAAACATTATGCCTATGATATTAAAATTAATCATCAATACATATTTTCTGGGTGTCCAGCCATTAAACATTAAATCTAGAAGCTTTAATATTAAACATTAAAGCTCATCCATTAATTACGTTAATACTTCAAGAGGGGTGGGAGGGGATCCACAAAGTGTGAAACTGTGAAGGGGTGTGTTAGCATGTTGTGACGTCATATCTAAAATATGAAAACAGATAGGTAGCTATTATTTGCAAACAGTATAATGGAGTTCATAAAACATATGTATTTTTATTGAGATAGTATTAGGTGATATAATTCATTTTTCTTTGAATTTCAACAGCTTAAGGCACACAAAATCTTTATTCAGTGTTCATTCAAGGATTTTTAAATCTTACTCCCCCCCCCCCCTTCTTGATCGCTTTTTTGGCACTTTTTTCTTTATTAAATGGACTTAGTATCTAAGCTTTATCATCTAAAGATAAATTTTATATTTATGTATATAGAGGAAACCTACCTTCAGGAATCATTTACAAAAAATATGAAATAGATTTTTTATCACTAATTTTTTCAAAAATCAATAGAAGTCAGTTTACAACAGGCTTCTGTCACATCTTGTAAATGAAGAAAGAAAACTTCTCCGAATTCCTGTCTGACTGGAGAAAATTATTGATATGGTAATGAACATGTGACTTCGAAAAATGAGGTTGGTTTTTGGCTGCTTGTGCTGGATTTTTTTCAGCACAGAAACTTTTGTTTATTTTTTTATATATTTTTTTAATTATATGTTTTTAATGACTAATTTTAACAAAATAATTTACTTTGGTAAAGTTAAAATTTTCTGGTAGTTTTTTTTTTAGTATATATATAAAAATTCATTTAATGTCTTCACAGTAAAGTTGTAAATATGATTTCACATTTTAATGAAATAAGCCATTTAATACAAATTTTCATATTAATGGAAGATTCTTTTTATAGCGATTGTTGTTTTAATGATTTTTAGTACACAATAAAAATTCTGAAGTTGGTTTTTTTTCTTTTCTTTTTTTGCGATCCTAAACCATGAGCAGCCCACAGATATGTGTTGGATTAATTTTCTCTGATTAATCTGAGGCCAGGACCAGGCTTGTTTTTTCTCGGCAGTCTCTGGCCATCCTGGGCAGTGCCAAATGGATCTGCTTGTTATAAAATAAATAAATTGTGGCAAAGAGCTCTGCAGGATGCAGAAATATTTTTCCTGGTTGTTAATTAAAAATCTCTTTATGGCAGAAAAACAAAATATTTTTTTGACATGTTATGATTTATTTTTTACCAAGCCATTTTTATGGATTAATAAATAATCATAAATTTAAGGATTATATATACGATAGTCTCCTCTCTCTTTTTTTAAAATGCAACACCTGTTTTCAAATGTACAGTTAGAAAGTTGTTTAATTTTTGTCTGTTTATTCTAAAAGTTTTTATATGTATTTTTAAAAAAAAGTTATAAATTTTTATGAATACATTCTGGTATGTTTTAAGTGTTTATTAGCTAAATTTCTTTTTAATTTGTTTGTGTTTTCTATCCTTTAAAAATTTTTAATCAATAAAATTATTTCAGAATGATGTCACTGAAGAAGAGCAAAGATGGGGTTCTAAGACTGTTGAAGGCTCAGGAAGAACATCTGCTGCCATAAAGTATTATTTCTATATTTTTTTTAGGTTGTGTGAAAAAGTTTGAGTGTTATTTGAGAAAATTAAAAATTTTAAGGCTTTATCTTTGTTTTAAAGTATAACTCCACCCCCACCCCCCCTCCCTCCCTGCTCAACTTTAAGCAGCATTTCGAATTGTTTCAAAATTCTGTGTATGTAGAACTCAGCTGATCTAAAGACAAAAAGTTATGAAAGTTGTTTTTAAGAGCATATTATTCAGCAAATATTTTTCACCTAAAAGTGTTTACTCTTAAAGATGGAATTATTTTTCCTTTTCGAAATTTTTACCACCATTTTAAATGCAATATATACTGCAGTTTCAGAATAGTTTTCCTTGTCTTATTTCATTTTAGCATTTCTGTCATCAAATAATTCTCTTCTGAAATACTGGTACTCAAACGAGAGGGATAGCAGCTGTACTGTGACCATATGATACTGCTGTTCTTAATGGGTTAAAATAAGATGTACAAATGAGTCTTATAAAGCAATTTTCGAGAAATCTGTTGAATGTGTTATAACATCCCATCCTACCTCATATATAATTATTGGCTTACCAAAGACGCATGAAGCTTTATAATGCTGTATTTGACACTGATCCTCTGCTTTTTTAATGTTCTCAAATGAATCTGTCGTACATTTTGTTTTACTTTAGCTGTAAATTGACAAAGATACAAAAACACAAAAGTAGACATCAGTATATGGTTTGATATAACGAAAGTCCACAATAAAGAATAGTAACTTTTAATTTCCACTAGTCACAAAGCATAATTTCTTGTGTGACCATGCCAGACTTTGCTATATAATTTAGCTGATGTCACATTCTCTTTTTACCATATATATTATCCAATAATTCTTTTTTAAAGGTGTGTGTGTGTGTGTTTTATGTTGTTTCAGAGGCATCGCAAACTAAATCCATGTAATTTTTCTTTGATAGATTGTGTTGAACTTGAATGTCCTTATGTGTATGCCTCAGTTTTATCAAATGTTTGTGAATTGAATGTGTAATTATTTTTTTGAACTCTTTTTATCAACCTTATTTATTGCTGTAGATCTTTCCCACTGTCTCTGCTGTTGTTAGCTGAAATTTTAAATTTTAATCCAAGTAAATTACTATGAAACTGTTCGTTCACCTGAAACATAATCTTTATAAACAGTCAAATACTTGTGAAATGTTCAGCAGCATTATCTATTTTTCATAATTAGAATAACTGAAAATGTCTAAAGTGCAGCTTTTCACCATCTTCTACATAAGAAGGTTCTGTAAACATAATACAGTCAACTTTGTGAAATCCACACACTTAGGGACCAAGTGTTTTGTGGATTATTCTTTTTTGCAGATTATTGATCATCCTTTGTTTACATTTTATTTTTTTTAAGTCTGACTAGGCTACTTAAGAACTACTGCACAAAAATTATAATTACAATGGAAAAGAAAAGCACAATGCAACATTCGTTGAATATATTTAACAACTAAAATTAAAGAAAATCTAAATTATATACAACACAAATTTTACACATTGACACAACATAATGGTAGTTTCAGTTTTGGTTTGTTGTCAGTAATGTTTTTCTGTAGTCTATGAACACTCATTAATTCTTGCTCCAAGATAAAATTTTCTTATTCAAGGAAATTTAAATATTTATATCCAATTTATATTTAAATATTTATCCATTGGAAAATTGATAACAGAAAAAAAATTATACACCAAATTTAACTTTGAGTTTAACGGTTAGACTGATAATTTTAGGTAGCTTTCTTTACAAAAAGCTACCTATTGCAGCTGTTCGGAGGAAAGCGATTTCCAAAAATTTTGGTATATTTTCATCGATCATGACCCCCAGACCCCGAAACCATCCTCCGTTCAAAATTGATATATATATATATATATATATATATATATATATATATATCTGACCTATGTCACACTGTAACTCTCGTATTTATGAACCGATTTGGATGTAATTCAGTGTGTACATAGTACATACCAATGTCTCGACCGAGTTCGTTGGCCAGCTTCATCCGCCATTTTGTTTCAAAATGGCGGCCATTTAAAAATTTAAAAAAAATTTAAAATTTGAAATGTGGTACCAAAAAATTGAAAATGGAAAAATATTTTTTTCTTATGTATTTGACCTTTATACAAAGACTCCGTAGCAGTTTTTGTTTCGTCTATATCTTAAAAAATGGCTGAGTTATAACATTTTGAATTTCTAGTGAAGCTGACATTTTGAAACGTCCTGAATATTGTCAAGCGATAAAAAGCGTATTTATGAACCGATTTGGATGTAACTTCGTTTATACATAGTACAGACCAATGTCTCAACCGAGTTCGTTGGCCAGCTTCATCCGCCATTTTGTTTAAAAATGGCAGCCATTTAAAATTTTAAGAAAAATTTAAATTTGAAATGTGGTACCAAAAAATTGAAAATTGAAAAAATATTTTTCTCTTATGTGTTTGACCTCGATAAAAAGATTCGGGAGCAGTTTTTGTTTCGTCTATATCTTAAAAAATGGCTGAGTTATAGCATTTTGAATTTCTAGTGTGGCTGACATTTTGAAACGCCTTGATTTTTGCCACGTGATAACAGACGGATTTATGAACCGATTTGGATGTACCTTGGTGTGTACATAGTACATACAAATAACTCAACCGAGTTCGTTGGCCAGCTTCATCCGCCATCTTGTTTCAAAATGGCGGCCATTTAAAAAAATTTTAAAAAAATTAAATTTAAAATGAGATACCAAAAAATTGGAAAATGAAAAAGAGTTTTTTCGTATGTGTTTGACCTTAATACAAAGATTCCGGAACAGGTTTTGTTTCGTGTATATCTAAAAAAATGGCTGAGTTATAACATTTTAAATTTCTATTGTGGCTGACATTTTAAAACGACCTGATTTTTGTCATGCGATAACAGGCGTATTTATGAACTGATTTGAATGTAACTTGGTCTGTACATAGTACATACCAATGTCTCGACCGAGTTTGTTGGCCAGCTTCATTCGCCATCTTCTTTCGAAAGGGTTGCCATTTTTTAAAAAAATGTAATTTAAAATTTAAAATGAGGTATTAAAAAATTGGAAAATGAAAAAGATTTTTTTTTATATGTTTGGCCTTGATACAAAGATTCTGGAGCAGTTTTTGTTTCTGAAAATTTGTTGTTTTGTTTATATCTTAAAAAGTGGTTGAATTATAGAACTTTGAATTTCTATCATGGTTAACACTTTGAAACGATCTTGTATTTGTCTCGCGATACCACACGTATTCGCCTATTTCGATGGAAGAAGGCATGTGGATAGTATACATCAATAGCTCGATCAAGTTCGCTGGCCAGCTTCATCAGCCATCTTGTTTCAAAATGGCGGCCATTAAATTAAAATATATATATATTTAAAGTGAGGTGCAAAAAAATTAGAAATTGAAAAAGGTTTCTTTCTTAAGTATTTGACCTTGATATAAGGATTCAGGAGCATTTTTTGTTTGTCTTTATCTTAAAAAATGGCTCAGATATAGCAGTTTCAATTTCTAACGTGGGTGACATTTTGAAAAATCTGATTTTTTGCCTGCGACAGCACTCGTACATATCAACCGATTCCGATGTGAGTGAGCATGTGCGCAGCAATTACTAAGGTCTCGACCAAGTTCACTGGTTAGCCTCATCCACCATGTTGTCTTAAAATGGCAGGCACTTTAAAAAAATCGCCGAATTTGGCAGCCAAATATAAGTTAAAATAAAAACAGCTTGGATAAAGCTGACTAATTTCGCGAAATTCTCATTCATAATGATTTAGTATTGATAAAAATTAGTATTGAATCTCCTTCATTCGGTTTCCCCTTAATTGAGCTTCGTGTGTTTGAATAATATAAGTTGGCTTTTTTAAAATAAGGAATATGAAAGCTACCTCTTCCTCCCGGCACTGGCCGGAAGGACTTTTTATTCTTTGCATTCCAACATGTAGTGCAGATTATACATCTGTAGAATTCACAAAGTTGACTGTATCGTTGTAACACCAGTCTTGATACATGCTATGCCTAATATTTTCATACTTTCTATTTTATTATTCTCTCAAGAATGATGGCACACACAGCTAAAATTTGCATTTGCAAAAAATAATCGGAAATTTCTTTTCACACTTTATGTAAAGAGGTAAAATAAGGCCTTTAATGATTATGTGTAATGTGACTTGCTGCTATCTTTTTTTCAAATATGAAAAATTTTCTGTATATCACATATTTATTGTTTGTGTTTTTTTTTTCTTCCATGTTGTTTACATACAATTGTTAGAATATTTTATTTATGGATTCTTGTTAATTTGATTACAATATTTTACTAATTTAACCCTTACAATATTACATCTTTTAAAAACAATCTTATTTTAAATAAATGAATTAATAACAGATAATTATTTATTAGCAAAATTTTAGAAAAATCACAACCAGAAAAGGAATCTTTTGTGTCTACTAGAAAAATGCTTGCTCCCTGTAGTAATTCTTTTGGATACAAATTGTTCTATTCAAAAGTGTAATTTATTTTACATAAATCTGAAATCTGCTTATAAATTGACATTAATTCTTAAATTAATTGTCAGACTGTCGATGTTGGTTCATGATAAACACTTCGACAGCTTAAACAAACACACTTTTAATAAGGATAACACACAAACTATATACAGATTTGCGAAAAGCGCAAAATAACTTTGAAACATACATATTTCCATAAAAACATCTCTAGCTGAGATACATTTCGAACACTCACCGAAACTCTACTTAAACCCGAACAATCATAATTACATACATTCACTTCACTTCATGTTTGGCAAAATATCTCACGATATTTTGCCGACAGTGGCAACAGCGCCATCTATATGTTATAAAAATAAGGGAAGGCAGTCATTTTGTTACAACCTCCCCCTCTGGTTCCGCAGACGTCCCGGTGAGGAACCAGTAACATTTTTAGGTGGTCTGCCGCGCTTCCTAATTGGTGCAACAGGCACAATGTCAGAGGCATTACACAGTTTTAAAGCTGAAGTATGACATGTAGCAAGTGGTTCATTTGGATTGTCCATGCTTGCTATAACAAATGTGGTGGGTGATTTTTTAGTTAAAATAATGTACGGTCCATCACATTTAGGCATGAACTTTGCAGTTTTATTGCTAGAGGCTTTACTTACAGGATGTAAGTTAACCCAAACTTTGTCTCCTGGAACAAAACAGTGTCCTGGTTTTCTTTTACGGTCAGCGTATTTCTTTCGTTGATTTTGCTTAGCTTCAACTTTATCCTTAATTTCTTTGGTGAAGTTTGCAAATTTCTTTAGGTATGGTGTAATTTCAGGTACAAAGTTGTCATTGTGAATTACAGCACGAATGTCATGTTGAACATCATCTGTTGTTCTTAATTCTCTCCCAAATTGTAAAAATGCTGCTGTTTCTCCAGTGGTGTCACACTTAGCAGTATTCATTGCAAAACGTATTGTTGGAAGTTTCTCTTCCCATGAACCGTGGTCATTCTCTACTAATATAGCCAATCTCGGCTTGAGATCTCTATTTTTTCTCTCCACATGGTTTGCCTGAGGATGATATATGGGAGTTGGGTTTTGTTTGATACCTAAAAGAAAACAAAGTTGTTGCATCACACTACTAACAAATTGTGGTCCGTTATCACATATTATACGTCTGGGTAGACCATATCTAAGGATAACTTCTTCGAGCAACGTAGTGGCACAATGTGCGGCAGTAGCTTCTGTAAGGGCAAATAGTTCAACCCATCTTGTTGCACAGTCTTCTGCTATGAATATCCATCTTTTACCATTCTTACTTTTTGGTAAAGGGCCAAAAAGATCAATTGATAGAACTTCAAATTGTTGTGAATACACTGGTGTTTGTAACAAACCAAATGGTTTTTGATTAGAAGGTTTATACCTATTACATTCAGCACAATGTTTGACGTAATCTGCAATGTATAAACGCATTCCAGTCCAATAATATCTTTTGGATATTCTATTTAATGTACCTTCAGCACCGTAGTGACCAGCCGTAGGTGAGTCATGGTGTTCTTTTAAAATTTTCTCCCTTTCATGTAAGGGGACTACTAGTTGTGCTTCTTCTGATTCCGAAGTTGGGGAATACCTGTATAAAACTCCTTGGTTCATAATATAACCACGTTCAGTCCAGTTAGTGTAGTCTAGTGTTTTTTCTTCATCTTCGAAACTTTTAATAATTTTCTTTAATTCTTCATCTTTCATTTGTTCAGTACGTAGATCACTAGGCATTTTAGCAGGGATATCAATCATTATGGTGCAAATATCACAATCTTCTTTACTGAAATGATCACACGCAGGACGAGAAAGCATGTCAGCTATGACGTTCGCTTTACCTGGAATGTATTCTATTTTCACATTAAATTCTTGCAACTGTAAAGCCCATCTGGCAAGTCTTCCAGAAGGGGACTTTAAGCTCATGAGCTATCGGAGAGGCTGGTGGTCAGATGCCACAGTAACTTCTGTTCCGTCAATGTATCCTCTCAATTTATTAAGAGCCCAGACAACAGCAAGAGCTTCCCATTCTGTGGTGTGATAGTTGCGTTCTGCAGGAGTCAGCAATCTACTGGCATACTCAATTGGATGCTCTTCCGCACCCTGGAGAAGTACTGCTCCAAGAGCATAATTGCTTGCATCGGTTTGAATGATGAAGGGTTTTTTTTCATCAGCCTGTTTCAATATTGGTGCTGAAACCAGGCATTGCTTCAAGGTTTAAAATGCATTTTCTTCATCGGCACCCCAATGCCATTGCACATTCTTCTTAGTGACGCTACTAAGCGGTCTGGATATTTCTGCAAAATCTTGTATAAAACAGCGATACCATGAACATGTCTGCAGAAACGATTGCAGTTGTTTTATATTCTTGGAAGGCAGGATCCTCACAATAGCATCAATTTTCTCAAGATCAACTTCTAGGCCATTTGGAGTGATCCAGTGTTCTAAGTACTTTATTCTGGTACATGCAAAGTTGTATTTTTCTCGATTTGCAGAAAGTTTCCATTTGTCTAATCTTTGAAAAACAGCTTCAAGGTCAGATAGATGTTGTTCAAAACTTGATGATAAAATAATGAGGTCATCAAGGTAAGAGAGAATATTTACATCTGGGAGTCCGTTGCAAAAGTTATCCATCGTCCTCTGAAATGTTGCAGGAGTGTTACGGAGTCTAAAAGGCATTCTTCGAAAGCGGTATGTTCCGAGAGGACATACAAAAGCAGTTTTATCACGATCAGGCCCATAGACACTCACCTGATGGTAGCCAGCATTCAGATCCAGAGTGGTCATGAACTGAGCAGTCTTTGCCTGATGTAGAAGATCGTCCATACGAGGAAGTGGATAGGTATCCAGTATAGTCACTTCATTAAGCTTCCTGTAGTCTACACATAGACGTACACTACCATTTGGCTTTGGAATGAGCACGATTGGTGCAGAATATGGAGATTCGCATTGCTCAATAATTCCTTTGGCAAGAAGATCATTAATTTCTGTTTTCAACAACTCTTTCTTAGCTGCTGATAACTTGTAAGGTTATAATGATATTGGACGATGTTCTCTAGTGTTTATGTGATGTTCGATGACAGGTGTTGCTTCTCCCCCTGGTTGAAAGGTATTGGGAAATTTTTCAAGCAAATCATTAAGTCTCTTTCGTTGTATTGCAGATAGGTTTTGACCTTCATTTTCCCTTAGCATAACTGTGTTAGCTTTGACATTTGGTGTTGAGATTTCAGGTGTCTTTTTGAAAGGATCATCAACAAAGGGAATTTTATATCTTGGGTTGTTCTAGAAATACCAACTTTGGCTTCGCATATCCAACACAATTCCCATTTTATTCAAAAAATCTATGCCTAACAATGTTCTATTTCCGGTGGCTCCGGGTAACACAAAAATCGTTGTATTAGTTCTACGACCTTCTATTTCAACAGTGATTGTTGCTTGAAGAACGTTAGTTTCTTTTCGTATGCCATCAGCGAGCGTTATGTTTACACTGGTCTCTTCGAACGAAGTTCCTTGGTCACGGAGAAGCTTCAACAACATTTCCCCAGCAATGGAATTAGTAGCTCTGGTATCTGCGCAAGCTACCCCTGTAATACCACTTTCCTTTATATACAGCATAGGTGTTGCCTGTGTATTAATATAACAAGACTGGAGATGGAGGGAACTAAAATTTGCTGATTTTACTTACGTAGATGGGGAACAATTAGGACATTTTGCTTTGACAAAACCTTGTTTCCCATAGCCATAGCAGCTTATAACTGGATGCTTGTCATCGTTTACAAAGCGTGAATTCGTATATTTTGAGGTAGGAGAAGTATTTTTGTAATTTCCGAAATGTTCGCTAGCTTCATTTTTGGTTATCTGATTTTTCCAGAATTCTTGACCATTTGAATTTTTCAACAAAGCTTGTAGCTTAAGTTTTTCTAGCTCATAAGCTCTTTCATCAGCGGTACGTTTATCCTTAATCTTTTGTTTTTCTACGCTCTCTTGTTTTTTCCTATTTTCCACGATAGCGATAAACGTTTCTTTTACAAATTGTTCGTCTTTGAAAGGTACGCACTTTATAATTTTTTCACGCAAGACTACTAATTTGTCCTCTGAATCTACCTCAAGTTCCAATTCGGTAGCCAAATTATACAAATCGATTTTTTTTCCTTTAGAAAGAAACGCCATTTTTCTCAAATCAGTTAAATTTATGCTTAAATTACAAATTATATGCAATACTTAACCCCTTAAATAATTAAATAACAAAACAAACTACCTTCCCCTTACAGGTAAATATGCATAAACTTTCATAAACAATTGATGAAACATACAAAAAAATAATTTAATACCATACTAAAATCTATCTCTAATTAAACATGAGCTCATGTAAATATTAATGCAAAAATATTATCATCAGTTAATATGCAACTTTTTTTTTACCAATATAACTTACCGTATAAAACTGTCATAAAGGTTTAAATCATAAAATTTTAAGTATATCAAATACCACGGATAATTTGATGTGAAAACGAAATTTTCATTCACAAATAAATATGAAAGCAACAAAAATATCAAAATAAAGTACTTACTTACTTCTTTAAAATAAACAATATTCTAAATAATTGTTGACGATTACTGAAATCACTTTTCTTTTCTAATATACTACGCTGTGCACAATTAAAACAAATACAGTACAGAACCATTTATCCGGAATGCTTGGGATCAGATGTATTCCGCATAACTGGTTTTTCCAGTTAACTGGTTGTGCATTAAAACAGCATCCATTTGATAAGTGTTGTGGAATATGTGTAGTTGTGGCATTATTTCTAATTTTAAATTATTAGATTACTTGGATTGAAAATCAATGCAAGAAAGATCAAAAGTTAACCAAAGTTTAAAAGAAGGTAATTTATGGGTATCCCTTTGGAACAAAAATTCTTCTGTTTCCTCTGCATTAAAATTAAAACATCTAAAATACAACTAAATATGTTTTCATTTCAAATACTAGATATTTTCATCAAATTATACAATTGTTTCAAGCAAAACCTATGTCAAACTGGCAGTGTATGATGCCTTTTTCTGCTAAGAATCTGAAATAAGTCTATCAGAAATATCATTCCGGATAACTGGTTTTCCGGTTAACTGGTTTCCAGATAAATGGTTCCATACTGTAATCATAAAATTCACTTCTCAAATAATATTGCATTGAGAAAAAAAAAAAAAATTACCAAAAGAAATTACATAACTCTCTCCCTTTCAGAAAATTAATCTTTCATAATACTCTTAAAGAAGAACAAAACAAACAAACAAACAAACAAAAAAAAAAAACACATACATAAAACAGCATTTAAAAGAAATTATAATCTAAGTTTTAGCAGAGCTGGCACCAGCAAAAAACAGAAAAACAAAAAAAAATTTTTTTACTTTTTACTGGTAAGAAAACAAATAAAATAAGATTTATCTTTGGCTAATCACTTTTCGGTGGTCACGTGGCAGTTTCAGATTTCTTTTAAACACACAGAATAATGGCAGACACTGAAAGTTATTCGGAAAACATTTTAGATCTGTCTAAAGACTTTTTGATGATCACAAACAACAATGATGAAACAAACACAAAGATTTTTTTTTTTTTTTTTTTTTCACTTTTAACAGCACACTTTTGCCTTGAGAACTTTGAAGCTTGAAGCATACCCCACAAATAATTATTCCATAAGATGATTTCACAGAATTATGAATCTAGCTGATTCTAGCATACCTCACACAGAATTATTCCAGGAAGGAGACAATATTTTGAACCGGGTAGGCGGTTACTTTTTTTTTTATTATTATCAAAGAAACAATGAACCGAAGCGGTTCTTTTTTAAACTATTCTTGAAATGATGATTTCACAGAATTACGAATCTAGCTGATTCTTTTTAATTCACTTGATTGTCAGGGCAACAATAAACTTTAACAAATGCACTGTTCTTAAAATTATCTTTCACAGAAACTTTTCAAATTTAAGAATCGTGGTGATTCTTTTGCTCCATTTACTTATCGTCAGGATGACGATTTCGTTTTCGTTTAAAGAAGATTTTTTACATTGGGCGCCATTTTGTGTCGATGTTGGTTCATGATAAACATTTCGACAGCTTAAACAAACACATTTTTAATAAGGATAACACACAAACTATATACAGATTCGCGAAAAGCGCAAAATAACTTTGAAACATACATATTTCCATAAAAACATCTCTAGATGAGATACATTTCGAACACTCGCCGAAACTCTACTTAAACCCGAACAGTCATAATTACATACATTCACTTCACTTCATGTTTGGCAAAATATCTCAGGATATTTTGCCAACAGTGGCAACAGAGCCATCTATATGCTATAAAAATAAGGGAAGGCAGTCATTTTGTTACAAGACAATAATATTTCTTTTAGTAATAAAACTATAAACTTGGTCAAAAGTATGAGGGGCCCTCATTTTTAATATTTAAAAAAAGTAATACTTAGATACAAATGTTGAACTCCATACAATCAATTATCAATTTCTTTTTTAAGTTATTACAGTTTGAAAAAAGTAACAGTAAACACCCCAACTTTTAATTAATTACGCCATTGCTTTTTAAAAGTGAGTTTTTTTTTTTCTTTTTGTAAATTACAAAACTACTTTATTTTGCTCTAAGTTTCATTGTTTTATTATGCAAGTTAATAGATAATCATAAAAAAATAATTCTTGCTGAAAATGACAAAGGATTAAGAAAAACAACTTGGTTTTCAGCAACAAAAATGATAGTTTATTTTTTCATTTTTTAATGTTAAAAAAATTATTTTTTAAATTTGTGTAATTTTTTTTTTTTAATTTTTAACACATGCTAATAAAAATAATAAAAATGTTACATGTTGATTTTATTATTTACATATAGGCAATTACTTTTAAAGATATGTTAAGAATGTGGGAGCAGCCCTAATACTTTTGTTCAAGTCTGTATTATATTCTGGGTCTCTCATTATAAGAACCTAAGTATTTACTTACATCAATGTTTCTCAATCATTTTAGATCGATTTTTTAAAGATTTCTGTGGCACACCACAATTTTTAAGTTAAAATCACCAGAAAATATAAGTGTATGCACATTTATTGCAAGAGAATTGTTATTATAAAAATAACAACAGTATTTGTTATAAAACCACTTTTTCATATAGCATTTGAGTTTGTTCGTTATGTTTTTCATCAAATATTTAATTTGGATGCGGATAATAAAGAATTTGGTTTCTGTTAGAGAACCAGCTTTCTGATTTAAAAGACTTATTATATTTTTAATAGTGATAAATTTATGAAGTTTTTAAAAAAGTAAGAAGTTTATAAAGCTTTAAAGTGGAAAAATATTTAAAATTTGGTTATCATATGGAACAAGTAAAATTGTTACCATTTGAGCATGTTGTCCCTGAAATATAGTGATCCTGGTCCCTGAACTCAAAAGGTTATGCATTAATCAGACTCTGATCACCTTTATTTTATTTATTTCATTGAAATCATACAGTATAGATTGCAAGAAATGAATCTATTGCTGTTTCATTGAAATAATGATGTAAAATAAAACTGCATTTCTGTAATATTTTAGTATTCAAGAACTTCGTATGAATGTTGCTAAAGATGATGCCGAGTTCAACAAGAAGAAACTTGAAAGTGGACCAAAGTCATCTTATGGCTATGGTGGAAAATTTGGGGTTCAGGCTGATAGAATGGATAAGGTACTTTAGCTTTCCTTTCATTTTTGCTTTTAAAAAATCATTTTCCCTGGGGGGGGGGGGGGGGGAAGGATACTCCCCTTTCCTTGAAATATAGGGTCAGGTGGGGTGGAATGGGTAATACTGTTTTGTGACTGAATTAAAATCATACTATGTACAAAAAATATTTGTAAATCATGTATATAATTTATTAACCATTCAACTTCCATTTTAAGTTTAGAAAAAAAATATTGGCAACATTTAGTCCATTTAGAATCAATTTTGAAAGGCACATGGTGATTGTCAACATCGCTTAGTGCTGCATTATCTTTATTGTATTTTTTTATTTTATTGCAGAAATAATTTTTTTTACTGCATAGTTTGTACATAAGTGTCTTTTATTGACTGAAACAAACATGTAAAAAAAAAAAATATTTTTTTTAAAAGTTATAATTAAAAATGTAAAGTGGGGTGAAATGAGTACATGATTAGGCTTAGGGAAAACTTAGGAAAATAATACTTAAGTAAAAAAATCTTAAAAATATTTTAATGCCCAAGTGATTGAAACATCAGATCCTCTTACTTACATTGTAAAATTCCTGCATAAATCATCAATAGGAAACTTCTATAGCTTTCCTAACAAAGATGACAAGGTAGAAATCGACAGTAAACATCTTTCAGAAAGCTTAGCCAATCAACACTTAATAATCGGGGACATTATGTATTTAATGAGAAAGAAATTGTCCAATATAATTGTCAATAAATAATTTGATGTAATAAAATATATAATACACTGAAATTTGGGTTATTGGTTGCTTTGAATGCCTTTTAAACTTGTTTACCAGAGCTGCCAACTTTCCTGTTTTTCCCGGGAGACCCCTGTTTTTTTAGTCTGATCTCCCGTTTTTATGTTTAAGTGTGATTTTCTCCCGTTTTAAACTCTAAAATTCCTAGAAACGCACTTTTGAAAAAACGAAAATTGTTCTTTCCAATGCCCGTAGATAACATGCCAGGATCTCGTCAGAATTTCTACATAGGATCGCGAATTTCATCAAGAAATCCCAGAAGAAACGTAAAATTTCGTCAAAAAATCACAAAAAAGCTGCAAATTTCGTCAAAGGATAGCGGAAAAATCACAAATTTTCCCCAAAGGATCGTGAAAACCCGCAAATTTAGTCGAAAGATCGCGAAAAAACACTCAAATTTTGTAAAGATCGCGAAAAAAAGTCGCAAATTTTGGCAAAAGATTGCAAAAAAATCTGCATATTTCGTCTAGAGATCACGAAAAAAAGGCACATTTCGGTAAAAGATCGCAAAAAAAGGCACATTTTGATAAAAGGTTGCGAAAAAAAAGGCACATTTCGGTACAAGATCGCAAAAAAAGGCACATTTCGGTACAAGATCACAAAAAAGGCACATTTCGGTACAAGATCGTGGAAAAACGGCTCAATTCGTCAAAAGACCACGGAAAAACGGCACATTTTGTCAAAAGACCGCAGAAAAAGGCACATTTCGTCAAAATATCGTGGAAAAACGGCACATTTCATCAAAAGATTGCGATAAAGCATCAAAGTGTCATGGAAAAAATGCATAGTTGGTGCCGGAAGTGGATTCCCCCCACCCCTCTGCTGTAACCTTTCAGAAAATTTGCTATAAATTTCACCCTTTTTTGTTTCTTTTCCCCACAGAATTACCTATTGAATAACCATATAAGAGTTTATTTGTTGAGCAATTTCTCAGGTCATTGCCTTGACCAAAAATTTAATATAGAATTTTTAAACAGGGCAAAATCTGCAATTTCTTCAAAACTTAAATGCTAGAATATCATAAATTAAGTTCTAATAAATATTTTCATTTTATTTGAAAAAAGTTTGTTTCATTTCTTTTTTGCATAATGTATTTAAATTATATGAAAGCGTTGTTTTTCAAATTTATATATATATACAGTAAAATCTGTCTAAGGCGGACTCTGTGTAAGCCGGAAATCTGTCTACTGCGGAAATATTTTGAAGTCCCAGCGAATCCATAGAAAATAACACTAATACGTGCTCCATAAGCCGGAATCTGCCTAACATGGAAACGGAAAGGATTTTAAGGTCCCGCGGTAAACAAATTTTTCCATAAGATGGAAGAAAAGGATTTTTTTTAAATGAAAAAACATTCAGTAAACGAAAATTTAAAATTGATTAATAGATCAAATACATATAAATAAATACATATAAAATACAAATATTAATAAAAACAGATTTTTGCTCATTCATTTTTTTTACAGCGAAAGAATTTTTATGAAATTTTGCATTTTTGCGGATTTAATAAAAAGCAAAAGAAAATATGCAGTTTCCATTTGTTTAGCCGACAACATTTTCTTTTTATTTACAATTTTTAACACAGATTTCTGTTTTTTTACAGTGTTACATTTAAAATATGCGTTTTTATTTTTTTTTAATTACCTTTATAATAAAAATTTAAAAAGAATTACAGACCTATATTCTAACTGTAAATACAAGGCTACGAGATTAAAAAGAAAAGTCATGCATTTAAAATTTAAAAAACATAATTTTTTCCAAATTATTAGGATAGTTGAAAAAAAATATAATTTAGAATAGTATAGTTTAATTTTATATACCGTATTTTAATCCATTTCGCTGAGAAAAATAGGAGTTTATTTGTGTGAAAAACTGTAAACAATTGTAAATAAAAAAAAAAAATGCCGATTGAACAAATAAAAATCTGTACATTTTTTACTTTTATACTTTTCATTAAATTCATAAAATGCAAAATCTCATACATAAAACTCTCTCTCTATATATAAAAAATTAAATAAATAAATACATGTGCAAAATCATGTTTTTTTTTTTATTATTATTTGTCTCAAAAAAAAAAAAAAAAAAAATTGTATGCATTATTATGGTGTGAAAATAATAGACCATTTGCTTGTTGGGAAGCAATAGTTTTGCTGAGATTCGAACTCCAAAAATATTTATACTAAATAATATTTCACGTTAAGAACGGTTCTGAAGATTACAAACGTAAAAAATACGCAACAGTCTTTTTTTTTAATACTGATTTGCATAAGGCGGAATATTGTCTACGGCAGAAATTTTTCTCGGTCCCAATCGATTCCGCCTTAGACAGATTTTATTGTATATATATATATATATGTATTTTATTTATGTTATTGATTGAATCATTAATCTGTTTTAAATGAATTATAAAATAACTTTTTATTTTTTCGTAAATTCACTTTTTAAAAAATCTCCCTTTTCTCCCTTTAAACTGCGGAGAATCTCCTTTTTTTTCTCTTGCTAAGGTTGGCAGCTCTGTTGTTTACCCATTCCATCCCACCCTATGGGGTGGAATGGGTATAGAAACAGCCATCAGAAAAACTTTTTTTTAACATTAATAAATAATCTTTTGAAAAATAATTATGATGAAAATGTGATGTCTATAAATGCAATGTAAACACTGAATTGTTACTTTTTATAAACTCCTTTCCAATTAGGAATGATTCCATAATTATTTCAAAAACTTGTATTTTTGTACCCATTCCACCCCACCTGACCCTAGTAGTTAAATAAAACTGCCATGTAGAAAGTTTCCCATTGTAGTAAATATAAGTTTCTGTTCATGAAATGCTAAAAAAAAAAAAAAAAAAAAAAAATTACTAAATCTAAATACTGTTCTTTTAACAATATATTAATATATACCAGGTATCACTGCATATTAATACAATGATACCTGACCTAGGGGCAATAATTTATTCCAGAACCATATTCATTAGCCAGAACGAAATTTCTTGTCCAATTAAGATGCAACACGGCTGTGGTATAATAACTCGCACATCCAACAAAACATTTGATAACTCTATCAGAAAAACAGCAGAAAAAAAAAAAAAACTTTGTCTTTCAAAGCATTTATTAGTTAGGTCACTGTATGTCCTGTATCATTCTGTAATTTATTGGCATCAGATAGAATCAAAAGAAAATATTTTAATTTCCAGTTTTTAGATTTAAAATGATATAGCATATATTTTTGAAGCCAATAATACTTTTAATAGCCATGTTTGCTATTATTTCTATTTAAAAGGTAGTCCCGGAAAATGTAGGTTTTACAATATATATATACACATTGGGAAATAAAATAATTATACATGTTCTTACCTGTATATTTAAGAAATAAGGTAATCATAAGAATTGCTGGAAATGTTCTCCTTCAGTACACAGTCAAAATAAATATTCCTGTACTTTTTTTCTAAAAGAAACATTTTTCAGGTCTATTTTTTAAGTTGACACCCTGTATAAGAATCAAACTAATTAGAAACCCTAATTCTGTCATTCCAAATTGCCTTATGTTCTTCATGCAAAAAATAATTCGTCAGATGTTATGCAGCTAACAATAATTTATTATTCAAAAATTTCTGGATAACTGATTATTTAGGTTAGTAAGTAGTTCATAAAATTTTATGCATTGCATACCTCTTGAAGAAATTACATCTACCTGGCATACCTCTTTTTTTTTTTTTTTTTTTTTTTTTTTACTTGTGAGAGTTACGAATAGAAAAATTAAAGAAAATAGATGGGATACAGAATTCACATGAAAATACTATTATTTTACATTTAATGTAAGCTTTATAGGTAGCAAGTTTTGTAATATGACACTGATTTATGTTTGTATATTTGTCAAATTTTTCAATTTTAATTTGTTGAGATATCAGAAGTCATCTTCAACAGCTATTATGTTATATTTTGTTTTTAAAACAGTCAGCGAGCTGGAATTTTTTTCCTACTGACTCATGTAGTTGCACCATGTCGTGACGGGCAAAACTGGGAAATCTCATTAGTGGTCAGTTTTGTAAAAACAATGAACTTTTATTAAAATTTCTATTAGTATCATTCTAAAATTAAATATATCAAATAAATATTTCAATATTAACGTACTGCAACTAGCAGATGTGGAATCATTTATGGAATGGAAGAAAATTTTTATTCTCTCCTTGTAGGAAAGGTGGCCGTAGGGTAGCCACTTGTAGGCAATTTTTTCGTTTGGTGGCCCTGTGGCCTATGACCGGTGCTAATTTTGCCCTTTAGCATGTCATTTATTAGCTGTTGTTGTTGTCACAGACTTCTTACGTACACCTTGGAACCTCTTCTCACATCACCCAAGGACCGTGTGTACCTCACTTTAGGAAACCCTGATCTAATGATCAATTCCTTGATAATCAGTGTCTTATTCTGCTTATTTGTGTATGTTAACTGAATTAACCCTTAAATGCCAGGTGTTGCTTTTCGGCAACATACCCAATTTAGGCTCTAAAATACTATTAGAATAATATTGAAGCTATAATGCCTAATGTTGCCAATAAAATACATTCTGAAAATATTATTAAATGGATTTTCAACATGTAGTTGGCAACACTTGTGTTGTTTAAGAATAAAGATAGATTTATTTTTTCAATCGTTGCTACTTATTCTTTTTGTTTTGTTTGGAAGCTTGCGAAATACCCTATTTTGTTCTGCAGTGAGCAAGTAAAATTTATTTCTTATTATAGTTCTTAAAATTCTTGTGTGTTTAATATTGTAGAATTTTATCAAGGAAAATTGTTTTTTCAATTAAAGACCAGTATTGCCGATTAGTAACAAACTGTTTTTTAGCCGTAAACCATACTTAAAACAAAATAGGAATTTTTTAAGTATTTTTCCCATGATTTATTTAAAAAATGAAAGCCAAAAAACTTTATTACAATGATTTTTGAAAAATCAGGCATTTAAGGGTTAAAGGAAATATTAATTTCCCGTTTCACTTACATCTTTCTTTTATCAGTAATATTTTCATTATCATTTATGATTTTTAAAGTACTGCAAACTTTTATAATACATGCAGACGTCAATTTTCAAAATATTCCAGTAAAATAAAAAGCTGGTTTGCAGATAAATCAAAAATACAAAATTAATTTTTTTTTTGCACTTTTATATTTTGCATAAAATACTAGGTATGGGAATGGAAAAAATATGCCCTTACCAGTGTTGACAATTTAGCCTTAAACAATTTTCATTTTTCTTTGATGTGTTTTTTTGGGTGGGTCTTTATCAGGGTTCGCACAGACTCCTTAGACTCTCCTTAGAAATGAAAACATTCCCAAGTAGTACTTAGAACTACTTAGATAAGCAATCCACCCCTTAGAAACTCCTTAAATTGTATTGCGGCTTCGGACGGAAGCGATATTGCTGCCGAGGAAAAAAAATCGTGATTGTAAAACGCACGGTAAATCCTTTATTGCACATCATTCATCTGAAGCACAGCATTGATTGTGCAGGATAATCTTAATAGCAGGACTCCCACTAGGTCCGTTTTTCAATTATTAGGTCCATAAAGTCCGTTTTTCGACACTTTTAACCGACCTTTATTTTAAATTTTATCGATGTTTGGCATTTAGCCAAGAATCTCGGAAATCGCGTTTTTCGCAAATATGTTCCAAAAAATACCGTCAAATTTCATCAATCGATCGCGAAAATTTTGTCAAAGGATCAAAAAGCACGAATTTCCTCAAAGGATCGTGAAAAACGCGCGGATTTCCTCAAAGGATCTCGAAAAACATGCGAATTTCCTCAAAGGATCGTGAAAACGCGCGAATTTCGTTAAAAAGGATCATGAAAAAAACGTCAGTTTTATTAAACAATCGAAATAAAATGCGAATTCCATTAAAAGATCGGGAAAAAACGTGAATTTCTCCCAGAAGATGGCGAAAAAAAACGTACATTTCTCCCAGAAGATGGCGAAAAAAAAAACGTGCATTTCTCCCAGAAGATGGTGGAAAAAAACGTGCATTTCTCCCAGAAGATGGCGAAAAAAAAACGTGCATTTCTTCCAGAAGATGGCGAAAAAAAACGTGAATTTCTCCCAGAAGATTGTGAAAAAAAATGCGAATTCGTCAAAATTTCACCTTCAAAGAAAGCGATTACCGCTGTTCTAAAAGAATAAATTCAAAACTTATTTTTCTTGTATGTTGCATTTAGCATTCTTTTCTTTTGCCTTTTTAAAATTTTCTTTAAGATGTATCATGTATGTGATATACATAAGTGTTTGGGGTTTGACTAATCTCTATTTATATGACCTAGGGGTGATTCTAGTCCTAATTTTCCGAAAATTTTAAAAAATCGGTCACCAATCCGAAAATTAGGGCATACGGTCGCCGAAAAAAATAAATTTTGTCAATCGTTTGCAGAAAAATCGGCAATTTCGTCAAAGAATCACGAAAAACCCTGCAAATTTTGTCAAAAGATCGCGAAAAAACCCACAAATTTCGTTGAAAGATTGCGAAATCCCTAAAATTTCGACAAAAGATCGCGGAAAATTGACAAATTTCGTCAAAGAATCGCGAAAACCCCCGCAAATTTTGTCAAAAGATCACAAAAACCCTAAAATTTCGTCAAAAGATTGCGAAAACCCCCACAAATTTCGTTGAAAGATCGCGAAACCCCTAAAATTTCGTCAAAAGATCACGAAAAATCGACAAATTTCGTCAAAAGATCGCATAAAATCGACAAATTTCGTCAAAAGATCGCATAAAATCGACAAATTTCGTCAAAAGATCGCGAAAAATCGACAAATTTCGTCAAAAGATCGCGGAAAGAATCCACAAATTTCGTCAAAAGATCGCGAAAAAACCCCACAAATTTCGTCAAAAGATTGCAAAAAACCCCACAAATTTCGTCAAAAGATCGCGAAAAAACCCCCGACAAATTTCGTCAAAAGATCGCGAAAAAACCCCCGACAAATTTCGTCAAAAGATCGCGAAAAAAACCCTGACCAATTTCGTCAAAAGTAAGCAAAAAAATCCACAAATCAAATTCAAAAGATTGCGAAATAACGACAAATTTCGTCAAAAGATCGCGAAAAAAACCCACAAATTTCGTCAAAAGATCGCGAAAAAACCCACAAATTTCGTCAAAAGATCGCGAAAAAACCCCCGACAAATTTCGTCAAAAGATCGCGAAAAAACCCCCGACAAATTTCGTCAAAAGATCGCGAAAAAAACCCTGACAAATTTCGTCAAAAGTAAGCAAAAAAATCCACAAATCAAATTCAAAAGATCGCGAAAAAACGACAAATTTCGTCAAAAGATCGCGAATTTCGTAAAAGAGCCGCGGAGAAAAAACGCCTCCCCCTCCTCTGGTGTAACTTTTTAGAAAATTTGCTGTGAATTTCAGAATTTTTTTTTCTTCTCAGAATCACCCCTGTGACATGACCATTGGTCACTGCATAAAAAAGTTGATTGTCAATTTTGTATTTAAATTTACGAAATCAGTAAGCAATATATTGTGAACTGTGCAATTTCAGCACTAACAATTAGATTCTAATAGAGTAAAATGTTTTTGAAATGTTTTTCTCTCCAGATTGAGCATTAAAAATTAGAGTGTGCATACCACATAATGATACAGCACATAAAAACATCAAAAAAAAAAAAAAAAAAAAAAATGGTAAATCCTTAAAATTTTTTGGACTCCTTGGATTTTTTCGGTAGTCCTTGGATTTCTTCTTCCCAACTCTGTATGAACCCTGCTCTTTATATAATCCTTTTTTAAAGCTTTTCTTTTAAAAGTGTGTATTTGATTCCCCCCCCTCCCCCCCCCCCCCCAAGCTACATTTACTTATTTATTATATAGGATTTAGCCTCCTTTTTAACAGGAGTACGAGAGTTAGAATCACCGAATTTCCATGTTTTAGCCATGTTTCATTCATGTTAAGGGCATATTTTAGTAATGCAATTTGAATTATTAGATCTGTTATTGGCATTGTAAAGTAATTCTGGTGATATTATTTTTGCTTTTGGCAGCTGCTTGATTATTATATACATTTCTTTGAATAAAAACATGATATAGTGTTTGGTTCTGCTATACAGTAGAGTCTCAAAAATCCGCACAACTTGGGACAAGAGGCTGTGCAGATTTTAGAATTTTGTGGATTTTAGAGTGTTGTAGACTGGATTAAATGATTTGTTTTTTCAACATACCTTTTTTATTTCCAAGAAGAGCATGTAATAATTCAATTTAAGTAAATAAAAACTTGAATCTCTTATTTATCTGTACATTATCATTTTAATACCCAAAATTATTTTGTTACAATTTTTAAACATTTCTTATATAGTCCTTTGATTGAGAACTTCCATTTCCTCTTGTTGAAGTTTCTTTTGAATTCTGTAAATAGCCATTATTTCCTGTTGGTCTATACAACTCTGCTGCCCAAAGAACTTTAAAATCTTCACCTAAAACCAAACATTCTTCAAAAATTAGCGTTTGGTATTTTCTTTTGGCTTTAGTTTGTGGTAAGGTTAAGTGAAAAATCTTTATCTTCATCCCCATTTTGGATAAATAAAGAGCCAGGCCATATTTTATGTCATGCATTAATTATAACCTTGCATGGAATATAAAATAAATTAATTTGCTACTTTCTTTAGCGGTCGATAGATGGTGCCACTACTAAAACTTTTCTGTGATTGTTTATATCTCTTGTCGATTTCTATTATTTTACATTTTCTTCTATGTAAGTTTCTGTGAAATAAAAGCGTTTTATTTGTGTAATATCTTGTGTCATTACCATTTTCCCATGAATTTACATTAAAAATTATTTTGTTTCTGTTCACTTTTATTTGGAATAATGATTATAAAGAATACTTCTTAATTGCAAATTTCATTGTTTACATTTTGAAATGCATGTAGATTTCGGAAGATTATGGATTTTAGAAGTGCAGATTTTTGAGACTGTACTGTATTAGGATGTATTGATATTGAAAAGCCTCGTTTAACAATTGTAATATCTTAATACCTGTAAGTACATTAAGCAGTTATAAAATGTATAACTGTTGTTGCTATTTGTGTCCAGTATTCATTCCTTAATTCATTGATTTTAGCACATTTTTTAAGCACTTTTCATAAAAATTAAATTTTTTTTAGCTTAAATCTTCTGTAAGGATTTAGCCTTTGATAAGGTAGCAACATTTGTCCTTGCATACTCAAGCAAACATGCAGAGCATGTTATAAAAATTTCACTTTTTTTTGTTTGTAAATTTTATCATTAAGCATAAAAGAGAAAAAAAAAATCACTCAACTTTTAACTCTTAAGGAGACCTGAAAGATTTTCAATGACAAAAAATGTATTTCGCCTTATTATTCTTATAATGTTTATATTTCTTATAATGTTTTTGTTACCTTTAAAAATATCGTACAGCTGATCCAATTGGAAAATTCCTAAAATTACAGTTGTGCAAGCAATAAATGTTGAGTCACACAGACCAGCGATACCTGCAAGGCAAAACTTTAAAATAAATTATCTCAAAATACTATTTTTCAGTAATTTTGCCATTAGAGATTTTTAAAAATTCAATATATGTGCATGTTTAACTTTTTTTACATTTTGTTAAATTTTAGGTATAATTGAAAGCCAGTGTAATAAGCATTATAAAGAAGAAATGAGGGCTTAAAAATATGGAACCTGACTTCAAAATTATTGCAAAACTAGATTTCCAAGCTTAATTTTTTTGTACAATATTAAAACTATTGTTTTTTTACAATTTAACAAATATTTCTTATTTCTATAAAACATAAATAAATAAATTAAAAACGGAGTACAGTAGAATCTCGTTACAACATATGTAACTTTAAAGAATTTTTCTGTTTAACGAATGTTTTTGGATTGTTAATAAAAAAACCCTATGGCTTCTAATTATAAAAATATTCTCTTTAACGAATTTCATATTAACGAGTTTTTCAAATTAACAAATTTATTGCTGGCTTAAAAAGAAGTGTTACTTCAGTTTTACAAATGTTGAGTTGGAAAAAAAAAAAAAAATCTCTACCAAAAAACTATTTTTCGGAAGGAAACATTTTTTCTCACATGATCTTTGAAATTTCAGCATATATTGAATCTGTTTTTCAAGAGAAAAGGTGAAAATTGCTTCCTCATGTGCAGTTGTAAAAATAATAAATTCTGCTTTTACATTCACAGCCAACTACTTTCTTTTTCTTTTTTTTTTTGGGGGGGGGGGGGGGGGGAGGGGGGTGTCTACTTTACATACCCGTTCAAAAAGATGAAATGATTCCAAAAAATTTATTATTGTAGTCATTGTTTGCCTTGGAATGTTGTAACATTTATGATAATTATCTGTGAATATTTGTCAATTCGCATCTGGAATAAGACTTTTCCGTCAAAATGGCAGAAAGAAGGAAAACAAAGCAAATTTCATTGAAAATAAAAGTTAAAATTATAGTAGCAGTAAGTGTTGGAAGAAGGCAGGTATATGTAGAATTTTAATAGCTACTTTTGCATTAAAAAAAGGGCAAAATTCTAAAGCTCTCTTAGAGGTCTAATATGTGCCAAGACAGGAAAAGATTATGAGTTAGAGACTATCAAGTAAATGATGAAACTGTTATACACTTGGTTTAAAGATGTTTGACAAAAAAAAAATCTGCCTGTTTCAGGACCTGTGTTACAAGGTAAAGACAAAGAATTTTTAGAGGCTCTGAAAATAGAAAAGTTTGAAACAGGTTCTTGCTGGTTAATTTTGTTTCCATGATTTTAATAGCTACTTCTACATTAAAAAAGGGACAAAATTTTAAAACTCTCTTCAGGGATCTAATATGTGCCAAGACAGGAAAATATTATGAGTTGGAGGCTATCAAGTAAATGATGAAACCGTATACACTTGGTTTAAAGATGTTAGATAAAAAAAATCTGCCTGTTTCAGGACCTATGTTACAAGGTAAAACCAAAGAATTTTCAGAGGCTCTGAAACTAGAAAAGTTTGAAACAAGTTCTTGCTGGTTATTTTGCTTCCATGGAAACAAATTTCTGGAGAGGAAAAAAGTGGCAATGTGTCAGCTGCACATGAATGGAAGGATAAAAAAACTTCAGGGAAACATTAGAGAAATATCCACTATGAAATATTTTTAATGCCGATGAAACTGCTTTTTGATTAGCTTTTACCGAATCAGACTATTGTAGTGCAAGTTGTAAAGGCAGGAAAAAATCTAAATTACAACTTTTGGTTTTATTTTTCTGTAATGCCTCGGCATAGAAAACTAAAACCTTTAGTCATTGGGAGATCTGCAAAAAACCACATTGCTCTAAAAATGTGAAAAATCTTCATGTGATTATGAAAGTAATAGTCACGCTTGGATCACTAAGGGGGTCTCTTTTTTACAGCTTAGAGTTTGAATAATCAAATGAGCAAAATGAAAAGAAAAATTATTTTGCTCATAGATAATTGTGCTGCTCATTTACTTTTGTGATTTTACTTTTACGGAGCTACAAATTTATCTAATGTAAAAGTGAATTTTTGCCTCCTAACTTTACTTCAATTTTACAGCCTCTTGATCAATGTACAATAAAGAATGTCAAAGATAATTTCCTGCGCTGACTAGTAGAAAAAGTTCTGGCAGACTTGCAAAATGAAGTTTCTGGATATACAATAGTGAGGCAGGAAATTTACATGATATGGGCTGCCTGGCCAAAATGTATCTTCTACCACAATTAAAAATTGTTGGGAAAAGTCTGGACTTGTATATTTAACAAATGAGCCAAAAGAAATTGCAAAGGAGTCTATTGCATCGAATTTCCTGCTGATCTCTGGGTCACAGCTATAGAATGCTTGCTACTTATATCCTCTGCTAATGATTATGTTAGTAGTTATCACACATTCTGAACCAACTACAACCGATATTGTTGTAAACTCAATGAGAGAAGGAGAAGCAGATGACAGTGAAAGTAAGATGATTTGCTGATTGACCATCAAGTACCGAAGATTGTGTTGGACAATCAAAAGAGGTTCTGTTGAACATTTGAACTCTTTAAAAGTATTTATCCCAGCAAAATAATATTCCGGAAACATTTATACAATGCTGAATAATATTGAAGATTTTGTTTTGGAAAACTCATTGTCGACTTCAGTGCAGAAAAAAAATTCTGATTTATTTTTTGAGAAATAAAGTTACATTAACGATAGATGTCAATGGCATTTATTTTTAAACTTTCAGGTATGAAAGATAAATTATAATTTCTTTAAAAATAATAATTACAGTTAAAATCAAGTTCACTAACCTTGTGTTAGTCGCATATGCATCTCTGTGATAGAAACTGTTTTTTTCCTCTTGTACATTTTTAAGCCAGTGGATTTGCATCATGTGACTTCTTTTATCTTCCTCCCATCGCTATCAATTTTTCACATGCGGCGGTTGTTCTCAAACTGGCTAATGCACTCAGAAGTTAGAAGATATAAATGGCGGCTTGTATCACAGAGATACACATGCGACTAATTCAGGGTTAATGAACTTAATAAATAGTTTTAAAAATCACAATAATGTACTGTTTATGTATTATTTACTAACATCTTTGCGTATTAACCAAAATTTAATAAACGTGTAGTAATAATATATATTGTTTTATTGGATGTGTATGCAAATTTCCTTTTTTTAAATCATTTTTTGGGGACATTCTGAACTTCACATTAATGAATTTTCCACTATAATGAATTTAATCTGTGGACGCTAGAAATTCGTTGTAACGAGATTTTACTGTAATTCTCTAATTCAATTACAGGGTTCTTAAACACCACATTCAAACTTCAGTCAATTTTTGTCATTTCAAACCTTTTTGGTCCCCTTAAAAATTTGAGCTGAATTATTATACTGATTTCTAATTTTCTATTAACTGATTTATTTACTGTATATTTAATTTTTTACTAGTCTGCTGTTGGCCATGATTATGTTGCTCACGTTGAAAAGCATGCTTCTCAGGTAGATGCTGTTAAAGGGTTTGGTGGTAAATTTGGAGTTCAGAAAGATAGACAAGATAAAGTAAATATTTTTAAAGCATAACATTTGTAATTCATGTGCAAGTTATCATTATTGTCCATCTAATATATTTTTTTCATATAACTTTTTAGTCTGCTGTTGGATGGGATCATCACGAAAAACTCGATAAGCATGCATCGCAAAAAGGTTACCATTTTTTTTTACCATATTCTTTTAAAAATGTTTTACTATGTAATAAATCAAAATATAATAAAGCCATGTGCTGAAATCTAGTTCAAAAGCTAAGCTAGCTCATATGCAAAACTCATCTAGCTAGAATCTGAGTAGTGTTAAATTAAGTTTTCTGTTGAAATTTAAAATATTCAGTTTGATATTTTATTTTGTGTATTACTAAAGAAAATTTGTTGTTTCTTTGTAATTAGTACTTTCCTTGAAATTTTTAATTAAAGAATGACTTTTCCCTTTTTTGGATTTATCTTCCCCTGACTTTATTTTGTATGTTTATGTTTTATCTCTGTCTAAAAGAATTTAGATTTTTGAATTTTAAAAATATACAGGGCTGCACAAAGGAATTCAGACTATTAGCCAAATTTGAAAATCATTATCCAGCCAATTCTCAAAAGTGTTGGGCAAAACATTCAATTTCTCATTATTCTGTAAGATTTAAGTTAGGGACAGGACTGAAATGGGGCAAAGTTCCCACTGAATTCAGTTTTATGATTCCATATCTCTGACATTTTGCAAAAAATGAATTTTTATAGCCACTTTTCAGACCTGTTTGTATTTGGCAAGGTGAGGAATGCTTACCACAATCCTTGTGTAAAGATTGTGGCACTTCTAATATTCCGATGTCCGTTTTGATTCTTTGAGATAAATATTTATCTGTTTCTTTTTAAAAAAGCTTATTCAGATTTTATTTTTACTATTATTACAAATTTGAGTAATATTTATGACAAATATAAAATATTGTCCTTGAAGTCATTCTTTTTAATTGCTTTTTCTCATTAAAGCTGTAAAATATACTACTGAATCAATGATAAAAAATATTTTTCTTTATTTCATTGTGAGTGTTCTTGAAACCACACCTCCACCTTTATTCAAATTAGCTATCAGCATTATTGACTTTCTATTGTATGTGCTTTTATTCTACCTAGTGTTCTGTTTGCTTCTTTTTTATGTAGCTTTTTTTCATATGAATATCTTACCTCAATCTTACTTTCAGTTTAAGAGAGAGGTGAATACTGTGCAATTTCAACAGTAACTAGTTGTATTGTCTTCTGCAGTGTTAACTGTATTTTTCTCCAGTGATTTATTTTCTTTAAAATAAATCAAGAGGGATTTAATAATCTGGGTGTGCATGTAACACAAGCATACAACATATGAAAAAAATGCAATTAAATGTGTGTTTTATTAAACTTATTTTTATAGTTAATTCTATACTTAAAGTCCCATTTCTTTCATTACAGACGTTTCTGTTGTCAAAAAATCATGGTTGACTTTTAGACGACTGCTGAAAACCAGTAGTACTTTTTGAAATGTATAATGATGATGTCAACGACCAGCCTTACACTTCTTTTATTACTCAAGCATCATTTAAGTCAGATAACTTCAATTTTTAAAAATGTACTTTTGAATGAAAATTTGTTTGAAAACTAGCTCAATTTAGGGACCTTTTTAAATAAATTTCAAGCATGAATTTTTTAAAAGTCCATCTCAACACTAAACATTTGTTTATTACGTTAATGTAAAGTAGCTGGTAACAGAATTGGCAATCAATTGCCCGGAGCATATTAAAAAGCATTTTCCTTCCTCCTTTTTTTTTTTTTTTTTTTTTTTTTTTTAACATTAATTTTCTATAATTGGGTCTACTTCCAAACATTTCATGGCTGCAATGTACTTTAAATTGAATGTGAGTAAAATTAAATATTTTTAAAAACACTTTTGTGTCACATCACATTTGCTCAAATACACTATTTGGTTATAAACCCTATTACAGAAGATTAATCATAAGATCAGATTAATAATAAAATATGGCAATTTGGAGCTAAACTGAAGTCTGTCAATGAAAAGGTAGATTTAAATTTTTTCTTTTTTTTTCTTTCTGTAGATTATGCAACTGGATTTGGTGGAAAATTTGGTGTTCAAAAAGATCGTGTTGATAGAAATGCTGTTGGCTGGGATTATGTTGAAAAGACTGAAAAGCATGAATCCCAAAAGGATTATGCTAAAGGCTTTGGAGGGAAATTTGGCGTAGATAAAGGAAAGCAGGATAAATCTGCGCTTGGTTGGGATTATCAAGAAAAGACAGAAAAACATCCATCCCAGAGAGGTATATAAATTTATTATTATGCATTTGCATTTAGTACTGTATTTGCCTGTAATAGTGTTAGTGATTTTAACACATTACAAGTTATTTTATAGTGTTGACTCTAGAAAAAAATGGCCGCCGGGTGGGAATTTTTCAAAAAGGGAACACCATTCTAAAAAAAAAAGGGAACACTATCTAAAAAAAGGTACATTTTTTTAAAAAGGGAACACTATTCTAAAAAAAAGGGCCCATTTTTTTCAAAAAGAGGACACTTGTACCTTGTTCAAAAAAAAAAAAAAATTGAACTGGTTTGTTTAGAGTGCCTAGAATTTGCAATATTTTCCTGGGATCAATTTAATTACCACGGGGCACATAGGAAGTGTTAAAAAAGGCAGCTGGGTGCATCAGAAGGGTTTAAAAGAGCCACCGGGCGCAAAATAGAAATAAAAAGGGCCGCCGGGCACTGCGCCCTGCTAAAACGGCTTAGAGTCAACATTATTTTAAGATGACATTTATTATTTTATAAGAAGGTTGAATTTAATTTACTTTTTATTTTACAATCAAGATTTTATAAATATATGTTGATAGTCTGAAACCATAATGTATTTTGTTTATGCACTGGATATTAGAATATTTTATATATTGTAATAATTTAATGAAGTTAAGCTGTGTGTGTGTATAGTCCAGATCAGATTTAAGTAAAATTTGTGCTTTGAAATTGAAAAGCTCTTCATCTATGTTTTTTACTGTCCATTAAACTGTTGTAGTAACTTTTTAAAAGTAATTTTATCAGTAATTGTTTGTGTTAATTAAATTTTGTATTTTGAAATTTAAGAAAATTTTTAGATTTCATTCTGACTCTCACTCTTTATAGAAATAGATCTTACTTTTTTTTTTAATGAGTAATAAAGATATGAGGAGATCATTATATAGAGAAAAAATATCTACCTAGTTCTATGTATTTTTGATCTCCAGTTTAATTTCTGATCATTCTAGTTCACTATCACCAAAGTATTATTTCAAATGTATTTTACTGTTTAATAAAGCAACAAATAGTTTTTCCCTAACGTATCCTAGCCTATTCTACTCTTAAACAAACAAAATGAAAAGCTAATGGACAATGTTTTAAAAAAAATTGAATGTCTCTTTTATTCTTTTATCTTATCTGCATGTATGGTATCATATCGAGGAGCTCACTTTAAAATAATAATCATTATACTTTTTTCCTCCCAGCTTATTTAGTTTACTAGCATTATTGTTGTTGACACGTTATGAAAATGTGGTTTTCTGACTTTTTTTAAATCTGATTTTGACCATTTCTGAGATGAATGTAAATTTGTATTACAATTTGTGCATGCTTGGTTTTGGTTTGGGGTTTGGTAGATGTACCTTTTTACATGTGCATAATGATAGTGAAAGTCATGATTTGCTACAATTTATTGTTAAATATATCTATCTTGATTTATGTCAATTGGCCATGAGAAAATTCATATTTTTGTCAATTGGTCACAAAAAATCATGATTTTCATTGATCAGTTTAAAAAAAAGATTTTTGCCAATGAGTCAAAAAAATTGTGATTTTTATTCATCAGCCAAAAAAAAAAAAAAGAACTTGTTTTTCACCAATCAGTAAAAAAAAATCTCAACTTTTGCCAATCAGTGATGAAAAAAATCGCAATTTTTGTTGAGCAGTGAAGCACAATAATCATGGTTTTTGGCAGCTTTGTTTAAAATTACACTAAGGCTTTTAATCTGTCAGTACTCCATCTACAACATGAAATCCACATTTATGTTAAACTTATTTTATTAAAATCCAAAACTTCAACTTCAAAAAATTGGACCACATTTCTTGCATCTAATTAGTTATGCAAAATGAATTACTAAATTCATCATTGAACTCATTTGATTTGTGCTGCTAGAATTTTTATTTTGTCTTTTTACGTCTCTCCATCTTTTATTTATATAAAAAAGCAAAGATCTGCATAAATGATGCTAGAGATAACACAGTTTAAACATTTGCTTGGAATTGTGCAACATATTGCATTTATTACTTAAATTGGTTTGGCTATAATTCAAAAGTATGCAAGAGTATGTGTTTATATATATGTAATTAAGAAATCATAACTATTGTAGCAAAATTACACATACTGTTCACATATTTATGAAAATAGCCAAACCGACTCAGCTTATTAAATATGCATACTTTGCATTTTTGTGCACTTTTATACCATAGTGCCTCTTCACCATTTTTTCTGGAGAGCTGTAACAAGTCGGATTATTGTCAGTTCTTTTTTAACTTAAATACTATATTTTTACTCTAAAACTAGTATTGAATAATTAGAGCAATGTTGGAGTTCATTAGAGGTTAGTAATGTTTTAATGGACTAATGACTGTATTTTCTTATTTATATTGCTGTGACTGTTACTATAATTTATTTATATGAATGTCAGTTGATTGATTTTATTTTTGTGTATTTTAATATTCACATATGATTTTTTCTTCATGGTTCTTTCCTCCCTAAACATAAACCTTATTGTTAAAACAACTTGGGGGGGGGGGGGAGAAAAGAAAGGATAGAAAAGGTGGTTGTTACCCTGATATAGTGGTAATAGTTAAATTTGGAATAATGAATTTAAATAATTATACTTTGGTGATCAAATATAGTGGGTAGATAATTTTAACCTCTTCAGACCTGAGGTACACAAATGTGCACCTCTATTCTTTTCCTCATAAGAACTAAACTGTTTGATTTTGTTACATTTTGACTTTACTTTTAAGTAACTGAATGTTTTTGGCTTTGGGACAAATCCAATCAATGGCAACATTGATGCTTATTTCCTCATAAAATAAATGTTTCTTTTATCTGAGTTTGCAAAATACCTTCAAGACAGTGTGGCCAATAAAGTATAAAAAAATTCACAATTATTTAACTTAAACGCTTTCTAGTAAAAAAAATTGAGGATTTGCAGATCATTCACTTGCTTAAAGTCCTTAAATTTTTTATTGCGGAATTTAGGTTATTGATCATTAAATTGATATTTTAAGGATGTTAGTCATTTTACATCCCTGTTTGTGTATCTAAATGACCCGTCCCCTAAAGTACCCATTTCAGAAAAAGGGATTCTTCTGTCATCTAGGGTGTCTTTTTGTTTGTGCAAATTCAATGAATGTGCATTTTTTAGTGTTATTTTACCTTCAGGTGTGAAGAGGTTAAATATAGAGTCAATGATCAAATGTAATAAAAAGAAAGAGAGAAAGCATTGCTGTTCTAAAAAATGAATTAGTTCAATAGAATTTCTCCATGGGGAAAATAACAAAGTATTCACTTATCTGAACCATAATGGAAATCTCTCATTCCAATCACTGTAAATACTCTGAAAATTCATTCTATATAGATGTGTCCCATTATTTCTTAAGATAACCAATTTATTGAAAATTTTATTCACTTGTAAAATTATCTTCTTAATTAGAGCAAGTTTTCTTATTTGATTCAAATTTCATAATATATTTTAGATATCTGGTTATACTATAATTTATATTGTTAATTAATTAACTAGACACATAAAAAGTATTACACAAAATAAATATTGAATTTTTAATATAAAAGAATCACCAGCACAAAATGCAAACATAATAGTCTTAAGAGCTAGCAACGTTTTCGTCACCTGATTTTATCAAGGCTAATTTTTCTATATGTTCTTCCGATTTATGGTGTAGTACGTTTGCGGGCGGTCTGGCAGTCGGGAGACATTGCGTTTACCTGCGGGAAAAGGGGTTATGCAGGTCAAAAAACTTCAAAATTATGTCATTTTAGCAGGATTTTTGTTTATAACATCTGTTTCTACTAACTATTTGTGATATTAATCCATTATTGCCACACGTTATTATAGACCCACGACGAGAAGAGACCTGTCAATCATACGTGACGTAGTCTAAGAGGAACCCATTTCTTCCAAATCGGAGCGAGGGAGTGCCTTCGGAGTGCCTTCACGCCGCGCCGTAGAGGAAAAAAGGAAAGGTTGTCATATTTCCCAAATATGACAAGTTTTGGCGCTATTTATATATATATTATTGACTTTAAAGGGGAATTACATAAAAGCGTTAAAAATTTATATAAACTATGTTACTTTTTAATTATTACGATAATACAGAGAATTAATTATTTTTGTTTAAGTATAATTTATTAAAAATTATGTTAAAAAATAGTATTTTTTCTTTTTTAATAAATGAATTACATCTCGACTTTTTGTAATAGCAAAATACTTAAATACTAATTTACTTTATTTAAGCACATCTTTCATTTTAAGAATAATCATTTGAATTGTATTTTTGTAAAGGTAATAATATCATATTTTGGACTTTTAACTTATATTATCATAAAACTTAATGTATTTTTAAATACTTTTAATAACCAATAAAGATATAATTTAACACAATAGTCAATGAAAAATTAAAAAAAAAAATAAAATAAAGAAATAATTAAAGATTTTATTTTTAATTTACCAGCTTAATTTATAATATAATTACTAAAAAATTTTAAGACAAATTAATGATCCAACTATGGCCTTTTTCTTAATTTATTTTTAGCTCGATGGACAGAAAAAAAAAATCTACGTGAGGAAATATTAAAATATACATGCATCTGTAGTCCGTTTTTAAAAAGGAAGAATATCTATATGAAATAAGTTAAATTAAGAAATGCACTTGACAATAGGAGGAGGGGGGCTCCTGATGTAAAATTATAAGCGATTTTGCTGTTTCAGAATGGCAGTATTTTTTTTTCTTTATTTCTGTGCTGTCACGTCCGAAAATTCTGTTCAAAACACCTGTTTTGATCTTTTCTACGTTTATTTTTTGCTCTATGGACAAAAAAAAAAAAAAAATCTACGAAGGGAAATATTAAAAAATAATAGATGCATCTAAAATCCGTAGCCCAGACCGCATTTTTTAAATTGAAGAATATATATATGAAATAAGTTAAATTAAGAAATGCACTTTAAAAAAGGAGGGGGTGGGGTGGGGGGTGGAAGCTCTTGATGTAAAATTATCAGCGACTTGCTGTTTCAGAATGGCAGTTTTTTTTTCTTTATTTCTCTGCTGCCACGTCCGGAAATTCTGTTCAAAACGCCTGTTTTGATCTTTTCTACGTTTATTTTTTGCTCTATGGGCAGAAAAAAAAATCTACGAAGGGAAATATTAAAAAATAGATGCATCTAAAATCCAAAGCCAGACCGCATTTTTTAAAATGAAGAATATATATATGAAATAAGTTAAATTAAGAAATGCACTTTAAAAAGGGAGGGGGGGGGGGGGGGGGGAAGCTCCTCATGTAAAATTATCAGCAACTTGCTGTTTCAGAATGGCAGTATTTTTTTTTTCTTTATTTCTGGTTGTCATGTCCGAAAATTCTATTCAAAACGCCTGTTTTGATCTTTTCTACGTTTATTTTTTGCTCTATGGGCAGAAAAAAAAATCTACGAAGGGAAATATTAAAAAATAGATGCATCTAGAATCCAAAGCCCAGACTGATTTTTTTAAAATGAAGAATATATATATATATGAAATAAGTTAAATTAAGAAATGCACTTTAAAAAAGGAGGGGGGGGGGGGGGGTGGAAGCTCCTGATGTAAAATTATCAGCGACTTGCTGTTTCAGAATGGCAGTATTTTTTTTCTTTATTTCTGTGCTGTCACGTCCGAAAATTCTATTCAAAACGCCTGTTTTGATCTTTTCTACGTTTATTTTTTGCTCTATGGGCAGGAAAAAAAAATCTACGAAGGGAAATATTAAAAAATAGATGCATCTAAAATCCGTAGCCCAGACCGCATTTTTTTTTAAATGAAGAATATATATATGAAATAAGTTAAATTGAGAAATGCACTTTAAAAAAGGAGGGGGTGGTGGGGTGGAAGCTCCTGATGTAAAATTATAAGCGACTTGCTGTTTCAGAATGGCAGTATTTTTTTTTTCTTTATTTCTGTGCTGTCGCGTCCGAAAATTCTGTTCAAAACGCCTGTTTTGATCTTTTCTACGTTTATTTTTTGCTCTATGGACAGAAAAAAAAATCTACGAAGGGAAATATTAAAAAATAGATGCATCTAAAATTCGTAGCCCAGACCGCATTTTTTAAAATGAAGAATATATATATGAAATAAGTTAAATTAAGAAATGCACTTAAAAGGGGGGAGGGGAGCTCCTGGATCCTGATGTAAAATTATAAGCGACTTGCTGTTTCAGAATGGAAGAACATTTTTCTTTAATTTTGTGCTGTACTTTATGTACAATCATTCTTTCTTTAGAATGAATTGTTTTCCCTTTTGAGGACATGTTTAATATTTAAAAAAGAAAATTGTTTTGAAAAAAAAAACAGTTTAAAAATGGCAAGATAACTAAATAACAGAGATGGAGAATAAAACACAGCTAACCGAGAGAAGGAAAACTGATTTCAAGGAATGACCAAGTTAAAATTGGCGCGAAAATTGTTTCATTGCAACCCCTAGCTCTTAGTGGGGAATGGTCAAACTGAAACAGAGGGGTCATTTTCCCTTCCAGTATCGCCTTGTACACCTTCCGTAAAATAGACTCATCTAAAAGAGGGTGTTTCCCAAGTCTCATCTCGTGGTGGGTTAATAATACCAGTGTTGCTAAGACCCTGCTAGATCCACATTTATAGGTAACATGTTACTCTTTGGTTAATAGACAACCTATAATTAATTTGCCAGACACAAATTCGGTTGCAAAGTTAATGCCAGGTGGCTTTAAATATGGCAACGAAAGTGCCTGTTTCAAGAGTGTTTTATAGTTTATAAATTATAAGTCATCTTTACGTCATTTTATCAAGCGTAAAAATAACAAGATATTACTCTTAGGCTAGCAGACAACCTATAATTAATTTGCCAGACACAAATTCGATTGCAAAGTTAATGTCAGACGGCTTTAAATATGGCAACGAAAATGCCAGTTTCAAAAGTGTTTTATAGTTTAAAAATGACAATTACATAAATTTACATTAATTACACAAAATTAAACACTTTTTTCGACAAACACTATATATATATATATATATATATATATCTATTTTTACAAAGAAACGATTGTTACTATGGTAACAATTAAGGTTTGACTGCCATTAAATGAAGCCAAATCCCTACAAAAGATGCCATTTCTTGAAACGGGCACTTTCGTTGTTATATTTAAAGCCGTCTGGCATTAACTTTGCAACCGAATTTGTGTCTGGCAAATTAATTATAGGTTGTCTGCTTGCCACATAGTAATATCTTTTTATTTTTAAGCTTGATAAATGACGTAAAGATGACTTATAATTTTTAATTTGTTGCCATATTTAAAGCCGTCTGGCATTGACTTTGCAACTTAATTTGTGTCTGGCAAATTAATTATAGCTTGTCTGAGAGCCAAAGAGTAATATGTTACCTATAAATGTGGATCTGGCAGGGTCTTAGCAACATCTGGCAATAATGGATTAATATCACAAATATTTTGTAGAAACAGATGTTATAAACAAAAATCATGCTAAAATGACTTAATTTTGAAGTTTTTTCACCTGCATAACTCCTTCTCCCACAGGTAAACGCAACATCTCCCTTCAGCCAGACCGCCCACAAACGTACTACACCATAAAATGGAAGAACATATAGAAAAATGAGCCTTGATAAAATGACGTAGTTTTGAAGTTTTTTGAGCTTTTCCTGCAGGTAAACGCAAAGTCTCCTGACTGCCAGACCGCCCGCAAACGTACTACACCATAAATCGGAAGAACACATAGAAAAATGAGCCTTGATAAAATGACGGTGTTTTTTGACGTTGCTAGCTCTTAGACTGCAAGTTTTTTACTTATATTAATTGGATCAGCAAATGATTTAGCATTTGCACAGGCCCTCAAAAGTACACATCATAGAACAATGAAGAAAATAAATCCTTGAAAACAGATAACGGGTTACCAAACATTTGGAGTGAGGAATAACAATTATTTTTAAACTTTACTTTCATTTGCAGGACAAATACATCTGAAACATATTCCCAATAATTATCATGATTGTTTACAGCTTATGTTCCATAATGAAAAAACTTTATATTATATGATTACTAAGATCATTAGGGAATTTAATGGAATAAACTGTTCCTATTGACTATTTTAATTTTTTTACAAAATGAAAGTCCCAAGTTGATTATATAATGCAAGTCTGTCATTTTTGCTATTGAAAAGGGATATTCTCTCTAGAAGTCCTTGTCAGGCAATGCTTAGAGAATTATAAAATGTATTTAGATTGTGTGCATGTAAACTAAGAGAACAAATGCTTTTATCAGAGTTGGTCTGTGTATATTATGCAAAGACATATAGACGTTGTAATGTGTTGTTGGATTGAGTAAATTTGAGAATTAAGAATAACTAATTACTGATTATGAAAATTAAATGACAAAAAAGGATCAAATTTAAAAATTGAAATTAAATATCTCAAAAATACTCATCCAACAACACATCACTGCCAATCACAGTCAGTACTAAAGCATTATGATTAAGAAAATATTTAAATTCAAAAAGTTATGGATTTAAATTGGGGCCAAAGTATTAATATTAAAATAGTTATTTGAGTTCAGAATAAAGTTAAAAGTTTTGGCCAAATATTAAGTATTAAAATAAAACATTTAAATTTAAGACTGGCCAAACAAAATTTAAAATAATAAATTTGAAGAATTAATTTATATAAGTAATAAATATAAGGTTTCTACCCACACCAATTGACAGAAAAATAAGGCAGACACTCAATAATCATTAAGCAGAAATAAATAGAAATATTATTTATTAACTATGGCATAAAGAACTATTCTGGATCCAGAGTCTTTACTAGATACAATAAACAATGAATTCATATTAGAAGGAATTTGTAACTTGTTGCAACAATTTGTATCATACTTTATATTGTTTAATTCCTTTTTATATTGATTAGAATTTTTTATGTATCATTATTAAAAAAAAAAAAAAAAAAAAATTCTTTAATATTAAGAGCTCTCTCCAAAAAAAGTTATTTCAAAGTAAAGTTTCACATCTGTGTTAAGATTGCTGATATAGACAAATACTTATAATTCAAGGATATTAGGAAAATGTTGTTAAAATTAGCAAAAGTAGAAGATAAATCATCGAATTTGCTAAATAGATTATCTGTGAATAAAATTTAAAACCTGAAAGTGGGGTGAACAGCAATCCACATCGATTAGGCACTAATACTGAACAATCTGTAAATGAAAGATATTGTAAGGCAATACTGAATAGAATTTGAAAATTGAAGGTGGGTGAACAGAGATCCACATCGATCAGTCATTAATACCGAACAATCTGTGACTGGATGAATCGTAAGGAATCACTGAGTAGAATTTGAAACTTGAAGGTGGGTGGACAGTAATCTACATCGTTCACGCACTGATACCAAACAATCTGTAATTTAACTGTCATCTGTACAGAATTTATAATTTTATAGAATCCTTGAAAAACTATGCTGTAACTAAATAAAATCCCTGCCGGCCCGGCCTACAGGCAGAGGTAAATTTCGAAGTTAAGTATACTAATTTCACCAACAAAAACTAAATCATGATTAGAGATTTATCCACTTTAACAATTTTATCTGACTGCTTTTGACGAGTTTTTATTTCATTTTAATATAATAGTTGGTTTTATCAGAATCATGTTAAGGAGGTATTAAAAAAAATATTTTTCCATGCTCAACAACTCGAAATTTTCTGGCACATTTTCAGATTCATTTTTAATAGAAAAAATATTAAACTTGCTGACGTGATTTTTGAAGAGATTTATAAAAGACCTGTGTTTTTATTTTTCGTCCAATTAATTAAAACTTGATTTATGAAAAATTTTTTTCTCAGTATGACAATATTTTTCATTTCTAACACAATCGCTTTGGGAAATTTCTGTTCAAAACGCCCACTTTGACATCATTTTTTGAAATATATTCTGCCTCTATCAAAAAATTGATCATTACGGTACATTATATAGTTTCTGAATAAGAGAATCTACCAATTGGATGTGTTTGAGAGCAAAAATGAATTTATAAATGAGTCAGAAAATAAGCAGTTAGGATTTGAATACACCCTTAATAAGATGATTTTTTTCTTCAACTGCTATGTATTTTCAATTTGTTTTTGCTGTAAGAATTAGTCCTATCAAAAACTTGTCTATATAAATGTTGTAGACAATATTAAGAAGAAATATGATAAATTCATGGGAATTTTATATCTTGTAAATTGACGGAGTTATAGATTTTTTCTTCTTCTACCGCCCCTTTTTGTGTTTGTTTTTTTGTTTTTTTGCAGTATGAATTGGTCCTATCAAAAACTTGTGAATAAAGGTTGTAGATAATATTCAGGAGATTTATAATAAAATTAATTGGATTTGATATCTTGAGAATTGATGAAGTTATGAATTTTTTTCTCCCAAAAACCCTATTTTTTGCACCCCTTGAGCCCATTTTTAATTTGATCAAAAATCTGTGATACATAAATTTTTGGCCCTATTTTTAGAAGTAATAATAACTTTAAACTGATGTGATATGTACAAAAATTAAGAAGTTATGGGTTTTTTTCAGTTTTTACAAAACCCCTCCCTATTTCTATCCCCTTGGTCTGATTTTGCCCATTAACGAACTTGACCGAGATTTTATGTATCAGTTTGGAAGAGATTTGTGCAAAATTGTGGAAGTTATTGTGTCCAGAAGAAAGTGATATATATAGATAGATAGTTTTTTACTGAGGGTGGTTTTGGGTTCTAGGGGTCTTGATCGGTGTCGATCTGCAAAAAGTTTTCAGAAATTCCAACATAGGGGAGAATGTAATAGGTAGTATTTCATCGAAATCTACCTGATAAAGATGATGCATAAAAAGAAAGAAAGATGTGAGTTCCACACTCCTTATTATAATTTGGATTGCAGGGATGTAAAATAATTTTTAGAAGAACTGAGATTGGCATTATCTGCCCAGAATATAATTGGATGTAATATCAGATTATAATCGGAGTAGGCCCTTCGGCCCAATGGCGAAAATCCCCACAGAAAATGTTGACCTCTGTCTCTGGAAAATGTAACCAATTGAATTCTATAATTGAAAACACTATACTGGCTGAAACAGTGATCTTGGTGACAAGAGCCAATGATAAAAATAGAAAAAGGGCTCATCTCTAGCATTTTTCTGATGAAGAGAGTTTTAAGCTCGCATTATAGTGAAAAGCATTGTGAATGGCAATGGCAAATTGGGCGGGAATTTCATGGGCACTAGAATATCGAAGAACTGAATCATGTGACATCCAGCATTCTTGCTTAGTATTGCACAAGATGGCTTACTTAAGATTTCTTGCTAGGAGAAAATTGCTTTTCCGATATGTGTGTGTGTGGGGGGGGGGGGGGGGGGGGAAGTAATGGCAAGATAAAATCTTAGTATCCATAATCGCATGCCATTTAAAATTGGGAAATGCGAAAAATACATTTTCACATTTATTAGGCAAAGTTGAAGAGTAATTTAGCAGAAATTTTGCCTGAGGAACGAGAATAAATATTTTAATCCATTAAATATATATTGAAACATGAATATTAATAAATAAAGCTTTTAGATTTTTCATATTTGACGCCTAGTTAATATTGCTGTTAGCCTGACATTGCGATGTTTTGAAAAGTAAATATGAAGTTTGTTGATTTCTGAAAGTAAATGATATTACTGTTTAATTTAATAAATACTGATAAATTATGGAAATTAAATTTAAATAGGAGATATTATTGGGAATATTAATTTTATTTTTTGAGAAGTAAAGTTATTAAATTGAGATTGAATATGAAGTTTTGTTTATTTAAATAGAAAAAGTATAAAAATTAATTTGTGTAAATATTATTATAATTTTGAATAGGAACTGTTATGTAATGTTTTTAAGACATAAGACGTGAATTCAACTGCTCGGATATACAAAACCATATTCTTCCAGCAGATCTCTGGCTCTGGATTTTCAAGCAATCAGAATCATGTCTTGGAACTTCTGTCATCCCCACTAGGAAGCGTCCATGTTTTCAATGTGGTACAAAAGCAGCACATATATAATATACAGTTGATAATCCAAACTTCCAACAGTCCTTCTTAGTGATATTTATTTATGCTTAATACTGTTGAAAAAGTGACCTAAGTCAACTTTCCCAGTCTGACAAATATCTTAATAAAATCTTAATAAAATTATCTTAATAAAAAACACTGATTGAAAAATATAGCAATACGCAAGTGAAAGTGATGTAGATAAAATATGGCCTTTTAAATTACGTGCTTGAAGAATTCAAAATACAGTGAAACCTCGGTTTAACGTTATTCAAGGGACTATAAAGAAATGACGCTAAATGCGGGAAAACATTAAATCGTGGGAAGACGAAAACAAAACCCTGAGCATAAAATAAAGACTAACTTATGTAAAATACCTTTTATTCCTTTAGTTACAATGATTTACACATCAGTTTCTAAATTATGCTTTAAAGAAACCAGTTATGTTACTTTGCGTCATTTTTTTAACAGCTCAACAAATCACATTCTCAATTTATTGAGTTTTTTGAAAGGTTTTCTCTTTTGGTCTGCACTATTTCAAAGAAATGCGTTCACTGTTGTCAGAGTTTGAATGACTTTTTTACACTAAAGGAATTTCTGTTCCTCACTAACATCTTCATCATTATCTGAACTACCCAATTCTGAGTCTAACAAACCACTTAGAATAACAGTGGTATTGTGATTTATTTATCAATTGAATAATTGTGTTAAAAATTAGTCTAACTTAGAGTTGAAATTCTGATGTCACAACATTTGAATCACAAGCTTGTTAATTCTAGCGATCTATGTCTGAACAAAAAAAGAGCTCACCAATCTATTAGAATCTTCATTTTCTCTCTCCTCGTGCCCAAATTCATCACCTCTGTTCTCTGGAAAACCATTTTATGGAAAAGAACTTGAGATACATTTCCTCACGGCTCTCTCATGCGGGAGAATCTTTTTAATCAGATTTTTCTGACTATTTTAAGAAAACTTCATTGAGTGTTTACCCTTGAAAAAATGTTAAATATGAGAAATATTTCAAAATTATAACGTTAAATGTGGGATTTTTTAACATTACAAGTATAGAAAATTAATTGGGACCAACTAAAAATGACGTTATATACGGGAAATCGTTAAATATGGGTTACGTTAAATCGGGGTTTCACTGTATAACTTTCTTAAAATTCATTTAAAAGCTAACTTGTAAAAGATGTGAAGATATGAAAAGCATTAAAAGTCCAAAGTTTGTAAAACCAGTAAAAAGAGTTTATTGTGCTACTTCAAATCATAATATAAAAGTCCAACACAAAGTAAAAAGCTATTAAAAGTTTCTTCAATTTAAATATTATAAATACTTAACAGCATAATTTATGGAAATATATTTAGAAGCCATGAAACACAATTAGCGGCAATACCCCAGAGACTATTGTAAAAACACTAAACAATATATCATAAACTTCAAAGTCAACTTAATCTTAACGAAAAGCAACATGACCAAAATAAAGTCTCACCAATTTATACTATCAACTCCAGTCAAAGATACGACATCCCGAGATCAAGCAAAAGCCTCAAACTTGTATCGTGATTCATCCTTAGTTAAGAAAACAGTGACGTTTGAAATGACAGGTGTTCTTTTATACGATAGCGAGCAATGCACGTGCTAATACACCGCCTTTCTGGTAAGATTGGCAGTGATGTGATTTGCTTAAGCAGATTGCATCCGCTAATGTATGTAACAAATCTTCTACCGTCATGTGGCGAAACAAAGTTGAACCACAGAATTTAACTTAATGATTTAGACTTTTTTTGTTTATCAAAAGATGCGATCGTTTAGAAAGAAAAATAAGTATGATGTTTTGACGAAATTAAATTAAAAGAAATTAAGAACTTTGTGAAATAAACTAAAGCTGTGGATTAACTAAAAATAAGGTAAGTTTAATTTCAAATAAAGATATTTAATAAAGTTATTTTAATAAATAAAGCCAGAAATAAAGTTTACTGATGTATATTATAATGAGTTACTGCAAGATATAATATGGGATAGAAATAGTTTAACTGAGGCATTGAGAACTAGGGAAAATGGGCTTGTTATCCCTAACAAATCCAATTAAAATTATAGTATTATTTTAAATTACAAGAAATTGACAGGTATAACAATGAACCCATTTAGTTCGAGCGGTCGTACCTCCATAAAATATGGAGTTTCGGTGAATGTGTCCGTTGATCAAAAGGCAAAGAGAGCGAAAAAAAATTTGCATCTCAGGGAGCTTTTTCGGTTAGGTAGGAAAAACTTTGTTATCCGATTTGTGCAAATTTGTGTCTGGAAACAAACATTTGAAAATAACGGTAAAGATACAGAAAATAAATTTAATGAAATAGAAAAAAATACTAGAATTTTGAGGAGTGAATAAACTTAGTTATTTAATAAGAATATTATTATTATGATTTTTGCAGATCGTCGATTCCAAGAACAATATTAAATTTCAAAATATTAATTTTTAAAAAGTGGGTTGAAATTGAAAATAATTTAAAATTTTGAAATTAATTTATATTTAATTAATTTGATTATTATAGTTTTATTTAAAAATATTTAAATTAAGGAAATTGATGCAACATAACACAACTGTAAAGAATTAATTAATGTAGGATTTCAATCCAAAGACAGTCTTATAAAAGTTATAATATTTACAGAGATTTATATAGAGTTATAATATTAACTGCTTAAAATGCAGTCATAATTTTTTTCTAGTCCATATTTAGAAAAAAAAAATTACAAATGGTATTTAAATTTATCTTAACCATTTGGAAAATGTTATTTTGCTCTAATGTTATTTTGCTCAAATGTTATTTTACCTTCTTCTCTTTCTATTTTCCCTTTAATGCACTTTTTAAAATTTTCAGCAATCAATTAATCAAATAAGTAACAAGCCTTGAATTTAAATATGGAATTCAAACAAATTTATAATATTCTGAGGTTACCAATAACAATAAACAATTCCAAATAAATATTAGTTAAATTTTTAGTTCCTGACATTAAAGGGATATTAATTAAATTTTCTCTAAAGGGAGAGAATGTTTTACCATTATACAATAAATTTATGCAACATAGGCTTGAAATTTTGTTTTCTGTAATAATGTTTTTTTTTTTTCTATCAGCATATTGAGTTTTATTTTTAAATTGCTTCACAGATTATGCTTTGGGATTTGGTGGAAAATATGGCATTCAAAAAGATCGGCAGGACAAGAGTGCTGTTGGTTGGCAGCATATTGAGAAAGTGCCAAAGCACCAGTCCCAGATTGGTCAGTGCTGTTAATTTACTGAGAATTATGTGATATCATCCTGCCATAATCATAGCTGCTTATTTGGCTTAATTCATAGACCTTAACAACCATAACATTGCATGGCTTTGTTTCAAACTAGTCATCAGTTTTTCTTCCAACTTAAAAGTTCAAAAGAAAGAAGGAATAAACTTCTGTCATAAATTGTGTGTGTGAAAATTGTGAGAAAATGTCTTCATAGTGTTAAACATGTTCTTGTGTTAATACAATAAGTTGGTTGTCTTTGTTTGTGCTAACTTTTAGTTTTCTAATTTGTGTTATTATTTTTTTATATTTAAAATTGTTTTACTAATTCTAACCAGTGTTCTAAAATGATATTTTGTTTGATCCATGTTTGTTTAGTTTCAGAGTAACAAAATTTGTTAGTTTTTTTCATATTTATATTTAATAAGTTTATTTAACAGTTTGATTTCAAAGATTTGATCTGCTGTAATTACTATTTAAAGCTTTTTATGTTCTTATTAACTTCAATTTAGTAACATGGAAAAAGATAGCTGCAAAAGCTAAAAGAAAAAAAAATCCTCAAAAAACAATTTTTCTTTTTACATTTTCTTTTCTTTAGTTACTTTCAATTCCTTATCTTCAGTTATCTGTACACACAATGTGAAAAAAAGATAAGAAAGATTAATGCATGTTCTAAATCTTATACAAAATATTTTGTGATTTTAGGTTTGAGGTGTTATGTGAATAACTTATAATGGGTTATGTCATCAAACTAAGTAAAAACGCTTTATATGATTCCTTCTATTTTAGCCTTATATTTTAGCCATGGCTTTGCCAGACATAACCCATTAACTGCTGTATAATGCATAAAAAAAAAAAAAAAAAACCTGGTAGTCAGCAAAAATATTTAATTGCCAGTAGAAAATGTTTGTCTTTCCTGCACACTCTCACACACATTATTTAATCATGGATTTTCAAAAGGAACTTTTTTTATATACAGTATGGAACCATTTATCTGGAAACCAGTTATCCAGAATGATATTTCCAATTAACTTATTTCAGAAAAATGAGCCATACAGGGCCAGTTTTATATATATATATTGCTCTAAAACATTACAACATGCATGATGTAACTTGATTCCAACAACTAAGATTTGAAATGGAAGCATATTTAGTTATACAGTAAAACCCACTTAAGAAGTTTCCCAAGGGAATGGAAGGGAAAAACTTCTTAAATGGGAAAATTAGCATTTTTTGAAAAAATCAATAGTTTAAATATTGATATTCAGAAGAGGATTTATTTTATCTTAGTACAATAATACAAAGAGTACTTTCTATAAAATTGAGTTTTCTTAAGAAATTTAAATTAGTTTGCACGCTTAAAAAGTTAGCTAATAAAGTAAAAATACATAATTATCTTAGAAACTCTTTATTTAATCCAAGACAAGAAATTTCGGTACTTTTCGGTTAGCCGGGCGCCAGTGTTATATATATACATATATATATACATATATATGCACATATATTTACATATATATATGTACACACACATACATATACACATACATATGTATATATATATGTAAATATATGTGTATATATATGTATATATATATATGTATATATAACACTGGCGCCCGGCTAACTGAAAAGTACCGAAATTTCTCTTTAAGGGTCATTTGATATGTTTTTGCAAAAAAAAATCGGTTATAGTTTTTTTTTTCGGTAACTTTTAATTGATAACAGTCTAATTGTCTTAAGCTTTTGAAAACTTCTTCAGGCACATTTTCAACACTTTCGATAAAACGCCGAAAGGTTTCTAGTCCTTTTACAGCTTCCTAAAAACTAGGAATTTCCACATCTTCTTCCTCAGTTTCACTCATATCTTCATCTACTGTCATTTCACAAATATCATCCACCATAAGCATTTCACATGGTACTACTTCATCATCTACCAACACATACTCCTCAAACGATGCAGTGAAATCCATCTTTCTTTGAAGAGTCTTCCAATCATCCTCAATATCAAATTCATATTATTCTGTTGATTCTCCATCCATGAATCCCGCTTTTTGAAAACAATTGGCAATGACAGATAGGGTTATTAACTCCCAATGCAGATAAAATAAAATGAATTGATTCCAAAACGCTCACTTTTTAAAACTCTCCAGTATTGTCAAGTTTTTCAATCATCCATTACACTAGTCGTTTTCTATAATGCTGCTTAAACACTTTAATTACTCCCTGATCCATAGGTTGTAAAACGGAAGTTGAGTTTTGGTGGTAGAAAATGGACTTTTATGTTGCTCAAGTTTTTCGTGAGCGGCACAGTTGTCTACGAAAATGATGATGTTCCTCTTAGCTTTTCTCATTTTCTCATTCAATCTTTTCAAGTAAGCTTCATAAATTGTAATTGTCATCCACACAGTCTTGTTGCTTTCATAATCACAAGGTAGCGATTTCACATTCTGAAAACATCTGGGTTTCTTCGATTTTCCAACAACTAAAATTGGCAACTTCTCAGAACTATCCATTTTAGCACCCAATAAAATTGTAAGTCATTCCTTATTTCTTTTACCTCCGTGACATTTTTCGTCTTTATATGCAAATGTTTTATCTGGTAAAAGATTGTAGAAAAGTCCACACTCATCCATATTGAAAATGTCTTTATGATAATAGCCGGTTATCAAATCTGGTAAGATTTTCATCCACTCTTTGATTTCTTGTGGATTGACACTTTTACTCTCGCCTTGTATAGAATTATAAGTCAATCCAGCTCTTTTCTTCATCCTATCAATCCATCCATTTGAAGGAGTAAATTCAATCTCCAATTTTTTGGCAATTTCCTCAGCCTCTTCTCTAAGAATTGGTCCGCTTATAGGAATATTGGCGGATCTGGCTTGTTTGAACCAAATCAATAACTTTTCTTCCATAACTTTATATTTTCCTCTTTTCACCTTTTTAATTTTATGAGATTTTTCAGAACAGTTTAAAATGAGATCTCGTTTTGCTACAATTCCATTCAGAGTAGTCACTGGTATGTTCAACTTCTTTGCAATTTCAACTCTTGTTGTTTTCACATTACTATCAACTTCTTTCAAAATTTTGATTTTGGCTTCAATAGATAAGGCTTTCCTTTTAATTGCCTTGTCTGACATTTTTGGGGAAAAAAACCCCAGAATATTTTATTTGTGTAATTTCTAACGAGAAAGCTTTTATGTTATGCACTTTACACTGGCTTAAAAACTGTGAAATGAATAAACCAAATGCAGCTTTAGTACATTACACTCATGGTAAGAGGGTGGGAGAGAATCTGTTGGTAACAAAAAGTAAATATTGAACTGAAAGAATCATCCTTCGGTAGGGTGGAGCAATTCCCTTTTCTCTTTATCTGTCGCTATTGTTACAGTGACGAGGGACCCATCCTCTACCCACATTCCATTTCCATCAAACACATTAAATAGATTTTAAGGTGAAATAGAGGTGACCACAACTGCTATCAGTCCTAAACATTGACCTTTTTGAATAGCAAAGAATATAAAGAAAGAGATTTCCAGCACAGAAAATAAAATAATAATCAAAAAGACAAAATAAACGCGCTTTGAAAGTAAAAGTGGAAGGAAATATAAAACTTTTTAAGCAGGGAAGAGTTTCGAACTAAACTTCTTAAACGAGTTATTTTAGCGTTGTAAGAATAAGAGAAAAATAGGAATCGAAAATAACTTCTTAAACGGGAAAACTTCTTAAGCAGGTTTTACTGTATATTGGACATTTTGATTGTTATGCAGAGGAAACAGTTGAGTTTTTGTTTCCAAGGTATTTCTATAAATTATCTTCTTTTAAACTTTGATTAATGTGTGTTCTTGTTTGGACCTGATTCTTTCTGAGTAGTCTAATAATTAATTTGATATCAAACCACTGTCATAGCCATGTATATTCTACAAATCTGTTCAAATAGATGTTGGTTTAATGCCCAACCAGTTATCCGGAATACATCTTACCCCAACCATTCTGAATAAATGGTTCTGCGCTGTATATATAAATTGGTTGAGAAAGTTTAATTACTAGTGTAGAAATGTTATATCATGAGTTGCTTAAACTCAGTTAATGAATTAATTTTGAAAAATTGTATAATGTCTTCACCAGTTAAAATATTCTGCTCACCAGTAGCAATCTAGTGACTTTATTTGTCAAAGCCATGTAGTTGATAGTATCAACTATCTGAGAATATATATTTTCTATTTTTCACCTAGAAATAAATTATCCTTAAGTTCCTTTTCAATGTCATAAATAACAAAGTCTCAACCTTGAAAATAAAAATAGTTGATATTTTCTAATTTTAGGTTTTACAAAATTTCTTTTCCTTCTCTCATTTTAATGAAATTGCCCAACATTTTTTTCATTTTGTGTTTGGAATTTAAGATGATCTTATTAGGTTTTGTGGCTATCTTTAATTAAATAATGATGATAAGTCTATTATTGGTGTGAAAATCAAGTGTTTTCTCTTTTTCTTTTCTTGTAGACTATGCCAAAGGATTTGGAGGAAAATATGGTGTACAGCAAGATAGAAAAGATAAATCTGCTCTTGGCTGGGAAGAAGTCACTAAAGTAGAAGCACATCCATCACAGACTGACATGAAAAAAGGTTTTGGAGGACAATTTGGAGTTGAAGCTGATAGACAAGATAAAGTAAATCTTCATATCTGTTGTCTAAAATTAAATGAATAAAAATTATTCAGGATATTATACTATTTACATATTTTTTAAAATCATAAGTAACTAACATAGTTAACAGTGGCAATACATCCTGTCATCTGTAGACTTGGCAATGACCAAAGAAAAGTAAGGGCAACATAGAATATTTTAAAACTATAGGAGCATTAATATGTTTCTAGTATTTATCCATAAGGTAATGAAGCGACAGTGTAGTTATTTTTTCCAATTTTCTTATAAAGAATATATATCTAGTGTTGCCATATATCATATTTAAAATGAGGTGGCTAAAAAGGGCTTGCATAGATTTGGGAATCTTTTTCTGCCTGCATCTGGAGGTTCTAAGCACCTCCAAAAACAATCAAGCTGCACAAATAAGTGGGCTATTAATTGCTAATTCGATCAAATCCATTCTTTGGAGAATAAAAACATGCATTTGGTTTTACAATTCTTATTCTCATTTTGATGTTATTCTTATGGAAAACTATTTTATGAAATACAAAATACTATATTTAATTCTTAAGTAATGCTATTGAGAAATATGTTAAAAAAAGAGTGAAATACATTTGCAAATGGAATATCATACATTGTATTATCAGAAATTTTTTGTATGGATTTCATTGATCATGTTAACTTTAATGAAATAAAATGAAATTTCTTAAACTTATGTTTCTGATTTTATAAGAATTACTTATAAAATTCCCTTTTCAATCAACAGAAAGCATAGAAATGGTTATGGATGGGACAAAACAACGGCCAGAATTTCTTTCTTTTTTGTGAGGGTGGGAAGGGAGCAATTTTATAAATTTTAAGATCAAAGTCATTCTTTTAAATGAAAGTACATAAATGTAGCCTTTCCAACTTAATTTTTGGTATCCTGTCCTTGGCTATGGCTTTGGTGTGGCAGTGCTGAAATGTGAACTAGCCATGACATCATGAAAACTACCTCCCAGCACTGGTACTTAAGCACTTATGCATATATTTCTAGAAAAAAATCTGTTTTGATTGTTTTCAGAACTATAAAAAGCTGCTCCTAATTTCACGAAACAGGGCCCTATGAGAAGAGTCTGAACAGATCCCTGATATTTGTTTTTTTAATGTAATTTTCTTGTGTTGACATCTCTCTTTCTATCTATCTCTCTATATATATTTAACTATTGATCCACTTTTTTCTCTTTCAGTCTGCTCATGCATTCTCTGATATTGAGAAACCCCAATCATCATATCAAAAAGTTCGTGCCGAATCAAGTAATTATATATTTTTGTCTCTTTTGGTATTTTATCATTAAAATTTTTATTACTATTAAATTATTTTTTCTACTTAGAAACGTAGAATGGATTTTAAGGTATTCTAAAATATGCTGACACTTCATAGTATCTTCTGTGAATAATGAATATACATGAGTATTTGTTTTTTGTATTTTCAGTTGGTTCATCAAAAGCTAGCTCCCTTAGAGCTAAGTTTGAAAGCTTGGCTAAAGTTGAAGAAGAGGAAGCTCGCAAGCGAGCAGAAGAAGAACGAAAGAAACGTGCAGCCCAAGAACAGAAAGAAAAAGAAATGGCTAAAAGAGATGAAGAGGTAGGTTTTTATTAAATTTAAAATTTTGACATGCAAACCTTTAAATATTTTTTTCTTTCTTAAATGTTCACGTGTTATTTATTGTTAGGCAGATAACAAATATGCTGATTTTAGTATAAAAAACCCAAATTCCTAATACTGTACTTCATTATTTTGTGTAATTTATAAAAGTTTTATTACTATGATCTCAAATAAGATATGTCTCTCTTTCTTAATAATGCATTATCTATAATGAAATCAAAAATTAATTTCTCATCTTTAAAGTATATAGATAGAAACATATTTTAATATTATATTTATTATATTTACTTCAATTAGAAAAAATTGATGATGAGATTTGATTATCCTTTTTAAAAAATAAGTTTTCCCAATAATATTATCTTGTGATATTTGCTATTACAGTGAGTTGTCTTAGAATGAATTTTATGTGAATGTTTTCATTAATCACGATGAAATCTCATCGTAATTAGTTGATTGCAAAGAACTTTTAACTTTAAATGTAAAATTAATTTTGACTACCTAGTTCAGGGACGACAAATCTATGGGATGTGACTGAATGCTTTTGGCATAGCTCTAAATTAAAATATAGTGAATTAACATGAAACAGATTAATTTAGACTAGTTGAACTTGTCTAAATCCTGTTGGTTGGAAAATTTATCAAATTAAGTGAAAATTTGGAGACTATCGACAACAAAAAATCATCAGACATTAGGAGCAAAAATGATGGGAGCAGATGTTAAAACTATGGCAACTTAGAATTTTAATTCCAGATACATAAAACCATTTAAGAAAGCTTGTGTTTGTCATTTTGGCAGTTATTTTCCCTACTTATGCATCCAAATCATTATATTTGGAAATGAATGTTATGAAAAACTTCTATAGAAATTGCTTGTCAGGTGACTCCAGTTTTGCTTGCATTCTGTTAACTAGTATGAACCAGATATAAAATATTTGGCATCTAATATGAAACAGCAAAAAAAATTTTTTTTTTAAATTATTTTCTAAAATAAAACCCTAACCCTTATCTGTATGTTTTTTTAAAAATTATAATAACAAAATTTCAAGTAATTTTAATTCATTATTTGATCCCTAATTTTTTTTTTTTTTTTGGCACATCACTATATTTCATTCTGGCTTTCGCAAGAGAGTCTTTCATTCGGGACGTGGCTGGGCACCTGGGAATCTTGCTTCCGCAAAAGAGTCGGAGTAGAGTAGAAGAATAAAGGGTTGCGGACGAAGATGGGCCGCTCGCCGCGGCGGTTGTAAATGTTTTGAGTAGTTTTGAGTCCATAGTAAAATGTTTTGAAAAAAAAAAAAAAAAAAAAAAATAGCACGCAGATACACTAGTGTGCAGAAATCTTTGGTGAAACACAATAAACCAATTTTGATTACCCAATATATATAAACATTGATTTCAGTTATTTCTAAAATTTAATTTTTTGTTAAACATATTGTGATCATGAGTAAACAAAATAGACTTCCAGCTACTGCAATTAAAGAAGAGTTGAATAAAAGTAGAGAATTCCCAATAACCATTGATAGAGTTAAGAGGCGCATGCGTACTGTATATTTGAATATTCACATATCTTGTTGAAAAATACAATGATCTATAAATAAAATAAAACGTCTTTAGTGGGCAGAGCATCAGTCTTTAATTTGTTCAGAACCAAAAGACATCAGTACGTTCAAAGAGCGTGTATGCAAAAATTGTTTAAATTGCACAGTGGAACATGGAGGCGGTAACGTCATAATTTGGGGTAATTTTGGAAGTGGAAAGGTTCAAGGAAATCAACAATGGATAAGAGAATGTATCATGGTTTCTTAGTACATCATGTAGTTTCATCTTGTATTCGAAATATTAGCAGATGATTCACTTTTCACCAAGACAACAGCACAAAACGCACATCTAAATTTTGTTTAAATTATTGTGTAAAATTGAAGACAAAGGAGAAGCATAAAACTCTCAAAATTATGATATGGCCCCTGCAATCACCTGATCTCAATTCTATTGAGAAATTGTAGAATGAAATGGATAGGAAATATCGTATGATGGCTCCAACAAATCTTCGAAGTCTTTAGGAATGTTTGCATGATATCTGGAGAAACATAACCACAAAACACTGGAAAAGTTGGTGTCTCAAATGCCAAAATTGTGCAAAGTTGTAAATTGTGCTAAAGGAGTCCTCATCGACGAAAGCAAAATATAATTTCAATTATTTTTTTATGTTAACTATTTTAAATATATACCTATATTTTGTTATTATAACATGTATAACATCTTTCTATATTAAATTCTTTACAATTTTGCTGTACTTTGTTCTTTATTATTAATTTATACGTTTTACCAGACTTTTGCATGCTTGCGTATGTAAAGATTTATATTATATATAATTTTAAAGAGATTTACTGAATTTTCATTTATAAATTAAGATGCAAACCAAGAAGAAAAAAAAATCAGTTAAAAAGTGTTTTGTCATCATTATTTAATTTTTTTAAGTTAACTATTTATAGTTTAGATTGCCCACTGTAATTCAAAATTAATGTTGTGTTCAATAATTGACATGTATTTAGAATCTTTTAAACACTAATATAAATAGATAAATAATAGTACAGTAAACTCCCGATTATCCGCGAGTCTAAATTTCTTTTTCTTTTTTCATCTTTGAGAAGAAACTTATTTCTGCGATGTAGGGTGAGTTTTCGATCCTTTTTACTAAATATGATTTCCACTTGAAAAATGCTGCACAAAGAAGGTGCAGCTAATCTTGAGGGTGCCGCAAGGCCACACACCTGTTGATAAACAATGTACGGGTACTGAAAGTCACCCCCGCCCCCCTGTTATGATTTTGTTTCTCTCGTTTTTCATAAAGCACACCAGTTTGCTTGTTTTAGCTGAGCTGTGAACACGTGTCTTACAGAAGTTCGCGTTTGTATTTAAATTTTATAGTTTTGCATTTTCAATACGTATTTGAAAAATGTCACAAAAAAGAAAAAGAGTTGTTTTAACGATTCAAGATAAATTAAAACTGATTAAAAAAATTGAAAATGGTGCTACCAGAAAACAAATAAGCTTGCAATATGGAATTGGAGAATGCACAGTTAGGGAGTGTGTGAATGCACAGTTAGGGAAGAAGTGTTTCAGTACAAAAAAACAGACACTTTTGACGGATTTTCTAAAGAAATAAACCTACAAGTTTGTAAGTAATGAATAATTTTATTATTCCTGAAGTAATAAGTATCTTTATGTTACCCATTGTGCGTAGAAACTGTAAAATGTATGCTTGTGTTACTTATTATGTGTATAAATTGTTCAAGTACATATTTGTGTTGATTTGTTCCCTTTTTTCAAAATTTTGTGGATTATCTGCGAAATCAATTATCCGCGATAATCGCACCACCCAATTCCGCGGATAATCGAGAATTTACTGTATATTATTATTTCTTTGTATTGTCATATTTCTGTGCACCATTTGTATGTAATGTTTTATTGCTAACATCCACAAATTTCAATTTTTGTAAATATTTTTGGCTACATTTTGCCAAGTATATTCATTCTGAACTTTTATCCAAAATACAGAATATGAAACCTCATTTAATCTAATTAATAAATTTGAAATTATTTTTTGAAAATTTTGTTCACATTCCAAATAGATTTTAACAGTGTGACTTAAGACATCTATTATTATTTCATGATTTTTTTTTTTTTGTTTTGTTTTGTTTAAACGTAATAGATCTTTATGTGAAGAATATAATTTAAAAAAAAATGCTGAATTCTATTTATATTTTCTATAGTATTAATTAAAATGAATTAACAAATTAGATTTGTCATTCAGCATTTTGTCACATTTGATATTCCAAGAATGACAAATCTACCTTATCAAATTTTAAGTTTTTATTTTATACTGCCATCTCATAACTAACCAATCATTTTATCTGAATGTTAATTTATATGAATGTTATTTTCTAATTTATTATATAGTTCATACTCTTCCACAATATGACTTAAAAGCTACTTTTATTATAGGAGAGGCAAAGGCGGCTGAGTATGCGAGAAGATTATGATGACTTTGAGGAGTCTCGAGAACCTGCGCATGTCCCCACTGTACGCACAGCTTCTGTTGGGGTCCCTACTCCACTATTGCAGGCTGCGACTACAGCGAAAAATGCATCTCCAGATCAGTCATTTCAGTTTACTCCAACTCAGCCACCTCCTCAATTCGAGGTTAGATTTTAAAAAAGGAAACTTAGTTAATTGGCAAACAATAATAGTTATCTGTTGTATGATTATTTGTTGTTTGTATAATTGCAATTGTATTTATTAAATTTTACTTTTTTAAGGTATCTGCCTATGTTGGAAATAAGCACTTTTCCTGAAAATTATCGATTTTGTTTTATTGTTTCATTTGAAAGCACAACTTTTTATGATTCTAGAACTATTTGTTCCTACCGTGGTTTAGAACAGAAGTTATAGTCAATTTATAGTAAAAATATACTAATTTAACATGTAAAGGCATTTTTCTCAAAATTGATTTTTACACAAAATTAACTTATAGCTCCCTTACTTTTCATAAGTAGACGCTACAATCTTTAAAAATGGACTCATCACTCCAAAATTAAATCCGTTACTCTAAGATTTAGTACAAAACTTTTAATAGAGCTTATTAAAGATACAAGGATACATCATTTAACACGATTATGTACACTATAATACATATGTACAGACTTTAGGAATTTCAGAAGAAATCCACTGATTCGAAAAATAGTTCATCATTTCCCGCCTCTCATAAAAAGCTCCGGCGAAAAAAATCAAGCAAGCAGCTTGTATTTCGAACACCTCTACATTCTGCGTCTCAAAACACTCTCTCTGCGGGAAAGCTAATCTGCATGGAATCATGGGAAAAACCTATCTGGCAGCCCACTGAAATTAGGGACTGTCGTGTGCTACCATTTAGTGTATCAGTATTTAAATATTTGTTACATCCTCCCCCTCTGGTTCCTTAGACGTCTCGGCAAGGGACCAGGAACATTTTTCTTTGGCCTACCACATTTCCTGAGTGGAATAACTGGTTGGTCGGTAACATTGTTACAACGTTTTAGGGCAGATGTATGGTAAGTACCTAAGGGAACTTCAGGAGCTTGTAAACTGGCAACTTCATAGGAAGTGGACGAGCACTGTGTGAGCAGCACTACATAGGGTCCGTCACGTCGAGGGCTGAATTTGGCGGTTCTTTTCTGACCAGCCTTGCTAATGGGATGGAGTTCTACCCATACATGATCACCAGGAGAATACTGAGGTCCGTCTATCCGTCTTCTGTTCACATACTGTTTTCTTTTGCGTTGTTCAACTAAATCTTTCACTTGTTTAGTGAATTTAGCAAATTTGTTTGGTTTCGGGTTTATCTCAATGGAGACTGTACTGATTTCACGGGAGCGCAGGGTGGCTTCTCCCCCTGGCTGAAAGATGGTTTCATACCTTTTCAGCAAGTAATTTAATTCTGACTTCTGCCAGAAAATTCAAGAGGCTTTGGAACAGGATCTGCAAAACCATACTTTATATGTGGCATATTGCCGAAGTACCAATGTTTGTTCTTAATGTCTGATACTAACCCTGATTTATCAATAAAGTCTCTTCCTTAAAGGGTTCTGTTTCCTTTAGCTTTAGGTAACACAATAAAATTTGTACGAAATTTTCTTCCTTCAATTTCTACAACTTTCAATTTTCTACAATTGCTCAAACTGAAAAGATTCAGTTTTTATCACAGGGTTGCAAGTAGGGCACTTAGCACGAATAAATCCAGGAGCACCACAACCATAACATTTTAAGGCTGGGCGATCTTCAATCAGTGTTGAGGGATTCACCTTTCTGTTGTCTGATGGGGTTGTCTTCTTTGAGTTGAAGGATTCATTTTGAAATGAGTTATTAAAAGAGCTCGTTGGTACGGTCTCTTTTGGTTTTGACCAGTTTTTATTTTTCTGGTGGATTTCCACTACTTTGGACTTTACGGGATTTTCTCTTAGGACATTGTAAGCATCTAGCATGTCTACTAATGCATTTGGATCATTTAAATCAGTCCAAACGTCTAAGAAATGTTCTCTATGCTGTGGGGAGCATCTTCTTTTTAATTTGTCAGATAAAATAAGACTTTTCAAATTTTTGAACGAAGTTATGTTGAGCTCAGATAGCCAGAACAAAGTATGTTCTAAGCTCATAAAAATAGTCTTTCCAGGTACTTTCTGGAATTTTCTTGTGCTGAACGAACAGGACTCTAAATTTTTCAGCAGTCAATTTGAATCGTTTCAACAACATCGCCTTGATGTGTTGGTAGTCCTGGGCCTTTTCTTCCGGTTCCCTAGCAATGAGTCTAGCAATATCATTAGGTAAAGCCCTTATGAGGTACGTCACCCAATTTTCTTCTGGAACCCCTAGGACCTTTAACAGTCGCTCACACGGCTCTAAGAAGATGTTAATATCTTCATTTGGGCGAAAACGGGGAATCAATTTTTGTAGATCGATTCGCAGCTTTTCGTAAGTGCATTTATTGCTTTCTACCTCTGCATTAGATGCCGAAGTTGGGTGGGCAAGGCGTAATTTTTCGAGTTCAAAAGTCCGTTCGCGCTCTAAATTTTCTTGTTTGAAAGTTCGTTCACGCTCTAAATTTCCTTCTTCGATTTTACGTTGTTCTTCTTTGAACACACGTTGATTTTCTAAATCTAAGCACTCTTGCTCAGTTTTTCTATTCTCGACTATAGTTGTAAGTAAGTTTTTAGTGTAATCCTCCTCATAATCAGTGTGCGTAGTAATTAAATTATGTAAATCGACCATTTTCATTTCTTCAGTGGCAGTTAAGCCTAACTCATCGCAAAGGACATGTAGATTTTTTGCCCTTCCCCAAAAATGCCATTTTGTTTAAATTTAACAAAACTAACAACCAAAATAAAATTTTGATTTAAAAAATTCACTTCAAGAACTAGAATTTGAATTTAAAATTTCAAGCAAAATTTTCAAGAACAAGAATTTTAATTTGAAAATTTCAATTAAAAATTTTCAATTTCAAGAACAAAATTTTAGATTTTTCTACGCAAACCTATCCTTACGCTCAGGGGTTTCTTCTTTACAGAAATCATAACACACAAAAAAATATGTATATATTCAAAATACAATATAAATATAAATGCAAATTAATATAATATCACAAAATATAAAACTTTATTTATTTAACTCTTTCCTTCGGAAGGTAAACTAAAATTGAACTATTTCAATTTATCGTTACGTAATACGATATTACTATACTTTGAAGAAAACACACAAAAAAAAAATTCTATAACTTCAATATTAACTCTCAAAATAAAACAAAACTAAATTATAACTACACAGTTCTGCACTTTCAATTTTTTTTAGAGAAAAAAAATAATATTACGTTAAGCAAGAATATTTAAAACTTTCTGCTCAAAAGAACACTTTATATATATATTTTTTTTTGTTCTAAGAACACAATTATTCAAAATTAATTAAAATTACTTTACTAGCAAAATAATTCAAAATTGTTCTCAAAAGAACACAATTTACTTTTGTTCCGGGAGACAAAATTCTCTCTCTCTCTCTCTTTTTTTCTTAACCCTTTAAAACAAATTCAAATGTTTAACCTATAAGAAAACTTATTCTTATAAAAGTTCTGTTCAGAACTTAATTTCGTCATTTCATAAATCAACATTATTCAAATTATTTCGTTATTCAGAACGAAATTCAACTTACTAAGAAAAAAAATATATTTATTCTATCATAAATATCTGTCAAATGATACCATTTTAATAAAATACAGTTTATTAAATTCAAAACAACAAAGTTTCTCAAATTAGAACACGAAATATAATTTTCATGTCAGCAAGTAAAATATATCTTAACAGAACAAATTTTATTCTTAAATTACCCTTAATCTAAATTGATCAAAGATTTTTACTTTCAGAATTTAAATTCTTACAGAAAACTTTTACGTCATATCTAGATTTCTAACTTATTATGAAATCCGGACATTTTTACCTCGTCTGTATGTCAATGACAAAACAGACACAATATATTTTCTTAATGAGAAAATAATGTATTTGCAATACTCATATACCTTAAACAATTTTAACATCAAAAGTTTAATAACATAAAATAAACAATATGAGAATGCAATAAACAAAAGTTTACTAAAATAAAATTACAAACTTATCTTCTTATTATTGCTATATGCATCCATATTTTTATCTTCAAGAATTATAATACACCTTCTGCCCCGAGATCGACGTTTGGCTAACAGAGTATTAGAACACTTTCACACCACTATTTGACACATACATGAAGCTCATGTAGACCAAACATCTTACGTGTATCATATCTCTCTTCAAAATTTTGGAGAACGAAAGGCATCTTTTTAATTTGCCTGCTGAAATCAGAAACGACGTCTGAACAGAAGATGCTAAAACACTACTTTTCCTTCCTCAAAGCACCAGCCATTGTAGCACACCATTTGTAGAATACGACATTGTGTATTAAACATCATCTTTCTTTACTCGGTCAGTCGTAGATTCAGGGCCCAAGGTTGGGAAAGCTATTTATAGCTCCCTTACTTTCCATAAGTAGACGCTACAATCTTTAAAAATGGACTCATCACTCCAAAATTAAATCCGTCACTCTAAGATTTAGTACAAAACTTTTAATAGAGCATATTAAAGATACAAGGATACGTCATTTAACACGATTATGTACACTATAATACATATGTACAGACTTTAGGAATTTCAGAAGAAATCCACTGATTCGAAAAACAGTTCATCATTTCCTGCTTCTCATAAAAAGCTCCGGGGAAAAAATCAAGCAAGCAGCTTGTATTTCGAACACCTCTACATTCTGCATCTCAAAATACTTTCTCTGCCTGAAAGCTAATCCGCATGGAATCATGGGAAAAACCTATCTGGCAGCCCGCTAAAATTAGGGACTGTCGTGTGCTGCCATCTAGTGTATCAATATTTAAATATTTGTTACAAACTCACTTCAAAAATAACTAAAAATATTATACTAGATTAATATTAACACAATTATTCTAATTGGTAAACGAATCATATTAGATGCAAATTTCCTTCTGGGCGAAAAATGTCCGGACCAGGATTCGAACCCGGGACCTCCTGGCTGAAGCCGCCAGTGCTCTGCCATCTGAGCTATCCCGGACGACTCTGGTCGAACTTTTTCACCCAACTAACCTTGATGATTACAGCATCTGGTCTGAAACCTGGTTCAGCTCAACAGAATAAATCTCAGGTAATGGAACTCCAGAAATCGCTGGATACGAAATTACACTAGATTAATATTAACACAACATTTACACAACGGACATTTTTCGCCCAGTTGGAAATGTACATCTAATATGATTCGTTTACCAATTAGAATAATTGTGTTAATATTAATCTAGTGTAATTTCGTATCCAGCGATTTCTGGAGTTCCATTACCTGAGATTTATTCTGTTGAGCTGAACCAGGTTTCAGACCAGATGCTGTAATCATCAAGGTTAGCTGGGTGAAAAAGTTCGACCAGAGTCGTCCGGGATAGCTCAGATGGCAGAGCATTGGCGGCTTCAGCCAGGAGGTCCCGGGTTCGAATCCTGGTCCAGACATTTTCGCCCAGTTGGAAATTTACATCTAATAAAAATATTATAATCATTCTTCCATAAAACTTTGTGAGCTTTGTCTATATAGTGTTGTCTAGTGCATCTACTAATAGAATTTTAACTGCATGAATATTTTCAAAATTATGGTCTATAATTTGAACAAAAACATGGTAAAACTGTTGAAAATCTTATAATTGACTCTTCAATCATCTCTAAAATTTTTATTTACTAAGACATCACTTAGCTTTGTAGTAGGTGCACTAGATAAAAGCTTATAGTTTACAGTAATTTTTTTGTAATATGTTTATATATTTTTTATGTAGCATTTTTCAAGGTTTAAAAAAAAAATCTTCAAATTTCCATACATCTTTAAAATTTTTGTTAATTCATAGGGGTATATACATAATTTTAAAGGTAAATTATTAATTTTATTAAAACTAAATTAAAAAAAAATGTTAATACAATGTTTTTTTTTTTTCAAAGTTAAAAAAAAAAAAAAAAAAAAAAAAAAAAGTGCTTTGAACATAGGCAGATACCTTAAACAAACTTAGTTTAAATTCTGAACATTTAAAAAATAAATAAACCTGGTATTTCTTTCAACTTATGTTTTTACTAATTTAAGGTAAGTTTTATTGTTACCAGTAAAAATGTAAAATATAAAATTATCGATTTCATTTTTAATTGCAATTTATATGTAGAAATTTCAATTCTTGTGATCATCTGTTTTTCTTAATTTTTTTTCTTTGAATTTTATAATTGGCATATAAAGTGCACTTGTAAATTTTGATCTTTTCTTGTACCAAAAGTACATTATACACCAGAATATATGTATGTACATTTGATCATTTAAACACACTCATATTATAGCTCTACATGAGTTGGGTATAACCTGACCCAAATACAAAAATTCCATAAGAAGTCAACCCAAAACCTAGCTTGAACCAACAAATTAGTTATCTACCTGAACTTGACCCATCTACCCACAACCTGATTTGAACTGAGCTCGGTTCAACCCAAAACCTGAAGTGAAAGAATTGATCCTTACTTTAATGAAATTATAGAACACATGTACACTCATATATCTAATATCAATTTTATTTATATTGAAAAATCTGAAAAAAATCAAAGTCAACCATACCTGCAGTAAAATATTAAAGCCAACCCAACTTTGGATAAAATTGAGTTACCCAAATTGATGCAGGACACACATTCAACATATTTGTAAATTAAACTTAAAACAAGGCTTTCATAAAGAGCATTTTTAATTTGTAGTCTGACTGTATAATATTTAGCTTCAAAACCAGTCTAAAATGAATGACTCTTATAAAAGCAGAATTTAGACAAATTTTATTGCAAAACAAAATAATCTTTGCAAATTCAGATGATCTGTGTATTTCAATTTCTATTTATACAAAATAAAATAAAGTTTTAATATGAAAAGTGTCTTTGTAGCTTGTTGATTATGTAGTTGTAGCTTAATGAGTTACCAACTGTTATGATTTTTCATCATTAAGATTTTTTTTTCCACAAATTTACAAGCAAGCACCCATTTGTAACTTAAAAAAAGATATTGTTTTACATTATTAACAAAGTTACTGAAAAGTTTGAGATTTGTATTTGAAAATCATGACTCTGATTATTAAAAGAACTTTTAGAGGTTGGCAGATCTGCACTTATGTTGTATGTTTATTTATGATACAAATTTAGAAAATATATTTATTTTTTAATAGGATACTCATTACATTGAGGAGCGAGAACCTGCCAGGAATTACATTGAAGAACGAGAACATGTTAGGAACTATATTGAAGAGAGAGAACCTACTAAGAACTATGTTGCAGAGAGAGAACCTACTAAGAACTATGTTGCAGAGAGAGAACCTACTAGAAACTACGTTGCAGAGAGAGAACCTACTAGGAACTATGTTGCAGAAAGAGAACCTACTAGGAACTATGTTGCAGAGAGAGAACCTACTCGGAACTATGTTGCAGAGAGAGAACCTACTCGGAACTATGTTGCAGAGAGAGAACCTACTAGGAACTATGTTGCAGAGAGAGAACCTACTAGGAATTATGTTGCAGAGAGAGAACCTACTAGGAACTATGTTGCAGAGAAAGAACCTACTAGGAATTATGTTGAAGAAAGAGAACCTACTAGGAATTATATTGTAGAAAGAGAAAGCCAGAGAGATTATATTGCAGAACGGGAACTTTCAAGGAAGAAAGAAGAAGTACCATATTTATCACCACCAGCAGAGGAAGAAGAATCTGCATTATTTCAACCTCCTACAAATTATCAAGAACCTGGTAAGACACATGTCATATTTAGCTGTGATAACATTTATTTTCTGCATTTTTTGCTTTTGAAAAATTCTTAATTTTTTGAATTTTCAAGCATTTTAATATCATGCTTACATCAATTAGTTAAAAATCCAGCCAATGCAAGAGATAGGCTATGGCACTCCACCAATTTCATGGCAGTTTGTTAATTGATAGAAACTAACCTATCTTGTGACAGCCAAGAGAGGGTGGAAATATCATGGCCTGTCTCTTTTTTTGGCTCCACTTAAAAATTAATTTTTATTGACAGTTGATTTTATGCTTATTCTTGTGTTGATTGTTTATTCTACAACTTTGTCGTTTTCTTCTCTGAAATTACTGAAGCCTAAAAATATAAGCAGAGTGAGAAACTATTGAAAAAAAATTTCAAAGCGTCTATCTAAATACATGGAAGAACTTTTGAATAAATGTTCCTTGCAATAAATAGCATACTAAGTTGAATTTTTTAAAATTGTAATTGTATAAATTTTTAAATCCAGAAATTTTTATAAAAAATTTAAATTATTTCACAAATGCAGTGTAAATATATTTGTTGAACATCAGAAATATAAAAAATATGCCTATACTTTTGTAAATATGCTTAATGTTAGCAAATTTAGATAACTGTTGTTAAATTATTGTTATAATTTAATAATACATATGTTCTTTTTTTGATTGATTTTAATGATTCTGATTAATTAAAAAAATATTTATATACTTTTTGTTATTTTCTATTACCTTTATTCTTTATGCATTTTCTACTTTCTGGACTATGGATTCTTTTCTTTTTTATTGATAACATTTAAATACAGTTTTATACTGAGCGATGGTTGTATTAGTACAAACAATGTTATTAAAAATACTTATTTTGTACTGAACAATGCCTGTAAGAAACATGAAGAATACTTTTGGCAATGATTAGAATTTATTCTCACATCTATTAGAGTGAGTTAAAGTTCTTCCTTGGGCTTAGACTTGTGACTGAAAATTAGTTCCTGTTCTTGCATTTAATCAGAGTGTTTTAAGCATTTGAAAGCCATTCTTTCATTCAATATGTATATTATTTAAGTTTGGATCCCCAGGTGAGGGGCTGGAATTTCCAAGCCTGGGACCAGCCTGAACAAAAACTGTCTTGGCCTGGCCCAGTGTAAAAATTAAAAGTTCGACTCGGCCCGTAAAGAATTTCTATTATTCCTTTAAAGAATATTCACATACATAATATATTTATAGGAAAATTTTACAGTATATTTTAGATTACTACGCGTTCACAAGACAAAAAAATACACAATAGCAATATTAATGATTACTTAGACTTTTCAACATTCAAATAAAAATTCATTAAAAAATTTAATGTAGTTAAAAAAAAAAAAAAAAGGTTTTCAAAACATCATGACTTTTGAAACTGTATAATAAAAAATAGATTTTTATAAATATTTCTCTGCAATTTATTAAAGATGTTCTCAAATGCAATGGCGTTACTTTTTGATATATATCTGTATTAATTTTTATTCAGAAATGCATAAAAATAGCAGGTGTTCTTACTCAGGAACTATATAATCGAATGGCATTTTCCATTTTTTGATAAAGGCAAAATACCTTTCAGAAAATACTCTCAAAGTTTTCGTTTTGAATCAAATTTCTGGCTGCCGTAGCACAGGAAATGATAAAAACTTGTCGTCACGCTATATGAATCGGTTATAACTCAATGAGTAATTTATAGGGCCGGGGCGAGTATGGCCTCAAGTTCATGCAGACCTCTATCTGGGTGCTTGATTGGATGAATGAAAAGAAAGTACATGGAAAAAAAGGAGAGGTATGCGATTACTGTAAATATGGCATCATTCTGATGAATTCTGGTTGAAAGTCATCAGTATCGCTGGACATCTGTCATTGCTAGGAATTATATTAATTATATTAGAAACTTTCTAGTGCTATTTCCCATCTCATGTTCTCGTGTTTCTTTGAAACTGAAACTTTGCTTTTTTATGTAAACACCTATGGGCCTATGGCTGAGCAAATTTGAATGACTTCAGAGGAATGCTTTTCCTAAATTTGTCTAGTTTTGGCAGTGACGTAGAGGATGGATTAGGATTTGAGCATTTCCTGAGGAAACTGAGGACAATAAACACATGAAAATGAAGATTCGGCAGCTGTTATTTGCAAATTTACTGTGTCAACTTATTCTGAAGTAATGTGTTTCAAAGAAAAATTGGATAAAACTAATTTTTTTCCTGAATCGCTAGATTTTATGCTGATTATTTTCAAGGTTAATTGCTTATAATATTCAAGATTTACTTAAAATAACTAAAATTTCTTATAATCCATTTTTATATTGAACTAACTACTAGCTCATCAATTCCTCATTAACCTCCTCAGTCCTGAGACCAAAATAACATATTACCACAAAAGCCATTTTCAAGTGACTGTAAAACAGCTTCAAACATATTCAGTAAATAAATGAATGCTCCTATTTATTAAAAAGATAAATATTTTTGACAAACATAGAAGCTTTTAAAATAATTTAAAGAATGTGGTTTAGTGTTTCTTACATGTGACACCAGGACTGAGATGGGCAACATCGTTCCTTTTAAGGAATCGTTCCAGCCAGAATTGTTCACCGAAAGGAACGAGTTCTTTGGAGTCGTTCCTTTCGGAATCGTTCCGAAAAAAAGGAATGATTCCGAGAAAAAAGGAATGATTCTGAGAAAAAGGAACGATTCCGAAAAAAAAAAGGAACAATTCCGAGAAAAAAAGAACGATTTTGAAGAATAAAGGATTCCAAGGGGAAAAAAACACTTACGAGATAAAGAGAACCACATGCAATCCATAATATTTTTTACTAATTTATTTTCTTATGTACCCATCCATTCTCTTACACATCCAGTTGCCTTAATTTTGTAATGTTTTGGACAGATGATTTTGTTTTTAAAGGTTCATTTCATTGATCAGTGTGTGCAATTAATTTGCAGTTATTTCTAACTTTATGATTTATGGTATAAAGCATAAATCCTCTTGGAATTTTAAGGGCGGCGCAAGGTCTATTCGATTTCCAGTGTAATCATTGGTTTCTCTTGAAAATATGTCGTCAAATGACTGTCCATTTATATTATTATTTTATACAGTGTGTCTTTGCTCTCAACGATATTCAATGGCTAATTCCTAAACCGTTAGTCATAGATCTATAGTTCCAGTTACAAAAATGTTTTAAATAAGGAAAAAAATTATTCTGAAAGTCGTTTGCATTAATAAAATATTTCTAAAAAAGTTACGAAATTTAATTTTTTATACAGTCTCCCGGCCCTATAAATGATATTTAGTAAAAATTTCCTGTTCTCTTAAAAGAAAGACAAAAAAAGTCCCATTCATCTAACACTAAAATTCATGAAGTTATACGAAACTTTGAAATGCAAGACTTATGCCACTTTTCTGCATCCGAATACACATGATTTTAGCCATGCTTCTAGGGGTCGTAAAGAAAGTGCTTAAAGTATTTGAAGGATTTATTTCATGTGTAGCTGCGCTTTGAAAGAAATCGCATTACGACAGATTTTTGTAAGGATTTGAAGCTGTTTCTTTTCATGATTTTTTTAACAAAAATTATGCTATTTTTATAAGCTTTTATTTAACCTATTAACCGCCAAAACTATAAAGTAGGAATTTTCAAATTTCTTGTTGAAAGTCGCTTGTCACCACAAATTCAGAAAGATAATTTTCGCTTTATTAAAATATCAAAATTTCTGTCAATAAATAAGGCAATTTTTTTAATTGTAAAATAGTGGTGACAAAGTAATTAACTTAAGCATGAGCAATTATTTTGACTGTTGCGTGAACGCAACACCAGCGGGTAATGGGTTAACTTGAAACAATCGTATGTATGTCTTTCCAATTCAAAATTTGTACTCGAAATTCAACTCACTTTAAAATATGCGATCGAGGTTAAATTTTACATATTGACGTAAATCACATGACAATATAATATTATTATGATTTTCAGTGCTTACCGTATGTACTTATTTTACAGGATAGCACAAAAAATTTCGGATAGATTACTGCCAACAAGTTTACTAAAAAGTTTTAGATTAGATAACACAAGACTGCGATGGTTGTGTTTTTTTATTTTTAAAATTATGATTTTTATGTATTTTTTAGCGCTGAATCAGAAAATTATCTTCATTTTTAACCATCATGTCAGGATTTTTCGCAAATAGTAAATTTCAAAATTGAAAAAATAGCTAATACCATAAAATAGAGTCGGTGGTTGTATTTTTTAACTTTTACGATTGATTTGTATGTGCTTTTTAGCAATGAATGTAAAAATTACCTTCATATTTAACCATCATGTTAGACTTTTTTGCAAATGATAAATTTCAAAGTTAAAAAATAGCGAAAATCTGATACTATAAAATGGATGTAAAACTTCTTTTATTCAATTTAATTTTATTTAATTCAAGAATTTATTCAATTTTTGGCTTACACTGGGATTCTTACAGCTAAACAGCTCGGGGATCCGATGATGTGGGAGGTTCAATTAAAACTTTGAACTTTTAAATTTTGAAATTTACAATTTGCAAAAAATCCTGACGTGATGGTTAAAAATGAAGGTCATTTTCGGATTCAATAGTAAAAAATACATAAAAATCAATTATCAAAAGTTAAAGAAATAACAATCACGTCTATTTTATACTATCAGATTTCCGTAAATTTTCCACTTTTTAGCTTTCAAATTTACGATTTGCAAAAAATCTGTACTTTGTGGTAAAAAATGAAGGCCATTTTTGGATTCAGTGCTACAAAATACGTAAGAACTAATTATCAAAAGCTAAAACACATGACACAACACAAATTTGCATCCTAGTATAATCTAATAACATTTCAAAATATGTGTCATTTTGTAAAGAATCGAGGCTGTTGCTTTTCAACATTTTATTTAACGAAAATTCTATTATTTTTTTTCCTGTTATATGTTTAGTACAAGCTGTATATTTTGCATTAATATTTCAGAATGATTATAGATTTCAAATTTATAATGCAATGTTAATTTTACTATCAACTATATTTTTTATATATCTGAAGATTATTTATATTTCTAGTAAATTTGTAAATGACCCCTATTTCGCAGCAAAAAATATGCTCCAACTTTAAACAGCCATTACTTCGGTCAGTTTTAATCGTAGAATAATAGGACTTTTATTTGTCTTACTTGTAAGTGTAATAGGAAAGTTTTACTAACTATAACTTGAAAGACCAGGGGACCGTATAAAAAATTAAATTTCGTAATGTTTCAGGAAATGATTCTATTGACCCAAATCACTTCTTAAATACTTCTTTACCCCCATTTAAAACATTTTTGTAATTGGAACTATATGGCTATGACTAACGGTTTAGGAATTAGCCATTGGACATCATTGAGAGTGGACATCCTGTATAGGAAATTTTATTATTGCTCTGATATTTGTCACCAAAGTCTAGGAATTTTTAGTCTCATAGATTCCTCTTCAAAATCTACCTCTAGGTAATCTTAATTTCATTTTTCATTCTGAATCTCATTTTTCATTTGGATGCCCTACTGATTTGGATATGTAACTTGTTAAAGTAGAGTTCGTTTTGTTCCAGTGTCCGTACTTTCAATAACTTTATCCCCTTTATCGTCTTGCTCCTCAGTTCTCCAACTTTACGCAAACAGGATATTTCACATAATTCATCAACATTATTATCACTGTCTTCAGGATCTGGTTCAGAAGTAGAACACCCAGCAATATAGCAATCATCTTGTAGTGCAATTCAGTGATATATATCAATTTTAATACATTTGAAATAGCTTAATGTCATTAAAATGCACTGCAAACGATTTTTTCCCGTTGACCATAATGTAACGAAACACTTTTGAGTGCCCCTGTAAATGAACTATTAATGCTACACTCTTCATACTGGATACCAAACATCCCATGGTAAACATCATTAACATATATCAATTGCATGGGAATCCGAGTATATTTACGGGAGTTAGGCGTATCACACACTGAGATGACAGAACGACATAAAGCGCAACATGAAGTGCAAACACCAGTCGAAACAAAGAACGAAGTTGTTACAAACTTGTTTTAAACCAGTTTTTCTGGCGAATTCAAGTGACATGTCTTATGTGTCGCCTTAGTATGTGACTTGCCTTAGAGCGTGAACAGATGGTCTGAGGGACAGACAAACCGCATTCATAAACACTAACTTTATTGGAAAGGGTTAAAAAGTAAAGCACATTTTTGTACACTGTCTTTCCTGAGTGACTGATGTATGTCTTGTCTTATACCCTAACATGGCTATTTGTGAACTGCTGTTAACTAAGTAGAATTTCAATAAACTTACAACTCTTTTTGAATCTCCAATTTCACGAGATCCTACAGGAATTTCTCTAATTTCACACCCTCATCTGCCGTCACCCTCTTTACTTATACTGAACTTCAGTTCGGTGTAAGTGAATTGCGATGCTAATATGTTTGTTTGGATAGGGATCTTTGGAGCTTCATAACTCATGAAGTCATGGAACACTTGTGTTACACTAAAGGGTAAAAGTTCCTTCAGATGATTTGTAAACAGATTCATTAGCAGCATGGCTATGGATATTTATAAGACTAGGGGGCTCTGCCCCCTACGAGCTACGCTCGTCAACCCCCGTTCAGACACCGCAGACTCTAAAAGTATGCTAATTTGATCAGGTTTAAAAAGATTTCGGAAGATTGCATTATAATTTAAAAAACAATGGCGATCTCCCTATAAACGGATTTCTATTCATTTCTCTTTGACTGGGGAATTTTAAGGCCAAATCCGCTGCGGTACTACTTGATTAACCCATCGACCAATTTCGCCAAATTATATAAATCGCCAAAGCACTCGCCAAATTCTACAAATTGACATCATTTTTATTTTAAATAACGAAAGAACAAACAAATTAGTGCAACATTAATAAAAATACAAATAAAACGTCGAAATATAAATAATTTGATGACGTAGACACGTGTAACTTGCTTAAAGTCAAGTTAATGTGACATTTACGATCAACCATTATTGGCATTTAATCTTATAGTTTGGCGAATGATAGGTTTTTGGTCGACGGGATAACTAAGTAGTACCAAAAATACATATGTCAATCGCTGTTTTCGTCTTTGATTAAGTAAAATAAGATAAACATTTCAAAATAAGCTAATATAAAAGGAATTAAGTAAACAGAATCTTTGTCTCCCGGTATTTTTTAACAAAGCGAAAAGAAAGTTCTTTTAAATAAGACATTCTAAATTAATCGTTTTTAATCTGACGTAATTTTGACCAAACTATTCTTTCTCTTTTTAATATTCACGTGAAAATACTTGTGTTAGAAATGAAATATTATTTGCGCTTTCCTAACAAAAATAGCTGAAAAGTATCCTCTCAAAATATCAAATAAATGTCTAGCGCAATTTCTAAATTTAAACCGTTTTGCAATATTATTTTGTGTTCAATTTATGTAATAACTGTAATGTGACGTAAATATGATGTAATTTCTCCTATTTAGGACTTCTAACGCATGTTAATAAATTTATTATTTTACAAATTCCTTTATTTCTTAAAATTCACATGTAATTATAGTTTTTATGACGTAATTTTTAGTAAGTTCCTGCTTTTTGTACATAATTATTTAATTCTAATTCAAAATGTTTTTTTTCTGTTTATAATAGTCACGTGTAAATAATTTTTTAATTTATTACACGTATAAATATTTTTTTTTTTTTTTTTTTTTTGAAGCAAACATTATTGTTTCCACTCTTTATACAGTTAGCAACAGTTTAAATTAATATCACTTTCTAAAATCTGCAAAAAATATCTCTAGAAATGCTGAAAATTTGAATTTAAAATAGAAATAAAACCTCAAAAAATTAGCCAAATTAAAAAAAGAAATACAATCTGCACACCGGGAATTTCAAACGTATAAAATGATCTAAAAATGATTAAATTCCCATGAATAGTTTTTGCTCCTATAAAACTTTTTTAGTGGAACGATTTTGTCCAACTTTAGCATTAAATATCTCTTAAAATAATTCTTCGATTTGAAAACTGTCTGCATCAGCATGTTTATCAAACATTTCTGTATAATACTGCCGATTTTCATATTTTTGTATGCATTATTTTTCTTAATATTAACGAAAAAAGACCTCTGGTCACAAAAAATTCAAAACCGGCGGCGGTGACAGCGGTAGTTACTTTTTTTTAGAATAGAGAAATAATATTATATATATATTAATACTATAATATGTATATATATAGTAATATATATGATTTTATATATATATAGTACATATTACCTCCGCTAAAAGATATAGTGATTCACTAAACTTCAAAGTTCTATTTCTTTAAATTTGAAATTTGCTAACATTTTAACTGAAAAACGGTTTATTGGTTTAATTAAATTAAACAAATTAAAAGTATGTCCATTATTATTACAGAGTGTAGTACTATATAAAGAACTATCCTTTTAATGATGTTTCGGCCGTTGAATGAAAGACATCTGTTGTAAACGTATTATAGATAATACCAACCTTATTTTTTTGAGAATTTGACTATTTTTTATTCGGAGTTAAACTTTTTAGTGTCAAAACTATTTAAAATAGATAAAACATTTTGTTAAATTCGAACTTTTCAGAAAACTTTATGTAATTTAAAAAAAAATGAAAATAAATAAATAAATCTTCTAAGTGAAAAGAATAACAATAAGAAAGGAAAATACATAAAATTTAGTATTGTATTTGCAGTAAGTTTTACCTCAATAAAAACTAAAGTTTGGTATTAGGCTTGAAACATTAAATTTAGTTTGGCATGAAGGTAGCCTTGCTTTGATCGAAATTAAACTCAGATATGTATTATCCATCGCCACAGTAACAGGCATTAATCGTGGCATTTATTTCGGGATTTGTGAGTATCAATAACGATCAAGAAATCTGAATTATTATAAGAAATTATTACGATAAACGATTTTTTTTTTTGCTTTTATTTTACGTTGAATTAAAACAAAGTTACAGTTATTTAAATTCCAATTATTTAGCAAGAAATAGAAATAAAATAACAAATGAAAAAACTGTACAAAATCACAACGTGCATTCTTTGGAAACCAATAATTAAATTCGTATATTGTAAAACTTTTTAAATGCAATATTAACCTTCCGCATACCAGACTAGTGCAACAGACCCGATAGGTACAGTCAAATTGATTTTTCACATTTATAAAAATGAAAATTTTGTAAATATGTGACTTTTTCTGGAATGTTCTACTCAAAAGGATAGGACATCCCACAAAAAAAACCCATATTTACAGAAATTTCAGTTTTTAAAATAAATTGGAAATATCATTATAAATGTACCTGTTGGGGCCATTGAACCCCTCTGGTAGGCGGAGGGTTAACATAAATCTATTAAACCGAAACAAGCATAAAATATGCAGCTTTACATATATGTCGCAGTGTTGGAGAAAGTCCGATAATCTATATGTAGCACGTGATTTTTCTTTCCCATTTTTATACTCAAAACGGCCATTAAGAGAGCGAACTGCGGTTAAATTATTTCAATCCCAGCCACCACTGTTACTGTTATCTTTATATTATTATTAGACATTATGCTTTTTGAAATATTCATTATCTTAAGAAAGAAAGAAACGTTTTACAAAAATTCCTTGTTCTAACAGATTTTACTCTATGTAATAAACATCAATGTAAGTTGATTAAAACAACAATCTTTGAGAGTTTCGAGATTTTTTTAATCATCTTCTTCAGGAGAGAAAAACAAGACACCAAACTGTGGAAATAAAGTGGTACTCGAGCGCTCGTAGCTGGTCATATATTTCTTTTGACAAAGAGGATTCTCAAATTGAAATTATGTTTGAGGAAAAAACATGAAATAGTGAAATATGCATGAAAGTGCATAACTCTACAATTATTAAAATAATTGAAAATCAGTTATTATTATCCTATTAAAATGCAATTTTTATGGCCTAGTGACATATATTTCTTATATTATTCAAAATTGTTTCTAATCAGATTAAAAAAAATATTTTTCACTATTAATTAAACAAGCATTTTCTTTGTTTTTCTTAAGGCTGTTCTTAAGTGATCTGCTCAACAAGCGTAAAACGTTTTGACACATTTACAAATTCATTTTTTAACGGAAAGATATAAAATTGGAAAGTTTGACCATGGAAGCGATTTGGAATCGAACTGTGTTTTCCATCTTTTGATCAGTAAATTACCTATTGAGTTATAATTGATTTTGATCACGTGACAAACATGTTTTTCTCCCATTTTTGCTCCCATTATGCCTCTTTCGCGCAGAAATTCGTTCAAAACGTCCACTTTGACACTATTTTCTGAAAGATCTATTGCGTTTGCAAAAAAACCCGGAAAAAACAGCTCGATTACATAGTTTCTGAACAACACCTGCTCGTTTCATGCATTTCCGGATAAAAATAAATTAAAACTTTTGTCACAAAGTTATCCTTTTGGATTTGAGAACAGCTTTAAGAATTCATTTAGAAAAAAATCATTTCGTATGATACATTTACCAATTAGAAAAAGTATTAGTGTATTAAAGTACACATGGTGTTCCATTACCTTTGGGGTCCAGGTACTCAATCAATAAAGCACATAAAGTTTCTGGGTTCGAATCCCATCTCGGGCACTTTTTCACTCGGTGGAAAAAATCCAATTCATATAAAATGTATTTTTAAATTATTTCTTTCAGATTAATTTAGCACAAGAAGATCAAATAGTAATGTTTAATAAAACGCCCTACTCCGCCACGCACTTCAATTTCTTTTTTCTTTCTTTTTTTTTTTTTTTTTGAGGAAGGGGGGGGGGGGGGCTGCACACACATTAGAATGATATTTTGGAAATAAAGTCAGCTTTAATAGAATCAAAATATGTTACTTTGAAATAAAATAGCGTATTTTAATTTATTAAAACTGGCCAGTCTAGAAGAAAAGAACCGATTCCCAAGGAATCGTTCCTTTTCGGAATCGGTACATTTCGGACCGACTCCGAGGAATCGGTCCTTTTCGGAGTCGGTACATTTTGGACCGATTCCGAGGAATCGTTCCGAAAAGGACCAATTCCGAGGAATTGTTCCGAAAAGGACCGATTCCGAGGAACCGTTCTGAAAAGGACCGAATCCGAGGAACCGTTCCGAAAAGGACCGATTATGAGGAACCGTTCCCAAAAGGACCGAATCCGAGGAACAGTTCCCAAAAGGACCGAATCCGAGGAATCGTTCTGAAAAGGACCGATTCTGAGGAACCGTTCCGAAAAGGACCGATTCCGAGGAACCGTTCCGAAAAGGACCGATTCCTTTTTACAGAATGGAATCGTTCCTTCAGTTTCACTGCCGGAATCATTCCTTTGGAGTCGTTCCTCAACAAATGACGCATCTCTACTGAGGAGAGATTGCTATAAATCGACTTTCTCTGTATTAAAGATGACAGTATCGAAAAAGCATAAAGATTTTGAAAAACTATAGTCTTACAAATTTTACTTATTAGAAAGATAGAAATTTTAAATTATAAGACACTAATTTTTTTTTTTTTTCTTTCAAAGATTAATCTAAGGAAGTATGAACACTTTTTTAAAATGCATTTTTGATGCTATATTTTGAGATCATTGTATCTGATCAAAGTTTTTTATGAATTTTGTTAAGTACAGTAAACTCTCTCTAAGGTGAAAATTCTGTATAAGATGGAAATCTAACCCAGAAAGACTTTCAAGTCCTGCAAATCCACAGACAAAGAGTAAAGTTTGTCTGTTGTGGAATATTGTTTATGATTGAAAAATATCTATGTCCTGATCTATTCCATCGTAGACAGAATTCACTGTAGTAATTTTATGCTATCCCACTGCTAAGGAAAATTGCTGTAGATCTTGATGAGCAGCTGTAAAACAATTAGGATGACCAAAATTCTTCATAACTATCAAAAATCCTCTCTTTTAAATTCTACTAATTAATCATCTAAATGTTATCGCACAGTTGCACAGTGATTTTTGCTTTGCTATTTCACTAAACTGCATAATCTTCTAAGAAATTGGATTTAAGTATTATTTGCAACAGAAAATATATATATGTAATTTACTTTGTCAATTTTATACAGATTAAAAATATCACAAAAAGTTAATTTTATTTATATATTTTTTAACTTTATATTTTTCCATAGAGGTGTCGGAGATTTTAGTAAATTTGGAATAGATAGAAATAAAAAGAGAATGCTTAGTTATATTGCTGCTGCTATTGATATACTGCTATAGAAATATTTTTGTTTTCCTGTATCCAAACTTCAGTACATAAATTATTAATTTGCTTATCAGGAAATATTTTGACCCAGAAAAATTACTTATAAATTTAATTTCTAATAAGGCTACTATATTCTAAAAAATAACAAACTGATTTGTCTCATTATCAGCATGTATTATTATTTAAATTGTCTTTCACATTTTAACCTATATTAATCTGTTATAATTAATCTGTTTCATATCTATTATTGATGACTAAAGTTAATGAAATTAAAGCTAATGAGTTATGAAGTCATGTCTGTTATTGATGACTAAAAGTAATTTTTGCTTCTTTTAGTTTATCATTAATATTAAAATAAATTCAGTTAACTTTTTCCTTTTTTATTGTTATTTTATATACATCTGCTTTTAATTATAACTAGAAATTAAAAAAAATTTCAGCATATGAAACACTTGAACAACCCAAGGAAGATTATGATGTGTCTAATGGAGTTGGTTACACTGCCTTTGCATTGTATGATTATCAAGCAGGTATGTCAAATTTATATTGATATTATCATTTCAAATTATGAAAATATTTTGTTAATAAAATATGTATTCTATTTTTTTCTTTTGTTATTCAGCTGATAGTGATGAGATATCATTTGATCCTGATGATATTATTACTGGCATCGAAATGGTAAATATGTGCATTTTGTCATATTTATTCCAGAATTTAAATAGTTATAGTAAAATAATTTCAATTTAGTACTATGTGTAAGTTGATTGTAAGTAAGAAGTTCTTTGATGAGTACTTTTACAAGTAGTATATTTGCTAAGTACTGTTGTTTGAAACCTACAGTGAAATGCGTTTAACACTAAAACGCTTAACACGAAAAATCGGTTAACACGAAATGATATAGCAATTCGGACAGTATACGATGCAATTTAATACATTTTTGTTCTTTTAACATGAAACAAAAATCATTTAACATGAAAAACATTTGCTTTCGAGCTAGTTAGTTTAAGTTGAAATTGGTGAATTTTGTGTTAAAACCACTGAATTTTTGGTGAAAATCAGAGAATTTCGTGTTTTTGTAAATTAGCTTATGTTTTATGAACACAATGGCTGAGAAATCGATGTCAAAACAAACTGTTATTTCGCTTCAAATGAAGATGAAGCTGCTTAATGCAATTGATGAAAAAGGAGGACGAAAACAGAAATCTGTAAACAGTTTTGCATTGCCAATTCTACATTATCAACAATAATAAAAAACAGGGATCCCATTACGTTAATGTTCGAGCGCAGTATGTTTAAACCTGAGAGAAAACGTATGAGAACTGCTAAGCACGAAGATTTAGAGACAGCTTAGCTTATATGGTTCAAACAAGCTAGATCTCAGAATGTTGGAAATGACACTTCAAAAAAAAGATATCTGATTCTGCCCCCTCCCCCCCCCCCTTGCTTTTTATCCTAATGGTGGCAACTTACTAGTAATTTAACAGGAAATCAAAATAAAATTTGATGACGTCGAACATATTTGTGAGTTTTGTTCTTTTTTTAAGAATCTTTTAATGCGAAATTCTTTTAACACGAAAAATTTTTTCGGTCTTCTTAGTTCCGTGTTAAACGTATTTCACTGTATTTAATTTTAATATAGAATTTAAATTATTTTGCTGTGTGATGGTAAATTAAAAAAAAAGTAAACAAAATAAAACTTATTGTTATGAAGTTTGTATGCATATGAATTTGATATTCATTATGCTGTTTTATTGTTTAAAAATTTCTTAAAGAATTTCATCTTTGAAAATTTTAAATCTTCTTAAAAGAAAAACAAAAACCTTTTAAAATTGTAAAAATATTTTCAGAATGATATTTCTTTAGTATTAGTTATATCACCAGAATCAATAAATTCTGTAGTGATAATATGAAAATTTTAGAAATATCCATCTTTCAGCATCATTAATGCACTATCATTAGTTGCAAATCACTCTTTTTATTCTTACATTAGGAATGGCTAACTCAGGATATGCTATGTGCCACTTTTGGCAAAAATAATCTTAAAAATATCTTTTGACTGTACCGTAAATCTCTTCTCCAATACTGATTTTAAAAATAAGCTTTGAATTATTGTATGTTATTAATAAAATAATATAAATAAGATTTTACATTTCAAAACATTAAAGCAGCAGTAACATCACAGGAAATTAATTTTATAAAAAAATCACATTATCAGATGCAGAAAGAATTTGCACAATTTTTAAAAAAATCAATATTAATGTATGTTTTCAATACAAGTATGAATAAATTCAAATATAAATTAGCACAGTTAACAAAAGAAAACTTCATAGCTTATTTGAAATATGACTGGTCTTATCAAGATTACAATGGAAACTGTTAAATGTTATGTGATACTGAGCGAAACAAAATTAGTGATTGAAGGAAATGCTGAATTTCCCTTACATGAAATCAGCAGCTTGATAAAACTTCTCATCTAGCCAGTCATGAGGTTGGTTTCTAAAACACACACACATACACTCACAAAAAAAAAACAAAAGCCATGTAAGACTAATAGCGAAACATTCCACAAATATTTCCTATATATAATTATTTTAACAGTTGAGAATGGCTATCGCTGTTTCTTAACTGCTTCCCTGATTATCCAGAGAAAACTCAAGCATAGGAAAATTTCTCAGTATGATTTGTTTTATCTCATTTTTACTCGACCTAAAGTTTAAAAAGAATGAAAATATTCTGCTTTGATAGGCAGTTTGCCAAGTTTTGTTGGAGAGCTTTGCGGTTGGATGGGGGGACTGGACACGTGTTTTGCTCGATCATATATACATTGGCTGCCGGAGAAGTAAGGATAGTTACATTGAAAAAGAGTACAAAAATAGTGGCTGCATACAACAGTAAAAGCGATGCAGATAATTTTTCAGTTAGTGAAGAGGTGGATTTTGAATATAGTGGAAGCGATTCTTCTGTAAGTAGCCTTATGGAAGACGATAGTTCGAGTGATTTGGACGATTTGGCAGCAGCTCATCTGTGGTGTGAAATTATGAAAACAAAGTTGCCACCTTGCTCCACCTTGCCACACTGCTCTTTTTACTTTTACTGCAAAACCAGATGCCAATTTGAAAATCGACAATATCACTAATGTTTTGGATTTTTTTTAATAAATATTTTGATGGTGAATTGATTGACATTATTACAACCAAAACTATTCGATATGTGGCAGAACGTGCTCGTAGATTGCATTTAAAACCTTAGTGTTCTACTTCTCAAAATGAAATAAGAATTTTTTTGGGATTAACTGTTCTCTAAGATATAATAAATAAACCAGATCTACAAAATTATTGGAGTAAAAATCAGTTTTTGAATATGCCATTTTTTGCAACAATATTGTTATACAGACAATTTTGCCATATAAAGCAAAACTTGCACTTCAACAATAATGACATACAGTGAAACTGTAATGAAGTCTCTTCATTGCACCTAAACACTTCAATATGAAGAAAATTCGTTAAGTAGAAATAAACTCAAATTCATGAAATTTGCATAATAAAGTACACGTAAAATGAAAAATACACATAACATGGAAATATTGGGAAAATGTATTTTAATTCGGGCAGTAAATTTTCTTTATGCAATGTCGCCATATGATAAAAATTTAATTAGAATAATGTCTAAGAAAACACATAATAGAGAGAGGTAAACAAAAATTGAAGTATAGCCATACGTTTTCTCTTTTTTTCTCAGTATTGCAACTCCTTAACTTTAAAGCAATTTGTAATATTATTTTCTACATGTTTCTTATAAAAAATAAAAAAAATACACTTCATTAAAATTTTTGCGTATTCAAACAATTTATCTGTAACATTTTCGTGAAACTGGTATCCCCTTATTGTATGGAAGACTCCCCCCCCACTGTCAACGCCAGAGTGTCTATGTAAGAGAGTGGCAATAGCAAGTTTTTATCTTAGTGTGAAAAAAATGTTTTGTTTAGCACCAAGAAGAATAAGGGAAATAATTAAATAAAAGATTTAATTTTCATACAATCTGCGGAAATAAATTCATACATCCATCGCAACAGCACCTTTTCCGTTTGAATGCAGTACCCGCATGAGAGTAGAATAAACTTCGTTACATAGAATATATTTTTCGTAATATGGAGATTAATTTACATGTTAATGGTGTCCAAAGTCAAGGTTCAGCAGAAAGTTTCATTCGTTAATTAGAGACTTCCTTAAAGGAAAATTCCACTATATATGATGCAAGTAACATCCTTGTCCAAAACTATATAAGATATGGCCAATTCTGCAACATTTACTTGAGAAGTTTCTGAGTTGAGATATAACAATAGACAAAAATTTACTTCTTTATAAAGGAAGACTTGGATTGGTGCAGTAAATTTCTTTGGAGAGAGTGCGATTTGGAATAAAAAGTTACTTGCTGTGCAAATCAAAAAGTGGGTATGTCTGGAAAGTCATGATATAAAATGGAAAGGGAACTAATTTCGCTAATTCATTTAATGTGATCTTCCTATGTCAGTCCGAGTTGTCATGACTCTTGCAAAACCACTACTGGACAAAGGATATTGTCTTACAATGGACAATTTTTACAACACCAGATTTGATTGATAAATTGATCGAAAGAAAGACTGATGTATGTGGAACACCCCGATTGAATAGAAAAGTTTTACCTCAAGATCTTAAGACAAAGTAATTAAAAAAAGGAGAAATTATTGAGTATCAAAGAGGAAAAGTAACCATAATGAAATGGAAAGATAAGAAGGATGTTAGTCTAATTTCCACATTACATACATTTGATGATTTGACAAACGGGATGTGACAAACGGGAAGAGACAATGCCCAGCCATAAATGTGTGATTGACTGCAATGATGAAATGGGTGGTGTGGATAAAGTCAACCAGCATTTAGCGGCTTATTCTATACCAAGAAAAAAAGAAAAAAGATATTTTAAGAAGATTTTCTTCCATTTATTGGATTTGGCTTTGTAGAATTCCTACTTTTTGTATTGCAAATCCGGACGTTCATGATCATCTAAACAATTTAGAATGGAACTTGTTGAAAAACTAATTGCAGAAAATCATTGTGACAAGTTTTCTGCCTCATCAGGAAGACCCAGCATTAGCCCTTCACCACTCAGGTTAACCTCAGCGCATTTTCCTGATGTTATTCCTGCTAGTGAGAAAAAATCAAATCCAATGAGACAGTGTGCTCTATGCTCCCTTATAACGGATTTCAGAGGAAAGCCAGTAAGAAACCAGATACCAGTGTGGTGAATGTCAGGTATCACTTTGTGTTATCCCTTGTTTCAAAAACTATCATTATTTATTTTTTTTTTTTTTCATTTTCCCAAGATAACTCGGAATAGTAAACTGATGATAAAACTAAATGCTTTCACACCTCCAGAAAATTAAAAATTCAACTTAAAACCTGTATATTATGTTTTGTTTCAGTTGCTTATATTTAATAATGGAATAAAATATATGATGATTTTATGCAATTTTTTTCAAGAAAATTGGTAAGGGAAGTGGTTAATTTATGCTCGCAGGAAATATGCGTTGAAAAAAAAATATATAGATTTATTCAATAATTTTTGAGATTACAAGAACTTGTCATTAACTTCTGTGTATTGATCTTTCCTGGCAAACAAATATTAATTAAACAAAAGAAACAAAAAATAATTAATTTTCTTACTGTTATATCTTCTTTAAGATATGAAATTCAAGGTTTCTCATTTATACTTGTCTTGGGATTTAGTTTGAAAAAAAAAAAAAAAAAAAACACTTGTTCATTTTTATGATTTACTAAAATAACAATAAGAAATTATTTTAAATGTTTGTCAAGGAATTATTACTCTCTGTACTCGCCAGTAACTTAATTTATTAATGAATTCTTTATATGGTTAATCGTAGCATTCTAAAAATATCATTTTCCTTTTCTTTTTGAGCTTTGAATTTCTTTCCTACTTTGTTTGATTTGATTCTTCTTTTAATAGTTTTATGTATTTTTTTTTTTTTTTTTTTTTTTTTTTTTTTTTAAAGATTGATGAAGGATGGTGGCGTGGTGAATGCAAAGGTCAAGTAGGACTTTTCCCATCTAATTACGTCCAAATTATCAATAAAGTATGAAGTTTCAGGATCTACCTTGTGTGCTAATCAATCATTCAGACTTTTCAATATCAAATTTAATATTTAAATTTGAGTTTCTGGAAAAGTTTGTCAATTTTATTCATTATAGTTATTTCTATAATAATGGATTTGTCTGATGTTATTCGTTATTGTGCACAATAATATTTTTTTTATTGTTTTTGTTTTCCCATGTGTCATATTATGTTTTGTTACTTTTACGAATTCTTTTAGTATGCATAATTATTTTCACCTTGAATACAATAGTATTTATAAAAATTACCTTTACTACTGGTTTCGAATTTGATTTGTATGTACTTAATTTGATAATAATTATACTACCTGCTGATTTTATTTTATGATTATTATTGGATTTCAATAACTTCATTTGTTTAGACTTTGTTTGTTAGTATTTTTTTTACTTCTTTCTTCATAGAAATATAAATGTAAATTATTATTGATACCAATGAATATTTCATTGAGTTTCTAACTTAAAAATAATTTACCTATGGTAAAAATTATTTTTTCGTTTGCGATTTGCAAATGAAAAAGTATATATTTGCAGGTATGTATTTTTATTATTTCAATCATTGTCTTTATTCTTTTCTTTAAGTTTAAAGACTTGATTTTATGAGGCACCATATCTTCATGTAAATAATTATTCTTCCATGAAGCTACATCAGCACAATTTATGGTGTTATATGACACTGCTTTAAGTGATAGTAGGACTAGGAAGAAATATAATTTAAATCAATACATTTTGTGTGAACCAATCTCCCTCTTTACTTTTTCTTAAGCAATATAAAAGAAATATTTCAGTGAAGTTAAGATTCAAACATAAATGTTGCTTAATAAAATAGTTGACTTTTAGTACTTTTATAAAACTTTAGTGAAAGTTATTTAAAAAAACATTTTTATTCAATTTTATATGTAAAGTTTTATTGATTTTATTGAATTTTTTTAATCTACATAATTATCAAAACTGTAAAGTGTATATATTGTGTATTAACTACCAACATGGTGCCCAAATCAAAAATGATCTACAGTTTTGGCTTATTCATGTAGATGTATTGTTAGGAATTTTTTTAAAAAGAAAAATTCGTTTTAACTTATTTATTGATATATTATTTCTATGTGTTGTCGTATGCAGTCTTGAAATATAATCATGTTCTTCATACTGTGTGAGATGTATTGATTAAAGCTATGCAAAAGAATAATGTATTAAAGAGCTTTCTTACATAGAAATATAATATTTCTCGTACGTGTATAAAACATATATGCACAATGCCTTGTATTTGTATATGTGTAATATTTACACATAAACTTGCATGTTGGATTAGTGATTTGTCTAAAGAAAAAGAAAAATGAATATTATTAAGTAGTTCATTCCGTAAGTCTTATAATATGGCAATAAATATATATATCCAATTATTATTTTTAAATTAAATATCCATTAGTGTTTTTTCATTGAAAGAAATTAAGTAAACTCTAAGAAACAAAATTCAGAAGAAAATAAATTAATAATTTTTAAAAAGAAATTGGTGTAGCTTTTTTGTAACATTTGAAGCTTAATTCATGTTTTTGTGCATAAATTTCTTTAACTTGTTAGAAATATTTCACAGAAAAGTTACTGGATTAAGTCAGTGCATATATGTTTCACTAGAAAGTTTCACTTAGTTAGAATAGAAATGTACATTTTAAAATGAAAATGTATATTGAAATGAATAATTTTTCAATTCTTTAAATCATTTCTTATTAAAAATGATAATTGAGTGCAGCCTATCGATTATTTTTAAGGGTAAAAAAATTTCTTTTCATTTAAATACACTATAAAAAATAAATTGAACTCAATTAATCATAAGCAAAATAAATTTCAAAATATTCATGCTACTCAAATTGGTTCATTGTGTTATTCAACAAAGACCAATTTACGGTAGCAATAGTGAAAGAGATTGTGAAAAGTTAAATTTGAAGGTTTTATTACTATTGGGTTACAAGTACTTAGCCAAACAATTATTAATAATAATGATTAAAAATATATAGTTAACTGCCAATTAACATGAAGGTTAAGAATATATCAAGTATTAATTGCTTGCCTGAATAACATCAAGCTTCAGTTAATTGTGTTAATTTATCCCATAATATAATTTCATTCTAAAATTATACTGCTAATAAGTAATGAGAACTTTGTTAAAACTTCATAAAAATAAAAAATAAAATAAAATAAACTAATAATAACCTTGTCAGATAGAAAAATAACCAAGACGTTTTCAGATTGATAAAACATATGGCAACTGTGTATGCTATACACAATCATTGCTTGTTTGCATAAATTGCCCGCATGTGCTTTTGTCACTGTGATAAAAGTTTGAAGTAATTTTCAGGTCAGAATGATTATTGCTGCTTTATTTTATAATTTTATGGTGTCTTGGTATTTATTCATCATATTGATGCCAATTTTCTTGATTCTTTATTAAATGGCTAATTTCTTTGATCTTAATAGCCATCACAAAATGAAAAGGAAAATATAAGATGTAAGTTAAGCCACTGTACCTTACATGAGAATAGTAATACTTAAAAAGGGAGAAAATAAGTAAAACATCTAAAATTAGTGCTTTAAGAAGATATTTTAGTTGGTTTTAATGATTCTCTAAATTGCTGGATTTCTTAATTATTTAATAAAACAAACTTAATACATACTTAATAAACTTCTTTAATGTAACAAGTCTTAGTCTATTGCACTTTTCTAGTTGTTTTATTCTTTGAAATGTTTCAAGTGGTTTTGTATCAATGATTATTTATAGAAACAAAATAAGTTGAAGTTACGAAATACAGTGAGCTCCCGTTAGTGTGATCTTCCAAGGGAGGCCATTTATCATTCACACTAACCGAAGTCAGCATTAAATGATGTCCTTAACATTAATTAGAATATAATGAAGGAACAGAAATTGTACGCATTAACTGGAGATATGTCTTAAGCGGAGACGCATTAACAAGAGTTCATTGTATATTAATTTGTTTCTTTTTTAATAATATTTATTTTAATAAGTTGTGCTAGCTGGTCTACTAACTTATTAATTAGGCATATTTTTATTGATATTTATTCAATCTGCCCTCTGTTAAATTAGAAATAAATAGTCAAATAATAAATCAGTTCAAGTAAAAAATTCTTAAATTCCCACCTCCCTGAATCCTCTCCCGCGCAATATTCTTACTCTTTTTATGTATGTGTGGTTTGATGCTTCCAATAGTTATAAAAGTGTTTTTATAGTGTTCTATTTGTAAAATATGTAATAACACCAGTATTTTACTCTCAGACAATTTTTATGCATTAGTGAATTAGAATTACTTGTTTTGGTAATAGAGTATTCAGATTTTATTTAATCTTTTAAAATTTCTTTGTATGTTATGTTTGTCCCAACTTTTTTCTATGCAATGATTTAAACTTAACAACCTGTTAGTATTTTGACCCCTTAATTGCTATTGCATGTAAATCTGTGTTTTTTATTATTTTGACACCTTCAAATTGCTGCTGCATGTAAATCTGTGTTGTATATTTGCATACTATGCCTACTTTTTCAAGCTTTATAAATATATTTTCAAGTATCAATTTTTATTTCTCTTGAAGTATCTGGTAGATGAGTCATTACATTCCATTTATGTGTACTTACTAATTTCCATTTATTTATAATTTAATATTTTTTTGTATGTTTAATAACCAGCTTCTTTATATTTTGGGCCATTTAAGACTTTTTCACATATTAACTGAATATCTGCATGATAGTTATTTGCTGAATTTTCCTTTTTTCATTCCTCTAACTGATATACTTTAACTTTTTTATTAAATGGCATTAAGTGCAATTGTCTATATGTTGCCCCATATTTAATAATTTTATAAATTGTATTTGAAGAAATAGGGTTTGTAAATGCAGAATAGTTAAAATATCAATCTGTTACTGTATAGTTATTATACTAATTAGATTCACATATGAACTTTCTGCATAATTTCATTGTATAATAAATTTTAAGGTAGTTAGGTTTTCCAAGTTTTTTTTTTTTTTTTTTCTTCTGTTGTATAGAGTTTTAAAGTTGCCTAAAACACAATTATGCTAAGATTCATAAATGTATTACTTTTCTTTCTATTTAAAAAAAAAAAAAAAAATTAGACATTATGCTATTTATTGTAAAGTATGTAAAGTTTATACAATAAATATTCCATTACAGTTGGTAACACAAAGATAATAAATATTCTATGCTTACATAATAAATATTTCATTACAATTGGTAACACAAAGAAATTTTTTCAGTCTACATTATTATTTAAAAACTTTTTAGTTTATATTAGTTACCAATTAAATGCATGTAAGACTTTCAAGCATGGATTCTTTATACTTCTTTATTTTGACATTTTAAATTCAGGGTAAGGTGGTATAAGAGTGCAGGCTTTAATTATTTCATTGTATGACAATAAGGGATTATGTTACACTTTATTTAAATTCTTAGATTATTAAGCTAACAAAAAAATTCCAATTATCAACTTATAAGAAACACTTTCGGTATTATTTATAAAAAGATTATCCTCCTGAATGTGTACTTTTGTACAACCAGTGAGGGCAAGAATGCACAGTCTAGTTTGCAAGTGTAACCATCGTAAAAAAAAAAAAAGTTTCACTTACAATCATCACATTTGAGCGCCCCCCGGCCTGTGCACTTTTCGTGCCACCAACCTTTTCAAGAAATGCACCTGATCCAATCTTCTACAATTCTCTATAGATTTCTTAACAGCCTAACATATCCACATCTTTTTCTTTGGTGCAGTTTTTGACTTCTTGGATTTACATTTACTCTTTTTTTTTTGTAAAGTTTTTTGCCTTTTTCCGCAGCGTCATCTTCAAGCTGCTTTTTGTGTGGTGAACTGCTTAAAATTTAAAACCTTTAGATCTTCTTACTATAGGATGCCAACATAGATCACCATGGATACAGTGTTAACTCTGTTAATTTGATGTATGATGAAGTTGTTGAAATCAAAGCTATGCCTTGCGAAACCGAAGTTGGGTCACAATAAGCATGCATCTTTTCTTTATATAGCTTTTCTGAAATATCATTTTCTATTGAAACCAATGATATTACGTTTAAAAAGAGGCAAATTACTTTGCTGAGAATAGATACAGTTGAATTATAAGAAAAGCTATTAAACCTAACTGTAAGTATTTAAAACCCATTTTATAGCTATAAGTGACAAATAAAAGTGACTACTTAGTTATATAAGGGAATATAATCTTGACTATAAAAGGGAATGTAGTAAGTGACTATAGTGTTTAGTTATAAGTGGCAAGCAAAGTGCACACTCTTGCACACTTTGGTACTGTGCAGTTTTGCACTAACATCACTAAATAACTTTCAAATGTCAGTAATGCCATCTATTGATAAGCAAATCCAAATCACTTTGGTAACAGGAAATCCAGTAATAACCTAATCGAAAAAAAAAAGTAAGTTACATTTGTAATCTTTATTATGATCCTGTTTTTAAAAATCATAAATATTTTAACAGGAAGGCCCAAATCATTTTTTCACTTCTAAATCTTTAAAAATTTCCCCAAAATACGCAATTTTTTTTAATCCTAAACTTATGTCAATACATCATTTACAATTGTAACTAAACGCAAAACTCTGTTTTGGGATCGGATAATTGCTCTGCATACTCTTGCTCCAACCTACCCTACATGTAACAAATTTGCTTCTTATGAATAAAAAAACTTGAATTTTACAACTAATTATTATTATCATTGTTTTATAATAAATTTCTAAATTATTATTAAAAATTCAAAGTGCTTTTATTTATTTTAATACTTGTCTCTTCATCTATCAAATTTATCGTCTATTAATGTATAATTTTGAATCATACTATTTAAATTGATTTTTAATGGAAGGTTTGCAAGTATGACTTTCAATATTTTTCTCTTATTACTAGATGTAACTAAATTTTTAATCACCTTCTACCTTTCCATTATGTTTTAAAGATTTGTTATCACAATTTAAAAGCTCATTAGCATAGTGGTCGCACACCTGTCTACCATGCTGAAGTTCCCCAATTCGAATCTGGTTGTGGACTAGGAAAATTTTACTCAATCTTTCATCCCTTCGCGGTTGATTAAATGAATAGCAAGTTTGCTTGGGAAATAAACATTACGGTCCTGCATTATTCTGACCACCTGGCTGAGACATATGCTGCATAGCACTTCAGAGCCCATGCTAGAAAACAGGGCTGGGCACTCTAGGCCAGGGTCCTTAATGGATTGTAGTGCTGCAGGTTTAGTTTTATCTCAATTTAATGGTATGCTTTAATTTCTTAGCTGTCAGTCTGATGATTTATTTTATACTCAGTCTATTATTTATTTGTTTATAATATTAAGAAATATAGGTAACTGAAATTAAACCTGTAGTCTATTCACGTGAACCTGTTTGTTTTTGCTTTTAGTTATTTTTCATTTCAGACATTTTGGAGAGCATTATGTTTATTCTGTTTTAATGAAAGTTTTCTAATTTTACTGGCTTTGTAAAAATAATATTTGCTAAGCATACTGGTTGAAGTAGTAATATTAAAATGTTGTGCTGAATTTAATTATAAGAATAATTGCATAATATTTTTTTATTACATGTATTTTATTTCTAAATATTGTGCAATTTTAGAAGTATGTGTTTTTGCAGTCATTAAGTTCATTTTAAATTTCTTATTGATCCATCTATTTTAATACAGTAATCCCTCATTATATTGCACATGTTGGGAGGCATGAAAAATGAGTGAGTGAAAAAGATAACCTACAAGTTAATATTTCATATGTCTCAAGACTATTAATTTATATGCATGTAACTATAATAATAATAAAATAGAGATAGTATTGATTGTACATACATAAAGTTATTTAAACTTGCAGTTAACATTTTTTTTTTAAGAGTTGGAGAAAGCGGTTGGGTTGCATGAAAAAAAGAGCAATATCAGATAAGGTGATAAAATGAGGGGATGCTGTGTTGCATTTTATTTCTTATCAGCTCATTTTAAATTTGAATATTCTATTTTTTATTTTCAAGTACTTTGCTAGATTACTCCAGACTTTATACAATGTGATTCAGATATGCTTCTTTGGATATTTAATAACTTGTTATTTGTTGATGTATATGTCACGATTTGTAAAAAAAGAAAATATGTAAGCATTCTTGCGCGAACAAATTATTGTGATGTAAATTAATCAGTGAAAGTATTTGCAATTGTGAATTACATTGTACAGAAAAATTTATTTTCTTAGAATCGTACTGAAAAGTATTAACTGTTAATCTATAGTTAAGTTTTGTAAAGTTTTAAAGGAAGTAACATCTTTATAATTAGGATAAATTTTCAGTTTTCAATTAGACTAGATTAATTGTATGTAATATATTTATTCTATGTATCTGCCAAAAATTTGTCAGGGTAATTGTTTTAGTTCCTTGCTGGCAATTTTTATAGTATCAAAATAAATCAAATTATTCTTGTTTTCAATTAATTCATTCTGAAAATGGCACTTTTTTTCTCACATTATTTTACGCTTATTACATCAATTTTACGGTGTTAATCTTAGATCACTAAACATTCATCTAATAGTTTGTCTCCTCCCTAATTTTGTAATGCCTTTCACAGTACCTAAAATATTGATAGAAAGTTATCAATAGAATTTTGGAACTGTTGCTTATGATAAATAAAATGGATCTTTTTTTTATTGCATAATTCACAATATGGGTAATTTATAACTTACACTTAATGTAAGGTTAGTTATCTAAGTTTAACAGAACTTTTAACAAAAAGACAGCATCATTTTATACGTAACCATTTCATACAAGTTCATTTTCAAATATGTAATTAATCATACTTAATCACTGAAACAGCCAACAGCTGTTTGAACAGCAAATGAACTTGATAGTAGAGTCCTGTTTCGGGTCGGGTTACTCCCGCCCGACCCATGGTTCAGGTCAGGTCGGCGATATATTTTTTTTCATTGAGGTTCGGGTTGGTTTCAGACTCTTGCGAGTAAGGTTCGGGTTGATCCGAATTTCAAAAGAATGTCCAAAATATTTTTTCAGGTTAAAAATCTACGTACAATAAGACCTTCGTAATGGCTTTTCTCCTGAAAAGCAGGCACCTCTATTTAGCAAACATTTTTTTCAATTTCTGTTATATATATATATATTTGAATGATTAAACCTTTGAAAAGCAGGTACCTCTCAATCGACACACACATAATGTGTATGTGTGCATAAACTGTCACATATGTGACACATTTGTTTTTCTGTATATCAAAAAGGAAGTGTTGATAATTTTCACATTTCATAAAGAAAAATGTTTCTTAAAGAAAGAATAATCTATGATCACATCTCTATATATACTTTTTATTTCTCATGCTGTGAATTAAATATCAAATATCATTCATATTCAAATACGTATTTATTTTCATCTGAAACATAGTTGTGCTCAAACTTTTTGTGAAAATCTCAACAACCTGACTTGCAACAAACCTAAATATGACTCGCAAGACCGCTTATAGTGTGTGAACCCCAGCTACAGAAAGAGAGTTAGATTCATTCCAAGCTGAAAAAATGAAAATTCGGTACAACCTTATCTGATGTTTGATACTATTCAGCGATCCCGAGATGTCTGCTATTCAAAGGTTTTACTATATTTGAATATTAAACAATGTAAATTTGTTCATTCTTCTTTGTAAAACATAAAAATGTTATTAGAGGTACAATTGTAGATTAATGATTGCACTAAAATGTGATTTACTTTCCTTTCATTGCATGTTTAAATGCATCAGGTTCGGGTTGCCAGAAATTATTTTTTTGGGTTCGGGTCGTGTTGAGTAAATTGTTTTTGTAGTGTTCGGGTTGGATTGACTTAAAATAGCTTTTTTGGGTTCAGGTCTGGTACAATTTTACCTGTGCAGGACTCTACTTGATAGTTTCCACCCTCACATAAACTTAAAACAACTTAATGAACTGCTTTAAACATGCTGTATCATTCCTGACCAATTTTGAAATTGCTTGATAACCAACGGGAAAATGTGAACACAGGATTACCTATTACTTAGTACTGTAAAATCTGTGATAATTAACCTCACATGACTTTTGGTTAAACACCCAATAGGGCATGTTGCTGTTCTGCATTTACCACAATTTCTATAATAGCTGTATATGGCATCAATGGGATATAATTGCACCAAATTAATATGCAAGATGCTTATTGTGAAAAAGTATGCTGTTTCAATTTTAGATTTGACCACTCAAGGAGATGCTGCTATGCTATGTTACTTGAGATGAAAGCTATAGGTATATTTCATTTTCTATTAGTAGAAATTTATCAAATTTTATATTTGAAGCTAATTAAAAAAAATATATATATATTTATCTAATTATAAATAAAGGATGCTATCCTTTTTATTAACTGGAACTCACTGTTAAATTCAAAGAAACTATAATTTTTTTTCATAATTGGTGGTATGTAACTACACTATTTAAATTAATGTATTAGAATGATATAGAAGAAAATTTTGCTATAGCCACAGCATACTACTTTTCCAGCACATCTGCAAGATAAGACTGCCCATATTAATTCAAAGTGCTCATTATTTAGCACAGAAATCTGAAGACATTTAATCAGTTGTTTCTGAAAGGATTTTTTTTTAGCTGAAAACTAGTTAAGTTTAGTTAACTGACAAGATGTAAAATAAATATAGAGTACTTAAACTATACAAACACTGTAATGAAATTTTTGAATTTCATTGAAGCAAACATTATGGATGAAAATTAAATACAGTGAATTCTCGATAAGTTGAATTCAAAGGGACTGGCAAAAATATTTGAGTTGTCATAAGTTAGACTTATCGAAAATCCTTAAATACATATGGAAAATCATTCAATCATATAGATTGCAATCGTACTGTAATAATGGAGTCTGGCAAAATGAGCACCAAAGAAAAATATAATTTAATAGTACATAATAGGTACAGTAGAACCTCCATTAACCGAGCCAATAACGAAGTCTGATTTTTTTTTAAGCACTTAACTTCCAAGGAATATTGCATCCTGAGAAGCGAATAATACTTTGTTTTCAGTGACAGTTGCCGTATTGAACACCAGATGTTATTGGACATTTACATCCTCCTCCACTTGGCTCTCACAATAGACATTTGGGTTCCATGACATTCTTCTGTTTGCCGTTTCTTCCGCAAATCCCCTGTTTTGTTATGAACCTTTTCACGTCTGATCATCGCATTAATAGTAAATCGTTCACTTTTAAAATGCAGAACCAAAAAAGAAAAAAATGTTGTTTCGATGGGTAAAAAGCTTGAGGCTACAAAAATAATTAACAATGGTGAAATTTAAAAGAACTGCCTTGGAATTTGAAGTTGGTGAAATCACAGTAGGCGATTGGAGACGCAAAGCTCAAATAGAGGCTTTTTGTTCAAAGATGGATTCGTCAAAGGCCTTAGAAGGAAGGTCGACATTAAGAAAGCCAAAATTGAACATAACTTTATATATGTTTATTTTATAATTAAAAAAACAAGGTGAGTTTTTATACACAATTTCTATTAACCGAGATTTTCGATATCCGAGGTACTAGCGGTCCCAATTAGCTTGGATAATCGATGTTGCACTGTACTTACAAACTAAAATTTTCTCAAAAAAAAAAAAAAAAAACTTGTTAATGATGACTATTTGAAGGAATTTTTTTGTCTTTCACAGGTTAGAAAATCCCTCACTTTATGTAAAAAAAGGAAAATAGAATGGTTTCGAGATATTGCTGTAGTGTCGTCATTGCTGCATGTGCGTCTTGATTGTTTGTAGGTGAAACACTATTTACTTCCTCATCATCTTCAGATTCAAGATCGTTCTCCACCGTTTTTATTACTTCAACTATATTTGTATCACTAAGTTCTCTTCAATTTGCCATATTTTCGTCTATATTCAAAAACTCAGCATCGTCATCTTCAGAAATAACTTTATCTTGTAGATTTTTTTTCTTAACTCATGAGTCTGCATTGCTTGCAAAGAAGCCATACTGAAGCAACTTTTTATAGTGATTTGTTTCACATTGTTGTTCCAGGCCCGCAAAATGAGTGGTTGCTTTTAATGCCTCACACTTTTGATTTATTCTATTTTCGTCATCCTCAATTGCCTTCCGCACTGGATGTTTTCTGTAGGTATTATTTAAGCATCTAATTATTCCCTCGTCTGCTGGTCGTAGTGGAGAAATTCTAACTTGATAGATTTCAAGTTCAAAAGCTTTGCATGAGCTGTATGTACACTGATCAATGAAGATCAACACTTTACGCTTTTTTGTATGAAACACTACATTCAAATGTCTGATGTACTCATTGAACAATATCAGAGTCATCCAAAACTTTTTATTTGATCTGTACTGTACTGTATGGGAAGTCACTTTTTATCATTGGAACAGCAAGGATTTTTGCATTTACCGATGACTAGTAAAGATATTTTTTCTGTTCCAGAAACATTTGCTCCAACAAGCACAGTTAAACGTTCTTTACTTACCTTTCACCTGAACATGATTCCCCCTTAAACATTGTCTTGTTAAGAAAACATTTGTAAAAATATCCTTTTTTCATTCATACAGAAAACGTTGTGCGCATTATAACCTGCAAGAAGTTTGATTAATGAAACTGTCTTCATCACACAGTGTATCAGACACACCGTGTAATGTTCAAAACACAATATTGTATCTGGCTTTAAATTTTTCAAGCCATCACTTGCTTACAATGAAGCCTTCCACAATCAATAATTTTTCGAAATTCAAAGCTTTCTCACATAACATCGTACCATTTAAAGGAATTACTCTTCTGAGTCCTGTAATACGTAAACCATTTTATGAGGTCTGTTTCGATATCTGGGAAGGCACACGTCTTCATCTTTTTGCACTTTGGGTTGACACTTGACTTATGTCTTTTGAAAATGCTTTCTTTGGGATACCATATTTCAGGGCATTTCTTTTTTATTTAAATTAGGATTTTTTTCGATATCTTTATCAAATTTACTTTTTGTTCTAAAGTAAGAATTTGTAATTTCTGCTTTGACATTTTAAATGACAACAATTGAAAAAAAAAAAAAAAATTCCTTCCATAAAAGCATGGGAAATTTGACCAATACACTTAACTACCTGCTTTGTTTTGAAAGAACCCATGTTGAGAAAAGGGAATAAAAGAGAAATGAATAGGGGAGGGGAACAATTGCCACCGAAATCGCAAATGCCCCACACTCACCAAAGTGGGAAGTAAAAATAGTCCCTTCTAAGTCGGCGAAGAAGTGCAGAATTTTTTAACAGAAAGGGCCGGTATTTTTGAGCTATGGCTGAAACATTAAGAAATTAGTCCAATTACTGTTATTTCTCTGTCGGAAAAAATCGACTTAAAAGATGTAGACTTCGACAGAACAAGAAAGTTTAATATTGAATTGCAACAAAGGGGTCAGGACTTCGTGTAAACTTTGACTTATCGCGAATTCACTGTATTTCAGAAACTCATTTACACCAAACAGTTAACTTTAATCACACTTAATACTATCAAGTTACGATTTTATTTAATGCTGTGGTAGAAAGTATTATGTTGTATAAATTGTACCGTAATAAAAAATCAAAGTACAATAAACTATAAGATGAAATCGTCTGAGACTTTTTAGTCATAGACAGTATTCCACCTTAGACTTTTTATGCATTCACCAAGACTTGAAGACAGGTTTTCATCTTATTACAGAGTCTTCCTTAGAGTTTACTGTATGCATGGCTGTTTGTAACACTTGATAAAATCCCCTGAAAAAAAAAAGGCTGAACTTTCACGGTGTCACGCAACCGCGGCCTTTTGACGAAATTCCCGTTTCTTCTACGACCTTTTGACGAAATTCTCGTTTTTTCCACAATCTTTAGACAATATTACCGTTTTTTTTCGGCGATCTTTAGACGAAATTCGCGTTTTTTCGGTGATCTTTTGACAAAATTCCCATTTTTTTTGGCGACCTTTTGACAAAATTCGTGTTTTTCAGCAACCTTTAGATGAAATTCCCGTTTTTTTCGGCGATCTTTTGACAAAATTCGCGTTTTTCCGCCATCTTTTTTATAAAATTCGCTTTTATTCCGCGTGATCCTTAGACGAAATCTGCGTTTTTTCGCGATCTTTTGGTAGAATTCGTGTTTTTTCGCGATGTTTCAACTAAATTCTTGTTTTCCCGTGATCCTTTGACGAAAGTTGCCATTTTTCCGCAACCCTTTGACAAAATCAGCTGTTTTTTCGCGATTCTATGACGAAATTTGCAGGGTTTTCCACGATCTTTGACGAAATTGCATTTTTTCCGCGCTAGTTTTCGAAACTGGCTATTTTTTTCTGCGAACAATTGACGAAATTGTTTTTTTCGGTGATCACTTGTCGAAATTTGTGATATTTTGTGCCCGAATTTTCGGACTGATGACCGATTTTTTTTAAATTTTGGAATAAATCACCAATGCGAGAAACGGCAAAAAAATCGGAAAAAATGGAAAACGACAAAAAGCGGAAAATCGCGGAAGAATGTCATGCCTGTGTAACTCCGAATTTCTGGGGCACGTTTTATCAAATCCCCGGAACACAAACAGGCATGTGTATGCGATATTTTAGATGATGGAGTTAAAATTTGTTATATCTTTTTTTTTTTTTTTTTTTTCTTATGCCGGGACAAAAGGAAACAATTATTGTATTTTAAATACCAACTTAAATAGCTAATCTAATAAAATATGTCTCATTTAATCCCTTAATAGTTTTGCTCGTGTGCCATATGCACTAGAACCTCAAAGCTTCTATTACTGTTTCTCAAAACTTTTGAATACCACTAATTTTTAATTATAATCTTTGATTTATTTAACGACACAAATTTTTCGATTAAATAAGGTGAATATTTTAGTTCGAAAATGCAGTGTTTTGCCTATATTTTTAGTTTGTGTTAAAAAAAAAAAAGTATTAAGGGGTTAATTAATCCATATACTATTACCTAACCAGAGTTTGAGTTTCATTTAAAACTTTATGAACCAGTTTCTATCTAACCATGAAACCGAATCAACCAATAAAAATTCTACAGATTTATTAGAACATGACATGTTGTACACATATTAATGTGTACTGTAATAAGAGACTATCATAAATAACAACTATTAATGAAAAGTGATACATTTTGTTTTTTTTTTCTTAAGGCTTCCAGATATGAAAATTTGTTAGTTTTGTTACACCTACTCAAAGACATAGCCATTGATCATTTTTTTTCAATAATCCATGGAAGGTAGAATTATTTTAAGTATAGAAATTCAAACGAGTCAATCCTTCCTGAGTACAGGTAGCAATTGGATTATTGGAAGACTTTTTTGAGCTCAACAATTAAAATGATCCATAATTTCTGAATTGCTGCTAAAAGAGTATTTTAATTATTAATTTTGTTATTTTAGGGGAGGAAAGGTTTTCATTTCATAGGAGTTCAATGTATTGTATGAAGGATAAAATTGTTATCCTTTAAATGTTACGAAAAAAAAAAAAAAGAAATCTATTACGTACTACGTTTTGAATTTTTCGAATGTTAAGAATTAAAAATTTTATATTAAGAAAGTTTTAATATATTTTTAAGAACTATTAGTTAACATTTTACACTCAAGAGATTTATATTCAGTTGTAAATAAAGTTATCTCCTTCAAGCTGAAATGGGTAAAGTACAATTTTGCATTAATGAGATATAATTGCAATCTCACTTTTGGTGTACCCTGCCTGCAGGATGGACCAATTTTCATTCACAAGACTCAGAGCGGGCTTGGTCGATATTTTTTTCTCTACACCCAGGCCAGACTTCTTTTATCCGAGCCTGAACGTTATTCTTCCTAGAGGTATATATGGGCAAAAATCTTCAGACCTGTGCCTGACCCATGGCATATGAAAATCATTATTGGCCTGTCCCGGCTCATGCCAAAAATTAGTAAAATGAGACCTTGCCCTACAACTTTTATAAAAATTGCAGGCATTTTTAATCGTCATTATTCTATAATTAATTTTTTTTTGAAGAATAGTACATACATTTCTAGCAAAAAAAAATTAAAAGTACAGTAAAACCTTTGAAAAGAAACCTGTCTTAAATGGAAAAATGTTTTGATCTGTGTCAAAAGTATATAATATATATGCAACAAGAGAAGCAGTATATAATGAATGTTTTCTCGGATTTTACTGCATAGCATTTTTCACGTTTTTAAATCTCCAAGCCACTGAATATGAATTAACAATATCATTGATAAGACAGACATCTGCATATAAATAGAGATTTATTAAATCCCTTTAGTTCATATCAGCACAGGAATAAAGAAATTTAAGCAGATGCCATAATTTGGAACAGATGTGCGTGTAGTTTGCAGACCAGGACATGTTTTTTAAAATGAAGAATACAGTATAGAGCCATTTATCCAGAATGGTTGGGGTCAGCTATATTCCGGATAACTGTTTTTTCTGGAAAACTGGTTGGGCTATTAAAGCAACATCCATCTGATCAGATTTGTAGATTATATCGCTTACCCGCAAGAAAAGTGACATCTCGACAAAAGTAAATTTCACATTAGAGGCAAATGAAATTTCGCATTTTTTAAAAAGTAACATAAAACAATAGTACTTAACTCTGCATGCAGATGTGAAAGTGTATTAAAAATGCGTAAAGCCTTTAAGAATCAAGACATAAAAGAGATAGGGTGGATTTAGTAAATTTATCCCCCCCCCCCCCCCCCCTAATAAATGCAACCCTTTGTTGAGTTGACACTTTTCTTGTTGCACAATTTGTTAAATTCCAGTTGCCTTTCAAAATAGTATGTGCAAAAACGTAAATTTTTAAGAAAAGGTAATCTGACAAATGACTTCCAGAAAATAATATGGTATTTTTAAAACGGCAAAAAAAAATTAGAAAAGATGAAAACAAACATGAAATCAATCTCTAATTTTTTTTTTTTTTTTAACCATTTGGAAAAATGGTTATTGTCCTCATCAGGGTAGGAAATCAAAAACATATCTGAAGCTTTTTATTAGTTGAATCCGCATTTTATTTGTTTTCTGATTGGTTTATATAGTAATCTGTATTTTCCCTTTACTTTCAACAGAGATGGATACTTCTGTTGCCACTATTACAAAAAAAAAAAAAAAAAAAAAAAGAGTAATAACTCTGAAACAAATTGCATTTAAAAGTACATTTTTTTCTCTATACGACGGTGTAAAAAGTAATATGGGATGTTTAGAAGTTTAAGAATGAAATTTCATTTAAAATTGGTCCAGGAATATTAATGTTTAATCCATGGCGTACGTAATGTATGACCAGCTCTATAGAAGTTTAAAAATTTACAGTACCGAAAAATGTAATCCATGGCGTACGTAATGTATGATCAACTCCGTGCGATTTTTTATGTCTTAAATTTTAGTCTGAAAAAATCATTTTCCAAATGGCCATTGTAATTTGTTAAACTGCATTTTTTTTTTTTTTTTTTTTTTTCTAAATATCAAAAATACCATTAGAACCAGAAAGGTATCCGGAATATGTGGGTATGTTATTACTTTTTTTTTTCCATTCTAGAAACTGGGATGGTTACAAGATGCAGAAAAAAAAATATATATATCAGGAAAACATGCAAACTAGTACGAAATTGAAACTAGAAAATATTTTTTGGAAATAGTAAATACTTTTTAAAGACACTGTCAGTAATGGAAAGGTACCCTGAATAAGTGAATATATATATTTTTTTTTGTATTTTTATTCTAGACTCACAGATGGAAGTTTAAAACTGCAGAAGAAAAAGGGAAACTAGCACATAATTGAGCTCCAGAAAAAAGTTTTTTGAAATAGTAAATACTAATATTTGTTAAAATGAAAGGTATTGTTAAGCCAGGAAAGATACAGAAAATTTTTTCATGTTTTTGTAATTCTATAGATTAAAAAGTAATCTTTAAAAAGTATTTACTATTTCCAAAAAAAACATTTTCTAGTTTTGGCAATTGCAATTTCAAAAGGCAGAAAAGAAAGAAACCTTTTCCCTTTATTTGCTTGAAAAACAGAGAAAAGCACAGACACGATCGGCAGCACAATAGAAGATCACCATTTTGAAATGCTCAGTAGTGTTTTTAATTAATACTACAGTTAATTCTTAAAAGAATCCAAAAATTTCTAGGTGCATAACTTTAGACATACAGGTACATTCTTGTCAAATCTTGTAATTCTGTGTGCATACCATGCTCTTTAGAACACAGCAGACACACACACAGACAATTGTCTATTACTACAGAAGGATAATGAATGATAAGTGTATCCAATATTTTTTTTTAAAACAAACAAACATTAGATTAAAATACTTGAAATCAGGAGAAATTGCTACAATTATCCCTGAGCTATGGATGACAGAAAAATTATTTTCCTGAAATAGTTAAAAACCTTCAAATCCCAGATTCTTTCTGACATGTATACCAGTAGACTATCGATCTGCAGTTTTAAAATGGACATTTTAGTTACGATGTAAACTAGGAAAGTAATTAATAAATAAAACATAGGAAAATGCAGTACAGTCAACTCTGTGAAATCTGCATACTTAGGGACTGAAGTTTCTGTGAATTATACATTTTTATGGATTAGAGATCATCCCTTTGTTTACATTTTATTTTTTAAAGTCCCACTGTAAATTAGGAACAACTGCACAAAAATTGCAATGGAAAAGGAAAACATAATGCAACATTGGTTTAATATATTTAAAAACTAAATTAATTTAAAGGAATATTAAATTATATACAATACAAATTATACTGACTATTCATTATTTTAAACATTGACACAACACAATGGTGCTTTCAGTTTTGGTTTGTTGTCAATTGTTTTCTGTAGTCTATGAACACTCATTGCTTCTTGCTCAGAGATAACATTTTGTTACTCAAGAAATTTAAATATTTATAACTGAAAAAAAAAATATCAAATTTAACTTTACGAGTTTAACTGTTAATGACAATTTTCATTGTTTACATTCCAACGAGTAGTGCGGATAATAGACGTTTGCAGATTATACATTGGCAGATTTCACAGAGTTGACTGTATTTATAACCAGAACATAGAGATGAGTTAATGTATCCTAACTTCTCTGGTGATATCACCTTAACTCAAATACTACCTTAGAAAAATATTTTTGTTAAAAGTTTTTTATTTTATTTAATCAAGTAAACATGAAAAACTACAAGCAAAGCAAAAGATTCTATTTTTTATTTACAAGTAACAAAATGTAAAAATGAATATTACAAATATAAAAATCATAGATTTTTTTTTAATTTTTAAGCATCGTCCATTTTGCTGATAGAATGTTTAAAAACATTTTTATCCCAGCCACACGACACTAAATCATTTTTGGAATTCCAAGCTAAACCTCTTACAAAATCTGAGTGCCTATCATCTTTATATCTGAAAAAAAGGACAGAGAGACAACTATTAAACAAGGACAAATATGCAAAAATGAAGCATAACAGGAATAAAGATAAAATGACCAAAAGTATAATTAACATGTTACTGTAAGTTTTTCGTTAAAAAAATATTAAGCTAGACATTTTCCTATTCAAAATATGTTTATTTGATTTGGAAACATACTTGAAAGATGCGGCCATGTAATTTTCACTTCCAAATGGCCACCATATAATTATAATAAAATCAAGTGTAGACTTTTGCTACAAATAGAGTTTACAGGAAAAAAAGACCACAATTCAATAAATTTCGATGTAAAAGTACAAGAAGAAATTCCCTTTGCTTATTACACACATTTTTTTTTTTTTTTTTTTTGTGTGTGTGTGTGTGTAAATGATGTAATAAGCAACAACAAGCAAGATAGATATAAAACTAAAGGCACACATAGATTCTGGAAAAAAAAAAAAAAATAATAGTACATACATATATGCTAAGATTTCAATTTTAAAATTGCTGTGTGTTTCTGTCATACAATTAATAAGAAAGAGTTAATATTCAAAATTTGATTAGGTTCCCTTTCAAATAAACATATTAAAATTACTGTCCACTTATTAACCACTTCACCAGCGACATGTATGGGAAAACAGTGCTTTTACCCCCGACTTATCTCGGGACAAACGGTGAAATGGTTAACTAGTTATTAAGTTGTTAATAAGAATAAAATTTCGTAATGACATTGTCATATATTTTAACTTAACAAACACAATGTTTTATATTTATTTCAAATAGTATTAGTAAATTAAAATGGATAAAGGTGATATACATAAATTTAGATATGATAAAATAAAAGTTGAAGAAACATGTTAAAAGTTCCGATTCTAAGCTTCTCTCTTCCTGTGGTACTAAAACAATAACAAATTGTTTAAGTAATCGGGGATGACTGTAACATTAAAGTAAAAAATATTGAAAATTCAACATGATAAAAAACTTTAGGTATATTGCTGGTATTTTTATACCTAATATAGTAGAATCTCGATTTTACACTTGCCACTTTACACATTTTCCTGTATTTAACTCCGGTCTCATGAAATCCATAGCCCAATAATGTTAAATTTTCCCATTTCTAACATCAAAAAGTCAGAATAGCTCCATCAAGTTTGCAAACAATATTAAAACAGCAACAAGTGATGGAAGTGAAATTGAAAAAAATTAAGAGAATCTGCAAAAAAGAGAAAGACTTGCCATATGACGAACTAGAAAAGGTTCTGTTTGAGTGGTTCATGGAAATGTTATCAATGAAACAATTGTGAAGAAAAAGCGTTAGAAATTTCTTCACGTCTTGGCCTCAAGGATTTCACGGCTTCTAACAGATGGAGAGATAGGTTCAAGAAAAGATACAATTTAACAAACAAATCACTTTGTGGAGAATATGCGAGTATTGATACTATGATGATTCAAGAAAGGAAAGATAACACTTTGCCGTCTTTATATGTGCCAAAAGATGTTTTTAAAGCTGATAGAACTGGTCTCTTTCTCTCTCTCCTGCTTGATGAAACTTTAAATGTGAAAGGTAAATTATGCAATGGGGAAAAAATGTCGAAAATTGGTTAACTGTCTTACTATGTGTTAACACTGACAGTGAAAAAGTAACTCTGTTGATTATCCACAAGGTTTGAAAAACACGGTGCTTTAAAAATATGAAGAGCCTACCAATATGTTACAATGCAAACAAAAAATCTTGGATGACAAGTGTTATTTTTAAAATTTTTCTAAGAAAATTGGATGGAAGAATGAATCTACAAAAGTGGAAGGTTATTTTATTCATTGATCGATGTACCACTCGTATAAATTTGAACTTAAAAAATGTTCACTTTGAGTTTTTTCCTGCCAACTGTACAAGCAAACTCCAACCGTGTGTAGCCAGGCATGATTCACTCTCAAGCATACAGAAAAAAATTGGTCTGCAAGGCATTAGTCGAAATTGATTCTAAAAGCCTAGAAGATGCTTGTATAAAGAAAGTTAACTTATTGGAGGCATTGCATTTGATATCCTCAGCATGGAATAACGTAACTAAAAGTTGTATCGCCAACTGTTTTGCAAACGCTGGATTTGTAAAGTTTTACACAGATAACAATGAACACTAGGAGAATTATAATATCCCTTTAAATGATTATGCATTTACTTAACATTAATTTCAGTGAATATGCCAACTGGATTTAAATTTAGAAACTGAAGCTACAACGATTTCAGATTTGATGTCTTGCAATGATAGCAACAATGACTGTGCCATCATTCACTGATATTTTAAATGGACTAAAAAATGTGAGAACATATCTCTCAAGACATGACTATCAAGGAGCTCATTTTCAGATCTGTGCAATATAGAAAATGTTCTTTATGAACTTAGAAACAAAAACAACAAGCAAATTAAAATCACAGACTTTTTTAAAACCCTGAGTCTTAAATTTTATTCATCTGTATCAATCTCATATTTGTGCCTGTAATATTTAAAATAATAATTTTAAACTAGCTGACCCACCCGGCGTTGCCCGGGCCCGTAATATTCTTAAATTAATCTGAAATTTTTATCGCAGGTCCGTACAGAAAGGGCTGGGTGGAAGCATTTTTTCCTTTCTAAATTTAAATTTTTTTACCGATTCAGTTTTTCTTTTTTTTTTTTTTTTGCCGTTGATCCAAAGAAAAGTGTAAAAGTGAAGTTCTACCGTATATAAAATTATTATTCTTAATAAAACCACACAAGCCAAGATAACATATTTCTTTAAATGAAGCAAGTTTTTCTGAGCAAACAAGGTGAATATGCATTTACATTTCCTTTAAATTACAATTTTTCAGTAGTTTACCCTTTTCCTGGATTTTGTGTTTTTTTTTTTCTCACCTGGTCCGATGAAAAATATAAAATCGAGGTTCTGCTGTATAAATATGATACAATGATCTCTTGAAGGTATGTTTTTAATTACATTAAATTAAATATTAGACTAACCTCTACACTTAATTATTTATTATAATGGGGATATCACTGAAACTTGATATATTATTTAAAAAAAATAAAAAATATTATAATTTTCATTTTAAACTGAACAGAAAATAAATAATACTATTAAAAGTGTATAATAATTTTAATGAAACAATAAGCACATAAATCGTTAAACTGCTGGATAAAAAAATTAAGTATACTTGAAATGTTATCAAAATAATGCAGACGCCTTTATCAGGAGAAATGTAATTTGTAAAATTTCAAGACTGTGTTAATAAATCATATAATCAGAGGTATTTGTGAGTCTAGTTGTATAATATTGAAATAACAGGGGAAAAAAAAAGATGGGGGTGTATGATTAAAATTTTAAAGGTTAACTTAGATTGTATCAAATAAAACACACTAAAAGAAAATTAATACACTTAATATGCTAAATTTCTATAATGCTGTAATTCTCTTATAAGTCAATGGAAAAAAAAAAAAAAAATCCTGAAATCAAGAGAAATTCCTATGAACAATCACCTCTGCATAGTAAAAAGTTAAACAATTTATTTACATGATTCTACTTTTATCAAAGGAGAGTTTAAGAGAGATCAGTATTGCCTAACTGTGACTCTGCCTCACACTTCCAAAAAAGTTAAATAAAAATTTTGAAGACTGCAACTGCATTTCAATAAAAAATATTTTTAAGCATGATTGATTTGAAATTCAAACTTTACGTGAATGAAACAATATAGAGGAAAAAAAAAAAAAGAAAATATTGATTATTATTTTTTAAAAAATAGGAATATAGCTGAAACATGATAAAATCCCCCCCCCCCCTTTTCAAAATTAGAAGTATTACAATAGAAAACAAGGCTATGTGTGCACACATGATAAAAAAAATTACCACATAATGAAAATTAACACACACTAAAATATTATGTTCAAATATTGGGGGGGGGGGGGGGGGGAGAGATCACATGTTTACTGAGCAATAAATTGTACACATAAATATTTCTTACATCACAGATGGCTCTTCTTTTCCTACATCAGAAACACAAACAAATGCATCGTCAGCACACGTTGCTAACCAAGGATAACTGAAATCACATTAAAAATTACTTTTCAATTAGCAAGAGATTTGTAAATATTTAATAGACTTTATACAAAATATTTTATTTTGCTTAATGCAAACAGAAATAAAACATGCACATTACAGTGTTTACTTTAATATTTTTCATAATTTGTTGTTTCTTTGATGCCAAATGTAGAGGATGAAAAAAAAAATAAACAACTTTATGTATTAATTCAAATTCATATTTTGCAAACTTAGAATAAAAACTATCATTAAGAAAAATATAATAGTTAAATAAATTACAAAAAAAAAAAAAAAAAAAATCTTTGGTTACCTTTCAGGAGTATTCCAGAATTAAAAAAAATAAATAAATCAAAGTCAGTCAAAGAATATTTACAGAATCGTTAAACTTTCATAGGAATATTTAGTTTAACTAAATATATTGTTTTTACCTTTTATATATTTTTCTTTTTTGTTAACATTTCCGGATAGTAAAAACGAACAAACATATAAGGCTATTAAATGGCACAAATGAAATTCAAATATGCAAAAATTTTTTTAACTATTACATTATTTAATACAAATAAGGCTGGATCTTTAATTTATAGTAAAAAAAAATCTAAACTGCCTCAAAATCCTAAAATTTTCTCCAGTTTTAGGTATAGGTGCAGATTTACAGTCGCCAGTAAAGTTTTTGCTGTGGCAACTATCAGTGTCTTAATCGCCAGAGATCACATTCCAGTATTCCCAATCCCCATCGCGGAATTTTTAAATATTTTCTTCTTTTGCAAATAGAATAGCACCTGCTCTTTCCACTGCCAAGATCAAGTATGACCTTGATAAAAAGTCGGGGAATTTTTGCGATCTCAGTTACCATCGTGAAAGTGCCCCTATGATGTACTGCTTTCTTGCCGAACATTATGTTTGTGGAAGAACCACACTTTTTATTAAGTTTTTTTCCATCATTTTTCAACTTCATTTATTGTATTAAGTGTTTTATTTAAAAAGGTACCTTTTACTTTATTTCAATGATAAAAACTACTAACTTACTAACAAAACTAACACTTAACTTCAACAGCATGCTGGCATCCATATTGTTTACATTTTGTTTTTATGGTTTTCAGCTAAATTCATAGTTAATTGATTGAATGGTTGGTTGGTTACCAACAAGGTATCAGTTAAACTTTGTTGACATGTTTTTCAGGTTGCACAGTGTTACTCAACTTTCTGTTGTTTATGCAAAAGAGTTCCAGCATGTGCTGGCTAGTTGTGATTGGTTGCAAACCATTATAAAATGAGAGAGTTTCTCATTCATGTCATCTAGTTCTAGCTTTAGTGTTGATGTTGTAAAATTGAACATAATAATAAAAAGCTCTTAGTTTTTATTTAATGAAGTCTTCATTTCTAGTATGTATCATTGTGAGTCATCTATCTCATTTCTTCTACAAGTCTCCAAATTTGTAAGTAGACATTTTATTTTCTACTAAGAAGATGGGAGTTAATAGGTATTGTGTTAAGAAATTAAAGACAGTTAGAATTCATTAATTTTTAAAGTAATTGCACTCTGCTATATAGTACTTAATGAGAACAATGTTCAAATATACTTCTGCACATGTCCGCTCCATTACAAAGGTTAGCAGCTGCAAAGCTCGGCACATGAGCGCACTAATGGTAAAGCTTCTCCTTTGGAACCAGCAAAAGCAAGCATTTCTTCGAAGGGTTCGTCCAAAATCCAGAGTTGAAATAAATACTCTTTTACTGCAGATCTGCTCACGAGATAGTCCAAAGTTCCCGAAGCGATGGAGATTATTTAAGGGCTTTGGATCATGGGAGTCGCAAGGATAGAGGATTCTGAACTCTGAAGAAAAAAGAACAAAAACAAAATGAAACTCGCACGAAAAAATACTTAACGGGAGGTATATTCTTTCTCTGTAAATGTTTTCTGCATGTACGAGATTTTATTGTGCAAAATAATTTTACACATTCCTAATTTTTTTTATATCTATGCTTTTATGTGACAAAATCAAAATAATAAATAAAATTTTCCTAATATTTCCCATTATTATGACTGCTTAGCTTAGACATGTTTTGTTATTGAATTGTATCTTGTCCAACTTTATTTTCTGATTTTTCCAGATTTATATTATACTTTTTTAATATCAAAGTGTCAAGAATTTAAAGGATTAAATTAAATGTACACATTTGATGTAATTAGTCTGCGTTTTGTTGTACATATGTATTTATTAATTAAACTATTTTTCATTTTGAATTCCTCATTTTTTTTTTGTTTTGTTAAGTTGTTTTTCCACATAAACACTATTGTTTTATGAGTTGGTTTCACAATGTGTCCACTAGATTTTGGTTAGGAGACAAAGTGGCGACTGGATTTTTGGGGTTTAGGAGCCACCGGCTCCTTAAAAAATTTTGGGAATCTGCACCTATAGTTTTAGGTCTTTTTTAGCTCTTATTTAACTTAAAAAAAAAAAAAAAAAAAAAAAAAAGTCATAAAAAGTTTTTCTGGCTGTATTAGGAAGAAAAGGTAGCTGTAGCTTCTTCCTTTGTTTTAAGAATTCAATTAATGTTACCTGAAAACATGAAACATAAGATGCATGGAACCTTATTATAGACGATCCCAGTTTGTGTCAGTACTGAATTTGAATGAAAATTTTGAGAAATTAGTCAGCTGGCGGTCACAGTTAAATATGTACCCAAGTGCACATATTTTATGAATACTAATATATATATATTTTAAATATGATGTTATTTTATAATATGACTAAGTAGTTTTAAGCATAAAAGAGAGAGTTGGAATAATAGTTACAATAATAAAAATAAATTTGTGAGACATCACGTTTGCTAAAACATAAATTGGCATCCCTATTTTTAATCCATTGTCTAGTTTCAAATTGCCAGGCACCCTAGTGCTTCAAGCTGCTGTATATCAGCCATTTTTTATGAAAGAGGCAAAACAACAACAAAAACGAAATACTCTGGAATCCTTGTATCAAAGCCTAATATTTAAGGAAAAAGCAATTTTGAATGTTTTTTTGAGTTTGAAATCCTTAAGTTGCTGCTATTTTGAAACAAGAGGGTAGATCAAGCTGGTCAATGAACTCAGCCAAGATCTTGCTCAGTCACATCCAAATCAATAATAATCAAATACGTAATAAATGTAAGCATGTTTTGTCCATGTGTGCAGCTATAACTCTACAACCCATTCCCACAGTTCCATGGGGTTATATGGTATAGTAGCCCTCCATCCCCCATCCACGAAGAAAATTTTCGTTTGGAACTGCGTGTGTTGGATTCAGAGACATGGGTGTCAAAAGAGGGCATCGCACCAATGCACTTCTTATGGGAAGTCAGTGAAGTGCCGATGGCCGTAACTGGCCAGAATGTTATAGAATCTTCCAGATTGTTCGAGAATGTACCAGAAGGCTCTGGACCTTTGAAGGGACTTCCGTTTTCGCAATGTTCAAGAACGTTCCAGACAGTTCTGGACCTTCCTGTTCTGGAACATTCTAGAAACTGAAAGGGAAGTCCGGATTCTTCTCAAATGTTCCATTATCTTGTTGTGGTGGGGATACATTCCAGCTCAAAAGGGTATATATAGGAAAATGGAGAGGGAAATCGATTAGAGGAGATAAAAGAAAAGTGAAAGTGAATTGCTTAAGGTATGGAAAAGTATTATGTAGAATTTTAATGTGTTTTAAGGTAGTGAACAGTGTATTAAGTGGAATTTTAGTGTGTTAAGTAATATTAACATTTAACAGAATGCTGAACACAAAAAAGGAGGAGATCTTACCAGTGGGGAATTGAAAAGAAGGAAACAGAAAGAACAGTGAATAAATGAAAGAGATGAGGAGTGAGAAGCACGTTTAGTTTCACAACGGAAGAGAATGAATAGACTGAGAGAAAATTTAACAGATGAACAACGAGAAGAGATCGAGTGAAACACTCAGGGATAAGAAAGGATATTAATTATTAAATTTTGCCCAATGCTAAAAACATAACTTAAAAGGATTTTATCAACTTAATCAATGATTATTAGTGCATTCTGAGGCAAAAGTTCCTTGATATGAGTTAAAAGCTTGTCCATAAGGCCTGCTTTATTTCAATTTAAAAAATATGTTTTCCTAAATATAGACTTCAGTTACCACCATTTTTGAACATTAAAAGCACTACCTAATTAATTACCTAAAAGAAGATTTTGTGAAACATGATCTTGAATATATGTTTAATATCTTGCATATACACTATATGGCCATTAATGACCAGACACTTTCAATTTTAGACATTTTGTCGAATATTTAGAAATATACTTGTCAGATTCTTCTGGAATTTCAGGATTAAAAAGAACAGGATTGACCTCATATTTATCAACGTTGATTTGATAAGGGGGACAATTAGGGAGCCAACAAAAAATCAAAGAAAGAAAATAATGCTTGGGATCACCCTGTCAATTAAAATGCACAAATGATCTATTGCTGCAGAATACAAATTTGTGGATACTATAAAACATGTTTACTGATTTTTGTAAGAATAGTACGTATATGCCTGGAGATATAACAATTTTTTTTTTTTTTTTAAGTTAAAAAAATTCCTGCATGTCTTTAGATTATATCATGTAGGGTTTTCAACCAAATTTAATGCCAGTTTCAGAAAAATTGGCAAAATGTAGTAGAAACAATATAGTGCAGTTGGAATATAAATGTATTAAATATTTTATGAAATATGAGCAGTTGCATGAAATAATTTTTATCTGCGCATACGCAAATGATAACAAAGATTTTTTTTACATAATTTAATAGTCAACTCTATGGAGCAACTCCTAAAAAAAATTCCAGTCAAGTATCATGAAAATTCAGAAAGATATTGTCGATAGAGTGAGCTGATTTTTAGTTGCTCTCTAAAAGCACCTGAACGATAAGGGACTTTCCACAAATTGTCATTTTTTATTAACTAACTTTCAGAAAAAAGTTATTTAATAAATATCAATGAGCAGATTTGGAACAAATGCTTCAATTTTGGTACTTCTTTTTATCATGAAATAGGCTCGTTCTAGTGGTTATCCAAGAAGAAGTAAAGCATCAATAAAAAATGAAAAAAAAAAAAAATTAAATTAAAATTGACAATTTATGGAAAACCCCTTATCATTCAACTGCTTTTAGAGAGCAACTAAAAATCAGTTCACTCTATCGACGATATCTTTCTGAATTTTCATGATATTTGAATGAATTTTTTTTGCGAGTTGCTCCATAAAGTTGACTATTAAATTATGTAAAAAAAAAAATCTTTGTTACTGTTCGCGCACGCACAGATAAAAATTATTTCACACAATTGCTCATTATTTCATAAAATATTAATACATTTACATTCCAATTGCACTATATTGTTTCTACTACATTTTGCCAATTTTTCTGAAACTGGCGTTGTTGAAAAGCCTGTGTGATATAAGCTAAAAACATGCATGAATTTTTTGAACTTTTTCTCCAAGAATATATGTGCTATGCTTACAAAAATCAGTAAACATGTTGTACAGTATTCACAAATTTGTACTCTGCAGCGATAGACAATTTTGTGCATTCTAATTTACAGGGTGATCCCAAGCATTATTTTTTTTTTTGATTTTTTTGTTGACCCCCTAATTGCCCCCCTTATCAAATTCATGTTGATAAATATGAGGTCAAACCTGTTCTTTTTAATCCTGAAATTCCAGAAGAATCTGACAAGTATATTTCTAAATATTCGACAAAATGTCTAAAATTGAGAGTGTTTGGTCATTAATGATCATATAGTGTATATGCACACATGTGTGTATAGAGTTCAGATTCTTTTTTCAGAGCATAAGCCCAAAATATTTTGTTTCATCAGAGCCTGAGCTGAACACATATGTGGAAATACACAGCAAAAAATTGTTAATGATATTTTAAAATTGTTTAAAGATTTTTTTATTTAAAAAGCTTCTTCTTACATAGAAATAACTATTAATTCTATATGCTACACCATGATGATGCTTTGTGATTTGAATGTCCCTGAAAAACCTTTTAAAATAGGAAATTTGTTATTTTTACTGAACCACTGGCAGAAATCTGCAAAAGTCACAATTCTCATTCATTTCAAATATCATTTACTTATTATGGCAGAAAGACATGATGAGTTTTGTTTTCCAGTAATTCTGGGGAAAAAAAAAAAAAAAAAAAAAAAAAAAAAAACTAGTTGGATGTGCTAATCTCAAAACTTTCTTCTATCTTATACATCTTAATATTTCAAAAACTAGTTACACATGTTAATACTTCAATATTATTAGTTCAATACTATACCAACTTTGATTTTCATCTTAAATTTCTGCTTCAGTCAATTAAACGGACTAAAAACAAGTTAATCTATATCATGATATTTGTTAAAATTAATAGTTTTTCTTTATTCTGTTGTTATCAGCTCTTTGCGAATAACCGGCTTAGCAGGAAGCAAGTTCCCGCTGCTGCACGAGGCACAATAGAACAACGAAAAATCAAGAAAAGTATACAAAAATCGCTCTCACAGAGGCCCTTTACCACGCAATTTTTCCAAATTCAAGGAGGACTTGTTGACCAAAGCCAAAAACATGCACAAAACATTTGGTTCAATTGCATGCATAATTTTATACTTTTTTCGATGGTACAATAAAGAAAATGGCACAAACATCGCTATTACAGCGCCCTCCCTTACGGCAGATTTTTTTCAAATTTAGGGAGGACTTGCTTGCCATAGCCAGAAACATACACAAAAAATTTGGTTCAATTCTATGCATAACTTCATACACTTTTTGATGGTACAATAATGAAAACGGTACAGACATCACAATTATAGCGCCCCTTCCGGCAGAATTTTTCTAAATTCAGGGAGGACCTTCGTGCCATGACCAAAAACAAACAAAAAATTTGGTTCAATTACAGTCAGTACCGGATATATGGTCAACCGCTTATAAGGTCACTTTCCGTAAGTCCCGACTGACTGAATAGGTATTACGTGTTAAAATACACCGGCTATATGGTCAGTTTCCAATGGCTACTATCGGATATATGGCCATATTGTCATCTTTTATCTCTCTTTTTATTCCAAAACATCTCATAGCTTTATGCTTTTTCCTTCCCGTCTTTAGGGTGTAAAGTGCCAAATAGATGTATCATTCACATTCAAGTATCTTCAACTATTGACCTCTTTGTATTGGTCATGCAGTGCTTTTCATTTTTAGGGGATGGACATCCTGAAGGAGTAACTTCTTTCGTTCTAGTCAATGTTCCTCTTTTTTCATCTTTGAATCTCCGGTGCGTTTGCTAAAATCCGCAAGTAGGAACTTCCTTTTGGCAAAGAAAGGCCAGTTGACATTTTTCTGTCTTTAGAATGGGAGGGAGACCTTTTCCTTTTTAAACGAAGCCTTAGACATACGATAATATTGCATACCACGTGATTAGATGCACGTTGACACTCGGTGGAGGGGATTTCTGATAGAGATACAAACACTGTATTTCTCATTGCCTCTTATCTCCTGTCATAAAACCTCATTTCACAAACTTCATTTTATTTTTAAGTTCATTGTCATTCATTTACTTTATTTACTTTTATTTATTTATTAAATAGTGACAGTAATAAATATTTCTTAAACTTTTACTTACCCTCTCTATTGATTCTAGACAATATCCAGCTGTAATAAAAGTTTCCTGACCTTTTTAACATCCATAGTAATCCATACCATTTTGCCGTTTCCAATTTCATTTCATTACCGTACTTCACCGGCAAAAACTTTCTTTCGACTACGTTTCAACTTCCGTGACGATATTTCTCCCGCCAGATGGCGACTTAGAATATCGTTTTCAAATCGAATCTTTTCATCGAAACTTGCTTTGCATCGATTCGATGCCGTTCACTGATTGGTTCGTTCGTCTGAAACGATGTTTTCAATCCGATCGTTTTTGTATAAATATACGATTCCAATCTTAATAAGATGCACTTTTATCTTCCCTTAACGGAAGAAGTATCTCAAGTTACTGAACGATGGCTGGACCACGCTCTGGAATGTTGTGTTTAAGTTTTATCAGTGTAATTATGTTTTATCTTAAAGTCTAATGCTATGATACCTTCAAACAAAATGTCTGCTCTGATTTGTGAAACATCGTCATCACGTTCTACAATATGTCTGTTTAAAATGAATGCTGCTATTTATTACTGATGTCAAGTATGTGTTTTTGGAATCAAAAATAAACTGTCTTTATTTTATTTAATCTGCATATGTTTTACTTTGCACTCATAAAGATCATACTACTTTTCTGCATCTCTACATATTCACTTCCAGGATAATCCTTTCCCAGCTAAAAGCTTCCACATGCGTTATCTGCTCCATTTAATTACATTTTAACGTGCATAATCATCTCATATTATATCAACGTATATTAAAGTGTTATGATAAAGCATATTAATTTCCTCTTCTAGGCTTCATCCTATAAGAGAAACTCTTTCCTGTTGGTCCAAAGCTCTGGAGATTTCCCCCTCAACTGCCAGAATTAGATACTGATTCTTGAAAAATATGCCATCACCCCTTGCGACCGAATAAAAATTGCTCTCCATGCAGAGAAAAGTTAAATCTCACATTTTTTGTTTTTTTGTACTTTTCATAATTTATCCCTGCATGTAAAGTCTTCGTTCATTTGTTAATTGTCATTTGTGAATACAAGATGTCAGCAAAGCGAAAAATTTGACAATTTCGGAAAAACGAAATTGGTAGAAAAATTTCAAAAATCGAATGTATCGAAAGCAGCTTCCGCGAAGACTGATGGAATAGAGAGAGCGACACTGAATAATGTCTTAGGGTTCAAATCTTGTTAAACAGAAGATGTGATCAATGAAAAGAGACAGCGAGAACATGTTTCAACATTTGAGAATGTTGCAAAAGTACTTTTCACTTGGATAATATGTGACAGATTGCAGAATGCTTCAATACATATTTCGTCGTAAAAAAAATCTCTGAAAATTGCTGCGCAGCTAGAAAAACCGAATTTTACTGCCAAAGAATCAAAGGAATGGCTGTTAACGTGTTAAGTGACATTCTCAATAGCTATAGACCTTGTGATGTTTTTAAGTTTGATAAACTTTGGCTGCTTTTTTTTTCATGTTTTTCCAGATTACCTGTTACTTTTAAGAACAAAAAATAAAGTGGTGGGAAGATAAGGAAAAAAAAATGGCCGTTTTATTAGTAGCGAATATGGATGGATGGATTCAGAGAAATTGACTCCATTAGTTATCGGTAAATTTATCAAGCCTCGTTGTTTGAAAAACTGCAAATCTTCGCATGTATCTTACGATGTGAACCGAAAGGCATGGATGACAATAAACAAGTGAAAATTAAATTTAAAAAAATCAAAAAACCCGACTGCGTAAAAAGCGAACTAATTAACTACTTCTCATCAATGTGAAACTATTTTTTATATTACTTACCTATTTTTTTATTTACTTCTATTGATGACTTTTAAGTTGTGTTTAATTGCTAGTTCCTATCTATAAACACTGTTTTTATGAGGCCTATAGATGTCTATGATCGTTAGAGTTGCAATAAAGCTAGAGATCCTACCTACACAACTTCCAGGTTGTGTAATATTTAAATGAAGTTTCTGACTGTAAAATGGTCAAAGAAACATCGTCTTCATTTTGAAAGACCTATCCAATGATATTCCACTAAAATAGGGTGCGTAAAATTTTTTTTTCATCCCTACCGCTATTTTGTATTTTACGGCCACCGCTTTGAATTTATAAAAACAAAACTTAGCCTATAACTATCGGACGGTTAAGACGAATCGCTAGAGACCTCATTCATTAAAATCCATCTAGCCATTGGGATGTTTCGAGGGTATAAAAAAATCCACATACCCAGATATGCGTGAAACACATAACCCTTCTTGGCAGTCGGGTAAAAAGAAATTGCGCTTTTAGATAAAATTTGCACAAACAAGCGGCTATAACCGCAGACAACTGTACGGCCTATTGCGTGATTCCCATTTTAAATCCAATTGAACTTGTTTTCTTGCCTCCAAATTGAACCATTTTGGCACAACAATTAGATCAAGTGATTATTAAAAATATTATGATAAATTATCGAAAGCTGCTTCTAAAAGACGGCATTGCTGCCATTGATTAAAAAAAAAAAAAAAAAAGTTTTGCATGACTGTATTAGATGCCTTATGTTACGTAGACAAGCGTTAGAATATGGTAACAAAGACCATTAAAAATTGTTTTTAACATCCTTGGCTCCAGAATGTGAAGAATTATCTTCGAAGACAACGTCAATGATGATGATGGTGATGATGTGTTCCTGTTTGAAGTTGCACATGAACTAGGGAATGTCGATTGCATAATACATGACGAATTCACATATGCAGTTGTTGACAATGAGATCGCTAATAATGGGCTTCACCCACGAGTGGGAACAGTCATGCCTTTGCGGGTATGTACCTTCCGAAAAAGACTGCTTATTGGACGAAGGGGATGCCGTGTTAAAATGTTCTTCACGCCTATTGATGTTTTTCTTCTAGATATCCACAGCTGACGTGACATTGGTAAAGTCCATGGTGAAGGTTCTATACTGGAAATAGTTTCGGAAACTTTAAAATTACATTTAAAATTTCCAAAACTATTTCCAGTTTCGGATTCCGTATTTCCATTAATGGAAACGATGATAATGACAGTGAATTCGAAGCTGAAACGATAACGCGAGCAGAAGCTCCCAAAGCACTAAATACATTCGGATATTTTTTTACCAATCCCAAAGGCACTGAGGAACATTTTAAAACTATTCGTGAATAAGAAAAAGTAGCTTTAACAACTACGATTTAAAAAAAAAACCTGCATAAAAGATTATTTTTACTATTACGAGTATACCCATCAATTCGAAATTTTAAGTGTAAAGCAATTCTTGTTTATACATTTTGTTTTGCAAATTATATGTTCATAGCTTCTTTGTACATTATTGTACTAATATAACTAACTTATTAATAATATTTTATTGTCTAAAGTAAAATTCTTGCTTACACCGCATATAAGGTCACCCCGCTTATAAGGTCATATTTTTCAGGACCGCATGGGGGACCATTTAACCGATACTGACTGTATATGCATAACTTCATACACTTTTCGATGGTACAATATTCAAAATGGCACAAAAATCGCTATTATAGCACCCCCAACTGTCGAATTTTTCCAAATTAAGGAAAGACCTGCCAAGAACTTTTCGATGGTACAATATTCAAAATCGCTATTACAGCGGTCCCTACCGGAGACTTTTTTCCAAATTCAGAGAGGACCTGCTTGCCATAGCCAAAAACTTAAAATAAAAATTTGGTTCAATTCTATGCATAACTTCATACACTTTCGGACGGTACAATGGCGACAGACATTTTCTATAAACATGTTTTTTGGGGTATCTGACCCCTAAAATGTCTAAATCCATCGAATTATATTTCGACCATACGGAAGTCGAAAAAAAATTTCGATTACAATACTTTCTTCTGTTGAAGGTAGAAGAAAGTAAAAAAGACTTCAAACACAAAGAGAGGATAGACAAAGGATAGCCCACAGCTTCTTTATGTTTGCCTACACTGAACATGCCAAGGCTTTATAAATTAGATAGAATATTCCTCTTTATCTCCATCAATAACAATTTAATTCCCTTTCAAACTCATTTTTAGAGAATTGTAAAACACTTTAAAGAAATGTAGTCTGCATTGTTGTTTTGTAAATGGCACTCTGGCAAGTTTTTTTTTTTTTTCATTTGTGAATAAATTTCCTACTTTGAATCGGAGCCTGTCTAAGAACATCTCATCTCTAATGAGCACACACAAATAATAAACAAATGCATAAAAGAGAACATTACATATATTAGGCTTCTCGGGTTACAGAACATGAAAGATAGTTTTATAAATTGAAAACTCTAGATAGATTTAAAAAAAAAAAAGTTTGAAAATTGTTTTAAAAACCATATAAAACAGTAAATAGAGATACAGTTTTCAAACAAATTACATTTGAAAGAACATTTTTTCCCTATTAAAAATCATAATTGTGTGATGTTTAGAAGTTTAAAATTGCAGTAAAAGTGTAATTTATTGGTCAGGTGTTGCCATTGTCAGTATCAGGTCAGCGTTATTCATGGATATGTTTTTCCTCTATAATGTATATAAATGAAGATTTGTAATAGATACTGATGCACTGAATAAAAAGATACAGTACAAAATCAAAATAAATTATAATTTTCAATACAACAAGAATTATAAGAAAACATGTGAAAAAGACAAAAAAAAAATCTTAGAATTTTTTTTTTTTACAAATTTATCACAAATCACTGACAAAATTGAAAATTAAAATACATTATCCTAATTTTCAAAATTAATTTGAGTAAGTTAAATGAGTAAGAATTTTTATAAAGAATATTATATTATACTAGGGAGCTCTGCCCCTGCGAGCTACGCCTGCCAACCCTGTTCAGACTTTAAAAACATGATAATGTGTCTTGTCTTAATTAATTATTAATAATTTCAAAATATTACTAAGTTAAGTAAGACTGAATGATATTATCAAAAACAATGACTATTTTCTGTAATCATGTTGCCAGCATTTGAATGGGGCATTTTTCGATTACCACGGTTGCAATTTTCACCTCAAATTTGTTTTGCGTGTAATAATTTAATTATTTTAAAGTTTTTTTCTTCTATTTGAGATTTGCGTGTTGTATATAATTTAACGACGTTACTGACATATTAGCTTGTTTTAAATTTTAACAGTATTTCTCTAATAGCAGCAATATTTTTTTCCATGCTGCGAATGAAAGAGAGAAAAGAATAAATTATGCCATTTTCGCATTATTAATGTCATTTTCTTATTTAAAAAAAAAAAAAAAAAGTTGGGAAATTTAATTCTCTTTGCAGTCAGTTGAGCAATTATTATTTCATATATCTGAATGGTTCTAATAACTCTTAAAATTTCTACTAATATTTCTATGGAAAGTATTTAAAAAGTAATATTATTGAAATATTAATTTGTTTTAACTTTTAATGGCATTTCTCTAATAGTGGCAACAACTTTTTTTCCTTGCTGTAGATGAGAGACAGTGAAAAGAGTAAAAGACATCATTTTCGCAAATTTGATGTCATTTTCTCTTTAAAATAAAAAAGAAAATTAAGCAGGAAATTTTATCCTCCCTGCAATTAGTTGAACAATTATTGTTTCATGTATTCGTTTCACATATCCAAATTAGTGTTTTTATAAATTTCATTCATAAATTCATTTCATTAAGATTTTTAAAAAATGACAAAATGATATAAATAAATAATAATCTCTATTAATTTCATTTTCCCCTTTCTTAAGGGTTTGCATAAATGACGTCATTTAAATGAATTTATTCAAAATATTTCCAATTTATGAATTAAAATAAATGCTTCGAAAATTGTATTTTTCTCTCTAAAACCATTTCAGCTTTAAGTGTCTTTGTGAACTGAAAAAAGTTACGATGGAATTATTATTATTTTTTTTAAGTCAATCGAATTTATGTCAATGATGAAAATGACAGATGATTTTTGATTTTTTAAAATAGATTTCTGAAGATCAAATATGCAAAAATAAGTTAATTTCTTCAAATATTCTTGAAAAACATAATTTAATCACAATATTATCTTTACTATTGATAGAAATAAAAGATACTTTCAATTTCAAAATGACGAAAAGAAAAAGAAATCTAATAACCCCTGATGTTCTCCCTTTTTTCCACAAAAAATGGAGTAGTTTAATTGCCATCATTATTGAAATGTCATTAAAATTAGAAAAAAAATTATTATCTGACTAACTAAATCAAATTTCTAAATTGTAATACAGTAGACTCTCTCAAATCCGTACAGCTTGGGACCAGATATTGTGCAGATTTTAGAATTTTGCGAATTTCTGGTCATTGCTCTGTTTACATTTTTTAAACAGTAATTTGAATGTAAAAGTACAATAAAAATTATAATGAATGCTTGCAATTTAGTAAAATATTAAAATAATTAAGTAAAGTAATAAACTAAAATGATTAAAAGTAAGATAGTTTTTAAAATGATTAAATTATTAAAAGTAAAGTTCAAGTAAATAATTAATAATTAAATATGCATAATAAAGATACATTTATCTTGAATTATTCTGTTATGCTATAAAAGCAGTACATAACATTCCTCATTTAAAATTTGCATAAATTTAATTTTTTATACTTTATTAAAATAAACAACTTCAAATTCGATCTATCAAATTGACAGCTAAATTTACTAAGTTTTCAAATATTAAAAATCTAAAATCTTTATTATTTTAATTTATTAAATTCTAATATTTTTTTCTCATTCCTCTGGTAAAATTTCAGCATAATTGCTTTTATAGTTTACCAGTTAAACAAGAAAATAATTTCTAGACTTTTCTTTATTTATAATGGCTTTGAATTCACGCTTTGCCATTTTGCCTCAAAAGAGCAAATAGGAATCTTATCTTGGAATGCGAGAGCGGAAATTCCAATATCATGTCATCAGGCCACCCAAATCGTAAGCGTCCTTTTTTCTCCCGCCCGAACAACTGTTGCCATTTCACAGTCGTAATTCTGGCACAAAAACATTTTTCGTCGACTGTGCATCCGACCAGCACTTAGGAAAATTCTCTCATTGGCTCGTTTAGCTGAGAGTGGCATTCCAGACTTTTGCCGAACTTTTTGAATCAGTCAGTTGAAGAAAAATTTCGGTACTTGAAAGACGCACGATTCTTTTGGGATTTTTTCCAGACTAGGCCTTAGGGCCTGGACAATGCGTATAAGTATTCAAAGAGCAAAAATCTCTTATAATATGTTCTATATTATGAGCTTTAATGAAAATGCTGCCTTTTTTATTTTAAGTAAAAATCTACGTGCGGATGAGAAACCTTTTCAACTGCATTACTCTACAAAGAGAAACCTTTTCAACTTCGTTATTCTACAAATGGAACGTAGATTGTACCACTCGCCATTTTCTTAATTCTATGAGTGAATAACAGACATCTCCTGAATTTTTGATTTCCTGCAAATTACTTATGCTATCATCAGATCTATTCTTGTCGTTTATGATTCTTCAAATAGAGATGCTCCTGGTATACCTCCAATATAAAATGTGTTCTTCCTGAGTTTAAGATCGTATTCACAAAGTTTGACTCATCAATTTAACGCAATAGCGTTTATGTTTCTCCATAATTATACGATGTAATTACAAAGAACTCATAATTTATATTTCAGTGTGGGAAATACTCAGAAACTATAAATCTAAGAACTTTGTTGACTTTATTCGAAATAATAACTACTATTACAATAAAGATAAGTGTGCCATGGACAATATGATTACCAATAAACTGTACCAGATCGTGAGATGCAGGATGTTTGAGTTCATCAAATTTTGTTACAAGATATACTTCTATTTCAGAATCTTTATTTTATGTAATTGTTTTCTACTGGATCCAGTATTAGTGATTTGAGAATGTCTTGGTAAATAAAATTTCTTCAATGTTTAACCAATTGGATTATTTATGTTTCGTTTCATGGGGTGAGTAAACTTTCTTGTTTTTATTTTCAGGTTCACAAATTTCATTGCTGAGTTTGGCCAGAAGTTTAAATTTAATACATTCATTATTAGGCCAATATATCTGAGAGATTTCTAATTATTAATAACATTTTATTACCATTTGAAAATTAATCAATTTCAAATTAATTTAGTTATGACACATATGTGTTGGCCACTATACATCTGGCTGTAATGTAATTCTGGGGGTGTGATTTGGATTTATTTTGGTTCAGTTTGAATTTTTCAACTGAATTCTCCCTCCAATTTGCATAACCCAGGGTCGCATTACATATACAATGAAACTTTCCTCATAAAGGTACTTTAATAATTCACATAAAAAATCATAAAGTAAGGTTTATTTCAAGTTTAGCCAGTCTTAATAACCAAAAAATCTTGATTAATACATTAAATATATTTGGTAAAAAGATTATGATCACCAGTGATATCAGCCATATCTTCATTTTTTTCAGAAATAAATTTATACTTCCTTCATGAAAAACCATGAGTTCAATTATATTATCGAGAATTGCATATTAAAATAAATGCAGAATGATATAAAATGAAAACATTATGTAATTTTGCCCCTACATCTAACTGAAAATTTCATTGTTTACATCTGTGATGGTGTGTGGATTTTAAGCATTTGCAAATTTCAGGGTTGCGAATTTGAGGGAGTCTACTGTACCACTTTTGACATATCAGTTGGGATATTTGGTGTATTTTAGGAGGAAAAGCTGTGAAAAACAATCAGTCGTTTCATTAGGATTTTATATATATAGGGTGGATTTTCTAATGAAATTAAGATTTTATATACAGAATGAATAGTTACTTAATTAAAAGTAAGGAAGTTTGGGGAAAGATAGAAATTGCCCTTGATCAACGTCTCTGTTATATAACTACTGCGGTAAAACAAGCTAGCTGAATTGCTAGGTACTAAAGAAATGTTCCGTTTCAGACAGGTACCCCGTCTATCGAAATTATATTCTTTTTGCTGGGATGATGAAAATATCCTGTTTAAGGCATGAGTCTGTTATATGCATACACAATCAGAGAATACAGAGAAATATGCCGATGGTATTCACAGAAAGTTTTCTGAATTTGCAAAAAAATATAGATAATTAAATAAAATACTCTTTCCTCCTTTACTTTCTACGTAGTCATAAAATAAATTTTTGAAAGTAGATTGATAGGCATTTCATTTAAAGAGGTTGTACTGTAATATCGAGATTTGGCTAATTCTGAATCAGTTCAGAAAATGATAAAAATAACTTTTTTATATTAATGTATTTTTTAAAAAATAATTTTAAATTAATCTTAAATAAATTTATTCATGTTTTGATGCCATGTTTACATGACTAATGATATGCAATTTTATTGTAATAAAATTTTATTATAGTGAATAGAATTTGTTCATTCTAATGGGATTCGTCTATACTTATATTAATCATGGATAATAAAAAATCTTTCATATTAGTTTTAAAATGTACCAAAATCTTTATCAACAGGTTATATTTGAAAATTGAAAAAGCGAACACACCTGTTTGAAAAAGACATTCTAAAGATTCGTCTTTTATGGATATTCCATGAAAATAAGGTATTGTTGTTTCTTGAATCTTTGATTGAAACCTGTCCACTTTCATCACCCACAGCAATTTGAGAAGGACTTGAAGGTTTCCAAGCTACAGAACTTATTTCACCTTTTAAAGGGCTACTATCTGTAATAAAAGAGAGAATACATATATTTATATTACAGTGATGCCGCTAGACTTTAGAAATCCTAGGTCATTGAGACCTAGACATTTAAAAAAACTGGTCCTTAAAAAAAAAAAAAAAAAAAAAAAAAAAAAAAAAAAATTGGTCTTCCTTTCTGAAATGGCATATTCAATGTATTTAATACAAAATATGCCTTTTTTGCAATGTTTCAGAGGAAAAATTATGCATCCTGCAGGATACGAGACAATTTTTTTTTTATGTATACCGTTTCCAATTTTTTGCTGAAAGGACACAATATAGCACATCCACGGTATCAATGTATATAGCGAAGGATTCAAAATAAAAGTTATGTCAATTATCTCTTAAACTGATGATGATAGAAAGATATTTCTCACTACAAAAGCATACAAATCACGTACAGCTTTTAGATATGGCATTTATTTTACAAAAGGTTGTATATGTATTAAAATACACTAGTTTCAATTTGAGCCCAACGTGGTAAATTTTGTCTTCTTTTCAATAAAGTTTATTCAGAATTTGCACAGTAAATTTATAATTTTTTGCAAATTTTACCATTTTTTTTGGCATTTTGCAGTAACATTCACCGTAAAAGGAATTCAGTTTCAAACTTTAAACCCTAATGTAGTAAATTTTGTTCTTCCATGATTACGTTCATCAGTTTAATTATGTAGAAATTACAGTTACAATATTTAAGCCTACTATAGTACATTTTGTCTTCTTCAATTTGCTAAATTTTTATTGATTTTCCCACATCAGTAAACGGAATCCAGTAATTTTTTAGCTTAATAAAGTAAATGTTCTCTTAAGTTTATTCGGAATTCATACAGCTATTTTTGAAATTTTTATGTGATTTTTAGAGTTATTTTGCATTTTGCAGTGATTTTTTGACATTTGTAAAATTTATTTATTTATTGATTTTGCACTTTGTGGTGATTTTTTGACATTGGGTTTTAAATTTCTAGCCTAATGTAATAAAATTTTGTCCTCTGTAATTTTTAGTGATTTTTAAATCTTTTTTTGCATTCTGCAGTGATTTTTAAATAAATTTATTTGCATTCTGCAGTGATTTTTAAATCATTTTTTTTTTTTCATTCTGCAGCGATTTTTTGACATTCGTGAAAGAATTCCAGTTACAAGATTTTACCTCACTATAGTAAATTTTGTTTTCTGTGATATTTGAATGTGTAGTGATTTTTACAGTTTTTTGTATTTTGCAGAGATTTTTCCACATTAGCAAATATTTTTCCAGTCACAGAAAGGGGACTAAGTGGACCTAAATGCGTAAAATGGGACCATTTAGGAGTCCTGTTAATATTTCGGCTAATTACAAACAATTTTTTAAAAATCCTTATTAACAATCCTTGGATGCATCTGTGTTGATAGATACATTGAGCGTCCCTCAACTCTCCAACTAAGCACCCTCAAAGTAAACTTTGTGTGTAATAGAAAAAAGTGATTTTGTCAGTTTTCCAGAAACGTTTAAATAAAGTCCCACTACACCTAATTTTTCATAACTTTACTTTCTGTAGATTTGTAATTGGTTATATTTTTGCAGTACATTTTCAATGATATCTCTGAAAATATAATATCTAAAATTAAAAGAAATATATTTTTGAGTTTGGTGTTACCAAATCTTTCAAACAATACCCCACACAATACATGCACATACAGTAGAAGATCTTTATAACACAAACCTAAAAACACAAAGTTGTGCGTTATATGGATCACTTTTCACACATCATTAAATTTATCTTGTAAACATGGTCAAATAATGTCTGAAACATATCAAAATACATTAGAGTATCTTTATACTGCATTCCTTGTTGCCAGGAGTTATCCAAATTATAAATTTCTCCATTGTATAGATCATTCGATATCGTTAAATTTACTTTATAAACATGGTTCAAATATACCTGGAACAAATCATTCATTGTATCACTCATTTCCAAAAATGTTTATTGTAGTAATAGCAATATTTTTATTAAAAAGCTCTGAATTAAGGAGATAAAGTTGAACTAATGTATCAAATTTAGTTTTCTAGGGAGTAGCAATTTTTTTTACAATGTGAGAATTCAGGTGCTTCTTAACTGTAAAATTAATTGTTTACACCTGAGAACTTTTGTGTTATATGGAGAATTGCATTATATATAATTGCGTTATAAAGATCTTCTACTGTATATACATAATTTTTCCTAAAAATATTTGTGGATGACTAATAATCAATAAATATGTGGGTCAGTACTCGATAGTCTTTATAACTCTACCTACCAAGTTTGAACATTCCACATTCCATAGTTTTTGAGAAAAACATTTGTGTCAGACAGACAGACATGAATGATCTTATAATAATTCCTTTTTTTTTTCTTTTTTAAGTACTGAAAAGTATAAATTTGAGTGGTATAAAACTAATTTATCCATAAAAAAAAGTTTTCACAGATGGTACAAGATAAGGAAAAAAATAAATTCTGAACAAAAAGAGGACAGATACCTTTAAGTTAAATTTTTATTTTTAGGACCAGAAAAGCAATGCTTAATAGAGGGATTTGAATAGTTGAAATACATCATGAAGTGCTTTGAAATCAGACTATTGCCAATTTTTGTTTTGTTATTCAAGAAAAAGATACACTGCTAATCAAATACTACCAGTTTATTTTGCTTTTTCTTCCTTTTCATTTCTTTTTTTTTTTTTTTTTTTTTTTTAAACATTGCTAAAAACTATGTGTTTAAGCACAAAATGTTTACTAAAATAATAATAAAAAGACGAACATTTATCTAAAAAACATAAAATCATTCCTTATATTAGAGAATAAAAAAAAAAAGAAAGGGGTACACTGTTTTCAAGATTTTTAAAACAGCATTGTAAATAGGTTGGTTACTTAATTAGTTAATTATTTATTAAAGATTAGAGAACATATTTTATAAATAAACAACAAAAAAAAAAAATAGACCAAATTCAAAATTTGAAGGAACAAAAATTAAAAAAAGTTATACAAACTAAAATCAGAAAAGAGTAGAATTTGCAGTGCAAGTCAATATTTTAAAGCATTTTAAATAAATCAACTACACAAGAAAGTACTAAATTAAAATGTCATCAAATGAAAAATACAATACCTTATATAACAAGATTATCAGTCGGAAGTATTTTTCTGAAAACTTATAAATGAATATTTTCACCAGTTTCCAGGTAGATTAATTCAACTGATAAACAAAAACAAAAAAACTAACCTAAAATGGTAGCTGGCCTTGGTAAGCGAGAATCAAAAAGTAATATTTTTCCGTCCTAAAAAAGAAGTTTTAATGAACCACTATTTAAACATAAATTACTAAATGTTTCATATTTACATACAGAAAAAAAAAAAAAAAAAAAAAAATAATAATAATAATAATAATGTAACATAAGGAAAAATAAATGAAATAATACACACCTGTCCGCAAGTGAGAAATATTTGAGGATCTTCTAAGGAACATGCCACTTGCCATATGGCTCCATCATGTACTAAATATCAGAAAACATTACAATATAATTAAATTGCATAATTAAAACATTGCTAAATATCCAGAAAAAAAAAAGTACATAAAAAATATTTCACAATAGCTGTATTTTAAAAGTTTAAATTTTTAAAGAAAGCATTAGTAGAGCTAATTGATATAACTGTGTCAGTTATTATTCTTTCTTTTTTTCTTTAATTATGAATAAAATAATATGTTTGTATCAATAAGATGATAATTAGCTTATTTCTGCAGTTAAAGAATACTTTATTTGATTTGAGTAGCAAAACATAAGAAAGTTTTCATTATATTTAAATTATTAAATAAAAAACATTATATAATCAAAATACTGAATTAGGGATCCTTTTATTTACTGCCTAAAAGAGCCAGTAACACATGCCACTGCATAGTTCAAATGATTGCCACTTTAAATCTTGTCAATCTGTGTGTTATTTATCATCTATATATTTAAAAGACCAGGCTGTTTTTTCAGTCATCAGACCAGAGCTTTCTACGGAACCAATTTTGATAATTCTTTTTTTAAATGAAAGCCGTTCATTTGTACATTTGCCCATACTAGCTATTTTTTAACTTATTTCCATTTCTATATTTTACTTTTAATTTGAAAAGTTTTTGTGAAACTTCTTTGAAATGGTAGCAATCTTATTATTTCCATTGTTGTAGAGAAAGGAGAAAGTGGATTTTGTTTATTTTTATTGATTATATTCTTTTGATGTCATTTTCTCATTATAATTAAAAATAACTTTAGTCATGCTTTAAAAATTCCGCATTTACCTCATAAAATTGTTACATTTCAATATTTTTTCATTCCGTTGATAATGATGAGACGCTAAGCAAAATGCTTCATTGAAATGAGAGAAGTACAAGAGAAAATGTCATATTTAAAAGAAAACTAAAATTTTCTTTGATAAAACTAAATATTTTACCACAAATAAAAAAGACATAAATATCTGAAATTTTTACTCGCCGGTACTGAGATGAGAATCTCAAGTCAAGAGCGCAAACGTTCATATACAAAGTTGTAGCTGACAAACGAGACTTCAAGGTTGGAAAACTATTTAGTAATAAAGTATTTCGTGTCTAAATATTATTAAAATGGTAAATGCAGGTATGAGAGGTGCATATGTAAATTTTGAGATGGTAAAAATGACGTAAGGTTTAGATTTCATCCAGAAAAAAAAAAAATCTATGATCGTGTCAGAGTGAAATAATTTTTGCTGATTTCTCATTCCATAATACATTGCATATGAGCATTACTTGATAATTTCATCATATCTACTTATTTTGATTATATTTTACTAATTACTTATGAGGCATTCTCACAATCTTTTAAGTCCCTGAATAATAATTTTTATTTAGTACATATTCTTGTGTTTTTAGGGTTTCGTTCATCTGATGACATCTGTCTGTCTGTCACAGAGCCGTTCTCAGAAACTATATATGTTAGAGACTTGAAATTTAGCATACTTATAGCTAAACACCTCAGATCAAACGAAAAATCCTAAAATTTCGTATATTTAACCCCCTGGGCTATAACTTGTGTATTTTAAGCTTTTCTTTGTAACTCAGCCCCTAATTAAGTTGAAGACTTGAAATTTTGCAAAATTATAGCTAAACACTTGCGATCAAATGACAAATCATAAAATTTCGAAAAAATCTTATATTTAACCCTCTAGGCTCTAACTTGTGTATTTTAAGCTTTTTTTCTAACTCAGCCCCTAATTAAGTTGAAGACTTGAATGCATAATTATAGCTAAACACTCGAGTTCAAACGACAAATCATAAAATTTCGAAAAAATCTTATATTTAACCCTCTGTGCTGTAACTTGTGTATTCTAAGCAATTTTTTATCCTCCCCCCTTTTCACCTGGAGGGCACTTTTTAAACTTTTGCCGACACCCCTTTGACCACTCTTTCATATTATGCACCATAGACTTACATATTTTAGTTCCATTTTTTTATTGCCGGGGGGGGGGGGGCTAGGGCTACCTATCTCAGGTGCTATGGGCCCGATTCCCTCGACTAATATATCTACGGATAAGTTGTAAAACGGAGTTTCGTTTGGATAGAGGTTTGTGTAGAATAGAGTGCGAACCCTGGTTGCAAAATGTGGAACTAACAGATTTTGCAAAAGGATAAAGTGTTTTGAAAGGAATATTAAACGAAACCCTCTGTGCAATCAGTGATCACACTTACCCACTTGTTTTTATTTCATATACTGGGGAACATCCCATTTCATGATTGCATAACAATATTAGCGAGATAAATAAGTTTTGGATGATATTGGGGGTCCAAATACCAGGAAAACTCCTATACCGTCCCGTGTCCCTGATGCTGATTTTTAAGTTTGGAGCTGTCAATAAAATATAAAATTGTTATTGACATGTTATTGTGTATAAAATTGTTTCAGTTTCAGTAAAAGTAATTCAATGTAATTTTTTTCCGAAACTGGGACAATTGTTTTGTATAAATATGTAGCAAAAGATTAACCTACACACATTTTTATGGTGATATTATTTTTTGAACTCTGCCCCTGGGTTTTAGATTCTTTACCATCCCTCTTGCTAAACTTATACAGAAAATCACTTCAGATGCAGCCACGGAATTTTTTTCACGTTTTTTCTCATGCAGAAGTATACTAGAGAAAGAATGTCTAAAATTCTTTGACAGAAAATTTACTGCAGAATTTAAATCAGCATTCAAATATCAATTTCAAGCATCGTGGCTTTATTGGTAGTCTTACCACCCCCAAGGTTTATTCCTGCACTTTTTGAGATAATTTTTTTTTTCAAAATTTAATCCAATGTAAATAACTGTTTTTAAAAATCAATGAACATTGTGGCTATCACTTAGTCTTAACATGATTTGCCTAAAAATAGTGGTAATTTTCCTTATTGTCCCATCCTTACCATCCCTTTTTTTCCCTTGCGTCCCTTCTTTAACACCCCATTAAGACAATGCTATACCAAAATTTTGCACTAAAAATACTACATTGTTATTATTTCTTATTCGAATGTCCTGTAGGTACTATGCAAATTCATTATAAGTAAAAATTTAGAAGAAAATAGAAAGTTATAGTGGTAAAATGGTAAGGAAAACTAAACTCGCAAGTTCAACTTAAACTTCAGTTAAATAAAAAAATTTCGCTGCTGACCATTTTTTCTTTATTTTGAATCATTAAGGCATTCGTCTATCAGATTAAAATATTATTTTAGCAAGTTTTAGTTTCACCAGATTTTTATTCCCGAAAGTCAAAAGATTGCGAGAATGCCCTGCATACAAAGAAAGTTTAATTTTTCAATAACTTGGAACAGTTGAAGTTTAAGAAAATAGTATTTTGGTAACTTTAGATTAAAGTAATATTTGCTTTAAGAGTCAGACTAACCAATGTTCGATGGATTTTTTACTGCAGTTAATTTTGAAGGTTTATCATTAATCAATGTAATTGTTCTTTAACCCTTTCTAGGGTGGTGTCCTTAAAAAAAAAAAAAAAAAAAAAAAAAAAAAAAAAAAAAAAAACACCTAATTTTAATTCCAAAACTAACAAACGGCACCAAGAATATTTAATTAAATTTTTCTTTTTATAATGTACATGAAAATAAGCAAGTTCGTATTTTCTAATAAATCCATTTATAAATTCTGGTGTCAGTCCATCATTTCATCAGTTTACAAACAGAATTACTCCGTGCCAGAAAGGGTTAAAAATTTTCTTTCATCGAAATTTGACGGGTTCCACTTCGTTGTTAATAAAGTTCATGAGATTTCAATCTTTATCTTTATCAATGTGCATCCTGGGCTTAAAAAAAAAAAAAAAAGGCAGCACATAACTAATCAAAGAAGAAAATTTAATGATAAAAAAGGCAAATAAACAAAATGAGGCATGACATGATTCTTTCTTTTTATCCAAGATAAATTATGTTGCTTTTACTATAATATAATTCAAATAAAAAGCCTGTCAGAGAATAATCTATTTAATAAAAGTACAATACATTAACACTGGAAAAAAGCAAAAATGGTTATAAATTTTGATGAAAAGTACAATAGCCCTTTGTTATTTCATTCATGCCAGGAGACAAGAACTAAGTGGGTAAGTGTAATCAGAGATCACACAGAGGTTTTTGTTTAATATTCCTTTCAAAACACTTTATCCTTTGATTAATAAATCCAAATTGTTGATTTATAATTATTAAATCCTTACATAGATGGTAGCACCGATAAATATAATTTGAAAATGATTACGAAAGGATGTTATTTTTTAAATCAAAATATTAAATTCGAATCATTTAAATAAAATTCAAAATTCTGAACTTTTTTTTAAATTCCAAAATTATAAAAAAAAATAGCGGAGATAAAAATAAAATTTCAAATTTCTAAAAACAAAAAAATTGTTTATATGAAATTTAAAATGCTGAAATTTCTCAAGAATTTAGTCAAAGTTCAAGCAAAATTGAAAATTTCTTATTTTCTCAAAACAAAATAAATTGTTTAAACGAAATTTAAAATTCTGAAAAAATATGTATCCGAGACCTTCCATTTCTTTGCAATAAATGCTGAAATTAAGATTCTGTTTTGAAATCTAAGAAAATCACAGAAATGTTTGGATTCATTTAATTAAAATGATATAAGACTTTTTCAAAAATTTTATGATTTATCGTGTGAAAGGAAGTATGTATCTGTTAATACATACAATTTCAACTCTCAAACTTATAGTTTCTGTGTATGAACTCTGTGATAGACAGACAGAGGAGTGAGATTAATAGGGTTTCGTCAGATGAACGAAACCTTAAAAGTTAATCGATATAATCTGAATGTGCTATATAACAAAAAACATTGAAAAATTAAGACGAGTGATAATATAAGTAAATATCTGGTACTGGTCTCAGAATAACAGAATTTTATATAGATATTATTTTCTTAATGAAATTAATAGTACATAACTACATTTAATGAAATTGACAAGCATAGCAACTAAAAAAGTGTGATCGATCTGAATGAGTGAAACAATAATACAGCATAATATAATGATAGACTACTTTAGAAGAGACAATTATCTGCTTTACATCATGTTAATAATTCCCAGAATAAAATAAAATAAAGATACTGCAATATTTATACCAGTTTAATCCTTTAACAGGCTGGCACAGATTTTTCCATTTCTAGAAATCATGTTAAAATGGCTGTAGACAAAAGTATTTTAAACAAAATTTTATTTTCAACCATATATAGAAAGAAGTGATATTAAAGATATTATAGCATCAAACTGCGATTAATAAATATATATATCCTGGAATTTACAAGCATTCTTATAAAAACACAGGGAAACCCTCGGATGGTGAAAGGGTTAATGATTAAAATTATGGCATGATGTTGGTAGAATTGAAATACTTCAATAACATTATAAGCTAAGAAATTTATATATATAATAAAAAGATTAAATACCTGGTCTGAAAGTATGTGTTGTGCACCATGTCTGTAAATCCCAAACTTTTACACTATTAGAAAATAATAAACAAAAGGACAAGAGGTTTAAAAGTATATAAAGTCTAAACATTTATATCTTAATAAGTAGTAGTGTTACTCAAAAGACAAAAAATAATAAAAATAAACAACAATAAAAGTGTTAGAGCAATGTTATTAATTTGGCATGCATTAAAAGTTCTGTTTATGTATTACCATCACTGGCACATCAGCCATTTGGATGCACCACTAAGTGTCTATCCAATTTTAAAATATAAAAATCCAGTGCACCTATAGGAGGCTTTTGCACTGCAATCTTTCAGATTATTTACTGATACATTTGTTCATTGTTTTTTATTGAGAGCAATTTTTAAAAAATTGAACTTGTGTTAACAAAATGTAAGTGTATTATGCCAAAGCCTGTTCAAAAATCTTTCGAATGATACCCCTTTCATCGCTGTGTGATTATATGTGCAGAGTTGCTAAGTTTCAGAACACAAAAAACAGAAGATTTTTAAAGAGAAATTAGGAGACTTTTGTCAATGATTTTCTTTCTTTTGTTTTTAAATGTACATAAAATAATAATGATAATTTAATTCACTTTAAACACTATAGCCATATATACTTAATAAATTTTAAAATGCTTTTAATTAGGGGCTTCAAACTGCCTTTAATTAAGCAAATGACATAAAATATGTTTTAAAGTAATTTAAAATTCATTATGGATACCTTGAATGGATTTTGCCTTCTCATAAAAATATACCATTTTAAAAGTTATGAATAATAATTCTTTATTAATAAGAAATTATTAGAAATAAAAATAAAATGATGCACGATGACTACATTAAGAAAATGAACTTACAGTTTCCAATGAAAAGTTCACTATAGAAAATAAAATTAATCGTATCAGATTTTGTATTTAAGAATGAAAATTCAAATTTGCTCATAGCAAGAGTCAGAAAGTTTTAAAGAGCCATCATATGTTTGACCTAAACTTCTACCATATCAAATAGCACTAATCAAACACAGAATACCACAATAACTGTCTGTGATTTTTCTAGCATATTTAAACAGTGCTGTAGTTGGGTGGGAATGCCGTTCCCAGAAATATTTGGTTTGTTACTGTAAAAAAAAAATATATATATATATTATATATATATATCGCGTACAAGTACGATTTTTTAAAAAGTGAAACGATAATTTATGCTAGTTTTATGAAGACCCATTTCAGTTACATTCATAAACTGTGTAGGACCTCCCTTAAGATTTTTTTGTCCTGAACCATATGTGAAATCTTGGTAGTGATCAATAAGAAAATTAGCAGACGAGACAGCTTGTCGTAAATCAGAGAGTGCAGAAAACACCTCTCATCATCACTCTTTTGGAAACTTCTAGGATAGATGTGCCAATAAGTAATATATGGATTTATTTCTGTTATTTCAATTTATTTTAATTCATAACAGAAAATGTTTTTATGATATTGATTAAATATTGTTTTTAGATGGATGCTATACAAATGTAATACTAGAAAAACTAGAATATAATAATTACAACTGTTAATTGAAAAAAGTTGGCTTTTGGCTAAATGTTTTAAATTGGATTTTGGCTTAGCAAAAATCCGGTAGCAGCAATATCTACTCTATGAAAGGTGAGTTCCCACAAATATTTTTCTCCAACTACAGTACTGTATTTAAATATAAAATAAAAATGAGAAAAATTGTGTTAGAAAATCAGGAGAAATATATAAAAATTCAGCAGCATGGAAAATCAAGCAAAAATCAGGAGTTTCCTGCCTAGTTCAGGAGACCTGGTAAGTCTGTACATGCATAGAAAAGGGATGTTGACATAAAAAATAATATATATATATAATATATCGCACATTCTGGAACCTGTAGAGGGAGTCGCAGCCTGTTCACTTCCCGACATGTGTCTGTACAGCCGGCTTTCAAATGCAAGGATTTCTGGGGTTGACATCACTTGTGAGATAAATAAGTTGGACTCTGGAACCTCTTATGGATCAAACTCATTTATTTCGCTGCACATCTTACAGTCCAATTCACAAGTCCGGTTGGAGGCCCCTTGAGCCAATTATGTCGCCGAGTTCAGGAGTGCTACATAGCCGTAGGTTTGGCAGGCTTCTCAAATCTGCAAGGTCTCTGTTTTTTGGCGCACATGTTAGCTAATATCTTGGAGCTTATCATATTTTCCAGCTGAGGGCACAGTTGTAAAATTGGGAGGAACATTTCTTTAATTGGTTGATTAGCTTTTGACTGATTGTCTGGGTTCAGAGGCCAGAACTGGGCTTGGCCGGCCTGGGAATCAGATAACCACCACATGGCTACAAAATTTGCAATTTTTACTCTTAAGGATCGTCTGAAAATGATATCTGAAAGTAATAAGATGTCTTGCTGGGAAACAAAGTTACAAGGGGTAAAACTGGTTTTAAAATGACATTTAAAGTTTAGAAGAAAGAAACTTCGGATTTTAATTTAAATTTTTGAAATTTAATTTGAATTTTGAATTTTAAAAGGGGTTTTATCCTTTCATATATAGTGTTGACTCTAAGCTGTTTTAGCAGGGCACAAGGCCTGACGGCCCTTTTTAACCCTTCCGATGTGCCCGGCAACCCTTTTTAACACTTCCTATGCGCCCCGTGGCCTTTAAGAGAGTTTCACAGCACCCAATTGCTCTTCTATATAATAAAAATCCGCTATTCTTTTTTCTTCTATCAGCATTTGCATGAAAGCAAGTGCATATTTTTCTGCCAGGTCCCATTCATAGCGATGTGATAACGAGAATCTCAAGCATGGGATGTGAACTAATCGGGAATTGGATCAGATTCGGATTCATTTTTATCCTGCACAATTTTCCTGACAAATTTACTTCAACTCTTCAGGCTTTGCGTGAACACTCTAGTGAGCAGTATGGTACGCAAATTTTGATCAGTCCTTTGATTCGCATATTAATGATGGTTCGACTGTATTGTGAAATTTGTCGATTGGTAGAGGGAAAAAAATGTTAAATTCAGCATTCAATCATAAGAAAAAATAGCAAAATTCTTCAGTCAGTTGGGGGGGGAAAAAATCATCAATAAGTTGCTGAAAAAAAAAAAATCATGAAATTCTTCAGTTGATTGGGAGAGGGGAGAAATCACGAAGTTCAATTGATCTCGAAAAAATATCGCAAATTCTATTAAGGGACTCTAAACAAACCAGTTCAAAATATTTTTTGTGTGCCCTTTTTGAGAATAGTGTGCTCTTTTAAAAGAAATGTGCCCTTTTTGAAAAATTCCTGCCCAGCGGCCCTTTTTTCTAGAGTCAACACTAATATATATGATTAATTATAATCAAATCATAGAAACTCTTTCATTTAATTAACAAGATATATTCTAAAAGAACTGTAAATGAAAGTTAAAAAAAATATATTAATTTAATTAAGATACATATTTTTAAGAAATTACTACTACACACAAGACTATTAAAGAAAGACATTATAGAAAATAAAAAAAACAAGTAGCACTATACATATTATAATAAAAAGAAAAGAAAAATCTCACCATCCATCTGCAGAGGTAGTCACTAGATTAGATTTATCACAAGCAATGTCCAATGATGTAATAAAATCATCATGTTCGTAAGCTCCAAAGATTAAATTAAAACATGGAGTGTCATAATTCAAGTGATAGAATTCAAGACCACCTGAAAATGTCAAATTTTAAATTTCATTACATAAAGTTTTTAAAACCAAATTTTAACACTTAAAAGAAATATTTATTGGAGAAACCTGTAGAACGAATAATTTTTTCAACATGTTATAAACAAATATCATAAACAATAGGAAACATAGATTACTATTGAGAAAAAAACTTTTTTAAAAATGAAATATGAGTGTATCCTGAATACTCTAAGGCAAATTGCACACTGAGCAAACAAGGCGACAAAAGCGTAAGACAGGGGACAAATTCTTCTACTATTCAAACCAGTTTTTTCTTTATTAACAGGGTGAAATGTCTTGACTCATGCTTTTTTGTCACTTGTCTCCTCAGTGTGTGATCTGCCTTACACAGTTGCCAAGACACATGCTTTGAAAAAAAAAAAAAAAAAAAAAAATACAGTACAGAACCATTTATCCGGAATGCTGGGGTTCATGTGTGTTCCGGATAACTGGTAGGGCATTAAAGCAACATTCATTTGATCAAATTGGTAGAATACATATGGCTGAGGCATTTATTCTGATTTCTAGATTACACAAATTAAGATTCAGATCCAGACAAGATCAAAAGTTAATTGGAGTTTGAAAGAAGACAATTTATGGGAATATCTTGGAAACAAAAATCCTTATGTTTCCTTTGCATAAAAACCAAAATGTCATATATCTAACTAAATGCCTTTATTTCAAATACTACAAATTGGCATCAAGTTATACTATGCATATTGCATTGTTTCAAGCAATGCTCATGTCAAACTGGAACCGTATGGCATTTTTGGGGGGAACAGATTATGAAATCAATGAATTGGAAATATCATTCTCAGCGTTCGAAATCCTTGGTGGTCCGCTGGTCCGAGACCACCAAAAATTCAATCGGACCACTAATTTGAAAAATTTAATGGTCTGCAGGACCAGTAACTTTCTCCCTCTCTGACAGGTAAACGTAAACTTTCCCGTCCTTGAGAAAACTGCAACCAAACACAAATCGCATAATTTTATTTTACTTAAAAAAATTAATTTAAAAAAATTGAATTAAACCATAGTCAGTTGAAATAGATTATCTGAAATGAAATGTTTAATTAATAATTTTATAGTTTTTCTTTATGTACTGTTTAATTTTTAGCAAATTATAATTTTACATTTTATTATGATGAAAATTTTGGATAACTGCAAATTAAAGTTGATTTATATTCTAGGAAGGGGGGGAGGGCACTCAAAGGGTTAAAGGGACTTAATGGAATTTTACGTAGCAGGCCAGTGATGATTACTGCGGACCAGTAAATTCTTATACTTACTGGTCCTTGGGACCAGTGCCTTTTTTATATCAATTCTGCCGCTGATTCTAGATAACTGGTTCCATACTGTATTTATAAGTGGCTGGTTTCAATTTAAGGATGCATAAATTAAAAAAGTATTAGTCTTAAGTAGTAAGCACTAGAGGTCTGCACCGGCCGGGCCTGGTCCTCAAATTTTTTAGACAGGGACCCCAAAGCAGAATACTTTGGAATGTTCTGCAACAAACTTCAGCTGATTAAGAATGTTCTGCAGGCATACAAAAGAAAGACACAGGGGGATTTGCGTGTATATGTGCAACTGCATCTTTTATAGAAATGCAAAAGGCATTTTGTAAAACGCTGGCATACACACACGAAAGAATCTACTGCCAAATTTTGCGATTTTACCCCGATCAAATCAGGGCTGGCTATTTGCCGGCAAAAAAGGGTTTCTGCCTTGCCAGTGGCAGAAACTGGTTATAACTGGTTTTAACCGGCAGAAACTGGCAACAACTGGCATAAACACATTTCATGACATAATATGAGACTTTTTTACTAGTATTAAATTCCTTAAGTACATTTTATTCCGTATAAATAACAAATGAAATATTGTGGGTAGTTTTAATTAAAAAATAAATAGATTTGTATTAGAAAAAATGAGTAATGTAACAGATAAAATTTTTGTTATAGTATGGTTATATAATTTTATATGTAAACAATTATTAGAGTATTTTAAAATTTCAGTTTAAAAATCAAATACAAAACTATATTCAATACTTGCTCAAAATAATTTTCTGTAATTTAACGTATTAATTTAATAATAACACTATAAATTATCTCTCATAGAAATGTTATAGTTATATGCGGATCTTGTAATTCCATGAATTTAAAAAACATTTCATTTAAATACAGTATTCAAAGGAACAAATCTGACTTTTTTTTTTTCAATTTAAGACTGTTATAAGCATAGATCAAACTTTGTGCAAATTTTAGTAAAAAAGCTAAAATCTTTTACAATGATTTTACACACAAATAACGTACAGACACGACAAAAAACAATTATATGGGATATTCTTGTCGTGTCTGTATGTTATTTGTGCATAAAATTGTTGTTAAAGATTTTAGCTTTTTTATTAAGACTGTTAGTTGAAAATGTTCCAACCACATTTTGCACTTACAAAACAAACAACTCCAAAGGTTCAAAGCAGATTTGATACAGTAATAACCGACTACCATATGCTAACTTATTTACTTCATCCCAAGTATATGGGATCAAAACTGACATATGAGCATAAAGAAAAGGCAAGGAAATTGCTTTCTGATATTAATCCCAATTTTGTGCCACATATAATATCCTTTGAAGCAAAATCGACTCCTGCCTCAGAAACATATTTCTCCAAGGAAGCCCTAGAAAATGTCTTGCCCTTACCTTCTATGTGGTGCAGAGTCAAATAATATAGACGAACACGCGAACGCCGTTCGCAGAAAATTTTCAAAGTTTGCAGACAGTTCTGATGTTTTTTTTTTGTTTTTTTTTTTTACAAATTTTTCATAAAAAAAAATTATTAAGACCCCAGGCAGAGAATCTGTGTGAGGCCCGTCGCAGACTCATGAGAAGGTCTGCAGATAAAAAAGGCTATCTAGAAATTATTTGCCATGTACCATGGAAGAAGCGCCGTGGCATATATATTTTAAAAACTTAATACTGGAAGTGCGGGGCTTATGCCGGAACAGCAAGTACAATGCTTTTTTTTTTTTTTTTTGCCAGGGCCGGTAGCAGAAACAGTGCAGCACCGAAGCAGGTGCTGCAGATTAATTTAACAGATTAAAAATAAATTTTGTGTTGAAAAGTAAATGTTAATCTCTTTTAAATAAAGTTTATTTGGTTGGAAATTTTAACGAATGTTTATGCGCTTGTTTGCCATTTCTCTGCGATTTGCAGTGACTATTTTACATTCGAAAGGGGAATTCGGTTTTAATATCTTAGTAAACATTATCCTCTTTTCAATAAAGTCTAATTCAGAAAACTGGGGGGGGGGGGGGGGGGGTTGAGAGCATGTAACGTAATGTGAGGGATTGGAAAGAGGACTTTTTCACTTTTTCTGTTAGCGGCGATATAGGACTTAGGAGGGGCGTGGCGTTTTTCTGCAGAAAATTTTTAAGAAATTATTTGAGTTTGCAGACAGTTTTACATTTTATCTAAGTCTGATGTGGTGGTCATCTTTAAAAACGAATACTGGTGAAAATGAGGATTTTTCAAATTTGCATCCTCAATGATGACATTGCCAGCAAGTAATGATAGTCTTGAAAGTATATTTTCAAACTTTTATTTCATTCAAAACAAAGAAACAGTGTGTTCAGAAAGATTAGCAAAATTTTGTCCTATGCTATGGAATGTTCTGTGGAAAAAGTAATAATAGTATATTTGAGTGGCAATTTTGTTCTTTCAATATTGTAAAATAATTGTGCAAGATATTTCATTAAATTTTTTTTCTATTATTTATTGTGCTTCAATTATTTACTTATATATTTTCACAAGAATCATAATCTTTAAGTTATTGCATTGCATTATTTATTTAAAAATACTCTGAAAAATACGTTTGTTAAAATATCAGATTTTTTTGTAAATTTCTTTTTTTACTTTTAAATAAAAATTCAACTCTGAACAATAATATAAAATAGTTAAACTTGTACAGCATCAGACTACCATTGAAAATTTCTGTTTTTCAAGTGAAAAAAAAATTAGTACCTATTATATAAACAAAGTATATTTATATGATAATTTTGAAACTTTTTTACAACTTTGAATAACATTCTTAATCTTTAATTTTAATTTTTAACTTAATTGTTTACACATCAAATACATGTATGAATTAAGAATCATTGCACATTAAAGTTCTTATTAATATTATTTCTGAGTTTCTGCCAGTTTTTGCCACTTACTGGCAGAAACTAGTTTCTGCCATGCCGGTTTTAACCGGTTATAACTGCTGGTTTTAACCACTCTGGCAGAAACTTGCCAACCCTGGATCAAATGATGAATTATGCTGTTTTTTCCGACAATCGACTGACGATTTTCTCAACATTTCAGATTTTTATCGCTGTCAACTGGCGATTTTTTTCTTCTCTCGGACACAATCGTTGAATTTTCCAATTTTTTTCCCCTCAGCTGATTGAAGAATTTCGAGATATTTTTTTGCAATTCACAGAAGACTTTCACAAGAATTCTATATTTTTGTTCAACCGATTGGCAAAAATCTTAGTTTTTCATATGAATATGCAACTGATCCACAAATTTAGTGTTTTTTACCGACGACTGATTGGCAAATGTTCCAGATTTTTCTTGCAACAAATTGGAAAAAAGCATGAACTTTTTCCACAACGGATCAAATAATTTCCTGATTTTTCTGACAATATTCTAATTTTATACAGATAGATGAATTTCATTATTATTTTCTTTTTACTGATTAGTAGTTTTTTTTTTTTTTTTTATCTTTCTTGCAGCTGATTGGATGGACAAATTTCCGATTTTTTTCCAACAATTCAGTAAAAGATCTTGCAATTTTTTAGCCTCAAATGATGGTTGAATTTAACGATATTTACTTCCTACCGATTGGCAAAATGTCGCTTTTTTGCAACCAATTGGAAAAAATTGTGGATTTTTTTTCATGGCTGATCGATGAATTTTAGATTTTTTTTTCTCCGACGTTACACTGATAAATTTCACTTTTTTTTATCAAGACCAATTGGGGAATTTTGCAAAATTTTCCTTGTACCAATAAGCAAATTTTGCAGTAGCTTCTTGCGACCAATTGTAGAAAATAGTGCATATTTTTCCCGCTACCTATCGATGAATTCCATGATATTTTCTTTCGTTTGATTAGCAAATTTTGAGTGATAAAAATCCTGCTTTTTTCTGCGTCTAATCGAGTAATTATGCACTTATACCCACAGCCGATCGGTGAACTTCGTGATATTTTCTTTCTGTTGGTTAAAAAAACTTTGGCACTTTTTTGCAACCAATTGACCAAATCTGTTTTTTATTTATGACTGATCGACGAATTTCCGATTTCCCCCCGATGATCCACTGACAAATTTCGCTTTTTTTTTTAAACCTGTGACCGATTTTAAATTTTCGCGATATTTTTCTTACCAATAGGCAAATTTTTAAAGCTTTTTCTTGAGACCGAATGGAGAAAATTGTGAGTTTTTTTCTTCTACTGATCAACAAATTTCGCAGTTTCATCCGACGATCCACTGACGAATTTCGTGATTTTTTAACTGCGACAGATTTGCAAATTTCGTGATTTCCTCCTTGTATTGTAAGCAAATTTTGAGCCTTTCTCTTGAAAACGATTAGAGAAAATCATGTTTTTTTTCAGTTTCTTATAGCAATGCACTGACGAATTTAGCTTTTTAAAAAATTATTTTACCTGCGACTGATTGGTGATAATCATGGATTTTTTTTTCTGTGACTGTTCATCAAATTTTCTAAGTTTTCCCACAACAGGCTAATGAATTTCACTATTTTTTCATCATGATTGAGTGAAGAATTGCATGATTTTTTCTCGCGACCAATTGATGAATTTTACAATTTTTTAAAATGGGCGATTTAAGAATTTTGGGATTGTTTTCCCCCTGGCCATTGAGTGACGAATTTCGAGATTTTTCCTCCGATTGAATGGTGAATTTTTTTAAAAATGAGAATTTGAAATGTTCTGCAGAGAAGTCCGTTGTTCTGCGACGTACGTCGCACTTTTAAGCATATTCTGCTTTGGGGGACAGGGACAGACCTGGGTTCTACTTTTTTCTGAAGGATCGGGCTGGGTTGGACACAACTTATTTTTTCCGTCCTGAGGCAGGACTGGTTTCATTCTTCTTAGGTCTTCATGGGCAGAAATTTTCAGTCCTGCAGTCCTGGTTTCGACTAGGGATGGCATGAATATTCGGACACTATTTGGCCCCTTTTGCTGAATATTCGGTTGGCTGAATATTGAAGCCTTGTTGGCCGAATGCTTCAGCCGAATATCTAGAGATATCTCGCCAAAATCTTGCCGAATAGTGAAAGATATCTTGCCAAATAAATTCAGTATTTAAAAAAAAAAAAAAAAAAAAATAAATGTTTTTTGCAATTTTTTTTTTCTCTAATCGAAATTGGCTACTTTCATGAAGTCATTCTCATTCTTACTAGCACAAAATGTACGTTTATTCAGATACTAAAAAATATACAGCCTTTCTGTATTTCCTATAAAAGTTAGGGATCTTTTAGAAAATGCTGCCCAAATTGGAGATTCAATTGTCCAGGAAATGTCTTCATTAGAGAATGATAGATTACAACTCAAGACGTAAAAACTGTTATAGAAAAAAGAAAAACACTGTCTCATTCTAAAACACTTGAATATTCTTTAATATCTGCAAATTCCATGCCCATATAAAAAGGCTCTTATGAAATTCATGATAAATTACAGTCAACTCTCTCTAATTCGCACAGCTTGGGACCAAAGGTTTAGCAGATTATAGAATTTTGCAGATTATAGGCCATTACTCTGTTTACATTTTTTTTTCCTGTAAATTAATTATTAATGCATAAATTAATTGGCAAAAAAGAAAGATATTGTAACACATTGGGTTATTTAATTGAAAAAAGCATTTCATTTGAGGAAAAATTATTTAAATTTTTCTTTAACAATTGCTTTTGTCTGTTTTTATAATTATCAAACATAGTATCAATTGTGTTTGTTTTTGAGAACTTTTGACTTTTGGCCGAGTATTTTTTCTTGGAGTGTAAAATCATTATTTCTTGTTCTGAAACAAAACTCTGTTTCTGAAGAAAATCCAGATATTTATAACCGATTACTACACCCTGGTTAAGAGTTACTTTTTCACTATCATCATCAGGCTGTGTCAGAATAATCTGATTTCAGTAGTTTAACAGAGTAGTACTTATGTCATCATCTGTGAAATTTTGTGTATCTGGAGTTTCATCTTCGGAGAACATCCCTTCAATTATATTTTCTCCATTCAAGAAATCATACACAACAGTTAGTGAATTTTTTGCAAACATAAAAGATCGGCAGATTTCTGTTTTGTACTATCCAACCTTAAGCCACCAAAGTCAATATCACCATCACTGTCTAAATGCTGGCCACAAAAATCTCCTAATTTTTTACTTTTTTTCCATTTGAAAAATAAAGTTTTACTTCATTGAAATGGAAAAATTTGGGGGAAAAAAATTGAATACTAATCGTACTTCAAATAGAGGCCGTTTTCAAATGCTCCCACAAAGTTAATGGTAACCAAATTTTCAATGTTTTCATCTGAAACAGTGTGCGGATTAGAGGCAGTTGACTGTATTTTCTATAAAGCAAGAAAAATAAAAATTTATTCATTAGGTGCATTAGCTAAGATTCATTTTCAAGATGGAATAGCAAATATCACTATTTCAAGTACAACAGTACATCTGAAAACAGAACTGATGTCAAATTAGATACTCACTAGATGGCGCAACTTGCTTTATGAAGATGGTTTTATAAATATTTAAATATAAATTCTAAATATTGAACAAAATATTTTTTTTAATCTATAGTTTTCACTTATTTGCATTATTACTGGCTTTATTATGTAACATTTATGTATATATTTTTCAATTTACATCTTTCTTCATTCACGATGCTATCTGCTTATGCTTTTATTGCTTGTTCAATAAGTGGAATATTGTTGAATTTTATTATATGTTGGTTCAAATGTCTAAGATTTTGTTATCATATGTATTCTACTTCAACCATACCTTTTGCTTTAATGTAATTTGTAATTTAAGGCTTGGAAACTGATTTCAGAACAGACTTGCATTTCAGAACAGACAAATTTCTTACAAATTTTTTTATTGTTAGGGACACAAATTCTCAATGATAAAAATTGTATGATTAAAGGCTATTTCAGAAAATATCTCCTTGTGAGTTATGAGAGAGAGTAAGAATATAATTGATTTTGAATGCAAGAACGGATAAAAGTGTCATTTGATAGTAATAGTGAAGGGTCATTCCATGTCAAATCAACACTGCCGTTTTCCTCACCATCTCCGAATTTTACAAAATTTGGGGAACTATTTAGACTGGTTGAGAAAGTAAAAAAATCATCAATTTCAAAATTCTGAGACTATTAGTTTTTAGGGTTTCGTTCATCTCACGAAACCCTATTCGTCTCGCTCCTCTGTCTGTCTGTCTGTCTGTCCGTCACAGAGCCCGTTCTCAGAAACTATACATGTTAGAGACTTGAAATTTTGGGTACTTATAGCTGAACACCTCACATCAAACAACAAATAATAAAATTTTGAAAAAGTTGGTAATTAACCGAATTACGGGCTGATTAACTTCTAAAATTAACCAATCCACCTATTTAACGCAAATTCAAACAGACTTTCTCGAAATCATCCGTGTTTCTCCTAAGGGTTGCCAGTAAAATCAGCCGAATGCACGGTTACCACGGAGGAAATTAAGCCGAAAAATGAAGTGGAGATGTTAAAGCGAAATCGTATATCAGAAAATATTGGTCCGAGAAATTTGTAAATGGAATAGACAGACGCAGAAAAAAATCTACTTTCATTTGGTATAAAAAGTTCACATTTCTGCGATGTGTATAAGTTAAAATATCCACTAAAAATCGATCGATAAAAATTTAATTTCTTTAATTGGAAAGACAAGGAAATAAAAAGATTTCAATTCGGCGGGAAAGCAGGTACACATGACGACGCTGCGGTTTTCCATAATAGCATATTTTAATACGAAATTTTAACTTTTTAAATATTAAATTTTTTGATTAAATTTTTTGGCATCCCGATGTCAAATTTCTCGCTGATTTCATTGATACCCATATCTAAGTCCTATCTTAATTACAAGCTGAAATATTAATTATTATTTAATTAATCGGTTTATTGCTATCAAATGCGTCGATTAAAATGAAGAGACACATTTGATACGTTATTTAACCACGAATTAACTTAAATTAGGAAATCTAATAATTCGCCTGGGATTTTTGAATAGCGATATGAAATAAGTATAACTCATTCATCATCAGAAAGTTTACTTCATACCACTATTTTCTAATAGTAATTTCAGGAAATATTTTGAATTATTGGTTAAGACCGCCACTCAGTCTGTTTGAAACTTTAAGATAGCTTATAACACACAGAAAAAAAGTGTAAAAAAGAATGGAGTGTGATATTTCGAGGAGAGGGGGGGGGGAGAGCTAGAATTATTTTTTAAAATTTTAGCGTTTGTTACCGCAGCAGATATTGTTAAATCCTTGTTTAAGACCGCCACCATCCCGACCCATCTAACTATGGAAAGATTGCGTAAAGGGTTTCGTTCAGATATGCTTTTGTTAAGAATAGAGTGCATTCCCTGGTGGTGGAATGTGGAACTAACATAACGCGATTTTGTTAAAATTAGGAAATCTAACAAGTCGATCTGTTTGAAACTTTAAGATATTTTATAACACATAAGATAAAGTGTAAGAAAGAATGACACGCGAAATTCCGGGGAGGGGGGCTAGATTTCTATTTAAAAAATTAGCGTTTCTGACCGCTTTATGTGACTTTTTGAGGGAGTCCTGAGATATATGATACTTATTTAATATAAAATTGTCTAAAGTTTAGTTACCACTATTTCCTAATAGTAATTTCAGCAAATATCTTAATTTCTTATTAAGACCGCCACCACCTCGAGTAACATATCTACTTATAGGTTGTTTAACGGAGTTTCCTTCCGATACAGTTTTGTTAAGAATACAGTGCGCTCCCTGGTGGTGGAATGTGGAACTAACATTTTTGTTAAAATTAGGAAATATAACAAGGCGATCTGTTTGAAATTTTACGATAGTTTATAACACATTAGAAAAAGTTTATAAAAAATGGCGCGTGAAATTTCGGGAAGGTGGGGAGAGGGGGAGGGGCAAAATATTTCTTTTTTGTTTCATACCGTTTCAGGTGCGTTTTTTGATGGAGTCCTCAGATGCATGCTACTTATACTTATTAAATATAAATATGTCAAAAGTTAAATTACCACTATTTCCGAATAGTAATTTCAACAATTGTCTTAAATTCTAGCTGAAGACCGCCACCCCCTCGAGTAACATATCTACTAATGGGTTGTGTAAAGGAGTTTCGTTCAGATACGCTTTTGTTAAGAATACAGTGCGCTCCCTGGTGGTGGAATGTGGAATTAACAGACCGCGATTTCATTTAAAGTAGGAAATCTAACAATTCAATCTGCTTTAAACTTTAAGTTACTTTATAACACACGATAATAAATTATAAAGAAGAAGGGCACGTCGCATTTCGAGGAGGGGGGGGGGGGGGGGGGTTGAGGGAGGTGCGCGAACAAAATTAGGAACTATAACTGGACGATCTGTTTGAAATTTTAATATGGCTTATAAAACATAACATACATTTTTAAAATCAGGCCGCGTCAAAAATCATGGTGACCATCTGCCCACTCCCCCTCCCCAAGGGGGGCACTTTTCTAAATTTGGCAGATACCCGTCATGTGATATATCGTAGCATTTTGGGGGGGAGGGGGGGGGGCGAACAAAATTAGGAAATATAACAAGGCGAATATGTTTGAAATTTTAACATAGTTTAGGATGTGTTTTTTAGGGTTTCCTTCATCTGACGAAACCCTATTCATCTCGCTCCTCTGTCTGTCTGTCTGTCCGTCACAGACCCCGTTCTCAGAAACTATATCTGTTGGAGACTTGAAATTTTGCATACTTATAGCTGAACACCTCACATCAAACGACAAATCCTAAAATTTTGAAAAAGTCTTATATTTAACCCTCTGGGCTCCAACTTGTGTATTTTAATCTTTTTGTTCTAACTAAGCCCCTCATTAAGTTGAAGACTTAAAATTTTGCATACTTATAGGGTAACACCTCACATCAAACGACAAATCCTAAAATTTTGAAAATGTCTTATATTTAACCCTCTGAGCACCCACTTGTGTATTTTAATCTTTTTGTTCTAACTGAGCCCCTAATTAAGTTGAAGATTTAAAATTTTGCATACTTATAGCTGAACACATCATATCAAATGACAAATCATAAAATTTTGAAAAAGTCTTATATTTAACCCTCTGGGTTCTAACTTGTGTATCTTAATCTTTTTGTTCTAACTGAGCCCCTAATTAAGTTTAAGACTTGGAATTTTACATACTTATAGCTGAACATATCACATCAAACGAAAAATCCTAAAATTTTGAAAAAGTCTTATATTTAACCCTCTGGGCTCCAACTTGTGTATTTTAATCTTTTTGTTCTAACTAAGCCCCTAATTAAGTTAAATGCTTAAAATTTTGCATACTTATAGCTGAACACATCACACGAAACGACAAATCCTAAAATTTTGAAAAAGTCTTATGTTTAACCCTCTGGGCTCTAACTTGTATATTTTAATCTTTTTGTTCTAACTGAGTTCCTAATTAAGTTTAAGACTTGAAATTTTGCATACTTATAGCTGAACATCTCACATCAAACGACAAATCGTAAAATTTTGAAAAAGTCTTATATTTAACCCTCTGGGCTCCAACTTGTGTATTTTAATCTTTTTGCCCTAACTGAGCCCCTAATTAAGTTGAAGACTTAAAATTTTGCATACTTATAGCTGAACACGTCACATCAAACGACAAATCATAAAATGTTGAAAAAGTCTTATATTTAACCCTCTGGACTCTAACTTGTGTATTTTAATCTTTTTGTTCTAACTGAGCCCCTAATTAAGTTTAAGACTTGAAATTTTGCATAGTTATAGCTGAACACCTCACATCAAACGATAAATCATAAAAATTTGAAAAAGTCTTATATTTAACCCTCTGAGCTCTAACTTGTGTATTTTAATCTTTTTGTTCTAACTGAGCCCCTAATTAAGTTTAAGACTTGAAATTTTGCATACTTATAGCTGGACACATCACATCAAACGACAAATCATAAAATTTTGAAAAAGTCTTATATTTAACCTTCTGGGCTCTAACTTGTGTATTTTAATCTTTTTGTTCTAACTGAGCCCCTAATTAAGTTTAAGACTTGAAATTTTGCATAGTTATAGCTGAACACCTCACATCAAACGATAAATCATAAAAATTTGAAAAAGTCTTATATTTAGCCCTCTGGGCTCTAACTTGTGTATTTTAATCTTTTTGTTCTAACTGAGCCCCTAATTAAGTTTAAGACTTGAAATTTCGCATAGTTATAGTTGATAACCTCACATCAAACGACAAATCATAAAATTTTGAAAAAGTCTTATATTTAACCCTCTGCGCTCTAACTTGTGTATTTTAAGCAGTTTTTCCAACCTTCCCCCATTGCAACCGATGGGTACTTTTCTAACTTTTGCCGACACCACTTTGACCACTCTTTCATATTATGCACATAGCATTACATATTTCAGTTCCACTTTTTACCACCAGGGGGCGCCTACCTATATCGGGTGCTATAGACCCGATCCTCTCGACTAATATATCTACGGATAGGTTGTAAAATGGAGGTTTGTGTAGAATAGACTGCGCCCCCTGGTTGAAAATGTGGAAGTAACAGATTTCGCAAAAGGATAAAGTGTTTTGAAAGAAATATTAAACGAAACCCTCTGTGCGATCTGTGATCCCACTTACCCACTTGTTTAATTATAGGCATTTAAAGATGGCCGACTAAGACTAATTTACTGTCAGATGGCAACATTAAAATCATCATAACTCCTGTTCTAATTAAGGTACAGACATGGGGCTGGTATCATTTTAAAGCATTTGAAATGACCTTTAATATGATACCAAACACAAGATGTTTTTGAAAAAAAAAAAAGTTTGAAAGTCATGGCACTTGACCTTTGACCTTGAATTACTAAAAAAGGAATTATTCAATTTTCACAAATTTTTTTCTGAATGCTAAAATGTCTTAACTAGATGTGTAGAAAGTTTTAAAATGGGACAACAATGGGATCATACGAAAAAAAAAAAAAAAAATCAATAACAAAATATGAAATGTTTGCATTTAAATTATCTATTCATAATAATGAGTTCGTGAACTCATGTAATTTTATCAATATATACAAATAGAAATTAAAATAAAAAGTAAATACATCATACAAATTAATTAGAATAAAAAACACAATAGAAATTAAAATAAAATGTACAAAATTTAACAGATGAATATGTGTATATGATAGGGATGCACCGAATATTCGGTATTCGGCCATGTTATCGAATATTCGGTTTGGCAGAACATTAAACTATTCGGTATACCGAATATTCGGCTTGGCTGAATAACAAACTATTCGGCCAACCAAATACTTAAAAAAAACTTTTAAAACATATTTTTAAAAACCTTATACCACTTATAAGTTTAACAATTAACGTATAAAGATATTCAGAAAAATTAGAAACAAAATCATATATTTAAATAAAAGATAATGTTTTTACATTTATTTGCTGTTTGTTAAGTATTATTTAAGAAAATTGACCAATCACGAGGATTTTAATAGGAATTAATTATGTACAAATGCAAGTTCCTGAACATTGTCCAGTAAATAATCTGTTTCTAGCTAAAATTTTAAGAACAACATTTACAATCTGAAAATGATCGCCCATTCCAGACACCGATCTAGGATGTATTTAAAAACTTCCTTGCTTAATAAAAGAGAGTAGAACAGTTATTCTTGCTGAGTTGCCACTATATAAAATTTGAATAGATTGTATTATTTATTTACTTTTACTTTAGTCTCTTCCTGACAAACAAATAATATATGATCCTGTACAATTTTTCTTCCAATTTTTTCACAATTCCTCTGATTTTAAAATGTTTTAGAATTTAAGAAAATGTTATTCATTTGTTTTAATTCACAGAAGAAGCCATGAAATTTAAAATTTTATTAATTAAAAAAGTTTTATAACTATCCTCTTCTTAAATAACTCAAAGCAGATTTTTTTCAGCATAAAGTTTACTTGAAAAAAGCTCTTGATTATCAAAATGAAAGCTTCTGTTTTAAATATTATGTAAAACTGTTTTAAAGGTTAACATTTTAATGCCTTTAAACTTTGAAATATAAAATTATTTGATAAGCCGAATATTTGGTATTCGGCCTAGCAGTTACTATTCGGCCAAAATCACTTTTGGTGCATCCCTAGTATATGATAACAATTATACATAACGGAATTGTTAACAAGTGGGCATAATATAGAGTTTTCTTGCATTCAGTTTCACATTTGTTCCTGTAGTTTCTTTTTTACTGATATTGTAAACTCTTCCAGTTGCTGTAGTTGGATTAACAAGCGTTTATATATAATGTGTGGGCATTAAAAGTACATCTGGGTAACTTGGAAAGGTGTATGATGGAGAAGGTCTTGATGATGAAGAAAGCTTAATTTAACTTGTGCATTTTCTTCATCAGTAGCAATCACATAAGCTATCCAACACTTTTTATCCATATATGGCAGTGTCAAATCCTTTGATATCACCGATTGAAAGTTCGCCTTCTAATTTGGTTACTATTTCCACATTTGAGAAAGGTGAAGCAGAATACACTTTAGTATAAATTTTACTTTTTGTCATTGGAATGAATGAGTGAAGCTTTTGAGTACCAACAATTGTACATGATTGTTGAAATCGCTCTTTAATGTTTTGTCCTTCAATCAAGTAGTTTTTTATTGTGCTGTATAAGAATGTGGTAAAGCTGACTATATGTTAATCTTGAAAGAGTGATTAAGAAACATGATGAATGAGAATATGGTGGATACAGTAACATATAAACAGTAGGTACAGTAGAGCGCCGATTATCCGAACTCCAGTTAACTGAACTTCCAATTATCCGAACAGCCTATTTCTCTTTAAAAAAAGTTTTTAAACTGAACTCCCAATTATACATTGACATGGAATAAAATTTTAAATAAAGAAAAAACTGATAGTGGATCAGAAAATAAGGAATGCAAGAACAATAAAGGAGATGGGGAGAATACTAAGCTATGAACAAAATGAAATTAACGAGTGATTAAATAGTGAAATACATGACCCTGAATATCAGATTTTAAATGATGATGAGATTGTGGATGAGATTCATAATGAAAAAGAATTTAAAGAAAATGAAAACGAATGCTTTGAAAATAACCCAGGTCCATCACATAACGAAGTCTTTGAATATTTGGATACAGCTATGAAATTATAACAGCAGAAGAACGCTGATCCTATTCAACTAATGTATTTAAGAAGAATTAGAGATATGGCAGCATTGAAAAGAATGTCTTCATTTCACCAAGCAACAATCAAAAGCTTTTTTCTTTAAATTATAATCTCTAATTCAGAAAATGATAAAGAGAAAAAAAATAATGATAAAAATGTAAACAACAACAACAAAAAAAAAAAAACATTTTTTAAACATGCCAGCACTAACTGATTCTGCCAGTCCTAAGCTTAGATAACATGTGAAGGATTTAGTATAGTCAGAAACATCCCTTAAATTGTTTGCCCATTTATCCGAACTTTTGCTTATCCGAACTAGGGTAGGTCTGGACGTGTTCGGATAATCGGCACTCTACTGTATTTGTAGATAGGCGTACACTTGAAACAGTTACAAAAGCATATGAGGATTTTCTTGATTTGTTTTGCAAAAATTTAAAACACCTTCTTCGCTATTCATTTATTGCCAAACAACAATCCTTATTTCAAGCAGAACTAAAATTAATGCTACAACCAGGATAGTTTTTGATTATATGCGACATTTCAGAAAATTATTCTTTCGTACTTCAAGATAAAATCCATGAATACCATTGGAATAACTCCCAGGTATCCATCCATTTTTTGCGTATTTTACTGATGTGATAATGAATTTATTCTTCAGCTTTTAAGTTTTGTAATTATTTCAGAGTGTTTAACTCTTAATACCATTGCATTTCACTTATTTCAGAGATACTTAATAAATTTTCTCAAAAGTAAGATGTATCCAACGTTAATTAAAAAGATATTTTACTTTTTGGATGGGGCTGCCGCACATTACAAAAACCGAATTAATTTTATAAAACAGGGTGTCTACAGAAATTCTAAAAGAAAGTTCCCTGATTTTTCCATGGTTTCCCTGACTATTTTTATCAGACTTCCCTGATTTCCATTATTAATAATACACAAACGGTATTTTTTCATGTATGCCGATTCCACGTATAACACACATCCAGCTTGCTGTTATCTCATTTGGGAGAAAAAACAAGAGAAAAACATAAAAATTGCTTAATATTCATTAAGTATTGGTTGACAGTTTTATAAATCCGAACTCAACTAACTTCATAGTGTCCAACTTCATTAGTCCAACATCATATAGAAGCCAATGGATATAGGGTGACCAGAAAGTTTCCTCATTTTCTGAAAAATATTCAATTCTAAGACATCTAAATCTGAGGGGATAACTAATTGGATTAAGCTGGGCACCTGGTCAGGTTATGCTAATGTATCATTTAAAATTTTTAAAAATGTGTAAATTGCTTTCAATATAAGTGTTATGTACAGAAAATCAGGTCATCTGATCACCTTAATTTACGTTAAATATCAACAACTCATACCATGCACATCTTTTAAAAAATATTAGGAAAGATTAATCAGCATGTGAAAAAATATGGTACATAAAATAGACGAATCAGTCTCGTTGAAAAGGTGAAAATGCAAATATTTTCGCAATATAGACAAATTTCCCTGATTTTCCAGTATTTTTGCAAAGTTCCCTGACATTTCCCTGATTTTTACAGAGTGATAAACCTCCCTGATTTCCAGATTCTGTAGACACCCTGTAAAACTCTGTTATCACAAAGCAGATTTTGGTATATCTACTGAATGGCACTTTATTACAGCACTTAGAAAAGGGGCTTGTGAAAGGGAATTTACGAACTTTCAAAAGTTCATTTGCATGTACTAGCCTACAAAAACCATACGATGAATAGATTATGACTCCTAAACAGTTGTACGAGTGTGCAGTTCTTAATATCCCTTCTGTATCATTCAAATACAAACTCAAAAGCTTCGCTCATTCATTCCAATAGCAATAAAGTAAAATTTGTACTAAAGTGTATTCTGCCTCACCTTTCTCAAATGTACAACTAGTAACCAGGCGAACTTTCAATTCATGATATTTGTCACTGCTACATACGATAAAAAGTGGTGGATGGCTTGTGTGATTGATACTGATAAAGAAAATGCACAAGTTAAGCTTTCTTCATCTACCAGGACCTTCTCCATCATACAGCTTTCCAAGTACACCAGATGTACTTTTAGTGCCCATCAGGGTTGGAAAAAAACATGTTTAAAAAAAAAAAAAAAAAAAACATATTTTTTTTGTTTAAAACATGTTTTAAACGTTTTTTTTCTCATTCAACAGCACAATTTTGATTAAAGTGAACAAATATTATTAAATATAAAGAATGAAAATATTTTCAAACAGCAGTAAGGAAGAAAATAATTATATAATAAATACCAAACATTAATTAGCAATTTTATTTTTATTCTAAACTAAAACATTTAATTGTTAAGTTCTTTAAAAATGGTAACAAGTTTGGCAGCCTTATCAACATCCAAACGATTTCTGGTTTGGCTTTGCACAAAACCAAAAGTAGAGAAAACTCTTTCTAAACCAGCAGTAGAACATACAGCTGTATGTAACTGTTTCATGATATTCATGGCATTTTTATCAGTGTGTTTTTCAAGGCTTAACCACCACGATAAAGGTGTTATTTCCACTTTATTTGATTCTCCAATGGCAAATTTATGATTGATAACTGCATCAAACCTACAATCGGAGAATGGAGCTGACTTAGCTTTATAGTTTTATAATTATTGGAATTAGTTCAGGACATAATTTGGCAGCAAGGTTCATGCCTTTTTCAGTCTCATCAATTGTAAATGATTCTCCTTTAAAGCGTGGATCAGTAATGTTTGCCAAGAAATGTGCGGGGGCCATGGCCATTTCATATCTGTCTTCTATAGCTTTTTCAATGTTTTTTTTTTGTAATCATGGTAAGATTACTAGCAGCACATATGTCTGACATTTCTTTTTTTAGATCTTTCCAAACTTCAACTACATCACTGGTTGTACAATTATTTCTCTGAGCTTTGTCACATGCAACTGCAATAGGTTTAAGCCTTTGGATATAATCTTCAACATTTCTTTTTAACTGAAAATCTAAGACTTTCTTAGAAATATCAGAATTGATTTTCTCTCTATTATCTTCACAAACTTTCAAAATTTGTGGCCAATTGCTTATATAAGACTCCATTGTGTCCAACATGGAATTCCACCTGACATCTGATGATAACTCAAGCTTCTTAGCACCTGTTTCTCGAAGCTTTGCTGAGGCAAAATGGTTATTTCGAAAATATTTAACAATATCAATAACTTGAGCTTTTATATTGGAGATTTTAATGTCTTTTGCTAGAAGATTTAAGACATGAGCTGAACATCCATAAGTTAAAATATTCATGTTATTCCTCTCAGTCTTTTTAAGTTCATCTCTCATCTTCGTAACATTAGCAGCATTGTCTGTTACAAAGCTGCCAATAAGACAACTATAACGTTCCTCTATTTTAGATAGAGAAACAGAAATGCATGTTTCTAGATAGTCTTTATAAATAATTTAACGCTGAAATACTGTTAGTTTTGAAAATGAGATTATTAATATATTATAGAACTTTGATATTATATAAAAAATCATAATTGAGATATTTAAAAAAATAAATTATGTATTTCCAATTTTAGAGAAAATAAATTTACTTTAAATACTTAATTAAAATTAAATAACCAATTTATAATTTTAATAAAATTTGAATGTCTTTTAGTATATACAGCTAATTAGAAATTTTTATACAATTTTATTTCATAAATTTTAATTTGTGACTTATTAGCAATAATCATGTTTTAAACATAACAACCCTGGTGCCCATACGTAATATATTAACAGTTACAGTTGTTAATCCAATTACAGCAACAAATGGGAAAGAAATGAATGCACGAAAACTGTCAAAAGGATTTACATGATCTATTTTGGAAGAGAATACTCCATATTATGCCCATATGTTAACAGTTCTGTTATGTATAAATGTTATCATATACATATATTCATATGTTAAATTCTGTATATTTTATTTCAATTGTGTTTTTTATTCAAATTAATTTGTATTATATATTTACTTTTTATTTCTATTTGTATATATTGATAAAATTACATGAGTTCACAAACTCATTATTATTATGAATAGATAATTTAAACGTGAACATTTCATATTTTGTTATCGATTTATTTTTTTTCTCATATGATAACATTGTTGTCCCATTTTGAAACTTTCTACACATCTAGTTAAGATATTTTAGCATTCAGAAAAAAAAAATGTGAAAATTGAAGAATTCGTTTTTAGTAATTCAAGGTCAAAGGTCAAGTGCCATGACTTTCACACTTTTTGTGTTTGGTATCATATTAAAGGTCAATTCAAATGCTTTAAAATGATACCAGGCCCATGTCTGTACGTTAATTAGAACAGGAGTTATGATGATTTTAATGTTGCTATCTGACAGTAAATTAGTCTTAGTCGGCCATCTTTACATGTCTATAATTAAAAAACTAATAGTCTCAGAAAGTTGAAATTGATGATTTTTTAACATTTTCAACAAGTCTGATTAGTTCCCCCAATTTTTTTTTTTTTTTTTTTTTTTGGAGACGGTGAGGGAAAAAATTGCACTTTTTTTGTGTTGATTTGACATGGAATGCCCCTGAAGTAAATTCTTTATATTTTAATGGAAATAATTTACCATCCTGACTTGCTGAAAATCAATTTGATATACCTTAGAATAAAAGGATATAATGCAATTTCGTAATTTTTTGTGCTAAAATAAGTTTATCAAATTTAAAAGTACATTTAAAAGTAGTAATGATTGATGAGTTCCTATTTTTAAAATTATACAGGGTGTCCGGTCTCAACGGTGTCCAATTCCTAAACCGTTAGTCATAGACATATAGTTCCAATTACAAAAATGTTTTAAATCAGGTAAAGAAATATTTTAAAAGCTATTTGTGTCAATAAAAACATTTCTTAAAAAATTACGAAATTTAAATTTTTATACAGTCCCCCGGTCCTATAAGTTATATTTAGTAAAATTTTCCTATTGCACTGACAAGTAAGACAAAAAAAGTCCCATTCATATAACAATAAAATTGAGTGAGTTATGAAACTTTAAAAATGCATGACTTATGCCACTTTTCTGCTCTGAAAACAAAGTTCGGCTTGGCTTTGAGGGGTCACATACCAAGTGCTTAAAGAATTTGAAGATCTTATTTCATGTGTATCTGCGCTTTGAAAAAAATCGTACAAATATTACGATTATGTTAACATTTATTAAGTTTCAGATTGGCTAAAATAACATATGTTTTAATTTGTCCGGATTTGAGACACTTTCTTTTATGATTTCTTTTAATAAAGGTTATGTTATTTTTATAAGTTTTTATGTTACTTCAACGATCGTATGTATGCTTTTCCAGTTCAAAATTTGTACCCGAACATTAACTCATTTTCAAATATTCGATCGAGATTACATTTTACATACTGGCACAAATCCGATAACAATCTAATATTATTATGATTTTTGGTAGTTACCATTTATACTTATTTTACAGGATAAGACAAAAAATTTTGGATAGATTGCAGCCAAGAAGTTTAAGAAAAAGTCTAAGATTAGATAATACAAGACTGCGATTGTTGCAGGTTTTTTAACTTTTATGTGTTTTTTAGCACTGAATCCGAAAATTACCTTAATTTTTAACCATCATGTCAGGATATTTCGTAAATCAAAAATTGTCAAATTTAAAGAATAACAAAAAACGGATACTATAAAGTAGAGGAGATGGTTGTGTTTTTTAACTTTTGATAATTGATTTTTACGTACTTTTTAGCACTGAAATTCTTAAAATGACCTTCATTTTTAACCATCACGTTAGAATTTTTTTGCAAACTGTAAATGTGTAAGTTAAAATACAGCGAAAATCTCATACTATAAAACATATGTAAAATTTTTTATTTTATTTAATAATTTATCCGATATTTTTGCTTATCCTGGGATTCTTACAGCTAAACAGCTAAGTGGTCCGATGAGGTGGGGGAGGAGAGATCAATTTTAACTTTGAACTTTTTAACTTTGAAATTTACAATTTGCGAAAATTCCTGATGTGATGATTAAAAATGAAGATCAATTTCAGATTCAGCGGGGTACATAATACATAAGAATCAATTATCAAAAGCTAAAAAACGTGGCATAACCCAACTTTTGCAGGCTAGTATAATCTAATAATATTTTAAAATACGTATCATTTTGTAAAGAATTGAGGCTGTTAATTTAGCATAATATTATTTAACAAAAATTCTGCTTTTTCTTTCTTCTTAAATGTTTATTACAAATAGTATATTTTGCATTAATGATGAGTAAAAATGTAAGTGCTGGGATTTGCGATTTAAAAAATTCTATTGGTGAGATTTGTGTCCGACTAACATAAAAGTACCCATTTTTTCTTTTTATCCAGGAGCAAATGACAAATTGCAAAATATTTTTTCGATTTAAACCTTTAAAAATGAAAACTTTCTTTAAGCAGTACACACATTGCTTTCATATTTAAATTAAATATTTCCGTTTTACAAATTTATTTATTATTAAACCTTTTTCCTTTGTATTCTAAATAAAATCAGTAACGGTTTTGGAATTTTCCAGTTATACCAACACTGTTGTCGCCAAGCATAATAATTAGAGCAAAATGAAATGAAACATTTGAAAAAGCAGCGTGGCGTACGTAATACGCATGTCTGTCATTACAATAAAGAGTAAATGTTTCATTTTTTGAATGAAGACGTTTGTGGTTTTTTTTAACAAAACATTTTTATAATTCCTAAGTTATGAAATGATTTTATTACAGCTTCCTGATCATCAAGAAACTACCAAATGGTAAAAAATCCATGTCAATGTCAACAGTAAATGTAAGTTATAATTTAATAATAACTATTTTCTATTCGAAAAATAACAAAATAAGATGTTTTGTGATGCTACGATTAAAAAGTACTTATGAAAAATATTCACGTTCAATAAAGAGCAAATCTTAATGTTTGGCACAGTTTGCAATAAAAATCTTTTGCACCGTTAGGGTTGAAATAAATGGCACAATAGCATATATTTTGGCATGGTATTGATATAGCGAAAAAATACCAATTTTTAAAAATTTTAGTTTTTGAGGCGTTTGTAATTTTTTTCTAACTCGTATAATTGTTTTAATTATTTAACCAAAAGAATTTATTTGCAAAATTACTCAATTTAAATTTCTCCGTTGCTATAGTAACGGATGTATTTTTAGAATTTATCATTCGAAAATTTTAGGTTTTGGCACCAAAGACATCGCCAAATTTGAAAAATATGAAATATCTCACGAACTATTGGGCTTAAAAGAATTTAGTTAGTACAATTCGATTCAGCATAAAAAAACACACCAAAATATGTTATCGGTTGGAAAATAACTATAAAGTCAGATTTTAAAGGAATTTTTTTTAAGTTCGTTCTCTTTTTTACCCCCCCCCCACCCCACCCCCCTTTAAGGGTGGAATTTTGAAAAATCCTTTCTTAGCGGCATTTAATGCCATAAGAACTATTTTTACCCCAATTTGCAAGATTTTAGGTTCAGCAGTTTGGGCTGCGCATTGATTAATACAAAATTCAGACTTTCTTTTATATATATAGATTGGAACCAAAAAAAGTAGAATCTTTGATGAAATGCAAGAAAATTTTATTCTCTCCTTGTAAAAAAAGTGCCCGTTGATAGACAATTTTTCACTAGCCACTTTTTCTCATTTACTGGCCCTGTGGCTAGTGCTAATTTTGCCCTTTAAAGGGGCAAAATTGTAATGTTTTCTCTGTAATTTTTTTTTTAAGATGCTAAAAAAATATGTTTTCTCCAACATGAAATTTTTTTTATTACGTATAGGGATATAGGCCTTGAGGAGAGTATTAATTATAACTTAAACTTTTTTTAAACTAGATTATATCTGTAGAATTATATTAATTTAAATAATGCTTCTATTGCAGTGAAACCTACAGCTTAGTGAATGGATATATCAGTTCATGGCGGTGAGAAGATTTAAGCCAGTTTTAGAGCTATGTGATAGGCTTTTTTTTTTCAGTTGTTTCACACCAATAAATCACAAATTTAAATACTGTCCAGAATGGTCAGAATCATCAAATCAGATGAAAGCCCAACAAAGAAAATGAGATGAAAACATTAGATAATGAAATCTAAATAAAAAAAATCCCTGCCGGCTCGGGCCTACAGGCGGAGGTAGATTTCGATGTTAAGTACTAAATTCTCCAACAAAACTTAAATTAAGATTAAGAGATAAAACCCAGTTTCTTCACAAAGAGCGAGCTGTAAGGGAGCTAAACTTTTTGTGAAAATTGTAATATACACGAATACACACACACACATATATATGGAATAGGTTTAAAAAATGGCTACAAAATATTCAGAGAACCTTAAAGTGTTAAAATATGTTAATATTTCCATAGTCAGGTTTTTATCATGTTTTAATACGTTTCTTCAAACTTACATGGCGTTACATATTCACCTGCTGAGGTCCATTATATTTCCAATATGACGCAATATACATATTTTTTTAATTCGTCAAACTATTTATTTTGAGTTTTCATGCTGAAATCTTGCTCTAGGAAACTTATGACGTAATATTCAATTTGTTTTCAATTTGTCAAACTATTTAATTTTACACGTGAAAATTTTGCAAAAGAAAAGTAATTGTTGTGGTGAGAATTTTATTATTTGTTTTTTTTTTTAATTGTTGGCAACTGCTATAACGAAAAACTTTTATTTTTTTCCTGCCATTGTTGTGTAAGAGCTGGTTTTATCAGAATCATGTTAAGACAGTATTCAAAATTTTGAACCCTCCTCATTTCCACCCTCTTGGGCCGATTTCGCCCATTTTCAATCCCCGCTGAGATATTAGCCATCTCAAAGTTGTTGGCGAGTTTGAAGATAATTCGTGCATAATTGCGACTTTTATTGTGCGGACAAAATTTAGTACATACATACATACATATATATATATATATAAACTTTTTAGGTGGGGGTGGTTTTGGGTTCCTGGGGTCCTATAATGAAAAGTTATGAAGGAATTTTTCAAAAGTCGCACCATGGTAACGACTGCAATAAGTAGTATTTCTTACGAAATCTACCTAAAAAAACTTCATATAGTAAATAACACTCATGGTTTAAAATTGCATACTATACAATATTTGTTTGCTAGTCAACACATGACATTCAGAAACCAGTAGGTACTAATAATTTTAAATATCCATTTACACATTTTGTAATTTTTCTGAATAAAAATCAAGAACAAACCCTCTATGAAAACTTTACTAATTGGATATCTTTTCATAATTTTTAGAAAAAAATAAATAGAGCAAAACTATTACCAGAATCTAAGCCCACAGCAACCTTATCATTGTTATAAAATGTTATGTCACAGACGCCAGATGCTATATCAATTCCAGCTAAGCAGCTTTCAACATCTGGGGCTTCATCTATAGATGGAAAACACCACAAAGATCCATTCCAATATCTTCCAGTTAAATCAGAAGATCCTAAAATTATTTTGTCATCTATGGGAAAAAGAAAAATATTAATGACGATAATACTAATTAAAGCATAAATAAACAGCAATATATATATATATAGGGGAAGGTGGGGCACCTTGGGACGTATTTCAGTAAATAATTTTTCTAAATTTTATTAATATTTATTCTCTTTTTAGAACCAATTAGACATAAAGTATAAACATTTCTGCATCAAATAAACCTCATAATAATCTAATATCTCACATAGGAAAAGAGTGAAAACAAAACAAAAAAGCCTTTAAAATGTCCCAACCTGCCCCACATGGTGGGGCAGGTTAGGACACTAGTTTTAATCAAAAATACATGTAAAATTTTATATTTAATTGATGAACAAAGCTTTATTTATAAAGCTTTAGTTGAGCATGAAATAATTTAAGCATTGAAACACTTTAATAATTTGAATTGTAACATGTTTTCATTAATAGATCTTGTACTTGATGTGAAAAAAAAATGGTGTTCATCAAATTCTAATAATCTTTGACCTATCTAATCTAATCTTTGACCTATTTTGTTTTCAGGAGTGCCAAGTTTTAAAAGAATATGTGTTTGATACACAAATGAGCTATCATGTTTATCAGGATTTTTAAAAAAATGACAACTCTTGATTTCGTCTTCTCAAAATGGATATCTCATACTCGCTGCTGTCCTCAACATTTCGAACACAAATACAACAATGTTTTGTTTTCCTGCAAACTTTGCCAATGTACACTATCCCACAGTTGGTTTACCTTTATCCTTTAAGTTTCTGGACTTATCTTAAGTAAGTTTGCAATCTGTAGGAAAATCAGCACCATATGAACAGCTGAATTCATCACTACTGCCATTACACAAATCATTTATATTTGTTTTCCTGCCAGGGGTAATTTTTACCAATTTTGCTAGCGCAACTGTCTCATCCTCCCTGCTTGATGAAAATTCTAATTGGTTATGTACTTTTTTTTTTCCTTCAGTAAGCTGCATTTGGTCTTTACAGCATTTTTGGACATGTCCCAAGGTGCCCTACAACTGAGTGTCCCAACCTGCCCCACCTCGCACATTAAGTAACAAAAACTTTAAAACAGTTAAGCTTAGCATTGCAGTCTATTTTTTACCCTTAAAATAACAATAAATCAATGTTTTTTCATCACAACATGACCCCACTTGTATTATTTCATTTCTTTAATAAAAAATTTATTTTACAAAACACACATAAATGTTACTCAACCTCATTCAAAACAAAAATAATGGTATTATTTGTTGTCAGCAAACACCAGTGATTCCAAAACACATGGAAGAGTAGATTGTAATATCATATATTGGCACTTATATGTGCTAATTTTTAACTGCAAAATTAAGCCTCAAAATTGAGATGTCCCAAGGTGGGCCATGTCCCAACGTGGCCCACCTTCCCCTATATATAAAAGTTTTATTTTGTTAGCTAGCTGGCACCAGTGATGAGTTGCCAAGTGTTGTTTCGTTTGGCTTTTTTTGAATTATAGTAACATTTTCCCGTCATTCATTTCACAGAGCATGATTGAAATGTTGTTGTGTCATTCTAATATGTTTGTGTTATCAAGCTTTGTTTTATAATTGAGCGAAAATTTGGGAATTACTAAAAACAGAGCAAGAAGCTCTAATTTTTTTCCCCAAAAGAAAGGTATTTTGAATACAGTGTTTTGTAAGAATAGACATGAAATTAAAATTTGTATTTTAGTGTTAAGTATTCGATGGAGATGTAATGTCTGTATGAGTTATGTAAAGGAGGACAGCTGAGGATCTATTATCACAGATTTTAAGTGGTATAAAAAGATTTTGAGATCATTAATAATTTAAGTTACTGTTTCATACTTTCATCATGAAATAAATTCTTTGAAGTTCATATATGGGTTAGAGATCAGGCTTTTAAATAATTTGGTATATTTTTAAGGGTGATTCTATGCAAATAGGCCATAATGATGAAACTGGAGGATATTAAAATTTTTTTTCAACAGAAAAACCTAATGATTTTTTTTATCAGGTAGTTTAGACATGGTTTTATCATATTAGCTCATAAAATTGAAGCATTAATTAAAATATATATTTAAAATAAATTTTTAAACCTATAAAATATCATTCCCTCGCATGCAACTACTACCATCCAAACATATAAAAAATATCATTTCTTACTGAAATATTTATATTTATTTTGTCTGACTTCTGTCTTTTAATATAAACACATAAAGTATTATTTCTATGTATTACATTATTTTTTTGGTCTATGCAATTTTTATTTGTCAAAAATGTTTGCAACTCATATTTCAGATCATTCCCTCACTCATTAGTAATTCTGGATATTTGGGATAGGTGGTACTACTGTAGACAGAAAACATTGTTCATTTGCTGAGCGCATGAATCTTACTTGCCTGTAAAACAATTTTCAGCCATCCTGGAGAAATAATTTAGTGTGTAAGGAATAATTTAATATGCAGATTGGGCAAATGTTAAGATGATGTTATCATTCCCTCATTTAAATTTGTAAAAATAATTTATTTTCTAAAAATGTATTAATGGGTGTTTTAGTTTTCCCTGAAGGGATAGTTTGAGAACATATATTGTTCTTTTGTTTTATGCGTACAAATTTTAAAAGTTAAAAATGTACATTTTATCATTCCCTCATGTGAGGGAATGATTCTTATGGGAGAGAATTGTTCTATTACTTTTAAAAACTTGTAAAAAAGATATTTTTAAACAAATCGGTGTATAAAATATTATTTATTATGTAAAAGGTAAAGAAAAGTCGGTAAGGAAACCAAAAAGAATTTCAAATATGTATAATTCGATGTGAACCAGAAATTTCTTTAAAAAAGAATTAAATGTATATATCGCGCAAAAATAAGTTAAATGGATAATTTAAAAAGCTTTAAATAAAAATTCTGGTATACATTTTTTAAAATATAAAACTTGAGTGAAATTTCCGGCGCTTCTAGTGTTAAAAATCTAATAATTGTAGAATTTCTTAATATTAAGCCTGACGGCTATTTTTTTGCCAATAAGTATCTTTTCTAGTGCCTTGTTACAAAAAATTAGAAACTTCTGACATGATTTATTTTTTCTTCGTCACTATGATGAAAATGGCCTATTTGCGTAGAACTACCCTAAGCATTGCTGCAGAAAGTATTTCATGCATTTTGTGATTATTTTGGTAGAAAATTCAGAGAAAAGGGGATTTGGCTATATTGTGGCGGTTGAATAACAGAAGAGTACGAAAAAAGTTTTAAATACATGAATCATGTTCTCACTATCCCACAATTTGAAGGAGCAGTAGAAAATCTCAACAATCACATTGAAACATTTATCGCCAAAAAAACCAGAAAGGGATATGGAACTCTTCCCATAAAGCCATGAGAGACATACAATGACGTTGCAGTTTAATTGTACTTTCTTTAATTGTATTATTCATTGGTCATTTGAAATTACTGTTACTTTATTTATCATACTTAAGAATTACATGTGTAAGTATTTTAATTGTTACTAAACGCAGTATATTTTCTATTGAAATATTGTCCTTTACTGTTGAAATAGTACCTTTTTAATGACTAGCACCCTGTCCTATTTAGAGTGAATACCTAAAAGATATTAAAACACACACAACAATAAAGTGTATGAGATAAGTTTTTAAAAATAACTGCTATTAAGAGCCTACTTCAGTCAAGTGAAAAGACCTGTTCGCTAATGCTAATCCTATGGAAGAAATTTATAAAGATATCTCAGTTGCATTTTAATATTTTTAAATGATTTTTTGTTGGCGGTGTTTACCGATATGGAAACCCCGTGTGATGTGTCGTGTTCTGGCAACCCCTGAGAAGCTTAGAGTTTTGTGCATGTATTTTGATATCCTGTATCGTGTTCTATCGTTGTCTTCTTATTTTTATGTTAAATTTATTGGATGTATTTCATTGACTATAGTTTCTGTAGTCCGTTTAAACGCTCTTGCTGAAGTAATTAAGAAATATGAGGAAATTTTGACAAGAAAGGGAGGTTTGTTTATAGCGTGTCAATGCGTATTAAGCCTATTTTGGAAAATGACGGCGGTGTTATGAGAGATATTTTGTGCTGGAGGCTTCAAGAAAGCAGATGTCTGTTAAGGTATGTTGATAATTTTATGTATATTTTGTTGCCTTAAGAGTTTTTTACATTTTGAGACTGCTACAAAACGAGAACTGCTGAATTTTGAGAATGCTATACCGCGAAAAATGCTGAATTCGGCGATGTTTTTTTTTTGGTAAATGTGCGCGAAGCGCTCATACAACTATTGCTGATTGCCACTTTAGGGAGTTTAGTTTTTTATGTATATTTTGCTGCTTTAAGAGTTTTTTACGTTTTGAGATTGCTACAAAACGAGAACTGCTGAATTTTGAGAATGCTATCCCGCGAGAAATGCTGAATTCGGCGGTGTTATTTTTCGGTAAATGTGCACGAAGCGCTCATACAAGGGTTACTGATTGCCAGCTTAGCGAATTTTGTTTATTATTTACATTTTATTTTCGTTAACCCAAAAAATGCGTATAAACCAGTGCTGGCGACATTTACTACTTGGCAGAAAAGGTGTTTTCACGTCAAGAAGAATTCCGATGGCGGCCGGGGGGGAACTTATGACATCTGTTCCGATTTTTTTTGCATTGGATAACTGAGATCGATCTGTACAAAGGCCATTTTTTGCTTTTTCGATTTTGTTTACAGATATTTTTAATGAGAGCTCTTTCATTTTCGAAACTGAAAACATCCTCATAAAAAAAATCTGCAATCGAAATCGAAAAAGTAAAAAACGGCTTGCATACAGATCGATCTCAGCTATCCAATGCAAAAAAAAATCATTTAAAAAGATTAAAATGCAACCGCAATATCTTTATAGATTTCCTCCATTGGATTAGCATTAGCGAACGGGTCTTTTCACTTGACTGAAGTAGCCTCTTAAAGTAGTGTTGACTCTAAGCCGCTTTAGCAGGGTGCATCTCCCGGCAGCCCTTTTAAACAACACTTCTGATGCACACGACTGCCTTTTTTAACATTTCCTATGCGTCCCGTGGCAATTCAATTGATCACGAGAAAATATCACAAATTCTAGGCACTCTAAACAAACCAGTTCAAAATATTTTTTGTGAACGAGGTAGTATAAGTGTCTCTTTTTTGAAAAAAAAAAAAAAAAAAACCCTTTTTTTAGAATGGTGTTCCCTTTTTGAAAAAAATTACCCTGTTTTAGATAGTGTTCCCCTTTTTTCTAGAGTCAACACTATAAAGTAATAATAAAAAAAAGACATAAAACATTGTAAAATGGGCACAGATGTAATATTCGCCCCATATTGGCGCGATTTTTTTCCGACGCCGATTTGGCGAAAACATTAACAGCATAAACAACATCCGGGTTACCATATCAAACAAAATAACGACACTTTGGCGCCTGTTAAGTATACATTGCGTATATGACATTGGCGTCAGAAAAAAATCGCGCCAATATGGGGCGAATATGACATCTGTGCCGTCTTGCACTGCAAGTTAAAATTAATTTATAACTATCGATCTTTGCGTCTCAGCTACGGCGCTATATGAGATTTAAATTATTTTGAGTTAAACATGGAAACGAATAATGAAGTCTTTCAAGGATATATATTTACTTAAAAAGCATCATGTAATAATATGTTTATTTTTTAGGATATTTCGTTTGCCGGCTTACCTGTCGTGCAATAAATAGCATCTAAGTGATGTCCTACAACAGCGGGAATTCTAGACGCCATTTCTATGATTTTAATTTAAAATAATAAATAAAGGGAATAATTGTTTTACAAGAAAAAATGAAACTTTCAATTGATTTTACGAAACTGATTGGTTTGGTTTGAGTTGGGTGAGCTTTGGGATCTATAGCAGCAAGGCTTTTATCCCGAATGATCCAAAAGTCCAGTCACGAATGAACACTCTAGCACGAGCAGTGGATAAAATAAGCACATGAAACAAGAAAAAGCGAACAGCACACCACTAGAACCGATCAATACTATGAAGAAAGTTCAGAGTAGACGCACGGAACCCATGACAATCACAAAACTTTTTTATAAAACACACAAAAGACTTATAAAGCACTCGCTATTCAAAACAGCATTATCCCAACATCGGCTACGCTGAGACCGATACCTAGGGCAAAAAAATAAAACGTGCTCCAAGGAGTCAGACACACCACACGTACGGCAGCTGCCGTCAGAAAGAAGCTTGAAACGAGCTAACATCTCAGGAGTTATCAACATTCTACAGAGGAGCCGAGTAATCAAAACATCATCACTCCTATTGCCGGCCCAACCATGAGTACGCTTAACATTAGGAATGTCCCCGTGCGACGAGAAATATTTACCAGACTCATACAGCTGACCAAACCGCTGCTTGACCTTCATCTTATAGGCATAGATTAAATCCTCCGGAGCGATCCAATCAATCAAAATGTCAGAATCACTAACACTTCTTGCAAGAAAGTCAGCCCTTTCATTAAGGGGGATCCCCCGGTGACCCGGAACCCAGTACAGATGAATAGAAGGAGAGAGAGACGACACCCTCATGATTTTATTATGCAGCCAGATGATGATCTTAGGAGACTTAAGAGAGATCGACTGAAGAGCAGAGAGGACAGACAAGCTATCCGAGAGAATCAAGACCGGACGAGACAAAGAGACTAACTCATCGATAGCCATGCCAACAGCAAGAGCCTCCGCAGTGAAAATCGAATTCACCTGGGAAACCCGGTACCCAAAGTGACCAATAGCCGAACAGCCTGCTATCCCAGTGATCGAAGTTGTCTTAGATGCATCAGTGGCTATAATTTCCCAAGAGCCAGAGAAATTCTCGATAAATTCCGAAAACAAGGGAGCCAACATGGGAGCAGCCATATTCTTACTCTGAAAAGAAAGACCCGAAGTAACAATATGAATCGCATTCACATTCATAGGCAGCGGGATTTGAAAGCATAGAAGATGATCTGGACGGATATTCAACTCATTAAAAGTATCAGAAACACAAGAGATATTAGAAGTGATCGATGCCAGACTCGCATCCCGTGCCTCGAACAGAGGAGACCAACTACCCAAGGCCAGGTGCTTGATCCAGAATCCAAAAGCCAAAATACCAATCCTGTCGATAATAGGGAAAGCATCAGCGTGTTTTCTTAATACTAGGTTAGGGGTCCACTTCGGCAGGCCCAACGCCACCCTAAGGGCGCTCGTCTGAAGAACCTCCAGTTTTTGGAAAAATGAAGGACAGGCTAAATTAAGAACAGCAGCACCGTACTCCATGATACTACGAATGGATGCCGAAACCAAGGTGAGCAGGTGGAATGACCTTGCACCATACCTTTTCTGAGCCAAAGACTTTAAAATGTTTATTCTTGAGAACAGTTTCTTTCTGAGGTATTCCGCATGTTTACGGAAGCCGCCCCGTTGAGCCACATAGAACCCAAGAAACTTAATTTCTGAGCACCACTCGATGATTCCTCCATTGACACTGAAATGAGAATCACAATCCCCTAATCTTCTCGAGAGGTTGATAGCCTGACACTTATCCGGTCTTATAGATAACTTCCAGTAGTTACACCACTGCATGATCAGCCTTAAGGCTTCTTGCAATCTAGTCCAGCAGGACTCCAAAGAGGCACAATCACAGTAGACAAAGATGTCATCTGCATAGATTAAAAATTTGATGCCGAGGCCCTCCAAAATTTCAAAAAAGTCCGCCATAAAGATTGTAAACAGAGTAGGGCTTAACACCGCCCCTTGAGGAACCCCTCTACGAAGGATCCGGGTAGACGATGTGACACCTCTCCAAGCTACTTTAATGGATCTGTCGGATAAAAAGCAGTGAAGCCAGCGAAGCATACGGCCAGATATGCCGATCTGAGCACACTTGTAAATTAACCCGTCGGTATAGACCGAATCGTATGCTGCCTGAAGGTCAAGGGCAACCCCCAAGATATACTTCTTCTCCCTCCTAGCCTGATGAATATCGAGATGCAGCATCGTCAGCGCCGTATGGCTATCACGAAATGGTTGGAACCCCAGATGTCTACTATGAAGGATCTTATTTTCGAGGAGGAGACGAGTAATCCGCTTTGAAATCATCCTCTCGCAGATTTTGCACATGACCGAAGTCAAGGCAATAGGGCGATACGAGGAGGCATGTGTTTTTAGTTTCCCAGGTTTAGGTATCGGCAGAATCACAGCTGAAGTCCAACTCGACGGAATGTCACCAGAAGTCCAACTTTCATTGAAGAGCTGCAGCAGACGATCAAGCGCGAGGTCATCTAAGCCTTTAAAAAGCGCAGCACTAATCTTGTCTTCCCCAGGGGTGGAGGTTTTTGTGCGATGGATGGCATCTTTCAATTCCGGTAACGTGAAAAGGCCGTTGAGAGAGGAGCTGCCTTCTTCCCCATATGTGAGAGGAATTGGCTCATGATCGCAGTCCGCACTGAAGTGGTCGGCCAAGATTTCAGCCTGAGATACCGCATCTGCACCAGACGAGTCAGCCCCCTGTAGGAGAAAATGGGAGCTAGCAGGGGAACTTGAGCGATTTTTAATTTTTTGAAAGACTTTATACAGGAGACGAGGGTCCCCTGCATCGCAGCACATCTTATCCCAGAACCGCCGCTTAGACTCTTTGACAACCTGACGAAGCTTAGCCGACGTTCTCTTGTACTTAATCCAATAATCACTTGAGACCAGCAGACGGGCCCGCTTCAACAAAAACTTCTTCTGCTTGCTGAGGTTACTACACCTGGTAGACCACCAGACCGGGAGGGACTTCGACGGACCAGGACGAACAAAGCTGAACTTCGACATGGCACTATGGACCATCGACTGGAAGGCATCATAATCAATTTCAGAAAGAGAGTGAAGGTTGTTATTGATTTCCCGGCAGATCAGCGACCAGTTATAAAGAGTGTAACAAGGAAGAGGCGGCGACCGAAGGTCAACCGAGATAGCAATCGGGAAATGATCACTATCATACAAATCCTCAACCACAGACAGCGTGGAACAAGCATAAAGGTCCGGAGAACAGAGCGACAAATCTATTAGAGACGAGGAGCCATTGGGGGCCATGTGCGTGTGCTCAGTAGTATTCATTAAACAAAATGGACTGTCCGAGATCCATTCAACAAAGTGCTCACTGGCCCGGGACGACACCGGGGAACCCCACATCGAATGGTGAAGATTAAAGTCACCCAAAATGAAAGAACTACCAGACAAGGAGCGACAGATTTCATCAAGGTCAGACACCACCAGACCCGACGAGGAATAAATATTAACAATATTAAGCAGCCCCGAGTTCAAGAAAACCTGAATACCCATCACTTCATTGGCCCAACTGTAGTTTGCGAGGTTCAGCTGCTGAGAAGACCACGCGGAGTTCACCGCAATGGCAAGACCACCACCCGGGCGGTCCACCCTATCCAAACGATACACAACTTTACCCGGGATAACCAGGGACTTGTCTGAAGCTAAAAAAGTCTCTTGGAGAACCAAAATATCCGCAGAGGCGAACAGAGGACACTTGAGCCAGGGGTCTTTGTTCAATATACTCCTGCAATTCCACTGAACAATTTTAATACCCATAGGGCCACAAACCAAAAAACAGCTGTACTCTAAAGTACAACCACCAAGACCAAATAAGGCGACTGCCCCTAGCAAAAACTAACAGAAAAGTGTACAGTAAACCCCCCAAAAACATTTTTTTTTTTTTTTTTTTTTTTTTCTTCGCAAATTGCAACTTGCAATCGCCAGTAACAAAACAAGAAAAGAACATAGCCCAAGAGGCAAGCGCTACCTCATCTGAGGGCCGCTGCCGTGATTGTGTTTTTTTCGTCTTTCAGGTGAGAAATCGTTCCATTTTGCCATGCAATTTACGAGCATATTGCTCATATCCGTGATAGCTTCAATCACTTTCTCTGATTGTTTGGTAAAAAGTTCAACTATAATTTTCAGCATGGCGTTGGTGCGGACTTCAATGATTTTTTGAAATTCATCCACCTCTGTTTTCTGGGCACTAGCTATTTTGGCATAGGACTTAATTTCAGATTTAGGAGAGAATTGCCGCCGAGCATCTATGAAAGACAAGAAGTTCTGGCATTTAAATCGTAGAAGCTCGACTTCTTTAAGACGAACCGGACACTGATTAAAATCCGATCTGTGCTCCGCACCGCAGTTGGCACACGAAAGAGGGGCAGTGCATGGACCATCATGGTGAATACCACAGGTAGCACACAGTTGTTCTGAATTGCAACGAGTAGTACTATGGTTAAACTTAAAGCATTTTGAGCATTGGCGTGGCCGGTCAATGAATTGCCGTATGCGCTGGACGGAAAACCATGTTTTAATTTCCGGTGGGAGGGAAGTACCCAAAGTTGTAAAAAGCACCGGGGACGTTTCATTTTTACTGTCTTTCTTCATAAAACGACGCACTTCTAAGATGTGTAAACTGTTTGACTCCTCTATCTCCCGAGCGATATCTGCTAGTGGAATATCGACAGGGATATTGAATAACAAGAATCTGTTTGAGATATTTTCCCATAGCACTCTGGAAGAAACCTGAACTCCAAGAAAAGAAGATATTTTACAAATATTTCTGGCGCACGAAACGTCCTTGGTAGAAAAAATTAAACGTCCAGCTCGAGTGAATTTCACATTGTCAATCTTCTCAGAATTCTGTACTTTAGACCGTATTTCGATTTGAACATCCCGAGGGTTACGTTTTGGGATTGCAGCTGATTCTGTGCTAGTTAAAAATATGTTAAAGTTCCTTCCTCCATTACCAGCCGCCTTTATCAACAAATCTTCAACAGCAGCAGAGGAACGAGCAAATAAAGGGTTATTTTCAACAAATTGAGAACCACCATCTACAGCTTCAGTCATATCCATATTCACACTCTCATTTCCGGAACCTGGCTCAGAAACATTATTTAATATAAAATTCTGCATTTCAGAGCTCGAAATAGCAACATCATTTATTACAGCATTAATAAACTCCGGCCCTGAGTCAGGAATCACTTTAACAATAGTATTACTCATAACTGTAGGTAGACCTGCTACACTACACAACACAAACAAAACCGGGGAAGAACTCCAATTACAGCTCTAAAATCAAAACAAAATTATAACTAAATACGCTTACCCCAGTTGCAGACACAAATATAATAACAAAAATACACCAGCGGTATCACACCACTGTAAAAAGTAGAAAAGGAAAACACACAAGAATAATACACCGGCCGCCACGTTGGTTTACGCCCCCACTTGAAAGCGCAGAGCTCACCCACACGTGCACCAAACTCCGAATCAAAATTTACAATTTCATCTACGAAACTGAATAATAATAAACATTTGATTTGATGAGAGAAAAACACAGTTAAAGTAACCGCTAAAAAACAAACATGCAGGATTTGATTCTGTTCATAATATGTCAAGCAGGCTGCCCACACGCAAGGCGATATCACTTATGGAGTCGATCTATTCTATGAGCAATATTCTTTACGTGTAGGCAGCCCGATTGATTATCGTGAACAGAACCTAAGTGTTTGCTTGTAGAAGTTTAATTTACTAACCAACCAATTGTCATAATTAATGTACTTGTAAACACAATATTGTGTTTAAATAACTCATTAAATGGATCCTCGATATTTTTTTATTTTTACGTTCGTATTTTTTATGTGCAGTGTAATTCATGTTACCCAAGTAAGATGCATTTAATAATTCCATTTTGCATGTAATTCTTTTGCATTTTATCCGCTTATGGTTTCGAAAATTTAGTACTGTTGTAACTTTCTAAGCTGTTGTATTCAGTAATACAGACTGCGTATGGGAACTCAAAACTTTATGAGCCTAATTCGATATTTTCTTGATTTAACATTATAGTAATGACGTTATTTGTTATTGGTGTTAGAGTCACACTGTGTAATTCCTGGTCGCAGAGTTTCTGGCGTAATTCATGGTCATTTTTTACTTTTGATATCAAAATAGCAATTTATCAAACTGTAAAAAATCTGAAGATACTTCGAAATCTTTTCTTTACAATCTATGCCTTAATTATTCATTTAGTTAAAATTAATATTGAAAAAAAAAAAAAATCAAAACTGCTATTTAAATTTCTGCAAAACAACATTGGCATTTATTTTTTCACATTTTGCAGAGATCTGTTTTTATTTATTTCAAATATACCACAGTATTAAAAGTAATTATAAAAATGTCTTCTACTATATTAAAAACTTATATGAGCAAGTCAAACTAAGCCCATATTTGCGGGGTAATTCCTGGTCAGTGCTTAATAATGTAATTTTACAATATTTATACTTGGTATTTTACCTATTATAACTGTGGACCTTTTTTTAAACGTAACTGTAAAGGAGGAAAATAATAAATGTTCTGAGTGTAACACACACTATGTGACTGAACAATTAAGTAGAGGTACTATCACATTGCAAAACGCAAAAAGGGTTCTAAAAATATGCATAATGCAATAGAGGAACATAATTATGACGTGTATTATGAACAGGGTTAGTAAAAAACCGGTTTTTTTTTTCAAAAAAACCAAAAAACCTGCTTTTTTTGTTTAAACCAGGTTTTTTTAGTTTAAACCAGGTTTTTTTAAAATATATTTTCCTATTACATATACATGCATATTTATTGATAAAAATAAGCATTGTTGGATATATAAGTAATATAACTTCATTTAAATTAAATAATTACAACCAATTATATAGAAAATTGAAATCATTTAAAATTTAAACATCTTTAGTAAATGCTATGTCTTATGTTCCATGAATAAAATGCTGTACATAGTTATAGCACAAAATTAGCACTCGCCAAGCGTCAAGTAACGCTTAAAACATGGCGATTAACTTTATTGCCCTCACTCACGAAACTCAATGGGCACCACTCACCAAACGCGATGGTTGAAACATCGATGCCAGGGAGGAAAGGGGTGAAATTTGTTCTGAATTTACGGCGCGGCATCCAGATCGGCGATTCCCGAACGTAAGAAAAGAAAGTAGCATGGGCGATTCTGTCTGAATTTTCCGAAAATTTAAAGTATTCGGTTCCGAAAATTAAAAAAAAAATAATCGGTCATCAGTCCAAAAATTCAAACATAAAAATATCGCTAATTTCAATATGGTTGCTGAAAAAAAACAATTTCGTCAATCGTTCGCAGAAAAAAATCACCAATTCCGTCAAAGAATAACGAAAAAAATGTGAATTTCGCCCAAGAACCATGAAAAAAAAATGCGAATTTTGTCAAAAAATCGCGGAAAAAACGCAATTTTCGGCAAAGGATCGCAAAAAAGAATCACAAAATTCTTCAAAGTATCGCGGAAAATTGCAAATTTCGTGAAAAGATCGCGGAAAAACGCAAATTTCGTGAAAAGATCGTTGAAAAAACGTAACTTTCGCCAAAAGATCGCGGATAAAACACAAATTTCACGAAAAGATTGCAGATAAAACACAAATTTCGCGAAAAGATTGCGGATAAAACATAAATTTCGTTAAAAGATCGCTGAAAAACGCAAATTTCGTGAAAAGATCGCGGTTAAAACGCAAATTTCGTGAAAAAATCGCCGAAAAATACAACTTTCGTGACAAGTCGTGGAAAAATCACAAATTTCGTCAAAAGATTGCAGATAAAACACAAATTTCGTGAAAAGATCTTGTAAAAACGCAACTTTTGTCAAAAAATTGTGGGAAAACGCACATTTCGCGAGAAAAATCACAAATTTCGTCAAAAGATCGCGGAAAAATGAAATTTTCGCGAAAATATCGCATATACTTAAACGGAAACATCAGAAGAAACGCGAATTTCGTCAAAAGATTACGGAAGAAACGCAGATTTTGTCAAAAGATCACGAAAAAAACGTTAATTTAGTCAAAAGATCACGAAATTCGTTAAATGGCTGCAGAAAAATGCATAGTTAGTGCCGGAGGCGGGGGGGGGGGGGATTCACCTCTGCTTTAACCTTTCTTAAATTCTGTTATGAATTTATTTCATTGCAATTAATAGTAAAAATAAAATATTCAAGATTTTAATATAATAATTCTTAAAATATATTTCAATTTTCTTGTCTCTTTTATACATTGCATTAAGTGTCACAAGATTAATTTTAACACAATTATTCTAATTGGTAAATAAATCATATTAGATGTAAATTTCCAACTGCGAGGAAAATGTCCGGACTCGAACCAGAGATCTCCTGGCTGAAGCCGCTAGTGCTCTATCACCTGAGCTATCCCGAACGAATCTGGTGGAACTTTCTCACCCAGCTAACCATAATGATTATAGCATCTGGTCTGAAACCTGGTTCAGCTCTACAGAATAAATCTCAGGTAATGGAACTCCAGAAATCGCTGGGGATACGTAATTACACAAGATTAATTTTAACACAATTATTCTAATTGGTAAATAAATCACATTAGATGTATATTTCCAACTGGGCGAAAAATGTCCGGACCAGGATTCCGGATCCTGGTTCGAATCCTGGTCCGAACATTTTTCGCCCAGTTGGAAATTTACATATGATTTATTTACCAATTAGAATAATTGTGTTAAAATTAATCTTGTGTAATTACGTATCCCCAGCGATTTCTGGAGTTCCATTACCTGAGATTTATTCTGTTGAGCTGAACCAGGTTTCAGACCAGATGCTATAATCATTAAAGTTAGCTGGGTGAGAAAGTTCCACCAGATTCGTCCGGGATAGCTCAGATGATAGATGGCGGCTTCAGCCAGGAGATCCCTGGTTCGAATGCTGGTCCGGACATTTTTTGCCCAGTTGGAAATTTACATCTAATATGCATTAAGTATGTCTAAAAATCTTCAACTATGTGTTTGACTTTTATTTTGGAAGCAGTAATTTCTTGGTTATATTTTTCTGTTAATAAATTATAATGTTGATAGTTAGAAAAAACACAATTTTGTATGGAGCGTACATAACTTTGTTACTGGCCAGTGGTTTAAAAAAACTGGCCAGTGACCAGTGGGTAAAAATGTTAATTTTGACCTAGATATACATAGTGAAACATTGATACCTTGAAAATCTTAATAAACTATCTTTTGATTACTAGTACTATAAATAAATATATGTTGTAGTTTCATAAATATAATATACTTTCCCATGGCTATTCAAAATAATTTCTTTGAAATATTTGCAATCTGAGAAATTTGATTTTTCTGTTAGAACACTACATGAACAATTATCTTTTATTGAAAGTAAAGCTTTTTATGAAGAATTCCTGGAATGATTTGAATTTAGCAGTAGGGTCTTTACACGTTTCAAGAAGTATTGTGTATTGTCATTTGACACTCGTCCTCAGGAACTGCCACATTAAAAGACAGTAAAATAAACAGAAATACTTATTTACTAGCTTTTTAGACTGCTGAAAACATTGATCTTAAAATGGAAAGTAGATTTATAAAAGTTGTCATCCACTAAAACATTTAAACAGCAAATCAGACTTAATACACAGGATTTTTTTTCTAAGCTATTTTATAATACGTATTAGTACTTTTAAATGTCTAAACTAAAAATTAATAATATCTATTTTTAGGTATTTTTATGAGACTTTTTTTTGTTATGTCTCATGTGAACCTTATATCGATTTTTACCCATTTTTTTGTCAGATCTAAATAGGATTCAATTATGCAGTAGACAATTTAAATATATCTTATTGCATATTTTAGTTAAAAGTAAACAGGTGCTTTGCTAGCACCCAATTTTTCAATGTCCTCTTATTCGACTTCATATCTTGAGTTTCTTTTTTATTCTTAAGGCTGTTCTCAAATCCGAAAGTGCAACTTTATGACATAAGTTTTAATTTATTTTTGTTCGGAAATGCATGAAACTAGCAGATGCTGTTGTTCAGAAACTACGTAATGGAACTGCGTTTTCCGGGGTTTTTTTTTTTTTTTTTGTTTTTTTCAACTGCAATAGATCTTTCAGAAAATAGTGTCAAAGTTGGCGTTTTGAACCGAATTTCCGTGTGAAAGAAAAATAACTACTCAAGGAAGGTTAAAAACATCTTTGTCACGTCATCAAAATGCTTATAACTCAATAGGTAATTTATTTATCAAAAATGGAAAACACAGTTCGATTCCAAATCGCTTCCAGTCAGGCCTTCCAATTTTACATCTTTCTATTAAAAAATGAATTTGCAAATGTGTCAAAGCATTCTGCGCTTGTTGAGAACAACCTTAAAAGATAATCTCCCCAATCAAGAAAATTTTCTTTTACAGCTTGACTGAAATCGTAAAGGTCATTTTATGTTATTAATTGTAAATAATCTGTATTTTCTCAAAGGAAAATATTTTATTCAAAATATCGAATATTTTTAATCTGTTTTATCTTTGCTACATTCACATGTTTTAAATTTTATCTTTAGAGCTTCAGATATGTTCATCAACACATGCAATTTGCATTCTACATGCATACAAATATAACCTAAACCTAGACTCATTATGTCTCACCTTGACTGCTGGGATAAGACTGTTAAAAGTAGAAATTATTTATATCCAATAATTTGAAACAAATTATAAAAATGAGAAAATATTATATTCGATCTTTTCTAAAAAACCAGTTGGTTAACGAATTGATTTAAACCGTGCCAATCCTGCTGATAACAGAATAAAATCATAATGCAAAACCCCAATCCCAATGTAGGAATGCAAGAAAAGGCTTACTAAACCCAATAGCCATGATACAGCAAAGAAAACTCACAACCAATCATTCATTAGAATACAGAACAAAAAGTAACCAATGGAGAGAATTATTTAAGATTATGTCATCATTGAGGCATATGTAATTCTCAGTAAATCTTAACTAATCAAGAAATCTAAGTAGTAAAAGTGTATTTTTAGCTCAAATTTGCCATTTTGGCTATTTTTAAAAATAAAAGGCTTTTAAAAAAAAGAAGAAAAATAACTAACTACTTGTTTTTTTTCTTCCCAGCTAATTTTAGAAAAATTAGTTAGTCTGCTATGTAGATTTAAAGCTTATAAGAAAAGTTTGATTAATTAAAAATGTTTGTCACCTTTACAAATTTATTAATTCATCATTTTTCTAAAGCTTTGCTTGTAGTTTCTGCATAACTTGGATTTTGCACTTTTCAATAATGTGTAAAATAAAGGAAAACATTCGGGAAAAAAGAGAAAAAAACCACATGAAAAAAAAACTAGCATGGTTTTTTTTTAAAAACCATTTAGTTTAAACCAGCGTGGTTTAAACCAAACAACCCTGATTATGAAAAATATACATGTTGGGAAAGTCAAGAGTACAAGGTACAGTATAGGATCCGGAATCCTTGGGACCTAGGGCATTCCGGATAAGGGGTTTTTCCATAATTCAGAACACTACCACAAATATTTTAAAATGTTCATAAATATGAAATACAGGTTAGCATAAATAATATTAAAAATACTGTATTACGCATTTGTTGAATTGATTCAATAAAACACAATTAAGGAAAAGTTTAATTAATTTTTATTTACAAAAAAAAAAACAAAAAAAAAAGTTAAGTAATAATTCTAAATTATAATAAAATTTACAAATGAACAAGATCAAAAATAAAATTTAGTTTTGGGGTTCAGATGCAGATGCTTGGAAATTAGTTTTTTGGAAAAACTCTTTTAATGTTGGCTGCTTGTAACGTTTCTCTTTTACAAGCTGCTCTTGAATTTTATATAAGGACATTATTTGTTGTTCATGGAAATAACTTCTTTGTTCCATGCCTTGAATTAATTGTTGAGTGTAAATTATCATTTGTTCATTAGATATTTTTTCTACCTCCTCATTCTTGTCATCATCATCACTACCATTATCAGATGCATCTTTACTCATCATTTGTCAAATTTCACTGTCTATCATTTGATGACTAAGTGGAGCATTATTGTCTATATAGAAGCAATCTTGAACAGCATCTTCATCCAATAATTGGGGAGGGAGGGAGGGAAAATGCATTGAAAGTTGACTTTTTATTTATTTTTGTTTTGTTTAAGAATTTATCGCATGGAAAGCAGACAGAAAAATACAAGAAACAAAATTATCAACACTTGAAATGCAGATTTCTGCAAATTCGCGGAGATAAGGAAATGCATAATTACTGTAATATTCCATTAATCCTCCCGATTAAAAAAAAAAAAAAAAAAATCCCACGAAATGCTGCATCACTTTTCTGTTTTATCCAAAGCCTCTGCTTTTCTACTGTTCCATAGGCGCAGCTGATCGCAGTAAAACGAACGTTTCTCTCATTCTCCTAATTGGCCGAATTGTGAGTGCGCCTTTAGATGACGTCAAAGGTCGGAGCTTGCCGACAGACTTCCGATTGCGGAAAACGTGTTCAAATTTTAAGTATTGTTTCGAAAATATTTTTTTTCAAAAGGTTAAAATTAAAAAAAATTATAATGGATTTTAGCGTTTGAAGCAGAAAAGTAAGAAATTTAAGAATATGTAGTTAGTTTTCCCATATTTCTAAAGGTTAAGCCAATGCGAAATCATAAAAATGATCCAAAAGAGAACTTACGTCCGTACATTCAATTCTTACTTTCACGGGAGCATCATAAGTGGAGTTGTAGGGAGAGCACGTTTTTCGCGCTTTTTAGGTTCTAGTTTTTAATTATCTCAGTTAACAAAAAAAGAAAAATCTGAATATCAGGGCAGGCTTTGAACTATTCTTATACACATTTTCCGATTTCGACAGACTGTAAATTTCGATAGCCTCTTTTAATACCTGTAAGTGTCCTCTCCGATTACTTTGTGATTTTTTGTCCCGTTTGGTTGTGGGGGGGGGGGGGGGGGATCAGTGGGATATTGCGGTACCTTGAGATGTATGAGAAAAAGTTTAAAATATTCAAAATAGCTATTTATAAAGCATGTTAACTCTTCAATAAAATATAGAAAAAAAACCTGCAAATGTTTATGAAATGAAAGCTTTCACTAAATTTCGGGTTCGGATCGTTTAGCGTTCCGGTTTTTAGAGCGTTCCGGATATCGGGACGCCGGATAGTAGATCCTATACTGTAGTAAAATTTCTTGATAAAGGAACCAGAAACTTCCGTTGGCCTAAGCGAGATAGAATAAAAAACATAAAATATTAAGTAATATTTTATGGACCAATAAATTTGCGAGGTGTTAATCCATTCACAATGGCAGAAGAAGCAATAAATACTGCTTATAAATGTTACACAAAATTCTTTAGCTAATTAATGTTTTGCAAAATGTACGGGAGTCTTTTGCAAAATTAAATAAGTTAGTATTTATACCCAAATCATAGTCTATGTGTTTGTTTTCTATAATTATGAGATGAACAAAACTTTTAGTTCTACTTATTTTAATACTCAGTGAGTCTTAAAAAATTAACAGCTTGCATTTCACCCAGAGTCCGCCATCTTGTCTTTTTGTTTGCTTGTTTGTAGCCACTTTATGCTTAATTTTTGAAAATTAAGAGATTAAACATAAAAAAAAATCCAAATAAAGAAATGTTAAACAGAAATCAGTGCTCCAAACATTATTTGTAAAAAAAAAAGATGAGGGGAATTCATAATTAGCAACAGTAAAGTAAAGTAAATGTTCATTTTTAAAAGTAGGATATATTCTGAAATTACAGCTAAAAAGATTTGGAGACTAAACATAAAATCCAAATAAAAAAATTTTAAATCGGCAAAAAAAAAATAAATAAATAAATAAAAATAAAAATAAAATAATAATGGTGGCCATCTCCGGGCGAATACTTAAGGATAGCCTTAAAAAATTAACTTTACTACTTTATTTACATAAAAAAGGATGCTGATTGATAATTACCCCAGAAGTGACCAAGAATGACCCTGACTCCGAGGTTATTCCTGGTCACTTAAAAATTATAATTATTTCAATTATAAGTGCAGTATGTATTTAAGTAAGCATTTTATTTATTTATATGGCCATCAGAGGGTGCCTATTCCATACCGAAATTGTGAACAATACCTTTAGTAGTTTTTATAATAACTGGATGTTGTCGATTTTTGACAAGGAATTACTTTGGATGATTCTACTAAATAATAAAACTATTATTTAGTTAGTGCAAACATGGATTTACAGAATTTAATGACTGATTAAATAAGATATCTTACTTTTTTGTGTTTTTGAAATGTGATTTTGCTTTGTAAATGAGTATAAACCCTGTAATATAAGCCTATTTTTTTAAAAAAATTTGTTCATTTAAAATAAATATAGTATCTTTCCAATATATATCATTCATCATTTATAGAAAGTTTAATCCTTTGTGCTGGTAAAAATTTAAAAATCTGAATTGCTTTCATAACTGTTATAATGATTTAAAAATCTATTAATGTGTAGGCTCAGTATGAAGATGTACGCTGTAAGTGTATCTGCCCAAGTCCAGAAGTTGTACGAGGAAATAAAACAGAAAGGAAGCTGTACATAGCTAATGTTGCACCATCATTTTGGTAAATTCATTTGTAGTAATATTTTATGTTTGAAATTTTTTCTTTTGAAGTATCACTAATTCAATTACCTATTTTTACTTTATTAGGCTAATAATAATACTTCCTATAATTTTTAACATTAGACTAAAAAAATATATATATATCAACTTTAAATTAGGGATTGACCGAAGCAGAAATTTTACCGAATGCCGAAGCTTCGGTCAAAGTGTATACTGAATATTCGGTATTCGGCAACCGAATATTTAAAAATTTTTAACACATTTTTGCATATATTAGCTTTTTTAATAAACTTTAATTAAAATTAAATTCTTAATAATTTAATTCAGTTACATTTTTATTCTTAAATATAATTACACAAAAAAATTTTATGACTTTTTTCCACTCACAAATTTATTAACCCATCACTTATTTTTTATTATTTTATCACTAGTCAATACCCAAAATAACCTATGAAAGTATTAAACTTATACAGGCTGTTATTAAGGATAAGGATTATCAGAAAAACAAAAGTTGATTTACTGATTAAACATATTGAACAGGAATGTTCTCAAATACAAAAGGTATATCAATTTGTACATTTAACTATTTTCTGTGAAGTTATTGTTACATATTTATATTTAGATTAATATGTTAACATTGTGGTGATGAAGATAACAAATTTGAGCAATTTTAATGGTTATATAAAAGCTATAGGATAGGCATAGGGGTATACTTATTTGATGCATTTTCTTTAATATACACCTTAGATATACAGAGATGAACTCTGATATACTTATTTGAAGTGTATATTAAAGAAAATACTCGTTACATAAATTTAAATTAAGAAAACTAAAGTAGAAATAATGAAAATTAAATGATAAGGGAAAGATGCCCATCTTCTTTATTTTTTTTTCTCTGTCATAGACAGTTGTTTTGATTTCACCCCCTATGTAGACTATTTTAGGAATTTTTTTATTAAAAATGGCTTTTGATGTGTTTTTTGTAGTGCAGTTGAAGTCTGAACTCATGCACATAATATTGAATCTCATCGTTTAGCCTATTCTACTTCTAATTAAACAGAGAATTCTTCTACTTCTAAGAAAATACTTATCCACAATTGTTCGGCCGAAGCCGAATATTCGGTTTACATGGTGAATCACTGAATACTGAAGCCGAATATTCGGTTTACATGGCAAATCACCGAATACCGAATCAAGTATTCGGTATTCGGTCAATCCCTACTTTAAATACAATTGGTTGATAAAATCTATTTACTTAAAATAAATGTAAAATCTTTCACTTTGAAATATTTTGTTTACAGTTTTGTAATCAAAACTGTATGTACCGAATAATGATTTTATCCAAATTCTGAATATTCGGCCCACAGTTAAACTGATTATCTACCGAAACTTTTCTGCCAGCTAATTTCAGAGTTTAAAAGTATTAAAAAGTTCAATTTTAAAACAATTTTATATTATATTTAATACAGATACTTCCATATTGATAAACAACATCTTTTTACAAGTGAACTTTATATAAAGAAAAACTATGCTTTAGATTGTTATTTAAGAAGTGAATAGTTTTAAAGCTTTTTTAATTGATAAAGTTTTAAATTTCATGAATTCCTTTATGAATTAAAACAAATGAATAAAATTTTCTTATATTCTAGAACAAATATTTTAAAATTAAAGAAAAATTTTGAAAGAATTGGAATTTTTTTTTTACAACCATATACTGCTTATTTGTCAGGGTCCAGGGAGGGACTGAAATAAAAAACTAGTTGGATGTGCCAATTCCAAAACTTTCTTCTGTCTCATACATCTTAATATTTCAAAAAGTAGTTACAGATGTTAATACTGCAATATTAGTTGAATACTGTACCAACTTTGATTTTCATCTTAAATTTCTGCTCAGTCAATTAATCAGAGTAAAAAAGAGTTCATCTCGATCTTGCTTGTATGTAATGTGATGATATGATTCGAAATTACTGAATTTTGGCCAGTGACACACAAGGCCATAGCCAGAAAAATATTTTGGAGGGTGGATTTTTGGTCCAAAAATTTTATCCTTCCCTTATTTTAGTTTTTATTATTATTATTCATTCAATAGATGTGAGTGTTAAGAGTTTATTAAGCTTTATTGGGAATTCAAATAATTCAGTTTAATTACAAAAGAAAATTTAAGCTTTTTTCTTGAAAATAAAGTTTTAATCTCATTTACATATGACTTTGATGACATATTGACGATAGTGTCAACCAAATGAACGTTTAAATATGTTTTCAAATGTTTTATTGCTAAAAATATCTTCCATGTAGCCCAGTAGCAGAAAGTTTGAGACGGGAGACGGGCGTCACAGATTTTCTTTTCTCTTTTGCAGATTATTTTTCATCAAACCTTTATTTTGCTTCGTATTATGTTTAGCTCTTTATTACTTAATACAAAAAGTTAAGATTATTATTAATAAAAATTTATAAAATGCCTAAAAACTCTACAGGTAAGTGATTGTTTGATTAATTAACGCTTCAGTTATAAAAATATTTTACCTGCAGATTATTTTTTGCCCCTGAATTATCTGTCGCAGACACTTGGAGAAATTTCTGCTACTGGGCCCTGTAGCATAGGTCGGAACAACTAAGTGTAAATATTTTAAATGATTTTCATTGCATTCTTAAAGAATTTGTTCTAAACAAATCTGACAATCTGTATCAGTCTGTTGTTATTTTATTTTGACAGTGTTAACATTCTGCTTTTGCAGAGTTTAATTCCAGAAAGTTCTAATAAACTTTAAATCTTGTTTAGAAATTACATTTATCTTTCCAATATACAAACAATAAAGATTATGCTAGCTGCAGAATTTTGGTTTTCGAATTTTGACTGTAGTTGATTTTAGAATCTTGAATTCTTGACCGTATATGCTTTGGTTAATGGCATATTTATTGTCATCCTAGACGAAATTTTGGAAGTGGATCAAACCCTGGAGATCCCTCCATTGGCTACGACCTTGGTGCCATAATGTGGGAAAGCTTTTCCTTTAATAGCTTCCAGAGCAAGCTGCATGCCTACGGATTACAGCACCACTAACTTCTTACATGCCTGCCTTTTAGCGACTAACAATCAAAGCGCCCTCACCCTATTTGTTTCCTTTCCCCATGAGCAGACAGCACGCATGTGCTTGAAGGACAGATTTTCTAGCTACAGACATTCTGTTGGGAGAGAGTAAGTTCGAAGGGAACTGAAGGGAGTGGAACGATGATGTGTGCGTTAGAAGAAGGTTGTGTTTTTTTTGCGGGAGATGAGAACTGTACGACGCTGATGAATGAATAATGTTTGTTTTAAGATGAAAGACTTAAATTATGTTTTGAACTCGAACTGAATGTAAATATCTTGTAAATATTACGTTAATATATCTTTAATTAATTAAGTAGAGTGTCAGTCTTATTTTTAGTACAGAATTACATTTATTGATATTCCACAATAATGTGTACTGTCAGTTACATTTTGAATAAAGGAATGTTTTGCTCAGTGTTGTTTAGATATAAATGATGGCAATTTCCAGTACTTCTCGCCATGTCATCATATTTAAAAGAAATGTGAGTAGCTCAGTTGAAAATATATGAGGGTTGCCTTTCATGTTTTTAAAAACGACCAATAGAAGGCGGTACTGAAATTTGTCTTCAGGATATTCATAAAATTCCCATATTTTTTATCTTGGAATCAGTGGCATCTTAGAAATCATCTGCATATTTTGTTCACAGTGAGTGTTCTAGAGAAACAAGTGAGTAAAAAAAAAATGGAAATAGGCAAGAATGCTTAGTATCGCTTCGTGAAACTTTTGGTAATGAAACACCATCAGAAAGGACCGTTTACAATCGGTTTGCAGAATTTCATTGGTCGTGCGTCTGTCAGTGATGAATTTTGTAAAGGACGACCAAAATCGGTAGTGATTCCAAACAACAATGATGCTATGCGTCGGATGATTGAAGAAGATTGGCATGTCACATATCGTGAGATAGAAGCATCCCTTGGCATATCACTGACTGCAATACATTCGATTTTGAACAAACATTTAGCTGTTAAAAAGATTTGTTCCAGATGGATTCCGCACAATTTGATAGAAGCTCAAAAAGAGGCTTGTGCAAATTGGTGTAAGGAAATGCTAAAAAAATTCAAATTTGGAACTGCAAAATCCGTATACAACATCATTACAGGTGATGAAACTTGGATATATTTGTATGAGCTGGAAACAGTCCACTGTTTGAGTGTTTCTAGATGAACTGAATTCTATGAAAGTTGTTCGTTCATGAAGCACTTCCAAGAAAATGATTTCTTGTTTCTTCACCCTTACTGGACATATTGCAATCATTCCTTTAGAGGATTGAAAAACTGTTAAAGCTAAATCATGTACAGAAATTTGTTTGCCAAAAGTCATCAACGAAATGAGGAAAACCAACAAAAAACACCACATCATTCTTCATCAAGACAACGCCATCTCCCATGCAGCACATGGTGCAATTGATTATTTGAAGGATAAAAGTATCGAATTAATGTCTCATTGGCCATATTCTCTTGATTTGTCGCCTAACGACATTTTTTTGTTCCCTTATGTCAAACAAGAAAAGCGTGGGCAACGATTTTCATCACCTCAAGAAGCTGTGGATGCCTTCCAAAACTATGTTTCTGAGATATCAACTTTAGAGTGGAAAAAATGTTTCAAGAATTGGTTTGAACTGATGAAAAAGTGTATAAATCTTAAAGGCGAATATTTTGAAAAGCAATAAAACAGTTTATTCCCAAAAAATTCCTTTTCTTCCTACTTTTTGTAGAAACTTAAAAGGCAACCCTCATATTTACAATATTTTCATTATTGTTAAAGTAACAAATAAAAATGCAATTTTGTCCTGGAGTGAGATACGCTGTATTTTTGAGTGAATAAGTAGATTGTGATCCTGGTTTCCTGGTCAAGAATTGTCTTGATGTCTGTTGTCACTCCTGAAAGTTTTTTGCATTTATTTAGAAACATCCTATTTAAAAAAAAAAAAAGAAACAGCTTATTTATGAGACAATATTCAGAAACTTTTATTTGTACACCATTAATTCCTAAGAAAATTGTCATTAGTACTGGTTAATGTTCTTAAATGATGCTTTTCAAATAGCAAATAAATAATTAAAAGGATTTTATTTTATTTTAATGTAATTCCATTTCTAAATATTCTGAATATCTATATTAATTGTCAGTTAAAAATAAAAGTTGTTTTAAAGTTTAAAAAAAAGGTATTTTAAGTATTCGGTTTGGCAGAATATTTTGATTTTCTGCAGATCGAATAGTTTGATATTCGGCAGTATGGCCAAGCAGGGATCTGTTTAGGAAGAAAATGGGCTCTTTAAAGGACCTTTCACAAAATTCTTCATGTCAAAACAGGACCCTGACATGTCTGAACAGCAAATAAAGTCTTAAGATCTAAGTTTTAAAAATGTTTTTATATTTTCTTCGTGTGTGCGAGTTATGATATATTAAAATATTAATTATTTTTTTCTTATTTTAGTAAGTGTGAATATGTTGTTATTCCACAAGCTGATGAGTATGTTCGAGCAAAAGAAAAAGAATTTTGCCCACGCTGTGAATGCAAATATGAAAGGAGAAACACCACTACAATTTTTGTAAGATCTAAAGTTTCTTTAAAATTGTGTTTTGTCTTATTGTTATTCTTGTTGCAGTTTTCCATCTTTATTCATCCTAAATTATAGGTGCAGATTCACGGTTGCCAACTGACACGTGGCGACTAAATTTTTTGATGTGGCCACTAATTTTCAGTATCTAAGTCGCCACTTTTTTTTTTTTAAGATAATTTTTCATATAGAAAACAAATGTATGTTTGAGATATGCTTTTATAGTGTAAACTATACTCACACATTCACAATTTCTTTTTATATGTACTTTTGTATCATAAAATCAAAATAAGAAATACAGTTTTCCAAATATTCTCCACTATCATGAATGCTTAGCTTATACATATTTTTTTTAACTGTATCTTGTTCAACTTTATCTTCTGACTGCACATAGTTTATGAATCATATTATAATTAATATTCAAATTTCAAGAATTTTATGATGAAATTAACTATGCACATTTGATGTAATTAGTCTGTATTTTGTTGTACATGGGTATAATGTGTTAAGTAGATTATTTGTCACTTCAAATTCTGAATTTTAGTTTTTTTTTTCCCCCTCATATAAATGCTATTGTTTGTATGTGTTTGTTTCACAATTTGGTCACTGGATCTTTTGGGTATAGGAGCCACTGGTTCCTTACAGATTTTGGGAATCTGCACCTGTATCCTAAATATATTTTTCTAGTTACTAGTTTACTTTCCTGTCAGCCATTTTTGGTTAACAAAGTCTATAACCAAACAAAGTTATTTAATGCCAAAAATGGATAAGCATCATGCAATAAAAGTAAAGATAGTTTTTTAAGAAACACTCTACAATGCAATGAATATTCGGTTGATATTCGGTATTCGGCATAAAAGCCGAATATTCGGTTTAGTTGAATAATACAGTATTCGACCGAATACTAAAACAAAATCATTTATATTTACAATGAATAATATCAATTGATATATTTTAAATAACGTACCTATAGGTTTATATTTATGTGTTACACTTTAAGCAGATTTAAATGTTTATTAAATTTATAATATGATTTTGTTTCAAATATTAAATATAAATTTAATAATTATTTGAATTTTCTTAATATGCAATACATGAAAAATAATATTATTTAAAAATTTAAAGTAAATTTAATTATTTGAATTTTATATATATTATAAAAATGATTTAATTATGCTTAAGTATTACACATTCAATAGAATTTGCTTTCAACCAGTTTAGTGAATTTTCATTTCTATCCAAGAGTGATTTATCAAAATAACTATTGCTCATCATTTGTAAGGGCTAAAAAAATGGTAACTGTTTTGTTTCTGTTAGTAGTTGAAATCTGCATGAAACAATTTGCTTTCAACCAGTTTAGTGAATTTTCATTTCTATCCAAGAGTGATTTATCAAAATAACTATTGCTCATCATTTGTAAGGGCTAAAAAAAGGGTAACTGTTTTGTTTCTGTTAGTAGTTGAAATCTGCATGAAACAATTTGCTTTCAACCAGTTTAGTGAATTTTCATTTCTATCCAAGAGTGATTTATCAAAATAACTATTGCTCATCATTTGTAAGGGCTAAAAATTGTTAACTGTTTTGTTTCTGTTAGTAGTTGAAATCTGCATGAAACAAATCCCAAAATGTGGTCTTTGACTCGTTACAAACATCTTTGGTTGTTTCTGTCACACTTTCATTTGCTGCATTTGTTTCAGTTTCAAGAATTTCATTGTTTGAGATAGCAGTTATGAGCAGAATCTGCCGAAATTTTAACTTGAGATGATTTTCTTCAACTTTATAAAAAAATAAAATAAAGTAAAATAAAAAAATGCAAGTTTAAACCTAAGGTCTAGAAAAGTTGAAATGCAAAAATGTTCGTTATCATGGATATGTTTTAAAGCATGCATTCATGTTTTGAGCCAAACAGTCTTTAAATGCTCCAACACCAAAAAATTCATTTCCCTTCTCCAGGCTTTGACGAATAAAGTTTCCACCATTGGAATAAATTCCAAAATAAGTTATGTTGTTGAACTAATTTTTACTGTTTTTGTTCAAAAGGTTTTAATAAATTTAAACACTTCTTCAAGAGCACCCATTGATTTGAATTAAAACTAATTTAAATTTTATTTTTAATTATCTTTAAGGCTGAATATGTTTAATGAAAATTGTAGGAAGATATCGATATACAGTAAACTCTGTCTAAGACGGAATCGATCGGGACCAAGAAAATTTTCCGCCGTAGACAATATTCTGCCTTAGACAAATTTTACTCTATGTCTATGGATTCGCAGGGACTTAGAAATCTTTCCGAGTTAGACAGATTTCCGTCTTATACAGTGTCCGCCTTACAGAGAGTTTACTATATATTAATTTGGTTTAGATCATAATTTACGAATTAATATTCGGCGGCCGAATATTTGGTATTTGGTTATTCGGCCAAACCACTATTCGTTGCATCACTAAAACACTCTTTTATAGGTGTTCAATGTTCACCTTGAAAATCACTTCAAATTTTTTGCCGACATTTCATATTTTTCTCCAAAAATTTCCGTTACAATACAATATCTTAATTTGACATGGGCACCATACTCGAATATGAAAAATGTAATGATTATTATTTACGCTTAGTAGAAAGCACTAGCAAGTGAATTTATTAAAAAATATGTAATTTTTTCTCTTTTCTTTTGGAAAAAAAAATAAACATTTTTTAAACTATCTTTTCAGGATTTCTGTATTGAATTTCAACATGTAATTTTAAATTATTTAATACTTAAACTAATATATTATATATTAGTTTATATATATATATATAAATATATTACACTCTTATTTTTTTATTTATAATTTCTTTTCTACTTTTTAGTCTTTAAAATATTTCAGTGTGCAGCATTTGGCATATTTTGGCGAGCGCTTATTGGACATAGTTAAATCTATTGTTTTTTCAACTCCTATACTATTGTACACGTTACAGAAAATATTTGGCGATTTATCATTACCTGTGGCAGACAAATTGAAAATTGCTCTAAAATTAATGTATTAATTTATCGCTAGCAGGGATGACCGAGCTAAGCTCGGTCAAAATTAGCCTTGTGTTCAATTCGATATTTTATTCTCACTGTATCATTCTTGCTGTTTAGATACAATCGGCATGATCCTGACACATAGTGACCCTAAAGTCATTTTATAGATAAAATTAGCTTGACCCACGGTAACCCAAAAGGGACCCAATAATCTAAATTCATCAAACATGTGACCTATTTCAATGGTCTTCTTGTGCTGGGAAACGATGTAATAAAAAAATTTCAAAATCGTTTGAGCCATTTTTTAGATACAGTTAGCTAGGCCCACAGTGACCCAAAAATGACCCACTAATCGAATTTTCTTGAACATACGACTTAGCCCAATGGTCTTCTCATGCCCAGAAATGGTATAATACAAAATTTTGTCAAAATAGTATGAGTCATTTTTTAGACACAATTATCTTGACCCATAGCGACCCAAAAATGACCACAAATTCAATTTTTTCGACCATGTGATTTAACTCAATGGCCTTCTCATGCCCAGAAACGGTATAATACTTAATTTTGTCAAAATCGTTTGATTCAATTTTTAGAAACAATTAGCTTGACCCACAGTGACCTAAAATGACCCACTAATCGATTATTCTCGAATATGTGACTTAGCCCAATGGTCATCTCATTCCCAGAAGCGGTGTATTACAAAATTTTGTCAAAATGTTTTGAGCTTTTCTTTCGATTCAATTAGCTTGACACGTGACCAAAATGACCTACTAATCGAATTTTATTGAACATGCGACATAGCCCAATGGTATTCTCATGCCTGAAAACGATAGAAAGCAAAATTTCGTCAAAATCATTTGAGCCGTTTACTAGATAAAATTAGCTTGACCTGAAGTGACCCAAAAATGACCCACTAATAAAAATTTCTCGAATATGTGACCTAGCCCCATAGTTTTCTCGCGCCCAAAAACAGTTGGATATAAAATTTAGTCAAAATCGATTGAGCCATTTTTTTAGACATAATTAGCTTGACCCTGACCCATTATGACCCACTAATCGAATTTTCTCGAACGCATGACTTAGCCCAATGGTCTTCTTGTTCCCCAAAATGGTAAAATACAAAATTTAGTCAAAATCGTTATAGCCGTTTTTAAGATAAAATTTACATACACACACAATTTTTGCTTGTGTTATAATATAACATTAAGTTACAAAATATTAAAATGTAATGTAATTTGAAACACACTTTTGTACAGAATTTGTATAATTCTAGCATATGAGGAAATGAGTTAAAAATAGATTTCAAAATTCCATCCTTACATACAAAACAGAGGTGATTCTGTTCTGAATTTTCCGAAAATTCTGAAAAATTAAGGCAGTCATTTCCGAAAATTAAAAAAAATTGGTCATAAATCCGAAAATTCGGACATAAAATATATCGCAAATTTCGACAAATGATCACCGAAAAAAATCTATTTCGTCAATTGTTGAAGAAAAATCAGCAATTTTGTCAAATGATTACGGGAAAAACCGGCAAATTTCGTCAAAGAATCCTGAAAAAACGGCAAATGTCGCCAAAAGATCGCGAAAAAACTACAAATATCATCAGAAGATCACGAATAAACGGCAGATTTTGACCAAAAATCGTGAAAAAAAAGGCAAATTTCGCCCAATAGTAGCAGAAAAAAATGACAAATTTCGTTTAAAGATTGCGAAAAACCCACAAATTTCATCAAAATGGCACGAAAAATACACATTTTTAGTGTAACCCCTTCCCTCCTCCCTCTATTGTAACCTTTCAGAAAATTTGCTGTGAATTTCAGAATTTTTTTTTTTTTTATTCAGAATTACCCCTGATACAAAAACTAGGTTGGATTGAATAAAAGAGAGTAAAAACATACTCTTAGGATGTTTTCTTGATTTCTTGTAACCCCTATTAATTTTTCATAAGCCGAATTGTAAAGATTTTATGGCAGATATGCATATGTAATCAACGTCTTGTCATTCAAAGAAAATTGTTCTTATTTCCATTTAATTCATATTAAATTCTTTTGACCAACTGTAATCCTGTAAATAAAATTTAGTGTAGTTCAAACATAGTATTGCAGCCACAAACCTTATACATATTTTAATAGATATTAGCTAGACACAATTTTTTGCATTGGATTGCCATTGTTTATTTGTTTTTAGATAAAGTCTCATATCATGCTCATTAAAATACACATTTATTTTGATGGCAGAATCTTGTAATTTAGCAAAATATTCCACTGTGTTCGTTTCTGTAGTTTTTTTTTTCTTCTAAAATTTAAGAAAACTAACAGAGGAAAAGCAGATAACTTATATGCTTCATAATAAAAATTAAATTAGCTTATCAATAAAATAAATAAAATGAAATATACATACATTGTGTGTGAGTGTCTCATTTGAAAACATCAGATGTGCAGTCATACTTATGCATAATATCCTTTATATCACATTCTTTTCATTATTGCCTTAAAATCACATTCTTTGGTGACAGACTTTGCTTCACAATGGTCCATGAGAAAGTAAAGAGGCACCTTTTTCTGTGTCTAAGTATTCCTTGATTGTAGTTTATTAGCATTTACATGGTTCGTACGCTTTGGAAAAAATAGAAAAAGTGCTGGAAAAAAAAGTATTCATTTTCAAGGAATGAAAAGTGCTGGAAAAAAAAGTATCCATTTTCAAGGAATGAAAAGTGCTGGAAAATATCGCGAACTTCGACAAATTGTTGCCGAAAAATATCAATTTCAACAGTCGTTCGCATTAAAAAAACGGTAATTTCGCCAAAGGATCGCTTTAAAAATGCGAATTTCGTCTAAAGATCGCGGAAATAACGCGAATTTCGTCTAAAGATCACGGAACGCAAATTTCGTCGAAAGGTCGTGGGAAAAAAAGCGTATTTCGTCAAAGACTAGAGAAATAACCCGAATTTCGATAAAAGATCTCGAACAAAGCGCAAATTTTGTCAGAGGATCGCGGAAAACACGCGAATTGCATTAAAAGATCGCGAAAATACGTGCGTTTTCATCAAAGGATCGCGCAAAAAACGCAAATTTCGACAAAGGATCGTGAAAAAAAACACAAATTTCGACAAAAGATCTCAAAAAATTGCGAATTTCTTCAAAGGATTGTGTAGGGGTGATTCGGTTACAAATTTTCCAAAAATTTAAGGCATTCATTTCCGAAAACTTAAAAAAATCGTTCACCAATCCAAAAATTCGGCCATAAAAAATCGCGAATTTCGGCAAACGGCCGTAAAAAAGACAAAGTTTGCCAATCTTTTTCAGAAAAAACGCAGATTTCGCCAAAGGATCGCGGGAAAAACGCAAATTTCGTCAAAGGATCACGAAAAAAAATGCAAATTTCGTCCAAGAAACGCGGGAAAAACTGTAAATTTCGTGGAAAGATCGCAAAAAACCCGAAGATTTCGTCAGAAGAACGCAAAAAACCGGAAAATTTCGTCAAAAGATCGTGAAAAAACCTGAAAATTTCGTTAAAAGATCACAAAAAACCCCGAAAATATCATTAAAAGATCGCGAAAAAACCCGAAAATTTTGCCAAAAGATCACGAAAAACGAAAATTTCGTCAAAATATCGGGAGAAAACGGCATATTTCGTTGAAAGATCGCGAAAAAACGCGAATTTCGTCAGAGGGCTAGAGAAAAAATGCATAGTTAATGTCAGGAGTGGATCTTCCCCTCTGCTGTAACTTTTCACAAAATTTGAGGTAAATTTCAGAATTTTTTTTTTTTTCTTTTTACTCAGAATCACCCCTAGGATCGCAGAAATAACGCAAATTTCTTCAAAGGATTGCGAAAAAAAAACACAAAATTAGTCAAAGGATCGTGGAAAAAGCGCGAATTGCATTAAAAGATCGTAGAAAAAACTAATTTCTTCCAAGGATCGCGGAAAAAGGGAAATTTCATCGAAAGGTTACGAAAAAAGACTAAATTTGTCAAAGGGCCTCTAAAAAAAACGTATAGCCAGTGCCGGGAGGGTATTTACCCCTTCTGCTATCTTCTGTAGTCTTTCAGAAAATTTGCTATGAATTTTAGAATTTTTTAAACTCAGAATCACCCTTGAAAATGTGTCAACTATACGTCGAAAACAAATCCCGAATTTCTTCAATCTGTCATTGAAAAAAAAATTGCAAATTTTAACAATCCGCTGGGGAAAAATACCACAAAATTCGTCCATTGGTCATCGATAAAAAATGCAAATTTCGTGTCGAAAAAATCGCAAATTTCGTCAGTTTGATGCCGATTTCGTATATTGCCCCCCCTGCCCCCCAAGAAAAAAAACTTGCTCCTTCCTAACATAGTCAATCAGTCATTAAAAAAAAAAAAAAGAAATCGGTCATTTATAAAAATCACAAATGTTGTCAATCAGTTAAAACTTCACCAAATTATATTAATTCCAAATTTTTCACTGTGTAACTGATAAAAAAAATGTATTTCCTTTTTATAAATTCATTTAAAAAATATATTTTGTATTTAAAAAGTAAAAGTAAATTATCTAACCTTTATTTCAATTATTTTTGTATGGATAAGCACAAATGCTGTAAGGTTTGAGAATTCAGAGAATATTTATTAAAAAGTATATTGTTCACAACTTCAGAAATGCTAATATATGACTCCTGATAAGTGTTCAGAATTCCTGAAATTTAACTGGTTTACTCCTGTTTTCTGCTCTTGTAGTGATACCATACCTTTTAGTTATTTATTTTTTTAATTAATTAGGTAATTAATTTATTTATTTATTATTATTATTATTATTTTGCACTTAAAGAAAATCAAGCTCTGTTGTCTTAACTTTTTATTATATATGAAATTTCTTCCCATGGTACCATAATAAGTTAAAACACATTATTCTTTAAAAATTCTCTAATAATGTCTTGAAAATGCCTGTTATAAAAATTAAAAGATTTGATAAGATTTCTTTGAAATAGATGATCAATGGGGTGGCTATCTTCCCTATGTGTTATTCTAAGTCATTTTTATGCATGTATCTATACAGTCCTTGAATAGTGCTGGAATAGTGCTTGAAAAGTGCTTGAATTTTATTTGTTCTTGAGTGTATGAACCATGATTTATAAGTTGTGAGATCCTATATTTCATACTGAACTTACATTTGACATTCAGAGTTTCACCTGGAGGGTTTCAGGGGAGTGCTCCACCCCTCCTGCCTTTAGTTTAAAAAATAGCACCCTCTTGCCCCTCATCCAAAAAATAGCACCCCTCTTGTTGCTCATTTTAAAAAATGCAGTCCTTTATTGCTGTTGTGTCCGTACTGAATGTGCAATTGCTAGTTGTCTTCTCATTCATACACTTAGGATTGTGCATTCCCAAAGCTCGCGTCGCGGTAGACTTTTAGAAATTCCTGGTCGATGACACGAAGCCTTCTGATAAAAAAACAACAAAAAAAAAACATGCAGCAATAAAATGGACTTCGTTAAAAGAGAGGAAAAATATAAGAAAAATAATTTTGTCTTTCCAGCCAGGGATGATTCTGTTCCGAAAATTAAAACAAATAGGCCATGAATCAGAAAATTTGTGCATAAAAAGTATCGTGAATTTCAACAAATGGTCAGCAAAAAAAAAAAAAAAATTGTCAAACGTTCACAGAAAAAAATGCGAATTTCGTTAAAGAATCGCAAAAAAAAATCCAGATTTCGTTAAAGAATCATAGGGAAAACGTGTATTTTGTTAAAGAATCGTGGGGAAAACGTGTATTTCATTAAAGAATTGTGGGAAATACTCGTATTTTGTTAAATAATCGCAGGAAAACACAAATTTCATCAGTGCTGCAAAAAGAATGCGAATTTCGTTAAAGGGTCATAGAAACAATGCGAATTAAATCAATGAATCGGAAGAAAACGTGAATGTCGCCAAGGAGCTGCATAAAGAACGCGAATTTCTTCAAAGGATCACGGAAAGAGAGCAAATTTTGTTACAGCCATGAAAAAAAGTGCAAATTTCTTCAAAATGCCGTGAAAAAAACTAATTTCATCAAAGAATAGCGGGAAAACTCTAAATTCGTCAAAAGGCCTCGGAAAAAAATGCAAATTTCATCAAAATGCCATGGAAAAGACTGAATTTCGTCAGTGCTGCAGAGAAAAACACGAATTCCATCAAAGGGCACTAGAAAAATCTCGAATTTTATCAAAGGGATGCGAAAAAGAAATGCGAATGTTGACAAAGCATAGCGAAAAAAACTAAATTTGTCTAAGATTGCAGGAAAAACGTGAATTCCTCAAAATGTTGTAGAAGAAAACGCGGATTTCCTTAAATTGTCGTAGAGAAAACACTAATTTCATCAAAATGTTGTGGAAAAAACAGTGCCACAGACAAAAACGTGAATTTTGTCAAAGGATCGCGGGGAAAATGTAAGGCTAAATCCATATCAACTCCGGCAGGGGGTTACCTTCATAGTTTCAGAAGTTTTTGAATTGAACATAGGTTAAAATTTAAGAAAAAGGTAAGATACTTGAATATTTTCATTTTGCCCAAAAAAATTCCTGGCCCGAGATACAGGCCGCCAAAGATGACATCCCCGGCATCCTTTCTCATTCGAGATTTTCAATAAAAATTTTAAAGTGCTCTATCTCTAGAACGGTGCAAAATATTTTGTTGCAATTTATTTTATTTTAAAGATATTCTTCTGTTTAAAATGATATACCCAATTTTGAAAAATGTATTCAACTTTTCTTGTGGCAGCCTTTTGAAAAAAAAAATTTTTTTTCAAAAAAAATTTTTTTTTTTGGAAATGCCAATCCCAAAAATTTTGATTTTTTTGTTGTTGATCAATACCATTGGAAACTACCTTCACTGTAAAGGAGAACTTCCACTTTTGAGTTTAAAAAATTTTAGAAACATTTAAAAAATTCAGATAAGTTTACAGGAACTGTATATATACAGTTCCAGTAAAAGTCACTGAATTTTTGCTTATTTGTATCATATTTGTAAGGATAAACCTACTATATATCCTAAACAAGTTAGAAATTGCAATATCAAATGTGGCAAATGAGGTGTGTGCGTACTATAACTCGTTTTATAAATATTCAGATCTTGGTGCAATAAGTTACACTCTTGGGCAAAAAGGACATGAATACAAAATTTATTATGATTCTACATATTAAATTCAGTAATACGGAAGTAATATGAATTCATCTTAAAAGGACTTAATCGCCATGGCAACCTAGAATCATTACCTATCATGGTATATCATTGAATCAATTATGTATTATAGGATTTTTAAATAGAATGAAGAAAACTTTTATTAATGTCTTTTATGTTTTAATTTGATTTTCATAGCATTTGAAGTGATACATATACTTTATTTTCAATACCGAACATAGTAAAACAATCTCAATAACATATATCAATTACACAGCAATACAAATTATATTAATACAAGTTAGAGTTCAGACAGATGGGCAGACAAATTGAATCCATAAAGACTTTCAACTATGTTGGAAATTGTTAAAAACACATAAATGAGTCGGAATTTGACTTTTAGAAATTTATGTCAATAGACGGAAGCATACTTGAATACTTTCATACAACCCTGTATTTTACCTACTATCTTTATATACATGCCACTATTTAGCTAATATTTAATTAAGATTAAAACATCCTTAAAACCAGTGAAATCACACTTCCAGAGATTATCATCCATAGACGGCCATGTATCTAATTCTTTGCGTGGACCTGTATATCATTTTATCTATATTCTCCAAACATATCTTAGTATACTAAATGTAGTTCAGTGTAAAACTGCATAACTCATTTAAAAATCACCTTTAAGCTACTTCCATTCATACTCAGTAAACCCTTAAGATTTCTTTTATGTAGCCCTGTATATGATCTACAGCATTTATGCGCACAACGTAATATGGAAAAATTTAGTTAAACTTAAAAAACTCAAACACAACTAAAAATGCACTTCCAGCAATACCCTTACGATTTCTTTTGTGTAGCTCTGTATATGATCTACAGCCTTTATACACACAACGTAATATGGAAATATTTAATTAAACTTAAAAACTCATATCGCAACTAAAAATGCACCTCTAGCAATCATCGCCAGGGATGTAGTGGAGGGTATACGCCGTATACCCTCTGGATTTTTTTAAGGACCGCCGTATACCCTCTGTTTCTCAAGAAAGCTATAGTATATAAACTCCAGGGTATACGCTCTGCCTTGAGCGTATACCCTCTGCTTAGAGAGTATACCCTCTGTTTTTTTTACGACTACACCACTGATCATCGCTAATGTACCGTATTTCCAATAAGGTAAAGTATCCGAAATCTTTTGTGTGTCCCTGTAAACACTATGCACTTTCTATGACACAGGAAGTAATTTTTTGTAAACCTCTGCAATAAAGTATGTATCACTTCAAATGCTATGAAAATCAAATTAAAACATAAAAGACATTAATAAAAGTTTTCTTCATTCTATTTAAAAATCCTATAATACATAATTGATTCAATGATATACCATGATAGGCAATGATTCTAGGTTGCCATGGCGATTAAGTCCTTTTAAGATGGATTCATATTACTTCCGTATTACTGAATTTAATGTATGGAATTATAGTAAATTTTGTATTCATGCCTTTTTGCCCAAGAGTGTAACACTTATTGCACCAAGATCTGAATATTTTTAAAACTAGTTAATACTATGCACGCACCTCATTTGCCACATCTGATATTGCAATTTCTAACTTGTTTAGAATATATAGTAGGCTTATCCTTACAAATATGATACAAATAATCAAAAATTCAGTGACTTTTACTGGAACTGTATATATACAGTTCCTGTAAAATTCTCTGAATTTTTTAAATGTTTCTAATATTTGTTAAACTCAAAAGTGGAAGTTCTCCTTTACAGTGAAGATAGTTCCCAATGGTATTGATCAACAGCAAAAAAATCAAAATTTTTAGGATTGGCATTTTCAAAAAAAAAATTTTTTTTGAAAAAAAAATTTTTTTTTCAAAAGGTTGCCACAAGAAAAGTTGAATACATTTTTCAAAATTGGGTATATCATTTTAAACAGAAGAATATTATCTTTAAAATAAAAAAAAAATGCAACAAAATATCTTGCACCGTTCTAGAGATAGAACACTTTAAAATTTTTATTGAAAATGGCGAATCGGAAATGGTGCCCGGGATGCCATCCTTGGCAACCTGTATCTCGGGCCAGGAATTTTTTTGTGCAAAACCAAAATATACAAGTATCTTATTTTTTATTGAATTTTAACATATGTTCAATTCAAACACTTCTGAGACTATGAAGGTAAGATTTTTTCTTTGGCTGCCTGAATTGACATGGATCATACCGTAAATTTCGTCAAAGGACCTCTGAAAAGCACAGATTTCGTCAAAGGATTGTAGAAAAAACGCAAATTTTCTCAAAAGATCATGGATAAAAGACAAATTTCGTCAAAGGATCACGGATAAAACGCAAATTTCTTCAAAGGATCATGCATAAAATGAGAATTTCGTCAAAGGATTGCGGATAAAATGCGATTTTTTTAAAATCGCGGGAAAAAAGAAAATTCCTTCAAAGGATCGCTGGTAAAACGTGAATTTTGTCAAAGGACCTTGGAAAAAATTCAAATTTTGTTAAAGAACTGCTGAAAAAAAAATGCAAAATTAGTCAAGTTGCCGCGGAAAAAACGTGAATTTCGCCAAAGTGCCGAGGAAAAAACACAAATTTCATCGAAGTGCTGCAGACAAAAACACTAATATCGTCAACAGGCAACATAATAAATGTGATTTTTGTGAAAGAATCGAGAAAAAAAGCAAAATCCGTCAAAGGAAGAAAAGAAAATGCAGAAAAAAAGCAGGTTTCGTGAAAGGATAGAGGTAAAAAAAAAAAACGTGAATTTCGATAAAGGTTTGTGGAAAAAACATGAATTTTGTAAAAGGTTCGATGAAAAAATGCATATTTTGCAAAAGTGCCACGGAAAAAAAGCCATCTGGCATGTAAAGCAATTAAAAAGAGCCGCCAGGCACTAGACACTGTCTAATTGGAATTAGAAAAAAGCGTTGGCGGGCAGAAATTTTTGTAAAAGTGTTCTCACAACTGTTCTCAAAAAGGCACTCTTCCCCCTTATTTAAAAATGTATTTTTAAATGATTTGTTTAGAATCCACTTTTATCGGTATAATCTTGGGACAGTTTCACTGCGATTAAATTTCCTGATTTTTACTCCCTGATCAATATGATGAATTTCGTTAAAGAATCGTGAAACAAAACGCATATTTCGCTAAAGAATCGCGGGGGAAATGTGTATTTTGTTAAAGAATCGTGGGAAATACTCGTGTTTTGTTAAATAGTCAGAGGGAAAACACAAATTTCGTCTACTGCTACTAGAAAAGTAAATGAATCTAACGACTGCGTCAAAAAGGGCGGTGAGACGATAGATTCAACACTATAAAAGTGCCCCTAAAAATCAAAAAAAGTTCCCTTTCCACAACAGCAGCACCCTGCCCCTTTTTGAACATGGGGAAAACTCTGGACATTAACATACTTAATTTACTGAATTTAATTGAAACTTTTTCTTTCCCGTTTATTATAGGATGCTATTAAACTGAATCCTATCAATATACATTTTTTTTGTTTAAATATTTTTTTTAATGGGTTTTATTTTATTATTAAATAATGAAATAAATTCAATTTTTTTTTCTTTTCTTTTCTTTGCTTACTTTTTTTTTTTTTTTTTTAAAGAAAGTTTTAAAGATTATCTTCAGAGATTATTGCTGTCTATAATTTTTTAATTTTTGAAAAGTCATTTTAATTATCTTCTTTTTGTTATTGAATATGACATGGATGTTTTCAGATAATTTTTTTTAAATAAAAAAGATGTATTTGTTCTGATGTTCTTTGATAATAACATTGTAATGTCTTTGAAATGTTTACTATGGAATAATGATGTTATTAAAAGTCAAAGTAGGGTAATTGTGTCAAATCTGTTATTTTTAATGTTATTTAAAAAAAACTTGTAAATGTATCTGTCAGTTATTACAATTAAACTAAACTTTATGCAATAAATCTTTTTAAATTTTCCTGTAAACCATCAATCTCCCCAACCTCCTTCAAATAAAATCAGTACTGAATTCAGTAAAAAAGTTATATACAAATGAGAGCTACAGCTTAGTAAAGCTGCATAGGTAAAATTATTATAAAAAAAAATTTGTCTCATTTTTGCCTGCTTTATTTTTTGTGGCTGTTTCAAACCATTGTATGCAGATACATTTCAAACCATTGTATGCACATAATCATTTGCAGTGCAAAAGTTAGTAGAATCAGACCTGACTTAGCACACCCTCACAAAAATTCTATAAAAAATGTTGATATTTCTTTGGCAACATTAGCATACAATTAAAAATCAATTTAAAGAATATTTCATATATATTTGAGCAAAAATTTAAGTACAGCATATTTTAGATTATATGCTCACAATTCATGGAATAACATTAATGATAACTCAGGACAGTGTTTCCCAAACTGTGGGCAACTGATCAGTCAGATCTTCAAAAATGTATTTTTAATTTTAATTATATTGAGTTGTCTAATTTTATAGGTTGGAAAATTAGCGATAAACAACTGTAAATGCAAACAATAAAGATATCTATAAATAAAGCAATTCCAAATACAGTGGAACCCCGATTTAACAACATTCACGGGACTGCTCAAAAACATCTCTAAAAGAGGGAAAACGTTAAATCGTGTTATAAGAAAAATGCTATGTATATTATTTAAAATATTGCCGAAATGATAAATTAAGTTTAAATTAATTAAATGAAACATAAAATAAAGCATTTGTATGTAACTAGCACATTTTGTTACTTTAATGAGAAATCAAAACTTACATTATTTTGCTGTAAAAAAAAATCCAAGATTTTGGTTTGAATGTTTGTTTTAGATTGCAAAATGCACAAGGAAGTCTCAAGCATTGAAACTGTATCCAGTTCTTTTTCTTGAGCTTCATGTCCTTGGAAAAAAAGTCTCAGCTTTTGCAAAATAGCTTGGGCTTCATAGAAAGATGGCATTGATTCAACAACTGCACAGTCATTTTCATCATCGCTTTCAGCCAAAGACAGTTCCATCAATTCGGCAATCGACAATGCTTTTGTTTCGCAAGTTAATACTTCAGCATCACATTTTGCATAATGAATGAAATCCCTATCAAGTTTCAGTGGAATTGCTGTTCCGTATGTGATCAGTAGCACACAGTTCTGATGGTTCCGGTGTCGTAAATTCTCCTTCCTTTAAGCTGTGGGAGATGCACTCTCTTGTAACTTTTTTCCATGGCAACAATTTCAAATGTAGGGATTCCAACACATTTATCATCTTCTAGGATTTGTGTTGGTGATTGGAGTTGACACAAAAATCCAACTGAAACAATTCCTTTCATACAAATTGCTATCTGTAAGCCAGTTTGAAGGAATAAATTATCCCTAAGTCACAGGGCTGTAACATACTGGTACAATTTGGTGGAAGAAATTGTATGTGCACATTCTTCAATGTTACATTCTTGTGAACTGCGCATTGATCTACAAACAAGATTATTTTACAGTTCTCTGATTACATTTTCTTATCTATTTGCCTCAAAAAATCTTGAAACATAATCTTCGTCATCCAGGATTTTAGGTAGATTTCGTAAGAAATACTACCTATTGCAGTCGTTACCATGGTGCGACTTTTGAAAAATTCCTTCATAACTTTTCATTATAGGACCCCTGGAACCAAAACCACCCTCACCTAAAAAGTTTATATATATATATATATGTACTAAATTTTGTCCGCACGATAAAAGTCGCAATTATGCACGGATTGTCTTCAAACTCGCCAACAACTTTGAGATGGCTAATATCTCGGCGGGGATTGAAAATGGGCAAAATCGGCCCAAGGGAAAGGAAATGGGGAGTGTTAAAAATTTTGAATACCGTCTTAACAAGATTCTGATAAAACCAGCTCTTACACAACAATGACAGGAAAAAATAAATATTTTTCATTATAGCAGTTGCCAACAATTAAAAAAAAAACAATAAAATTCTCACCACAACAATTGCTTTTCTTTTGCAAGATTTTTCACGTGAAAAAATAAATTAAATAGTTTGAAGAATTGAAAACAAATTGAATATTACGTCATAAGTTTTCTAGAGCAAGATTTCAGCATGAAAACTCAAAATAAAATAAATAGTTTGGCGAATTAAAAAAAAGAAAAAATATTGCGTCACATTGGAAATATAATGGACCTCAGCAGGTGAATAGGTAACATCATGTGAGTTTGAAGAAACGTATTAAAACATGATAAAAACCCGACTATGGAAATATTAACATATTTTAACACTGAGGCTCTCTGAATTTGTTTTAGCCATTTTTAAACCTATTCCATACATGCGTGTGTATATTCATGTATATTAGAATTTTCACAAAATGTTTAGCTCCCTAGAGCTCATTCTTAGTGAAGGAACTGGGTTTATCTCTAATCTTGATTAAAGTTTTGTTGGTGAATTTGGTACTTAACTTCGAAATCTACCTCCGCCTGTAGGCCCGAGCCGACAGGGATTTTTTTATTAGCTCTGTAATTTGTGAGAAAAGTTTTGATGTTTTTAAAATGAGTTTCTTTTAGCTTTCTTTCTCTTGGTTTTTCACTACCATCATTCTTACAGCTCAGCAAAGCAGTAGACATTCTTTTAACATCTTTCCTCCGTTACATGATTCTCCTTTTACTGTATATGTCTTATTTGGAAGGAGCTTGAAAAATTAGCATTAAAAATATTCTGCAGTGCATAATTTTCTACCAGAGATGGTAGTGCATCCCTTTTCCAGTCATCAACCATGGCTTGATCGATGTTTGCAGATTCACTGCACACTAATCTATATGCCAAGTTGTCTCTTTTTGAATCTGTTGATCAACCCATTTTATGCGGAAAATCCTGTTATGTCTAATCTAAGTAGGGATGAGATTTCCGCTTTTTTGCACATCAGTATTTTGTTAGAGAAAATTTTATTTTATTTAATCTGAACATTTTTGCGATTTAACAGAACAATATTTTCTGTATTAAAATACTGGTATTCAAAAAAGCAGAAATCTCATCCTTGTACAAGAGAAATTGCCATAGCTTTCCGTCTTAAAATTGTTCCATTAATAGGAATATTTGCAGAGGGTGCTTGGTGGAGCCATTCATTTAAGAATTTTTAAAGTTCAGCATATGGAGAAGCTTTTAAGGCTTTAATATTTTTTGCAGCATTTTCTAGTGTATCTGATTTTGTTTCAATGGCATCTTGCTGGCTTAAAATTGTTTTAATTGTTGATGTTACAAATCTAAGGGATTTCGCCAATTCTGTTTTCGTCCTCAAAAAAAGCTTAGATTTTTTTATAGTACTGGCCTTATCGACAATAGAGAATTACTTTAGTTTTCCAATCATTTCTCGCTGGCTCTTTCTTGCTGAATGAAAATGAACAAAGATTTTCAATGTTGTCCTTTAGTTCAATTTCTATCAGAAACTTAACAGTCTTGCTCCGCGTTCCCTTCCTCTTTAACCCAGCTCCCCCAATTAGTCCATTGGGAAGAAAAGAGAACAGAACAAGGAAGAACTTGAAAGATAGTGAACTAAAGAAAAAAGATTTTCATTGTGGATTTGTGTATTGTGATTCCCTGTGCTTTTCTGCAGAATTCTAGTAAAATGGCATAGTCCTTGATAAAGAAAACACATATGATTTTCTCAAGCGATGGATTAGCCTTTCAGTGCATCACAACATCAAAGAATGGGTCAGTAGTGGACAAAAGGTGAGGGGCAGTAATTCTTTCCTAAACACCTGGAAAAAGAGAAGGAGATTTCACATGTCACAATCGTCACTTGACTAATTCACTGTTAACAAAGGCCACAGATGGATATCCACCTGATTTAGGTCGAAGGAGGGTCACCTGACTTTTATTAAAACCACATTGATTACGGGAAATATCGATTGGAAGGGAATGAGGACTATAGATCGAAAAAGTGCAAAATTCGTCTCAAAAATTATTGTTCTAAAAAGTGTTCATTTTCGTTTAAAAAGATGACGTAAAATGTGGGAAAGACATCAGAATGAGATTTTAAGAGTGGTTTTTTTAATATATTATTGGGAGCAAGATGAAATGACGTTAAAAACAGGAAAGCATTATATGCGGGAAGCATTAAATTGGGGTTCCACTGTACTAGGAAATCGGCATTAAAACATGAAGAACTAATAACAACAAAATAGACAAGTATTGACAACAAGAAAATTAATTCCTTTCATGGGTTAGTACTTGATTTTAGCATCAAGTGTCAATTTGAAAAATCTTTGGCTATACACTGCAGCTGAGATTTGCAAATTGTTGCAAAGAACAAATTTTGCACAAAAGAAGAAATTACGATTATATGGTTTGCAAAGTGACACATTTTTTTCCCAGAAGTAGCATTAAATTGCCTTGATATTATGTACATTCTGTTTTTATTGCTACTTATCATTTATGGAATTTTAAAGTGTATTAAATTGTCTTTCTCTTCTAGGTAGTTGTTATCATCATAATCTGGGTTATTTCCTTACTCACTGTGTATATGCTGTTTTTAATGTGTTTGGATCCATTGTTAAACAAACGCAGGACTGCATACCAAGAGCATAAAAATGAAGAGGTTACTTTGGTGAGTGCTTATTTAAATTTTCATACCTGCCATCCCCTCCTGAAATTAAAGCTATATTATATAGCTTTTTAGATATACAGTGTGTTGTAGACAGAAGAATAAATTTCATCTGATGAAATTTAAAAAACAAATAAACAGATGCATTACTAGATAAGAAGCATCTACCCGATGCTATAATTTGTTTGACTAATTCAGAAAAAAGATCTTCAATTAACAGTACAAACAAAAAATAATTATAACAACCAAAAATAATACTTCTTAAACTTTGTACATCTTTAAGCATACATGTTATACATTTCCAAACATTTCAACTATCTAGAACATTTTTACATTTCTTTTTTTAAAAAAAGGTACTTTTCGGTTAGCCGGGTGCCAGTGTTTATATATACATATATATCAGTGGCGTGGCGTGAAAATTTTCGGTAGTCATCGCAATTATTTAAGTTTGTGGTGAAAAATTATTAACTCTAAAATTCAATGGTTGAATGTTCAAAAAAGAAACTTTAAATCTTACCTTCACTTATACATGAACTCCAAATGTTCTGCTAAAACTGGATCGTAGAGTTTTAAAATATTGCTTGGTCATCGCCGCATCCAGCGATGACCGGACGCCACGCCACTGATATATATGTATATACATGTATGCATATATATACATATATATTAACATATACAGTAGAGCGCCGATTATCGGAACTCCAACTAACCGAAACTTCCAATTATCCAAACAACCTATTTCTCTCTCTCTTTTTTTTTTTTTTTTTTAAACCGAACTTCCAATTATCCAAAATCCCTATTTCTCACATTCCCTCCCCCCCCCTCCCCCCTTCAGATTTACTATGCAAAATTGAATCACCAAATAGTGTATCATTGGGAGCAGTAACAAGATAATAAAAGGGGTAATTGCTCTGAAAATGACCCAGGTCCATCACATAATGAAGCCTTTGAATGTTTGGAAACAACTATGAAATGGTTCGAACGGCAGAAGAACGCTGATCCTATTCAACTAACGTATTTAAGAAGAATTCCGAGATATTGCAGCATTGAAAATAATGTCGTCTTTGAAGCAAGCAACAATCGAAAGCTTTTTTGCTTAAATTATAATCTCTGGAGTTTAGAAAATGATAAAAAGAGAAAAAGAAAATTTTAAATGATGAAAAAGTAAGCAAACAAAACAAAAAAATATTTGAAACACGCTAGCATTAACTAGTGCTGCCAGTCTCAAGTCTGGATAAAGTGTGAAGGTTTTAGTATAGTCAGGAACATCCCTTAAATTGTCTGTCCATATATCCAAATTTTTGCTTATCCGAACTAGGGTCGGTCCCGACTTGTTCGGATAATTGGCGCTCTACTGTATATATGTGTGTATATATTAGGGATGCACCGAATATTCAGTATTCGGCCATGCTACCGAATATTCGGTTTGGCCCAATATCAAACTATTCGGTATGCTGAATATTCGGCTAGGCCGAATAGCAAACTATTCGGTCTGGCCGAATATCGAAATATTTGGCCGAACCGAATACTTAAAAAACTTTTAAAACATATTTTTAAAAACCTTATACAACTTCTATGTTTGACAGTCAACTTATAAAGATATTCAGAATAATTAGAAACATAATCATATTTAAATAAAAGAGAATGTTTTTACATTATTTATTTGTTGTTTATTAAATATTATTTAAGAAAATTAACCAATCACGTGATTTTCATAGGAATTAATTATGTACAAATGCAAGTTCCTGAACATTGCCTAGTAAATAATCTGTTTCTTGCAAGATTTTAAGAACAACATTTACAATCTCTGAAAATGATCGCTTACTCCAGACACCGATCTAGGATGCATTTAATAACTTCTTTCCTTAATCAAAGGAAGTAGAACAGTTATTCTTGCTAAGCTGCCACCATATAAAATTTGAATAGATTGTATTATTTATTTACTTTTACTTTAGTCTCTTCCTGACAAACAAATAATATATGATCCTGTACAATTTTTCTTCCAATTTTTTCACAATTTCTCTTTGATTTTAAAATGTTTGTTTTAGAATGTAAGAAAATTTTATTAATTTGTTTTAATTCTCAGAAGCCATGAAATTAAAAATTTTATTAATTAAAAAAGTTTTATAACTATCCTCTTTTTAAATTTTTTTGCACATTTTTTTCAGCATAAAGTTTACTTGAAAAAAGCTCTTGTTTACTAGAATAAAAGTTTCTGTTTTAAGTATTATGTAAAATTATTTTAAAATTTAACATTTTAATGCCTTTAAACTTTGAAATAGGGGGACCTGGGGTAAAATGGGTATATTTTATATATTATTTTTATTATTTTACCAGGCAAATTTTTTTGAAAAATTTAAAGTATGAATGAAATGCTCACATATCTGGCAATATTTAAATTTGGTAAAAACAAACTAGCAATATATATATACTGGGCTTGGCAGCCATTTTGTTTTCAGAAGATAGAACAAAGTGTTTTTAGGGGGTGATAAACTTCTTTCCAAAAAAATATGCAGGAAGAATTTTAAAAATAAGCTGTTTGGATTTTAAAGAAGAAGGATTTTTCTAATAGAAAACTCAAAAAATGAGTAAATTTATTTACTTACAAAACTTTTATACCACTTTTTGTCACATGGAGTAAAATGGGTATAGGCCACCTTTTTTGTGCGAGTTGAGGTCAATATATCAATGTATGAATATTGATCAAAATTGAAAGACCTTTGAGAGCAAATTTTTATTGATCCTATGTTTAAAACTGAAATTATTCTTTGTTATTTGAAATTAGGCTATAAATTAGTCGCGATCATCAGTTATCCGCGCTACACGTTAGAATGTAAATATTAAAAATCGCTGTTAACAGACAATTTCTCAAAAATCACGTTAAATCAAAGTACCATATTTTCGGCCATAAATTAAATTAAAACACACGTGCTATCTATACTAAATTATTAAACTGGGTGGATTAAAAGAGAACAAACAGTAAAAAGAGTCGAAGCAATCCATGGAAGTTAAACCAGAGGTTCTCGCTGCAGTGAATCCAATGATTGGTGACTGGGCCCTTGTGAAATTCAGTGTAAAGAAGTCTGATCAAGAATTCACAGGTCTTATTATTGATATATCCCTGATGAAGATGAATACACTGTGAAGTTTGTAACAAAGTCATCTGCCAGATTATTTTATGTCTTTCCTGGGAAAGACAACATTGCTGATGTGCAGGCATCCCGAATTGTCAGGAAGTCTATCTCAAACAAGCTGCACCATTCATTGCCAGTATACATTTTGTGCATAAATTTTCCTTCAGTTATAGCTAGTTAACTTTATAAATTGCTTTTGATTAAAAATATTTTTCAGTTAACTTAATTTCTCATTTTTTCCTACAGATACTCATGCTGATATCTATCTGATTTTGAACTGTATTAAATTAAAATAAAAGTTTTAAAATGAAACATTATTCTAAACATGATTCAGAGCATGGACGTAAATTGATGTAGTGAAAGTTGGGAGCAGTTTGGGGTGGGAGGGGTGTAGGATAGGATTTGTCGGTACTTACATGTTATTTCTAATAGTTTCATGACAGTGTTTTTATTTGTCAAGAAAAAAATGTAAACAAACTGAAAGTGGCGGGTTTTTGCCCTCCCTCCTCGCCCCACTTTATATATATGTGACTCAGAGGATGAAGGTGCAAAACTTTTAAATGGTTTACACATTAATTATAATGTAATTAAACTTTAACCAGCATATACCCATTTTACAACGAACCACGGGGTAAAATGGGTATACACCGGGGTAAAATAGGTATAGTCTTTTACACAAAAATTAAAACAAAAAGGAAACAAAAATTATGTTTAATTTAGACCTAAGATACATAATGTAAAAAATATTGAACAAAAACATGGTTATATTTCATAATGTTTCTGCTATGAAACATTAAAATTAAAAAAGCTGTTTTTTATACCCATTTTACCTCGGGTGACCCTACAAAAGTATTCGACAAGCCAAATATTCGGTATTCGGTTCGACTGTAGGCCGAATATTCAGTATTCGGCCAAAATCACTATTCGATGAATCCCTAGTATATATACAATATGTGTATATGTATATTTACATATATGTATGAATATAAATATGTATATATAACACTGGCTAACTGAAAAGTACCAAGAAAAAGTCCAATGATAAAACTGTTGCCATTTTACAAAAAGAAATCATAATAATTAATAAAACGTGATTAACAAAACAATCAGTTTTTTTTTTATGCAAACAGATACAAAAAAATAATGTGAAAACCATGTCACGTGATCTCCCATCTCCGGAGCTCAGATAAAAAATAGATAGATTACGCAACACAATGTTCATTAAGGGTGGGCAGTATCTAAAATTTAATATTGCAGTATATCAACAATACAAGTTAATATTGATATTGGTGATATATCGCAATACTAATTTAAAGTGCAGTAGGAGGCGGGGAGGGACTTTTACAGTTTTTGAAAGACAAATAATGTAGCAGCAAAAATTTAAACATAACTGATTTCTCCAGTAACTGAACTCAGAGAGGAAAGCACAGCATTTTTTAAAGCCGCACGAGGAAACAGGGGTTGCCATAAAAAGACGCGAGCGCGCCAAGATAGTGCCAGGCGAAAGGGGACATCATGAAAACGGCGCAGTGAAGATCGCTAATTGCGATTTACGAAACATCGTGTGAGGAATTAAATACAGTGCTAAAATTGAAAATTGGGAAATGAAACCAGGAAATATAAAACATAAAAGGTTAGATTGAATAAATAAGAGATGTTTAAAAGTAAGATTAATTAAACTGCCTGGGGAAAGTAAACAAAATATATTGCTACACAATAAATGTATATCTTATTTTTAAAAAAGAGTGATTTTTGGTGACTGAATAACTAATAGACATTACACACCCTGTACAGAATTTTAATCTCATGATAAAATTCACTAGAATAAGAAATATGTTAATTTCTATAATCCATTGAAGTTTCCCATAAAAAAATTTTATGTATTTAAAATGCTTTTTTTATCAACAGGGCAATGAAAAAATATCAAATCTACCCATTTCCGGTCACTCATTTTAAGGGCAGATTTAAATTAATTCGGGGAAACCATGTTCTAGGAATCAATGTCAATGCTATTATTGGCAATAATAGCCAGCACATATTCAAGCTCATTTAAATTTTTTTCCAATTCTTTGAGTTAAGTGTTATTTAAGTGTTTAAATTCTTCTGTACAGGGTGTGTAATGTCTATCAGTTATTCAGTCACCAAAAATTGCTCTTTTTTTAAAATCCTATTGGCCATGATATCCATTAATATATCTCAATTCCCAATACATATGGACCAATAGTAGCAGCTAAATGAGAAATAAGAGATATGTGTTATTCATCTTTAATGAACAGTACAATTTGCAGTTTTGTAGGGATAGAAATTAACAGGGCTGTAAAAAACCCGTTTTTTTTTTTTTTTTTTTAACCCAACCCGTGTGGGTTTTATTGGGCTTTTTTGGTTTTATTGGGTTTTTTTTTGGTTTCTTTTGGGTTTTTGCATTTTTTTGCTGTGCATTTCTTTGAACAGTGCCAACTATGTTTAGTTACTTACTTGTTATGATTCTATTATATATATAAGATAAAATTTCAATTAAATTTAGATTTTCAGACATCTTTGCATAAAAATTAAAAATGATTTGAAAGAACTGCAAGACCCAACCACCCAACCTTCACCAAATTAATATAATCTAAAGAACTTGTATTTTTAATTTTTTATGACTACATAGGAAAAAATGACTATAGTATATAGGTTATAATTCATTTCTTAATAGTACATAAGAAATGTGTTCATAATGTATTATGTATTTTTGCAGTTGTGGCTGTATTTAATATTTCAGTTTTACTTATATGCAGAATGTCTAAAGAAAAAAAGTTTTCTTATTCAAGGTACAGACTAAAAATGCCTCCTTTATCATTTTCTGATTTTCATCATATCTGTTATCTTAAGTTGTACCTTTTAATAACAAAAATTCAAAAATTGAGATTTTTGAGTGTAAAACAAAATGAAATATTAAATGAAGTTCAACTGGAAAAATACTTAATACATTATAAACATATTTTTAAGCAACTGTTATAAAAATTGTTTGATAAATTCTATGGACCTTAATGAATGATATATAATATATATATATAATATTAGCTAAAGTACCCAGCGTTGCACAGAATTTTAAGAATGTTTGTTTTGAAAAATCAAGGATTGTGTGTTACGTAATTTTCACTCTTTTTTTTTTCATTTAATCCGGACGACAGATTACCTACTTACTTAGTAAATATAATCTGTGATCTAGTTTGAGACCAAGATTAAAACATTTTGATGAAAATTTGTTTCCGAGTATTTTGTTATTTAAACAATTTTTTCATGATTAAAGAAAAATGGCAAATACAAAAATTCTTTATTTAAAAAAAAAAATTGACATCTTTATTTCAGTTCTTCACTAAGAATGAGCTCTAGGGACCCAAACCTTTGTGGAAATTCTAATATACATGCATACACAAGATTATATATATGGAATAGATTTAAAAATGGCGAAAACAAATTCAGAGAACCTCAAAATGTTAAAATGCCAATTATCTTATTGAGCTTATGCTCGGGTTTTTATCATGTTTCAATGCGTTTTTTCAAACTCATATGACGTTATATATTCACCTGCTGACGTCCATTACATTTCCAAAGTGACATAATATTAACTTCTTTTTTAAATTCGTCAAACTATTTATTTCATTTTTCACATGGAAATCTTGCAATAGAAAAGTAATTGTTGTGATAAGAATTTTATTGTGGATTTTTAATTGTTAGCAACTGCTATAACGTAAAATGTTTAAATTTGATAGAACTTGCTGTTAAATTGGTGATGTTTTATTAATTAAAAATTAACTATAAATTATTTAGATCCCGGATTACTTTAGTTGCCTTGGCCATGTTTTAATACAGATATATGTAACATTTCACAATCCTGTCTTCCAAACTGTCGATTTGTATAGAATTACAGACAGGCAAATTTTCATTTGATATAATGATATGATATAAAATATAGCCATTTTTATTTTTGGATAATTTTAATTTGCTGAGGTTTGGGTTTTGCAGTTCTTTCAAATCATTTTTATCTTTTTATACAAAGATGTCTGAAAACCTAAATTTAATTAAATTTTTATCTTACATGTGTAAGAGAATCATAACAAATAAGTAGTAATTAAAAATAAATGATACTGTGCAGCAAAAAACTCATATAAACCAAAAAACCCAATAAAACCCACTTTTATGTGGGTGTTTTTTTTGGTTTTATTAAGTGTTTTTTTTTTTTTTTAAACCAAAAAACCCACCCAGGTTTTTTTGGGCGGGTAGGTGGGCAGACAGCCCTGAAATTAACGTATCAAGTTATTGGGGTAGACTGGGATATTCTTTATTTATAGATAATCAACGAAAGAGAGGTAATCAGAGGAAGTATCTGATTCATTTGAAGCAGGCCAGTGAATAAATACATGGGACAGACGAAAGAAGAATACAGGTCCTGTCAAATCTTATGGCTATGCAGACTGCATTGTTTTTACAGTGTTCAGTGTTCGTGCATACGCACACACATAGATAGACAAGCACCTATCTTTATTATTACAGTCGCATCATGATAGTATAATTTTTATCTTGATAAAATTTAGTGTATATTATCATGATCTACTTAATATATTCAATACATTTTATGGTAAAAACATGAATTACCGTAATTTCCGGTCTATAATCTGCATATCAAGCAATTACGTTCGAACCCAGGAATCTTGTTCCTAAATCGTAACTTGTTAAATTGTAATAAATATTTAGCTTCAATAATGAAATAAAATTTCTGGATCGAAACATGATTGTTTGATCCATGGATTATAGGCAGGAAATTACGATATTAATGAATATTATAATTATTTATAATAATAAAATAATTATTTGTATACACTTTCCTCCAAAATTTCTTGGGTCCCTCCGGTGATCCCTAAGAAGTCATGGTGTCACATTCTGGAAAACTTTTGTGTGTATGTACTGGTGTACCGCATGTATTATCTGAGATTTATCATTCCACAAAATTTCACCTACAAGACTGTGATGTCAGTATAACAGAGGATGGCACCAGAAGTTTAATATTAAAAGTTTATTAAATACAAAATCCTATTTACAAAATATTTACACTTGCCTAAAAATATATACATTCTGACTACAAGTTATCAACCACAATACTCCACCAAACTACACATTTTATTTCTGAAAACAAACCAATATTACCTCGGATGCCTTCCCGCATCCTACACATCTGACAAAACTCAACACTACTGCCGGTTTCCCCTCTTCACTTCACTTCACTTCACGCGTCTCTTCACTTCACTTTACTTTAGAGGCTAGAAAGAAGGTTGGTTGCATGACCCCCCCCCCCCGATAAGATTGTTGCTATGCAAAGCGAAGCAAAAATCTGAGATATGGCAACCATACTACAATACAGCATAAGGAATATATAATAAACAATTCAAAACAGATGTACAGATGCCTTGTTATAATAGTTATAGTGATAAAACATATATATAATAAACAATTCGCAACAGATGTATAGAAGCCTTGTTATAATTAATAGTTATAGCATAGCAATATTTAATGCAGATATATATAACAATAAAAAATACTAAATTAAACACAGAAATATTTCACAACAGACGAAAAGATGCTTGATATAATACTGGATACAAAAAAAAAAAAAAAAAAAAAAACCATAAAAGAAAGTATCACTTAAATAATGTTTATACAGTTAACTAGTCTCGATAGACCATCTGCATTTTTTAACTGCACACCTGGGCAATGTGAAAATATTTGTTATACCTTTGTAAAGATAATGCCCATCTTTGTAATTTTGCAGACTGAGGTGCAGATTTCTGTAAATATACCAAAGGATTATGGTCAATTATTAACTCAATTTCAGCACCAGACACATAAACTTCAAATTTCTTTATTGACCATACTACAGCATACTCTTCACGTGCGATGGTCGACCAATTTTACTGTGCCTTAGTGAACTTTTGGCTAGCAAAACTAATAGGGTGCAATTTTTTTTTCTCATCTCTTTGTGACAGACAAGCACCTACTCCATAAGAACTGGCATCACACTGAATAGTATAAGGCTTTTTAGGATCTGGTGTATAAAGCTTAGGGCTTCACATAACAAGCGTTTCAAAGTTTGAAAAGCTTTTTTTTCAACATCAGACCTTGGAATGATCTCAGGAATTTTCTTTTTCGTTAAGTCGGTTAAAGACTTAGTGATTTCAGCATAATTTTTTATGTAATTGCGTTAATAATTAAATAAACCCAGTGTACTTTTAAAAGATGTTTTGGTTTTAAGTGATTCTATCGTTTCAATGGCATGTAACTTTTCTGGGTCTTGTTGATGTCTACCTCCTCCTATGAGATGACCTAAATATTTAATTTGGGTTTTTGCAAAAGAACATTTTTTTACATTTATGGTGAACTTCAGTTCAGTTAATTTAGACAGAACAGCGTCGTTGAACAGCGTCGTTGAACAGCGTCGTCGAACCCTGAGCATCGTTGATTGATTTCTGAAAAGTAGCAGCTGCGTTGTGCAATCCAAACGGCATGACTTTCCATCGTTAAGAAGCACAATGAGTTTTAAAAGAAGTCAGATCTCGACTCTGTTCTTCAAGAAGAATTTCCCAATACCCTTTTAATACATCTAAACAGTATTTATGTTAGCGCTTCCAATTTCATTGATTAATTCAGTCGCGTTTTCCATAGGGTAGTCAAAAGGTTTTGTCACTGCATTCAATAGACGAAAATCTATACATAGACGCATGCTACCATCCTTTTTTGCAATGCATACCACAGGATAAGCTATTTCAGCCTCGCTTTTTTCTATAAGTCCTAAATGCTCTAATTCTTCTATCTGTTTATCAACTTCCTTTTTTAGTGATTCCAGAATTTTATAAATATAGGGTTTCTTCCTTCCTGCACCCAGTAATAAACAAATTTTATGTGTTCTGACATTTGCAACTTGAATTTTACCAGAAAATAATGGTGCATGTTTTTCTAGAAGTTTACTTAATTCTAATTGTTTCTTATCCTCCAGATGACTAAGATCTACTTCAATATTAGTTTCATTCAAAATATTAGCTTTATTTGGTGTTGGACAGATTTCATCAAATTAAGCATCATCTTCAAAAATTACTCCAACAGTTTGTACTCTTACATTAAATTTTCTTATTTTGTTCACATGAACATGTCTTAAACTACCATCGGGTAATTTCACCTTATACGAATGAGGGTTAATTCTTTCAACTATTTCACCGGGTCCTCTCCATCTAGCATACAATTTATTAGTGGAATCGGGAATGAGCAAATATACTAAATCACCTTTCTGAAATTCTTTCATTCTACTTTGACGATTGAAATAGCGGGCATAATTTTCTTGTTTTTTCTAATGCAGTTAGCGATGCAAGGTCGGCAGCTCTTTCCAAATTTATTTTTAATTCTTGCAAATAATCTATTGCTGAGCTGCTAAGATTCAGTGGTAAGGTTATTTGATCCGACCACGAAGACTTTAATACTGCCAAGGGGCCTCTAGTTTCCCGACCATACATGAGCTTAAACGGTGACACCACAGTTGTACAATTTGGTACCTCACGATAGGCAAAAAGTAAAAAGGGAATATGTTTATTCCAATTAACAGGATCTGTATGAATCACATGATGTAACATTTGCTTAAACACTCGATTAAATTTTTCTATCGCACCATTTGAGGCGGGATATGATAGAGTTGAGAAGCGGGAAGATGTCCTAACCGGTTCTCAAATTCTTTAGTCAATTCAGATCTAAAATTAGTGACCTGGTCCGAACATATAACTACAGAAATTCCTGTACACATGAAAATATCTAATAAAGCATCACATGCTGCTTTCGCGGACAGATTCCTTAGTGGAACAACTTCCGGCCATTTAGTATTTTGATCAATTAATGTCGGACAATACTTATGTTTCCTACCTGAAGGCGGCACAATTTCACCTATAACGTCAATGTTAACAGTATGAAAAGGATATGGTGGATGAACAACAGGTGTTATGGGAATTTTATCAGTTTGTTTCCCGGGGCTCTTTAACTGACAGTTCTTACAGGTTTTACAATAATTTTCTACATCTCTTGAAATATTTGGCCAATAAAATGATAATTTACTTCTTCTCCTAGTTTTCCGCATTCCTAAGTGATTTCCAAAAATTGAATCATGAGCTAATTGTAATACTTTATTTCTATAACTCTCTGGTAATATGAGCTGATAAATTTTATCTCTACAAATTGTCTCTTTATGAAACAATAAATCATCCCATATCAAAAAATTATTTTTTCCTAAACGAGCATCCTTGAAAGAATTATTTAAAGTTGGGCATTCTTTTTGTGCAATACGAAATTTATTATACTCTGACAGTTCATTTTTATCATTTTGTAATTTATCCGTCGAAATAAAACAAACATCACAATTTGAATTCAGATTCCCCTCCGCGGCTAACCTATTTTTAGATTGATCTTCGATCTGCGGTGAACTGTTACGCAAGTTTTCATTTTGAACAAGTTCGATTAAAGAATTATGTACATCGGAAGTGATTAAACAAGGAACATTTAAGTTTTCAGTCAAAGCAAAAAGTGTATTTAAACATACATAAATCTCGCAGTCTGATTTATAATTTACAGGGATCGTCGTCAAATCTGCATGTATTCTTTTTTAAAAAGCTGATTCTAAAACAATACTTCCTTTAGCTTCGATTTTCAAATTGGGAATTAATGATGTATTTAAAATATTTATTTCTGTACCTGAATCCAAGATTGCTTCAATTTCCTTTCCTTCAATATAAAGAATGATTTTTTTTAAAGGATAAAAACTAATTTCATTTAATTGATCATTAGTTTGTAAATGTATGGAATTAACATTAGTGACTACTGCATTATCTTTCGAGTACAATTTGTTTGTATCTCCCTGCGGTTTAGACTTTTTCTGACCCTGCTTGGCATTTTGTTTATTAGGTTTATCATATTTATTTCTCCGGTTTGGGCAAAATCTAGCTAGGTGAAAAGATGAATTGCAAATATAACAATCACGTGATTTTGAGAAATATTTGTTCTCAGATGTAATTTGATTTTTCCTTAGTTGTGGCGGAACATATTTAGCATTTTCATGATTTATTTCATGATAAGTAGGTCGTTTCTCAAATTTTGTTTCATCAAAAGATCTGCCTTTTGCAGTAAAATAAATATCACAATCTCTTGATAACTGATTGGGCAAAAGCCAACTTTCTCCCTGTATAACTGCAATATGAGTTGAAAGCTCGCTATCCAATGTTTCGAAAATTTTATCCAATATTATTAAGTTAATAAGCGAATCAAAATCTTTAACATTACGAATTTTACAATAATGTAGAAAACAGGATCTTAATCGTGAAGCAAACTGTTGATGTGTTTCACCAGGTAATCTTTTAGCGTTTCTAAAATTTTGTAAACAAGAGAATGGGGATGGTTCGTATTCTTTCAAAATTAAAGATTTAATTTTATCATAATCTTTCAAATCTTCATCATTAATGTATACGAGAACATTTCCTGCTTTCTCACCTATTAATTTCAATAAGATTTCAGATTTATATCCCTTAGGAACATTTTTATGTTTAAACGCTCTTTCTAAAGAATCAAAGAACAGATTCCATGTTTTGTTTTTCTTAGGCACTGAGATTGCCAAAACTTGAACTGCTTTTATAAGTTTCTAATGATACGGATATGCTTTCCCCTTCATTATGAGACAAATTCTCGTTTGCCATTTGTTGTTGCAAACGCAATTTATTTACTTCCTCTGCATTTTTCTGCTCAGTAACTGTAGTCGATAAAAAATCAGTTACAAATTCTTTATCATTTAAATATTCTTTAGATTTCAATAACAAATCTTTTAATTCAGCTACTTTCAAACCCGAATCAGCTTCTTCGCCGATTTCTTGCAGAACAATAAGTAAATCTGCTTTGGTTACGTTCTTAAACATTTTAGAACAAAATTAACAGTATCTAACCGCACAATTAAAAGTAAAATAAATCGCTCACCTCTATTTAGTAATCCAACATTGGGATCGAATGCATATTTTATTTAATTTGTAGAAAGATCTCTGGTTGTCAGAAGATGATCGTGCTGTGATGTCAGTATAACCGAGGATGGCACCAGAAGTTTAATATTAAAAGTTTATTAAATACAAAATCCTATTTACAAAATATTTACACTTGCCTAAAAATATATACACTTTGACTACAAGTTATCAACCACAATACTCTACCAAACTACACATCTTATTTCTGAAAACCAAACCAATATTACCTCGGATGCCTTGCCGCATCCTACACATCCGACAAAACCCAACACTACTGCCGGTTTCCCCTCTTCACTTCAGTTCACTTACCGTGTCTCTTCACTTCACTTTACTTTAGAGGCTAGAAAGAAGGTTGGTTGCATGACAAAGACTTTGACTGAGATAAATTTAGATCTCATGCAGTGTTCCCCTGTGCCTATAGAAGCTTCCAGCATGATTAAAACCCTTTTTAATCTTTATAAGAAGTTAGGGTGCCAAAAGATTTTGCACTTGTGACCACTCTTAGTCACTCTCTTAAGTCACTGCTGCAAGGAAATTTACATATTTTTTTTTTTACCATTAGATCTAGTTTTGATGCTTTGAATCCCTCCTCACACAAACAAAAATCGCGTTTGAGCTTTTTTTAAAAAGAAATAACACACAACTATACCTTCTAAGATGAAAACCTGTCTAAAATGGAAATTCAACCGGTTTTATGAGGTACTGTTTTAGCAGGTTTTACCATATAAGATATTGTTTGTATCCAACATGTTCAGGTTAAGAGCTGAGCACTAGGGTGTATCAATTTTTAACTTTTTTTTTGTTTCCAAATTCCAATTTGATAAAAAGTTGCTACTAGACACCACAACTTACCACAAAAAATTTTGGATTTTTAAAAAAATGTTTAGGTCTTCTGCACAAGGCCTAAAGTTTAGAAATTTTACTTAAAAAGTAAATTTTTGCAAAATTTTTAAAAAAACGTAAAACACTTTTCTTTTCATTGTAAGTTAAAATTCCATTAACAATAAACATGAAAAACGATAGAAAATGTACTTAAAAAACTTAGCACAACATTTAGGTCTCCCGCACAAGACCTAAAGTTTATTAATTTTGAGGAAACTTTCGTAATTTTTAAGTGTAAATGAACCATTATTTTTTTCGTTAAAAACACCAGGCTTAAGTGTATTTTTGTTGCAGGAGGCATAAAATGACACAATATAAATATATATATATATATATATATATATATATACACACACACACACATATATATATATATATATATATATATATATATATATATACACACACACATATATATATATATATATATATATATATATATATATATATATATATATATACATACTACATAAATAATATATAAATGTTATATACCTTAAAAAAGATAGTTTAATGATCTAAATTGTTTGATAAAGGTGTTGAAATAAACTCTATCGTTATTTGTGATTACTATTGTTTATTACGAATGTATAAAATATTATAACGTGGAATAAAATGTAGTATATAAGTACAAAATGTTGCTGATGTATTTTCATAGAACATGGGCGCAGTTTTCTTGTTCTATTTCAAATTAACTGACTTGTTTTAAATATTCGTCCTTTCATCTTGTCTCCAAAACCTGAAACGAAAGTTATATACAGTATTTACGTAGGCCTACAGATTTTTACAAAATTTTAGAAATGATCCCCATAGAATTTCAAATATTATATGGAAGACAGTAAGATAAAGATGTTATTTAAAAACATTAAAAATCAAAGTAGTACAAAAAAACACTTACTTACATTTTAATCCTTCACTGACGTTTTGTACTGGCTCTTGGTCTCGAACGTAGGTAGCTCTTTACGGTCTTCCAGTCTGGCACGAATGAAACCATCTCTTTCGATCATCCCACACACTCGCTTTGAAGCTTCTGTGACTTCTTTCACAATTCGTTCCACAGCTTGAGTGTGAGAAGGAATTGTAAATTCAACCCTTCCACTTTTTCCCGTTTCCGCAATTAACTGTAACTCATCTAGGCTCATATCGGTAACAAGAAGGGGTTCGATTACTGAAGTGGTTTGCCAGCCAATCATATCTATATAGTCTTTAGCATTAAAATTGATCTGAGGGGTTTTAAATATCCTTACCCTTTTCTTTTCTGTTTCACGAGCTTTCTGGATTCTCTTATAAGCCAAGACTCTAATATGTTTTCGTTCATTAAACAACATAGCTATTAAAACATGCTCTGGGTGAGCCATGAATGCGTTTCTCTGTAACGTTGCATGGACAACATGTTTTAGCTCGTCTTCCAAGTAATTGCTGAAAAGGATCATTTAAAAGAAATTAATGGAACCCTGCGGGATTTTGGGATTGCACTTAATTAAGAACCATCATGGTATGTAGACTTTCATTATGAACTCTGCAAGCTTTCTCAGCTCAGGGGTCGGATCATCCATGGCTACATACAAACGAAGGATTCGATTTGCCAGGGTAAGCCACCTGGCGTGCGAGATGTTTCCGGGGTTTCGTCTGGCCAACTCTTCTGTACATGTACCTGTTGATACGGCTTTGGATATTTCGTACAGATACTTTTTGTCTGTGCTCAATTCTTTAAGATCAACTTCTGGTATATCGCTTTCAATTGGCACAATATTGATACATCCAGATTTTGGCAGCTTAGAAGTTGTTTACCAATAGGCCCGCTAAATGTGTTTGGTCCAGAAGTTGGCCCAGCAAGAGCAACCATAATTTTTCTAAATGGTAATTCATTCAAATGTAGTAGACACACAACTGCCTGCAGTGGCTGTTGTATTTTATTATCAAGTAAGGTGATAACTCCATTTGAAGTGCCTGTGTTTGCTGCCGTACCATTACAACCAATAGCTTTTAGTTTTTTTAAATTGACAGTTTTTTCTTCACAATACTTTACAAGTGATGTAACTATTTCCTTTCCTGTTCCATTTATGAGAGTTACATGACAGAAATACTTGGATCCAGGTTCTTCAGCAATAGATATGTGTTCTTCCATTAAAGATTTTCGGACACTTTTACCAGCTACAGTTTCTTTTGTTATGGTTTCATCTTTACGACCATCAAAGTAAATTGCCAACAGATCGGAGGTTCGAGTTGAGCTTACTTCTTTACGAGACTTAAGTCTTTCACGTGCTACTTTTGATTTGTCGATTACTGCTTCTTGGTTCTCCGCAGTAACGACATTTAAGTCTTGCAAAAGTGCAGTAGCTAACTGAGCTCCAGCTCTACTAGAAATGCCCCTGCGGTCACAAGCTCGTGAAAACAAAGACAAGCATTGTGGCAGTTCTTGTTTTACTTCTACACTTGAAACACTTTTTTGACTCGTATCAAGTACATTGATTTCAAAATCACTATCTTGACAAGATGTGTGAGACATTGAATCATCTGTACTATCACCAGAATCAATGTTATCAACAGATTTTAAGTTTTCATCCTCAGTCTTTTTTACAACTACCTGCATTAAAGCTTGTGACCTAGATTTTCTTTCCAATCGCTTTTTAAGCTTTTTAGTCTCGTTTTTGTCACACTCTGCAATTGACATCAATCTAGGGCCACGTTGGTCGAGCAAAAACTCGTGTTCTAGTGCCGGGACTTTTTTGTCAATAGAGCAAATACCGTTGCTGAGGTCACATTTGCAAGTACAAATATCAAACAATGCAGTTTCAGTTTTTGACTGAAAGCTAGTTACTGCATCTTTGTAGGAGTTAGGATACTTCCTTTTAGGCCCTGAACACTTTTTAATTTTCTCAAGCTGCTCATGCAGTTTTAAAACCATAAATATTGTGTTTTTGGTGCCACAAGCAGGAATTGAAGCTCTTTTCCATATTTCCTCAAGTTTTAAAGCAACTCTTAACGCAATTACCTTCTTTTCAGGCTGATGTATTCCCTCTTGTTTCATTTCAATGCGTACCCACTCAAAATACTTCAAAACATCCATCTTGGTTGGCAGAACATTAAACTCACTCACATCAATAGGTTACCCGATAACCAGCCTGTCGGTAGTTTGTCTAGTTAGATGCGGTTTTTTACTCATAATGAACAACAACAACACTCACTCAATTGATTCTTACAACAAGACTATCGCACTAAAACACAATCGTAATGCTCGCTCGCGGGCTGACTACTGACAAGTCTGCGCGGTGATTCATAGGTGTCGCGTCACTGCGCCGCGACAGTCTGGCCTTCCCCCATCCCATCGCTTCAAGTTGACACTTGATGTATTGAAATGTGATTTATTATTTCACTTATTTCAACAATTCCAATCAAGCCTAACGAGGCTTTAGTTACATTTAATTTTTAAACCAGCACCAACACAAATATCAAAGCACTGAAAAATGTTCAAAAATTGGCTGAAACTTACAACTTTTAGGCCTTGTGCGGGAGACCTAAATGTTGTGCTAAGTTTTTGAAATACATTTTCTATCGTTTTTTGTGCTTATTGTTAGTGGAATTTTAACTTGCAATTTAGAAAAAAAGTGTTTTAGGTTTTTTTTTTTAATTTTTGTAAAAGTTTACTTTTTAAGTAAAATTTCTAAACTTTAGGCCTTGTGCGGGAAACCTAAACATCCTTTTAAAAATCCAAAATTTTTTGTGGTAAGTTGTGGTGTCTAGTAGCCACTTTTTATCAACTTGGAATTTGAAACAAAAAAAAAAGTTAAAAATCGATACACCCTACTGCCCCCCCCCCCCCCCCCCATTCAGAAGGCTGGTTATGTGGTTACGCCTATGTTAGCAATGCAAAAAATCATGTAGTTAAAAAAGTTATATCTTTAATAAGTACAGTTTAAGTTTAATTCAACATATCGGGGTTTAACCTGGCAAACAATTTTCTAACTTTTTTTTTTTTTATTTAATTAATTATTATTATTATTATTATTTTTTGGAGGGGGTGGGGATATTATGACAATCCTGTGCAACTTGCAAAGCTGGACCTCTCTCATAATGCTATTTCAATGTCATTGGTGTAAATAATTTTATCTGACACATTTGCACTTAAATATTTGTACATATAGAGTCACCTGCTGCAGAGAGATTTTATTTAATGTGGATATATTAAATAAATAAAGATTTCTTATATTTTCAGCCGTTTGGTAATTGTTGCTCTGTGAACATTTGGATAGAATAGAAATTCTTAACTTTTCTAACTTTTTTTTTCTTTTTTCAGTTTTTAGCAGAAATATTACTGACATATTTTCATAAAATATCAAATCCTTTCACAAGATGTCAAAAAATCTAACGCAATTTAAACCCTGATGCATACACATTTTAGTATATGCTAAACTAAATTTTAATGTGAGACAATCTAAGACTGGCATGTGCTTTACTTAGAGAGTGTGTGAAAAATTATATGGTATCTTTCGAAAGGGTAAATAAAATTTTTTTTTAATGTTGTGTTTGGTTTATGGAATACTTTCAAATTTTATATACCCACCTACATATACAGTCATCTCTCTGTTTAGCACCGCTCTACTTAACAACGATCTCTATTTAAAGATGATATTTTGCGGCCCTGGCTCCTTCGAGTAAAAAAATCTCTACTTAAAGACGAAATTGTTTCTATTTAACGACGATTTTCACATAGTTTTTTTCCCCAATCCTTTTAAACATGTTAAATAAGGGAACTTCCTCTGATAGAAAAATAAGTTTTCTTGAGAAGAATGTAATTGTTGTAATGTGATTATTCGTTTTCTCCCTCATTTACAATTTTGGAAGCCATACACATGTTTACATCAGCCTGGAAAGAAGTTTCTCCTTACACAATTGAAAACTGCTTTCAAGCATCTTGAATTGGCATTCAAGAACAAATGGATATAACAGATGCACAACTTGACACAGAAGATATCACCACCAAAGAATGGAAAAGTCTTTTTGGTGATGAAGGTGTTTCAGTAACAGTATTTATCGATTGTGACGAAGACGTTTTAACAACCGACTTCAAAAATTTGTATCAAATTTATTAAGGCATCGCAAATGAAAATGCAACTTCAGATGCAGAAGATGGTGATGAAGCTGATGATACAGAAAGTGAGACACCTCTTCCTTCTCACTCAGATGCAAATTCTGCCCTGGATATTCTTCGCCAGTATATTGTTTCATTCAGTATATCGAAGATTACTCATTGAACATTCTTGAGAAGCTTGAAGCAAGGGTACTAAAAACTAGACCACCATTGAAACAATCTACACTTTTTGATTTTTTAAAAACTTAATTTGTTTAATTAAATGTATTATAAATATTTTTATTGTACTGTAAGTAGCATTGTTTAATTAAATGTATTATAAATATTTTTATTGTACTGTAAGTAGCATTGTTTAATTAAATGTATTATAAATATTGTTATTGTACTGTAAGTAACTTTTTATGCAGTATAAATAATGCAATTTGTATTTGTGCAATAAAAATATTTAGTATTATATCTGGATCGATAAAAAAAAAGAAAACATAAAATAAATTTAAATAAATTAATAAAACATTTCAAAACACGAAAATATATTAAGAAACGTATTGACAGTCCTAAGCCTGTAAAGTGTGAAGGGAAATGTTTTTCAAATATTATTTTTCCATAAATTCTGTTTAAGGGCGATTTTTCGAGGTTTCTTTAAAGTCGTTAAACAGAGAGCCAACTGTGTATATCATCCTCATCATCAACCGTTTTCAATCCACTGCTGGATGTAGGTCTACCCCAGATTTTTCCAATGTTTTCTGTCTAGTGCTTTAGTCATCCAATTTACACCGGCTACTTTTCTGATTTCATCATACCATCTTACTTGAGGTTGTTTTCTTGGCCGTTTTACATCTCTGGGATACCACTGTAGGGTGTTTGTGCTCCATCTATTATCTTGTCTTCTTGCAATGTGCCCAGCCCATTTCCATTTTAGCCGTTTAATTCTTTCAATGATGTCAAAAACTTTCGTCTGACTTCTTATCCAGGTTATTCTTTTTCTGTCTCTTCTTGTTATACCTAGCATACATCTTTCCATACTTCTCTGTGTTGTTTGTAATCTTTGTACAATCCGTTTTGTTAGCGTCCATGTTTCTGCTCCATAAGTTAGCACAGGCAAAACACATTGGTTAAATACCTTTCTTTTCAAACAAAGGGGCATGCTACTCTTCAGAATAATATTGTTCTTCCCAAAAGCACTCCATCCATTTCTTATTCTTCTATTGATTTCATTCATGATACTATTATCCGATTCCTGCCCAAGGTACACAACTTTGCACTTCTTTAATTTCAGTATTGTTGTAGACGATTTTCTTTTTTGATGCAAATGAATTGAACATCACCTTAGTTTTTTCAAAGTTTATTTTTAATCCCAGATTAATGCTAGCTTCTGTGAAATCTTTTAGCATATTTTCTAGTTCTTCAGGACTGTTACTGAAAATTAAAATGTCGTCAGCGAATCGGAGATGACTTAAATATTCCCCATTTATTCTAATCCCTTTGTTTTCCCAATCCAACTTCTTGAAAATATTTTCTAAGACAGCAGTAAAAAGTTTAGGCAAAATGGTGTCTCCTTGTCTTACCCCTCTTCCAAGCTTGATCTTTGCTTTTCCTTTGTCCTATATATATATAGAGAGAGAACAATGTATTCATTTTCAGCACTTTATTATATTTATCAATCGATTACAAGAACATATCTAAATTTCTGTTTAAAAAGTAGCATATTTGCATCTTTAAAATTTTGTTAGAGAAAATTATCAAACTTGACAATGCCTCCATCTATAGTAATTTAATTTTAAGAATGGTATACACATGAATATGGAACAAAAAAAAAAAAAAATGCACTTTCCCTGGGTTTTAAATTGCTTTGTGAAGCTGCATTTTCTCACTTTATTTTTCCAATCTCATAGTTTTCCTTTTGATGCAAACTGTTTAATGCCAGATAATACATTTTGGAAATTTACATTATTTGAAATCTTGAAACAGTGATATCAGTTATCAACAAGTCAAACAAACATTGACAAAATTGCATAATTTCAGTTAGTAGGGAAAAGATTGATTTTATTTATAACCACTGAAGCATTCATATGAAACGAGGAAAGACTGTATGCAACAAAATTTACTTACCTCATGGTACATGCAGTTAGAAGAAAAACAACAATCCCCTCCCCCCCCCCCCCCCCCCCAAACAAATAGTCTTCTACCATATCTACAAACATGCCATACAGAATTTTTAGCCATATAATAGGTCTTCAAGACTAAAAGCTACTGACTCCATAAGTTATACTCAGAAAAATTTTAAACAAAATACAGAATATTCTTGTCATAAGGTTATATATGTATATACATCCCCCCCCCCCCCCCCCGTGAATGATATAGCATTTGTGAACAAAATAATGAAAATTTAATTTTTTGGGGGATTTATCTTCAGTTGGTGACACAATGAAATTAAAAAAATTCGCTTCTATGATAAATACTCTTTTAGCAAAAATTTTTTCTACTCTTCATACTGAACTAATTTAAGTAAGTTTAACTGAAGTAAATACATTTTTATAACTACTGTTTTTTTATATACATTTATATGTATATATAATAATATTTGACCATCATATTATACAGTTTAGAATAAAATTTAAATTGATTAAAATTGTCAGTTGTTCCATCGATATAAAATTAATATTTTTAAAAGAACAATATCAAAATTTACTCAGGTTCTGCCAACAAGAAATTAACATATAGAGAAATCTGACTCCTAAGCCAATAAATAAAATCCATGCTGCATTCTTTATATTACAGTAGAAGATCTTTTTAATGCAATTCTATATAATACAATTCTCCATATAACACAGAACTTCTCAGATGTAAACATTGAATTTTGCAGTTAAGAAGCAACTGGATTCCCACATTGTAAAAAACTAATATTTAGACACTGTTTATTAAAGTAAATTTAACAATGTGTCTAGTGTAGTCTAGGGGAAATGTACAAAAAAAGGGGGTTACCTTACAAAAAATCGGGTAGAAGATTTTTTTTTCTGAATTGTTTATAATGATGCCAACATGGAAAAACCAAGTTTTCCAACAAAATTTCTTAAGGCTAAATTTTTTGTGGCCGAAAAACAACAAAATTTTGAACTTTTTTCGATTTTTTTTAAATATCCCAATAGCCGTTGCAGTAGTATAATTTTTGTCAATTACAATATTAAAGAAGACAAAATTCTCTACAACTTTCATATTTACAATTTTTTTATACACCCAATAGCAAGCGCAGTACACCATTTCAAAAGTAAGACAATTTTTTCAATTTTCTTAAAAACCGTGAAAAACGTAGTTCTCCCCCGATTATTCATATGTTTCCCACGGATTTAATCATGTATGTCAACTTCTATATATTGGTAGCAGTAAATTATGTGTTTGAGGGCCAAAACTAGCCTTTTGGGGGGGGGGCAAAATTCATGCATATTTTGCCCCAGCCTGCGTTAATTATTTTAATAAATCTCTAATAGCCAGATTTTGAAATTTTTAAGTGTGTAATCATTAAATACGTAATCAGATTTTTCAAATATGGATTCATTAAAACCTTGAAAACCGAACCGAAATATATTCTGCTTTAAACAGGTTTCCATCTTAGGAGGTATAACTGGTCATATTCTTCCTCTTAAAAATATATAATTTTTTCTTTAAGGACTGGATTCCGTATATGAAGATTTTATTTTCAAAAATTTTATGATAGTTGTAGTATTGAGGCGTTTAATGTCAAAGTTATATGAATTATGAGACTAAATTAGTCATACAAAGACATCGTTAGATATCGACCTCGATATCATATGAAAAATAAATAAATATTAAAATTCAAGCAAGAATTCTGAAAAGAAAACTTTTGTAGGTTTAACATGAGCGTGCAAATGTTTTCGCGTGAGACTTCACTACTCACGCGAAGAAACTGGAATGCTAAGGTTAAACCTATGGAAGCGTTCCTTTTACAATTTCTCGTTTGCAATTTAATAGTTTTAAATGATTTTTTTTTTTTTTTTTTTTTTTGAGGGGCTTAGAAGTGCTGACGTTGAATTCCAATCGTATTAGTGTTTACTTTTTCTGTTTTGATTATAGTTCTTATTATTTTTTATTTTTGGTCAGTTTTCCGGCTGTGAGACTTTTTTTATCCAAATTTCATATATATATCAGGACCGAAACTAGAGGGGACAGAGGGAGCATGTGCCCCAGGCGCCAGAGTGGAAGGCGCCAAATACAGATTTTTTTGTCGTTTGATACCAAAAAATATATAGTATGAAATTTGGCTAAAATTATCTCACAGCCGGAAAATCCAAAATGCAAATTGAACCAAATGCATTAAAACTGGATAATAGAATCCTGTTTTAAATAAAAAAATTACATGTTAATCCAAAAGAAAATTTGAAACAAATGCATTAAAATAGGATAACGGAATCCTGTCTTAAATGAAAAAAGTACAAGTTCCCAACAGAAAGAATACTAGCAATTGCAACTGCTGAGAGGGAAACCTGTATAAAGCGGAATATTTTGGGTACCCTTTTAAAGGTTTTAATGAATCAATATTAGACAAAGCTGGTTACGCAGTTCAGCATTACGTATTTCATGATTAAACAGACATAGTTTCAAACCAGTGCATAATACAGAAAATTAGAATATTCCACAAAGTGTATTTTTCAACAATCGAAGTAAGTTCTTCTGTTTAAGCAATTAATAGATAATCTTAAAGTTTTATATATTTTTGCATGCTAAAGTGATATAATCTCTTGTTCTATTTATTGATATAAGTAGGAAAAAACTGACAGTATTTATTAAAACTAATCTTTTAAATATTTTTATAGTGATCTCAAATATGTTATTGACAAAATTTTTAAATTTTACAGGAGATAAATATATAACATCAGTTAGTGATTTAACCTGTTGTCATTTTTATTGTAGCTATTTTATAAGGTAAAAGCATTTCTTACATAAAATATATTTATTTTCTGAGTGCCTCCCCTCCCCCATTTTATATGGAAGTAGAATCCAATGTTTACTATCTTTAAAAAATAAAGCATTAAAATATATGTTATCAATAATTGGTAAATAAAATATACCATTGTATGTTAAGTGTGTAATATGTGGAATAAAGTATGTTTTTCGCAAATTTTCATATCTATTCCATTGTTTCCTGGAAAAATATGCATGCATTATAAAAATTATTACAATTACAAAATTATTAAAATTAAACAAAAATTCTTTCTTAATTGAAACTATAGTACGAATAAGTTATTAAATACTAAAGTATTCTTTTAAACAATGCTTTGAAATTAACATTATACACACTTAAAATTACTGTCGATACGAAAATTGTTTTATTCATCTACACACTATCCTATTTTTAAAATTATATAATTTTATTGAATATAAAATGTATGTTGTGATGAAAATAAAGACATGGGTGTGCAAATAATATTTAATTTAGTGCTACCAATTTTTAGAAGTTGGCATACGTGATTAAATCCGTGGGAAACATATGAATAACCAGGGGAGAACTACGTTTTCACGGTTTTTAAGAAAATTGAAAAAATTGTCTTATTTTTCAAACGGCGTATTGCGCTTGATGTTGAGTGTATAAAAAAGTTGTAGAGAATTTTGTCCTCTTTAATGTTGTATTTGACAAAAATCATGCTGCGGCAACAGGTATCAATATATTTAAAATAAATCAAAAAATGTCCCAAAATTTTGTTGTTTTTTGGCCACAGAAAATTTAGCCTTAAGAAATTTTCTTGAAAAACTTGGTTTTTCCATGTTGGCATCATTATAAACAAGTCAGAAAAAAAAAATCTTCTACCCGATTTTTTGCAAGGTAAAATGTACATTTCCCCTGGACTAAGTGATCTATATTATACAAAAATTTATAATCTGCACAACTCCTGGTAACAAGGAATGGAATATAAAGATACTCTACTATATTTTGATACGTTTCACTCATATTTGGACATGCTTACAAGTTATGTTTAAAGATGTGTGAAATGTGTTCTATACAACGTAAAATTCTATATAACACACACCCTCACATCTTTAGATTTGCATTATAAAGATCTTCTACTGTATCAGAAAGCACTTTTGTAACCCAACTGCTGCAACCAAGTATGCAAACAGGATTACTAGTAATATTATAAAATTTGGGTAAATGAGAAGAATAAAAAACAGGGTTTTTGGTGAACTTTGTGAAAACGAATGTAACAATATATCTGATGATGAAATATTCAAATTAATACGAGAGTGTATCAATAAGGTTTTGCCCTCACCAGGGGTCTGTCCAGACTTTTCTCACAGGGTCCTGTTTTTGTGAAATTGTGAAGTTTTTTTTTATTTTTGTGAAAATTCTAGTCATAATTTTGTGAATTTTAAATTATCGATGTCTTCATGTTCTATCCTTCATATGTAAAAAGCTAAGTAATATGCTCTTTGGTAAGTTAAACTGCTTACTTACAGGCCAGATTTTATTTTTAAATGACTAAATTTGTGAAAAGTTCAATTTGAAGGTGAAAAAATTCTGTGAAAGGTCTATTTTAGAGACAAATAATTTTGTGAAGGGTCCTGTTTTGGGATAATATGTTTTGTGAAGGGTCCTGTTTTGGGATAAAATGTTTTGTGAAGGGTCCTGTTTTAAGATAAATTATTTTGTGAAGGGTCCTTTAAAGGACCTAAAATTTTTCTAAATATACCCCTGCTCCCATGGAAATAATTGAGTGAAATTTATGAAATTGCTACATTGTACTAGTCCTTTTCTATATATTCATTGTGCACAGTAACACATTTCTGCAAAAAGTATTTCAAAGAGAGGGGGGGGGGGGGGATGTATTCCAGGAAGTGCTATAGTAGACCCGAAAGGGGATCATTTTTCTAACTTTTGCCGACCCCCACATATGACATATTGCTGGAAAGGCCTGTGACCACTTATTCAGGCTATGCACCTCCTAAGCTTCTCCGCCCAAATTTGCACCCTGAAGGAGGAGGGGGGGGGGGGCATGAATGCTGTCTGCAAAATTTAGAAAAGTGCCCTGCGGCGGGCAAATTTGGGTAGAGAAGCTCAGGAGGTGTGTAGCATGAATAAGTGGTCACAGGTCTTTCCAACAATATATCACATGTGGGTGTTGGTAAAAGTTAGAAAAATGCCCCCTTTGGGTCTACTATTGCGCCTCCTGGAATACATTCTTCCTCTCTGTTTGAAATACCGGTTGCACAAATGTGTCACTGTGCACAATGATTATATGGAAAAGGACTCATAAAATGTAGCAATTTCATAAATTTCACTCAATTATGTCTATGTGAGGGCAAAAACTTATTTATACACCCTCGTAGTTATCTCAGTTATCGAGAAATTCCTTTCTGAATTAAGAAGCAGATTTAAGACACTCTTTTTTTTTTTTTTTTTTTTTTCGCAGGGGGATGCATATGTAAAACTTTCAATCAATATTATCTGTAGTTGGAAAATTTTAATATTTTTGAGTTGTGCAGTATTTATTTTATTCTTGTGTTTCCAGTTCACACTACACTGCTAGACTGAAATTTTCCTAAAATACACCTGGAAAAGTCAGGGAATTTAATTCTCCTATATGAGTAGCAACCCTGTATATTTATTATGTACTTTTGTGCTGTTTCCCTCTCTTTGACATATGTACCACTTCCATTTTCACATTAAAAAATAAATACTAATGTTAAATTTCAGCGATCTTTACATTTTTTAACCGTGTTCTAAAAAATATATTTCTAATTTTTTTTTTTTTTTTTTTTTTTTTTTTTTTTTTTTTTCCATTTTATATCCAGGATGAACCAATGCCAACTATTCCTCGGCCAAGAGTGGGCAGCACTAATGTATTGAATAGAGTTGGTCAGCAACAAGATAGATGGAAAAGACAAGTTCAAGAACAGAGAAGAAATATTTATGATCGTCATACAATGCTGAATTAAAACTATTTTTATAGCACGATGTATCATTTTTACACCTATGAGTTTTAAATTTTCTTATTCTGGTAAACATACTTAAACGTTTATAATCAAGTTGATAGTTACCTAAAAAAGGAGCATAATTTATTATGTTTTATATTTTTGAACCTAACCTCCAGATGTGAGCTTGCATACAGAATTTGGTGTTATAAAAACTTTAAAAAGCCGCATGTATTGAGATATGATTTTTTATTAGTGGCTGGGTAAGATTATAGCTGGGAAATTTGTTAAAATTGCCAGGAAATTCATACAATGAAATGGCTCGGAGGAAACTGAAAAAACGTGACAAATATATGTAGAAAAAAAAAATCTTGCATGCGTTTCTTTTATAAAAATGAATAAATATTTAAAAATTTAAGCTTTTTACGATCATTTATAAGCATTGACTTTGCATGTTATTGACAAAATTATATTTTAGTTATTAATTTATTTCTTAGCTTCTTGATGCTGCATTATAATTTAATATCAGTTTTTATTTTGTCAAGTTTACCTGTATCATTCCAATTTTATTTTGGCTCAGGCCTATTAAATAATACCAAAATTTTCAACTTCCGTCCTGCCTCAAAATAATAATATTATTATTTATTATTATGAGAATAATATTATCATACCTTAAATTGACAGTTTTATTTACCAATAGATCAAAAACTTTTGAAAATATTAATTATTGCCTATTATTTTATAAAAACCAAGAAACTTTGCTTTGAAATTATTTATGAATCAATATCAAATGTAATCTTACTTTATCGGTACTGCTTTTTGTAAAACATCTGTGTTATATTCTTATATAAAGATTTTAGTTCCCATGTATAAATCTAAAATTCATCTCATCTTTTGTTTTCAAAAATCTGAATCTCAAAAATTCTGCTTTAGCAGAGTGAAGTTTGACAAACCTGTTTTTTTGTACATGTTGTGTTCTGTTTTTATTAATAATATTTCCTGTATGTTATTTTTTCTTTTGTGTAACTACAATGAAATACTCATTGAGTATTTGATATTTTATTGAGAATAACATTTTAGATTTCTTCATTATAAGCTTTTTGATTACTTACATTTTGATATTCTGTTTTCTAGTCATTTGTAGATACAGATAATAAATAAAATATATTTGTATTTACCTTTTAATTTAGGCTCCAAAATGTATAGTTTTTGATTTAATTTTATTATAATATTTCTTGTTATGTTATCAATAATATTGAATATAAATTTCAATGTGAAAATAAATGTTTGTCCATTATTCTTTATTGGAAAAATTTTAAAATGAAAAGAAAAAAAGTTTAAATTATTATGAATTTAACTAAATAATAGATAAATTAATTATAGTAATTGTAATTTTTCTTTTAGATTTTTGTTTTAAAAAAATTTCCTTTAACCATTTCACCGTTTGCCCCGAGATAAGCCGGTGTTAAAAGCACTGTTTTCCCATACCTGTCGCCGGTGAAATGGTTAAGGAATAAAAGAACTTTTTCTGTTCTGATTTTTAAAATTATTTTTGTTTCTAAAAGGTTCAATCTTTATCTTTAAAATAGATAAAGGTATTATTGGGCTGTGTATTAATTTAACCTTTCAGACCCAAAGCTAAAATAATACTGCAAATACCCATTCATTGTTTTTTCATGAACAAAATTACATCATAGATGACCGAAAAAAGAATTTTTCTGAAATTGATCCTTTAGGGTACTAGTAATTTATGTTCACAAATATGAATCTAGAATCATAAACCCCCTTAAAATATCAATTTAATTATCACTAACCTAAATTCACACAATCACAAATTTAAGGGCTTTAAATAAGTGAACGATATACAAATCCTCAAAAAAATTTTATTGTAAAGGATTTAAGTTAAATCCTTATAAAAATTTATCACTTTCTTGGCCACACTGTCTTGAAGGCATTTTGCAAACTCAGATGAAACTATCATTTATTTTATGAGGAAATCAGCATAAATGTTGTTTATTGATTTGCTTTTAAAGCAAAAAAAAACAGTTTAGTTTTTATGATGTAAAGAATATAGGTCCACATATGTGGACCCAGGAATAAAAAAGAGAATAAAAAATGTATTGCCCAAGTTCTTCCTTATTATACTAGGATAAAGTTACAGTTCAAAAAGCAACAGCTTCATAGTTATAATAAAGATATATGTTATATTGAGCATTTTTGTTTGTTTATTTTTATACATTTTTAAATATATTTATATTTTAGTGATTTTTTTAAAGCCCAGTAGCTTAGTGGTCAGTACATCACACTACGCTGCTACATCTCCAGAGTTCTACTTTGGTTGGGCAAGGTTCATCCAATCTTTCATGCCTTTGGGGTCAATAAAATGAGTACCAGGCTTGCTTGGGAACTAAACACTGGAGGTTCCGCGTTATGTTGTCCACCTGTTCGGAACAGATGTTTTATAGCACCTCAGGACCAGTGATGTAGTTGTAAAAAAAAACAGAGGGTATATGCTCAAGACAGAGGCTATACCTTAGAGTGTATGTACAATAGCTTTTTTGAGAACAGGGGGTATACGGTGTTCCAGAAAAAAATCCAGAACGTATATGGCATATATCTCTGTTGTATATCCTCCACTACATCCCTGCTCAGGACCTAAGGTCAAGAGAACAGACTTGTGTACATGATCCCTAAGGATTGTTGCACCACAGAATTTAGTTTAGGTTATTTTTTCAAGTAAATTATTTCTTATGGAAAGCAATAATTAAGTTATGAAAAATTATTTAAAACAATATTGAAATTGGAGCTTTCTCCTAGTGTGAGTTTTGTTTGAAAGTTGCATCTTTTCTATCAAAACTATTTTTTAGCTTGTTTAAACAGATTTATTGAAATATCTTTTTTAACAATGTCCTGTGATTCTACTTAGTTCTTACTGGTTTATAGAAGTTTTTGTGGTCCCTTAGAATGGGTTTGAGTATTGTGTTTTGATAAATTTTCTTTTTTCTTTTATGAAACTAAGAAAATCTTGCGGGATTTGGGCATTTCTTGTAAATAAAGTTGCTTGTTGTCAGTCTATTATTCTTAGTCTTTATTATGGCTTATATGTATATATATTATAGTTGTACAAATATCTTTGTGTTCAAATTAATCAAGATCATGTAAATTGTGTCTGTGAATATGAGAAAAATAAATTCATTTTGTTTGCTTATTCATTCATCATTTTATTTATTGGTGCATATCTTACTATATTTTACAGTAATAATCTTACTATATTTCATAGTGATAATATTTCTGACTAGTTAACCCTGGCCTGCTTCATTGGGCAGATTTAAAATTACTATTTAACCACTTCACCATCTGCCCCGAGATAACTCGGGGCTAAAAGCACTGCTTCCCAATACTTGTCGTCGGTGAAAATACCATTATTTTTTATCTTTTTATTTAATTAAGCTGAGATTTTAAAGTTTTTATTCTTTAAAAAATAATATAAAATTTTTCATTAAATGTTAAGTTAAATAACTATTATTCTAATTTTAAATCATTCATTATATTTTTTATATAATATATATCTCTTATTATTATTATTTAGAAGATATTTTTGTTACTCGCTTCTTTATAAACAAAACAATATTGGAGGCTATTTTTTCTTTAGCCAAAATAAGAATTACCATATAGCAGTGGACCCGTGTGAAGAATTCACACTTAGCTCTCCACTCCCACCCTCTTCTGTGCCTGCTTTCCCCCTTCATTATCTCTTCCCGCATATCTGCAATTTTTTATTTAAGTGAAATTTCAAATGAACAAAGTCTTTTAACAAAAATTTAGTATGCAATGTCAGATATGGATCCTATCCAGTGATACTCCATTCATAGTTGTACGCTACATATTAGTTAAATTCAGTATGCAATGTCAGAAGGAGAACAAAAATCTTCTCCAATGATACCTCATTCATCATTGTACTTTGCATATTAGTTGAGAAAAAGAGATGTTGACAACAGAAAGAATATACAGTATAGCTTCAAAAATCCGGCATCATCGGGACTCAGACTATGCCGGATTTTTAAAGGATTATCCAAAGTAGTAACTAGGAATATCAAAAGTAGTTCTATCTATATTATAAAGGACAAACATATCTGTGCATAACGCATACGTCATTTTGCGAATAACAATACTTTGAAATTTGAAATAAAATTTTGGTTTTGCATTTTCTCTACTGCAAATTTTTAAACTTCTATGCATCACACATTTTAACTTTTTACACCGTCGTATAAGGAAAAAAATTCTCTTTTAAATACTATTTGTTTGAAAGCTGTATCTCAATTTGTTTTTGAGATATTAATTTTTTTTGTAGTTTTTAATACAAATTTTGTAATTGTGGCAACTGAAGTACTCCATGTATATTGAAAGTAAAGGGAAAATATTAATGGTTTATTATTTTTATTCATTATATCCTTATTGATGCCATTTTCACATTACAAATAAAAGTAACTTTTTTATAATTTTTGAACTGAAAATGATGTCAGACATTAAATAAAACACGCATTCTTCTTCATAAATCAGCTACATTTTAATATTTTTACATTACGCTGATAAATGAGTTTGAGGCGCTCGGCAAAGTGATTCATTGAGTAAAAATGATATATTTAAAACAAAACGATCATTTTTTTTTTTGATAAAACTAAATATTTGACCAATACTATAAATGGCGAATACTATGACAACTAAAGTCAAATTTCTGATTTTTTTTTCGCGGGTACTAAGATTAGAACTTAAGGTTTGTGCGAATGTTCACATGAAAAGTTGTATCGGACAAACGTGACTTTAACTTTGGAAATGCATTCATTAATAATCTATTCTTTTGCGCGTTAAAATACTTTCAAATTGTGAATTTGAGTGGTGCGTATGTAAATTACGAGAATGTGAAAATAACGTACAGTTTAGATTTTATGGGGGAAAATTTTATGATGTGACAAAGCAAAATCCTTTTTACTGATTTTTCATCCCGTAAAAACAAACATAAGAGCTCCATCGATAACTTCATCATAATTACTCATCTTGATTACGTAATCTGATACAGTTTAATTTTTCAATAATTTAAGCAGTTGAAGTTTGTAAAAATAATATTTTGGTAATTTTGGGTTTAAAATATTATTTGTTTTAAGAGTTAGACAACCAATGTAAGATGATTTTTTGTTGTAATTATTTTTGTAGGTTTATTATAATTTCGATCTGACAGTTCCTTTCAAACATTTTAGTACGTCGAATTTCGACGGGTTGCAACTCTTATTCTTAATGGTGCCTTTAGCCATAATTTATTTCATTAGTAAGTTATAATATGTAAGAAAAAGAGAAAATTAAATATTAAAAAAGACTTACTTTAATTGATAGTTTCTATGTTACGAAAAAAAAAAAAAAAAAATCTAATAAAGAGTGAAATTATTTCTTCTGTTGTAATTTTGGAAGCATCGATTTTTTTGGCCGTTCTTTAACAAGTTTTTTTTCCTATTTTATACAAATGAAGAATGTCTATTTCAGAAATACAGTCTTGTTTCTCTAAAGCATATATTAATTCTCCAATCAAATTTATGCACTTTTCCTGTGACAACCTTTTCTTCTGCTGGTTGTTCATCCTTGTCTTCTGAGCTGCTACTAGCATTATTGCTGGTTATATTTAGCACAGCGTCTGTGATTTCGCTGTCCGTTAATTTGTTCGTTGTTAATGCATTTTCGTCAATGCTTAGCCAATCATCTGTATCCTCTATTTTCGACACTTAATGCATTTTCAAATTTTGTGTGTTCAATCACCTCATAAATTGCGGTCTTTTCACGGCAAATTTGAAAGCCTGAAAATTCTTCCACATCATTGATGTCGCTGTTGCCGAAAATTCGTTCCAATCATATATTGGGCCATGCATTCGCCAAAGTTCTACCAAAGTTGTTCCCGTTGCTAAGCAACAGTGCAGCTCCCAGAAAATTTGTTCAGAAAATAATCGCCTCTGACAAATGAAAAAAAAAAAGTCAAATATTCCTTTTTTGCACTTTTACTTTCGATCTTGAAATTTTTAATTCAAAATGAATTGTTATTTTTCTTCACCCATAACTTGAAATTTAAAAGAAAAGGGAAAAGATGGTTTTGATGCCGGATTTTTGAAGTCATACTGTATATGATTCACTAACTTCATGTCTAATGTTACTTGTCTATGAATAAAATAATTTTTATTGGGGTTAGCTCCAGCTTGTCTTAAAATTTGTCTTTGAAGTCTTTTGATTTGAAATAAATAATTACTTGTAATTACATGTATTGATATAAAGCAATATTGCCTTTGTCATACCTGTTAAAATATTAGCTTCAGTCACACTGTTAGGTAAAGAAATAATTCAGAATAACTTTCATCACGTCATATAACTTATAATTTATATTCTTGCAATTTCTGAGGAAAGGGGGGTGGTGTATAAAATACTGTTCTATGCTAAAAGTTTAATTGTAAAAATAAATATATTTATGGGATTTCTTACAACTATACCTGGTAATGATTTTTTAAATAACCTACTGATAACCAAGGCTCTCGTCTCAATATGGCCCATTTTAAAGCAGAATCCTTATTTTTACTATACATTGGTCCATATTTTTGTCATTTAGTCTTTAAAGTTGTGCTTGAGAAATTTTTAACTGGTGTAAAATGTATATTTTGTTTACCCAATTTACTGCATTCAACTAAATATTTTTGGAACCAACCAGTTGTTTTACAATGAAAGCAACTGGTTTATTGTATCAGGATTTTTCTCTTGCAATGTTAAACCCTATATTTTTTAAGTACAAAATAGCCAAGTCTAGTTTTTTAAGGGGGCTAAAAAGTTATTTTTATTAATTAATCTTTCTGTCATTGTGCAGCTTGTTAAAAAATAGGCTTAAAAAGGTTGATAAAGATGAAAATGATAAGGTTATTTACAGCAGTTTATTTATTTATTTTTTTGTTAATGTTTTAAAAACCAAACTCGTTTTTTTTTCTGACACATTTACAAAATCATTATTATTCCTACTTCTATGATCAGTGGTGTAGGTTGGATTGTAAGCACCTCACAATCCAACAATTTTGTATTTGACGCATAAAAGGCAAAAACTAAAATTTGCTGAACAATTGTAAAAAGCATATTTTTTAATAGCTGACTAACGGGCAGGTCGATCTATGTCAATTTCAGGAGGATAAGTCATATCCAGCGGCTTCTAGCCTCAGTTGAAGAAAAGGTTTCTATGCGAGAAGATGTGCTTTATTGTTAAGTTTCAACTTTGTCATTATGTTTAAATGTATAGTTTTTTATGGTTTCATGAATTGTTGAACTCGATAGTTTTATTTTTAATATAATAATAAAAAAACCTAAAAATAAAAATGTGTTTTTCTAAGTTTTTTTAGCTCTAAATTTGATATATTGATTTAAATATGTAGCTTTTTAAAGGTGTGCCAGGATTTGTCAGACCATTTTTGAAGCATTCTCGTATTGGTTATATCTTTGAAGGTTTGAAGGCTAACTAAAAAATAAAAATAAAAGGTTATGCATAGCATATCTGTACTACAACTCAACTTTGCTAAATACTAAATGCAAATAATATATATATTAATACACTGGTTTATATAAATAATTAAAATTTTACATATAGTATAATTAACCACATTTATTTAAACATTACTTGTAAATAAAACAACTCTACCAATAATTACTTTCCTCTTATAAACAGTAAAAAGTTAAGTAAACTTTGTATTTTGTATTCATTTTTTTTAAGCAAATGCACACTTTTATGTGTATATAACATTAATTAAGTATATTTACTCATAGTAAGTCAACAGCAATGATTTTAACTGTAAAACTCATGAAAATTAATTTTGGCCGGGATTTTGCTTAAAATACTCCACTGTGCGCCTGGGGCAATTGCAAATTTTTGCAATTCCTCCTTAGAGACTATTGTAGTTTCTTGTACTGTACTTTTGAATGCAACAACGTTTCCGAGGTAATAAAAAGATATAGAGCTCAGGACAATTTTTGAGCAATAAGATATTTTTATTCAAGTTCACCAATAACACTAGCCTGCAAAATTTGGGTTGTGTCATGTTTTTTAGCTTTTGATAATTGATTCTTATTATTTCATAGCACTGAATCTGAAAATGGTATTGATATTTATATTATTATACGTGATATTGATTTCACGTCAGGTTTTTTTCGCAAATTGTAAGTTTCAAAGTTAAAAAGTAAAAAAAATAGCGAAAATCTGATACTATAAAATAGATATGATGATTGAGTTATTTTGCTTTTGATAATTGATTCTTATGTATTTTGTAGCGCTGAATCCGAAAATGGCACCATTTTTTTTTTACCATCACGTGAGGATTTTTTGCAAATCACAAATTTTTAAATTGTAATATTGCGAAAAAACGATACTATAAAATAGATGCACAACTCTTTTTACTTCTATCTTCAATAGAAGAAAGTATTGTAATAGAAATTTTTTCGCCTTCCGGTTTTTGACGGATTTACACGTTTTAGGTCAAGCAGGTCCTTCCTTCATTTGGAAAAAATCCGCCGGAAGGGGGCGCTGTAATAAGGATTTTTGTGCGATTTTGAATATTGTACCATCGAAAAGTGTATTACGTTATGCATAGAATTGAACTATTTTTTTTTTTTTTTTTTAATGTTTTTGGCTGTAGCAAGCAGGTCCTCCCTTAATTTGGAAAAAATCCGCCGGAGGGGGGCGTTGTAATACCAATTTTTGTGCGATTTTGAATATTGTACCATCGAAAAGTGTATGAAGTTATGTATAGAATTGAACAATTTTTTTTTTTCGTTCTTGGCTATGGCAAGCAGGTCCTTCCTTAATTTGGACAAAATCCGCCGGTAGAGGGCTAGGTAATAGCGATTTTTGTGCCTTTTTGAATATTTTACCATCGAAAAGTGTATGAAGTTATGCATAGAATTGAACCAAATTTATTATGTATGTTTTTGGTCATGGCAAAAAGGTCCTCCCTGAATTTGGAAAAATTCTGCCGGAAGGGGGCGCTGTAATAGCGATTTTTGTGCCATTATCAATATTGTACCTTCGAAAAGTGTATCAAGTTATGAATAGAATTGAACTATTTTTTTTTTTTTTTTTTAAGTTCTTGGCTATGGTAAGCATGTACTTCCTTAATTTGGAAAAAATCCGCCGATAGGGGGCGCTGTAATTGCGATTTTTGTGGCATTTTGAATATTGTACCATCGGAAAGTGTATGAAGTTTTGCATAGAATGGAACTAAATTTTTTGTGTATGTTTTTGGCCATGGCAAGAAGGTCCTCCCTGAATGCGAAAAAATTCGCGCTGTAATAGCGATTTTTGTGTAATCTTCTTAATTTTTTGTCGTTCTATTTACACCAGTGGCTCGTGAATCGACGGGAACTTCCCATCCTGATAAGCCGATTATTTGTGATTTTAATAAATATGATCAAGATTAACTCGTTTTTACTCCGATTAATTGACTGAAGCCGAAATTTAAGAGGAAAGTCAAAGTTGGTATAGTATTGAATTAATAAAAATGAAATATTGACATCTGTAACAATATTTTTAAATATTAAAACATATGAGATAGAAGAAAGTTTTGGGATTGGCATATCCAACTAGATTCATAATAATTTATTCATCTTTTGGCTTATTCTATGCATTTTTATAGCTAAGCATGTAAACTATTGTGTATTTAAAGTCCTTACAATTTTATTCCGTGTATAGAAATTTCTTTGACCCGCTCATGCTCTGTCTCGCGCTTTTCCTTTGATATTCTCTGTGGGGTTCATCTCAGTATCCTCTTTTATTTTGGTGTTTGATAAGGCTGGAAATTTGTCGCAGATGTAGTTAAAACTAAGGATAGACCGAAACAGGTTTTAAGAACAGAAACAGAAACCGATTTTCAGTAATCTTCCTATTTTCGGCCGAAAACGAAAAAATGTAAAAAGAAATTAAGTAATTAAAACATACATAAATATGCATAATTATTAATTAATTATTCGTTTTTGTTAAATATGCATTATTATTAATTAATTACACGTATCTGTGCCTCTGACCAAAACTTTTTATTTTCATATAAAATAAAATGTAATTAATTCATCAACGACGCAGAATGTTTTTCTAATTATAAAATTTTCTTGAATTAAAAAATGTTTTAGGTTACCTTGATTTACCTTCTATAAAGATTTTTTTAGTAGATCATCTGTTATACTAGAACTTTCTCAAAAAGTATTCAAAACACTTCTGTGGTTTCAAACTAAAAATTTTCCATTTCTGTTCAGTCTGCAGCTTTTAATGAGCACATGAAAGGCGTCTTCAAAGTTTAGTCATATATGCATTGCTTCTTTTATAATTTGTATTCGCGTCTTGCATTGCTTCTTTTATAATTTGTATTCGCGTCTTGAGTCAGTCATGACTGATAATTATAAACAGGAAAGTTCATAGCAATAAAAAAAAAAAAGTGTCTCATTTGAGCCAATAGACCTCAAATCAAAGAGCAATGTTGAAAATTTCCAAAGGAAGAAACGAGATTTTTGGAATGACAGTTTCGGCCCGACCGAATTTTAGGCAACATTTTCTCCCGAAAACGAATTTTCGGCGAACTCAGAGTTTGGGCCGAAACTGCATTTTCGGTCGACCGTAAACATATAAACGAAAGCTCATTTAGACGATTGGATGTGATGTGTAAATAAGCCAGGTTCCTGCAACATTATACAAATCACGTTTAATACGCGACTTTTATCCACTCCCTTGAAACGCATCTTAACTAGGTTCCACTGTATTTCTATTTTCGATTAATTCCCCCAGTGAAGTTCTATGGGCACAGTAAATTTCTAATGTGTGACTGGCGACTTGAAATGAACAATATATCCAGGAAGGTCAGAATTTATATTATCCCAAGGTTACTTTATCTTAAAGAAAATAACACTAGTTAAAAGATACTGATCGAAGGATTTATTCCACATGTGCATATAAACAGACCTGTGAAAAAGGACATGGGAAAATAGACTCCGTTTTCATGAAAAATAGAGCAGGAGAAATATTTTTACATGAATTTTCACTACGCATTAAATATTTTGTTAAGACGTAATACAGAAATTACTGCTGTGAACGTGCAGACGTCAATTCTGCGTATTTTGAATTAACCAATATTTATTCTAGTTCGCGTTCAAGATAGCATAAGAATAGTGAAAAAAAAAAAAAAAATTAAGACAAATTTGAAACTTTACCACAAAACAATACAAAAAGTGGAGAGGCAAAAGGTGAGTCTTGCTCTGCTCCTGAAAAACTAGGGGGCGTAAGCCTCCCCCCCTTTGCCCCGTCATATTATGCCCATGGATTTCGCGCACATTATATTATGTTACATATACGCGGCGCTCGTCGAGGAGTTAAAGCAATACTCACTAATTAACGAAATCATTTGCATAGGGGATAAAATTTCAATACATAAATTATATTATAAAATAAGTATTTTTTTAATGTTTTATGTTTAGTTTTTACAGTAAAAGCAAAAGTATCATGCTGTGAAGATATTAAACTTAGATATTTTGACCTCGACCAATATTTCAACATATATCTGTTATGTACTGAATATTCCATTTAAAGAATTACTTTAAATGGAAAAGCAACTTTTCCTCATTAAAAATGGAGACTGTATTCTTCCTTTCTTTGATTGCTAATGATTTCCTTTCTCCCGAGGATTAAGGCGGTGGGATGCCATTATATAAAAGAAGATAGAAGAAACTAAAAGTTATATACTCATTTCGCTTGAAATATTTTGAAGAAATGTGGATAGAATAATCGCTTCATGTCATCATTTATTCTAAAGCGAACTCGCTTTGTGTAAAAGTGCGTTTCCGGTATTACGTTAAAATATGCATTTGTCTGCATCTTTTTCAGATCATTGTGACCAACAGGGAACATTGAATTGAAAACATTAATTAACAAGAACGAAATATCATGCGTACGGCATAGATTATGAAACACTTCCCAACACATTCAGAATACTATAATGATCAATTATGTATTTGAAAACCCAATTTCTGCTATTACCATGAATAGTTGGGAAAATATACGATATTTTTGTGTAGTCCTGTGTATGCTCTATAGATATGTACGTATACTATATAGTATTCTAAAAGTTAGTTCAGTTAAACGCACAGCACAGTTGAAAATTTCCATTCAGCAATTTCCGCCAATAAACGGATGTTGTTGAAAACTTTTGTGCAGCCTTGTATTTGATCTATAGAATTTATACACTCCAAGTAAAATTTAAAAACGCATACCACAACTGAAACCGCACTTCTAGCAATTATTGTTCGTAGGCTTCACTAGTTCAATTACTGTTCATTTTCTTCTGTAGCCAAATTCTTTTGTGTGTCCCTGTACATGAATGATAAATTTTAAGCTCACCACGTACTATAGTAAGAACCCTGTAGTACATTTCAGTGATATATATTAATTTCAATATGCTTAAAATAGTCTAATATCATTAAAATAGAACGTAAACGATTTTTCCCCATAGGCCATAATGTAAGGGACACTTTTTGAGCACCCCTGTAAATGAACCGTAAATGCTACAGAGTTAATTTTCAATACCGAACATGCCACAGTAAACTCCAATAACATATATCAATTTCATGGCAATCGGACTATATTTACGCGAGTTAAAGCACGGACGGACAAACCGAATTTATAATCATTTTTCGCTATATTGGAAAATGTGTTTTTGAATTAGGTTTGCCTGTCTGTCCGTGCTCTAATTCTAGTAAATATACTCGGATTTCTATGAAATTTGTATATGTTATTGACGTTTACTACAGAATATTTGGATACAGAATACTGAAAATGAAGAGCGTAGCATTTATAGTTCGTTTACAGAGACGCACTAAAGAATTCCGTTATATTATGGTGTATGGGGAAAATCATTTGCGGTGTATTTTATTGATGGTAAGACATTTCAAACAAAATCAGACTGATATGCGTCACGGAGATAGACTACAGTATGCTTTCTTAGGGGTATAGAATAAGTAGCATTTATGGTTCGTTTACAGGGACGCACAAAAGAATTCCATTACATTATAATTTATGGGAAAAAATCGTTTGTGGTGCATTTTAATGATGTTATGATACTTCAAACATAATGAAGCCACTGAAGTTCAGTATGACATGTTTTCTATAGATGATAAAGTGCAGAACTCAGAAAAAATTCGGTTACACGACTGATAATTTAGACTGATAATAAGATCGATAATTTCTGGAAGTGCGTTTTCTGCTGTCGTTATGCATTTTTACACTTATTTAATTTTTAGTGTATTAGGTGGCATTTATAAATTCCATAGATTGCATACAGGACCACGAAGGAACTTGCACCCATTACCGAATATGGTTAGCAATTGCTGAAAATGAATTTTTACTGAATTATGTGTTTTTTAAGTTACTTATTTAGGTAACTTCTTTCTTTGGATAAAAAAAATGAAACTTCTTACTAATAATCTGTTAGTGTTGTGGAAGGTATTTCATGATCTATGCCTGATGCATAATTTTTCGTTCTTCTTTAATTTTTAACATTCCACAATTCAAAAGTCATGTAAAATTGAAAACGATCAAAGACATCTGCGATTTGGTCGAGGTAAGCATGGTATAATTTTTCTTAATCCTTTATGTACTGAATTATGAATTCATGAAAATTTTATCGTCTAAAGCATTTTTCGTGAATTTTTGAAACTACATTAGAAGATTTACACAAACATTTAAAAATTTTTTAGAAGGATTAATTAAATTTGAATTTATAGGGATTTTGTGCAATATTTAAAACCCCACTGTGACAGATTTCTCTACAACATATCGGTTTCCGCCCCCCGTTACTCAAAATCTTCTTTGAGGAAGTAAATTCATTATATTAATTCTTTTCCCTAAAACAATTCATGGTTCTACATTCATATATTTATTTTTTTTCCTTTCTCCTTTCACAATGAACCTTACTTAACACGTATAAAGATTTATAATTTCATTTTTACTTATTCAAAAACTCATTCTTGCATATTTATTTCTTTTTCTTAACGGTCTTTATTTAAAAGTAATCAAGGACACATACAACCTCCGTGCATCTGCATTTTTTAACGGGTCATTTTCTTTATCGTATTTTATCTGCGTTTTAAATAAGCCACTCTTAATTCCTATTAGAATTTGACGGGTAAAATGAAATAAAGAAAAAAAGTATTTTATTGGAATTACGGTTTCAAATTATATTTCATTTATCATCATGGCTTCTACATTTTACATACATTCGTTAAAGATTTCACAATCACATGTAAGCGCAATCTGTTGATTAATGTAAACAAAACCAAACTTTATGTCGCGCTTATTCTTGAAACATGTAGGGTTGCTTCACATCCTGTGGGTGCGCTGAAAGGGGGGGGCTGCCACGTTATTTGTCTGCTAAACCTGCCACCAATGCTTTGTCTCGGTAATTCCGGCGTCAAAACTTTGTAAGTTAGCGATAATGCAATACGCCAAGTCATGTGATTCAGTACGCACTAAGTACACTTGGCTCCCGACCCCTCTGCTGTAAGGTCCGTGAAAGGGCCGCTGTTGTTTTTTCTGTTTTGACGTTACTGAGCACTTTATCATGGATAATTATATATCTACATAGCTTCATATCTGATGCTTTTCCTACGAATTGTTTTATTTTCATTTGAGAATGAATAAACATTGACTGTTCTTGCTTCCACCTATAATGTTGGAGTTTTTTTTTTATCTCACAATACCTACGAACCCGTGAACCACCGCTGCATGGCGAATCAAACGCCTCCATACCCACTCCAATCTTTTATTTTAAATATTTTTCTTAGTATTTTGTGGAATTAGGAAATATACAAATATATTGTTCTTACAATAGAAATATAGAAATATTTCCGAATTGTAAAATCCCCCCCCCCCCCCCCCTATTCTCCCAACGCCAAGAAAGCTGAAAAGATGCAAAGGCGAAAGAAATAATCCTTTTAAAAATATTTTTGTTTTGTGTAACCAATAATACTTTTGGAACAAGATAAAGTAATGCATCTATAGCTCATTCTAAACTGTATTACTACTAATCAATCTATTAAATGAATTTTATAACAAGTTATTGTAATGGCACTTATAAGTACCGTCAGTAGATAAAGGGTTAAGACAATTATAATATGCGCATAAGCTTATACAGAGTTAGCCTAGATGATTCATTGGGTTTCAAAATACTGTGTATTGAGAGGTATACGTCCTACAAAGACGCGTAATACATAGCTCGATACATACACTCATCGAGTTTAAAAGCTTGTCTCGTAGCTCTCGTGCAGGAACGCATCACTGCTGCTGTGATAGATATTGACAGAAAGATGCTATTGAACGTATGGGCAGAACTGAATTACCGCTGGGATGTGTGTCGGGTGACGAAGGGCGCACACATTGAGCATTTGTAGCATGTACACGCACAGTCGTGCAAAAAAATAAAAAATAGGGGCACTCCGGGAGGGCCAATAGAAGTGAAAACTTCAACGATTACGTGTGTGTTTTTTTAATTGTCAGGAAATGTTTTATTGTGCAGGAAATACTTTTAAATGTAGTGTTTTTTTATTCATTATTATAAACTATTACTACCAAAATTATATTACAATTTTCATAGTAATATAATTTAACTATAAATTACATATAAATAAACAATAATTTGTAATATATATTATTATATTCAATTATATTATTAAATTATATATGTACATATAAATAAACAAATTTTCGTACAAAAATTCTCGGATTGCATTTAAAGATTTATCCGGTGAAATATAAACGGCAACCATTACAATTCAATACTATCCAAATATTGAAATCCATACTCCAATTCAATACTATCCAAAAGTATTTTTATTAATGAATACAATACCACAATTATATTACGCTTGGCGCGCTAGTGTCTATGTGCCAAAATGCTAGCATGTCGGTTACGTAACAGTGTCTCCAAATCAGTGGTTTTTCTCCATCTCAAAAAAAGCTCAACGCGCCTAAAGAAGTTTTCGAAAACTGATAATGTGTGTGTGTGTGTGTGTGTGTTCCTGTGTGAACGCCGGGAGAAAAAGTGAGTTTTAGCTTCGTTCTTCTTTTGCGGATTGAGCTGAAGAGGGAAAAGTTCCTGTCATTCACCGCTTTGCGCGCTAGTGTCTATGTGCCAAAATGCTAGCATGTCGGTTACGTAACAGTGTCTCCAAATCAGTGGTTTTTCTCCATCTCAAAAAAAGCTCAACGCGCCTAAAGAAGTTTTCACTTCAAAAATTAAACGCCCCTTACTAACTCTGTAAAAAAAAGTATCGTAGAAGAAAGTTACTGGTACCACACGATGGGTAATAAAGTCTACTTTCAAATGATGAATATAAAATTTGCTTAGGGGGCCATCTACATATTAAAACAAATGATAACTTTGTTTTTTCAATATCAGTACACAATTCTGACAGCATAAATGAACTCTACAGCCTTCAATTAGTCTAAAAACAAATTTTTATGCAATTCGTACGATAAGTTTCCGAGAAATTAATTATTTTAAAACGAGCGTATTTTAGGGGCTGTATCCAAATTGAAGTTCGGTACTCGATTGTTGACCGAGAAAGCCCCTTTCTTGATCAAGGCATCTTAACCCTCTCATTCATACGGGCCTCATATGAGGACATATAAGTATTGTCCTATAAAGCAAAAAACTTTTCAGAATTCATTTATGGCGATCTGATTTGTGGACAGATAATAGCTAGCATGCAGCCTAATAATAAAATTATTTTATAATGGGTTCTCATTTATCACAAAAAAAAAAAGATTTTTTGTGAATAATGAAAAATGATGAAAAATAATTTATGCGTGAGAGGGTTAAGCGCCAGCCAAGCAGTCATTGAAGACTGCTAGGTTACAGGATAGCATAAGAAATTTCAAAATATCTAGTCACTTCTATCATAGACGGCTCCTTAAACCATCATTTTGCCGTTTTTTAAGCATAATTTGAAAAGTACTTGGAAGAAAAATGTGAAATTTTGGATTTCCATAAAGCATGACTTAATAAATCTAAATCCATCAAAAAAATTGTAGGTTGCAATTCATAATTTTTCCGAATATTAATTTCATAATTCATATTATAAAATTATAAAAATTGCAAATTCAAGGTATTTATGTTTGGGTATATTAGTATTATTGCTACACAAAAATTACTACATTAAGAGAATAATATCAGGGGGATACAAATAAAAATATGAAAAAGTAATTTAACATTAGAAGCACTAAATTTTGAATGTTTATAATTCAAAAACTTATCATTCAAATGACTTGAAATTTGGTGTCTAGGGATAGTTTGAACCGAAGATTTGAAGTATCTTGTTAAAATTGGGTATTGCTATTGATAAAAAGGAAGTTTGTTTCGTTTTAATATGTAGATGGCCCCCTAAGCAAATTTTATATATATCATTTAAAATTAGATTGTATTTCCAATCGTTGGGTACCAGTAACTTTCTTCTACGATAATTTGTTGAGGAGTTAGTAGGGGTTGTTTACTTTTTTTTTCCCACGACTGTACCAGAAACTTGGTAAGTGTATGTATCTTTCTGTGCATCGTCTTTGTACGTCGTATACTTGTAAATAAACAGTCTTTTGAAACCCGATGAATCATTTAGGCTAGCCGTGTATTTCGAGAAAAATACACAACATTATAATAAGATTATTATCTTAAATTTTTAAACTCCAGCAGTTATATTATATCACACTCGTCTTAACTCTCGGTATATGCAATATAACGAGTACTGTTTCGATAATGTAGACTCAATGACCTTATCTAATATTTTTCTTTATAATTAAATATTACTTAAGATGAAGAGGCAATTTAAACTGGAAAACTTTCCTTGATTGCTAATGATTTCCTTTCTCCCGATGATGAATACGGCGGGATTGTCATTATTTAAAAGAAAAGCTACGACTTATACGCACTCATTTCGCTTGAGATATTTTGAAGAAGTTTGAAATGAATAATCTTTTCTAATCGTCATTTATTCGAAAGTGAACTAGCTTCGTGTAAAAGTGTACTTCCGGCATTATGTTAAAAAACTCATTTCTCTGCATCAAATGACGAACGCGTCATTTACTCATAAAGATGTTAAATTATTGAAATTAAAAAACGGCGGCTATTATTAAGAAAGTTTTATTCTGCCTTACTTCAGTGTAAAATTAATTCAAAAGAAATGACATTTATTTAACTTTGTTTCATAATAATAATTTCTTTTGAAAACTACATAAATGAAGTAATACACTATATGGTCAAAGGTGACCGACCACTTACGATTTTTAGACGTTTTGTTAAATAAATATAATAATAATAATAATAATAAAGAAAGCTGATTTGGACATTAGAAAAGCGATGGCAGACGCCGTCATATTTGCAAAGAGATGGATCCTATTCAAGTGATTTCTATAATCTTCGATATTAACTCGATTCGTCTCAGGTAATTTTAAAAAGCGTAAATGAAAACAACGTAGATCAAAATAACTAGAGAAAAATCTCGGTAACGCGTGAAGAAAGTTTAAAAATTGGGAAATTTTCAGTAAACAACAGTGTTTAATAAATAAAAAGAAAGGAAGATCGGCGAACTTTAAGTTGAATCAAATATTCGTTATTGAAACATAAGGAGAGTTACTATTTTCTAACAGTTGTTCATGAAATACTTCTCTAATTTAAATCATCCTCATCCGCATACTCACCTTCATGTTCAGGCTCTTCCGTAAGCCGCAAAGTGGGAAAATTTAATAAAAACTTCTTGGAATATGAAACTTTTGAACATGAGCTTTTCCAGATGTTCTAGTGCATACCTACGGGGAGAAAAATGTAAGCAAAAATGCTTTTGTCGTTAATATAAATAAAATGAAGGAATAACTCGTAAAAAAAGATAGAAAACATCTTTTGTTGTCATGTTTCATTGCTTAAGAAAACTTTGTCTTATTACGATACACATTAGAATTTCGTTTTATGTATAAACCGAAAGTAAAATAATGTCGAAAAAATTTGCTCGGATATTCTTTTAAATGTATTGAACACAAATATATTCCATTTTATGATGTGGACAGGCTCTGAAAATAGGCAGAAATAAATATAAGAAAATTTGCTTATTGGATTGAATTGGAGAGAATTCTTCAAAATGTAATTAATAATAACTTCGTAATTATTAAATGGAAAGTGTAAGTAATATTCCCACCTCCCCCTCCCCAAAAAAGGCATTTTTAGAGTGAAACAGAATGAGGTCATGAGATTTACTTACTCAGTTAAAAAGAAATTAACTTCAAAATATGAGTCAACTTTAAGACGATCTATTCAAATCGAAGATAGGATCGAAGTAGTATGCTTTGCTTACGCATGTTGTGGAAACAAATGGTTTAAACTAATTAAAAGTTTACCAAATTTCAACTTTATACACATCTCTGTCGGGTTGTTTCTTAATTTCGATACGCTTATTTTTCATTTACATATTTTTGATTGTCTTGAAACGAATGGCGTTTTAAATCATGATTATACAAATACCTTGGTTCTTCTTTCAAATTTTTGACAACGTCTGCAAACTTTCTCATAATGTCTAAATGGTCTGCCTTCAGTATTTCGTTATTAAGCTATTGTTACCTATTAGGGCAAGAGGTTGGCAACCTGTGATCCGAGGGGCCGCCGAGTGACCCATTTTGTAATTTCCAGAGCTTAACTACCAAAAAATCAGGTGCTTGTATACGTAACTATAAGCCAGACGTGACTGAATTGCTGTCACAAGTTCAGCATCAGGGGAGCCAATGATATAAAAGAAAAAGTAAAGTTCATTCAGTTATATTTCTTTTTATAATAATTATAATTTTTATGTTTAAAGTTTAAAAAAACGTATTGTAACAATTTTCTCAATAAAATATATTTTATTAATCGTCAAAACAGAATGAAAAGTTTTGAAATTTTAAAATGAAAATATCACTGACCGAAACGTATTCTTAATACACACATTTTGGTTGATTGTGACCTGCAGCCAAAAAAAGGTTGCCGACTCCTGTATTAGGGTATACAAATCATGGACATTAACCAAACAAGTCAAAATGTTCCAATTTCCAAAATTTTACGCATGATTGCCGATGTGTTCGTAATAGAATTTCGGTCTGCTTTTTTGTGTTTACACATTCTTGAATGTCCTGAAACGAATGATATTGACCAAATGTTTCGACTAAGGTCCACCTTTTTTGCACTTTTGATTATGTCTATCCTCCTTTCGTAACGTCCAAATGGTCTGCTTTTAGGTTTTTGGGATAAGGCAACTGTTACCTAATAGGATGCAAAGCACAAAAATTAATCAAATGACTTGACTTGTTTTTATATTTTTATATATTAACATTAATTTAAATATCTGTTCAACAAGCGAACCACTAGACCAGTGGTTCCCAACCTTTTATTGGCTACGCCCCACCAAAGCATATGAAAAATCGCGATGTCCCCCCTACTCACACACAAATTCTGTAAGATATATATTTCTTATTATTTGAAAAGCCTAACAGATATTTAACAATAACTATTCATTTCCTATTTTTTAACTTATCATTGAGGTGAATTTTCTGCCGCAAATGTGTTTTTAGTACAATTTTATAAATGCGATGAGGCTATAAATCTTCACTTTTATGCCAAAATAGATTTGTTGTGCAATCCCAACTTAGCTCAATGTTTAACAAAAGTGTTATCATGGTTCGTACGCCTCCTTGAATTTTGCAGACCAGAAAAATTTTCGGCACCAGTATTATCTTAGAGAAAATCTCTTCTTAAAAAAAGGCGAAATTTAGCACGTTTAACTTGGATTTTTTTCCCCATAAAAAGATACTTGTAGTTCTCCTGGAGAAATAACGGTATCCGTACGAACCATGGTTATATGGTCTGCATTTTTATTTTCAGAAAATGATTAAAGAGACTCTCACATTTAAAATTTAGCATTAAAATTGAAATAATGACACATTTTATATTTCATTTTAGTAACTTATTGAGAGTTGTAGGAAAATCTTTGGAACCCAATTTTCTGTCTATGGATTAAAAAAAAAAATACAGAGGAAGCATTTCAAGATTCTGGCCTTTATTAAGTTTAAGTAGCGGTTATTCCCATAAAAAAACGATCATTTCCGTCCCCGATTATCGTTTATTAAAAGCCATGTATTATCACATTTTCAAATTTAAAGTGTATATGTTATGCATTCATTTACTGTGTAGGAGGCCTGAACTACAGCCATAGATATTTACTATTTATCCATTTCCTTTTTTAAGGATATTTAAAATATATATATATATAAAGTTGGTAATACCACATTTAGTTATTTCAAATATTTTTTAGGTTACGTTTGTTAAAGACAATAAAAGATTTAGATATACTCTGAAATAATTTCAAGTGTAAAAAATTTTCATGCTACATACAGTAGAGTGAATAGATAAAATAGCTCATTCAATAACTGATTGAGAAAAATTGTAAAATATATTAGTGACCAGAAAAATTATAGAAATTTTTAGAAATAAAAAAAGAGAAGGAACTGGTAAAATCTTTAAAAAAAATTGCTTATATAATTATTCTGGGATGTATTCCATTTTAACATTCTGATTTGAAACATTTTTGAAATTCAACAACAACAAAAAAAAGCTCATTTATTTTTAAATTTTGCATGTTTTACTTTTATTTTTAGCCTAAAACATTGCTTTTTTAAAAATAAAGGACAGCGAATGGGTGAGTTATAAATTTGAAAATGCGCTCCACGTTGGGAACCACTGCACTAGACAGACTATCATTTCCTTGTACAACCACTCAAGTGCAATGTTGTTTTATACAGTATAACTTTGATCAAATGCCTCCACTTTTTTGTCGTTCTCTATTAGTCTACAACTCATAATACGGGTTTAGCCTAAATGATTCATATTAGGTTTTCAAAAGATTATTTATTTACATGTGTATGACGTACAAAGTGGATGATATGAAGAGATACATACACTCACCAAGTGTCTGGTACATACTACAAATGTTCAATGTGTGTGCCCTTAGTCATCCGACACACATCCCAACGGTAAATCCAGTTCCGTTCACACGTTCAATAGCATGTTTCTGTCAGTGTTCGTCGCATCAGCAGTGTTGCGTTCCTGCACGCGAGCCACGAGGCGGGCTTCTAAACTTGGTGAGTGTATGCATCTTCTCATGTATCACCCGTCTTTGTAGGTCGTATACTTCAGAGCATAATGTTTTGAAATCCGATGAATCATTTCCCAGATACCATGAACATTAGCAGCAAGTATGATTTTTTCTGATCTTGCCCTGACAAATTTGAATTGAGAAATTTGCAGCAAATCTCCCGCAAGGTATATCATCACCCACTTGCATGAGTAACTGATGGCAAGACTGCCTTTAATTCACGAAAGTGACGAAAGCAAAAAATCCCTCTGTTGAGAGAATAGACAACCAGCACATACGCAGAAATTGCAAAAATTTTATTCGGTTGGCACCGCTTTTTCTAAACGCTATACTTATCAAATACCAAAAAAGGTTTGAATTGAAAAGTACAAATATCACCTTAACTTTTTTATGGTGATAAAAACGATGCATGCACCTTCTGACGGTGCGTTCGCATCCATAGACCAGCTATGGACCCCTTCGAAGGGGTTAAACTTATAGTGTAACATTTGTAAACAGATGGTGGGGCATGGAAATATTACTACTGTGCACTATTTTTGATTACTTGTTTGCCGTTAATTTGCAATAAATTTGAAACAGAATGAATTTAACTTGCACGACAAGTTAGCTGCAAGTTCAAAGTATGGTGACTTCGGCGTTTGCGTTATCTGGGTGCAGTTTTGTTATGAACTTTCAGCCTTGTCATGCTGACCTTGCTGCAACTTTACAGGTTTTCAAAGCAAAATTGCTGCAAATTTTCTGCCAAATAAAAATGTTATGTGGGTTAGGTTAACACTTTATTTTAAATCAATTTTTATCCTCTGCTATTTAACGTCTATCAATTTTCATGTGTAAGTTTAATATCATATTCCTTTCTTTTGAAGTGAAACTTATTGAAACAATAAAAACTAATATTGTTTAAATTACATGTTAGAAAATCATTAAAAGAAATGTTTTTTAACCTTTTCGGATTTTGTAGGATTAAATTTTATTCATTCGTTGCAAGAAGTTTTTTTTAAACTTCTAATGCAGCTCTTTTAATATTTTCTGATATTTCATCATTTGCTTTATTTCATAAGAACTCGGTTTTCTTTTATTTAAAAGAGTAACTAAAACGACTTTCTATAGCAAACACTAATCCTATTAGAAAAACAGAAACTTTTAACAAAAGAAAACACATATTTGAAATAAAGTGTGCTAAGCCCTTTTTTATTCACACATGAAAAACAAAATCGATGGAAGAAATTAAAGAAAAATTAATATAACGTTCTTCGAAGTTTATTACTTGTATAGATTATTTTTATTTTTACCAAGAGTATTTTTTTTTGTACAATGAAAGATAATGATGCAGATTAAAAAGAAAGATTAAAGTAAAATAAAGTGATTCTTTGAAATTTTAATAAAGGATGATAAATATATCAAAATTTAAAGAAATATAAATAATGATTAAAGAATGTTTTGCTGTGCGCGTGTCTGTTTGTCTGTTGGCGATGGATAGTGAAATCTATTGCGTGCAGATAGTTCTGAAAATTTACATGAGGATAGTCCAAGGCAGGTCCTGATGCACCTGAGACTCAGATTTCTTATTTTTTACTAATTAATCGAGATATTAATTAAAAATTCATAAAAAAACTACCTTTTTTTTGCAAATCGGTGGATGCGCGCGCGTGCATGCGATCAGTTCTTGCTTTCCGAGTGCATAGAAGGGAAGAACCAAATGCTATTTTTATTAGGATACGGAAAAAGGAAAACATGTTTAAATTTCGTAGTTTTACGCTTAAACGCCGCAATCAGCTCAAAAAAGTATTGTTGTTCCCCCTTCGAAAAAATCTCTCTATTCTAAAAAAAAGTAACTACCGCTGTCACCGCCGCAGCTGGTTTTGATTTTTTTGTGACCGGAGGTCTTTCTTCGTTAATATTAAGAAAAATAATGCATACAAAAATATGAAAATCGGTAGTATTATACAGAAATGTTTGATAAACACGCTGATGCAGACAGTTTTCAAATCGAAGAATTATTTTAAGAGATATTTAATGCTAAAGTTTGACAAAGTCATTCCACTAAAAAGGTTTTATAGGGGCAAAAACTATTCATGGGAATTTAATCATTTTTAGATCATTTTATTAGTTCAAAGTTCCCGGTGTGCAGACTGTATTTCTTTTATTAATTTGACCCATTTTTTGACGATTTATTTCTATTTTAAATTCAAATTTTCAGCATTTCTAGAGATATTTTTTAGATATTTTAGAAAGTGATATTAATTTAAACTGCTGCCAACTGTATAAACAGCGCAAACAATAATGTTTGCTTCAAATAAAAAAAAATATTTTACGTGTAAATAAATTAAAAATTTATTTACACGTGACTATTATAAACAGAAAAAAACATTTGGAATTAGAATTAAATAATTATGTACAAAAAGCAGGAACTTACGTCATACGATTATTACGCCATAAAAACTATATTTACACGTGGATTTTAAGAGAGAAAGGAAATTGTAAAATAATAAATTCATTAACATGCGTTAGAATTCTTAAATAGGAGAAATTACGTCATATTTACGTCACATTACAGTTATTACATAAAATGAACACAAAATAATATTGCAAAACAGTTTAAATTTAGAAATTGCGCTAGACATTTATTTGATATTTTGAGAGGATACTTTTCAACTATTTTCGTTAGGAAAGCGCAAATAATATTTAATTTTTAAAAAAAGTATTTTCACGTGAATATTAAAAAGAGAAAGAATAGTTTGGTAAAAATTACGCCAGATTAAAAACTATTAGTTTAAAATGTCTTATTTAAAAGAATTTTCTTTTCGCTTTGTTAAAAAATACCGGGAGACAAAGACTCTGTTTACTTAATTCCTTTTATATTAGCTTATTTTGAAAATTTTCACTTATTTTACTTAATCAAAGACGAAAATAGCGATTGTATCTTTGGTACTACTTAGTTATCCTGTCGACCAAAAATCTATCATTCGTCAAACTATAAGATTAAATGCCAATAATGGTTGATCGTAAATGTCACATTGACTTGACTTTAAGCAAGTTACACGTGTCTACGTCATCAAGTTATTTTTATTTCGACGTTTTATTTGTATTTTTATTAATGTTGCACTAATTTATTTGTTCTTTCATTATTTAAAATAAAAATTATGTCAACTTGTAGAATTTGGTGAGTGGTTTAGCGATTTATATAATTTGGCGAAATTGGTCGACGGGATAATCAAGTAGTACCGCAGCGGATTTGGCCTTAAAATTCCCCAATCAAAGAGAAATGAATAGAAATCCGTTTATAGGGAGATCGCCACTGTTTTTTAAATTATAATTTAATCTTCCGTAATCTTTTTAAAGCCGATCAAATTAGCGTACTTTTAGAGTCTGCGGTGTCTGAACGGGAGTTGACGAGCGTAGCTCGTAGGGGGCAGAGCTTCCTAATAAATTAAAAAATAGTCGTTTTCCCGGTTGACTTTTTCTCCTTTTCGGCGACAATCCTCTAGGGCTCGATTTCAGAGATATTGATTAACAAAAAATACCTAAGTTGAGACCTTCTTCTCTTTGACAGTAAAATCGATTTTGAAAAATACAAACTGTAACCCTTTCGGAAAAATTTGCGACTTCAGATAATTTTGAGCCTCCCGAAAACGATCTCTTTTCTGCGCTAAATTCAACCAAACTTCGGTATTTCTATACAATATTTTTGAAGCATCTCGGCAGACTAGATTTACATCACCGACAGAAATTCCCCCCTCCCCAGGGGATACCTTCTTTAGGTATTCACGGGCTTCGTAACGTCGGCCACCTGAGTGATCTTTCTCGCTTCCTTTTCCCATTATTTCTCTTGTCTTTCTTTCTTCTTTGTTTCACTCTCATTGTAGTTTTACTCTTCGGAGGTGAGGGCAATTCTACATGAGTCGATATCATCCTGTCTATATCAACTCATGGAGAATTGTAAACCCCCTACGTGTTTGCCGTGCATGGGGACCCGTGTCCCTGGAAAGGGGGATCCTGGCAGTTGAGGGTAACCAACACACTGCTTTGGCCTCTGCTTCAGGTAGACGGGAGGTACATATTGGTCCTGTATACATTAATCGACTGGTCAGCTGACTTCTGTCACTGGCTAAGGGATCAAGTGAGCAGTTAATTACTAGGCATCTCGTTAAGGGTAGAGACTGACATAGGATTATCTTGTGACCATATGGGCCCTAGCGCTGGTGCACGTACCGGGCCCCCTTATTGGGCCCGGTAGTGAGTGGTGCGGCCGGTGTCTGAATTGCTTTATTTCTAATATGGATGGAAAAAATTCACTTCCTTAACTTTCTCTCCCATGTGGAGAGCAACAAATTGTACAGAGTTCCTCATTCACACATTTCTTCGTCATCAAACGCACCGATAGTCTCTCTAATAGTTCTTTTAAGAGAACTTCACTATTCCTTATTGCAAAAATATTCCAGTCTGTCTTGGGGGATGGTCATTCGCTTAAAAAATTACAATCTGGAGATTTACTTGTTGAGGTTTCTTCTGCCTAACAATCAGAACTTCTCTCTGATTGCTCTACAATAGGCCCTTTTTCCGTTTCTGTGCAGGCACATAGAACTTTGAATACTAGTCGTGGTGTAATACCCGAACCTGATCTTTTATTCTCTACTAAGGAAGAACTTTTACAAAATTTGTAAGAGCAAAATTTCACAGATGTCCGTCGTATTACTATCTGTCGGAATGGGCGTTTCCTGCGAAGCACGTCATTCTGACTTTTAATAGCCCTACTTTACCAACAGGAATTAAAGCTGCCCAGTCCGGTTTTACATCCCTAATCCTCTCCGTTGCTTTAAATGCCAGCGTTATGGCACACTACTATTACCTGTCGGGGTTCCATTACCTGTTCACGTTGTGCAGATGTTGGCCACGACAATAAATCATGTGAAAATTCTGGACGCTGTATAAACTAAAAAGGTGATCATACAGCATACTGCCGTTCTTGTCCAAACTGGTACCGTGAAAAAGAAATCCTTTCTCTTAAAATAACTCAAAATCTTTCTTATCCTGAAGATCGTAAACTCGTTGAATCCAGGTCCCCATCTGTTGGGGTATCTTACTCTAGTATACTAAAATAACAATCAAAATCTGTAAGATACATAAGAATCCAAATTGAGTCCTCATATCCATAAAATAATTCACCCGAGACACAATCCATCACTATAAATAAAAACTCCCGTAATGTGAAATTTACTGCTAATACAATACCTATTCCAAAATTGAAATTTTTACCACCATCATCAGAACCAGTTAGAATATTTTGATCCTGCTGTACATTATTACATACCCCTGGTTGGTCAATCACAAAAACTTTTCAGTAATCCTACAAAGCTAACTGAACGGAAACCTGAGCAAAAATTGAATTCTATAAGTAAAATCCAAAAACTTCACGTTTCCCCAACACAAAAAGCAAACCAAAATATCATATGTACAGAAAATAAAATATCAGGAAATTTCTCAATACAAGCCTCTTCACAGTGAAAAACTGTGAAGAAAAAAATAGAGAAAATTATGTCATAGCCTATCTGTTACTACTAATTTGAAAGATCCCAAACAATTGCATAATTATGTAGAAGAGGCTTTGGAGTCAGTCTCTTATGACTCGAGTGCAGATGGGGAGATTTGAAGGGTTTGTGCCTAATTGATTTTACATTTTTAATTCTGTGATTTTTAAACTTGTTTTTATGTAGGATTTGTACACCATCTTATACTTTGTTTATATTTTAACAATTATTACTTTATAATTTTCACATTTTTTAATTATAATAATTTGTGTCTTTTAATTAAGATCTTTGGGCTCTTTTATTTGATTTTAATTATATACGTCATTACTGTTTTTCATTTAATTACGTTGTTTTTTTCATCTTGTTCTTAGTCTTTTACTCGTACTCTTTGTTATTTTGACTATGTCTTGGCGCAGCATGTTCCTAAAGGGACTTTGCGCCATAAAATCCCATTCAACCAGCCAACGAATCAATCAACCAACTGACAGAAATTTTGAAACCTTCGGACGAGTAGAAATATTTTTGAAAAAATAAAATCTGAGAAATTTTCCATGAAAATGCTAAAACGCGGGCTATTTCGGCGCGCCTTCGCTTGCCTTCCGCTCATGTTTTCATTACTAAATATGCATATTTTTTCACAAAATTTTAAAGAGGGCTTGAATACAGTTACATTTATAACCCATTAAAATTTCTGACAATTCGGGACATAAGAAGTTTTTTTTTTTTTGTTATGTTAAATGGCCAGATGCGAAATCAAAACAAAATAAAACAAAAGTGAGAGGAAAACATATTTTCTCTACAACTAGATACCAATATTTTTTTACGAAATTTTTACACGGAGTGCTAAACCGTTATAGTTACAACTGACTGGAATTTCAAAGAGTTCGGACAACAAGAGCTATTTTTTTACCTATGAAAAGAGCTTAAATGAAAAAACAAGAAAATGTTTGTCTACGAACGCTTTTACTACTAAATATCACTATTCTATTTTCACACATGGATTACACATGGATAATATACATGGATTCACAATGCTATAGCATTGTGAATGGATAATACTTAAGCAAAAAAGCAGCAAAAAAGATACCCGTCTGACATTGGTCTTAAGGGATTTTTTTTACTGGGCTTTTTCACTAGGGCTTTTTTCTTTCAGCTTCCACATCTTTGTTTCTATATATCGCATATTTGTAGTTTTTAAAGCATAGAATAGAACAAAACGTTAGCTTTCAGATAAAGTTTATCTCAAAACCGCATCGCAATTTAAGGATTATCAGTTTTTAAAAAAATCAGTGCGATAATTTAAAAATGCAATTTTTTGCTTTTAGTTTGAATAAACGTCTAACTGTAAACGATTATTTTGTTTTTCCATCACTTTGTTTTGTTGCAAAACGTTGAGACACTAATATTGATAGATTTATCCTTCTATATATAAAAAAAAAGTTTTGATTTGGAAATGGACCAATGAAAATCTGCGTAGATATTCCGGGTAGATCGGCATCCAATTTGAATGCTTAAGCATGGCCTTTCATCGTTAATATTAAAAAAACTGTTGCCTACAAAAATATGAAAATCGGTGGTATTATAGAGAAATGTTTGATAAACACGCTGATGCAGACAGTTTTCAAATCGAAGAAATATTTTAAGAGATATTTAATGCTAAAGTTGGACAAAATCGTTCCATTAAAAAAGTTTGATTGGAGCAAAAACTATACACGAGAATTTAATCATTTTTAGATCATTTTATACGTTATAAGTTCCCGGTGTGCAGATTGCATTTATTTTTCTTATTTGACTCATTTCTTGCGGTTTTATTTCAATTTTAAATTCAAATTTTCAGCATTTCGAGAGATATTTTTTACAAATTTTAGAAAATGTTATCAATTTAAACTGTTGTCAGTTGTATAAACAGCGCAAACAATAATGTTTACTTCAAATTAAAAATTTATTTACACGTAACTATTACAAACAGAAAAAAAAACTTTAAAATTAGAATTAAATGATTACATGTTAAAAGCAGGAAAATTACGTCATAAGAACCATATTTACACTTGATTTTAAAAGAGAAACAAAATCTTAAATTAAAAAAAAAACATTATTATGCGTTAAAACTTGTAATTTGAGGAAATTACGTCATATTTAAAATCGCAAAAAATATAGCAAAACAATTTAAATTGAAGAACATATTTGCGTGAGATATTTTGAAATAATCTTTTCAACTATTATCGTGAATTCGAAGACAGCGCAAATAATATTTCCTTCTAACAACAAAAGTATTTTCACGTGAATATTAATAAGAGAAATAAAACTTTGGTGTAAATTACGTCAGATTTGAAACAATACATTTAAAATTAATTATTTAAAAGAACTATCTTATAGCGCTGTTAAAAAATACCGGGAGACAATGACACTGTTTTCTTAATTCATTTTACATTAGCTTATTTTCAAATGTTTAACTAATTTTTTTAATTAAATACGAAAACAGCCATTGTATCTTTTAACAGCAGCAGATTTGGTCTTTAAAATCCCCAATCCAAGGAAAACGAATGGAAACCCGTTTACAGAGAGATCGCTACTGTTTTTTTTTTTTAATTCAATGTTTTTAAAGCCGATCAAATTAGCGTGCTTTTTGGATTTTGTTATGCCTGAACAGGGGGTTGGCGAGCGTAGCTCGTAGGGGGCAGAGCGAGAGCCCCCTAGTTTTTTAAATTTTTAGAAAAGTAAAAACTGCCAAACAATATATATGCGCAATTTTGAGTCTTATAATAAAAATTCCAAGACTTAAGGGAAAGAGATTCATTTTCACGCAATCATAAGTAAAATGTCTTAAATTCGTATATGAAAATGCACGTTTTCCTTTAAAAATGACTCAATTTCAATGACGCATTTTTTCCATTTAGCCCTTTTAATAGTTTCCCTGCTTGCTCTTGGTTTATCCGTGAATATATGAAAAAAAAAATCTTTTGATATCGGACTTTAATTTTTATCTAGGCTGAAAAAAAAGTGAAAAATAAAGTCATTTCTTTTGAACAGTCATTGTAACATAGGGCAACTCCGGGACAGTCGCCGCATACGGGATAGATGCCGCACCCCTTGTATTTCTTGTAATTATCGATAGATGGTCGTCAAACACACAGTATAGGTGCGCGATGAGATTCTTTTAACCAGTGTATAGCATGAATCCCATTTCTATGTTTATTTGTAGAAGTACAATCCTTAATTTGACGTAAGTGCATGATTTCACTGTCCAAACTTTTAAACACGTTATGTTTAAATACTTTTCTTACACTAATTACTAAATGCATGCATGATTTTGAAGTCAAAACTAAGTGTAGCGTTTGTATATATTATTGTGTGTATGGTTACGCCATTTCCCTTAGCGATGGCAGGTAACTGTGATGGCTGACGTCTACAGCATGCAAAATGGGATACATGCCGCACTGCTATTCCGGTATACATGCCGCAGTTTCTTTTGTACGGGATGATTAAGTGTTATTAACTTTTCCTTTTCTTTTTGCACAGACTAACCACGTTAGGCATGTTATCAAGTTTACTAAAACCAAAGGTTGGTTGGTTGGTTGTATTTATGACGGCCAATTATCTGCACGAGGGATATAGGCCCAGGGGGAGTGCCCTTCGTGGGGGTCTTTCTGAGGGAACCTAACCCGTATTAACGCTTGGAAATCCAAGGTTCGAAGAAAACCACGAAAACTCCGAACGATTAGGCCGACGGACGCGATTGGTATCGAACCCAGCACCTCCCGTCTACCAGCTTCGAGAGCAGAACCTCTCAGCCACTGGTGGGGCCCTAAAACCAAAGGAGAAAAGGGGGAAATAAAAAGTAAGAAGGGCAAGAAAGATGCAAGTCAAGATGATAATAATGAAAAATTGGATTACGCGTAACGCAGACATTCTTTGCAAACTACTCCAAAAAAGAGGAAGTGTAATTGGCTTCGTTGCATCATGCGTTTAAATGTAGTTACATAAAGACTGTACTTTTTCGACACTTTTTCTATAGATTGTAGTCGAAAAAACAGGTCTCTTAACCCATTCGGGACCATAGGTGCATATAAGCACCCTCATAAAGAGCTTACAAAATTTGTTTCTGGCACCAGTAAAAAAGAAAAGTAATATTTGCTTTGTTTAATTAGAGCATTTTCATGATTATTTAAGTAAAGGTAACTTCTTTTTAAAAAGTGGTACCAATCGAATAAAATTTGTGTATAAGCCACCGATCCCGAAAAGGTTAACAAATAAATTATGTAAACACAATTTTACTTTTTTTCTTTTCCCTTTCTAATACATTGATGCTACGCTGTTTCTGAAATAACAATTCAAATTTAATGTAAAAAAAAAAGTCGATAATTTTAATAGTGAAAGTAGGCAACAATTAATAATTTGAATATACTGATACGTTTCATCATACTCATTTAGTTTCATTTTGTTATTACATCGTTAATTATAGTCCAGATATGAATATTTCTTTTGAATATTTTTATTTATAATTTCATTCTGTTCTTATTACAAGTGCGGCATAACTACCACACAAGTGCGGCGTCTCAGCCTGAATGTACGGGTGACGCGCCGCAGTGTAATGTTTTAGAAAAAAATTGTTAGAAAATATTAATAATTTGTTTTGAATTTTTTGTCGCAGTACACGCGTTGTACAATTAACATCAAATAGTACGGCTTGATTTTTTTAATTTTATGTCCACCATGGGACTTTATACACAAATAATAATAAAAAAAAAATGTGCTGCATAAATCCCGGAATTACCCTATTTCCTTTGTATGGATGAAATTGCTGATATACTTTTACTTATGTCACATTGATCAACTAATGCGTTCTTCTATGTTTAGGATTAATGAGTTTTTTTCATTCTCTTTGTGCGAAGAACAGGTTTACTGTTAATTTTAATGAGATAAAAACTGCCTGACAAGTAGTGTACAGCCCTTTCGTTAAACAAATCTATCAGGAGCGACAGAAACAGTGAGAAGAAAGAAAAAACATGCGCACGCTTAGATTATGCAACACTTTGCAACACTATCAGAATGTTGTTAAGATATATGATAAAAATTATCCATATTATAAAAAAATGTAAATAAGCAATTTAAAAATCTGTAACACAATTGAAAACCCATTTTCAGCAATTATTGCTCCTAGGCGGTAATATATTCGAAATCTTTAGTGCAAACCCGTGTATAATTTTATACATTTTGACGCATTTCACATAGTATGCTAAGGTTTCATTCAGCTTGGGAATATCTTATAACGCACTTCTGGCAATTACAATGCTCTAGTGAAGGGTTTACAATGGTATATGTGACATACTGTCTGGTTTTGCTTTAAGGAACTCTGTATATCATCTGTTTCACAAGTACAACAATAGCCTAAGCGTATACTATCTGGTTTTTAACGACTGCAGCAATCATACATTGACGGTAGTGCATGCAAATTCTTTTATGCATCCCTATATATCGATTTAGTTATATTACACAAACATTCTACAGTGTATTAAAATTTAGTATAACTGAAAAATCCATTGAACAGTTGAAAATACACTTCAGAAATTCACAACTTTAGACTAAAAGATATAATAATTTTTCTTTGCAGCTCTGTATATGAATTTATATATGCCACATATGCTAAAATCTATTTACTTTTGTAAACACATAACATAACTAAACATACTCTTTCAGCAATTAGTGCTCGCAGATAATAATATTTCTCAATTATTTTGTGCGGCCATGTAAAAAAATATTAAATGTTACACCATTTTTCACAGGGAAGATGTTATAAAGTCATTCAATAACGATATCAATTTTATTATATTAGACACCAAAGTATCGTTAGAAAAAGAAAGAAAGAAAAAAAAAAAACGCTGTTCAAACAATTACTGCCTATGGACACTAATGCAATCAAATTGTTTTGCGAGTTGAAAAAGAACGTTAAATCCTGCGCACACCATTTACAACAGAAAGTATGTTATGATTTATATCACTGATGCATATCAATTTAGTAATGTTTGAAGTAGTGTGACATCATTAAAATGTGCTTTTATTATCCCTCTCCCCTCTATAGACCATCTGAATTCTTTTGGAAGTTTCTGCAAACAAACTATAAGTGTAACATATTCTATTTTCAATAACGAATATGCTATACTAATTACCAGTAACCTATATCGACTACGTTGTAACCGAAGCATACTTATAAAAACTAATATATATATATATATGTATATAATTATATATCTGTTTACAAAATGATTTCCAAAAAGGATTTTATGGGTGATTTTCTCGTTTTAATAAGTTAGCTTTTATTTTCCAATCAACTAACATTTGAACAGGGAAGATATGCAAGATGTCCACTCTCAACGGTGTCCAATGGCTAAATCCTAAACCGTTCGTCATAGACATATAGTTTCATTTACAAATATGTTTTAAGTAAGGCGAAGTATTTTTAAAGGGATTTGGATAGATAAAAACCTTTCTTAAAAATTAACGAAATAAATTTTTTTATACGATTTCCCAATCCTATCAGTTATATTTAATAAAAATATCACATTACTCTAAGAAGTACGACAAAAAAAAAATATAAAATAAATGAATATGGTTTTCATTACTGTTGACTGTTTCTGAATATCTTTGACATAAATTGAAAATGCAGAAAAGGTACCTTTGAAGAAGAAATAGATCGAAACATTTCTCGGCATTTTGAAAGCATTTACTTTTATATTCAGCTATTATTTATATATTCATGGCTTTGTTTCAGTTGAAAATGAAATTAAAGAAAAAAGTTCTTCCTCCCTCCCTTATTTTTCCAGACTGCAGTTGCAATGAAGGAAGGCATATTTTACTTTATACCCCCGTCGAAAGAAGAATAACAAAAACAATAACAACAAAATCTGCAGTTTTTTGTGCACTCCAACAAATTGGAGAAAGCATGTTAAATGGAAGGAATATAAAGCAAGTTATAAACAAGAACTTAATAATAATAGTACTTTTAAAGAGACACGAGTTCTTTTTTTTTTAAGCAACAGAGTTGCTTCTTGCTTTGAATTGCCTGAATAATGTCGTATCATTTATGGATAAAATCATCCCCAATGATGTAAAGAAAGCATTTTTGCACCATTGCTGTATTCTGGACGAGGATCTTTTATTGATTATTTTCTGTATATTATTCATATCATATAAAAACACAGGTCTATGGTGAAAAAGTTATTCGTAAAATAATTGGTGTTTCTCATAGTTTTTTAGATGCTGATTACTGGGAGGGGGGGGGGGGAGGAATTGTGTACAATTTCATCACAAATCAGTTTAATTTTTTCGAATTTATTTAGGAGCAAGAAAATACTGTGTATGTGAGTTCAGTAAACATATTTATTGACTGAAAAGAGTAAAATTGAGAATTAAAATACTGAAGAAACTATTATGAATTCAGAATATTTTTCGGAATGGTGAACTGAATATCAAGCTCTGAGCGACAAGCGTCCTTTACATAATTTGTAATCGTTTGTCAACGGTTTTTTGAAATTGAAATTTTTAAGTAAAGCGTTTGCAAGAAAGGCTTTGATCAAATACGGAAAAAACTAAACAACAACAAAAAAATACTGGTAGGAATAATGATAGATTGTGCGATAGATAGTGATAGATATAGATAGCTTTATGCGACTTGTATACGTGACACTTTCTCAAAACCTTAAGAACTTGAAAATTTTTACACATACTTATTGTTCCTTAAATATTTAGTAAACCTAAGATTTAAATGTAGTTTTTAGAGATTTATTTATTAGTAAAATTAAAATTAAATACAGTAGAACCCCGGTAATCCGAACCCTGCTAATCCGAAATTACGGTTAATCCGAACGGATTTTATTTTTGAAAATTATACATGAACAGATTAACTGAAAAGAATTTTCCGGATTAAAAGATGAATGTCGGGAAAAACATGTAGAAGTTAGAATTAAACAAAAAATGGAAATAATGTTTTTTATTCTTTAAACAGCTTGAATATAATTAAAAAAAATTATATAAAAGTACAACAAATATACACGAATATAAAATGAAAATGTGCACTGTAAACCTTCTCATAGAAGCCATTTTTAAAAAATCTCCAATATCAGTTTGTTTGCCAGTCACTATAAAATTCTTTTTTTTAAATGCAAAAGTATTTAATTCAGATGATAAAAATTTCCTTTTCCTTTTTAACAGTTTGATTTCATAAGCTATCTACATAAATGTTTTTTGCTTCCCTCCACGTTGACATGATGGCTGAGCTATTTATTAATTCGAGATTTTGAACCGTTTGTAATGGGCTGTTACGTAATTCCTCATTCTGAAGTTCTATTGGATTGCTATAAACATCAGGAGTGATTAAACAAGGAATACTATTTTTTTCCGAAAGTCGTGCCGGATTGCCCAGCATGCCGGACCTTAGGATGCCGGATTAGAGGATGTTTATTGTATTAGTGAGTACTTATAATTTGAATTTTTTAGCATTTATCTTTTTCTTTTCTATTTTTATCGGAATTTCGGATAATACAAATTTTTTGTAATCCGAACAGGCACCGGTCCCAATTAGTTCGGATTAGCGGGGTTCTACTGTATCTGAATTTCGCTGTTTCCTTCAAAATATTTCCCCACCTGTTTGTCTAGTGGTTAAAGCGCTTTTACTAACATTAGTCCCCGAGCCAGGTGCAAATTTCGTCAGTTATTTCCTGTCGGCCGATAATTTGTAAAATGCTTCAGAGAGTTGTATCATGAAGCTCCGTGAACGTCAGCTGCGGTTCCGTGGGTGGGTTGAGCAGCGGTAGCCTTTCAAACACATGTTAAAAAAAAAAAAAAAAAAAAAAAAAAAAAAAAAAAAAAAATCAATCATTTCCTCCCGGTTGAAAATTTGTCAAATTATAGCCAATCCAATATCTTGAAGAAAAAAAAAGTCAGCTGATTATAAACTGATGGGTAATACGTCAGCTGGTCACACGAACATGAAAAAATATACAGGGTTCAAAGGAAAGTCTCTTTAACCTGAAAATACTTGAGAACGGAAAGAGCTACAACTAGTGAGGTAACGCTATAGTAAAGTGACTACGCCCGATTTAATGCAAACGACGGCCCCCTAGAGGCGAAATTTGAAAGATAGCTATTGAAAATCGTAAACGAAAAGAAATTGAGCAAAATTTCCAATTAGAAAGTTTTAGAGCATCAATTAATTAGTATGAAACGACATTTGGTTACCACGGATAAGACAAATCGTCGCCTGTATACCCAAAATGTCCGAAATCGATGAGCGACGATTCTACTTTGCATATTCACATTAAGTAAATGTAGCAGTGCACAATTTCAGATTGTGGCGTTATACTGTGCTGTAATGTCTGTAAAAAATTAATTTCTAATGCCTTTAAAGTTTTAGATTAACCCTTTCAGGGGCAGAAGAATTCTGTTCGTAAACTGATGAAGTAATTTACTAACACCAGAATATTCAAACGAATTTCTTAGAAAAAAAAAAAAAAAACCCGCTAATTTTCACTTTCATTACAAAAGCAAAATTTTATTAAAATACTCTTGCTGCCATTTGTCAGTTTTGGAATTAAAATTAGGTGGCTAGACCGTCTAGCCACCGTCCTTGAAAGGGTTAAATCTATGTCGTCGTATTTAAGAGTCTAGCAATAGACGTTCCATGCTGAGAAATGTGGCATGTAGAATTACTCTCACGAATACAAACGTGTATCGTGAGCAATGGCAAACTTTTCGAACATACTGAAATTAACTTTTTATCACTGTGAGACAATTTGTCTTTTTGTGTGTGTGGGATGTTATCAAAATGTATTGAGATAAGCACGTATTTATACCATAAATTGTGCGTATTTCTTCATATTTCTGGCTATTCCATTCAAACGTTTACACAAAATAGAGTGCATCGATTTCGAACATTTTTGGGTATACGGGCGAAGATTTATCTTATCCATGTAAACCAAATGTCGTTTCGTACTAATTAATTGATGCTGTAAAACTTTCTAACTGGAAATTTTGCTCTATCTCTTTTCGTTTTCGATTTGCAATGGCTATCTTCCAAATTTCGCCACTAGGGGCGCTGCCGTCATTTGCATTAAATCGGTCATAGTCACTTTACTATACCGTTACCTCACTTCCATAGCTGTAACTCTCTCCGTACGCAAGTATTTTCAGGTTAAAGATACTTTCCTTTGCACCCTGTATATTTTTTCATGTTCGTGTGACCGGCTGACGTATTAACCACCACTTTATAATCAGCTGACTTTTTTTTTACCTCAAGATATTGGGTTAGCTATAATTTGACAAATTTTCCACCGGGAGGAAATAATTTTTTTTTTTTTACATGTTTCGGAGGCTACCGCTGCTCAACCCACCCACGGAACCGCAGCTGACGTTCACGGAGCTTCATGATACAACTCTCTGAAGCATTTTACAAATTATCGGCCGAGAGGAACTTGGTCATCAAAATCTGCTGCTGGCTCGTGGACTACAAAGAGTGCCGGATTAGAATCCCGAATCAGGCATGGATGTTTGTAGCGACGGGCAAAATGAATGATTTTTATATTCCAATTGGGAGATGCGCAAATTCATAGATAACAATTTTCGTAGTTTTTTAGTCAATTAGTACCAGGAATTTTGCAAAGAAAAAAACAAATTTGTTATTTTAATAGAATCACATTAAAAACCATATAAAAGCAAGAAACTTTTTTTTTTTTTTTTTAACAAAATTTTTGGAGGTATTTGATTATAAAGATACGAAAGTTGGCAACTGTGCTTTTTTTTCATGAAATTTCTGGTGGTAATTTGTTAAAAAATATATGAAAGTTGGCGACTATATTTTTTGCACGTTCCCGAACGATTCATTCGAATGACAAAATCAATCATTCATTATGGCCGTCACTATATGTTTGTAGTGGTTCGTATTTCATTTTAAATGGAGGTACCGGTCTGTTTAGCCTAGTACAAAAGATGAAGTAGCGCCAGCAACCAACCAATCTTCAAAACAAGCAATTCTTTTGTTAAAAAAAAAAAAATCCTTACGTGATAGAAAACAATGCATTTCATGTTTGGGAATCAGCATTGGAAATAACATGAAATTGAGTCTTCAATATTAAAATAATTTTTGCAGACCTGTGAAATTAAACGCTACCAACAATATTTACGTATTTAATTCTATCAATAAGGAGAGGATATAGATAAGTAAACGATAATGTAATAAGCAGGAAGTATTGAACATGAGGGGAATTTGAAAAGTAAATACAGTAAACTCTCTGTAAGGCGGACTCTGTGTAAGACGGAAATCTACCTAACTCGGAAAGATTTTCAAGTCCCTACGAATCCATAGACATAGAGTTAAATTTGCTTAAGGCGGAATATTGTCTACTACGGAAACTTTTCTCGGTCCCGATCGATTCCGCCTTAGACAGAGTTTACTGTAGTATATATTAATCTTAACAATTCTGGAGTCTCAAAGCTAGAAACTAGGAGAAAATAATCAGACGTCCATGGCAAGACATAAATTTTGTTAGTTGCCAAAATATTCTACTTGGGTGTCATTTTGGAATTATTTATTTTGTATGCCTATAAACAGAGAGTGTAGTGAGTTATAAACAAATGCATCTTAAAATTCACAATTCTTTTAGATTTAGAAGTATACATTGTTTTATTGTATCCTACATTTTCCCACTTTAAATCAATAGCAGGCCTTGTATTGTAACTAGTCAAGCTTATGCATACAGCTTAAGAAATAACAATTCATTGACCGAAGGAAATAGCAAAAACTTATTTATCTTTTAATTAAATTCGAATAATTAAACACCCTCTCACATTCAATTATATTTAAAGGCAGAATAATTATGAAATGAAATATTTTTTCTTAATGCTGGATTATTCTTCTAAAAAATATTATGTTATTGTTGTCGTTGTATCTGCGAGACTCAGAGACTTAGACTACCTAAGGCCACGGGCAAGCGTCATTCTGGATCCCCCTTCTATCTGTCTATAGAAATTATTAGTGAATTCTGCTGAAGTGAATAGTATTAAACTTCATATCTATTGCATTTATGCATAAATTTCGAACCGGGTACTATTCACATCCGTATATAAATTATCACAAGAAAGATGGTCACAACGTTAAGAGACGATAGAATACACCAGGAATATAAGGGGGTCATGTAAGCCTTTGAAGTGTAAATGCAGGTCTTTCAGTCAAAATTGGCTATTTGTCATATTGTCATAAAATTTTCTACTACATTATAAAATTTAATATTTGTATTCCATCAACATGCAGTTGATTCATTCTGTAATACAGAAAGGCAAGTACAGACATACATTTATACTACTATGTTGAGCAAAAAGTTCTAGGAAATTTGTGAAAGTTGCTTTGTTATGCGCAAATTAATTACAAAAGCAACCAGGACTATTCTTCAAAGTAGAGACCATCATAGTAGAGGACTTTCTGCCAGATTCCGGATTTGCTGGAAGTACCATGGCGGCTCCTTGGAATCGAAAAACTCTTGACATGCTTCTTCAACTTCATTAAAGGATTCAAATCGACGGCCCCTTGAAAAAGTGTTGCATGGATCGAAAGAGGCCATAGTCGAATGGAGCCACGTCTGGACTGTACCACTAGCACTCCTATATACGATACAAATTCTGGTAAGGTAACTATTAGATTAAAAATTTGCAGAACCTTTTGCTCAACCTAATAATAGCAACAAATACAACATTGTAATAAACATTTATTACATTCTTACTGCATTTCTTATACAGTAAAGTACTTTTGTATAAAATTTTATAGGTTTAGTTTTCTGATGATGTAGTTCGTTCTTTTTTTTCGATGGATGGGTCGGGAGTGTGAGAAGCAGGGAGGGCCACATTCTCTTCTTAAATCTTTGAAAATATAAGAATGTTGGTTACTTATGGTCAAATTAAACTATTTGGCACCCTCTTAGTAAAAATCCTAATCCCCATTGGGGCCCCCCTCAAATGGGAGGCTCGGGGCATCTGCTCAGCATGTCTCTGCATAAGATTACATAATTTTGACGATATGACGCAATTTTCCTATTTATACACTTTGTACAGCGATATTTTGGGGAAAAGTAGTACCGTAATTTAGGGAAGAAACGCCGCACCTGCCGTAAACGCCGCACCCGCGATTATGAGGCTAAAAAGCAAAAAAATTATCGTAAACGCCGCACATGGCGTAAACGCCGCATTCGCGATGAGCTTAATAAGCGGAAAAATCGTATATTTCAGACCGATCCTTTATAAATAATGAAGCTAATATTCATTTAATAAAATCAACTTCCATTTATAATTAATTACAATTTAAATTTTTTTTTTACAAAAGTTTAAATTTTACACATACCTTGTTAATCTCAAAGACAAAAGCTGGAACATATTTTAACTCAGGAGACTTCTTTTCTTTGGATTCTCATTCAGTTTGTTTTCTCTGATAGGAACCTTGTTTTGATCTGAGGAGACATCAGTTGAATTTTTTTATCCATCCAGAGCGCGGGACGCGGACCCTTCTCCTCATGGCGCTCCACGTTTTTTAAAGTGGTTGGCGTCCACTTGGCACGCTTTTTATCAGTAGGTCGCATCCACTTAAAATTCAGACTCACTCAAAGCCTTCAAAATCACTGTTTTCACTGTCCGAATTAAAAAAGTGAAGAAATTCTTCATTTAATTCAGTATCTTCATCACTCAGAACATCGTGATGTTCTTCAATGGAAATTTTTGAGATTATTTCCGCCTTGGAAAAACCCGATTTAATTGTCTCAGGCGATACTTCACTCCATGCTTGTGACACCCACCGAGCTACTTCTTCATATGAGGCTCTCTTAATGTTCCCATTTTTTGTATATGAGTGATTTTCACTCGCCATCCATGTCTCCCAATGTTTTCGGACATGGCTTTTAAAGCTTTTGTTGACTGCTACATCCAGTGGCTGGAGGACTTTTGTTAGGCCGCCTGGAATAACTGCCAAAGAAGCAGAAGCTCTTTTCGCCTCTATTTTGACCGAGTCCAACAAATGTGCCCGCATGGAGTCCATAATTAAGATGCCTTTTGGTTGGAAAAAAGCCCCTTTACGCTTGCGCCAGATTTCATTAATCCAGTCAAGCATTATCTTCTCACACATCCAGCCCTTCTCGTTACATTTTATTACGACATCATTTGGGAAATTTTCTTTGGGTAACGTTTTCCGCTTGAAAATTATCATCGACTTTAATTTATCCCCATTGGCAGCGCAGGAAAGCACGCAGGTAAATGATGTCTTTTCGTGGCCAGTAGTCATGATTGAAATTGATTTTTCTCCAGTTTTATCAATTGTTCGGTTAGGCGGGCAATCAAACGTCAGAGGTACCTCATCCATATTTATGATTTGAGGCTCTTTGACTCCTGTTTCATTAATCAAGTCTTTTACAAATTGTAAAAAGGATTCTTTTTTTTCTTTCCAGTCATCTGGAAGATTCTGTCCAATTGTTGTTTTACTACGTACAGACAATTTTTTACGTGACATGAATCGATGGCACCAATTTGAATTTCCATTGAAATTCAAAATTCCCATGTTTGTTGAAATTTTTTTGGCTTGTATACGGATTTTTACCGTTGATATGGGATGTCCTTTTTCTCGTTCGTCTAAAATCCACTTCTCTAACACATCTTCTAGCTCGGGCCAGTGTGCGATTCCACTCCTTCTCGCCCGTTTTGCTTTCGGCATACTTTCTAATGACGCTTTCTCTGACCGCCATCGACGAATGCATCTTTCGTCCACTCCAAAATCACGTGCTGCTGCTCGATTCCCTGTATTCTCGGCTCTTTCAACAACTTGAAGCTTAAAAGCAGCCGTGTAGCTCATGTGACGTTTGGGAGCCATATCGTAAGGAAAACTAAATTAGCAAGGATCAAAAACAAATAAAAGCAGTCACACTTTTCTACGCTATGCGAAGCACGTTGCAAAAAAGCAGGAAAAAATGTGAAAACGGTCACGACCGCGTTTGAAAAACACGTTTGACCGGAACTGGATCAAGATCAACCCACTTTCAAAAGGGGTGATTAGAGAGCGTATACCGCCATCTCTTGCCATAATTCGGAAATATTGTACGATTTTTTTCTTTTGACGATAGTGAAAATGAAAATAAAAAATCGTAAACGCCGCACCCGGCGTAAACGCCGCTTTCAAACTTTTTTAACTTTTAAACACATAAACGCCGCGGCGTTTCTTCCATAAATTACGGTAATTTACCAGAAATGTATGTTGATTTGCCTTTAATAATAATAATAAAAAAAAAATACAAAAATGATACCAAATTGCCTTCTCAAAAGAAGATTTTGCACCCATAGAAAAGTCGCCGTAGCTTACAGATACAAGGATAGTAATCGAGTGTTAAATAGAATAATAAGAAAGACTTACTAAAGTGAATTAATGTGAACCGGTTTCATTATTAGAAAATGGACTAAAAGTTTTATAGAAAAACAAATTTGCATCTTACAAGGACAGAGAAATGGAGTTAGGCATAAAAAATGACGAATGAGTGCAAAATCATAGTCGTCAAATTCAGATTTATAGGTGCAAAATGGCATTAATCACTTCTAATTTGAATCATGTCTGGAGCGCAGATAAAATCTCGCTGTGCGGCAGTTTTTATTTATTTATTTCTCTTGTATACTTTTTGTAATTAATTAAAAACTTATAAAAAAGGAAGTCATTAAAATACTCATAAAAACTTACAACTGGTTTTACGGGCTTAATTTTGATATATTTTTTAATAGGATAATCCTCATTTTAAAATTAACAAAAATCTGAATAGATAGGGTATTTTTTAACAAATAAAATAATCACATAAAATGATTTTTTGACTTGTTGTCTCGCTTTAATAAGCTAATCTTTATTTTCAAATTAACTAAAATTTGGACAGAAAGTATTTTTTAAAGCAATCGCACACAAAATTTTTTTCTTTTATCTTCATGAAAATATTTTCTGTTGAAAACAATGTAATAAAATTTACATTGCTTTCAATATTCAATCATTGCTTCAAAACGATTTGCTTGCAATATCTAATATGCTAAAAATAGATTACATAAATATATTATGCATTGTTGCTGACTACTTCAGAGTCGCTGAAAAAGAAAAAAATTGAAAATGCAGAAAAGATACGGTGAAGAGGAAATGGATCGAAACTTTTCCCAGCATCTTGAAAGCACTTTCCTATATCTTCGCTTTTGTTTCAGTTGGGAATGAAATTAAAGGAAAAATTTTTCCTCCTTTATTTTAAAATCTGCAGTGAAGAAGAGAAAGTTTTACTTTTACCGTTATTGAGCAAAGAACCCATAAAAAACTGCATTTTGTGCGATCCAAAATTGGAGAAAACATTTATAAATGCAAAGTGTTAAAAGCACTTTAAAAACGAAAACATAATAAGAAAGATAAAACCTTTTAAATAAAGATTTTTTTTTTTTTAAGTGACCGAGAAAACGTCGTGTCATCTATGATAAAAGCACCTTGATCACGGAAAGAAATCATTGTTGTATTATAGAGAAGAATCCATTACTGACTAATTTCTGTATGCGTATAATTTGCATCACCCAAATAGATTTTGTAAGTTTTTCTTGAATCAGAATTACAGAAGGTTCCCTATTAATCACCATTGCTTTGGTTTTTTGAGAAAAAGTTTGTTATATCTATGTATTATATATATTTAAAATTATTGTATGGAAATGCGTATGTATGTTATAAAGATGTATGTAAGATAATGCAAATGTAAATACACATCATTATGTAAAGTGTGTAAAAGCGCTTCCCATCTACTCCAAGGGTTGTGAATAACACATTCAAATGCCTCGTCGATGAACTGACCTTAGAAGTAGGCCTTAAAATGCTTCTGGGTATTTGACATAGTCCATAATGCAAAAAAGTTAAGGGAATGTTACCGTTCATCGGCCCAAAGAGTTGGTCAACTTCAGGATTTTTTTTTTTTTTTTTTTTTTTTTCATAGAAAGAATAAAGTAACACAAAAAACTGAATTTGTCTACTTATTCATAGTTTTTACTAATAAAAATTTTTTTTGTTATGCAATAATTAATAAAATTGATAGAGATATTGTCAATTGTGTAAGCGCATAATATGTGCGCATCAGCCTGTGTTGTGTGCTGCACAGCCACCTCCTCCTGAATACTAGGTCTGAGCTCTGACACAAAAATGGCGGCTGTCGTACGCGGATTTTTCTAAGTGTTTATGCGGTCCCCATAATTTACATAATGGGTTACATAAATATATTATGCATTGTTGCTAACTACTTCAGAGTCTCTCTTAAAAAAAAAAAAAAAAATGCAGAAAAGATACGGTAAAGAGGAAATGGATCGAAACTTTTTCCAGCATCTTGAAAGCACTTTCCTATATCTTCGCTTTTGTTTCAGTTAGGAATGAAATTAAAGGGGAAATTTTTCCTCCGTCATTTTACAATCTGCAGTGGAGGAGAGAAAATTTTGCTTTTACCGTTATTGAGCAAAGACCTCAGAAAAAGCTGCATTTTGTGCGATCCAAAATTGGAGAAAACATATATAAATGCAAAGCATCAAAAGCACATTAAAAACAAAATAATAATAATAATGATAACAGCTTTTAAATAAAAGGTGGCTTTTTTTAAGTGACAGAGAAAACGTGGAGTCATGTATGATAAAAGCGCCTCGATCATGGAAAGAAATCTTTGCTGTATTGTGGAGGAGAATCCATTCCCGACTTATTTCTGTTTGCGTACCATTTGCATCAACAAAACGATTTTGTAAGTTTTTCTTGAATCAGGATTACGGAAGGTTCCTCATTAATGACCATTGTTTTGGGTTTTTCTGAGAAAAATGTTGTTATATCTATTATATGTACTTAACCCATAAAGGCCTAGTGTAACCATATGGTCACAGCATAGCTGTCAATGCGCTTATTGTTTTCTTACCAGTAATTCTCAAGAGAAATATTCGCCTACTTTTATAACAGAAACTAAGAGTAAAATTATTATTCTAAAAAAGTAGTGTGAAATAGGAAATTTCTATTTTAAAGAGAAAAATAATTCCGTCGTTAATGGGTTAAAATTGTTTTCTTGAAATGTGTCCACTATTAGCATCGAAATAAATTAAATTGAATGTGGTTGTCACTAAAAACACGTTGTTGTGCCCAAAGCACTCCTGCTAAAATACGCTAACTACGCAATACATATACAAAAAATAGTCAATCTTAATAACAACAATGTTTTCGCACGATTGCAAACAACTTATGGATTAAGAAAAAAAGTCACTCGAAGCTACTTTGATTTTTTTTGTATCAAAATTTCTTATTTCGCCTTTCTTTTCCAAATCAATAAAGCACATTAAAAGTTTTTGAATAAATTTATTTTACCGAGATTGAAAAGGCGCTCCTCCTAAACATTATTAGAAAAAAAAAAAACAAGAACTAAATATCATAGTACAACATAGATTATGAAACACTTTCCAACACATCCAGAATACTATAACAAAACTTCCCAGTTGACTAAGGTGAAAGATGATGTCTAAATGAACAATTTGGAAAACGCATAATGCATTTGAAAACCCGATTTCTGCTATTACCATGAATTGTCTTTAAAATAAACGATTTTTTTTTTTGTGCAGACCTGTATATGATCTACAGATATGTATGCAAAGAACATAGTATGTTAAAAGTTAGTTCACTTAAACGCATAACACATTTGAAAATTTCCACTCAGCAATTTTCCCCAATAAACGGATATTGTTGAGAATTTTTCTGAGACTATGTATATGATCTATAGAATGGATACACATCCAGTAATATTTAAAAAATAGTTAAATTTAAAAACGCATTCGACAACTGAAAACGCACTTCCAGCAGTTATTGGTCGTAGGCTTTAATAGTTCAATAATTGTTTATTTTCTTCTGTAGCCAAATTCTTTTGTGTGTACCTGCAAATGAACGATAAATTTTATGCTCACCATGCTCTATAGTAAGAACCTTGTAGTAAACCTCAGTGATGTATATCAATTTCAATTTGTTTAAGGGGGTCCGGAACACAAAAATTTCCAAATTTTCTAAAAAAAAAAATTATTGCATTAAAAATTTCTCTGTTTTTTTTTCTGCTTAAAATGACGTTTAAATCATGTTTCTATCTTAATTAGAACAGGAAATATTAAAATTTTCGTTTTGGTTTTTTTTCAAAATCTAGCTAATGGCTGTCATGGAAACGACTTCTTGTGAAAATGCGTTTTTCTTCATGATGGCTTTTTTCATCCTTTTTCGTATTTAAATCGTTATAAGGTCCGGAACTGTTAAAGATAAATGGTTCAAACTTGGAACCTGTCTTTTTCAATTGTTTTACTTTAATTTTGATTCAGAAAATTTGAAAAAAATATTTACTTTTGAAAATATGATTTTTTTTTTTTAAGTTACAACATTTTTTTCTAAAATTTTTACTTTAAAAATGTTTTATTTTTTTAAATTAATATTTTTAAAAATACTGAATCAAATTTATAACTTATATATTTCTATTTATTTAAATGAAAAAAAATTGAAATTCTACAAATAATATTTTGAGTTATAACGATTTTAAATAACCCACACTTTTTTAACGAATTTAAAATTTTAAAATTTTTAAAAATATATATGAGAAGTTTTATCCAGTGATTTTGTTTACAAATAACATGTTTAACCCTCACAAAAAAATTCAAAATTTTAACTCAATAAATAAAAATTATTTTAAATTGTATCCCGGACCCCCTTAAAATACTGTTATGTCATCAAAATACATGACAAACGATTTTCCCCCGTAGACCGTAATGTAACGGAATTCTTTTGGGTAGACATGTAGTAAATGAACCAAAAATACTACACACTTCATTTTTAATACCGAACTGCCATAGTACACCGCGTCTCAAAAGTTCAGACAATCAATAAAGTTTGCATTAACATAAAAAGTAATAAGGTACAATTAAAATTCGTGAGATAGGTAATAAATAACAGCAGTTTTGCTAATATACACATATAAATTATGATCAAAGGTTTGAAATTATAAAATATACATTAAATTATAAAAAAATGTGCTGCCCCAGAAGTATAGACACCTGTAATTTTTTTTTTTTTGGTTTTACATTTATAAAAGTAACTAAAAACAATATTTGAATGTCTTTTAATCTTTTAATATTTGAATGTATTCCCACGGCACTTTATAAATCAAATACACATTGTTCCACAGAATTAACTAAGCATTGCATTAAAAAAGGAGGTATTTCATGTTACGCTTTGTCAATTGCAATTTTTAAGTCATTTACACATGTATATTGCTTTCCATTATCATATATTTTACGAGATAAGATCCCCCATATGTTCTGCATGGGATTTAAATCAGGACCAAGTGCTGGTCAGTCTAATAGTGTGATATTGTTTTGGCTAAACCATTTTTCGGATGATCTGGAGGTATGGATGGATGCCTCATTTTGTTGGAAAACACAGTTCGGTCCTGCTAGCAAATCCATAACTGGCAATAAATTGGTACGTAAAATATCCTGATAATCCTCTGATTTCATTTTTCTGTCCATAAATCCTAGAAATGTTTAGTCGTTGAAAGAAAACACTCCCCAGGTCATTACGGATCCTACGCCTTGTTGCCTGCTGAAACAGCTCTTGGGTTCTTTTCTTAGGTCATGCTAGTAAAATTTATGACCATCAGGGACGTCTAATTTCCATTTCTTTTCATCACTGAAGATTTCAGAAATCCATTTTTCACCGTATGACATATGCTTTCTAGCCCACTTTAGACGTGCATCTTTATGTCTCTGCTTTAAGCAAGGTTTTATATCTCGCCAAACATTTCTAGGATTTATGGACAGAAAAATGAAATCAGAGGATTATCAGGATATTTTACGTGCCAATTTACTGCCAATTATGGATTTGCTAGCAGGACCGGACTATCTTTTCCAACAAGATAAGGCCATCCATACCTCCACATCATCGGAAACTTTGTTTAGTGAAAACAATATCACACTATTAGACTGACCAGCACTTGGTCCTGATTTAAATCCCATGGAGAACATATGGGGGATCTTACATCGTAAACTATATGAAAATGGAAAGCAGTATACATGTGTAAATGACTTAAAAATTGCAATTGACAAAGCGTGGTATGAAATACCTCCTTCTGTAATGCAATGCTTAGTTAATTCTATGGAACAACGTGTATTCGATGTTATAAAGTGTCGTGGCAATACAATTAAATATTAAAAGTAAGTTTTTAGTTACTTTTATAAATGTAAAACCACCCAAAATTACAGTTGTCTATACTTTTGGGACAGCACATTTTTATGTAATTTAATGTATATTTTATAGTTTCAAACCTTTGATCATAATTTATATGTGTATATCAGCAAAACTGCTTTTATTTATTACCTATCTCACGAATTTTAATTGTACCTTATTACTTTTTATGTTAATACAAATTTTATTGATTGTCTAAACTTTTGGGACACGGTGTAAACACCAACAACATATTTCAATTTCATGGCAATCGGACATATTTACGCGAGTTAGAGCACGGACAGGCAGACGGAGAAATAGTCGGAGGGACAGACAGACGGATAGACGGACAGACAAACCGAATTCATAAACACTTTTCAATTATGTTGGAAAGTGTTAAAAACAATGACAACAAGAAAACAGAAAAAAATTGTTCCTGGTAGAAAGTATAAAAGATAATATTGCAAGAAATTCCCAACACATAAATTGGAGGAACGTCTTTTTGCCTTCAATTTTATTCTTAAAATACTTTTTTTATTGACGATAATAAAAAGAGGGTTTCTCTAATTCGATTATTCTTCGCTGTTCAAAGACATTTTGATATTCTTTAAATAAGAGGTGTTCGCTTTTAGAAAACAGTGTAAAGCTTCCGCTAGAACTTTAAAAGCTGAATTGAAATAAGCTTCTTTTGTTTGAAGGTGAGCGTCAAAAATGCGAGGAATTTTATTTATTCTGAGGGGGAAAAAAAGTCTAGATAAATTTAATTAAAATTTTGTGTCTGTTTCTTTGATTCCTAAAAACAATGGTTTAAAAATGTTAAAATCATAAGATTTTTTGAATTTTTCCTTCAAGATAGTAATTTTTAGAATTTAATATCCCAATACACTATTAGACACTGATATACAGAAAGCTGCCTATATACAAACACACCAATACGAGAACTTATCGATATTTCAAGATGTATTCTGTTTTTTTCATTTTTGTACAAAAATCTATTACAGTTTATTTATGTACGAAGCACGAAATAGTTTTAGCAGTTTTTACATAATAATAGTGCAGGATAGCTACAAAAATTGGGGATTTATGCTTGCGTGCAAGTCTGTAGTGAGAAATAGTGGGCAAACATAATAATATCAATGAAAGTTAAAGATTTCGCATTTAAAAAATAGAAACAAACTTTCACGGAGATAGAATACAGTAATATATACATAAGGAGTTTCTGCATGTTTCTTTGCACATATTCCATGGCTGGATTTTCGTTTTATGTGCCCACAGGCCCAATCAAATCTTCCGCCACTTCTGTATTTTTCCTTCTCATGGGGTCATGTTGGACGATCCTGATCGTTATGGTTTTCTTGAATTAGGGAGAAAAAAAAAAGAACACGCGTACTTGGTACATATTACAAAGTATTATCATCATCACCGTTGCATACATATTGTAAATTTGTCCCCCTCCAAAAAAAAAAATGTAAGCCCCCAAAGCCTGCAAGTTTTGATGCCTTTCTTCCCAATTAAAAGGAGATGTTATGGCTAATTCACTTGAGATAAAACAACCATATCGAAGTTCAGCTTCATCGCTGTCTTTTAAAAGTTTAAAAAAGTAATATAGTGAAACCCCGATTTAACGTTATTTAAGGGACCATAAAGAAATAACGCTAAATGCGGGAAAACGTTAAATCGGGGTAAGATAAAAACAAAACGCTGACCATAATATAAAGACTAATTTACGTAAGATACGTATCATTTCTTGATTTACAATGACTTAGACATCAGGATTCAAAGTTATGTTTAAAATAAATATTTTATTTCACTTTGCGTCCTGTTTTTAGCAGTTACATCACGAATCGCTTTCTCAAGGTATGAGAGTTTGTGTAAGTTTTTCTCTGGGTCTTCAGTATTTCAAAAGAATGCTTTCAGTGTTATGAAAGTTCTAATGGCTTCCCATTTTCAAATTCCTTAAACAGTGACGATTTCACGTTTTTTCTTTTTTTAGCCTGTTTTTCCATTTTTTACAATTTTGCTCCTATAAATCTACTTAGTGTAAATTTGTTTACAAATTTGAATACAAAATTCAAATTAAACATATTAATTGTAGTTTATGGCTTTCGCGATAACTTCCAATTTTTAAAGCAAAGAAAAAAGCTTTCTTTTTGACGTCATACAATCTAAAGCTATGAAAAATCTGTAATGAATTCTATCAGCTAATTGTAGGTAACTTTGTGTTGTAGTACAGAAAGTACAATCGAATAAAATAAAAAGGTGCAGGTGAAAAAGAGGAGGGCTTTTGAATGATTTTTAAACGTTTTGAAAAGAAAGTTTTTTTAAATCACAAATTCTGACTAATTTATAAAAATTTCATTGAGATTTTATCGGACAAAAAAACGTTAAATGCGGGAAATAATTCACAATGATAACGTTAAATCCGGGATTTTTTAACATTACAAGTATAGGAAATTAATTGGGACTAGCTAAAAATGACGTTATATGCGGGAAATCGTTAAATACGGGTTACGTTAAATCGGAGTTTTACTGTATAGATTATTTTTTGATAATAGATGCTTTTAAACTTTCTCACTCTTGATAGCGGGAAAAATCATTTCTTTGTAACTGGTATCTTACGACAAAGCAGTTAATGTAAATTGTTCATAGAATTCTCAATAGATGGTGATACTGAGTTAATTTTTCATGCCAAAGTTTCATTTGTCACTTGAGCAGTTTCGCATCGTTATTGCTAAAATAAATTTCTTAAATTTTGTAAAATTAAAAAGGCTGGATTTTTACAAATTTAATTCGCATACTTTGCAATTTTGTGTTAGAAAATTGAAAATATTTATGAAAAGTATGTAACTTTCTGTTTATTGCAAATATGAAAAAAGTACCTTTTAGTCAATATTTTTTTTTAAGTTCTAAATTTTTTTAATTATTTTTCATGTGCTTAAAATGATGTATTCTGACATCTGAGTAAATATTTTCAAATTGGGCTTTTTGTGTGACATAGTGTTAACTTTTGCATGGGGGCTCGGACAGAATCAGTCCGGCTTTAGCATGTATTCTGGAACAGACGCTGTCCGAGCCCCCGTGTAAAGGAAAAAAAAATCTTCAACTGGTTACATACATTACACACTGGGACTGATTATCCAAAAGGCATGTGAAGCACAGGATTCCCTTTAAAGTTTAAGAGGTCTCAGGACTCTTAGCTTCAACATTTTCGAAATTTTAATTTTTTTAGACGTTAAACTCCTATCTTTTCTGAACATTCTATATAATTGTTTCCTTGAAATTCCCATTAGAACAGAGGTTATGACTTTTAGAATTATACCGGCTCAATAGCTGAAGCGGCGTTTCCGAAACTTTGAAGTAATTTGTCTCCAAATGACGTTTTTGGGCATAATGCGCAGGATATCTCAAAAACTTCTGAATATTTTTTCATGAAATTTTCAAACGTATGCTTCATGTTAGTCTGTATAAACTAAGTCTAAAATTTGCTTTATATTGTTCAAAAAAATATTTTTTTAGATGATTATACTGTTGAAATTTTCAAAATTTTGTATTAGCTAAACACAACTTTGTATTAAAAATATAAAAATGCTTTAAATACAAATTTATTTAGGTTAAGGGTAATTATTACAGTCTGAAGTATAATCAGGCACAAAAAATTTCATTCTAGTTGCAAAATTTATTTTGTAATTCTGCGCGTAAGCTGTTATACCAATTTTCTGATCGCCAAATGTCTCGCAGTCTGGAGCCCCCTATAAATAATAATTCTGCATCTTGCAGTTTTTAAAATACAACAATATGAAACAAAATACTTATATCTTTTATCCCAATAAAAATTGTGTTTTAAAATCATATGCATTTTAAGATATTAAATGTTGAAAACGGTCTTTTTTTTTCTTCATTTTTTTCCAACTTTAAGAGTCCTGAGACCCCTTAAGAGGAACTCCAAAATGACTGAAAAATGCGGTCTGCAATCACCATTTTTAGGTGCGTTTGTAATTATATGAATACGTAGCACTTATAGTCATCATCTGGTCCGTCCGTCTGTCTGTCCACTTATAACAGCGCAAAAACTATCCAACCGAATGGTTTGAAATTTAATATATGTAATAGTTGCAGAATTTTGTTGAGTCATTCAGATTTTATAAAAATCTAACCAAAACATAAAATGATATTAACAAAAGTTTTCTACATCCTATTAAATCGCATCATATGCAATTAATTCAATGATATCCCATGATAAGTAATGATTCTAGGTAAGCTGTTTAATTGCCTGAGCGATATGCGAAGACTCATACACTGCGCAATATCACTTTCCGGCCATATATACGGTAGATATTATAACATTTCGTCAAGCGTAACTCAAAAAATATTTGAAGGATTTCGTTCTAATTTTTACAAGATATACCCATTAGAGCGACAAAGAGAATTTCTTATTACCAAGAATAAATTTCACACTGTTTGTAAATTATGTTAAAAAATAGATAAAAAAACCCGTAAAGTATAGGGTGTCCATAATTAAAGTGTACGCGTGTTTGGAAGGCTTTACAAGCTAGACTATTTTGGATATTTTTAAAAGACTTAGTATTTCTACTGTTTAGAGCACGAGGAAACAAATTCTAGAATAAAAAAAAATAATAGTTCAATATATTACGTGTACATGTATAATGTTATCAACTTTTTGATAATTTTGGACCCGTCCCATCCACTTTACGATATCATACATTATATTCCTCAAACTTTTTCTTTTTTTTATACGGATATGGTTATACATTTATTATTTGTCTATTTTACGGATTCAAAGGAAGAGAAAAAGTCAATAAAATATCACTGTTATGCATGAAATTTCTCCCAACAGCGGGTTGTATGCGCATATTACAGAACAATAGGAATGCCGAACTTCCATACGTTGGAACGAAATGATTTTGTAATCATTTAATGGCTTTAATAATAATTTTGTATTTTCATAAAAATAGATAATGAAGTAAAATAAAAAGATAACAGACTATTTTTACGTAAAGAAAAAGTTACAGAAACAAGAAAAGAAAAGTTTGGTTGGATCACCCCCTTCCTCCTAAAGATATCTAATGGTGTTATTACACGAGGGGTCAAAGACGCTTCAGATTCCAGGCGTCTCCATGTATTCCTATGGCTTCAGGGGAGTCGCTTGGAGAGCGAGCGTCTTTTTTCTGTCGGAGCGTCCTTGACGCCCGAAACGAGGCGAGTCGCCAGTAACAGCCAATCAAATGCTTGGAAATCTTATGATAGAAAAGCTTTTTCCGGAACAGCCAATGAAATGCTTGGAAAAGACGGACCGTGAGGCGGCTGTTGTCGCTAGACGCCTGGGATTCCAAGCGTCTCCGACTCCTAGTGTAATAACACCATTAGGATGCCAAGTATCAGACCCGCCCTCCCCCTCTAAAGTGATTAAGTTGTATATGCACATCTTCCAATAAATGAAGCCGTATAACCATTAACTAAATAAATAAAATAAAAAAAGAGAATTCCCACCAGCTGAATTTAAAAGCTTTTTCATTAATAATTTCTAGAAAGAACGCAATCGTTAATCCAGCAGAATATTTAAAGTTATGAATGAAACCTCTGGTTTTCGGCTGACACTGACGTCATATTTAACAGTGAAAATAATTTTACATGTACTCTGATAGAGACTCTATGGTTTATTAATTTATAGCCAGATATCACGTAAGCATCAATTAAATTTTTAGTTTAAATCAGCTCATCACATTTAAAATCATATTCGGAAGATTAGAAAACGTTAGATTAGAATTGTAGCCAAAATTGTGTCAGCAGTTCAGTTTTTTGGTAAATTTGTATAGATTAATTATTTGAGTTACTCCATCCAGTAAATATACTTTCCATAATGCCTAGAAAAGGACGCAGCAGTTTAAAGAATTCAACTGAACCTGATGAAGATTGGAAAAAGCATGATATATACGACGAGGATACGAGTGAAAACAGAATTCTAACCAGATCGCAGACTGCTTTTATAAGAATTAAGAACACTGAATCGGATCTAGAATTGTTTGCTGAAGCTAAGAGACACAATCCTCCAGGGCTTCCACACTTGATGATGACCTTAAAGGGACGATATGGAGCTGTGCCACGGACTATAGTGACAAAAGATGTTGGAGATTATTTGCCTGTGTCAAAAGATCTTTGTAAAAAGGTTAATTTGTATAAATCAGCGAGGCAGCATATTGAGGAGGATGAAGACACGGAAAGGCAGCAGAGAAATTCCCGCAGACGTCCCAGAACAAGAGGATAGATTTCTATAAATTTTTATTAGAATTACAGGTTGAGATTATATATTTGACTAAACAGACACAGATGTAGTTCAATAAAATATGATGTTTTTGCATTTATTTGTGTTTAAATATTTCCAATATTGCATGCACAAATTTAAAAACACGACTACATAAGATATAGGTCCATTTCATCAGTTTTATTGGTTCTATTTTTGTAATTTTTTTAAATACTTGTTTAAAAAATTTGGTACCTACGTAATACCCGGGCTAGGTCAAATTCTTTGCGCCAACAATGGCATTGAAAATATTAATTGTAGTAGCTCTTATTTTTTTGCTATATTCATTTTAACGGAAATTTCATTCATGCATAGTTAATTTAATATAGTTGCTATATTAAAGTTAGTGACGGAAGTATTTATATAGTTTATTATAACATTATATTAATTTATACAGTATATTTATATTACATAATATTTAAATTATTTTCATTCTGGTGAGCATAAGAAACTGCTAGAAATAAAACCGTTAATTTGCTAATTTCTATATAATAAATGTATACTAAATTACTATTTTCTATCATTTTAGTTTACTTTTATCTTATTTATTGTTTTTTACGATGTTATGTATTAATAAAATGCACATTAAATTACCGTTTTGAACACGATTGCCAAATTTCAACGATAAACAAAATTGGCGATTAAAAACCAGTTTTCGTGGTTTATGTACCGGACTCTCATAATACGTAAGCTCCAAAAAATAAAATTTGTGATCATACGAATATCCGGATCCGGATGATCGTTATTTGACGGGCTGAATTTGACTAAACTACGCAATATCATAAGCAGGAGAAATAAAAATCATATACGATTTTCTGATAGTATAATTTTATGTTTAAATATACACGCCTTTTTAATTAATCTTCCTTAATTGGTTTCACAAGTGAGATCAGCCTCAAGCGTAAACGATGGAATGGTTACTTAGAGTAAATAACAATGTTTTCCACACATAAAAAGAAGGTTTTAAAACAGCAAAACACCCAAACAGTACAAAGCGAGTTTCTAGCTTAGAGTTAATGGCTTGGTCTTTTGCTCGAGGCTAACTTTCTCACCTACTATTCATGAGCTCCCTGGTTCAAACCCCGACAGCGCCTTTCTGACCTCAGTAAACAATGAAATTAACTTTGCGCCGCACCAAACTCGCTAAAATACGCAAATTGGCTGTGAACCCAATTACGGATAATTAACCAATTTCTCATCTCTGTAAGCTCTAATGATTATGTGCTTGGAGATAAGGAAATAAAATTTTCAGGAGTTGGGGAGGAACGCGTTTTTACCAAGCGGAATCTAAAAATTGAATGCATAGAAAATAAGGGATAGCTAAGCGATCTAGAATGGAAGCGCGAAACAATTACGTCTGGGGTTGGCTAGGAAATAGGGATTGCTTTGCGATACCGAATGAAATCGTGAAGCAATTACGCGGGGGATTGGTGAGCGTAGCGAGACCTGGGGGGGGGGGGGGTGGAGCCCCCCTAGTAGACTAAAAAAAACTACTTCAGTTACTTAATTTTATATTAAATTAAAAAAATTTCCAGGGACTTTTAACCTACCCCGTATTAGCTTACAAATCCCTCGACCGTAAAAATATACAGTTGTTCAAATGAAGCGAGAGTGCGGCAGAAATCTGGGGTGAATTCAAACGCTTTACAAGTACTTTTTTTTTCAGATTGTTTAGATCATGAAAGTTCTAACGATTAAAACACTGTTTTTTGGTTTGCCCTACAACAGTCCTAGAAACAAAACCGTATAAAGAGGCAGGAAAATCGCCAAATAGCGACTTTCTCTCCAAACAATGTCAATAAAACATGTCAATAAAACACTTGTTTTCATTTCCTCTGCATTTCTTGTTTTTCGCCAAAACGTTTCATTTCCGACCCCACATTGCTGTACAAAAATTGCTTCTTTATGAGTACTTTACCTTTCCTTAAAGTTTGTCCCATGATCGTAGAAACACCCTGTACACCTCCTTTCTTTGAAGTCGGTTAAATTTTTTACATGTTATTAGCTTAAAATAGGAACCATAACGCTATAAAAAAAAGAACGTGCTCTATTATTAATAGCCCAGTGGTTAGGGAGTTGAATTCGGAAATTATTAGGGGAAAGCTGGAAATTGTTTTAATCCCTTCAGTTTAGGTCTAGAATGAATATGCTACGTTTTCCCCCTCGTACTAGGTGAGCGTTAGGAATTATACATTGATTTATAGTCAGAAAACACGTTTTTTTTAAAAAATACCATAACACTATCTCGAAATCAATAACTTTTTCAAAAACATTGTCAATACAAATGTTGTAGAGCTTAAAATTCTGAATAAAATGAGTACCTACACTTAATACTTTTGTTGAATATTAAGGTCACAATTCTACTTAAAATTTTAGCACCGTGGTCAGAGGGTTGAACTCAGAATTAATTAGGGGAAAACTGGAAATCATTTTAATCTCTTCAGATTAGGTCTAAAATGAATATTCTATGTTTTTCCGCTCGTACCAAGTGAGCGTTAGGAAATATGTACGTATTTACATTGGAAAAACATGTTTTTCCTTAATATTTTTAACACTATATCAAAATAGTTGATTCTATCAAAAATATTGTCAATGCAAATGTTGTAGAGCTTAAAATTTTGAATAAAATGAGTACCCACATTAATATTTTTGTTCAAAATTAAGGTCGCAATTTCATTTCAAAATTTTGCCTTAATCACTAATCAAGAGTTTCAAGATAGGAGAGACCAGATTACCTTAACAATATCTCAAAACAGCTAACTATATAAAAAAATTGCCAATACAGATGATGTAGAGCTTAAAATTTTGAATAAAATGAATACCCACATTAATATTTTTGTTCAAAATTAAGGCCGTAATTTTCGATATTGTTAAAAATATTAAAGAAAAACGTGTTTTTCTAATGTAAATGTGCACATATTTCCTAACGCTCACTTAGTACAAAGGGGAAAACATAGAATATTCATTTTAGACCTAATCTGAAAGGATTAAAACGATTTCCAGTATTACCCTAATTAATTCTGAGTTCAACCCTCTGACCACGGGGCTAAAACTTTAAAGTAGAATTTTAACCTTAATATTCAACAAAAGTATTAAGTGTAGGTACTCATTTTATTCAGAATTTTAAGCTCTACAACATTTGCACTGACAATGTTTTTGAAAAAGTTAGTCATTTCGAGATAGTGTTATGGTATTTTTTAAAAAAACGTGTTTTTTGACTATAAATCAATGTATAATTCCTAACGCTCACCTAGTACGAGGGGGAAAACGTAGCATATTCATTTCAGACATAAACTGAAGGGATTAAAACAATTTCCAGCTTTCCCCTAATTATTTCCTAATTGGGACTTTTGTTGCTCCCCTACCACTGGGCTATAAAGTGTTTTCATCAAAATGGTAGTTAAGTGCGGTTAGAACCTTATCTATGCCAAGGGCGACTGTGCAAAAAGTCTTGCGTTACATTATAAAATTTTATTCATGTAAAATAAACAGGAATTAAAATCTCAGGATCCACAGCAAAGGATTGATTTCGCCGATTTCATTCTTTGCAAAACTGATGATGACGAATCATGGATATGTCAGATTTTGTTTTCGGATTAAGCAAATTTCTCTTTATCAGAACAAGTCAATGTATAGAATTTTCGGATACGGTGATCATGCAATCCTTGCGTTTTGCATGAAAAACCACTGCATCCAGAGCTTGGCGGGAAATGACAACTGACTTTATTATAGAACCCCTTTTCTTCGAAATTGCGACTTTTAAAGGACTGGTTCGTACAACTGTAGCAAGTTCAAGCAATTTTACAAAATCCTGTAATCCCTGCTTTGCGAGATATTTGCACAACAATTTGCATGCAAGTTGGAGATCTTCTACATATTGCTGTGACAGTCAAACAACTTCTCCGCCAAACTTTCGCTAAGAACAGTATTATAAGCAGACATTTGTAAAGATATTGGCCTCGCAGTTCCCGACTTGAATCTTTGAGACTTCTGGTTGTGGAGACTGTGTGTAGAAAAGATTGTACGTAAACACGTCAAAGAGGTACTAACAGATTGTACGTAGAAAGAAAAATGTAATTTTGCGATTAAGGTGAAAGTTAATATAATTAGACGTGTCGAAAACATTTAACTAGAAACATTAAATTCTACAGTGGATCACCCAATTTTGCGTCTACACCATGTGATTGCACATGAAAGCTCACATATTCAACATATACTGTAAAAAGTTATCGTATTTTATAATAAAAATATCTTTAAAAAATCAAATATGGATTTAAAACAAGTTATTTTTGTTAACATTTCCTAAAAATATGCCACCTATCGGTAAAATATTGAACTAATTTTTTTATTGTATAACTCCTTTCTGCGTACTCTAAGCAGTATAAATACAGGGTGTCCAGCGAATAAGACCCTGATTTCAAAATTAACTATCTCAAAAACAAAGATCAACAGAATTATGCGGTAAACAGTTTGTTTATAAGCTAAACTGTAAAAATGTCATACAAAAGTTTCAAAATTTAATTGAAAAAACCGTTAACAGATGGCGCTGTAATAGCAATGCCTATAAATTCTGCTTCGGTCCAGAGCACTAGCGTCCATTCCTAGATGGCTCCCTATGGAAGAACGAAAATTTGGAAATATTCCTTTTTGTTGGGGGTAATGTGCAGAAGTGGAGACATCTGGTCACAGAATTATTGCATCAGCTTTAATTTTAGAGAATTTCAATTAATAGAATTATCAATAAAAAGATTAGCAATCATTATATAAGAACTTATTAAAATATTTTATTTGGGTGATGTGCAGAAGCGGAGCCATGTGTTGCCAGAATTGAGATTTGTTTCAAATTTTGTTATAAGCTACTTCGGTTCGGATACCAGTATCTCTGTGGTATGTCTTTTCTCCCCTAATTGGTAGGTCGTGGAATCGAATCCAAGTAGAGGGGGATTTGAAAAAATTGGAAATCTTTACTTTTTAATATTTATTTAAATTGTGAAAAAAGTTTGAATAAAAAAATCCAAAGTTTCTGGTTTTAAAATTTAATTAAGCTAAAAGAAATCCTTTTTTTTAAATCATTGAGCATTTATAATAATAATTCATTAATCATTTTTACTTCCTTCTATCTTCAATAGAAGAAAGTATTGTAATCGAAATTTTTTTCGACTTCCGGTTTTCGACGGATTTGCATGTTTTAGGGGTCAGAGATTCCAAAAAACATGTTTATAGAAAATGTCTGTGTGTCCGTCTGTCCGTCTGTCCGTCTGTCTGTCGCCACTGTACCATCAAAAAGTGTATGAAGTTATGTATAGAATTAAACCAAAATTTTATTATAAGTTTTTGGCTATGGCAAGCAGGTCCTCCCGGAATTTGGAAAAAATTCGCCGGTAGGGGGCGCTGATATAACAATTTTTGTGCGATTTTGAATATTGTACCATCCAAAAGTGTATGGAGTTATGCATAGAATTGAACCAAATTTTTAGTTTAAGTTTTTGGATATGACAAGCAGGTCCTCCCTGAATTTGGAAAAAAATAGCCGGTAGGGGGCGCTGTAAATGTGTTTTTTGTGCGAATTTGAATATTGTACCATCGAAAAGTGTATGAAGTTATGCATAGAATTGAACCAAATTTTTATTTTAAGTTTTTGGCTATGGCAAGCAGGTCCTCCCTGAATTTGGGAAAAATTCGCCGGTAGGGGGCGCTGTAATAGCGATGTTTGTGCGATTTTGAATATTGTACCGTCCAAAAGTGTATGAAGTTATGCATAGAATTAAACCAAATTTTTATTTTAAGTTTTTGGATATGGCAAGCAGGTCCTCCATGAATTTGCAAAAAATTCGCCGTTAGGGGGCGCTGTAATAGCGATTTTTGTGCGATTTTGAATATTGCACCATCGAAAAGTGTATGAAGTTAGGCATAGAATTGAACCAAAAAAAAATTTTAAGTTCTTGGCTATGGCAAGAAGGTCCTCCCTTAATTTGTAAAAAAATCGCTCGTAGAGGGCGCTGTAATAGCGATTTTTGTACAATTTTTGTGCCATTTTGAATATTGTACCGCCGAAAAGTGTATGAAGTTATGCATAGAATTGAACCAAATTTTATGTGTTTATTTTTGGTCATGTCACGAAGGTCCTCCCTGAATTTGGAAAAATTCTGCCGGAAGGGGGCACTATAATTGCGATGTCTGTACCATTTTCATTATTGTACCATCGAAAAGTGTATGAAGTTATCCATATAATTGAACCAAATTTTTTGTGCATGTTTCTGTCTATGGCAAACAAGTCCTCCCTGAACTTGAAAAAATTCCGAAAGAAGGGGGCGCTATAATTCCGATCTCTGTGCCATTTTCATTATTGTACCATCGAACAGCGTATAAAATTATGCATACAATTGAACCAAAATGTTTGTGCTTGTTTTTGGCTTTGGCCAACAGGTTCTCCTTGAATTTGGAAATATTGCGCGGTAAAGGGGCTCCGTGCTAGCGATTTTTGTATACTTTTCTTGATTTTTCGTAGTTCTATTGTGCATCGGCGGCTCATGCAGCGGCGGGAACTCGCTTCCTGCTATGCCGGCTATTCGCAAACAGCTGATAACGACAGAATAAGGAAAAATTAATAATTTTAACAAATATCATGATATAGATTAACTCGTTTTTAGTCCGTTTAATTGACTTGAGCAGAAATTTAAGATGAAAATTAAAGTTGGTATAGTATTGAACTAATAATATTGAAGTATTAACATGTGTAACTAGGTTTTGAAATATTAAGATGTATAAGATAGAAGAAAGTTTTGGGATTGGCACATCCAACTAGTTTTTAATTGTAAAAAAATAGTTTGAATGGAAAAATACAAAGTTTCTATTTTTATAAACTTAATTAAGTTAAAAAAATCATTTCAATTTTAAAAACTCATTTTCATTTTTTTTTATCATTGAGCACAGAAATATGGTTTAGCTTCTAGCGATATGATCCGAAGTGTTGGAAAGGAATGCAGCCTCCAAATTACTTTTGCTTCGACGTTGAAGATATGACTTATGATCAATTCCTTTTAGAAATAATTTAATGCATAATTTCTGTCTCTAAAACTTTGTTTACAAAGAATAGAAATATATATGTTGTGCTAAAACCAAAATATTATGCTGTGATTTAAAAATAAAAATGAAAAGCGCAAAATTATTTTTTTATTTACTAGGGGGCTCTGCCCACTACGAGCTACGCTAGTCAACCCCCGTTCAGACACCGCAGACTCTAACAGCACGCTAATTTGATTGGCTTTAAAAAGATTTCGGAAGACTGAATTATAATTTGAACCTGACAATTATAATCTAACGTAATTTCCACCAAACTTTTCTTTCTCTTTTTAATATTCACGTAAAAATACTTTTGTTAGAAATGAAATATTATAATTATCTTAAAATATCAAATAAATGTCTCGCGCAATTTTTAAATTTAAACTGTTTTGCAATATTATTTTTTGTTCATTTTACGTAATAAGTGTAATGTGACGTAAATGTGACGTAAATTCTCCTATTTAAGACTTCTAACGCATGTTAATGAATTTCTTATTTTACAATATTCTTTCTCTTTAAAATTCACGTGTAAATATAGTTTTTATGACGTAATTTTCAATGAGTTCCTGCTTTTTTATATTTTCTGTTTATAATAGTTGCGTGTAAAATAAATTTTTAATTTGAAGCAAACATTATTGCTTGCGCTGCTTATACAGTTGGCAACAGTTTAAATTAATACAATTTTCTAAAATATGTAAAAAATATCTCTCGAAATGCTGAAAATTTGAATTTAAAATAAAAATAAAACCTCAAAAAATGATTCAAATTAAAAAACTAAATGCAGTCTGCACACCGGGAAATTCTGACGCATAAAATGATCTAAAAATGATTAACTTCCTATGTGCATTTTTGCTCCTATAAAACCTTTTTAATGGAACGATTTTGTCCAACTTTGGCATTAAATATCTCTTAAAATAATTCTTCGATTTGAAAACTGTCTGCAAGAGCGTGTTTATCAAACATTTCTCTATAATACTACCGATTTTCATATTTTTGTATGCAACAGTTTTATTTAATATTAACGAAGAAAGGTCATGCTTAAGCATTCAAATTCGATGCCGATCTGCCGGGAATATCTACGCAGATTTTCATTGGTCCATTTCCAAATCAATTTTTTTTTTTTTTTTTATATATAGAAGGATAATAATTAAGGTATAAACAATAACACCAAAATATTACGCCGTGATTAAAAAAAATAAATAAATAAATAAAAAGTACAAAATTATTTTTCTAAATATATGCATTTTGATTTAAATAATTATATGGCATTAAAAATTGAATTTAGTAAAATATTTTATTAAGTTCTTACATAATGATTTTTAAACTTTTTATTGAAAATCCTATTAATTGAAATTTTCTAAAATTAAAGCTGATTCAATAATTCTGAGACCAAATGTCTCCACTTCTGCACATCACCCCAACGAAAAAGTGGACTTTCCCAATTTTTGTTCTTCCATATGGAGTCATCTAGGAATGAGACGCTAAGTGCTCTGGACTTCGAAGCACAATTTATAGGCATTGCGATTACAGCGCCATCTGTTAACGAGTTTTGCAACTAAATTTTGAAACTTCTGTATAACATCTTTACAGCTTAGATAATAAACAAACCATTTACCGCATAATTCTAATGATGTTTTTGAGATATTTAATTTTGAAATCAGGATTTTACTCGCTGGACACCCTGCAGATGAATAGAAAAGCTTTTAAAAATATTTAATAGTTTAGATTGTACCCCACTACTCCTTTTTTTGAAAACCAGTATTTTTTAAGGTGAAAATTTGTCGTAGGTTTTTGCTACAATAGCAACAACAAGTAATATAAAAATTTTGTTTTAAAGTCAATTCCTACTTAGGTCATCAAAGAAAAATTTAATATAATCCCTTAAGCTAATATTAGTTTTTGTTGCATTAAAATATCTCAATTTGTTGATTTTCTATAAGCAAGTAGGTTTACAATGGAACTCTATGGGAATTTGGCGAAATATTAGAGATATCGCCAAGTTGGCGACAAACTTGGAGGTATTTGGCGACAGAAGAGGGTCCCCCAGTGCTAACCCCTTATTGAAAATACTTTAATTGATCTTCAACAACCAATGGCCGCCATTTTGTTTCCCATGCAAAACTAAAATTAATTAATTAAATTTTAATTAATTAATTAATATTTGAAAAAAACGTATTAACATCATCCAGTACAAGTTTAAAAAAATTTATTTCAACTTGATAGGATGAATAATGAGTATTTATTAACGATTGAAAATTTGAACAAGATAAATATATAAATAAATAAATAAATAAATATAGGGAGAGTGTGAGCTAATAGTAGGAATTGAAAAACGACTTTTGAGACAAGTTTCCGCGAAAATTATAAAGAAGATTTTTCTCTGAAAATGTTGTTCAAAAAACGGACCGGATGGGAGCCTTGTATATAGCCTTTCAAACGAGTGCACTTTAATTGTGAACACCCTGTACATACGTCACGAAAATTTAGTGCGTACGTCATTTTCACTGATAGCAGATTTTTCTAGACAACCGGATTAGAGCACACGAAAGAAAAAAATTATACACGCACTAATATTAAAGTACAATAAAACACATTTCAATTTAATCAAACTGGAAAACAAATCTGGATTTTTTTCCATTTGTAAGAAAAATTTTCGTAATAACTTATTAGAATCATAATAATTTCGTAATAACTTATAAGATTTGACGCAAATCGCGCCAATAGCATTTTTTATTCACCATTAGCAAATTTTATATTTCGCACGTGTAAATTAGAAAATAATCTTTGATGTTTAAATAAAATGTTTTATGGTATTTTTGCCTTTTCTTTCCTTCTTTTTTTTTTAGTATTTTAAATTAAATTAATGGTAGGCATGTATTTTAAATGTATATATTTTAAATGAAATTAGTGAAAGTCATGTATTTTAAATGAAATGGATGAAAGGTTTATATTTTAAATGAAATGAATACAATATGAGTATAGCATGGGAAGAATATTTGGCGACTTATCATTTGCGCCCGACTAACATAAAAGTACCAATATTGAAATTCCAAATGGTACATAGTATGCGAAATGAAAGAATTATGTTATAAAAACACTCTTCGTACAAGGAAAGTAGCTAATATTCCTCATTCAGATGCACAAGCAAGGTGGGCGTACAAGTTTGGTTTTGTTGTTAAACAAGACTAATACTAGCAGAAATATTGTTTTAATAATATGAAACTTATAATAATGATATAGTGCTCCTATTGGCTTTGGTCACGATTATGGAAGCTTCTCCTTGAAAATAACGACAGAAGGAGTCTTTTACATTTGTTTCGAGTGAATATTGTTTAAGAAGGTACTAATTATTTAGACATGCAACTATTAAATAAGGAGGAAAAAGTTTAAATTCGATTGTAAATATTTGCACCCTCTTTCCCTCCCCCACAAAAAATACACCAATGAAATTGAATTGGCGTTAAGCCACGCTTTTAAAATATGCAATTGGCTGCAAACCCGATTACGGAATTTTCCTCCTCAACTTGAATGACTAACATGTATCTAATAGCCTTGACGGAACTTCCCTATTATACTGGCCTTAAAAAAATAGCTTTATGCAATTCGGTTTATTAAGTGAGATTTATTTTGAAATGATAGAAACCAGTACAACTAGGAAATAAAACGGCTGAATCATTATGCCGGTTTATGTATGTATTTAAAAAATTGCACATAGTTTTTTAGCCCCCGATAGCCTGGTACGGTATGCTATTTCTTTCTCCCAGCTTATTTTGTGCCGTCTCCAACAAATAACGTTACCTTACAGAAGCCAGCCGTAAAACAAAGCAGTACGATTAAATACTCAATAGCAATTTTTAGGTAGCTTTCATTACAAAAAGCTACCTATTGCAGCCGTTCGGAGGAAAGCGATTTCAAAAAATTTTGGTATATTTTCATCGATCATGACCCCCAGACCCCGAAACCACCCTCCGTTCAAAATTGATATATATATATATATCTGACCTTTGTCATACTGTAACTCTCGTATTTATGAACCGATTTGGATGTAATTCGGTGTGTACATAGTACATACCAATGTCTCAACCGAGTTCATCGGCCAGCTTCATCCGCCATTTTGTTTCAAAATGGCGGCCATTTAAAATTTTAAAAAAAATTTAAATTTGAAATGTGGTACCAAAATATTGAAAATGGAAAAATATTTTTTCTTATGTATTTGACCTTTGTACAAAGACTCCGGAGCAGTTTTTGTTTCGTCTATATCTTAAAAAATGGCTGAGTTATAGCATTTTGAATTTCTAGCATGGCTGACATTTTGAAACGTCCTGAATTTTGTCACGCGATAAAAGGCGTATTTATGAACCGATTTGGATGTAACTTCGTTTATACATAGTACATACCAATGTCTCGACCGAGTTCGTTGGCCAGCTTCATCCGCCATCTTGTTTAAAAATGGCGGCCATTTAAATTTTTAAGAAAAATTTTAATTTGAAATGTGGTACCAAAAAAACTGAAAATTGAAAAAATATTTTTTTCTTATGTGTTTGACATTGATAAAAAGATTCGGGAGCAGTTTTTGTTTCGTCTATATCTTAAAAAATGGCTGAGTTATAGCATTTTGAATTTCTAGCGTGGCTGACATTTTGAAACGTCCTGATTTTTGTCACGTGATAACAGGCGCATTTATGAACCGATTTGGATGTACCTTGGCGTGTACATAGTACATACAAATATCTCGACCGAGTTCGTTGGCCAGCTTCATCCGCCTTCTAGTTTCAAAATGGCGGCCATTTAAAAAAATTTAAAATTTAAAATGAGATACCAAAAAATTAGAAAATGAAAAAGATTTTTTTGTATGTGTTTTACCTTAATACAAAGATTCCGGAACAGGTTTTGTTTCGTCTATATCTAAAAAAAATGGCTGAGTTATAGCATTTTGAACTTCTATTGTGGCTGACATTTTAAAACGACCTGATTTTTGTCATGCGATAACAGGCGTATTTATGAACCGATTTGCATGTAACTTGGTCTGTCTCTGTACATAGTACATACCAATGTCTCGACCGAGTTCGTTGGCCAGCTTCATTCGCCATCTTGTTTCAAAAGGGTTGCCATTTAAAAAAAAATAATTTAAGGTATTAAAAAACTGGAAAATGAAAAAGATTTTTTTTATGTGTTTGGCCTTGATACAAAGATTCTGGAGCAGTTTTTGTTTCTGAAAATTTGTTCTTTTGTTTATATCTTAAAAAATGGTTGAATTATAGCACTTTGAATTTATAGCATGGCTAACACATTGAAACGATCTTGTATTTGTCACGCGATAACACACGTATTCGCCTATTTCGATGTAAGAAGGCATGTGGATAGTATACATCAATACCTCGACCAAGTTCGCTGGCCAGCTTCATCAGCCATCTTGTTTCAAAATGGCGGCCATCAAATTAAAAAGAATTATATTTAAAGAGAGGTGCAAAAAAATTAGAAATTGAAAGAGTTTTCTTTCTTAAGTATTTGACCTTGATATAAGGATTCAGGAGCATTTTTTGTTTGTCTTTATCTTAAAAAATGGCTCAGATATAGCAGTTTCAATTTCTAATGTGGGTGACATTTTGAAAAATCTGATTTTTTGCCTGCGACAGCACTCGTATATATCAACCGATTCCGATGTGAGTGAGCATGTGCACAGCAATTACTAAGGTCTCGACCAAGTTCACTGGTTAGCCTCATCCACCATGTTGTCTTAAAATGACAGGCACTTTAAGAAATCGCCGAATTTGGCAGCCAAATATAAGTTACTTTAAATAAAAGCAGCTTGGATAAAGCTGATTAATTTCGCGAAATTCACATTCATAATGATTTAGTATTGATAAAAATTAGTATTGAATCTCCTATATTCGGTTTCCACTAAATTGAGCTTCGTGTGTTTGAATAATATAAGTTGGCTTTTTTAAAATAAGGAATATGAAAGCTACCTCTTCCTCCCGGCACTGGCCGGGAAGACTTTTTAAACTTCTAAGCGTAGCATATTTTCAATTTTTATACAGTCGTATTGGAAAAAAAAGTACTTTTAAATGCAATTTGTTTGAAAACTGCATCTCCATTTATTTTTGAAATATTAATTTTTTTATAGTTTTTGGAGCTATTTGCTTAATATTGGCAACGGAAGTATTCCATTTCTGTAGAAAGTAAAGGAAAAATAGTTGTAAAATATTAGTTATATATTTTTGTTGCCATTTTCATAACAACCGAAATAAAATGTAATTAAAATATGTGCTATTTTGAAAAAATATAAACGAAAGATTTCTGTTAAAACATGGGTCTATTATAAACTATATTTAATTTTAAGTATCTATTAATGTTACAAACAAATGAAGGCCTATTAATCATCAGATAGCCGTTTTTTTTTTTTTTTTTTTTTTGTCGAGTTTCTTTAATGACGACATCTTTTTGCTGCATTTGTGTATTATTTTGCGATAGTGACGTCATATGCATGCTTTACTGTATCTGTTTAAGAGTGGATCGTAAGTGTGGAATTCTTAGGCGGATGAAAATGACGTCATTTTACATAAAATAAAAGCTTGTGCTTTAAGTCAAAATTCAAATGTATTATTTTGTACTATTTATATATACAATTTTTCTTTTTTTCATCGGGGGCGACACTAAATTCTGACATAGCAGAATTCCTGTTTTCTAGTTTTAAGAACTTTTTTTTCACTAAATTAAGTGATACTTTCGTGAAACATGATTGTTGTATCAACATAACACAAGTGTGAACGGTTAAAATATGCATTTAAAAAATTGAGTTAAAAAGGAAAATACTTATCGATTTTCTCTGATCACCAAATAGTAGAATTTTTTTTTAAAACGGTTTAGATATCAAATCTGTTGTCCGATTTATACGAAAATGAATACAGTTCTTGCGACAGTGACCTATTAGTACAGGTAAAAGAGATCAAAAATTGAGTAAATTACAACTGATGCCTATTCACGGAAATCTGGTAAGAACTTCGTTTTGGCACTAGAAATGAACAGCCAATGAAAGAGTGGTTTAAAATAAGTTGGCAAGGTCGAAAATTATACTCTATTACTGAGCACAACTTTCTTAAAGTTATTTTACTTTCAAAACATATGTTCTTTCTATCGTATTAAATAATCTCAAACTTATTAAATGTCCCCAAAAGAGTGCTACTCAAAACCAAGGTCATCTGAGTCTTTTTCAGGTTGTCTTAACAAAGTTGTCAAAACCCATGTATTCATAATTTTGTATTCATAAAATCATTCATGACTTTGTATTCATAAAACCAGCCGTAATTTCGTAACAAATGACCGGATCGACTTGCAGATGGTGTCATTCTATTCAGAATTAAAATTATATAACAAACGATACCCTACTTGCTATCTGTTAAAAAAAAGTTGATTTTCCCCTCACTGAGTTAAAATCGCCCCTTTTTTGCCCCCCCCCCCCAACAAAAAAACATGTAAACCAGCTTTTTTTTGAGGGGGGGGGGGCTCATCGAATCTTCATTTTTAGTGCGAAAACGAAGTTTTCTCCAAATTTTGTTGAGTGGTCATAAGTTGTTTGTGAAAAAGCCTATGGTTATGCAAGAAATTATTATTAGTGCGAAAACGAAGTTTTCTCCAAATTTTGTTGAGTGGTCATAAGTTGTTTGTGAAAAAGCCTATTTTACCTATTATACTATACTCAATGTATTCAAAAAGTTCCAAGACTGATCGCACACACACGATATAACACAGAGATTATACTTAGATTTGCTATTAATCTTCTACGTTGTCCCCTCCCAATTCCATACAACGCTTGGAACGAGTATATAGATCAATAAACGCCTTCTGGAACGTCTCAACTCCAACACTATTGAGTTCTGATGCCACAGCCGCTTCAGAGTGATCTATAGACATTTACCGCTGCCCCTTCATCTTTAATTTCAACTTGAGAAATAAAAAGTAGTCCAGTGTGGAGAGATCTGTTGAGTACGGTGGGTGGTTGATGCATACAACTTGCCTTCTCGCCAAAAATTGCTGCACAAGGATGGACTTTATGAGTCAGTGTGTTGCCGTGCAAAATTCAGAAGCACCAATTTCCACTGTTAGCAAATCGGGGCGTCGCACACCGCATTCGTTTCAGAAGCCGATGCAACACATCTTTGTGGAATACACCAGTCAAAATGGGCGGTCTGATGTCATCCACAATTGCAGATACTGATGCTGAACATTTTCCTCATTTCGACTTGAACGTGGACGACCTGATCTCTCATCGTCCTCTGTCGGCTCTTTTCCAACTTGAAGCCTCGAAAACCACTCAAATACTCGCGAACGACTCATAGCATCACCACCATACGCAGATTTAATTATTTCGTACGTTTCTGTGGCCGATTTTCCCAATTTAAAACAAAATTTGATTTTCGTTCGATGTTTAATTTTTTTTTTCATGACAATCACGCACACACGCGCTTTACGGAAATGAACGCTACCAAGCTGAAAGTTCACAAAAATGAATACAACCACTTGATACGCATGGGTGAAGGTCGTTGATAGGTCATCCCGCCGGTTTCGCATAGATAGCGCCATCTGAGTCTTTTTTACGAACGGAAGTCCTGGAACTTTTTGAATTCACTTTGTATGAATTGAAAGCACAATTCGGACGCTATCGTGTTCATTCACATACATGTATACAGATATCATCGTAAAAGCACGAAAAACGTACCACGAGTACTTGTAAATATAAAACAATAGCAACACACGTATAAACAAAGACATACATACGAAATCATTGTCAAAATAAAAATAGCAACAAACGAATTCAGGGAACCTCAAAATGCAAAGATGTATCAAAATTCCAGAGTCAACTTTTCATCATGATTATGATACTTTTCTTACACTAATATGTCAGGAAAGTAGAAAATAGATTACTTTGATATGTAGTTTCTGTTTTCTTGAAATCGTAGTTTTCAATTTTTCTGTTTGCGACTGTTATTGTTAAGAATTTTGAATATTTCATTTTAAGAAAAGGCAGAAAGGAGTAAAATAACATTTTAAGAAATGCCTTAAAAATAAAGAAAACTTGCTGACAAATAAGAAAATAGTAACATTAAAAGATTAAAAAATTATTTAAAAGAAAAAAAAAATTGCAAATGTAATGATCTCTGATTATTGTCTATGACAATTATTGTTTGTATAACATGGATAGCGCTCAAAATTATTATAACTCTATTATAATGGCATAATGGTTAAATGGCCCTTATGTCTTATGCCATAATTAGGCAGTGGAAGTTATAAAATATGTTGAGGTATCAGAGCTTGAACTCTGGGTAATTCGAGGATAATAAAAGACATTTGAAATCAGTTAAAGTATATGCATTTTTAAATAAAATTTCAGATTCTGTTTCTTCTATAACCTCTTGAAACATTATATACGAACAGTGTTTTTATGAGCAGTTGTATTGTTTGCAGTTAGCCTCTTAAGGCCCTAAGAAATTACCAAATATTGCTTTCCAGCCAATCAAGGAAAAAATGCTCGAATAATAAAAGAGAGATTATTCAAGAGAGATGATTCAAGAGATGGCAATGAGATTAATTAGATTGATATAATTACATCATGAGATATTAATGAGATTGCATAATTCGTGCATAGGATCTATCTCGTTATATGAAAATGTAGAAAACGGACAGGGCAGACTAGTCATAAGATTATCCATTTATTAAAAAAATGATTAATTGTATCTTTACATTAAGTGTAATTATTATTTATAATAATAATAATAAAGAAAATTATTATAGTATTATAGCGTTAGTAATATTAGTAATAATTATTAAAACCTATGAGCTATATGTCTGTCTTCTTTTGCCACGTAAATTTCTACCCATATAGTGATTGAATTAAATGGTTAGTGTAACATAAATAAATATGAAATTTATGTTTCTTTTATTATTATTGCATCAAATAAATAGGCAAGCTATTGATATATCAAGCTATATACTTATTAAACAAAAACATAATTTGAAGAACAAATTAAAAAAACAAAATTTATTTCCTACATTGTTTAAGCCCGAGAAGGGACAGATATTGAGTTATTTCATTGAATTAGTTCTACATTTAATGTTAAATTTTTGTAACAAATTAGTTAAGCCAATTGAAGATTAAAAAATAAAAATAAAATTCATACAATATGATACTTAAAACACCCTAAAAAATTAGATTCCGTTCAAATGAAATCGAAATAAATCTTAGACTTCTTCCATTTTTAATTGAAAATATTTGTATTGCAGATTTTGTATTATGTTTATGACAATTGTGCATAAAATAAGATGCATGCAAAATACAAAACTTAAAAAAAAGTCTAAGATTTATTTCGATTTCATTTGAACGGAATCTAATTTTTTAGGGTGTTTTAAGTATCATATTGTATGAATTTTATTTTTATTTTTTAACCTTCAATTGGCTTAACTAATTTGTTACAAAAATTTAACATTAAATGTAGAACTAATTGAATGAAATAACTCAATATCTGTCCCTTCTCGGGCTTAAACAATGTAGGAAATAAATTTTGTTTTTTTAATTTGTTCTTCAAATTATGTTTTTGTTTAATATGTCAAGTTTTTTAATAACTACTGCACTCAGACGAACGCATTTCAAAATTAATAGAGAGTTTCATCATCAGGCTTTGATGTATGCGGTATTGCATCACAATGTGGGATGCAGTTTACCAATGTGTAATTCAAAATGTTTCACCACTGTAGTAACGCAGGTTGCGGTAGTTTGGACAAAAACTTCTAATCTGAACGCAAAAAATCTATAATCAAAACATAAAAAATTAACTTCACGTAAACTTAGATACTTTATTTCCCACTCAGGAACGCTATGAATGTAAATGTAAATTGTGTTGAATCCTTACTGCTAATATTTAACAATATTATAGCTGTGATACAGTAATAAATAAAAAAAATAAAAGTTCTACTTAAATTTTTAAACCTTGTTCTCTCCCAAGGGGTGATGTAAACACATCAGAAAATTATTACCTAAGTTTAACTTGGGGTATAAATAGATCTCATCTCGGGAAAAAAATACATTTTAAAATTTAAGTTATGTAATTCCCCACTAAGTTCGCTACCTGCGTAAAAATAGCTATCCATTAGAAACTTTTTACTAAAATATAAACTTGACCAAAGCAAAAACTTATTCTGAAAATATCCTTTTTATTTCCACTATGACGTTATATTCACCTTTTTAATTTTTGAAAAAAAAAAAAAAAAAAAAAAAAAAAAAAAAAACTAGCTCACTTTAATATTTCACGTGGCAATCTTTCAACTAAAAATAAATAAATTATTTTACGGCTTTTGAAATTTTTGCAACAATGAAGTAAAAATGTTACATTTTCTATGAAAAATGTCCGTTGATTTTCAATGAAAAAAGCAAAAATTGGAATTATTAAGAAAAATATTTGAATAATGTAAAAAAAAAATTGGTCCATGTTTCTCTCTGGGTTATAATTCACCCATATGCAAAGGCATTTCACCATTTGTTTAGACCATGACGTCAGGCAAACGTTTTTACACTTTAAATTTATAATATCATTAGAATTAGTAAAGAATAAAAAATGAGTGGCATCAGGGACAAAAAGGTGGGAAGAAAAAATGAAAAAGTTACTATCTCCATAGGCTTTTCCATGTTAAATTAACATTGAGAAGTGACACTGGAAATAAATAAGTATTGCGCTGTCGCGCAATACTTAAATATTTCGCTTAGGTATTATTTTAAGAAGCATTAAACAGATATACCAACATATTGCCTAACGCTTACAGGGTTAATTTTTATTCTGCATATTCTCTATTAGTCAGGGCTTAATTTCTATCAAAAAAAGTACCGGAGCCCTAATATTTTGTCCTAATACTAATAACCGTAGCGTCCCCCTACCCCCCCCCCCCTCCACAGTCACTCTAATCCACATATTTATATTTAATGCATTATTTGCAAAATTTAATGCTTTTTTTTCTTTAGCAAAATAAAATTTTAAGTATTTCTGCATATACTTAGCTGTCAATTATTCCACTTTTTAGTTATCACTCCTTCCGAATAGAAATCTTTGCCTAATTATAATGTTAATTAATCGCAGGATTCTGTGAGTAAATAAAATAAGGATTATGATTCGAAAATAGTGTTAAAACAAAAAAGGGATAGTTCGCAGCTATACATTTTTATGAAAAAAATGAATGAAATTTTCAGAAATTAATACTGATATGCTAAAGATTCAAACAACGTTTTTCAGTTTCCTATAAAAGCTGAATATCTTAAACTATAATCGATTCCTTCCATAGAACAATCTTTCAGGATAAGTCTCTGAAAATCAGATTAAATTGAATATTTGACACCGTGATCAGAAAGATTCAATGCTTTTATAGAAAAAGGGGAAACGCTGCTCCATTGCTTAATATAAAAATAACAATACATGAAAATTATATCTACTTACAAATGACTACTACTTAAGACTTTGTAAATCTGCAAAGCAGAGCCGCATTCATGATTAGAAATAAATTGAAAAATCAGTAACGTTATTTTCGTTCTCGTACGCGATGGAAGACTAAAAACCTCAATCAAACAATATCTCAAGCTGATACTCGTTGACTAAAAAACGAAAATATCCTTTTTCGGTTAGATATCTAAATTTTAAAAAAAATGATCCAATTAAAAAATATCCTAGTATCAGAAAAAGTATCAAGCTGAGAGCAAATTCATTGTTCGCGCTCTTGAATGGCACCAATGTCGCGAAAATCAATACCAAACATAAATCTGCAAATATCAGTAGGATAAACAAAAGACAATTTCTGTTTCTCCTGTGTTGATCAAAATATAATTAAAAAGAGGGAAGAGTTATTTTATTTTTCTATATTTGAGTAAATGAAATTTTTAATTTACAGACAGATTGAGTTCGAGCGCTTCGGTTTTTCGGAAGGGCTAATGTACTAGGCTCCGGAGCCCTGTATTTATGGGCTCCGGTGAATTCCGACCAATATTTAAATATTTACTAAATACAGAGAAGTGCCGGAGCCGGGCTCCGGTGGGCTCCGGCGCAATTTAAGCCCTGCTCTTAGTAATCATACACACACATACATAAATGTATACAGAGGGTATTCCTACATTTTTGTAACGATTTTAACTTTATGATTTAAATTTAAATTTAAAAACATACTACGGAATAGGTTTCAAATATCGTCTGAGTCTTAAAAATATTCTTTGTTTTAAAATGTCACTGGAAAATAAACAATGGATCGAAGAATATGTATTTGCGCTTTACGATGCAAAATACTCTTATTTGATTATTAAAAAAGTGGTGTGAAAAGCATTGTATTAATATTCCTACAAGTAAAATAAGTGACATAATTAGTAAAAAAAGAAAGAAACCTCAAAGTTTACATTTGTCTGGGAAAAAGGGAAATAATGCTTACCCGACAAAAGTACGTTCGCCGCTTATTAAATCTTAAGTTTTAAAAGAAAATCGAATGGTCCAAGAGCTGTTAAACATTTTAGGGAAGGTATTTGAGTCACCCTGAAAATTTGTGCAACACTTCTTTTGTAATGGCTGAATACAAAATCGAATGTCTGGCTGAAGGATCGTGGCCCAAAAACTGTGCCAGACACGTGTCAAATGCCATTTTTTGACTACCCAAAAAAGGTATTTGAGGCATGCTGAGATTGAGACAGAATAATATTTATACTTAGAAAAAAATATTTTGAAAACGACAGACACTTTAGTCGGCACAAAAACTGTGCCAGACACGTGTCAAGTGCCATTTTTTGACTACCCAAAAAAGGTATTTGAGGCACGCTGAGATTGAGACAGAATAATATTTATACTTAGAAAAAAATATTTTGAAAACGACAGACACTTTAGTCGGCACAAAAACTGTGCCAGACACGTGTCAAGTGCCATTTTTGCCAAAAATGGCCAATTTTACCAACTTGACACGTGTCTGGCACAGTTTTTGTGCCGACTAAAGTGTCTGTCGTTTTCAAAATATTTTTTTCTAAGTATAAATATTATTCTGTCTCAATCTCAGCGTGCCTCAAATACCTTTTTTGGGTAGTCAAAAAATGGCACTTGACACGTGTCTGGCACAGTTTTTGTGCCGACTAAAGTGTCTGTCGTTTTCAAAATATTTTTTTCTAAGTATAAATATTATTCTGTCTCAATCTCAGCATGCCTCAAATACCTTTTTTGGGTAGTCAAAAAATGGCACTTGACACGTGTCTGGCACAGTTTTTGTGCCGACTAAAGTGTCTGTCGTTTTCAAAATATTTTTTTCTAAGTATAAATATTATTCTGAATCAATCTCAGCATGCCTCAAATACCTTTTTTGGGTAGTCAAAAAATGGCACTTGACACGTGTCTGGCACAGTTTTTGGGCCACGATCCTTCAGCCAGGCATTCGATTTTGTATTCAGGCATTACAAAAGAAGTGTTGCACAAATTTTCAGGGTGCCTCAAATACCTACTCAAAAATGTTCAACAGCTCTCCTACTAGAACACCTTAAAATACTTTCCAAAATCATTAAACATCTGTACAGGAACCGTAAACAAAATTACAAAATCTGATTTAAAGCTTTAAAAAAAAAAAATCATGATGTCCACTGGCTAATGCGAAAACATGCTTCTCAGCGTATGACCATGTCCAGATTGTTTTATGAAAATTATTTGACAGGTGAAAATGGAAATGTGTGGTTACAAAGGATAAGGTTAGGATATTTTTATCTGATTGAAAAAAAAAAAAGTTTTACTACCGAAAAACAGGAGAAAAGACCGAAAATATTGGTTCAGAGGAAACAAGGAAAGTTTTGCTAAAGGTTTTATGATTATTGCTGGATTCTCTTATAATGTAAAACTTAAAACAAAGAAAGTAGAAACAATATCCAAATTATCTCGGATTGCTATTAGAAATATGGAAATATGTTCTAACACTTATTTTCAAATAAAACATTTCATCCCGTTACCCAAACAATCTTCATTGTGTTAATTTTCATCAAGATAAGGCTACCAGCCATATCTCTAAACCTATTGCTTTATTTTTAGAAAAACTGAGAAATGAAGCTGGAATTAAGGATATACCACTTAAATGCATGCCACCGAAGTACCCGATTTGTCTCCTATTGATCATTGGTTGGACTCTGGAAGATTCTGGTCGAGGAGTGAACAAAATCAACCTTGATATTTTAAAAATTCTTTTATCTTATAAAATATAGCTTACTATAATTATTGAACGCCATGTTCACCTTGATTAACAAATAAAATATGCGAGATTAAAATTCTGCTATAATTTACTTAAAAGGTGCTAAAATATACATAAAAAGGTCTTTATAGCATAAAAAACTGCCAAAAGATGTTAAAAACCCCAAGCGCTTTCAACTGCATTATAACACGCGTCATCAGGGGGAAAAGATCAGAGGAATGAAAGTTCGTAAAAGTTCGTTGCTTAAGTAGAACTGCAGACGAGTCTATTTCAAAGGAAGGGAGGAGCAGGGGAGGGGGATATGATATTTATGTTTCAAAATCGCTAGAAATATTTAGTATTCCATACCAGATCTTGGATATGTTGTAGGACAGTGCATCATTGCAAGTATTCTCTCTTTGAGTTAAAATTTCCAAGGATTCTCTGATTATTGATGCGTAGTAATTTGAAGTATGGGCTACGATTCTTGCTTAACTGAAATCTATGTCAATATCTTGTTTTTGTTTTAACCTGGATAGAACTGTAGAGGGCTTACTATACTTTATGCCTGTAATATGTTCTTTTAGTCTGTCTTTAAATTTTCTAGTAGTCATGCCGATGTACTTAAGTTCTTTCTGATTTACTTTATCTGTAAAAGGTATCACATTTTCCTGAAGTTTCATCGTTAGGGATTGGGTCCATTTTTCGGTGTACGAGATCTTTTAACTTGGCAGATGGTTTAGCGATTACGGTGAGATTATATTTCTTTAATGCACAACTAATTCTTTCAAATAACTGAGGTACATAATTGAAACTGTAAAACTTGATATTATTCTTACTACCACTTCTAGTTAACTCTCTATGCTGAATATCAAAAATTAATTTATTGATACATTTGGGGGGGGGGGGGGGCATTTTCTATTGCAATCTTCTTAATAGTGAGTAATTCTGCTTCCAGGCATTCTCTCGTACAAAATTCTATGGCTCTTTTTATATAAAACTTATAAGCTGCAAATTTGTATTTAAATGGGACATTGCTATTGTAGGATATTGTATTATTTGAATTACATTTACCGTTTTTAGACGTAGACTTAATAACAAATAATACAACATACAAAATTGATAGAAAAATTTACAGGAAACTATGTAATTCAAATAATACTCCTCTTTACTTTCACTCCTCTGATCATCCCCCGGATGGCGGCTGTTATAGTGTAGTTAAAAGCCCTTGGGGTTTTTAACATCTTTTGATTTTTTTTTTTATAATGCTGTAACGAGTTTTTATGTATATTTTAGCATTTTTAAAGTAAATTATTTCAGAATTTTAATTTCGCATATTTAATTTCTTTCATCTTGGAAATCAAAATGTTATATGATAGTTCAACAAAAGGGCTATCATATTGAATATATATATTAGAAAATAAAATTCTTCGATTATACATAATTTTTTTCCAAAATCGTTGCAAAAAATGTGTGAACACCCCCTGTATAATACAAACACTGCCTAAAAATGTTTGACACTTTTTACAATATGTAAAAAAACAAAAATATAAAGCAGAGTATGGAGGATACGGAAATATAATGCAAAGAAATTTCATCATAATGCTTAAAATTAAACAGAAGTATTAAAAGGGCGCCCTGTTTCCTAACATTGTTAAAAAAAAAAAAAAAAAAAAAAAAAAAAAAGTTGCATAGATTTGTCATGAAATTCACATACAGTGACAACATCTCGATCATCAAAAAAATTTTAGGCTTATAATAGGACAAAACTCATTTTTCTTAGATAAAGTGCATCATCACCTATCATTCTGACATCAGTGAGAAAATAGTGCTCAATTTCTTTTGCGCGATTTTGCTGAAACGTATTGGCTTACTGCCTCTACATCTCAAGATCAATTCATCGGAAAATCATTAGTTTTTTTCACCACGTTCAGTTCTCAGAAATTATTCTGTGAAAGAGAGAAAAGTATAAGAATTCTGGTTCTCATCGTAATCCTCGAAAATAACCGTGCTTATCGTAAATATAAATATTTGTATAGCAGTGTTGTAATATTGTAATTAATGATAGCGATACTGTTTTAGTAAATCCGCTGAAAAGTGCGCTGCAACGCTGGAATAGGGAATTGGGATAAGTGAATTCAGTATACGATTTTCAAAAGATATCGACCGACTGATAGATGAATGAACTGATGATAGAAGAACTGAAGATAAGTTATTTTCAATCGTTTTCTGAAGGCAGGATGTGTTTTGTGACCTAGCAAGAGCATTTTCGAAAATATAAATGTAACCTCTTATAAGTGACCCACCGTTCCGGAAAGCGTTCTTTTATCTTCAGAAACCAAGAGATTGACGAGATTTAACGAAGCATTTTTGCAACAAAAGTATCTTTTGATGTTTCTAATTTTCGGAAACATTACCAAGTACACTGGTTATCAAAAATTAAGGAAAAGTCACAAAAGCCAATTTTTAAATACGGGTATACTCAAAAGGAAGTAATATAATTCAAATAATTACTATTCCTGCAGAACAGCTAGACCATATAACATCTCATTCAGGTCACACATGGTCACAAGAGTCACAGTCACTACGGTGAAACAAAAAGTAGGAAATTCCATACGTCTCTTTTATGAGTCTCAAATGACTACTATATGTGACTCCACTGACAGGTCACTGTGACTGCTGCTTTGTGGCGAGTCACCAGGTGACTTTACAATGTCATTTCATTGAGACTCTCGTGTGACTCTCATCTGGAGACTCAATTTAAAAGTCATTGTGAACGTTGCATTATGATAAATCACCAAATAATGTCAAATTAAAGTCGCATGGTGACTTTTCACCACTTTTCACAGTGGTGACTTTACAGTAGGGTCTCTGTTACCATTTGACAAAGTCATGTGATAGAAAGTCACCATGTGACTTTAATGTGACATTATTTGGTGATTTATCATAATGCAACGTGCACAATGACTTTGAAATTGAATCTCCAGATGAGAGTCACACGAGAGTCTCAATGAAACGAAATTGCAAAGTCACCTGGTGACTCGTCACAAAGCAACAGTCACAGTGACCTGTCAGTGGAGTCACATATAGTAGTCATTTGAGACTCATAAAAGAGACGCATGGAATTTCCTATTTTTTGTTTCGCCGTAGTGACTGTGACTCTTGTGACCATGTGTGACCTGAATGAGATGTTATATGGACTAGCTGTTCTGCAGAGATAGTAATTATTCAAATTATATTACTTCCTTTTGAGAATTCGCGTATTTAAAAATTAGCATTTTGTGACTTTTCCTTAATTTTTGATAACCAGTGTAGTTTTTACAGCTTTTTAATCAACTTTCTCATCTTCATGCCAGCATGAAATATCGATTTTTTCGGATGCTATCAATTATCAAGTAAACATTTTCAACAAATATGGTCAGCAGATAAACATCCCAAATTATCAGCGTAAAATGAACATTATTGTGTTACTCTTGCATGCGTAAATTCTAAGTTAAATAAATTGTTTGTTGTTAACAAACATCGTTCAGCAGAAAAACACCCTACGTCAACCTCATCAGCGTAAAATGAACATTATTGTGTGCATGCAACTTGCATGTATAAATTCTATTACGTAGCTGAAAATGTTTATTGTCAACAAACATGTTCAGCAGACAAACAATCGAAGGTAACAGAGTAAAATAAACATTATTGAGCGTGTTCAGAAGTGCACTTCGCGCCGCGCGCGCGCTCAGAAGTTTATGCCATGGAGTAGGTCTTATCGAAGAAAGGAATTTTAACATAATTCAATTATTTCATTATTTTTATGGTTCAAAAAAGGTAAAACCAACGACTATATTTCTTCATCCTTCCAAAACATGGTTTTCGTAACAGGAATACATGCCTATGTTCACTCAGATAAAATCTAAAATAGTCGGGGAAAACATCACGTGACCTTCTTTATCTACTTTAGCCCATTTAGCATTTAAAATTAGTTAACCAACCGCACACATACTCCGCGCGAGCTGCTCAAAAAAATTGTGTGGGCGATTTGATCACGTGATTGTGCGTTTTCTGCTTATGTGTTATTGGTTGTGCTTTGTTTGGTAGGTTGATTGATACAATTTAAGAATTCAACTGGTGATCTAAAAATTTTAACTTTTTAACAATTTTCTTTTTATTTATTTAAAAATGATTTATCAGTTGATTTATATCTTCTGTGATAAATAGAATGCTGTTAGTAAACCAAGATTGTGATATCAACATATGAGATTTGTTTGTAATCTACTATACTGGATGGATTTCAATGGAATTTGCACTGTTAGTTAGACAGTTTTTCAGAGTAGGTTTTAATATATATATTTCTTATTTTATGATTGCATATTTTAATACCGTGTGGATAACAGACCAAAATACATCATAAAACATGAGAAATAAATGGCATTCAAAATTCTGTTAGTATAAGCAAAATGCTTACTTATACTTTCAGTAAAAAATTTATAAACATTCTAATCATACTTTATTCATTACAAACTAGACAGCAGACCTATATATTTTATCTCTTTAAAAAATATATGTACAGATATTTTTAGTTAAAATAATTTACAACTGTTACATTGTATTTTTATAATGTTCAAAGTAAAATATGATTTCTAGCCTAGTCTCGATAAAAATTCACTCGTAAAGTACTAAAAAAAACAACAACAACAACAAAAAAAACAAGGAATTATTCTACGTGCAAAAGGATATTTTGGCACAATATATATTATTTTTTCATTTGGATTTGCTTAATGTTTATATCATTATACATATACATACTACATATATAATCACTTAGAAACAAAACTTTGAATATTTAAAAGGCGTTCAGATCTAAAACTTTCATCTCGAAATACCTCATTTTCTCACATTTAAATGAGTATTTTATTATTATAATAAAAATACACGTGCCTCTGTATAACAAAAATAAAAAATATATCTTCATCAAAAATATCTTATTCATTATGAAAAATATAAAACAACCAATAAACAAAATAAAATAAAAATTGTGACACAATGTGGGACTGGAAGGATTCGAACCCATAACCCCTAGTCTCGAGTTCACTGCCTTATCCATTCGACCATCCAGCACACGTTCCTTTTGCAACAAAATATCTTTATAATTAGCACCTTAATTAATCAAATCCATGATCTGTTCCTGAACATACTACGTGTTATTCCATACTTGATATGGACCCACTCCATGTTCCTGTCTCCTGAGCTCGCGCGCGTTGCGCGCGTGCTTCTTGAACACACTCTTTGTGTTACTCTTGCATGCATAAATTCTATTACGTAGCTGAAAATGTTTTTTTTTCTTCAAGAAACGTGTTCAGCCGACAAACTTCCTCAGTCAACAGCGTAAAATGAACATTATTGTGTTCCCTTGCATGTATAAATTCTATTACGCAGCTGAAAATGTTTGTTGTCGACAAACATGTATAGCAGACAAACATTCTATGGTAGCAGCATAAAATGAACTTTTATTGTGTTACTTTTGCATGTATAAATTCTATTGCACAGCTGAAAATGTTTACTTGAGAATTGATAGCATCCGAAAAACGGATATTTCGTGCTGATAGCGAGTTTAGGAAATTGTTTAATACTTCGTAAAAACTAGTTCGTAATACTATCGAAAATTACAGGCGAAGGTGACAAAACAAACTTTTGTTTGAGAAAATGCTTCTATAAATCTCGAAAATCTATCGGTTTTTGAAGTTTCTGAAAATAAAAGAATGCTTTTCGGAATTGTGGATACACTGAAAGAAAAAAATATACCGCTTTCATCTAGAACGAATAGGTAGTCATGTTCTAAATCCCTAAACTAGAAATATAGATCTCCGAGTTATGCGAATAAGGTAGAAAAATAAACTGAATAGACGAAATGATCGAGAATTTCTAGTCTATAGTTTCCTAGGTGATGAAACGATACATTATATTATGAATCGTTTGAATTGCGAAAAATTATCACTTGATTTCTAGAATTTATGAACTAGAAATATAGTTACTAAAACCCACTTCTTGTGTTCGCATTTATTTGCAGAGATTTTTTAAATAAGTTTGACCATGATAGTATAAGAAAACGCCCTTGAATTTTAATAGGGGTAACTAGAACTCTCTAGCAAAGGGAGCTAGAATTGATAAGGATGACATGGAACTATTTTTTCTAGAGCCACAATTATTAATTTCTAGATGCCAGTGGCAGAATTTTTTTCAGTGTAATTAGGATGAGGTAGTATCATACACACATGTTCAAAATTAAGAGAGTTTGCATATATGATTTGATTTGATTTGACTGCTCAGACGAGGAAACCAAGTCCATAGAGCATAATGTCCCTCCCGGATTCCTTTGTTTAAGGACTTAAAAAATTACATTCATTAGCAAGTCATCTCACAATGACATCCCGCCAAAAGTGCGACAAGAGGCGGGATAAAAAAAGGGGGGGGGTCCAACCTGCCTGGGGAAACCCAAACGTGACACGGTGCGAGGCGGGTAAAAGAGTTTGCATATTTTCTCGAAGTTTATAAAAAGTACTGAGCGAAAGATAAAACTAAACCTTCAAAGCGAAGATACAAATCTTTAGTGTTGAATAAGTAAGTGTACACGTGTGTATGGGCGCAGCGAATAGAGAAACAGTTTTCATAAGCGAGCGTGGCAATTTCTGCGTTGCATTCGCTTGTACACCTCGCCGAATATCTTGGTGTTTTTATTTTGTGCAACATTCGTTTAAATTCAAAAGCAAGCAGTAAAATTGAGTTACTACCAACGTTTGGATGACAGAATGAGGTGGGGAGACTGGAAAGAGGGCACTCTCAAGTGCAGATTTCTAGAGACTGCAATGTAACGCCCATTGTCATGTCCAACTTATGGAAACAGTTTAAGGACACTGGATCCATAGGGAGAAAGCCGGGGCAATGCCGTACAAGAGCCACGACCGCCAAAAGAGATCGCTATTTGTCTATTACAGCGAGATTAAAAGACATGATGCAACAGCTTTTCATCTTTCTCGTGACCTTTATGCGTCCACAGAAAGCCGAGTTTCAAGAGTAACTGTTTCCAAAAGGCTATATGACAGAGGGCAGTTTGCAAGAAGACCTGCTGTTTGCGTCCCTCTTACTTCTGCACACAGGAGGGCTCATTTAGCATGGGGCAGAGGTAATCGACTTTGGACTTGGGATTTGTGGGGGACCGTTCTATTCACTAATGAATATCGGTTTAACCTAAACACTGATTCTCGACGTATTTTCAACTGGAGAGAAATAAGGATCCGCTATCTGCCCTCCAACGTCCGAGAAAGAGACCACTTTGACAGTGAAGGTTTCATGGTATGGACAAGCATCATGTTGGATGGGCGCACACCACTCCATGTGTTTGGCAGAGGCTTTGTGACTGGTGTGAGATATAGAGATGAGATCTTGGAGCTGTATGTTCAAATTTTCAGGGGTGCAGTAGGCCCTGATTTCATTTTAATGGACGACAATGCGAGCCGACACAGAGCTTATCTCCTCGATGAATTTCTGGAAAGTGAGAATATTCACCGGACCATATCTCCAGACCTAAACCCTATACAGCATGACGAGGACCCTCGGGGGAGGGCAATTGGAACTCGCTTTTCACCTCCCAGGTCCTGAAAACAGCGTTTTTGGAGGAGTGGGGTTGACTGCCACAAAGACGCATAAACTGTCCGATTTCCAGTATGAATTCAAGTTGTGAGATCTGTATAACTGTAAGAAGGGACCCTTCCCTTATCAACTCATTTTTTGGTCCAATATTGTTACCTCTGTTTTATACCTTCCGGAGATGATGAGTCTTATGCACGATGTGTATTATAACTGCTGGGTGGTTATTTTTTATTTTTTGCATTATATCAACAGAACCAAATTTTATTAAAATCTGTCCAGTTGTTCTGAAGCTAATCGACCAAATCTGAAAATATTCTTAATTTTGAACATGAGTGTATTTTCACAAATCTTCTTTCTAAATCAAGAAACATCTCTATCTCTCTCTCTTTTCATAGAAGTCTTATGTAATTTTTATTACAATTTAAAAACGAACAAAAGTAGAAACTGTCTGTCTGTTTATGTGTACTCCTATGCTCTTCGCGAATTTTGGATAGCTTCTTAAGATTGACACCAATATTTTTCTTTTGAAAAATTATAATCGTATTGTGTAAAGTTCTTTTTTTAGAGGAATGCATCAGAAATTCGATTAAATTATTGAGGTAAATGTTTGAGATTTTACTTCAAGGTATAACTTTTAGTTTTGCTAGTAAAAATAAATCTTTTTAATAAAAAATATTTTGTATGAAGGAAATTTCATTATTTGAAACGGACAATCCAATAATTGTACCAAAAATTGTTTTTAAGAAAGGCTGAAACAAATGTCAAAAGGAATTAAATCTAAAAATTTTATGTAGACATTAAAATTTACTTAAAAAAATTAAAGAAAGATAATGTAAGTATAATATGTATGTATTACAAAACACGACCTCCACGGACATTTTCTCCCGACCTCCCTGGACATTTTCCCTTCGAATGAGGACTATTTATTTTTGTCGTTTGGCAACAGAAACTTTTTGTTTTGTAGATCGAACGAAAGAACGATTTTGAGATGTGGGTTTTTTTTCCCCATCAAACATGTTTTTAACAAATTCGAGATTAATTCATCGTATGTATATAATGTAAATATTTTTTTTGTATAAGTGAGCCATATAAATAATCTAAAATGAAAGAGATGTTTCTTCATTTCCGACTACTTGATGTGAATTATTTTTAATTGCCGAATCTATCCTGGAATTAATAAGTTCTGATTCTAAAGAAGGCGGCCTACCTTGGATCGGTAAGTATTTTTACTTACCTTTATAGATTTATATAATATGTTTTATTGTGTATCTGACATCTAATGGCGCCCGAACAGGGACTGCCTAAAATATTTGAGTCAGAATAAGAATTTCGTTGAATTAGAATCTTTATTGAAGTGCTTTGTTTATATACGATAATTGCAACCATTTTTGTTTTTGATAAATTTTATTAGTTATAATATTGATTTAATAGAATGGATGCAGTTAATAAAACAAAACGCACTACTGTTAGGTCTCAAACTACGAAATTAATTAATAGAATAGAAGCGGCAATTTCAGAAAATAGTGCCGATGAAGATACATTAGAACAGTTTCTCGCTGAGTTAGATTTGAAAGAAAAAGAGCTTAATTATCTAGATACTGAAATTCAAAAATCTAGTAAATTAGATGAATTAGAAGCTGAAGTTTTGAAATGTGATGAGTATAATTCGAATTTGGTAATTTGGAAAACGAAAGTAAAAAGGGCTAAATTGAAATTAGAAACTAAATCTAATTCGAATGTTTCTACTACAACAATAAACAAATCCGACGAAACAGTTGTAATTCGGGGGTTAGAATCCATTCGCATAAATTTACCCAAGCTAATAATTGAAAAATTTGACGGCGATCCTTCGGATTGGCAAAGATTTTGGGACCAATTCGAATCTACAATTCATAAAAATGCAGAATTGTCTGAAGTAGAAAAATTCAATTATTTAAAGTCATATCTGACTTCAAATGCTGCTAACTGTATAAAAGGTTATAGTTTAACTAATAGTAACTATTTATCTGCAATAGAAACTCTAAAAGAACGTTTCGGTAAGAAACAATTAGTAATTAGCTCACACCTTCATAAACTTTTATCACTTAATTCAGTAAAGAAATCCAGTGACGTTTATGCACTCCGCAAATTGCTGGACACTTGCCAGACCGAAATCAGAAATCTGAAATCTCTCGGATTGGAGATTGAAAATTATTCAGCGTTACTCTCTCCCATTCTAATTAAATTATTACCTTCTGACATAGTGTTACAAATAACAAAAAAATGTGGTAACGATGAAGAATTAAAAGTTACCGAAATAATTGATTATTTGAAAATGGAAGTTATTTCCCGAGAAAGAACTGCTTTTTTAATTTCTAATCAAGAGTCTTCGAACGCAGACATTACGTCTGGGAGGCCAGTGCGCGACAAGCAGTCGCCGAAAATAATTCCTTCAGCATCTGGCTTAATAAATGAAACGGTATCATTTTCTAAACAAAGTAAATGCCCGGAATGTAAAGAAAAACATTTTTTGATCGAATGTGAGTTATTTAAAAATAAATCATTACAGGATAAAAAGGAAACTTTAAAGCAGTACGGTTACTGTTTTGTTTGTCTCAAAAATGCAGGGCACATAGCAAAATATTGTAAAAAATTTGTTAAATGCAGCAATTGTTTTAAACGGCATTATAAAATTTTATGTCCCGAAAAAGAAAATGCCAGATCACAAGAAAATAATGAAAGCACGACATTATCAAATAAAACTTGTAATCGCGCAGTATTAATGCAGACTTTAACTGTCCGTTTAGAATCAAAGGATCAAGATAAACACTTGTTAGTACGCTGTTTGATAGACACAGGTAGTCAACGTTCTTATCTGAGTAAAGATATTATTAATCGAATGGGATACGAAGCAATAGGAGAAGAAAAAATGATTCATGGTCTTTTTGGTGGTATTCAAGAAACACACTTTCATAAGCGATATAAAATATATTTAAGTAATTTAGAAGATACTTTTAAATGTAATTTTGATATCTATGATCAAGACAAAATATGTACTGAGGTTCCAAAAATAAAAAATGGGCCTTGGATAAAGGAAGCTAAAAAATATGGGATAAAATTTACAGATTACGATGCATATACAGGGAAGCAAAAAGTTACAAATGCACAAGAAATAAGTTTACTTATCGGAGCAGATATTTATGGAAAGTTATTAACGGGGAAAATTAAATCCTTGGATAGTAATTTAACTGCTATACAGACCAAATTGGGGTGGACATTGATGGGTAAAACTAATGAAAAAGATACAAACGATTCCACAAAAATTGTTTTATCCTTACATGTAAATGAAGCAAAACTCACAGATTTATGGCGTTTAGACACTTTAGGAATTCTTGATCCAGGTGACAAAGGGTCTGGTTTAGAACTCGAACAAGCCGTAAAAGAACATTTCAACAAAAATATTCATATAAACAATGAAGGACGTTATCAGGTTAGTCTTCCATGGATTGTTGGTCACCCCCCTCTCCCCAGTGCTCGGAAAATTGCAGAACGTAGATTAAAAAACTGCGTAGATTCATTAAAGAAATCCGGCAATTTAGCTGCCTATGAAGCAGTATTTAATGAGTGGCTTCAAGAGAACATTATTGAGGAAGTCGAATCAACTCCAGGAACGGAAGCTGAATTTTTTCTGCCACACAGAGCAGTAATAAAAGAAAATTCCACTACCCGAATACGCCCTGTTTTTGATGGGTCCGCTAGGGAAAAAGGCTCACCCTCTATTAACGATTGTTTGTTGAAAGGCCCCAATTTAGTAGAACTTATCCCTTCATTGATAAATCGGTTCCGATTGAAGAAAATTGGTGTAATATCAGACATAAGAAAAGCATTTTTACAGATTTGCTTAAATGAAAATGACAGAGCATTTTTAAAATTTTTATGGTGGAAGGAGGGAAATTCTGAAGAAACGAAAATTTTCCAACATCGAAGAGTTGTTTTCGGGCTTACATGCAGTCCCTATTTATTGGGAGCAACTTTGCAACACCACTTAAAAAAGTCACCTCCCTCTATGCAGGAAACAGCTTCTAAACTTTCAGAATCCTTTTATATTGACAATTGTGTCACTAGTGTTGACAATGAAAAGCAACTCAATAATTTTATAACAGAGTCAAAATACATTCTCAGTCAAGCTAAATTTGACCTCAGAGGTTGGGAACACAGTTACTCTAACTCCTCAATGAAACCAGATTTTTCCTTAGAAAACAAAATTGTCCCAGTTTTAGGCCTACGATGGCTGTTGCCCTCAGATGTTCTTTCCATAGATGTAAGGGAAATTAATAAAGATGATGAACTTATCACTAAAAGGAAAATATTGTCGGAAGTTCATAAAATTTTTGACCCCATCGGTTATACCTGTCCAGTAACTCTTTTCCCCAAAATACTTCTACAAGATTTGTGGAAAAAGAAAATAACTTGGGATTCTGAATTACCAACTCCGATTGCCCAAAAATTTCAGAAATGGAAAAATCAATTGAGCTCACTTAAAGATATTGCTATACCTAGATGTTTAATAAGCGACCCAGATAACATCGGTGATTTAAGTTTGCATGTATTCTGTGACGCGAGCAAGGTAGCTTATGCTACATGCATATATTTACGAAATGAGAACGAAAAATCAACATCATGTCAACTGATCCAAGCACGATGCAGAGTAGCACCGCTAAAATGTGTTACCATCCCCAGACTCGAACTCCTCGCATGTACGATTGGTGCACGATTATCTAAAGGGGTTAAGTCCGACTTAAAATTAGAAAATCTTCCAACTTTTTTCTGGACAGATTCTAGTAATGCGCTGTACTGGATAAAAAGAAGTGAAAACTGGGCTCCATTCGTATACAATCGTGTTAAAGAAATTCGATCTCTTAGTAATCCAGAAAATTGGCACTATGTGCCTGGAACTCTTAATCCAGCCGATCTACCTTCCCGAGGATGTTCCGCGGAATCCCTTAAACAATCCCTCTGGTGGGAGGGACCTGATTGGTTGAAAAAACCTCAAGAATTTTGGCCAAAAAGTAGTTTGAATCCCGATTTTGAAATAATTAACTCTGAAAAAAGAAAGACAGTTGTCAGTGCAGTAAATATCTCTCAAACTCCAATTGAGTTATATGAAAATACATCTTCATATTTGAAGATGATAAAAGTTACTGCCTGGATGTATAGATTTTTTGGAAATATCAGAAAGACACCGAATGAGCGAAATTTAGAGAAAATTTTAACATCTGAGGAAATAAATCACGCAGAACACGTCGTATTGAAATATGCTCAGAGATATTTATTAAGTGAATCTAAACCATGTTATACCTCTTTACAGACTTTTACTGATGAGGAAGGTCTAATTCGAGTAAAAACACGAATCTCTATGCGAAAAGATTTCCATTCTTTCCGGTATCCGATAGTTCTGCCTTTCGATCATAATATTACCTATTCGCTCATAAGAAGAAAACATATTGAACTTTTTCATGCAGGGATACAAACTGTAATGTCAGTTTTGCGCGAACAATTTTGGGTATTAAGATGCAGGCGTACAGTTCGAAAAATTATAAAAAGTTGCATGACATGTAGACGATTCACTGCCTCACCTGCTGAGACACCTACTGCCCCTCTCCCTGAAGAACGAGTCAAAGATGCTTCAATTTTTGAAAGTGTTGGTCTCGATTTATGCGGACCGTTATTTTTAAGAAATGGCTCGAAAGTTTGGATAGTTCTTTTTACGTGCGCCATATTTCGCGCAATTCATCTTGAATTGGTATCTTCACTTTCGACAGAAAATCTTCTATTAGCTATGAGAAGATTTATCTCAAGAAGAGGGAGACCCTCTATTATTATTTCTGATAACGGAAGAAATCTAGTGAAAGCATCATCAGAATTGAAGTCTATAAATTTTGAACGCTTGCAAAATTTTGCTATTGAACGAAAAATACAGTGGAAATTTAATCCACCTTCAGCTCCCTGGTGGGGAGGTTTTTTTGAACGCATGATAGGAATGTTAAAAGGTATTTTACGAAGAGTGCTTGGAAAGGCCAGCCTAAATTATGAAGAATTATACACCGTGTTATGTGACGCGGAAAGTGTAATCAATTCTAGACCGCTGACATATATCGCAGATGATGATGATCTTGACCCTCTTACCCCCGCGATGTTCTTGCAAGATATCAAAGATTCGAGAGTTCCTGAATTTGACATAATTGATTCAACAAAAATGAAAAGAAGATTTGCTTATCAGCAAAGAATCCGAGAAGATCTTAGAAAACGCTTTAGAATAGAATACCTGGGGCAACTTCGAGAAAATGCGGGAAGAAATAGGGAAACTGAGTTAAAAAAAGACGATATTGTCTTAATTGGGGACGATAATTCAAAACGTATTAATTGGCCTTTGGGAAAAATTGAAGAACTATATCCCGGCAAAGACGGAAAATTCCGGGTAGCCAAAGTTAAAACCAAAACGGGTTCTTTTTTGAGACCCCTTAAAAGACTATATCCTCTTGAAATCAATAATGAACTAATGCCTCCTTTTTTAGTAGACAGAATTCCTGCTCCTATAGACGACGATTCTGTTCCTGCTCCTGTGCCAGAGTCTTCAGATCCTGCCTCTGTAGTTGAACCTTTGGATAGCGTCTCTGTTCCTGCTCCTGAGCCCGAGTCATCAGATCCTGTCTCTGTAGCTGAACCTTTGGATAGCGTTCCTGCTCCACTGCCAGTGTCTTCAGATTCCCCTTCTGTAGCGGATCCTCTGGATATCACTCCTGCTCCTGTGCACCAGTCTTCCATACCTGAGGATGGCAATCGACGATCTCGAGCTGGTAGAAAACTGAAACAGCCGCAACGACTAAATTTATGAAGTTTTGAGCTTCATCATCCTGAACCTCAAAGGTGGGAGGATATTACAAAACACGACCTCCACGGACATTTTCTCCCGACCTCCCTGGACATTTTCCCTTCGAATGAGGACTATTTATTTTTGTCGTTTGGCAACAGAAACTTTTTGTTTTGTAGATCGAACGAAAGAACGATTTTGAGATGTGGGTTTTTTTTCCCCATCAAACATGTTTTTAACAAATTCGAGATTAATTCATCGTATGTATATAATGTAAATATTTTTTTTGTATAAGTGAGCCATATAAATAATCTAAAATGAAAGAGATGTTTCTTCATTTCCGACTACTTGATGTGAATTATTTTTAATTGCCGAATCTATCCTGGAATTAATAAGTTCTGATTCTAAAGAAGGCGGCCTACCTTGGATCGGTAAGTATTTTTACTTACCTTTATAGATTTATATAATATGTTTTATTGTGTATCTGACAGTATGTATTATTTCATAAAAAAACTACTGCTTTTTACAATTAAAAAATTTATACTGTTAACTTAATAAACTGTAGAAATGTACTGCAAATTGTAATTACCAAAATTAACTTCAGCATTAAAATACTAATTAAGATTGAAAATTTTAATTTACTAATATAAGTTTTCTCGTCTGAAATGCTATTTTGTAATAGCTATATTCCAGATGTCAGTTTAATGCCAAAATAATAATTTGATGACAAAAAATTTTAGAGATGGAAAATTGTAAGTTGTTTTCAAATTAAAAATGTTAGTCATTTTGGATTATTTTAATTATTAAATTATTAAATTAGACTCATTATTAAAATCTGAAAGCGTAAAAAAATAAGCCAATTAAATATAATGCATTTTAACGTTGCATTTTGAAGTGTTTTATTATCATAAATGAAATCTTAATGTACAAGGTTCCCATAAACGCATGTCCCAGCTTCAATGGTATATTATAACAGTTTGATTTAGACTATTTACAACAAATCATACATAAAATTCAAGGTAAACTAACCTAGTTTTCCTTACAAATGTTCAATGGGTGCACTTTTAGTTAAACGGCACGCACCCAACCTAAAGTCCAATTCTTCCCACACTTCGATTAACAAGTCCTGAGTAATGGAAGCAACAGCCTCTTCATTTCTGTGTCTCAACTTTGACAAATCATTAGGTAGCGGCGGTACGTAGACACGATCTATAAAGCCTCAAAGGATAAAAAATCGCATGGCTCTAACGGTTTTAACCCTTAAATGCCTGGTGTTGCTTTTCGGCAACATATCCAATTTAGGCTCTAAAATACTATTAGAATAATATTGAAGGTATAATGCCTAATGTTGCCAATAAAATACATTCTGAAAATATTATTAAATCGATTTTCAACATTTAGATGGCAACACTTGTGCTGTTTAAGAATAAAGATAAATTTATTTTTTCAAATGTTGCTACTTGTTCTTTTTGTTTTGTTTGGAAGCTTGCGAAATACCCTATTTTGACCTGCAGTGAGCCAGTAAAATTTATTTCTTATTATAGTTCCTAAAATTCTTGTGTGTTTAATATTATAGAATTTTATCAAAGAAAATTATTTTTTCAATTAAACACCAGTATTGCCGATTAGTAATAAACAGTTATTTAGACGTAAACTATACTTAAAACAAAATATGATTTTTTTAAGTATTTTTCCCATGATTTATTTAAAAAATGAAAGCCGAAAAATATTATTACAATGATTTTTGAAAAATCAGGCATTTAAGGGTTAAATCTTCAGCCCAACAATAATGCTTTACACTCAGGAGTTACCATTTTACGTATGTGGCACTGCAAGCGAGTCAATAACAAAGCAGTACTCGCGCATGCGCTTATCTAAAAGTTTGAGTTACTCCTTTTTTGTGACCTTGAACGAACACTCTAAAACGCTTGCAGTTGATATTATTAAAAGTGGGACGTTCTTTTATGGACAACGTGTATTTTTACAGAAACACGTATATAATGTAGTTTTATACACAAGCAATAAAATATTATTGGAAGTATTTTCATTTTTCGATATCTTGGTATTTCATTTCATAATCAAAATAATGTATTGTATGTTTATGCAAGAACATTAAGTACATTACAAGTAAAAATAAGCTTTGTTAAGTTGACATAATATGTCAGATGCAAGATAAGACATATTTATAATTACTGCTGATGAAATTTTCGGAGATCTTATTATCTGAATGTTACGCCATTCCTTTCATCTTTATCTCTTACTACAACTATCACTGCCATATGTTTTATAAAAGCAGCATTTACTTAATCTATGCGACACGTTGCTATAATCTGTCTCCAGAGCAAAATTATGTCTTGAAGATTATTCTAAATTAAATCTATTATTAGGAACACTAGACTGTAAAAAAGGGTAAATGTTTTTACGAAAATATAATGTTGGAAACGAAAATATACAACAACCTCTTCTGAGTGTAAGCACGATTCCGTTCTTTATATTAATAAAAATCAGCAACAAAGCATTTTTGAGATTTAACCCCTTAAATCTCGCTCCCGTGATATTCACGAGCCGTGTCTTTTATTCAGATTGTTTGATTCCCACCAGTTTTATAAAATAGTGCAATTGGCTTTATTATGGTATCATTTTGCCTGTCATTAAATAAGGTGACTATTTCTTTTTCAAAAAAGTGGTGTAAATAAGCAATTTGAATTTTTAAACCGTAATTTAATGCGACCGTTAAGGGGTTGAAGAAGCATTTATAAAAACAAATTTTTTTTTGCTGCTACCAGTTTTCGGAAACGTTTCCAACTAGTCTATATTATAAAGGACAAACATATCTGTGCGTAACGCATACGTCATTCTGCGAATGGCAACACTTTGAAATTTGAAATGAAATTTCGCTTTTGCAATTTTCGCTACTGCAAATTTTTAAATTTCTAAGCATCCCACATTTTAAATGTTTACACCGTCGTATGCAGAAAAAAAGGCACTTTTAAATGCAATTTGTTTGAAAGCTGTATCTCAATTTATTTTTGAGATATTAATTTTTTTATAGTTTTTAATACCAATTTTCTAATCGTGGCAACTGAAGTACTTCATTTCTATTAAAAGTGGATTAGTTATCTTTATTGATTATATTCTTACTGATGCCATTTTCTCCTTACAATTAAAAATATATTTTTAAAAATTTGAACAGAAAATGACGTTACTCTTTAAAAAAGACACAATTTCCCTGATGATGCTGTTATATTTCACTATTTTTTCATTTCGCTGATATTGAGTTTGAGTCAATAGGCAAAATATTTCAGCGACTGAAAATGACGTCATATTTAAAAGTAAACGATAATTTTATTTGATAAAATGAGATATTTCCCCTTGAATACGTCTAAAAGTTATAAATTTCTGGAATTTTTACGCGCAGGTACAGAGATTAAACTAAGACCTCAAATCACGAGTGGGGATTTTAACATGAAAAGTTGTAATAATTGACAAACGTGACTTCAAGCTTGAAAATATATTTATTAATAATCTATTGCGCATTAAAATTTTTTTAAATGGTTAATATGGATGTGAAACGTGGAAAATGACTTGATTTGGTTTAGATGTAAAGGTAGACAAATTCTATGATTATGTCAAGGTGAAATCATTTTTGTGGATTTTTCATTCCGTAATACCAAGCATCAATTAATAACTTAATCAAAATTACTTATCTTGATTATATTTTACTGATGACGTATATGAATTAAGTTTAATTTTTCAATAATTTTAACAGTTGAAGTTTATGAAAAAAGTATTTTGTTAATCTTAGGTTAAAATGTCTTTCGAGAGTTAAATAAGAGAGTTAAATAAGTGTAAGATGGATTTTTTATTCTAATTAATGTTGTTGATGTATTATAAATTTGATGCAACAGTTCCTTTGTAAACATTTTCTTTCGTCGAAATTCGGCGGGTTCCATCTCGTTTTTATAATGTATTAATCAATTTTCTCAAACTGAAATATCGGTTTTTAGGATGCTATTGTAGTCTGCGGGCTTGGCCCGAGACCCGTACACGGCCCTGCCCGCGAATCGAACCGGCAAAAAGAAGGAAAATTTTCCAACGGGCCGGACCATCGGATTAAAGACAATTTTTTTAACGAGCCAGACTGGGCCGATGAAAAAAAGTAAACGGGTCGGGCCAAGCCGATGAAAAAATTCGGCCCGATATAAAATTTAAAAGGATCAAGCTAAGCCAATAAAATGTGAACAATTTTCAATGGATGCGACTGAGACGAGGATAATTATAAATATGCTGCACGAACCGGTGGTAGATTGATATAAGTACAGAAATATAATATGTCCTGCGTAGAGCAGCAGCTGCATCGTGTCTGAACCAGGGCTTAATTATTTTAGCGGACTCGGTCCGGGACAGGATCAGGCTTAAATTTTTCTTTCCACGTACTGAACCTAAATGGCGGGCCTGTGCTGATGCTATTCTGTATTCTATGGCTTGCGAACATATAGTAGTCTATAATGTTAATTTTTCTTTAAAAAATGTATGCAGTATTCTAGAAAAAAATCTTAATTCTATGTTAAGAAAAATTGGTATTTTCTGGGGAAATTGAGTCGGGTCTGTTTTCATTAATTTTTGCACGGGCCGGGTCGTGAACTGCAAAAATACAAACGGAGGGGCCGGGCCTGGGCTGAACTTTTAGTTTTTGAAACAAGCCGGGCCAAGTCAGCTTTAGTTCGGGCCGAGATAAAGAGTGAATGGATTGGAGTTTAATTTTGGTTGTACTCGTAGATTCATATGATTTATATTAGGGATTGACCGAAGCAGCAATTCTGCCGAATACCGAATACCGAAGCTTCGGTCGAAGTGTAAACCGAAGCTTCGGTATTCGGCAACCGAATACTTGAAACTTTTTAATACGCATTTTTGCATATATTAGCTTTTTTAATAAGCCTTAATTGAAATTAAATTCTCAATAATTTAATTCAGTTACATTTTTATTCTAAAATTTAATTACACAAAAAAAATTTAATGACTTCTTTCCACTCACAAATTCATTAACCCATCACTCATTTTTTATTTTTTTATCTCTAGTCAATACCCAAAAATAACTTATGAAAATATTAAACTATACAAGGTATTAAGGATAAGGATTGTCAGAAAAACAAAAGTTCATTCAAATAATAAGAAACAATGTTGTCATTAAGCTGATTTACTGATTGTCTAAGTTTAATTATAAACATATTAAATAGGAAAGTTCTCAAATTAGAAAAGGTATTATATCAATTTGTACATTTAACTATTTTCTGTCAAATTATTGACAGAATATTTATATTTTGATTAATATTTTAACAATAATATTAATAAATGTAATTTTGTATCCAGCGATTTCTGGAGTTCCATTACCTGAGATTTATTCTGTTGAGCTGAACCAGGTTTCAGACCAGATGCTGTAATCATCAAGGTTAGCTGGGTGAAATGTTAGCAATATTTAATCTTTGCTATCAAAAAATTCGCGTGATGTTCGATCTTTATCCTCAAAATTAATTATCTATTTCTCAATATAAAAAGCATAGGTAAGATAAATTGGGCTTACCTTATATTTATGTATATCCTTTTTGACATCTGGTATTTATCCTCCGGATAGAGTAAATAAATCTATATCTTGCTCCTGTATTTCTTATTTATTCCGTATATGTGACTGATGGTCTGAACTTCATGTTGTTTAAAAAGACGCATATTTTGAGTGTCTTGTGAAGTTAAATTAGTGCCGAAACTTATGAATAGAAAAGTAAAATTACATTTAATAAGAGCTTTAAGGCATACATCTCTCAGTTTTGAGAGTTTGAGTAACAACTGAAAGTAGAGAAAAAAATACATGAATAAAATATTATTAACAATAAAGAAACAGGAAATTAATTCCATAAATCAGCATAACAAATAATTTGTATCAATATTTATATTTACGGTAATTTAAAATTAGAGTTAATAAATGTTTTATAGTTCTTGAGTATTGCAAAAATGTTTATAATAAAATATCTGTTTATGATTGTGCAATCACTTTTCAGTTTCACTTCCTTCTTTTAGATCGTAAACACTTTCGATAATTACTTTTGTAAATCACATTTGACACATGAAAAGCAATTTATTTCACTTGATTATTTTAATGCCCTTGTTTGGAGATTATATTTCACAATATATCTGTCAACATGAAAAAGTTCGACCAGAATCGCCCGGGATAACTCAGATGGCAGAGCACTGGTGGCTTCAGCTAGGAAGTCCCGGCTTCGAATCCTGGTCCGGACATTTTTCGCCCAGTTGGAAATTTACATCTAATATTTTAACATTGTGGTGGTGAAGATAAGAAATTTGAGCGATTTTGATATAATGGTTATAAAAGCTATAGGATAGGCATAGGGGTATATTTATTTGATGCGTGTATTTTCTTTAATATACTCCTTAGATATACAGATATGGACTCTGATATACTTATTTGATGTGTACATTAAAGAAAATACACATTAAATAAATTTAAATTAAAAAAAATAATGTAGAAGTAAATAAAATTAAATGATAAGGGAAAGATGTGCATCTTCTTTACTTTTTTTTCTCTGTTGTAGACAGGTATTTTGATTTCGCACCTATGTAGACTATTTTAGGAAGGAAAGTTTTTTTAAAATAAAAAATGGCCTTTAACTTGTTTTTTGTAGTGCAGCTGAACTCTGAACTCATGCACATCATATTGAAACTCATTGTTTAGCTTATTCTATTGCTAAGTAAAAGAGAATTCTTCTACTTCTAAGAAAATACTTATCTGCAATTATTCGGCCGAATACTTAAAAGTATTCGGCCGAAGCCAAATATTCGGTTTACATGCCGAACCACCGAATACCGAATCAACTATTCGGTATTCGGCCAATCCCTAATTTATATAGAATAAAGTTTTGTGTTTTCCACAACACATTACCTTTTTGAAAGTGCACAAAGTAAAGTGTTGCTTCAACAGAAATTTTTACAATGAATAATATTAATAAATTCCTATTGTGAAAAATAAAATAACGCACTTTTTACTGAATATTATAATTTATCGATATTTATAATTGCTTATTGAAATTAAGAATGTGCATTTCAATTTGTTCCGAAACATATTGATTTATTATTTTTATTTTGCATACTGCATTTCTATCGGAAAGTCATTTGCTTTCTATGAATCGAAGTGCAGTGAAGAAAATCTGGCAAAGCTATTCTATCGTTTTCCTTTTATAACATAATGCGGCAAACAAGTATTAAAAAAAGCTGAAATTAGAAAAGAAAATAATATTTTTTTGGTGGAATTTAATATTTCAAAACAAATGCGACGTATAAGATAAAATGCAAGTAGAGCTGTTAAGTTACAGTTAGATTCATGGAATTTTATAATAATTTTTTTGAATAAAAGTTTAATACAATAATATCGCTCCATAGATTTTTATCAAATATGATATACTTATACCGGGTGTCCTAAAAAGGACTGGCTGATTTTAAAATTCAATAACTTGGAAACGGTGACAGATATTTAAAAAAATTCTAGCAGGAAGGTTATGCATGAGGTCAAAAGTTTTTTTTTACAGTGATTTTCGATTTTAGTTCGAATTACAAAAAATAGATGGCGCTGCGATCAATAGACGCTAAATTCAGGCTCGATTTTTGGCACTTCGGGATCCACTCAATACATTTTGCTCTTCTTTTTCCGCATGAAAGAAGAGAAAGGCCAAAAAATCGAGCCTGTATTTAGCGTTTATTGCTTACAACGTCATCTATTGTTTGTAATTCAATCTGATGTGATTAAAATGCACATCATCAAAACCATCGAATCAAAGAAAAAAAAAGAGAAAATCCCAACGTTTATGGGACATCCCAGAAGCAAAGGTCATTATCGGACACATTTTTACAACCGGCATTTACAAACAAGCAGAACTATTACAAATAAATTTTACGAAGGGACATTTTTATAACAATATTCGGGCATTCCATTTATGATACTAGACTAGAGGCTTTTCCCCCAGGACCCACAGCTGGAAATTAACAAAGGGTTGGTACAGAAATAGAGGCAGGACGCATAATTTTCAAATAGACCACTAAAATCGCAAGAACGGCAGAAAGAAAAACAATGGCTGAAATCTTATTGGATACTGAGAAGAGAAAGAAAAAAAATGGACGAATAAATTACAAAAATCAAGTGTAAGACGAGAAAAAAGAGAAGTCATTCTAAAAATGGTTTTCTAAGAGTGTCTCAAAAAAAAAAAAAAAAAAAAAAAAGTCTCTCCGAGTTTTTCCGATCAGTGCGATAGTTCTATGTGGAACGAGATCAGATGGAGGCTTGTACCCGAATGCTTTCAATATGGGTATTTACAATATGGACCTAACTTCATTCGACTTTAATGTCTCGACCAAGTGATGATCCTTCATATATTGAGGTACATTTTATCATTTCCCTTCTGCCTGCTAAATTTATGAATTATACAATTTCAAATCGAATCATGCCCTTGCCTACCCAGGTCAGTAATTAATTACAGAATTTAGGATCAGTCAGCAATCAACAGTGAACGATTGCAATAATTATGTAATCCAATTCACAAATTTATAATGAATATCATGCAGATATTATATGTGTTTGTATTGTCTATTTGTGTTTTCTGTATATAAATAAATGTTATTGTTTGTATATAAAACGGAATAAGTGTCTAATTAACTGATTCGTGTGTCTGCTTAAGGGGTCTTGTACCTTTTAATATACGCTTAAAAGGGGTATTATAAAGATGCTTAATGAAGGGTAATGAGAGCTAATAAGATGCCTATAACGTTGAATGTAAAATGCAAATTTCTCCCCATCACAATCTGAAATCGAAAATTACTGTAAAAAAACTTTTGACCTCATGCATAAGACTACTGCAAGAATTTTTTAAATATCTGTCACCGTTTCCAAGTGATCGAATTTTAAAATCAGTCAGTCCTTTTTAGGACACTCGGTATATAATAGTTATAAAAGTAAATATAGATTTTTTAAATATACACCCTTTTATAAGCATTCAATGTTTAATTTGAAAATCACGCCTAATTTAATGACTGCAATTCATGTTTTTTTACCTCAAAAATTCCTTTTAATAAATTAATTTGGCTTGGGTACCGAACCCGATTATTGATAATTCATCGCTTTTTTTACGCTTGGCAAAAAGCGCTCGCTAGTGAATTTATTAAAAAAAATTGTCACCTTTTTTTTAAGATACCAATTCAAGGTGTTGAGATATCAAATCAATTTATAATCATAATTTAAATAAAATCCATTGATGCTGCAACTCGTTTAGAATTCTAACCATAAAGAAAATTTGCGATTTATTACCTGTAGCGAGTTAATGGAAAAATGCCTTAAAATTAAGTTATTAATTTACAATTAAGTTCTAAAAATATTAAAATCTTGCATCCTCACTGGAAACGCACCTTTTTACACCTTTTTTATAATTCTTGCATATCATAGCCCGGGAGGTGACAGCACAGACAATCACCTCATCGAGTTCACGGCTGAAATTCCAGAATAGTTAAAACGCGATTCGCATATTAAAATGCAATCGGTCTGCCAAGTCATACCTTGGTGGAATACACCTGCAAACTCGCTTTTAGCGGTTGACTCGTGGTTTACCAGTATGATTTCCTGCACCCAAAGGTGTGAAAACATGGAGGACTGGTAGCAGGAAAACACAATAGTGAACCTACGAGTCCTAAAATCGGGGTTTCACGTGTTTTCCATAAAGATATGACTTGGCAGACCGATTGCGTTTTAATATGCGAATCGAGTTTTAACTAATTCTGGAATTTCAGCCCTGAACTCGATGAGGTGATTGTCTGTGATGCCGCTTCCCGGCCTATCAGGAACGGAGTTAAAAATCGATTACAAAATTCCCTCTTTACATGCAAAAAACAAGTTGAATTAACACGTTTATTATTCTTAGTACCGCAAAAATGCTGGGCTAATGCTGAACAGTGCTGGGGAACTTGACGCACACATTGTGGCAGCTGCTGGGAAAGTCCAGCACACGCCCGGTATTTTGGTGAATATTAGATCTTCTACGCGCTGTCGGAGATGTGAGGCCTGTATTACGGCACGGGGTTGTAATTTCGAACACCTTCTTTGATGACGATCGTCGTCTCTCGTTTTGTTCTTATTTCTTAGTTTTGTTGCTGCACTAAGAATAATGTGTACGTGTCCTTCCTTTCTTGTGTTTTGTGTCGTCATCACCGCGCCAGGAAAGCGTTTCCGACCATGCATTGCTATGTGATTTCTCATCGTCTAGGCGTACTGTATCGCTCCTGAAACTTTATAATCGCTGTGCTGAAACACCTTGTATATATGCCGAACATGTACAAGACGATAATAGCATTTTAATAATTATTGAATTAAATAAGATTTTTTTAACCTTATTTTGCTTCTGATACTCCTTGCTTAAGCTTTTCGCGCATGATTACCGCCTCTTTTATCACAAACCCACCTCCTTTCGTTCCACAATCAAAATGAATGTTTAGCTTTGTTGCTCGATGATGTTTTTATGATTAGATTTATAATCAAACGACACTAACAACAGCATTTGTAGAATTTTATTTTTTATTTTACATTTTAGACATTGTTTCAATATTTTATAATAACAGCCTAACTTTAACACAGATAAAAGTAGCATTAAAATAATTTTAAACCACATTAATTTATGTTCATAAAAGTATTTATCTTCCTATGCGAGTGTTCAAAAGCAGATTTTAATAATTTTAATGAGCTCCTTGAATTTATTTTATGGAGCTGAATTTTGATGTTTTTTAATTTTTTACTTTTTATCTCTTGTATTTTTTGTTCTTGCTAAATTTTTGGTTGAATATATTTTTTTTAACCATTTGGAAATGGTTGTTGTTTTTGGTTGAGGATGGGGCCAAATGATGATCGCATTTTATTTTTTTTAACGAAATTCAACGATGTTCTTTACTTTTAGAAGAATTTTTATTTGAATAGGTAATAGAAAGGCATAAAATCGTTAAAAATTGTTTGAATAGGTAATCGAAAGGCATAAAATCGTTAAAAATTGAAAAATTTACAAAATGGGTAGGCGCAAATTATCAGATATGGAAAAATCCAAAGCCAAAGAGCGACGCCGAAATGAAAATCGTCTTGCAAAGCAAAAATCGAGGTCTTCAACTCAATATGTAGGCCATGAAAATCGAGGTCTTCAACTGATTGTGTAGCCCATGAAAATCGATTACAGAATAAAAGACGAACGAGAAAAAGGAAACAATCTAATGTTTAATCGATTGATAGTAAAAGGCCATGTCTCGAGAGGCTCCAATCCCCTAGCCACGGCGTTTTACAATCGGTCGATTCTAACCGGGAAAAATTGAGCTAAAACGTAGGTAATTTGTCGCAATCTGTGGATGATTCGGTGGAACTGCTTTCGATTTGTATGTTTTTCTTCTGGAAACAGGACTTGGAGAGTTTATCGATGAAGGTTTTGGTCGTCTGAAGTTTGATCTTTGCGATGTGTTGTTGAAGAGGATGCGACGAAATTTGGTGGACGAAATTTAGATTTTTCGGTTAAATTTTGTTACGAATTTGTTGTGATTTGTCGTGATCTGTGGATGATTCAGTGGAACTGCTTTCGATTTTTATTTATTCGATTATTAAAAAAATTTCAAATGGTCGTTGTAATCTATTAAATTACAATTTTTTTTTTCAAATTGTCTGACCGGCATAGTTGTCGATAGTACTATTTTCTCTTTCACGGTATTAAGCAAATACACCACAGACATCATTAACATTACAGGGCTAGATTCGGCTCATTTGCATTGACTCGAAAAGATTTATTTATGTCGACCTGAAGACTAGATTTATGCGTTTTTGAACCGGTTAACGCTTTTCCAGTAAAAAAGAAATGGATGAATTGTAATGGAGTGTCTAAAGCTAGATTTTCCTATGCTCGCTTCCCCCTTGCCTAGGACTTTAACCATTTCAGGGCAAAGTATTTCAATTTGTAAAATTCTAAAATGAATGACACGATAATTTATAAACAAATTTATTCTACAGCAGGTAAGAGCATTCCAAAATTTCGGTGTTAATGTGTCTTTTGGCAATTAGAATATGGTGTTGGCAAATGCCAACACTGTCCCTGAAAGGGTTTTAATCTCTTCCTGTGGCCTTTGAAAACTAGTTTTCCAATCGAGAACATTGTAATGTTTTATTGTATCATCCAGATGGTTTGTAGAAGATAACCTCCTTTTTCCAGTTTGTAATCGTAGGCGCAACTCTGTCTGAACAACACTACCTATGGGTAATGCCCCAGGATTGGCAACGCTGGATTGAATACCGCATTTATAGATCGGCCGACATATGCGCATTCGCACTATTATTCTAAATTAGCTTTGTAAATTAATTGGGGCAAATTTATGTAAGATTATGTTTTTTTTAATTGCGGCTAAATGTGTTGTACCTTTTTGTAAGAATAATTATTAAACAGTCCCTAATGTAGCAAGAAGAATTGAAAAAGGAATGGATTGTTGTTATTCATTGGAAAGATCATGCTCAAATCAAACAATTTCGGATAAGTAATTTTTATTTCTGATTTATGAATATCAAATTTTCATTTTTGTTTTCTTATTAACAAAAAGAGAAACTAAAAAAAAAAAAAATCAATATAACCGAATAAGTTGCTTGTATGTACATTTCTCTTAAAATGTGGGGTGAAAAACTTTGAAAATTCTAAAATATCTGTGACATTTTTTAATGATATTCAGATGTAAAGATTAAAATTTAACTATTAACAATTCATTTGTTTGTGTCTGTAAAAACATATTTTTAAAGTTATTGTAAGATAATAAGAAAGGTCATAAATAGAAAACTTTAGATTTTATGCTTCAAATATTCAAGCTTGCACATTTCTCTTTATGACATTTCTTTGTTTATTTTTCATAAAATGTATATGATTTAAATAAAATCTAAAATGCAGAAATCGCAAATCTAATAATATCAATAACTGTACTTAAAATGTTTAAATGCAATCGCAGTTACATAAAATATTTCAATATATAAGTGGAAATGGGGATTAGTGATGCGATGAGATAATGCAATTTTAGTTTCAATGCTTCAAATACTCAACATTGATTTTTCTTTCCATGATATTTTTTTGTCATAAAATGCATATGATTTTCATTCTAAAATATATATCAACCTCATATGAGCAAACTGCTCGAATTATGTTTCAGATTTTAGTATTTTTAAAAATTAATAGACAGTTTATATTTTATTTACTTCTTACAAGGATGGTTTGTGGATGATCCAGAGGAGTAGTTTCACATATCGTCGGTACCATGTCAAACTATCCAGTGTGAAAACAGTGGGCTACTTTTTTTTTAAAAATTAGATTTCTTGATTGGCACCTCTTTTTTGAAATAGTAAAATTCGCCTTATTTAATAACATATTAATTAAGGCAACAGGGGTAATTAACAAGGGGAATTTTACCATTTCAGAAAAGTGGTGCCATTCAAGAAATCTGAATTAAAAAAAAGTAGCCTACTGTTTTCACATTGGATAGTTTGATACGGTATCGACGATATAAGGTGAAAGTTTGTTCTGTTGTACATCGATTCCTTAGTTTCTTCCGTCAGGTTGTTTTACTCCTTTTTTATTTTTACGATATGTGCCTTACTTCTAAAAAAATTAACTTTTAAAATAGCAGACAACTTTAAAGTGTTAGGTCAATAGCAAACAACTACAAAAGTGGCAGTATGGTTGTATGTAACCGGTCCAACACTGGTAATGATCGGCGAATCTGCCGTGAAGTCAAAACGCAGCTCTTTGGCATTATCTATAGGACGGTGTTGGTCTTAATATCTGAAGTTGAACGAGAAGGTCAAGATGCGTCAACTGAGGGGTGATGGGAAATATGGAATGTTCAAGATAATAGGTTTAGAAGAGTTGACTTTTTGGAGCACATTTTATTAGAGATTGTTTTGCAATTGGGTTGTTTTAACTCAATCTGACTTCAACATGAACAAACGTTATTTAAAATACTTTTATTCTTTGACGGAATAGCCAAAGCAAGTTGAAACTTCATCTTTCCAAATCTGGAATCTAGAAATAGCTCTGTGCAAATATAAATGAAAACAAAGATTGGATGAAGCGTAAAAAAGAAAGGAAAGATGAGGCAATAGCAGCAAAGAAAACAAACTTGTGTCGATGACTGAATAGTAGTGATTCGTATTGACATAGCACAATCTGTCACAGGAGGAAAAATCTAGTACAACTGGAATAATATTGCAAAATTACGAAACACAATACATAACTAATTTAAACGTTATTCAAAACATTTTTATGTAGCATTGCATAGAATTTAGATCAAATGATTTTATTTGACAAGGTAAGTAAAGTTTATACGTGACATTACGTATTCCATTGTAGAGCCACAAAACAATCCATAACCAATACGAAAATATACAAATAAATACAATATATATATATACCGGGTTTCCTAAAAAGGACTGACTAATTTTAAAATTCAATAACTTGCAAACGGTGACAGATATTTAAAAAATTCTATGCTTAAAAAATTATGCATAAGGTCAAAAGTTTTTTTACAGTGATTTTCGATTTTCGTTCGAATTACAAAAAATAGATGGCGCTGCCATCAACAGACGCTAAATGCAGGCTCGATTTTTGGCACTTCGGGACCCACTCAATACATTTTCATCTCCTTTTTCCGCACGGAAGAACAGAAAAACCAAAAAGTCGAGGCTGTATTTAGCTCCTACTGCTTACAGCGCCATCTATTGTTTGTTATTCGAACTAAAATCGAAAATCATTGTAAAAAAACTTTTGACCTCATGCATGACCCTCCTGCAAGAATTTTTTAAATATCTGTCACCGTTTGCAAGTTATTGAATTTTAAAATCAGCCAGTCCTTTTTAGGACACCCGGTATATATATATATACAGCTACTAAACGAGGCTTCTCGAATGCTTTCCTTGATGCGAAATGAAAACCCAGTAGCGATGACAATATGTAACACTAACAGTATGTGCTGACTGCAAAAGGCAAAAAGGCTAAAAAGATTAAAGATATTTTTGTATATTTATTTCTTGTAACAAAATTCTTTGTTTGCTTTCACCCGCTTTTATGAAACTTACATTGAACACGGGTTTCTACAGATATATGTTTTATTATTTTTTGTTTGCCGTGAGGAAGAGGCTCAAAAAATTTTAAAACAGCCGTATCTTCATTTTATTGTATTTATTTGTGCTTCTTTACTTACCTATTTCATTACCAACCCTTTCAGAGGCAAGTAATTGCGTTCCTGTAACGTTGAATTCACACCGGAATTTTCGAAAAAATTTATTTCAAAATAAAGGAAAGCAATTTTACACCTTCTTTTCACCAAAGCTATAAAAATAAAATTTAATTAAAAGTTTCTGGTACAATTCTTGATTAAAATGAGGCGAGATATAATGTATCACACCGCCCCCAAGGGGTTAAATACTCACTGTATTACAAAAAAACTTTTTATAGCTACTGTATTATTAACGTTATACGAGTGTTAGCACCTATTTTTTATGTTTAATTTAATTCATAGTTCATAATGCATTTATTATTAATTATTTTATCTTATTTCCTTTATTTATTAAAGTATATTCCATAGAACGTTATATTTACTTTATTTGAATAATAATGGAATTTTAAATGAGTTGAAAGTAAAAGTAGTAGTTAAAGTTCAGCCTTATCGTCTCTTGTACAATCAAGGGTTAAAAAGCTGGTGTGATACATAATTAAAGGCAAAAATATTCTTAATAACACCATAAGAATAAGAAATTCAGAACGCGTTTCGAAAGAACGTCTTGCTTCTGTTTTCAAAGTTACAGCGCGTCATCTTTTCAGCCTACAAAAAATAGTCCTAGAGCCGACAGCACAAAAGCCTATATTATCAAGCACAAGAAAAACACCCCTTTATTTTATGGGAGAGTAGAAGTAGGGGAGTCTAATGATTCATGTCTGCCGGAAGTGAAGTGGTGCATAAGCCAAAAATTAATACCACAAGTGGTTGACTCGTAGGTTTATCATTATGTTAGTCCTGCAACTGTCCTCCATGTTTTCATACCTTTGTTTGTAGGACAAACACAATGATAAATCTACGCGTCAACCACTGGTGGTATTAATTTTTGGCTTATGCACACTTCACTTCCGACTGACATGGATCATTAGATTCTCCTACTTTTACTCTTCCATAAAATAAAGGTTTATTTCTTGTGCCTGATAACATAGGTTTTTGTGCTGTCCGTTATTGGACTAAAAAGACAAAGTTCTTTTGAAACGCGCTTTGATTTCTTATTTTTATGCTGTTACAAAGAATTTTTTTTCCTTTAACTTCTCTTCTACATTCGAGTTACGATTTCAATTATGAAATATAAATACAATTTTCAGCTTTGCATCTTCGCTGTTAACATTAATCATTCTGTTCAGACCGGTGCTCCCCAAGGATTATCAGATCTTAAACTGCATTATTTGAAATGAATTTAAAGATTCTGAGAGTCACTTGAATAGGAGATTAAATTATTTCTGCTTTAATGTTGTCCTAAATTATTCAAAAACCGGTGAAATTAGATTATAAAAATAAAACGACGTTGAATCCGATTAGATTTTTATCCCATTAGTTTTTCTTCTTTCCATTATGCAATATCTTTTTGTTTGCAAAATGGTAAAAGTTCAAGCTTTTTCTTTCGTAAAATATTAAAATTATGTAAATAAAACAAACATTTTTGTAAGTGAAAATAATTTTTTTTTCTAAGAATCCATTATATTTCGTTCGGTAACAACGCAACTTATACGAGCTTTAATTTAAAAGAAAGCATAAACTAATTAATTTAAAGGAATTTTCATTAAATGAAATTGAATTGTTGTATAATTGAGTTGTTTAAAAAGCTGAGGCTACAGGTTTAACATTTACATGCTTGAAAAATACAGTTAGAATAAACACGTTTTTAAACATCCTGAAATAAATTATGATCCATAGAAAATGTGAGAATTTCCTGATAGTAATTAAGATTCCTTCTTTAAGAAAAATATGAAAAAACGCAAATATGTTTATTACTTTCGTAAAAAATGAATTTCAGGGGTTGGCTTGAAACTGGAAATTATTTTTAATTTGATATCAAACAGAGGTAATTGTGTTTATTTACAAATAGCAATATTCGTCTTATTTAATTTCAAAATAAATAAGCTGAAGATTACTATTAAGAAACAGCAGTATTGAAAATCTGGAACTAAATAACCCCTGATTAATAGAATTTCTGAAGTCATGTCAACATATACTCATAATCAACGCTTTAAAAATCGTGTGAAAGACGATTCTAAAACTCAGTGCAAAAATTATTCTAAGCGAGAAATCAAGCATCAAACACATCACTAATCATATGTGCAAACCTCTGTAATGAGGAAAGTGAAGTTAAAGATCATTAACTTTTTAAAAATGAATCTAATAGATAAATAGACTTTGAAAGTTACTTAAAAAAGGAACCTGGAAACCGGAGCAAGAATATCCTACCCGTAAGGCATGGTGACGTCACGGCGACGTCGTTGTGAAGTCACACTGTGATTTTGTGACCGTCGATGTGACGTCACGTGACGTGGATGTGACGTCACAGTGACTAGAATGTGAGGTCGTTATGGCCGTTTTAGAGGTCGTTTGTGACGTCACATTGTGACCACTCTGTGAAGTCACGGTGTGACTAATTTGTGAAAAGTGTGTCATTTGTGACTATTTTGGCATTAACTTTGTGACGAACCTGTGACGAAAGTGACAATGTTTTGAAGTCACACTGTGACCAATTTGTGAAATATGTGTCATTTGTGACGAACTTGTCATAAACTCTGTGATGATTTCAAATGAAAATCAAATTTCAAATTAATTGCTTAAAAGGCGCAAAGGCGAACTAGTGAAAAAGATTCCATGCTGGAACTCGAACCCGGGCCATCAGTATAGCGCACTTACGTTCTACCGACTAAACCACATGGAACGATACCCAGCCTGGAAAATTTCTCACTATTACATGTTGGCAAGGCTACAAACGCAGCACAAGATGCAATATTTATCGTCAGCCACCGACATGGCGCAAGCACGAAACTTAAATCCAGCATCGATTGAAACTATATTAATACTTGGAAATGTTTTCAGAGAGAACCATTCGCCTTGCATACAATATTTCAAATGAAAATCAAATTTCAAATTAATAGCTTAAAAGGCAATTTTAATTTGAAATTTGATTTTCATTTGAAATACTGTATGCAAGGCGAATGTTTCTCTCTGGAAAAATTTTCAAGTATTAATATATATTTAATCGATGCTGGTTTAATTAAGTTTCGTGTTTGCCCCATGACGGTGGCTCACGATAAATATTCCATCTTGTGCGGCGTTTGTAGCCTTGCCAACATGTAATAAGGAGAAAATTTCCAGGCTGGGTATCGTTCCATGTGGTTTAGTCGGTAGAATGTCAGTGCGCTATACTGATGACCCGGGATCGAGACCCGGCGTGGATATTTTTCACTATGTTGGCCTTTGCGCCTTTTAAGCAATTTATTTGAAATTTGATTTTCATTTGAAATATTGTATGCAAGGCGAATGTTTCTCTCTGGAAAAATGTCCAAGTATTAATACTGTGATGATTCTTGTCATAAAAACTACGATAATTTTAAAGTAAAGTTTTGTTTGAAATATAAAATTTTATCTTTTTACCGTACTTTTTAGCAAGATATCGCTATTTTGGAGTCCTATTCTTCTAAAATATTTTTAATTTTCCATTTAAAAAACAATGCTTATTAATTGACATCTTTTTTTATTAAGTTAGCTTGATCTTGAATTCAAGCTTAATATTAAGAATGTGTAAGCTTTTTAATGTGTTATGATTTGTCATTGCTTTTTTAAATACGAACATGGAGTCTAACGGACATTAATACAACTGTTACTTATAGAACTACATGATAAGCCCTATTTATTTAAATTTTTTATTCCCGTATATATTGTATTTTGTGAATATGAGCTAATTAGATTTGGTATGTTTTATATGAAAAGACTGATCTGGGAAATAGAAACAACAAGTAAGATATATCATGCGTTAGGCATAGATTATAAAACACTTTCCAACTCTTCCTAAATGTTTTATCAAGACATCGGGGGAAATAACGTAAATAAGATAACTAAGTAAACATGAAAACGCGTAAAACATTTAAAAATTGATTTACGCAGTTACCATCCACTAAGGTGTAAAAAAATCATAATTTAAAAAAATAAATAAAAAAAATCGTTTTTTTTTAAATTTAAATCAGATTTTTTTTATTTAAATCAGATTTGTATGATTTTTTCCCCAGCGTTCAAATACTGAATAGCTATCATGAGTTTTAGGTTTCCAAAACAATTACACCACTAATTGCTAACATAATCTATGTTTTTACACTTTAATTGATAAAATTATAATTGTTAGTTTGTAATTACAGAAATAAAAACTGCAAATTAGTAGTTTCATTAGGTAGTATTATACAATAATGTTATATACATTAATATTGTAATAATTATGTAAAACTTTATAAATACTAGAGATACTTAACATTTATGAAAATTATTAACTGCATTTTTTACTAAATAGCTAACATTACTTCAAATTAATTATTAAACAATCAACTCTCTAATTAGGAACAAATTATACATTTTTAAGCCTTAATTATTAAAATGATAATAATTCATTTTAGAAAGAAAAAGGGACAGGATGCTAGTTCAAAAAACGGGCACTATTTCATGAGGAAATATATTAGTAATGTGTTTAGTAATGATGTAAGAAAAAAAAAAGAATATTTTTTAGCATTAAAAGTAGTGTCCTTAATTTTTAATAATTTTATGAATAACAAATTGAAAAATACAATTAAATAACATATTTTAATAATATCCTGTTTTTTCTAAAGAAATAAAGTTCTATATTTTTGCAAGATTTTTTCCACATGAATTTAGAATACTGTTGAATGGGGAAGTTTTTTACAAGAAATCTCTGGCTACAACTACAGGTAAATTTCAACTTTTTTTTTCTTTTTTTAAGGCAGGGTGCATTTTGCCAATTTCAAAAGGGGCATGGTGTGGCACCATTAAACAAAATGGCCTAGAAGAAGCAGTATAAGTAATTACAGAATTAATAAAAACTGCAAATAAGTAAAATTCATTAGTTAGTAGCACAAATAACAAAACTAACAAATATTATTTGCAGCTCATTTTGCATTTGTATTTAGGAAAATTTTTGTAAACCACCAAAATCTATACTTACACACATGTACGTGTATGCTAACCAAAAAGAAAAAAATGAAAATGAGTTAAACCCATTCATATAGAATAAATATAAGTTAGCCACTAATATCTGAAATCCTCAAAATATTTAAGTAACAGCATTATTACCTCTATTAGCTTTCAATGGTTCAATTTTTTAATATATATGAGTTACAAAATAAATAAATAAATAAAATAATAATAATAATAATAATAAACATTTATTCAACCTATACCAAAGAAGCTCTTGCTGTGCTTAGCATTTTTATACCAATTATTTCTTTTTCTCTTATGCATTCATTTACAATTTAGCTGCTGAGCAGATGTCATTCTTTCATTCTTCTTTAACTTGAGATTGCTATTAATTACTATTTATTATTTTACTTGTAGAAATGTAATTATACTTGCTATGTGTATTTTATATAAAATAATGCATAAATTGATTACCTAAAGGAAATTATGACATTGCAAATTATGTTAGATTTAAATATCATTTTTAAATGAAACTGTTTTAATTTGGATAAAAACTTAAAAACAATGCTTTTAATTTTTTTACAATACTAATGAATTAAGCTTAGAAACAATTATTTAAAGCTCTTTTTTTGTGTATTAATAAGTCAAAATACCTGTAGAAACTTTCAAATTATGTTCATGTTAGATTTTAATACTTTTTTTGACATTTTAAACATTTAGAAAATTTTTGATTTTAATCAATGATTTTTTTTTTTTAAATCGGTTGATTAAAATCATGATTTAATCGCTGATTTAAATCAACAGATTAAAATCGTTGACACCCTACCATCCACAGCCAAATATGTTTTCTAATTCTTTTAAACAGTCCTGTATTTGATCTGTAGATTGATATATATATATACTATATAATGGAAAAATTTAGTTTATCAAGGAAACGCATAACAGGTTGAAATTCTCTTTTAGCAATTTATACTAATATATGGAAACATACTTAAATAATTTTGTACAACCCTGTAGTTTACCTAGAACCTTTATTACACGCCACTATTTAGTTAAAATTTTATTCAAGCTAAAACACTCTTAAAACTGCTGAAATTACATTTCCAGAAATTATAATTCATAGATGGCAACGTATCCAATTCTTTGCGTGACCCTTTATATCATTTTATCTATATACTACAAACATTTCTTAGTAAATTACAGTGCAGCGTTAAAATGCCTAACTTATTTAAAAACCTCCTTTAAGCAATACCCAGTAACCCTTTCGAATACTTTTGTATATTCCTGTATATGAATTATAGCATATATATATACACCATATACTATGCATAAATGTAGTGAATCATAAAAGTGTATATCATAATTAAAAATGTATTTCCAGCAATCATCGCTAATGAACAGTACTTCGGATACAATATAGTATCTGAAATATTTTGTGTGTCCCTGTAAATGCTATATACACTTCGTATTATACATGAAATAATTCATAGTATGTAAACCTCAACGACGTATATCAATTTCATTACATATCAAATAGATTAACATAAATAAAGTACGCCGGAAACAAGTCGATCCACCCCTATATCATTATGTATTGGAATTCCTTTTTTAGCCCTGTAAATGAACAATAACTATTTTTTGCATCGCATATTCTATGGAATGCACATTTTAGTGCGCTTCATAAATGCATATCAATTTTATTCTGTTTGAAAGCGTGTAAAATCATTAAAAATCATTTGAAACGATTTTTTTCCCACAAGCCGTAATGTAATGGAATACAATTGACTGTCCCTGTAAATGAAATAACATGCTACAAACTTCATTACAAATAGGGGTCTTGCTATGGTAAACGTTAATAACATCCAAAAATTTTAAATAATTTAATTATCTTTAAATGTCTATTAATTATGTTAATGATTGATGATAATACTTGTCCATATACTTTTATATTTATGCCACCATGTGGTTTTAACCCAATATTTAAATAAGAAAATAAACCAGATTAAAATGCAATTTAAATCACTAATTTTAATAATCTGATCAAAGCTGTTGAAAAGGAAGTTAGATATTTTAACAAAATAAAAAATAAATGTAATGAAATATTTGTGTTCTATAACATGTTTATTAGAAGATAACTGAAATCCTTGTAATTAAGCAAACAAGGAAAATAATATTTTAGATATTTCAGCAAAATAAAAAATAAATGTAATAAAATATTTATGTTCTACAGCATGTTAATGAGAAACTAACTAAAATTGTTGTAATAAAATAAAAAAAAAAGCAAACAGGGAAAATAATATTTTTACATACCTAATTTCATTGACGTTGTACGTGATACTTTGATTTTGGGGAACCAATTAAATCCGATTATAAGTACGATAGCAATGACTTGAATCATCTTCAACAAGTCAAAGCTACCGTAATTTTCTCGGGTTTATATTTTGTTAGCTGAACTAACTTGGATCCTGAGAACGTTCTTGTTTCAGTTTTTAAATCCGTGTCAACACATCTATGCTGTCCAGTGTCCACAGAACTTCAGTGTCCACAGTGTCCACAGAACTGTCCAGTGTCCCGCGTTTATTCTAAAAAGTTTCACTGTTACTTTTATCCGTTATTCTGCGGTCGAGTGGTAACAACTGAAATAGTGCAGATGCAGACGATTTTTAAGTTTCGAAGCTCGAAGCAGATGTTTTTTGGTTTTGTTTTTCTATACCACAGTTTCGGAAGGAAATTAAATGCGTAATAATTTTGTCAATTTGTCTCTAATTCAATTTCCTGTTTGAAAATGTTTTATTGTATTTCATCTTTTATTTTTATCAGTTTTATTGAATTGTAAAGTTTCATTTACGTAAATTATAATAATAATATTATCCATAATTAGAGTTTACTAGATAAAACATTGCTTAAATTTTCAAAATGTATACAAATTAATTTATTGGTAATAACGATGACTCCCTCCTTTTTTTTTAAAGTAAAATTTGTATCACAGGTATCAGTTTGTATCACACTCATCTCTTCTCGATAATCTTGTTGTATTTTTTAAGAAGATATTTTGTATATATATACAAAATATCTTCTTAAAAAATACAACAAGATTATCGAGAAGAGATGAGTTTTTCTTTGTCAATCTGTCATTCTCTTAATATTAATTTTCTGTAGAATAAAACTTGTAAAATAATTTTTAAAGATATATTTTGAAAACAAAAAATAAAACATGAATAATTAATTATGTCGTGGGCTTTGCCTAAATTTTGTACATTAATTTTATATTCGGAAAATGTCAATTCTATTTTAAACGTTTGAAAGAAGTAGAATAAAAAAAAAAAAATACTTAAAATAGTGAAACACTAAGAGGGAAAAAAATGACTTGAATGCAAATTATAAAGCAAGAAATGCATATATGACTGAACTTTGAAGACGCTTTCTGCGTGCTCATTAAAAGCTGCAGCCTTAACTGTAATAGAAAGTTTTTAGTTTGAAACGACAGAAATGTTTCGACTACTCTTTGAGAAACTTCTAGTATAACAGATGATCATTTACAAAAATCTTTATAAAAGATAAGTCGAGGTCTGCTTACCTAAAACATTTTTTTAATAATATGAAATTCTCATAATTAGGAAATCGTTTTGTGTTGCTGATGAATTAATTACATTTTATGTTATATGAAAATAAAAAGTTTTTGTTAGAGGCACAGATGCAACTTGGACCACGGTTTAAAAAATTTGTTAATCCGGCAGAAAAATATATTTTACAGTAAATAACATGTTTTTAATAATTTTTGTAATTTTTTAAAGTTTTCTAAGAAGTTCACATCTCAGTCACAATGTGACATCACTGAGTGGTGGCATTTTGGTCACAGATGTGACGTGACCACAGTGACTTACAGTGACGTCACAATGACGTCACTGTGACCATGCATGCTATGAGGGTAATAACAAAAGACTTAACATATCGCTCGTGTACGAAGATGATAGGTAAACAAAAAGCAAACCTAGCGTATCACTGAACAAATTACGAGGAAGATGGACAGGTCACGGGTGTACTTTGAAGTTATATATATTATTAAATTTTTGAAATGTGTTGTAATATCTGTGTGACGAGTATACCAAAATCAATCTGAAAAGCAAATCTGAAAACCAGGGTAAGAATTGCGCTAATAACAAGAACCCAAGACAACCATAGACGAACTTAAAGAATAGAGAATGACATGAAATGGCTAGAATCGTAACTAGAATCATTAACACTCCGGCAAAACTAATGTTTTTGGCATGTTAGAGGTAAGTTTTATTTATTTACCGTTTCCTAAAGTAAGCATTTTTAAATCTGCACACCTGGCTTCGACCCTTATTGCTAACACTCTGTTTAAAAAATGGTATCGAAAGAGTCATACTTCAATTACCAATGGCTTTAAAGTCAAGCTGTCTAACTGTAACCTTGAAGCAGTTAGAATTCGTCTTTCTGTTTCCATCTTTTAAGCGCTTTTTATGCGTCTGTAACCTGTTGGTATTCTTCCCTTTTTATTTCTCTATTCTTTCTCTGATGATAAGTACTCTTTATCTTCTTTGTTCGTTTGCTGGTCCAGTTGCCTTTTCAACTCATCAAAATTTTCAGTTGCGAAATCTTAGAATGTTCTTCACCAATGTCTTCTACATCTTCTATATTATCTTTTAATGTAAATATTTGCCAAAGAAAAAGCTTTGATTTCTGGCATTCACTTTTCCGCTATTAATTCTAGAAATCCTTGGAAATTCACAAAATTTCAACTATCATAATATGGTAAGTTTTGACCAGAGAAGAATAAAACAATGTTCTCCTTAGACGAAAGGATACAGTTTTCAAAATATAAGTTATAGTAAAAAGATTGCAATATAAAAAAAATAATTTTGTATTTTGATACATATACAGCCTCTAGTAAAACAAATACAGCATCTAAAAGCGCTATATTTGATTTGAGAGTATGTTATATTTGATTTGAGAGTATGCTATATTTGATTTGAGAGATAATCGCCATAAGCTCTATTTTGAATCACCCTGTACATGTAAGAAAACATATTGTTAGAATTGCGGCTTGGAGTCGTGACTGGTGTATGTAGTACTTAAATGAAACATATTTCGTGCATACATTACTTTATTATTTACACAGGGCCATCTTGGAGCGGAGACTACAGAAATAAAATTTCAGTACTTCGGGATCATTTCCCAGCAGTCACGGCACCCAAATGCTTCTAGACAGGAAAGTAGCTGCACAAACCATCACCTCATTGAGTGGACGGCTGAAATTCCAGGATTAGTTAAAACTCGATTCGCATATTAAAATGCAACTGGTCTGCCAAGTCATACATTGGTGGAAAAACCCTGCAAACCCGATTTTAGTGGTTGACTGGTAGGTTTACTGTGACTGTGTGTTCCTGCTCCCTGTCCTCCATGTATGAAAACACAATGGTACTAGTCGGATGTACCAATCCCAAAACTTTCTTCTATCTCATACATGTTAATACTTCGAAATTCGCTATCACTCTGCCAAAATTAGATGGCAATCTATGCATCTCATGAGGATTCTAAAGACATGAAATTCCGTGTATTAGATCTTGAGGTATGACTATCGCTGAAATCGTCTAAATCCAGCAAAATGCTGCCTAGCAGCGCCACCTATTGGGTGATTTATACCAAATCCTAATCAGCAACAATTTATGTCAACGTCTGACTGAATCTGAAGTTTGGAGAAAATCCGTGCGTTAGTTTTTGAGATAGAGCTATTGTGAAAATCGTGAAAATTCCTGCATAGCAGCGCCACCTATTGGGTAATTAACACCAAAAACTAATTAGCAACAGCTTGTGTCAACGTATAACTAAATCTGAAGTTAGATAAAAATTCGTTCATTAGTTCTAAAGATAGAGCTATTGAGAGAATCGTAAAAAAAGCAGCACAGAAGCGCAACGTGTTGGGCGATTTACACCAACACATAATCAGCACCAAGTCATATCAAGGACTAACTGTATCTGAAGTTTGATGAAAATACGTGCATTAGTTCTTAAGATAGAGCTATTGGGGAAATCGTGTAAATTCTGCAAAATTCATCATAAGAGCGCCACCTGTTAAGCGATTTATACCAAAACGTAATCAGCATCAATTCATATCAAGGACTAACTAAATCTGAAGTTTTATCAAAATTCGTGGATTAGTTCTTGAGATAGAGCTATTGCAAAAATCGGAAAAAATGCAGTATAGCAGCGCCACCTGTTGAGCGATTTACACCGAAAACTAATCAGCATCAATTTGTATTAGGGACTAACTGAATATAAATTTTTATTACATTCCGTGCATTAGTTCTTGAGATAGAGCGCCCACAAAATTTGTGTCACATACACACAGACACACAGACAGACAGACTCACAGACATTTTGTAAAAACTTGTTTTTTGTAATCTCTGACTTTTAAAACGTGTAAATCCGTCGAAAACCGGAATTCGAAAATTTTCATGAATCCAATACTTTCTTCTTGTAAAGATAGAAGAAAGTAAAAAAAGGAAAACACAATGATAAACCTACCGATCAACCACTAAAATCGGGTCTTCAGGTTGTTTCCACCAAGGTATGACATGGAAGACCAGTTGCGTTTTAATATGAGAATCAAGTTTTAATTAATTTTGAAATTTCAGCCGTCCACTCGATGAGGTGATTGTCTGTGCAGCCGTCTCCCCGTTCTATTCTGTCCACGCCGGCATTTTGCTGAAGACTGCCTGATATAACCTTAGATTCGGCTAGGAGGCGGCACAATTGAACAGAGTGCTTTATTGCATTTTGTATCCGTGTAGGGTTTTTATGCTAGACAGATTCTTGAGAAAAAAATCTTGGATAATTGGATTCTACTTCAGTATATGGTAAGTGTCTATGCGCTTCTAGACTTAAAGGGACCGGGAGAGCCATATCTCCGCCGTGTTAAATTCACCAAGTTTATGTACATTTTTCTCAGAAATGGTGAAAGATAGAGGTCTAGATTTTTTAGAGTAGTTAGAATAACATGTTTTACGTATTTTAACGGGTCGTTTTATTTTTAAGTGAAACTGAAAATTAATTATTAATTATTTATTGAAAGTCATTTTTAAATTAGCATTTTTGGTAAAATTTCATTGCCTAAAATAAATAATTTTCAACAAATTATTAAATCCCTGTGTTAAAGTATACAATATAACGTAATATAAGTATTAAAAAAATCTGAGTTCATAAGTTTAGTAGATATTGAAAAAAAGGAACACAAACATGAAAAATCCAAGTTTTTGAGAAAAGTCAGTTAAAGATTTAAATAGCCGTTAAGCTGTGAAGTACTCTTTGAAAGAATGAATAATTCCTACACTTTTTTTTTTTATATAAATAAACATGTGTGACACATCGTTGGAAAGATAAAAGTTTAAACTATTTAATGATATAAAAATATAAAAATCGATTTCCCCCAAATTTCGCTTACCTGGTCCTCTTAAAAAGTTATAAATATTTGATAATTGGGCCATGTGTTACAAGTTACTTGAGATTTTAATTGGGACTTGGAGCACAGGAGAAATTACGGCACTTAAAATTGAATAGGAGGATTTTGTCGGCATTGTTAGCTAAAAAGTTATATTAATTAAATTCGAGAAAAGACGAAACACACAATTTGGAATTAAGTTAATAGAGCATCCTATCTATTTTATAACATATCCTTAGCCATTTTACAACATTTATATTGTTATTCTTATTAATTTCAATATTTGCCGACAGCAACAACACAGCACTTTGCGCATAAAAAATATAAAACATTTTTTAAGGTCTCTTTTACATTATTCGATCAGCATTGTAACAGGAGAAATACTTGATCCTGAAAACGAAATTATACGTTTTCCGCTGTTTTGGGACAAGGAAAAGCTTTATTTCACCTAACCCAGGGATAAAGAGCCTTTTTCTCCTAAGAGAATCTTGTTACCAAAGAAAGTCGAACAAGCATTTTTATACGGCTGATTTATCCTTTTCTTTGAAGCGCAATGCAAAACTGATCTATATTCTCAAGATTTTTTTTTTGAACGGATCACATGCAATTGTAGAACACGTGCTTTTATCAGTAAAAAAAGAAAAAGAAAAGAAAAAGCTTTTTACTTTGCAATGTATCAATTCAACAGTGCTGTTTGTATTGTTAAGGATAAATATTTCTATCTTTTACTATTTATATTCCTTTAAGTTATTCGCGAAAACATATATTTTATCAAAACACTTTGTATATACTTGCTATTTTGCTATTTTTGATTTTTTAACTTTGAAATTTACAATTTGCGAAAAAACCTGACGTGATGGTTAAAAATGAAGGTCATTTTCTGATTCAGCGCTACAAAAATACATAAGAATCAATTATCAAAAGCTAAAAAATATGACACAACCCAAATTTTGCAGGCTAGTGTAATTTTTTCGTGCATGAAAATGTGTAGCAGCCAAGTTTTGTGAAAATTGTAAGAGCTGTTTTCCGATATATAGCAGCATTTTCCGTGTTGAGTTTGTTTTAACAAAACGAACTTTTCTGAATTCGATACCTTGCTACTTTGTTTTCTCGTACTCGAATTAGCATAGGAGTCGTATTTAGTTTAAATCGCTTGAGCATTTTTTGATTTATAGCAAGCAGAATTTTCACCGCCGAGCTTGTTTTACCCTATCAAAAAGAATTTTGTTGAATTCGGGATCTAGCTAGATCTTTTTTTCGTACTCGATTTAGTATAGGAGGCAAGTTTCGTGAAAATCTTCCCAGTCGTTTTGGATATCATTCATAAGCGGGAAAATCGCTTGATCGTCTAATATACATGATAATGATCTATAGCAGTTATACATATCCCGTAATAAGCAAAATTTAATTAAACTTAAAAAACATATCATAGCTAAGAACGCATTTCCAGAAATTATCTCTAATAGACAGTGATTCGGATATTTCGGACAGAACTGTATCCGAAATCTTTGCGTGTCCCTGTATATGAGAGATAAATGATATGCACATCATATTCTACAGCAAATATCTTATAGTAAACCTTAGTAATGTATATCGATTTCAATATATTTGAAATAGTGTAAAATAATTAAAATGCGCTGCAAACAGTTTTTCTCCGTAGACCATTACGCAATGGAATTCTTTTGTGTGACTCTGTAAAAAAGTAATGCATAACTGTTTCATACCCTATATTATACAAAATGCATGTGTTAATGCACTTCATAAATGTATATCAATTTCATTATGTTTGATGTTTTATTCTTTTGGCTGTCCCTGTAAGTTAACTATAAATTCTACACGCTTCATTTTCAATAGGGATCATGTTATATTAACTGTCAATAATATATTAAAATTACAGAGAAACCCGAGGAAACTGACGAGAGTTCGATGCGGACGGACGGCAGATGGACAGACAAACTGAAGTCATAAACACTTTTCAACTAGACGAATTCAATTTTTCCAACTGAGCAAAAAAATTGCCCAAGTCGGTATTCAAACCCAAAATCTTGACTTAAATTGCCAATGCTTTACCGTTTCAGCTACTTTGGCTGACAACCTACGGTTATTCGTATGATAGCACTAAAAGTTCAAAATAATTCGTTATAAAAACAAATGTTAAACAAAAAGATATATTTCTTCTGTTTTTAGATGCGTTCGTAATTATATAAATATGTAATACATATAGCCGTCGTCGGCTCCGTCCGTCTGTCTGTCCGCATATAACAGCGCAAACACTACCCAACCGAATGGTTTGAAATTTAATATATATAATCGTTGCAGAATTTTGACGAGTCTTTTCAAATTTTATGAAAATTGAATCAAAACTTAAAAAGAAGTTAATAAAAGTTTTTTCATTCTATTAAATCCAATTATACTTAATTAATTCAGTGATATCCCATGATAGGTAATGATTCTAGGTTACCATGGTGATGACGTCCTATTTAAGATGGAGTCCTATTATTTCCGTATTACTGAATTTAATAAATATAATCGTAATAAATTTTGTATTCATGCATTTTTGCATAATAGTGCAACAGCTATTGCACCAAGATCTGGATATTTATAAAACTAGTTATAGTACGAACGCACCTGATTTGTCATGTATGACATACAATTTTCGACTTGTTTAGCCTTAAGCGGATCATTCTACCTTAGATTTTACCAATCAGTATGATTGAGAAAAAATAATAGTGTATCTGTTTACGTACCCATCGTTTAATGGAGTTCCATTACCTGCGGCTTATTCTATTGAGCTGTTTGTATGGTAGGCTAGATACTATTAATAATAAGGTTATCTGAGCGAAATATGCCCGCCTGCTGTAAGCCCAGGCAGCTTAAACGGTAGAGCATTGGCAATTTACGTCAAAGTTCAGGGTTCGAATACCGGCTTGGGCATTTTTTCGCTCATTTGGAAAAATTGGACCATTTGAATTTACCAATGAGTATGATTCAGTTTAAAATAATAATTTATCTACGTACCCATCGTTTAAATGGAGTTACATTACCTGCGGCTTATTCTGTCGAACTGTCTACATGGCAGACCAGATGTTATTGCCAATAATGTTTTCTTAGCGAAATACAGTAAAACCTCCTTAAAGTGACCACGTTCCGTTCCAATTAAAATGGGTCGCTCCGAGAGGTGGTCTCTTAATGGAGGTCATGTTTAAATCTAGATTTTAATTGTTGAAAAAAGGTAACAATTAATGTTACTAAAATTTATTTTTCACATTATGAAAAAAATATGAAAATTTAAGTATCAAAACGAAAGTTAATTACATAAGTTAATTACATAAGTTAGTTACATAAGTTAATTACTGCAGAGTTTAAAAATTGAATACATTGACGTCGTTGTAATTTTACAGTTTTATCTTTATAACTTATATTTCCAAGTCCTTTCGAAGTTCAGTAAATAAATGCAATTTTTTTTGGATGGGAACAAATAATGACGATTTCATTAATTTATCTATTTCTTTGAGAGTTTCCTGATAGAATAGGGCAGGGGAGTTTATTGACCGTCATTCTTAATTTGTCACCAGAGTTCAATTCATTGCCTAAAAAGGCACAAAGAGGTTTAAACACTTAAAAGTTACCGGAATAAAATATATATAAAAAAATATCTAAACTTAGTTCAGAAGTTTGATGAATAATGCGCTCTCCGGAATTATTTTTCTAATAAAACCTTCTTCAAGCGACCAGGAAAAGACGGAATTTGTTTAATTTTTTTCAAAGAAATGGGTCGCTCCTGGAGGGAGTTCAACTGAGATGCTCTCTGAATAGAGGTAAAATTAGTATTGAGCTTATGGGAATAAATTTCGTTCCATGAAAAAATGGTCGTTCAAGGAGGTAGTCAAATAGGGAGGTTTTACTATATGTCCGTCGTTTTTTCAGCCCAAATAGATAAAACGGTAGAGCACTAACAGTGTAAGTCAAAAGTTCTGGATTCGAGTTCCGGCTTGGGCATTTTTTCGCTCAGTTGAAAAATTGAATAAGTATGGTAACGTTACCAACCAGTATGATTGAGTTTAAAATAATAGTACTTTTCAACTACGTTGGAAACTGTTAAGAATGGGAAAGTTTTGCATACAGCTTGTTGCAATTAAAATAATCCTTACTACTTTTGATAGTTAGACACACTGAACTTTCTCTTTCAAATTGAGTTTTGAATATGAATAGTAGAGAAGTCTGTATTGATGATATATTTTACAACTTTTACTTCGATCGAAGTTACCAGAAATTCTAAAAATTGAAGTATTGTAAATTAATTCGACATAAGATTAATATGTTATTTTAAGTCGAAAGTTTGAATACATCATCCAGCAAAATTTAGAAGCGCACTTCATGATATCCAATTACTTACTTTAGTTAGAGTATTGATTAATAAATTGAGTTTCACATTTCCAAAGGGAGTTGCTGTTTTGACTGCGTAATTATCAAATTCAGAATAATATTGATTCTTGAAATTTCCATTGCTAACGTATTTTAATTTGATTTTTATACGTTATATGCATTAGAAACTATCAATTACAATTAAACTTATAAAACAAACATGAAATATATATAAAATCTAGGTGCCTATCAAGGAAAATCTTTTATAGTTTATTCAATGTAGTTGAACAATATATATATATATAACAGTAAATTACATGCAATCGAGCTAACTTAACGTAATGGAATATTCCGCTTAACCCCTTGAGGGGCGGTGGGATATATTATATCCCACCTTTGATTAATGAAGATTTGCACCAGAAAAAAATTATTAAATTTCAATATTCTAACTTTGGTGCAAAAAAGACGTAAAATTGCTTTTTCTATTTTTTCAATGGAATTTTTGGAAGATTCCGGTGTGAATTCGACATTACAGAAACACAATTGTTTGCCCCTGAAAGGGTTAAGGGATATACAAAACTGTTAAAAGTAGAAACAAATCGAAAATTGTACGTCAAACGTGTCAAATGAGGTGCGTTCGTAGTATAACTAATTTTATAAATATTAAGACCTTGGTGCAATAAATGTTGCACTCTTATGCAAAAATGCATTAATACAAAATTTACTACGATTATATTCAGGGTGGTTATAATTAAAGTTCCACTTTGAAATAGTTATAAAAGGAAAAATACTGGACCAAATGCTATAAAACTTGGCAATAGTTTACAAGAGGTCATGGGAATTTATTTCCCGCAAAAAAGAAGTTCAAATATGCCTCACCAGGGGTGGAAATGGCGCTGTCTGAAATATTGTTAAACGAAATAAGGGTCGGAATCTAACTTAACCTTTTGTTACACGGGTTTAACATTGTTTGTACCCTTAAGAAACATTGACCTGAACAAAATTACCATAAAGGCGACAAAAGTCGAGTGCGCCATCCGTGTAATAAAATCCGGCAGTGTACTTAAAAGCTCAAACTACAAATTAGCGATTACAAATTTTGAGATCGCAAATAACTTGCAAATGTGTGCGCATTCCGGAAATCGTTTTCTTACAGATCGTTAATTTGTGATATTTGAAGCCGAACCGAAGATATCGGTTTAAAATGTTTTTAATCGTTTCTAAAATGAAACAGTTTGTGGGGTTATGCAAAACCGCAATGGCTTGTAATTGATTTACGGCAGGAAGAAGAAAATTAGATTTATGTAAATGAGCTTTACACATCCTTTGATTTGCCAGATAAAAGTGAGCCTGTTTGTCAGAGTTCTCATTGTTACGAATCGACAATGTCCCTAACCATGTATGACCGTGCTTTTCTCATTAAATGTTATTATGAATGCGATAGCAATGAACGGCGTGCTTTGCAAAGGTATCGTTCAATAAGAGGAATACGCCGAGGGTCAGTGACACTGCAGGGTTTGAGGAAAGTGATGGCAAAGTTTGAAGCCACGGGTTTGTTATCTGTTGCACCTGGGAGGGGAAAGAAACCTGCTTCGGTACAAACCGAGGAGGTTGTTGCATTAGCAGTAGAGGAAGCAACAATGGAAAGCACACAAGGTACGTGCTCGGTACGTTCTGTCGTACGTCGAATGGATGTATCATGGAGTACAGTGTACAAAATTGTCCGCAAAGTGCTGCAGTTCTACTCATACAAAATCAAACATGTTCAAGAACTTCACCGTAACGGACCTGCTGCAAGATAATCTTTCGCTTTGGAATTCCTTGCACGGATGGAAGTGGACGAACAATGGCCATGGAACATTTTGTGAACAGATGAGGTCCATTTTTACCTAAATGGCGATGTCAACACCCAAAACTGCAGGATTTGGGCCAAACAAATCCCTCATGTTGTGTACCCAGTTCCATTGCATTCTCCTAAAGTTACCGTTTGGTGTGGTATGACAGCAAGTTTCATAATTTGACCCTTTTTCTTTGAAAAGCAGTCGACAGCTTGACCTGTTACATGCACTGTGACTGCAGCTTGCTTAGTGTCGATGTTAAGACGTTTCGTCATACCTGATATCCAGCAACGTGGCATTTTAGACGCCGCGATTTTTATGCAGGACGGGGCCCCACTGCACATTGGTACATGTGTTACACAGTTACTTAACTTTCTCACCATCGTGAACTGATATATCCGTTTACTAAGCTGTAGGTTTCACTGCAATATAAGCATTATTTGAATTACCGTATATCCCGGGCCCCATCAGTGGCCGAGAGGTTCTGCTCTCGAATCTGGTAGACGGGGGGGTGCTGGGTTCGATCCCAATCGCGCCCGTCGGCCTAATCGTTCGGTGGTTTTCTTCGAACCTTGGATTTCCAAGCGTTAATACGGGTTAGGTTCCCTTAGAAAGACCCCCACGAAGGGCACTCCCCCCTGGGCCTATATCCCTCAAGCAGATAATTGGCCGTCATAAATACAACCAACCAACCAACCAACCAACCGTATATCCCGGCGTATAACACGCACTTTAAAATTTACAAAATCACTTCATTTTTCCGTGTGCGTGTTATACACCGAATATAAAATGCGGGGTGTAAAATCATAAGAAGAAAACATTTCAAATTTTTAGAGATATATTTAAATGCATTTTGATGGAAGAAGAGAATTTATGATTTGATTAGTCTGAACTAAATGTTAAGTTCTTTATTATGAATTATAAGATACAAAGTATACATGATAAAACTAATATATCAAAGTTAAAGAATATTATTTATGTAGACTACAAATTAATGCTTTAAAATTTTTTGAGTATAAAAGGGAGAAATTTTGAGGGGATGAAAAGGACATTAGTAATTTTCATATATTCAAGAATATAAATGGTTATAAGCTTATTCTAATTATATATATATATATTATATATATATATATTATATATATATATATATATATATATATATATATATATATATATATATATATATATATATATCGTATATCCTGGCGTATAACACGCACTTTAAAATTTACAAAATCACTTCATTTTTCCGTGTGCGTGTTATACACCGAATATAAAATGCGTGATGTAAAATCATAAGAAGAAAACATTCCAAATTTTTAGAGATATATTTAAATGCATTTTATATATTAATATAAACAAAAAAACTTACAATATAAATTTTCTAACAAACTTAATCTTCCTTATCAGATAACATGAAAAGTCCGTTGTACTCGTCCTCATTTTCTCCACTGTCGCTTTCATGTATTTTATCTCCGCTGTCGCTTTCATCGAGACATAAATTGTTATCTTCGGTACCGTCAAGTTCATTAGATATTCTACATTTTTAAAACGATTTAACAATTAATTCCGGTTTGATTTCATTCCATGATGTTATAATCCATTCACACGATTGCATTAGTGTGCATGCCGCATATTTCTTTCTTTTGTAAATGTTTTTCTCCTTCTAACTTCCGTGTGTTCTACTGCCGCCTTCGATTATTCTTTTTTTAATTCCGTCTGTTCTATTGAGATCTAAATATATCCCAAACTAAAAGACTATCTGGTTTTCTTAAAGTTCCTGGATGCTTTTCACAAACATTTTTTATCCATAATTTTAACTCATTTTCGTCCATTCAAGTTGGCATTTCTGGTTTGTTTTTGTGAAGAAAATTTGATGCGTGTTATACAACAGAATATGCCTGAAATAAAAATATATACTCTCAAATTAGCGATGCGTGTTATACGCCGGGATATACGGTAATATAATTCTACAAATATAATCTTATTTTGTAAGATTAAGTTATGATTAATATTTTAAAGGATTATATTGCTGTACGTAATTTTTTTATATCAAGTTAAAAAAATTATCTTTGTTTTAGCATTTTGAAAAATTACAGAGAAAACAATCTTACAATTTTGCCCTTTTACTCGACGGTCAGGGGATTAAGCAACATTTCACGAATGAATGGATTATAGGCTCAACCCCTGTGACTTTTGGCTATGGGGTTAACTCAAAAGCACTATTTATGGTGATAATCTAAACAATTTGGCGGAATTGAAAGATGCGATACACAGACATGTCCATAACATTCCTTCTGATATTCTAAGAGCTACTGTTGAGAATGCAGTAATACGATTTCACTTGCTTTCTGAAAATGGTGGGCGCCACATTGAACATGCTTTGTAACACGTTTCAGAAGCGATCAAACACATTTTAAACGTATGTCTTCATGTCTTATTTCGTTAAACAATATTGCATACAACGCAATCCCCCCCCCCCCCCCCTGGTGGTGAGTATTTGATTTTTTTGGCCCGAAATAAATTTCCATGACTCCTTTAAACTATTACCAAGTTTGATAACATTCGGTCCAGTAGTTTTCCTTTTATGATCATTTCGAAGTGGAACTTTAATTATAACCATCCTGTATATTAAATTCCGAAATACGGAAATAATAGGACTCCACCTTAAATAGGACGTAATCACCATGACAACCTAGAATCATTACGTATCATAGGATATCATTCAATTAATTACGTAGGATAGAATTTAATAGAATGAAGGAAATTTTTATTAATATCTTTTTAAGTTTTGATTTGATTTTCATAAAATTTGAAATGACTCGACAAAATTCTGTAACGATTATATATATTAAACCTCAAACCATTCGGTTGGGTAGTTTTTGCGCTGTTATATGCAGACAGACGGACAGACCAGACGACGACTGTAGGTGCTACATAGGCACAGATGTCATATTCGCCCATATTGGCGCGATTTTTTTCGGTTGCCATTTTGGCGAAAACATCAACAGCATAAACAACATAATCCGGGTTACCACATTACGCAAAATAACGATACTTTGGCGCCAGTTAAGTACCCGTTGCGTATATGACATTGGCGTCAGAAAAAAATCGCGCCAATATGGGGCGAATATGACATCTGTACCGCTACATATTTATACATTTGAATATTAACAACCTTACAGGTTTTGTTTACTTCGCGACTTCGGTGATTTGTGACGCGTTCAAAAAGTTACATTCTGGAGATACCAGGCTTGTTTAAATTTTTCATGCTTTTTTACTGAATTTGTCTTTTATGTAAGTTCTCATGTATTTTTGGTATTTTTCATGACTTTTTATAGTATTTTGTATTTTACTTTTGTTTTTAAGAATGTTTTTTTCTGCTATAATAAACTTTTCACTGCTGTATCTCATAAATTTTTATGCCGATTTCTGTATGATTCTCAGTCTGTTGCTTTTTGTAAGAAATTATGAGCTTTAGATGCTCTTGAACTTTCTAACTTGCATCTACTAGAAACTGCTTTATTTCCCACTGCATTGAGGGGCTTTCCCTTTAACCATTTATGTACTGAATTATGAATTAATGAAAATTTTATCTTCTAAAGCATTTTTAGTGAATTTTTGAAACTACATTAGAAGATTTACATATTCCTTTAATAAATTTTAGAAGGATTTTAGAAGGATTGAAGGATTTAGAAGGATTAATTAAATTTGAATTTATAGGGATTTTGTGCCTTATTTATAACACCACTCAAATCTTTTATTTTACATATTTTTCTTAGTATTTTGTAGAATTAGAAAATGCACAAATATAATGTTCTTACAATAGAAATATAGAGATATTTCCGAATTGAACACCCCACCCCCCCCTCAACGCCAAGAAAGCTGAAAAGATGCAAAGGCAAAAGAAATCATTCTTTTAAAAATATTTTTGTTTTGTGTATCCAATAATGCTTTTCGAACAAGATAAAGTAATGCATCTATAACTCATTCTAAACTGTATCGATGTATTAAATGAATTGTATAACAAGTTATTTTAATGGTACTTATAAGTACCGTTAATGTCTAGAAAAGGGTCTTAAATAAAGGGTTAATGTCTTTTGGGATGCATATTCATTTTAATTTGTTTTATCATATTATCTCTCTTTCTATCAATACTAGTATATAACCCCCGCCAAAAATGACAGAATGTAAATGATAAATCTTCAAAACAACATTTAAAAAATATTTTTCTGACTTAAAAAAAAATGATGCCCCATGCATTTTGTTAATCAAAAAGTACTATCCTTTGATTTTTGATGATTAGAACAAAGAAATTATGTAAACTACAGTTTTCACCAGCGCTATTTTAACGCGCCATTTCCAGTTACACATTCTATGACGAAAATGCTTGTTTAGGTTTCCTCTACATTAAAAATTTGCTGTTTAGCGTAACTTTTTTTTTTCGCTACAAACTATGTTAAAATTCATAATTCTATCTGCAAGATAATTAAAACATGTTGTACCAATAAGAAATATTCATTTTATTTGCAATGTCTTCAAATCTGATAAAATGTGTTCGGTCATATTTATGCTTTGTATTATTGGCAATGACTTTTATCGTCTGCGTTTGTTTATACTAGTTCATCGAATGTTTTGTTCTGAAAGAGGTAGCCATGAGCGGCTCTTCTTGTGATAATATTTAAATAAAAAACAGTGCACTGCAGTTTTGTTATTTTGAGTATTAGTGAGCCTTTAACCCCTTCGCGACGGGAGCCTTTTACGAAATGTTTATTACTTTGCTACCGGTTTTAAAAAACAAAAGTTTGTGCCTATTCAAATCGGGAAAATGCTCGGATTAAATAAGGCAAATTTTACAGTAAAATTTTACTGGTGAGGATAAACGAGGATCCTTAGGCCTATTTCCGGCACGTATACGTGTCGCTCGTCCCCAAGGGGTTAATATGAACTAACATTATGGTCCGTCGAGCAACGAAGAAGCAGCCTAGGATTAAATCCAACGAGCTTCAAAAATCAATCGAATTTAAGTTGAGTGAAACGCCGACATGAATAAGTGCCGACAGAGTCCTGTGCAACGAAATTCGCCAAAAGCTTATTCGAAAAGTAAGTGAATGTGATATTTCTTATCTTTGCTGTTTATACATATATTAAACAATGTTTAAAGGCGCAAAAAAGAGGATTTAAGGCTTATAGCCACTGAAATAAATCTAAATGTTAATGAAAAAATGACAATTGCTGATTTAAACGTTATTATTGAAGACAGTGAAATGTATAACAATAAACCAGATTTTATGAAAGATATAGCAAACGATATAATTGAAATTCGTAAACATGAGGAGCAGAGGTGAATTGATGAGTAGCAGAGGCGAATTAATGAGGCGCAAAGGCGAATTGAAGAGGAGCAGGAGCAAATGCGAATTGATAAGGAGCAAAAGCAATATGATATGGACAAAATGAAACTTGAAATAGAACTTGCTAAAATTAAATCTGAATCTAAATCTAATATTTGTGAGACTGAAATAAAATTAGAATCGTTAGATCAATTGATAAAAAGTATTCGAACGTTGACTGTAAGAATTCCTATACATCCTGAAGGATGGGGTTTTTTCTTTTCTTCTTTAGAACAAGCTTTTAAAACTAAAAATGTTCCAGAACAATATAAAGCAGAAATTCTATTAAATTTATTAGGGGACAAAGCATCTAACATAATAACTTACTTACATGATTGAGATATCGAGAATTATGCAAAAATAAAAGAATTAGTGCTAAAGTAATTTCAACCTACACCTTATTTTTGTTTAGAGTAATTTAGAAAAGCTCTTAAACAACGAAATGAGACTCATGTACAGTTTGCTTCAAGTCTAACAACAAACTGGGAATATTATTTAAATTTAAGAAATGTATCCAATTTCGAGAGTCTAAAACAACTTATAGTATCGGATAAATTATATCAAACATTAGATAAAGAAACAGCTTCCCACATTAGTGTGAGACAAGGAGATAAATTGTTTTTACCAGAAGAATTGGGAAGAGAGATTGATTTATATTTCACATCACGCGGAAAATCTCTTACTGAGAATTTTAGTGTTAATCTTAAATATATTAACTCCAAAAGTGCATTTAAAGTATTTTCATCAGATGTTAAAACATTAAGTTGTATTTTTTGCCACGAACATCACACTCTTTCAAAATGCCCGAATTATTTAAAATTATCTGTCAATGAAAGGGTGGACGTTATAAAAAGTAACAAGTTATGCTTTAATTGTTTAAATTCACAGTCAGTTGCAAATTGTCCATCAAAGTACACGTGCTTTTGTAAAAAAAGTCATCATAAAACTATACATTTCCCAAAAACAAATAACAACACATACGTGAAAGAATATGTTTCATCGGAATAAAATAAACAAGGAAAGGTAAATGTGGAAGAATGTTCAGATTCTAGGCCAACAAATCATAACACATCAATCTTGAACGCTAATGCAGAAGAGTTCGTTCAGAAATTCTTTATTAGTAACTACTCGAATAAAATGAGCAAAGATTTACTTTCAACTGTAATATGTTTTCTAATTGATGAATCAGGATGTAAACATAGAGTAAAGAGTTTATTAGATGTAGGCAGTGAGTCTAATTTTTTATCCCGCTATTTAATAGAGCTAATGCATTTAAAAAAAGAGAGAACAAACATCTTAGTGTCAGGTCTAAATGATGCTACCGTGGTAATAAATCATAAAGTTAATGCATCAATATGCAATAGAGATGAAAGTTTTGTGAAAAATTTAAATTTCTTAGTAGTTCCAAATATAACTGCAGATTTAATGCCTTCGCGTCCAATTGAAATCTCAATACAAGATTTACCTAATGTAAAATTAGCAGATGACAGTTTCAATATCCCAGAACATGTAGATATGTTCGTAGGAGCAGGGATCTTTTATGAGCTTTTGAGACCCGGACAAATTCGTGTTAATAATTCTGATTTTATTTTGCAAGACGCAGTTTTCGGTTTTGTTGTATCGGAAAGTTTTCCGACAGAGAATGAAAATAGAGTTCATTGTGCGTTTATAAAGAAAGAAACTAATCTAGACAAGACACTCAGAAAATTCTGGGAGATAGAAAATATCGAGGTTGAAAAACCAAAAAGTAAAGAGACTTTAATTTGTGAGAAACATTTCGTAGAAAATTATACACGAGAAAAAGAACGGTAAATATGTTGTTAAAACGCCCTTAAAAGAGGATCCAACTATTTTAGGAAACTCAAAACAAATCGCAACAAAAGAATTAAATTCTTTATGGAATCGTCTAGCAAAAGATCCTGAGTACTTAAGATTATATTAAAAGAATATCAACAGTTAGGCCACATGGTTGAAGTTAACGAAAGCGAGGAAGAAAATGGATCCTATTACATTCCCCATATTGGAGTGTATAGAAGAATAGAAAAAAGTATATCAACGCCTTTGAGAGTTGTATTTAACGCGTCTTCCTTAACAACTAAGGGAAACTCACTTAATTCTATTCAATATAACGGAGGTGTAATACAAGATGATTTATTCTCAATTATGGTGAGATTTAGAAATTATATCGTCGCTTTCACTGCAGACATTCAAAAAATGTATAGAGCAATCTCTATTCCTCCAGATCAGAGGAAGCTGCAAAAAGTTTTATAGAAGAATGGTCTTAACGAGCCAATTAAAAATTTTGAATTAACGACAGTTACCTATGGTACTGTTAGCGCACCTTTTTTGGCCATGAGAACACTACTTAAATTGTCTAAGGATGAAGGAAACAAGTTTCCTTTAGCAGCACCCGTACTGTGAGAAGACATGTATATGGATGACATTCTATCTGGAGCTGATTCTTTAAGTTCTGCATTAGAACTCCAAAATCAATTAATAGAAATTTCAAACAGTGCAGGAATATTATTACATAAATGGTGCAGTAATGACCCACAACTTTGTCAAACAAAGGACAAGATATAACCCTTTGATGATTCAGAAGAATCCAAAGAGTTAGGAGTTTCGTGGAAATCGAAAAAAGATTGTTTAAGTTTCAATGTTAAAATTCATAATGATGTAAATGTCACTAAGAGACAAGTGTTATCAACTATATCAAGTATATTCGATCCCTTAGGTTTAGTATCTCCTGTTATAATTAAAGCAAAAATATTTATGCAGAAGTTATGGTTATTACATTTGGGATGATTTGCTATCGGAGAAAGAGGCTAAGGAATGGAGAGAATTTTCTGATACCCTACAATTAATTAATAAATTTGAGATTAGTAGGTGTATTTTATTGAAAGATGCAATTATAATCGAGTTACATGGTTTCATCGACGCGTCTGAAGCAGCCTATGGTGCGGTAATTTACTGCAAATCAGTGACGGAATCAGATCAAGTGTCTGTAAAATTAGTGACAAGTAAATCCAGAGTTTCTCCCTTAACCTTCCGTCTACCAGACGGGTCCATTGGACCCGACATGTACATTCAAAATATTTATTCAAACCAGAAATTTCTTCAAAACAAACTAAATGTATAAATCAGACAATAATAAGTTAAATAAACAAATTAAATAGTTTTAAGTAAAAATTCTGGTTTAGAATGTTTTTATAAAACTTGAGTAAAATTTCCGGTAGTTCTAGGGTTAAAGTAATTAACTGTTCCAAAACTTGAGCTTTGTGCAGCAGTTTTATTGACAAAGCTTATTAAACGAGTGATTTCTGCGCTCAAGATTAGTGTAAACAAAATCTTTTTGCGGTCCGATTCCCTGATAGTACGAGTATTATCCTGGATTAAAAAAGAACCATGCGTTCTAAAAACGTTTGTTGTGAATAGGATTTCTACAATACAAGAACTAACTGAGGGAATGCAGTGGCGACATGTTCCGTCTCAGCATAGCCCGGATGACCTTCTAACGAGAGGAGTTAATCCTGATAAGCTATTCTCAAATGAGTTATGATAGAGTGGTCCGTTGCTCCTAAAGGAAAACGACTATCCCAATACAAACATTCCTGTAGCAGTTAATTCCAATGACTTTTGAAATGAACTTAAAAATATTAACATAAGTGACTTTAAAAGCATATCTGTTTTTACAGTTTCTATTAATTCTTTTGTGCATGATATAATTGATTTAAGTAATAACTATTGTAAAATAATTCGTGTTTTTGGATTTATTTTCAGGTTTCTTAGTAATTGTAAAAAAGAAAAAAAGGAGGGTCGTCTGGACCTCGAAGAGCTCAACAAAGCAGAAAGTTTTTTATTAAAAAGTGTTCAACGTGAGTTTTTTGACAAGGAAATAAAATCCTTGTAAAAATCAGGTAATATTAATCATAATAGTCAGGTAAAAAACCTCCATCCATTTCTTGATAAAAAAAAGGTCTTCTAAGAGTAGGAGGTAGGTTAGCGAACAGTAACTTAAATACCAACAAAAAATTTCCAATTTTACTACATAATAAAAGTAAACTTACTCAAATGATAGTAGAATACTTTCATAAACGGTATTTACATTTAGATCCACAAGCTTTTCTTTTTCAGTTAAGGCAGAAGTTTTGGCCTTCAAATACTCGTGCAATATGTAGAAAAACAGTTCACAATTGTATTATTTGCTTTAAAGCGGAACCCATCTCATGTCAACAATTCATGGGAAATTTACCAAAATAAAGAGTAACTGAGAATTATCCATTTAATTGTTCAGGTGTTGATTTCACTGGATCTTTTCTCATAAAGTATAAGTAGCAACGTAAAGGAATTTATCATAAAGTATATGTGGACATATTTATTTGTTTTGTAACACGTGAAATCCATTTAGAGGTTGTTACTGAATTAACTTCGCAAGCTTTCATAGAAGCTTTAAAGAGGTTTTTTGCTAGGAGAGGAAAAATTGCTTGTCTTTTTTCTGATAACACTCAAAATTTTGTAGGCAGTAACAATGAACTCAAACGGTTACATAATTTAGTTAGAATTCCTGACGATAATTTGTCTGGTTACTTGAGCAGTGAGGCTGTTAACTGGAAATTTATTCCACCAAGGGCTCCAACCTTTGGGGGATTTTGGGAAGCAGGAGTCAAATCCTTCAAATATAATCTGAAGCGTGTGATGGGAAATGCAAAATAAACTTATGTTGGCTTTTTGACTGTAACAGCACAAATTGAAGGAATCCTAAATTCACGCCCTCCTGTGCCTTTCTCATCTGAACCAGATGATTTGAACGCTTTGACACCTGGCCAATTTTTTATTGGTAGGCCAATGAGCTCTATTGTTGAACCTGAAATAACTAATATTCATTATTCTAAACTAAAATTATGGGAAAGAACAACAAAAATGATTCATTGTTTTTGGAAAAAATGGTCTAAAGATTATTTGAGCTCCTTATAACAAAGAGTAAAATGGATGTTTGTGAAAGAAAATGTTAAAATAAACGATTTAGTAATTATAAAGGAGGACAATGTCGCTATTTGCAATTAGCTGTAGGTAGAATTGTAGAGTTATTTCCAGGTAATGATGGAATCATTAGAGTAGTAAACATAAAAACACAAAGAGGTGTTTTCAAGAGACCAATTACAAAAATTTGTCTGTTACAATGGAAAAATGATTATTATCTTTTGTAATTTGTCAATTTATTGTTTACTAGTACATGCTGTATTATTTGTTTAAAATTTAAAGTGTAATAATGTATTATAATTGTGGTTGAATGAAAATCATTCAACGGGGGCCGGTATGCTCGGTCATATTTATGCTTTGTATTATTGGCAATGACTTTTAACGTCTGCGTTTGTTTATACGAGTCATAGAATGTTTTGTTGTGAAAGAGGTAGCTATGAGCGGCTCTTCTTGTGATAATATTTAAATAAACAAGACTTACCCTATACTACGTATGATGGGTAAGTAAAAACCGTGCACTGCAGTTTTGTTATTTTGAGTATTAGTGAGTCTTTAATATGAGCTAACAAAATGCATAACAAAAAAGTACTATCACAACAGAAAGTTTCTTTGTTTATATTAATTGCTGATAGATGACGCCAAAAGAATTAGCAAGAAACATAAGCTCTTGATTTATTGGGAATTAAAACGGTCTACAGAGGCGCTGCTCGCAGCCTTCGGTACAAAAAAACTGTCCGTTTAACTAATGCTAAAGTGCCATTGAAATAATTCTTTATTGTAAATGCATTTAAAAGTTTTAGATATTCAAATTCGGATAATTTTTACATTGTCATATAAGACAGAACATAAATGTTACAGAAAATCTGAAATTGTGCAAAAGAATAATCATTATGAACAAATTAAAAATACATGTAATGCGATGTGCTTGCACGGCACTTTCCTGAAGCGAAAGTTATATCTTTTCTCCACCAGATGGAGATAGTTATCCATTATTTTTAATTTAGAACTTATTGTGTTGATTTATCCCTTAAATTTAGAACTTAATTGTAAAGTTTTTGAAGGTTTTATACAAAGTTAAAATATTTAAAGGTTTTAATATACTTTTACAAAATTTAAATATTTTAAGAGCAGCATAGACGTTAACCCGTATTTTTTTATGAAGATTTCAGAGTCAATCATTTGTTTGTATATTTGCTGGAATTTGATTCTGAATGGCAACAATATCGTTTGTTTAGATTTGATTTCTATGTTTATAATACCTTAATTTTAATTTAGAACTTAATACATTATAAATGGATAAGATACACATATTTTATGTGAAAATATGCTGAACAGACATGATTTTAAGTAGAAGAAATTATCATTTAGCTGTCATATGTTAGCATATGTTTTTCATTAAGCCTAACATTGGGTTTAGCTACGGTCGTTTCGCAGACCAGAGTGATTCGCACTGGTATGGTTACCTACACTTTCCTGCACTCGGATTTTATTATAAGTAGATAACTATCTAACTATATTATAAAGGACAAAAGTGTCTGTGAATAACGCTGACGTCATTTTAACGATGGCAACAGCAGAAGATTAAATTTAACTTTTATACTAATTTTTTAAACTTCTTTTTACACCGCCGGATAGGGAGGGAAATGTACTTTCTAATGCATTTTTTTTTAAAAGCTATACCACAAATTTTTGAAAACTGCATCAATCATGCACTCGATTCCTATTGTTTTAAAAATAATTTTCAAGCATGATTTTTTAAAAATCTATCTATATCACGTGCAGACGATTTCGAAAGTTCCCGTTTCTACTTAAATTAATACAAATAGCTCACCATTTGTTTCCAGCATCTATTTCATAACTCAATTAAAACATTCAGCAATCAATAAATTAAACAATAAAATATAAATAAAACACAAATTTAAGATATGAAATAAAACTACGAGCTTAAACAACTGAAAAGAACAGAATCTAAAAGGCTGATTGTAAATAGTGATCTTTAACTATTTCAGTAGGCTGTCAACTACTGGCACGAGGCCAATACAAAAATATCGCTTTTAATAAGTTAATTTTTTTTTAAAGCAATATTGCTATTTTTCAAAAAAAATATTTTGGTACTGTCAGTGGACATTAAAACATATATCTATTAAATGTAAAAAATCTATTAGAGTTATCAATTTTAAAGAAATGTTTTTCGCGTATATTCTGTTGCCCGGGAAATCCCCGTTTATGTCCCTATATAATGCATATATAACTGCTATTATTAATACTTGTTAAATCTCCTTTTAAAAAAGTATCCTATCAAGGGAAACCGAATAATTCCAGACATTTTGGATTAAGCTGTTTTTTTTAATTCAAATATTTGAATGTAGAAGATGCAACAACTTTAAAGCTTGCTGAACATCTTTTATAATGCTTCAAGGAGAAATAAGGAGTATTATGCAGCTTGAAGAAATGCCTAGCGCGTCTGTTAAGCTTTCAAACAAAATTCTATTCATTGGATGTCTATTATTCACAAATAGCTTTCCACGGATCTTTCAACAAGAAAACTTAAATAACACTCATGAATAGAATACAGAAGACTGCTGTGATTAGAATGAGTGTTTTCATCGTGAATAAAAAAATCCCTGCATATTTAAATTTTTTAAGGCTTTTGAGGATAATATTCGTAAGTCTCTTCAATATAAATGGTATATTTTTAGTGTTTGTGCAGTTTAAAAGTATAATAATATATTTTTGCAGCAAAGGAATTATTATCGTTTTTTCAAAATTAATCATTTGACAATGATACCTGTTGCACGTAAAATCCATCGTGGGTTCAAAGTCCTCTAAGTCCCCTATGAATTATACCTCTGGAGGTGCCTAGTCAGGTGAAGCTCTTGGCACCTGATCAAGGTTCTAAATTTAGAGATTAAACTCGAGTAGCGATAGCCACCCTTTATAGGCGGCTCGTATGAGTTCTGTACACTGTTAAAAATCTGTAGCTTTTGCTATATAGTCAGTCCATCGCTTTTATAGAAAACGATTACTTGGCTATAATATGGAGCATTCTCATTGGTCAGAATGGAGGTAGGTATTCTATAAAAGCGGTGGAGTGACTATGCAGCTAAAGCTGCAGAATTTTAACAGTGTGCGCCAAAGTGAGTGCGCCCCCCCCTCCCGTCTTCCATTTTCGACAACGTGCAAACAAATCCAAACAACATAATTAATGGCAATCTAGAACCGGCCAACACAGTAAAAAAAGTGATAAAAAATAGCGATTCAGCCACGAAAGACAAGGTACTACCAGGTAGATCTCAGTCATGAGGCGATCAGGCGACTTTTGCAACGCGGCTAGATACAAAGCTCGTTAAGCTAGGCATATTGCCCGGCAGGTAGGGGCCTGGTCTGTGATATAATAATGACAGTAGCCAATTCTTAAACCGTTAGTTGAGAAGTTTAGGCATTTATTGAGCTCCTAGTTGACGGCAATTTTACGTCCTGTCTAGAGTAGCTGTATTTCTAAAACTTTGGGAACCATAAGAAAGAAGATGTCTAGTTGTAGTCGAAAATATATAACAATGAGTATAATTAAAATTAAAGACATAAAAGGATGGGATTAAAAAGGAAAAATATAATACAATTTAAAAAATGAATATTTTAATTAAAATTGAAAAAGAGTAAGTAAAGTAAAATGGTAAAATGTTCAATTGTTCAAAACATTCGAGATCAAGGAGAAAAATGTCAGTTAAATAGCTATTGAAAAAAAAGGTTAAGAAATTAAAATTTTTATATGATCCTTGTGTCCTAAGTTATAGTTAGGTCCCATTATTGTCCGACCAAAACTTACCGAATTAAGAAAAGATACCCTGTATATGCTTCATAATCTTGATATTAACAAATCAACACAGATTAAGTTTTTGCTTATTTAAAATTTAAATTTAATTTATGAAACTAAATTTTTAAGTTCTAATTATAAACACAAAATTTTATATATAGCAGCAGAATATAATACAAGAAAACAAAATGAAACAATTCGGAGGAAATTGGTGGTTCTTTTCCAAAAGTTAAAAAGAAACTTTATACCAATAACTCGTTTTTTTTAAATTTATTCTATAACGCTATTAGGCCAGTAAAAATAGGATTTTACTAACCGATAATTCGCGGAAAGCTGGATATGGTTTTAATCACTTTGTTTTACATCCAAGTGAAGGAATTTGAAGTTTGTCCCATTTTTCCTGGTGAGCTTTAGACGTGGCACCACGAAAACAAAATTTTCAGACTTTTTCAGTATTATGCAAATAATTCGGAAACCACTCACTCTACAGAATAAAACCTTATTTATAAATTGTAGAGCACAAAATTCTGCCTCGATTGAGCACTACAGACTAAAAATTTCACCAATAGTATGCGAGATGTGATAAATTAAAAAAGGACTTTTTTCCAAATTTTTCTAAAAAAATTCATAAATCGGTTTTTTTTGCGTACCAATTATCGGTTAAATGAATCATTTCGCTTACAAAGCAGTAAAACTGCATAAATTTCCGAATGGTATTGTTTAATTAACAACTTCAAAATTTAATTACATCAGTATGTGTATTTCACCAACCCTTCCAACACATGATTGCACTTGAAATGCAACTGATGCCCCCAAATTAATTTTGATTCTGTCGTCTGTAAAGAAATTATTTTTTGAGGTACATAAATGATTATATTTTGAAATTTTAATGAAATTATGAATATAAGGGATGGGTAATTGAAAAATGAAAGAATTGTATGTGTACTTAAAAGTATGTATTCTATAAAATGTTAGAAAACAATATAATAATAACATAAAATCAAGAAAAATAATTTATTTAAAAAATCAGTATAAAAGCAATGGTAATAAAATCAACTCAAAGTTAATTGAGGGAAATCAAGCTTAGAGTAATTTTTTGCTGGACCTTGAGCTGTCCATTCTTCTTCCTCCTCCTCTACATGGAAGGCCTCCTCGCCCATATCTAATTTTTTTTTCGTCGTACCCGATTCTTCTTCCTTTGTGGTATTTTTGCAGGACGCACCTTTACAGTGATAACACAAAACTGAGCATTTAACCACGTTCTTCCTGCAAAAAAATAAACCACCGTTACACCCTTTTCCACATTTGCATAACAGAGTGTTAAGAGCTACATCGTTCATGGTGACTGAAAGTATACCATGCCTATTGACTTCCAAGCCCAAACAGTGGGATTTATCACCAAATATTGATCTGAAGAAGAGCTCTGACTGAATGTTGTTTGGCTGCATCTTCAGTTGGCGGCAGAGAAGCGAGTTTAAATTGCGTCTGCATATGGTATTTTGCAAATATGTTGTATCGCAATTTGTGAAGTGTTGTAGCTTCGTCGTACTGGGGATTATATAAGGTGGAAATAAATTTCTGCCCCACAGTACTTATTTCCTGAGGCATAGCATATTGGTTATTAAAGACAGTTGTTTCATCTTGTACGTGAGCATGATTTTCCAAAAGTTTGACAAATTTCAGTACAGCCACTAAAAGGATGTAGGAATAGGATGCTATTCTTCACAATCGGCGAGTATTTGAAACTATATACAAAACACTGCCTGTCTGTCAAGAAGTATTTAGTGGATGAGTCGGGAGCAAATGCAATCAAAAGTACAAGCACAATATCTCCCTCAACTATGATGACACGGTCTAATTGCTGATCAAGTTGCATGGCTTCCATTATGATTGTAGTATCTGCATCCTTGGCAACCTACTACACAGTAAAATTGTCTTGTTCTAGTTCTTCAATGAGCATTTTTATTAAACGGCGTTTATTCCCTTCATTTGCAAGGAAGTGCTCTTTTTTGTTATGTGAGCGACATAGTTTCGTCAAAGTTGCTTTAGTGGAAGTAGGTAAGCATTTTTTTGACGGCAGAATTAATATTAATTTGGGGATATCGGTTGCATTTCATGTGCAATCATCTGTTGAAAAGGTTGTTAAATTCCCATATTTATGTAATAAAATCTTGAAGTTGTTAATTAAACAGTACCATTCGGCAATTTATGCTGTTCTACTGTTTTGTAAACGAGATGATTCATTTAACCGATAACTAGTACACAAAAAACCGATTTTATGAGTTTTTTTTAGAAAAAATTAGAAAAATGCACTCTTTGATTTAACATATCTCGCTTATTACTGATGCAATTTTTAGTCTGTGGTACTCAATCGACGTAGAATTTTGTGCTCTATAATTTATGAAAAGGATTTATTCTATAGAATGAATGGTTTCTGAGTTATTTGCGAAATGCTGAAAAAAGTCCTAAAATTTTAAGACTTTCGTGATGCCTTGCTCAACAGGAAAAATGGGACAAATTTCAAATACCTTCATTTGGAGGTAAAACAAATCGGTCAATAGGCTATTTTTTTTTTAACTAACTAGGGGGCTCTGCCCCCTACGAGCTACGCTCGCCAACCCCCGTTCAAGCACACCAAAATCCAAAAAGCACGCTAATTTGATCGGATTTAAAAATATTGAATTAAAATTAAAAAAAAAATAGTAGCGATCTCTCTATAAGCGGGTTTCCATTCGTTTTTCTTGAATTGGGGATTTTTAAGACCAAACCAGCTGCTGTTAAAAGATACAATGGCTGTTTTCGTATTTAATTTAAACAATTAGTTAAACATTTGAAAATAAGCTAATGTAAAATAAATTAAGTAAACAGTGTCATTGTCTCCCGGTATTTTTTAACAGCGCTATAAGATAGTTCTTTTAAATAATTCATTTTAAATGTATCATTTCAAATCGAACGTAATTTACACCAAAGTTTTATTTCTCTTATTAATATTCACGTGAAAATACTTTTGTTGTTAGAAGGAAATATTATTTGCGCTGTCTTCGAATTCACGATAATAGTTGAAAAGATTATCTCAAAATATCTCGCGCAAATATATTTTTCAATTCAAATTGTTTTGCCATATTTTTTGGCTATTTTAAATATGACGTAATTTCCTCCAATTACAAGTTTTAACGCGTAATAATGATTTTTTTATTTTAAGATTTTGTTTCTCTTTTAAAATTCAAGCGTAAATATGGTTCTTATGTCGTAATTTTCCTGCTTTTAACATGTAATCATTTAATTCTAATTTTAAAGTTTTTTTCTGATTGTAATAGTCACGTGTAAATAAATTTTTAATTTGAAGTAAGCATTGTTTGCGCTGTTTATACAATTGGCAACAGTTTAAATTAATAACATTTTCTAAAATTTGTAAAAAATATCTCTCGAAATGCTGAAAATTTGAATTTAAAATAGATATAAAACCTCAAAAAATGAGTCAAATAAGAAAAATAAATAGAATCTGCACACCGAGAACTTATAACGTATAAAATGATCTAAAAATGATTAAATTCTCATGTATAGTTTTTGCTCCAATAAAACTTTTTTAATGAAACGATTTTGTCCAACTTTAGAATTAAATATATTTTAAAATAATTCTTCGATTTGAAAACTGTCTGCATCAGCGTGTTTATCAAACATTTCTCTATAATACCACCGATTTTCATATTTTTGCATGCAACAGTATTTTTAATATTAACGATGAAAGGCCATGCTTAAGCATTCAAATTGGATGCCGATCTACCCGGAATATCTACGCAGATTTTCATTGGTCCATTTCCAAATCAAAACAACAAAACTTTTTTTTATATATAGAAGGATTTTACTGGCCTATATAAGATTGTAATTAACTTAATTTTGTTCACTCGTGTATGTTTTGTAATTTTTGACGCTTAAATTTGCCATAAAATTTCATCTTCAAATCATTATATACAGGGTGATCCCGAATTCATCGTACAAACCTTAAGTTGTGGTACAGGACACTATAACAATCATTTACTCTATAGGAATGTATAGTCGCAAGTCACATGTTCAGGCACAAACGCAGGAAAGAGACATGAAAAGGGATGTTTATTGACAGCGTCATAGGCAAGTGTTATGTTAATTGCGTTAACCAACAGTAATACATGCCTGGCAGCATCGATGAAGTGATTGGCGTACAGATGCAAAGATGCCAGTTATTTCACTCACACGTGCAGCAGCAAAGAATATTAGATGGACGAAATCCTCCTGGAGTCGCATAAACGCGCACCCCCAATCCAACGCGCCAGAAAAGGGGTATCTAGGTAATTGCTGACAACAGGGCTGCAATGTGACTGGCACCCCATCATACTGAAATCATATTCGCTTATGAAGGGAAATTGGAACAACTTGAAGTAGTTCTGGCATATCCTTTTTCACAAAAATGCGGTAACAACTGCCCTCTATGGCGTGGTGGACCGAGCCTCGGTTACTTTTATGGGGACATCTGAAGAGATGCGACTCCAGTTGACTCAGACGAGGTTCTCAGTGCTCGAATATTTGTAACTGATGCACGCGTGCCTGAAATACCTGGCATTTTTGGACGTCTACGGCAATTGCTCCACCGGCGCTGCCAAGCATGTATCACTGCTGGTGGATGCAATTTTGAACGATAATTGTAAAACAGCACTTGTCAACGACGCAGAGCCGAAACTAGCCTTTTTTTCAACCGGGACAAAAATGGATTTTAGCGTCCCCCCCTCTCTTCCGCAAAGTATAATTACAAAGATAATTTGTACTAATTTTCTAAAAGCCGACTTATTTTAAAATTAAAAAAATGTAATAATAAAATATGTAATACTGAACGACGTAATCTACAATGGCGGATACAAGGAGGAGGTCACGGGAGTCATGAACCACCTCTGAACACAAACAAAAATATTCTAAAGATCATTTTTAAAATGAAAAATACAGTAGAGACCCGATTACCCGAGTCCTGCTTAACCGAGTTTCCGCTTTAACCGAGTTATTTTCTTCTGATAGACTGATGGCTTCCATTATTATGAAACAGCCGTTATAAATGAAGTGTTAGGTGAAGATGAAAGAGCAGTTGTAAAAAGTTAGAACTCTGATTTTCCGGTCAGAATAGGAAAAAAAATAGCCATTTTTTTTTGACAAAAAATTCAAAAAAATTTTCACATTTCATTTATAATGGCTGTTTTACAATAATAGAATCCATCAGTTCATCAGAAGAAAATGATCCATTCCAAAGGTATAATCCTATCTTGGCGCCCTTTAGTTCTGGCGCCCGGGGCACATGCCCCCTCTGTCCCCGCTTAGTTTTGGATCTGCAACGACGCTGTCAATAACCACTTTGTCTTTTCTTTCGAGTCTTATTTCCTGTGTTTGCGACTCATCGCGTCGCTTGAGCCCATACATTCCTAATTCCTATACAATAAAGGATTGTTACAGTATCCTGTACCAACACTTAAAGTTTGTATCATGAATTCGAGATAACCCCGCATATATATGTATATTCAATTTGTGCATACCATCACACTTAAAATTTAATTTAGCTAAAAGCAAAAGCGAAACGAAATTAACTTTGTATTGAGCGAAGAAAATTACATTATTTTTGATCAAATTATAGTTTAATATTTTCAACTCGCTGGCTATAAAGAAAAAGCAAGAACTGCATTTCAGAGACATGGCTTTCCGAAACTAGTAAATATTAACTGTATTTTTTTTTTTTTTTTTGTAATTGCAGCTATCGCAAAATGTTCGAGTAGTAAATACTGCTGATGGTTGGTAACCAAAACATATCTGACAATGAATTTTTTTAAATAAAAGTTAACCTTATTTGGAATTTTTTTAGTGACTATATAAATGATATTTTGTTTATAAACAGGGAAGTATGTTCAGAAAATTCTGTGACATCGAACATCATCACAATTTACGTATCGCGCGCTTATTCGTGAAAGTGACACAATTCGAAAAATGAAGTTTTTGTAAAAATGACGGAAAAAAGTTTTGAAGCATGAAAACAAATAGCTTCTTTTTGATTAAAATGGACCTGTAAATTAATTCCTTTTTTACATGCTTTCTTTTAACTTACAATTATGTTTGTGTGTGGCAGTCAAATCTTGTTGCACATTTTTCAGCCACTTTCTGTTGACATAGAGTTTTGAAATTTGGAATGTATATGTATTCCTGAGGGTAAGGCATGAATTGGAAATTGATGTTTTAAAATTCGATCCCTAAGGGGTGCAACGGTGGTCAAATTTGCTTAATGGTTACTCAATTATAATTTCATTTCCTATGGAGAAATCAGTATCAGCCTCGACAACGAGTATTTGTTGAAAAGTAAGAATGACAGGGTTACCATAGTAGCACCAATTTTTTGCCAACTTGGCGAAATATCGCCAACTTTGGCGATAAAAATAAGTTGCCATATATGAAGCCAACGAGGCGATAACAGGCTAATTTGGCGAAATTTTCATTCAAATCCATTAATCTCCCATAATCGAGCTCATCGCAATTTAATTTAAATGCCGCGCATTTAAGGTTTTATTTCAAAACTTTTTAAATTTATTTAATATTTAGGAGCACATTAAAAATAACACATTTCTTTCAATATGAGCTAATGTTACATCCGGTTATTTTAAGATTTGTAGGCATAGTCTGTATTACGTCATAAGCGAAAAATTTTAACGCTGTTGTAATTCGTCTATATTTAAAGATATTTAAAATACTTTTAATGATCAGATGGAGTATGTTTGTCATTCACTCATGTTAATAACGCAAAAATCACGTTTTTGGAATTGTGTCTTTTGCGAATAAGTGTTCGATATATTAGAAAGGCAATGTTATCTATAATATCAAGCAATCTGGGTCCTCTCAGCCCAGTTGTTAGCATGCTGGAAAGTGGCAACAAATATGAGGAGCCTGGGCGGATGTTCCCCGGATCGAAATTAGCGCGGTCTATGGGAGGTAAATCTTTAAGGTATTCAGGGTTTTTTTTGCATGTATGAGAACGATAACTCAGATTTTCAGATTCATAATTTTTCCTTCAAAAATCCTTCCTGAAAGGATACCTCTTATGGTAGTGTGGTCAAAAGCTGGCTAATAAACCTAAAACTCCTTCCCTTTCCTTCCTACTAAACAATCAGACTGCTTAAAAGTTATTATGGCAGAAATGTCTGTTTGACAGACCCTACAAAAGTTGCAAACACATCAAAGTATATCAATTTAAATAGTTTTAAATGCAGCTTAAATGCTGAAAAACATAAAGCTAAAATATAAAATTGAAGTTTAATATAATGCCCAAAATTTACACAATTTTCAAAATTGTGGTATTGTTTTGCATCTTTCAAAAATTTATTAAAGATCAACAGTTCCCAAACTAAGTCGCGACCTATAAATGGGCCATAATTAACGTTTTGACTAGACGCGGAAGAATCTATCAGTTCTTCAAAAATGTGATTTTAATTTTGTCTAATTTAAAATTCTAAAAACATAATATATTATGACAATGGAAACATGTATAATGGAAATAATTATGAAAATAAACGTTGTGTAGAACGCCACTTGAAGCTAAAATTAACGTTTCAACTGTGATAAAGACTCTCTCGTTTAAAGAGAAGAGAGTTACAAATCATACTGATTTTTGAACTAGTTTTTAAAACGCTTCGTTAATAATTCTTTTTCATGCGTAGTAAAAGAGAGCAATTATGCTTTATTATCATATCATATCACATCATCATTATTATGATTATTCACATTAGAAAGACCTTACAATTTTTATTAAGCACATTGGATAAGAAATAGGGAATGTTTCCTTTATCCACTAATATTTATTGTGTCCTTGAAACCAATTAAGTACCATTTTAGCTCGATACATTTACCATCTTGACTCGGTGGATCATAATTTTGTTTTTTTTTCTTCATAAATTGAAGATATTGCAACAGATGGTTGACCAACAAACAGATTTAGTGTGCAGTTTTAATGTAATTGGACATCTCAATTATGGGTTCATCACCAGCAGCACTGAATATAAGCCGTCAAAAGAAAATTATTTTGACTTTTGTTTCACAGTTATTTGAACACATTCACACTTAAAAGTTTCCCCAGCTCTTTTCACGACTCAACAGCATTCATCATTGGAATACAAACAAAATCTTGATTTATCAGATAATATAACTCGCCTCCATTGTTCAATAGACCAGTGATGGAGCTCTTTTGCCAACTGCAGATGTTGTAGGCATGATTGCCTTTTGAATGCTTAAAGATATAGTGCAGTAGAAATAAGGTAAAAAATACCTTTAGGTGGAACTAATTGCAACAAAAATGATTCTTGTTGTAAATAGTAGTTAATGCGCTCCTAATGAACATACAGTCGTAAAATATACAGTCGTACTGTTGCGCAAAATGCGCTTTTGCGGCCATCTTGAAAAAAAAAAAATGCGAAATTTTTTTTTAAATCGAAAACTGCCATGTGGGATATCAAATTACAGGACATTTTGAGCTGAAAAGGAATATGATATTTGTTTTTAAAAGTGGAAGCAAATAAAATGAATTATCGAGAAAAAATGAAGGATTTTGGATTCTTGAAAAACATCATTTTACTTAAAAAAATTCAAAAATTTTAAATAAGTACACAAAAAGGGATTTAATTATATCTATAAAATCATATTTATGTAACAAAATTCAAATCTTCTCCATTTTTATCTAAATCAAAGCTGTCTCCTGTGTTTACACAGTCCTGTACACGGCAAATTTTAATTTTTACATATTACTGAATATGGAAGTCTATATCGGCGACATGTACATTTTGTAGTGTTACATGGTTCTTCAACTGCAGTTCAGCAGGCACATTTAATCATATTTAAGAGTTCGTCTGGTGCGGGGTTTAAGTCCGTTAATATCGGCTAAAATTCTCTATCAACCAACAGCCGACCCCATAGTATAGGATCAGGAGCTGGCATATTAAGATTTTTCCATATGAACACTGCAAATGTACTTGAAGATGATATTTCGATGCATTTTGTGTTGGAGGCAAACACTCTATATCAAATTCTTTTTTAGCTGAAGCTATTTTCGTCATGTATTGTTCATAACGAAGCACGTTTAGGTCACTTGTTTCAATGTTGCCTTCATAAAGTGACACAAGAATTTTACAGCTATTTTCAACCAATTCTTCCACAGTAACATTTTTGTATGATCCATAATGTGAAGCCTATTCACATAAAATTTTCGATTAAATGTTTTTTTTAAAAAAAAACAGAAGATCTACTTTTCCCGGATAGTGCACTGGTGGTGCCACATGCTGTTAATGCGTTATCAAAAAGTAAAGTTTGAAAAGACTGCTCTCCAATAGATCTTTGCATGACTTGAATGTCACGAAAATTATCAGATTTTGTTGTAGATTGCATGAAAATGTTCTTTGAAAAATGATATAGTAGTAGGATTAAAATATCTGTGTCATCAGCTACCTACAGTGACATGTTCTTCCTCGGCTATGTTTAAAGCTTCTCTGATGATTATCATGTCTGCATCATCTTCTGCATGAATGACGGAATGACTTCTTTCTTGAAAATAATTCCCCAGCATATTGGTAAAGCGTTGTTTGTTTGTAGAGTTAGAAAGAAATTTGTTTTTCTTGATGATTACGGATGAATTTTCCTCAAAAAATACTACAACAGACGATTGCTTCATGCGTAATGTATGCTCCATATCTTTTATCTTTGGTTTTCATACCCATAAAATTGTCACTTTTCCGTACCTTCTGTTGACATACCATTCGCATTGCCTTATGAAATCGCCAAATGCTGGAGATGTGGACCATGGTAACTGGTGGATGAATGCACCACCATCAAGAAGGTAGAAAGTAGGTTGCTGGGAATTACACCGATGTATTTCATTGAAATTCATGCTATATAATGAGTGTGCCAATAATAATTAATCCGTTTTTCTCATTTGCTGCGTACTATAGTCAAGTAATGAAGTTGGTAGAATGGATAACGCGTAATTGAAAAACTCTCTTGTATCTTGAGCGCTATTATTCAAGGAGATACAAGCAAGCATCCTCTGTGTTAAAATATGAGAATCTACATGGTGAGTCTCACCAGCAATAATAATTCCTTTCTCAATACTTTCATGGTTACTGCTTGGTCTGATTTCAATAAAGTTTCATCTTTAAAACATTTACCGGTAAGTTTATTTTGAATGCTTCTTCCAATGATGTCAGCATATTCTCCAGTTAATTAGTTTTTACTATCTGGAATTCCATTAAAAATATTCCATAAATCCGTTGAAGTAGCAGTAAACGTATTGTGGTCTATAAAAAGTTGCATTACCTTTTTCATATCTTCGGAATCTCTCGCCATCCTTGCATCAGTTAAATCTGTATGTTGTTCACTACCAACTGGTCAGCAAACTCATTGCACATGCTAGTTCACTACATCTAGAAGGGCTCAAAATCCGAGTTACACGTTGACTTTCAGTCATACATCCTCCATGAGTTGCACCAGAACGACTTTTAGTGCATTTCATGAGCGTTTGCTCAATGTGCATATCGGTCCAAACGTCAAACCACTTCCTGTCCTTTCTTCGTACAGTACGAGCGGCCTCCATTCAGCATTTTGTAGAATTCTGGTTTCGTTGTTTTTTGTTCCCGCATTTGTTGAAGGTATATTTTTGCACATTTAACATAATTGTTATGACCTGAACTTTCAAAAAAAGATCGCATATGCTCAACCGCCTGTAAGTGCATTTCAAAATTTCTTGATCGCTTAGCTGAAATAAAAGTTTTTACAATATTCACCATGTTCAGATACAACAGCCAAAGTTTAGCAGTACGGCTTTGTGATTTAAGAAGGTTCTTCCTTTCATGTATTAGTGTTGAAAGTTTATGAAGATTGGGATTTGAAATAACTTCCTCTGCTTTGATATGAAATTTGAGCACTTTTTGGAAAAGGTGGATAAATTTTTCAAGATTAAAATCATAATTTGACTCCACTTCTATTGCGTCACCGGTAGTTCATTGACTTTTTGATGCAATCTCGCTAAAATCTGAGTCTGTAGTAACTTTAACTGGTAGGTTTGTCTACAGGGTCATGTAGGTATCATTTTTCAAAAATTCTTCCCTAGTAAATCTTTATAAACATTTTACTTTTAAAAACCGACATCATACTTTGCCGTGATGTAACATACTTTTGCTTAGTTGTAAATATCATATTACGGTCTTACTAAAATTAACTTACTACGAGTACAGAAGCAATATTCTTAATTTTGTGACTGCTGTCTTTCACTTCAATCGCCTTTCAATGAAATTGCACCAGCTCACTACCCTGTTGAAATTTTATTCAAAGTTGATTAAAAACATATAGACGAGAATTTTTATTTAAATCTATTCAACATATTTATTGTAGTTCTATGTGGCTGTTATTTAAATAACTTTATGAAGAAATTTCTGGTTCGAATAGCATGCAATAAATTATAGAAACGGGTCGAAGAAAAATACTGTTTAATGTTTATGCCAGAATATTTTACTTAATTAAAATACATATAAAGCAGAAATAATTGTACAAAAATTACTTTCAGGTAAATAAATATAATATAAAGATATTTAAAATACAAATAAAAAATATCTTTAAATACACCAGAAAAACCTAGAACGTTTTTAACCTTTACAAGGCCATCATCAGTAGGATTTAAATGTTGTTTTTATTTTCTTTGCGCTTATTCGAGAATTGTCCAGAAGAAAAACACTGTAATTTAAATTTAAATGTTATTCGTCAGATGAGATGCCAGATAAAGTTATTCAAATTTTCAACAAAACAAGCTTTCATATATTATGCAGCAAATATCTCCATACTTCATGGATATCGTTTGATAGTGCATTGTTACAAGCTGTATCTTTATTAGCAATTATTTCAATTGATTCTCTTATGATGGCCTACAGGTTAATTATTTGTACGAAAGATAATTTTTTATTTATTAAAATCTACTTTATAGGTTGAGTTTGAGCTAATCTTGATAATGCAGTATGGAGGGTCTATTTAATCTGAGATCTACTTCATGTTCTTTAATCACCGACTTATCTATTCCAAAAATCGTGTAGAATTATTATTAATTATCCGATTTTTAATATTTTTATTACAAATATAGTCATTTAAATCGACTTTAAACTACATTATACCACCTAAGTAAAATTAGAATGGGTATAATTATTGCGAGTAATTCCTTGTGCATGAAGTTGGAACTACAAAAATTGAAAAAACTGATCACTATGGTATCACGCATTTTTTTTTTTTAAACTGAAGACTTTAGAATTTTTCGATTTTTTCTATTTGTTGTACAATGCGGAAGAATAATTATGTCATGCCTTCTTATTACACACATTTTTTTTTACAGATTAATTCAGCTTACACTTCCTTGTTTCTCGTCTTTTTTTATGCAACATGTATCAGGGAGATCTTCAAAAATTTCTAATTTTTTGCAACTCATGACATCGTTTTTAATCTGTTAGCAAAAGTGAATTAACTCTGTTCTTCGTAGCGGAAAATTTAATTTCTAGAGGGGGAAAACAATCTATGATCATATTATAACTTTCTTTTGCTTCAGGATAAAAAGTAAAAGAATTTTATATCCGGTATATAAAAATTATATTTTCGCGAAGCTAAATAACATTTACAGTAATGTTAATTTTTTTATGTATGACATTGTAAAAATGCAATATGTAGACAACAATAGATTATTACTATTTATATATATTTTTAAAATAGATTCCTTATCTGATATTTAGTATCTGTATGCAGGAAACGGACAAATAATGTTTCTGAATTGGAAAATTTCTGCACTTGTAGAAATGTTTTATACGTTAACAGTAAGAAAGCAATACATAAATTAGTAATATGAAATCGGAAAAAGTTAAACGTTGCAGTTTTCTAAAAATAAATCTCGAGCTTTAGACCCCCCCCCCCCTCCACTCCCCACTCTCACAAAGAAAAAAAGAATTGTTATTTTCCAGAAAAATACTGATGCTCTATCTGACTAATTAAATAAAAAATAAATAAAAATAAAAATAAATAAATAGTTTATTTTATAAGAAAAAATTATTTTTGGCTGTGAAATACAACAATTTATCTTTAAAATTTCAGGTTCCGAAAGTTCGTTAACCGTTCGTACAGAAAATATTTCAGGGAGCTAGTTAATTTAGGTTCACACGTGGAGCTTAAAACTACTATACACCTAAAATATCAAATAAAAAAAAATTATGTGATCTATGATGTCATTATACATGTGTAAAAACATTGAATAAGAATTTATAGCATTATTTCAAGTTTTTGTCTGAAATAATCATTGACATATTTAAGATACTTTGTTATTCTTCAGTAAGAAAATATTTCTATTTTCGGTTTGTCTAGATTTGTTTAATCTTAAAAGCCTACATTTTGTTTCAAAAATACCCGGAATTGTTAAATAAAATACAAAAAAATGAATTTATTCAGAAAATTTATTTTGCCATCTTCAAAGTAAGCCCTATAGACTCCAATACAACAACACCGCGTTTGACCCATTCCTCCATGCATTTTTAGTAGGCTAATTGAGGCATGGTCACCAGCTCCCTCAGCGAATTTTCTTGAATGGTCTCAATTGTCTCACACCTTCCTCGAAGTGGTAATTTTAGCTTCGAGAGCAGAAAAAAAATCACACGGCGTCATATCAGGCGAGTACGATCAGTGTTGTAGTCGTAAAAAACCAGAGGGTATACACTAGAATCATAAAGTTCATGGCTAGGGTATACGCTGTAGCTTTATTTGAAAACAGAGGACATACGGAATTTCTTTAAAAAATCCAGAAGGTATACGGCGTATATTTCCTTATACCTCCACTATACCCCTGAGTACGATGCTCAGTCGATGATATTAGTTGCTTTTTTGGCCCAAAAGTCCTGCACAACGGTAACATAGTGCGATGGTGCATTATCGTGGTTCAAAATCCACACGAAATTTCATTTGAAGCATAAAATTTAAGCAAAGTCTTTGTTGAACTAATTTTTCAGTTGTCAAAAATCGCAGAGCACTCAAAAGTAATGACTAAAAAGACAGCTACTGTCAACACACTAAGTCACAAATGATGCTCAAAATCTGCTTTATAAATCAGTACAGTAATACCTGATTCTCCCCCCCCCCAAAAAAAAAAAAAATAAATAAATAAATAAATAAAATAAATAATTAAATAAAAATTGACGTGATATTTTTTATGGGCATCTTTTAAATGACAAATTCCGGATACTTTTTACTCAGAATGTATAACTTATATACTCTTCTAATTCTAAACAAGAAATATCATTTGACACCCATCTCAAAGAAATACAAATTAAAAAAGTTCAAGAGTTATCAACTTTTAAAATCATCTAATATATTTTGGATTACCTTATACATGATAAAGGAGAAGAGTGATAATATCAAGAGTTATATATTTGTTCAGGCTCTTTTTTAAGAGTCCGAGCCTGATGGGTTTGAAATCCGAAACAGTCCGAGCTCTAAAACTTTTGTGTCAGCAGTGACCGAGACTCATACTACAACTACGGAGTAAAAAATTGTTAATACACTTTAAAATTGTTTAAAGGTTAATTATTTTACTAAGAAATCTACTTTTACATAGAAATAAGTATTAATCCTAAATGAAAATGTTTGGTGACTTTCATGTCCCTCAAAATAAATCTGATTCAAATATCAAATTTGTTATTCTGCTATTCTAATTAGTTGTCTATTTGTTATTCTAATTAGTTGTGTATATTCTGCACAACCAGTAGCAGAAATCTGCAAAAGTTACAATACTCATTCTTTTAAAATATCATTATACAACTATAGCAGAAATACATCTGTTTTTCAGTAATTCAAGAAAAAGGCTACAAACAGAAAACTACGATAGACAAGGGATATCCCGCGGTTTCTTTAATCTACTAGCACTGACCGTGCGAAGGTTTTCGAATTTTACAGAATATTTCTCCTTATATCCCATTAATAACAATCCAATTCACTTATAAATTGATTCTTAAAGGATTGTAGTACACTTTTAAAAACTTAGATTACATTCTTGCTTCTTAGCATTTTACCCCCCCTTTTCCAATTTGTGAATAAATAAAAATTTACTTTTAATCCCGAGACTGAAGATTGGTAATAAAAATCAGTGGGACTGACAGGCTCCGGCTGAGCCCTTCTCTTCTTGTTATAACTTTAGAGACGAATTTTTGTATTGGGAAAGCTGGCTGGCTCTGAACTTATTTAAGGTAAACGCTCCAGTAGTGGGCCACTTAAGGACATTTGTCTTATTATTATTAAAGTGTTAGTGAATTCTAAAAGATGTATATATGAAATGAATCCGCTTTTACTTCATTTTATGTAATGATAGTCATGGCATTAAAAGAAGATGAGACAGTTTTGTCCTGAACCTGACTTTATTTTCACTAATATTTACATGATCTCACATGAAGTCAGGCCCAGTGACTTGGGAGCCGCTAGGAGCAACAGCTCTCTAATTTTTGTGTCATATTGAACAGAGAATCACATCATAATCTGTCTCTTTTCCCAACTGCACTCTGCTTTTCATGAGCTATTTTTTACTTTTTCCATCAGAGGGCAGAAGTATCAAAGTGGGAGGTTTATCCTTTCATGATTGGTGTGTTATCTTTTTTATTTCTGTGTTTTTATGGAGACAAGAGTCTTGACTTATATGATTGCACCACCAAGAGCTAATTCTAATTTTAATGTTAACTGTTATTTATGTGGTAATCATAGTATGAACTGTCAATCAGACAAAAGTTAATTATGATTTATCTCCTATAATGTAATCATCAATTTTCATTTTGACACTAATTTAACTTTGTACTTAAAACATATTTACTTTGATTTATTGCTCTGAAATTAATCCTTTGTTGTTTACAATTTGATTAATTCTTGACTCAAGAGATATTAATTACTTTTAAAAGGATTTTAAGATAATTTAATAGGTTTTATGATAATTGTACTATGTCAACAAAGGGTAATTTCTCTTCCAAATCTGTTTCATAAATATCAATTAGTGCCATGGGTTTTTATGATGAGTAAACTGTTTTTTATTAATTGGTGTAAGAGTCTATAAAAAATAAGATGGTTTCCTGATTTAAAAATTTAATTTAAATTTTGAATTTTAAAAAGGGGTTTATTTTTGTTTATTTATTTTTATCCTTTCATATATATATATATGTATATATTTGTTCTAGTCCTAACCTTCATGTATCAGAATAAATATTCAAAGTTTAAAAATATATTCTCCGAAAAAAAAAAAGAAAAGAAAAATAAATTTTGCCTTCCACTATGCTCCAGTAGTGGGCCTAGTAAATTTCTGATGTATGTATCTGTAAGTTTTCGGCTTATCCAACAAATCATTTACAATGTAATAGGGTATATCAACAGTAGTTTAATTTAAAATAAAATATAACATTTAAGAAACAATGTTTTAAATAAAAACTTATATCTGAATGAAACCTCTAAGAATTTGCCAAAAAATCTGTTTTTGAAGACACTCTAGAAAATAAACGCATGCACCAGCAGGAAAAAACAATTATTTCAAACAGTTTATGGAAAGTTAACATTTAAGGACGTTAGTCAAACGGATTTCTTTCAATCGTTTTTCAGAAATGCATTTTGGGATTATTTTTAAACTTTTAAAATGAGTGACCCACTACTGGTACGTGGTATAGGTGCATTTACTTTAGTCAAAAATGCCTTACCTGGCCAAACATGTATTTTCATTCATAACTGTAAAGGCAGTAAAATTTTTAATTGACCAAATTTCCTTTGTCTGAAATGGAATGACATCATGGGCAGTGATGAGAGTGTTCTGAGGTTTTGTTATTGATATAATATGTATTAAGAATGTGATATTGGTTTATGTAATATTTCGCATACGAAAATAAATTATCTTTACAAAATGACTATTCCTAAGAGCGGTCCCGGATGTCATTTACTTAAAATATTTCTCCTTCGTAGTTTGTGATCATGTTTGAAGTAATTTTATTTATCACCCTCTTTCCTCTAGCGTCTCATTATTTTTTGATGAAAAATGCATAAAAAAAAATCCCTCTTTGCAGATTCTCATTTATTAAGTTTGGAGGTGATTATTGAAGCGTGACTAAAATTGCATTAACTTAGTGTTTCTTAGCGGAAAATTTAACTACTAAGGATCTAATCATAAATTGCCTTTTTTTGCTACAAAATATAAAAATATTTTGCATTTAATATCTATTTTATATAGTTGCATATTTCCTGGAACTTTATAATTAAAGCTGTTATTATTATTACTTTCTTGTACCTTTACAAGAAGAATGTATTGGATTCATGAAAAATTTCTACTTCCGGCTTTCGACGGACTAATACGTTTTATAAAGTCCTGAAAACATTTTGACTATTTTTAGAAAATGTCTCTCCGTGAGTAACATAGCTGTGGCTTAAGTTTTGTGGGTGCTCTATCTCAAGAACAAATGCACGGAATTTAATCAAACTCCATATTCAGTTAGACCTTGACATAAATTGTTGCTGCATAGATTTTGGTGCAAATATCTCAACTGGTGGTATCCCACCAGTAGCCGAGAGGTTCTGCTCTCGAAGCTGGTAGATGGGAGGTGCTGCGTTCGATCCCAATCGCGCCCGTCGGCCTAATCGTTCGGAGTTTTCGTGGTTTTCTTCGAACCTTGGATTTCCAAGCGTTAATACGGGTTAGGTTCCCTTAGAAAGACCCCCACGAAGGGCACTCCCCCCTGGGCCTATATCCCTCGTGCAGATAATTGGCCGTCATAAATACAACCAACCAACCAACTCAACTGGTGGTGCTGCAATGTTGTATTTTTTTGCGATTTTCGCGCTAACTATAACTCAAGAAATATTCTGCAGAATTTCAGCAAACTTTATATTCCGTTTAGACCTTGACAGAAATAGACGTTTATTAGGTTTTGGTGTAAATCGGAAACAGGTGGCACTGTTATTCTGCTCTTTTCACGATTTCCTCGATAGCTGTGTCTCAAGAACTAATGCACGGAATTTCACGAAACTTCCCTTTCTGTTAGAACTTTACATCATTATTAGGTTTGGGTGTATACTGCTCAATGGATATTGCTGTTATTCTTTTATTTTCATGATTTCCGCGGTAGCTATATCTCATGAACAAATAGATTATCATTTAAGTTTGGTTTCAGGCGAATTAATTTATATAAAATATAGTTTTGTGGTGGCCACAACACACTAGTTGTCCCTCTTATTATTAGCTCCCGATATACTATTTTTTTTTAGGCAACAATTAAAAAGGTTCCTAAAAATAACGTTACGTTACATAAGCAAGTCGTAAAACGAAGCAGATGTATCAGTCTACTCTTAAATACTCATAATCTCTACTGCAATTTTTTTAACTTCTAAGCATCGCACATTTCAGTTTTTACATCTTCGTTTAGGGGAAAATAGTACTTTTAACAGCAATTTGCTTGAAAACTGCATCTCAATTTATTTTTGAGATATTAATTTTTTTTGTAGTTTTTAGTGCCATTTCTGTAATGGTGGCAACTGAAGTACTCCATTCCTGTAGAAAGTAAATGGAAAGTAGTAGATTACTATATTATTTTGTTGCTATTTTCTCATAATAACTGAAAAAAAATGTAATTAAAATACGTGCTATTTTGGAAAAATATAAATTAACGATTTCTGATAAACCTGGAGCTATTATAAACTATATTTAATTTTAAGAGTTATTAATGCTACAAACAAACGAAAGCATATGAATAATTAGATAGCCAATTTTTTTATAGAGTTTTACTGGGTCTGTGTATTATTCAGCAATAGGGACGTCATATTTATGCGTTTCTATAGATGTTATTTAAGACTGGATCGTAAATGTGGAATTCTTCAGCGGAATCAAATGACGTCATTTTATATAAAATAAAAGGGTGTATTTTAAGTCTTAAAACAGAAATATGCTTTGTACTATCTATCTATCTATATATATATATGGGTGGGTAGATGTTAGAGTACGGAGGAGGGTGGTGTTGTCTGGATAATACGCAATGGTTAATTTAAAAAAATGGGGCTTTTGTATTATTACTATATTTTTGATACGTATTTTATAAGGATGTTGATTTGATATTTTATAATTGGTGACTTTCATTAATATTATATTTAGCTTAATTAAAGTTTTATCTTATTTACAATCATTTGTTATTAAATTTTAAGTTACTAAGGACAATATCATATTAATTACTAATAGTATGCCATTTTTATAGTGATTAATATACATATAAGTATATTTAATATAAATAAAGTTATACTGTATGTATTAAAATTGGGTAATTATTTTTATTATTATTCCTCTATTCTTTTTAATATTGATCTATTTTCACTTTGTGTTATAAAATTTATTATCGGTTTAATGTGTTTGAATGTCCCACATTCATACTTTTAGGATTTTCATGGCTGTATGAATATAATCCACACACTATATTTGAGATTTTTAGGTAATGGGAATTTAAGTATCTGATAATCTTCTATATACTTCCATATGTTTTTTATTTCCTGTTCATTTTATAATTATCTTATATATAATAGTTATTATTAACGATTTTTATATTATTTTTAATATATATTTATATTAATTATTATTGAATTTATTTTATTTATAGCATATAACTATATGCTATATATTATCAATGTTATAGAATTATTTAAATTTTATGTGTAGTTTAATTGAGTAAGATAATAGAATATTTTGAATGCCTTTTTTTTAAATTTTATTAACAATAGTTTTTAAAAAAATATATAGTGTGGTTTATATTAGGTTTATAATTATCTATATATAAGGATTTGTTTGGTTTTGCTGTTAATAAAATTTTTTACATTCTAAGGCTTTCAATTGTTCATCTTGTGACATTTGAATAATAAAAATACTACTAGATGGCAGCACCAAAATTTGTCTTTTGACGATAAGTTATAAATTTTTTCTTTTGCAGCTCCTTTTCAGTTACAATTTTCTACACCAGGTGGGATTTTTAGCTAAATTTTGACGATATTGTTAAATAGTAATTAATTAATTTAATAGTGCATTTTAGTTATTTTAAATAATGTAATTACTTTCTATTTATTTTATTTTATATTATATTAATTCCATTTATCATGGTATTTCAAAATGTATTAACTGCATCCTTTGGTATCAATTACTGTGATTTCTTAACTGTTTTATTCACCTTAATCTTTACGATATTTTGGTAGCCAAGTGCGAGTGGATATATTGAAAAATACTGAAATATTAATCGGTATGTTGTGTATTATTTCTATTTTATATCCTATAAATATTTAAACAGGTTTTATTGATTTTTCACTTTCCATGCGCAGGCTATTTGGAAGGCTATTTTAGATTGGAATCTCGAAAACAAAGTCCAAATTCTCTGTTGTGATTCTATGGCTTCGAATACAGGTCGTTTTAATGGTGCCTGTGAGCTCCTCGAAAAAAAAAAAAAAATTGATAGGGAAAAGCTTTTCTTTGCTTGCTGCCATCATGTATACGAACTGATATTAAAGGCTATATTCGAAGTGAACATTAAACAAGTGACAACAAGTCCCGATATTACACTCTGTAAAAAGCAGAAAGAGAATTGGAAGAACATCTATCCCACTAAAACACAGTACTATAGAGAAACAGTGGAATTGTTCTAACCCGTATCTGAACTTGGCAATTTGCTTGAATTTTACTGCTCTGAACTTAAAAATGTTATGATCAGAGAGGACTATCGAGAGTTGATCAAAATTTCTGTGATATTTTTAGGTGTAGGGGCAGAAAAAAATTAAATCAGACCTCTGGGTGCTATGTCCCAAGCTAGATGGATGGCCCGAGCGGTTTACTCCCTAAAACTCTCGTTATTTAGTTCTCATCTGAAATGAAACTCCAAGGATACGAAATCACTGCTAAACGTATGCTTGTTTATCGTGACAATCTATGTTAAACATGTTTTCAATACATTTTGGCAGTTAAAGAACGCTAAAAAGATTTGTTCTTTTTGGAATCTTTGAAAGTCTGCGAAAATGTGAATGAAAGTATCTCGAAAGCTGCTTTACAGAAATTTCTTCAGCATTTATGGTATTTGACTGATGAAATAGCAGTATTAGCACTTGTTGATGATTATGATGTTGACAAAGAAACAAAATTAAAAATGATGATAAATTTACATAGAGAAAATTTCTCGACCCGTGAAAAAACATACATTTCGAAGATTCATCGAGAATGTATGTCGAGTTTCATATATTGATTTTGTAATTGTTTATTTAGTTATACATTTATATCACGCGATTGTTACCTGTTATTTTATTTTTATTTTTACAGAAAAAAGCATCGATGATCTCATATCTGTTAAAAGCCATTCATTGTTTTCTAGACTCAAAATTTATGATAGTTTTGAAGAGTCCCTTTTCATGGGAGAATAATGCTTCGTTTTCCGATGCGAAAAAGACGATCTCAATCATAGGCTTCTCATATATCTCTGATCTTTACTCTGAGATCTCAATGTTCACAGCAATGAACAATACAGCTGAAACAGCGGTAAAATTGGCGCAGGACTTTCATGATTTAATAACGGTGACGGAGGAACAAAAACAATTTTTGTTATGTTGCGTACAAGGCCACACGAAGGTCTATCCCGATTGTAAAAAAAAAATATTGAAATGAAAATAAGTTCAGTAATGTTTCTTTTACTGTAATATGTTAATAAATATCTTCTTTAAATAAAATAGTTATTTATGTACCAAAGAAACATACATTTTTCAATCTTTCCATAGTATTCCCAATACAAGATTTCATATTCAAGTTTGACCTAAAGTCGGCACGGGTTACCGTTATCTGATTGCAATAATATTTTTTATTTATGTTTCTGAAGTGAAATAGAAAAAAAAAATAGAGGGTATGCGTATTTGATTTTGCAAAAAAAAATTTTTACATTGTATCCTGGGACACCCTATTGCTCACTTTTAAAGAAAAATAGCAAAATTATTATCAAGATACAAATACCTAAATCGCATATTATTATGCCAAGAGCATTTGCAAGCACTTTTAAATTATTTAAAATTGCTGTGCATAATTTAATATTTACATTAATAAACATTTTTTATGCCGCCATGAATGAAATAATCCATTACAGAGTACAACATTATCATTTTGTTTGGGTTTGATAACATATGACGTATCAAAAATGAGAAAGCATATGTTCATTTTTTCCAAACATATACTCTAAAAAATATTCCGTTAAAATACGGAAATTGTACTGGCAATTGAGACGCCAGTACTATTTCCGTATTTTAACGGAAAAATTTCCCCGTAAATTCCAGAAAAACGGAATTTATTCTGGAATTTACGGGGAAAAGTTTCCGTTAAAATACGGAAATAGTACTGGCGTCTCGATTGCCAGTACAATTTCAGTATTTTAACGGAATTTTTTTTACATTGTATTCAATTCGATATGAGTATATCGATTTACTCATTTTTGAGTACTTCATTTTTTTCGGTGCTTATACACTATGACGCAAAAGTTTAGACAATGAAGAAATTCTTACATACTTTGAAAAATATTTATTCAATTTTCAAATCACTGCTTGAAATTAATGTGCTGTACATATAAACAATATTTATAACAAAGAAAAGTGGAATTGTGCATATTGCAATAAATTAAATGGTAACAAAAATAAACTGCTGTCTCAAAAGTTTAGACACAAATTAAATAAAATCGAAATAAACAATTTTTAAAACCTGGTTGCGCATCCATGCTTATGTATTACGTCATATACACGAGATTGCATGGAAGAAACTAAATCTTGCATAGTTTGTGGATCGATATCGTACCATGCATTCTCAATAGATGTCTTAAGTTCCTTTTCAGAAGAGTATTGTCTAGCGTTGCTATAAACTTTGCGACACATGATGCTCCAAAGGTTTTCTATAGGGTTAAGATCTGGGCTACATGCTGGCCAGTCGAGAACTCTTATATTATGGGAATTAAAACAAGATTTTGAATGTTTTGCAGTGTGAATTGAAGCATTGTCTTGCTGAAATTCCCACTGAGGACCCCCTAGAAGCTCAGCAAATGGCAGTAGGTTTTCTTCTAATGTCTGTGTATAATGCTGTGAAGTTTGACGACCACTGGTGAAGGTCAGAGATACTTGTCCATTGTAGCAAAAGGCTGCTCAAACCATCACCGAGCCCCCTCCTTGTCTGCGACTAAAAAAACGTCGAGGTTCCTTCCGCAAGTCATGCCAATACGATAAACAACCATCTGGACCATCCAGATTCCACTTTTTTTCATCGCTAAATATGACTGACTGCCATTTCTCTCCATATGACATATGCTTTCGAGCCCACATAAGTCTTTGTAACTTATGATATGGTTTCAGAGATGGTTTCTTCTGCATTTTGCTATAAACGATTGTTTCTTTTTCCAAAATTCGTCTACGAATCGTATCCTTTGATACAGAGAGTCCCGATGAGCTTTGAACTCCACGTACGCTCATTTGTTGAGTACTCGCTAGTCTTTGTACAGGCGATCCTCTCGTACATTTGTCACACGTGGCCTCCCAGACCGACATTTTGCTTTATATTCGGAACCACTCGATAAAACTCGATAAATAGATTTTTTTTGACCTATTAATAATAGCAGAAATTTCAGAAACGCTCTTCTCTTCACCTTTCAACTGCCAAATCCTTGAAACCTCATTCACTTGAATTTCTTTAGCTCTCGGCATGTCGACTATGAAGCGCAATCGTTTGCAGAACTTAAGTACTCCAAATTTGTGACATCATCGATTCTAAATTTGCATATGCCAGCGAATATTCAAAGAAATTTAGAATAGTGTCTAAACTTTTGCGACAAGCACATTTGAATTTTTATGAAAAAAATTAGTATTATAGCAAATAAAACGACTGTCTTTTGTACATAGCATTTTAAATCAGTTTTTGAATATATTTACAGGTTTTTGTAATTCTGACGTCATAATTCTACATTTTAAAGCTGAATGACGTCATTGTCTAAACTTTTGCGTCATAGTGTATTATGTATGTTTTAACTGATAATTAATACACTCTGATAATAATTAATCCGTAAGCTCCTCGCTGCGGTAAGATGCTGCATTTTATTATTGGAAACGATTATTGTTTTCTTCAAGTTTTTCTAAAAATATTCTTTTTAAATTAAACTAAGATTTTTGATAAAGTTGCACTTCGAATACTGGAAAAATTTATCTGCTACCGAAACTCCGGAATTATAGAAGAGAAACAAGAAAGAAAGATCATGAATTACGCATAGACTAGTACAAACTTCCAAACTATATCAGAATATTCTTAGAAATTTCTTTTTTAATAATATGAAAGAAATATAGATATAAATAATATATAAAACACAAATTATGTTTCAAAACCCCGTTTTCAAAAATCACCGTCCGCAAATGATGACGTGATTGAATTATTTTTTGTAGCCTTGTATATGAATTATAAATTTTTATACATAGCTCATATTACATATATCGAAAATTTCATTCAGATTGAAAACGCATAACAAAAGTGAAACCGCTTTTTTGAAAGTTAACCTCCATAGACGGAAATATGTCCATATCCCTTTGTGCTTCAATCCATATGAATTTATTTTATTTATATTAGACTGACGTCTCATAGTATAGTAACATTTAATTCATCTTAACAACGCGAAAAACAGTTGACAGCACATTTTCAGAAATTCTCGTCAGTAGACGGTAATTAATTCTTTTGGATGGCACGGTATATTTTAATAAAAGAGCTGGACAATTACCCCATGAAAAGTTACATATAAACGTGAAAATAAATATCACAAGTTTACTAAACGATGTATAAACTGTTGCAAAGTCTAAAAACTATACAAACATTAAAATACAGTTAAGGTATTCAAAGTTTCGGTCATCATCTATGACATTCATCAGGAAAACGTTGTCGTAATGTTTTCTAAAAACAGAGCAAAACCGTCTTGAATCTCAAAGATTCGTTATATATCCAGTCAAAAAACGCTTTAACCAATTACAAGCAAGAAAACAGGCAATGGTACCATCTATCAGGCAAAAAAAAAAAATATTTTATTTGCCAAATGCATGACGAGTCTCAGTCGTCAAATGTACTCAAGGGGTTAATAAAATATTTATAATATATATATATATATATATATATATATATATATATATATATATATTATTTTATTTTTTGTCGAAATGCAGAAAGACGAATGTGAGCGAATCTTCATATGTATCCATTCCAATTTGAGGATGTAATAAACAAGAATTTTTTGTAATTTAATATATAAAAATGAAAATTTGTCTGTCTGTCTGTAATTCAATACAAATCCACAATTTGGAAGCCAGAATTGTGAAACGTTACGTACATGTGTATTAAAACACGACCGAGACAACTAAAGTAATCCGGAATAACTTATAGTTCATTTTTAATTAATAAAAAAGCACAAATTTTACAGCAATTTCCAATCAAATTTAAACATTTTTCGTTATAGCAGCTGCCAACAATTAAAAATCCACAATAAAATTCTTACCACAACAATTACTTTTCTATTGTAAGATTTCCACGCGAAAAAATGAAATAAATGGTTTGATGAATTTAAAAAAGGGAATATTACATTATAACTTTTCTACTGCAAGATTTCCACGTGAAAAATGAAAATAAAATAAATAGTTTGACGAATTAAAAACAAAACTGAATGTTCGTCATAATTTTTGTGTTTTATGATTTCCATGTGAAAAATTATAAATATTTAATTAATTTGACGAATTAAAAAAGTGGAATATGACGTCGTATTGGAAATATAAAGGACGTGGTGAATATATAACGTCCTATAAGTGTGAAAAAATGTACTGAAGCATGATAAAAACTCGATTATGGAAATATCGGCGTATTTTAACATTATTGCTCCAATGATAAATGGAAGTAAGCTCATTTATGGCTGTATTATTTTCGTCTGTTATAGAAATTTATACATTTTCATATTAGATTTTCATTTGATTCATGTGTACAACTCTTCGACTGTTTTTTTTATATTATTTTTTTTATGTTGTATGTTAAATTTTGAAATTGGTTTTTCAAAACAAACATTCTTAAAATTTCGGGCAACGCTGGGAACTTTAGGTAGTGGTTCTATAAAATTACAATGTAACTTACCAACAATACAGATCTTAGGAAGGCAGAAGTAATACAGTGAATCGATATTTGAAATTCTATTTGTGGCGTGAGTAATTAAAGGTTAAAGTTCTAATGCAAATCCTATGCAAAAATCTTCAATAGTCGTTTTGAGCATTGCGGCTGTGCGTACAGGCGTCGGTTATTATTTGCAATGAGAGGAATAATTTAGCAATGAAATTTAATTATAGTATTTTTTTTTTTTTACATTTTATTTTTATGAAGTATTTTCTCTCGGCATTATCTCAAGAGTTACTGCTAGCCGTGGTCGTGGTACGATAAATTCTCCAGAGTTCATAAACACAAACTAACCGTGGTTTGTCGAAAGCCTGAATGGAATTCCCGGGTGTTCAAGAAATCAAAATCTCCCTGACCAAATATATATATATAAACCGGGAATTCTGCTTTTTCAGAATTTAGTGTAGCCCCCGATGAATATATATACCGGGTGTCCCAAAAAGGACTGACTGATTTTAAAATTCAATAACTTGCAATCGGTGACAGATATTAAAAAAATTCTTGCAGGAGGGTTATGCATAAGGTCAAAAGTTTTATTACAGTGATTTTCAATTTTAGTTCGATTTACAAACAATAGATGGCGCTGTAAGCAATAGTCACTAAATTCAGGCTCGATTTTTGGTACTTCGTGGCCCGGATAATACATTTCCATCTCCTTTTTCTGCATGGAACAAGATAAAGGACCAAAAATCGAGCCTGTATTTAGCGACTATTGCTTACAGCGCCATCTAGTGTTTGTAAATCGAACTAAAATTGAAAATCACTGTAATAAAACTTTTGACCTTATGCATAACCCTCCTGCAAGAATTTTTTTAATATCTGTCACCGTTTGCAAGTTATTGAATTTTAAAATCAGTCAGTCCTTTTTGGGACACCCGGTATATATATAACCATTATATAATTACAATTCATCATCTATTTCCAATTACTAAAATTAAATTAATAAATTTAGCTTCAATACATAACACTTATATATGTGTATATATATGTAATAATAAAATTTTTCGGCCTTTTATCTTAATTAAACTATTCCAAATTATTATAATATCTACTTTTTTTACCTAGCTTTAATAATATCTTAAATATCTTTTATCTTTTTTCCATGCATTAAAACCAGCGTATTCTTTTATTATTCTAAAAACCTTAATCCATTCGTAGCTTACTTCTTATAAAACCCATTAAATTACTTTCTTTCATTTTATTCTGAGACTAAATTCTTTTTTTTTCGAATGTATTTAATATCATTTGTTCTTTTGTTCCATATCCCATGAGGCATTGCAAGCATCCTGTTTTCTCAATAAAGCTACCGCGCCAGTTATTAAGTCCCTGTCAACACTTCACGTTTTCTCCACCCCCTGCACCGGAGTTATCCTATATAGCCTCCCCTCTCCTACCCCTTCCACTTAATTGGATTGGCTTTGCTTTGGCATCGATATACTTACGGGTGTGTTTTTCGCAAGCATTTAAACTTTTACATTCACTTGGAGAGCTAGATTTTTACGATTATTGTATTGCTGTAAAAACCCGTCGTCACCTGGAGAGCTTTGTTTCCTGTATTTTCGTCAAGCTGTTATAATATTTAACATCCAGCGGTTTATATTTACGACATAACAACGACCCGAACATGGGTAGCAGAATTACTAGTGGAATTAGTGCATTTTATGATAATCTAATAAATAATTGACGAGTCTAACGGCTTCAGTTGTTATTTCCAGGAAAACTGCCAAGGGATGTAGGCCTGATCTTCCACTCTGACCATGATTTCACGACTGCAAAACTTTGATATCTCATTTAGAGATATATAGCGAGTGTACGATTGCTGCTTAATATCGATATGTTTCTATCCTACAAGTGAAAGCATATCATATATATATATATATATATATATAGAGAGAGATAATACAAAGCATATTTCAGTTTTAAGACTTAAAATACACGCTTTTATTTTATATAATGAACGTCATTTGCATCCGCTGAAGAATTCCACATTTACGATCCAGTCTTAAACAGCATCTATAGAAAAGTATGCCTATGACGTCACTTTCGCAGAATAATACACAAACCTGGCAAAAAGTGATAATGTCATAAAAAAAATCGGGTATCTAATGATTCATATGCCTTCATTTGTTGGTAACATTAATATGGATACTTAAAATTAAATATAGTTTTTAATAGCTCTGTGTTTTTTCAGAAATCATTCATTTATATTTTTTCAATATAGCACATATTTTAATTACAATATTTTTTCAGTTGTTATGGGAAAAGGGAAACAAAAAGATATAGTAATCGACTATTTTCCGTTTACTTTCAACAGAAATGGAGTATTTTAGTTGCCATCATTACAGAAATGGCATTAAAAACTACAAAAAAAAAAAAAAAAAAAATTAATATCTAAAAAATAAATTGAGATGCAGTTTACAAATCAATCGCAGTTAAAAGTATTTTTTCCTTTTATACGAATGTGTAAAAATTAAAAAGGCGTGACACATAGAAGTTAAAAAAATTGTAGTAGAGATTATCAGTATTTAACCGTACAGTGATACATCTGCTTTGTTTTATGGCTGGCTTGTGAAAGGAACGTTATTTTTTAGGAACGACAGTTTAATTGTTGCCTGAAAGAAATAGCATACCAGGGGCTAAAAACTTCCAATTCTTCATTTTGAAAAAAGCCATTTGAAACTTGCTTCTGGATTTTTAATATTTTTTAAATTGTTAATTTAAGTTGCTTTCAAAGCTTTGCTTTTTATATTGACTTACAAAAAAGGCTCTAACAAAAAAGTTAGTTTAGCCTATTTGATTGTTAATCTCTTTAAAGACCAGTTTAGATCTTTCTTATTAGAAATATTCAATTATTTTGCTTTCTAAGCTGTTAACTAGCACCTTTATTTAAACATTAGGTTTAAAATGTGGCTACATCTTAAACCTTGGAAGAAAGCAATACTAACCTGCTGTGTTTCCCTTATGAATCATTGATGCAAGTTAGTAATAAATACGAAATCCCATAAAATATAATCTAAATGAAAGTTACAGAAATTTACACTTCTAAAAATACGTTATTTTTATGCAACTATGGAATTTTTTTTCAGTATAAAAGTGTGTTTTGAATGACATCATTTTCACAGCTGAGTTTCGTTATTTGAAGATTTAGCTCCTAATTTGAGAGTTCATAGATTGAAAAGTATGTAAAAGTGATGCTATTTTGTCGTAATAATAAAGAAAATTATTTCACTTTTAACAATTAAAATACATATATTATTTTGTATATGTCATGTATGTATCATTATAGAATGCATTCTACTTATACGTCCTTTGAGGGAAAAAAATCACTCGCTATTCAATTTCTAAATATTTTTTCTTTTAAATTTTATTGAGAAAAGGGGCATTAATAAAGATATGATAATACCTATTATTTCTCCTGTCTCTCTTATTTTTGCAATAATGCAGTAATCCATCTGAATTTATTGCAGAAAATTCACAAAAAATGGTATTTTGAAAATTAATCTAATTTTCGAAAATTTGACAACAATTATATTCGCCTTGGAACTGATGTTCATTTCAGCTCGAAATTCCTAATATTCTCTGGATGTCTAATAGAAACATACATACAGTCACATTTAATTTGAAAGATTTACGACGTTACTACAAAAACATAAAATTATTAGTAATGCAAACAGCAGCTAATTTTTCCCCCCTGTATATCACAAATTATTTTGTAGGTTTATTTTTCAATATAAAAAAGTTTAAAAATATACATATTACAGTAAGTATTTTCAAGCGAATTAATTTTGTGAATAAAAATCCCTCCCTGTTAATTCAAATGTACTAATTTAAATTGAAATTTGACACTTATTCTAATAATAAAAACATTCAATTTCGAAATCTTCAGAAAAAGAGGAGTTTAATTCTTTTCCTATTACTATATTTTTTCAGTTTAAAATATTTAATTTTTTTGACAACAGCATTTTTTGTTAAAAACATTTCGAGGAAAAACTGAACCAACTACCTATAAAAGGTTCAATGTTAATTAAAGATAACTGTCGGAAGGAAACAGCTGTGAACAAAAACTATGCAATTGTTTTATTTTTTTCGTGGATAAATATGATGGTTTTTTTAAAAACTCCCTTTTAATTTCATTATTTCAGCATTCTTTAGGAAGACTTTTTTTTTTGTTTTTTTAATCTTGAAAGGATGAAATAAATGCATTAATGTAGCATGAAAATAGTAAAATCTCCACTACATCTACCTATTTTTATTTTTTCTTTCAATTGATTGAATGATTGATTTTTTCTCCTGCGTAAATTACAGAGAGGAATTAACTTGAATTTAGTGTGTTTAAAAATTATCGTGTCTTCCAAAAGCCAATAAATGTTTTCAAATACTGAAATCTCCTTTTATAATTAGTGGTTAAAAATGATTTGGTAAAACGAATTTATTAGGAATTTCTTGTTATGTGGAAAAGTACTTTTGTACACAGCAGTTTGAATGTTTGAATCAATTGATTTAAAAGTGGTCAAAACAGTGCATATGTTTTTAAAAAGCTATACTAATATGGATACTTCATGTTATAACTATTTAGAAGAAAATATTACGAACATGTAATGGGTGTACTATGCTTAATAAGTTCTTCTACCAAACATATTTCGACCTTTTCACTTTCAAAACTATTATTATAATGTTGTGTTATATTTTTAAAAAGAAAGTGTTAAAATTTCATTTTTTTTTTTTAATTTTTGAATGTTGTGTTCAAATTCAAAAATTTCATTTTGGAAAGTTTCCAATTTTTTAGAAAATTGTTTCTTCCAATTTTTCTTCTTTATCATTTACCTACATGTGTTGTAAACAGAAAACATAATTACGAGAATGGTGAAAATGAATGAAACAATAAAATGAATGGCAACCTGATTATTGATGATGCTTCTACGAGTAAATGTGGGTGGCATCAGTCGGGTTGCCATTAATTTCACATTTCAGTTAGCTGTACCATGTTGCTCTGGCAAAACTCTGATGAAAAAATTTGCAGGTGGGTGGCGGTTTCGTTATTTGTGCCATCTAGTCTATCATATATACCAAAATCATTGGAGCTAAAATTGGTTGCAAAAATGTGACGCAGCCTCCAAGAATAAAAAGATGAGGAAATGCTATCCTCGAGATATTGAAAAGTTACAAAAACGTGTCACTGGAACATTACTGAAAGCACTGCAACGTCTTTTACAAGGTGAAGTGTAAACTTATAACAACTGACAGACACAAAGTACGGGTTCGATAATTCCTAGTGATACACAGACGTCTTAGAGCAGCAATGGCGTAACTTCATATGTGAACGTGTCAAAAATTTAAAAGCAATATTTATGAACATTGTAACGTGTCAAACTTTTACGGAAAAAAATACAGCAGAATATGCAACTTATACGAATCACTAATTAAGGGTCGGTTGACATTTATTTGAGCAAAAATCGAACCAAAAATCGAAAATTTGTTTTGTGCATATAATTATTCTCCAGTTTGCTCTGAACCATTTACGAAAAACTGCATGTAGATGCGATTATTTTTCGCAAAGATACAAGAGTTTGAATTTTGTACACAAAGAATTTTTCGACCCTTTAATATATTAAATCTGCTTTTCTTAAAACAGATTTGTCAACATTTTTAGGTTTTTGAAACGCTCCATGCGTCTTAATTTTTGATCAAAATTCATGGTATTAATAAGGAAGAATCCTGATATGCACTATATGACCAAAAGTGACCGGTAGCTTGCGATTTTTGACTTTTTGTTAAATATCTAGAAAAATACATCAGGAATTAACCTGAAATTGCAGGTTTGTAGACAGTATAATATAGGTTATATATTTCAGCGAAGATTTTTTTCCCGAAACTCCATAGGGGACCGTCAAAAAATTGAAAAAGAACGAACATCTTTTGGATAACTCTGTAAAAACTAATGAAGCAAAAGCGTTTAAACTCGAGATTATTAATAAGTGGCTTATTGTAATATACTGTGTTCATTTTTATGAGGATAGCATGTATACTCGTAGAGAAATTAAGGTTTTTATAAAAACAGTCCCAAATTTCGCAAAGTTTCTTGCTTATAATTTGCAGAGTTCTTAATATAAAAAAAAGTTATTTTCAGAAAATATGACGAACAACATTATACACAATACCCCGCAATCAGAATGAAAAAATAATAAAAATTGGATGAAAAATGAGCAGGTTTACTAAAAAATGATTCACTGCGCATGCGTGAACGCAATCAAAATATAATTTGCATAATGTGTTAGCTAAATGTATGGAGCAACTTTTGTAAAAGTCTCAAAAACATAGTTTGAAAAGTCTGATAATAATCGTTTATAGAATAAGCTCAAAATCCGTTGTTCCCAAAATGAAGAAAAAAGATAAGGGATTGTATCCAAATACAGTATTACGTGCAATATTGTGTATGCTAAAACGGCACCAACCAATGGATATATGGATACAACCCCTTATTTTTTTGCTTCATTTTGGGAACAACGGATTTTGAGCTTATTCTATAAACGATTATTATCAGACTTTTCAAACTATGTTTTTGAGACTTTTACAAAAGATGCTCTATACATTTAGCTAACAGATTATGCACATTATATTTTGATTGCATTCGCGCATGCGCAGTGAAACCTTTTTTAGTAAACCTGCTCATTTTTCATCCAATTTTTATTATTTTTTCATTCCGATTGCGGGGTATTGTGTATAATGTTGTTCTTCATATTTTCTGAAAAGAACTTTTTTTATATTAAGAACTCTGCAAATTATAAGCAAAAAACTTGGCGAAATTTCGCACTGTTTTTATAAAAACCTTAATTCCTCTACGAGTATACATGTTATCCTCATAAAAATGAACACAGTATATTACAATAAGTCACTTATTAATAATCTCGAGTTTAAACGCTTTTGCTCCCTTAGTTTTTACAGGGTTATCCAAAATACATTCGTTCTTTTTCAATTTTTTGACGGTCCCCTATGTTGTTTCTGGAAAAACTCTTCGCGGAAATATATGACCTATACTATTCTGTTTACACACCTGCAATTTCAGGTTAATTCCTCATGTATTTTTCTAGATATTTAACAAAACGTCAAAAATCGCAAGTGACCGGTCACCTTTGGCCATATAGTGTAGCTTACAAAGAAACTATGTGTATGCATTTTAGAATTCGACTTCATTAAGATGATTAAATTTGATTTTTAACTTATTGAATGGCAAAAATTTGATGATAATCGATATGGAATTCAGTAAAAATCTCCAAAAACTTAACTATTCAAAGGATTAAAAAATCTATACACAGATTTGCTTGAAACAGAGTTTTAAGTGATTAAAATACAAAATCTGGAAAATATCTCAAAAATTAAGACGCATGGAGCACTTTAAAATTTAGTTAAATTTTTTTTTAAAAAAACCTTAAAATTATAATAAGATTGGTCCACTCTCAACGGTGTCCAATGGCTAATTCCTAAACCGTTAGTCACAGACATATAGTTCCAATTGCAAAAATGTTTTAAATGAGGTAAATAAACATTTAAAAAGCGATTTGGGTCAATAAAAACATTTTTTTTAAAATAACGAAATTTAAATTTTTATACGGTCCCCCGGTCCTATAAGTTATATTTAGTAAAATTTTCCTATTACACTGACAAGTAAGACAAAAAAAAGTCCCGTCATATAACACGAAAATTGACCGAGTTATGAAACTTTAAAACTGCATGACTTATACCACTTACCCGCATCTGAAAACAAGTCAGCTAGGCCATGGTTTGAGGGGTCATATACCAAGTGCTTAAAGTATTCGAAGAACTTATTTCATGTGTATCTGCGCTTTGAAAAAAATCCTACAACTATTACGATTGAGTTAACTTCAATTAAGTTTCAGATTGGCTAAAATAATTGTATTTTAACATTTGTTTTATTTTCTAATGATTTGAGACAGTTTCTTTTCATGATTTCTTTTCACAAAAAATTATGTTATTTAATTAATTATACTACAATACTATATATATACAAAAAATTATATTATACGTTTTTATTTAACTTCGACGATCGTATCTACGTTTTTCCAGTTCAAAATTTGAGATCGAACTTTAACTCACTTTCAAATATCCGATCGAGATTAAATTTTACATACTGACGTAAATCCGATGACAATCTAATATTATTATGGATTTCAGTGGTTACCACTTATACTTTACAGGATTTTACAAGATAACACAAAAAATTTTGGAAAGATTAGCTCTCAGAAATTTAAGAAAAAGTTTTAGATTAGATAACACAAGGCTACGATGATTGTGTTTTTTAACTCTTATGTATTTTATAGCACTGAAATCGAAAATTACCTTAATTTTTAACTATCAAGTCAGAATTTTTCGCAAATCGCAAATTGTCAAAGTTAAAAACAAAACAAAAATCGGATACTTTGAAATAGAGGAGATGGCTGTGGTTTGATTTGATTTTTACGTACTTTTTAGCACGGAATCTGAAAATGACCTTCATTTTTAACCATCACGTTAAAATTTGTTTGCAAATCGTAAATGTCAAAGTTAATTTATGGCGAAAATCTGATACTGTAAAACAGATGTAAAACTTTATTTTATTTTATTTTATTCAATAATGTATTCAATTTTTTGGCTTACTAGGGATCGTTCCCAGGTGCAAGTTGTGGATTTGGACGAGAGTGGTATCAAAAGAAACGTCTCGTCATGTACATCAAAAAGTCCAATGGAACTACCCGTCGGAATCCAACCGTTTTAGAGATATCTTCACTTGAAGTGGGAATAAGTAAATAAATAAATTGGCAGGCAGGCATATAAATTGTTCGCAAGTTAAAAGTTTCTTTGCATTGTTTTAATCCTCTACCAATACCTCTTCCCGAGCTACGAGAAAAATACTTTATACCCACACATTTGCCGAAATATTTGCATAAAACAAGGTTCTGGAAATAGCAAAAACAGATGGAAAAACTCTCCGAATGCAGCCCTACACGAAAACTTCGTAGAATGCGAAGTGCCTGTCTAATAAAGGGGAAATAACCGGCAATGTGTGGGTGTAAAGGATTTAGCTCGTAGCTCGGGAAAAGGTATTGGTAGAGGATTAAAACAATGCAAAGAAACTTTTAACTTGCGAACAATTTATATGCCTGCCAGCCAATTTATTTATTTACTTATTCACACTTCAAGTGAGGATATCTCGAAAACGGTTGGATTCCGACGGGTAGTTCCATTGGACATTTTGATGTACATGACGAGACCTTTCTTTTGATACCACTCTCGTCCAAATCCACAACTTGCACCTGGGAACGTTCCCTAGTTAGACAGAGATTCTTACAGCTACTCAGCTGAGGGGTTCGATGAGGTGGGGGAAAAGATTCAATTTTAACTTTAAACTTTTTAACTTTGAAATTTACAATTTGCGTAAAATCCTGACGTGATGGTTAAAAATGAAGGCCATTTTTGGATTCAGCGGTAAAAAAAATACATGAAAATCAATTATCAAAAGTCAAAAACACAACAATCACATCTATTTTTTTCTTTTTTTTAACTTTAAAATTTATGATTTGCTAAAAATCTTTACGTTATGGTAAAAAGTGAAGGTCACTTTCGAATTCAGCGGTACAGGATACATAAAAATCAATCATCAAAAGCTAAAAAACATGACATAACCGAGACTAGTGTAATCTAATAACATTTTAAAATATGTATCATTTTGTAAAGAATTGAGGCTATTAATTTTCATCATTTTATTTAACAAAAATTCGTTTTTTTTTCCCTTCTAATATGTTTATTACAAATTCTATATTTTGCATTAATATGTCAGATTGATTAAAGATTTCAAATGTATATTACAGTGTTAATTTTACTCTCAACCATTTTTTAATATATCTGACAAAATTATATTTCTACTAAATTTGTGAATGACCCATAATTTCCAGCAAAAAATATGCAACTTTAAACAGCTATTACTCGGTCAATTTTAATCGTAGAATAACGGGACTTTATTTGTCTTACTTGTCAGTGTAATAGGAAAACTTTACTAAATATAACCTATAGGACCCGGGGACCGTATAAAAAATTTAATTTCGTAATTTTTTAAGAAATGTCTTTATTGACCCAAATAGCTTTTAAAATATTTCTTTACCTCATTTAAAACATTTTTGTAAACGGAACTATATGTCTATGGCTAACGGTTTAGGAATTAGCCATTGGACACCGTTGAGAGTGGACACCCTGTATATTTATGGTGAAATGTATATTTCCACAAGTTTTCATATATCTATGATGAAAATTTAAAAAAAAACTTTTAATGTCCACCGTCCCTTTAATAGAATTAGAGTTTTTCGTTCATTAAATAACTATGAATCAAAACAACTGAATCAAAATGCGATTTAATTGAATATTGGAATCAATCCGTATACTGCTTATCCGAAACATTGTTTAATAGAATCAGTCGTTTTCATGCATTTAATAACTAAGAACAAAAATAACAAGAAAGAAAAATCATGCCAGAAGCACAGATTATGAAACATTTTCCAACACTTCCAGGGTACTTTAACAAAACCTCACCGTTTAACAAGGTAAAGAAGATGCCTATGTAAACACTTTAGGATACGTATAACACATTTGAAACTAGATTTCCACAATTACGCCCGTAGCCGGGAAGGTACACCAAATCTTTTGTGCAGCTCTTTATGTGATCAATAGTTTTGTACGGATTCCACATACTATGCTAAAATTTATTTTAGTAAGAAAACACATAACTCATTTAAAAATTCATCTTCAACAATTTCTGCCAATAGACAGAAATGTACTTGAATTCTTTTGTACAACCCTGTATATCGCATACAGATTTTTCTACACGCCACATATGCTGAAATTTATTCCAGGCAAAGATATGTTTAAAAAACTACTGAAATCGCACTCCCCGGAATTACCTTCCATAGCTGGCATAGCCCTGTATATGATTTTATTTATGTGCAGCTACAAACATCTTTTAGTATACAGTGGACTCTCTCAATCTGAACACTCTCTAATGTGAACACCCAGGTATTATGAACGCATTCCGACGGTTCCGGCGAAGCTACATAGACTTAACAAAAGATGAACTCTCTGTATTCCGAACGCTCTCTAATCTGAACACCCCACAATTATGAACGCTACTTTTGATCCCCATTCTACCCCACCTCTCTGTAAACTGAACGTGTGTTTGCTATCGAAATTCGGGGAATTCTCTTATCATCAATCGAACTAACGAAGAAGATCAGCGTCATGGATGCTGTCCATTGGATATCAACGGCTTGAAACGAAGTAACCCCTACACCATCCAAAGATGCTTCTACGAAGCTAAATTCCCCTGTGAGAATGAGCAATCAAGTATAGAGGACCAAGAAGCAACAACAGCTATGAGTGATTTGGCCTCAATTCTATAGGAGCTTCATACTGATGTAGCTTATCTCAAAGCCGTCGGAAGCCTTCCGGTTTCCGACAACAACATCGTTGAAGAGGAAGAGGATGGTGAAGAAGAAGCAAAATCAGAAGAGACCGAAGAAAAAAAAAGTACAATTACCTTCAAGCAACATGGCCAGGAGATTGAAGACCTGTTGAACTATGCGGCTGAATATCACTCGCAACCTTTTCCACTTCTTAAACATCTAGATAACATATACACTGCAGGAACATACACAATGCAAAAACAGACTAAAATCTCCCACTTTTTAAAGTAATGTACCGATTATGTTTTCAAGTAATGTATCCTATATATGTATTTGTATGTTTTGTAAAATATTTTTAATAAAAAAAAAATGAGATGGTAGAATAGAGGTCCGACTGAATTTAGTTTGACATTGCATTAGCTGCCAAATACAAAATCAGAACCTCGATCTCGGTAACTTGCATGGCTAACCAGGCTAAGTATTCTATGCAGTCTATAAATTCAATGCATAGTAGTTTAATGCATTTCCCAATCTCCCTCTATAATGAATACCCCCATAATCTGAACAATTTTAATCGGTCCCATGAGTGTTCAGAATAGAGAGAGTCCACTGTATGCTAAATGTACTTGAGCTTGAAAATGCATAACTTAAATTAAAAAACACACCTTTAAGCAATTCAAGCACATTTTCAGTAATGGTTACGATATTTTTTGTTTAGCACTGCATGTGGGTTATGAAATTTATGCACACCAGGTAGTATGCAAAAAATTAGTTAAACTTAAAAACGCAACCCGAAATTGAAACCACACATTTGCGCTATCATCCCTAATAGACAAGACTTCGGATACAGTATTGTATCCGAAATCTTTTATGTGTCTCTGTAAGTGAAAGATAAATGAAATGCGCATCATATTATGTTGCAAGCGCCTTGTAGTAAATATCATTAAATTTATATCAATTTCATAATTTTTGAAATAGTGCAACATAGTTAAAATACACTGCGAACGGTTTTCCCCGCATACCATTATATAACTGAACTCTTTTGTGTGACTCTGTAAATGATTGATAAATGCTTAACACCCCATTATACAGTCTGAAATTCATATCAATATCATTAAGTTTGTATCAGAGTAACATCTTTATAGTTATACGCAAACGATTTTTTTCCATAGACCATAATATAAAAGAATACTTTTGAGGTACCCTGTACGCGTACTGTAAGTGCTACACATAACATATTCTGTAGAAACCATTTTATAGTGCACCTAAAAAGTGTATTTAAAGCTCATTATATTTAAAATATTATAACACTATTAAAATACAGCGCAAATGATTTTTATCCCGTAGACTATAATGTAACGGAAAATTTTTGAGCGTCCCTGTAAATGAACTATGAAGGGTACATACTTCATTTTCCATACCGAACATACCATGGTGATCCTAAATAACGTATATTAATTACATGGCAATTGGACTATATTTACGCGAGTTAGAGGACGGAGACAGAGGGACAGACAAATCGAATTCATAAACACTTTTCAACTATGCTGGAAAGTGTTAAAAATGCGATTTTTATGTATATTGTAATCAGCCTTTAATTTAATGAAATTTTGATTAGGAAATAGTACTCATTTAAGTGTCACGCTCTGTATCCGGTAAGAAAATTTAAGAACTTTTTTTAGTTTTTTAAAGCTTATCATTAATGCAGCACCTAACTTATGATTATACAAGCTGAATTAACAAAATATATTAAAAAATTATTAATGAGGTTTTTGCTATTATAAGATTGATAGAGAATGCTTTATACCTAGTTCTTAGTTTGTTATTTTGATGATATACATAACAAAATTAGGTTCATTTGTTCTTATATTGCAGTAGCTGTCTTACGAAATTTATTTAAAAAATAAAGCCTTTAAAATTCACAGAGAAAGGCAAAGATAGAAAACTTGTCGAAACGCCTAATATTATCAAAGAAAAAAAAAATTCCAATGTTTTAATTCATGCAAAAATAATTGTAATTTGTGTTAGTCTGTAAAAGTTTAAAAAAAATTATTTGTTATAACAAAAAGAAATATGAATTATTTCTATTAAACAAAAACATAATTTGAAGAACAAATTAAAAAAAAGCAAAATTTATTTCCGACAGTGTTTAAGCCCGGGATGGGACAGATATTAAGATATTTCATTCAATTAGTTCTAATTTTTTAAACAAATTATGTTATCAAGTTTATGTTATAATAAAAAGTTTCAAATGGATAGCTATTTTTACGCAGATAGCGAACTTAGTGAAGAATTACATAACTTAAATTTTAAAATGTATTTTTTTCTGAGATGAGAACTATTTATACCCCAACTTAAACTTAGGTAATAATTTTCTGGTGTGTTTACATCATCCCTTGGGAGAGAATAAGGTAACAAAATTTAAGTAAAACTTTTATTTTTTATTTTTTACTGTATCACAGCTATAATATTGTTAAATATTAGCAGTAAGGATTCAACACAATTTATTTTTGCATTCATAGCGTTCCTGAGTGGGAAATAGGGTATCTAAATTTAAGTGAAGTTAATTTTTTATGTTTTGATTATAGATTTTTTATGTTCAGATTGGAAGTTTTTGTCCAAACTACAGCAACCTGCATTACTACAGTGGTGAAATATTTTTAATTATACACTGGTAAACTGCATCACACTTTGTGATGCAATACCGCATACGTCAAAGCGTGATGATGATACCCTCTATTAATTTTGAAATGAGTTCGTCTGAATTAATTGGAACGTAATTATGAATAATTATTCAATTGGAACGTAATTATGTAAATACGTAGCATCTATAGTCGTCATCTGGTACGTCCGTGTCCCTATCTGTCCGCATATAACAGTGCAAAAACTACTCAACTGAATGGTTTGAAATTTAAAATATATATAACAGTTGCAGAATTTTGTTTTCATTTCAAATTTTATGAAAATCGAATCAAAACTTAAAAAGATATTAATATGAGTTTTCTTCATTCTATTAAATCCTATCATATGTAATTAATTCAATGATATCCCATGGTAGGTACGGATTCTAGGTTGCCATGATGATTACGTTTTATGCAATCATATTTCCGTATTACTTAATCTACCCTATATATACATAATCCTAATGAAACCAGTTTATGAAACGGATTTCATGAAACGTCTGAAATGAAACGAATTTATGAAACGGATTTTATGAAACGGATTTTATGAAACGGTTCTATGAAACGACTGATTAAACAACAGATTATGTTTCAAGGCGATTTCTCCTAAAATATGGAACACTTTGCGATGAAATTAACACCGAAAATCCGTATTGATCCGCAGATCTCAAAACTGATATTAGAATTTTTAAATTCGAATTAGTTTTCGAAATATAATTTTTTTTCCTAATTTTGTATACTTTTATCTAATGATGGCAACTCAAATTTTAATCATAACAGATATTTTATTTCACATTTTAGAAAAGGTTATTATTTTAAACTAATTTGGCGACCAGTTTGGACTCCCTTAAATGTATGCTAAGAAATGTATCATGTTACTTTTATTCATAATTCAATTTATATTTCAATATCATTTTATTTAATACAAAACTTTCGTTTAAAACTGAAACTTTAAAATAAATGGCTTTTACTTCTTTCTTTTATTTTAAACGAAACGAAAAGAAAAATATTAGTCACAGATGTCATATACGCAACGCTGTACCTAATTGGCGCCAAAATGGCGTTATTTTGCCTGGCATGGTAACCCGGCTATTGTTGCTTATTTATTAATAAATGTTTACTTGGATTTATTTTCTTTTTATTTACAAAAAATGTTATAATTTGTTCTATACTTATTAATTAAACTTTTTTTTATTTATTGTTATTTCATTTTAAAAATAACAGCAAATAATTTAAAAATACATATGTAACTGGTATTCAAAAACGAGGCTTTCGCCAAATTGTCGTAAGAAAAATGCACGCCAAACCCGGTATGTATATGACAATACAACAAATCATGACATTTAATTTCAACTTCAAAGCAATGTTTTAATGGTACTGCTTCTCCCTTCGACCAATTTCGCCAAGTTTATATAAATCGCCAAACCACTCTCCAAATTATACAAATTGACTTAATTTTGTATTTTAAATAACGAAAGAACAAATAAAATAGTGTAACATTAATAAAAATACAAATAAAACGTCGAAATAAAAATCACTTGATGGCGTAAACACGTGTAACTTCCTTAAAGTCAAGTGAATGTGACATTTACGATCAACCATTATTGACCTTTAATCTTATAGTTTGGCGACAGATTTTAGATATAACAGGCAGCAGATTGTGATCCAAACACGAAAACAACCATTGGATGTCTTAACAGCAACTGATTCTGCCTTAAATTTTTGCAATGAAAGGGAATTGAATGGAAATCCATTTACAGGGAGATCGCTACAGGTTTTTTCAGTATAATTCAATCTTCTCTAATCTTTTTAAAAGCGATCAGATTAGCGTGCTTTTAGATTCTGCATTGTCTGAACGGGGGTTGGCGAGCGTAGCTTGGAGGGGGCAGAGCCTCCTAGTAATGATTATAAAATTGAAATTTTCTACATGCTAGAGGAATTGTTGTATAGGCCACCTCAGGCACGAGTGTCATAGATTCGCTCTCCCTGCTCTATAAATAATCGGACATTATCTCAAAGATATCATGAATTTGCAGACATTAGTAGTAGCGATGAGGATTTTTGCCATGTTCCATACGGAACTGATGTTTCGTACAAAATTGTGATAATGTCGTAAAAAAATGCGATACACTGTAAATTAAAATGTCTGAAATTCAGACACTTAAGTGTCTGAAACGGAGTGTTCAATTTTCAGACATTTTAAAATGTCTGAATTTTTTCAGACACTTTTTTGTGTCTGAATTTCAGACCCTTCAAACGTCTTAATAGCATCCATTTTTTTTGTAAGCATCATACGTAGCCATGTTTGACCACGTTGAATCCTGGAAAAATATTTGGCTGGTGTCCTGCCCCCCCCCTCCCCCCCCCTACAACCTTATTTTTTTGGTGCTCCCAATTTTGGTACGCATTTTTTGTTAAGCTGATAATTTAAATCTTTTACAACATTTTACTGATTATAATCAATATTTTGAACTTCAGGAGTAGAACAAGATTAAAACAAAAAATATTTATCCAAATATTAGATTTTTAAAATTTGTTTTATTTTTAATCTTATTTTACTTTAAAAGTTCAAAATATTGATTATAATCAATACAATTTCGAAACAGATTTAAAATATAAGCTTTACAAATATTGCACATCAAATTTGTGGGCACTAAAATCGTATGAGGTTGGGGGGCACGGCCCAGTATGCCCATTCTTTAATCAAGAAGTTCTTTTGCAAAAAATGCAACCCTGCATTATTGTTATCTAAATTGAGATGTCCGGTATTCGGGAGTATCTGTTGTGGGGGTTAATGGACATTCCCGAATAGCTATTCTGAAACATCTATTTAGCGAATACTTTTTTAATCCGCATGGCATACATATTTGTATATTTTTACCTCACAAAAGCAGACATCTCCGATTATCGGACAAATTCAACGGCAAGGGCTATTGAGGGCTTTTAAAGTATGTGGATAAATATCTATATTTCTTATAATATTGTCTTACTCTACTTCATATAATTTAAAAATAGATTTAAAAAAAATATATATTGCCACATAGGCAATTTTACATATATATCAGATGATAATCACAACAGCTATTTAACTATGAATAAATAAATAAATATTGTACTTTATCCCTTTGCACTCGGGGGCTCCGGAGCGGAGCCATTTAAAATTTGTCTTCAAACTCGAGGGCTCCGCTACGGAGACAATGCAAATAATTTTGTGATACCTGTCTAGAAAAGCTAAGATTACATGGTATCACAAAATTATTTGCATTGTCTCCGTAGCGGAGACCTCGAGTTTGAAGACAAATTTTAAATGGCTCCGCTCCGGAGCCCTCGAGTGAAAAGGGTTAATATTGAGAAAAAAATTACTTCGGTATTTTGTTTATTTATATTTTGCGTTTTTTAATCTTGTCCTACTCTAAAAGTTCAAAACTTTCATTATAATACAAAATCCCCCCCCCCCCCCTCCCCGAAAAAAAAATGAAAATCCTTATCATTTAAAAATTAGATTTTTTAAAAACTTATATTGCCACATGGGCTTATTGCTATCATTCCTATGAGCTACTAAACAAGACATCTTTAAAGCAAAATAAAGCCGGAAAAAAAAGTTAGCTCATGATATCATTATGATACACACTTGCGATGCTTATCAGTAAAGTCTAATTGGAAAATAACCTTCGAATCCACACACGCAGCGAAATTGAAATAAACAAATGATTTCCTTTTTCCTGACTGGCTTACTTCTATGTTTCCAAGTGAAAAGATTTCCACATTGAAGGATTTAATAGCTTTAGAAATATATCTAAGAAATACTTGAGATAAATATTAATTTTCAATTATATATAAATTTCATAAAAATCAATTGATTTTTTTTTCCAAAAGCGAAAGTTTATAAATATATTTTTTAATTTCAGCTGAATATTGTTCAATTGAAAAAAAAAGGCAATCCCGAAAATCCCGGAATTTTCTAGTTAAAATCCCGGGATTTTCGAGATTAAAATTAAACTGGGATCCCGGGATCTCAATCCGGGATTGTAATCCCTAGCTAGGAAGTAAGAAAGCTTTAAAAGATCTTTCAAAGTTTTTTTTTTCTATTTCCTTGTGGTCGTTTAGTATGAGATAAGCATTAGTCATTGAAACTAAGAACTGCCATATTGAAAACAAAACAAAACAAGGGAATGAACTTAGCTTTTAAATATGTCTGTTTTTTAGTGATGTTATTACTTTAAATTTGAGAAAAAAGATGAGAATAAATAATACATAATTTGTAATAAAAGACAACGTCATAAATTAAAAAATATATACTTCTAGAATTAGTGTTTTTTTTTTCAAAAAGATTCAAAACTTATTAAATTTCATGTAAAATTTTGTTTAGTACAATAAATAAAATCATAAAAGACACTAATATTAGTACTATAAAGAAATTATAACACTTACTTAAATCGCTGTTTGCAAGAGGTAAGAAAAATTCCTCGATTTGAAATTTTAAAACTACCACAACCACAGTGAGGGAGAAAGACTTGCACTAGTTTAAAAGGTAATCCCATAATACATCCGACTAGCCATATTTAAAGAATGAGATGTTTCATCCTCAAAACAGGACCTGCCAGATAAAAGTTTCTTTTTTTTGCCAGCTTCGACAGGACGAAGATGAATAACACAATATTATTGATATAAATTAATACGAGTTAACACTAAGCCCATTGCACACGCTTTGTAGAATTTCCGGGTGTAATCTTCAACCGTCGTCTACTTCTGTTCTGTGTCTATCCCACCCTTATATCGACGACAGCTTCTAAGAGACATTTGATGTCGAGCACACACGTCAGATGTATGTATTCAATAAATAAATAATCCAAGTTAATACGAATTAAAATCACAGTACTTCACATTTCGCAAAAAACGAATTAAAATAATCGCGTACATAAAAACAAACTTCGTTTGAATTACAACGTATACCACTTCGAAGGAAGACATCTAAAACGCATGCGCAACTGGGAGTGCGAGTGCCCCCTGGTGGTTATTGCGTCGGAAGAATCAAAACGTCTTAAATTAAGACACGTTTAAAGCAACGAAGTGTCTTAAAATAAGAAGTTTACGGATATTTTAGACATTATTCTCAGTTCATTTACACCATGGTCATAGTAAGACACTTATGTATCTTAAATTAAGACATCTATAATGTCTGAATTTTCAGATTAAGACACTTAAGTGTCTAAAATTCTTTTTCAGTCACATATGTGTCTAAATTTAAGACGCTTCTATTTGCAGTGTATTTTGCATTTTTTGCAGTCGCTCAACGCTAGATTGGGCATGCGGGTAATGATGATTTTCAAAGATCTTGCTTATGAGCCTCCATTGCCAAAAGCAGTCAAAGAACTTTAAGTACACATCAGTGTTGCTTTAGGTAGTGTAAAACTGCAAAATGTTTAGAACGAAATTGATTGCAGATTAGATGTTTGTCTTGTTACGCCAGGTTCACACATCAAACATTTGTAACTGGGGAAAAAAAACTTGGATGGCTTTTCTTTATTTTCATAAATTACTTACTATGATATGTGCAATAGCTTTGAAAACATAAATTTTTAAAATCCGTACATTCATTTATTCTAATCCTGTATGTCCATGTTCTTCAAAATTTTCTTCTTTTCAAAAAATTTCCTTTTATTAGATTTATCATAATTATTTTGATGTTGTTATTGTGTTTTTGGATGGAACACGAAGTGTTTAGTTATGAAAGAAACGTCAAAAGAATTTTAAATATTTACGTTGTCATCTACAACGCTATAAAACTTCCAAACAACTTTTAAAAATTTATGAAAAAGTAATATTTCCTTAATTATTTTTCAAACAATGGAAATGTTTCGTTTGAATATGAGATTTAAAGACACAGAATTCACATAAAATCTATGTTTTGTTTTCTATGATGAGCAGAAATATGTTTATTTTAATGAGCAAAGCTTTTATTAAATTCATAAGACATTTTTTTGTGTTTTACGTTTATCATACGGTTAAAAACAAATTATATGAAAAGAAATTTCGTTTCTTTCGGTTTGTTTTAATGAGGTCAGGTATAACAAAAATTAAAGGAAAAAGAAAGTGTTTTGAATCGAATTCAAAAGATTTTCCAAAGTTTAATGGATATATACATTAATGCGACATAAAAGAGGGAACTCCTCATATATTAAAGCGATGTAAAATATATTTTCATAAAGTTTTAAAGTATTTCCTAACCTATGCATGGCATATTAGTTTTCTTTCTTTGAGTTAATAATTTTGAGGTTCAATATTTGAAACATAGACTTTGCAAAAGTTATGGACTACATAAATAGATTTTATATGATGTTTGTTTTCATGGCATCTAAAGTTACAATTTCATTCAAAATCTTTATTTTTAGAAAGCTAGATCAAAATATAATTATAAATGTAATTTATTTAATGAGAATTAAGGGGAAAAACATATGTTTGAAATCAAATAATTTATTCAGAAAGAATTTTTTAAATGGACCCATACTTGCATTAAATGTCAAATAATTTTTTCTTACAACATCGCAACCTTGTGACTAAATGATGTTTAAAAATATTTTTCACTACGAAAACTTTTGATACGATTATAATATCAAACGACAAAAATATTTGAATTGTAAAATCTTTTAAAATTTATTCAATATAAAAAAGAAATTTTAATAATGAGGAACATCTGCCGCTCGAATCCTCCAAATTATTTACGAATTCAGAAAAAAGCATATATTATACATACAGAAATTGATGTTTTTCAGAAAAATGCGTGGGAGTAAAAGATGAAAGTGCAAGTATTTACGAAAGAATTTTTTTTTAAAAGAAAGAAATTTCGTTTAGAATCTCATGTTATTGTTATTGTATAAAAATGTAATATATCAACTTAAGTCTGTTTCAAATACATTATAGAGATTAGAATTATCGGAAGAGGAAAGTGAATGATATAAGGTTCGAATGTAAAAAATAATACTTTGACCTTTTTTCTGCGTTTATGGTTGAAATTTACTGAATTGTTTACCCTACAATGAGAATACAGGGTTAAAATAAGAATGAAAAACCTTGTGTACGGCAGAGATTATGAAACACTTTCCAACACATTCAGAATACTATAACAAAACTAGTTTACTAAGGTGAAAGGATATGTCTAAATTAGGGGTGCACAACCTTTTTTAGAGAAGGGCCACTTACAAAAATGTCTGGGTTGTCTAGGGCTACATCAGTAACACAATTCTAAATCGGTTCTAAATCGGTGAGGTGATCTGTGGCCTATAAACAGATAAAAAATAAGGTTTCAGAGGAGGGGGTGGGGGGCTCCTAGGTTCTCTTTCCCAGTCAACATATCCAATTCAGTTGGCAAGGATATATAAACAGTTTACGTTTGTATATATAACACAGATATAGCAAGGATTGTTTTCAAGTAAGTGATAATATTCCTTGACTTTATTCGAGGGAGTAAATTTTGTTTTATTATAAGTGCTGAAAAACAAACATAGGCATGAAAGTAGCTAGTGCCGAAAAAAAAATGTCAACTTTATGAACGAAGAGGAGAGAAGGAGCCAATCAACGAAATTTATGATGTTTCCGCACCTGATAAAAGAAATTCGCGATTTTTTTTTCTCGTGATACACAGACGAACACTTGATTTTTCCTCAGCCGATCAATGGAATTTGAGGTTATTCCTCTCCTAACCGACAAAATTCGCAATTCTTAATTGACTGTTGAAATTTGCAATTTTTTCTGCGACAAATTGATGAAACATAAATATATATATATATGAATAATCATATATTGTTGGGAATGTCACATTCACCTTGAAAATGTATCGAAATAAAATAAAACTTGCTTAAAAGGTGCATTTTTATACAACAGATGTTACAATATAAAAGATGTTAACACATATTACACTTTTTAAAAACTTAAAAAGAGTTTACAAATATAATACACGCGCCGAGCGCTTTCGATCAAAACCTTGATCATCTTCTGGGCCGCTTTGACTACAACTGATACGTCTCTAACGCACTTTCATCCTCGGTCGGACAACTGGGCAAGTCAACTTTACAGTGGAGGGGAGAGAGCAAAACAGTTCCGAAAAATGGAGGGGAGACAGCAAAACAGTTCCGAAAAATGGAGGGGGGGGGGGGGGTGAAGTGAGAAGGACAAAAAGTTGAGCGTTACAAACCAAAACAACATCTATTTCAAAAGATTTAACCATATATTTGGAATGTTATATGACATATTATCATTAATATGTTTATTGTTCAATATTAAGATTTCAATGGACTCTTTTATCAACGACAAATGATAATGGGATGAAGGAATAATTATTCTTGCTTCATTAAAACGGATATTTAAATTATGCTGTAAGTTAAGTCTTGCTAACGCTGTGGAGGCTCTATTAAACTTAATGACGGGAAGAAAATTCAAAGATAGATTAAAAGAGCACATGAGTGACATTAAGTTTAATAGAGCCTCCACAGCGTTAGCAAGACTTAACTTACAGCATAATTTAAATATCCGTTTTAATGAAGCAAGAATAATTATTCCTTCATCCCATTATCATTTGTCGTTGATAAAAGAGTCCATTGAAATCTTAATATTGAACAATAAAGCTATTAATCATAATATGTCATATAACATTCCAAATATATGGTTAAATCTTTTGAAATAGATGTTGTTTTGGTTTGTAACGCTCAACTTTTTGTCCGTCTCACTTCACCCCCCCTCCATTTTTCGGAACTGTTTTGCTGTCTCCCCTCCACTGTAAAGTTGACTTGCCCAGTTGTCCGACCGAGGATGAAAGTGCGTTAGAGAAGTATCAGTTGTACTCAAAGCGGCCCAGAAGATGATCAAAGTTTTGATCGAAAGCGCTCAGCGCGTGTATTATATTTGTAAACTCTTTTTAAGTTTTTAAAAAGTGTAATATGTGTTAACATCTTTTATATTGTGACATCTGTTGTATAAAAATGCACCTTTTAAGCAAGTTTTATTTTATTTCGATAAATTGATGAAATTCGCGGTTTTTTCTCACGACTGAAAAAACTCACGATTTTTCCTCAGCCCATCAACGAAATTTGTGATTTTTTCACGCCTGATCGACAAAATTCGCGATTCTTAAATGGCTGACGAAATTTAAATTTTTTTCTGAAGAAAATTGACGAAATTCGCGATTTTTTATTGCGACCTATGGAGAAAAATTGACAATTTTTCCAGTTATAAATTGACGAAATTCACGGGCCACACGCTAACCCATCGCGGGCCACTTTTGGCCCGCGAGCCACAGGTTGTGCACCCCTAGTCTAAATGAACAAATTGGAAAGCGCATAATGCATTTGAAAACCCGGTTTCTACTATCACCATAAAGAGTCGGGAAAATATACGATTTTTTTGTGTAGCCTTGTATATGATCTACAGATATGTATGCATACTTCATAGTATGCTAAAAGTAAGTTCAGTTAAACGAATAGCACAGTTGAAATTTTCCATTCGGCAATTTCCGCCAAAAAACGGATGTAGTTGAAAACTTTTGTGCAGCCCTGTGTATGACCTATAGAATTTATGCACACCAAGTTAGATTAAAAAAATTATTAAATTTATTAAATTCAATTAAACGCATTTCTTTAAATTTAATCAAAATTTAATTAAATTTTCAGTATTTTAATTAAACGCATACCACAACTGAAAGCGCACTTGAAACGCACGCATTATTGTTCGTAGGCTTCAATAGTTCAATTGTTGTTCATTTTCTTCTGTAACTAAATTGTTTTATGTGTCCCTATAAATGAACGATGGATTCTATGCTCACCATGTTCTATAGTAAGAACTTTGTAGTACACATTAATGACATATATCAGTTTCAATATGTTTAAAATAATATAATATCATTAAGATACACCGTAAACGATTTTCCTCCATAGATCGTAATGTAACGGAACTCTTTTGAGTGTCCTTGTAAATGAACCGTAAATACTACACACTTAATTTTCAATATCGGACATGTCATAGTAAACCCCAATAGTTTATATCAATTTCATGGCGATCTGGCTATATTTACGCGAGTTAGAGTACGGACAGACAGATAGACAGACAAACCGAATTCGTAAACACTTTTCAGCTATGTTGGAAAGTGTTAACCCTTTATCTACTGACGGTACTTATAAGTATCACTCACTTTAAGCTCTCCTATCATAGTGAATATTACGAATTGAATTCAATTCGTATGATAACTTTACCAGTCAGTTTGACTGTGTTAAAATAATAGTGAATATTACTAATATTCCAATGGTATTTTGCAAAAACACTCTTTTAACTCCACTTTTTCATGATGCATGGCAGCAGTAGTTCTAGGTTCGTTATTTTAGCGAGGAAGGAGGCTATCTTTGAAACAGTCGATGTGTTTTGTGCCAACATTTTGTACAGATTGTCACGCTTGACCTTTTTATTGCTGCAAACATAGTAGGGGACATAAGATAAGTGCTGGATTTTTTAAATGTGTTTATTATGATCTTAGAATACAATTTGACTAGTTATTTTAATAAGCGGTGTAAGTATTTGATTTAACAGTTGAATTACTCGGTGGTACTTATAAGTACCGCCATACTGGGTGTTGGAGAAAAACTTCTTGTTCACTTTTCGTCTGTGTAGTTATCCATAGTTTTTATCTGGTCTTATCATTTGTTTATAATGTTATAATTAAATTGTAGTGTAGTAATGCTTTTTCTGGTATTTCTTTTCTGTTTTATTATTTTTTTTTTATAGGTAATCGAAAAAGTTGTGATACCGGCTCATTTTTGCTATGCTAGAAATGGCGTATGTAAATTCATATATTGCATATGTGGAGATGCGAGAGAACGTGTTGCCCTTGGAATATAGGTGTCGCACAACTAATGCTAAGGCTAAGCTAATAACATAAGGAAAAAACTAAACTAGGGTAAAGTAGGCGTAACTAATGCTAAAGGACTGCTAACAAAATCGAAACCTAAAAAATATTGTTTTTTAATACCATCAAATTTGAATCTTTACTCATTTTTCATGTGTAAAATGAAACAATGTCAATTTAATATGTTTTATTGTTAACTTGCGAGTGTCTTCTTGTTATTTAGCATTTTTAAGAGTTTAAATTTTATTTAAACTATCACTTTAATTAATCACCTCAAACGAATTAAATTTCTCACGGGTGAGTATATTTTTTATGTATATTCTTTAATTTCCATTGTAGTAACCGAAAAAAAAATACATGAAAAAAAATTGCACTAGATCATAATGCAGTAGATAAAGGGGTAAAAAGACTGGGAAAACTTTAAGAAGTGAAAGAGCACGTTACAATAAAAGTATTTGTATAGGAAACCATGTTTGCAATCCATTTATTCAGTCAAAAATAATAGGGTATCTTACTTTTATCCAAAACGAAATATCTGTTCAGTACAAATATTTACGAATATGTTTTATTAATATTTACGGCAATATGATACAATATTAATTATTATCGGTATTATATTTGCGAACATGTTTTATCAGCTTCTCACGCATTTTTCTACTAAACGTCTATTTATGTATGAATGATATATACTTTTTTCAGAGCATTCTAAAATATTTGTTCAATTCTTAAAAAATAATGATGATATTTTAAAGACATTTTTACCAAATTTACGGTACTTTGCGTGTAGAGCTACACTTCGACATGTGGAGAAGCTAGTTCAGTGCTTTTTGGATGCTAATGATACATCTTCCACCACTTCTTGTGACATCTTTACATTTCAAACAAAAACAAATAATTATGTGGTAAGAATGTTGTTAAAATATCTTAATTATTGTTAACGTTATGAACAAAAATCGGATTTGAAACAAGAGTGACACTCTTTCGACCCCAGTATCGGCCGAGAAAGTTCTTGTTTGCTTAGGATGGGATTCAGGAAGTCAGATCACATGATCTCTGCCGACCCAATCAGCCAAGAAAGCCATCGCAGGATGAAGGTAAACAAACTAGAAGACAGGAATTCTGTTTTCTCAGAATTTAGTGTCGCCCCCGATGAAAAAAACCCATAAATAAATATAGATAGTACAAAACATATTTCAGTTTTAAGACAATGTACATGTTTTTATTTTATATAAAATGACGTCATTAGCATCCGCTGAAGAATTCCACATTTACGATACAGTCTTAAGCAAAAACTATAGAAAAGTATGCATATGACGTCACTATAGCAGAATAATACACAAATCCAGCAAAGAGCGATGTCGTCATTCAAGAAACTCGACAAAAAATTTAATGATTCATAAGCCTTCATTTGTTTGTAACATTAATGTGGATACTGAAAGTTAAATATAGTTTATAACAGCTCCATGACTTATCAGAAATCATTCATTTATATTTTTTGAAAAATCGGAAAATGTTATTACAAACGGGTTAATAAAATTGCGTTTTTCCAGCTTTTTGATAGGAATTAAGTAAATGCGGAGAAAAAAAGTTTCAGATATATACTTTAAAATACATATTTATTGCAGACGATATTCTTGGCATTTAATAATAATAATAATAATAAATTCTGTCTTTATAAGAAAATGGCAACAAAAAGATTTAGCAGTCTACTATTTTCCCTTTCCTTTCTACAGAAATGGAGTACTTCAGTTGTCAACATTACAGAAATGGCTTTAAAAACTACAAAAAATTAATATCTCAAAAATAAATTGAGATTCAGTTTTAAAGCAAATTGCATTTAAAAGTACATTTTTTCCCTACACGACTGTGTAAAAATTGAAAATGTGCGATGCTTAGAAGTTAATAAACTGCAGTTGATATTATCGGTATTTAACCGTACAATAATGATACATCTGCTTCGTTTTACGGCTGGCTTATGGCACGGAACGTTATTTCTTAGGGATGACACTTTAATTGTTGCTAAAAAAAAATAGCATATCGGGGGCTAACAACAGCTCTTTTTCGGCCGATTGGGTAAAAATAACATGATTTGACGTCGATGACGTCTATTTCGTCCTAAGGCGTCAGAAACAAACAAGAGATTTCGCGGACAGCACTGAAGTCGGCAGTGAGTAAGTCATCCCGTATTTTTGATGAAATAAATAGATTGCTTCCTGTACAAAAACCGTTTGTTGTAGTGCGTTGTACCACCATTTAAAGTTTGTCCAATATTTTTGAAGAATCTTGTAGACGGATAAAAGGGTTTTAAATAATTTAAACATAAATTTCTCTTTAGCTTTATTACACTGTTAAAAATATCCCTGTAAAATTAAGGGCAGAGGCCGGCAGCAGAGATTCCAATCATACCAAATAAAAAAAATTGCCATTTTGTGCAGCCCGTAAATTTACGGGGAAAAGTAATACAATTTCTTAAAATAGGATATAATGCACTTTAAAACACAATAACACTTTACTTACTAATCCGTAGCACATAACACGTCAGATAATCATCACAGAATAGCTTTTTTGGCGGGTTAAAAAATATCCTACGGTCGCGGTTAAGTGAGATTATTTTTCACAATCCAACTAAAATGACGGATTATACCCTAGCGGTGGGAAATGCATGGGGGTCGTACCGTATTTTTGCTAACAGATGGGCTAAAACTGTTAGAAAATGTGGATTGCCCGTAATTTTCTAAGTATCTAAGGGCTAAGGCCGCTTATTCAATGGATCAGACCGTTTTTCATCAAATAAGGCTGTTGCCCGTGAAAATTGAAGGGCAAACGCTCATAAATTTATAGTTTTTCCTGAGAGTTAGTTAGCGTGTGAAGGGACCCATGCAACCAAGAACTACATCTTGCTGAGCTTTAGAGAGAGAGAGAGAAACAATGGTAGACTAGTCGACATTGAGTTTTTTGGATCCTGGTCGGGTCCAAAGCTTTCTTCTTTTCCAGCACTACTTTTACCTTCATCTCGCAAAAAAGAAGCAGTTATTAAAATTTGGTATGACTATAGCTCATAATAAGCATTAAGATCTCTTATTTTGAATGAATTTCTCATGCCTTCTTCTATAATAAATATTGATTTAAATAATCATGCATTAACCTTATAGTTCTCTCTGTCTCTTATTTTTTGAAGATTATAATAATGCCGACAATTGTTTTTGAATGACCGAAGTTTGTAGATGTATTATATGACTGTGCTAACCCTTATGCTATGAACCGATATACTATACCACTATTATTATAACTACTTATACTATGGTGTACAGGTTTAGTGGTTTACAATCAACAAAATGTCCTTCAAGCAAAACATAATGTAAAATGCTTGTGCGATTTGTGTAGAATTACGTGAAAAAAAGCGGACAAAATTACATAATATTCCACAATATATCGACAGATGCAAACTTTATTCAACTACCTCATATACAACATGATAATTATCTTTATGTAATATGAGCAGCTGTGCTTCATGGACTTACAGAAATGAATGATTCCGGAGATACGGTGCAACATACCTTTAACCTTTTAAATCAAATTAACTGTGATCGCAAATAATTTACCACTTCTTCATCTTATGGTATTACTAATAATATCTTATACTACTATGATGCATTTGTCTATCATATTTCATTGCTATAAACTAGTTTTTTTCTATTATGGCAGTATAAACGCTTGTAAACTTTATTGATTGCTATATACTGGGTAAGACGTGTATTACACGTATACAGGGCTCGAAATGGAAAAATCCACGAACCAGAACGCTATTTCAAAATTATTGTCGACTAATTTTTTTTTTTTTTTTTTTAAATTACAGTAAAGTCCCGATTATCCGAGTCCCGCTTAACAGTTTCCGCTTTAACCGATTTATTTTCTTCTGATGGACTGATGGCTTCCATTATAAATGACGTGTTATGTGAAGATGAAAGAGCAATCTTAAAAATTTAGAGCTCTAATTTTCTGATCGAAATGGAAAAAAAAACTGGCAATAATAAAAAAAAAAAATATGGCCATTTTTTCCTATTCTAACCAGAAAATCAGAGTTCTAATTTTTTACAGCTGATATTTCATATTCATCCTACACTAACACTTCATTTATAATGGCTGTTTCATAATAATGGAATCCATCAGTCCATCAGAAGAAAATGATCCATTCCAAAGGTATAAGTTCGATAGAAAAAAACTATTTAATACTTTGAGCAGAAAGAAAAGGCTACACTTACAATTTTCATGACACTAATAGAATCATATATCTGCCAATTCGTACAGTTTTGTTACCTCTAAAATTGAATAAAAATTTTTGCCATGTTTAACCGTTGACAATTGTTAGATTTCGGTGACTGAATTAGGCAAAATTTACTGGTAAGTTTTAGAGGCACAAAAAAATCTTAGAAATTGGTAGCTATGGAGTAGCGTTATAGTACAGGAAAAAAAAAACACTGCAGCAAAATTGACATTCAACAAACAAAAAACTACCAAGGGTTTTTTCAAATAAACAATTTCATTTCCCGTATTTCTTAAAAGTAACGGAAATGTACATCAAAGAAATTAAACAAAGTTACTAGTACCATAAAAATTAATGAAGTAAAGATTTATATTTCATCTCCTTAGTTGGTGGCGATTTGTGTAAATCCGGTTTATACGAGTTTCTTGGTTATCTGAGATGAGCTTGGTCTGTATTAACTCGGATAATCGAGACTTTACGTATAGCAAGTTTATATTTAACAGTAGAAAAACCTATTAAAAAATGCATTCAAGATTCTAAATAATTAGAAAAAAACGTTATGGAGAGCATAGTAAGCTATATGTATAAAACTGTAATAATATTTTTAAATAATTCCACGAACCGGAACAATATTTTCCATACTTTCACGAACTGGAACAATATTTGTCACAATTTCGCGAACCGGAACAATATTTGTCACAATTTCACGAACTGGAACATCGTTCCGGTTTGCTCCGGTACATTTCGAACCCTGCATATATATATTAATTTAGATGTAAATTAACTTAAACATGACAGAAAATTGTATTGCTTTATGAAATAATATATCGTTATGATATTGCAATCAGCAATATAAAAATGGTTCAAAATGTAATTTCGTTATTTCTTTTTCCAAATTTTCTGAATAGATTAAAAATCTCTTAGTTCAAATTCGGATCGCTTCAGTTATTCTAATGGAAATTCTTTTAGAATAGCTGAAATCAGTAGAAATTAATTGAAAAATATTTTTGTAGCATATCTGTAAGCCGAACAAGAAAGCTGACTTTAAAGTTTAATTAAAATGTTTTCCAGAGAACATAATTTCTCATAGAATTTTAGTTATCAAAAGTTCCTGGGAGCTATTTGCCATCAACTAACAGTTAATAGAATAAAATATGCATGTTATAATAAAAAAAATATTCACAATATTCTCTCTTTGATGTTAATGCTTATGTAATGAATAATTCAGCTTCTTCGTTTCTTTCTGTTTCCCTTTCGTTAATTTTTTTGACAAAAAATAAATTAAAAAATTCGTAGAAAATGTGTTTTTTTTTCTTATAAGATGCACATCACAAATCATAAATTTTAGAGTCATTAAAAAAATAATTAATTCAAAGATGAAAATTTAATTACAAGACAATTTTTTGTTATCAAGGGCTAGATTATAAACTGTTGACCTTCCTCAGATTAAACGCAAACATAAAAAATAATGTATGTTACCGGAAACTAATTAATATTTATATCTACCCTATATATATAAAGTCCTAATGAAACGAATTTATGAAACGGAAGTATGAAACGGAAGTATGAATCGACTGATTAAACAACTGATTATGTTTCACGGCGATTTCTCCTAAAATATGGAATACTTTGCGATGAAATTAACACCAAAAATCAATATTGATCCGCGGATTTCAAAACTGGTATTAGAATTTTAAAGTTAGAATTAGTTTTCGAAATATTAATTTTTTTCTAATTTTAAATACTTTTTTCTAATGATGGCAACTCTTATTTTAATCACAACAGATAATTTTTTTCATATTTTAGAAAAGGTTATTTTAAATTAATTTGGCGACGAGTTTGGCATGCCTTAAATGTATGCTAAGAAATGCATCATGTTACTTTTATTCATAATTCAATTTGTATTTCATTATCATTTTATTTAATACAAAACTTTCATTTAAAATTGAAACCTTTAAAATAAATGGCTTTTACTTCATTCTTTTTTTTAAACGAAACGAAAAGAAAAATATTAGACACAGATGCCATATACGCAACGGGGTACCTAATTGGCGCCAAAATGGCGTTATTTTGCCTGACATGGTAACCCGGATGTTGTTTCTTATTTATTAATAAATGTTTATTTGAATTTATTTTCTTTTTATTTACAAAAAATGTTATAAATTGTTTTGTTCTATAGTTATTAATTATTTTTTTTTTATTTATTGTTATTTCATTTTAAAAATAACAGAAAATAATTTAAAAATACATATGTAACAGGTATTTGAAAACGAGGTTTTCGCCAAATTGTTGTAAAAAAAAAACACACACCAAAACCGGGTATGTGACAATGCAACAAATCATGAGATTTTATTTCCACTTCAAAGCAACGTTTTAATGTTATTACTCCTCCCATCCACCAATTTCGCAAATTATATAAATAGCCAAATTATACAAATTGACATATTTTTTTATTTAATATAACAAAAGAACAAATAAATTAGTATAACATTAATAAAAATAGAAATAAAACGGCGAAATAAAAATCACTTGATGGCGTGAACATGTGTAACTTTCTTAAAGTCAAGTGAATGTGACATTTACGATCAACCAGTATTGGCATTTAATCTTATAGTTTGGCGACAGATTTTTGGTCGATGGGATAACCAAGTAGCACCGTTTTAATTTACCACTCGAAAAATAAAAAATGCTAACTGGCGAGTTAAAAAAAAAAAAGCTATTGGCGAGATTTTCATCCGGCTAACATAAAAGTGCCAGGAATTCTTTGCGATCATGGCAACTTTTATGTAGTTGTATTCGAAAAAATAATTTTGATTCTTTAATCAAAATGGAAACCTTTCTTATAAAAAACGAAGGAATCAGCCCGTTGTTTATGGCAGTTACATGACTTGGAGTATTATAATATAAACGAAATAATGGCGATAGAATAATATTCGGCGACTTATCACACCTGTGGCTGGCTAACATTAAAGTACCAAAATGGCCGCCTGGAATATAAAAGGCGAAGGGATCCACCTGGAGCTGTTGATGATAGTCACATGACTTAGGCTATTATTATAGAGATTGTTTTCAATTCTAAAAACAGCGCAAAGAATAAGATTTCCTAACGATTAAAAATTTATTTTCATGTAACTATTAAAAACAGAAAAAAAAAAAATCTTTAAAATTACTGTTAAATGAGTACGTGTTAAAAGCAGGAAAATATTGAAAACTATGTCTTGAAAATTGTATTTACATGTGAATATTAAAAGGAAAAGGAAACTTTAAAATAATAAATACATTAATATGCGTTTAACCCTTTCACGGACAAGGCACTTCTATTCGTAAAATCTTGAAATCAGTGAATTGCACCAGAATTTACAAACAAATTTCGAAATACAAAAATGATTTTGTTCACTTACTTGATAAAAGTGAAATTTTCATCCCAATATTCTGGTGCTAATGTGGCATTTAAGAATTAAAATTAAGTGGTCCAAAAATGAACCACCGCCCTTGAAGGGGTTAAAGCAGAAAATTTTAGTAATTGTAGTAAATTGTATTATGTCAATCGTTTTATAACGCTGTTAAAAAATACCGAGAGACAAAGACTCTGTTTACTTAATTCATTTTATTTTAGCTTCTTTTCAAATGTTTAACTGATCTTCTTTAACCAAACACGAAAACAACCATTGGATATCTTAACAGCAACTGATTCTACCTTAAATTTTTGCAATCAAAGGGAATTGAATGGAAACTCGTTTACAGGGAGATCGCTACAGGTTTTTTTAATATAATTCAATCTTCTCATCTTTTTAAAACAGATCAGATTAGCGTGCTTTTAGATTCTGCAGTGTCTGAAAGGGGGTTGGCGAGCGTAGCTTGCAGGGGGCAGAGCCTGCTAGTCATGTATAAATTTCCTTAAATCACAGATATTTAAAAAAAGGATGTCTATATTATAAAGCAAAAATATGTGCGTGAATAACGCTAACGTCATATCAACGGTGACAACAACTGACGACAGCAATCAATTTTGCATTTTTGTAAACATATTAACTTTTAATCACCGTACAATTTCTGTTACTGCAACGTCGAATAGAACAAAAAACGTACTTTTAGATGCAATTTGTTTGACAACTGTTATCTTAATTTACTGATTTTGTATGGTTTTAAAGTAATTTTCAAGCATGTTTAAAAAAAAAAAAAATATTTCTCTATCGCGTATTTTAAAACAGCACAAATAGTTGAACATTTGTTTTCGGCTAATATTTCATAACGAAATTAAAATTTCATCAAAGTAAAAAAGTAACTAAATAAAACACAAGTTTAACTGATATGTAATTTAATAAACACTAAAACTAACAACGCTCTCTTTTGAGAACCAGAATTCTTCTTTCTAGAGTCTTAGACCACTCGGCCATCTCGACTTTGCTCAACGAACCTCTGAAATGAAACCTGTTCAAAACAGGTAACTCCATTTAACGATAGAAAATATTCCTAAAATGCTCATTGCGCATGCTCAAATCAAACGAAATCCCTCTTAAACATTCGGCTTTACGCTTTAAATATAAAATATAATTAGAAAATCATTATTTAAAACTTATATTGGGTATTATAAATTTTACTTAATAATAATGAAGAAAAAACAATTTCTAAAACTTTTCCTCCTGAAATAAAACATAATTTATATTATTGAACTGCTTTATCAGAACCAGAGTACCAGTGAAACACCTTATTCCAGAAGTGGGGTTCGAAACCACGCTACCTTTAGAGGACCAGAAGTCCTCTCACTGTCTCATTCCTCTCTCTGACATGAAAGCAGTTCAAAACTGGCTTCCCACTCCATTTAGCAACAGAAAACACGTTCAATAATCATTGCCCATGGCTCAGATCAATAGAAATGGATCAAACATTCGGATTTACGTTTTAAATATATAGATTTAAATCCATTGTTTGGGATTAGATTTTCTTTTAAAAATGCAAATACAAATAAAATTTTTAAAATATGCATTTATAAATTTGCAATCTTCAATGATCTGAGTCTTCTATAACTTTTTAGAACAGTGCTTTCTTCAATAACTGAAAATAACAGCTATTAGGTCGCTAATGAATGATTGGGATGCTTTTATTATAAATATAACACTTTTCCAGCTATTAAAAATAATTGATACTTTATATAGCTAATAATTCATAATAAATATATCCTAAGTGACCAACATCAAAGTAAAATCCCGATACATGATGTAGCTCTGGTTATTTTCGACATTTTAATGAGGAGTAACTATGCTGGTAAATGAAAGGCTTAGAGCAAATTACGTACCTTATTACGCGAGCAAGTTCAACTTATCATTATTATTAGATTTCTCTGGTCTTTGAAGTAAACATCGTAGAAGTATAATTGCACACATATTTTCATATTTTATATCAAATCTACGCAATTCAGTATTTACAGATTTATATTCATAACAATTATTTAACGCCGATTGTTTAACTACTACATTATCCTTATAAAATGTGTGCCTATTTCACTACATTTAAATCGGAAAAATAAATTAATTTACTTGAAATACAATCTTAAATGTTTATGTATTTAAATAATATTCATATATTTAATGTAAAGTTAATTATATCATTTTAAAATAAACTTTGTGCTTTTTACAAGAAACTACGAATAAATTCTAATGAAGCTCTATTTTCATAAAATTATTCAGATTTTTCGCAATTTAAATATCACGAAGTTAATAAAACACGCAAAATATCAAATAGTTTTTTAGCTGCAACTCGTATAAGATAAAATGAAATGACTTTTGAAATAAATGATTTTAATTTGTAATTTTAATAAAAGTTATAATATTCAAATTTCTAACCAAATTAGCATAGTTATTGAGCAAAAACGCCAAGAAAAAAATTATTCATTTCTGTGAAGTACTAAAAAATATTCCATTAAAAAATAATACATTTTTAAAATATCAACAATATTTACAATTATTCATATTTTTAAGATAATGTAAAGCAGCACTTGTAATAAAATTATCCATATTTCATCTATTTGTAGCAAAGAAATAAAATTCCTTGTATGTGTATTAAGAGAATAACCAAAATCCATTTAGTTTTGTGTAGCATTTTTTTCAAAATGACATTCTTGCTGCATTCGTAATTCGTAAATCATTTATGGTTTGTTTACAAAACCATACAAAGAATTATGATATATTACTGTTTATGAATGGTAGTTGTTTGAAGCATTTCTTTAAGGACACCATACTATTTCAATTCAACTACATTTGAGTATGCTTTGGATTAGTCAGCCCAATTTTACACGTTCTAAAGAGGGTATAAAAAAGAGTATGATAAACAAGGAATCAAAACACACGGTGTTTACAAAAAGAATGCCCGAGTTATAAATGCTAATAGTATCCACTGTAAGCGTTTTAGAGTGTTGGTTCAAGGTCTCAAATAAAGAGTAACTCAAACAGTTTTTGATAAGCGCATGTGTGAGTACTGCTTTGTTATTGACTCACTTACAGTGCCACATACGCAAAATGGTGACTCCTGAGCGTAAAGCGTTATTGCTGAGCTGAATATTTAAAAGCCGTTAGAGCCATGCGATTCTTTCCCTCGCGGCTTTATAAAAGATCGTGTCTATGTTCCGCCGCTATCTAATGATTTGCCAGAGTTGAGGTACATAACTGAAGTGGCTATTGCTTCCATTACTCCAGACTTGTTAGCCGAAGTGTGGGAAGAATTGGACTTTAGGTAGGTTGTGTGCCGTATAAGTAAAGGTGCACCTATTGAACATTTGTGAGCAAAACTAGGTTAGTTTACCTTCAATTTGACGTATGATTTGTTGTAAATAGTCTAAAGTAAACTGCTATAACATATACCATTGAAACTGTGACATTCGTTTATGAACACCATGCATATTACTGGTTTATAGGCTTAAGGAAATTCTCTATTGAAAATAGTTTGTGTAGCCAGAAAATTTCTTTTAGAAGTTCGCGTAAAATAATTCAGTTACATTATCATTATTACATTATCATGTATTAAATGAAAAAAGTAGGTTGTAAGACAGTGACGGGACCGTTGGTTAACGTTTGATGTACGAAAGAGTAACGGACAGAGTGACTTAGTAACTTAATAATACAGTTTACATACGAAAAATTAGGCACCTATAAATTCTCAATTAAATTTAGGCATCTATAAGCTCTTATATCTCAACAGTGCTATCTTTTGTATATTCTGTTTAACTTTTAATTTTTTTTTTTTTTTTTTTTACTGGAGCATGAAGATTTTTTTGTAAGTCATCTCAATTATTAAATTCTACGATAACACAATTAGCGCTTTTTCAAAGATTTTCATCGCACCGCACATTAATGAGCTCAAATTATTAATGATTTGGTCGTCAGTGTTAAGTTATAGCATACATGCTTATCATAAAAAATTGGCTTGAAAATAATGCGAAAATAATATTTTTTCACCCATTTTTAGTAAAAATATTTGCGAAGTTAAGTCTACACATTATTAAATTTATCGGATGTGCCAATTCCAAAATTTCCTTGTATCTCATACATGTTAATACTTCAAAAAGCGTATTTTTTTTTTTTTTTTTAATTAGGCATTTTAGAAACAAGTGAGAAATTATTCGTCAAAAGTGGCACATGACGTTCGTACTATGTAGGTTACATAAATATTCAGATCTTGGTGCAATAGCAGTTGCGCTCTTATGCAAAAATGCATGAATACAAAATTTATTACGATTATATAGATTAAATTCATTAATACGGAAATACTAGGACTCCATATTAAATATGACATAATTACTATGGCAACCCAGAATCATTACCTATCATGGGATATCATTGAATTCATTACGCATGATAGGATTTAATAGAATGAAGAAAATTTTTATTAATATCTTTTTTAGTTTTGATTCGATTTTCCTAAAATTTGAAATGACTCGACAAAATTCTGCAACGATTATATATACAATTTCAAACGATTCGGTTGGATAGTTTTTGGGCTGTTATATGCAGACAGACGGACAGACTAGACGACTACTATAGGTGCTACGTATTTATAAAATTGCGAACGTACTTACAAATGAGTGCATAAGATATCTGGTATTTATTTTTTTATTACACTTCAAGTTTTTTGTCAATATTTTTTAAACAGTACGTTGGGGAGGGGGGGGGGGGTGGACAAAAAGTTTCGTAATGATAAGGGGTAATATATAAAAAAAACATGAAAAATTTTGCTTATTACAAATATGCAAATTAATCTTAGATTGGACAATTATGTGATTTAAGGAGTTTCTTTTTTAAGAGCAACCGCGCCTGTCCCGAAAATTGAACAAATTTCGCTATGGCAGCGCCATTTCCAAGCTGATTTTCTCCAAAATATTATAAATACCTCGGCCTGTTACCTTACATCTAAATACAAAAAAATTTACAAATTCTTCACTTAAACTACAAAAAATCGAGAAAATCCCACAAAAATCGCTATCACAGCGATTTCTGGGGAATAGTCTCATTTTCAATTGGGACCTGACGTTCATGGGCAAAAGCATATAATGAAGTTTGTTGAAATTCTGTCCGTAACTTCATACACTTTCCCACGATACAAAAGAAAAATCGCACCTAAATTCGCTATTGCAGAGCTACCAGGCCGATTTTCTCGAAAATTTTATACAAACCTCGGCCTATGACATTGCATCTAAATATACAATTCGTCGAATAACTGCAAAAAATCGAGAAAATTGCATAAAAATCGGTGTCGCAGCGCCCTCTTTTATGGGAACACCCTTATTTTTAACTGAGACCTGACGTCTATTAAAAAACGTATATGTTAAGTTTGGTTCAATTCTGTCCATAACTTCACACACTTTCCGACGATACAAAAGAAATATCGCCCAAAAATTGATATCGCAGCGCCCCCTTTCTGGCAGAATATCCTCATTTCAAATTGTACTTTCTGGCCGTAGCCAAACACATATAATATGAAGTTTGGTTCAATTCTACTATGCATAACTTTATACACTTTTCGTAATACAAAAGTGGACACGCGGACAGATAGACATTTTGTGAAACGTGTTTTTCGGGATCACTGACCCTTAAAACGTCTAAATTCGTTGAAAATCAGAAGTAAAAAACAAACAAACAAAAAAAAACTTCGATTACAATACTTTCCACTGTTATACACAAAAGAAAGTAAAAAGGATATATTAAACATGAAATAATCAACTTTACCTTTTATGTTGAATAAAATGCAATAAAAATGACTAGGGTCGAAATCTTCTTGATTTTTTAAGTTACTTTTAAGATAAATTTACTTGAAGAAAAATGAGATTGTTATTATCATTGTTTTGAAATATTGCAAGTACTTTCTTTAATTTCATAAATTCCAAAATTTCTGATTCTAAATAGAGTTTTCAGAAAAAAAATTAGGTCGAAACAAACTTTACGACTGATATTATTATCATGAATGTCAAACTGCTTAGACTTTATGAAGAGGCTGAGAAAATATCTTGATAGATACATATTTTAATATTTATGAAAGTTTACAATAAAAATCCTTTCAGTCTCAATTTTTTCTCAAATAAACTACAGAATATAAACAAAACTATATATCTAGTTTTCTTAAAGAGCACGTGGTACAAAAAAGAAAGACAATGTTCTAGAGTTAGAATAGAACTAATAAAGAAAGGATTATTTTCCGGTAATCCCGAGGTTATTGCTTTGAAACCCAGTTCTGTTAAGGAATTGCTATAAAGAACAAATGAGCGTTACATCACCTATAAAACAATAATTTATATCTGTGAAAATATTTACGAAATAAAAAATATGATGAAGACCTAAAGACGTATTCAATTTTAGAAAAAATGTTTTGTTAGTAACAGACAGTTAAAGTTATTATATGGGGTTAGCCTAAATGATTCACCGGGTTTCAAAATACTGTGTATTGAGAGTTATACGACTTACAAAGACGGGTGATGTATGGCAAGATACATACACTCAGCAAGTTTAAAAGCTCGCCTTGTGGCTCGCGTGCACGCTAGATGGCAGGCATATGGTGCCACTGTACAAGATGGCGACAATGGTGATGTTCCGCTGGTCTGGGTGATGTTCCTCTGTTGCTATGGCCCCAGAGGTCGCCAGATAGCACGCCATGTGATTTCTTCATGTGGGCTTCCTTATGTGAAAGACAAAGCTTAAGTACCCCCAATGCCAACAGCAGGAACGCATCTACTTCTGTGACGGGCATTCAGAGAAACATGCTATTGAATGTATGGCCGGAACTGGATTACCGTTGGGGTGTGTGCCGTGTGACTAAGGGCCTACATCATTGAACATTTGTAGTATGTACCAGAAACTTGGTGAGTGTATGTATCTTTTCCTGTATCACCCGCCTTTGTACGTCTTATATACTTGTAAATAAACCGTCTTTTGAAACCTGGTGAATTATTTAGGCAAACTCTGCATATTATTTAGATTCAAAAGGCTGAAGAATAAAAGTGGATGATGTATAGATATTTTAATAATGATGATCCTGTACAATTTTATTTCAAACCTTAAATATTTTTCAAAAAAGCCAGTGAATGTATAAAAAACTATATAGAGTTTAGATAAATCAAGTTTCCTTTTGAAAAAGCAAGGAAAAAAGGGAAAACAATACACTAAAACTAGCAATAAATAAATAAATAAATAAATAAAAAGAAAAAATTGTGCTGTGGTAATCTTGAGGTTATTGCTTTGAAACTCAATGCGTTAGTAAACGTTTTTTGTTGTTCTATAATGGATAGCTACGATGAAAAGATGAGAGTTACATCATCCTAAAACCAATAACTGATATTTGTGAAAATATCTATCAAGTGAAAATAGAATCGGGATTTAGAAGAAGAATTGATTATTTTGAGAAATATACCAAAAAGGTGCTTTTAAAATTTTAGGGTTTATGATTTTAGATAATAAAGAAATTACCCACAACAGTTGTAAACACCTAAGATACTGAGTTTGGTTAAAATTTATTCCACTATTTAGTTATAGTACATTTTTTTTTATTCCTCTTAGTCTAGTTTTTATCTTTAAAAGTAGGAAAAACAAATGACATGAAAAAAAAAATCTAGAAAGTAGCATAACAATTTTACTGAATTTTCCATACAAGATGTTTCAAGTTTTAGTCGCAAGTAAAAATTTGTGTTTGAACAAATACGTCTGAAATTATTGATTTTTTTAAAATAAAAATTGTATCATAAATATGCTTTTTGCGGCTAACATCATTTTTTCCTACTCATACAAACGTACAACGATGAACGATGTCTTATTCGAAAGGTTTTTAAACAGACTTCTGAAATAGTACACTCGCATTTCTTTAAAGTTTATTGTTTGATAAAAAAAAATGCAGTTAATTAAAAATTAAAAAAAAAAAAATCCCTGCCGGCTCGGGCCTACAGGCGGAGGTAGATTTCAAAGTTAAGTACTAAATTCACCAACAAAACTTAAATCAAGATTAGAGATAAACCCAGTTCCTTCACTAAGAATGACCTCTAAGGGAGCTAAACATTTTGTGAAAATTCTAATATACACGAATACGCACACGCATGTATATGGAATAGGTTTTAAAATGGCTAAAGCAAATTCAGAGAGCCTCAAAGTGTTAAAATATGTTAATATTTCTATACTCGGATTTTTATCATGTTTTAATAAGTTTCTTCAAACTCACATGACATTACATATTCGCCTGCTGAAGTCCATTATATTTCCAATATGACGCAATATTTATTATTTTTTTTTAATTCGTCAAACTATTTATTTCGTTTTGAGTTTTCATGCAGAAATCTTGCTCTAGAAAACTTATGACGTAATATTCAATTTGTTTTCAATTCGTGAAACTGTTTATTTAATTTATTTTTTCACGTGAAATCTTGCAATAGAAAAGCCATTGTTGTGGTGAGAATTTTACTGCTTTTTTTTTAATTGTTGGCAACTACTATAACGCAAAATATTTATTTTTTCCTGTCATTGTTGTATAAGAGCTGGTTCTATCAGAATCATGTTAAGACGGTATTCAAAATTTTGAGCCCTCTCCATTTCCATTCCCTTGGGCCGATTTTGCCCATTTTCAATCCCCGCCGAGATATTAACCATCTCAAAGTTGTTGGCGAGTTTGAAGACGATCCGTGCATAATTGCGACTTTTATCGTGCGGACAATATTTAGTACATACATACATACATACATATATATATATATATATAAACTTTTTAGGTGGGGCTGGTTTTGGGTTCCTGGGGTCCTATAATGAAAAGTTATGAAGGAATTTTTCAAAAGTCGCACCATGGTAACGACTGCAATAGGTAGTATTTCTTACGAAATCTACCTAAAAAAGCACCAGCAAATACTTTCAAAGACTGCATCGGAAAAGTCTCGCAAGGGTTTACCGTAAAAAAAAAAAAAAAAAAAGTAGACTCGTGTTATCACAAATGAAAACCTCTGTCCTACATAGAAATACGTTGTCGATTTTGTAGTGAATCCGGAACACATTTCGCAGTGTTATGGTGGTCTCCAGATATCACTGAATGAATGGAATGAGTTGACAACTGTTGACCTGATTGTGTATAATAATCTAATCCAATATTTTTTCTTGGTACTAATGTAATGTCATGTAATTTTTTGCATCACGGTGCAAACGATTATGCGAGATTTATTGTTTTGAGTGTAGAACAAGTTTCCTAGCTCCTTGTTGGGATAATTCCTCCATATTACACGTGTTCGGAAAGGGAAGGACAGAGAGACAAAAACATAATATGGGAATTGGACCACCAGGAGATGTTTGTAGGCTTGCATGTGTTGCGTGGGGTCGAGAGAAAGATAGAATTTCTAAAATTAGAGTATTCCCGACATAAATGTAAATGGGTGTTTGGTAAGGGACCAGAGAAATTCTATGGAAAGTACTCGGTTAGGCAATAAATTTGTCAAAATCATTCCAAAGTTAAGCGAGGAGAGATAAAGTTTCCAAATAAATGGTAGTGGAAATTTTGCACATCTGGTGACTTTGTCATTACTAGGGCAATGAACATGTCCTCTGAAGGATTTGAATGTCAGTGGATTTATTAGTGAGATTAGCAAGTTAGTTATAAAATGTCGCATTTTGGTAACACGAGTTTCAGCCTACGCCACAGAAAGGATTAAGATATTAAGGGGTAAATGTCAGACCACCCTAGTAAAAAGCATTGTTATAAAATGTTAATCATATGATAGAGGCGGAAAAATCTGGCAACGAATGGTTAGCGGGTTTGAGAATGAAGTCCCCCTTGAAAATTTTTATAGGAGTAGATGAGTTCTAGGCGGGATTTAGGCAGACAAAATTTTTTCAAGGATATAGAAAGAGGTGAGAAGAGATGTTAGGAGAGGAGATGGAGATGAGTTCTGATTGAAGAAACATCATTTTTGATAACCGGGGATTTTCTCTGGGCTCATGCGGAAGAATGCGGGTTTGCTTATGAGCTGCCGCAAAACAGTAAAGATTAGAATTTTTTTTAGAGTAGTGAACTTTAAGGATAAACTCGAAACGGAATGCTATTTGATGTCGCTGCTGACTAAGGCATTTTACGAAATGAGTGGGAACATTTTTATCAATAATTCTGGCAAATGATTCTAGGTTGCCATGGTGATTACGTCCTATTTAAGATGGAGTCATAGTATTTCAGCATTACTGTTTTTTATAATATATAATATCGTAATAGATTTTGTATGCATGCATTTTTCCATAAGAGTACGACAGCTATTGCACCAAGACCTGAATATTTATAAAACTAGTTATAGTTTGAACGTACCTTATTTGCCATGTTTGGCGTACGATTTCCCGACTTGTTTAAAAAGCATTCATTTGCAGCTTCTCAATTTACAAAGTTAATTGGAAGCAGTCGTTCAGTAATTTGTCCTTTGTAACAAATTGCGGATTAAATCGAACAAGAGATACCGAGAGTAACCAGTTCTTTTATAATCATCTTCAAGCAATGATGATAACAGATGATAGCACATAAAATATGGAGAGAAGGAATAATTTCAATAAAACAATAAGAAATAGTTTTAATCCAGCCCCTGTGGCATGTAAAATTGTATTTAATGCTAAAAAATGCTCCCATTGTGTAGTTGAAATACTGAAATGATTGAATTTCGCCAGAATTCACGAAGAAATCGATTTGAAAATAAATAAATTTCTACACGTACATTATAAAAGCAAAATTTTATTCAAACATTCCGGGTCATTTGGTAGGTTAGAATTAAAACTGAGTGGTATAAATAATATAACACCATCCTTCAAAGAGTTGATACATAAAATCAGGGAATGTTTTATGTTAAAAGAGAAAATATCTTTATTTTTTTATGAGAGAAGAATTTTCCTTAAACGATACATCTGGTAAAAGAAGCAAAGAAAAAATTAGCAAACAAATAAAACATCATTTGCTATCTAATTAGTATTATTAGAAATGTTTAAAAGCTAATAAAATATTGAAAAAATATTGAATGTTATTATGTTTAGGAAAGTTAGAAATTATTTTTTTATGTAATGTAAAGATGTAATGTGTGATTTCTCTTGCATTCTTTATTTAATGAAGCAAAGTATTGTTCTTTGTTTATTAAAAAAGAAGTTTAGTCTTTGTTTAAGGAAACAAAGAATGCATTTTTGTTTGATCATAAATCCCAAAGAAATTGTTTGTTAATGAAAACGAGGTATTATTTAAAACAGTGTAATACTGATAATATATTTTCTGAAATCAGTAAAGCTGATTTTTCTTTATTTATATAGGATAAATATTCGCAAAGATACATTCTGAACTAGTGTTTGTTCTTTGATCATTATAATTACTTCTTGGTTATATTGTCATAGAATCAAGCTCAAATACGGAATAATTTGAATACAAATGTTATCTTCCATTGAATATTCTTTGAAGTTATGATGGCAATAGAAAATGCATTCTCATTCATAAGAAATATTTAGTTACCGATAATTATATTAAAATTAGCAATACGAATTTTGAAAAAGTTAGATTTACTGATGAGGATTTAATAATGTATTTTGCTATTTTCGCAAAAAAATACACAATGTTCTTGTTTTGAATCCTGCTTCTGCAAAATAAACGAAAGCCACTTTTAATTTCTGATAAGCAAAATGGATATTTTAAAAACAAATTATCATTCACAAACCTTTCAATTGACAATAAAAATTCTAATATCCTTTTAGCATTATTTTAAAAATTAAATTATTACCTGTATAAATATTTAAAAATTTCGTTTGGGATTAAAATTTTCCGGTGATAGGACAAACGTTAAAAGATTTTTTTTTTTTATCGTATCAATAATATTGTCTTGAAGATTGTTATGCCATTCCTTTTAAAATTTTCATTGTTACTCAACAGTGTATTCAATTAGGATTAAAAAAAAATGAATGTCATATTTTTTAATGATCACTACCCCCTTTACGATCCTAAAGATTACTTTTTAGCTGCTACTATTTTTAAACAATAATAGTTGTGGTAGATTTCTACAATATTTTCAATAGAAATTTACTACGAAGACTACTGTTTGGAAATAGTGGTAGCCAAAAAGTGATCGGTGGGACCCCTGTAAGAAAGAAATGCAAAGTGTAGCAGCAAAGTTTAATGAATGTCTTCAGAAACAAGCGATTCTTATAAAAATTACAAAAAACGTTTTATATTTCTTCGAAGCGATGTCTCTTGTTTACAGTGCTTTTTTGACAACGAATGTAGAATTTCGGAAAAAATGCGGAGAATGCCCTTTTTCGGTAGCACATGGTGATGTCTCGTCACTTTATATTAGACAAGAAGGCGACTTCACAAACTATCACCTCATCTAGTTGACGGCTGAAATTCCAGGATTAGTTAAAACCCGATTCGCTTATTAAAAAACAAATGGTCTTCCAAATCATATATCTTCTTGGAAAACATCTGCATGCCCGATTTTAATGGTTTACTGGTAGGTTTACCATTGTGTTTTCCTGCTCCTAGTACTCCATGTTTTCATACCTTTGGGTGCAGGAAAATACAATGATAAACCTACCGATCAACCACTAAAATCGATTCTGCAGGTGGTTTCCACCATGTTACGATTTGGCAAACCAGCTGCATTTTAATAGGCTAATCGTGTTCTGTCTAATCCTGGAACTTCATCCGTCAACTCGATGAGGTGATTATATGTGCAGCCGTCACCCGGTTTATATGTCCGGATTTTAAAATATCTTTCTTTTCAAGACTCATTTCATTGCGGGAACAGAAAGAAGCCTGCTGGAGATACATTCAAATACCACGACTTCCCTACCGGCTGTTCTGAAAAGTTCAGGATCATTAGTGTAAATAAATTTCACTCATTAACTTCAAATGAAAAATCTTGTTAAACATTTACATGGTTTAATTGCATCTTAACACATAATTGCGCATAACATAAATATTGTAAAATTTTCTCGCGGCATAAGGCCGGATCATTTACATAGTACTACATCGGCCGAAGCCGGAAACAAAATTCGTTTTAAAGTTTTTGAACGGAAAGACTTCAAGACAGGACGATGCCAGTTTGAAATCCTCAGTTAGGGAATATTCGCTACCCGGTGAAACAAGTTGCAACACCAGCCGTAGATATTTCATGGCGACCGAAAGTGGCAGAGTAAGTTCAAAATCAAACATGATGAGTATTATCGAAACGACCAGTTTTCTAGTAATTTTCAAGAATTGCACAGTTATTGTGAAAGGGGCATTGAAAACGAAAGGCATTAAGACTTCGAAATAATATAAAGCGTTTTTTCTTGATTTAGATAAGAATTTTTATTTCGAAGGCATTCATCGAACTTTTTATTATACTATAAAGCATATTCAGTATATTCTTTTTATAAGATGTCGTTACATTAACATCTAAATTAACTATGTGTAATATCTAATTCTACTTACACTGTATATACATAATCATGTCACATTAAAAAAAATTTGTAATCTCCATTCTGAACAAAAGAGTTCATCGTTTTGTCTACTGATAAAACTACACAGTCCTAATGGATTAGATTTTGAATTCTAGATTCGGACTCTACGATTCTTATTAATTAGGAGTCTGTAAAGGCCTAACCGAATTGAAAAGCTGATGCGGTAGGTCTAAGATCATCGCACTGATGGTCAGCATGCATTTTTGGAGAAAGTGCTCCAGCATTCTAATTTTAAAAGCTTCCGCACTGCCACCTGAATAAGGAACAATAACAGCGACGACGCGGCATCTAAATAAAAACTTTAGTAAAACTGTATCCAATTTTTACGTTCAATGGAACTTTCCATGCATATCCACAACAAATAAAAGATATTTCGATTATAAATTCGAATTCAGAAACAAAAGGCACAAAATCGAGCAGAAACATAGTGATAGACTTCTATATTCTTTCTTTCATAGAAGTCATGCTTTGAGTTGGCTTTATAATAGAATTTTGCTTTCGACTGCACAGTTTTCCTGAAATTGTCTGCTGAAAAGAGATATCATTAAAGGAAAAACTCATAACACAAAGCGATTGATATCAGTGTAACGACTGTTAACAATAACCGCACTTACATTAAGCGGCATCTACTGTATTTACTGTGAATTAGGTTTTGTGTCCCTTTTGCTTGATCATTTTTTAATATACTAAGTCTACAGCCTTTTCTTCTGAGATTGGAAAAAGTAGCTACTCTATAACTAATAATTTCCACAGAGCTACAAGTCGTCAGATAAATCGTTCCAGCTCTAATATGTAGATTTCTTTTTTAATAAAACAACATCGATGTCAGTTGCTCTTTTTTGAAAGCAATGACAATAATAACGGTTTTCTCCTAACAGTTTGAAATGAGTTAATTTATGCTTAATTCAAATTTCACGCTGACATAGCTTTTACGCTTGATGTGAGTTTGTCATTTTTAAATAACAAATAATCGGGTTTTATTAAGCTTGGAGAAATGCCAAGCATGGGTGTTTGGCATTCAAACAAAATTCCTTTCAGTGAATGCCCTTTACTTAAAAAAAGAGCTTTTTCTGGTTGGTTCATTCTTACAATTTATGCACATCAAATGAAGGAAGTTTTTACTACACGTACATAAAGATACCCAGCTTTTATGATTTGTTTTATTTACGGTTAGAATATATATATATTCCGATATAATAAAACATAGCAAATATTTTAAGAATTATTTTAAATTTATGGAAGCTAGAAGAAAACTGCTTTTAAATATTTATAGGAATGAGTTTTAAATCTACTTTTATTATAAAAACGCAATTTTCTTTAAATAGAGAATGTCTAGAATAAAAAAATAAGGTAAATTATTATCGGCAGTAAATACATGCAAAACTCTTCTGTTGTGAATAGTGAAGGGAGGCCCTTTTTTTTTTAATCTTCGAAATAACTTCATGCTGAATTCATTTTAACTTTTTTTACCTGTTTACATAAGGTTTTTGTATGCCAATATATATAAGACTGTTCAACGACTTTTCTATTTATTTCAATAGTACTTCTTTTTTTTTGTACAGTAAACTTCCTTTTGATGGATTATTACCGAAAAATGCGCGATCACTCAACTCAAATCAATGTATTCTGTACATAAAGCCTGTGCAATAATTTACTTGCGCCATAATATCTATCTGTTTTGCTTTATTCATTTTAAAGGACACATGTGGCATCTCGATGGGTAAAATGAAACAATTTTGCAGCAAACTTTAAGAATATGCATTTCATAAGAGTATATATTTTCACAAAAACGACAACCATGTTTATGATTAAAAATGTTTTTTTCGCTCAATAGTTTAAAATGAGTTAATCTCTTCACGCCCTTGACCACATATGAGGACGTTTAGTTTTTTTTTTATAATTAGAATTATTATCAACAATAAAAAGAACAAAAATTTGATAATAACTTATTCATTACAGAATCCCACAACAAGAGAAGTAAAAATTTTATGGTTTAGCCGCACTGATAATGTTATTTCAGAAATACAGTTATAGATAAAGCGTGAAGTAATTTTTCGGCAGTTAATGTTATTGGATTATTTGAACAAATCGTTAATATTTGATAAAAAATAATATCAATATATTAAATATATTAAGTTTTAATAATTTGCAGAAATGTAAAAAAGAAATTGACTGTTAGGTTTTTATTTTATAAGAAATCATTTCACTCATAAATCACCATTAACTCCTCAGCGGCCACAAATGTGAGCGTTATTTTTTGCAAATTTTTATTGTTTTTCCTATTTTTTTTTTCACCATAAAAATATCGTCTTTGAAGAGATTAATTTATATATATTTGTTACTACGCCAGATAAAATTTCGAAAAAATCTAATGTAAAACGCTTTCTTCGGAACTTAGTAAACGTTTTGAAACTACAAGAAAACTCTCTGAATATTTACAGGAAACGCATTTCAAAGCTATTTTTATTTTCTTTTTATGAAAACCAATTTTTTAGATCAAGAATGTATAATATGCTAAGTGGTTAATTGAGGGAAAATATTTGAAACACTTTTTTGCCACGAATGCTTAAACTACACTAGATATTGATTTTAGTTTTTAGTTGCAAAGCCATTATAGTAAGTAAAGATAAGGTAAAATGAGTTTATTTCTCTGTGAAATTCGATTAAAAAAGAAATAGGAGAACTATAAAGAAGAAATTTCCAAATAGTTTTACAATAGTTTCATTTTAACTGTTAGAATTTTTTTCTATATTTGGATTTTAATAACTATATAATAATATAAATAATATAATAATTTTAAGTGTTTTATCTTAGATTGGCGAGATATCACTGCTCACTGATACGATTTCGCTTGTGATTATTTTAAGTAATGCTGTTTTAATTTGTACTCAATATTTAAAAGCTATTATTTAAATAATATTTTATTACATTTATATTGCTAGCAATAAACTTAATAAACTAGTCGGATGTACCAATCCCAAATATTTCTTCTATCTCACACATGTTAATACTTCAAACTCCGCTATCACAGCGCCAAAATGTCCATCTGTGCCCATCATGACGATTCTAAAGATATGAAATCCCGTGCATTAGTTCTTGAGATATGACTATTGCTAAAATAGTGTATATCCTACAAAATGCAGCATAGAAACGTCACCTATTGGGTGATTTACACCAAAATCTAATGAGAAAAAACTTATATAAACTTTTAACCGAATCTGAATTTGATGAAAATCCGTGAATTAGTTTTTGGAATAGAGCTATTGCGAAAAGAGCTATTGTGGAAATCGTGAAAGATGTAGCATAGCAGGGCCACCTGTTCGGAAATTTCCACGAAAACGTAATGAGCACCAACTTATATCAAGGAATAACTGAATCTGAAGTTTGATGAAAATCCGTGCATTAGTTCTTGAGATAGAGATTGCAGAAATCGTGAAAAATGCAGCATAGCAGCACCACCTCCATCTGTTGGGCAATTTACACCAAAAACTAAACAGCACCAATTTATTTAAGGGGCTAACTGAATATAATTTTTTATTGAATGTATCTTCGTCTGCGCTTTAGTTCTTGAGATAGAACGCACCCAAAATTTGTGTCATATACAGACAGACAGAGTCACAGTTTCACAGACTCACAGACAAACATTTTGTAAAAACATGTTTTTCGGTATCTCTGACCCCTAAAACCTGTCGAAACCCGGAAGTTGAAAATATTAACGAATCCAAAACTTTCTTCTTGCAAAGATAGAAGAAAGTAAAAATGCACTTCATTCTACAAAACTTTTATAGAAAAATTGCGACTAAACAATTTAAATTAAATAATATGTACATAAAAATGCAAATTGCCCAAGAATTCACTTTCATCATTATATTTAACTTTCTTGACTTATTTATTCTTTACACGAAATTATATCATTGCCACTTGAATTTTTTCGGAAGCAACAACTGACAACCAATCTTTTTAGTATGGGAATTAAATACGTACAGTTTCTCATAACAATTTTGCATAAGTTAATTTATTCTTAACTCAAATTTCACGCTGACACAGATTTTACGCTTAATATGAGTTTGTAATGTTTAAATAACAAATAATCGTATTTTATCGAGCTTGGAGAAATGCCAAGAACGGCTGTTTTGGCATTCAAACAAAATCCTTTTAAAGGAATGTCCATTATTTTAAAAAATGGCTTTTTCTGGTTGGTTCATTCTTACAATTTATGCAGATCAGACGAAAGGGGTTTTTACTACGTGTACATATGAATAATAAAATTTGTATGATTTGATTTATTTAAATCCAAAATATATTTTGAAATAATAAAATATAAAAGGATTTCTTTCGAATCTAGTAATTTTTTTTATGTAGATTGCATAAGAAATACTACCTATTGCAGTCGTTACTATAGTGCGACTTTTGAAAAATTCCTTCGTAACGTTTCATTATATGATTCCAGAAACCCAAAACCACCCCCACGTAAAAAGTTTATATATATATATATATGTGTGTGTGTGTGTGTGTGTGTTATGTGTGTATTAAATTTTGTCCTCATGATAAAAATCGCAGTTATGCACGGATCGTCTTCAAACTCACTCAAAACATCGGGATGACAAATACTTTGGCGAAGATTGCGAATGGATAAAATCATCCCAAGGGTGTGAAAATGGGGAGGCTTCAAAATTTTCAAACTGTCATAAAATGAACATTTAAAAAATTTCTAACCAAATCCCCTTATTTAATTATAGTTTAGATGACAATTTAAACTGTCGTTGTGTGGTATTGAGAAGTCCTTGCACTGGGTTTGAGGGCCCTTGTAGCTCATCATGTGGACACCGATGAAGAATTTTTAGACAATCCTCCCTTGAGTATGGGCCAGTTTACAACGCGATTAAATGTTTTGACAAATCACAATTACGCCCGAGACCTTAGAAGTCCTTATGATGACATGCATATTAAAAAGACCGATAAATATATACTATATACACCAGATCTTCACATAGTGCAATGCGATTTGCACCCTGCACATCGCCCTTCGAGCCGCACTTGCTGTTAGATTTCGCGTCGCAGCATTTACACCTCTCAAAAAGAAAAGTCGTCTGCAACCTCGCCTACCCGACGACGTGAAGAACCTCCTGGATATACGCGCTTTTAATTCCTATAGCTGAAATGGGAAATTACAACATCATGAGCTTTTGAATATTTATAGGAAAATCCTTTTGAATGCATTTTCATTACAAAAATGCTATTTTTTCACCCGCGAATGCCCTAGCATAGTATAAGATAAATACCCTTGCCTGCAAATTCCTTGTGTTGATGAGCGCATTCAGCATTTAATACGCTAAAATATTTGTGCAATTTTATCTGAATGTAAATAAACGATGGGTTGCTGCCGTATAATCTGATTTCAATTTCTGCAGCTGCCTCTATTAGCAAATATATCAACTAAATTTTTTGTCGCATTAAACATAATCTCTCTTTGTTACAGCAAGTTTTTTGAAAACTGCATTCAGTTATACCGATTTCTTTCATTTTTATGAATTTTTTAAAACAAATTTCTATGTCACTGGTTACTTTCAGTTTTAAACTAAGCAGCAATTTTCAGAACATTTGATGTTTTTGACTGTGGAAAATATTACACACAAAAACATTTCACAGATAGTTTTAGATAGTAATATTTGAGTATGAGCATATAAAAGAGCAATATAACTGGATGGTTCATTTGTTGGCTCTTTTTTGAACTATGAATATTTCACAGATTATTTGTGTCAGCTATCATGTGTCATGCATGTATGAACTGTCAAATGTATGCCAATTTGTATGACAAGACGGTGCAACAGTACATACTGCTTGCCAAACCATCAACTTTTAATGAACGAGAAATTTCCAGATTGCGTAATTTCAAGAAATTCTGATGTGAATTGGGCGCCAAGATCGTGCGATTTAATCCCAATGGATTATTTTCTTCGGGGGTTTCAAAAAAGTAAAGCGTACGCCAATGCCCTCCGCACAACCCAAGGCCTCAAACGTAACATCAGGGCTGAAATTTTGGCAATGGATAAGCTCATTCTGGGAAAAATCATCGAAAATTTTGATTTTCGGATGATGGCATGTAAGCGGAGTGGCGGTGGCCACATGTGCGATATTGTATTCCATACATAAACGGCATATGCCCACCTTCCATGTTGAATAAAGAATTTCGATTTTTACTCATAAAAAATGCGTTTTTTTCCGTAGTAAAACAAGTAAGAAAAAATCATGCGTCAAGCATAGATTATGAAACACTTTCCAACACATTCAGAATAATGTAACAAAACTGCACTGTTTAAAAAATTAAAATATTACGTCTAATTCAACCATATGGAAACTCATAATACATTTCAAAACCCAATTTCAGCCGTTCCCATCCATAATCGGAAAATTATGCGCATATTTTTATCAGCCCTGTATATGATTTGTAGATTTGAATCTATTAGCTACATGCAAGCCAAAATTTAGTTCACTTAAGAGATATATGTACTTTAGTTGAAAATTTACCTTCAGCAATTTCCTCTAATAAGGAGAACGGTACGTGAATACTTTTGTGCAGCCCTGTATTTGAGGTATGGAACTTATATATAACGAGTAAGATGCAAAAAATTAATTAAATTTAAAAGCGCATACCGAATTTTAAACCGTGCACTCCAGCAATTATTATTCAAAGACAGCACTGTACTGTAACCGATTTCTTTTCTGTGTCCCTGTAAGTGAATAAAAAATGCCATGAATGTCCTGTTCTAACGTGATCGTAGTGAAATTTAGGGATTTATATCAGTTTCAATACATTTGATCATGTCATTAAAATACTCTGCAAACGATTTTTCCCCATATACCATAATGTAATGGAATACTTTTGAGTGCCCCTGTAAATGAACGATTAATCCTACATACTTCATATAGAATACCAAACATGCTTTGGTGACTCTAAATAACCTTTATCAATTGCATGAAAATCCGAGTATATTTACTGGAGTTAGAGCGTGGACTGACGGACAGACGGTCAGACAAACCGAATGCATAAACACTTTTCAACTTTGTTGGAAAGTGTTAAAAAGAACTAACTAATTTATTGTATTTGAATAAAGTGAACTTCAGATTACATCTAAATATTTTTATACTCCACAAGCATATTATTACATGTGCGAACTAGAGAGACATTCAGACATGCAAAAAGAAAAAAAAATGCCCCTTCTCTTTTCAAAAAAAAAAAAAAAAAAAAAAAAAAAAAAAAAAAACATTTAATGATTTACTTTCTTTATTGCTTATACAATGAACTCCCGTTAGTGCGGATTTATAAGAGATGTTATTTTTTGTCCGCACTAACCGTAGTCCGCAGAAACATACGCTATTGGACACTTTTATAGAGTATAATGGTAACGCGATGACGATCGCAACGCCTACAGTGACAAGGGGGGGGGGGGGGGAGAAACTTTTTATGCACGGAATATTTCTGTTACTGAGCTTCTACCTTTATATGATCTTTCTTTTAAAAAATGCTTATGTTTTCAACAAAACGTTTTCCTTTTCTTCTTTTATTGTGTGTGTGTGTAAATAATAGGTTTCTATTAATCGTAAAAAAAAAAAAAAAAAAAAAAAAATATATATATATATATATATATATATATATAATAAAAGCAAAAATAATCTAAAAATCTTATCTTTAAAAAATTGATTTTTTTTTTTAAATAAAGATAATAAAACTTAGTTCCGCAATTTAAAAAAGTTTTAAACCTTCAAAATACACGTAATAATAATAATAAAAAAAATATCTAAACAGAAGAAGAGATTTCAGGTGTGGCTGTAACTTTCGAAATCCCACTGTGAAGAATTTAAGAAGCTTTATATGAAGCTCAAAAGAAGCCTATGGTGTAATAGAAGGGCACATTCCTGTGTAATAAAAGATACTTCAGACAAAACACTTACAAAATACGGCAACGAAAAAGAAATAATTTCTTTTGAAGAGTCTATAACAAAACACTGCAATTTAAAAGCATCGATTGGGGAAATTGTGTGAATATACAGCTTTTTGTTGGAAAGAATTTCTCGCATTTATTGTTTTGATATACAAGTTTTTTTGATGAACACATGAATTAAAAACATTCTAAGATGTTTTCAATAAGCGTATTCGAACTAAATTAATGTTTCAATAGGTCATCCTGATACTTTTTCTTCAGTTTTGTATATTTTATTAGAAAACGAATAGAAACAACGGTAAGAGAAGTTTTCATGGATTCGGTGAATTTTCTTCCAATCTTAAGTCAGATCTAAACCTTCACTTCATTTCATTTCCTGAACCTTGTCGCATTGGTTTTCTTTTAACAAAATAATACCGATATTGCATGTTTGTTTAACCCATTCCGCCACAGACAAATTTTGTTGTAAAATGATGAAATCATCGACTGACACCGGACTTTACGTACGACATTTTTGGAAATTAAAAACTTGTTAATTTATACTTTCATTGTTAATGCAAAATTTTATTAAAATATTCTTGGTGCCGTCTGTAAGTTTGGAGTTAAAATTAGGCATCCCAACCCGGGCACACTGCGTCGGAAAGGGTTAACGGAATCTTTCGAAATTTACTTTCGTTTTATAAATAACAGATAAATATTTTTAAAATCCTACCTATTTTTCTTTATGGAACTTTAGAGATAAGATTTTTTTTTAACAAACTTTTATTTTCATTCTAAAGCACGAGAGTAAGTCAAAAATTTCTTACACTTTTCGTTAAACCACTTTATTAAAAAAAGGTAAATGTACAATATTGACAGTATTTTTCGGCATAGTCTCCTCCTTTAGCAACGCACTTTGACCAGCGAGTCGCAAGTTTTCGTATGCCTATCAGGAAGAATGTTTTCAGCTGGTCTTGAAGGCACTTTTGCACTGCATCCCGAACGTCTGTGTTTGAGCAACGCCCTCTAGATACGGGAGAAGCCTTGACACACGTCACGAAAACCTCACACAAAACAAAGAAACAAATTCAAACAACTTGCATGTTTCGTTTTCTTTGGCTCTTGGAATTATTAATTAATATTAGAAAAAAAGAATTATTACACGAGCCAACGAAATCAAACATGCAAGTTGTTCGATTTTTTTTCTTTGTTTTGTCTGACGTTTACGTGACGCGTGTCAAGACTTTCTCCCGCATCTAGGGGGCGTTGGTTTGAATCAAATCGACGACATCCAACAGCTTCCTTGAACGGTCTGAAAGGCCGGATTGGTCCTGAAGCGGTTCAGTAAGCGTTGACAGATGTCTAAACGTTTGCTTTTGTTTTCTACGGTAAGCCTTCTCGGTACCCATCTTTCACATTACTTTACGGAATGGACCACAAGCATTACTGACGTCATACAACGTCACGATAGATTATAGCTAATCAGCTTCTCGATTTTTCCCACAAGCGCTCGCCAAACGCCAATCAAATATCCAAATGCTTGTGGGAAACATTGCGAGCTCCGCCCATTGCGTGTGGCCAATTCGAGCTCGTCGTGGATGATTTGACGGACAGAACCATGATCGATGTTTAAGAAGACGGGACTTGATGTATAGTAACTCACTTATCTGCCATAACCATCTCTCCTCTCTAGTTTGTTGAATGTTATCTTGCGTGGTTGAGGTTGACGGGTGTCTAGCTCTCTCTTTTTCTGTTACAATTGCCTGGCTACTTGTAAACTTTTTGATCCAAAAAAAAAAAAAAAAAAAAAACACTACGAGATAAAGTATTGTCTCCGAATTGTGATGAAAGCCTCCGATGAATTCCAATACTTTTCACATACTCCGACCAAAAAAATCGGAACACAGCTCGTTGTTCCTCTTTGCTGCAAACTGATAGGAGAACTGGCATGTTTACGCTGTCGTAGCCCTCTAAATATTCTGTCGTAGCCCTCTGAGCGCTGGCGCAAAAATGGCGGCTACCGAAGGGAAATTTTTTTCAACGTGCGTACGGTTCTTAGAATTTTGATAAAAATAATTTTAAAAAGTTTTTTCCACTTTATTTTTCTGAGATTAAATAAGTCAAAGAATTTTTTTTTATAAAATACTGGTGTCTAAATTTAGGGGACCGTACCTGCGTTAAAAAAAATCCGCCAATGACAGCCGCCATTTTTGTGTCAGCGCTCAGGCTTATTATTCAGGGGGTGGTGGCTGGCAGGCAACTGAGGCAAAAGTGATAAAACTACAAACACAAGAAAGCACCATCTAATCGCATTTTGCGCAAAGGTCACTTAGATAAGCCTGTTATGGCGGAAATGTTGATAACCTTTGATTTACCTTCGTAAGCTTTCTTTTTAGGTAGATTTCGTATGAAATACTACCTATTGGGATCGTTCCTATGTTGGAATTTCTGAAAAAATTTTGCAGATCTACACCGATCATGACTCCTAGAACCCAAAACCACCCTCAGTAAAAAACTTTATCTATCTATCTATCTATCTATCTATGTATCTATCTATCTATATATATCACTTTCTTCTGGACACGATAACTTTCGTAATTCTGCACCAATCTCTTCCAAACTGATACATAATATCAAAGGGCATAAAATCTCGGTCAAGTTCGTTAATGGGCAAAACCGGATCAAGGGGGTAGAAACAGGGAGGGGTTTTGTGAAAACCGAAAACCTCCCGTAACTTCTCAATTTTTGTACATATCAAATCAGTTTAAAGTTTTTATTACTTCTAAAAATAGGGCCAAAATTTTATGTATCACACATTTTTGATAAAGTTAAAAATGGGCTCAAGGGGCGCAAAAATTGGGTTTTTGGGAGAAAAAAATTCATAACTTCGTCAATTCTCAAAATATCAATTCCAATTAATTTTATTATAAATCTCCTTAATATTATCTACAACTTTTATATTCACATGTTTTTGATAGGACCTATTCGTACCGAAAAAAAAAAAAAAAAAAAAAAAAAAAAAAAAAAATTAAAAACGAAAACAAAAAGGGGGTTTGAAGAAGTAAAAAATCCATAACTCCGTCAATTCAAAAGATATAAAATCCCCATGAATTTATCATATATCTCCTTAATATTGTCTACAACATCTATATAGACAAGTTTTGGATAGGACCAATTCTTACAGCAAAAACAAATTAAAAATACATAGCGGCTGAAGAAAAAAATAACAAGGGAACCACTAACAAGGTAACCACTTTTGGTGTTGCTCGCACCCAGCATCGAGACCTGGTGCGTTTAGTAGCCTTATACATAAAAGTTAGAGAACCGATAAAATTTCTCTGTTAAAATAATATTTTATATACTTTTTTATACTTTTAATTTTTTATTATTACATATTTATTTGTTTATTTCACGCCAAAAGTGAGTTAAGTCGCCAAATAGGGCGCTACAATTTTTCCGCCCGCTTTATCCAAAGAGAAAATGTACAGAACATGTTACTAGAATTATATTAGTTTGCGATTTTATTTTATAATTGATAGCATAAGAAACAAATATTAGGTTTTTATTTATTTTTCTATGCAGACGATAAATATATAAGTAATAAATATAATTCTATATCAGCTTCGAAGATCATTGAAAACTATTTTTTAGTGAAATACAAAATAGGCAAATTATTTTCTTTTGAAATCGAATGAAATAAAGTTTGGAATGTTTAAAATGAAATGTTACTGTATTAAATGCTCCTTCAGTAAAAGTAATCTTAAAGTAAATTAATATTTTTACTTAAATTAATATTTTTACTTTTAGTTATGCTGCTCTATAATCAAGAAATATTATTTTAACAGAAAAATTTTATCGGTTCTCAAACTTCATAATATAGGGCTTTAAAATGCACCAGGTCTCAATACTAGGTGCGAGCAACAGCAAAAGTGGTTCCCTTGTAAGTAAGGGTGTATTCAAATCCAAACTGCATATTTTCTGACTCATTTTACAATTCATTTTTGCTCTCAAAGGCTTCCAGTTGGTACGTCTTCTTACTCAGAAACTATATAATGTACCGTAATGGTCAATTTTTTGATAGAGGCAAAATATATTTAAAAAAATGCTGTGAAAGTGGGCATTTTGAACCGAATTTCCCGAAGCGGATTGTGTTGGAAAAATCATTGCATTAAGGATGCACTCAAATCCAAACTGCTTATTTTCTGACTCATTTTTAAATTCATTTTTGCTCTCAAACGCATTTAATTGGTAGATTCCCTTATTCAGAAACTATATAATGTACCGCAATGATCGATTTTTTGATAGAGGGAGAATATATTTCCAAAAATGATGTCAAAGTGGGAATTTTGAATGGAATTTCCCGAAGCAATTGTGTTATCACTTTCTTCTGGACGCGATAACTTCCGCAATTCTGCACAAATCTCTTCCAAACTGATACATAAAATCAAGGGACATAAAATCTCGGTCAAGTTCGTTAATGGGCAAAAACCGACAAAGGGGATGGAAATAGTGAGGGGTTTTGTGAAAATCGAAAAAACCTCATAACTTCTTAATTTTTGTACATATCAAATCAGTTTAAAGTTTTTATTACTTCTAAAAATAGCGCCAAAAATTCATGCATCACAGATTTTTGATAGAATTTAAAATAGGCTCAAGGGGCGCAAAAAATTGGGTTTTGGGGAGAAAAAAATTCCTTACTTCGTCAATTCACAAGATATCAAATCCAATAATTTTATTATACATTTCCTTAATATTATCTACAACTTTTATATTCACAAGTTTTTGATAGGACCTTTTGTACCAAAAAAAAAAAAAAAAAAAAACCGAAAACAAAAACAAAAAGAAAACAAGTCGGAAATTGCTCGTCAAACGTGGCAAATGATGTGCGTTCGTACTATAACTAGTTTTATAATTATTTTTTGTACCCCATATTGTACTGAATGTATATATTTTTTAACTTCATAAGTGCATAGTCTATAACATCATTAAAATGCACTTGCAATAATTTTTTCCCCATTCCCCGTAATGTAACGGAAAACTTTTGACTGTCCCTGTAATTAAACTATACATCCGATTTTCATAAAATTTCAAATGGCTCGACAAAATTTTGAAACAATTATATATTTAAAATTTCAGACCATTCGGAAGGCTGTAACATCATTAAAATGCATTTGCAATAATTTTTCCCATTGGCCGTAATGTGAAGAAAAACTTTTGACTGTCCTTGTAATTAAACTATACATCCGATTTTCATAAAATTTGAAATGGCTCGACAAAGTTTTGCAACAATCATACATGAAAAATTTCAGACCATTCGGTTGGGTAGTTTTTGCTCTGTTACATGCGGACAGACGGACGGACTGAACGACGACTATAGGTGCTACGTATTTATATAATTACGAACGCACTTAAAAAACAAGTTGGAAATTGCACGTCAAACGTGGCAAATGAGGTGCGTTCGTACTATAACTAGTTTTATAATTATTTTTTGCACCCCATATTGTACTGAATGTATAATTTTTTTGCACTTCGTAAAGTGCATAGTCTGATACATCATTAAAATGCACTTCCAATAATTTTTTCGGAACACTTTTGACTGTCCCTGTAATTAAACTATACATCCGATTTTCCTAAAATTTGAAATAGCTCAACAAAATTTTGCAACAATTATATCTTTAAAATTTCAGACCATTCGGAAGGCTGTAATATCATTAAAATGCACTTGCAATAATTTTTCCCATTGGCCGTAATGTAAAGAAAAACTTTTGACTGTCCCTGTAATTAAACTATACATCCGATTTTCCTAAAATTTGAAATGGCTCTACAAAATTTTGCAACAATTATATCTTTAAAATTTCAGATCATTCGGAAGGCTCTAATATCATTAAAATCCACTTGCAATAATTTTTCCCATTGGCCGTAATGTAAAGAAAAACTTCTGACTGTCCCTGTAATTAAACTATACATCCGATTTTCATAAAATTTGAAATGGCTCGACAAAATTTTGCAACAATAATATATTTGAAATTTCAGACCATTCGGTTGGGTAGTTTTTGCTCTGTTACATGCGGACAGACGGACGGACGGACAGACGGACAGACGGACGGACAGACGGACGGACTGAACGACGACTATAGGTGCTACGTATTTATATAATTACGAACGCACCTAAAAAGGGGGTTGAAGGAGAAAATTTTTCATAACTCCGTCAATTCACAAGATATAAAATCTCCATGAATTTATCATATATCTTTTTAATATTGTCTTCAACATTTATATAGACAAGTTTTTGATAGGGTCAATTCTTAAAGCAAAAACAAATTAAAAATACATAGCGGTTGAAGAAAAAAATCATCTTATTAAGGGTGCATTCAAATCCAAATTGTCTATTTTCTTACTCATTTTTAAATTCATTTTTGCTCTCAAACGCATCCAATTGCTAGATTCTCTTATTCAGAAACTATATAATGTACAGCAATGATCGATTTTTTGATAGAGGCAGAATATATTTCAAAAAATGATGTCAAAGTGGGCATTTTGAACAGAATTTCCCGAAGCGATTGTGTTAGAAACGAAAAATATTGCCCTACTGAGAAAATAATTGTTTATTAATCAAGTTTTAATTAATTGAAAGAAAAATAAAAACACAGGTCGCTTATAAATCTTTTCAAAAATCACGTCAGCATGTTTCATATATATATATTTTTTTAATTAAAAATTAATATGAAAATGTGCCAGAAAATTTCGAGTTGTTGAGTACGGAAAAATATTTTTTTAATATCGCCTTAACATGATTCTGATAAAACCAGCTATTTTATAAAAAGGAAATAAAAACTCGTCAAAAGCAGACAGATAAAACTGTTAAAGTGGATTTATATCTAATAATGATTTAGTTTTTGTTGGTGAAATTAGTATACTTAACTTCGAAATCTACCTCTGCCTGTAGGCCGGGCCGGCAGGGATTTTTTTAATTTGTAATATCAGTTAACAATCAAGTTATTGACAATTCGTTAACACAAAATAATAATTTACTGAGGGCAAACTAAATATGCAAAGAAATTGCCTTGCTTACGCACTCTAACTCTAGTTAAGCAATATCTTCCTTTTCTTTGCGTTACTTGAATACAGTTACCTTTTTACTAGATCATTTTCCAGTTGTGCGACGCACTCGAAAATGTGATCTGTTATGTCACATTTTGATTGGAAAAATCTTCGAACAGCTGTTAAAAATTGTTGAACCTCTCACGTGTTTGATGAAAGGAGGCCTTCTTTCTCGTCATTATTGTCACTGACAACATTAATTGCAAATAAGAAATAATAGGGGAACCTGAATTGTCATCATTAACTAGAAATACGTGTAGAGATGCAATAATAAAAGTCCACTAGTATTTGAAATATTGATGTCATGTTTATCATCGACAGCTTCGCATGCGAACTTTCGTACCCTTGTCTTTAGGTTCTAATCTCAGTACTGGCAAGTAAAAAGCCCAGAAATTTACTTCATATAAATTGAATTGCAGCAAAATATTTAGTTTTGTCAAAGAAACTGTTTGTTTCATTTTAAATATAACATCATTTTCACTCGATGAAACATTTCACCTCCTCCTGAAATTAGAACCTCAAATTTAGTACAGCGGAATAAAAGATCATTGAAAATCATTTTGACCTAACTGTATAAAAATGTAAATGTTATATAAGTCAAAATGTGTGTTTTTTTTATTTTTTTTTATTTTTTTTTTATTTTTTTTTTTAACGTGGCGTCATTTTCTGTTTAAATAATAATAAACGAAAAGTTATTTTAATTGTAATTTCGAAAATAACATTAGTTAAGATACAATAATTTCAGGTATTTATTATATCTTTTTAATATTTGAATTACCGAAATATCATTATACACATCTAAAATTAAATACAAAATATAAAAACGAAAAAAAAAAAAAAAAAAAAAAAAAAGCTAGTGCAGGCTTATCTACAAATAAACAGCTTCAGTCAAATAATAAAAAAAGGGTAAAAGTAGAAATTGTTTAAAAAATGAACCCCTCTCTTTTATAGGAGTCAATATTCATTTTGAAAACGTTTTATTTTTTTTAATGCAATTCATGTTTTTCCCCAAAAACTTCCATTACAATTCATTAATTTGACGTGGCTACTGAACTCGATTATGACAAATCCATAGCTCCTATTAATGATTGATAGAAAGCGCGAACAAGTGAATTTACTAAAAAATATATAATTTTTGCTGTTTTTCTTTTTTTAGACAGGGCAATAGGAAAGAAACGAATGAAACATTATTTAAACTATTTTTTTAGCGTTTCTAAATTGATTCCTTTACGTATAACAATAAGTTAATTAATATTAAACTATTTATTGACAAAATCGCATTTAAAAAATATATATTACACTCTTTATATTTTATTTAGAAACTATTTTTTACTTTTCAGCTTTTAAAATGCTTCATTGTTGACTTTTCATAGCCATTTAGCATATTTTGTCGAACGTGTATTGGCGCACCGTTAAATCCTTTGTTGTTTCATCTCGTATACAATTGTACGAATTACAGAGAATATTTGGTGATTTATCATCTATGGCGGGCTACAGAAAAAATGCTTTAAAATTTATTAATTTATAATTAAGTTCTAAAAGTATCAAAATGTTGTATTTTCATCGGAAACACACCTGTGGACGTAATTTTCATAATTACAGCATATTATAGGAAGTGTGTTAAAAATCGATAACAAAATTTCATCTTTACATACAAAGACCATTTTGAGTTAAACATAACATAACATAAAGAGTAATAACAAGTCGGAATTATATGTCAAACGTGGCAAATGAGGTACGTTCGTACTATATCTAATTTTATAAATATTCAGATCTTGGTACAATAACTGTTGTAGTATTATGCAAAACGCATGAATGCAAAATTTATTACGATTATATAGATTAAATTCAGCAATACGGAAATAATATGACTCCATCTTAAATAGCACGTAATCACCATGACAATCTAGAATCATTATCGATCATGGGGTATCATTGAATTAATTAGGTATGATAGGATTTAATAGAATGAAGAAAACTTTTATTAATATCTTCTTAAGTTTTTATATGATTTTAATAAAATTTGAAATGACTGGACATAATTCTGCAACAATTATATATATTAAATTTCAAACCATCTGGTTGTGTATTTTTCCGATTTTATATGCGAACAGACGAACAGACAGACATACAGATCAGACGGCGAATATAGGTGTTACGTATTTATATAATTACAAACGCACCTAAAAATGGGTTATTAAAATTTGTTCAGTAGAAATCTCAAGGCAGATGCAGGAAAAAACTGGCTTGTGTTTTAAATACACTCATGTTTGTGAAAATTGCAACACCATGAAGGAATCATCAGAATTAAATGAAATTTAATACATAAGCGACTGGTATTAGTACAAACAAATAATTGCATTTTCGAAACAAACAACAAAAAAAAAAATATTAAGTGTCCGAAATCAGTATTTGGCGTGGGCACTACGCGCTGCAATAAGTGCTACTATACGACGTGGCATGGAGGCCAAACAGATTATGAATGTCTGCCTGGGGAAGAGCATTTCATATTCTTTGTATGTGTACCCAAAGTTCATCTGTAGAAGCTATAGGAGGAGCATAACGTGCGAGACGCTGATCAACAATATCCCCCACATGCTTAATGGGCGATATATCCGGCGAATACGCAGACCACGGAAGAAGCTGTATGTGTTCTGCTGACAAGAAGTCTTAAACATTCCTTGCAACATGTGGGTGGGCAATATCCTGTTGAAAGGTAGCTCCAGGAATGCCTTGAATGCAAGGAACGACTTCGGGCTCCAACACTTCACTGATGTACCTGTTGCTGTTCAGATTACCCACAATTCGTAGCAGCTGCGGTCATCCTTGATGCACAATCGCATCCCAGACCATAACTCCCGGTGTTTGTCCACGATGACGTTCCATAATGCACTCCGGAAGGTAGCGTTCACCGGTATAAGACTTGAAATGGATGCGGCCATGATGGAACCGCAAATTAAAGGGCGATCCGTCAGATAAAACAACTTGTTGCCGATCTGCATGCAGTCTCTATGTTTATGAGCACATTGCAGCCGCAGGCGTAGATGGTTTTGCAGGAAGGAGATCCTGTATAAAGGAGGTCTTGCACGCAGTCCACGATGCCGCGGACGTCGACGAATAGACATGCAGACCAGTGATATACCTGTAGCAGTTGACCAATGTGCTGCCAACTGTCTAGATGAAGCTATACGGTCCACCAACGCCATGCGGTCTATGTTTCTATCATCGTGCGTTGATGACACCGTTCTTGTTTCACTCTCAGATTTCAGAGTTGTCCGATCCTCGGCGCTCCGCCAAAGAACGTAGATGATAAGAAGGGAAGGCTTTGGAAACCGGAACTAACCGAAACAGTGCAAACAGCTCTGCTGGGAAACACATTCAAAGGGGAGATCGAACCATAGGCATTCATACAAATTGAAAAAGAACGAATATCTTTTGGATAACTCTCTCAAAACTAACGTAGCAAAAGTTTAAGTGCCTTATTGTAATAAACTATGTTCATTTTTATGACGATAGCATGTATACTCGTAGAGAAATTAAAGTTTTTATAAAAAGAGTACCAAATTTTGCTAAGTTTTTTGCTTATAATTTGTAGAGTTCTTAATATAAATAAAATTCTTTTCAGAAAATATGACAAACAACATTATACACAATACCCTACAATCAGAATTAAAAAATAATAAAAATTGTATGAAAAATGAGCACATTTACTAAATAATGAAGTCATTCGATGACCGCAGCGGATAATGATTACCTAATATACCCAAATGATTTATCAGGCCTCAAAACGCTGTGTACTGACAAGGAGAGGGCCAACCTTGTTAATCACAGATTTTGATTATTTTAATATATGTTGTAGGGTAGACACCCCTTAGTGTCAGGTTCAACGGATTTTATCCAATGCCCCTCAGTTCTTGAAAAACCAGGGGTTCTAATATTAGTAGACAACTTAAATACTTACTTCACAGTAAAAATGACAGGTCAGTCGTAGCTAAGTTGGCATGGCGTTTGCCGGCTGATCCGAGGGCCCGGGTTCGATACCTGAATGCGCTACATTTGTTTTTCTCATTTTTTGTTTTATAAATATAGTTATAATTATAATTTAATAATTTCAATTAAAAATTTTAACACCAAACATTAATTATAATGTTAACAAACTTAAATTTATCATTTCTTATTTGTAAACTATCATTTCTCATCCATTAAAGAGGTTTAAAAAGAAATTGGATCTATTACTGAATGATAAAAATTCCAAAATCGTGACAAATTCTGTTGTGGTGCCATCTAGTTATGATAAAAAAAAAGGAATATTCAAATAAAATAAAAGCAGAAAAAAGATAAAGGGGAAAGCAAAATAATTGAAAGCGCAAGCATACTTATTACAAATTTAAAAATCTTTAATATGCAAAAAATCGGTTGTAATTTAATTCTGATGCTAATTTTTAATATGATTATGCTTGTTACTTTAAAAACAGAATAATAGTATTATCTCATTGACTTCCTTTGTTAAAGCAATGCGTAAATGATGTTTCTTTAAAATCACGAATTGACACAATTGCTCAATATCATTGCAACGATAAAGAATATATGAAATACATTTTAAAAGTGATTTTTTAAAAAAAATAACAGTTTTATGATGTTTTATTACAACTATTCAGTTAAAAGTAAAAAATTAAATAGGTTAAAATTATAATTGATATACAATATTAAAAATTTTAACTGACAGTGAGATTATTAAGTTATACTTACAAGTAAATTTATAAGACAAAAAATGAGAAAAACAAATGTAGCGCATTCAGGTATCGAACCCGGGCCCGCCAATCAACACCATACCAACTGAGCTACGACTGACCTATCATTGTTGTAGCAAAGTAAGTATTTAAGTTGTGCACTAATATTAGACCCCCCGGTTTCTCAAGAACTAAGGAGCATTGGATAAAATCCGTTGAACCTGACACTAAGGGGCCTCTACCCTACAACATATATTAAAATAATCAAAATCTGTGATTAACAAGGTTGGCCCTCTCCTTGTGAGAGGTATACGACCTACAAAGGCGGGTGAGCCATGACAAGATACATGCACTCACAAAGTTTAAAAGCCCAATCCATGACACACGTGCAGTAACACTGCGCATGCCCGAAAGTAATCAAAATATAATTTGCATAATGTATGAGCTAAATGTATAGAGCAACTTTTGTGAAAGTCTCAAAAACATAGTTTGAAATTATCGATGATAGAATAAGCTCAAAATCCGTTATTCCCAAAAGGAAGCAAAAAAATGAGGGGTTGTATCCAAATATAGTAGCGCGTACAATATTGTGTACGCTATATTGGCACTAATCAACGGATATTTGGATACAGTCCCTCATCGTTTTGCTTCATTTTGGGAACAACGGATTTTGAGCTTATTCTATCAACGATAATTTTCAGAATTTTTAAGCTATGTTTTTGAGACTTTCACAAAAGTTGCTCTATACACTTAGCTAATACATTATGCACATTATATTTTGATTGCTTTCGGGCACGCGCAGTGAAACATTATTTAGTAAACCTGCTCATTTTTCATACAATTTTTACTATATTTTAATTCTGATTGCAGAGTATTGTGTGCAATGTTGTTTGTCATGTATTTTGAAAAGAACTTTTTTTTATGTTAAATAAAATTATACTCTGCAAATTATAAGCAAAAAACTTTGCATAATTTGAGACTGTTTTTATGAAAACCTGAATTTATCTTCGAGTATATATGCTATCCTCATAAAAATGAACGCAAATTATTACAATAAGCCACTTAATCATAAGCTACAGTTTGAACGCTTTGGCTACGTTAGTTTTGACAGGGTTATCCAAAAGATATGCTTTCTTTTTCAATTTGTTGACAGTCCCCTATGGGGTTTCGGGAAAAGAATCTTCGCGGAAATATATGACCTATACTATACTGTTTACACACCTGGAGTTTCATGTTAATTCCTCATGTATTTTTCTAGATATTTAACAAAACGTCTAAAATCGCAAGTGGCCGGTCACCTTTGGCCGTATAGTGTTTATACAGGGTGACATTAAAGGGTAGGTGGTCAGAAATCAATTACAAATGTGTTTTCAGTTGTGATACGCGTTTTTATATTAAACTAAATTTTTGCCCATTACATAGTGTGTATAAATTATATAGATCATATACAGGGCATCACCAAAGATCTTGATGACATTTTATTGACGGAAATTGTTAAAAGTGAACTTTCAACTTTTCTATTTACTTCATAAGTGAACTAAATTTTAGAATACTATGTCGTATATATACAAACTTATAAATCATATGCAGGATTGTACAAAAGAATTAGGATGTAGATGGTAATTGCTGAACTTGTGTTTCCAAATATGTTATGCGTTTCCCAAATTGTTTACTCAGACATCATCTTTCATCTTATTAAACAATGTTTTGATTCAGTATTCTGACTGTATTAGAAAGTGCTTCATAATCTATGCTTGACGCATGATTTTTTTTCTTGTTTAATTTTATGCCTATTTTTCATTCCAAAATCAGCCTGCGGCGTAACAGATCACTGGACGTAAATGTGATACATCTTTATATGCCCTGTGACTCAGTATATTTTAATAGATTCATTTCATTACTGATTATACTGGCGCTGTTTCTCATTAACACATCTTCTTGTTAATTCGCTTGCTACTGTGCATTTTGTTTATAAACTTTAAATGTTAAATAAAAGCAATGTAGCGATAACAATAGAGAAATTAACAATTTAATCTTTGATTAAGTCGCATAAAAATCTGGGTTGAGTTGATTTTTGACGATTTTATCTGTTCGAGGGATATAGGCCCTAGGGGGAGTGCCTTCCGTGGAGTTCTTTCTAAGGGAACCTAACTCGTATTTACTCAAGGGTTCCCAAGGTTCGAAGAAAACCACGAAAACTCCGAACGGTTAGGCCGACGGGCGCGATTGGGTTCGAACGCAGAACTTCCCGTCTACCAGCTTCGAGAGCAGAAACTCTCAACTTTGTGGTTACTTTTTTTAAAAACCAAACTAGATGTTCATTAAATTACGTTTCTTATTAAACTGAATTTAATTAAAAGACATTTAAAATAAACATAAAAAATGCATTTTTATGATAACAGCATTAATTTTTTATATGAAAAGGAAATTTTTTATCGGCATTCCACATAAGAGATGATGATCTGATACCGTCATTAAAGCAATTCGTCTAAACGTCATTTTATTACCTGCTTCAGTTCATTCGCATATTGTGCAATATCTAAATAGCTCTATGATTCATTAAATTTTAACAGCTTCATTTCATTAATGACTACCGTGATGCTGTTTCTCATTAAGGGCAGCCTGTTTGTTAGCTAGTACTTCGCACATACTTTAGTAATAAACTATAGTTCTTAAATAGAAGCAGTGCAACTAGAATAAAAGAAAACAATATAAAATTACCCCCCCCCCCCCACACACACACACATAAAAAAAAAATGCAGTTTAACAAATTACAACGACCATTTGGAAAATGATTTTTTCAAAGATTAAAATTTAAGACATAAAAAAATAGCACGGAGTTGATCATACATTACGTACGCCATGGATTACATTTTTCGGTACTGTAAATTTTTAAACTTCTACGGAGCTGGTCATACATTACGCACGCTATGGATTAAACATTAATATTCCTGGACCCATTTTAAATGAAATTTCATTCTTAAACTTCTAAACATCCCACAATATTTCTTTTTACACCGTCGTATATAGAAAAAAATGTACTTTTAAATGCAATTTGTTTGAAAGCTGTATCTCAATTTATTTCTGAGTTATTATTTTTTTTTTTTGTAGTTTTTATTACTTTTTTGTCATGGTGGCAACAGAAGTATCCATCTCTGTTGAAAGTTAAGGGAAAATACAGATTACTGTATAGACCCATCAGAACGCGAATAAAATGCGGGATTCAACTAATAAAACGCTTCAGATAGGTTTTTGATTTCCTACCCTGACCGAGGACAATAACCATTTTTCCAAATTGTTAAAAAAAGAAGAAGAACGAAAAATCATGCGTACGGCATAGATTATGAAGCACATTCAGAATTCTATAGCAAAACTTCACAGTTTACCAAGGTGAAAGATGATGTCTAAATGAACAATTGGGAAAACGTGTAATGCATTTGAAAACCTAACTTCTGCTATTACCATGAATAGTCGGGAAAATATGCGTTTTTTTTTACTGTGCAGCCTTGTATATGATCTATAGATATGTATGTATGTCTATATAGTAGGCTAAAACTTAGTTCAGTAAAACGCATAGCACAGCTCAAATTCTTCATTCAGCAATTTCCGCCAAAAATGGGTGTTGCTGAAAACCTTTGATCAACCCTGTATAGGATCTACAGAATTTATACACACCAAGTAATATTTAAAAAAAATTAAATTTAAAAACGCATACCACAACTGAAAACGCACTTCCAGCCATTATTTTTCGTAGGCTTCAATAGTTCATTTATTGTTCATTTTCTTCTGTAGTCAAATTTATTTGTATGTCCTTGTAAATGAACGATAAATTCTATGCTCACCACGTTCTATAGTAAGAGAACCTTGTAGTACACTTCAGTGATACATATGAATTTCAACATGTTTAAAATAGTGTAATATCATCAAAATACACCGCAAAGGATTTTTCCCCCGTTAGACCTAACGAAACGGAATTCTTTTGAGTGTCCCTGTAAATGAACCTTGATTGCTACACACTTAATTTTCAGTACGGTACATGCCATAGTAAACACCAATAACATATATTAACCCATTTGTCCTGAATTTTGGTTTTCTCAAATTTTGTGGTAAAATGACTTTAAAATGTTGCAAAATGAACTGGAAAAATACTAAATAAAATTAAGCTTAAAATTTTTTGTATTTATTTGATAAAATGTAAAAGAACTAAATATGAGTATTTCTAGTGGAATAATATGCATAATTATATATTTTACCTAGATTTATATTTAAAATGTTTTTAAAATTTTATATTATGTACTATAATTAGTATTTTTATGAACTAAAAAAAAATATATTTATTTCTTTGCAGAGACTAATAACGTTATAACTATTATTAATAATAAAATAAGAATAACCTTATTGGAGACTTAAAAACAATTTATTTCATAAATATCTTCGAAAAGAGATTACATAAATAACTGTCTCCTAAATTTCTAACAAAAATATATGCCCATTTGTGCCTAGAACCGCATATTTTGGACATTACAAAAATGCATAAAAAATAGGCTTGAACATTTAATTTCGCAATTAAAAAAAATACGTATTTCAAAAACGTCTACAAACTAAGATTATAACTTGCGATTTTGCATCCTTGATAGAAAAAATACAAATAAACTTACTTTTTACATTTTGCCATCTTGAAAAATTAAAAATCTATAAACACCGAAAAAAGCCTTAATTTAAGCAAATAAATATCCACCTTATGCTGTCATCTCTCGGGTACAGATAAAGAATGGGCTTAATGGCATAACTGCATAACGGACAGGCATAAATGGGTTAAGTAATGGCAATCGGACTGTATTTACGCGAGTTAGAGCACTGGCAGACAGGCAGACAGACAAACCGAATTCATAAACACTTTTCAAATGTGTGTTGGAAAGAGTTAAAAATACTTTCAAAAGTACTACAAAGTATAAAATATGACACTTGATGAAAACCGTTGAAAATTAAATATTTTAAAGATGTTTATTTATTTATTTTGTTTATTTTTTGTTGAATTTATAAAAAAAAGTACTAAACCAATTTTGACGGTATTTAAATCCAAGTAATTGGAAAGTATCCTCTTTGAATAATAATAAAATATCACATGAATTTGCCGCGTAGTTTTGGAGTAATAAGTGAATAGACATAAAAAAAAAAAATTGCACATGCGTTGAATTGAGAATCTCCTCTTTTTTTTTCTTTTCTTTTAGTCTGTTTAAAAAAAGGGATAATTTAAAAAGGCCAGGTACTTTTAATTTGGGCAAAATATCGATTTTTTAGAAATTCATTCATAATGAAATCTAGTTATTTTTTTATGTTCTAAACAAAATTGCATTCATAATTTTGCATTTGAACTAAAGTTATATTAAAAAACTATTTCAGATAATGCCACATACTGCATAAAAAAGTTTAATCATTTTGTTGAAAACGGTTATTTTTTAGAATGCTCGGCGTGGATGATTTCAAGATTTCACGGCGTGCAGGAATTTTCAGCCTGGGCGTACTTTAATAAAATTTTAATATCTTGTATAGTAAAATAACAAATACAACATGGCCTGAACTTTTGATCCTCCAACAAATATTTTAAAACTAGGGGACCCTGCCCACTGCGAGCTATGCTCGCCAACCCCCGAATACCGAAATCTCTAAACTCTCAAATACCGAAAACTCTAAAAACATGGTTTCCATTCATTTCCCTTTGACTGGGGGATTTTAAGGCCGAATCAACTGCTGTCGAGACAGCTGACTCTTTTCGTGATAAATTAAATAATATCAATTAAACATTTGAAAATCAGCTTGTATAAAGTGATTTCGTGAACAATATTGCTACCTCCCGAAATTTTATAACGATGCTATAAATTACACAATACGGCAAAGGAAGGAATATTCGTAGGTTATGATAATAGAAAAAAGGGTTATAGAATTTGTACGGATGGGGTAGTAAAATTATCATAAGTAGATCTGTAAAATTTTTAGAGGATAAAAATCAGGATGTAGTTGAAAGTAACATATCAAATGAAAATAAAGAAATATCGAGCTGTGATACTCGACAGCTAAAATTGCAATTAATTCATAATAATATGATAACACCGAAAATGAAATGTAAAATCAGAATGCAAATTCAGATACCTCAACCAACCCGCAAAATATTCCACGTACATCAAATAGATCAAATAGAGGGTGTTCCCCCTGACAGGTTTGCATTTTTAACGAATAATGTCAGAATAGAAGATCCGAAGAGTTAGGACGACATACAAAAAATTCAAAACCCATTAAAAAAAGGAAAAATGGATAAAGGCGACTTTACATGAAATGAATTCATTTTATGAAAACAAAACCTGGGAATTAATTGAGGCCCCATCAGGGACGAAAATAATCGGATGTAAGTGGGCGTTTAAATCAAAATATAACAGTCAGGGTTTAATATAAAAATTTAAGGCAAAGCTCGTGGCAAAGGGTTTCTCCCAAAAAATTGGGATTGACTATGAGGAGACTTTTGCACCAGTTGCATTTCATACAACAGTGAGAAGAAGACTGCTTTCTTACATTGGGAATTACAGGAACAAGTGTACATGCATCAACCTATGGAAGAGTATGTTGTTCCCGGAGGAACACAAAGTATGTAAGCTCAGAAAGATAATATACGGATTGAAGCAGACTGCTAGGGCTTGGATTTTAAAAATACACGAATCACTATCAAAATTAGGTTTTCACCAAAGCTCAATTGATAATACTTGTATACACAAGCAACAAATAACACAAAAACTTACGTAATTGTTTATGTTGACGATCTCCTTATCTTAGGGGAAGATCAAAATATTAATAAACTTATATACGAATTAAAGAAAGAATATTCTGTAACCGATTTAGATGAAGAAAAATATTATCTGGGCATAAATATAAATCGACCTAACAAGAACACCATTACACTCGATCAAACTAACAAAATTCAAGAATTAATAGTCAAATTTGGCTTAGAAAATTCAAAACCGACTGACATATCTATTGTACCAGGATATGTTAAATTAACAGATGACGAAAATCTCCTTTCTGATAACACTAAATCTAAAAATAAACGCACTACTTTATATCTCAACTGTATCTAGGAAAGACATTAGTGCAACCGGGAACATTTTAAGCCGTAGAAACGAGCGTCCCAGAGCAAAGCAGTTAAGAGAACCATTAGATATCTTAAGACGACAATTCACTTTAGATTAACATTTACTAATTTAGAAAAAACTGTCTTGAGGGCATATTCTGATTTAGATTGGGAAAATGATCCAGTGGACAGAAAGTCTACGTCTGGAAATCTTTTCGTGTTGGGAAACGACGCACTCTTTTGGACTTTTAAGAGACAGAAGTGTATCGCGATATTATCCGTCAAGTCGGAGTATGTGTCTGCTGCAAGTGCAGCACAAGAGGTTACATGGTTAATCGGACTTCTTAAAGAACTTGACTTAGAACAGCAGTGTCCGACCACGTTACTACAGGATAATCAATTCTGCATTAAGTTAGCTGAATCCAATAAGTACCACCAGAAAACGAAGCACATTTCCCTGCGCTATCACCACCTGTTAAGAAACCTTGTGGAAGAAGGAATGATAACACTCCAATACTTAAAAATTTAAACAATGACAGGTGATATCCTTATGAAACATTTTTCCAAACCTGCATTTAAACTACACAGAAAGACAATTATGAACTACTAATTTTTTGTTTGAACAGGGCGATGTTGGACACGACTCCAGAAACAAAAATGTTAAAATATAAAGAGACTTTTAAACGATTAAGATTCTGAATAAAACGTTCCTTGCACGCAAAACAAATGAAAGTGCAATAATGCACGGTCGGTAAGAATTTACTTTACTTACGGTTCCCAATGTACATGCATGTTTTTGCCTCCCTTTTATCCCCCTCGGACATATAGTTAGTTGCTGTTATCTACTTGTATACAATGACGAGTTGTAATCTCAGTCCCCTTTTTACTTTCTTCTATCTTCAATAGAAGAAAGTATTGTAATCGAAATTTTTTTCGACTTCCGGTTTTCGACGGATTTACACGTTTTAGGGGTCAGAGATCCCCAAAAACATGTTTATAGAAAATATCTGTCTGTCCGTGTGTCCGTCTGTCTGTCGCCATTGTACCATCAAAAAGTGTATGAAGTTATGCATAGAATTGAACCAAATTTTTATTTTAAGTTTTTGGCTATGGCAAGCAGATCCTCTCTGAATTTGGAAAAAATTCGCCGGTAGGGAGCGCTGTAATAGCGATTTTTGTGCGATTTTGAATATTGTACCATCCAAAAGTGTATGAAGTTATGCATAGAATTGAACCAAATTTTTATTTTAAGTTTTTGGATATGGCAAGTAGGTCCTCTCTGAATTTGGAAAATACCCGGTAGGGGGCGCTATAATAGCGACTTTGAATATTGTACCATTAAAAAGTGTATGAAGTTATGTATAGAATTGAAAAAAAAAAAATTAAGTTCTTGGCTATGGCAAACAGGTCCTTCCTTAATTTGGAAAAAATTCGCAGGTAGTGGGCGCTGTAATAGCAATTTTTGTGCCATTTTGAATATTGTACCATTGGAAAGTTTATGAAGTTATGCATAGAATTGAGCCAAATTTTTTGTTTTTGTTGTCCTCCCTGAATTTGGAAAAATTCCGCCGGAAGGGGGCGCTATAATTGCGATGTCTGTACCATTTTCGTTATTGTACCATCGAAAAGTGTATGAATTTATGCATAGAATTGAACCAAATTTTTTGTGTATGTTTCTGGCTATGGAAAGCCAAGTCTTCCCTGAACTTGAAAAAATTCCGCCAGAAGGGGGCGCTATAATTGGATCTCTGTGCCATTTTCATGCATAGAATTGAATCAAATTTTTTGTGTACGTTTCTGGCTATGGCAAACAAGTCCTCCCTGAATTTGAAAAAAATCTGCCTGAAGGGGGGCGCTGTAATAGCAACGTTTGTGTCATTTTCTTTACTGTACAATCAAAAATTCTATGAAATTATGCATACAAGTGAACCAAATTTTTTGTGCATGTTTTTGGCTTTGACCAACAGGTCCTCTTTGAATTTGGAAATATCGCGCGGTAAAGGGGCTCTGTGATAGCAATTTTTGTATACTTTTTTTGATTTCTCGTAGTTCTATTGCCCATCGGCGGCTCGTGCAAAGGCGGGAACTCGCTTCCTGCCTAGCCGGCTATTCGCAAACATCTGATAACAACAGAATAAGGAAAAACTATTAATTTTAACCAATATCATGATATAGACTAACTCGTTTTTAGTTCGTTTAATTGACTGAAGCAGAGATTTAAGATGAAAATCAAAGTCGGTATAGTATTGAACTAATAATATTGAAGTATTAACATGTGTAACTAGTTTTTGAAATATTAAAATGTATAAGATAGAAGAAAGTTTTGGGATTGGCACATCCAACTAGTTTAAAATTCAAACTAGATCGAGAAACAATAAATAAATATTTGTGAATACGCTGCTTGATCACATCCTCCAACAGCAATATGCAACAATGCACTAAAAAAATTAGAATCAACATTTAATCATTTTTTTCCTCAAAATAAAATGTAGAATCTCGCCGAATTTAGTCAGCATGCAACAATGAAGAGTCTCCTTCTACGAAGCTTCTGGTGGATCCAATCGTGGAAAATAGGTAAGAAAATAATTCGTTGCCTTATTATTTTATATGAAATCATTTTGTATCTTAAAAAGAGGTCCTTCCAAATTCAAAATAATACATTTATAAGACTTACTTCTTCACCTTGTCCTCCTTTCCTCTATTTTATTTCTTAAAATGCAAAAGTAGGAAGACACTTGTTTAAATACTCGGTTAAAGATTCGTACAAGTGGTTTAATGCAGTACTTACAATTATATGCATTAAAAATTTCCCTGAGTGTTGACATTTCAAAAGTTGTTCATTCCTTAAAAGAACTAATTTAAATCATTGTTAAAAATAGCATGAAAATACGAAAAAACAGGAAAGAAAATTCATACATCCAGCATAGATTACGAAACACTTTCCAACACATTCAGAATACAGTGTATCAATCGTTGGAAAAACATCAGAATTTTTTTGTTCATCCTTGCACGAGGGGCTATCGTAAAGTTTCAATTACAGGCGACTATTTTTATATTCTATTTGCATCACTATTTAAAAAAAAATAGATCTCGTAGTATATTTCTCTTGCAAATGTTCTCAAAGCATATGTAAAAGTACTTTGTTTTGAAAAAGAGGATATCATTAAAAAATATTCGCATGTAATTGAAACTTTACGATACCCCCTCGTAAAGGATCTATAGATTGGTATTTAAGCTATTCGTATGCTAAAAGTTAGATCAATTATGAGTAATAACTTGCACAGAACAGTTTAAAATTCCCATTCAACAATTTCCATCAACACAGAAATATTTTCTATATCCTTTGTGTATCCTTCTATATATGATCTATAAAATTTATACACACCAAAGAAATATGCAAAAAAAATGGTGAAATTTTAAAACACACGCACCACAACTGAAAAGCCCTGCCAGCAAATTTTCTTCATAGGCAGTACTGTAGAAAAATACTTGTGTGTGTCCCTGTAAATGAACTATAAATTATATGCACATTAGATTCTACAGTAAATGCTTGTAGAGCACCTTGGTGATATATATAATTTTCAATATGTTTAAAATAGTTTAATATCTTTCAAATACACCGCAAACGGTTTTCCCCATAGGCTGTAGTGGATGGAATTCTTTTGAGTATCACTGTAAATGAACCGTAAGAGCAACACACTTCATTTTCAATACAGAACATCTATATACATATTACGCTATCGTACGTGGCACAGAAATCGCGATTATTTATTAATTGTTTAATGGCAACGCTCGAATGAAACGCATCTCATTGGTTATTGAACAGAATTTATTGCATCTCCATACTTATAACGGGGTTACCATAGGAGTGACCCTGTTCTGTCGCCAAATTACGCCAATTTTGTCATCAACTTGGCGATATTATACATATGTATCGCCAAAAGTGACGCCAACTTGGCGATATCTCTAATATTTCGTCAAATTCCCATAGACTTCCACTGTAAACAAATAGGGTTTACTTGCTTACAGAAAATCAACAAATTGAGATATTTTAATGCAACAAAAACTAATATTAGCGGGATTATATTAATTATATATTTAACGGAGTCCAAGTAAATTAACCCTTTATGTACTGAATTATGAATTCATGAGAATTTTATCTTCTAAAGCATTTTTCGTGAATTGTTAAAACCACACTAGTAGATTTATATAATCGTTTAATAAATTTTAGAAGGATTTTAGAAAGATTGAAGGATTTAGAAGGATTCATTAAATTTTAATTTATAGGGATTTTGTGCAATATTTATAACCCCACTCAAATCTTTTATTTTAAATATTTTTCTTAGTAATTTGTAGAATTAAAAAATGTACAAATATAATGTGCTTACACTAGAAATATAGAAATATTTCTGAATTGACCCCCCCCCCCCCCGCGCCAAGAAAGCTGAAAAGATGCAAAAGAAGTCAGCCTTTTAAAAATATTTTTGTTTTGTGTAACCAGTAATGCTTTTAGAACAAGATAAAGTAATGTATCTGTAACTCATTCTAAACTGTATTACTACTAATCGATGTATTAAATGAGTTTTATAACAAGTTATTTTATTGGTACTACTTATAAGTACCGTCAGTAGATAAAGGGTTAAATCCTGAATGAAAGTAACATGATACAATGCTTAGCATACTTTCCCAAACATAAATTTTAAGGGAGACCAAACTGGTCGCCAAGGGCCACCAGTAGGGGTTCGCCAAGGGCCACCACTATAGAAAACCCCAATAACATATGTAAATTTCATGATAATCGCGCTATATTTACGCGAGTTAGAGCTCGGACAGACAAGCCCAATTCATAAATACTTTTCAACTTTCTTGGAATGTGTTAAAAAGGATCTCTTTAGTTAAAAGCATAAAATAGCTAAAATAGAGTCTCAAAATAACAAAAATAGTTTCGTAAAAATCTTAAGGAATGTTTAAAGAAAAAAAAATAATGATACAAAAAATACAACGAAAAGATATCCAGTGAGGTACAAATGAATAGAAATAAAACAGAGAACCAAGAAGAAAAAATAAATGAAACTAACTAAAATAATTCATAGTAAAACGTAAAAGTTTAAAAGAAACAATCTAAGTATTTGGTAAATATAGCATAGGAATTTGGAAATAATTCACTTAATTGTAAAAAAAAACAAAACCCAAAGCTTTATTTAATTAACAGAATGTATTAGCTGAAAAATGGGTTTCAAAAAGACAAAAATAGTATTTCAGCGATTTCAAATCGAACTTATACCTTTGGAATGGATCGTTTTCTTCTGATGGACTAATGGCTTCTATTATTATGAAACAGCCATTATAAATGAAGTGTTAGGTGAAGATGAAAGAGCAGCCTTAAAAAGTTAGAACTCTGATTTTCTGGTCAGAATGGGGGAAAAAAATGGAAATAATTTTTTTTTAATTATGGCCATTTTTTCCCCTAACACTTCATTTATAATGGCTGTTTCATAATAATAGAAGCCACCAGTCCATCAGAAGAAAATATATGGATTAAAGCGTCAACTCGGTTAAGAGGGACTCGGATAATCGGGCCTCTACTGTAGTTCAGTTTTAAGATTTAAAACACGCGATTTTATTATATATAAAATGACGTCATTCGCATCCGCTGAAGAATTTCTCATTTGAGATCCAGTATTAAACAACATTTACAGTAAAGTAAGCATAGGACGTCACTATCGCTGAATAGTACACAAATCCTAAAAAAAGAGATTTCGTTATTCAAGAAACTCGACAAAAAAATCGGCTATCTCATGATCCCTATGCTTTCATTTGTTTGTAATATTAATATAGATACTTAAAATTAAATTTAGTTTACAATAGCTCCATGTTTTATCAGAAATCATTCATTTATAGTTTTTCAAAATAGCACGTATTTTAATTACACTTTTTTTTCAGTTTTTATGGGAAAATGGCAACAAAAAGATATAATTGCTATTTACCCGACTGCCAAGAAAGGCAATGTGTTTAACGCGTATCTGGGTATGTGGATTTCTTTATACCCTCGAAACATCCCAGAGGCTGGATGGATTTTAATGAATGAGGTCTCTATCGATTCGTCTTAACCGTCCGATGGTTATAGGCTAAGTTTTGTTTTTATAAATTCAAAATGGCAGTAGAGACGAACAATTTTTTTACCCTCTTTATTGAGTGGCATATCATTGGATAGGTCTTTCAAAATAAAGACGATATTTCATTGACTATTTTACAGCCAGAAGCACCGTTTAAATATTACACAACCTGGAAGTTGTGTAGGTAGGATCTCTAGCTTTACTGCAACTCTAACCTTCATAGACATCTATAGGTCTTTTCAAAACAGTGTTTATATATAGGAACTAACAATTAAACACAACTTAAAAGCCATCAATACAAGTAAATAAAAAAAATAGGTAATTAATATAAAAAATAGTTTCACATTGATGAGAAATAATTAATTAGTTCGCTTTTTACGCAGTCGGTTTTTTTTATTTTTTAAATTAAATTTATTTATTTCCTTTTACTTTCTACAGAAATGGAGTATATTGGAGTTGCCAAAATTAAACAAAAGTCGCTAAAAAGTACAAAAAAATTAATGTCTAAAAAATAAACGGAGATGCAGTTTTCAAACAAATTGCATTTAAAAGTACTTTTTTTCCCTATACGACGGTATAAAAATTGAAAATGGGCGATACTAAGAAGTTAAAAAAATTGCAGCAGACAATTTAACAATACAATGATACACTCTGCCTTTTTTTACGGCTGGCTTATACAATGTAACGCAATTTTTTGGAGACGACACAAAATAAGCTGGGAGAAAGAAATAGCATACCGGGGGCTAAAAAATAGGAGTGATGCAAAAAATAAGATGAAAAGACAACAAATTAAGAGAAAAAAAAAACAATAAAGAACTAAGATGAAAAGAAGAAACTAACTAAAATATCTCCCAGTAAAAAGTAATAGTTTAACATAAATAATTCAAATACAGTAGAGCGCCGATTATCCGGAAGCCGATTAACCGCGGATTGATCAAGGACCATACGTTTATTCCCCCAACTTCTCCAAAATTTTTGAAGTGAAACTTCCTTAGGCGCGGTAGGGTACATTCGGCTGCATGTCACGAAAGCTAACCGTTAAATAACCATTTCCTAATCCTGAAATAATAAAATCGCTAACAAATGCAAAGAGAGAAATGCGTAAAATCAACTGTTTATAGAACTAAGAAGTTTCACTTCTAACGCGCGAGAGTCCCACGCATATTCTTTTTCCCCCCAGGAACAACTCTCTTTATCAAAATTGCTTCTTTTGTCCGTTGTTGTCCTCGGAAAGAGGGACCTCCCCTTCCAACTCTCCGCTTGCGTTTTTCTCGTACAGCTTATGCATATATACATGTAATAATTTCTATGTGTACTTGTATGTATAACTCTGTACTAATTTTTTAAAAAATAAAATTTTAAAAAAAGTAAAAAACTTCTAAAAACGCCATTTGTTAATATTCTGAAATGTGCACTACTGCGCACCAGTCCTAAGTCTGCAAAAAGTGTGAAGGGAAGATACCTAAAAAAAATTGCCATAGCCGTTTTTTAAAATTGACCAATTAACCGGATTTTTTATTAACAGGATCGGCCTCGGTCCCGACCGATCCGGATAATCGGCGCTCTACTATATTTGGCAAATACAGCATAAAAAATCTGGAAAAAATAATCATAGCATTGTAATAATGACAGGGTTGTGTGTAAATAATAGGATGAATGAATTAAAAAAGGGCTTCAAAAGAACAAAAATTCTATCTAAAACTTCAGGCAGTAGTTGATAAAAAAAAGTGATAAAAGTCCAATGAAAAAATAATAAACCAGTAATGCGAAAAGGAAAAGAAAAAAAAAAAATCAAGAAAAAAAGAAGATAAAACTAACTAAAATACCTCCTCATGAAAAGTAGTAGTTTAAACAAAATATTTTAAATATTTGGTAAATTTAGTATAATTTTTTTTTTTTTTTTTTGTAAAAAAGGAAAAAAAAATCTCATCGCATTGTAAAAATGTCAGTTCTGTGTCCAATTAACAAGGAGTATTAGCTGAAAAATGATTTCAAAACAACAAAAATAATATCTTACCGATTTCAAAGAGTAATTGTAAAAAAAGTTATGTAAAAAATATGATATACAAACTAAACGAGTAAGGCAAGGAGAAAAGAATATGAAATTAACTATAATAATTCCTTAACACGATGAATACAGTTTTGTTAATGAAAGTACACTGTAAAAAAAATCCGACCAGTTTTCCTGTAGGAATTGGAAAAATAGTTGCCCTTATAGTACCGGAAAATTTTCCGACCCAGCTCGGAATAAAATCCGTAAAAAAAAGGAAAGAGTCAATAAAACTGTATTTTACGGATTTTATTCCGATTTTACGGATTTTATTCCGAGCTGGGTCGGAAAATTTTCTTGTACGATAAGGGTAACTATTTTTCCGATTCCTACAGGAAAACTGGTCGTATTTTTTTTACAGTGTACCTAAATGTAATACACTCTCAGAAATAGTTTCTTCAATTGACGGAAATACTCCTGGCAGCACTGCGACCAGTATATTTCCGAGAATTGAAGAAATTTCCGTTCTAGGACGGAAAATTTCCGTAATCTGAAAAAAAGAAGTTTAATAAAAAAATACGTCTCTCTTTCTTCAGTGGATCCACTTGGTTTTTAAACTGGGTCAGCCCTTTCCGAATCGAGCATCTTAAGGCTCCGCTGCCTGAAACTCCCCGATCGCGAAATCCCATGTTAGCCTATGGGAAAACTTCGAAGCGCGATTACTCATTACCTAATATAATTATTAAAATACCATTTTCACAATCATAAAGTAAACGTCACAAAGCTGATGATAAGCGTTTTTTAAAATTATCTCCGTAAATTTTAAGTATATGAAAAATCTCTATAAACGTTGAAATTTCCATTTGATTAGAGATTTTATCATCTTCTTTAAAATACTTAAAATTTACGTAGACAATTTTTAAAAATGCATATCATCGGCATCTGACGTCTACTTTCTGATGATGAAAACGGTATTTTAATAATTATATTAGGTAATGAGTTTTCCCATAGGTTTACATGGGATTTCGCTATCGGGGAGTTTCAGTGCAGCGGCCCCTTTACCAGTCGCCCAACGAGCACTTGGTAGAGGGTGAATTTAAAATGAAGTTTCCAGGTTTCTTCAAATAGGGGATTAGTAAGGTTTGTTAAATTTCGTGCTCAGAAAGCTCACAAATTTAAACTTAATTGCAGGGACATTTCGTCGTTATGAAATAATGGTTGGTGTTTTAACACTTATAGAATAATAGAGGATACAAATTATTACATATTTGACATCTAAAAATGAATATTATATCTAAATTATGAATATTACATTTTGAATTAAATTCGAGGAGAAATGTTTGCTTTTTTAAATAAAATCGATTTTTTTAAATTGATTGAACAAGTATATACGAGGGAAAGTCAGCAAGCAGGTCACAAACTGATATGAGAGATCGGAAATTAGTAGTAAATTGTTTTCAAATATGCCAATAGGTGGCAGCATAATCCAACTATAAGATGTTGTGGTTTAGTCGGTAGAACGTCAGTGCGCTATACTGATGGCCCGGGTTCGAGTCCCGGCTTGGAATCTTTTTCACTATGTTGGCCTTTGCGCCTTTTAAGCAATTACTTTGTACTTTGAAATTTGATTTTCATTTGAAATATAAGATGTTATTTTCGAATTTATGAGACAGCAGTGGACTTTACCTACGAATGTACGAATAGCAACTGCCACGCCTCTGCGGGGAACCCCCCCCCCCCCCGAAAAAGCCTGTTTATTGGACAAAGGGGGAGCAGTTTAAAAATGTTCTTAACGCCTATTGGGTGTTTTTCTTCTGTTTACCCGCGGCTGACGTCACATGGGTAAAGTCCGTTGTACAAGATGAGCAGGATTGTTCAAAAGTAGATGACGAAGAACAAAGTGGTCGTCCAATTGAGATTGGGACAGAAGAATCAGTACGAAAGGTTGAGGAAATGGTTGCTATGCTGTCTATTGTTGTTCGCATGTCAGCTCTAACCATTTCCTCAAACTTCCCCACTGATTCTTCTGTCGCAATCGCAGCTGGACGACAACTTCGCCCTTTGTAACAACTTTATGAAAGACCCTGCTCATCTTGTACAACTGCTGTCTCATAAATTCGAATTTAACATCTTACAGTTGGATTATACTGCCACCTATTGGTATATTTAGAATCAACTTCGCCCTTTGTAACAACTTTATGAAAGACCCTGCTCATCTTGTACAACTGCTGTCTCATAAATTCGAATTTAACATCTTACAGTTGGATTATACTGCCACCTATTGGTATATTTAGAATCAATTTACTATTAATATCCGACCTCTCATATCAGTTTGTCACCTACTTACTGACTTTCCCTCGTATTTTTAAAATGTTTTAGTTTAGAATAGATTTTACATGCTAATATTTTTTTAATACTGAAAAAATAAATTGCGAATAAGATTAAATGAATGTGAAAATTGCTACTTTATTAAATTCGAAAGCATTATTTTTATTTGTTTATTTTAAAAGAAATTAGAAATTTTAATTTATCGAATTTTCGGTTTTTTATTTAAAAAATAAATTTGAACTTTGGTATTAATACAGCCAATATGCATTCGTGCAAGGAATAAACGGAATTTTTTTCTCTTTTTCAGACTTCCGGAAAGAATTAACGGAAAAAGCATGTTTTCTAGGAGTACGGAAATTGTTTGTTTGAAAATGACGAATAATTAAGTGTGCAAAGACGTTTTTCTCACAGTGTAGGAAAATGAGATAAATTTAATTATTTTCACTTTGCTAATTTTAGAATTTGTTTAAGAACAAATGCGCATGAAATTAAAAAAAAATCTACAAGCGAATACTAAACGAACAATTTCATAAACACTATTTATTATGAAAAATTTGTAAGGTTTTCATTTATTTTCTTAGAAACTAAATTTCTTAGTTATCCTATTGAAATAAACATTTTAATTACAATAATATAAAAGCTGCTGAGAGAGTGATAAGCTAACGTCTTTACCATCACAATAGTCAATGCTAATTTAATATTCAGTATTCAGAAAATACCAACATTTCTCGATCTATAAAAGATTTATATATATATATACATATTCATTGTCATATAATTATTTTTACCTATGATATTTTATGGTTTTATCTATCACAAGAATATGTTTAATAACTAAATTAAACAGTATAAAAAATATCCTGCAGAAAAATGTTTTCTTTCTCCCTAAGCTTATAATATTAAATACTAACGTATAATAAGCGAACATATATTATACTGGAATTGTGTAGCTAATAATCCTTCATAATCCTTAATTTTTTTTATATTGTAACACATTTTTGCGCAAAAATACACCAAAATATTTCTCGTGAAGTTTTAGTTTTGTTACCTTACATACTGCAACTAATTAAAATCGCAATTAACACCTGACAAAAAAATAAAACTATACTAAATTGTGTTCGCTTTTGAAAAATTTAATTACTTCGTATAAAATTACATGATTTTCTTTTTCTCTTGCGGCATGAGGAATAACTGGAATACCTTATATCCGATATTTAAAAATGAAGTCTTCAAAAGCTAATGAACATTTACACGGAAATTGAATTTTCCTTCATAATAAGTACCATAAAAATGTGATAATCATGTATAGATGGGGTGTATGGCGGTATGGGTGAAAAGTTTGTCTTAAATTATTCGTTAGAATATATTCATGAAAATGTTGATTATTTAATTAGCACTTAAAAAGTATCGTGCAATGAAAACATGAAAAGTTATGCGTTATAAGTTGTTCGTTAGAATTTATCTGGAAACACTTCTATTAATTTCCGAGAAAAACCGTAATTTATATTTGAGATTTGCATATTAGCTATTTAAGAGATTTAGGAATCTTTCTCCAATATTTCTTTCTTTCTTTTTCTTTTCTTTTTTTTTTCAATGCCATCTTGTAACGATGAAACATAAACAAAGAAAACTCTTTATTGATCAAAATATTGATTTAATTAACTTATTATTGTTTAAATAAGCAAATAATTAAAACTATTTTTCTTACATACGCTCTTTTATAAGCCTTTAATATTCGTCTTAAAAATCTATCTTGGGAATTAATTTCATAAATTCAATTCTTGTTTTTTCCAAAAAAATTCCCCCACAATACATTTATTTGACACCGAACCCAATTGTGGAAAATTCGCCGCTTTTTGTTATTCTTGGTAGAAAGTGCGAGCAAGTGAATTTATTAATTTTTAGGGTTCCTTACTTAAAAAGTAAAAACGGAACCACTATAAGATCACTCCTGTATCTGTCTATCCGTCACAGACATTTTACTCGTAAGCTATGCAACGTGGAGTATTCAAATTGGCTGAAGTAATTAAGGCTATTGACCTACATATTAATAGATTATTACCCATTCACAAATATATTTACATAGCTAAAACGTAGAGGGACTAATTAAGTTACTTTAAAAAAAAAACATTTTCTTTGCATATCATTGTGGTATCGTGTGAAAGCCTCTGTAGCGCTGAATTCAGAAATACATTTCTTTTAATTTTAGGTACTATATTTTCAGAGATATCGTTGAAAATGTAATTCAAAAATATCTCTCCCCCCACCCCCCCCTCTATTTCCGAATCTACTGAAACTAAAATTATGAAACAATTAGGGGTAGTAGAAGTTAATTTAAATCTTGCAGAAAAACTATATAGCGAAAACTATATAGCTAAGTCGCATAGTTTTGGAGAAAATTCCATATTTCCATTACACACTTTCGATTTGGGGGCGTTCAACAAGAGTTGGGGGGCACTGGAGGTACCTATCGTCGCAGAAGTATAAAAGGATTGTTGATAATGGTTTTCGAAAAAAAATGTCGGTAATTAGCCGAAATATTAACCCTTAAATACACGTACCGTATGGGCATGCATAAAGAAAAGGGCGGCGTAAGTAGGTTACGCCAATATAGAGAACGCCATCGACTTTTAAAGATTAGGTTTAGACTAGGTAAAGACTTTTAATGATATATTTGCGTAATGCAATGCCCAGTCACAATTTCATATAGTTATTGTACGGAACCCTCAGTGCGCGAGTAATACTCGCTCTTGAGCGGTAATTTTTTAACATATTGCGACACAAAAGAATGTGAGAATTCGACGATATCTCACATTGAAACTCTCAATTTACAAGGCAGAAGACAGCATAGGGAATCTAATGTATTTTCGCATAGTCTCAAAATTTCTTCAGAGTCCTAGAAAATGTCGCAAAAGATTAAACAAATATATCAATTTCAATCCATCTTCTTCAGGTGACATTAGTGTGAAAGGTACTCCTTTATTTAGTGAGAGAAAGTATTCTTTTGATGTTCACGAGGATCTCTTTCCCGTGAGAAACTAGATAATGAAACTACATATTAACCTGACGTCAGGTTTCTGAATGCAGCCTATAGAGAGCGAGCTTGTTTATGAGCTCATGGCCATGGGTCACAGATGGTGAGTGGCTAAGGGAAGTAGCTTTTGTTCTAGACGAAGAACGGAGCTGATAAAGGTGGATGTAGGAGGATGCTCGGGAGCTTTTTTCTTCTGTTGAAGTTGAGACTTCAAGTTTTCTGGCCGTGTAGAGTGGAAATCTCTCACGGGTTAACGGCTTCGGAACATTTTCCGAAGCACGCTAAAAGCGAAAGCCGGGCGAGGCTGTAAAGTGCTCTATCACGGAGTGAACATCAGAGGTTCTTAAACCTCGGTTGAGTATTTACAAAAAGTGCGACATTCCTGTCGAGTATCTCGAACTCTTATCTTCGAAAATTGTGGACATTGTATAAATAAGAGACTGACTATACTGAAAGCGATCTACTATTCGAGGACTGGACTAGAATCGATGAACATTTATTTAGAAGCTGTAAACGAACCCAATGATATAGAATGTTGTAAATAGTTATTATTTAATCTGGAAAACCATTATTTAATTGCTTGTAATGCAATAAAATATTTTCTTCAATTTTAAAAGACTCGGCCGTTGAAGTTTGCCCGCTACCAGGCCACCTTACGACACCGGCTCCGTTACATGAAAAACTAGTATGTTGTGGCCATCACAAAACTTTCTTCTATATAAATCACGTCAATGAAATCATTTAAATTGTACAAGAAATTACATCAATCACCAATTCATATCAAAAAATATCTGAATCTGAAGTTTGATGAAAATTCGTGCATTAATTCTTGAGGTAGAGCCAATATAGCGGAAATTCTTAAAAATGTAGCATAACAGCGCCGCCTGTTAAGCGATTTACACCAAAACATAAGCAGCACTAATTGATATCAAAGTATACATGAATTTGAAATTTGAGGAAAATCCGTACATTAGTTCTTGAGATAGAGCTATTGCGGAAATCGCACAAAATGCAGCATAGCAGTGCCACCCGCTGAGCGATTTACACCAAAATGTATAAAGCGTCAATTAGTGTCAAGGACCAACTGAATCTGCAGTTTGATGAAAATCCGTGCATTAGTTCTGGAGATCGAGCTATTGTGGAAATCGTGTAAAATGCTGCATAGCAGCGCCACTTGTTGAGCGACTTGCACCTAAACATAAACAGCTCTAACTCATATCCAGGTATACCTAAATCTGAAGTTTGTTGAAAATCCAAGCATTAGTTATCGAGATACAGCTATTGCCGAAATTGCAAAAATTCAACATAGCATGGCCAGCTGTTGAGAGATTTACACCAAAATATATAAAGCTTCAATTGATGTCAAGTACTAACTGAATCTGAAGTTTGATGAAAATCTGAGCATTAGTTCTGGAGATTGAGCTATTGTGGAAATCGTGAAACATGCAGCATAGCAGCGCCACCTGTTGAGCGATTTACACCAAAAACTAATCAGCACCAATTTATATCAGGGACTAACTGAATATAAATTCTTATTAAATTCCGTGCATTTGTTCTTGAGATAGAATGTTCACAAAATTAGTGTCACATACATACAGACAGACAGAGTCACAGACTCGCAGACAGACATTTTGTAAAAACATGTTTTTCGGAATCTCTGACCCCTAAAACGTGTAAATCCGTAGAAAACCGAAACGAATCCAATACTCTTTTCTTGTAAAGATACAAGAAAGTAAAAAAGCATCATTTGAGCTACCTGCTTATTCGGGATTTGTAAATTATTTTATCAACGTATTATAATAATTTAATTAATATTAAACTGCTAATTGATAAAAGTTTTATTTTTAATTACTAGGGGGGCTCTGCCTTCCTGCTCGCTACGTTCACCAACTCCCCCCCCCCCTCCCGCGTAATCGCTTCGCGATTCCATTCAGTATCACGAAGCAATCCTATATTCTCTAGCTAATCCCAGACGTAATTGTTTCGCGATCCCTTATTTTCTATGCGTTCAATTTTTAGATTCCACTGGGTGAAAACGCGCTTCTCCCCAACTCCTGATAATTTTATTTGCATATCTCCAAGCACATAATCATTAGAGCTTACAGAGTTGGATAATTATAAGAATTTTTAAATATAAAATCATTAAAAAAGGTAAAATTTATAATTTATCTAAATAATTACGAATTAAATAAATTTATAATTAAATAAAATTATAAATTATTAGAAAATTTAAAATTAAAAATATTGTAAATTTAAAAAAGTATGTTAAATTTAAAAAGTAACAAATTTATTAAAGTTATTTGGAATTTTTTTTCTTATCTTTGTAACCAAGTCGATAATTTGTAGTTACAGTAAATAATCTTATCCTATAAATCTCTTCTCCTCTGAAATTTTCACTTCGCCGCCTTTTCTCCTCCAACATATAAGTGTAAAATTATATATATAGTTTCACGAATATTGTAAATAGTAAGTGTTTGTGTTTAAAAATAATGTAAATAGTTCAATTAAGCTCTATTCATAAGCTAATATTAGTTTTTGTTGCATTGAAATATCTCAATTTGCTGATTTTCTGCAAGCAAGTAAACCCTATTGGATTTCAATGGGAGTCTATGGAAATTTGGCGAAATACTGGAAATAGCGCCAAGTTGGTGACACTTTTGGCACCAAATTTGGTGGTATATCGCCAAGTCAGCGATAAACTTGGCGACAGAGTCGCCCCCCTTGGTAACATCCTGATAGCGTCAGAAAGCTCTGACCAATCAGATGCATTTTGCGGTATCTACGCAGATTTTCATTGGTCCATTTCCAAATCGTTACTTCTTTTTATATATAGAAGGAAACTTTTATTATTTCTCCACTCTTTAATGTTTAAAATCTTCCATTATTGCACTTTCACAGCCAGTTTTTTTTTTTTTCATTTTTTGTCGAGCGTGGTTTGGCGCATAATTTAAATCCATTGGTGTTGCAACTCGTTTACTATATTATAACCATAAAGAATATTTGGCGATTTATCTCCTGTGGCGGGTTATTGAAAAAATACCATAAAATTGAAGTATTAATTTATAATTAAGTTATAAAAATATTGTTATAAGTTATAGAATAAGTTATAAAATTGTTTTAATTCTAGCACCTAATTGTTAGGTAGATTTCGGAAGAAATACTACCTATTGCAGTCGTTACCATGGTGGGACTTTTGAAAAATTCCTTCATAACTTTTCATTATAGGACCTCAGGAATCCAAAACCACCCCCACCTAAAAAGTTTATATATATATATATATATATATATATATATATATATATATATATATATATATATATATATGTATGTATGTATGTACTAAATTTTGTCCGCACGATAAAAGTCGCAATTATGCACGGATCGTCTTCAAACTCGTCAACAACTTTGAGATGGCTAATATCTCGGCGGGGATTGAAAATGGGCGAAATCAGTCCAAGGGAATGGAAATGGGGAGGGTTCAAAATTTTGAATACCGTCTTAACAAGATTCTGATAAAACCAGCTCTTACACAACAATGACAGGAAAAAATAAATATTTTTCGTTATAGCAGTTGCCAACAATTAAAAAAAAAAGCAATAAAATTCTCACCACAACAATTGCTTTTCTATTGCAAGTTCACGTAAAAAATTAAATTAAATAAATAGTTTGACGAATTGAAAACAAATTGAATATTACGTCATAAGTTTTCTAGAGCAAGATTTCCGCATGAAAACTCAAAATGAAATAAATAGTTTGACGAATTAAAAAGAAAAAAAAAATATTGCGTCATATTGGAAATAAAATGGACTTCAGTTGGTGAATAAGTAACGTCATGTGAGTTTGAAGAAACGTATTAAAACATGATAAAAAACCCGACTATGGAAATATTAACTTCTTTTAACACTTTGAGGTTCTCTGAATTTGTTTTAGCTATTTTTTAAACCTATTCCATATACATGTGTGTGTGTATTCGTATATATTAGAATTTTCACAAAATGTTTAGCTCCCTAAAGCTCATTCTTAGTGAAGGAACTGGGTTTATCTCTAATCTTGATTTAAGTTTTGTTGGTGAATTTCGTACTTAACTTCGAAATCTACCTCCGCCTGTAGGCCCGAGCCGGCAGGGATTTTTTTTAATTCGGGAAGTGGGTTAAAAGTCGATTTCAAAATTCCATCTTTACATACAAAAAGCAAATTCTGTTATCAATCCGAAAGGAGCTGGCTTTCTGGCACATTTTTTAATTCATTTTTGTTCGGAAACGCGCGAAATTGGCAGGTGTTGTTATTCAGAAACTATGTAGCCGAAAAACATTTTCCATTTTTCGCTAAACACATAGAATCTTTCAGAAAATACTGTCAAAGTTGACATTTTGAACGGAATTTCCGTAACGAGACAGAAAAAAGAAAACGGCTCGTGTGATCACAATTGAAGAGCTGAGTGAATGAACACGTTATGCTACATTTTCTAATTTTTTTTTTTAATCTTTTGGATGAAAGCGTTATGAGGTATCCTATAACATGGGGAATCTAAAATACTAAGATTCTGTTTAGTCTTTAAGATTTAAGAGATTATTCATTAATATTTAATATTTTAATATTTAATAATATCAATAATATTAATAATTTTTAATATTTGAAAATTAAATATGAATAAGTTTTTCTGAGAGAGTTTAGTACCATACCTGTTAATATTTTAAACACATGGTATCAAACGGAAAATAAATCAGTAAAATTTACAGCAAAAACTTTCACCTCAAATTTCTTGAAATGTAATTTTTGTTACTTAACGTGTTCTTCCACTTAGCTGTTCAATTGCTTATAATTCGATAAGCAATTTATTTATGAAAAAATGGAAAAACTCTTTTCGATTCCAAATCGCCTCAGTAGTCTAGTCTGTCAATTTGATGCCTTTATATTTAAAAATGAGTCAGATATAATTGATAGCTATAATATATAATATATCCTTCTATATATAAAAAAAAGTTTTGATTTGGAAATGGACCAATGAACATCTGCGTAGATATTCCGGGTTGATCCGCATCCAATTTGAATGCTTAAGCATGGCCTTTCATCGTTAATATTAAGAAAACTGTTGCATACAAAAATATGAAAATCGGTGGTATTATAGAGAAATGTTTGATAAACACGCTGATGCAGACAGTTTTCAAATCGAAGAATTATTTTAAGAGATATTTAATGCTAAAGTTGGACAAAGTCGTTCCATTAAAAAAGTTTTATTTGAGCAAAATCTATGCATGAGAATTTAATCATTTTTAGATCACTTTATACGTTATAAGTTCCCAATGCGCAGATTGTATTTATTTTTCTTATTTGACGCATTTTTTGAGGTTTTATTTCTATTTTTAATTCAAATTTTCAGCATTTCGAGAGATGTTTTTTACAAATTTTAGAAAATGTCATTAATTTAAACTGTTGCCAATTGTATAAACAGCGAAACAAATTATCATATCAAATATTTCTTCAAATTAAAAATTTATTTACACGTGACTATTACAAACAGAAAAAAAAAACTTTAAAATTAGAATTAAATGATTACATGTTAAAAGCAGGAAAATTACGTCATAAGAACCATATTTACACTTGAATTTTACGTCATATTTAAAATGCCCCAAAAATATGGTAAAACAATTTAAATTGAAAAATATATTTGCGCGAGATATTTTGAGATAATCTTTTCAACTATTATCGTGAATTCGAAGACAGCGCAAATAATATTTCCTTCTAACAACAAAAGTATTTTTACCTGAATATTAATAAGAGAAATAAAAGTTTGGTGTAAATTACGTCAGATTTGAAACGATACATTTAAAATGAATTATTTAAAAGAACTATCTTATAGCGCTGCTAAAAAATACCGGAGACAATGACACTGTTTACTTAATTCATTTTACATTGGCTTATTTTCAAATAACTAATGTGTTTAATTAAATACGAAAACAGCCATTGTATCTCCACCTAGCTGACCCTTTGTATCTCTTAACAGCAACAGATTTGGTCTTAAAAATCCCCAATCCAAGAAAAACGAATGGAAGCCCGTTTACAGAGAGATCGCTACTGTTTTTTTTTTTTTTAATTTTAACTCAATATTTTTAAAGCCGATCAAATGCGTGCAATTAGCGTGCTTTTTGGATTTTGGTGTACCTGAGCGGGGGTTGGCGAGCGTAGCTCGTAGGGGGCAGAGCCCCCTAGTATCATATATATAAATCAGATATAATATATAATAGATTTAAATGAGTCAGAAAATGTGTCAGAAATCTTCGCGTTGTCGAGCAGGGGATTTAAGAACCGCTTTAACCCTTTATGCTCCGACGGGACTTTTAAGTCCCATTAAAGAAAATGCAATACAAAATTTATTTAATTCGTCTACTAATAAAAGTATATGGTACTTTTCATACAAAATACTTTGCTGAATCACATTCAGTAAGCAAAGCGAAACGGTCGATATTTTTTAATGTGGTTATTTTCTCAACTATTCACATGGTTTTAGCTTTTCTCCTATTAAAAAATGTTTTTCGAAAAATTTGCAACTACAATTCATTTCTCAATTATACATAGGATCGCAATACATTTATTTACGTTGTTCTTGTAAGAATAGTGAGATTTCCATAACAGTATTTTTTGTTAATTAATCTAATTATTCTTGTAAATATTTTTACAGAAAGAGCTCTAACTGCCGATTTATTAAATCAGTTTTATTTAAAAATCTATCTGAAAATCAAATTGTCATTACATAAGTACTTTTGCATATCTTCAGGCATTAACGAAGATAATTATTGAAGAGGAGAAAATTTCTGATTTATAATTCGGAACATAAAGGGTTAAATAAAAGAGTGTGAAAACAAAACTAAGAGCATTGTTTTGAAGATTTTACTTCTTGGAATATCTCTTTCCATGGACAGTATTCTCGTGACGTCACAGTGGGAATCACGTGGTGTAAAAATAACGACTAGAGCGTTTGTTTTGGTATCGTGTCATTTGATGCAGCATAAATACAGATAAATGGATGCGTAAAATACTGCTGATTTATTCTGTACGAATTATTTTCGATAAATACTTATATACATACTAATTAAAATCCATATATACTTATTAATTAAAATAAAAAAATTTCATTTTATAAATAAAATGAAGAATGTGCATGCAACTGCTTTAAAATAGAGAAAAGACTTCATGTATAACTCATACCTGTCCCTGAAAAAGTCTAAAACTTCACATAAAAATAAAATATAAGCATAAATTTTCAAACCACAATGCTTTTCAATGGCGCGGCTATGAATGTTATTCACAAGAAGACGAATTTTTATAGCCTCGAACCAAAAGGGAGAATATGGTCCATTGGTTAATACCAGATGGACTAGAGTGAATAAAAGAGTGTAAAAACAAAACTAGCAGCATTTGAAGATTTTACTTCTTGGAATATCTCTTTCCATTGGTTACTACCGGATGGACTAGATGGAATAAAAGAGTGTAAAAACAAAACTAACAGCATTGTTTTGAAGATTTTACTTCTTGAAGTACCTCTTTCCATTGATTAATACTAGATGGACTAAATGGAATAAAAGAGTGAAAAAACAAAACTAAGAGCATTGTTTTGAAGATTTTACTTCTTGGAGTATCTCTTTCCATTGGTTAATACCAGATGGACTAGATGGAATAAAAGAGTATAAAAACAAAACTAACATCATTGTTTTGGAGATTTTACTTCTTGGAATATCTCTTTCCATTGGTTAATACCAGATGGAGTGGATGGAATAAAAGAGTGTGAAAACAAAACTAAGAGCATTGTTTTGAAGATTTTACTTCTTGGAATATTTCTTACGATTGGTTAATACCAGATGGACTAGATTGAATAAAAGAGTGTAAAAACAAAACTAACAGCATTGTTTTGAAGATTTTACTTCTTGGAATACCTCTTTCCATTGTTTAATACTAGACGGACTAGATGGAATAAAAGAGTGTAAAATTAAAACTAACATCATTGTTTTGAACATTTTACTTCTTGGAGTATCTCTTTCCATTGGTTAATACTAGATGGACTAAATGTGCTGGGCAGATCTGGGCTCATTAAAACACACAACCTAGCTTTACAAATACCTACCCAGACATATAGATGAGGGAGCCGGGGAAAAGGTCTCTTGAAGGTAATGGGGAGTAAAAGTACGGAAGGGGAAGGGGAGACTCAACACCTAATTACCAGGAATGAATTAAGGGTAGCAAGTCCCAATCACTCCTTACCTGAAATATTCACAGTGTTAAATAAAAAACTAATATAATTAAGTACATAATAAAATGTGATCGTTACGGGTCCTTGCTAACTTCTGAGATAAATGAATTCCCAATTATCCCAATTAAGGCGGGAGGCAACTGCCTCAAACCTACCCCAAAACGCTGTGTATTTTTTTGAAGATGAAGTTAGCGTATAGACCATACACACCAGGTGTATTCCCGGTCGAGAAATGACCGACCAATTAAATTGAGAATATAAAATTTTATCGTTGATAAATCCTTACTAATTAACCAACCATTACCTGAAATAAAACTCATAACATTAATATAATTAAATACGATTCATGGTTGTAAAGTAAGTACCCCAAATTAACAACTAATATATTTATTACAGAAATATTTACAATGTAAAAAGGGTGTGTCATACGACACGCTCGCTCCAAGTGAGTGAAACAAACATGTTGCTTTAATTATGAAAATAAATTTGGTTTACTATTCATAATACTAAATTGACACTTGACTGCCATTGAGCATACGTTGCTCTACTCATACTACACATATGCATACTCAAAATACATTGGGAACAAAATATATATAATTTTGTAGGAAATACCTTTAGACAACTCATTAGCTGCAGAAATACCACTCCATACTGTTACAGACAAAAGCACTTGAAAATAAGTCAGTATCTGATTACATCCTTCTGCACAACTCTAATCTATGTATATTCGATGCTAGATCTCGACGCTAGTGCTCTAAATCGAGCTAGCGATGAGGTCAAAGCTATTACAACTAGCTGACCCGGTCTATGAGCCTCGGATCTACAGCGATCCAGACTGGCAGAAGACATACTATTTCATGTCGGCTCAAAGTTCGACCAACTCCGAGATGCTTAAGGGAACTGGGTAAGCTCTATCTCCGCCATGTTAAAATACACCAACTTTATGTACCTTTTTCTTAGAAATGGTGAAAGATAGAGGTCTAGAATTTTTAGAGTAGTTTGAGTAACATGCTTTACGTATTTTAACAGACCATTTTCTTTCTAAGTGAAACTCAAAATTAATTATTAATTATTTATTGATAGGCATTTTTAAATTAGCATTTTTGGTAAGATTTCATTACATAAAATAAATAATTCTCAACAAATCATTAAATCCCTGTGTTAAAGTATACAATATAACACAATAAAAGTATTTAAAAAAATTGAGTTCTTAAGTTTAATAGATATTGAAAAAAAGGAACACAAACATGAAAAATCCAAGTTTTGAGAAAAAGTCAATTAAAAATTCAAATGGCCATTAAGCTGTAAAGTACTCTTAGAAAGAACGAATAATTCCAACACTTCTTTTTTTAATATATAAACATGTGTGACACATCGTTGGAAAGATAAAATTTTAAATAATTTAATGATATAAAAATGTAAAAATCGATTTTTTCCCAAATTTTGCTTACCTGGTCCCCTTAATAGCGGAGACCACATTCCTACTACGATCATGTACGATCGAATTATTCATCTCTACTGCTCATCCTGCTAAAACTAATTCTTTTTTAGGTACGGTTCTTCTTAGAATGCTTTCTACATACATTTTTGTAACACTCTTTTCCAAGGAGTAGGAGGACGTGGGCCCCTGTGCAATCAGCGTCCAGCTCCCTCAGATCCCCTTGAGATACGTGCCCCCTCATCTTCGCTTATTCGCCAAGACTTCCTTGGACGCTTTCCATTCAGGTTTCATCCTTATGTCGGGTCCCCCTAATAGCTCTACTCACGTGATCGCGATGTGTGTGGTCTAACTTTATAACATACAATAAATTTTCTCATAAATTGAATCTTGACATAAACAGTCCAGTCATTGTTCCCTGCTTGCTACACTGGCGACACACGTGTAACACCTCAAAGATGTCTGTTCCTCATACAGAACCACCTGGTTCTCTTGATTTTGTAAACAAGATTGTATTTGGCCTAACTTATTTACATATATTTAAATATGTACACATACATAAACCATAAGAACATTAATAATAATACATTTAATTACTCAATTTTGGAAAACATAAGATAACAATAATAATAGCTACGGACTTCAGTCTGTAAAATCTCGAGTAAATTTTTATGTGACACACCTTGTATCTGCTGGACACGTTATGTGTCCCAGCAAAATGGAATAAAAGGGTGTAAAAACAAAACTAAGACCATTGTTTTGAAGATTTACTTCTTGGAGTATCTCTTTCCATTGGTTAATACCAGAGGGACAATTCAACGAATTCGAAATTGATATCATTAAAATTTATTTTAGAAAATACCAATTTGTCTTCGAAGTTAGAATGTAGAAAAGAGTAATTAACTTGCATATTTTCTGGTATATTTTCGTCGAAATGTCTTGAAATATTGATTTAATTTCTGCACCGCTAAATCCTTTAAATTTTTCGTCCTTTTATTAGCAAATAGTTTCAAAAAATTAAATTCCTCATACAACACTTTACTCTTTAGGTTCTTCAAAAGAAATTATGCGCTATAACGTTACGGGCTAGAACAATTTATATGGGAAATCCTCAAATGAACTGTGCTTCGTGGGAATTGAAATTTAGCCACAAAAAACTGGATGTTTTGACACCCTGCCTGTACCTCGAAACTTCTATTTGGATAGTTTACTCTTTTAGGTAGCTTTCATTACAAAAAGCTACCTATTGCAGCCGTTCGGAGGAAAGCGATTTCAAAAAATTTTGGTATATTTTCATCGATCATGACCCCCAGACCCCGAAACCATCCTCCGTTCAAAAGTTTATATATATATATATATATATATCTGATCTTTGTCATACTGTAACTCTCGAATTTATGAACCGATTTGGATGTAATTCGGTATGTACATAGTACATACCAATGTCTCGACCGAGTTCGTTGGCCAGCTTCATCCGCCATTTAAAAATTTTTTAAAAATTTTAAATTTGAAATGTGGTACCAAATAATTGAAAATGGAAAAATATTTTTTCTTATGTATTTGACCTTCATACAAAGATTCCGGAGCAGTTTTTGTTTTGTCTATATCTTAAAAAATGGCTGAGTTATAGCATTTTGAATTTCTAGCGTGGCTGACATTTTGAAACGTCCTGAATTTTGTGACGCGATAAAAGGCGTATTTATGAATCGATTTGGATGTAACTTCGTTTGTACATAGTACATACCAATGTCTCGACCGAGTTCGTTGGCCAGCTTCATCCGCCATCTTGTTTAAAAATGGCAGCCATTTAAATTTTTAAGAAAAATTTAAATTTGAAATGTGGTACCAAAAAATTGAAAATTGAAAAAATATTTTTTCTTATGTATTTGACCTTGATACAAAGATTCGGGAGCAGTTTTTGTTTCGTCTATATCTTAAAAAATGGCTGAGTTATAGCATTTAGAATTTCTAGCGTGGCTGATATTTTGAAACGTCCTGATATTTGTCACGTGATAACAGGCGTATTTATGAATTGATTTGGATGTACCTTGGTGTGTACATAGTACATACAAATATCTCGACCGAGTTTGTTGGCCAGCTTCATCCGCCATCTTGTTTCAAAATGGCGGCCATTTAAAAAAAAATTAAAAAATTAAAATTTGAAATGTGGTACCAAATAATTGAAAATGGAAGAATATTTTTTTCTTATGTATTTGACCTTTATACAAAGATTCGGGAGCAGTTTTTGTTTCGTCTATATCTTAAAAAATGGCTGAGTTATAGCATTTAGAATTTCTAGCGTGGCTGATATTTTGAAACGTCCTGATATTTGTCACGTGATAACAGGCGTATTTATGAATCGATTTGGATGTACCTTGGTGTGTACATAGTACATACAAATATCTCGACCGAGTTCGTTGGCCAGCTTCATCCACATCTTGTTTCAAAATGGCGGCCATTTAAAAAAAATTTAAAAAATTAAAATTTAAAATGAGATACCAAAAAATTGGAAAATGAAAAAGATTTTTTTCGTATGTGTTTGACCTTAATACAAAGATTCCGGAACAGTTTCTGTTTCATCCATATCTAAAAAAATGGCTGAGTTATAGCATTTTGAATTTCTATTCTGGCTGACATTTTAAAACGACCTGATTTTTGTCAAGCGATAACAAGCGTATTTATGAACCGATTTGGATGTTACTTGGTCTGTACATAGTACATACCAATGTCTCGACCGAGTTCGTTGGCCAGCTTCATTTGCCATCTTGTTGCAAAAGGGTTGCCATTTAAAAAAAATTAAATTTAAAATTTAAAATGAGGTATTAAAAAATTGGAAAATGAAAAAGATTTTTTTATGTGTTTGGCGTTGATACAAAGATTCCGGAGCAGATTTTGTTTCTGAAAATTTGTTCTTTTGTTTATACCGTAAAAAATGGTTGGATTATAACACTTTGAATTTCTAGTATGGCTAACATTTTGAAACGATCTTGTATTTGTCACGCGATAACACACGTTTTCGCCTATTTCCATGTAAGAAGGCATGTGGATAGTATACATCAACATCTCAGCCAAATATAAGTTACTTTAAATAAAAGCAGCTTGGATAATGCTGACTAATTTCACGAAATTCTCATTCATAATGATTTAGTATTGATAAAAATTAGTATTGAATCTCCTATATTCGGTTTTCTCTAAATTGAGCTTCTTGTGTTTGAATAATATAAGTTGACATTTTTAAAATAAGGAATTTGAAAGCTACCTCTTCCTCCCGGCACTGGCCGGAAGGACTTTTTACGTTCTTCTTTCTTTACAAGAAGAAAGTATTGGATTCGTGAAAAATTTCGACTTCCGATTTTCGACGGATTTACACATTTTAGGGGCCAGCGATTCTGAAAAACATGTTTTTACAAAATGTCTGTCTCTGAATCTGTGACTCTGTCTGTCTGTTTGTCTGTCTGTATGTGACACAAATTTTGTGGGCGCTCTATCTCAAAAACTAATGCACAGAATTTAACAAAAACTTATATTCAGTTAGTCCCTGATATAAATTGGTGCTGATTAGCTTTTGGTGCAAATCGCTTAACAGGTAGCACTGCTATGCTGAATTTTTGACGATTTCCGCAATAACACTTTCTGAAGAACTAATGCACGAATTTTTATCAAACTTCAGATTCAGCTATGCCTTTATATATATTGGTGCTGATTATATTTGGGTGTAAATCGCCCAACAGGTGGCGCTACTATTCTGTAGTTTTCAAGATTTCCGCTATATCTCTATCTCCAGAACTAATGCACGAATTTTCATCTAACTTAAGATTGTTAGACGTTGACACAAGTTGTTGCTGAGTAGATTTTAGTATTAACACGATTTTCCGGAATAGCTCTATTTCAAAAGCTAATGCACGGATTTTCATCAAACTTCAGATTCAGTTAGACATTGATATAAGTTGTTGGTGATTAGGATTTGGTGTAAATCACCCAATAGGTGGCGCTGCTATGCTATATTTTCACGAACTGATGCACGGAATTTCATATCTTTAGAATACTCATGATGGGCATATATTGGTATTTAATTTTGGCACTGTGATAATGAATTTTCAAGTGTTAACATGTATGAGGTAGAAGAAAGTTTTGGGATTGGCATATCCGACTAGTTAGATATGTAGCTTCAGTTTCAAAAATATAAATTTTTTCTTAGTTTGAAATAAAAATTTTGAAAACATAGTTAAAATCCAAATTTATTTGGAGTATTCTTGTAACCAAAATTAAAATACACATTGTTTGTTTTAAACATTTACCGCCATTTCGTCCTTGGGTGCGAGTTGCGTTGCTCGTAACTTCCTACGTTTATATGCGCTTACCTATGATAATTTTAATTATTGCACTAATGATGGAGCTTTAGAAGTTCCGAAACAGCTGTCTGCCCTTTTCTACACACATACATTCATTAGTGGTTATCAAGTCTCTGCCTTTAATGAAAGTATGCCTAATGACAATTACTGTTAATTAATTTCGTTTTTTCTTTATCTATATGTATCTGTATAGCACTAACTACGTACTTCGGTTAGGGAAATTTTTTTTCTTATCTTTGGGATTAGAATGAATACTATTGTAATCATATCTGTATTGTATGAAAAGCTCCATTGTATAGAAGGGAATACCAGAATAAGGTCCCTTTTACATCGGAATGTGAATAACAATAGCGATCCAAATAAAGAGAAGAAATGATCATGAATAAAAGAGAATATCCTGGGATGGCTGGTCAATTAACGGGCGTCGGGGGTCGGTACGACACATGGATTGTCTTTAATTTACTTTATAAGTAAGACCCCGTAGAATTTCAACGGAGGTACACCAGTGTGCCACGAAAGATTGTCAAATGTTACGCGAGTGTTTTGACAAATAATTAAATTGCATGGTGTCGTGTAAAGGATGCGACATTTTCTGTTTATATTTCTTGTTCACTCCTTTCCCCGTATTAGTGTTTCCAGCGTGCCACTCCTCCCTTTTCCTTGCCCATCGGATTCGAGCTTTCTTTTTACACTATGAATTTTTCTTCAAATCAGGGAGCAGGCGTTCGCCTTCTCAACTTTCGATTAGGATTTGTTTTGGTTGGACGCCAGGTATTTTTTCTACTCTGAGTTTAGGGTCGAGAAGGGGTGTATGTTGCTGTTAAAAAGTGGTCAAGGTAAGATTCTTGTTTTTACTTCTCTGAATTGGTAAAAATGCAAAAAACAAACGTAAAGAAAACATAATGGATGACTATTTAATAAAATCTGGTGCTTCGGAAACGGAAGATGAAGAACCGAAAGGTGGTATAAAGATGACTAATTCGAAAACGCAAGAGCCTCAAATAACATTCTGTGTAGTCTGAAAAAAAAAAAACTTGCAAATGAAGCTGACATTTCTAGTAAACTGACAAGGCATTTGGAAACTTAACATACAGAGGTCAAAAGCAAACCAAGAGAATATTTTGAAACATTGATTGCCAGCTACAAAATTTCCCAATTAATAGCACAGCACAGCACAAAAAAGCTCACCGTGCAACACCGATACAGAGTCCATCATTCCACCAGCATTTGCTATCATTGTAGAAACAATGCTGGGAAAGGAAGCGACAGAGAAGGTCAAGAAAGTACCATTATCCAATGACAAACAATCACACAGAATTGACGATTTATCTTCTGACTTAAAAAAACAAATTGTCGAGTATTTCTAACCCTATGACAATGAACTCTGGTCCCTTCAGATTCATGATTCGACATATATCAGTGGAAAGCACAGCTCCTTGCTTTAATTTCATTTGTTAAAGATGCAAATATTTTGAATGAGTATCTTTTCTGAAAAGATTTTATGAGCACGACGGCAGGGAAATACATATTTGAGCTTGTACAAGAAAATATTTCAAGCTTTGGTTTGCTGTGGAAAAACTGCGTTGGTGTTTGCACAGACAGGTGCCCATCAATGTTGAGAAACAAAAAATGATTTATCACACTTGTGCGCCAAGAAAATCCAAATATTATAAGCGTCCAATGCATGATTTACAGAGAAACTCTTATTTCAAAATCTTTAGCTCCAGATATGTTGATTTTTATGAGTCAAGCCATCCAAGTGGACAATTTTATCATTTTAAATTTCGAATTTTCTGTCAGCTGTACGATGCAATGGATTCCAACTACTAAACTGTTTTATATCACACCGAAGTGAGTTGGATTTCGAAGGAAAAGGTTTTGATACGATTCATATACATGAAAGCAGAGGTGATTTTATACTTTGAGGTCGAAAAAACATCTTTTGAATTTTCTCTTGACGAGATTTGATGGCTTAAAGTTCAGTTTCTCTCGGACATGTTTAAAAAGCTGAATATTCTGAATTTAAGTCTTCAATTTCCACCCGAGAATATCGTCACATCAACATCAAAACTGAAGTCATTTGAAAAGAAAATAACATTGTGGAAATCTGCAATATCAAAAGGAAATTTTAACTGCTTTCCGTGTGTCATTAAATTTCAGTAAAAAACAAACAAACAAACTGCAGAGTAAATTATAAGCATCATAGACGAGCTTCAAATATCACTTAAAAGCTACTTTCCTTTGCTTTCATTTGAAGAATATGAATGGTTAATGAGCCCATTTGTAATTTGCAAGACATGGAATTTGATTACAGAAAAAGAACATTTCATTGATTTGAGAAACGTTAAGTTTTATCATTCAACATTCTTCGAGAAAGATTTGGATGAGTTTTGGCTTTCTGTCAAAAATTTAGAAACTGTAATCAATTTGAAAGCTATTAAAATTCTTCTGCCTTTAGCATCTTCATGGGTCTGAGAATTTGGATTTTCTGCATTGACAGAAATCAAGTCCAAAATGCGAGAAAGACTTTTGAAAGTTGACGATGAAACGCGAACTTGTGTGGTAACTTTGGAACCTCGTTTTGATTTAATTTGTTCAAGAAAACAGGCTCAGCCTTCTCATTGAATAAATTTGTCAAATAAATATATATATTTTTATTTGTATCATAGCCCAGTGGTAGGGGAGGAAAAAAAATATGGGAAATTAATTAGGGGAAAACTGGAAATTGTTTTAATCCATTTACTTTAGGTCTAGAATGTATATGCTAAGTTTCCCCCCCTCGTAGTAGGTGAGCGTTAGAAAATGTGCACAATATAGTCAAAAAACACGTTTTTTAAAACACCATAACAATATCTCAAAACAGCTAACTCTGTCAAAAACCTTGTCAATGCAAATGTTGTAGAGCTTAAAATTCTGAATAAAATGAGTACCTACACTTTTTGTTGTACCTACACTACTAATATTTTTGTTGAAAATTAAGGTCACAATTCTACTTTAAAGTTTTAGACCCGTGGTCAGGGGGTTCAATTCAGAATTAATTAGGAGAAAACTGGAATTGTTTTAATCCTTTCAGTTTAGGTCTAAAATGAACGTACTATGTTTTCTTTCTCGTACTTTGGTAAATGTTAGAAAATATGTACATATTTAATTTCGAAAAACACGTTTATTTTAATTACCTTAACAATATCTCAAAACAGCCTTCTATAAAAAACATTGTCAATACAAATGTTGTAGAGCTTAAAATTCTGAGTAAAATGAGTACCTACATTTAATATTTTTGTTCAACATTAAGGTCGCAATTCTATTTCAAAATGTTTCAAATCAAAAGCTTGAAGCCAGGAGAGACCAAGTTAACTTAAATATATCTCAAAATTGCGGTCTTAATATTGAACAAAAATATTAAGTGTAAGTACTCATTTTATTCAGAATTCTAGGCTCTACAACTTTATAGTGACAATGTTTTTGATAGAGTTAGCTGTTTTGAGATATTATTTAGTTAACTTGGTCTCTCCTGGCTTCAAGCTCTTGATTAGCGATTAAGGCAAAATTTTGAAATAGAATTAAGACCTTAATGGTGAAAAAAAATATTAATGATGGTACTCATTTCATTCAGAATTTTAAACTCTACAACATTTGTATTGACATTTTTTTTTTTATAGAGTAGCTGTTTTGAGATATTGTTAAGGTAATTAAAAGAAACGTGTGTTTCGAAAATAAATATGTACATATTTTCTAACATTCATCCAAGTACGAGGAAGAAAACATAGTACGTTCATTTTAGACCTAAACTGAAGGGATTAAAACAATTTTCAGTTTTTTACAAATTAATTCTGAGTTCAACCCCCTGAGCACGGGTCTAAAATTTTAAAATAGAATTGTGACCTTAATATTCAACAAAAATATTAAGTGTAGGTACTCATTTTATTCAGAATTTTAAGCTCTACAACATCTGCATTGACACTGTTTTTGACAGAGTTAGCTGTTTTGAGATATTATTATGGTATGCAAAAAAACGTGTTTTCTGACTATAAATCTATACATAGGGGAGAGTAGCCTAATTTGGACCGCCGCTTTAATTGGACCGTTGCCATTCTGCCATTAATTACAGGAAGAGACGCCATCTACCGCTGAAATCCTACTCATCAGAATGACGTCACTCATGATTAGAAGAAGCAACCGCCTATCACGTGTTGTTTTCAGACAATTTTCAAAAACCTAAAGTTAGCTGTTTTGAACTACTTTTTTCCTACTAAACGTAAGTGAATACTTTAAAACTAAGGTAAGTTGTTATGTTTTCATATACATATATAAATTCATCTGTTTATTGCGCATATTTTTCACGCGGATTTGTTTGATTTCGTTTTTGTTCTTAGTCTTGAGATTATCTGTTTTAAAAAAGGGCGCAGTTGCCGTAATTGGACCAAATTAAGTTGCTTAAATTGGACCAGATATATGATCATAAATTTTGAAAAGTAAGTAATGAATTTCGAGGACGGTACGCTTTGTACACTATTTTTAAAAATTTTTTTATAATGGATTACTATCTCCATGCAAGTTTTATTTTATTTATTTTTTGGTATATCTGGATTAATTTTTTTATACAGTTTAGACCTATATAAACATAAAAATATTTTTACATGTTTATGCATTAAATGTTGTTTTCAATTTCTTTTATCTTGTATGTATTTGTATTTATTTTCTTTGAATTCTTTATTCCTGTGGCGTATTTGGTTTACAGAGTTGAATTCAAACATTTTCCTCCTGGAGGATATTTGCGATTCCGTGAGGAAGGGTAGACTTTTTACTGTTCTGGAGGGTGGAATTACATTTTTTTGCCATTAAAACGCATAAAACCTCAAACCTTCCGGGGGGAGGGGGCTGAATTCAACACTGTTTGAATATATAATGTTTGCGTATAATTAATCGTAGCGTATTTTTCAATAGAGCATATTTTTTTAACACTTTTATAATATAATGTTGAAAAAGACACAGACAAACTGTCTGGAATAAAAAAACAAATAGGTGACAGTAAAAGCTGTTAAAGATATAGAAAACAAAAAGAAAAGAATAAGTTGTGAAGAAATTGACCTGCAATAAGGCTGCAGCTACAAATCCTCCCCAAAAGTCAAAAAATCATTAGAAATGTTATATCCTTTGCTAAATTTAGTTAAATAAAAGTACAGAGGGAGCCAAAAAACAGTTCTGTTAACATCTTGGCCATATAAAGTAAACTTTGAAACAAACAAACAAAAAACACAAAAAATCGACTAAAAAGAAGCTATCACAGCATAAAAGCAATTGAAACATCAAGTTTTAAAAAATAGTCGTACTGCAATTAGCAAGGAAATGATGGAAGGGAAGAACTACAATCATAATGTAAAGAAAACTTCTGTTGCAAAAAAAGTCTAATAATTCAGAATCTAAAAAGAAAAATCTAGATAGTGATGATTGGTTTTGCCTAATTTGTAAGAAAATAAAACAACAGAAATGATTCAGTGTTCAGATTGCCAAATACGGTTCCATGTTATGTGCACTGGAAAAAATGAATAAACGAAATTCATGTGTAATCTTTGCATCACTCCTTATATTCAAGTAACTGACAATTCATAATTTCCATTCTTAATTACTGATAACTTTGATTTATACTTTGAATACATTTTGAATTAAAACAATTACTCTTATTTTCAGATATTTGATTTCGTTATATTTCATTGCTGTTATTTTGTTTGATTGTTCCAGTAACAGCAAACTTTGCTTTTAATAAAATTAGTTATACTCCCTCGTCATTAAAACAACCTGATTTTATTGTTCCAATTTAGGAGACTGGTGGTCCAACTCAGGCGACCAGTTGCTGAATTTGGATCCCTTTTGACAAATTTTTCAAATTAAAATAAAATTTAAGATTTTCAAAAAGAAAATGATCTAAAGTTTTATTTAGTTAGTAGATGAATTGATTGACCCCGTGTAGTGATATTTTGCAGATATTCCAAGAATGAAGTGAATTACAACTGAAAATAAGTGAAGTGGTCCAAATTAGGTTACTCTCCCCTATTTCCTAACGCTCACCTAGTACGAGGGGGAAAACATAGCATATTCATTCTAGACTTAAACAGAAGGGAATTAAAACAATTTCCAGCTTTCCCCTAATTAATTCCGAATTCAACTCCCTAACCACTGGGCTATCATACAATTTTCACATTTTATATATTCAGGTGTGCCGCAAATAATTCCAGATATTTTTAATGTGCCGTCAACCAAAGAAGGTTGAGAAATACTGATCTAGAGTCTAGAGTCTTGAGTTGGAGGTGAAACGTGGAATTTTGAAAAGTATTGATTCCTTTGGATTAGTGTATGTGTGAGAGTGCGGGGAATACCTGTGTGGTTATGCCTCTGAGTAAGCCTAGCTGAATACGGTAAACTGAGAAAAGAAGAGTGTAATTTAATGATATAATCCAGTACGTAAATAATATCTTAACGTGTAATTTAATGTTGTGCAAGATCTGCTATATCCGTCAAATAGCTATATCGAATAGCGTTTTTTAATGTAAATATTTTGCAATTAACTCGCCCATTAATATTATTTGCAGAATCCTATAGTTAATTAATTACGAACTTTTTCACACTGTGTCCGCTATCACGTACTTATACTGGTGGTGGAAGCGTATCAACTAAAGAGTGGTTATAAGCATTTTTAGGTAGATTTCGTATGAAATACTACCTATTGGCGTCGTTCCTATGTTGGAATTTCGGAAAACTTTTTGCAGATCTACACCGATCATGACCCCTAGAGCCCAAAACCACCCTCAGTAAAAAACTTTATATCTATCTATCTATCTATCTATCTATGTATGTATCTATATATATATCACTTTCTTCTGGACACGATAACTTCCACAATTCTGCACCAATCTCTTCCAAACTGATACATAAAATCAAGGGGCATAAAATCTCGGTCAAGTTCGTTAATGGGCAAAATCGGACCAAGGGGATGGAAATAGGGAGGGGTTTTGTGAAAACCGAAAAAACCCCATAACTTCTTAAATTTTGTACATATCGAATCAGTTTAAAGTTTTTATTACTTCTAAAAATAGGGCCAACAATTTATGTATCACAGATTTTTGATAAAGTTAAAAATGGGCTCAAGGGGCGCAACAAATAGGGTTTTTGGGAGAAAAAAATTCATAACTTCGTCAATTCTCAATATATCAAATCCAATTAATTTTATCATGAATCTCCTTAACATTATCTACAACTTTTATATTCACAAGTTTTTGATAGGACCAATTCGAACCGCAAAAAAAATTAAAAACGAAAACAAAAAGGGCGTTTGATGAAGAAAAAAATCCATAACTCCGTCAATTCAAAAGATATAAAATCCTCATGAATTTATCATATACCTTCTTAATATTGTATACAACATCTATATAGACAAGTTTTGGATAGGACCAATTCTTACAGCAAAACAAATTAAAAACGAAAACAAAAAGGGCGTTTCAAGAAGAAAAAAATCCATAACTCCGTCAATTCAAAAGATATAAAATCCTCATGAATTTATCATATACCTTCTTAATATTGTATACAACATCTATATAGACAAGTTTTGGATAGGACCAATTCTTACAGCAAAACAAATTAAAAACGAAAACAAAAAGGGCGTTTCAAGAAGAAAAAAATCCATAACTCCGTCAATTCAAAAGATACAAAATCCTCATGAATTTATCATATATCGTCTTAATATTGTATACAACATCTATATAGACAAGTTTTGGATAGGACCAATTCTTACAGCAAAACAAATTAAAAATACATAGCGGTTGAAGAAAAAAATCATCTTAGTAAGGGTGTATTCAAATCCAAACTGCTTATTTTCTGACTCATTTTACAATTCATTTTTACTCTCAAAGGCTTCCAATTGATAGATTCTCTTCTTCAGAAACTATATAATGTACCGTAATGGTCAATTTTTTGATAGAAGCAGAATATATTTTAAAACATGCTGTCAAAGTGGGCCTTTTGAACCGAATTTCCCGAAGTGGATCGTGTTGGAAAAATCATCGTATTAAGGGAGTATTCAAATCCAAACTGCTAATTTTCTGACTCATTGTTAAATTCATTTTTGCTCTCAAGCGCATCCAATTGGCAGATTCGCTTATTCAGAAACTATACAATGTATCGTAATGATCGATTTTTTGACAGAGGCTGAATATATTTCAAAAAATGATGTCAAAGTGGGCATTTTGAAAGGAATTTCCCGAAGCGATTGTGTTAGAAACGAAAAATATTGTCTTACTGAGAAAATAATTGCTTATATATCAAGTTTTAATTAATTGAACGAAAATTAAAAACACAGGTCGCTTATAAATCTCTTCAAAAATCACGTGAACAAGTTTCATGTTTTTCCTATTAAAAATGAATCTGGAGTTATGCCAGAAAATTTCGAGTTGTTGAGCATGGAAAAGTATTTTTTTTAATACCGCCCTAACATGATTCTGATAAAACCAGTTATTATATAAAAGTGAAATAATAACTCGTCATAAGCGGCCAGATAAAATTGTTAAAGTGGGTTTATCTCTAATCATGATTTGTTTTTTGTTTGTGAAATTAGTATACTTAACTTCGAAATCTACCTCCGCCTGTAGGCCGGGCCGGCAGGGATTTTTGTACTTTCTTCTATCTTTACAAGAAGAAAGTATTGGATTCATGAAAATTTTCGAATTCCGGTTTTCGACGGATTTACACGCTTTAGAGGTCAGAGAACCCGATAACATGTTTTTACAAAATGTCTGCCTGTGAGTCTGTCTGTCTGTGTGTGACACAAATTTTGTTATGGGCGCTCTGTCTCAAGAACTAACGAACGGAATTCAATAAAACTTTATATTCAGTTGGTCCCTGATATAAACTGGTGCTGATTACTTTTTAGTGTAAATCGCCCAACAGGTGGCGCTGGTATGCTGCCTTTTTACGATTTTCGAAATAACTATATCTCAAGAACTAATGCACGGATTTTTATAAAACTTCAAATTCCGTTAGGCCTTGATATAATTTGGTGCTGATTATTTTTTAGTGTAAATCGCCCAACAGGTCGCGCTGCTGCTACACGGCATTATCCGTGATTATTATAGCTCTATCTAGAGAACTAACGTACGAATTTTCACCAAACTTCGGATTCAGTTAGTCCCTGATATGAATTAGTACTGTTTAGTTTTTAGTGTAAATCGCCGAACAGGTGGCGCTGCTAGGCTGCATTTATCACGATTTTCGCAATAGCTGTATCTCAAGGACTAATGCATAAATTTGCATCAAACTTCAGATTCCGTTAGTCCCTGATAGAACTTGGTCCTGGTTAGCTTTAGGAGTACATCGACCAACAGGTGGCGCTGCTATGTAGATTTTTTTTACGGTTTCCCCAATAGTTTTATCTTAAAAACTAATGTACGGATTTTCATCAAACTTCAGATTCAGCTGCAACTTGACATAAGTTGTTGCTGATTAGATTTTGGTGTAAATAACCTAACCGGTGCCACTGATATGCTTTATTTTTCAGGAAATATTAACATATATGAGATAGAAAAAAGTTTTGGGATTGCCACATCCGACAAGTTACGTATGATGGACTAAAATTTGAGTGGTAATTATCGTCATATCGGCAACGATTGATTACAGTGGTTTTTGCAAGTTGTTCATTTATTTCTTAACTAGCAGACCCGCCCGGCGTTGCCCGGGGTTTGTAAATAATAACCTTAAACAAAACTTAAGTTTGATTGATTTTATATCTTTGGAAATTCTTTTAAATGAACCTAATTTGGGAGGCTCCATTGCCTTCCGCGGTGGCTATATTGTAATCTGAGGACGCTAGAACGATGGTAAAGAAAATTGCAAGGAATTCAGATCATTTTTAAAGAAGATGCGCCAAGGCCCCTAAGAAGACGATTTATATTCGAAATTGGTGGTTGTTGAAGCCTGAAATGTTTTTTTTTTCTTATCGGTCATGTAATAGCTGGGGAACCTAAGATGTTGTTAGAAAAAAAAAAAAAAGCTAGTGAATCGGACTATTTTTAAGGGAGTTATAACAGGGGGCCCAAAAGGGGCCAACTGATAGTTGAGAAAAGGCCCTAATATGAAAACATGTTACAACGTTTTAGTACAACGTTTTAGATCTTCGATTACTTGAGATTAAGCATAGGGTACGAATTAATCATCAGAATATAATTTAAAAGAAATGTGCAAAAAATTGGCGAAAGGCTTAAAAAAGGGCCCTAGGGCCCCAATAAAAATATGTGATTCTTGGTCTAAGGAGAAGAGTTTAAGACTCAACTTCAAAATTGCGCTTTGCGAAGGTCAGAAAATTAGGGTATGAAAAACAAATGGCACACAAAAAATTTAAGGGGCCCTGGATCGGGCCCTACAGAACCCTAGATGGGCCCATGGTCTTAACTGGAATATAGACACGGGAGTATAACTAAATGAGAAAGTATCCCAAAAATGAGGATCGGATAAAAAGGAAGCAATTTATTAACAATTCAGTGCGCTAAAAGTTCAAGGGGCCCTGTACCGGGCCCCTTGCAAGGGTGCCAGGATCTTAACTGAAATGTAGAAATGGGGTAGAAACTGAAAGGAGAATTCACCCCAAAAACGAAGAAGATCGGGTAGAAAAGAGGCATGTTATTAACAATTTAGTGCACTAAAACTTCATGGGGCCCTGTACTGGGCCCCTTGACAGGGTGCCAGGGTCTTCATTGAAATGTAGAAATGGGGCACAAACTGAAAGGAGAATTCACCACAAAAACGACGAAGATCGGATAGAAAAGAAGCATGTTATTAAAAATTTAGTGCACTAAAACTTCAAGTGGCCCTGTACTGGGCTCCTTGCAGAGGATCCAGGGTCTTAACTGAAATGTAGAAATGCGGCAGAAACTGAAAGAAGAATTCACACCAGAAACGAAGAAGATCGGATAGAAAAGAGGCATGTTATTAACAATTTAGTGCACTGAAACTTCAAGGGGCCCTATACTGAGCCCCTTGCAAGGAAGCCAGGGTCTTAAGTGAAATGTAGAAATGGGCCACAAACTGAAAGGAGAATTCAACCCAAAAATGACAAAGATCGGATAGAAAAGAGGCATGTTATTAACAATTTAGTGCACTAAAACTTCAAGGGGCCCTGTACCGGCCCCTTGCAAGGGTACCAAGGTCTTAACTGAAATGTTGAAATGGGGTAGAAACTGAAAGGAGAATTCACCCCCAAAACGAAGAAGATCAGGTAGAAAAGAGGCATGTTATTTACAATTTAGTGCACCAAAACTTCAAGGGGCCCTGCACCGGGCCTTTTACAAGGGTGCCAAGGTCTTAACTGAAATGTTGAAATGTGTTAGAAACTGAAAGTAGAATTCATCCCCAAGACGAAGAAGATCGGATAGAAAAGAGGCATGTTATTAAAAATTCAGTGCACTAAAACTTCAAGGGGCCATGTACTGGGCCCCTTGCAAAGGTGCCAGGGTCTTAACTGAAATGTAGAAATGGGGCAGAAACTGAAAGAAGAATTCACCCTTAAAACGAAGAAGATCGGATAGAAAAGAGGCATGTTATTAACAACTTAGTACACTAAATCTTCAAGGGGACCTATACTGGGCCCCTTGCAAAGGTTCCAGGGTCTTAACTGAAATATGGAAATGGGGCAGAATCTGAAAGAAGAATTCACACCAAAAGCGAAGAAAATCGGATAGAAAAGATGCATGTTATTAACAATTAGGTGCACTAAAATTTCAAGGGGCCCTGTACCGGGCTCCTTTCAAGGGTGCCAGGGTCTTAACTGAAATGTAGAAATGGGTCAGAAACTCAAAAGGAGAATTCACCCCAAAAACGAGGAAGATCGGATAGAAAAGAGGCATGTTATTAAAAATTTAGTGCACTGAAACTTCAATGGGCCCTGTACTGGGCTCCTTGACAGGGTGCCAGGGTCTTAACTGAAATGTAGAAATGGGGCACAAACTGAAAGGAGAATTCACCCCCAAAACGACGAAGATCGGATAGAAAAGAAGCATCTCTCTATTCTAAAAAAAAGTAACTACCGCTGTCACCGCCGCCGGTTTTGAATTTTCTGTGACTGGAGGTCTTTCTTCGTTAATATGAAGAAAAATAATGCATACAAAAATATAAAAATCGGTGGTTTTATACAGAAAGGTTTGATAAACACGCTGAAGCAGACAGTTTTCAAATCGAAGAATTATTTTAAGAGATATTTAATGCTAAAGTTGGACAAAATCGTTCCACTAAAAAAGTTTTATAGCAGCAAAAACTGTACATGGCAGTGTAATCATTTTTAGATCATTTTATGCGTTAGAATTTGCCGGAGTGCAGATTGCATTAATTTTTTTATTTTGACTCATTTTTTGATGTTTTATTTCTATTTTAAATTCAAATTTTCAGCATTTCTAGAGATATTTTTTACAGATTTTAGAAAGTGATATTAATTTAAACTGTTGCCAACTGTATAAACAGAGGAAGCAATAATGTTTGCTTAAAAAAAAAAAAAATATTTATACGTGTAAATAAATTAAAAATTTATTTACACGTGACTATTATAAACAGAAAAAAAACATTTGGAATTAGAATTAAATAATTATGTGCAAAAAGCAGGAACTTATTAAAAATTACGTCATAAAAACTATAATTACACGTGAATTTTAAGAGAGAAAGGAATTTGTAAAATAATAAATTTATTAACATGCGTTAGAAGTATTAAATAGAAGAAATTACGTCATATTTACGACACATTACAGTTATTACATAAAATGAACGCAAAATAATATTGCAAAACGGTTTAAATTTAAAAATTGCGCTAGACATTTATTTGATATTTTGAGAGGATACTTTTCAACTGGTATTTTCACGTGAATATTTAATAGAAAAAGAATAGCTTGGTAAAAATTACGTCAGATTAAAAACGATTAATTTAAAATGTCTCATTTAAAAGAACTTTCTTTTCGCTTTGTTAAAAAATACCGGGAGACAAAGATTCTGTTTACTTAATTCCTTTTATATTAGCTTATTTTGAAATGTTGTTACACGTGTCTACGTCATCAAGTTATTTTTATTTCGACGTTTTATTTGTATTTTTATTAATGTTGTACTAATTTATTTGTTCTTTCGTTATTTAAAATAAAAATTATGTCAATTTGTATAATTTGGCGAGTGGTTTGGCGATTTATATAATTTGGCGAAATGGGTCGACGGGTTAATCAAGTAGTAACGCAGCGGATTTTGCGTTAAAATTCCCCAATCAAAGAGAAATGAATAGAAATTCGTTTATAGGGAGATCGCCACTGTTTTTTAAATTATAATTCAATCTTTCGAAATATTTTTAAAGCCGATCAAATTAGCGTGCATTTAGAGTCTGCGGTTTCTGGACGGGGGTTGGCGAGCGTAGCTCGTAGGGGGCCGAGCCCCCTAGTGTTATTAAAAATTTAGTGCACTAAATCTTCAAGGGGCCCTGTACTGGGCTCCTTGCAGAGGATCCAGGGTCTTAACTGAAATGTAGAAATGCGGCAGAAACTGAAAGAAGAATTCACACCAGAAACGAAGAAGATCGGATAGAAAAGAGGCATGTTATTAACAATTTAGTGCACTGAAACTTCAAGGGGCCCTATACTGAGCCCCTTCCAAGGATGCCAGGGTCTTAAGTGAAATGTAGAAATGGGCCACAAACTGAAAGGAGAATTCAACCCAAAAATGACAAAGATCGGATAGAAAAGAGGCATGTTATTAACAATTTAGTGCACTAAAACTTCAAGGGGCCCTGTACCGGCCCCTCGCAAGGGTACCAAGGTCTTAACTGAAATGTTGAAATGGGGTAGAAACTGAAAGGAGAATTCACCCCCAAAACGAAGAAGATCAGGTAGAAAAGAGGCATGTTATTTACAATTTAGTGCACCAAAACTTCAAGGGGCCCTGCACCGGGCCTTTTACAAGGGTGCCAGGGTCTTAACTGAAATGTTGAAATGTGTTAGAAACTGAAAGTAGAATTCATCCCCAAAACGAAGAAGATCGCCGGATAGAAAAGAGGCATGTTATTAAAAATTCAGTGCACTAAAACTTCAAGGGGCCATGTACTGGGCCCCTTGCAAAGGTGCCAGGGTCTTAACTGAAATGTAGAAATGGGGCAGAAACTGAAAGAAGAATTCACACCAGAAACGAAGAAGATCGGATAGAAAAGAGGCATGTTATTAACAACTTAGTACACTAAATCTTCAAGGGGACCTATACTGGGCCCCTTGCAAAGGTTCCAGGGTCTTAACTGAAATATGGAAATGGAGCAGAAACTGAAAGAAGAATTCGCACCAAAAGCGAAGAAAATCGGATAGAAAAGATGCATGCTATTAAAAATTTAGTGCACTAAAACTTCAAGGGGCCCTGTACCGGGCCCCTTTCAAGGGTGCCAGGGTCTTAACTGAAATGTAGAAATGGGTCAGAAACTCAAAAGGAGAATTCACCCCAAAAACGAAGATGATCGGATAGAAAAGAAGCATGTTATTAAAAATTTAGTGCACTGAAACTTCAAGGGGCCCTATACTGGGCCCCTTGCAAAGGTGCCAGGGTCTTAAGTGAAATGTAGAAATGGAGCAGAAACTGAAAGAAGAATTCGCACCAAAAGCGAAGAAAATCGGATAGAAAAGATGCATGCTATTAACAATTTAGTGCACTAAAACTTCAAGGGGCCCTGTACCGGGCCCCTTTCAAGGGTGCCAGGGTCTTAACTGAAATGTAGAAATGGGTCAGAAACTCAAAAGGAGAATTCACCCCAAAAACGAAGATGATCGGATAGAAAAGAAGCATGTTATGAAAAATTTAGTGCACTGAAACTTCAAGGGGCCCTATACTGGGCCCCTTGCAAAGGTGCCAGGGTCTTAAGTGAAATGTAGAAATAGGCCACAAACTGAAAGGAGAATTCAACCCAAAAACGACGAAGATCGGATAGAAAAGAGGCATGTTATTAACAATTCAGTGCACTAAAACTTCATGGGGCCCTGTACTGGGCTCCTTGCAGAGGATCCAGGGTCTTAACTGAAATGTAGAAATGCGGCAGAAACTGAAAGAAGAATTCACACCAGAAACGAAGAAGATCGGATAGAAAAGAGGCATGTTATTAACAATTTAGTGCACTGAAACTTCAAGGGGCCCTATACTGAGCCCCTTGCAAGGATGCCAGGGTCTTAAGTGAAATGTAGAAATGGGCCACAAACTGAAAGGAGAATTCAACCCAAAAATGACAAAGATCGGATAGAAAAGAGGCATGTTATTAACAATTTAGTGCACTAAAACTTCAAGGGGCCCTGTACCGGCCCCTTGCAAGGGTACCAAGGTCTTAACTGAAATGTTGAAATGGGGTAGAAACTGAAAGGAGAATTCACCCCCAAAACGAAGAAGATCAGGTAGAAAAGAGGCATGTTATTTACTAAATATTACCAAAACTTCAAGGGGCCCTGCACCGGGCCTTTTACAAGGGTTCCAGGGTCTTAACTGAAATGTTGAAATGTGTTAGAAACTGAAAGTAGAATTCATCCACAAAACGAAGAAGATCGTATAGAAAAGAGGCATGTTATTAAAAATTCAGTGTACTAAAACTTCAAGGGGCCATGTACTGGGCCCCTTGCAAAGGTGCCAGGGTCTTAACTGAAATGTAGAAATGGGGCAGAAACTGAAAGAAGAATTCACCCTTAAAACGAAGAGAATCGGATAGAAAAGAGGCATGCTATTAACAATTTAGTGCACTAAAACTTCAAGGGGCCCTGTACCGGGCCCCTTTCAAGGGTGCCAGGGTCTTAACTGAAATGTAGAAATGGGTCAGAAACTCAAAAGGAGAATTCACCCCAAAAACGAAGATGATCGGATAGAAAAGAAGAATGTTATTAAAAATTTAGTGCACTGAAACTTCAAGGGGCCCTATACTGGGCCCCTTGCAAAGGTGCCAGGGTCTTAAGTGAAATGTAGAAATAGGCCACAAACTGAAAGGAGAATTCAACCCAAAAACGACGAAGATCGGATAGAAAAGAGGCATGTTATTAACAATTCAGTGCACTAAAACTTCATGGGGCCCTGTACTGGGCTCCTTGCAGAGGATCCAGGGTCTTAACTGAAATGTAGAAATGCGGCAGAAACTGAAAGAAGAATTCACACCAGAAACGAAGAAGATCGGATAGAAAAGAGGCATGTTATTAACAATTTAGTGCACTGAAACTTCAAGGGGCCCTCTACTGAGCCCCTTGCAAGGAGGCCAGGGTCTTAAGTAAAATGTAGAAATGGGCCACAAACTGAAAGGAGAATTCAACCCAAAAATGACAAAGATCGGATAGAAAAGAGGCATGTTATTAACAATTTAGAGCACTAAAACTTCAAGGGGCCCTGTACCGGCCCCTTGCAAGGGTACCAAGGTCTTAACTGAAATGTTGAAATGGGGTAGAAACTGAAAGGAGAATTCACCCCCAAAACGAAGAAGATCAGGTAGAAAAGAGGCATGTTATTTACTAAATATTACCAAAACTTCAAGGGGCCCTGCACCGGGCCTTTTACAAGGGTTCCAGGGTCTTAACTGAAATGTTGAAATGTGTTAGAAACTGAAAGTAGAATTCATCCACAAAACGAAGAAGATCGTATAGAAAAGAGGCATGTTATTAAAAATTCAGTGTACTAAAACTTCAAGGAGCCATGTACTGGGCCCCTTGCAAAGGTGCCAGGGTCTTAACTGAAATGTAGAAATGGGGCAGAAACTGAAAGAAGAATTCACCCTTAAAACGAAGAAGATCGGATAGAAAAGAGGCATGTTATTAACAACTTAGTACACTAAAACTTCAAGGGGACCTATACTGGGCCCCTTGCAAAGGTTCCAGGGTCTTAACTGAAATATGGAAATGGGGCAGAAACTGAAAGAAGAATTCACACCAAAAGCGAAGAAAATCGGATAGAAAAGATGCATGCTATTAACAATTTAGTGCACTAAAACTTCAAGGGGCCCTGTACCGGGCCCCTTTCAAGGGTGCCAGGGTCTTAACTGAAATGTAGAAATGGGTCAGAAACTCAAAAGGAGAATTCACCCCAAAAACGAAGAAGATCGGATAGAAAAGAGGCATGTTATTAAAAATTTAGTGCACTGAAACTTCAAGGGGCCCTATACTGGGCCCCTTGCAAAGGTGCCAGGGTCTTAAGTGAAATGTAGAAATAGGCCACAAACTGAAAGGAGAATTCAACCCAAAAACGACGAAGATCGGATAGAAAAGAGGCATGTTATTAACAATTTAGTGCACTAAAACTTCAAGGGGCCCTGTACCGGGCCCCTTGCAAGGGTGCCAGGGTCTTAACTGAAATGTAGAAATGGGGTAGAAACTCAAAGGAGAATTCACCCCCAAAACGAAGAAGATCGGATAGAAAAGAGGCATGTTATTAACAATTTAGTGCACTGAAACTTCAAGGGGCCCTGTACTGGGCCCCTTGCAAGGGTGCCAAGGTCTTAAGTGAAATGTAGAAATGGGGCAGAAACTGAAAGGATAATTTACCCCAAAAACGAAGAAGATCGGATAGAAAAGAGGCATGTTATTAACGTTTTAGTGCATAACAATTAGTGCGTAACTATTAACAATTTAGTGCACTAAAACTTCAAGGAGCCCTGTACCGGGCCCCTTGCAAGGGTGCCAGGGTCTTAACTGAAATGTAAAAATGGGTCAGAAACTCAAAAGGAGAATTTGCCCCAAAAACGAAGAAGATCGGATAGAAAAGAGGCATGTTATTAACGTTTTAGTGCATAAAAATTAGTGCGTAACTATTAACAATTTAGTGCACTAAAACTTCAAGGAGCCCTGTACCGGGCCCCTTGCAAGGGTGCCAGGGTCTTAACTGAAATGTAAAAATGGGTCAGAAACTCAAAAGGAGAATTTACCCCAAAAACGAAGAAGATCGGATAGAAAAGAGGCATGTTATTAACGTTTTAGTGCATAAAAATTAAAAGGGGCCCAGGGGCCCCGGCCCTTAAAAAATTAAAAATCTGAGCCTCAAGTGTATTAGGACCTGTCTTGGACTAATCACATCTGAATTTTCAGACTTCTACGTGCGGTAGTTTTTGCTAGCCATCGCACACAGACAGACATACAGACAGACAGATACACAGAGCGATTTATTCTTTTATTAGTATAGATATAACGGTAGAAAGTTCAATCCTCCCATTTTAACCATAACAAGTGGGGAATTGTACGCCAAACGTGGAAAATGAGGTGCGTTCGTGCTATAACTTGTTTTTATAAATATTTAGATGCAAAAATGCATGAATACACAATTTATTACGATTATGTATATTATATTCAGTAATACGGAAATAATAATAATAGGACTGCATCTTAAATAGGACGTAATCACCATGGCGACCTAGAATCATTACCTGTCATGGGATATCATTGAATTAATTACGTATGATAGGATTTAATAGAATGAAGATATCTTTTATTAATATCTTTTTAAGTTTTGATTCGATTTTCATTATGTTTGAAAGGAATCGCCAAAATTCTGCAACGATTATATATATTAGATTTCAAACCACTCGGTTGGGTAGTTTTTGCGCTGTTATATGTGGACAGACAGACAGACAGAACAGACGACGGCTATATGCTCTACGTATTTATATAATTACGAACGCACCTAAAAAGGATGCAAAAATTTTGTTCTTCCCGTTTTAATGGTTGATATGTTTATTAAACTGAAGTATTAGAAAGCGAAATAGGCATTGTTTTTTAAATATGCGTGGGATTTAATTAGAACTTTAAAATGTTAAACTGATTTTGAATGCATGTACTTGTATTTTAATATATTTTTGCTGTTAAACATAATAGCTTACGAGTGTGTAAATTGAATTTTTGTGAAATTAAGCATAGAAATAGTGAGTTCGTTATAATTAAAGGATAAAGGAGGACATTCCTTTCTTTTGTTTCGATATTTAAGCTCTCAGATGTCACGTTCATATGCAAAAATGTGTCTTAATTAAATAAATTATCTTTTTCAAATAAAGACATTATTAGAGTAAATTAAGAAATATTCTGCTGCGACACAGCCACAGAAATAATTGAATTTTTGTCCACCCTTAATACCTCATTAATTTTTCTCCAAAAATGCGTCACTGTATTCTTTCTTCTTTCAGGTACGCATCTGAAGTAATTAAAAACAGAATTATCTCAGATAAATATTAAAATGTGATTGTTGAGGTTAATTATTGCGGGTTAGTTGTTTTAAAAAACTTAAATAACTCCTGTGTAATGTATGCCTTTCTACTCATAATGTTCGAAATGTATATTTTTGAGATTTATAAAATGGAAAGAACTTGTGTTATACGTTAAAGTAATAAAAAGAATTTTCTGACTGAAAGAAATATTAATTTTTTCTTAATATTATGTCTTTCGATTTATTAAAAAGAAGTACTTAAATTTGTAAATTTATTTTGGGTTTTCTAATTCGTTTCCTGGAAACAGAATTGGAAACCCCTTTCCAAGGGAAAAAATAAATAAATATTATTTCTGTTTTTAAGAGAGTGAGGGAGAGGGGGGGGGGGAGAAAAATATAGATAAATAGATAGATTATATATATAGGTAGGTAGCTATTCATTGATAGGTGGATACATAGATATATAGATAGATATAGATTAGTATGTAGATTGATATAGATTGGTACATAGATGTACCGCTAGATCGAGATAGAAAAATATATAAACCAAGATACATATATAGATGTATCTCTCTATCTCTCTCATTATATCTATGAATGTATAGAGAGATATAGATAGATACAGAGACAGAGAGAGAAGTAGAGAAAGATAGAGAGTAATAAGGTAGATAGATTATATGGATAGGTTGGTAGATATATAGGTTATATTGTTAGGTAGGTAGACAAATAGAGAGATAGGAAAGTAGATAGAGAGATATAGAGATAGGTAGGTAGATAAATAGATAGAAGGATATACAGATTGCTAGATAGCTTTATGTTGTTCATTTATTTCTTAATAAACGGCACAAAGATCCATCCTCCCATATGATGCAAAAAATTTGTTCTTCACGTAGTAAGGTCTGATATCTTTATTAAACCAAAGTATTAGAAAGTCAAATAGGCATTGTTTTTTAAATATAATTGGGATTTAATTAGAGTTTTAAAATGTTAAACTGATGTTGAATACATTTACTTTAATTTTAATACATTTACTATTAAACATTATAGTTTACGAGTGTGTAAAATGCATCTTTGTGAAATTAAACATAAAAACAGAGAGTTCGTTATAATTAAAGCATGAACGAGGACATTCCTTTCTTTTGTTTTGATATTTAAATTCTCAGATGTCACGTTCATAGGCAAAAATGCGTCTTAATTAAACAAATTATCGTTTGCAAATAAAGATATTATTAGAGTACATTAAGAAAAATTCTGCTGCCACACGACCACAGAAATAATTGAATTGCTGTCCTCACATAATACCTCATTAATTTTTCTCCAAAAATGCATCTCTATATTCTTTCATCTGTCAGGTACACATCTGAAGTAATTAAAAACAGAATTATCTCAGATAAATATTAAAATGTGATTTTTGAGGTTAATTATTGCATGTTAATTATTTTAAAAAGCTGAAATAACTTCTATATAGCATATTCTGTTCTACTGATAATGTTCGAAATTTATACCGGGTGTCCCAAAAAGGACTGACTGATTTTAAAATTCAATAACTTCCAAACGGTGACAGATATTAAAAAATTTTTTGCAGGAGGGTTATGCATAAAGTCAAAAGTTTTTTTACAGTGATTTTCGATTTTAGTTCGAATTACAAACAATAGATGGCGCTGTAAGCAATAGTCGCTAAATACAGGCTCGATTTTTGGTCCTTTCTGTCGTTCCATGCAGAAAAAGGAGATGGAAATGTATTATCCGGGCCACGAAGTACCAAAAATCGAGCCTGTATTTAGCGACTATTGCTTACAGCGCCATCTATTGTTTGTAATTCGAACTAAAATCGAAAATCACTGTAAAAAAACTTTTGACTTTATGCATAACCCTCCTGCAAGAATTTTTTTAATATCTGTCACCGTTTGGAAGTTATTGAATTTTAAAATCAGTCAGTCCTTTTTGGGACACCCGGTACCTTTGAGACTTACAAAATTGAAAGAACTTGTGTTAGAGATTAAAGTAAAAAAATAAAACAATTTTTTGACTCTAAGAAGTATTAATTTTCTGCCAATGTTATCGCTTTTGTTTTGTTAAAAATAATTACTTAAATTTGTAAATCTTTTTTTGGGTTTTGTAATTCGTTTCCTTTGAAACAGAATTGGCAACCTCCTTCCCAAGGAAAAAAAAAATCTTTCTGGTTTTAAGAGAGTGAGGGGGAGATGAGGAGAGAAAAGATAGATAAATAAATAAATATATTATATACATAGGTAGGTAGATAGATATAGATTGGTAGGTAGATAGATAGATATATAGATTGAATTGTAATAGTCTATAATGGTTATATATATAGGTAGATAGATGGATATAGATTGGTACATAGATACATATATAGTTATACTTGGGGAATGTTTAAGAAGATCAAGAAGATAGTAAAGAAAAGCCTGACAGTGCCTGATCACTTACTTGGCGAAACGTAATTGCCACATCTGGCGATATAACACTCATTTCGGCGACATAAAATGATTTTATGATTGCGCTTGAAAAATTCTTTTTCAAGTAGTATTTTTTTTTTCGTCTTCTTTAGACAAATTAAATATAATTGGTTATTTAAATCACGAATGCACATTATTTAAATTAGATAAAGATATGTCGTTTTCCAGAAAAGTTTGACCTTAGAAAGTAATTGGGTATTTAAGTATTTTGAACTAAAAGAAAAAAAAAACATTGTTGCAATTTAACATTACCTATAACATTTTGTTATTTTCTTAAGCACGGTCATTTTTTTTCATTCAGAAATGGTCTTTTAAAGTAATGCAAATCTCTTTCTAATCTTAAAAAAATATTTTTAGTTGTTTGTTCTAAATTATAAATTCAGTTACATAGTCATATTAAAACGTCTATTTATATTAACATAACAATGCCGTTTGTTCCAATATTGCCAATAGACATAACAAATGATGTTATTTGGGCATTGGCAGTACGGAACCAAGGTAGGTAGGTTTTAGAACGGATATGATTGTGATCAGCAGCCTTTTTTAATGAAGAATATAAAAATTAAATAAACTAAACTATAAAATAATAATAATAATCAAAATTTCTGAGCAGGGCAATTTTTAAAACATATCAGTATAAAAGCAACTTAAAGATTTAACTAGAAAACTAATAAAAAAGATTAAATATTAAAAAAAAATGAAAAAGAGTAAAAGATTAAAAAGAGAGAAGGGGAAAAAAAAGGGCGAAAGAAAATAAAATACGAAAAGAATTGAACAGTAAAGTTTATTTTCGTTAAGGGGGACTTCCTTCCCCTCTTGAACAGGGTAGTTTAGGATATATTTGAAACAAATCAATGTAAAAAGTAAAATAGATCTAAAAAATGACTATCGCGCGGTGAATTCAAGCGACCTCACCCCTCCTCCCAGCACACACACACACACACATTCATCTTCCAAAAAATTATTACTTCCTCTATTTCTAAGCGTTTAATTATAGTCGACTGACATTCTGCTATTCTTTTTCAAAATCTTCAGAGAAAAGAAAATTTAGGTAATTAAATTTCAAAATGTATTGAGGGGCAGTACCCTTCCCCCCTCCACCCACACACACACACTTTCCTCCTCCTAACCAGTGCCAATAGTGCGTTGTATCGATCTGTTTTTCAAATGTAGAATGAGCCAATAAGAAAATATTTTAAAAACATGTATTGAAAAAATATTCTAAATTTTCAAAAGAATAATACAAATTATCTACGAATGAAAAATTTATAAATCTTGATTATTATCTAATTAATATATTTGTAAATTTAATTTGATTCTAATGTGAGAAATTTACAAGTACTTTTCAAGGGTCATTCTAAAATCGCAAAACAACCTACTATTTTTTAATCAAATTCGAAAACATTACAGTAGATGAAAATTAACATTTGTAGAAATTGTCAGTATTAGTGTGTGTTGTGTGTGTACTTATGTACTATATTGTCATAACTATTCATATATCTTCCAGTATTTTTTTCTTCTTCTCCCCCTCCCCCCACCTTTAAAAAAATCATTCCCATAGTCTGATTTATTTTGCAATGTAATATATAATTTAATATATTATATTCAAAAACACTATAATCCAATAAGTATATATATATTTCCTTAATTTTGTGCACAACGGTGGGTGGGGGAGGGAGGGTGAGTTCTCACCCATACGTAATAAGGTTGTTACACTAGTTTTATAGTAAGCAATGTTAGAGAGTGAAAAGTTGTTTCGCGCGAAAATAAAATTACGTTTTACACTTTTAATGCAATAGAGTAATTTTAAATAAAATTATCGTGCAACGAAATTGCAATTACGCAATATCAATTCAATTCGCAAACAACCTTTTAACATTTATATTTTCTTAGTGCTTTTAAAAAATTCTTACTTTTTTCAAAGGTTTAGAGCTCTCCCCCATCCCCCGACCCCTGCACATACCTATGTTTCTATTAAAAATGACTCGGCATTGCCATCAGAAAGATTCATGTTATTAAAAATTACTTTATTATTTTTTTTAATTTACAACCTCAGCACTATAAATAACCACCTTTCCACTTATTTTATTTTACATTTTTTTGTTTGAAATATTTTATTGTCATATTTGGTATATATTTAAGGTAAAATTTCTCGAAAAGTTCCAATCCACAAAGATTGTTTCTCTATTTTAAATAGTTTCAAAAATAAAAAATATATATTGCAGATTTAAAACCATAGTCTTCAAGTAATTATCTCGAACTTAGCGGAAATGATGGGAACGTTATCGTAAATAGGTTTGCAGCTCTATGTGTGACAAATGTTTACTATCGCCAAAATTTTGCAAAGGCGAATACATACATCTTTGTCTGAAATTAATATAAATATATCATAACAGTGGTTTATTTTAATTTAAACCAGTTTCATTTAATCAGTCAATCGTTTTTGCATTAAAAAAAAAAAAAAAAAAAAAAAAAAAAAAAAAAAAAATCAGATACCGAGAGAGATTTTATTAAAATAGGCCACGCACTTCTTCTTCTCGCGGATGTATAATGTTCATAGCATATACTTTACTATCAATTTGTTCGTTCCCCAAGTATAGATAGCTAGGCAGCTAGATCGAGATAGAAATATGCATAAATCGAAATACAGGATGTCCAGCGAAGAAGACCCTGATTTAAAAATTAAATATCTCAAAAAAAAAAAAAAAAATCAATAGAATTATGCGGTAAACGGTTTGTTTATTAGCTAAGCTGTAAAAATGTTGAACATAAGTTTCAAAATTTAATTGCAAAACCCGTTAACAGATGGCGCTATAATCGCAATGCCTATACTTGTGCTTCGAAGTCCAGAGCACTAGCTTTTCATTTCTAGATGATTCCCTATGGAAGAATGAAAATTGGGAAAGTCCACATTTTCGTTGGGGTGATGTGCAGAAGTGGAGACATCTAGTCTTAGAATTATTGCATTAGCTTTAATTTTAAAGAATTTTAATTAATAGAATTTTCAATAAAAAGTTTAAAAGTCATTATATAAGAACTTATTAAAATATTTTACTAAATTCAATTTTTAATGACATATAATTATTTAAATCAAAATGCATATATTTAGAAAAATAATTTTGTACTTTTTATTTATTATTTTAATTTTTTAAATCACGGCGTAATATTTTGGTATTATTGTTTATACCTGAATTATTATAAATAAAAAAGTAATTTTGAACTTTTCATTTATTTTTAAATCACAGCATAATATTTCGTTTTGGCACAACACATATATTTCTTTTCTTTGTAAACAAAGTTTCAGAGACAGAAATTATGCATTAAATTATTTCTAAAAGGAACTGATGATAAGTTATATCTTTAACGTCGAAGCAAAAGTATTTTGGAGGCTGCATTCCTTTCCAACACTTCGGATCATATAACTAGAAGCTACACCATACTTCTTTGCTCAATGATAAAAAAAAATGAAAATGAGTTTTTAAAACTAAAATGATTTTTTTAACTTAATTAAGTTTTAAAAAAGAGAAACTTTGCATTTTTCCATTCAAACTATTTTTTACAAAAAAAAAAAAAAAAAAAAAAAGATTAATGAATTATTATTATAAATGCTCAATGATTTAAAAAAGGGATTTCTTTTAGCTTAATTAAATTTTAAAACCAGAAACTTTTTTTCACAATTTAAATAAATATTAAAAGGTAAAGATTTCCAATTTTTTTCAAATCGTCCTCTACTTGGATTCAATTCCACGATCTACCAGTTAGGAGAGAAAAGACTTACCACAGAGATACTGATATCCGAACCGAAGTAGCTTATAACAAAATTTGAAACAGATCTCAATTCTGGCAACACATGACTCCACTTCTGCACATCACTCAAATAAAATATTTTAATAAGTTCTAATATAATAATTACTAATCTTTTTATTGAAAATTCTATGAATTGAAATTCTCTAAAATTAAAGCTGATGCAGTAATTCTGTGACCAGATGTCTCCACTTCTGCACATCACCCCAACGAAAAAGTAATCTTTCCCAATTTTAGTTCTTCCATAGGGAGCCATCTAGGAATGAGACGCCAGTGCTCTGGACTTTGAAACACAATTTATAGGTATTGCGATTACAGCGCCATCTGTTAACGGTTTTTCAACTAAATTTTTAAACTTTTGTATGACATTTTTACAATTTAGCTGATAAACAAACCGTTTACCGCATACTTCTATTGATCTTTGTTTTTGAGATATTTAATTTTGAAATCAGGGTCTTATTCGCTGGACACCCTGTATTTGCTGAAATTACTATTCGAAAATAGTGGTATTAATACGTATGTAATTTTTATGTTGAACAAGTAGCATTTATCGCAAGACTCCGTTAAGAAACCTCACATAAAACGGTAAAAACGCTAAGGTTTTAAAAAAAAATTAACACCCTACCCCTCCCCCCCCCCCCAAAATTTCTCGTGGCATTATTTTTAAAACTTTTTATTATGTGTTATAAACTGTCTTAAAGTTTCAAACAGATCGCCTTGTTGGATGCCCTAATTTAAATAAAATTGCGGTCAGTTAGTTCCACATTCCCCACCAGGGAGCGCACTCTATTCTTAACAAAAGTGTATCTGAACGAAACTCCTTTCTGAAAATTATCTGTAGATACATTAGTCGAGGGAGTGGTGGTCTTAAACACCAGTTTAAGATATTTGCTGAAATTACTATTCTAAAATAGTGGTATCAACACTTATGAAATTTTTTATATTGAATAAGCAATATTATCTCATCACACCGTCAAAAAACCGTATGCAAAACGGTAGAGAACGCTACAGTTTAAAAATGGTCTTAAGCAAGAATTTAAGAGATTTCCTGAAATTACTATTCAAAAATAGTGGTAGCAACAATTATGAAATTTTTACATTGAATAAGTAAAATTTATGCTGTATTTTTAAAAATGTTATGCCGTTCTGAACAACGTTTTAAAAGAGACTGGAAAAATTGCTTAAAATACACAAGTTAGAGACCGGAGGGGTAAATATAAGACTTTTTGAAATTTTTATTATTTGTCGTGTTATCGCAAGTGTTCAGCTATAAGTATGCAACATTTTAAGTCTCCAACTTAATTAGGGGCTCAGTTAGAAAAAAATGCTTAAAATACACAAGTTAGAGCCCAGACGGGGTAAATAAAAGACTTTTTCAAAATTGTATGATTTCTCGTTTGATGTGAGGTATTCAGCTATAAGTATGCAAAATTTCAAGGACTCAATGATAACCAGCAACATTCTGTATCAACTGGAACTCAGCAATAATCAGAGCTCGTTTGATCATTCATGACATAGCAATGTTCAGCTACCGTATTCTCCTGCATTAGACGGCATGCCGGAAAAAATCGAGGTGCACCAGCATACCGGAAAAACTCGTATTTACCGACATGCCGGAAAATACGAGGTTTCGCTACTGGCGAACGGGCAGCTGATTTATTTAGGTTTTTCTAACAACATTTTTCATTTTAAGGAAAACTCATCAATACTTGTTTTTCTCTCTGTCTCTCTCTCTATATATATATTCCTTTATAGTTATGTGATTATTAGTTTCTATTTATCTTACTAGCTGAGCCGCCCGGCGTTCTCAGGCCCGTAAAAATATTCTAATATGAACCTGAAATTTGTACTTCAAAATCTCATAAAAAGACCCAATCTCGAACGGAAGGAACCTCGAACCGTGTCTCAACTGCCTACAGTACGGTTTAGCAGGCGTGCTGCGCACGCACTGCAAAATCTTGCAAAAAAAAAAAAAAAACAAACAAACAAACACAAATAATCTCGAATATTTTAGTTCCACATTCCACCACCAGGGGGCGAACTATATTCTTAACAAAACTGTTTTTGAACGAAACTCCATTAAACAACCTAGCTGCAGATATATTAGTCAACGTGTTGTGGACTTAAACAAGAATTTAAGATATTTGTTGAAATTACTATTCGAAAATAGTTGTAAGTACACTTTTGAAATTTTATTTTAATACGTAATATTTATCCCATGTCTCTGTCAAAATTCGCATCTAAAAGGGTAGAAAACGGAACGGATTTAAATATTTGATCGCGCCCCCTAAAAAAAAAAAATATTAGCAAGGATTTAAGATATTTGTTGAAATTACTAACCTCGCTTTTCCCGGCATGCCGGGAAAGCCCAGGTGCTAATATTAAAAAATCTGGTGTTCCTTGAATTTTTCGGCATGCCGGCTAATGCGGGGGAAAACGGTATAAGTATGCAAAATTTCAAAGACTCAATGATAACCAGCTACATTCTGTATCAACGGTAACTCAGCAATAATCAGAGCTCGTTTGATCATTCATGACATATCAATAGCTGTAGTTATATGAATATGTGTGGACCACGCCAGACAGGCAGTGAATTAAACTCGGAAGTTTTCAGCGAAGGAATATTGCAATGATTGGGATATTTCTAGAGATAATCAGCGGAAAGAAAGATATTCGAGGTAGATTTGGTGTTTCGAAGAGGATGGGGGGGGGGGGGGTGAAAACATCCTGATGGAATATTGGGCTATGTTTTTTGAAACTGTGGCGGTGTGAGCAAAACATTATTATTTTATTTGATTTTGAGATATTCCACGCCCTTTTTCGAGGCTCGTGTTCAATATTCCAGTGAGCTCAAAACATTATTATTTTATTGGGATATCTATATTATAAAGGACAAACATATCTGTGTGTAACGCATACGTCATTTTGTGAATGCAACACTTTGGAATTTGAAATAAAATTTTGGCTTTGCAATTTTCTCTACTGCAATTTCTTAAACTTCTAAACATCGCACATTTGAAATTTTTACACCGTCGTATAAGGAAAGAAATGCTCTTTTAAATGCAATTTGTTTGAAAGCTGTATCTCAATTTATTTTTGAGATATTAATTTTTTTGTAGTTTTTAATACAATTTTTCTAATCGTGGCAACAAAAGTACCCCATTTCTATTGAAAGTAAACGGAAAATAGTCGAAAATAGGGGATTAATGTATCTTTTTGTTACCATTTTCTCATAAAACCTGAAAAAAAAAAAACGTTGAAATTAAAATACGGGCTATGTCAAGAATATTGTCTGTTATTCCGTGATAATGACGTCATATGCATACTTTTCTATAGACAAAGTTTAAGACTGGATTATAAAAGTGGATTGCTTTAGCGGATGCAAATGACGTCATTTTATAAAAAAACGTGTATTTTAATTCTTAAAACTGAATTATGTTTTGTAGAAGTGCGTCATTTTTACAGCCCAGCTGCTTTGAAATTTTTCACAGGTAAAAATGCTTCACTTTTGAAAATAATGTAATCGAAATCACATACTGATAAAACGCAATGTTATACAGAAATTTAGAGTGTCTTTATAAAAGAGAGGTGACATGCAAATAATAGCTATTTATAATACAGAAATTGATGATTCTCGCCTGGATGAATTTGCTTCGCCGAGTTAGACAAGCAAACAAATAATTCGAGGTTTAATTCTATTCTTTAAGACATTCTACTATAATTTTATCAAAGTAACATAATTTGCTTAATTTAATTTTTTATAATTTTATATAATCTATGTATTTAAAACACAAGTGTGTTTTTTAGTCATCTGTCCTGATCTTCCTGCTGAACCAATTTTACTATTTTTTTTTTTTTTTTTTTTTTTAACTGAAAGCTGTTCATTTGTAGTTTTGAGCTCACTATCTGTTTTTTTTTAAAAATATCCCCACTTTCATATTTTAATTTTAAAAGCATTTTATGAAATTTCTTCAAAATGGTAAAAATTAGATAGCTTTCAATATTGCAGACAAGAGAGAAATAATGAGGTATTTTTATCTTTATTCATGCCATTTTCTGATAAAAATTCAAAATTGTTGTATTTGGTTTCGTGGCGCAAAATCCCGTTAGGAGCATAATATTTTATTAGGGGCATAATAACGGAAAAGGACATACTGCTTTTGAAAACACGCATTTTTTCTCATAAATTTTCTATATTGTTTTTCCTTCTACATGTGTACTTATATTAAATTTCAGCATTAGGCGAAATGCTTATTTAAGTGAATATGAAGTCATATTTAAAAGAAAACAATAATTTTCTTAGATAAAACTAAACATTTTAACACAAAAGCGTCTAAAAAACATAAATTACGGAAATTTTTACTCTCCGGAATTGACATTAGAATCTCAAGTAAAGAGTGCGTCTGTTCATATAAAAGATGTTGCTGACAATCGTGACTTCAAGTTTTCTGTTAAAAGGATTTTAAAATGATCAAACAAAATACTAATTTTTTAAAAGTGATGAATATGGATATGAGAAGTGCGTATGCAAATTTTGAGAAGGTGAAAATTGCTGTTTCTCGTTCCGAAATACCAAACATAAGAGCCTCAATTGATAACCACATCCTAAAAACTGATCTTTATTATATTTTACTGATTAAGTATCTATATTTCGAATGAAAATCAAATATTTGTATGCAAGGCGAATGTCTCTCTCTGGAATATTTTCCAAATATTAATAAGTATCTATATTATAAAGAACAAACGTATCTGTGCGTAACGCTGACGTCAGTTTGCGAATGGCACTTCACTATCAAATTTTGGTCTTGAAATTTTCGCTACTGCAATTTTTTAATCTTCTGACCATTGTACATTTTCAATTTTCGTTGCATAAGCAAAAAATTTACTTTCAAATGCAATTTGTTTAAAAAGTGTATCTTAATTTACTGATGTATTATTTTTTCTAAAATAATTTTTAAGCATGAATTTTTTTAAGTTTATCTTTTCACGTGCCGGTTTCAATACATAATAATAATAATAAACATTTTGCACATAAGGCAACAAACATTATTCAGCATTTGTCTTTGACTATTTTTTCATAAAGAAATTAATACTTCCTTTATAAACAAATAAAATAGTAATATTAAAGAAAACACAAATCTAACATATTTGTAATCGTACAATTTAAATTTTTAGATCACCAAGTAGGATTTTTTTTCAAATGGAATTTGTTTGCAAAATTCATCTCTGTTTACTGATTGTCTATGGTTTTGAAAACAATTTTAAAGCATGAAATAATTTTACTTATCTATATCGCACTGAGCTCGATTACGAAAGATTAATCCGTTTGCAATTAAAACAAAATAAAGAGTTCATAATTTTCTTACGGCTAATATCCATTAAAAAAACTTCCCTATGAATAAATAAATAAAATAATATAAATAAAACACAAATTTAACAGACATGTATAAGCTCTGAAATTATCGGAATATTAAAGGATGCCGTAAGTAACAAAATCTTGGTCAAATAACTCTTAGCATGTGGCTAATAAGAAAATATCGCTTTTGATAAATGTTAAAAATTTATTTGATTGTATAATTCGCATTTTTCCAATGAAAAATGCTTTTTTAATGTAAGTGGGCAATCTAAAAAAATTATTGCATATAAAAAAATTATTAGTTTTCAATAAAAAAAATGTTTTGACCTATATTCTGTAACCCGGGAAGCCCGGGTACGATCCCCTAGTATTAATAGAGTCAAGGTTTAGGTATTATTATTGAGCTATTTAAAAAATATCAATATTTGTCGATATATTAACAAATAATACAGCCCTATACGCCAGTACTATTTCCGTATTTTAACGGAAGTTTTCCCCCGTAAGTGCCAAAAAATCGGAAAATTTTCTGTAATTTACCGGAAAAAAGTTCCGTTGAAATACGGAAATGGAACTGGTGTCTCGATTTCCAGTAGTATTTCTGTATTTTATTCCGTTTTTCTTTTTCACAGTGTAGTTTGCCATGGTGATTACGTCCAATTTAAGATGGGGTCCTATTATTTTCGTATTACTGAATTTAACATATGTAATAATAATAAATTTTATATTCAGGCATTTTTGCATAAGAGTGCAACAGCTAATGCACCAAGATCTGAATATTTATAAAAGTAGTTATAGTACGAACGGACCTCATTTACCACGGTTGGCATACAATTTCTGACATTTTTTTTCATTTTATGAACTATAGCTCAATAGAATAAATCATGTTAATAAATAAATAATCATAATTATATCACTGCGTTTACAAACTCTTTGAGATATTAGAAAAAGAGATTAAACTGAAGTTTCTTGAAAAAGAGAAAAAGAAATGATTTTATTCTACCAACTTTAAAATGTATTACTTATGATTTTCAAGCAAAACTGCTACAGTTTAGTATTTTTGATTTTCTTTTGAAATCCCCAGAATACAAACCCTCATTCATTACGGAACGGCTACGAATAAAACAAAGAACAAAAAAGCAAAAGCAAAATAAACTTCTACAAAGTTGACGAAAACTACACGCATGACACATATTACCAATGCTGGCACATCTATCCCTATACTGCGTGATAAAAATCGTGTATAGAGACTGACCCTATGTTTAATTTATAAGTTTAAAGAAGACATAATTCTCAATCCTATGGCTGTTTTTGTTTTTTCTCTGATTATTTGGTGATCAAAATGTATTGAATGTTCCATTTTTATCCCTCTCATTTTCGACCGTCTGCATATTTAAATCACGACATGTCCCATCACATGGCTATGGCCATCCTAATTTTTTATAACAATATTTTTCAACAAATGCAAATAATAGCAGCTATGCCACAAACAATAAAAACACACTAATGCAAGAACTATTTAAATAAATGCTAATGATACATTAATAATATGCATTAAAACTAATATAATTAACCTGAAACTTTTCATCAAACTTACATTTCATTAAAGAATGATTTGAAATTTTTGTAAAAAAATAATAATTTCTTTTTAACACTTTTTCAACAAAGCTGTTTATGAATTGGACTTGTCTATCCGTCTGTAAGAGCTATAAATCACGTAAATATAGTGTGATTACCATGAAATTGATATATGTTATTGAGGTTTACTATGGTATGTTCGGTATTGAAAATGAAGTGTGTAGCACTTACGGTTTACAAGGACACTCAAAAGAATTCCATTACATTACGGCCTATGGGGAAAAATCCTTTGTGGCGTATTTTAAGGATATTACACTATTTTAAAGATATTGAAAATAATATCTATCACTGATGTGTACTACAAGCGCTTACTATAGGATCTGGTGTGCATATAATTTATCGTTCATATACAGGGACACGCAAAAGTATTTTTCTGTTGTACTGCCTAGGAAAAATAATTGCTGGCAGTGCTTTTGTGGTACTTTTTTTTGAAAATTAACCATTTTTTATGCATATTACTTGGTGCAAAATGAAAAAAATATTAATTTGCGTTCGTCAAATAGTATATTTCCTGAAAAGAAATTAAATTTAAAAAAATCAAAAAACCCGACTGCGTAAAAAGCGAACTAATTAATTATTTCTCATCAATGTGAAACTATTTTTTATATTACCTATTTTTTATTTACTTGTGTTGATGACTTTTAAGTTGTGTTTAATTGTTAGTTCCTATCTATAAACACTGTTTTGATGAGGCCCACATATGTCTATGGAGGTTAGAGTTTCAATAAAGCTAGAGATCCTGCCTACACAACTTCCAGATTGTGTAATATTTAAACGGAGCTTCTGGCTGTAAAATAGTCTTTCTTGAAAGACCTAGTGCAGATCATATACAGAGTAAATTTCCGTTTATTGATATAAACTGCTGAATGGGAATTTTAAACTGTGCTATGCGTTTAATTGAACTAATTTTTAGTATGCGATGTAGCATAAATACCAATTTATAGACCATATATGGGGATGAACCAAAAAATTCTTATGATTTTCCAACTATTGATATACAGTATTATGAATGTGTTGGAAAGTGTTTCATAATCATATGCTGAACGCATGATTTTTCGTCCTTGTTTTTTTAAAAAAGTTTTTTGAAATGAAAAAAGCCACGTGTTTTCTTAAATTCTAATATATATATAACCACACACGTACATACATATACTGGGTAAGCCAAAAGCTCGTTAAAATTTTAAAAACTCATAAAAAACGAAGAAATTATGATAAAGAAGTGCGGTTTGCAAGAAAGGGCTCACAAGGTAGTTGGATTTATTTTAGCAGCAAAGCAAAGTTAGTTAAAAAATCACATGTAGAGGGCCCTGACGACTCGAAACACAATGAACAGATACTACGACACAACCTGGTTGTGTCATAGAATGTTCTGGAAGTCATGTTGAACATTTGTTATCGGAAGAACAAATGAATGGAGCGTATTGATCTCCCGTTCATTGTGTTCCGGGTCGTCAGCGCCATCTACATGTGATTTTTTAACTAATTTTGCTTTGCTGCTTAAAAAAATCCGACTACCTTGTGAGCCCTTTCTTGCAAACCACACTCCTTTATCATAATTTCTTCCTTTTGTATGAGTTTTTAAAGTTTTAATGAACTTTTGGCTCACTCGGTATATATATATGAACATTTTCTCCTTCAATTTTTAAATATAAGTTAAAAAATGAATTTTTCACTGTAAGCTTTTCTGGAGAATTACGCAAAATAACCCCATCTTTATTTTTTTCCTTATGGTAACTGAAAACCTTTTTTCATATTGAATAAAAGCAGATGTGATGAGATAATGTTAGCATATTACTCTGGTGTATTATATTTCTGCTTTCACCCACACAGAAAAACTAAAAATGTTACGTTTATTATACTCATTTCCATGTTTCCATTATAACATACATCGTTTGCATACTTAAGTTTAATAATCGGAGCTCGGAAATATCGATATCATGCTGGAAAATACTGAAGCTGCAAAATCGCTGGAAAGATTTTGTAGGGAGGTTTTCTGTGCCATTAAATTGTTTTGTATGAAAAGTATTTCTTCTATTAAATCGTTTAACTTTTTAATATTCAGAAAGCAGTTGCTATAATCAAGTATTTCAGTCAAGTTTTAACTGTTTAAGAATTTCGCATTAATTTTATAGAAAAAAGCAGATATGAAAAATAATTAAAAAAAGGTATAATTTAGCAAAATATTCCGTAACAATATTGCACGCCATAAACTGATTTCAATAACAGGTCAGTGTTTTGTTAAAAAGATAGAAAGTCAAAAATTGCGTGTATAAAATGTTTTAAATACGTTGATTTGAAAGTCTGTATTACTACTACTAATAAAACATAAATCCCTATTAAAACCCAGAAAAAACGGCTCTGAAAACATTATGATAATACAGCATTAAAATATTGCACTCTTGGTTTGGGTTTTTTCAATTCCTTCTATTAGTTCACACTCTCCCTATATATATATATATATATATATCTTGTTCAGATTTTCAATCGTTAATAAAATACTTATTATTCATCCTATTAAGTTGAAATAATTTTTTTAAAACTTGCGCTGGATGACAATTGATGTTAATACAGTTTTTTCAAGTATTAATTCATTAATTAATTTTAGTTTTACATGGGAGACAAAACGGTGGACATTGGCTATTGAACAGCACTTAATGCATCTTCATATCTATAAGGGGTTTACCATAGGGGGACCCTGTTCTGTCGCCAAATTTATCGCCAACTTGGCGATATATCGCCAAATTTGGTGACCAAAATGAGTCACCAAAAGTGACGCCAATTTGGTGATATCTCTAATATTTCGCCAAATTCCCATAGACTTCCATTGTAAACCAATAGGTTTTACTTGCTTATAGAAAATCAACAAATTGTGATTTTAATGCAACAAAAACTAATATTAGCTTAAGGGATTATATTAAATTTTTCTTTGATGACCTAAGTAGGAATTGACTTTAAAAAATCCCTGCCGGCTCGGGCCTACAGGCGGGGTTAGATTTCGAAGTTAAGTACTAAATTCACCAACAAAACTTAAATCAAGATTAGAGAAACCCAGTTCCTTCACTAAGAATGAGCTCTAGGGAGCTAAACATTTAGTGAAAATTCTAATATACACGAATACACACACGCATGCATATGGAATAGGTTTAAAAATGGATAAAGAAAATTCAGAGAACCTCAAAGTGTTAAAATATGTTAATATTTACATAGTCGGGTTTCTATCAAGTTTTAATACGTTTCTTCAAACTCAAATGACGTTACATATTCACCTGCTGAGGTCCATTATATTTCCAAAATGACGCAATATATATATATATATATATATATATATATATATATATATATATATATATATTAATTCGTCAAACTATTTATTTCATTTTGAGTTTTCATGCGGAAATCTTGCTCTAGAAAACTTATGATGTAATATTTAATTTGTTTTCAATTCGTCAACAGTTTATTTAATTTAATTTTTCACGCGAAAATCTTGCAATAGAAAAGCAATTGTTGTGGTGAGAATTTTATTGCTTTTTTTTAATTGTTGGCAACTGCTATAACGAAAAATATTTATTAACCATTTGGAAATGGTTGTTGTTTTCGGTCGAGCATGGGGCCAAATGATGCTCGCATTTTATTTTTTTTAACGAAATTCAACGATGTTCTTTACTTTTAGAAGAATTTTTATTCGAATAGGTAATAGAAAGGCATAAAATCGTTAAAAATTGTTTGTATAAGTAATCGAAAGGCATAAAATCGTTAAAAATTGAAAAAGTTACAAAATGGATAGGCGCAAATTATCAGATATGGAAAAATCCAAAGCCAAAGAGCGACGCCGAAATGAAAATCGTCTTGCAAAGCAAAAATCGAGGTCTTCAACTCATTATGTAGGCCCTGAAAATTGAGGTCTTCAACTGATTGTATAGCCCATGAAAATCGAGGTCTTCAAATGATTATGTAGTCCATGAAAATAGATTACAGAATAAAAGACGAACGCGAAAAAGGAAACAATCTAATATTTAATCGATTGATAGTAAAATAAAAATAAATTCCAAATGGTAGTTGTAATCTATTAAATTACAATTTCTTTTTTTTTCTGTCATTTTTGTGTAAGAGCTGGTTTTATCAGAATCATGTTAAGACGGTATTCAAAATTTTTAACCCTCCCCATTTCCATTCCCTTGAGCCGATTTTGCCCATTTTCAATCCCCGCCGAAATATTAGCCATCTCAAAGTTGTTGGCGAGTTTGAAGACTATCCGTGCATAATTGCGACTTTTATCGTGCAGACAAAATTTAGTACATACATACACACACACACACATATATATATATATATATATATATATATATATATATATATATATATATAAACTTTTTAGGTGAGGGTGGTTTTGGGTTCCTGGGTTCATATAATGAAAAGTTACGAAGGAATTTTTCAAAAGTCGCACCATGGTAACGACTGCAATAGGTAGTATTTCTTACGAAATCTGCCTAAAACAAAATTTTTATATTACTTGTTGAGTTATGGTTACCATTATACTTGGTTTTTACGCCTCTACCAATAACCTAAAGTACAAAATATTACGCTGAAAATCCAACTACCAGGTAGCAGTTGGTTTACAAGATGATCATTGGCCCATCCACAGCCGGAAACAGTTTTTTTTTTTTTTTGCATTTTCTGAAAAAGGAAGTTTTTTGAGTTATGCCACTTTTGAAGCAAGGGTGCGATATGCATTAATTAACCCTTTATGCTCGACGGTACTTTAAAGTACCGTTAAAATAACTTGTTATAAAATTAATTTAATAAATCGGTTAGTAGTAATACAGTTTAGAATGAGTTATAGATACTTTTCTTGTTCCAAAAGCATCATTGGTTGCACAAAACAAAAATATTTTTAAAAGAATGATTTCTTTTGCCTTTGCATCTTTTCAGCTTTCTTGACGTTAAAAGATTGTGGGGGGGGGGGGGGTGTTCAATTTGGAAATATTTATTTATTTTTATTGTAAGAACATTATATTTGTACATTTCCTAATTCTACAACTACTAAAAAAATATTTTAAATAAAAGATTTGAGTGGAGTTATAATTATTGCACAAAAATCCTTATAAATTCAAATTTAATTAATTAATTTTAATTGGCAAAATCCTTCTAGAATTTACTAAATGTTTGTGTAAATCTTCTAATGTAGTTTCAAAAATTCACGAAAAATGCTTTAGAAGATGAAAATTCCATGAATTCATAATTTGGGACATAAACGGGTAAAGCACTTAATTACTATACTAGCAGTCATTGTAATCGTGTTGACAATACATTAACGACGTTTATTGAAACATACAAAAAATCTTAAAATGGAACTTTTCCAACAGAAAAACTTCTTAGCCATCCTATTCTTGTTTTAAAATACTGAAATGATAAATACAGTAGAACCTCGATTATGCGAAGTGATTGGGACTGGCCATCTTTCGGAAAACCGAAATTTTCGGATAATCGAGAATGCTTCAAATTTGAGATTAAGGAGAAACATCTGCAATATTTATTATAATGGAAACAAGTGCTTAATAAAAATAAAGCAATAGCAAAATAGAAACAAGAATAAATTACCTGAATTTTAATTTTGAAATTAAGTACCTTTTACATATATCACAAGGGTTTGAAAAAATGTTTTGTTTGTCACAGTTTCGATTGCTTTTGCTTTGAAGATCTATCACGGAGTTTTTTAATATTATTAGTTCACCGGCATCACAGTCTTCAGCTATGCCAAACCTTTTGTAAAACATTCAAAAGCTTCAGATTTGCTAATTTGTTCATTTTCTTCGTTTCACTCCGCGGGTTACGGGACCTCAAGTTAAATTCAAAGGAATTCTAAAAAAAGGGATCGAAAATATTTATGCGTACTCGTAGTTCGGAAAGGATTGCTTGCACACAAGGAAAATGGTAGTTAAAAAAAAAGCTTTCAAAATGAATTTTGTACAAAAGAAATGTGATAGTTAAAAAAAAAGCTTTAAAAATGAATTTCGGTTAACTGAGAGTTTCGGATAAAAGGGGTTCTACTGTATAAAAAAGCACATAAAAAATACCCCGAAAACATTATATTAGTGATAACGCATCATTAAAAAATAAATTAAAACGTATAAAAGCTACGCCAAGAATCACTGTACCGATGTTAAAAAAATATTAAAGACATGCATTAAGATATGAAAATCACACTGAATTTATACATTAAAATTTAACCTTCCTTATAGAAGAATATTCTTTTTATGTTAACAAATATTCTTTCTTTCTTTCTTTATTTTTTTTTTATACTCCTCGAACTTTTTTTTATGATAAACAGGGAGCATTCATTTAAATAAATAAAAATAAATAAACAAACACTAAATTTTCTATCGTTCCAGTTATAAAATATAATTGAAATACTGAAAAACCCTTTTCTCATTTTGTTCTTTGCTACAAAATTATACAAAATAATAATAAATCTTGCTATTCATTTTCTTTTGTGCGTCAAAGGATATATGATCATCTAATGTTAGCATATTTCTCGGATGATTACACATATTGTATTTCAGCTTTCAGTGAAATAAAAGCGCTGCTTTTATTATAACCCATTTTACTTCAGGTTTTTATTTTTCAACATATCTTCTGGTTTAATACATTTTAACGGGGGCAGGGGGGATTGATGTAATATTGGCAAATAAAATAATTTCGTGATGTGATTTTTTTATGCTTTCTAATAATATATGATTTCTTTATGTTAAATGATTAAAAATTAAATCACTTGAGTCTTTCAAAAGAAATGGATAAAAGCAACACTTATACTTAGCACACTTATAATAGCATTTTCCTCCCTACAATAACAGCAGTTTTAACTTTTCACATATGAATATTTAGAAACAATGGATTTTATGTTGAAATAAAATATTTTGTTTATTGTATTCTTTCTTTTTTTGTGTGTATATTAAACGAAATGAATGAAAGTTTTTTACCCGACTACCAAGAAGGGTTGTGTTTCACGCGTATCTGGTTATGTGGATTTCTTTATACCCTCGAAACATCCCAACGGCTGGATGGATTTTAATGAATGCGGTCTCTATCGATTCGTCTTAACCGTCCGATGGTTATAGGCTATGTTTTGTTTTTATAAATTCAAAATGGTGGCCGTAAAATACAAAATGCGGTAGAGACGAAAAAAAAAATTACGCACCCTATTGAGTGGCATGTCATTTGATAGGTCTTTCAAAACGAAGACGATGTTTCATTGACTATTTTACAGTCAGAAGCTCCGTTTAAATATTACACAACCTGGAAATTGTGTAGGTAGGATCTCTAGCTTTACTGCAACTCTAACCTTCATAGACATCTATAGGCCTCACCAAAACAGTGCTTATAGATAAGAACTAACAATTAAACACAACTTAAAAGTCATCATCACAAGTAAATAAAAAAATAGGCAAGTAATACAAAAAATAGTTTCACATTCATGTGAAATAATTAATTAGTTCGCTTTTTACGAAGTCGGGTTTTTTGATTTTTTAAATTTAATTTCTTCTTAGGAAATATACTATTTGACGAACACAAAATTAATATATTTTTTATTTTCTATGCAATGCGAATGATGGAAGAGGGAATCTTATTTGACGATTTATCACTTGCACCCGGCTAACAGAAGACTACTGAAAATGTTTAATAGAAGATTAATATTATCCCAACAATTTGAAGAAGATTTGAAGTTGTTAAGGTGACTGTGGACGTTAAATTTTTTTTTTTTTTTGACCATAGAGATATGAAATTTTATGACATTTCACCATAAGAATATAGAACACCTTAATTTTCCCCCCAATCTTATTATGATTTGAAGATTATTATAAAAAAATATAAAATTTAATAAAGTTGAATTTCTGTCATTAAATGACTCAAACATACATTTACTATTGGGAAATAGTGGTTCCCGATAGCTTGGTAGTCCCGAGTTTTCCAAATTTATGAGTTAACGCTCCTGCCGGCGAAAGGATTCACGAATTACACTGTAAAAAAAAATGGTAACGTTCCATGTAAAATCCAGGAACATTTCGGCTTTTCTCAGGTTTTCAGAATAATTTAGCTCTTTCCTGTGAAATTCTGGTTTTCTTATCTGAAACGTTCCTGAACAAAAGTTGGAAACAGCAAAACACTGCGGCCGCCATTTATTATTTTTTTGCTATAATCCGTTGCTCGCGCGCGAGTGTCGAAAACAAATTCCTTAAATGAATGTAAAAAAAATCAATATGGAATGCAAATAAATCAATAGACGACATAATCCTTTACGTCTCTATTGTCAACCATTCAGATGAAAACACAATACCTCTGTGATATCGCTAAGAGATTATATCTCGTACTTGTCTGTGGAATGTTTAACGAGCAGACCGTATAATAGAAATACACCTATTATTTGGATCTCCATTAACCAGGGGACCATCAAACATGATTCTCACCGATTTTGATTAATTTAAAGTATGTTTTAGAGTTCTTATCTCTAATTATTCTTGTGAAAGGATTTCTTCAAATGGGCCTTAGATTTTCAGAAATTAGATGCCGAGGTTTAGCATACGTTTCAAATACCCATTAGTTTGCAGCTCTCAATGTGTCTTTCGTGGTGTGGACGCAGAAGTCTCGCACGCCACCCGTACGTCTCGAGTTCGATGCTATCTCTTGACTTTTTTTTTCTTTTTTAATTAATTTTATATTTTAACACTTTACAATTTGATTTAAATTTGATATACATTTGACACTTTGAATTGCTGCACATTTGAATTTTTTTTTATTTTCGGAAAAAATATACAATTACGTTTTTTTTTTTCATGAAAATTTATATGTATTTTATCTAACTTGTAAACTAACATAATTACTGACGAAAATCCAAAATATTTTATGTCTAGATTTTTTTTCTAATTATTATTTACATTTATATATTTTTATATTTTAAGGAAAGTTCAGAAACAATATATCATATATATATTTACTTATTGAATTTTAACTGAAAATTTATTTTTTCGTGTAAATTATAAATAATAATTTTGATGTCAATTTCAAAATATTTTTTCATTCCAACAAATAATGATAATAAAGCGAAAATTGTCAACTGGAAATGTAAAAATCGTCGGCGGATCCCGCATGCTGTGAAATGTCAGTAATGTTTTGCTGTCAACAGAAATATTCCTGGTATTTCGCAGGAAACTTACTGGCATTTCTGTAGAATGTTTTTAACATATACAGTAAAGTTCCAGTCATTTTCATGAAATATTTCTTGGAAATAATGGGCAACTCAGCTGCCCATTTTTTCCCAGGAACGTTGCGGAATTTTTTTTTACAGTGTAATGCTAATCCTATGGGGAGGGATTTTTCTAATATCTCGTTTGCATTTCGACATTTTTAAATAATCCTTTTTGCATTGGATAGCCGGGATATGTCTCTACATCGCATCTTTTTTACTTTTTCGATTTTGGTAGCAGATATTTTTTAGAATGACACTTTCATTTTCGGAACCGGTTTTGAAAATGAAAGTAACTTTTTAACAAATATCTGCGACCAAAATCGAAAAAGTAAAAAAGGTGCGATGTAGAGAGGGACCTCGACTATCCAATGCAAAAGAAAAAAAGATTATTTAAAAACGTCGAAATGCAAACGAGATATTAGAAAAATCCCTCCCCATAGGATTAGTGAGTGCCTTCGCCGGCAGGGACAGGAGCCTTAACGTGTTATGCATGTTATTTATTTTACTTTAATGTTTATTATAGCTAATTTATTAATGAATTTTAAATACAAGGAGTTTTATTTGGACTCCCTGTATATTGATCAATGTGTGTTAACACTTATCAAAACAACACAAACCATTATAGTAATCACCATTATAGTAAACACACTGAAACACACTGGATGGTGTTACTTTTAAATAGAATACCCTCTATTCCGATTTCATTTCTCATTTGTTCCTAAAAATATAACAATCGATTTAGACGTACAGCCGTGGAAAAAAAAAAGTAAACACCCCATACTAACTATGCAACGATTAGAAGCAGAAGAAAGTTACTGGTGCCAAACGATTGGATATAAAGCCTACTTTGTAATGATGTATACAAAATTTGCATAGGGGGCTATCTACATGTCAAAACGAACACAAATTTTGTTTTTTTGCAATAGCAATACCCAAGTTTGACACCATAAATAGTTCCTTACACCCTTTAATTAGACTAAATCCAAATTTTCATGAAATTCGTACTATTAGTTCAAGAGAAATTAATTATTTTAAAATGAGCATATTTTAGGGGTTGTATCCAAATTGAAGTTCGGTACTCGATTGTAGAAATGCTACAGAATGACTATGTCACTTCTATTAATGTATTATTTCTTGCCAATACGATCATTTCAGTCGCTTAATATGTTTCGACTATTGCCAGTCTAAATGTTTCAATAAAAAAAGGAACATGTATTTTTTTTTTCAAATTATGCTTTTCTACATACCATAGATGGCCTCTTAAACCTTCATGTTGACTTTTATGAGCATAATTCGCAAACTGCGGAATTCGAAATTTGAAATTGAGAATTCGCTTAAAGTAGTACATAATAAATATAAATCTATCAAAAGAACTGTAGTTTACAATTAACATTTTTTACGAATATTAATTTCATAATTCATATTATAAAATTTTTAAAATTACAGATTCAATGTATTTGTGTGTTTTTCTTTTTTTTTTTTAGCTAACCACAAACAAAATTATCACATTAGGCTTATAATTTCAGGTATTATTAATAAAAATATGACAATGTAATTTAACATTATAAACTCTAAATTTCGAATGTTTATAATTCAAAGACTTATCATCCAAATGACTTGCAATTTCGTTTCTAGGCATAGTTTGAACCGAAGATTTAAAATATATTGTGAAAATTGGGTGTTGCCATTGAAAAAAAATGAAAGTTTGGTCTGGTTTTGATTTGCAGATGGCCCCACTAAGCAAATTTTATATATATCATTTAAATGTAGATTTTATATCCAATCTTTTGGTGCCAGTAACGTTCTTCTATTACAATTAGTTACAGAGTTAGTAGTGGGTGTTTACTTTTTTCCACGACTGTACATAACATCTTTTAGAGGTACACGGTGTGAACATTATGTTTTTTTGTTTTGATTAGCTTTTAATTCTTTGGGGGGTTGGGGTTTCTTTTAAAACATGAGATGCGATTTTAGAAGCGGTGAACGTACGGTCGTGGAAAAAAAAATAAAAAATTACCCCTACTAACTCTGCAACAAATTATTGTAGAAGAAAGTTAAGGATATCAAACTATTGGAAATAAAGTCTACTTTTAAATGTCTATAAAATTTGCTTAGGAGGCCATCTACATATCAAAATGAACCCAAACTTTGTTTTTTTTTCAATATAAATACCCAGGTTTGACACCATAAATAAATTCTACACTCTTCAATTCGCCTAAAAAGAAATTTTCATGAAATTTGTACGAATAGTTCAAGAGTAATTAATTATTTTAAAATGAGCCTATTTTAGGGGCTGTATCCAAATTGAAGTTCGGTACTCGATTGTAGAAATGCTACAGAATGATTATGTCACTTCTATTAACGTATTATTTCTTGCCAATATGACCATTTCACACGCTTAATATGTTTCGATACTGCCAGCCCAAATGTTTCGATAAAATGAGTAAAATAAAGTAGGAGATAAGAAATATAAATTTATTAAAAAATTGTAGGTTGCAATTAATATTTATTTCAAATATTAATTTCATAATTTATATTATAAAATTTTTAAAATTATGTTTTATAATTATTTTATTATAAAATGTATTTATGTTTGGGTTTTTAGTATTATAACCACACAATAATATATCACATTAGAATGATAATTTCAGTAGATATTAATAAATGTATTAAAATGAAATTTAACACTAGAAGCTCTAAATTTGGATTGTTTATGTATTAAAGAAAATAGCATCCAAATGACTTGAAATCTCTTTTCTAAACATAGTTTTAACCGAAGATTTAAAATATAGTGTCATAATTGGGTTTTGGCATTGAAAAAAACAAAGTTTGGCCTTGGTTTTGATTTGTAGATGAAGATGGTCCCCTAAGCAAATTTTATATACATCATTTAAAAGTAGACTTTATTTCCAATCATTTGATACTAGTAACGCTCTTCTGCTATAGTTAATTTCACAGTTAATAAGGGGTGTTTTCTTTTTTCCCCACAACTGTACCCTTATTGAGTAAGCATTTTTTACTCTTTGCATTGTCAAATGTAAACCGACTTTTCTTTCCATTTTTATTATTTATATCACTCATTTTAGTAGAAATATTAAAACCATGCTTTTCACATTTTCTTTAATAATCGATTAAGAGTATTGCTCTTCGAGAACATATACATAGCCTTCGATCCATTGCTTATTTTCAGCAACATTTTAAGTGACGCAGACGATAATTAAATTCTTATTTGATGCCATATATGCTTTAGTTTTTTTCCATTTAAATTTAAATTATAGAGAAAGTCAAAATCGTTACAAAATTGAGTGAACACACTCTGTATCTATATACAGGGTGTCCGGGCTATAAGTATCCAAAAGTTATGGTTCATTATTACGGAATTACACATTAGAATATAATGGACTTCACCTCCGTGGATTAGAAACCCATCCGATATTTTAAAACATTGAACAACAAAAACTGAAGCTGTGGATAAGTGGAAAAAGCGTTATCATCTAAGCAATTTGTATAATAGCTCCTGGTATGTTGCGAAACATTTGGGGAGAACTGGATTTTCGATTAGACGTTTGTCGTGCTACCAAAGGCGCATAATAACCTATTGATATTAAAACTTTGTGAGATTCTATTTTTATTTAAATAATTTTTTTAAAAATCTAATAGGTAGTTCCGTAAAAATAAACCATAACTTTTGGATACATTTAGCCCGGACACCCTGTATAATACCTTTGAATCAAAATTTGCAAGTTCATATAACGATGTTAGCTAAAATTCTAAATGAAGATGGCATGTAGAAATATAAAACATTAATCATTATAAAAAAAATATTATGGTAAAGCTAATCGGCATACAGAACCCACAAAGAAAACTCAAAATATTGAAATAGTTTAATATTATAATATTGTAAATCTTATTAAATAGCTCAATGAAACAAAAGCAGGGGAACAGTATTAGGCAGAGTAAAAAATTACAAAATGAATGTAAAGAAAAATAAATACCAAGAATATGAATAACACTTATATTGTGGAATTTTTCATCAGGGGCAATATCCTACAAATATAAGCAAACACAACTGATTTCTAATTGAGAAAAGTATGCAATGCATTTAAGAGTTATTTCTCAAATTGCCCAATCAACTGTGCAACTAGATTTACAAATAAAATAAAACCGAGAAAAATAACAAAAGCAAACTAAAACCATTAAATTCCATGAAATATAATGAAAAAATTAATACAATTGTCAAATAAATTATAGGGTTAATAATTAAACAGAAAGAATATAACATGTTGTATATTAACTATGTGAGATAATTTTAAAAGAAATTTTGTTTAAAATGATACTGACATAAATTTTAAATATATTTATTTCATATGAGTTAAATAGTGCAAAAATATATTTAATATACCTTTAAAATAAATAATTAAATTAAATAGTAAACTGAAATAATGTAACATACTTTATACTAATAATTTTAATTAATGTTAGAAATTTTACTTAATGATATTAAATAGATTTTAAAAATTTATTATATTAAAGCACATGTGATAAATAATACATTGTATTACATATTTATTTAGTAATATATTTCATGAAAATTCTTGACATTATCTAAGCAATAAAATTAATCATCATAAAGTTATGTTTAGTTTACATTCCTCATAATATTAAAATAATAAAATCTATAAGATTAATACTTTTATTTTTATTATTTCCTCCTGAAAAATATTTAAAAATAATGTGTATAATACTTATATATAAATCCCATTTTGATTTAAATGAAGTCTCATAAAAAGAATAAGTCTAATAACATTAAGGAATATTATCAGAAATCCTACAGTGAAAGTAAACACTGAGCAATGACCAGAGATATTTTTAAAAATAATAGAAAATTCATATACATAACACATAAGGTTAGTTGGGGTAACTGGACCCACGAGGTAACTGGGCCATAGGCTATTTTATAAAAAACTGTTGATGTTTTTTAAGTTTTAGCTTTTGTGAACGATGCATCTTAATCTCTACTTCCTAAAACAACGTGTGTCAACTCAATCATAACTCTCACTTTGCTGTGATAGGTTGTCAAAAATTTACGTTTCTTTTTTTCTAAAAACAACGTCAATATGTTTGAACTTCCTCGGCTTTTTATTAAAATACTTAAGTACTTTTATTAAACAATCTTTTTTTTTTAAAGATTGGCATATAACTACATTAATATTATTAGGTATCTATACATATTTACTTCATGTTTCAAATGTAAGCCCGGTGTCCCAGATACCCCATAAATTTTTCAAGAATGGGGTAACTGGGACATGTATCTGGGGTAACTGGACCATGCTGGATCCAGTTACCCCGATAGTTATAAATAATTTTTTTCAGTTTCTCTTACTACGGGAAATAAATTTCTCCATTGTTTTTTGCTCACAATAAAGAAAATTATAGAATACCTTATTAAAATTACGTAATAAAATTTTAAAAAAGCATATTTGGTATCAAACCAAATTTCTCAAAAATTTGGACGCCACAGTTTGTGCTGTAAAAAAAATGCGTCCAAATTGCCAACACATTGTGCTGTTAATTTTACGCAACTACTGTATTTTCCATGTTAATATAGTCAGGAAACCAAAGAAAGATACAGCACATTCAGTATGATCGAGTTTGTTCTGGCAAATCTACAGTGGTTTTTTTACAGTGTGGGAACATCCACTGTTACTCTTGTGACCATTCGAGCGGTTTTTTACAAATACTTCCAATTATTTTATTGTAAAATATAATTAAGATAAAAAGTGATATAACCAGTGAAATACTACTGTGCTCCCCTATTTTAATACATATCTAATTTGAAATAAAAAGCATTTTGCTTGTCTATATAATAAATCAAAATTTTGTTACTCTTATGACCAGAGTGTCACAAGAGTAACAAAATTTTGATTTAATATATAAACAAATAAAATGCTTTTTTTTTGCAAATTAGATATATATTACGAGAGTGGAACACAGTGATATTTAATTGGTTATATCAATTTTTAGCTTAAATACATTTTATAATGAAATAATTGCAAGTATTTAAGAAAAATTGCTCTAATTGTCACAAGAGTAACGAATGGACGTTCCCATATATAATTTACATGATCTGACTGGTTTAATTATTTTTAAGTTGTTTACACTTTTTCAAACAGGACCTGATATCCCATATGAAAAAAAAATAAATAAATAAACGCGTGTGGAACATAGACCCTCCTGGTCCACTTACCCCATTTTTATGGGGCAACTGGACCCATGAGGAAAGAAAGATGAAATATGCATATTTATATATTTTTAAATATTGAAATGTAAATTTGAGCATTTCTGTCTGATAGAGGGAACCTAACTGAACACATTTACAGAAGTTCAGACTTTAATTCAAATGAACATTAGCTTTTTGAAGCAGAATTGTCAGAAGGTCCAGAGTCACATTGTAAAATTATGGCCCAGTTGCCCCAAATAACCTTATATACACTTTTAATACACTATATGGCCAAAGATGACCGGTCACTTGCGATTTTTGACGTTTTCTTAAATATGTAGAAAAATACATGAGGAATTGTCCTGAAACTCCAGGTCTGTAAACAGAATAGTACAGGTCATATATTTCCGTGAAGTTTTTCTTCCGAAACCCCATAGGGGACCGCCAACAATTTAAAAAAGAAAGAATATCTTTTGGATAACCCTGTCAAAACTAATGTAGCAAAATAGTTCAAACTGTAGATTATGATTAAGTGGCTTATTGTAATAATTTGTGTTCATTTTAATGAGGATAGCATGTATACTCTAAAAGAAATTCGGGTTTTCATAAAAACAGTCTCAAATTATGCCAATATTTTTGCTTATAATTTGCAGAGTTCTTATTATAAAAAAAAGTTCTTTTCCAGAAATATGACAAACAGCATTGTACACAATACCCTGCAATCAGAATTAAAATATAGTAAAAATTGTATGAAAAATGAGTAGGTTTACTGAATAATGATTTACTGCGCATACCCGAATGCAATCAAAATATAATGTGCATAATGTGTTAGCTAAATGTATAGAGCAACTTTTGTAAAAGTCTCAAAAACACAGCTTGAAAATTCTGGAAATTATTGTTGGTAGAATAAGTTAAAAATCCGTTGTACTCAAAAGGAAGCAAAAGGATGAGGGGCTGTATCCATATATCCATTCATTAGTGTCAATATAGCATACAAATTATTCTCATCTTTTTGCTTCCTTTTGGGAATAATTGATTTCGAGTTTATTCTATCACCGATAATTTTCAGACTTTTCAAACTATGTTTTTGAGACTTTCACAAAAATTGCTCTATGAATTTAGCTAACACATTATGCAAATTATATTTTGATTACATTCGGGCATGCGCAGTGAATCACTATTTAGTAAACCTGCTCATTTTTCATACAATTTTTACTATATTTTAATTTTGATTGCAGGGTATTATGTACAATGCTGTTTGTCATATTTTCGGAAAAGAACTTTCTTTTATATTAAAAACTCTGCTAATTATAAGCAAAAGACTTGGCATAATTTGAGATTGTTTTTATGAAAACCCGAATTTCTCTTAGAGTATACATACTATCCTCATAAAAATGAACACAAATTATTACAATAAACCACTTAATCATAATCTACAGTTTGAACCCTTTTGCTACATTAGTCTTGACAGGGTTATCCAAAAAATATTAATTTTTTTTTTCAATTTGTTGACGGTCCCGTATGGGGTTTCTGCAAAAAATATTCACGGAAATATATGACCTATACTATTATGTTTACACACCTGGAGTTTCAGGATAATTCCTGATGTACTTTTCTAGATATTTAAGAAAACGTCTAAAATCGCAAGTGACCGGTAATCTTTGGCAATATAGTGTATAAACCATACAAACCGCGAACCCTACCTTCTCTGATTTACAGATATATGTATATATCATTTCCCCCATTTTTATGACTGATAACTATAAACTAAAGCTAGTGCTTCTTTTTATTATTAAATGACACATTTTTAACCTTCAAATAAAATTAGAAAAAGATATATGTAATTTATTTAGGAAAGTGTAACTAACTGACCTATAGCAATAAACATTTGAATAGAGGTATGTAAAAAGTCACAATAAAAATATATACACAGCAAGTATTTTTTATGGTATACATTAAGTAAAATACATTTATTTTAAATGTGAAAAATATTACCATGTATATCTACAAACAAATTATATGAATATAAACATCACACTAAATCTGCTTCGTTTAAATTATCGAGAGGTCTTGTGTGAATTTAAGCTGTTACACAACGCTTAATAATGAGACGATGGAAGCCATAGACATTTTTTGTAATTAAACAGAATAAATTTTGTTTTTTAAAAATTCGTATACTTAAATTACATTTCAGGATAAAAAAGACATTAATTAGGGGCAGTAATATAATACAGAATTCAGTCTCACCTCTGCAATAAATATAACTTTAGGATCCACGATGGTTTAAAAAAATATATAAAAGACTAGAAAACAGGAATTCTAGAATTTAGTTTCGCTCCCGATGAAAAAATAATGTATGTATGTATGTATATATATATATATATATATAGATAGATAGATAGATAGATAGTACAAAACATATTTCAGTTTAAGACTTAAGACACACGCTTTTATTTTATATAAAATGATGTCATCCGCAACCGCTGAAGAATTGCTCATTTACGATCCAGTCTTAAACCCCATCTACTTTAAAGTACGCATAGCACGTCGCTATCGCGAGTAATACACAAATGATAACAAGTAAAAATTAAATTTAAAAAATCAAAAAACCTGACTGCGTAAAAAGCGAACTAACTGATTATTTCTCATCAATGTGAAACTATTTTTTATATTACTCATCTATTTTTTTTATTTACTTGTATTGATGACTTTTAAGTTGTGTTTAATTGTTAGTTCCTATCTATAAACACCGTTCTGATGAGGCTTATAGATGTGTATGAAGGTTAGAGTTGCAGTAAAGCTAGAGATCCTACTTACACAACTTCCAGGTTGTGTAATGTTTAAACGGAGCTTCTGACTGTAAAATAATCGATGAAACATCACCTCCATTTTGAAAGACCTATCCAATGATATGCCACTCAATAGGGTGCGTAAATTTTTTTTCGTCTCTGCCGCCATATTGTATTTTATGGCCGCCATTTTGAATTTATAAAAACAAAACCTAGCCTATAACCATCGGACGGTTAAGAGGAATCGATAGAGACCTCATTCATTAAAATCCATCCAGCCGTTGGGATGTTTCGAGGGTATAAAGAAATCCACATAACCAGATACGCGTGAATCACATAACCCTTCTTGACAGTCGGGTAAAAATAGAGATATCGTTATTCACGAAACTCGACGAAAAAATCGGCTATATCGTGATTCATATGTCTTCATTTGTTTTTAATATTAATATAGATACTTAAAATTAAATTTAGTTTATAATTAGCTCCATGTTTTATCAGAAATCATACATTTATATTTTGTTCAAAATAGCGAGTATTTTAAATTTTTTTTTTCAGTTTTTATGGGAAAATGGCTACAAAAAGATATAATTGCTAATTTGCTTCACTTTCTACAGAAATGGAGTACCTGAGTTGCCAAAATTAAACAAATGGCGCTAAAAACTACAAAAAAATTAATATCTCAAAAATAAATGGAGATGAGGTTTTCACAAAAATTGCATTTAAAAATACTTCTTTTTTTCCTATACGACGGTACAAAAATTGAAAATGTATGACGTTTAGAAGTTTAAAAAATTGCAATAGAGTATTTATCCGTACAATGATACATCTGCTTTGTTTTACGGTTTGCTTATAGAACCTAACGTTAATTTTTAGAGGCGACACTTTAATAGCTGGGAGAAAGAAATAGCATACCGGGGGTTAAAATACAGGACAAATGCGAGTAGGACTCTCACTATGAGGCCTGCGTGCTGTTAAGTCATATTACCGAAAATCATTGTTTAGGTATCTCATCGGCGCTATACTCGAGGAACCGTGACCCCTTTCAAGACGAGACTGCTAGGAAAGAGGTAGCCCTGATCACGGAAGATCCTAATGGAAAAAACTAAAAGCTATCTTTGTTAAGTTAAAGACATCAGTCAGCGAATTCGGGAAAGCTAAGAAGTTTAATAAGAGCTCACTTTTATTGATTGATGTTAATTTCAACTTGGTACCTTCAGCCGTTCCTGAAAGAAAAAAATGTCTTGATAAATAGATGGTCAAAGAAGTTTGTCAGGTAACAAATCGGTATAGAATAATAAATTAATGGTTTCCGTATTTTTTTTTTTTTTTTTTACATGTGCTATAAGGCCTTCCTTCGTGCCATTTCAACATTCTAGGTGAACGGGGAGTAACCTAAACTGTAAAATAATTGTGTAATATTACTTCATAAAATTGGTGGCAGCCTGGCTGCCTCTTATTGAGTGATTTAACCGATATAACTGGTGTTACGTTACACTAATGTGTAATATTACACCAGTAACATCGGTTTAAATTACACTATAAAATTGGAGGTAGCATGTTGTCCCCAATTTTATGGAGTAATGTTACATACATTTTTTACATCGTATAAATTTTGAGAGTGAGTTTGTACGAAAAATTCCCGCTGTTTTAATGCGTAACTTTTTATTGCATCCAGTTAGACGCTCGAAATTTTTACAAAACAATGGGGCCGTGGATCTTATTATTTGATGTTAATTTTAGCTCCATACCTTCAGCCGTTTCGAAGAGGAAACAAAAAATTTGATAGCCAGACGGGCAAAAAAGTGATCCTATAAGAATTCTGGGTTTTTTTCCCGTTTGAGATAGGAAATCCTAAAAAGCGAGAAAAAAAAGGCCTCAAGATTATCGTTTTAGTGACTATAACATGCAGCTGGAGACATAAGTTTAAATTTTGATTTAAAATAAATCAACCTAATAGCAATGTAGCATCACCAACTGAGAAAATTTCCAATTTGGAATAATTGTAAGGTAAAGAAATGCAACTTATTATATTATTGAATTTTGTTTCTGAAAACTTAATTTTAAAATTAAAATCCTAATTGTGCATGTTACAAATTTGCAATATAGTGATATAAAAAGTTAACAGAATAATATTTATGTGTGGACAAATAAATACTAAAAGAATGTTTAAAATGCATTCACATTAGTGAAAGATTCAATAGTAACAGGGATGACCGCACAGGTAACCCAGCTTTCGCTTTAGAGTATGAGCGCAATCCAGGAGAAAGACTCAAATCCACTGCTTATGGTAAGATACATTAACAATGACTAGTCTTTACAATATTTTAAAACGTTTAATAACATACAGAAAAATAAATTCAGTTTGCTGTTTTTGACTCTGAAACTCATAAGAAGTGTCAACAGTACATACATTGCCAGAAATTGCACTATGTTCTATACATGCATAAACAGATACAAAACATATTTTTTTAATAGTAGAGCTGGAAAATATTAATTGAATTGCATATGCTGATAAATATAATGAAAATACTAAATTACTAAATAAAACAAACTAAAGGAAATAAGACAAATATTTACATTATGTACAAAACAGGGGTTCCTGTCCGAAATGGGAGCTGAGAACAATGAGTTGACTCAACTAGCTCGGAAAGGAAGGGGATTGGTAAACATAAATTCGTTGTCTTCTAAAAATTTCATATACAGTCCACGATACGTTGTAGGAGAATATGACGGTCAAGCAGGTAAGTTAGCCAGTCAGGCAGTGTCATATCTTTTGTGGCTTTTTAATGTGGTAGTGGAACGTTAGGCATATCACACACTGAGACGACAGAGCGTCACGAAGCACAACATGAAGCGCAAAAACCGGTCTAAACAAAGAAGGAAGCTGTTTCAAACCTGTTTTAAACCATTTTTCCAGCAAATTGAAGCAACATGTCTTATGTGTCGCCTTAGTGAGCAATGTAAAATATAGTGTAATGATGTTGATAATGATCCACAAACAACATATGAAAGCTTAGGAAAGTGGCGTGTTATTTAGTATAGAGCTAAATAAAATATTTTACACCAACTGTAGGATGCAACCACAGCTCCCGGGTTACAGAACATAGGTGAAAACAATTGAAAAAAATTAAAAATCCAATAGCTTTTTTACATTTAATATTTTTATTTAGACTGAACACTAATAACACCAAAAGGCATTTTCATAAGAAAAATATAAATTATGCATTCAAATAAAGATTTGAAATTTATTAAAAACGATACTTTCGTGTTAGACGCAAGCCAGGAATTAATAGGCGATGAAATCACCAGAGATTGCTACTTACAGCAGTCTTTTTTATTTGTTAATTTAGGTGGTTTAAACGTATATTTCGCTTATATATCTGTTCAATCTATATTTTATTAATGGTTTTTATTTATTTATTGATGAAGTTTTAATTTTGTTCTGGATTATTAGCCGGGAACAAATAATGAAATATTTATTTTAAGTACAAACGGGTTAAGCTTTCGTAATACCAGACGTGATAGAGATATATTTTATTTAAAAAAATTATGCTTCAAAAACTTTTTAAAAACTGTAAAATGTTGGTATATTGAAGTAGAATTTTCAAACAAGTTGCATTTGAAAGAATTGTTCTTTATTATTCCACGGTGTAAAACGGCCACAGTTAATATGACGTAATACGACGACAGTGTTAGTCAAACCACCGCCCCCTGAATACCAGGTCTGTGCTCTGACACAAAAATTGCGGCTGTCGTAGGCGTTTTTTTTTTAAGCATTTGTACTGCCCCCTGAACTTAGACATCAGTATTTAACAAAAGATTTATTTGTCTAATTTAAGGGGTGTCCGGAACACAAAAATCTTCAAATTTTGTAAAAGCATTTTATTTCATTAAAAATTTATCCGTTTTTTCCTGCTTTAAATGACTATTGAGTCATATTTCTATCTTAATTAGAGCAAGAAGCATCATACTTTTCGTTTTGGTTTGTTTTCAAAATCTAGCTTTCAAGCAATGGCTCTCATGGAAACGACTTCTTGTAAAAATGCGTTTTTCTTCATGATGGGGTTTTTCAACATTTCTCGTATTTAAATTCTTATAAGTCAAGAACCGTTAAAGATGAATCGTTCAAACTTGGAACATGTCCTTCTCAATTATTTTACTTTAATTTTGATTCAGCATCACTGTAAAAAAAATTTCGGAACGTTTCAGGAAATTATCCTGAAACCTTGAGTATATTTTACCGGAATTTCGAATTTCTTTATGTCGCAAGCCAATTACGGCAATAATTCGTGTAATATTTTCGAGAGGTTTCAACTTTTCCGTAAACTACTTTCTGCACATGCGTACTTCATGTTTTATCTTTCATTAGCCATTTTGATAAATAAAGAATAATAAAAAAACAGCTGCCTAGGCACTTCGAGACAAATGTATTCTAAACAAATGCCATTCTTTGTTTGGATATCAACCAATAAAGTAAGTAGCTAGTTTAAATCTTTTTGAAGTATATTGATTATTTTTTATAATGTCTGATTATGAAATAATTATTCTTTGTAATAAAAACTGAATGTATCTCCCAATTGAGAAAATGTTTTTTATTAAAATGTATAGATAAGTAATATTTTTCAAATTTTTTTTGAAATAAGCTTCCTAATATTTAATACAAGTAATACATTAATAAGTTTAAAACATTATGAAATTCATTTTTTGAGATAGACATATTTTATTTAAAAACTTTCACAGAATTGCAGTATAATCAAATTCAATTATGCTGTTAAAAATTAATATTTTTAATAATTTGAGAAATAAAGCATATTTAAATATTCCACAAACGGTTTTTATAATGTTTGTATTGCTTCATGAAATTTAGCTTTTTTAACCCTTTAACGGGTGCCGTTTGCACGCGCAAATACCCAAAATTCACAAATTTGCTATAAATATTTTCGAATAGAAAATTTTGCTTTTATATTTTGGAGATTTTACACGTAAAAATTATTATAGTAAAATACTAGTTGTAAAACATCCTAATTTTGACACATATCAGTGCCCTTCAAAGGATTAATGCATTAGGAATCATAGAGCAGATGCTAGAAGTGTTTTTATTTATTTATGTATTTTTTAAATGAGTAACAAAATCAAGTCCATATTCATCTTTTGTTATCTTTCAAAAATTTATGTATCTTATTAATCAGCTTTTTTACTTTCTTTAATTTATAAATTAATTAAAATGTCCTTTGAATAAATCATTAAGCCTATATGTTATATCTAAATTGTTTTCAAAAATCTTATCCGTTGATAGAACCATATATTGTCTTTTTTTTTCGTTTAATTAATTATAAACAAAATTATTTTAATAAATTTGTGCCGTAGAGGCAGTTGAAATAATTTTAGAATTTTTAATGTACCATCTTTCCTATTTATAAAATATGATATATGTAAAATAAGTGTAATGTACTTTTTCTCACATTTTATTATGTAAAATTTGGAAAAAAACTTAACACATAAAAATAGTTTTTGCACGTTTTATACTTACCTTTTGTATTGCTTATCGAATCTTCTAGCAAGGATGTAAATTATTAGACCTGAAAAAATTGATTAAAAGGAATTTTTATATTTTCTACAATCTTATGATTTTAATAAAGGAATAACAATAGTGTTTGCATTTTTAAAAAATATAATTAACAGTTTTACACTTTATTTACTCGCGCAAGTCCGAGCTCGGAACTCATTTTTAGCAAATACTTTTTATCTCACAGGCTATCAAAGCCGAAGAGCTAATGTGCCCGCAGGTTCTGTATTTACGTACGTATGTATGTATGTACGTAACGCAATAACTCTTCGTAACGCGATAACTCTTGATAGAAATATCAGATTTGCTTCAATTTTTTTCTAGGGTTATTCTGATAAGGTACTTCCCTGATTAGTTTTGGGGGTTCATTGGTTAAGTATAAGGATGGGGTACGAGGTCTAATCCCGCCTTAACTTAGATAAATGGGTTTTTCATGCAGAATTATCAGATTTGCTTCAACTTTGGCATACCAGTTAATCCTGATGAGCAGGTGGTTCTGATGAGCAGGTGATCCCTGCTTAGATTTGGAGGTTCATTGTTTAAGGATAAAGAGGGGAATAGGGGGATAATACCCCCTTAATTTAGATAAATGTGTCTTTCTATCCGATTTGCTTCAAATGTGGTATACCGGTTTATTCTGATAAGGCGCTTCTTTGATGAGATTTGGAGGCTTATTGGTTAAGTATAAAGATGTGAAACAGAGGGGGATACTCCCACCCCCTTAATTTATTTTTCGAGGAGCATTATTTTTTGAAATAAGAGTGTAATATACAATTAGTGTAAATAGCCTGTGAGCTCAATACCATCAGTTTAACTGGGCACTTTTTTTATTGTATTTTTAGTCATGAGTTTCGATTAATATATTTTTGTTGTACAGCTTCGATTTTGTTACTTGATAAATAAAAAATAATATTCTCAGAATTAATGCGCTTTCAGCTTGGTTCTAGTGTTACATTTAAAAACTAACACTAATGTTTAACTTTTACGATGTATGAGACAAACAAAATATGTTAAAACTATAAAGTGAAAACTATTACTTCAGAAAGGCAACCAAGAAAGCTAATTGCATGTAAAAACTGAAATATTAATATTAATTAGCTATTGTGATAAGCAGTTCTAGAAAATTTTAAATCACGCTGTCTCGCGCCGCCGCCGACGAGGAATTTTACCCGGCGCACACTTGTAGTTGCTGCCCGTATCAAAGCTGCAAATCCAAAGCAGAAAAAATAAATTCTTATCAATTTTTTTTTAGATGTTTCCCAGAGGTTGAATTCTTAAAAAAATAATAGTTTATCAATATGAAATTAAAATAAACAAGTTGGAAAGTGCGCGTGAAACTTGGCAAATGAGGTGCGTTCGTACTGTAACTAGTTTTATAAATATTTTCGCACCGCATATTGTACTGAATGTATATTTTAGTGCACTTCATAAGTGCATACCCATTTCATTCTGTTCGAAAAGCTGTAACATCATTAAAATGCACTTGAAATAATTTTTCCCCATTGGTTGTCATGTAACGGAAAACTTTTGACTGTCCCTGTAATTAAACTATACATCCGATTTTCATAAAATTTGAAATGACTCGACAAAATTTTGCAACAATTATATATTTAAAATTTCCCACCATTCGGTTGGGTAGTTTTTGTTCTGTTATATGCGAACGGACGGACAGGCAGACAGACGGATCGAAGGACGATTATAGGTGCTTCGTATTTATATGATTACGAACGCACCTATAAAGGTATTTGAAATTTATTTGCCATATTTAATGTTAAAAAAAGCGAGTAGATCTGAAAATAGTGTTTCTTTTTATTTTTTCACATTATTTATGTAACAGGAACATTCCGTAATATATATTCCGAAACCTTATATAACTGTTATGAAAGGTTTCGGAGTATATATTACGGAATGTTTCTGAAAAACTAGAATGTTTCACTACTTTGTTATGAAAGGTTTCGGAGTATATATTATGGAATGTTCCTGAAAAATTGGAATGTTTCACTACTTTGTTGTGAAACGTAACAGCAAAAAGCCGTGGCATCTAAATGCCACCATTTTTTTCCGGAACCTTCCGGAAAATTTTTTACAGTGATATTTGAAAATATGATTTTTTTTTCAAGTTGCACCATTTTTTTGGAAATTTTTTTGTTAAATATTTTTTTTTTTTTTAATTAATATTAAAAAAATCTTGAATCCAAATTAAAACTTATATATTTCTGTTTATTTAAATGAAAAAGAAATAGAAATTCTATTAATAATATTTCGAGTTATAACAATTCTAAATTACCCCACTTTTTTAATAAATTTAAAATTTTAAAATTTAAAAAAAAACATGAGAAGTTTTATCATGTGATTGTTTTTTACAAATGATATGGTAAACCATCACAAAAAAATTCAGAATTTTAACTCAATAAACAAAAATTATTTGAAAATGTGTCCCGGACCCCCTTAATCTCCAAAAAATAAAGCAAAATAACTTAAAAAATTATTGGCATTTAAATTCAAGGGACCGTACAAATGCTGAAAAAAAATTCGCCTACGGCAGCCACCATTCTTGTGTCAGCGACCAGCCAACCCAACTGCCTTATTCCACAGTGTAAAACTGCCGCTGTTAATATGACGTAATATGGCGACAGTATTACTCAAACCACCACCCCTTGAATTAGGCTTTCAGTAAATTTGAATTAGACCTGAATGAAGTTTAACCCTTAAATCCCGGGTGTTGCTTTTCGGCAACATACCCAATTTTGGCTCTAAAATACTATTATAATAATATTGAAGCTATAATGCCTAATGTTGCCAAGAAAATACATTTTGAAAATAATATTAAATCGATTTTCAACATGTAGATTGCAAAACTTGTGCTGTTTAAGAATAAAGATAGATTTATTTTTTCAATTGTTGCCACTTGTTCTTTTTGTTTTGTTTGAAAGCTTGCAAAATACCCTATTTTGTTCTGCAATGAGCAAGTAAAATTTATTTCTTATTATAGTTCGTTAAATTATTGTGTGTTCAATATTATAGAATTTTTTCAAGGAAAATTATTTTTTCAATTAAAGACCAGTATTGCCGATTAGTAACAAATTGTTTTTTAGACGTAAACCATACTTAAAACAAAATATGATTTTTGTAAGTATTTTTCCCATGATTTATTTAAAAAATGAAAGCCGAAAAACATTATTACAATGATTTTTGAAAAATCAGGCATTTAAGGGTTAAAATTATGAACGCAGGGTTTTCAACAAATTCGAAATGTGTTTATGAATTCGGTTTGTCTCTCCGTCTGACTGTCCGTGCTCTAACTCACGTAAATAAATTCGGGTTTTCATGCAATTGATATACAGTTCATTTACAGGGGCACTCAAAAGAATTTCGTTACATTATGGTCAATGGCAAAAAATCGTTTGCAGAGTATTTTAATGACGTTGCGCTAATTCAAATGTTTTGAAATCGATATAAATCAGTGAATTTCAGTACAAGAGTATTACTATAGAATAAGGCTTTCATAGCGTTTGTCGTTCATTTACAGGGACACACAAAAGAAATCGGGTTTACAGTACTGAGCAATAATTAATGGAAGTGCGTTTCAATTTCGGTATGTGCTTTTAAATTGAACATATTTTTTGCATATTACTTGTTGCGTATAAATTCTATACCTCGTATTCAGGGCTGCACAAAAGAATTTGCGAACCCTTCTCCTTGTCAGCGGAAATTGCTGAAGAGGAACTTTCAAATGAGGTATGTATTTCTAACTAAACTAAAATTTTGCATGCGTGTAGTTAATATATACAAATCTATATATTATACACAGAGCTGCTGAAAAAAATCGGATAGTATTCCGATTGAAGATGGGACTTGCTGAAATTAAGTTTTCAAATGTGTTATATGATTCCAAATGGTTCAAATAGACATTCTATTTCAGCAAAATTCGACCCAAAAATCGAAAATTACTTTTGTGCATATTATAATTCTCCAGTTTGTTCTGAGCCAATTTCGAAAAAGCACACGCAGATGCGATTTTTTTCCCCAACGTTACAAGAGTATAAATTTTGCACACAAACAATTTATCGGCCCTTTAGAAAATTTTAAATCTGTTTTTCTCAAAACTGATTTTTCAACGTTTTTAGATTTTTGAAATGCTCCATGCATCTTAATTTTTGATAAAATTTCATGAAACTGATAAGGAGGAATGCTTATCTTACTTACAAAGAAACTGTGTATTCATTTTAAAATTCGATTTCGATACGATAATTAAATTTGATTTTTAATTAAAAAGCAAAATTTTGATGAAAATCGATATAGAATTCAGAAAAAATGTCTAAAAAATTAACTATTCAAGGGATTAAAAATCGATACACATATTTGTTTGCGATATACTGTTAAGTGATTAAAAAAATTGAGGAAATATTGCAAAAATTTGCACGCATGGAGCAATTTAAAATTTCGTTTAAAAATTTTTATTAAAAAAAAATCTTAAAATTAGAATAAAATTGAAAATTTCTTTTAAGGTTTTCTATATACTTATGGTGAAATGTATATATCCACAAAATTTCATATCTCTAGGATGGAAATTAAAAGGATTTTGTTTTAAGAGGCTACTTCAGTCAAATGGAAAGACCCGTTCGCTAATGTTAATCCTATGGAAGAAATTTATAAAGATATCTCGGTCGCATTTCAATATTTTTAAATGATTTCTTTTGCATTGAATAGTTGAGATCGATCTGTATGCAGGCCGTTTTTTACTTTTTCGATTTTGTTTACAGGTATTTCTTATGATGACACTTTCATTTTCAGAACCGGTTTTGAAAGTAAAAGCATCCTCATAAAAAATATCTACAATCAAAATCGAAAAAGTAAACATCGGCCTGCATACAGATCGAACTCAACTATTCAATGCAAAAGAAATCATTTAAAAATATTGAAATGCGACCGAGATATCTTTATAAATTTCTTCCATAGGAATAGCATTAGCGAACGGGTCTTTTCGCGTGACTGAAGTAGGGCCTTAACGTCCATCGTCCCCTTAAACCAGCGTTTCTCAACCTGTGTGCCGCGGCACATCAGTATACTTCGAGAGATTATCAGATGTGCCGCGAGGATTTTTGACAAATCATTAAAATTGCATGATGTCGTATAATTTCCATTTAGCATGTGCTATCTTCCTTGCTCACTCCTTTCCGTGTATTAGCCTTTCCAGCGCGCCACTCAAAAAAATTTAACCTCACTTAAAAACTAATTTCCTTCACTTTCAGTTGACGAATATGAATGGTTAATGAACCTATTTGTAATTTGCAAGACACCAAATTTGACAACAGCAGAAGAAGAACAGCTCATTCATTTGTTTTACCGTTCAACATTCTTTGAAAAATTCGGATGAGTTTTCGTTTTCTGTCAAAAATTTGTATAATGCCATCAGTTTGAAAAGCTATTAAAATACTTCTGCCCTTTGCACCTTCAAGTTTCTGTGAATTTGGACTTTTAGCATTGACAGAAAAAAAGTACAAAAAACGAGAAGACCTTTAAAAATTGACGATGAAATGTGAACTTCTCTCTCGAATTTGGAACCTTGTTTTGATTTAATTTGTTCAAGAAAACAGGCTCAGCCCTCTAATAGTATAAATTTTCTAATTATTTTTTTTCTTCATACATATTTTACATTTTTTATTTTCAGGTGTGTCGCAAATATTTTTAGTGTGCCGTCAACCAAAAAACGTTGAGAAACACTGCCTTAAACGGTGACGTTTTGTTACATTAATCTGTAAGCTTTGGAAAGTGTTTCATAATCTATGCTTGAGGCATGATTTTGATTTCTTGTTGTTTTATAATATAGATTGATGTGCAGCTGTTATATAGATAAAATAAAAGTTTATTATTCGATTGAAAACTTCACATAACATTTCCTTATTTATACTTTGTGGCATACAGTGAAATATTATGTATACATGTCACGTCGAATTACATAGGTTTAATTTGTTTATATTTAAAAGTTTATCTGAACAGCGAACTAAAATTTCTTTAGCTTATATGTACACTTAAACATTAATAATCGATGAACTGTTATGCATAGCAAATGCCATTGAAGCCAAGTTTTATTTACTTAGGCTAAAATGCTCAGCGAGTTTTCTAGAATCCATTTAAATATTATATTAAAATTAATTTGAAATTGAGAAACATTAGCGTTATTAAAATGTAATTCCAGAATTAATTTCTGTCAAGATAAACTTACGTTAATATTTTAATAATGCTTCCTGAAATTTTTTTTAGATATTTATACTTCTTAAACACAGTAATAAACTACAATCGATGTGAATAATATACGAAAAATTTGTGAATATTTAAAAATTTAAACAAAATAGAGAAATCTTTCTATAAATACTTTTAATCTACCCTATTAAAATACGTGCGCGTATCTATGTAAACCTCAAAAACTCGGAAACTACAGGGCGCAGGGCTAAGAAATGTGGCACACGGGTTGCTGATAGGGGGACCATGAACGATTGGGGCAGAAAATTCGAAAATTTAATTTTTTTAAAATGTTTTTGAGGAATTTTTACCATTTTTTATGTTCAACCCGTAATCGTGCGAGTTCTAACCAGTTCTAAATGTTTAGTGCAATGTGAGATATTCATATTACGTACACCACGCCGCAATACTAAAAAGCTGTGGTGGTTAGTACGATAATTCTTTTACCTCGCATACAAATAAATAGAGATTATTTAAATGCGCTTAATTATTACCTTTTTTAAAAAATAAAGAAAACATTTTATCACAAACATAAAAAAAACTTTTTATTGTATTTATTCTCTTATGCCAAAGATATCGTTTTATCTTCTGCTGCCATAGCAACATGATAAATTAAATTTCATTAAAAAAATGCACAGTTGTAGAAAATATTTTTCTAAATCGAATAGTTATTAAACATGAACTCTCGTGCGAGAACGGGTTAAACAGCTAGTTGTAATGAAAATGCATTTAACAATATTTGAAATATGAAACTAATAATTTTATAAATATAAATTCATTCAAAAATCAAGACATTAATAAATTAATAACAATATTTATTCTGTTTGATATTTGCATGTATTATTCTGGCACTTTCTGAAAAATATATTGTTCGTGATATGTTACAATAGCTTACAAAGGCTTTAGGTATTTTTCTTCACAAAACAAATTTCTGAAGTTTAGTCTCATTTTAAATCTGTTTGGGTATTGTAAATCGAATAACGCAAACAAGCATTTCTTTGTTTTCCGTTCACGTAAAATTGCTTTTGCATACGAAACTAGTCGCATGTGCCCATCCCAAAACTTTCTTCTTTTTTATGCATATTAATATTTCAAAAAGTTGTTACACGTGTTACAATTGTCCTTCAGTGCTATTACTTCAACGTTACACCAACTTTGGTGTTCATCTAAGTTTCTGCTTCATTTTACTAACCGGAGAAAAAACGAGTTAATCTCGATCATAATATTATATGAAATCAGTGTTTTTTAACCATTTGGAAAAATGGTTATTGTTCTCGTCAGGGTAGGAAATCAAAAGCATATCTGAAGCTTTTTATTGGTTTAATCCGCATTTTATTCGTTTTCTGATTGGTCTATAAGGTAATCTGTATTTCCCTTTACTTTCAACAGAGATGGATACTTCTATTGCCACTATGACAAAAAAGTAGTAAAAACTACAAAAAAAAAAAAATACTTAATAACTCAGAAACAAATTGAGATACAGTTTTCAAACAAACTGCATTTAAAAGTACAATTTTTTTTCTACACGACGGTGTAAAAAGTAATATTGTGGGATGTTTAGAAGTTTATGAATGAAATTTCATTTAAAATTGGTCGTCAGATTTCCAAGAAATCTGACGATGGAAAAGCCTTTTCCCGAACAGCCAATGAAATGCTTGGACAATATGTAAGTTTCAGGAAATCTTGCAATTTTTACGTGTAGTAACACTATTAATGTTTAATTCATGGCGTACGTAATATATGATCAACTCCGTGCGATTTTTTATATCTTAAATTTTAGTCTTTGAAAAAATCATTTTTCAAATGTTCGTTGCAATTTGTTAAATTGCTTTTTTAGATTTATTCTGTTGTACATCAGGTGCTTCGTTAGCTGTATGCGAATTGCCCGTTGCTGCAAGAACAACCGATGTACAACAGAACTACGAAAACCGCTATTACAGCGCCCCTTTTCACCACATCGTTTCCAAATTCTCGTGAGATCCGCTGGACATAGCCAAAAACACAAACATGAAATTTGGTTCAATTCTGTGCACAATTTCTTACACTTTTTGATGATACAATATTGAAAATGGGCACAAAAATCGCTATTATAGTGCCTTCTTCAAATGGAATATTTCTAATTTCAAGGAGGATCTGCTTGCTGTAGCAAAAAACATACATATGAAATTTGGTCCAATTCTATGCATAACTTCGTACACTTTTAGATGGTAAAATAATGAAACAGGCACAAAAATCGTTATTACAGCGCTCCCTTCTGGCGGAATATTTCCAAATTCAAGGAGGACCTGCCGTCCATAGCCAAAAACATACACAAAAAATTTGGGTCAATTCTATGCATAACTTCATACACTTTTCGATGGTACAATAATGAAAATTTCACAAAAATCACTATTACAGCGCCTCCTTTTGGCGGAAGTGTTTTTATTTTAAATTGTCAGATTTTAGTTTAGTGATTTTCCTGTCTCTTAGTAAAATTTTATGCTAACAGAAAGATTTATTATCTTTTATGTATGTAAACTCGTTATGGATAAGCTTAAGATAGTTAAGATGTAGCTGAAAATGACAATTATAATGCAGGACAATGTTTTGAAGAAAATGGAACGTTTAAAATCATAAGGTCCGCCACAGTTTATCATTGAAAATCTTAAGTGCCAAATGTAAAATATGAAATGAAGTGGCAACATGGTGCAGTAAATCCCATATATTTTGCCGTACAGAACTGATGTTCAAAAATCTTCAATTGAATTAGTGATTTCCCTAATATAATCAAGTTAGCCATTGTCATAATGTGTATTCTGAGAGGCCGGAGTAAAACCGGTATAACCGATGAAGTTAAAAAAGGTAAAAAAAAAAGATAATTAACTTACAAGTGAATGTTTCATATTTATCTCCAAAATATGAATGGAACAGCCAGTTGCAATTCTCATTTAAAAGGCAGAGTTTATAATAATTGCGACTGAATTTAAAGATTTTTAGGATAAGTAATTACACTTAGATATTGACTTTGTGATGCAAAAATGAGTAACTAATTTACTAAAATGTTTTAAAGACCAGACTGCGTTAGAAATACCTACTCTGCATAAGAAGATTTATTTCTTCCATTTTCACTAAACTATCACAAAACATCTAACATTTTATTATTATACTTATCTGTGTTCTCATTTGAAGAATTAACTTATTACACAAGATGAAAGGGATGTATCGAAGGTTACACCCACTATATTTTACCATAGTTATTAGTATAAAATAACTTAACTTACAGCCTGCTACCTTTACCGCTGAAAATTAAAGAAGTTTTTACTGATACAATCAGAAATTGCGTTAAATGATATTTTTTGTACGGTAAATTTGAAAATGATTTAGAATCCATACATTCCATGATTGTTTTAAAAATCTCAAACGCTTACACAAAATATGTTAAACTGAATTTATTATAAGTAGGAATGAGTTAAATATTTCTCATTAAAATATACTAAACACCAATACAGATTTACAACACACAATGAAGATTTCGCACGTAGAAGTGGATTATTTAGGTAGATTTGGTAAAGAACACTGTCTATTACATTATCCCGTATATTGAAATTTCTGAAAATTTTTGCAGATCTACGCCGATCATGAGCCCTAGAATCCAAAACCCGCTCCCAGTTCAAAACTTTTCCTAGCTGTCTACTACCTATATACCACTTTTTTATAAGCACGATAACTTTCACAATTCTGCACAATCTCTTTCAAACTCATACATAGAATCAAGGGGCAGAAAATCTCGGTCAAGTTCGTTAATGGGCAAAATCTTCTTAATATTATCTACAACTTTTATATTGACAAATTTTTGATTTTTGAGACAAATTTGACAAATTTTTGAGGGATGTGTTGTAGAAGAAAAAAAAATCGCATTAACATGATTCTGATAAAACCAACTCTTACAGAAAAATGAAATTAAAAACTCATCAAAAGCGGCCAGATAAAATTGTTAAACTAGGTTTATCTCTAATCTCGATTTATTTTTTGTTGGCGAAATTAGTACTTAACTTCGAAATTTATCTGTGCCTGCAAGCTGAGCCAGCTGAGATTAAACAAATATATATAAATCTTGTACCTATTTATTACAACTTTTCTAAAGTGATGTTAATTTTGAAACATGTTCAAATGTTCCCCTGATATGAACGTCTACTGCACAAGATTATCCCGTTTTCACGACGTGCGCATATTCGCCGGTTATGAAATATTACATGCATACATGCATTAGTCATAGATAAATTGTCATAAAAAAGAACTTTAAATCTTAACATTAAACAAAACATTCCCCTTTGATTTGATCTTCTACAGGTGAAATCTATGAGCTGCTGATCCATTCTTTTTTCTGATTAAGCACTTTGTAAGTAAAAGATTGGAATTGTTTGTCTGAACTTTGAAATGGTTGCCAATGCTAAGTCTGGATAAAATTTGAGAACAATTTTTTATATTGGGCACAAAAATCAACATTTCAAACAGGAACCGAATTTAAAACCCAAAACTAAATTATAAGTAAAAAAAGGTTTTAAAGACAACCTTTTATTATAATGTACTAATAAGGAAAAAATGTTGAAGGACAATGGATTGAAATAAATACATTTTTCAAAAGAAATACGTAAATTAAATCGCGAGTGATTTTTTTATCTGTTTTTTAGTGCGTTCGTGATTATATGAATACGTAGCACTTATAGTCGCCGTCTGGTCCGTCCGTCTGTCTGTCTGTCCGCATGTAACAGCGCCAAAACTACCCAATCGAATGGTCCCAAATGAAATTTAATATATATATCATCGTTTCGGAATTTTGTCGAGTCATTTAAAATTTTATGAAAATCGAATCAAAACTTAAAAAGATATTAATAAAAGTTTTCTTCATTCCATTATATCCTATCATACGTAATTAATTCAGTGATATCCCATGATAGGTAATGATTCTGGGTTACCATAGTGATTGTTCTATTAAATCCGATAATACGTAATTAATTCAATGATATCCCATGATATGTAATGATTCTAGGTGATTATGTCAATTTTTAAGATAGAGTCATATTATTTCCGTATTATTGAATTTAATATATATAATCGTAATAAATTTTGTATTTGTGCATTTTTTCTTAAGAGTGCAACAGCTATTGAACCATGATTTGAATATTTATAAAACTAGTTCAGTACGAACGCCTCTCATTTGCTTTTTTTGATGTACAATTTCCGACTTGTTTTAAAATAAAACTACGTAGTATTCGTCAAGATTTGACGGTAAATAACTTGAATATTTTATTAGAAAAATTCTTGAATTTTTAATTAGTTGTTTTTAATTAATCATTGAAATTGTAACAAATTTCTATATTGCATAACTGATTCCTATATCTTTAAGACGATAGATGCTGCTGTCAGCCAAACCTATTCAATGAAGTCAAAGAATTTTAAGTTTATAATTTACAACCAATTTGGCTTGCTTTTTATCAGAAATTTAACTAAAAATATTGGGTAGAGCATTTATTTTTACACACTATGGTCTCATTTTTTCGAATAAAAAACAATACTTATTATTATTTTATTTTTTTAACTACATGACCATTAAAAGCTGCCATGAATGTTATTTTTATCATTCTCATTCTCTAAAACCCTAAATTTGAAACTTGATGCTGCTAATAACGTATAATACACATTTTATTAATTGAATTTTATTTTACATTTTTATACAATTTTAAAATATTAAACCATGGATATCAAGGTAATTTCTTTTATAGTTCTTATATCAATATTTTTCTTTCTTTCCCTTTTATTTTTTACGTAAAAGAAAGGCAAACTTTTCTTTCTGACAAACACACATCTATATATTCTTGATAACGGGCAGAAAATACAACAAAAAATGTAGATCAGCTCAATTTATTTAACTGATAGTTACATGCAGAATATTTTAGCTTAAATGTTTTAAATATTAAATTATCATTATTATTTCTTTTAATATTTTCAGTGTTAAATTTTATTAATTATAAAGCATTCAAATAATGCTAATAATAAAATAAAAATCATATAACTTCACCTCCTAATAAAATATGTCATTATTGAAATAAATTATCGCCAAAATTATCACAGAAGTCCTTAGCCGGGCGTTGGATTCGAACATGCGTCCTCTACAAAAATTTAGAGCTTTAAACTGGCGCCTTAGACCTCTCCGCCACTAGGAACTCATTCTACTTTCCTCTAAATTGAAGAAGTCCGAAAAAGAGTTTTGGCGCATGCGCATATGTCCGAAAAATCGATACTTAAAGAAATTGCTTTATGCTTTAATATATATGATTAATATACAAATAATTCCAGCTTCCTAGCAAGAAAAAATATTCGATCAAAATCTTCGTGATGATCGAACCCACATCCATTCATAGCCTGCGCGGAACTGAAAGATGCCACATTTAGCAACGATACCATGGTTCAATCGAAAAACGTCAGCTTTTTCTGAAGCAATCAATGACATTTACGTGGTCACATACGCGTGATGACATTTATGTATATTATTGGACAGATTTGTTTGTCCCATGAAGGATAGAGGAGGCAGTTTTCAAATATCTTTTTTACAGAATATTCTTGCCAGAAGTACGTCACGCTACCGAAAATTATATCAATTGTAGCACAAGAAATGTATTAAAATTGGATTCCAAGATTTGAGCAAATCGAACACATAAGGCAAGTTAAATAAAAGATTGTAAAAAAATAGTTCATTTAGACTGAATGAGAACAGGAAGTAAATCTAAAATGTCTGTTTCAGTTTTGGAACTGAACCGAAATTAATTTTCTGATCCGGAATTAAGCCGTAAAGAAGTTTTTTAAACACTTATTTTTAAAATTTTGATTATTTAAAAGATAAAATAAAAGCTATTGATATCATTTACTTCTGATTGTTAACTTTTTTTATATATTAAATAAAAGTTGAATAAAAAATTGCGTTGTATAAGTTGAATAAGAAATTATGTATACTTGAAACTGGTTAAATTTCCAAAAACGAACACCATTAGTAGTCCGAAAGGCAACGATATTTCTTATTTAACCACTTTATACAAGTTGATATCCAAATATGTAATTGATTTTACTTAATAAATCAAGAAAATAACCGCCACCTGTCTCGAATTTTGTGGATACGACGTCGGGATTTGAACGTCCCCGAGTCAAAAGTATATGAATGGTAACCCGATAATGAAAGACCTAAAGATCTTGCCGCAAATATTGGCGATCTTCCGTGATCTAATTGTCATTTTCTTCTCATTAACTTAGTGATGTTCCTGACTTAGTGTGAGCCTGCATCCAGTGCTGTCGCGACAACTGACGGCCGATTTTGTAATTGACTATGTAAGTTTTATTATATATTTGAAGACCAGCATGTATAAAAATTTTAAGTAAAAAAATAGCTCCCTCCTGAAGTACAACTAAAGTATAGAAACGAACAGCGCCATAATAACCGCTTGCGTTCAAAGTACGACACAAAAATCGAAACTATGTAATACCGGCAATTTTTTTCCTTGCCTCTAATTTCAAAACTAGAGATGTTTTTAAGCCAGGGCGCAGGATTGTCATTAATATTACATTAAGAAGTTGGTTAATTGAACTTAAATGTTTCGCATTCTACATAAAATAAAATAAAAAATTATTTAATTGTAGAAAGTTTAAATCGAAAAGAAAATAAGACTTTGGTATTTTGACATGATGATGTTTTGTATAAACTTAAATGCGCACCTTTTGACGATTTATTGAAATCAAGTCAATGAACCGTATAACAGAAAATAACTGCAATTTCCGAATGGAATAAATTTCAGAACTGAAAATAAATATTTTAGGGGACAAAAGTCGGAACCAAAAAGAAATATATTCTATTTTAAAAATAGGAAGGATAGCCGTAACAAAAATAATAAGATTTAAAGCCCTGGCAAAAACACACATTAGATAATCTTGCTACCTCTCGTATTATTGATAATTGGCATTCAAATGTAGTGTAATGCAGGTGAAAAAAATGCGTATCATTTTTAGGATTTAGTTCATCTGACGAAACTCTATTTGTCTTACTCCTCTGTCTATCTGTCTGTCCATCTGGGTGTCGTTCTCAGAAACTGTTTAAGTTGGAGACCTGAAATTTTACATATTTATAGCTGAACACCTGAGATCACACGACAAATCCTAAAATTTTGAAAAAGTTTCCATTAACGCACGTTATTAATTAAAAATCATCCCTAATTAAAAGAACGGAAAATGTATTCATAGTTCAACAAAAGCATTGATTAAAATCGACCGCAAAAAGGAGCTCGGAAATACTCGAAGAGAGGGGGAGGGTTTGCCACAGCAGGATTTCTAGGACGATAAATGTACTGGGGGTTTCTAAAGACGCCCGTATTTTAAAATCTACTGGCCTAAAAACTCTAAAATTGCATAACCAGACGCAAAAAAAATTTCACTTTCAGAGCTTCAAAAAATTTTTCGAAAATTCCATCTGGAAGTGGAAATATCCATTAAAAATCGATTTATATAAAATGAATGTATTTATTTCCTTTCAAATAATTTCAAAGACTGCAAAGCGATATTTACAGATTTTAAACTTATGGATCTATTAATATTCTTCGACGCTGATTCGATCATGTAATTTCCTTAAAATCGATTAAGAACTAGTACTTAAAAGGATTAAGAACTTTTTATTTTATAAAAAAAACTGATTTTTATAAAGAAAAAGAAATACTTTAGTACCGCACATTATTAAAATCTAAGTGTTTCTCCACTAATTATTCTTATATTACGTCCGATGTTTTTGATAGATTTTAAAATTTCAGATAGTTGATAACAATTTAAAATTTTAAACAAATAGGGGGAGTTGAATTTCAGAAGAGGCGTAGAGGGTGACCGAACGATTTTTTAAAATAGTAGCATTTTCTACATTTAATATAATTTTGACCACCTTTGCTTCTCCAGGGGACTTTTCTGATTTTTGGCGATATGTTATATCATTGGACAGTTTTTAAAATAGAGTTTCGTTCGGATAGAGTTTGTTTGAAATAGGGTGCTTCACCTGGTGGTGGTATGTGAAACTAACAGATTTTTTGCAGCGCATGTGCAGCACGCCTGCTATATCGTGCCGCAGGCAGCGGGTACCAGTGCCCAATGATCATATAGAACATATTGCACCCCCTGTTGGCAGAACCAAAGAATTTCGTAGCACGCCAGCTATACGGTGACGCTGGCAGAGGGCAGCTAATGTTGATAATTGATAAAGATAATTATAAATTTATGGTTTATTTTTAATTAAAGGAAAAGCTGTTTAGAAAGTAATCTTATACGAAACCCTTTGTGCAATCTCAGATCACTCTTACCAATTTGTTATTAGTTTTTGATATTGTTACTTGCACTTTTATGAAATTTGAAATTTAATTTATATTAATCTTTTCTTGCTTTAACATTAAAACCAAAACGAAAAACAACTAGTAGCAAATTCAATACCAGATAGAATGTTTTTTGATAAAATAATATTTTAATTCAACTTAAAGGAAAAATACATTTTTAATTTTCTGAGAACTAGCACATATTCTACTCGAATCTTCAAAATATAAGAAATTCCAAGCTCTATACAAAACACGAATATAAATTGTTAAGGATGAAGAAATTTCTCATTAAAAGCGATTATTTTAAGCAGCAGTTCTTTATTTTGTATTAAATAATCTTTCCCAGAGACCTTCAGTCAGAATTTCGAAATTAAATGCAAGAGCATTCTTGAAGAACAACTTAAAATGCAAACATGAAACGTGCGATGTAATAAATTATACGAAAATGATAACGCTTTCAAAAATAAATTTTGTATTTGACAAATGAAAACCAGATTTTTGATGCGTTTGAAAAAGAGCAATTTTATTTGTTCAATAGAAAAGTGTTAAAAATTTATTCTCGATAAAAGGAATATGTTTCTGCATATGACTTCATTAAAAAACATCATGGAAATTTATGTGTAACTTAAGTTACTGCACATTATATGTCAGCGTCTTAGGAGCAAATGAAAATGTGAATAAAATATTTTTGTAAACAAAATAGAGGTTCTATCCAACGTATAATTTATTCATAAATTTAAAGATGATGTAAAAATAAAAACACATGAATAAAATAAAAGTCAACGCTTCGGTTTAATCTTCAAAACCATATTCAGGAGCAAAACTTTCTAAAAACACAAATGGACAGGGAAAAATCTGTATGCTACATCGTCAAAAATTATATTTAAACTAGAAGAAGCAACGGAAATTTCAAAAATTCTTATTACACAACTCAGTGTCGCTATCTGTCATTCAAAATGCATAAATGTAGGAAGGGCTAGAAAAACATTTGAACATCATAGTTCTTTCAAAATACTGACACAGATTTCCGTAATAAGAAATGTAACACTATCATTACATATTTTTGGTTCCTTAAACGAATTTCCATAGATTCACGAATAACTGCTTTATACGGAATATCTTGTTTCGAAATAATTTTAGCTTTGCCTAAGTTAATAAATAAAATGCATCCCTTAAAGAAATTCCTTGACAGTGCTGTTTAAAATCTATTAAATTTCAAATCATTTTTATGTTCTTTTAATCTTTCAAAAAATCCACGTTTAGTCATAACAATAAATGAAGAAACTTATAGTCTGTTAACTTAACCCTTTATGTCCCGGCGGTACTTTAAAGTAACCACAGTTTTCTATCCCAATTAAAACTCACTCAATGAATGCGTTATCAAGGGTACTTTTAGGAAATAATAGCAAATACACCCCTTGACCACCACTAGATAGAAATAGCAGTTACATTAAGTTGAAAATTGTTCACGAAGCTATTTTGGTGCGTGTGAGTGTTAATTTTGCTTCCATTTTCTTGCCTGACGTAGTATCCCTAACTTTTAATTGGAAATATCTTAAATTTTAAAGGTAATGCTATCATATTTTTTTTCTTGTTTTAAATCGGTTACTTGACGATATGATAGGCTAAAAAAATTAATTTTCAGTTTGTTTACTTTACGAAGCACTTTTCAAAGCGGTACGTTTTTGTATCGTGGGATTACATTGAACGCGATTTTTACTTAGATTTTTACCGTTTGAAGACATATAGTGCATAAAACATATATATTTACTAGAGATGAGTGTGTTCTAGAAAGGTGGATTTGATACAATGTAGGGGAAGATACTGTATGATTTATGTACGGCATTGACGAATAGCAAAGCAAAAAACATGTTATTTTTATCTTTAGAAAAAATATAGTATTTTTATGAAACGAAATGGAAAAAAAAAATACAAATTAGAAAAAAAAAAATCTAAAAATATCTTTTAGCATTTTTATGAATTCTACTGAGTTTTCTACAGCTAAAAGTTTGGAAAGTTCTTTCACACATGCTTTCCATCGGACGATAGTGTTACAACGGTAGAATACTCTTCTGATGGCGAAATGCTCACTGATGATGCACCAACATCATCCTCTAGTCATACATACATATAGACATATATACACTAGATATATGCATGATAAGTCACATTAAAATAATAAGAAACAAGAAAGAAAAAATCATGCGTCACGCATAGATTATGAAACACTTTCCAATACATTCAGAATAATGTAATAAAACTGCGCCTTTAAAAAAATTAAAATATTACGTCTAATTCAACCCTATGAAAACACATAACACATTTCAAAACCCAGTTTCAGCTGTTCCCGTCACAATTGGAAAAGTATCCAAATTTTTTCAGCAGCCCTGTATAGGATATATAGATTTGAATTTATTAACTACATGCTTGCCAAAATTTAGTTCACTTAAGAGATAGATATACTTCAGTTGAAAATTTACCTTCAGCATTTTCCTCTAATAAGGAGAACGGTACGTGAATACTTTTGTGCAGTCCTGTATTTGAGGTATAGCATTTATATATGACGACTAAGATGCAAAAAATTAAATAAATTGAAAACCGCATACTGAATTTTAAACCGTACACTCCAGCAATTATTTCTCAAAGACAGTACTGTACTGTAACGGATTTCTTTTGTGTGTCCCTGTAAATGAATAAAAAATGCTATGAATTCCCTGTTCTAACGTGATCGTAGTGATTTATATCAGTTTCAATACATTTGAAATAGCGTAATGTCATTAAAATACTCAGCAATCGATTTTTCCCCGTATACCATAATGTAATGGAATACTTTTGAGTGCCCCTGTAATTGAACTATTAATTCTACATACTTCATATGCAATACCAAACATGCTTGGGTGACTTTAAATAACCTTTATCAATTTCATGGAAATACTAGTATAATTACGGGAGTTAGAGCGTGGACAGACGGCCAGACGGCCATACAGCCAGACGGACAGACGGACAGACAAACCGAAGTCATAAACACTTTTCAACTATCTTGGAAAGTGAGTGCTTTAGCCTTTTGGTAGGCCTCCCCGTCTGGTTGACCCTGGTTGACCTTGGAAAGTGTTAAAAATTGGATATAGTATTTTTGACCAGTTTGAATTCCCAATTTTTGACCAACCGCTATGACCCAAGGATACTTTGAAGTACCGCATCAAGTAATTAGTTGTACACTACATTAATTTTAATACAATTATTCAAATTGTTAAATAATTCATAAGATTTGTAATTTTCTATCTGGGTGATAAATGTCTGAAGTAGGATTCGAACCAGGGATCTTTTGGCTGAAGCTGCCAATGCTCTACCATCTGAGCTATCCCGGACGAAACTGGTGGAACTTTTTCACCCAGTTAACCTTATTGATTGCAGCATCTGCTCTGACATCTGGTTCAGCTCAACAGAATAAATCGCAGGTAATGGAGCTCCAGAAATGGTTGAATACGTAATTACACAAGATTAATTTTGACACAATTATTCTAATTGGTGAATAAATCGTATCAGATGTAAATTTCCAACTGGGCGAAAAATCAATAAGGTTAACTGGGCGAAAAAATTCCACCAGGTTCGTCCCGGATAGCTCAGATGGTAGAGTATTGGCGGCTTCAGTCAAGATATCCCTGGTTTGAACATTGGTCAGGACATTTTTCGTCCAGTTGGAAATTTACATCTGAAATAATTAGCTGTAATTAACAACAAAAAAATCTTTTATTTTTAGTGCACATACCTTCTAATGTATCATAGTAAAGGAAAAAAAAGTTTCGAGGAGATAACTTTTTATATTCGTAATTTGGGATGTAAAGGGTTAAAGGGGATCTGGTAAGCTCCGGAGAAAAAATGTATATGGATTAGCAACTTCAATTTTGTTTAGTATTCGATTTTACAACGTAAAGTCCTTAATCATTAAAGTAATTTTTTCCTTAATTATGTGTAATTTCACTGTTTAATCAATAGTGTACGGCCACGTGTGATGCTATAAGTAATTGCACATGATTAATTGTAAAAACTATTAAAGTGATAAAGAAAATCTTTATGTTACACATAAAAACACACACATTAACTTAAAGTATATATCTTATATTAACTGTCTTGTTATCCGATTTCTTGCTTTTTCGAAATGGCTCCATTTATGAAAGGTTTAAGTAAGTTGTATACTAAAGTTTTTTTTAATGCGGTAAAAATAAATATTTCTACATTTTATTAATTTGTGATATTGTTAAATATAATTATACGAAATTTATTTTATATTTACTTTTCAGTGAATAATTACTATTAACATTAAACACTAAAAATAATCTAATATTCAATGTGAGATGACAAATGTTTTAAATAAAATAATATATATGTTTCATCCAAATTAAAGAAAAATCTGTTTCTAATTTCCTGAAGTAAATCTCGAAAAATGAATTGTTACGGCGATGAAATTTCTTATTAAAAACTAAATCCTTTTAAGTTACAATTCTTCGTCTTGTATTAAATGAAATGCCTTTCTAGATATCTTCCTGCATAATCTTTTAAAAATAATAACTGAAAAAGCAAATATGAAACACCTGAAATTTGTAAAATATACGAAAGTTACAACGCTTTCAAAAATAAATTTTCTTTTTCGCAAATAAAAACTGGATTTTCTTTGCATTTGAAAAGGACACGGAAATTTTATTCGTGTAGTAGGAAACTGTTAAGAATTGCTGCTCGAAAAAGGAATATGCTTCTGCATATGACTTCATTAAATAATATCATGGAAATTTATGCTTAACTCAAATTGCTGCACATTATATGTCGGCGTGTCAGGAGCATACATGAATAAAATATACTTTTTCTCAATTGTATGTAATTTCGTCGTATAATCAGGAGTGTACTGCAACATGTGATGCTTATAATTTATTGCATATGATTAAATGTGAAAAAATTGTTTTTCTTTATCTTGAAATACTGAGCACTCTTTTGGTATGAAACTATAAAATTTAAGCGCATTTTCTACAAAAATGTATCTTTAACCTGAAGAAATTTAACTTCCAATTTCTGACTGATCTACGAGTTTTGGGATGTCATTAAAACGATACAATTATTTTTAGAAAATGTCTGTATGTTTTTGTAATAAATTATACAAATTTTGTAGCCGCTCAAATTTAAGAACCAATGCACGGAATTCCGTGAAACATTATATTTTCTTAGACTTTTACATAAGTTGGTGCTGATTAGATGTTGATGCTAATTACTGTATGGTGGCTCTACTATGCCATATATTTTACGATTTCCATGAGATATATATAGGTGTCTATGGAACGGAGTTAGACCAAACCTAATCTATATAAATAAAAATTTAATTGTTCGTTTGTACAAAATCGATAATCTCGGAATGTTCTTCACCGATTGCTTTGAAATTCACGGATTGAGTTGTATTCAAATACGAGTGTGTTGTTATTTACCTATTATGAACCTCGCCCCCTCCCCCAATTTTCCACCCCACCAGGGGGCGCTTTTTAAATTTTTTCCGACACCCACCGTGTAATATGTCATTAGAAAGCCCTTTGACTACTCTTTCATATTATGCACCTCCCCTTCCTCTCACCCCACTTCCCCCCCGGGAGCACATTTCTATATAAATAAGTATGTAAATGTTCGTTTGTACAAAATCTTAAATCTCCGAAAGTTCTTCACCGATTGTTTTGAAATTCACTGTTTGCGTTGCATTCGAATACGCGCGTGTTTTTATATCCATATTATGATCCTTGCCGCCCTCTCCCCCCATTTCCCCCTTTCGGATGCACTTTTTAATTTTTTTGCGGCACCCATTATGTGGTACATTGTTAGAAAACCATTGAACCGCTCTTTCATTTTATACACCTCCTGTCCCCACTACCCTCACCTTGCCCCGGGGCAAATTACTCAAACATTTCGTTAGTATTTTTTTTTCTTTGTTTTTTCTTTCGTGTTTTTTCCTTTTTAATTTTTTGCAATTTTATATGGCTTTGTTATAGCATTCTTTTTTTTTGTTTCAATGCAATCGATCTACTTTAGTTTATACAAATAATGCCTCGCAAAAGGTCAAACTTAGGTTGTCGTACTCGGGGAAGTGTGACCAGTAATTGCAAATCAAATTGAGGAAGAACGAGCAAAATAGACAAAGAGCGGCTCAAATACGTGGAGGAATCATCAGAGCGACGTGCATCCAGACTTGAGGATGCACGGTTGCGAGCATGGCGAGCGCGTTCTGTAGCTTCATCTCTGTTTCGTTCTCAACAAAATGAACGCTAGAGCCTGAGAGTGGCGGAAAGACGTCAATAATGCCTCGCAAAAGGTCAAACTTAGGTTGTCGTACTCGGGGAAGTGTGACCAGTAATTGCAAATCAAATTGAGGAAGAACGAGCAAAATAGACAAAGAGCGGCTCAAATACGTGGAGGAATCATCAGAGCGACGTGCATCCAGACTTGAGGATGCACGGTTGCGAGCATGGCGAGCGCGTTCTGTAGCTTCATCTCTGTTTCGTTCTCAACAAAATGAACGCTAGAGCCTGAGAGTGGCGGAAAGACGTCAATAAGAGAAACAGAAAATTAGCGCCAAACACGACTCCGTGCTCAGCAAACATCGGATTACAATTGCCTTGCATTCTGGTTCAACCCAGCTGATGATTATAGTTTGAGCCGGCATGTTCTCATCAAATGACTGAAGTGTGTCCTTATTGCAAGGTCTGAAATTTAATGGCGAAACGACCGGAATGTGTTGCTCCGCCGGAAAAATTAAACTGCCTCAACTTGGAGAACCGCCAGAGCCATTAAAAACTTTACTTGCGGGATGCATCGCATAATCAAAGATTTCCCTATCTAACGTCAGGAAATACAATTCATGCTTCCAAGTGACATCGTTCGGTGCAGAAAACGTAATAGCTCAAATCATGTCAACTTTCAAAGTGAAAAGACAAATTTATCATGAAGCCGGCTTCCTGCTTCCGTTCCCAGATGATCAACATAAATTCCTACTAATGTATTTCATCGGTGAGGGCAATGATGAATTGAATGCACGCTGGAAACTATGGATATTCTTTATACAGAAGAAGGTCAGCGTCAGCAGTAGATGGCGGTAAATTAGCAAAAATACAAATGCCAAACGGCGACATCAAAGTAAATAACAGTTGGGATGTTTCATATTCGCCTTAGCTATCAAAAACATACAAAGTGCAAGTAAACGTTCAATACTGTAACTCCGTTAGATCGATCAAGTACATTTGTAAGAAGTGAATAAAGGCAGCAAAATGGCAGTTTTTGGCGTTCAATCAGAAAGAAATGATAGGCATGCAGTCATACACTGTTAAAAATCAGAAGCTTTATCTGCATAGTCACCCTATAGAATATCTCTATTCTGACCAATGAGTATGATCTATAGTATAGTCAAGTAATCGTTTTCTATAAAAGCGGTTGCGTAACTATGCAGCAAATGCTAAGATTTTTAACAGTGTACATACCAATGAAATCGCACAGTATCCAGCTGGAAGATACATAAGTATCAATGAAGTTGTATGGCGAATTCTTTCGTTTACCATACATGAACGAAGTCCAGTTGTTGTTCACTTAGCATTACATATAGAAAATAGACATTTCGCTTATTTCGCAGCTGCAAATGCGCAACAAATAACCCTGAATCCACTGGCTACAGCTTTAACTGCTTTCTTCATATTATATCAAAATGAAGTGTTTGTGAAGAAACTGCTGTATTCGGAAATGCTTAAGTATTGCACATGGAATGCGAGTAGAAAATCATTTGAATGACGCAAACGAGGAGAGGACAACCTGGCAGATTCAAAGAAACTGATAGGAAAACTGTACACTGTGCATTCCAATCAAGATCTATGCTTCTTTCTTTGCATGCGTTGGTAAATGTGTCCAACATCTTTCCAACAATGGAGAATTGTCAACGGCGTTACATATGTCACTTTCCGCAGTGCATGTCAAGTTCTGAATTTATTGAAGAACGACCGATACTTAGATGAATGCATTAATCATGCGTGCAACACGTCGCATCCAAATAAGATTCGTGCATTGCTTGTAATCAATTGACTGCCTGCTCTCATTCATCTCCAAAAAGTTATGGGAGAAATACAAATCGTACATGGCTGAAGATATTTTCCGTCAAAAATTAAATATGAATATGGGTTTCACAGCCGAAATCTACAACGAAGCGTTGATAATGATTTGAGATTTGTGCTTAGATATCACGAACAAAGTTCACAATCAATTGGGAATACCATTACCAAATCGATCTGCAGCAACTTCGTTAGATGTAGAATTGTGTCGTGAACAGAATTGCAACACAGGGGATCTTTTATCGTATGTGCAATCAAATATTCGTAAGCTAACGCTTGAGCAAAAAGGTATTTACGATCAAATAATGCAAACTGCCAATAACGGGGTTGTAAAAGTATTCTTATTAGATGCACCGGGAGGAACGGGAAGAAAGTTCCAAATTAGATCGATTCTGACAACAATTCGATCCCAAAATGATATAGCCTTAGCTTTTGCGTCTTCCAAAATAACTGCGACATTCCTTCATTTCGCTTTCAAATTGCCATTGAACATGACATTCATTGAAACTCTCACGTGCAACACTTCTAAAGCATCCGACATGGGAAATCATTGCAGAAATGCAAACTTATTGTTTTGGATGAATGCACAATGGCGCACAAAAAATCGTTCGCGGCTCTTGATCGATCATTGCAAGATTTGCGAAGAAACATCAGACCATTTGGGAACGCATTAATATTGCTTTCAGGATATTTCAGACAAACATTACCGGTAATTCCTTGATCGACACCAGCGGACTAAATAAATGCTTGCCTGAAATACGCTATTTTGTGGCGATACGTAAGGACGTTAAAATTAACTATAAATGTGCGTGTCCAGCTGCAAAATCAGCTGAGATATTCTCACATCAATTGCTGAAATTTGGGAACGGTAAGGTGCCGGTTGATCTGACCTCAGAACGAATTTCATTGCCTCATAAATTCTTCAATTTTGTGACGTCAAACAAAGAACTGTTTAAAAAAATATTTCCGGATATTCTAACCAATTATAGGAATCACGACTGGCTGACTGCCTAAGCTATTCTTGGAGACAAGAACAAAGACGTCTACGAACTTAACGGCATTATTCAATCTAACATTCAAAGCGAGGCAGTCACATAAAGTCCATCGACACTGTTGTGGAAGCAGATGAAGCAATTAATTATCCAACAGAATTTTTTTAATTCATTCCATATGCCAAGGATGCCACCTCACGTATTACAATTGAAAATCGGCGTGCCAATTATCATATTGCGAAATATTCACCAACCAAAGCTTTGCAACGGCACGCAGCTTGCGGTAAAAAAATTAATGAGCAACGTCGTAGAAGCAACAATCTTGACAGGATCTTTCAAAGGTGAAGATGTCCTCATTCCCTGTATTCCTGTGATTCCAACGGATATGTCATTTCAATTTTAGAGACTGCAATTCCCGAGTTGATTGGCATTTGCAATCACCATCTACGACGCTCAGGGTCAATCTTTAGAATTCTGCGGTTCAGATCTAGACACGAATTGTTTCTCACACGGACAAGTATACATTGCGTGTTCTAGAATCGGCAAACCAGACAATGTCTATATCTGCACAGACAATGGAACAAAAAAAATATTGTGTGCCCACAAGCATCGTGAAATTAAACATGTTATAAACGTGCGTTTTCTCTTTTTCTTTTCCATTTAACCAGACTGAGCCACAGCAACGCGTGGCCGAGTACAGCTAGTAATATATAAATCCCTTATTATGATAATTTAATTAATTTTGGCTTTGATAACTGAAAAGGATGGTTTACTATGCTATGTTTGGAAATTTTCATAATCTCATCCACAGCCAAATAGTACATTTTAAACTGAGCGCAGTTTTCCATATAAATATCGGCATTTTTGTAATAATTGTTGTAATTCTAATTCATTTGCAACCACTTTTTCCAGAGATTCTGATGTTTCACGGTAACTTTGGCTGTGGATCTGATTAAGGAATATTAGCTCTATCCTTTTTCTGATGAATGTTATAGTTGTATCTCAGTTTATAATGTGTAGAATAGGAATGCACTAAATTTAATATTTGAGGTACTTAATTAAAAATACATATGTTGATCTAATTTTGGATTTAAATAGGAAGCAAAAGGCGGAGAAGAGAATTGCTGTGCTGAAAATAAGGCCTCAACCTCAAAACTTTGCTACAGAAATTGCCTTAAAAGTTTACTGTTTCTCGGCAATTTTTTGCAGGACATCATATGAATGAACAAACATTAGTATTCATAACAGGTTTAAATTGGGTCATATTATATATATTATGAAGCGTGGACTTGCCAAACGCATATATAAGTTGCTATTGTTTAGTTGTGAATAATAGAGCAGAATGAATATCGTTACCTATTAACATCACTGGCTGATGTTCTGGTAACGTGACATCGGCCTTGAAAATGTCCATGTCTGAAGCAATAATAACACTGCATCCCCTTTTATACCTTTATTACTGCGGAAATACATAAAAGGGGCCGCACCATATAAATGCTAGTTTATTGTAAGGTGTGGGGAAAAATAACATTTCCTCTCAACAAACTCTGTTACTGCTTTGAAGCTGAAGGTCGAATAGGTGTTCTGTTCACTTTCCTGATGCGTGGTATCCTTGATGGAAGACAAGTTTCGTAATCGTCAAGAAATACAATTGCTTTTTTATAATGTTTTATGGTAAAATTCTTTGTATGATCTTGCATGGCACCATAATTGTCGTCCAGAAGAGAGTAGGATTCGACCTTTGCCCATTTTAAAATTTGACTCGTTAGCAAAGGTCTTTGCTCCGTCTTTTCATTTAACAGTTGCAAAAAAATTTAGTGTTCCGACCATATTCCATAGAATATTTTTCCGACTGTCTCTAAATTATGCACATTGATTTTCTTTCTGTCAATTAGACCAGTAATAATATTTTTCAAAGATGGGTTTGCTGAGAATAGCATACACGTTACAAGTTTGAACTTGATCTTCTCTAAGTCACAGTAATCTTATTTGATCCCTGACAGTGTCATTTCACGATGCTGATGACTAATACATAGGTCAGGCTATTTAAGTCTCGCCTGGCATCGTTGTATTCGGATGCGATAGCCTTGAATATGGTCCAGAAAGCACGCATTTCTACAATCATAATACTTCCATGGATCGATTTGCCGCTGCTCTTTAAAAGTTTCATTAACGTCTACTCGTTTACCACAGTATAATAATAAACAATGGAAAATAAGCCAACAAATTGAACATAGACTACAATGCAGGTGAGTATTCAGACAGATTAGCCAATCGTAAAACAAACTATCTCGTACAAAACTCTTTTCTGCTTTGTAGGAAGAAAGATTAGAATTTTTGCTCTAATAAGCTCTCGAAACTAGCCTAAATGTAGGTGGAAGCTGCACAATTGGCTTTATATAACTGTATATTGTTGCAAAATTATTTCAAACTTTCTAAGTGTATTCTAAGACCCGAAAAACATATGTGTACCTACTTTATTTTGTAGATTGGAAATTGTAAGAGTTAGATCTTTAACGGCCATCATGGACGCCAATTTAAAAATTGGGCTTTTTCGGTGGTCAAAATTTGGTAAACTTCCAATGTATTATTCAGCACACCTGGTAACACAAAACCTTTGAATATTCTTTTGTAAAAAAATTCCACGGTAAAGTTTTTTTTTCATTTCTGCAGCCAACTATTGTGATTTTTTAAAGTCGTTGATCTTCGTAACTTTATATTAAATTCACAAAGATTATATATTTCCTATTTATAATTAGCAGCGTGTAACTATGCCATTTTAAACTAATGTACTAAGATGATATGGAAGAATATTTTGTGACATTTTTAAATGAATATTCTTAAAGAAGTAATTTTAACATATCACGGATTTCTGCACTAGGGGTCTAAAGCAAATACAAAATAAAACATTCTGAAATAAATAGATAAATATAGCAGATTTATTGGGTAAATTTTGTCATATGCATGCCTCATACTATCCCTAGTACTAAACTATATCAGATCAATATTGTTTACATTGGCTATCTCCTTGTCAGTATTAGTACTACAGACTTTAAATAGTGTCCAGAATTTAAGTATTTGCATTTTGCTATTACTGTCACGATATATTTCGCTGGTTCATTGTCGATATTTATAACGTAAAGTAAATATTTGAATAATATTGGTGTTTCATTCAGAGCCTGACTCATACAGTTTGGGGCGCAAGCGGAAGTCCCATAAAAAATTTCAGGACCTCCTACTAGTGATGGGCGATAACGAGAAGTTTTTCTTGATTTTCTCGATCGTATGGACATCTCGATATTTTTCTATTGTGTAAATTTTTTCTCGATGACTCCAGTTTGCCAATATCTTTTATACATCATATATTATATACGTCATACATTTATCAAGAATCGTCTGTGGATGAACTGGAATGAGTCGGCGTTAATAAAGACTAGGTGACTTCGCCCGCTAGTGGGCCTCTCCTTTAATCGGAGCCCCTAAGTTATACGTAATCTTGTAATATGAAATCACGAACAGGTTACCCGCTATATAAGACACCGTATAGCAGGCGTGGTGTGCACGCACTACAAAATCTTGTAAAAAAATATAATCTCGAAACGAACGAACCTCGGACCAGATCTCTTGGGGGAGGGGTCAAAGTGAGCGGAGGGGAACAGTAGCTGTATAATATGAATAAGTCGTCACAAGTCTTTAGACCTTTCGAACCATATGTCACATGAGTGGTCTGGATCTGAATTTATAAAAATGCCCTTCCCATAGGGGCAAAGAGGGGGGAGGGGTGCAGGAGGTGGATAACATGAGTAAGTGGTCATGAGTAAGCCTTTCCAGCAATATGTCACATGAGGGGTCTTGGCTAAATTTTAAAAAGTGTCCCCCGTGGGGGAAAAGTGGGGGGCGGTCACCGGAAGTGCAGAACATCAATAAGTAGTCACAGACCTTTCCAACAATATCTCACATGTGGGGTCTTGGCTAAATTTGAAAAAGTGTCTTCCGGGGGGCAAAGTGGGGGGACGGACACCGGAGGAGTATAACTTCAATAAGTAGTCACAGACCTTTCCAACGATATCTCACTTGTGGGGTCTTAGCTATACTTTTGGAAAAGTGTCTCCCCGGGGGGGGGGCAAAGTGGGGGGACGGACACCGGAGGAGCATAACATCAATAAGTAGTTACAGACCTTTCCAACGATATCTCATATGAGGGGTCTTGGCTAAATTTGAAAAAGTGTCCCCCGGGGGGCAAAGTGGGGGGGACTGTCATCGGAGGAGCATAACATCAATAAGTATTCACAGACCTTTCCAACGATATCTTACATGAGGGGTCTTGGCTAAATTTGAAAAAGTGTCCCCCAGTGGGGCAAAGTGGCGGGGGGACTGTCACCGGAGGTGCAGAACATCAAGAAGTAGTCACAGACCTTTCCAACGATATCTCACTTGTGGGGTCTTGGCTATATTTTTTGAAATGTGTCTCTCGTGGGGGGACGGACACCGGAGGAGCATTACATCAATAAGTAGTCACAGACCTTTCCAACGATATCTCACATGAGGGGTCTTGGCTAAATTTGGGAGAAGTGCCCCGGGGGGCAAAGTGGGGGGGACGGACACCATAGGTGAATAACATCAATGAGTAGTCACAGACCTTTCCAACGATATCTCACATGAAGGGTCTTTGCTAAATTTGGAAAAATGTCCCCCGGTTGGGGCAAAGTGAGGGGGACTGTCACCGGAGGTGCATAACATCAATAAGTAGTCACTGACCTTTCCAATGATATCTCACATGAGGGGCCTTGGCTATATTTGGAAATGTGTCCCCCGGGGAGCAAAGTGGGGGGACGACCACCGGAAGTGCATAACATCAATAAGTAGTCAGAAACCTTTCCAACGTATGTCACATGAGGGGTCTTGGCTAAATTTAGAAAAGTGTCCTGAAATTTCATATATTATAAATATTTATCGGAGGGCTCCAGAAAAAAATCCGATCTCAATTGATAAAAACGGAAAAAACTACCCCCTGCAGTGGGGGCCAAATTGGGGAGGGGAGGAAGAAAGTCTCATTTTTATGAAAGAGTCATTCGAGAGCTTTCCGATAACATATCACATGACGGGTCTAAAAAAAGTTTGAAAACTGCTCCTCCTCCCTCCCCCCCCCCTTGGGCCCACTCTTTCGCCCCGGAATTTACGCAGCCCCCACTTTAAAATTTTTATGTTCAATAAATAATATTTACCGGAAGTCTGCACAAAAAACCCACATCTAAAATGATATTTAAATTTATTATAGAAATCGCTTACGGGTTTAAAAATTTGTTCGCCCCCTCCCCACCTCCCCGAATTTCACCTTCGGGAGAAGAAAGGTTCATAATATGAAATAGTTGTCAAAGGGCTTTTCGATGATATGTCACAGGAAGAGTTCGGTAATTTTTTTTAAACTGCGCCCCGCCCACTCTCAGGTCCTCGGAATTCACCCGACCCACCTTCCTCTTTGAAATTTTTATATTTAATAAATAATATTTATCGGGGGGCTCCGGGTATGTGACAGCTTGGTAGGGCTAAAATAAGAAAAACATTGAAAATTAAAAGCTTCATTTCACAGCTCATTGTCATGCCTATTTCTCTGTGCAGCTCGCCCCTCGATATCTTATCTCGGCCCTTCTTGGTCGAGCGTGAAATGACAATCATCGAGAGTAACATTTCGAGGAAGGACGAAAACTGATTTCTCATTCTCGACAATGTCATATGAAATGTTGAACAGAGACCGAGAGCGAGAAACGAGAATGGCAATGGGAAGCCATGAGTTACAATCGATCAGATATCTCGAAGTAAGCGAGAGGTTTGCCATCGAGCAGAGAAGTCTCCTCGAGAAAACGAGCAGTTTGTAGCAGTAGAAAATATATCTGTAAGTGCGAGAGAGAGGGCGAGAGAAAGGAAGCTTTCAGAAGAGTCAAACTTACCGCGCTTCTGGTGTAAGTCATGATTTCCCAAAGGAGTACATGTTCTTTTCCATTCGCTTTTGTTATTAACCGATAGGACGCATAGTGGTTTAAGTTATCAGTTCGGGTTTCAGTTGTTGATATAGAAGTTTTCTAGTGAATTTGGCGGCGGCAGTTTGTCTTTGATTTTCAATGTTTCTCTTATTTTAGCCCTCCTAAGCTGTCACATATCTCTTAATATTAGAATGCTATTGTTAAAACAAAACTGCACTGCAAATTATGTGTTTTCAAGATTTTAAGTGTCGCCTCAGGAAAGAGGAATTTTCAAAATTATTTTACCCCACTCATGTAATATATTAAAATAAGGGTAATCTCATAACCTTTCTAAATCTACCTTTCTTTTGTCAATCCACCGTTAATTTTAAAACCCTGGGCTTAAAATGCTCTAAAGGAATATACTTAGCGGCGGGTTTTTTCGTACCCTGGTACGGTATCATGCACTCATAGGAAAATTATAAGACTAACATCAAATTGTGTCTAAAATCGAATAAAAAATATGGACATATGTTTCTTAATTTTAACCCACTTCTTCGCCTCAAGAGGGCGCTTTAAAGTTTTGTTTCTTCAAACCTTTAGTATACTGTTTGTCCAAAAATTATAAAATTCACAAAATAAAGTCTTTTCATTCTCCCCTATCTTCTCGTATCAATTTTATTTTTACTACCACCAGGGGACGCCGCCCAGTGAAACATTTTACTTTTAACCTTAGGCTATTCGTATTTTTTATCTGTTTCTCATAATGTTTTGTGTCATTGTTTTTCTTCATTGAGATACTATTCTCCAAGTTCTTGACCCATTCTGACTACTTGAGCACTCATTCTGGACCAGCTGTGGCCCATTGGGCCCCTCTTCATTTGTCTGGCTCTAATCACACGCTTCACTTGTTCTTTTACCATTTTTCTTTTTCTTTAATTTTTTTCTTATTCAATTGTTTAGTTTTTTTTATCATTCTCAACTTCCCTAGTCCTCTCTTACATGAAGTTAACTTTCATCCTTGGTCTGCCCTACTGTCAATTTGGGGCCTAATGCCCCTTTTTTTGTGGGGGGGTGTTCTTCTACCTTTTCCAGACCCATCATCTAATACCACGTTGGTAAGGATTGGAAAATTAAAATTATCCAAATTACCGAGAATGAAGTCCATTGAAGTTTTAGTTATAGAATTCCCTATTAGCGGATATATTTGTCTGTTTACTTTTCTATTTTTCGATAACACTCCTTTGTTTTCAATAAACGGAGAAATTCAACAGCATTAGACACACTTTAGACATTTAGGGAACTTTCACTTTTATCAAACCTTCTGCCTTTATCGAAAAGAAGAAAATGCTAATCGACTCTAGCTAATGCGCCTAAAATAAAAAATGAGCTAGTAAATGTGTCAGAAACTAGCTACTTTGGATTTTAATACAGACTTGAAGAGTCATGTTGGAATCCCTAGGCATTGGAAAATAATTTCCGTGTTAGACAGGTTCCCTCTTAGCAGTTATATTTGTCTGGTTGCCCTTATGTTTCTCGATAAACGGATAAATTCCGCAGCATTAGACACACTTTAGACATTAGGGAACTTTAACTTGTATCAAACCTTCTGCCTTTATCGAAAAGAAGAAAATGCTAATCGATTCTAGCTAATGCGCCTAAAATAAAACATGAGCTAATAAATGTGTCAGAAACTAGCTACTTTGGATTTCGATACAGACTTGAAGAATTATGTTGGAATCGCTAGGCACTGGAAAACAATTTCCGTGTTAGGCAGGTTCCCTCTCAGTAGTTATATATGTCTGGTTATCCTTACGTTTTTCGATAAAGCTGTCTTGTTTTCAATAAACGGAGAAATTCCACAGCATTTGATACACTTTAGACATTTAGGGAAGTTTAATTTGTATCAAACCTTTTTCCTTTATCGAAAAGAGGAAAATGCTAATAGATTCTAGCTAATGCGTCTAAAATAAAAAATGAGTTTTTAAATGTGTTATAAAGTAGCTACTTTGGATTTCTATACAGACTTAAAGAGTCATGTTGGAATCGCTAGGTACTGGAAAACAGTTTCTGTGTTAGGCAGGTTCCCTCTTGGCAGGTATCTTTATCTTTCTATCCTGACGTTTTTCGAAAGAAACTTTTGTTTTCGATCAATGGAGAAATTCCACAGTATTTGACATTTAGGGGAACTTTAAACTGTATCAAACTTTTTGGAGTTATCTAAAAAGTAGAAAGGTTATTTGATTCATCAAATGCGCCATAGTTACGCGATTTGGACATTGCAGTTTCATAAAGAAGAAAGGGGAATTTATTCCAATGCAAAGAAAATCATTTTAAAATACTGAAATTCAAATGAGATATCTTTATAAATTTCTTCCATAAGATTAGCATTAGCGAGCAGGTCTTTTCAATTGACTGAAGTAACCCCTTAAGCCTAAATCAGGAGAAAATAATTGCGATAGCAGAATTATCGAGCAAACCCTATCACTACTATGAAAATTTCGGCCAGAATAATAGCTAAGTTTTCCAACAATTGTTTTTAGCTTCTCTCGTTATAATCGATTGTAAAACATCTCGATTGTAGATTCTAGGAATTAATCGATGGCTGTATCGATTGTGATTTTTTACGATGACGATTTTTCTCGATTGTCGAATTTTCCAGAATCGCCCATCACTACCTCCTACTTCCATTTGCTTGAGCATCAGTTTAATTATGGATAATGTTGTATGAATTTAGGATTTAATATTCGCAGCTTGCCAACATTGGTTCGTAGTTTAGAGGACTGTTAAGAATTATTAAAAAATTTAATGTTTATTAAAGCGTCCCAGTTTGAAAATAAATTAAGATTATAATCTAATCTAATACGATCAGAGCATTTTAAATGGCCTAAGAAGTTGGATGCCTCCAAAATTTCTATGCCCACCGGCCCTTGGAGATCTAGGCAAAAATCAGGCACTGGTTATATTGGAAATATCTGCAAGTTAAAGCCTATACTTAACCAGCATTGATACTCTATTGGAAGTATTTCTAATTAATGAAATAGTGACGCAATATTTGGCTCCAACGTATATAATACTGGTTGCTAGGATTGCGGCATTCACTAACAACATATCAGGATGAAAAAATAAATAAATTGCTTCATAAGCAATAGAGCGCCTATTATCCGAATCTTTCGAGATCGAGCCCGGTTCAGATATGCAAAAGTTCGGATACCTGGACAGATGATGTAGCACATAGGCAAGACCTGTTTAATATGTGTGCATGTAATATAGTCTGAGTAGTTAATCTAAGAGTGAGAAAATGCAAATGAAGCATTCTACACACCGATTGTAATGTTAAAGAAAATGTTTTTACACCACTGCTGTGAAATATTTAAGCTCTGACAGAATTTTCAGCTGTTCAGACTGTCAATATTCCCTAGGTCAGGGTCGGCGAACCTATGGCACGCGTGCCACTTTTGGCACGCAAAAGAATAATTTTGGCACGGCGCGGCATTGATTATGTCTCTAAATCAGGATACAGTGATTTTACACAAAATACACAAATTTAGAGGACTTGATTTAATTCTAAATTCAATTAATTGGAAACTGAAGAATTTTAATCTTATTCAATATAGCTCGAAAATTTATCAAACAAAGAAAATATTTGAAAACTACCAAAAAAGGAAAGATTATTATATCTATTTATAAAGATACCGATGGTAAATTAGGGCAACTTGAAAATTAATTTGAGAATTATTTAAATATAAACTACCTTTTTTTCAGTTTAATAATTTTCGCTGTTATTTATACCTGTGAGTCATTATTCTCTCAAATTAATAATATAAAAAATCAAATAGAGCGCAGTTGCAGATAAATCCATTTTAGTTTGCATTCTGTTAAAATTAACTGAGCATTAAAATTATATTAATTATTTTTCATCCATGATACAATACAATTAATCCCATTATTTTTTTAAATTAATTTCTGAAATATAAGTGTTTCTATAAGTATTTCAATGTCATACTTACATGTACGTTACCCATATTATAAAAAATCTTAAGTAATTTTCAAGTAGTTTTAATTCATTCTTTTTCAATCCACCAAATTTGTTTTATAGTTGGCACGTCAAGGTCATGTAAAATATTTTTTGAAAAAATTTGGCACGCGACTATATAAAGGTTCGCCAACCCTGCCCTAGGTTGTAAACATCCCTTAAGTTAAAAAAGTTTTTTTTCTTATATAAGAAAAGTGTTCCCTTTTTACGTTCCTTCTGTTTCAAGCATTAAATTTCATCGTTCTTCTTACTTTTTGTCAATCTTTAACTGTGATACAAAGAACTTTATTCATCGTTCCTGTCCCCTTTATACCTAACTCCAAATGGGTTTTTTAAAGTACTTTCATTTTTGTCTCTAACCAAGGTTGCCAAACGGTAGAACGCCTCTCAAGCTATCATCTCAAATGTTATTTTAAAAGTGGCCTATCCTCGCCTTTCCTTTTTGGTCCTTCAAATAGTATTAATCTGAATGACAGGATTTAAGAAGATGCTTGCAAGTCTTGTAAAAATGTTAATGATCTACAATGGTCTTTCTTGATGATTTACAACGGTCTTTCTTGGACAATCCAAACCAAACATGTTCTACAGGATATTAATGTTATCTGGTGTGTTAACAACTGCGCTGGCCACCTTATACAGATTATTCTCTTTCACTAACAAATGTCGTGAAATGAAGTTCTGTGTGATCTCGCGTAACTGTTTCTAAAAATAAAATTTGGTCTAACATGTTTCCAGTATTCCGCATATGCACTGCACGTGAGTAGTTATTGCTCTCTCTCCCTCAGTTTGTATTTTAGATTCTTTATGTCTATCGCAACTTGTTTCTTGTCTCCTATATCATGTTTTTACTTTCTTGCATATAAACTATTCAAAACAATTAAGTGATATTGTAAGTCTTATATAAAATAACGGTATAAGCGAAATTTTTTTGCAGAAAAGGAAAGAAGAGACAAATGCAAATTGTTCTCATTTTCAAACTTCGGAGTATGCAAATTTTGAGTTTGACGTCAGAAACGACGCTTTAGCGGCAGCGAATGAAATTTGGCTTCTAACTTACAGAAAGACAAAGCGAAAAACAATGATCGACATTCACAAAATGCTTTGTTTTTATGAGTGCGATGTCTCAACGAAGTCATTTAACCGAATCAGAAACTTGGAGAGTGGTTGGTCGGTTGGAGGGAGGGGGCAAACACAAGGAGAAGAAGCAGAAGCCACAGGAGTTTCACAAAGTGGAATTTAGAGGATCTGGAATCGTTTTTTGGAGACTGGAAATGCAGGCCGAAGACTAGGGCAAGCACAACAACTCCCAGTAAAGACCGATATTTAATGCTAACAACTCGGAGACACGTAAATATGAATGCCAATCTTCGTCAACAGCACCTTCGCTCGGTTACTGGCACCACAGTTTCAACTCAAACTGTCCGAAACCAGCTACACGCTGTAAGTCTGTATGCTCGCAGACAGACCTACGTTAGACTTACGTTAGACCTACGCAGACAGACTTTCTTTAATTTAAGAGCAAAGTACCGTGGTGCTCGCAGGGAGTGGAAAACAGAGCATGTGAAATGGAAGTTAAATAAATGGCACAATGTTCTTTTCCTGTTTTTCTGTTCATCCTGATAATAGGAGTATTTTCATCTGGAGGTAACGTGGTACAAGAAACAATCTACGTTTGTGCAAAGAAGTGTCAGATTTGGTGGTGGGGGATTGATGGTCAATGCTGGCATCTACATTCGCAACGACCTCCAGATCATTCGAAATGGAGCTCTGACTGGTCAGCGATATTGGGCTGAGATCCTCAGACCTATTGTAGTCCCTTAAGCTGCAGCAATTCGAGATCATTTCATGTTAATAGACGACAATTGCAGGCCACATCGTGTTCACTCTGTGGATGATTTCCTTTTCGAGGAAGGAATCACACGACTTTAATGATCGGCGTGTTTTCTGTACATGAACCCAATAGAACATGTTTGTGACATACTAGGCGGATGAGTTTCTGACCGCCTACCACCCCCCACAGACTCTCCAAAAAACTGGAAAGAGCTCTTCTGGAGGAGTGGGACAGAATACCCCAGCTCCTCATTAATAACCTCATTGACTCTATGCCTCAAAGGCGTTCAACGTTGCTGCCCGTCCGGGGAAACCATACCCCCTACTAAAAACGATTTTCTTTGCAGGAAACACCTTTTTTGCTTCTTTTTTTCTCATATGCACAAATTGTGTTTTTTTCCTTTTGCACCCAAATGCTCAATACAATGCATTTTTTTTCTCCCAAACATGTGTAATTCTTTTCTCATATAGCCAAACACGTTTGTGGATCATATATAAGTCATCTAAACAATTCCCGAGCCGCAAGATCCATCTACAACCTCAATATCATTTAATTGTTTTTAGCAGTGTATATAGTAAGAAAGTATAGGAACCGTGAAATTTTTCCACTTTCGGTTTTTGATGGATTTACTCGTTTTGGGATGTCCTGAACAAGACTATAGCTAATTAAAGAAAAACCTATTTGTCTATCCGTCTGTTGGTCTATTGACCTGTTACTCTGTGTGTGACATTAGTCAGTGAGTTCTTGAGATAGAGAAGCCAGCCTTTGTAGCCTCTCTATCTCAAGAACCAATGAAAGGAATTTCATGAAACTTCAGATTCAGTGAGATCTCAACATAAGTAACTGTTGATTGGATTTTGGTTCTCAACAGGTGGCTATTTTTTTCCCGATTTCTCAGCCAACAATATCTCAATAACTAATAAACAGAATGTTATCGAACATCATATTATGCTAGATATTGACATAAACTGGTAATGATTACATTTTGGTGTACATCGTCGACAGGGAAAAATTCTATGCTGTGATCTTCAGGATATCAGTGCTATCTAATATATTTGCATCTGTTGGATGAAATTCTTCCAAATTTTATATGCTAGATGCTTTTTCTAAAAATCGATGCTGATTTAATTTTGGTTTTGATCACATAAGAGCGGGCGCTGATATCCTCTGCTTGAGTAAATATTCCTAATTGAGTCCTCAATCAACTGGTGAAATTTAGAGAGCATGGTTTTTCGAATTAATAAATCTGTTCTTGTAGGTTTCATTACTCCACTGTTGCCAGATTCGCCCATTTTTAACACCAACTTTGACTGTGAATCCGATTACGGAATATTAGCCATATGCTTTTTGAAATGAACATTATAGCTGTATCTTATTTTCTATAGTGCAGAAAATCACCAAATTCAACATTTAATATTAATGATTAAAAATACATATGTTGATCTAATTAAAAAAATTATTAGCAACAGGGGTGATGTTGTTGTGTGTTTTTTTAATTCACTGATCATTGCCACTCCGTGTTAAATCCAAAGAAATGCACCATGTTTTATGTATGAGGACGTGAGTTTCAAGTCTCGCCTTATGCAGAAAATCAAATTTTAGAAAATCGAGAAAAACTTCTGACTGCATCCTTTGGTTTTCATTGTAAAAAAAGATTTTACAATACCAAAATATACACGACAAAACTAATTTTTTTTTTTTTTTTTGCAGATTGTAGTGTTTTTTCGATGCAGGTTCACTTATAGAATAGATTGATTGAGAAAATATGATCTTATTTTATTTTATTATTATTATTATTTTTTTTTTGATAAGGCGAGTTTTGAACCTCACGTCCTCACTTATATATAATTGTTGTTCCTATTACAAATTAATAAGGTTCTGGAACTCTGAACTAAAAAGTTATAAAACCACAATTTTATTCAAATGCTGTTAATTTCATTATGTTTTTCTTTTTTAAGAAAAACTAATATATTCTCCTGGAAAAAAAAAAAAAGATGAAACAAATAATTCTCTAGAGTTTTATTTTAAAATCGTATCCTGGGTGTAATAATTATACTTATATTGGAAGAAATATCGATATTTTTATCGTGAAACTTAAAATATAAGTTAATTAATTTGATAACTAAAGTTCTGAATTCATCTTATTCATTTTCATATTATTTATTTATTTTTACTTTTAAGAGAATCAATATTATTGAATAATAAACTATAAGTAGCGATTCATAACGCAGATACAAAACTTTGCTCTTAGCAAAATGATATCGATTTTGTTATATCACGCATCTACTATATCTAATAACCCAACAATGCTACTCTTTAATAGAAAAAAAGGCATTTTGACTTTTAATTTGAAATTAGAATATTCCATGAAGTTGAGAAGTTATTTTTTTCCGTATAGTCATAAAAAAACATAAAAATACGGTCATAAATGTTAAAAAATTTATAAAATGAGTAATTTCAGTTATACGGCCTTAATTGAGCAAGGAAAGGCTTGTGAATAATTAGAATTAAGAAATATTGCAATAAAGCATTCTTGAAAAAAGTACATGCAGAAAAATTTAATGCGTATAATTTAATACGTTAGAGTTAATGTGTTGCAGTCTTCATGTTCTATTTATAGAAATATATCAATATTATTAAAAGTTCTAAATAAAGTATCTAAGTATAAGCAGAAAGTTTTTACAAAATTTGCTTTTTTAAAAAAGATAACAATTTCAGAAAATATAAATTCTAAGATTCAAAGTGATTTTTAATTACTCAACAATATCATTGTTTAACAGAAGGTCAATTTGTTCATTTATTAAAAATTAGGATATTCCAAGGAGCTAAGAAATTAATTTAATCTTCATTACAAAATGTTAAAAAAAAAAAAAAACTTATTAAAGAAAATGCATATTTATGTTACTTAGAATGTTATAGAATTTCTATAATGCAGAAAGCAAACTCTTTCATACTTGGAAGATATTATTAAATAGAATTAAAAATTAACAAAATGAACGTGAGTGAGACAAGTATAGCGATATTCTAACATGACTGCTTTTTAAAGAGCAGAATTTTGCATTTGAATACAAGAATAATCCTAAATTTGCAGTAGAATCAAAGTGAACTATCGCATAGTCTGTGTTAAAGTCTTGCATTGTGTCGGGGAACTTTATTTTACCCAAACCTGGGCTGAGCCGCGCGGGTTGGGTCGATTGGTGCTATTTTTTCCCCTTTCGGGTCGGTTTCGGTTCCTTTTGACTTCGGGTTGGGATTTAACTCTTTCGGGTCGAATATTCGAAATCTGTCGGTCTTGCGGACTCATTCGGCAGAATATTTGTAGATATACTAATCATTTCGATTTCTCCAAAAAGTCTAGCATAATTTTTCAGATTAATATATATATATATATATATTTGAGCATTAATGAGTATATATTTGACAATTTTTCAAAGCAAAAAATAAAAGTGATATTAAAGATATAATTGTAGTATATATTTCCATAAATGCATTAATATATGGATTAATTTTCTTACATTTCGTGTTCGGGTTGAGGTGGGTCGGATTTCGGGTTGAAGAAATTGTTTTGTCGAATTCGAGCCAGATTTTAGGTTGATTTTAAATAGAGTTTTCGCGCAGAACTCTAGCCTGTTTTAATTTGAAGGTGGTAAAAATATTTTCTATGGAGGTAATTTAATTCACTGTGTCGTACTCTAACTGTCTAATTGTTGTCTTCATCGGTGTGCTTTTTTCCAAATACAGCCGTGCAAGAAGAAGAAGGAGAAGAGCACCACTACTATTTTATCACCAAATTGTCGCAGAGGCTATAGCAAGGAGCAATGGAGTAGGAGGGTCAACAGAGTCGCCGAGAAGCAATGGAGTCGAAAGGTAAGAAGTTCCAAGAAGATCGAACCATCAGTTGCCTGTTAAAGGTAAAAAAAGGTAAGGATTATAAAATAGTTAAATTAAATGGAATAACATATAATATTAATTACACAGATCACTTCAACAGCTTTATTCAATTCAGTTAAATAATTAATTTACCACGGAAACTCAGGTCTGTAGACACAGTTTCAGTAGACATCATGGTTATGAAAATAGCATCTAAATAGCGTATAAAATGAAATTTTTATAAAATATTTCTCACAGTTTGAAAAATACTGGCATGATATTAGATAAATCCAAAGTATTATAAAAACATCTTTCTGTACCCTTAATTTGATTTTTTTTTTCTTTAGAAAATGTACGTGTTTGGTAGAATGACCCTATGTGTAGGCGAATGATTATCAAGATAATAGCTGAAGATATTATTACCTGCATACTTAGCAGTAATGCCCACACGAGACAGTTGTAATGGATTATATTCATTGTAATGTTTTCTAACATTAAAATGCTTACCAGCATGCTGAAATTTACATTTTTTATTCATTTCACTTTTGTATAGCTATGAAAATTCTGAAAATGTAAAGCGATACAACGAGTTGAATAATTCATAGTATTTCGCATATACGTTTTTATTCTGGATTTATGTTGTGCACATCTATTATACTCAGAATATTAATATTTGATCTTATTACAAATGCAGTTTTCAGTTTTATTGTCGATAAACGAACAATGTTTAATTTTATTTCATGAAATGATAGAAAATAAGCTTTTGAAAAAAAAAAAAGAACTCTCTCAAAATAATTTTGTTTTCACTAAAGTAAAATTATTTAAAAAATGTATTTAATAGAGCTTTGTTTCAATGTTCTTGTTTATTTCTGCCTTACTTATTTTCATCCTTACTTACTTGGCGAAAGTTTCTTCGGAGTTCTATTACATAAATGGGGGAGGGAGGGGTTACATAAGACGTCTGTATCCGCCGGAAGGTCTCTTTCGTTTTCTCTTAGGGGTGAGAGATTTCATATTCTCCTCGTTAATGTTATACCTATAAGCATGGAATGCATTTTTATGCTTAAAATATCTCATCAAGAAATTGATATTCTTAATTTCTCTTTCTGTGTACCCTTCCTAAGGTCCCCATTCCGTCAGGAACAGGCTCCGAAAATGGAAGTAACTTTATAAAAAAAACTGCAATAAAAATTGAAAAAGTAAAAAAAAAAAAAAAAAAAAAAAAAAAAAAAAAAAAACTAGAATACAGAGATCGACTTTAGGTATCCAATGAAAAAAAATATTTAAAAATGTCGAAAGGCAAACAAAATATTTGCTAATTAATTAAATTAAAAAAATCAAAAAACCCGACTGCGTAAAAAGTAAACAAATTAATTATTAATGTTAAACTATTTTTTATATTACTTACCTAGTTTTTTTTATTTACCTGTATTGATGCCTTTTAAATTGTGTTTAATTGTTAGTTCCTATCTATAAACACTGTTTTGATGAGGCCTATAGATGTCTATGAAGGTTAGAGTTGCAGTAAAGATAGAGATCCTACCCTTCACAACTTCCAGGTTGTGTAATATTTAAACGGAGCTTCTGACTGTAAAATAGTCAATGAAACATAGTCTTCATTTTGAAAGACCTATCCAATGATATGCCACTCAATAGGGTGCGTAAATTTTTTTTCGTTTTTACTACCATTTTGTATTTTACAGCTGCCATTTTGAATTTACGAAAACAAAACCAAGCCTATAACCATCGAACGGCTAGGATGAATCGATAGAGACCTCATTCATTAAAATCCATCCAGTTGTTGAGATGTTTCGAGGGTATAAAGAAATCCACATACCCAGATACGCGTGAAACACATAACCCTTCTTGGCAATCGTGTAAAAAGAACCTTCCCATAGGTTTAACATTAGTTCGCGAGTGTCTTCGCCTGACAGGACGGGAGCCTTAAAGGATGCCTTTTTCTTTATTAATTCACAAAATATTTCTAACATATATACTTAATTTTAAGTGTTGAAAACCTACTTCCAGCTCGTCACACCTTTTAACAGATAAAATAATAAGTAAAGCATACGTTTAAGAACTATTTTATCAACTAAATAAGACATTCTTTCAGAGAAGAATATACAGAGAAAAAAGTTTAAAATATTTTCTATGGAGGTAGTTTAATTCACTGTGTCGTACTCTAACTGTCTAATTCACTGGAAAAATATTTTAAAAACATGAAAGCATTCCACGCACATAAGTTTAACATTCGCGAGGGGAATTTAAGATCTCAGTGTGAAGCACCCTTAAAGTATCTCACTAAGTTTGACAAGTATTTCTTAAATACATAACAATTTATAAGTTAAAAAAAAAAAAAAAAAAAAAAAAAAAAAAAGACACATGACATTATATCCGTTAATTTATATTGAACGAAAACAAAATAAAAAAGATTCAATCCTATACGATATCATCCTATTATTTCAATATTTAGAACCGTGCAACTCCATGTTTCATTATTTGCATTATTTGTAATACGACGGAATCGGCTGGGTTCGAACTCAAAAACTTTTGCTTACGAGCCCACTTCAGTCACGGCAAAAAAGCAAAACGCTATTGCAAAGTCTATGGGGACGTTATTTTCAAATTTCTCGCTTTGATTTTAATATTTTTGGATGCTTTTTTTTTGCATAGGATAGTTGAGCACAATTTACAACCGGGTTAGTTTTTACTTTTTCGATTTTCGATTCAGATTAAAATATATATATATTTAACTTTTGTAATCGGTTGGAACCGGTTCTGAAATTGAAATTATCCTAATATAAAAAAAAAACTATAACCAAAATCGAAAAAGTAAAAACTAGCCCGGTTGTAGATCGTTACCAGCTATCCTATGCAAAAAAAGCATCCAAAAATATTAAAATCAAAGTGAGAAATTTGAAAATAACACCCCCATAGACTTTACATTAGCGTTCGAGTTTATCCACGTGACTAGCGTGGACTCTTAAGAGCCTACACTAGTCACTCAAGAAGACCCGGATGATAATGTTAATCCTATGGGGAAGTTATTTTCAAATATCTCGCTTAAATTTTGATATTTTCGATTGATTTTTTTTTCATAGGATAGCTAAGGACGATCTACAACCGGGCTAGTTTTACTTTTTTTTTTATTTTGGTTTCATTTTTTTTAAATTACTTTTACTTTTGGAACCGGTTTGAACCGGTTCTGAAATTGAAACTGTCCTAATATAAAATGAAAAACTATAAACAAAATCGAAAAAGTAAAAACTAGTCCTGTTATAGATCATCCTCAGCTATCCTATGGAAAAAAAAATCATACGAAAATATCAAAATTCAAGCGAGATATTTGAAAATAACTTCTCCAAAGGATTAACATGATCATCCAGGTCTTTTTGAGTGACTAGTGTAGGCTCTTAAAAGCAGGAAATACTACCGTTGAGTCATAGAGGTTTGATGACTTTATATGAGCATTCAAATTAACATTTTGGTGATGATTTTTCATAGATTTTCCGAATGTTAATTTATAAAAAACAGCTACAAAATACAAGGAAATTTTAAGATATTTAAAACGATTGTTCCATATCACTCCATACATTATAAGCGATAAGTATTATAAAAATATAACCATAATTTATGGCTTCAGAGCGTTTTACGTAACTGATTGCTCATGAAAATCATGTTTCTTAAAAAATCAATTTGAAGTTTTACTTCTGAAAATCTACTGGAAATGCGCACCCCAAGTTCTTAAAAGTTTCCGGTTACCAAAGTCACCTCTAAAGTCATGCATTGTTTATGATAAATGATACTTGTTGGAGGGATAATAGCCTACCTATAATTATCGAAGTATTGGTTACGTAATTCTCAGTCCTCTCAACGACAAACCCATTTCCTTTGTGCACCATTTATAGTTAACATAATAAATAATAACAGTGATCGTCTTAACCAAATATCTCTAGGTCTTAGTTTAAGATGTCTACATAAATTATAATAAGTGACTCTCATTTAATTAAAAGAGAAACAATTCTAAAATATACTTAGTTAAAGAAAAACAATATGCCGTGTAGTAGTAAATCGTAAGAGGCGACGAAAATCGGATGGGCGAAAAAACGAGCTATGGAGCAGTGTCAAATTCAGGAAATTGAAGACCTATCGGAGATAGGAGATAACAGCTTAATGTATTCAAAGCGTAAACCCTTAATTCTCGCTCCCGTCAATATCCCGTAACGGCTGAGGTGTCGTTCGTTATTTCTTGTGCCCGTCATATTTCCGGGCTGGAGATTTAATTGCTGGAAAAAACTTCTGAAACCAGAAAAAATTAACTGACATTTCCGTGTGCAGTATTTGAATATTACCGTTTGGGTTTGGTTTTTGGCGCCGGTTGTGATATTGGACTTTGTATTGTCATAGATAGTTGGGCGGAATATTTTGAAGAATTGTTAAACAGACCGAAAACTGAAGAAAGAGAAATACAGTTTAACAATGACGATTGTGATGTGAATGAAGAAAACTATGAATAACCAACTGTAGATGAAATAAAGGATGCTACTGCAAAATTAAGAAATGGGAGAGCATTTGGCGAAGATTTAATAAGTGCTGAGCTTAGAAATATGGTGGTGAGCAGTTGGTACAAATGTTGCATGATTTAATGGTAGAGATTTGGCCTAGTGAAAATATATTAAATGACTGGAATAGTGCTATTATTATCCAATATATATAAAGGGAAATATCTTAAACTGCCAGAGTTTTAGAGGCATAGCCTTATTAAATGTTACATCTAAAGTGTTGGCAAAGATAATTGCAAAGCGATTGAAGCCGTATGCTGGTATGGTAATAGGTGATTATCACCGTAGTTTTAGAAAAGGAAGATCTACGGTAGATCAAATTTTTAGTCGAACTCCTTGAAAAATTCTATGATCAAAATATTAATGTGCACCAGTTATTTATGGATTTTAGACAGACTTACGACAGTAAAAGCAGAGATAAAGGAATTTAAAATACCAAATAAAATTATTAAACTTGTTAAACTGACACTGAAAAACACAAACACTAAAGTTACAAGGAAGACTTTCAAGAGAATTTACAGTGAAATCAGGATTAAAACAAGGTGATGTTCTCTCTACAATACTTTTTAACTTATGTCTGGACAAAATATTTAGAAGCATCTACAACAACAGAAGAGGTACTATTATGAATCCCTCCTTACAAATTCTTGCATTTGCTGATGATGTTGACGTATTTGCCAGAAATAAGAAAATCTTGACTGAAACATACGAGTACAATAAATTAGAAATAGAATGGAAAAAACTAGGCCTTGAGGTTAACAGAGGGAAAACAAAATACATGAAAATGGACAGAAAGAATTCACAGACAAACAGCAACGTTAGTCATAAATAATGAATTACAATTTAATGAAATACCAGAGTTTAAATTTTTAGGATCTATGATCACCTGCAATAATATGGTGGAAGCAGAGATTAAAGCTCGACTAACAGCAGGAAATAAATGTTATTTTTCTATTCGAAATATTCTAAAATCGTCTTTAATATGAGCAACTAAACTTAAAATTTATAATTTTTTTAAAAACCTATAGTAATTTATGGTAGTGAGACTTGGACCCCTAGACAAAAAGATGAAAAGTTACTCATTATTTTGGAAAGGAAGTTCTTAAGACAAATTTATAGGCTAATTAAGGAAGGTAATACATAGCGAATCAGATCAAATATGGAGATTGAACAGCTATATAACGGTAAAAGACATAATAAGTACCATTAAAATAAGAAGAATGCAATGGTTAGGCCATTTAATCAGAGTGAGGGATGACAGAAGCACAAATAATATACATAATGGAAAATTAATGGGGAAAAGTAGACTCAGGAAGAGATGGATAGAAGAGGTACAGAAAGACCTAGCACAAAATCGAATTTCAAATTACTAAATTAAAAGTCAGGGTTCGGAAGGTCTGGCGAGATATATTAAGGGAGGTCAAAATCCTTCATGGATTGTAGTGCCATTGTGTATGTGAAGAAAAATAATTGCATTGCGTTGTGAATTACATTAAAACTAAAAGACCTTTATAGGCCGTTAACTATAGGCATGCACTTTAATAATCATCAAACATAAATAAAGTACATTTGATACCAAAATAAATTACCAACACTTTAATTATATAACAACAGATTTATTTACAAAGAACACAAAATTACATACAATACGAAAAAAAAAAAAAAAGACTTAAGACATTATTATAACTTAGCTGACCGCTACACCTTGTAGCCATTGGAGTTAGTTATTTTAATTGGCCTTAGACAGGCATTTTACAAAACATTTTTGTAAGTAAAAAAAAAATATATATATAAATTCAAATTATATGAGTAAGTCATAATTATATTTTATGTTGCATTTACAATTTTGCATTAATTAATTTTAAATTTACGATCATCAATTTCCTTTTTCGCATCATACTTAAAAAGTTAATTTTACTAATTTTATTTATTACTGTCCAAAGCAAATGAACACCGGAATCAAATGATACCTTATGCAAGTTACACGTCTCAAAATACATAAGCTGGGAATTACCATAGATTAACATCCAAGATTGGACATTCCCATAGAGCGTAATGGTAATGCGATTACGATCGTAGCGCCCTTAGTGACAATGGGGAAGAAACTCCCCATCCTTGTAGTATGCTTATTATTGAGTATCTACCTTATTGTGATCTTTCTTTTTCTAATGTTTCATGCTTACGTTTTCGATAGAATCTTACACCGATACATGAACATAGAACAGACATTCTATTTTATATACTAATATCTATTCTATGTTCATGCACGGATATATGTTTGTTTCTTTTTACATGATTAGTGAACGGTTTTAAGTGCAATGAATACTAGGTAAAAATTTCGTCTTGAATGCTTGAATATCAAAAGCAATGGTGTAACATAAAAATATACGAAATGTTGAACTCTACAAGTCCCAGAAAATTTCATAATTATTCCCCTTTGGCAGGAAAATTTTTATAGCCCGTGTTTTATAAATTTATGAAGTTTAACGTATTAAACAATCGTTTCAATAATCTTTTAAAATTTATGCATTTTCACTTCCTTACAGATAAAATAAAAATATTGTTTTTAATGTAAATAACCTACAATCAATTCAATAATGTTTATAATATTAACATATAAGAAATAATAATAATAATATTACAGATAGGGAAAAATTCCTTTCGACAAATTTTTAGAATTGTATAAATCTAACAGTTAAAAATAAATAGAGGTACTGACATTACACTCAATAAAATTTTATTCGATATGAATAAATTGACACAATACCTGAATTTGATTTTTTACAATTTAATCTTATAAACTTACATATTTGCATTCTTAACAGAATTTTCTGGCGGCTTTCTTTTATATTATTAGTCTAATTATCATTTTGTAAGTTAAAAATGAACAATACAAATACGGTAAAAAAAAGCAGCTAAATAAATAAAGCAAGCATGAATAGAACCTGTTTTGTCTGACACCTGTTTTGTTTTAGGAACGAATAGATATTCAAACCATACAGGATAAATATATTTCTTCAACATAGATAAATTTCGGAGGTTTGTTAGTTCTTCCCCCTTGCCGATAGTGATGCTAGTACTGTTGCCATTACAGATTTTGCCGTAAAAATCCCATCTTGGTCCTTAATCTATGGGAATTACAGGAAACTGGATGAAGGGTTACCTTGTATCCGGTACAGAGACGTAAAATGTAATTCCTTCTTGGATTCTTGGTCCCACATATTTTTAAAATTTAAGAGTCATTATTTATTCACTTAATTAATATCAACATTGAACATTTTCAGACTATTAAGTCTGTAATAGACTCATGTGCTGCTAAATCATCATTTTTTTAGAGACATCGTCTCAGGTAGTCATTAGGGACCTATTTTACGCAATTTCAAAAGGAAAAATCCTAAAGAAGTACAGCGGTTTTTTTCCTCAAGTAGTTTTTGCATCCGACTCTGAGAGACACTAGCCGCAATCTATGTACGCATATAAAAAAATCATTCACAAGTTACAAAACCACAATTTACATATTTTAGTTTATTGTTCCTGTGTGTCAATTCCTGCATAGACCACATATCCTGAAGACACCTCTTTCCGTTCTTGAATAGTTCTCGGTATTTTATTATGTTTTTTGTGAGATTTGATTAGCTTGATTGTTTACTTAGCTTCCCTCTGATACAGATGCCCATTGCATCAGCTTACGTGCACTTAGCATTTTGACCTGCAATAAATTATGCTGTCCAATTCTGGATAGCTTGTAAATCTGTAAGAGAATATTTTTTGAGTATACTGTTACTGATGGTCGCAAGTATTGTGAATTTCAATTTATTGCTGTCTGTCCAACTTTCTCACAACCATAAGACCAAACCACACTGTATGTCGATTTGCAGTTACTTTTGCGGTTGGTTTAATGAATTCTGAATATCATGCTACAAATATTAATGAAAGAAATATTACACATAAAATTAAAAAAGTATCATACTAAATTTCTTTATGAACTTCTTAACACATCGGATTGCTGAATATGTTCGTATGATGTTTAGTTCGTAAGATATTATTAAAAGTTAGTTTTGTAGTTTGTTTTTTATCAATCTTCATTGCAGTCAGAAATGTTGTTCAAAGGTCTAATTGAGACCTCTCGATTAGATGAAGATGATGATCCATCATATCAATGCCATATAAATTAATAATTTTAGATGATACACTGATATAAAGTTGCAGTATAATATACGAGTTTAAAACATTGAATTCAGCATTTTTGCTGATTCTACATTCTTTATTTTGGCTGTTTAATTGTTATTTTCAAAATGATATGTTTTCATTATAATTCCTTTTTTAAAATTATTTAAGTAGCATTTTGAATTATCCATACAATTAAATAAAACGGATCACAGTAGTCAAATCCTAACACAATACATAATCATATATTTTATCAAAGGGCTCAAATTAGGTACATAAAAATCTAAATACCCCTCAGTGCACACAGCATCATGAGTGAAGGTGTTGTAGCTGTATCCTTTACTCATCTGGAAATTATGTCACCAAAATATAATAATACTCAGAATGGTGCATCGTACCATACTGTCATCACACTGACATGCTGAGGAAATTACAGAATACTGAATATGTATTTTTATAACATATGCCCCTCTGATTTTTCAGTGGGCAGTGCTGAATATACAGTCACCCTTATTGGCTTACGCATATTCCAATGACAGAAAACATGCTTCAATATTGTTTGGCATAAATTAGCTATCCCCTGCACCTATCAGGAAAATAGTTACCTTTTACCGGGATCAGAGGTTAAACAACATAAATATTAAGGACATCTTTATTGCTTTAAGTTTATTGCGTGGAATAAATTTCTCCAGGCTTGCTTTGTTGTAAGGTAAGCTGGGGGTAACTGGGAACATAGGCTATTTTATATAAAAAAAAACCGTTGCTGTTTTTTAAGTTTTAGCTTTTGTGAACATTGCACCCCCATCTCTACTTCTTAAAGCAACGTGTGTCAACTCAATCATAACCCTGCCTTTGCTGTGATAGGTTGCCGAAAATCTAGGTTTCTTTTTTAAAAATCAACGCCCATTTGGTTGAACGTCCATGGCTTTTTACTAAAATACGGTAAGTATTTTATTAAACAATCTGTTTATTTAAAGATTAGACACATAAATACATTAATATTATTAGATATCTATACATATTTACTTCATGTTTCAAATGTAAGGCCGCTGTTCCAGTTACTCCAGAAATATTTCAAAAATGGGGTAACTGAGACATGTATCAGGGGTAACTGGACCATGTGGGATCCATTTACCCCAACAGTTATAAATATCTTTTTGGGTTTCTCTTACTACGGGAAATTAATTTTTCCATTGTTTTTTTGCTTGCAACAAATAAAATTACTTAATACCTTATTAAAATTACATAATAAAATTTTAAAAAAGCATGTTGGGGGTATCAAACCAAATTTCTTAAGTGTGATAGCTATAACTCGAAATTTTACGATACAGATGAAGAGACGTGCATAAGACAAAGTGAGATTATTAGAAAAATATCGAAACGAATAAAAAATAGTTGTGTTTGATATAAAAATATGGTTACATTCTCCACAGGTTTATTAGACATATCGAACTTCCATTGTGGTAAATGAAACAGAGAATGAGATACTTTAGCACTTACGTAGCCGTTTGTTCATAGATTTATCTTCTTATTTTTTCCCTTAAAATACCCATGTAACTTTTATACTTATTACCTATACTAAAGTACATAAGTAATTACTTAATTTTTTATTTAATATCTCCCTTACAACGCCCTTTACTTGATATATAATGTACATGATCTGCCTGGTTTAAATTTTTTTTAGTTGTTTACACTTTTTCAAACAGGACTTGATACCCCCCCCCCCCCCCCCCCGAAAAAAAAATACGTGTGGAACTTAGACCCTCCTGGTCTACTTGCCCCATTTTTATGGGGCAACTGGACCCATGAGGAAAGAAGGATGAAATATATATACATATATTTATTTTTAGATATTAAAATGTAATTTTGAACATTTTTATCTGATAGAGGGAACCTATCTGAACACATTTACATAAGTTCAGACTTTAATTCTAATGAATATTAGCCTTTTGAAGCTGAACTGCCAGAATTCCCAGAATCACGTCGTAAAATCATGGCCCAGTTGCCCCACGTAACCTTATAACGTAAACGAGACGACAGTGAGACTACACCTCGTCCCAAAAGTTTAGAGAATCAATGAAATTTGCATTAACATAAAAAGTAATAAGGCACAATTAAAATTCGTAAGATAGGTAATAAATAAAAGCAGTTTTTCTGATATACACCTATAAATTATGATCAAAGGTTTGAAATTTTAAAATATACATTTAATTATATAAAAATGTGCTGTCCCAAAAGTTTAGACACCTGTAATTTTGTTTGGTTTTACATTTATAAAAGTAACTAAAAACTCACTTTTAATATTTAATTGTATTGCCACGACACTTTATAACCTCAAATACACGTTGTCCCATAGAATTAACTAAGCATTGCATTACAGAAGGAGGTATTTCATACCATGCTCTGTCTATTGCAATTTTTAAGTCATTTACACATGTATATTGCTTTCCATTTTCATATATTTTACGAAATAAGATCCCCCATATGTTCTCTATGGAATTCAAATCTGGACTAAGTGCTGGCCAGTCTAATAGTGTGATATTGTTTTGCCTAAACCATGTTTTCGATGATGTGGAGGTATGGATGGATGCCCCATCTTGTTGGAAAACACACCCGATCCTGCTAGCAAATCCATAATTGGCAGTAAATTGGTAAAAAGATCCTTATAATCCTCTGATTTCATTTTTCTGTCCATAAATCCTAGAAATGTTTGGCCGTTGAAAGGAAACCTTCGCCAGGTCATTAGGATCCTCTGCCTTATTGCCTGCTGAAACAATTCTTGGGTTCATTTTTTAGGTCACGCCAGTAAAATTTATGACCATCAGGCCGTCTAAATTCCATTTCTTTTCATCACTGAAGATGACAGAAATCCATTTTTCACCGTATGACACATACTTTTTAGCCCACTTTAGACGTGCATCTTTATGTCTCTGCTTTAAGCAAGGTATTGCTTTCATTCTCCTGTAAACAATATTTGTTGAAGCTTTAATTCTTCTATGTACAGTACTTTTTGAAATTCTAGAATTTGATGCAATTTCACGCACAGATAAACTATCAACTGAAGCCATTTTTAATAACATTCTATCATCACGTAACAGTGTTTTCTTTGGTCTTCCGACTCGCTTTCTAGTATTCCACGTTCCACCTGATCTCAAAACTCTATAAATACTACTCACGTATCTCTTTATTCTTCTCGATATTGGTACAGGATTTTGTCCATGAGCTTTTAAACGTAAAATCTTAACAATTTCATCTTTAGAAATTTCTTTAGATCGTGGCATTTTTATCAGAATACGCAGGAAATGTATTTTCCAAATTACAAACAAAACAATACATTGAATTCATTTGATTACAAAAATTTCAATGAATTATTATGCTAAAATACAGCAGACGATATTTCAATTAAAAGGAAAATTATTCTGCATTTATAGAAGCAGACGAAAATGAAAATATTTTATTTTGTGAACAAAAATGTAAAAGAAAACCTGTAATGTTGCACTGCATCTATACTTTTGGGACAGCACATTTTTATATAATTTAATGTATATTTTATAATTTCGAACCTTTGATCATAATTTATATGTGTATATCAGCAAAACTGCTTTTATTTATTACCTATTTATTACCTTATTTATTACCTATTAAATTTAATTGTGCCTTATTACTCTTTATGTTAATGTAAATTTTATTGATTGTCTAAACTTTTAAGACACGGTGTAGGTATATCCTAAAACAGGTGCCCTCTGAGGTTTGTTTACAAAACTTTGCAAAACCGTTTTTATATACAAAATATATATGTTTTTATAATAAATACAAAAACAATTGAATGAATTTTTTTTTACATTAGTTCCTTCATGTTTATAGATTACAAAAATGTAATTTTCATATTTATATCATGTGTGGAATATTTTATATAAAAATATACACAAATAAGGAATGTTAAAATATGTACATGTTCATGACATTTCGTGAACAGATGTTAGGGTGCTTCAGCTCTCCACTAGCCATTAGAATAATGAGAATTCATTTCGTATTTAATCACTTTTATTTGCAACAATTGTTGGCAATCATTAACGACAGTCGTAATTTAATGAAACTGTATTCGTAGTCTTTATACATTTTAGTATCTTTGTTAAATTAATGTGCCAATTTTATGGATATACATTAGTTACAGACAATGCGCTCATACTTGTAATTTGTAATAATAAGTATTAATTGCGATACACTTTTCAATAGAACTTCCAAATCTTATTCAGCTTGTATCATGTTTATCACATTTATTTAGTTTTAAGCATTCAAACAAAAGGAAATTGCTGCACTATTAACTTAATGAACGCTTCATCTAACTGTAATTAATGTAGAAAGTTCTCAGATTTATTTTAACATAAAACATATTGTTTGAAGTATAAATTTTATGATATATATTTATTTTAATGGCTTATATGTTTATCGCAACATAAATTTATTTTTTATTGGTTAGGAGTATATTTTAAATACATTCACTGAAAACGAGCGTGTGTGAAATATTTTATTAAAATAAAAACATTTTGAATTCAATGCCATTATCTCCGTTGAATATTGGTAATTACATAATAAGTATTTTCTATGCAGTGTTAATATTTCTGCTTTGAGGGTACGGCCTGTTGTAATATTATGTAAAGCCAATAAATGCATCGCTGCTTAAATATCCTTCTTTAGTGTACAATCTGTTTTTCGAATAGGTTTTCACTGTTTTTTTACAACAGAATATTCGATGTGTTTCTTTGAAATTCAATTAAAATTTCATCAAAGATTAAGTTTAACAATAACACGAGCGTTACTGAAAATTCCTAATTTTAAAAATGTTTGTATAATATTCTGACAATTTAAGAGGTAGGAAATTGAGAGCATTTTTTATATAACAAAAGAAACTAAAATGTCTCAATTTCCATTCGCCTAAAAGGTTCATCATCTTTGTAAAATACTTGATGGATTTTTTCTGAATTTCCTTAGAAATTGAAGATTTTTTTGAGAAATTGCGATAATTTAAATTTTGTTTAAACTTTCGCTAAATCTTTAACGTTTCGGAATTTTATATTTCCGTTAAACAATTTGTTTGTTTCGAGAAAATATGAAATTTTAAATTTCTCTTAAACATCCAAAAAATTCTGGAGAAATTTCAGCATTTTAAATTTCTTTTAAACAATTTTTTTGCTTATGGAAATTTCAAATTTTTATTAAACGTCCATTACATTTTTGAATTTTTTGATTTAAAAAAAATCGGAATTTTTAATTTTATTTAAATAAGTTAACTTGAATACATTTAATTTGATTAAAAAAACTTTATAATTATTTTTAAATTACATTTAATTGTGTTTCCGTCTGTATAAGAATTTAATAATTATAAATTAGCAATTTTGATTTATTAATTAAAGGATAGAGTGTTTTAAAAGAGATATTAAACGAAACTCTCTATGCGATATGCGATCACACTTACCCACTTGTTTAAAATGTGTTTGCTGGGTAAAAAAGAAAAAAGATCAAATTCGAAGCAAGAATTCAAAATTAATAAGTCATCTAAAATTATTCGAAATAATAATGCAAATAACCATAAAACTTTTAATGTCAGAGTCTATTTTCCCACACTTTTTGTCTAGAATAATTTCTTCGCTTAAGCGTAATTTCAAAGGTATGGACTTTAAGGCATTTCTAGGCATCTAAATCGAATCACATTTATAATTAAATTATCCAGAACTTAATGCATTTAAAAGATAAATATTGTATGTCATACAGAATGATTCATAACGATCGAAACAATAGACTATTTCCTTAAATATTGCGTCTAACACATACTTCCAAATGCAAAGTTTTATGAAAAAAGGTGCAAAATTTGATGAGATAAATTGCAAATCCATGGGGGCGGGGGTCTATTTGAGAATGTAGAAAACTTAATTTTTATACGGCCCCCGTAGGGTAAAATTTCCAGTTAGGGAAATTGTCCTTGTCCATTCCTGAATTTAACCTAAAAAATTACATCTTCATACCTGAAAAACTCACAGAGATATGCCCGTTTAAATAATTCGTCAGGTTTTAAGGGATTAGATACAAATTGAAATGTGTGTAATTCAATATTCAAGAAAAAATGTTACTTTAAGAGTTCCAGGAAACATATAAAAATATATTTATTCAGTTAGAATTTTGATTTTTTTTTGTCTGTGTGATGGTTAACCATATGATTTGAAAACAAAATCCCATCGTAAAATTTCTCATTAAAGTTTTAAAAAAAAATTAAAAATGATTATTATTTTTTTTAAGTGGCGTAATTTAAAATCGTTATAACTTGAAACATTATTTTTCGAATTTCAAAAATTTTTCGTTTAATTAAAAAGGGAAATATAATTTTAATTTTGTTCCAGGATTTTTTTTAAATATTAGTTTTAAAAATATTAAAAATAAAAATTTCAAAAATGATGGAACTTATTTTTTAAAACATCATATTTTCAAAAGTAAATATTTTTTTCAAATTTCCCGAAACAAAATTAATGTAAAATAATCAAAAAAGACATGTTTCAAGTTTGCAGCTTTTTCTTTAACAATTCTTGACTTATAATAATTTAAAGAAGAGAAATGGTGAAAAAATCCATGATGCAGGAAAACGCATTTAAAGATTTAAACAAAGATTGGCTCCTAATTAAATGTTTAAATGCTTTAAAAAAATGCAGGTGAGTAATTAGCTCCTTCCTGTAGCTTAAACTTCCGATTCAGTTTAACTTTTGCACTTTCCACCTTCTTTCTGTACTATTTAAATGTCGGTCAGTTGCTTTAAAACAAGGCTTTTTCTAACATGTCGATTAAGAGTTTTTCCCTAATTTTAGCCCTCACAACTTCAGGCTTTATATCTTCCAGTCGAAGCCGTTTAAAAAAGTCTGTATTCTGGGGTAGAGCCAGATTCGGACCTTACTTTTTTCTGAAGACTCGGCCGGGCTTAACGTGTTTTTTCATACCGGGACTGGCTTCCTTTTTCCTAGGTCTGTACGGGGCGAAATTTTCAGTCCCGGTCTCGACCCAACTTATATTAAAATCATTGTCCCTGACTGACCTGAACCGTGAAAAAAGCAGTAAAACTTTGCTCAGCCCAAAAAATTTTTTACAAAAAAACTGCATATATTTTTAAATCGTCATTATTTTCAATTAAACTTTAAAATTCATTTAAAACTAATTTTTTTAAAGGATAGTAGATTTAAAGACAAAAAATTTAAAATACAGTAAAACCAGTGAAAAAAACTGCCTATGACGGAATCCTATCTTGAACGGAAAATGTGTTGATCCATGCAAATGAATATTATATAATCCCTGAGGAAAAAATAGACTACATTTACTCCTCCTAAGAAGGGAACTCGTCTATAACGCATTTTTTCCCCTTTCTGTTATTTCGTCTTAGAAGATTTTACAGTATAGTATTGATCCAATTTACAGTATAGTAAGTCTCCAGTACATGGAATATGGATTAACGATATTAAATGAAAAATGAAACATTTACATACAAATAGGGATTCATAAAAAAATAAATATCACAGTCTTTGGCGATTCTCTAAAGATTATAAATATGAAAAAAGAAAAGCTAAAATAAGTATTTTTGGTCAGAACTCCTCCATACGAAACAATTCTTAGCCATATCGAAGTAAAAATCTATGTTTTATAGAATTTCAGTCAGGCCGGGCCGGTCTCGGGCTAAGATTTCAACTTTTTTCTAGGCCGATCCGAACTTTTTTCCATGGGTCGGCTCGGGACCAAGCCTGGATATTTGGACCTGGGCAGACCTCCAGCATATTTTGAAAGCAGGTTTATCTTAAAATCTACACTATGCTATTTTATGTCCAAAGGAGAGGCACTGTCTTAAACTGACTTTTAATAACGTGAAATGTGTGGATGATCCATATCTTGCATTCAAAACGAGTCAATAACTCGTCGCTCAGAGGCATGGGTAAATGGTGTAACTCACGAATTTTGGATTTTTAAATCTCTGCGAGTTTTGCAATTATCAAGATGAATTTTTTTGTAGGGGATTCAGGAATGAATAAGGAATTCAGGAATGGATACGGAAAAATTCGCTAATTGGGAATTTTACTCTACGGAGGCCGCATAAAAATTTAGTTTTTGCATTTTCTCAAATAGCGCCCCCCCCCCCCCACATGGAATTGCAACTTATGTCATTAAATTTTGCACCTTTTTTTAATGAAACTTTGCAATTGGAAGTATGTGTCTAGAGGCAATATTTAAAGAAATAGCCTATTGTTTCGATCTTTATGAATCACCCAGTATAAAATTAATTACTTTCTGAAGCTGTATGGGATTTTCAATTTGTTTTCAAGCGTGTTATATTATAATCAGTAAAAAATTTCAAATTATAATTAAAAAAATATTAAGATGTTTTAATTGATATTAAAGAAAACTAATCAAATTTAAAAACAAGAAAAAATCATGCGTAAGACATAGATTATAAACCACTTTTTAACGCATTCAGAATACTATAACAAAACTTCACATCTTACTGAGGTGAAAGATGATGTCAAAAGGAACAATTTGGAAAATGTAGATTGCATTTGAAAACCTGCTTCTGCTATTATAATAAATAGTCGAGAAAATATACGATTCATTTCTTCAGCCCTCTATATGATCTATAAATATCTATGTTTACTACATAGTATGCTAAAAGTTAGTTCAGTTAACTCATAGCACAGTTGAAAATTTCTATTCAGCCATTTCCACCTATAAATGGATGCTTTTGAAAATTTTTGTGCAGCCCTATATATGATCTATAGAATTTATACACACCAAGTAATACTTAAGAAAATAATTAAATTTAAAAACGCATATCACAACTGAAAGTTAGCAAGTAGTGTTCGTAGGCTTCAAGAGTTCAATTATTGTTCATGTTCTTCTGTAGTCAAATACTTTTGTGAGTGCTGTAAGTGAGCGATAAATCCTATGCTCACTACGCTCTAAAGCAAGAATCTTGTAGTACACTTCAGTGATATATATCTATTTCAATATTTTAAAAATAATGTAATACCATTAAAATATACCACAAACGATTTTTCCACATAGAACGCAATGTAACGGAATTCTTTTGAGTGTCCTTGTAAATAAACCGTAAATGCTACACACTGAACTTTCAATACCGCCATAGTAAACCCCAATAACAATATCATGGCAATCGAACTATATTTACGCAAGTTAGAGAACGGACAGACAAACCGAATTCATAAACACCTTTCAACTATGTTGGAAAGTGTTAAAAAGGTTCCCAAAATAACAATACAAACAATATCCAACATTCATATTCAAAGTCTATTTACCCACTTTCTTCATTTGAATAATTTCGATGTCTCAAGACATTTTAAAGATGCAAACATTTAATTTCTTGAAATTCAAATCGACACTCATTAATGACAATAATATTTGTCGGACAAATAAAGAAGTTAAGCTGTAAAGAAAGCTTATTTTTATCGATTTTTCTAAAGAAGCACTTAATCTCTTTCGAAACAGAATAAAACGCGTATTGTTTGTTAAAATTAAATCTCGAAAAGTTATTTTCATTCAAAGAAAATATTTTAAAAGGAAAGTGTTACAGTGTCTAAGAAAGATAGATTTTTCTGTTTGCTAAAACATGTTTTTAGTACTTCTTAACTATACAGAATTCTTTATCATCGATTTTTAATTTGAAATTTTGAGCGGAGAAAATAATATTTTTTATGTTTTAAAAACACAGATATAAGTAACTAATTTATTATTCATTATTTTATTAAATCTATATCTAAAGTTAAAACATTTCCCTGAGTAACGCTGACGTCGAATCAATGGTGGCAACAATTGGAACAATCATTTCCTTTTTATCTTAAATTTAATTACGTACTTCTAAACATCGGATAACTTTAATGTTGTCTTATAGGGGTAAATTGTAACTATTAAATACAAATTGTTTGAAAACTGTATATTGATTTACTGATTTTTTATGATTTTTAAAATAACTTTTAAGCGCAATTCTTTTAAAAGTCTGTCTCCATCGAGTGCTGCTCGATTACGAAATATTAACAGATTTTCACCTAAAACAATACACTGTCAGTAAAAATTGTTTCTTATACACTAAATTATTCGCCATTTTAAACAAATAATTTCCGTACATAATATTAAAATAATAAAGTAATAATAAAGTAAGAATTAAAAATAATAAAAGATAAATACAAACAATTCTTTTAATAAAATTATAAAGCCACCTGTCTGTTAATAAAGAGATTATGAAATTGAAGATGTAAGTCGATATAACATTCTTGCATTAATGGCATTTTTTGTAACCAAAACTGTAATCAGCGGGTGCTCCTCCAAAAGAAATTTAAAAGTGTATTTTGATGCGGGACCAGGTATCTGAGGCATGTTATGTTTTCAAAATAAATTTTCTTTATGCATTCCCAGAAAAAGAAATGAAACAGAACTAGAAAAACTCTTCTCAGAGGCTGATTTTAATTTAAAAAACATAAAATTATAATCCTACACTGTTAAAAATTTGCAGCGAACTGTCAAGTCATTCGAGCGTTTGTATAGAAAATGGTTACATAACTGTAATTTAATTCTATTTTGTCCATAATATGGGCAATAATTAGGGTCATAGTACCGTTAAATTACGATTATGTAACCGTTAAAAAAAAAAAAAAAGGTCAAAAGACTCGGCAATTTGCGGCAAATTATTAACAGTGTAGTAAAGGTAAAGTATTTTATTTCTTTCACTGATTAAAATGTTATGTAATATATTTAATAGATTTTCATTATAATTTTTATGACTTTTTCGAACTTTATAACTCTTTCCAACATAGCTGAAAAATATTTATGAATTTAGTTTGCCTGGCCGTTTACTTCGCGTAAATGTAGTCGGATTGCCATTTAATTGATATTATGCTACTGGGGTTTACCATGTGGTCTTCGGTATTGAAAATGAAATGTGTATCATTTATAGTTCATTTACAGGGACACACAAAAGAATTCCGTTTTCAAACGTATTAAAATTGAATCATGGAAGTACTCTACAAACTGCTTATTATATAGAATATGGTGTGAATAACATTTATCGTTCATTTATAGGGACACACAAAAGATTTCGGTTACAGTACTGTCTATGAGCGATAAATGATGTAAGATGCGTTTCCTGTTTTAGTATGTATTTTTAATATAATAATTTTTTTTCGTACTACGTGGTGTACATAATTTCCATAAATCATACACAGGAAACAAGAGAAATTACACAAAAGAATGAGTAAGCATTGAGTGTATAAGCGTGAGTTGCTTAAAGCTTCAAAATTTTCGAAATTTTAATTTTTCTAGATGGTAAACTCCTATCTTTTCTGAACATTTTTATATAATAGTTTCCTTCAAATTCCCATTAGAACAGAAGTTATAGCTTTTTGAATTATGCCCGCGCAATAGCGGAAGCGGCATTTCTGAAATTTTGAAGTCATTTTTCTGCAAATGAAGTTTTTGGGCATAGAGTGGAGGATATCTCAAAAACTTACGAATAGTTTTTCATGAAACTTTAAAAACATATGTTTTATGTTATTCTGTATAAACTGATAAAAAAGTCCTTTTTACTGTTTAAAAAAAATGTATTTTTTAGGTGATTATAGTGATGAAATTTTCAAAATTTTATATTAGCTAAATACAAATTTAAATCAAAAATATAAAAATACTTTACATCAAAATTTATTTAGGTTCAGGGTAATTATTACAAAATTATCTGAAGTATAGTTAAGCACAAAAAATTTCATTCTAGTTGCAGAATTTATTTTGCAATCTGCGCGTAAAGTGTTATACCAATTTTCTGCTCATCAAATATTTGGCAGTTAGGAACCCCTTATAAATATTAATTCTGCAAGTTTAAATTTCTAAAATACATGAAATGAAAGAACATACTTATACGTATCTTTCATCCCAATAAAAAACGTGTTTTAAAATCATATACATTTTAAGATATTAAATGTTGAAAATGGTCCCTTTTTAGGTGCGTTCGTAATTATATAAATACGTAGCACCTATAGTCGTCGTTCAGTCCGTCCGTCTGTCCGTCCGTCTGTCCGCATGTAACAGAGCAAAAACTACCCAACCGAATGGTCTGAAATTTCAAATATATGATTGTTGCAAAATTTTGTCGAGCCATTTCAAATTTTATGAAAATCGGATGTATAGTTTAATTACAGGGACAGTCAAAAGTTTTTCTTTACATTACGGCCAATGGAAAAAATTATTGCAAGTGCATTTTAATGATATTACAGCCTTCCGAATGATCTGAAATTTTAAAGATATAAGTGTTGCAAAATTTTGTCGAGCCCTTTCAAATTTTAGGAAAATCGGATGTATAGTTTAATTACAGGGACAGTCAAAAGTTTTTCCTTACATTACGGCCAATGGGAAAAATTACTGCAAGTGCATTTTAATCATATTAGAGCCTTCCGAATGATCTGAAATTTTAAAGATATAACTGTTTCAAAATTTTGTCGAGCCCTTTCAAATTTTAGGAAAATCGGATGTATAGTTTAATTACAGGGACAGTCAAAAGTTTTTCTTTGCATTACGGCCAATGGGAAAAATTATTGGAAGTGCATTTTAATGATATGAGAGCCTTCCGAATGATCTGAAATTTTAAAGATATAACTGTTGCAAAATTTTGTCGAGCCCTTTCAAATTTTAGAAAAATCGGATGTATAGTTTAATTACAGGGACAGTCAAAAGTTTTTCTTTACATTACGGCCAATGGGAAAAATTATTGCAAGTGGATTTTAATGATGTTAGAGCCTTCCGAATGATCTGAAATTTTAAAGATATAACTGTTGCAAAATTTTGTCGAGCCCTTTCAAATTTTAGGAAAATCGGATGCATAGTTTAATTACAGGGACAGTCAAAAATTTTTCTTTACATTACGGCCAATGGGAAAAATTATTGCAAGTGGATTTTAATGATATTACAGCCTTCCGAATGGTCTGTAATTTTAAAGACATAATTGTTGCAAAATTTTGTTGAGCTATTTCAAATTTTAGGAAAATCGGATGTATAGTTTAATTACAGGGACAGTCAAAAGTGTTCCGTTACATTACGGGGAATGGGAAAAAAATATTGGAAGTGCATTTTAATGATGTATCAGACTATGCGCTTTATGAAGTGCAAAAAATTATACATTCAGTACAATATGGGGTGCAAAAAATAATTATAAAACTAGTTATAGTACGAACGCACCTCATTTGCCACGTTTGACGAGCAATTTCCAACTTGTTTCATTTTTCCAATTTTAAGATTCCTGAGACTCCTGACTGGTTTTTTTTTAATTGAGTTATGCATTTTCGAGCTGAACTACATTTAGTTTACTAAGAGATGTTTCTAGAATATAAATAAATTCATATATACGCAAAGAACTGTATAATTTGCCGTGTATAGTTGGTTACTTATGTAAGTGCGTTTTTAGTTGTTGTGCGTTTTCTAAATTGTTTACTTAAGATATTTTCTTACACTATATTAAACAGTAAAGTCCCGTTACTGTAAGTGTTGTAAGTGTTTCAGAATCCATGCTTGACAAGATTATTCTTTCTTGTTTTTTCTTGCAGCAATTAGAACTAAATTTGTAACTAACATTCGGTTTTATTCTTTTCATACTGTATTTTTTTTTTTCTCAGTTGACTTTTTTTTTTCTTTGAGTGAGCTAATTTAATTTTCGTTCTAAATATTTTTATGAGATTTTGTGTATATGTTCATTGAAAGTTGAATGTGTCAATTATATTTTTAAATAGAAATAACTGGAAGCAGTAAACATTAGTATTATGTGCTAATAATTTTAGGAAAGATTGCTAATAGCCATGAATAAAGTTGTTTCCTTCTTATAGTGTAATTTAATCTCGTTTTAAGACTAGACCATAGCTATACTGAATAAATGCTCCTTTAACATATATTATTTGCATATACAGGTGAAAAATTCTTTTCTTTTTTTAAAGAATTCTAGGACATCTGTCAAAATGTTTCAAGGTAAAATTGAGATTCAAGATGAAAACTTTTGTATAATCGGAAACCAAAAGTTTCTTTGCAATTTATTTTTTCACAGTTATGCGCAGCTATTTTTTATGTTCTTTACTTTTGTACTTAATTTAATGTGATTCTGTTGATCTTGAACTTTCGTATATTTCTAATAGTTTCTTCGGAATTCAAAAGATTCTTGACAGGAGTTCAAAGATTTATGTAGAAGATGTTCATCACCATCAAATATATATTTTTTCCGTAGTATGCTTTAAACAATCTAATGGAATTGAAAAATGTATAGCTTCTGAAATGATATGTTATCTCAAAAATATTTTATCGTGAAATTTCGTAAACATAATTTTGGCCCAAATTTGTAAATTTGGATGAAAAAGTGATTGAAAAAAACCCGCCTCTTACTTTACGTAAAAATTGATTTTATAAGTTTACCTCTGAATTTTTCTTTCATATGGACCATACTTTAACTTCTTCTTCTTTTCGTTAAAATTAGGAAAAGTGAAATAAACAAAGTCTAGATTTAACTAAGAATGCTCATTTTTAAGTTTTTGAAATATCAATATTACATGGTATGCGAATAGGTCTGCTTCTACATTATAGCAGTACGGGCGCAATTAAAATTTTGGGGTTTCAATTAGAGGTGTTATCCAAGTGTACAGCATTTTTTGGGAGCCTAATTTTTAGATTAATATTAATTTCTTTCCATGATATTTAACGATTGAGAAAAAAATGCGAATTTTTCTTCAAACACTAAGCCAAAATATTTACCCCGTAAGTTCAGCAGGTAAGACAATTGACAAAAACAGACTAAAGAATGATTAAAATACTTTTTATAAATCTTAAATATAACCATATTTTATAAAAAATCTTTTAACAATAAATTCTCTGTTTTTTTTTCCTTTTTTGTTATCGCTACAGTTTTAATACATCAAGAAAAGTTTATCAGTGAAGTTTATGCTGTTAGGCAACAGCGTTAGAACTATCAGAAATAGTTTTTTGAAGATTTACTTCTTGCAAACTTTTATCATCTTTTTCTACGCAGCTACTGACAAGAAATCTTGATTTCGATAAACTTTACTTTTTTATTTATCCGATATTTTTTGCTGAATATGAAAGATGTTTGATGTGGTTTAGAAGATTGATGTAGCAGATGTTCTAACCATTAAGTTGCATTTTTATTTCTTTTGAACTTCTGTGATTTTATGTGACGATTCCATTAAAAGTTTTTCAATATAAAAATTACTTTATACTACTTGTCGATACAAAACAGGGGGTAAAATAAAGGTTTATTATTTTTTCTTGAACTAGGGGGCTCTGCCCCCTACGAGCTACGCTCACCAACCCCCGTTCAGACACCGCAGATTCTAAAAGCATGCTAATTTCATCGGCCTTAAAAAGATTGAATTATAATTTAAAAAAACAGTGACGGTCTCCCTGTAAACGGGTTTTCATTCATTTTCCTTTGATTGGAGATTTTTAAGAGGAAATCAGCCGCTGCTAACAGATACAATGGCTGTTTTCAATCTTTGATTAAAAACAAGAAAGAAAAATCATGCGTACGGCATAGATTATGTAACACTTTCCAACACTCCCTGAAAGCTTTAACAAAACTTCGTTATTTAGGGAAATAAGGTAAATAAGATAACTAACTAAACATTTAGAAAACTGATTTCAGCAGTTACCATCCATAGCCAAATATTTATTCCAATTCTTCCGAAGAGCCCCGTGTTTGATCTGTAGACTGATATATATACTACATAATAGAAAATTTAGTTTAGCAAGAAAACGCATAACAGGTTGAAATTTCTCTTTCAGAAATTTATACTAATAGATGGAAACATACTTGAATACTTTTGTTCAGCCCTGTTGTTTACCTAGTACCTTTATTACACGCCACTATTTAGCTAAACTTTAATTCAAACTAAATCACTCTTAAAACTACTGAAATCGCATTTCCAGAATTTATCGTCTATAGGCGGCCATGTATCCAATTCTTTGCGTGGCCCTGTGTATCATTTTATCTATATTCTACAAACATTTCATAGAAAACTACATGCAGTTCAGCATAACACATTTTAAACCCCCCTTTCAGCAATTTACGGTCATACTCAGTAACCTTTACGAATTCTTTTGCGTATCCCTGTATATCAACTATAACATTTAAACACACCAAATAGTATGCATAAATATAGTGAAACTTAAAAGCGCATATCATAATTAAAAATGCATTCCCTGCCATCGCCGTTAATATACAGTACTTCGGATAGAAAATACTTGTCTGAAATGTTTTGTATGTTCCTGTAAATGCTATGCACTTCGTATTATACATGAAATAACTTAAGTAAGCCTCACCGACGTATATCAATTTTATTATATATGAATTTGTATAATTAAAATACGCCGCAAACAATTTCCCCTAACACCATTTGTAATGGAATTCTTTTGTGTAGCCCTGTAAATGAATAGTAACTATTCGTTGCACCGCATATGCTGTAATATTCTGCATATTGTAGTGCACTTTGTAAATGCATATATTTTTTATTATGTTTGAAAGGGTGTAGCATCTTTAAAATTCATCTGAAATGATTTTTTCCCATTGGCCGTAATGTAACGGAATACTTTTGACTGTCCCTGTAAATGAACTAAGCGTGCTACAAACTTCATTTGAAATAGGGTTCGTGCTAGGCTAAACATCAATAACCAAAAATTTCAGTGCGATCCGAGTATATTTACGAGAGTTAGAGCGCGAACAGACAAACCGAAATCAATAACACTTTTCAACTTTGTTGGAAAGTGTTAAAAATTAGTTAAAAATTTGAAAGTAAGCTAATGTAAAATAAATTAAGTACACAGAGTCTTTGTCTCTCGGTACTTTTTAACAACGCTATGAGAAAGTTCTTTTAAATGTATCGTTTTAAATCTGGCGTAATTTTCACCAAAGTTTCCTTTCTTTTTTTAACATTCACATGGAAATACTTTTGTTGTTAGAAAGGAAATATTTCCGCTGTCTTAAAATTCACGATAATAGCTGAAAAGATTATCTCAAAATATGAAATAAATGTCTCGTGCAGATATTTTTTTTAATTTAAAGTGTTTTGCCAACTTTTATTTATTTGTCCTTTTTAAATATGACGTAATTTCCTTCATTTGTGACTTTTAATGCATAATAATGAAAATTTAGTATTTAAAAATTTTCTTCCCCTTTTAAAATTCACGTGTAACTGTAGCTTTTATGATGTAATTTTCAATATTTTTCTGATTTTTAACACGTAATCACTTATTTATAATTTGAAAGTTTTTTTCTGTTTATAATAACCACGTGTAAATAAATTTTTTATTTGAATTAAATATTATTCTTTGCGCTGTTTTTAAAATTGGCAACAGTGCAAAATAATTGCCCTTTCTAAAATGTGTAAAAAATATCTCTCGAAATGCTGAAAACTTGCATTTAAAATGGAAATAAATCCTCAAAAAATGAGTCAAATTAAAGAGATAATTGCAGTCTGCACATCGAGATCTTCCAATGTATAAAATGATCTAAAAATGTTTAAATTCCTATGTATAGTTTTTCTCCTATAAAACTTTTTTAATGGAACGATTTTGACCATCTTTAACATTAAATATCTCTTAAAATAATTACTCGATTTAAAAACTGTCTGCATCAGCGTGTTTATCAAACATGTCTCTATAATACCACCGATTTTCATATTTTTGTATGAAACAGTTTTCTTAATATTAACGAAGAAAGATCCCCGGTCATAAAAAATATGGATGCCGATCTAATAGGAGTATACCCGGATGATCTACGCAGATTTTCATTGGTCCATTTCCGAATCAAAACTTTTTTTTATATATAGAAGGATTTCGAAAAATAAATCTAACAAAAACATAGCTGTGAAAAAAGGGAGCCAAGTTCTGTAAAGACAATGGCAAGAAAAGAAGTGATATCTAAGTGGGTGCCAAGTTCAAATAAAATTCACTCAAACTTACCTACTGAAGTATTATAGCATTTTTTAAATTGTTTAGAAATAAAAATTATTGATAGCATATTAATAATAAATCTAGAACTTGGCAAGTTTTTACCTACGAGTCATTTATTTTTAATAATGACATTATTATATCAAATCTTGTTATTTCATGATTGGAAGCCTTAAATTGAGTGAGCTCCTTCCCAGCATTTCACGAATAAAAGATATTTGCCCCTGAAAGGGTTAAAGGGGAGCAGTCTCTAGACTGATGACCAAGAACAAGCGTAAGTATATCTGTCTCTTTGTCAGGTATCTTAGTCTGTTTGCATTGAGGTTTCTGGAGGGTGGGTGCTAGAGTGATAACCAAAGACGAGCGGGAGTGTATCTGTGTATTTATTGGTTTATCAAATCTTTAACATGAGTCATTTGTTTATAAAACTACATTAATTTTTTTTGTAATGCCATTGAAATTAATATTAACATCACCATTTTATTAAGACATGAATTTGATAGGCATAACATTTATCGAAAACCTTGCCAAGTTCTAGATTTATTATTAATATGCTATCAATAATTTTTATTTCTAAACAATATAAAAAATGCTATAATACTTCAGTAGGTAAGTTTGAGTGAATTTTATTTGAACTTGGCACCCACTCAGATATCACTTCTTTTCTTGCCATTGTCTTTACAGAACTTGGCTCCCTTTTTTCACAGCTATGTTTTTGTTAGATATCATTACTTTTTGGAAAGTTACAATATATTTAGACACTTTACTTAATGCTTTTTAATGTGTTTACATGTGACTATTTTATTCACCAAGCAACATTCAATTTTAATTTTAAATTCCTACAACAAACTATTTGGCTGTCAATTTGCGGCAGAAATCTATATTTTAATACTGCTACATTGAATGCATGTTTTGAAACGAAATGTATTGATTCGAAATTTTTATTGTTGCTGAAACAACAATTCCTATTAAATTTCTATATTAAATTTTCCTATTAGCTATATTAAATTTCCTATAGCTGGGCCTGCTTTGTTTGTACTGAAAATGAAAAATAAAGTTATGTGCTTATGCCACACATTATGTATCATTCATCCATAGTTGCCGGCAAAGAGACAGTGCAGAAGAAGGACATTGCTCCTCCCTGGATTTTCAAATTTAATTAACTAAATATCCTTTTCTCTGATGATTTTGAAAATAACAAGTGGCAGTGTGATCACAGATTGCACCGAGGGTTTCGTTTAATATTCCTTTAAAAACACTTTATCCTTTTGAAAAATCTGTTAGTTCCACATTTCGCAATAAACAAGCCTCTATCCGAACGAAACTCCGTTTTACATACTATCCGTAGATATATTAGTCGAGGGGATTGAGCCCATAGCACCCGAGATAAGTAGGTGCCCCTGGCGGTAAAAAGTGGAACTAAAATATGTACGGCTATGGTGCATAATATGAAAGAATGGTTAAAGGGGTGTCGGCAAAAGTTGGAAAAGTGCTCCCCGGGTGAAAAGGGCGGAGGTTAGAACAATTGCTTAAAATACACAAGTTAGAGCCCGGGGGAGTAAATAATATAAGACTTTTTGAAAATTTTATGATTTCTCGTGTGGTCTGAGGTATTCAGCTATACGTATGCAAAAAGTCATGCCTCCAACTTAATTAGGGGGTCCCTTAGAAAGAATTGCTTAAAGTACATATGTGGTACCTCAAAGGGTTAAGCGTAAGACTTTTTCAAGATTTTATGATTTGTCGCCTGGCCACAGGTGTTCTGCTATAAATTTGCAAAATTTCAAATCTGCCTTTTAATAAGGGGCCCAGTTAGAAAGAATTGCATAAAATACGCATGTGGAAACCCAAAGGGTTAAATGTTCGAAATTTTTTCAAAATTTTATGATTTGTCGCATGATGGTGTTCAGCTATAAGTATGCAAAATTTCACGCCTCCAACCTAAATAGGATCTCACTTAGAAAGAATTGCTTAAAATACGCATGTGGAAGCCCAAAGGGTTAAATGTACGACTTTTTCAAAATTTATGATTTGTCATTTGATGTGAGGTGTTCAACTATAAGTATGCAAAATTTCACACCTCCAACCTAATTAGGGGCTCACTTAGAAAATATTGTTTAAGATACACATGCGAGAGCCCAAAGGGTTAAATGTACAACTTTTTCAAAATTTTATGGTTTGTCATTTGATGTGAGGTGTTCAGCTATAAATATGCAAAATTTCACGCCTCCAACCTAATTAGAGGCTCACTTTGAAAGAATTGTTTAAAATACACATAGCGGAGCGCAAAGGGTTAAATGTACGACTTTTTCAAAATTTTAAAATTTCTCGTTTCATGTGAGGTGTTCAGCTATAAGTATGCAAAATTTCACGCCTCCTACTTAATTAGAGGCTCACTTAGAAAGAATTGTTTAAAATACACATGTGGGAACGCAAAGGGTTAAATGTACGACTTTTTCAAAATTTTATGGTTTGTCATTTGATGTGAAGTGTTCAGCTATCAGTATGCAAAATTTCACTCCTCCAACCTAATTAGGAGCTCACTTAGAAAGAATTGTTTAAAATATCTCAATTTTTAAAATATATCAATTTGTTGATTTTCTGTAAGCAAGTAAATCCAGAAAAACCCCCTGTACGTAGATAGGTTTACAATGCAAGTCTATTGGAATTTGGCGAAATATTAGAGATATCGCCAAGGTGGCGTCACTTTTGGCGACTAATTTTGGTCGCCAAATTTGGCGAGATATCGCCATGTTGGCGAGAAACTTGGTGTGGTATTACTAATAATGTGCCGTGATATGAAAGGTATAATTAAATTTGAAGTTCTTTTTAGTAACATGCGTTGTGTAATGTTTGCAATAAACCCTCCGTTCTTTGAGGTCAGCAATTGTAAAAAAATAGAAATAAATGAAACTTCTTACTTGGATCGTGTCGTCTGTAAAATAAAGGAAGAGGAGACTTATAAGCATCAATCAATCTTTTATTTCATCTTGAAGGAGAGAAGAAAAGGCTTCCCGTTGGTCACCGTTCATAAATTAATTCTTGCCAATAAAAGCATCTACTCCACTTGAAGGCAGATATTTCTTTTAAAAATTAAAGTGCAGCATAAATGAAATTATCAAGAAATAATTTAACAGGAGTTGTTAAAATCGCAGACATCGTTTACGCAAAAGCTTTTCACCGGATTCCACATTCATCGGTAGACAGACCGATGGGAGCCCGCAGCCCCGCGATCTTTTTAAAACAAAACTATGTCATGACAGCAACACCAACAAAACAGATTCTAATTTAAAATTAACGGAATTTTTAATTTATAGTAAGAATACGGGGACTTCAAAAGTTACTGAAAGAAAAGATTTAAATCTATTAGAGAATTTAAAATATTAGGTAATGTCTTAATAAACAAATCCGAAAGAAAACATTTAAAAAGCTTATTTTTCATTTGCTCCACGCACGGCGAATAGACACACCTCCGAAAGATAAGCATCCATTCAATGCATATGCCGTGAGAGGCTTGCTCCGATGACGTCATCACAATCGTACAAAGTTCAAAGGAGAAGCATCCCATGCCAGGGGCAGCCGAACGTCAGCGAACTTACCGATGTGCGATCGAAACGAATCGCCCGCGCAAAAATAAATATGGATTTAAGTTTAAAGAACATCGATGTATAAGGCCAAGAAAATAAAACAGTAACATAATTTAAACACTGTGAGATTTCATCTCACACTTGGCGGTATTTGGCGACAGAACAGCGTCCCCTCCTAAGGCAAATTAAAATTTCGCCTAATAGACGTGATCTTAAAGTAAAAATGGCCACCCCTAGGTGGGTAATTCATCGATTTTCTCAATTTTTTTATTTTTTTCTTTAGTTTTATAGTGTAAACGAACTTCGCACGAAATTTGAAGTCTGTAGCTGCAGAAGATATACGAGATCTTTTTGATGAGTGAGTCAGTCAGTCAGTCAGTCAGTCAGTCAGGGGTAAAATTATCGATTATCAGACATTTTCAAATGTCATTATCTCGGAAACTAATTATGCGTTATTTATAAAATTTTGGATTTTAGGTAATTAGGGTGGCCTTACTACACATTTCGTATAACAAGTACGTAAGTCTCATCGATTTTCAGTAGTAGAGCATCGAAATTTGACGAAAACAGCTCGAAATAGTTCGTGTAAATAACACACGGCTATGTCAGGCGAACTTGGCTGACACACTGCCGTGTGTCTAGATTTTGAGTAGGAAATATTTTGTGACACACGCTATCCATTTCACATTGTTCGCATATATTTTTAGTTTTAATTTTTTAAATTTTTTTTTTATTTATTTACTGCATTGCACAGGACAAAGAATTTTGTTTCAAAGCAATAACTTAAATTTGCCAATTTTAGATGATTTAAAAAAAAATTAAAGCAATAATTTTTTATTCTGTCAACATACGACGTAACAATAAATACATGGTGCTCATAAGAGGATGTCCCAGATATAAATTTTAATAGTATCAACTGTAAGCTTTGTAGAGTGTTGGTTCAAGGTCACAAATAAAGTGTAACCTCAAACAGTTCCAAATAATCGCATACGCGAGTACTGCTTTGTTTTTTACTCGCTTGCAGTATCACATACACAAAATGCCGACTCCGAGACTCAAAGCGTTGTTGCTGAGCTGACGATTTAAAAGCGTACACAACTGGCGTAGCGACATGCAATTTTTTCCTTTGGGGCTTTGTAAAAGATCAAGTCTACGTTCCGCCGCTACCTAAGAGTTGAGACAAAGAATCGAAAAGGCTATTGCTTCTATTACTTTGGACTTGTTAACCGAATTGTGGGAAGAATTGGACTTTAGGGTGGATGTGTGCCGTATAACTAAAGGTGAGGTTAGTTGGGGTAACTGGAACCACGAGGTAACTGGGCCATAGGCTATTTTATAAAAAACTGTGGATGTTTTTTAAGTTTTAGCTTTTGTGAACAATGCATCTTAATCTCTTCTTCCTAAAACAACGTGCATCAACTCAATCATAACTCTCACTTTGCTGTGATAGGTTGTAAAAAATTTACGTTTCTTTTTTTAAAAACAACGTCTATATGGTTGAACTTCCTCGGCTGATTATTAAAATACTGTAAGTACTTTTATTAAACAATCATTTTTTTTAAAGATTAGGCATATAACTACATTAATATTATTAGGTATCTATACATATTTACTTCATGTTTCAAATGTAAGCCCGGTGTCTCAGTTACACCATAAATTTTTCAAGAATGGGGTAACTGGGACATGTACCGGGGTAAATGGACCATGCTGGATCCAGTTACCCCAATAGTTATAAATAATTTTTTGTATTTCTCTTGTTATGGGAAGTAAATTTCTCCATTGTTTTTTACTCACAATAAAGAAAATGATAGAATACCTTATTAAAATTATGTAATGAATTAAAAAAAAAGCATATTGAGTGGTATCAAACCAAATTTCTTGGCCCCTTGAGAGGCGGGGATGCCGTTATGGCATCACTTAATTTTAATTCCTAATTGCCACATTGGCACCTGAATTTTATAATGAAAATTTCACCTTTATTAAATACGCGAAAATATACTTTTACTTGTTTTGAGATAAATTCTCTTGTAAATATTGGTGTCATTAAATTATTTCAACATTTTACGAGTGCAAGTACCTTGCCCCTGAAAGCGAGATAGCCAGACCTTGAAATTGTACTATACACAGGGGTCGCATTCTATAGGGAAACTTTTATCGTTCCTACCACTATTTTGAAAATAATATCTTCATCGCACCTTTCTGTAAGGGTTCTGGTAGGAACAATAAAATTTCCCCTATATAATGCGACCCCTGGATAAAGTACTTAAGTACTTACGTAGCCGTTTGTTCATAGATTTACCTTGCTATTTTTTCCCTTAAAATACCCATGTGACTTTTATACTTATTATCTATACTAAAGTACATAAGTACTTCCTTAAGTTTTATGTTTTTGTATAAATAAATCTAATCTTTTCACTTTTAGTGCTTTTTCTAGACACATTGACAGCAAAGGTTGCCTGGTTTAAATTCTTTTAAGTTGTTTACACTTTTTCAAACAGGACCTGATATCCGATATGAAAAAATATGAACGCGTGAGGAACATAAACCCCCCTGGTCCAGTTACCCCATTTTTGGGGGCAACTGGACCCATGAGGAAAAAAGATGAAATATGCATATTTTTATATTTTTAAATATTAAAATGTAATTTTGAGCATTTCTGTCTGATAGAGGAAACCTAACTGAACACATTTACAGAAGTTCAGACTTTAATTCAAATGAACATTAGTTTTTTGAAGCTGAATTGTCAGAAGCTCCAGAGTCACATTGTAAAATCATGTCCCAGTTGCCCCAACTAACCTTGCCTATATTGAACATTTTAAAGAAAAACTACGTTAGCTTACTTTCAATTCGATGTGTGATTTGTTGTAAATAGCCTAAATTGAATCGTTATAATATACTATTGAAACTGGGAAATTCTTTTTATGGACACCCTATATTTGTTTGCAACAATAGTGTAACGTGTAATTTTCCTCAATATAGGCTTATGTACTTAAAGATAGAAGATTCGTGAAAGGTTTTTCAAGCAATACTAGACCATGAATAGACAAAGTTCAAGTTACATTAGTATTATAATTGAAATGTAAGAGAAAATATACACACAATGAAACAAAGAAGCTTTTAAAACGAAGTGTTTGTACACTCTAAAAAAAAAAAGACAAATGCTACTTAACTTACAAAAATGTAACCATTCCGATGAAGCATATGTTGAAGAAAGCAACATGAACATACAGCAACAGCAAGAGATGAAAAAGAAAATAAATGAAACAATATTTAGATGGAAGAGATCTTTGATGTACGTTTGATGTAAAAATATTTTTATACAATGTGTTAAATAACTTGAGTCTAATTTTAAAACAAAACTTATAAAAAATAATAAAATATGTCTAATAATTATAAATTGTGATAGTAAATATTGTTTCATATGGAGCGTACTTAGTATTATATTAAAAAAAATTAAAACTAATTAATTGTTTATTTTCTTTCAGATTTTCGTCAAATATTCCAGACGCACCTGAAGTTATTCAGCAGTTTGAACAAGAAGTGCAGCACCATTTAAATTATAAACATGATGAATACTTTTTAAATTATATATATGATGATTTATACAAAAAAATTGCTGATTGTACTAATAAAACCTATGTAATGAAAAATGGAAAATCTCCTGATATAACTGTGTCTGAAGTTAAAACCATTTTTCGGTATGACTCTGCTCTTGAGCACATTACACTCGTGATACCCTCAAATAAAGATGTTCTGGAAGAAAAGTACTTGTGTATCAAGAGCTTGTGATGCCATGCTCAGCGACAGGTATAATTTAAATCAATCCAACCTATAAGGTGTTTTTGACAACGATGTTTCACAGATAGAGACAGAAAATAGGCTTTGGAAAGTTCAACCAGTGATAGATTCTATTCGAAATGGATGTTTAAAAGTGCCAAGATCGTCTTTTGTCGTTATCGATGAACAGATGATACTTTTACTGATACTTCCCAGTTTAAACGAGACCTAACCCGGAAGCCAAATGCAGTTGGTCTTAAAAATTTTGTAGTGCCAGATCTATCTGAAATTGTGTTAGATTTTGTAATTTATCTGGATAAAGGCTCATTTCCAATGCAAAATGACAGTAAATCTTTCGCTGTTGGTAAAACAGCTGTACTCAAGCTCTGTGAAACATTTTTTGTTCGAACTCGAGTATATTTTGACATGTATTTCACAACTGTTAATTTGGTAGAAAGTTTACACAGAGAGGGAATCGAGGCAACAGGTACAATCATGAAGAATAGAATCCCAAAAGAAAAAAATTTGCTATCGGATAAAATACCTCAGGAAAATGGAAGAGGATCAACAGATAATGTAGTAAGATCTGATAAAAAAAATTAACATTGTACAGTGGCAGAACATTTTTCATGATTTATTCTATCACACATTCCTTTTAGCCTTTTTACAAAATAAATAAATAAACAAATAAAAATATTTCAGCTCTATGGTGCATTTATTAAATTCCTTAAAACATATTTTTTTAAATCCCACTGAAATTTGATTATGCGCCTTTGCTAGTCGTACACCGACTGATTCAAAATACGAGTATATTTATTCAACTTATACTTGCTAGCTATTTCCGATTGGAGTGGCATCGAAAACAAATCAATTTAAATCTGTTTTCACTGTGCGATGGAGCACTTGGCAGACAATATAAATTTCAAACCTGAAGTTGACGCTTCTTTCAGCATGAGTAAGTTTTTGATACGACGGACCTGTCCAACAGATATCATTTCCTCAAAGGATTTTGTTTTATAATAAATTTTATTGAGCCCCTTCGCGAGGATCATCTTTTACAAAATTTTTAATTTTTTATCACAGGTTTTTCAAAACAGAAATTTTTGGCTACCTGAATAGAGAGAATGCCCTGATTAAAAAAGGTAAAATTTAACCCTTTATGTACTGAATTATGAATTCATGAAAATTTTATCTTCTAAAGCATTTTTCGGGAATTTTTGAAACTATATTTGAAGATTTACATAATCATTCAATAAATTTTAGAAGGATTTTAGAAGGATTGAAGAATTTAGAAGGATTAATTAAATTTGAATTTATAGGGATTTTGTGCAATATTTATAACTCCACTCAAATCTTTTATTTTAAATATTTTTCTTAGTATTTTGTAGAATTAGGAAATGTACAAATATAATGTTCTTATAATAGAAATATGGAAATATTTCCGGATTGAGAAGTCCTCCCCCCCTCCCAAACGCCAAGAAAGCTGAAAAGATGCAAAGGCAAAAGAAATCATCCTTTTAAAAATATCTTTGCTTTGTGTAACCCATAATGCTTTTGGAACAAGATAAAGTAATGCATCTATAACTCATTCTAAACTGTATTACTACTAATAGATGTATTAAATGAAGTTTATAACAAGTTATTTTAATGGTACTTATAAGTACCATCAGTAGATAAAGGGTTAAAGCAAGAACGAAAAATCATGCGTCCAGCATAGATTATGTAACAATTTCCAACACCTTCAGAATACTGTAACAAAATTTCACAGTTTATTAAGGTGAAAGATGATGCCTAAATAAACAGTTTGAAAGAATCATAACGCATTTGGAAATCCGATTTCTGTTATTGCCATAAAAAGGCGGAAAAGTATTATTCTTTTTTATGTGAGTGTGTGCATGCAGCCCTTTATCTGATCTATAGATTTCTATGTATACTATTTAGTATGCTAAAAGTTACTTCAGTTAAACGAATAGCATAATTGAAAATTTCCATTCAGCAGTTTCCGGAAATAAATGGAAATGTGCTTGAAAACTTTTGTGCTGACGTGTGTAGGATCCATAAAATCTATATAATCCATATAAAACGCATCAAGTATAAAAATATCTTTAAAAAATAGTTCATTTTAAAAGCGCATAACGTATTTGAAAACCCAATTTCTGCTATTACAATCGAATATCAGAATTTCTTTTTGTGCAGCCCTGTATATGATTTATAGATTTGTATGTATACTACATAGTATGCTAAAAGTTTGTTCATTTAAACGAATAACACAGTTGAAAATTTCCATGAATAAACGGAAATGCACTTCTGAACTTTTTGTGCTGCCTTGTATATGATCTATAGTTTAACACTATAGATCATGCATTCATTCGTTTTTAGAATAGTTCATTTAAAAAACGCAGAACGTATTTGAAAACCCAATTTCTGCTATTACAATCGAATATAAGATTTTCTTTTTGTGTAGCCCTGTATATGATCTATAAATTTGTATGTATACTACGTAGTATGCTAAACGTTTGTTCATTCAAACGAATAGCACAGTTGAAAATATCCATAAATAAACGGAAATGTACTTGCAACCTTTTTGTGCTGCCCCTGTATATAATATATAGTTTAATACTATAGATCATACATTCGTTCGTTTTTAGAATAGTTCTTTTTAAAAACGCATAACGTATTTGAAAACCCAATTTCTGCGATTACAATCGAATATCAGAATTTCTTTTTGTGCAGCCCTGTATATGATCTATAGATTTGTATGTATACTACATAGTATGCTAAAAGTTTGTTCATTTAAACGAATAGCACAGTTGAAAATTATCATGAATAAACGGAAATGCACTTGTAAACTTTTTGTGCTGCCTTGTATATAATCGATAGAATTTATACACACTAAGTAATATTTAAAAAATAGCTCAGTTTAAAAACGCGTACCAGAACTGAAAATGCACTACCAGCAATTACTGTTCATAGGTTTCAATAGTTCAACTATTGTTCAATTTCTTCTACAGTCAAATCGTTTTGTGTGCCCCTGTAAATGAACGATAAATTTTGTGCACACTAAATTCTACAGTAAGCGACTTATATAGAAAACCTTTATGATATAGGGGAGACTAGGGAGGGTTGACCATAGGGGAGGCTTGACCCACCCATCAGTTTTCATATTTAAAAGATTTTTAGAGTTTTATCAATAGGCGCCAACCAAAGCTACTGTAATGCTCAAACAACAATCTTTGTTTCATACAGATAATCGAAATAGGTATGGAAAAAATCAATTGTGAAGCGTTTTTAACCTAAAAGTTGTATTTTTTAGAAATATTTTGTAATCTTTTTTCAGATAAAATGTATCATAGAAATTTAAGTAAGCAGGTTTTAAATAATGCAGAAATATAAAGCTTCCATTCCAGGCATAAAGATTGTACGGTAAGTTAGGCTTAGCATAACAATGGACTATTTTTTAGAAAAGGGCTATGTGGGGAGGCTTGATCCAGTCAATGTAAGGGAGGGTTGACCAGGTTCTCTAAGTTCACATAATTAAGTGGTTTTGGAAATATTTTTATTATACACTGTGCATAATGAAAGGTTAATGGTTATATATAAAAATAATGTAAATTTATCCTGTAAAGCTACAGTAAAATGAGGTGATGGAAAAGAAAAAGTTTAAAACTGATCAAAGAAAGATGTGAAAAATTGCTATAGTATCCACTGCAAGAAAAAATTAATGAAATATAAATGAGAAAGTTGATAGGAACTTTTTTCCATTTAAATATTACTTGCAATAGGAAAATAGAAACAGTGGAAAAGACTAGAAAGGACTAGAAAGTATGAAAATAGCAGTCTTAACCTTTTCAGGGGCAGTGATATGTTTATAAAACCACTTAATTTTAATTCCCAAACCCCACGATGCCTCCAGAAGTTTGCTAAAATCTTTTCCATTTGATATGTATGTGAAATATAGCATTTTTTTATTTCCAAATAAATTTGTTCGTAAATTCTGGTGCCAGTCATTTATTTCAACATTCAAGTACTGAAATTACTTTGCTCCTGAAAGGGTTAAAATATCTTAATGATAAGTTAAATGCTCATGTGACTGCAAAAGAACATAGCATTGATCGAAAAACTGGAGGAAGTTATGTAGACAAGTTTCACCAGTATGAATACAGTGAGATGAAGCCAAACTATGTGACATCTATAGTAGTCAGGTCGAGTGTCACAAAAGTACGACAAGAAGAAAAAAAAGTGGAACAGTGGCTCCTAAATCCGGACATAATAATACACGAAACCCTATGAAAACAGAACCTGTCTTTAACGGAATACTGTCTTAAATGTTAAAATTTCATTTTCTCTGCTGTACAATTACACCTGCTCAGACAAAATCCTGTTTAAAACAAAAATGTTCTCCCCTCTCTTGCGATTGAGTCTAAACAGATTTGTTTAAGCATCATATTTTCAAAAATGTTTTTTATAATTATTAAAGCATGTAGCATAAAGTTTTTTTGCTTTTTTAAAACTGATTTTTTTCTCTTCACAAATATTTCAAGATAAACAAAGTGGTTCAAGCCTCTCATATAGTGGGTCAACCCTCCCATATGTGGGGAGCCTTGACCCATTATATTCTCATGATAAAAATCAATAATTTTTCAAATTTCTTATATACTACACTTATGTAGCAATTTTATTTTGGTAACTGATTGTTTAACGAATAAAATTATATATAAAACTTTATTCTACGTTCAATGTTTAATAAATTAAAAATCATTTTGTAAAAAGGGGGTCAACCCTCCCTAGTCTCCCCTATATATAAATTTCAATAGGTTTAAAATAATATCGTATCATTAAAATAACCGCAGACGATTTTACTTCATACGCTGTGATGATGTAACGGAAATCTTTTGAGTATCCATATAAATGAAACGTAATTGCTACACACCTCATTTAACACATTTGATTGCTACACATCTCATTTTGAATAACGAACGTGTCATTGTAAACCCAAATAACATATATCAATTTCATGACAATTCAAGTATATTTACGCAAGTTAGAGAACGGACAGATGGCAGACATACAAACCGAGATCATAAACACTTTTTAACAATGTTGGAAAGTGTTAATAAAAAATAACTGTTGGGAATAATCAAGGATTCTAAGCACCTCATGCGTCCCGTATATGTGACACTCAACCTAAAAGGAAAAACTATAATTTTAATAGACCGGGAGCCGGCAGCACAGACAATCACCTCATCGATTTCACGGCTGAAATTCCAGAATTAGTTAAAGCTCGAATCGCATATTAAAACGCAATCGGTCTTCCAAGTCATATCTTGGTGGAAAACACCTGAAAACCCGATTTTAGCGGTTGACTCGTAGGTTTGACATTGTGTTTTCCAGTTTCCAGTCTTCCACATTTTCATACCTTTGTGTGCAGGAAAACACAATGATAAACCTACGAGTCAACCACTAAAATCGGGTTTTCAGGTGCTTTCCACCAAGATATGACCTGGCAGACCGATTGCGTTTTAATATGCGAATCGAGTTTTAAGCCTTTCAGGGGCAAGGTCAGGGGCTATTCGCAAAATGCTGAAATGAGTGACTGACACCAGAATTAAGAAACAAATTTATTTCAAAATAAGCAAAAGCTTTTGTTCACGTACTTAATAAACGGACATTTTTCATTCTAATATTCTGCTGCCAATGTGGCATTCAGGAATTAAAATTAGGTGGTCCAAGAATGAACCACCGCCCTTGAAGGGGTTAACTAATTCTGGAATTTCAGCCGTGAATTCGATGAGGTGATTTTCTGTGCTGCCTCCTCCCAGTTTATAATCTGATAAGAGAGTTGTGGAAAACAAAGCAACTTAAAACCATTTCCGACATGTAACACAGATTTCGACGAACAATTAAAATTTAGAAACTGGGGTTTACGCGTTCTTCAACGAATAAAATTTTGACAGACTGTGCGGCAGATCTCTCCAATAGGAATAAATCTCGCAAAGCATTTTGAACTATATAAATTGAATTAAAGAAATATCTTTGACATTTAAATATTGCTTATTTTGCGATAAAATCATCAGGACTTTCATTCTCAAAATTTTCCAATGATTTGTGAAAAAAGCCAAACACTTCTCAATCAGGGAGAATACAATATAAAAACGAACTTAAATATACAATGACCTCTTGAGAGTTACCTACGACTCCGAAAAGCGTTCTTTATCTTTAGTAACATCAGAAACTTTTTAAGTTCTAAAGAAGTATTTATAAAATCAAAGTTTTTTTTTTTTTTTTTTGCTGCCATCGATTTTCGGAATCATTTCTGAATAGTTTTATATACTGTTAAAAATCTGCAGCTTTAGCTGCATAGTCACTCCACCGCTTTTATATAACATCTCGATTCTGACCAATGAGAATGCTCCATAGTATAGCCAAGTAATCTTTTCTATAAAAGCAGTAGAGTGACTATACAGCAAAAGCTACAGATTTTTAACAGTATAGTGTATTAATCAGTTTTCTCAACTCAGAATATAGGTTTTTCGGATGCTAGACATTCTTAAGTAAACATTTTCATGTTCAACAAACATGTTTTATAGATAGACATGTCAAATTTACGGAATTAAAATTAAAATTAAAATTAATATTAATATTACTTTGTTTCTCTTGCATGTATAAATTCAATTACGCAGCTGTAAATGTTTAATTTTGAATGGAATCTTAAAAACAGATATTCCGGTTTAAGAAAACTGATTAATACTCTATAAAAGCTACTCGGAAACATTTCTGAAAATCAGTGGAAGCTAATGGAACATTTTTTCATAAATGGTTCTTCAAATCTTAAAACTATATTGGTTTCTGAAGTTTCTAAAGATAAAGAGCGCTTTTCTGGGTACGTGGCATTTTATTTCCGTCGTTTCGGTTCTAATGCTATTTCGGGCCCTTGCCATTTCGGTCTTCCAACCCGATAAGTCGGATTTTAACATTTAAGGTGGTCCGGGATACAAAAATCTTCAAATTTTGCAAAAACATTTTATTTCATTAACATTTTCCCAGTTTTTCTTGCTTAAAATGACATTTAAATCATGTTTTTATCTGAATTAGAACATAAAATATTATTTTTTTTGTTTTGATTTGTTTTCAAAATCTAGCTTTCAAGCAATGGCTGTCATGGAAACGACTTTGCGAAAATGCGTTTTTCTTTATGATAGGTTTTTTCACCATATCTCGTATTTAAATTCTTATAACTCGAGAACTGTTAAAGATAAACGGTTCAAATTTGAAACATATCTTTTTTAATTGTTTTAATTTAATTTTCATTCAGCATATTTGAAAAAAATATTTACTTTTGAAAATAAGATTTTTTTTTTAAAAGTTGCACCACTTTTTATTAAATTTTTTCGTTAAATATTTTTAATTTTTTTTTACAAATTAATATTTTTTAAAATGCTGAATCAAAATTAAAATTTATATATTTTTGTTTATTTAAAGGAAAAAAAATTGAAATTCTATAAATAATATTCCGAGTTATAACGATTTTAAATTACCCAACTTTTTTAATAATTTTAAATTTAAATTTTTTTTTCAAAAAATTATGAGAAGTTTTATCATGTGATTTTGTTTACAAATGATAAGGTTAACCATCACAAATTTTTTTAACTCATTATTATTTTAACTCAACTTATTATTTTAACTCAATAAATAAAAATTATTTTAAAATGTGTCCCGGACCCTCTTAACTGCTGTGACAAAAATTGTCGCATAACTACTGTGAGTGGTCTGTGAGACCGCTTAATCTAAAGATGAATAAAAGGCTAGACTAACTCATAAAATTCTATTTCTGTACTAAACTTTAGTATTCAGCAGATTTTTTTATTTTGATTATTTTAGTGTTCAAGTGCATAGTTCGAATGCATGTTCGTTAAATTTGTGTTTTATTTGTATTATTTATTATTTTATTTATTGACTAATGAAATTTTATTTTCGTCATGGAATATTAGCTCAAAAAAATCCCAAACAAACACTGAACTATTTTATATTGTTTTAAGTGCAAACTGTTTAATCTTTAGTAATCGGGCTGCACACGATAGAGATAGATAAAAAAAGCACATGTTTGAAAATTATTTTAAAACCATAAAAAACAGTAAATTTAGACATAATTTTCGAACAAATTGCATTTGAAATAACATTATTTATTCGACAGTGTAAAAATTTAAATTGTGCGCTGTTTAGAAGTAAAAAAAATTGCAGTGTAGAAAGCGTGTAAAACCGAAATTTGTTGCCACTGTCAATATGAAGTCAGCATTACTCATACACATGTCTTTGCTTTGTAGTATAGATTTCAGTTTCCAAAACATTTTTCCGAGTTGTTGAAAACACATTAGATTAATGAAATTTTTTAAAGCTTTCGTCTATTAAAAATAATAAACTAAATCTATATTTTTATAGATTTTGTAGAATATTTACAACTGAACACAAATCATTTGTTTCTAAATATTGTTTTTAATATTTCACGTAACTAGAAAATGTATAACTATAATTGGCCTTACGTATAAATACAGAAACTTTCATAACTGAAACTTTCGAGTTTCTTGGTGTCTTTGAACCTCAAGAAAGGATGTTTATAATTAGAAAATACCCATTTACACGTATTTTATCGATGTGCATAAAATAATTACTTTTGGAATCAGATAAATTAAATTGTCTGGAACTCATCGTAAATAATATCGTTGCTAATCAATGTATCAAATGAGTTTTCTAACGAGTTTTTTTATGGTACTTTAAAATATCATCAGAAAATAAGGAGTTAAATTCATTTTCTCGCAATGGAACACCAGGCGAACAATAGAAATTTTAAAATTGAAGTTGATGCTTTTTTGGGCATGAATGAATTTCTGATACAACTTTTCTGTCCAGAACGAATCAATCCTACAAAGAAAAAAAAGTGCTTTACAATGAATTTGATTCAACAAAACTCTCTGACATTGGAATTTTGCTTTGTTTGCGATAAAATAGGGGATTTCATTTCAAAAAATTTCTAAAGATTTGGAAAAAATTTGAAATGCATATGTTCTTTTTTAAACCTGCTAAAGGGATGTTTCTTTCTTGAACAATTCTGTTTATATTACCATCACTCTATTCGTAAAATTACACAAAATTTACATTTCCGTTTGACGAACTTAGTTTTTTATTAAAAGCTTTACAACTTTGTAGATAAAGAGTTTACGTAGAGCTTACGTATTCGCGGATGGCAACTGGTCATACAAATTATGCGGCAGGCCATAACATACGTGACTTACAGGAAAATTATCATAAACAAAACCCCAGGCGTAACTTGTGGCATTTCGCAATGTCTGCTATTCTCGGTATGGAGCATGTAAAGTGGGTGCCCGTTTGGAATATTGGTTGTCATAAACCGGAAAATATAATGTCTCTGTGAACTGGCATTCTTATATCACCACAGATAACATATCACATCACAAAGATACACACACGTTGTGCACACGTCACTCCAAAGCATGGTGATATGGCGGAAAGCAATTCATTTGGCAAATTGGATGTGTACACCACGAGTAGGTAATCAGAGTGATATAAGAGGTAATCAGCTAGACATTTATCCAGATTATGTCTACACGTATTTACTTACCGAATTTTGGCGTTCAAGTTGTAATTATTTAAACATTGTGTCATCGATAATATCAGGTTGTAACGAAAGTTTCCCGCCACAGCTAATACGGTCTGTGCAAACAGTTCGCGTTGACGTGTTTGCTCATATTTTGTCAAACGATTTTCGGCATTTGAAAGAAAGAGACTTGCTTTAGAACACTGTGTTGTGAAATTTGTAAAAAAAATATCATTATAATTATGTACAAGGTGTCTGAAATGGAACTATCATGCTACCAGATTAGAACCATCATTTACTTCCAGATCTGTTGCAAAAAGTCAACTACAGAATGTCACCGAATAAAGTGTACGACTTCAGGTATTAGTGTTGTACCGTATAACACTGTGAAGATTTGGCGGAATGGTGGTTATATATAATATTACAGTTAATTATATATATTATAATTAGCATTATGTAATGGGGATTTGGCGGAAAACTTTCGTTACAACCTAATATTTTACTTTCAGTTTCCCTACATTAATTTGGACGTTGCGCAGTCCTGAAAAAAAATGTCTGCTTCAAATAATGAATAAAGCGGAAGAGAGATATAGAGTAGCGTCTACTAGGTTGGGAGTAAAGTAACTGAGGAGGTTACCAGAAGATGGCGGCTGATTTTTTACATCAGATCAACAGTTTGTGATTGCCGCCGAAGCAAACTCCCACAAATAAATTTTAAATAGAAAATTTCGCCTTATTTTAGTGGCTTATTCATGCAAAATTTCTATCACAAATAATGTAAAAATTTCTATTCGTTTTTAGTGGTGGAAGTTGGCCCGGTTATAATAATCTCTTTAACTGACATTGACAGGAGATTTTTAGGTTGTCACAATAGGGCGGAAATGCAAGGCCTGACTACCGCCGAAGTAAACTTCCAGCAGTATAAATAAATATATATATTTGCCTATAATATTATAAATGAAATTCTGCATTAATAAGGAATTTCAAGAAGAAGAAAATTTCTATTCAAATTTACTGGTGGAAGTTTGCTCCGGCAGTAATGAGCCACTGTGAAGCCGGTCACAGTTGAAGCTTCACCATTTTGAGGATATGTCAATTACTTTTTATTCATAGTTCCATGTTTCAAATCATCGTAAGGAGACTTATCTCAATACAACGACACAATACATATCTTCACAGATGGTTCAAAATCTGATCAGGGGATTTTTGTATTTAAAGAGAATTCCTTAATACATGCGTCGAATGTTCGTCTTTCCGAAGAGAACTCCGTTTTCCAAGCTGAACTTTTTGCCATTAAAAATGCTGTGGTTTGGGCGGATTCATTTGATTACAAATCATTTCTAATCTCTTCAGATAGTCTTTCAGGTTTAATGGCGCTGCAAAATACAGATACAGTTGACTATATGATTTCAGATATTCTAAGTTTAATGCGCAAATCGAGCAAAACTTTCCCCTTTAAATGGGTTAAAGTGCACTCAGGAGTCATAGGGAATGAATTAGCTGATACCGTGGCAAAAAAGGCAGTAGAGGACATTAATGTCACACCATACTTCCTTCTACATGCGGCTTCTCATTTAAAATATAAATTAAAATATAAAATTAAAAATGAATGGCAGTAAAGATGGGACAATGAAGACACAGGCCACTACACACTAGCTTATTACCAAGTGTTCCCATTCAATTTACCGTAAATAATCGTTACCTTTTTCGTTTCTTCACAAATCACGGCCCTTTCCAGAAATATTTTTACGACATAGGTAAACGTGTCCCCTCTTTGTGTATGTCGTCTCCCCTCCACCTCACTGCACTAGGTACTGGATTGTTCTCCGACAGCATATTACCACGTTAAAAAACACAGAAGTATGGAGATTCCGGATTGAATTAAATATATTAGTGAAAGTCCTGTTCTCATGAACAGAATATCAGCACTAATGAGATATATAGAGAAAAATGAATTCATTTTTAGAAATAATTATCCATACCTTTCGGACACCTCTTCAGACGAAGATTTATGTTTTTTTTTATTATCTTCTTTATTTCCATTGTAAATAGTTTTCATATTTATATTCATTAATTATTATTATTGCTGTTATTATTATTATTATTATTATTATTGGTATTATAGTTATTACAAGTAGTGTTTTTGTTATTAATATTTTGTATGTATTATAAATTGTCATGTTTTGATCCAGGCAGCTATATTGAGAATCTTACAGTTTTTTTGAGTTACTAAAGCATAAATCTAAACATTGAACTATCTATATTATATCTATATTATAAAGGACAAACATATATGTGCGTAACGCATACGTCATTCTGCGAATGGCAACACTTTGAAATTTGAAATGAAATTTCGGTTTTGCAATTTTCGCTACTGCAAATTTTTAAATGTCTAAACATCCCACATTTTAAATGTTTACACCGTCGTATGCAGAAAAAAATGCACTTTTAAATGCAATTTGTTTGAAAGCTGTATCTTAATTTATTTTTGAGATATTAATTTTTTTATAGTTCTTAATACCAATTTTCTAATCGTGGCAACTTGAGTACTTCATTTCTATTAAAAGTGATTTAGTTATCTTTATTGTTTATATTCTTGCTGATGCCATTTTCTCATTACAATTAAAAATATCTTTTTAAAAAGTTTGAACAAAAAATGACTTTACGCTTTTAAAAAAGACACAATTCCCCTGATGATGCCGTTATATTTCACCATTTTTTCATTTTGCTGATATTGAGTTTGAGACAATAGTCAAAATATTTCAGCGACTGAAAATGACGTCATATTTAAAAGAAAACGATAATTTTATTTGATAAAACGAGATATTTCCCCTTGAATACGTCTAAAAGTTATAAATTTCTGAAATTTTTACACGCAGGTACAGAGATTATACTAAGACCTCAAATCACGAGTGGGAATTTTAACATGGAAAGTTGTGATAGTTGACGAACGTGACTTCAAGCTTGAAAATATATTTATTACTAACCTATTGCGAGTTAAAATGTTTTTAAATAGTTAATATAGATGTGAAACGTGGAAAATGACTTGATTCGGTTTAGAATAAAAGGGGGAGGGAGAATTCTATGATTATGTCAAGATGAAATCATTTTTGCTGATTTTTCATTCTGTAATATCAAGCATCAATTGATAACTTACTCAAAATTACTTATCTTGATTAAGACTCCCTTATCATACAGGAGGCCTTGATCTTGATTATATGTTACTGATTACGTATTTGAATTACTACTTAGTTATCCCGTCGACTAATTGCGCCAAATTATATAAATCGCCAAACCACTCGCCAAATTATACAAATTGACATAATTTTTATTTTAAATAAAGAAAGAACAAATAAATTAGTATAACATTAGCAAAAATATAGATAAAACGTCGAAATAAAAATCACTTGATGACGTAAAAACGTGTAACTTGCTTAAAGTCAAGTGGATGTGACATTTACGCTCAACCATTATTGGCATTTAATACCTTATATTTTGGCGATAGATTTTTGGTTGACGGGATAACGAAGTAGTTACGAATAAAGTTTGATTTTTCAATAATTTTAAAGTTGAAGTTTAGGAAAAAAGTATTTTGTTAATCTTAGGTTAAAATATGTCTTTGGAGAGTTAAACTAACAAGTGTAAGATGGATTTTTTATTGTAATTATTATTGTCTATATATGATAAATTTGATGCAAGAGTTCCTTTGTATACATTTTCTTTCGTCGAAATTCGACGGGTTCCACCTCGTTATTTTAAAAACTGCTGTCTAAAGGATGGACTAACAAATGGGTTTCGGCCGTCCGTTGGAAACACCCCACCAGGCTTACAGTTTGGAGCTACGGTTCGGATTTCCCTTACCTTCAAATCATCGTATAAAAATATGACTGGTACCAATTGATTAGTAATCACGTCTAATAATTAATGTTGTATTTAAATTTAGCTTCGGGGTTCGTATACATACAGAAGTTGTATCAAACTTTAAAAATTTCAATACTAACACCAAATTTAGACATCATATTGGAATTCTATGGCAAATTTTACCCTAGGATACTAAACAGGGAATCATTCTGTCCAGTAGTTTAAATTACACAGGTTTAATGTTTGATTTGATTGCCTAAGAGGGACTGCTCAAACAAGGAAACCAAGTCTGCACAGCATAGTGTCCCTCCCGGTTCCCTTTATTGAGGTAAAAAGAATACAGTTTTCAGCCAGAGCTGAAGCCGCTGAGAAACGCGACAGTGGGCGGTATTTCTATAAATGTTCGTAAGAAAAGAACGGGACATTGGCACTTCTAATGCTACATTCAATTTAATCGTTTCAAAACAGGTTGTGACGAGGGCAGTTTTTTAAGCATAATAAAATGTTTTTGGCGGAATGAGCCATATTTTTTAATCCGCATTTTTATGTTTTTCTAAAATTAATTTTGAAATTATTTATTTTTGAAAATTATTAACATAAATCGAATTCTTGGAGCTTCACATATATGAATCTTAAATGACAGTTGATTCCCCCAAGTAGTGTTTAAGTTTTGCTTTAAAAACTACCCAAATTTCAATATGCTTTGCAAAGCTTAAAAATGAATTTAAAATTAGGTGTTCCAAAAATTTAAACCTGCATATTTCCTAAACTACTTGACCGAAAGACTCCGTGTTAAGCATCGTAAGGTAAACAGTACCAAAGAATTCAAATGTGATATCAAAATTTGATGTTAGTATTGAAAATATTAAATTTTGATAAATTTTTTATATGTAGATGACCCCGTGAGTAAAATTTGTGTATAGCATTAATTAGTAGCGGTTATAAGTAATCGATTGGTATCAGTCATATTTCTGTACGATGATTTTTGTTAGTAGTCCTTTTTTTTCCCAGGACCTTGCCAAATCAGACTTAAATTTTATTGTTGCAAATATTGCGGTTGGATGCTTACTTCACATGCCCTACACTTGGGATTGCGGACGATTGCGAAATGTCAAACATTGCTTCTGTTTTTTAGTCACCTTGTTCACTACCAAAAGTTTTGTGATACATAATACGTTATTTAAATATATTAATTATGAACCTTATCCAATTTGTTAGACAAAATTTTCATTTTTCAGAGAAAAAAAATTAATTTAGAATAGATAAGTTGTTGCAAAGAACCCCCTGCTATTTGAAAACTACCGTTGTAAATTATTTATCAAGGGCTAGTTCAGTTGTTAAACTTTATCTACTTGCTTCCAGTTGAATAATTTAGCATACGAATGTTCAGTATATAAAAGAAATACAGGCTGAACCAAAAGTCTTGCCCTGATTATAAATATTTTTTGTTCTCAAAGTATTATAATTAGACATATTTTTTGGATACATTGTAAGTACTGTTATAATTTTTTTTATAAGACCACGTACCTCAGTAAATTTAAACGTGTACCCCCTTGGAAACTAGGAGAATGTCTAAGTGATATTCTAGTTCCCGCCAAGTGTTCTTTAACATGTCTTCTGTTACAGTACATACAGCAGCTTGTATCCTAGCCTTCAGTTCTTCGACATCAGTAACTAGTGTGGCAAAGACTCTGTCCTGGATATAGCCCCCAAAGAAAAAATTCAGAGGATTAATATCTGGAGAGGGCGGAGGCCGAGGTGTTGGTCCATCCCTTCTATTCCACCAATCCGGAAATGTTTCGTTCTATTGCACACACACAAAAAAAACTACTAAAACTGACCTATCCAATGATACAACAAGTTACATTATTACACAAACGGTTAATTTGTAATGAATTATTATAATCAGGGCAAGACTTTTGGTTCACCCTGTATATAAATACATATTTAAAAAAAAAAAGAACGTAACTCCAGTTCTAAAATGCACAGAGTAAAGCTTTTTGTGCTAAAGTTACTTGTTTCTGTGATTTTCTGTAATTGGAATAGACTTTTATTGCCTTGATGGACCACATATGCATTTATTTTTGTTCATATTTTGAAAGTTTCAAAATGAACCCTTTATTTTTATTCGTTCTTCTTTCTTTGATTTTCTATTTCTTAAACCATATTTTAAAGTTTTATTCTAATATGCTTGCTTTAAATCCCTTTGGAAGTCGTAAATGGAACAATTCATAGCATATTTATTCAACTTGTATTTTAAATTGCAATGCTGTCGAAAACAAAGAAACATAAATCTATTTCCAATATGCAACAGAGCACTTGACGAGTAAAAGAAATTTCAAAATTGAAGTCGATGCTTCTTTGAGCATAAATAAATTTCTGATACGACGGACACCTGTCTAGAAGAAATCAGTTCCAGAAAGAATTTTGTTTTATAATAAATTTGACTCGAGAAAACTCTTTTAGGTTGAAATTTTGCTTAGTTTGCTGAAAATCCAACTTTCATGTTTTTAATTTTTCAAAGATTTGCAAAAATTTGAAATGTTTATGCTTATTTGCAAACCTGCAAATGAATTACTTATTTTTTGGAATCTTCTATTAAATGTTTTTAAAACTTTTACCAACTTTACAGTCAGGCAGAATAAATGGTAAGGTTTGCACAAGGATGAGTTTTTTGTTTGACGGAATTGCGGTTAGATATTATTGAACATTGTAAATTATTTAACAACAGATAGTTTAATTGTTTAATAGGCTGCAAGTCTGCTTGTCGCAGGTTAAAAAACTAGCAAATAGATGGAGCAATTGAGAATTAAACTAGCAAAAGCCATGCTTTGTTTGGATTCGCGAAGCATTATTTAATAAGATAAATATTTGAAAGTAACAATATTTTTTATAATATTTTTGCATCTTTTAAGCAAAAACGTTATTTTATGTTTTGGCGCATTTTAATTTTAGAAATGTAAATTCAGCCAAATAACTAATAATTTCCTCGGAATTTTTTATTTAAGATATAACGAATTTAACAATTAATTTTATTTGTTTTCAATTCTTTTGTTGCCACTTTACAAAAACAAACTCATAATATAATTATTTTAAAATGCGTAAGTATCGGCTGGGTAAATGATTTCAAATGATCAGAATAAATTGTGGGTTGGAATTCTTAACACTGAAAAATACTTTTATAATTGAATGTGAATAATTGAAATTTCACAAATTTAAATTCATTAAAAATTTGCTATAATTTTCATAAAAAACGTATTTAAAAATTCCATAAAAGAAATCGTGAAACTATTTCATTAATCATGATTCTATCTATAATGACTAACTGCATGATTTATTTTTTCTTCGAAAATATACGTGTTTCATTTTTTATTTGCGTCCTTAATGGAAAAACATGCAAAATAAATTAAATTAAATAATAAAATTTTTAAGTTTATTCTGTAAAAAAAAAAAAAATAATGTTGTGTAAATCTACAGATCATAATTTATTTTTATGTTTAGTTTCAAGTCAAAATACTGAATAGTTTTTTTTTTGTAAAGTGTACCACAAAATGTAATTTGTGTTGCCTAGTAGAGTATTTCTGACCGATAGCACAGGGTGTAATAGTTTACTATGAATGCTTTAAACTTAAAATTTTAAAATGTTTTATTTTACTTATTTCTTTTAAATTCTTTTAATTTAATGATAAATTGGTATGTATCTGTACGTGTTTAAACAAAGAGCAGTTTGACTATAATTTCATTGCCAGATTTCTGTCAAGGCAAATGTTTGACAGAAAATTCTTACATAATTCTCGATTAGGTTTTCAAATAAGTCCTGAAAATCGACTTCGGTAAGGCAAATTGTCAATACAGACAATATATATTTATCTTACATGGCGCGAAAACAAGGCTGAATTTTTAGCTTGCCATTTGGAAACAACTGTAGTTTCCAAAGCGACGATTCTCACTTGTTCATTTTACAGTCACATGATGCATCCAGAAAATCAAAATTGAGAGCAGGAGCTCTTTTTAAAGACAGCACTATCTTTTGGCCGATGTCTAAATAGCAATGGTCAATGGTTCGTTTTACGGTCCCGTGATGCATACAGCAAATCAGTTTTTTGAAAAAGAGTTTCTTTTAGACACAGCAGAAAACGTGTTCTTTACGTTTTGTTAACTAACTAAGCTTCTGAGAGATAATTTTTCATGTCGAACGAACTTTAATATCAAATTATGTATGCTGATTATCATAGATTTATATCGAACTATCTTTCTGTCATGTAGTGTTTTCCCAAGAGTTTTTCGAAATGAATTTAAGAAGTTTTGTAACAATATTATAGGCGCAATGAATGGGATGAAAACGCTAACGAAACATTAAAAGAATCGAACGCTAGTGATGGCACCAACAAAAAATATTTTTAAGGTGTTTCAGGACTCTTAAGCTTAAAAATTTTCGAAATTGTAATTTTTTTAGATATTAAACTCCTGTCTTTTTTGAACATTTTTATACAATTATTTCCTTGAAGTCCCTGTTAGAACAGAAGTTATGGCTTTTAGAATTATACCCAGGCAGTAGCTGAAAAAGCATTTCCGAAACTTTGAAGTCATTTTTCTTCAAATGACGTTTTTGGGCATAACGAGCTGGATATCTAAAACACTTCTGAATATTTTTTCATGAAATTTTCAAAACATATGTTTCATGTTAGTCTGCATAAACTGAACCTAAAATTTCATTTCTATTGTTCAAAAGAATATTTTTTTACATGATTATACTGTGGAAATTTTCAAAATTTTGTATAAGTTAAATACAACTTTGTATTAAAAATATAAAAATGCTTTACATACAAATTTATTCAGGTTCAGGGTAATTATTATAATCCGAAGTATAATTTGGCACAAAAAATGTCATTCTAGTTACAAAATTTATTTTGTAATCCTGCGCGTATGCTGTCATACCAATTTTCTGCTCCATAAATGTCACACAGTTTGGAGCCCCCTGTAAATACAAATTGCATATTTTAATTTTTTAAATACATGAAATGAAAGAACATACTTATATCTTTCAACCCAACTAAAATTGTGCTTTAAAATAATATACATTTTAAGATATTAAATGTTGAAAATGGTCCTTTTTTTTTATTTCTTCCAATTTTAAGAGTCCCTAGACTCATTTAATTGTATTTTCAAAGATGTTTTAAATGAATTTGTGTTTCCAATGTATGTTTTTTAGTTAAATATTTTACGTTTCAAAAATTTGTAAATTTTATAAAGTTAAAATGATTTATGGCCATAGGTAGCATCAACTAAATGCATTTTTAATTGTTCAATTTTCATCGAAGTTTTCAATTAGTGTTTTGTTACATTAAAAAAATTTGTAAATCTCAAATGTTAATATAATTTATGTTAGTACTGATGCGATGAGACTATGCGGTCTCAATATAAATTGAGTCGCAATTCAAAGCAGGGGTTGGAGCCCTCTACTTCAAATTATTACACGTACTTTTTCAAAAATATATCTATATGGAATACAAACTTTACAGTTTCGGATAATGAAGGGGAAGGCAAACTGAACAAGTAAGTTAGTATGCAAAAAATGTGACATTTTTAAATTTCCTATAAAAGTTTAGAACAGTGTTAGTCTGGCTGATAAATAATACATCTTTCATTGTATATATTCATCTATTTTATGATTTCAAAGAGTTATTTATGCAACTAAAACAGTTTAATTACCGGATAATAATGATTTTAATCACAATTTACTTCAAAGAATTGAATCACTTTTTGCAGTTTCACTTAGTCTGAAAAAAGTGTATTATTATTAATAATAAAACAAACAAAAAACTAAACTATATTTCCAAAAATAAAATTTTGCTATATTCGACGTTACTGAATTGAACTTTATGTGCTTAAGATTAAATGGCAGAAAATATTTAAAAATAAATACATTATTGTACTTTAAATTTGAATAAAAGCAATTTTAGATATAGGTTATTTCTAAAAAATTACATTATAACTTCATTTTTGTCGTCCTTGTATTAATGGAAACTGCAATTACAATTTTTTTCGAAATCAAAGATTTATTATGTTTAACATTATTTATCATAATCGTTTATCTCAAGACTCATTCAAGATTTACTGAGGGAAAATATTATTAAAAACACCATTTAGTAAAAAATACTTTTAATTTTACGTGCAAAATATTTAAAATATAAATTATAAATATTTTTTACTTATACTGTCACATTTTATATTTGCATGATTTTTCTAATTAAGTTGTTCGAAAGGAATAGATAACATATAAGCAATAGCATATACGTAACTTTAAGTTTGAAACCTTTAAAATAGAGAATGCTGAGTTTAGACTCTCCTTCTTTCACAAAAATTAATTCCAAATTCATAAAGAAAATATGCATGTGGCAGAATAAATATTAATAATGTTGTTTAGGGAGAAAACATATTTACATTTTCCATTTCGAAATAAAATGGAAAAGTAAAATATGCGCTATATGTGTTGACTTGGCAATATTTTTTCCATTAGCATTTTATTTATTCCATGTATACATCATATTTATTCACTGTATATAAATTACTTTCAGGTGAGTTATTTTCTTATTTTATAATATTTATTTATTTTTCTGATTTTAAAGGGATAAGTAAAATCCTGGAAAGTGTGCTGTTTATTTTATAACCTCAGAATAATTTTCAGACGTCTAATTTTTTTTTTAAAATTAAACATAAAAGTTAAAATTAAACAAAAAATAAAATGTAATATCAACTTTATTTAAAGATGGAAATTACCTTTTTATTTATCTTTAGCTAAAAGATTGAAACTACTTTTTAGATTTTTCTTTCTTAGGATTTTTTATGAATAATTTTGTTTACAATTTTAAGTTAACAAATGCAGTTTCTTTTGTCTAAAACAGTTTTTTAATACTTTAAAATATGCTAAGAAAAGATAGGTCAAATTTAATGAATAAAGTTTTATATGTTTTTATTTTCTGAAGATGTTATATTGGATTTCCTTTGAATTTTCTCATAATAATTTTCTTTACACATTTTTAAGTGGATATCTTTTGCAATAAATGAGTTTTAAAAAGATAATATATTTGGTTCTCCTAACAATGCTATGAAAGGAAAGAAAAAAAAAAAAACCCAGCCAAATCTGATATATGGATTTTTTCATATTTTTAAATTATTATATTAAAAACTTTAAAATAAAAATTGTATTCAAATTAAATACAACTTTATAAATGGCACATATAATATAAAAGTGATATTACAAACACATTAAAATTCTACGTTTCGAATCGGTTCCACGATCGTCATCAGGATTAAAATGATGTTATACAAGTCTAAAAGTGTCTTCACTTTTAGATTTGTCTAACATCATTTTAACCATCACAGAACTAAGATCAAAATACTGCTTAAATGCCTAAGATTTAAACAGGGCGGACCCTATAGGTAATTTAGGCCCCTCAAAGTAATTATAATGTTCATACGATGCAACGATTCATTTCATTGAATAGCGAAATTTAGACACAACTGAACTTAAGGAAAAAAAAATAACGAAATGAGGGAGGGGGGGGGGGGCTTACATTGTAAAAAAAACGCACTAAAATACGGAAATACTACTGGCAATCTAGACGCCAGTGCTATTTCCGTTATTTTAACGGAACTTTTTCCCGGTAAAGTACAGAAAATTTTCCGTTAAATTCCAAAAAAAGGAAAATTTTCTGTAATTTCCCGCGAAAAAGTTCCATTAAAATACGGAAATAGTACTGGCGTCTAGATTGTCAGTAGTATTTCCGTATTTTAGTCCGTTTTTTTTTTTTTTACAGTGTACATTCGTTTGCATGGTAAAGCTGTACACACAGCGAATTACATTTGGCAGTATGTCAAAAATTATATTTCCTTCTATTGAAATTTGATAAATGATAGAAAGCTTTAATTTATTCCCTGATTACCTTGGGGTCCATGTGACTCCATTTGCAATTTCTACAAATAAACAAAAAATTTAACTGTGCTAAACTTACTAAGTAGATAAAATCATGAAAGCGACCTTTACAGGATAATTTCAAGAAAATAATTTTATCATACATATTCTATATGAGAAAAAACTGCAAAACGTTCAGATGGGGTCAAATTGACCTCATCTCAGTACTACGAGGTTTAATACTAATGACGATCGCAGGAGCGTTCGAAACATAGATTTTCAATGTGTTTGTAATATCACCCTTATATTATATGCACCATTTAGCAAGTTGTATTTAAATTGAATACGAAGTTTTCAGGTATATTTTATGGAGCAATTGTCCATTACATATTTATTATATTGGAGTTGCATAAGATTTCTTGCCTACCTGCTTGACTAGTGGTTAGGACAAAATGTGTTGGGTTCGAATTCCAACTCAAGCAGGAATGTTTATGTTTGTAGTTGCTCGGATTCTCTTTAAATATAGGAACCGGCTGTTTTTCCCTCGTGTGCAAAATATGACTGTACTGTCAGCGATCAACCAACATTAACATCACCTATGAATAATTTATTTTCCAAAAAATGAAAATAAATAAATAAATTAATTAATTAAAATAAACAATATTAAAACATAATGGGTAGATCTTTTGTGTATATACTTTCATATTATGAGCATATTACATTGGCCATCCTTAACCCTTGCACTGCACAGTAAACATATATGAATAAATTGAAATTTAATTTGTAATAAATAATTTCAACTCCAATGTACCATTACATTTAACTAAAAACATGTGCTTTATGCAAACACAGAATTGTATTATTAAGTAAAGCGAAGATATGTATATATATATATATATATATATATATATAACCATTATATATTACAAATCGTCATGAATTTCCAATTACTAAAATTAAATTAATAAATTAGCTAACATTCATAACACTGACATTATACAGAATAAAGATGGAACCTGTAACTAGTAATACAGAATCATGCTAAATATGAAAAAACCACATTTTGATAAAACCCCATTAAATACATAAGATACAATATCCAGTTAATAATGTTGAACCAGAAAAAGACGTATCATAAACATACAATAGATCAAATGGATGAATGATGCCGGAAGCTTATAAAGTATTTCACTTTTTCTAGGGTACATAAAATACATTTATAAGCAAAATACATAGTCGATTTCTGTAACAGAATTCAGCAATAAGCAAAAATTGAATTCCGTTATGTACCCGATCGACTAATCACCAGAAATTATAAAACCACCATGAAAAATAAATTGAATTTAAAAAAATGTTAATCAGTGTGATATCCGCAGCAATGATAAACATTAAAAAATGAAACAAATTAAATCATAGACATACCCAGCGAGAGAACAGCTAAGACATATTGACTATGACACAAACATTTAACGGAATTTCGCATAGCATAAAAAATCCCACCCAAATAACTTGCACAGTTAAAAGCATATCCAACGGTTGCCGCAGTAAATATTCACAAGTATAAAATATAACAATTATAATTAACATATAGTCCATATAATAATTATTATTACATGCTATTATAATGATCATGGAATAAATTAATACTAAAAGTACAAAAACAAGAAATTGTTTAAAATTAAACAATTAATAATTAAGAGACAATATCAAATACAAGAGTAATTTAAGAGTCCATGGCAACCTTTTATTATTAGAACAAACTAAATAATTATTTAATGCTATCATCTAGCAGAGCTACATGAAAATATATATATATTATGATAATTTGTAACATGTAATGAAGTTTGAAGTAATAAAAGTATAGATCGCTCTATGAGACTCTATCATAAGGCTTTAAAATAAATAAAGATAGATCGAAAATTCGTTTTCGGTGAAAACGCTGCCAAAAATTCGGCCGGACCGAAACTCAACCGAAACTGTCTGTATTTCAAAAATCTCTTTTCTTCTTTCAGAAATTTTCAACATAACTCATTAATTTGAGCTGTATCGTCTCAAATGAGACACCCGTTATTTATTGCTATGAACTTCACTGTTTATAATTTTCAATCATGACTGACTCAAGACGTGAGTGCAAATTATAAAGCAAATTATGCATATATGACTAAACTTTGAAGACACTTTTCTCGCGCTCATTAAAAGCTTCAGACTGAATACTAATGAAAATTTTCAGTTTGAAACCGGAGAAGTGTCTAGAATACTCTTTGAGAATGTTCTAGTATAACAGATGATAATTTACAAAAATCATTATAGAAGATAAATTGAGGCATGTATATCTAAAATATTTTTTATCTAGATGGAATTCGTATAATTAGAAAATCATTCTGTGTCGTTGAGGAATTAATTACATTTTATTTTATTATGAAAATAAAATGTTTTGGTCAGAGCCACAGAGAGCCAACATTGGCCACACATATAATTAATTAATAATTATGTATATTTAATAATTATGTATAGTTAACTAATAATTATGTATATTTATGTATGTATGCATTATTATTATTATTATTATTATTATTATTTTTTTTTTTTTTTTTTAATTTTTGGATATTTTCGTTTTTGGTCGAAAATAGGAAGATTACCGAAATTCGGTTTCGGTCTTAAAAACCTGTTTCGGTCGATCCTTAAAAATAAATCTTTCTTATCATTGCATATTTAGAAAAGGTAATAACACCATTTGATCAACTATTTAGTGGATATCTCTGAAATCGCTGTATTAAATAGCACTTACGCAGTCATCGTTTATCCCTTTGGGTTTTTGGTCGAAATACATTGGCAATTTCCCAAGAAATTAAAAAGCAGCTCTTCGTAAAGGAAGAATTTTTATTTCTTCCTTCTAGTAAAATACAGTTGTAAAGCATCCACGACAAATCACAACTTGTTGCGATATTACACGATATTACACATCTTAGTAATTACTTCAGCTTAAACTACATTTTAGAAAAAGGTATTATAAAAATATTCTATTACTCTGGTGACTCGCTTCCAGATAGCAGACGTAGTTTTTAACACAACTAATGACACAAAATCTGAGCTCCTACTCTCAAGTTTTGGTGTTTTTTATTACGGCGCGGAAGGGTTTTCCCTTCACCGCAGATATGAGGATGAACCAACAACACTCCAAAGAAGCGCTGAATTACATCGTAAAGGAGTAAAAAAAATTAATGATGCTGTTCTCCTGAAAAAAGCGCGCCAAACGATTTTTAGAATAGAGTTTTGAAATGAAATAAAATATTAAAATACTCAGTTTTATTTGTGTATTTTTATCATATCTTCTGCGAATCATATCAGGCTTTTTTAAGACGTTTTATAAATAAATTTCTTAAACAATAACACCTTCCCCTTTTACTCGTTTGTCGGAGTTCTGCTGTATAGAACTTAAAAAAAAAAAAAAAAAAAAAAAAAAAAAAAAAAAAAAAAAAAAAACCTGACACAATGGAACCGGTTGGACAGATTCGAACACCGGATATCCCCGTTGTGAAGTGAAACTGGAGACGCTATCTCTGCGATACACTGTAAAAATAGATGTAATTCTACAGATGTAAATTACAGAAATCTGTATGTTTACTAAAATGTTATCTGTACACTGTACAAAAAAAAAAAAAAATGTAAGTCTACAAAAGTAGTTTTTGTAAAGCTACAGAAATCTGTAGCTTTACCAAAGAATCTACTAAAATTACAGTAATCCTACTAAAATTTTATCTGTAACCTGGGGATCTATTCTGGTGTGGTAGGAATGCTGAAACCGGTCGGGAAGAGCCGCCTTGGCGATTATTTGCTATTCTGGTGTAGTAGAGTCGAAATTTCGCCGGTCGGAGTGGGTTGCTTTTTTTCCGACTGCTACCAGGTGGTCGAGATCGCAGTGGGTAGGGTTCGGAAAGAATTTTTGCTCTGTTAGGAGGTTTTGGGCGCTTGTTTAATATTAAAAAATAGAAAGAGGACATGGTTTTTCAATTACCAGGGGTCGTAAATATCATGATTTCTACAAACATATAAAAAATATCCAATGTTTTTTTATATTTATCAGATATTTTCAAAATAGTCAACTTATTGATAATTATAAATATTTTCAGACTTAATATAAATAAGAAATTAAGATATATTGCAGTTAGCATGATAACTTAATAAAATATTATTCTAAATGTGTGTTTTTTTCTTTTTTGCTTCTCTTAAGTAACAAAATAGTAGATCAGCTAATTGAAAACAGACCCAATTTGTTTAAAAAAAGATTTAGTATTAAGAAAATTTTGTTGTATAAAACACAATTTGAAATACAAAATAATTTGTTTTAATTAAAAAAAAAATGAACATAATTGTAATTTTGTTGCTTTTTCAATCTCATAATGTGTTGTGCATTTTAAATTGAGGTAAACCAAAATTAGAAAAGATCATTTTAAATGAAGATGTAAATAACTTATCTAAATTAGATAGTTTATCTTTCAATGGGTGTCGTAAGAAATATTGTCTGACGTATTTATTGTCATCTAAAAATTCAGCTTCAAACGTAAAGTTTCTTTTTAGAGAGAAGGTGGGGGGTGGGGGTGGGGGGTGGGGGGGGGTCAAAAGTCACTATCAGAACAAAAGTTCTATATCTACAGAACGACACCGTTAATAACAGTCGAAAAATTCATTTACACTTGTTTTCACTGAAAATATCAAATCTTGAAATAAAATATAAAATATCGAAAGTATCAAACGTCTTGACATTTTGAAAGAAATATCGGATATATATCATGGTATATCTCAAGGATAAGCTATTCGATTTCTAAATATACCCATATAAATATATATACTCACTGATATATATATATATATATATATCACCGAGCCCTGTTAATTACAAAATACTATTTTCTTACTTAAAGCTCTTTTACAGATTCTTTAAAAGTTCTTTGACTCGGAAATCTGTGTATTCTTTTTTTCTTGCAAAAAATGTCAACTAATTTACTTACAAATTTAATTCAGACCGAAAAAAAAATGCTTTCATTTTACATGGAAAGGTTTAAAGTTTAAACATGGAAAAATTTCTGAAATAAAAGCTTTTATTTCGGCATTTTAAACAAACCAAAAGTTTCGGCAAAAAGCCAAGACAGTTCACATTTTTTTCTGTATAATATTAAAGCTGTTCTCAAATTAAAACTCCCTATTTTCTGACACATTCCTGGAATAATTTTTATTCGAAAACACAGAAAATTGCTCGATGTTGTTATTCAGAAACTGCAAACTCGAATAGCATATACCATTTTTCGATAAAGGTAAAGGATTCTTCAGAAAATGCGGTCAAAGTAGGCATTTTGAACCGAAATTATGAAAGTGACTCCCGATAAAGGTCGTCAAAAGATAACAATTGCTTATAACTCAAGATAATACATTTATATACTTCAAAAATAAAAATAAATAAAGGCGCTTTTCAATTCCTAATCACTTCAATTGTCATATCTGCTAATTTCATGCTTTTATGTTTTAAAATTAGCCTGTGTATGTACAGGGCCTGGTGAAACAAAAGAGGAGAGGACGAAGGCCTGGTATTCATTCAATGCCCCTTCCTATGCTGTCACAAAAAATTAAACGTGTTCTATGTCTTAAAATAGAGATATGGATATATAAATACATATTTAGATAAATATATTACTTGTGTTTAATCTTTCCCGACTCCAATAGCAAAAAATATGCAGTATAATTTGTACAAGATCGAATTAGATTTTAAATATTATTTCTGTAAAATTTGTTCACTAAGTTTGGCACCCCCTAAAATCAAAGAGGTTCAGTGCCACGGCCCAGTTGGAAGGGTTTTTTAATCAGCCCCTGTGTTTGTGTTCCAAAATTTTGCGTTGTTGAGCGGAGAAAACATATTTTAGATCCGTTTCACAATAATAATAATAATAATAATTCAAAAAACATTTTATTATTTGTTTTTACATTTAATGATTTAATTGATTCTAATTATATTTTTCACAAAGAACCAAGATTTTCAGTGAATTGATAAAGATACAACAATAATTTTTCATTAGCATATTTAGTTTTTTTCTTTTTTTAAAAAATAAGTAATTAAACTAATTGATGATCTCTGTAAGTATTTAAAATATTAATAAATAAAATTAAGGGAAAATAAAATTTGAGATACTTTCCTTAGAATATTTTTACTGTCACGAAAATAATTAAATCGTGGTGAATTTATAAATTAATTTAAAAAGGAAGGTAGGAGACATTTAAGTACAAAGCTAAATTAATATACTTATTATATATGCATATATTCTTATTAAGTTTATTGTAGATTTGAGATTAAGAACAATTATAAGCAAACCTAGATTTTTTTTAAATAAAGGTAAAACTAAAGTATATTTAAATATACGGCCTAATTTATATATGTTTTTTCAGTACTGGTGTGATAAATATAATTAATTTAAAATAAAAGTGGTCTAAAGATGCAAATACATAAAAAGTTATTTAATGTTTATTATTTTTTTTAATCCATTATATATTCGGCTTCAAATATATATGTAGAACCTACAACACCCCCCCCCCCCCCCTTCATTTTTCAAAAATATTTTGAAGTCTGAAAAAAAACCTGTCTATTTCACCCTAACATTTACTAATCGTTTTCTGATATTAAAATAGAACAAAGTTTCTTTCAAAAAATTGATTCAATAATAATAACAAATAGTATTTTATGCATAATTAAAATACAAATGGACATTTTTTCTTAGGCCAGGAAATTTTAAACAGGTTACAGGCACGCACGCGCTGATGTAAAACAATGGCATTCATTCCTTCAACTCTTTTTTCTTTTATATAGATAACCCAAACATTCTTTTCCTTTCACGTAAATAACAATAACACTTGACAAAGCAAGACAGCTGTTTCCCTCTCCCAAACAAATAAAAACACGTGAGCGCTTTCATCTGATTGGCTACAACTGTGTCCGATCGCACGCAGGGGATATTCTGCGTTTCATCCTCCACTGTGGTATAACGAGGTGAGACCAGAATAGCTCTTCGCCCGGCGGTCGCTATGAGGCGGCGATCCCGATCCCGATTCCCGGTATTTACTCGATTATACCAGAATAGACGCCCTGGGCTACAGTTACATAAAAAGTTCTAGGCATCCCAGTTTCCTGAAAAATTCTTAGTAACCTTAGAAATTTTTCGATTTACAGTGCAAAAGTGCATATGTTACTGGATTTTTTGTTCTTGCTGTTACATAAAAAGTTTTTGACATCCCAGTTTCCTAGAAAATTCTTAGTAACTTTACAGATTTTTTTTTATTTATTATTATTATTATTATTTTTTTTTTTTTCACAGTGTATCAATGTTTGATTGCATCGCTGCAATATTTACCAATTATACCCCGTTCCATTTCATTGGTGATATTCCCTATAGAATCGGTTTAAAAATGGATTAAATACCTAATACGTTGACCGATTTGCACGAAAATCTATGCAATTCTCGCGACAGGTGGAGTAAATGAGAGCTCAATTGAAAGTACCGTTTGGGTTCTTGCTACGTGTTTACTATCAAACATACAAATCAGGATTAAGGGGACTGTAGGTCTCAAAATCACGACTTTCGACTAAAAAATTGTTTTATTTTTTCTTGGAGAATTGTGAAAATAAATGCTCAAATTTATCTGGAGCAAAAAGATTTTTTCAATTCTGACTAGTCTTCGCTGAGATCTGCATATATTTATGCATTTTTTTTTTTTTTTACTTAAAATGTTTCTCAAAATTGAAATTTTCTCACATTTCTAACTTTTGAAATGTTCCATGCGTGTTCCTAATATTCAGATTTGTTAAAAATTTATACTGTATATTCTCTATATGTACAATACCAAATAAATGTTAGCATAAAAAGTAACATTTCAGAGTTTTTTTAGCGTTGAAATTTATATGTATATGGAAATATATAGCTACTTTTTACAAATATATAGCTACTTTTTTAAAACAAAGCACATTTATAAAAAAAAAATATTTTTTCAGCTTATAAATTCTGCAAACTTTTACAATTCATACCGCAACTTCCATTGCAATATATAATATGTATCTCATAAATAAATAGTATCATATTTTATGCAAAAGAAATGCGCATTGGACTATCTGAGCTTGTCACTAATAAGTCTTCCAATTTTCAAATGAATTCATTGAAAATTGAAGAATTTGATTTTTAATGTCCACTGCTCCCTTAAAATATTTTCACTGCACAATCTGTTCGGAACGAAAACAAGTCGACGATTGTACGTCAAACGTGGCAAATGAGGTGCGTTCTTACTATAACTCGTTTTATAAATATTCAGGCTTTGGTGCAATAGCTGTTGCACTCTTATGCAAAAATGCATGAATACAAAATTTATTACGATTCTATATATTAAATTGAGTAACACGGAAATAATATAATCCCATCTTAAATAGTACGCAATCAAAATGGAAACATAGAATCATTACCTATCATGAGATATCATTGAATTAATTAATTACGTACTACACTGTAAAAAATAGTAGGAACGTTTACTATTCTAACAGGAACGTTTCTGATAGTATCGGATATGTGAGAGCAATTTCTATTTTCCGAAACAACCGGGAACGTTCCTGAGTGTTTCAGTTTACTTTCCGTGAGACAGTGAAAGCGCCTGTACGCACGCGCTCCAAGTATTTCACCACTATTTCTCCTTACGCTGAAACCCGAAGTAATCGCCTAAAGTGAAAGTCAACTCGTGTGTATGAGATAGCGGCGTAGGGAACTTTACGCTTTACCACGTGTATTTGAATTAGCTTTTATTAAAAAAAAGCCCAATATTATAGCATTTTTGTTATATTTTGAGGGGATTTTTTATTGCGTTTTAAAATTATGCAAGAAATGTACCTTGGATGGATATTATCAATGGACTTTTTCAGAGCTTTGGAAATTTAGTATTATTGAAGACTGAACGATCGTAATTCTGGGTAAGTGTTCTTTTTTTTTATCATCTACACTATTACTTTTACTTACTTATTTATTATTACTTACTTCTTTATTAGCTTTCTTTGTTGCAATACACGAAAATATATTAATAACCTATTTATTTTTTAATATATCAGACTTTGTTTTGTCAGTTTTTTTATTATAATATATATACATCTGTGCATGCAAATAAGATAATATAGTTAAACTTGATGTTCATACTGATTGCGGTATCGTATTCTCCTTTTCACAGCGTGTTCTTAACAAATTATTAAATGCGTTATAACTTAAAAGAAAATTTATGTATTATATTTTAATCAAACAAGCTGAAGGTTCATTGTCATTTTACTTCTTTATTATTGATTGCTTTTATGTAAAAAGTACGGTATTGTGAGTAAAAATAAGCAGTAAACTATTCTTAAAATTATAGGATTTATTTTTATAAATCATTATAGTAAATAAAATTGATTCATTTGTTTTGCTGTTTCCTAAAAAGCTTTCAAAAATTCATTTTCTATATTCACCTTTTTTCTCCTCAGATTTTGATAGAAAAATAAAAAGAATCGTTTTAAGATCATTAACTTGTTTAGTACTCAGGTTCAGATATGTAAATTCCTCCCCACACACTTTTTTTTAATGCTTCGAAAAAATTAACCATTGCATTTTTTGCGATTTGAATTTTACTTGTTCATCTAAATGTTCTTGCTTGAAATGAAAAATGTTTTCTTCTGATTTTGGAAGACTGAATTGTAAAAAAAAAAGAGATACTATTGTTGTTATTTAACTTATGCACTTTACAGTAAACAAAATTGAAAATTTCTAGATTATTAACCATCAGCTTATTTTATGAAAATATAGTACACAAAATTTCTTGCTTTGAGTTATAAGGCATTTTAATTTATTAATATTATGCTGTGAAAAGCATAATACGATATTGAATCAACAATAACATCAATTGCAATCATATCTTATTTACATGCACTAATAATAATAAAATGTTACGTATTAAAATGTTTGTGTAACAAAGAAACGCCAATAAAGAACTAAAATAATAAGTAAAAATAATACTATAAATGATTAAAAAAATAAATAAAACGCTTTTTGAAAGAAATTATCATTCCATTTTCAATAATAATACAGTTCAGGAACTTTAATGTTACTTGTTAAACCGCATGGTTAAAAAAATATCACTGCAAGATGTTAAAACGCAATAAATTTTATCTAAATTATGAAAAAGGTATAATAATATTGATTTTTTTTAAAAGAATAAATCCAAGAAGATATATATATATAAAATCTCAGAAAAAAAGATCATTCAGAAATGAACTTCCATATAAGACTCTTTCATAAAAATTCATTTAATAAAACTGGCTTCTTCACAAAATCCATTTTACTAAACTAAGCCCCTTTCACAAAATAATCTTCAATAATTGAATGTTTAAATACTAGTGCTAAATTCAACTTGAGTAAATAATTAAAATTCATATAAAAAAAGCTCATATAAATATACTAAAACTACTTGCAGGTGCATTGCACATAATATAAAATTATTTAAAATATATTAGAAATGACTTAAAAATACATTAAAAATTTTAATGTATTTTTGAGATATTGCTATTGTATTTTAAATGATTTTATATTATATGTATGCACCTGCAAGTAATTTTAGTACAGTTATTTGTGCATTTTTATGTAAATTTTAAAATAATCCTCGTCTTCAGAAAGGTTCCATATGTTCAGAAACCTTTCCGATTCGTAATAAAAGATTTCCTATACATTCAGAAACATTTCTTAGTCTTCAGAAAGATTTCATATGTATTTAGAAATCTTTCCGATCCGTAATGAACGGTTTCCGATATATTCAGAAACCTTTCATTGCGAATCGGAAATGTTCCGTATTATAACCGAAACAGTTTTCTGCTCGAATCTGAAACGTTTCCGTTAGTATCGTGCAGAACAGGTCTCCGTTACTTTCGGAAACGTTTCTGAAAATTTTTTACAGTGTATGATAACATTTAATAGAATGAAGAAAAATTTTATTAATATCTTTTTAAGTTTTGATTCGTTTTTAATAAAATTTAAAATGTATTCGAAAACATTCTGCACTGAGAAAAAAAATATACCGCCTTCACCTACAATGAATAGTTAGTCATTTTATGAATCCCTCAACTGGATATATAGATTTGCGAGCTATGCGAATAGGGTAAACGACTAAGCTGAATAGACGAAATGATCCAGAATTTCTAGTCTCTTGTTTTCTTGGTGACGAAACGATATTGAAGCGTTTGAGTAACGAGAAATTATCGCTTGATTTCTAAAATAGTTTCATAAACTAGATTTATAGTGACTCAAACTCACCTCTTGTGTTCGCATCTATTTGCAGAGATTTTTAAATAAGTTTGACCACGAGAATATAGGAAAACGCACTTGAATTCTAGTAGGAGACTCTAGAACTCTCTAGCAAAAGGAACTAGAATTTATAAGGATGACATGGAACTATTTTTTCAAGAGCCACAATTTAGATTCTATATGCCAGAACCATATTTTTTTCTCAGTGTGCTAACATTATATACATTAAATTTCAAACCATTCGGTTGGGTAGTTTTTGCGCTGTTATATACGAACTATAGGTACTACGTATTTCATTACTGACGCACCTAAAAAAGGCGGTCAATTTTAATGGACAAATTTTATATTTTTATCTTCTTAGCATATTATACTGGACATCATTTAGATTTTCTATGAATTATTGAAAAAAAAAGCATACAAATTTTAACCCTTGAACTCTTTACGACTCAACTACTCCTGTTTGGAAAATATTTATTCAAATGTATGCTTTATTTTAAACATGTAAAAAAAAAAAAAATGAAAAAAATATATATATATATATTAACTAAAAGGTATTTTTTCAAAGATAAATTAAACAGAAAATTACATACTTCTCATAAATATTGTCAATTTTCTAATAGAAAACTGTAAAGTGTACGAAATTAACTTTGCAAAAAACATTTCTTTGGACATCTGCAGCCTTTTTAATTTGACAAAATTTACAATCTTTATTTCAGCAATAACAATGCAACACTGCTCAATTGATAAATGAAACTTTGTCATACACTGTAAAAAAATCTGTAAAGTTTCTAAGAATTTTCTAGGAAACTGGGATGCCTAGAATTTTTTATGTAACGGCAACAACAAAAATTCATGTAACTAATGAACTTTTGCACTGTAAATAAAAAAAAACCAGTAAGGTTACTAAGAATTTTTTAGGAAACTGGGATGCATAGAACTTTTTATGTAACTGCAACCCGTGTTACAGATAAAATTTTAGTAAGATTACTACAATTTTAGTAAATTATGTTGTAAAGCTACAGATTTCTGAAGCTTTACAAACAGTAGTTTTGTAGATTTACATTTTTTTGTACTATGTACAGATAAAATTTTAGTAAGTATACAGATTTCTGCAACTTTACATCTGTTAGAATTACATAATTATTTTACAGTGTACTCATTATCGCCGTCTTTTGAGAACCCTATAAACATTTTGTATTAATGTCGGTAAATAAATAAAATATCTTTTAAAGACTGCTGTTGAAGTAACATTGTATTTTGGGTATGTTGCAGACATGCAACGCGGTGATATAAAGGGTTAATGTTATAACATTTTTATTAATTTGAGCATATTACATTAGCTTTCCTTAAATCTTTATATAAATTATTTTGTTTATTTTTGATTAAAAATAAGAATTTTTATTTTATTTTTTGTGTACATTATATTAAATGGCCTTAAGATAATTTTATTTTAAATTTTTTAAGTGTATAGCCATTGTTATTAATTGTGTGTATATTTAAAATTACTTTTAATAATTTATTCGATTTTTTTTAACTATGCTATAAAATAAAAGTCAAATTTAGTAAAACGAACTTTATAAAAAATATTTTCACGAAAACTGTTAATTAAAAACTTATTCAATTACCTTATTTAGGTGCAGGATTTCTAATTAAATGTCTTAACTATTTAGATAAAAGAAGATACGTTATGAAAAATTTGGGGATATAATCTAATTTTAAAAGGCTTAACAAATTGGTTTTAATAATGTGGTGTCAAGTTAAATATATATATATATATCAAGGTAAAAAATAAGAAAAAAGAAAGAAAAGAAAAGTTTACATTTCGTGATAAAACTAGGCTGATATAAGGAATGTGCGTATGAAATTCAGAGAACTTATTGCATTGCAGCTCAAAGTAGATTTTAAGAAAATACAAATGCAAAAGAAATAGCTTTATATAAAAGAACTAGAAAAATTAAATACCATTCAAGTTTTTGACGGGTCAAACATGCGATTAAAATTCGTAAACATTTTTATTTTTTTAAAAAGTCATAGAGGGTTTATTGTACATTTAAAAGATGCTGTAACGCTAAGGCTAATATCAGACGAACGTCTTTTTGCGTTTATTTTCAGCAAACGATCAATGTTGTAGAACGGGGCAAATAACAGATGGGTCATTTTTCTTTTCAGGTGAACCGCCGACATTTGTTAGACCCATGAATGGAGAAAGCATGGAATTTAGACAGCAAATATAAGGCTGTTTTTGAAAAATCAGAAAAATATATCACATATTTCCTGAGATAATTAAATAGAGGCTTTTCGCATTTTCCTTAATCTCGAGTTAAACGTATATATTGAGTGACGGTATTCAACGATTTTGCCCTAAGACCAATGTCAGACGGGCGTATTTTTGCCTGCTTTTTTGCTTACGCAGGCTTACGTAAAAAAGTAGGCAAAAAAGACGCCCGTCTGACATTGGTCTTATGCTGCGTCACTCGAGATACTATCGTCTCTCATGGTAGCCTTATTTTTATTAACATCGATTACTGTACACATAACGTTCAAAATAACGCAGGTTTTATTTCTAAAAAAAAAAAAAAAAAAAAAAAAAGAAGAACATGAATGAATATAAAAATCGCAACTATCAGTTGCAGCTATTATTGAGGTATCACAGAAATTATCTTGTATGCGGGTGTAAAATATTTAACGCTTACAGTAGTGTAACTGTTTATTTATGCCGAAATGCCTTTCTTCTTTTGGTTCAAAATGTAAGAGACGGATTTTTTTTTTTTTCGTTCTATCAGAATCCGGGGAAATGTCCGCTGAATAAGTTTCCCATTACATAATTCTAGAGATAGACTGGAAATTCGTTTTCGGCCTAAAATCTGAGTTTCGCCAAAAATTCGGCCGGACTAAATTTCGACCGAAACGATCTGTATCCCAAAAATTTCGTTCTTTCTTCGAAAATTTTCAACATTAATCATTGATTTGAGCTGTATCAGCTCAAACGAGACATTCTTTGTTTATTGCTATGAGCTTCACTGTTTATAATTATCAATCATGACTGACTCAAGACGTGAGTGCAAATTAGAAAGCAAGCAATGCCTATATGACTACACTTTGAAGATGCTTTTCACTTGGTCTCATTAAAATCTGCAGTCTTAACAGTAACAGTAAATTTTCAGTTTGAAATCGCAGAAATGTTTCGAATGCTCTTTCAGAAATTTCTAGTATATTATATACAAAAATCATTATAAAGGATAAATCGAGGTATGCATACCAAAAATATTTTTTAATTAAATAAAATTCGTACAATTAGAAAATCATCGTGTGTCGCTGATGAATTAATTACATTTTATTTTATATGAAAATAAAAAGTTTTGGTCGAGACGCAAAGAGCCAACTTGGACTCCAGAGATAACATTTTCAAACAGTAGTGCCCTTTCAAAACTTTCTTAGGGATGCGAGAGGGGGGGGGGGGAGTTTTTTGGAAGGGATTAAGCAAATATTTATTTTGATCTTGTTGTGCACATCTGAAAAAAATTAGACAAAACTTACATATAAATGCATGTTTGTTTCGTTTTTTAGAAATTTGTTTCTATACACGTATATTTAATTAATAATTATTTATGTATTAATTACTTAAAAAAATTATTTTGGAACTTTTCATTTTCGGACGAAAATAGGAAAATTACCGAAATTCAGTTTCGGTCTTAAAAAACTGTTTAGGTTGATCCTTACATAATTCCATCTTTCACAGATTTTACACTTACTTAATAAGTATAATCAGCTTTCTTCATTCCCAGTTTAGTTTATATGATTAAAATGATAAATATTCTTAGCTCAGGAAAGAAATTTTTACTCCCGTGTACTTTTATTCATGATTAAAATTTCCACATTTTTTAAATTTTTCTTCTTTCCAACAAGTTTCTTTTTATTCAAATGAAGAACATTCTGCTTATTTTTTTCCCCTTCTGGAAGAACATGGGAGACTTCCATGCCTAAAATTATCCGTAATAGCATGCCACTCTACCTTTATTTTATTTTATTAAAGATGCCTTTTTACTTCTATCATTCCCAATCGAATGCAGGCAATTAATATCGCAATTAATGATTTCAATTGAATGAATCGAGTCGCAACATCCTCAAAATATATTGATTTTTAAGACTTTTTTCCCAGATCTTTTAAGCATGAATGAAAACTTAGTAAAATCTGTGTGGCACATATACATTACATTTATCTATGCTGAAAGAGTAATTAAATTATTCATTAAAACTGTTATGCAGAAATGTAGAAATTACAGAATGGGATTAGACAGCAAATATAAGACTGTTTTTAAAAAAAATCAGAAAAATATGTCACATATTTCCTGAGATGTTAAATATATTAAATATGGGCTTTTTGCATTTTCTTTGATCGGTAGTTAGACGTATATATTGAGTGGCTGTAATCTACGATTTTGGCCTTAAGCTGCGTCACTGGAGATACTACCGTGTCTCCTGATATCCTTATTTTAATTAAGATCAATTACTGTACACATAACGTTCAATATGACGTTAATTAAGATGGAAGTGAGATCAAAATCACAAATGGAGGTTGCAGCTGTTATTGGGGTGTCACTGAAATTATTTTGTATACGTATGTAAAATATTTAACACTTATAGTAGCGTAACTGTTTACTTATGCCGAAATGCTGTTCTTCTTTTAGTTCAAAATGTAAGAGACGAAATATTTTTTTCGCTCTATCAGAAAAAGTTTCCTACTACATAATTCTATCTTTCACAAATTTTACATTCACTTAATAAGTATAACGAGCTTTCTTCATTCCTAATTTATTCTATATGATTAAAATGATAAAAAATCTTAGCTCAGTAAAGAAATTTTTATTGACGTGCACTTTTATTCATGATTAAAATTTTTGCATTTTTAAAATTTTTATTCCTTCTAACAGGTTTTGTTTTATTCAAACGGAAGAACATTCTGATTGATTTTTTTCTCCATTTCTGGAAGAACTTGGGAGACTTTCATGCCTAAAATTCTCCGTAATAAGCATGTTACTCTATCTTTAATTTATGTTATTAAAGATGCTTTTTTGCTTTTATCTTTCCCAATCGAATATAGGCAATTAATATCGTAATTAGTGATTTACAACTGAATGAATCGAGTCGCAACATCCTCAAAATAAATTGATTTTTTAAAGACTATTTTCCCAGATCCTTTACGCACAAATGAAAACAACCTTTTACTCGCCAACGTTCCACAAGTGGAACATAAACTATGTAGTGCTGTATCTTTTTAAGTATTTGTTTAATCTGTTTGAAATCTTTAATATATCTTTTTAAAAGATATGTTTTAATGGATTAAAAATTATTTTTTTATAATTTTTTGTAGTTTCTATTTTGGAGCTTGTTGAAATGTAACAAAAAACGTAAATGTAGAAGACTGTGCTTTATACTCTATCTATAAGTTTAGAATTCAAATGTGGGTGCTGTGATGATTATTATTGTATTGCTTAGTGTTCTTTATTACGTTTTATGCATAAATGAATGTTTTATCTTATTTCGTTTTTGTTTTATGATCATTTGAATGCCAATGTTCCACATGTGGAACGTTGGCGGTTCAGAGTACAAAATTATCTTATTGTTACTTTGTTTAGGATCTTGATCATTTTTACTGGGCTCCCTCGTGCGATTATTTTTTTATTCTTTTCGTATCAGTACTATTAAATAATAAATTTTATTATATACATCTCTTGCACCTGTTGCCAAAGTGTCCTTGAAATATTTTTGAACCAATAAATGCAAATAAAATCTACAAAAGATTTGCAAAGCAAGAAAGAGGCTGTTTTGATTATTATAGTGATGGCAAAGTTGTTTGTGTACGATGGAGTGACAACAGCGCCGTTACTGTTATATCAAATTGGGGAGCTAACACATCGCTGACTCAAAGTGGAACATGATATTCTCGAAAATTGAAGCGAGTTTCAATCAAATAACCTCGATTGATTAGATTGTATAATTAGAATATGGGTAGTGTAGAATGTTTGGATTATTTGCTTGGAACATATCGTCCAGTACTTCGATGTTAAAAATAGTAATGAAATCTGTTTGAAAATGAACTAAATATGGATGTTGTTGCTTGTCATGCAGTAGGTTCAAAAGAAACCCTAAGCCATTTGGAGTTTCGTCATGAAATTGCGACTGTTGCCATAAAAATTGGATTTGATGTTTGAGAAAGGGAATAGGAAGTCCTACTGCTCCAGTAAGTATGGACATTATCACCTCATTCAGTAGCTATTGTTTTTCGTCTACTACTCAAGAAGATTCTCAAATCGACAGAAAAACATGAATAAATAGGGTAACTTCCCCAGTAATTGGCACCTTAAGAATTTGTCCTTAAACTTACCCCTGTTTTCATTACTTAGAGAAAAAATATTTACATGTAAATATTTTTAAATCAAAGAGTGCATATCTGTGCACCTATTTTACCAACTAAAATCAAAAATATTTGAATAGGTATTTTTTAAAAATAATATTTATAAAAAGCTACTATAATCACCAGTAATTGGCACCAAGTGCACCAATATATGACACCTTGTGATCCAGTGATTGGCACATGTGTATATATGTAAAAAAACGCACTATTTTTTACTTTTAGATTACAGGAAAAATATGGCTATGAGAAACATATGATAGAAAAGATTAATTATAACACAATATAAGCAGAAAATCTTGGTTATGAGATAACATAGCTTGATAATATCAATTGTAACAACTTTATGCTGAAAATATTAATCATCGCATAATTAATGCTAATTCACACATCTTGATGTTGGTAATATATTATAACTGTTTTAGACTTGTCTAAAACATTTAGAATATAGTATTTCCAAATATAAAATAAAACATAATTTGAAATGTTACATGAAAAAATAGTGATGAGAAACATATGGTAGAAAAGATTAATTATAACATAATATAGGCAGAAAATCTTGGTTATAAGATAACATAGCTTGATAATATTAATTTTAACAACTTTATGCTGAAAATATTAATCATCGCATAAGTAAATTAATGCTAATTCACACATCCTGATGTTGGAAATGTATTATAACTGTTTTAGACTTGTCTAAAATAGTTATAAAATAAAAACATAATTTGAAATGTTACATGGAAAAATAGTAATATAGAAATTAATGCTGTTTCATCTGTCAGTATGGAGTCTTGATTTTTCGAATAATGAATGACTCCAGAGAAAAAAGAAAATTTCCTGATAATTCCAAGGAACAATAAAAAAAGAAACGATTGTCTACAGTCACTAATATCTGACTTTGATGACCAAATATATTTGTTTTCCATTGTTTCTCGTAAAAAATTTAACAGTAGGTTCTGCAGGATCAAATCAATTATATGACCCATATAATATTGTTCATCATAAAATACATCATAAAATACATTATTATTATTAGGAGCAGTAGAATCAGTTAATTTTCCAAATTAACTGTAATCAACTCCATCTGGATTAAAGGGATATAGGCCATAATGTCTAAAGCCATATGAAATACATTCAGAACAAATGCTTCTAACAGCAACACTTCAAACATTTTTGCAAACGTAATTTTTGTAATAACTCCATGAAAGCTACTCTCCGTTCATGAGCTACCTGCTTCCACTTCAATTTCATTACTTTGAACAATCTGACATCATATGACTGCATTGTATGTGTTGGATTTGGGGGGAAAGAAATCATTACTATAACTTTTTCAGCACAATAATTACTTAAATGCAATGTAAGGTGACTCTGATGAAAATCCATAAAAATTATTATTGGTAAATCAATCTGATTTTGCTGCAGTCATGGAAAAAAATATATTAGCTACGTATTTATAAAATGTTTCACCATTCATCTAGCCACTTTTACTTTTCCCTGAACCCCAACTTTTAGGAGCATTATTGACGAGATCTGATGGCAATCTCAGATAAGGATAAATTATAAATGGTGGACAAACAACTCCATCAGCTCGAACTGTCATCAGTACAATAAGAGATTCTTTGTTTGAGCCTTGCACAATTTCATAAACATCTTTGCATCCTCTTTTCCAGTTTTGGGATAAAGCAAAAATGCAGCCTCATCACAATTATTGTATATTCTCAGGGGATATTTGAAAAGCTCTTTGAGATTTTCTTTGCAAAAATAATCTACCATTTCTTTAAACATAATTCGCAAATTTAACCCAGTTAGTTTGGCCATTGAATGAGTAAGAGTTTCTGTTTCTGGAACGTTCACAATAATTTCAGGATGATAAGCTAAAAATAATTTAAACCATTTTTTCCTAGGTTTATTATTTTTGAATGGAGTTTTCCTGTTTGACGGTTCAATAATTTTTTGAACTGTACACAATAAATCCTCTTTTATCAAGGGAAAGGCCATCTTTGGTAATGCTCAAAATTCATTTTATTATGTTAACTTCTGCTGCTGCTGTAAGAACTGATGATGCTCTCATTCTTCTTTCTCTTGGAATTTTCCCATTAACTTAGTTTTCTAAAGTATTATGAGGCACACCAAATGTAACATTGGCTTTATGAAAGCTCATGTTTTGAGTATGTGTAGCATGCATTGCATTCATCACTGCTTCTTCAGAATACAAGAATTTGGGTTTAGTCCCTTTCAATGAATTTACTGTAGATGAAGATGCCATATTTCAGGTTGAGAGAAAGAAAGCAGCATAATTAGTTCGAAATGTGAACACTTTAAAAGAATGCAATATATTTATATTAATACCCAATAATTGTCATGCCATACCCAGTAATTGTCATATGAAGCTTTAATGCATTCTAATTACTGGTAATATTTCATATTTTTAAATGAAAACAATTGCTAAACAAAATTAGTTTATAACTTTAAAAGAACTGCAAAAATAAGTGGTTTAATGCCAAATTACATGATTCCCCAGTAATTGGCACATGTGCCAATTACTTGGAACTAGCAAAACTGAAGCTCCATTAAATGGCACCTATCGTTAATTCAAAAATCCAAAAATTTATGTCAAAAGTACTTTTACACAATTAAAGTAAGCCCTTTCAACTAAACAAAACTTTTGTCAGTCAAAATTTATAGCATATTATGAATCAGATAATAATGAATTGATATGCAGGTTACCTTAAGCCAGAGAAGAAGCATTTGTAACGAAAATGGCTAGTTTTACACAAGCCATAATTGTTTCTCTTTCTTAAGCACTATTGTCATCTAGTAGCATAAATCAAAGTTATAATCTTTAAAGTAAATGTACATATAGCTGGAATATGGTCTTGCATTTTTAAAAGACTGGATGTAAATCTTATTTTAGGACATTTTTGTAGGATATGCTAATCACTGGTGACCTGCCAATCACTGGGGATGTTACCCTAGTGTGAATATTATGGAAAGCGTATGCATGAAAAATATTTTCAGGCCTTTCATAAACCTTTTGCTGTTAGTGACTAGTTAATATGTTCCTAAAATAGAAACATTTCTTACTTTACCTTGTTTTCTTTGTTTTGTTATATGTGCTCTGCTGGTATGATTTCGAAAGAAAAATTCGCCAAAATGTACAAATGTTATTCGTACCGCCAACGTTCCACAAGTGGAACGTACCTGTAACTGCTCTTCTATTTTACATAACATCCCAAAATTTGGCACACAACCTTAGAATTAATCTAAATCGTCTCAAAAATTTTTTTCAAATTAATTTGACAAGCAGTTCATGGTGCGGCAGGTAAAAGGTAAATCTGTGTGGTACAACACACAATTTTGACAATATTTGGTCTAGGAATTAATTCGTGCGGTTTTACAAGAGATGGCGTAACTAGCGTATTGTCCCATAGTTTCGTTTGTTCAAACATGCATTTAAAACTACTGTTATTGCGCATCCAGTTTAGTATATGCCATTTGGTTTAAACGTAAACAACAACAATTTTTATCCAACTGAAAATGTCAAATTTTGTGCCTGATAAAGTGTTTTTGCGGGGGCGTTCTTCTTCATTACTTTAACATGAAGAAAAGTGCAACTGAAAGTCATCGAATTTTGGTGGAAGTTTATGGTGACCATGCTCTAGCTGAACGAACGTATCAGAAGTGGTTTGCACGGTTTAAAAGTGGTGATTACGGCTTGGAAGAGCAAGCACGACCTGGACAGCCAAAAAAATTTGAAGATGAAGAATTGACAGCATTGCTGGATCAGGATTCGTATCAAACGCAGAAAGAACTTGCAAAATCATTAGAGGTTGATCAAACAACAGTTTCCAAACGCCTCAAAGCAATGGGATTTGATTAAAAAAATATCACATCGGGTTTCATATGAATTGAAAGAAAGATAACGTCCGACCACCTGTCGCAAAACCGGTCAAAACATGTTTAGGGAATGTCGGATGGGAAGTGTTACCCCACCCGCTGAATGTCGGATGGGAAGTGTTACCCCAACCGCCGCATTCACCAGACATTGCTGCTTCAGACTACTACTTGTTTGATTGCATGAATAACGATTTGATTGGACAGCAGTTCACTTCTTCAGAAAATATAGAAAAATGGATCTCTGATTTGATCGCTTCGAAAAGTGAGGACTTATTTCGACACGGAATTCGTAAATTACCCGAAAGATGGTAAAAGGTAAAGGGTAGCGATGGACAATATTTTTGTTAACGTATTTATGTATTTTGCTTTTGAAATAAAGCTTTAATTTTTTATTAAAAAACGCACGAATTAATTCCTAGACTACATATATTTAAAATTTTCGGTTCAAACTTATGCCCAGAAGCGAAATTTCAAATCATTTGGATGACAAGTTTTTGAATTAGAAACATTCAAAATTTAGAGTTTCTAATGTTAAATTACATTTTCTTATTTTTATTAATATATTTCCTGAAATTAGAATCGTAATGTGATAATTTTTTCTGCGGTTATAATACTAAAAATCCCAAACATAAATACATTGAATTTGTAATTAAAAAAATTTCTACTATGAATTATGAAATTGATATTCGAAAAAATATGAATTGCAACCTACAATCTTTCTGATACATTTATATTTATTATGTTCTGCTTTATGAAATTCTCAATTTCAATTTCTTTTCTCAAGTAGTTTAAGGCTTAAAAAACATCAAAATAATGGTTTAAGGAGGAGCTGTCTTTGATGTGCAGTAAAGCACATATATATATATATATATACCGGGTGTCCCAAAAAGGACTGACTGATTTTAAAATTCAATAACTTCCAAACGGTGACAGATATTAAAAAATTTTTTGCAGGAGGGTTATGCATAAAGTCAAAAGTTTTATTACAATGATTTTTGATTTTAGTTCGAATTACAAACAATAGATGGCGCTGTAAGCAATAGTCGCTAAATACAGGCTCGATTTTTAGTCCTTTCTGTTGTTCCATGCAGAAAAAGGAGATGGAAATGTATTATCAGGGCCACGAAGTACCAAAAATCGAGCCTGAATTTAGCCTCTATTGATCGCAGCGCCATCTATTGTTTGTTATTCGAACTAAAATCGAAAATCACTGTAAAAAAACTTTTGACTTTATGCATAACCCTCCTGCAAGAATTTTTTTAATATCTGTCACCGCTTGGAAGTTATTGAATTTTAAAATCAGTCAGTCCTTTTTGGGACACAAGGTATATATATATATATATATATACAGGGTGATTCAAAAAAGATGGGAAAAATTTTAAGAGGTGATAGTACACACCCAAACAAACATTTTGTATCAAAGAATGCATTGTCGAAAACTAAACGTAAAAAAGTTAGAGGGCGCCAAAAGTTATGTTCTTATACGAGGCAAAAACACACAATGAACGATTAAGTTAAGTTACAAAAACAAATTTAATGGCATTTGATTACAATAAGTGCTCAAAACATTGACCGGCAGCTGTTATGCACACAGTAGAACGGCGAAGAACAGATTGGCGAATTTTCGGAAACACACCAGGCATATCGCGAACTTCCCCTACAGCAGCCAAAAGCTTGGCGACAAGTTCTTCTGCGGATTCAATGGGAGTCTCATACACAAGAGCCTTTAGCTGTCCCCACACAAAAAAAAATCGAGACATGAAAGATCTGGCGAGCGCTGTGGTGCCAGGTGTGTTTCAGAAAATTCGCCAATCTGTTCTTCGCCGTTGTACTGCGTGCATAACAGCTGCCGGTCAATGTTTTGAGCACTTATTGTAATCAAATGCCATTAAATTTGTTTTCGTAACTTAACTTAATCGTTCATTGTGTGTTTTTGCCTCGTATAAGAACATAACTTTTGGCGCCTTCTAATTTTTTTACGTTTATTTTTCGACCATGCATTCTTTGATACAAAATGTTTGTTTGGGTGTGTACTATCACCTCTTAAAATTTTCCCCATCTTTTTTGAATCACCCTGTATATATATTACTCATTTTATTGAAACATTAGGACTCACAATAGTCGAAACATATTAAGCGAGAGAAATGGTCATATTGGCAAGGAATAATACATTAATAAAAGTGACATAGTCATTCTGCAGCATTTCTGTAGTATTCGGGTACCGAACTTCAATTTGGATACAGCCCCTAAAACATGCTGATTTTTAAATAATTAATTTCTCTGAACCTAATCGTACGAATTTCATGAAAATTTGCCTTTAGGCTAATTGAAGGGTGTAGAATTTATTTATGGTGTCAAAGTTGGGTATTGCTATTGAAAAAAAACAAAACAAAATTTGGGTTCGTGTTGATATGTAGATGATCCCTCCCCCCCCCCCCCCTCTAAGAAAGTTTTATACACATCATTTAAAAGTAGACTTTATTTCCAATCGTTTGGTAATAGTAACTTTCTTCTACAATAATTTGTTTCAGAGTTAGTAGGAAGTGTTTACTTTTTTTTTCCCACGACCGTATATATAACATTACACTTATCTATGCTGAAAGAGTAATAGAAATTATTCATTAAAATTTTTATTCGCATGCAACTTTATTCATTATAAAATATTTCTGATTTACTATGTTGTAGAATTTTCACAATAGTTTAAAGGTATTATTTCTAATTATTGAATATGTAAGGAACTTTCTTCTTCTTTTTAGTAATAGGGTAGCGAAAGTTTTAAATCAACTGAAAAACGTCTTTAGAGTTATAATAAAAGTACTTCGATCATGGAAAAGAACACTTATTTTTTATTTTAATTATTTTGCATCGACAATTTTTTCTTTTGTTTGAAAATATTGATATCAAAGATTATAATGCACTTCTATTCTCAAGCTCAAGATATTTTTATTAAGTTTTAGTTGAATTGAAAAGTTTTAAAATTTAAATTAACCCACGAATAATGAGTTAAAATCTTGAATAATATGTAAATTTAAGTTTAAGATATTCTATATTTTTCTAATCATTTCACAAAATTAAATTAATAGAAATTTTCATATAAAAAACTTTATTTTAGAAAACTTTATAGAGAGTGCCCAATGGGTGAACTGTTATTCATAAACTTATGTAGTTTCAATCAAAAAAATGTTTTAAATCGGGTAAAAAGTGTTTTAAAAGAGATTTGGTCAATAAAAACAACTCTTAAAAAATTGCGAAATTAAAATTTTTATACGGTGTCGCCCTATAAGTTATATTTAGTAAGGCCCTAAAGGTTATATTTAGTAAGGTCCTATAAGTTATATTTAGTAAAAATATCATATTACACTAAGAAGTAAGACGAAAAAGTCTCCTTCTTCTACGATTAAAACTGAGTAATAGATATTTAAAGTTGAAGCATCTTTTTTTCATGCGAAATAAGGGTTATTCACAAATTTACTGGAAATATAAGCGATTGTCAGAAAAAAAAAATAACAGTTTAGAGAAAAATTTGCATTACAATATAAATTTGAAAGCTATTTCAATCTGACATATTAAAGAAAAATATACAACCTGTACTAAAAATAAAATTAAAAAATAACAGAAGTTTTGTTAAATGAAATGATGAAAAGCAACAGTCGCAATTCTTTACAAAATTATACACATTTTAAAATGCTATTAGATTATCTAATCTAAAACTTAATTAATAAAAATTAATGTTATATTAAAACTTGCTCAAAGTGACTCCCTTCGACTTCAATGCAGAAATGCACATGCGAAATAAATTCTTCTAATACTTTAAGCACTTTGTGTACGATCCCTCGAAGCATGGTCCAACTCATCTATGTTCAGGTGCAGAAAATTTGCATAAGTCATGCTATTCAAACTTTCATAACTCGGACAATTTTAGATGAATGGGACTTTTTTTGTCTTACTTGTTAGTGTAAAAGGAAATTTTAACTAAATATCCCTTATAAAATCCGTGGACCGTATAAATTTCGTAATATTTTAAGAAACGTTTTTATTGATCAAAACGGTTTTTACAATTATTTTTTACCTCATTTAAAACATTTTTGTAACTGGAACTATATATCTATGACTAACGGTTTTGAAATTAGCCATTGGACACCGTTGAGAGTGGACACCCTGTATAGAAAAGAAAAGAAAACCGATTACATCAAGAAACTAGTCAGGTGTACCAATCCCAAGAATTTCTTCTATCTCATTACATGTTAATACTTCAAAATTTGCTATCACATTGAAAAATTAAATGACAATCTATGCTCATCATGTGGATTCTAAAGATGTGAAATTCCGTGCATTAGTTTTTGAGATAGGACTACCGCTAAAATCGTGTAAATCCAGCAAAATGCAGCATAGCAGCACCACATAGCGGGTAAGTTACACCAAAACCTATTCAGAAATAACTTATGCCAATGTCTAACAAAATTTGAAGTTTGGTGAAAATCCGTACATTAGTTTTTGAGATAGAGCTATTGCGAAAATCGTGAAAAATCTAGTATAGCAGCGCCACCTATTAGAAGATTTACACCTAAATGTAATAAGCATCAATGCATATCAAGAACTAACTGAATCTTAAGTTTGATGAAAATCTGAGATAGAGCTATTGCGGAAACCGTGTAAATCCTTCAAAATGCAGCATAGCAGAGCCACTTGTTGGGCGATTTACGCTAAAACGTAAACAGCAGCAATTCATATAACGGACTAACAGAGTCTGAAGTTTTATGAAAATCTGTGCATTAGTTCTTGAGATAGAGCTATTGCGGAAATCGTGAAAAATGCAGTATAGCAGCGCCACCTATTGGACAATTTACACCAAAAACTAATCAGCACCAATTTATATCAGGGAATACCTGAATATAAATTTTCATTATTTTCCTTGAATTAGTTCTTGAGATGGAGTGCCCACAAAATTTGTATCACATAAATACAAGACGGACAGACATACAGTCACAGACAGACATTTTGTAAAAACATGTTTTTCGGGATTTCTCAATCCTAAAACGTATGAATACGTCGAAAACCGGAAGTCGAAAATTTTCAAGAATCCAATGCTTTCTTCTTGTAAAGATAGAAGAAAGTAAAAAGAGGACAATGTCTTTTTTATTAGAAAATGCACGAAGAGAAAATCCAGGAAAATAGAAACTGATTAACTATTGAAAGCATAAAAAAGTCTCATTTGTAGATTTTAATCGCGCATAACTAGGGAAAAAATTATATCTTTAATATGTATATCGCTATACTGCCGCGTAAATAAAATCGGCAAGTAGGGCAGTTTTTTTTCCCACTTTACAAGGATTCGTTGAGGCATCCACTAAACATGTAGTAAATTGAAATAGCATTCTTATCCTTTCTTGGTTTTGTACTTATGGTAGCAATTTATAATCCCAGCCTGGCCGGAATATATGACGTTTCTAGTAGCATCTTATAAAATCAGATGGCACGAACATGCATGTCTCTTAACGTAGAATATAACGATATATATCTTGCAAAATTTTATTTCTATAACGTTTCGGAAAATATGATATTTCACATTCGTATTTAAATAAGAAGATATCTTTCACAAGTAAAAATTAAATTTAAAAAATCAAAAAACCCGACCGCGTAAAAAGCGAACTGATTAATTATTTCTCATCAATGTTAAACTATTTTTTATATTACCTGTTTTTTTTTATTTACTTGTATTGATGACTTTTAAGTTGTGTTTAATTGTTAGTTCTTATCTATAAACACTGTTTTGATGAGGCCTATAGATGTCTATGATGGTTAGAGCTGTAGTAAAGCTAGAGATCCTACCTACACAATTTCCAGGTTGTTTAATATTTAAACGGAGCTTCTGACTGTAAAATAGTCAATGAAACATCGTCTTCATTTTGAAAGACCTATCCAATGGTATGCCACTCAATAGGGTGTGTAATTTTTTTTTCGTGTTTACCGCCATTTTGTATTTTACGGCCGCCATTTTCATTTATAAAAACAAAATCTAGCCTATAACCAACGGACAGTTAAGACGAATCGATAGAGACCTCATTCATTAAAAGCCATCCAGCCGTTGGGATGTTTCGAGGGTATAAAGGAATCAACATACCCAGATACGCTTGAAACACATTAACCCTTCTTGACACTCGGGTAAAAAGACCGAAAAAAAATTGATTAAAAAATCATTCGTTTTAAAATGCAGTTAATTTGCAATACAGGTATGCCTCGACTTACGCATTATGCGACTTGCGTAAATTCGCAGTTACGTAATAAATCTCGAAATTTACATTTATGAACACACTAGCGCGTTTGATATGCATTTGCATACTTTTGATAATTATTTTATAAATAAAATATGCAGATAAAAACCACAATCAGAATATAGTTTTATATATTAGTGAGAGTTATATTTTTATTGGGATACACAATCAAATCTTAAACAAAATTAACTCAAATCTACTTAAAATGAGACAAAAAATCTGGGGTTCAACCGTAACTATTATGTTATAGCTAAATTCAAACCAGAACGAAAGCTAATTTTAAAGTTTTGGTGAAGAGGAACGAGTGTATTTTTTTCTTCTGGCATCACATGTTCGTTTGATGTAGATTGGAAATTGTTTAAATCAATTCATCAATCCTTGTTTTCAAATATCAGTTACATATGCATTTTTGGTATTACTTAGTTATCCCGTCGACCAAAATTCTATCGCCAAGCTATAAGATTAAATGCCAATAATGGTTGATCGTAAATGTCACATTCACTTGACTTTAAGCAAGTTACACGTGTTTACGTCATCAAGTGATTTTTATTTCGACTATTTATTTGTATGTTTATTAATGTTATACTAATTTACTTGTTCTTTCGTTATTTAAAATAAAAATTCTGTCAATTTGTATAATTTGGCGAGTGTTTTGGCGATTTATATAATTTGGCGAAATTGGTCGACGGAATAACTAAGTAGTACCGTATTTTTTAATTATTTTCTATTATTTTCTAAAGGAAATATAAAAAAAATAATTAATAATTATAGAACAAAATAATTTATATAATTTATAAAAAGAAATAAAAGTAAATAAACATTTATTATCAAATAAACAACAATAGCCGGGTTACCATGTCAACCTTTTCTGAAATATAAAAAAAATATATATATGTTTGATTAAAATTTGAGTTGCCATAAATGTATATAAAATTAGGAAAAAATTAATATTTCGAAAACTAATTCGAATTTAAAAATTCTAATACCAGTTTTGAGATCTGTGGATCAATGCTGATTTTTGGTGTTAATTTCATCGCAAAGTATTCCATATTTTAGGAGAAATCGCATGAAACATAATCAGTTGTTTAATCAGTCGATTCATATATCCGTTTCATAAATTCGTTTCATTACGATTTTATATATATCGGGTAGATGTAAATAATATATATATATATTATATTCATAAATAAGATACTATACTAAATTCTAAGTCGGTAAAAAATTTTCGTCATTCTTATCGTTAATATTTATTTGTATATAATAAATATTGCAGTTTCTTACGTAATTTTACCTATTCGACTTACGTAAAATTCAAGTTACGTAAAAGTTTGCGGAACGCATATTACTTACGTAAGTTGGGGAATGCCTGTATTTAAAACAAAAACAGATTAATTTTTAACACTTTCCAACATAGTAGAAAAATGCTTATGACTTCGGTTTGTCTGTCCTCCGCCTGTCTGTCCGTGCTCTAATTCGAGTAAATATAGTGGGGTCGCCATAAAATTGATATATGTTATCGGTATTCACTATGGCATATTCGGGTGAAAATGAAGCATATAGCTGTTACAGTTACTTCACAGGGACATTCAAAATAATACCGTTACATTACGGCCTATGGGGAAAAATCGCTAGCAATGGTTTTTAATAAATTTTCACAATTACAAACTGCAATTACAAACGCATTGAAATTTATATGGGGCGTTCTCACAATCTTTTGACTTTCAAGTTCCTGAATAATAATTTTTATTTTAGTACATATTCTTGCGTATTTTTTAATTTCATATTCTGGGGGACATCCCATTGCATGACTGTATAACAATATTAACGAGATAAATAAGTTTTGAACGATGGTGGAGGTCCAAATATTCCAGGAAATTCCTATACCGTCCCGTGTCCCTGATGCTGATTTTTAAGTTTGGAGCTGTCTGTATAAAATTGTTTCAATAAAAGTAATTCGATGTAATTTTTTTCAGAAACTGGAACTATTGTTTTACATAAATATGTAGCAAAAAATTAACATGCACACATTTTTACGGTTGTTATTATTTTTTTAACTCTGTCTTTGGGTTTTAGATTCCTTACCGTCCCTCTTGCTAAAATTATACAGAAAATCCTTTCAGATGCAGCCACAGAATTTTTTTCAACTTTTTTCTCATGCCAACGTTGTTAGAGAAAGAATGGCTAAAATTCTTTGACAGGAAATTTACTGCAGAATTTAAATCCGCATTTAAATATCAATTTCAAGCATCGTGTTTTTATTGGTAGTCTTACCGTCCCCAAATTTATTTCTGCACTTTTCGAGGTAACTATTTTTTTTAATCCAATGTAAATAACTGTTTCTAAAAATCAATGAACATTGTGGCTATCACATAGTCTTAACATCATTTGCCTAAAAATATGTGATAATTTTCCTTACCGTCCATCCTTATCATCTCCATTTTTTCCTTACCGTCACTTTTTTCCTATACTGTCCCCTTTTTTTTTCCTTACCGTACCTTATTTAACACGCCTTTGAGACAATGTTATATCAAAACTTTGTACTAAAAATACTACATTGGTATTATTTCTTATCTGAATGCCCTGTGGGTACAATGCAAATTCATTATAAGTAAAAATTTAGAAGAAAATGAAAAGTTATAGTGGTAAAATGGTAAGGAAAATTAAACTCGTAAGTTTAACTAAAACTTCAGTTAAATAAAAACTTTTTCGCTGCTGATAATTTTTTCTTTATTTTGAATCATGAAAGTTTATAAGTTTAAAATGTTATTTTAGCAAGTTTAATTTCACCATATTTTTATTCCCGAAAGTCAAAAGCTTGTGGAGTGCCCCATATATAGAGTTCTTGAAGTACACTACAAGATGCTTACTATACAATATGGTATGGATAGCATTCATCGTTCGTTCATTTACAAGGAAACTCAAAAGAATTCCATTACATTACCGGTCTACGGAGAAAAATCGTTTGCAGTGTATTTTATGCATGTTACATACACTATCTGGCCAAAGGTGACCGGTCACTTGCGATTTTAGACATTTTGCTAAATATCTAGAAAAAATACATAAGGAATTAACCTAAAACTGCAGGTTTGTAAACAGTATAGTATAGGTCATATATTTCCGCGAAGATTTTTTCCCGAAACCCCATAGGGGACCGTCAACAAATTGAAAAAGAATGAACATATTTTGGATAACCATGTAAAAACTAACGTAGCAAAAGCGTTCAAACTCGAGATTATTAATAAGTTGCTTATTGTTATATATTTTGTTCATTTTTATGAGGATAGCATGTATACTCGTCGAGAAATTGAGGTTTTTATAAAATCAGTCCTAAATTTCGCCAAGTTTTTTGCATATAATTTGCACAGTTCTTAATATAAAAAAAAAAGTTATTTTCAGAAAATATGACAAACAACATTATGCACAATACTCTGCAATCAGAATAAAAAAATAATAAAAATTGAATGAAAAATGAGCAGGTTTACTAAAAATTATTTAACAGCGCATGCGCGAATGCAATCAAAATATAATATGCATAATGTATTATCTAAGTATATAGAGTAGAGGTCTGCACGGGTCCGGTCTTGGTCCGAGGCCCGTACCCGACCCGGTCCGCGGGCCCTGCCGTGCCGGCGGAATGAAGGCGAATTTTCAAACGGGCCCGGCCGGCAAAAAAATTAATCGGGCCTAACGGCCCGATATAAGAATTTAAGCGAAGCAGATAAAATACGAGCCGTTTTCAATGAATGTGATTTTCTCGAGAAGTATAAATGTGTGTCACGAGCCGATGCGAGTTTAACGACATGAATACAGATATGTAACACGTCCATTGTAGAGATCGGCATCGTACAGTTACAAAATGTCTGATTCCGAGTTTAATTTTTTTTCGGCAGACTCGTGCCGGGACGGAACTGGTCTTAATCGATCTCAGGATGTGTAGAACAGTCATTGTGTTTTGTAGTATTAATAGTGATAATGAACTTCTTTTAACAGTATCTTTGGAAATATACCTTAAGGTGGTTCTCATATTCACTGCTCAACAATGCGAAGCTTTCAGACACATTTTCTGACAAAATTTTTAACTATAAAGGAATAAAATTGACAGGCCTGCCTATTGAAGGCATTTGGAAACGAATAGCTTTTTCCATATTTGATAAATTACTTACAGAGATTACAGAGATTCATGTCACGTGACTGTAAGTTTTTCTTCTTTCCTGTGCTATCGCTTCCGGAAATTCGATTCAAAACGCTAACTTTGACAGTATTTTCAGAAAGATATATTGCTTTTATCTATGAAAAAAAACGACATTTACATAGCGTTTCCGAAAAGAAAAGAATTCATAAATGTGTCGAAATGTAGCTCCTTTGGATTTGAGAAAAGCCTTAAAAATGAGAGAAATATTTTCACAAATCTACTTTTTATTATACAGCTTCAAAAGTTATCATGTTTTTAATCCTTTATTCTGAACTACATTAATCTTTTAATGAATCCTTATTTCCATTTTGAAATGTCTGTAGACACGATGACTAAAACACTGTAAGTGATCGTTAATATTTAGTATTGTGTGTTTTCTGTTTTGCGAACATCATAGTAATGTAAAATATACTGTAAAATGTTCCTATAAATATGTATGTAGTATTCATTAAAAGAATCTTAATTGTATGTTGAGAAAAAACATTTTTTTTGTAGAAATTGTGTCGGGTCGGGCCGGACCGGGTTCGGGCCGAACTTCCAATTTTTACACCGGGCCGGGCCTGAAAATTCCGGCCCGTGCAGACCTCTAATATAGAGCAACTTTTGTGAAAGTCTCAAATCATAGCTTGAAAATTCTGAAAATGTTTGTCGATAGAATAAGCTCGAAATCCGTTGTTCCCAAAAGGAAGCAAAAAGATAAGGGTTTTATCCAAATATAGTAGTACGTGCAATATTGTGTGCGCAATCTTGGCTTGTGCAGCAGCAGATATTTGATACAGCCCCTCATCTTTTTCTTTACTTTTGGGAACAACGGATTTCGAGCTTTTTCTATCGACGATCATTTTCAGAATTTTCAAGCTATGATTTTGAGACTTTCACAAAAGTTACTCTATATACTTAGCTAATACATTATGCACATTATATTTTGATTGCATTCGCGCATGTGCAGTGAAACATTTTTTAGTAAACCTACTCATTTTTCATCCAGTTTTTATTATTTTTTAATTCTGATTACAGAGTATTGTGTACAATGTTGTTTGTCATATTTTCTGAAAAGAACTTTTTTTATATTAAGAACTGCAAATTATAAGCAAAAAACTTGGCGAAATTTGGGACTGTTTTTATAAAAACTTTAATTTCTATACGAGTATACATGCTATCCTCATAAAAATGAACACACTATATTACAATAAGCCACTTATTAATAATCTCGAGTTTGAACGCTTTTGTTCCATCAGTTTTTACAGGGTTATCCAAAAGATATTCGTTCTTTTTCAATTTGTTGACGGCCCCCTGTGGGGTTTCGGGAAAAAATCTTCGCGGAAATATATGACCTATACTATAGTGTTTACACACCTGCAGTTTCAGGTTAATTCCTCAAGTATTTTTCTAGATATTTAAGAAAACGTCTAAAACCGCAAGTGACCGGTCACCTTTGGCCATATAGTTATTGGAATTGATAGATATATCTCAAGTGCACCGCAAGATATTTACTACAGAAGTTTACGTTCATAGCATTCATCATTGATATACAGGGACACACAAAATAATTTAGTTACAGTACTCTTTATGAACAATAATTGCTGGAAGTAGAATGCTTTCTTTTGTGGTAGGTGGTTTTAAATGAAACACTTTTTTTTTGCATATTTCTTAGTGTGTATAAATTCCACAGATCATATATAGGGCTGCACAAAACATCTGGAGTACATTTCCGTTTATTGATGAAAATTGATGAAGGGGAATTTTCAACTATGATATGCGTTTTCTAATAGAACTAAATTTTAGCCTATTTTGTATTATGTGGTAAATCTATAGTACCTATAAATGGCTGTAAAAAAGTCAGATTTTATTTTTCGTTTTTGGATGGAAATTGATGAAATTAAGTTTTTGAATGTGTTATGTGTTTTACAAAGTGTTTATTTAGACAACCTTTTTCACTTTATTAAGCTGTGAAGTTTTATTATAGTATTTATTATATATATAGTATTATATATAGTATTTGTTTATTATAGTATAGTATATAGAACTTTTTAATCTATGCTTAACGCATGATTTTACGTTCTTGTTCTTTCAAGAAAATGCTTAGCTAAAAAAAACTAAAAATAATTTCAGCTATCGTCGTATAAGTCTTAACGAATGTTCATTTTTTATTCAATACAGTTATTTTGTAAATTGCAAGTGCGAATTGGCGGCAAAAAAAGTTAGCCAGACTTCCGTAAAAATGTAACACCTTTTATAGTCAATAAATGTATAAAAAGGAATAAAAGAAGTAAGTATTTTTTTTTTTTTTATCACTGAAAGAAAATAAATTTTCTTTTCATAAGAAATCATTGTTATAAGATACTGTCTAAATATTGAACAAATAAATATTTTGCATATGGTGCTGAGTTACGTGAATGTTATCCTACGCAGAACGCATACATTGATACATTCTTGTAATTTATGCACTTATTTATGACTTAAATAGTATAATTTCTCAAAGAGAAAAAAAACTTAAAAGGGTATATTTGTTGTTTAAATGTTTTTTGGAGATATGAATCTAATAATTTTTAAAATAATATTTAAAACTTATGAGAAGTTTATGAGAAGTTTTGAAGTTTTCTCTTCTGAAATGTCAAAGCAATCAGACCCATTGAAGTACAATTTATTTTCCTGTGTTATTTTCCGATTAAAATACACTATAACACATTACTTTAAGCAATTCCTCCAACCATGATCTGACCTATGTTGAATTACTGAACACATGAACAGCTTTATTTAGACCTTAATATTTCTTAAAATACTTGGGGGCGCTGTCCCGTTCAGACACGGTAGACTTTAAAAACACGCTAATCTGATCGGCTTTAAAGAGGTTACATGAGATTGAATTATAAGTAAAACTAGAGATTGACCGAAAATTCCGTTTCGTTTTCGTTTTCGGGTCAAATCTGAATTTCGCCGGAAATTCGTTTTGGGCGAAAATGCTGCCACAAATTCCGCCGGACCGAAATTCAATCGAAACTATCTGTATCCCAAAAATCTCATTTCTTCCTTCGGAAAATTTTGAACATTACTCATTGATTTGAGCTGTATCGGGACAAATGAGACACACTTTATTTATTGCTATGAATTTCACTGTTTATTATTATCAGTTATGACTCACTCAAGATGTGAGTGGAAATAATAAAGAAAGCAATGCATATATGACTAACATTTGAAGACTCTTTCCACGTGCTCATTAGAAGCTGCGGACTTGAAATTAATAAAAAATTTTTAGTTTGAAACCACAGAAGTGTTTCGAATACTTTTTGAGAAAGTTCTAGTATAACAGATGATCATTTATAATAATCATTATAAAAGATAAATGGAGGTATGTATACCTAAAACATTTTTTAATTAGATAAAATTCGTATAATTAGAAAATCATTTTGTGTCGTTCATGAATTAATTACATTTTTTTAATATGAAAATAAAAAGTTTTGGTCAGAGGCACAGAGAGCCAACTTAGGCTACACGTATAATTAATTAATAATTATGTATATTTATGTATGCATTAATTACTTAAGAAATTTTTTGGGGATATTTTCGTTTCCGTTTTCGGCCGAAAATTGGAAGATTACCGAAATTCGGTTTCGATTTTTTTTCGGTCTTAAAAACATGTTTCCGGCAATATTTCAAGAATAGGTTATCTGGGACATGTATCAGGGGTAACTGGGACATACGGGATCCAATTACCCCAACAGTTATAAATAATTTTTTGGAGTTTCTCTTACTACGGTATCTTAATTTCTCCTTTTTTTTTTCTTGCTTGCAATAAAGAAAATTATGTAATACCTTATTAAAATAATATAATAAAATTTTACAAAAGCATGCTGGCGGGTATCAAATCAAATTTCTTAAGTAAGATTGCCAACCTTCGAAATTTTACTATACAGATGAAGAGGCGTACCTAAGACAAAGTGACATTATTAGAAAATTCAACAAAACCATTGAAAAATAGTTCTGTTCGGTATTAAAACATGGTTACATACACCGCAGATTTATTGGACTTATCGAACTTTCATTGAGCTAAATAAAAAAGAGAATGAAATACTTAAATACCCATTTGTTCATAGATTTACCTTGTTTCTTCTTTTCCTAAAATATCCATTAACACATTTATACTTAGTACCTACATTAAAGTACATAAGTACTTGCTTATTTCTTATGTTTTTTGTATAAATAAATCTAATTATTTCAGATTTGGTGCTTTTTTTAGACACCTTAACAGCAAAGGTTTCCCTTGCAACGCTCTTTAGTTGATATATAATTTACAAGATCTGCCTGGTTTAATTTCCCTTAAGTTATGTACACTTTTTCAAATAGGATCTGATACCCAATATTAAAAAAGAAAAAAAAAAAAAAAAAAAAAAAAAAAAAAAAAAAAAAAAAAGCGTGTTGAACACAGACCTGCCTGGTCCAGCTGCCCCAATAAGAAAGAAAAATGAAATATACATATTTTTTTTATTTTTAGACATTAAAATGTAATTTTGAAAATTTCTGTCTGATAGACTGAACTTAACTGAACACGTTTACAAAGGTTCGCACTTTGTTTCAAATGAATATTAGCTTTTGGAAGCTGAATTGCCAGAATTTCCAGAGTCACATTGTAAAATCATGGCTCAGTTACTCGACGAAACCTCACTTTCCTCTATTTACGGCTTTTAATACATATTAATGACTTTATTATATTAAAATTTTCTTTCTCTTTTAAAATTCACGTGTAAATATAGTTTTTATGACGCAAATTTCAATATTTCCCTTATTTAATACGTGAACATTTAATTCTAATTTGAAAGTTTTTTTTCTGTTTATAATAGTCACGTGTAAATAAATTTTTTATTTGAAGGAAATATTATTGTCACGTGTAAATAAATTTTTAATTTGAAGGAAATATTATTCTTTGCGCTGTTTTTACAATTGGCAACAGTTTAAAGTAATAACCTTTTTTAAAATATGTAAAAAATGTATCTCAAAATGCTGAAAATTTGAATTTAAAATGGAAATAAAACATAAAAAATTAGTCAAATTAAAACTGCACACCAGGAGCTTCTAATGTATTTCTTTAGAAAAAATGATTAAGTTCCAATGTATAGTTTTTGCTCCTATAAAACTTTTTTAATGGAACGTTTTTGACCAACTTTAACATTAAATATCTCTTAAAATAATTATTCGATTTAAAAACTGTCTGCATCAGCGTATTTATCAAGCATTTCTCTATAGTAGTACTACCAATTTTCATATTGCGCAGTAGTTTTCTTAATATTAACGAAGAAATGCCCCCGGTCACAAAAAATTCATTTACTACCGCGGTAACAGCGTTAGGTACTTTTTTTAGAATAGAGAGATTCTTCTTTAAATTTTCCGTAATATTTTTTTTATTTCCGTCTTTTATGACACAGTTATATTTTATTGTAGCGTACAAATTAAAAAAAAATAGTTTAGTTACTTTTATTAGATATTACTTATCTAAGTATATATATAACATATACTTTTATGCACAAAAAGGGAACTTATTTATTCAAATAGTTTAAGAATTGTGTAGATTTAATTATGGAGCCCCTCATTTTTAACCTTTCTGAAACAGATTGGTATCCTAAAATAAATTAATATTAGGATAATCCCAAGTTAAATAATTTTATATACGCAAAGAATCCAAATACGATGTCAAAATTATACACTGGTGGAAATTGATTTATGAAACCACGGTTTTTTAACAAAAACATCTATAATATTCATTAAAATGAATAAAATTTCATATGTTATATATGGTATGTACAACAAATAATTTAGAAAAATAAAATTTCATACATATAAATAAACTAAAACATAAGGTCAAAAACAGGATTTTAGTAACATAAAAACATAGAAATTGATTTATGAAATATCACACTTAATTGAAATGAGTAGTTAGTAAAGCCGCTTTTATTCATCAGAGTTTCTTTTATTCTAAATGGCATTGATAAAACGAGATTTTGAATGTATTTCTGATCAATTAATTTCCAGTTTTGACCGATTGAAGCCTTCAATTCTACAAGTGAGGTGTACTGAATCCCAATTGCATAAACCATTGGAACAAGCTGTCCCCAAATGTTTTTGATGGTGTTCAGATCAGGACTAACAGATGGCTGATATAAAAGAACAATATTCTGTTCGTCAAACCAATCTTTCATTGCATTTGAAATGTGAATACACTGTAAAAAAAATTCCGCAACGTTCCTGGGAAAAAATGGGCAGCTGAGTTGCCCATTATTTCCAAGAAACATTTCTTGAAAATGACTGGTACTTTACTGTATATGTTAAAAACTTTCTACAGAAATGCCAGTAAGTTTCCTGCGAAATACCAGGAATATTTCTGTTGACAGCAAAACATTACTGACATATTCAAGGCTGGAGTAGCACAAGAGCGAAAAATGTCCAGACCAGGGATCGAACCTGGATACTTGGCGTGCCGTGCCAATGCCTTACCTGTTAGGCTATCCGGACCGATACCTGGCTGACATAATTCACTCTGGATGTTCGTTCCCTTCATTATGACATTACTGACATTTCACAGCATGCGGGATCCGCAGACGATTTTTACATTTCCAGTTGACAATTTTCGCTTTATTATCATTATTTGTTAGAATGAAAAAATATTTTGAAATTGACATCAAAATTATTATTTATAATTTACACGAAAAAATAAATTTTCAGTTAAAATTCAATAAAGTAAATATATATGTGATAGATTGTTTCTGAACTTTGCTTAAAATATAAAAATATATAAATGTAAATAATAATTAGAAAAAAAAATCTAGACATAAAATATTTTGGATTTTCGTCAGTGATTATGTTAGTTTACAAGTTAGATAAAATACATATAAATTTTCATGAAAAAAAAACCCTAAACGTAATTGTATATTTTTTCCGAAAATAAAAAAAAAAATTCAAATTTGCAGCAATTCAAAGTGTCAAATATATGTCAAATTTAAATCAAATTGTAATAAAGTGTTAAAATATAAAATTAATTAAAAAAGAAAAAAAAAGTCAAGAGGTAGCATCGAACCCGGGCCGTACGGGTGGCGTGCAAGCTTTTTGCGTCCACATCACGAAAGACACGTTGAGAGCTGCAAACTAATGGGTATTTGAAACGTATGCTAAAACTCGGCATCTAATTTCTGAAAATCTAAGGCCCATTTGAAGAAATCCTTTCACAAGAATAATTAGAGATAAGAACTCTAAAACATACTTTAAATTAATCAAAATAGGTGAGAATCATATTTGATTGTCCCCTGGTTAATGCAGATCCAAATAATAGGTGTATTTTTTTTTTTACACAGTCTGCTGGTTAAAGATTTCACAGACAAGTACGAGAGATAATCTCTCAGTGATGTCACAGAGGTATTGTATTTTCATCTGAATTATCTTGACAATAGAGACGTAAAGGATTATGTCGTCTATTGATTTATTTGCATTCCATATTGATTTTTTTACATTCATTTAAGGAATTCGTTTTCGACACTCGCGCGCGAGCAACGGATTATAGGAAAAAAAAATAATAAATGGCGGCCGCAGCGTTTTGCTGTTTCCAACTTTTGTTCAGGAACGTTTCAGATAAGAAAACCAGAATTTCACAGGAAAGAGCTAAATTATTCTGAAAACCTGATAAAAGGCGAAACGTTCCTGGATTTTACATGGAAAGTTACCATTTTTTTTTACAGTGTACTTCCATTGTCTTGCATGAAGATGCAATCTAAACCATAATATTGCCATTCAAATGGAAGAAGTGAATGTTCTAAAACAAAACTGTAATGAAAAGAAGTCTAGCGACCATTTAAAAATACAATTTCACTTTTGCCATCAAAAGTGATCGCTGCCCAAATCATCAAATGACCGCCACCAAAATTTCTGCTGAATGTAGATTTTGATTCTTTTCGGAGGTCCCTAAAATAATACGTGAAACCATCCGGGCCATTCAATTAAATCCTTTTTCGTCGGAGAAAATGACTTTCTTCCAATTGTCACCCATTGCCATGTACTTCTCGCAATACTTCAAATGCATCTGCTTGTGACGCAGAAGTAACTTTGGACCAGATTTCATTTTCGACTATCTCAAGCTTCGTGAAGAATGTAAAATTTGCCTAACTCTTCTAGAAGTAACAGGAAGGGATAGATCTGCACAAATCTTCTTTGAAGTGTGGTTGGCTTTCGATGCAAGTTGAAGAATCCCTCTTTTATCTCTTTTACTTAAACGTGGATTACCTTTTTGTTAAAATTTTTGCTATAATTTGATGGATCTTTTCTATTGCTACATATCACACCAACTGATCTTTTAATTAATTTACTAATTTTCGGAACAGACTTTCCACATCCTATATATGTATTGATTTTAGCTATTTTTCCCCAGGCAACATCTTTCGTTTATCCATCGTGAAAAGTATAACTGAAACATATTGCTTCCAAAATATAACGCTTTTTATGTCTACTGTGTATGTCATGTTACCCTGTTTTATGCAAATTTTTGTCATATTACTTCAGAATAGCCAATGAAATGTGATATTTCATAAATCAATTTCCATGTTTGCATATCACGAAAATCTAATTTTTGACTTTTTGTTTTTGTTTAATATTATGTATGAAATTTTATTTCTGTAACTCATTTGTTATACATAGTATGTATATCCCATAAAATCTCATTCATTTTTAATGAATATTATAGAAAGTTTTGTTAAAAAACCGTGTTTTCATAAATCAATTTCCACCAGTGTATGTTCATATTGAAAATTTTAAAGTTTCAAAGTTTGTTATAATTTCTATATGTAGACATTTCTCGAAGCAAAATTGTATAAAATTAATTAGTACATGTTATTACTAATCGATGGACACCAGTCATATTTTTATACGATCATTTGCAGTAGAATTTGAAGGGGGTGTTCACTTTTTTTACGATTCTATCCATTATTTTAATTATTTTACAAAACAGCAAATGAGTATTTATGTTAGTTATAGTTTTAGAAAGAAAATATCCTTTCTAAATTTCATAGTATTATGTAAATTTCTAAACTACCTCCCTATATAAGGGTAAAATTATTGCTGTTGCATTCGGGTAAATGTTTTGTTCAGGTGGGTCTAACAGTTAAGAAGCTATAAAACTTTACGATAACAATTGTCATTTCGAAGGTATCGAACGCTTAAATAACTTTTTTTTCTCCCCAGCCATTTACTGATTTCTGTTGTATTCAGTTGTAACAATTCAATACTATTTCCGAGCAAAAACTGCAATTAATGCTTTACATGGAGTAATTTCAGCTAAAAATCTGGAATTAAAACAATAAAAATTTAGTGTTTTTTTTTAAATCAAAAATTGTCATTATCCGAAAATAACCCTTATACTGATCAGAGTCTGATGTTGAAAGAAAAATAGGTTTATTTTATTGAACACTGAGTTGATTTGTGTATTATTTTTTATCGTAAATTTTTACAAAATTTATTTTATTATAAAACTTTCATTCAAGTTTAGGTAAATATTTCTATTGATTGAAAATGTAGCATATTATTCCATTATTTTTCACTTTACAAGAATTGAGAAGATTTCTACTAAGAATATCCTCTGTATTAGTATTCTGCATCTTCATGTTTTTCATGCTTACAGGCAAAATTTTTAAAATCTCCATCTACGCTAATCTGCCCAATCCTTCATACGGCTTTCCTACAGCGGCATCTTGCGAACAGTTGAGAGGAATAAACACGCTAAGCGTACCATCGTACCATGCAATGCCAAATGTTATTCCTATCAAGTTTCTTTTTTTTAAATGTGATAAAAACCTCCGTATTTAACATTCAATTTATTTTCTTCTTTTATGCACTATTTTGTGTTGTGACATAAGGCACTAGTAGCCCCTTAAGGACATTTATCTAATTATTATTATAGTGTTAGTGAATTTAAAAAAAAAAATATATATATATATATATATATATTAGCTTAGTGCTAATCTTCGTCGTATCAAAATAAACATTCAAAGTTTCAAAATACATTCTTCGGAAAAAAAAAAAAATCATGTTACGTTTCTCTATTCTCCAGTACTGGGCATGTAAATTTCTGACGCATGAATTTTTAAATTTTTGGATTTTCCAAAAGAGTATTTGCAATGTAATAGAGGATAGCTACAGCAGTTTAATTCAAAATAAAACATAATATTAAAGAAACAATGTTTTCAATAAAAACTTATCTCTTAATGAAATGTCTAAGAATTTGGCAAAAAATTTGTTTTTGAAGGCACTCTAGAAAATAAACAAAGGTATCAGCAGAAAAAAAAAAAAAAAAAAAAAAAAAAAAAAAAAAAAAATTATTCCAAACAGTTTAGGGTAAGTTAAAATTTAAGGATGTTAGTCAATCGTTCAGTCGTTTTTCAGAAATGTATTTTGTACTTGTTTTTAAACTTTAAAAATTAGCCTATTATAGGTCATTATACCTTACTATAATACATTAGTTACTGGTGTGGTGTCCTTTATGATGGCCAATTATCTACACATGGGATATGGGCCCGAAGGGCGGGGTGCCCTCCGTGAGGGTCTTTCTAAGGGAACCTAATCCGTATTTAAGCAAGGAAGTCCAAGGTTCGAAGATAACCGCGGAAAACTCCGAACGATTAGGCCGACGGGCACGGTTGAGTTCCAACCCAGCACCTCCCGCCTACCAGCTTTGACAGCAGAACATCTCGGCCACTGGTGGGGCCTCATTAGTTATTATTAAAACTTTTAAATAGTAAAACTTTTATTTAAATACTACTATCTAAATACCTTTTTCTACAAATTTTCAGTAAATTAGTCATTTCGGTTGTCTGGTACAATACTGATCTGATCTGTTCCGGATTACTGAGAGTCTTCAGTGTTTAACAGCTTACCCGTTTCATTTCTTGCCAGTAGAATCTATTAGATTAAAATCGTAATTAATGATTTTTAACCCAGTAAAGAAACTTTATTTAAATGAATCGAATCGCAGCCCCTTCAAAATACATTGATTTCTGAAACCATTTCCCTAGATCCTCTACGTATAAATCAATGCTTATGTAATATCTGTGTCGTACATATACATTACACTCATCTGTATCTGGTGCTGAAAGAGCAATAAACAATAATAAATCGGACGACCTCCCTCGAACTCTGGTGCCTCTGATGGGGCGCGTTTGCTCTTGGTACTCACCAACTCATCCCTTCGATCCGATCCCATGACGTCATGCGCATGCGCTTCTTATTTCCATTCTCATGTCGGGGGTTGCCTTGATTCACTCCGATTCACGTCTTTCGTTTGGCTATGTTGGCGATAGCTAGAGAGGCCAGAACGAAGGTCAGTTTAATAAGGAAAAGTTTGGGAAGTGTTTTAAAAGCTAATTCTATGTTAAGAATTTTTAAAATCTTCTTACAGAAATTTCGGTGAAAAATACCTCAAGGGTTCAAGGGGGTTATTTCAAATAAGACAAAATTAAACTTAAAATTACATTATATGCAAATTACTTAAAAGATGAAAAAAATATTTAAAATGGTGTTAAATTACGAGGGTGGTTCAATAATTATTGTCCTAGTGTATATAAAATATTTTTACTGCGATGGTTGCTGTAGAATATCGAAGTCTAATGTGTTAGATGCCTATATGCTCAATTTCAGAAGCGTAGCTGCTATATTCATATAGTTTTGAAGGGAGGGGTGAAAGGGGGGGTGAAGATGAAAGGCTAATTCTTAGCTTACGGGGCTAGATTTGTGACAGTGAATGATACGTAAATACTGTCATTTGGACTCGGGATCATAGTGATGTAGCCACATCTCATCCACTGTCACAAATGTAGCCTCATAAGCTTCAAACCAGCATTTTAACCTCACCCCCCCCCCCTCCTTAAAAACTCCCCAAAAATGGGTCTTTAAGACTTCACCCCTCCCTCCAAAACTATGTTAATATAGCAGCTACGGTTCTGAAATTGAGCATATAGACATTTAAGAGATTAGGCTTCGATATTCCACATCAATCATCGCAATACAAATATTTTATATACATCAGGGACAATAATTATTGAACCACCCACGTACTTTAATATACTTAGTACTTTCAACTATATACATAGCATTCGTCAGAGAATACAAAAATACAAGCGTCTTATTTTCAAATTTTGCGTAGTTGGTGTCGAAAGGAGTGAAAGTCAATTTTTAGATCCGGAAAACATTGGGAAAATTAAGTCTTTTAAGTAATTTGCACATAGTGTAATTTTAAGATTAACTTTTTAAAGATGAATTTAGCATTCTATATACGTATTTGCTGAAGACAGAATTATTTCGAAAAAATAATATTTTAATTTTAAAATTGAAGAATAACTTTCTTGCGTTCGTTCTTTCTAAAATGTGTTTAAATGCATTCAGCGGTAAAGTAATGTCGGACCCGATTAAGACGATCACGGTTAATAAGCGATCTCGCTTAATACGCGGATTCTTTTAATCCCTTGAACATCTCTCATAAGGCTAATATAAAAATATCACGTTTAATACGCGAACAGTTATTACGCGATCCCGCTTAATATGCGATAAATTTTCCGTTATTTGAGGGAAAGAATACGCTTAAGATGCGAATTCATTGATATCTCGAGTGTTGCCAGTTTAACGGATTTTTTTTAAAATTTAGATAAAAAACACTGTTTCCGAATAGTATTGTTTACTTTATTTAATAGCAGATTAATTAAGGTGAAAATTACTTATAGGAAATAGGGGTAGATATTTAAATAAAACAAAACCCCGCTAATTTAGTAAAATTGGAATTCTTCTTGGATTCCCTCTCCTAAATATTGTAGTAGAGAGATATAGACGAATTCTTGTTACTCAGGTATGTCATAAAAATTATGATTAAAGATGATCATACTTGTTATTGAAGTTTTAAATGCATGACATATCACCACTATGTTTTATAATGCAAATTATAGGAAGCAAAAAATGAAACTAAAGAAAATATGATAAATATTAAACAAATACGACAATTCTTATTACAGGTGTTAAAAATATGATTTCAAAAACTGGGTTGTGTTTGAAAGATTTAATATTTTATTTCCTTTCTTTTAAATAAAATTAGTCCAGTAAGAAAATTATTTTTGCTGTTTTATTTTTTGTTGGAATGTATTAATTGACAATAAACCCATGTTGGCATCCATAATTACTTTTCGTTATAACTCCAGTCGGTCCTATAAAAAGAAACAAAGAGTTAAAGTTAGAATACAATTAAATTTTAATCTAAATCTACGTAAAAGACATAATTTTCCTCCGTAAACATTTAAATTAAAGCTCTAAGGTTCATTTTTATGATTAAATGTGTAAATAAGCCCAGTTCCTGCAACATTGTGCAAATCACGTTTAATACGCAAACCTTCTTAATAGGAAACATTTGTTCCTCTCCTTGAAATGCGCATTAACCTGGTTCGACTGTATTATTCTTTTTGTTCTACTCTTCAAGTGCGGGGATTCAGATCGTCTATGTTTATTTAAATTCACCTTTGCATTTAAAAATAACCAACAAAATTCCCGTGAGAGAAATAACTTAAAAACTAAAAATAAAAATCATAAAAAAAAAATAAATACGGGTGATTTTCAAAATTCAACTAATTAGTTTTATTTCTACCTTTAAAAAAATTAAAAATAATTTTTTAAATATATTTTAATATAAAACAGTTATTTTTTTCTTTTTAGTATATAAAACATGTTTTAAAATGTTTAAAGCAAAATGTCGGTTGTCTATATCAAAAGGTTGTCAAGTACATTCAGTAGTTATGAGCTTGTAACAGAAAGATTAAAAAAATCGTGTAAATTACAAGGTAAAATTAGCATAAATATGACTTAGCTTCATCTGAATATAGGTAAACAATTTGCTATATAAAGTTAAATTATATTATTGACATTATACTGTCATGACAGAGAACATATTTATAATTATTATTATGTTATTATTATTATTATTATTGTTGTTGTTGTTGTTGTTGTTATTGTTGTTATTATTTTAAATACCAAAAGATGTCTCACTTCTTGCTTCTTATTAAGTTTAATAATCTGCTCCGTAATGCAATAATGTATGTAAATATTCATTTAATTAAATATAAGCAATATCATTTGAGGTTGGAAATGTTAATAGTTTTTTTTTCTAATATTGTTTATATTCCTTTAAAACTAAAGAACTGTTTTGGATTTTCCAAAAAGCCGGCATTATTAGTTCGGTCTTTTAATTTAGTCAGTATTATGGAATGTTTTCGTGTTTTTAATGTAAAAGTTCTACATTTTCCATTGCTGAAAAAAAAAAAAAAAAAAAAAAAACAACTATAAGGTTATCAAATTATATATTGCGTCCCACTTATGATAATACGATTTATTTAGCCAGACTAATGAAAATATTTAATAAAATTACCGTAAGTTTTTCATTTTCTATTTCAGTGTAATGGTGACACAACGGAAAAAATATGTAGTAAGAGTTTAGTGTTTATAAATGTAATTAATTGATGAAAATACTTTAATTTTTATTTCGACAGTAAAAATAATAAGATTCCATCCAACGATTACTGTTGCAGAGGGAGCTATATTTAGAAAAATAAATTGTTAATGTGTCAATATATGTTAATGTACCAAAGGCTTCAAAACAGAAATTGGCGCCAGTGCCCAAGAGGTGTTAGACCAATGTCAGACGGGCGTCTTTTTTGCTGCTTTTTTGCTTAGGTATTATCCATCCACAATGCTATAGCATTGTGAATGTATAATACCTAAGCAAAAAAGCAGCAAAAAAGACGCCTGTGTGCATTGTGAATGGATAATACCTAAGCAAAAAAGCAGCAAAAAAGACGCCTGTGTGCATTGTGAATGGACAACACCTAAGCAAAAAAGCAGCAAAAAAAGCGCCCATCTGACAGTGGTCTTAATGTCTCAAATTCACTGGTCAACAGCGCGAGACTTTCTGACACATTTCCTGATTCATTTTTAAGCGTAAAAACATACAATAGGCATACCTAACTATTGAAGTGATTTGGAATCGAATAGCTTTTTCCATCTTTTAATACATAAATTACTTATTGAATTACAAGCAAAATTTTACCCTTTCTCCCGCTCCCGCTTCAGGAATTCGGTTCAAAACGCCTACTTTCTTAGTATTTTTTTAAACCTTTAACTGATGTTACCGGTCTCTCAGACAGCGGCTTTTTTCAATTTTCATAGTTTAACTTGCAATTTTCAGTTTAACTACAAACACTACCGAAATTTTGTTCCGTTTGGAACTTTAGTACTATCACCAGAAACTTTTGAATGGGTAAATTTTAATTATAACAGTCCTGTACAAAAAGTTTAGTACAAAAACACCATCCTATGAGTTAATCATACCTTTTATTCATTTTTCGATGGAGCGGTTTTACAGATCGCTTCACACTAGTTATGTGACAATTTCTGTGACATCAGTTAAAGGTTAAAAGTCTTCTGCCTTGTGCAAAAAAATGGAAAACACCATTCAATTATATTGTTTCAGAATAAGCCAATTTCATGCATTTCCTAACAAAAATGAATTCATAAATGTGTCAGGAAGTAGCTCCTTTGGATTTGAGAACAGCTTTAAGGCAGCTCTGTTTATAATAGAAAATATTTAATAATAGCTAATATCGTAACATCCTCCAATAAAACATCACGTAAAAATAAAATATGTTGAAGAACTACTTTTTGAAGAATGTGATGAAATCTAACTATTTCTTATAGTAATTTAATCTTACAAAGCAAGCCACAGTATTTTAACTGCCGATGTTTTAATAGATTGTTGATAATCAAGTTATATGATAATCCAGTTAATAATCTAGTTAACTGCCGATGTTTCAATATATTGCTGATTTATTCATCCGTATTTCATCAAATGTAATTTAATCTTACAAAACAGGCCACACTATTTTAACTGCCGATGTTTTAATACATTGTTGATAATCAAGTTATATGATAATCAAGATGATAATCTAGTTAACTGCCGACGTTTTAATATATTGCTGATTCATTAGTCCGTATTTTATCAAATGTAATTTAATCTTACAAATCAAGCCGCAGTATTTTAACTGCCGATGTTTTAATACATTGTTGATAATCAAGTTATATGATAATCAAGATGATAATAAAGTTAACTGCCGATGTTTTAATATATTGCTGATTCATTAGTCCGTATTTCATCAAATGTGATTTAATCTTACAAAACAGGCCACAGTATTTTAACTGCCGATGTTTTAATACATTGTTGATAATCTACTTAACTGCCGATGTTTTAATATATTGCGGATTCATTAGTCCGCATTTCATCAAATGTAATTTAATCTTACAAACTAAGGCACAGTATTTTAACTGCCGATGTTTTAACACATTGTTGACTCATTCAGCCGTATGTCCTCAAATGTTATTTGAGCTAAATTATACTAGATGAAAATGCCTTTAACTTCAAATCAATCGAAAATTAAATATGAAAATTTAAACGCTGACTTGATTATCCAATCCAAAATGAAACAGAAAGCAAAATCATTTAAGCGGGAAATTTTAAAACCAATAGACAGACCCCCAACTAATGTCATTTACTGAATAACGTGTGATTTTTTTTTTTAATAGTCGCAATCATTAAAAATAAAAAGTTTTCTCACCAAAGTATAGATTATCCAATTATCCGGTCTTGGAAGAATTATTCGAAAGGATGAAAACCTAACTATAAATAGATAATTTACTAAATACCTTCAAGTTGAAAACTTAATAAAGACTCTACTTAATGGAGTAAAACTCAACAAAAGACGGAAAAGTGAAATTGCTTTGTTTTCGTGACAGGCAAAGTCGACCCACAAATTAAATAATGAAACATTTTGCCCTTCATTAATTAAATAACTTGCACAGAAGATATTTTTTTTAGTACATTAACTTTTTTGTTACTTTTTTTACTTATAATTAATAAAAAACTCATTTGTAATATGTTATTACAGTTGAAAATCCTTAACAGTAAAAAAAAGTCTAATACTTCTACCCTTATCCTTCCCTTTTTAATGGTTTTAATACTAATTTTATATTTTCATAAAAATAAGGAAACAGACTAAAAAAAATAAGATAACAGATGTAAAATAAATGTTACCAAAGAAAGAAAATTTTGGTTAGATGAAAAATGATAACGTTATCAAGGACAACCAACCCTCCCTCCCCTCTCCCTACAGATACCTTACGATATCAAGTGCCAGAAAAATATGAAGGGTAGGAAAATATAATATAAGCAAGAACGACAGTATACAATAGCCACTTCCGAGTTACCCACTATTCAACAAACAGGTTTTTACAGACAAACATTAAGAAACAGCATTAACATTAACATTATTTCGTTTCTCTTGCATGTATAAATTCTTTCGAGATTTAAAGAAGCATTTATAAAAACAAAGTTTCTTTTGCTGCGACTGATTTTCGGAAATGTGTCCGAGTGGTTTGCGGTTGTACATACATAACGTTATCTCTTTAGGCGGGGGGGAGGAAAGGGTCTGGCACTTGATATCGTAAGGTATCTGTAGGGGTAGAGGGGGTTGTCTTTGATAACGTCATAATTTTTCATCCAACCAAAACTAGTTTTGTTCGGTAACTTTTATTTTACATCTGCTATCTTAAACTTTTAGTCTGTTTTCTTATTTTTATGAAAATATAAAGTTATTAATATAACCATTAAATGTTTATAAAATCATTTCATCCCATAATGTGGAATATCCCAACATTCGCTCGCCATTAATAGTCTTCTGCCATATGCGCATTAATTCGTTGTTCGAGAAAACGGGTTCGAAATTACGCTTGTTATTTTTTACTAGTGAAAAATGGAGAAGAATGTTGTCTACCTGTTTTGTTTACAAGAAGTTCTGTTTACCCCCCCTCCCCCCCCCCCCTGAAAGGGGAAGTGAAAGAAGACAATATTACTATTCAATGCATTATGTAACAAAAAGCAATTATTCAATACTTTTAAATAGTAAGTATTTCTTTAAAGTTTTATTTGATGCAAAGTTATTACATATATGACAGTGATATTTTATTAACTTCTTCTTTTCATTTAAATCAGTAAAGTATCAGAATCTATACTCCTATTATAAAGAGGAAAAAATTGTTTATTTGTCGGAGATAAGCTCTGGAACTACCGAACCGATTCCAAAAGTAATGGTATCAAAATGATGGTGTTAGTCCAACTTAGAACATAGGCTATATGTTATGTCGGTGCCACTACCCCAAAGGGGGTGTAGGAGCAAAAAACGTTCTAAAAGGGCGATTTTAGCGTTACTGAAGGGCTTAGAAATATGAAATTTTGAATATTAGTTACTTATAAGATATAAATGATGTCTAAGAACAGTTCTTAAACAATTCGAAATTTAAAAGGGTTGAAAATGCACAAAAAGTGTTCTAAAAAACGTTCTAAATGGTAGTTTCTACACAATCTCAGGAAATACCAAACCGATTTAAAAAGTATTGGTGTCAAAATGACGGTGACAACGCTTGCTCCAAGATAGGCTATGTTTTATGTCGGTGCCACTACCCCAAAGGGGGTGTAGGAGCAAAAAACGTTCTAAAAATGCGATTTTAGCGTTACTGAAGGGCCTAGAAATATGAAATTTTCAATATTAGTTACCTATAAGATATAAATGATATCTAAGAACAGTTCTTAAACAATTCGAAATTTAAAAGGGGTGAAACTGCACAAAAAGCGTTCTAAAAAACGTTCTAAATGGTAGTTTCTACACAATCTCAGGAAATATAAACCGATTTAAAAAATATTGATGTCAAAATGATGGTGACAACGCTTGCTCCAAGATAGGCTATGTTTTATGTCGGTGTCACTACCCCCAAGGGGGTGCAGGAGCAAAAAACGTTCTAAATATGCGATTTATGTGTTACTGAAGGGCCTAGAAATATGAAATTTGAATTATTAGCTACTAATTAGATATAAAGGATTTCTAAGAACAGTTCTTAAGCAATTCGAAATTTGAAAGGGCTGAAAATGCGCGAAAATCGTTCTAAAAAACGTTCTAAATGGTGGTTTCTACACAATCTCAGGAAATACCAAACCGATTTAAGAAATAATGGTGTCAAAATAAGGGTGTTAAAATGACGGTGACAACCCTTGCTCCAACATAGGCTATGTTTTATGTCGGTGCCACTACCCCAAAGGGGGTGCAGGAACAAAAAACGTCCTAAAAATCTAATTTTTGCGTTACCGAAGGGCCTAGAAATATGAAATTTGAAATATTAGCTACTTATTAGATATAAAGGATTTCTAAGAACAGTCCTTAAACAATTCGAAATTTAAAAGGAGTGAAAATTCGCGTAAAGCGTTCAAAAAAAAGTTCTAATGGTGGTTTCTACACAATCTCAGGAAATATTAAACCGATCTAACAAATAATGGCGTCAAAATGATGGTGAAAACCCTTGCTAGAACATAGGCGATATTTTATGTCGATGCCACTACCCCAAAGGGGGTGCAGGATCAAAAAACGTTCTAAATTGCGGCTTTTGCGTTACGGAAGGGCCTAGAATCGTGAAATTTGGAATGGTAGTTAGTTCTAAGATATCAATGATCTCTAAGGACATTTCCTAAAAAAATCGAAATTTAAAAGGGGGTCAAAATGCGCAAAAAGCGCTATAAAAAACTTTCTAAATTGCGATTTCTATGCAATCTCAGGAAGTACTGAACCGATTTCAAATATAATGGTGTAAAAATGATGGTGACAGATCTTGGTCCAAGATAGGCTATATTTTATATCTGTTTCCACTACCCCAGAGGAGATGCAGGAGCAAAATGCACGAAGAGCGTTCTAAAAACGTTCTAGATGCCGATTTGTCGGCAATATCTCAGGAAGAATGAATCTGATTTCAAACGTAATGGTAGAAAATTGATGCTGACAGCCTCTGCTCTAACATAGACGCTATTTTATGTCGATATCACTATCACCAAGACGTTGCAGGAGCAAAAAAGCGTTCTAAATTTCGATTTTTGTGATCGGTAGGGGCTAGCAACTTAAAATTAGGCAAGGTACATATTTATTAGCTATAAATGATCTTTAAGAACAGTTTCGATAAATTGGAAATTTAAAAAGCGGTGAAAATGCGCGAAAAGCGTCCTAAAAAACGTTCTAAATTGCGATTTCTACTCAATCTAAGGAAATACCAAAGCTATTTAAAAAGTAATGGTGTCAAATCAATGGTGACAGTCCGTGCTATAACATAGGTTATATTTTATGTTGCTGTCACTACCATCTGAGGGTTGCAAAAGCAAAACATGTTCTAATTTGCATTTTTTGCACAACTGAGGGGTCTAATACTTTGAAGTATGGCATGTTATTTACTTACAAGATGCAACTGCTTTCTATGAACTGTCGAAAGAAAATTTCAAATTTAAAAAGATGAAGTGAGCGAAAAGCGTTATACATTACAGTTTTTAAGCAAACTTATAAATTACCAAACCGATTAAAAAGATAATGATGACAAATTTTGGTGATAGAACCTGCTCAAACATAAGCTATATTTTATGTCTGTTCCACTACCACCAGAGGGTTGCAGGAGCTAAAAACTTTATACATTGCGATTTCTGTGATACTGAAAAGGCTAGAAACTTTAAATATGACATGGTAGTTACTTATAAAATATAAATACCCTCGAAGAAACGTCGAATATAAATTCGAATTAAAAAGGGGTGAAGCGAAGGGGAGGTGTGAAAAGCATTCTAAAAAAGTTCTAAATTACGATTCTATGCAATTTCAGAGAATATAAACCGATTATAAAAGTAATAGTTGCGAATCAGTGGTAACAGTCTCTGATCCTACACAGGCTATAGTTTATGCCGGTGATTCTACCACCTGGGGTTCACAGGAACAACAAACGTTCTAAAAAAGGGCTTTAAAAGCTTTTTAAATTACGTTTCTGTGAAATATTAGGAAATAACAAACCGATTTCAAAATTAATGTTGGCAAATTTATGGTGACAGTTCCTGTTTCAACATAGCCCTTTATGTTGAGAGAGGTGGTAGGACTTGGAATTCGACATGATGGTTAATTTTAAGATGTATTAAGATGGTTTCTAAAAAATTCAAAACTTCAAATGAATACTGAAATGAGCGTATTAATTGAGCATAAATGTTTCAAAATATTTTCTAAATTACCATTTATTTAGTTTTATTTCATTTTATTAATTTAAGTCTCATTTCTGCCTAATACAATGTAATAATGATGTTTAGTCATATTGTGTTTTAAATAGTAATTTTTGAATTATTCCTAAAAGTAATAAGTACCTTTTAATAAAATAAAAATTTAGTTAGTACCTTTTGATAAAAATTAGACATATAAATATCACTTGGCATATTTCAAATATTACGCGAGCAAAGCCGCGGGGTTTGCTAGTAATCTATACTTCTATATCTATATCTATATCTATATCTATATCTATCTATCTATATCTATATCTATATCTATATCTATATCTATATCTATATCTATCTATCTATCTATATCTATATCTATATCTATCTATTCTATATCTATATCTATCTATATCTATATCTATCTATATCTATCTATATCTATATCTATCTATCTATTCTATATCTATCTATCTATCTATTCTATATTCTATATCTATATCTATCTATCTATCTATATCTATCTATTCTATCTATATCTATCTATATCTATCTATCTTCTATTCTATATCTATTCTATATCTATCTATCTATATCTATATCTATCTATATCTATCTATATCTATCTATCTATCTATTCTATATCTATACTCATATTATAAAGAGGAAAAAATTGTTTATTTGTAGGAGGTAAGCTCAGGAACTACCGGACCGATTCCAAAAGTAATGGTATCAAAATGATGGTGTTTGTCCAACTTAGAACATAGGCTATATCTTATGTCGGTGCCACTACCCCAAAGGGGGTGCAGGAGCAAAAAACGTTCTAAAAATGCGATTTTTGCGTTACTGAAGGGCCTAGAAATATGAAATTTGGAATATTAGTTACTTATAAGATATAAATGATGTCTAAGAACAGTTTCTTAAACAATTCGAAATTTAAAAGGGGTGAAAATGCACAAAAAGCGTTCTAAAAAACGTTCTAAATGGTAGTTTCTACATAATCTCAGGAAATACCAAACCGATTTCAAAAGTAATGGTATCAAAATGATGGTGTTAGTCCAACTTAGATCATAGGCTATATCTTATGTCGGTGCCACTACCCCAAAGGCGGTGCAGGAGCAAAAAATGTTCTAAAAATACGATTTTTGCGTTACTGAAGGGCCTAGAAATATGAAATTTGGAATATTAGTTACTTATAAGATATAAATAATGTCTAAGAACAGTTCTTAAACAATTCGAAATTTAAAAGGGGTGAAAATGCACAAAAAGCGTTCTAAAAAAACGTTCTAAATGGTAGTTTCTACATAATCTCAGGAAATACCAAACCGATTTAAAAAAATATTGGTGTCAAAATGATAGTGACAACGTTTTCTCCAATATAGGCTATGTTTTATGTCGGTGCCACTACCGTAAAGGGGGTGCAGGAGAAAAACGTTCTAAATTGCAGTTTTTGCGTGACGGAAGGGCCTTGAATAGTGAAATTTAGAATGGTAGTTAGTTATAAGATATCAGTGATCTCTAAAGACATTTCCTAAAAAAAATTGAAATTTAAAAGAGGGGGTCAAAATGCGCAAAAAGCGTTGTAAAAAACGTTCTAAATTGCAATTTCTATGCAATCTCCGGAAATACTGAACCGATTTCAAATATAATGGTGTTAAAAAAATGATGGTGACAGATCTTGCTCCAAGATAGGCTATATTTTATATCTGTTTCCACTACCTCAGAGGAGATGCAGGAGCAAAATCAGCGAAAAGCGTTCTAAAAACGTTCTAAATACCGATTTGTCACCAATATCTCAGGAAGAATAAAACTGATTTCAAAAGTAATGGTAAGAAATATATGCTGACAGCCTCTGCACTAACATAGACGCTATTTTAAGTCGGTATCATTATCGCCTAGACGTTGCAGGAGCAAAAAAGCGTTCCAAATTTCGTTTTTTGTGATCGGTAGTGGCTAGCAACTTAAAATTAGGCAAGGTGCATATTTATTACAATTTACAACTATTCTTAAATGATCTTTAAGAAACGTTTCGAAAAAATTGGAAATTTAAAAAGGGATGAAAATGCGCGAAAACCGTTCTAAAAACGTTTTAAATTGCGATTTCTTCTCAATCTCAGGAAATTTCAAAGCTATTTCAAAAGTAATGGTTGCAAATCAATGGAGACAGTCCCTGCTATAACATAGGTTATATTTTATGTTGCTGTCACTACCATCTGAGGGTTGCAAAAGCAAAACGTTCTAATTTGCGTTTTTGCATAACTGAAGTGTCTAACACTTCGAAGTATGGTATGGCATTTACTTACAAGATGCAACTGCTTTCTAAGTACTGTCGAAAGAAAACTTCAAATTTAAAAAGATGAAGTGAGCGAAAAGCGTTATAAATTACAATTTTTATGTAATCTTATCAAATACCAAACCGATTAAATAAATTATAACAAATTGTTGGTGATAGAACCTGCTCAAACATAAGCTGTATTTTATGTCTGTTCCACTACCACCAGAGGGTTGCAGTAGCTAAAAACTTTCTAAATTGCGATTTCTGTGATACTAAAAAGGCTAGAAACTTCAAATATGCAATGGTAGTTACTTATAAAATATAAATGCCCTCGAAGGACTGTCGAAAATAAATTTGAATTAAAAAGGGGTGAAGCGAAAGGGAGGTGCGAAAATCATTCTAAAAAAGTCCTAAATTACAATTTCTATGCAATTTCAGGGAAAATAAACCGATTATAAAAGTAATAGTTGCGAATCAATGGTAACAGTCTCTGATCCTACACAGGCTATATTTTATGCCGATGATTCTAACACCTGCGGCTCACAGGAACAACAAACGTTCTGAAAAAGGCCTTTAAAGCTTTCTAAATTACGTTTCTGTGGAATATTAGGGAAAAAAAAACCGATTTCAAAATTAATGTTGGTAAAGTAATGGTGACAGTTCCTATTTCAACATATCCCTTTATGTTGAGAGAGGTGGTAGAGGACTTGGAATTTGACATGATTGTTAATTTTAAGATGTAAGAAGATGATTTCTAAAAAATACAAAACTTCAAATGAATACTGAAATAAGCGTATTAATTGAGCATAAAAGTTTCAAAATATTTTCTAAATTATCATTTATTTAGTTTTATTTTGTTTTATTAATTTAAGTCTCATTTCTGCCTAATGCAGTGTAATAATGATGTTTAATCAAACTGTGTTTTAAATAGTAATTTTTGAATTAATCCTAAAAGAAATAAGTACCTTTTAATAAAATAAACCTTTTAATAAAATAAAATATTACCTCTTAATAAAATAAAAATCTAGTTAGCACCTTTTAATAAAAATTAGACATATAAATATCACTTGGCATATTTCAAATATTACGCGAGCAAAGCCGCGGGATTTGCTAGTCTATACTCCTATTATAAAGAGGAAAAAATTGTTTATTTGCCGGAGATAAGCTCAGGAACTATCGAACCGATTCCAAAAGTAATGGTATCAAAATGATGGTGTTCGCCCAACTTAGAACATAGGCTATATCTTATGTCGGTGCCACTACCCCAAAGGGGGTGCAGGAGCAAAAAACGTTCCAAAAATGCGATTTTTGCGTTACTGAAGGGCCTAGAAATATGAAATTTGGAATATTAGTTACTTATAAGATATAAATGATGTCTAAGAACAGTTCTTAAACAATTCGAAATTTAAAACGGGTGAAAATGCACAAAAAGCGTTCTAAAAAACGTTCTAAATGGTAGTTTCTACATAATCTCAGGAAATACCAAACCGATTTCAAAAGTAATGGTATCAAAATGATTGTGTTAGTCCAACTTAGAACATAGGCTATATTTTATGTCAGTGCCACTACCCCAAAGGGGGTGCAGGAGCAAAGAACGTTCTAAAAATGCGATTTTTGCGTTACTGAAGGGCCTAGAAATATGAAATTTGGAATATTAGTTACTTATAAGATATAAATGGTGTCTAAGAACAGTTCTTAAACAATTCGAAATTTAAAAGGGGTGAAAATGCAAAAAAAGCGTTCTAAAAAACGTTCTAAATGGTAGTTTCTAAATAATCTCAGGAAATACCAAACCGATTTAAAAAATATTGGTGTCAAAATGATAGTGACAACGTTTGCTCCAAGATAGGCTATGTTTTATGTCGATGCCACTGCCCCAAAGGCGGTGTAGGAGCAAAAAACGTTCTAAAAATGCGATTTATGTGTTACTGAAGGGCCTAGAAATATGAAATTTGAAGTATCAGCTACTTATTAGATATAAAGGATTTCTAAGAACAGTTCTTAAACAATTCGAAATTTAAAAGGGGTGAAAATGCGCGAAAAGCGTTCTAAAAAACGTTCTAAATCGTAGTTTCCACACAATCTCAGGAAATACCAAACCGATTTAAAAAATAATGGCGTCAAAATGATGGTGAAAATCCTTGCTCCAACATAGGCTATGTTTTATGTCGGTGCCACTACCCCAAAGAGGGTGCAGGAGAAAAACGTTCTAAATTGCGGTTTTTGCGTGAGGGAAGGGCCATGAATCGTGAAATTTAGAATGGTAGTTAGTTATAAGATATCAATGATCTCTAAGGACATTTCCTAAAAAAAATCGAAATTTAAAAGGGGGGTCAAACTGCGCAAAAAGCGTTGTAAAAAACGTTCTAAATTGCAATTTCTATGCAATCTCAGGAAATACTGCACCGATTTCAAATATAATGGTGTTAAAATGATGGTGACAGATCTTGCTCCAAGATAGGATATATTTTATAGATGTTTCCACTAACCCAGAGGAGATGCAGGAGCAAAATGAGCGAAAACCGTTCTAAAAACGTTCTAAATGCCGATTTGTCACCAATATCTCAGGAAGAATCAAACTTATTTCAAAAGTAATGTTAAGAAATTGATGCTGACAGCCTCTGCTCTAACATAGACGCTACTTTAAGTCGGTATCACTATCACCTAGACGTTGCAGGAGCAAAAAAGAGTTCCAAATTTCGATTTTTGTGATCGGGAGGGGCTAGCAACTTAAATTTAGGCAAGGTACATATGTATTACATATAAATGATCTTTAAGAACAGTTTCGAAAAAATTGGAAATTTAAAAAGGTGTGAAAATGCGCGAAAAGCGTTCTAAAAACGTTCTAAATTGCGATTTCTACTCAATCTCTGGAAATTCCAAAGCTATTTCAAAAGTAATGGTTGCAAATCAATGGTGACAGTCCCTGCTATAACATAGGTTATATTTTATGTTGCTGTCACTACCGTCTGAGGGTTGCAAAAGCAAAACATGTTCTAATTTGCTTTTTTTGCATAACTGAACGGTCTAACACTTTGAAGTATGGCATGTTATTTACTTACAAGATGCAACTGCTTTCTATGAACTGTCGAAAGAAAATTTCAAATTTAAAAAGATGAAGTGAGCGAAAAGCGTTATAAATTACAATTTTTATGTAATCTTTTCAAATACCAAACCGATTAAAAAAATAATGATAACAAATTGTTGGTGATAGAACCTGCTCAAACATAAGCTACATTTTATGTCTGTGCCACTACCACCAGAGGGTTGCAGTAGCTAAAAACTTTCTAAATTGTGATTTCTGTGATACTGAAAAGGCTAGAAACTTTAAATAGGACATGGTAGTTACTTATAAAATATAAATGCCCTCGAAGGACTGTCGAAAATAAATTCGAATTAAAAAGGGGTGAAGTGAAGGGGAGGTGCGAAAAGCATTCTAAAAAAGTCCTAAATTACGATTTCTACGCTATTTTAGGAAATATAAACCAAATATAAAAGTAATAGTTGCGAATCAATGGTAACAGTCTCTGATCCTACACAGGCTATATTTTATGCCGATGATTCTACCACCTGGGATTGAAAGGAACAACAAACGCTATAAAAAAGGCCTTTAAAATCTTTCTAAATTACGTTTCTGTGGAATATTAGGAAATAACAAACCAATTTCAAAATTAATGTTGGCAAATTTAGGGTGACAGTTCCTATTTCAACATAGCTCTTTATGTTGAGAGAGGTGTTAGGACTTCGAATTTGACATGATGTTTAATTTTAAGATGTAAGAAGATGGTTTCTAAAAAATTCAAAACTTCAAATGAATACTGAAATGAGCGTATTAATTATGCATAAAAGTTTCAAAATATTTTCTAAATTATTATTTATTTAGTTTTATTTCATTTTATTAATTTAAGTCTCATTTCTGCTTTATGCAGTGTAACAATGATGTTTAATCAAACTGTGTTTTAAATAGTAATTTTTTTAAATTATTCCTAAAAGTAATAAGTACCTTTTAATAAAATAAAATATTACCTTTTAATAAAATAAAAATTTAGTTAGTACCTTTTAATAAAAATTAGACATATAAATATCACTTGGCATATTTGAAATATTACGCGAGCAAAGCCGCGGGGTTTGCTAGTAAATATATAACCATATATGTTTGTAACTGAAAACGTATAAAAAGAATAAAAGGGAAAAAAAATTGTAAAAAAAACAAAAAACAAAAAAAATTAGACAATGATAACGATATTATTAGGGGGAGGGTGGGGGGGAGATTCGAGGAATAACGCATCGTATCGTAAGAGGAGGAAGGGTTCCAAAACTGCCAAAAAGTTGATGACGTTATACATGTACAGACCCTTTTTGTGGTGTTATATTCAGTTTTTGCAACCCGGAATATAGATGTATCGGATGCTATCAATTCTCACGTAAGCATTTTCATGTTTAACAAACGTGTTTTACATACAAACATCATAAATTAACAGCGTTAACATGAACATTAAAATTGATATTATTTTGTTAATCTTGCACGTATGAATTCAGTTAATGCAGCTGAAAACTTTTAATTAAGAATTCATAAAATTCAAAAACCGATATTCCGGTTCGAGAAAACTTATTTATACGCTGCAAAAACTACTCGGAAATCAGTGGCATCTAAAAAAACTTTGGGTTTATAAACTCTTCTTTAAATCTCGAAACTATATTGGTTTCAGAGTTTTCTAAAGATAAAGAACACTTTTCGAAATCGTGGGTTCGAGGCAGATGTTATTGCATAGTTTGGTTCGTAGTTACATTTCCGAAGATTAAGAAACGTTTGTCTCTATTCACAGTTTATTGCATAGTTTATATATATTAGTATCTGAGTTTTCTAAAGATAAAGAACACTTTTTGAAATCGTGGGTTCTCTGCAGAGGTTATTGCTTATTTTTGAGAAAACTTATTTATACACTGCAAAAACTACTCGGAAATTAGTGGCATCTAAAGAAACTTTGGGTTTATAAACTCTTCTTTAGATCTCGAATATATATTCGTTTCTGACTTTTCTAAAGATAAAGAACACTTTTTGAAATCGTGAGTTCTCGGCAGAGGTTATTGCATATTTTAGCTCGTAGTTATATTATATTTCCAAAGATTTTGTCTCTTTTCACAGTTTATACATATTAGTTTTTTGAGTTTTCTAAAGATAAAGAACAGTTTTCGATCGTGGGTTCTCGGCAGAGGTTATTGCATATTTTTAAGAAAACTTATTTATGCACTGCAAAAACTACTCAGAAATCAGTGGGATCTAAAGAAGTTTTGGGTTTATAAACTCTTCTTTAAATCTCGAAAATATATTGGTTTCTGAGTTTTCCAAAGATAAAGAAAACTTTTCGAAATCATGGGTTCTAGGCAGAGGTTATTGCATATTTTAGTTCTTAGTTATATTATATTTCCATAGATTAAGAAACATTTATCTCTTTCCACAGTTTTTATCTAGGATGTCTACAAATTAGTTGGGCAATTCCGTAAGTTAAAAACTTCCGAAATAATAAATGAAATGAACTAGTTGAAAGCCAGACGAGTAGTAATATTACCGAAGTTTATTCATAGATGGCGTTAGGTGCCATAACTGACGCTGTCGCTTAGAGATTGGTAATCCTTCTTGTTCACCATTACGATAATGGAGATGTACAACGGTGCTGAAAAAGCGAAATGCTGTCTGTGCTGGACAGATAATTACACTTGTTTATCTCCTATTTAATTTTCACCCAAAATTGTTAATTAATCCAAATCATCTATGCAACCTCATAGTGAATGGTATATAATTTTATATACCTTAAAATATTATCCAAATAAAATAAGTGATCGTAATTAACACAAATTCTAGTAGAAGAGCAACGCGAATAATTTATCTTAAAATTAAATTAAAATTCGCGTAAAATTGTAATTATTAAATTAATTAATTACAAATAAAAAATTAAAAGTTTGCGTTGTGAATTATTTATGTGATCTCTTCCATTTATGAATTTAACTCAATTTAAGCTGTAAAATCAAATGACACACCTTAAAATTTTATCACTAAAATAATCACAGAGATTTTTAACTCTTGATTAAATTATTTTATTTACATTAAACAACATTATATACATATACACATTAAATGATTCAAAAAAAGAAGCAAAACTTTTGTTTGCTGATCATTGTTACATGAATATTTATTCTCTAACAAAAAGATTTCAATTACTTTTATTATTATATTTTTTTTTATCAAGAGAAATAATTTTTCTTTTATTTAAAATACCTTATTTATATTTAATTATTGGTTTGTTGGATCTCAGATAACCATTTTACCATAAAATATCATAAAGGGATATTTTCAATTTCTAATATAATTTATGTGGTTAAAGAAAGATTAAAGGAATACCTTGAATTTTGTACGGGTCGGAGGCCTTTGTTCAACAGCTTTCAGAGTCGTCGCGGTGCTAAGGATAGTTTCCGTTAATCATGCAAATTGATCTCATCACACGGCGGCAGAATCGGCATGACTGGAAGCATAGTTCCGGGACGCTGTAGGCAGGCTCCACTGCATCTTTGGCATTCGCTTTAAATCAGACTTGATCCTTTAGCATATATCCTTGGCCTTTCCCTCTCTTTACCATGGATGTCAGAACCTCTCTGGAATTGCCAGGGCTCACAGGACCAAGTAGAAATCCCCAGAACTGTCAGGCTTGCTTAGGCATTATCAGGTCTGTCGGGCTTGTTTAGACATTATCAGGTTTGTCAAGCTCTCTTAGGCATTACCAGGGCAGTCAGGATCGCTCTTGCATCTTTTAAATATTTTCCTAGACTGTTTTCTTCAAACTGTTTCTCTCGGACACCATCCCTCGGTAGTGGGCGTAACAATTTTGTTGTAGCCCTACCTTATTGGTTGTGAGAAAACTTTATAGTATGTTTGGCTAGACCAATTAGCTGCCGGTCCTCCAAAGCCCCTCACATATACTTAACTTTATTACATGCCATAAAGTTTGGGTGGTCTAAAGCCCTATATTTATTCCGACATTTTTATTATTTTACGATGTCTTGTTATAAATAACTTTCCTCATGCTTGTCGTAAAACGACGCCATCGCGTCTGGCTATTGTTGTTATCTGAGATCCGAACTATACACTCGACATTATACATGAATTTTACTCTAAAGCAATTTTTAAAAATATCTGTTTAATATTTAAAATAAAATTAATAATTTATGTATGAACTTACACTCCTATTTTACTCAAACATATAATTATTACAATTTTAAACTCATAATCATATTTTATAAAAAATATTTGTACAAACAGAAATAACAAATTACGCAACTGTACTTTGACTTAACCAAAATGTTGCGGGAACATATTATTGTTACATGAAGCCATCAGTCCATCAGAAGAAAATGATCTATTCCAACGGTATAAGCTCAATTAGCTCGGATAATCGGGACTCTACTGTATCTATATTTATATACATATATTTTTTTATCATCGGGGGCGACACTAAATTCTAAAAAAGCAGAATTCCTGTTTTCTAGTTATATACATTTGTCTCAGAATATGATTTTCCAAGAGTTCTTATTTTCATATTGGTATATTTAAAATTCTATGAAAGGTAAATTTATGAGAGTTCGTACAATGATTTCAATTTGTATTTGGATTTAATTATATTTACAATTCTTTGTCGAATGAGAAAATTTTAAAAGTATTATTCTCGGAGTAAAAAGTAATCGTATAAAATAGCTTTTCTCTTTGAAAAATGTTTTCAACAAATCTTTTAATAAAAATTCTTAAAAATATTGATGGCAATATTTATTCTTCTCTGTACACAGAAGTTAAAAAGCAAAAAGTGCAATCTTTCAGAAGATATATCAGCTGTTAAACATGCGTAAAATTAATAACTTTTAATTTAAAAAAATTAAATTTTAATATATTTTAAAGAATTGCACATGAAAAGGAATATATATACATATTATACAAATGTGCATTTCAAAAAAAAAAAAAAAAAAAAGAACGAGTGAATAAATATTTATAAATAAAAAGAATGGTGTTGTGGCGATAAAATTGTCATAAAAAAGGCATTTTTAAATTTTCAATTAATATTGATAATATAAAATTGGTACTTTTTCTTTATAACATATACGTTTGAGTCTTCTTGAAGAAATTAATTTACATAATTAGTACTTTAAATAGTGACTAATTAGATCTTCTTTACCTATTCACTTTACTCCAAGCCGAGATAAAGTGTTAAACATATCTAGCTTATATTACTTTTAAATAAAAAAAATAAATGAAATCATCTTTCAATTACGATTTAATTTTTTTAGAAGAATGAATAACACTGTCTATTCTTTAATATTGCTCCTCTAACTAGGGTGACCGAGCCAGTAGTTGATCGAATAAGGTCGGTGCTACGGACTTTTTATTATATTTCCTTCCTTTAAGTTTTAGAAGTAAACTAACATTATTGCTACAACCCTTAATAAATATACTATATGTACTATAATGGGCAAAAATGAAATCTGCCGAAATTAAATAGCAATAAAATTATAAGTAAATAGTTTTTCTAATTGCCATTTTCCCAGTAGCTGATCAATCGAAGAAATCAGTCGAAATTTCAAAAATTAATCTTTAAAATATCATGCTTAATCAGTGATTAACAATAATTCATATGAAACTGTTATTTGAAATAAGCAAGGATTACTCTTAACTTGCCGTAATGGCCTCCAACTCATCAAAAACAAAAATTTTGCATTTTTTCTTCTTTCTTTCTTTTTGCAATGAAGACGATGTTTCATTGACCATTTTGTAGTCAGAAGCTCCGTTTAAATATTACGCAACCTGGAAGTTGTGTACCTTGGATCGCTACCTTTACTGTAACTCTATAACCTTCATGATAGACAACTATAGTCCTCATCAAAAGAGTGTTTGTAGATAGGAACTAATAATTAAACACAACTTAAAAGTCATCAATACAAGTAAATAAAAAAATGGTAAGTAATATAAAAAATAGTTTCATATTGATGAGAAATAATTAATTAGTTCGCTTTTTACTCAGTCGGGTTTTTTGATTATTTAAATTTAATATGTTATTTTTCATCTTCTTGATGCCCTCTATAAACCCTCTGAATTTGTCGGTCCAACTCGGCAACACCCTGTATATCTCATATTTAAATTGAAGTTAACTTTAAAATTGTTGATATGAAACTATATTGATGTGTAATATTAAGCTAATGTGAATGCAACAGAATACTGAAAATTCTATGAATAAGTACGAAAGCAGATTTTTGTGAAAGATAGATTTTCTCTTTATTTAGTTTAAAAGGACCGAATAACATCCCACGTCGTTCATTATAACTTTAAAATTTTTATTACTTGAATTAAGAATTTCTTTAAAAAACTTGTGGAAACATGCTCCTTACAGTGTAAATTATCAAATAACACAAATTCAAAAATTCGATTTTATTTTCAGCCTAAATTATATCCACACCACATGTTATTATAATTTTACTTATTTCATTTTTCTTCTTGAATTTCAAACGCAAATCGATTTCAGATTATTTTATCACAGAAATTGACGCGTTACAGATAATCAATTATAAATATTCCTAGCTTCTTTTAGTTCTGGAAGTTTTTAATTTGTGAGGATAAAGTTTATATTACACATATATATTATATGTCTTTTAAAACGTCTTCATTTGTATCTGAAGCTAATGGAATTTGGATTTGTTTTACGAGTTTCATAATTTACTTGAAAAATAATTAATGAGGTAATGAAACCCAAATATCATGTCAAATAAATTTTAGTTATATTTCACAAATAATTATTGTGATTAATGCATTAGGCAGCATTTAACATTAATTAAAGCAAAGAACTACTATCGCAGTTTCACAAATAACTATCAAAGAGAGATATCTTCTAAATATTGATTTTCGTAATGGAATCAGATAACATTGCTGACATAAATTCCATTATTTCCCAAGTACGGATTGTCAGAATCACTGTGTTTATACAGAATTGTAAGTGAATGGGCTCTTATACGAGTAAATAGATTCAATTAGTGGAAATAGATGTGTTTTTAGTAGCATTCTAAATAACCACTGAACTATGACAAAATATCTGACATGTATGACAAAATGTATGACAAAAGCTTATTCTTTTCTTTGCACAAATTACTAATAGTGGCCACATATTTACTGACATTTATTTCATGCGTCAAATTATAGGAAGCATTTACATCTAAGATACGGATATATGCTTCTGAGTTAGTAACAATATATTTTTCTTTTCTTTCAGAAAATGTGAATAGTGAATGTTTGTAAATCATGTGTAAGTGAATATATGTGTACATAATGAAAAGAAAAACTAGTTGGATGTGCCAATCCCAAAACTTTCTTCGATCTCATACATTTTAATATTTCAAAATGTTGTTACAAATGTCAATATTTCATTTTTATTAGTTCAATACTATATCAATTTTGACTTTCATCTTAAATTTCTGCTACAGTCAATTAATCGGAGTAAAAACGAGTTAATCTCGGTCATGATATTTTTAAAATCACGAATAGTCGCAAATAGTCGGCTTATCAGGATGGGAAGTTCCCGTCGATTCACGAGCCACTGGTGTACAATAGAACAACGAAAAATTAAGAAGATTACACAAAAATCGCTATTACAGCGATCCCTTCCTGGGAAAGTTTTCCAAATTCGGGGAGGACCTTCTTGTTACGACCAAAAACATACACAACAAATTTGGTTCAATTCTATCTATAACTTCATACACTTTTCTATGGTACAAAATTCAAAATGGCACAAAAATCGCTATTACAGAGCCCCCTACCGGAGGATTTTTTCCAAATTAAGGAAGGACCTGCTTGCCATAGCCAAGATTTTGAAAAAAATTTTGTTTCAATTGTATGCATAACTTCATACACTTTTCGATGCTAAAATATTCAAAATCGCACAAAAATCGCTATTACAGCGCCCCCTTCCGGCCGATTTTTTTCCAAATTAAGGGAGGTCCTGCTTTGCCAGAAACTTAAAAAAAAAAAAATGTGGTTCAATTCTATGCATAACTTCATACACTTTTCGATGGTACAATATTCAAAATCGCACAAAAATCGCTATTACTGCGCCCCCTTCCGGCGGATTTTTTCCTAATGAAGGAAGGACCGGCTTGCTATAGCCAAAACCTTTTTTAAAAAATTTGGTTCAATTTTATGCATAACTTCATACACTTTTTGATGGTACAATGGCGACAGACACACGGACAGACGGACGGACGGACACACGGACAGATAGATATTTTCTATAAACATGTTTTTTGGGATCTCTGACACCTAAAACTTGTAAATGAGTCGAAAACCGGAAGTTGAAAAAAATTTCGATTACAATACTTTCTTCTACTGAAGATAGGAGAAAGTAAAAAATTATGCTCAGAAAGAATAAGTACTACTATTTGAATAAATATATGCGTACATACTGAGTTTAGTTAATTTTTTAATTAATGAGTGTATAATTTGCAAACTAGCCTTACTTAAATTAAAATTTAGAATTGAAACATTTTATGTAAAAACAAGTTCATTAAAAAATTATTTTCCAGACGATTTTAACTATAGAATTAAAAAATATTATAAAAGGATAAAACTCGAAACATTCAGAATTTAATGGACAAAATTAATTTATATATAACAAGGGTACGGAAAAAGATTATTGAATATTAAATACGTGAATTTTCACATTGCTAACTAAGCGTAAAAGCAACAGAGTGAAAAATATCCAAGCCGGGAATCGAACCCGGAACCTTTGAATAACACTCCAAAGCTCTATCTTTTTTTTAAGCTACGAGGACGATACCCAGCATGATATCTCTCACTCACGTATGTCGGTAAGGATGCGGCAGTGAAATTATGCAATTATTCAATAATGTCAACCTTTTTCTGCTGCAGTTGTAGCCTTACCGACATATGTGAGTGAGAGATGCCATGCTGGGTATAGTCCTCGTAGCTCAAAAAAGGTAGCGCATCGGAGCGTTATTCTAAGGATCCAGGTTTGATTCCCAGCTTGGACATTTTTCACTCTGTTGCTTTTACGCTTAGATAGCAATGTGAAAATTCCTGTATTTAATATCCAATAATTTTGGGCGTAATTTCACTGCTGAAAATTAAATGAAAAATTAATTTTAAAAATACATATAGAAAAAGATTCTATATATACATATATATCATCATCATCTTCATGATCTACATAATCATCAATCGTTTTCAATTCACTGTTGAATGTACGTCTCCACAGATTTTTTCCTTTTTTTCTTGTCTAGTGCTTTGGTCATCCAATGAACTCCATCTTACATGAAGTAGTCTTCTCAGTCGTTTTACACCTCGGATATAGCACTGTAGGGTGTCTGTATTCCATCTATCCTCGTTATTCCTTTCCAGCTTTGGTCATCCAATGAACTCCATCCTACATGAAGTAGTCTTCTCAGTCGTTTTATACCTCGAATATAGCACTGTAGGGTGTCTGTATTCCATCTATCCTCGTTACTCCTTTCCAGCTTTGGTCATCCAATGAACTCCATCTTACATGAAGTAGTCTTCTCAGTCGTTTTACACCTCGAATATAGCACTGTAGGGTGTCTGTATTCCATCTATCCTCGTTACTCCTTTCCAGCTTTGGTCATCCAATGAACTCCATCTTACATGAAGTAGTCTTCTCAGTCGTTTTACATCTCTAAGATAACACTGTAGGGTGTCTGTATTCCATCTATCCTCGTTACTCCTTTCTAGCTTATTTCTTATCCTGGTTATTCTATCTTTCCATACTTCTTTGTATATTTGTATTCTTTGTACAATCCATTTTGTAAGATATGTACATGTTTCCGCTTTATAAGTTAGTGCGGGAAAAAAAACGTTGGTTAAAACTTTTCTTTTCAAGCAAAGAGGCATCTTGCTCTTCAGAATAATACAGTTCTTCCCAAGAGCTCTCTACTTCTTATTCTTCTGCAGATTTCATTCTTGATAGTGTTGTCCGACATTATTGCCTATCTAAGATCCACTTCAACTAATCTTATCCACAGAAGAATCAGAAACACAGTACATAACCTAACTTTTTTGTCCTTAATCTCATTGTTGTTTGAGACGATCTTCTTTTTTTTCGTGCAAATGAATTGAACATTACATTAGTTCTTTCCAAATTTATTTCTAATTCCACATTAATGCTGGCTTCTACCAGATGTTTTATCACACCCTCTAGGTCTTCAGAGCTCTTACTGAAAATTAGAATGCCATCAGCAAACCACAGATGATTTAGGTATTTCGCATTTATTCTAATCCCTTTGTTTTCCAAATCCAGTTTCTTGGAAATATTTTCTAAGACAGCAGGACTGATGGCTCTGAAACAGTCATTATAAATGAAGTGTTAGGTGAAGATGAAAGAGCAGTCGTAAAAAGTTAGAACTCTGATTTTCTGGTCAGAATAGGAAAAAAATGGCCATAAAAAAATGGCCATCCCCCCCCCCCCCAATTCTGACCAGAAAATCAGAGTTCTAACTTTTTACGGCTGCTCTTTCATCCTCACCTAACACTTCATTTATAATGACTGTTTCATAATAATGGAAGCCATCAGTCCTTCAGAAGAAAATAACTAGGTGAAAGCGGAAACTCCGATAATCGGGACTCTCTATAGTTCAATTTTAAGACTTATAACACGCGATTTTATTTTACATAAAGTGACGTCATCCACATCCGCTGAAGAATTCATCATTTACGATCCAGTATTAAACATCTTCTACAGTAAAGTACGCTTATGACGTCACTATCGCTGAATAATACACAAATCCAAAAAAAAGGAGATTTCGTCATTCAAAAAAATCGACAAAAAAATCGGCTATTAAAGATCCGCAGGCCTTCATTTGTTTGTATTATTAATATAGATATTTAAAATTAAATTTAGTTTCTAATAGCTCCATGTTTTATCAGAAATCCTTCATTTATATTTTTTTCAAAATAGCACGTATTTTAATTAATTTTTTTTCAGTTTTTATGGGAAAATGGCAACAAAAAGATATAATTGCCAATTTTCTTTCACTTTCCATTTAAATTGAGTTCTTCCGTCGCCAATATTAAGCAAGTAGCTCTAAAAACTGCAAAAAAAAAAAAAAAAAATCTCAAAAATAAACGGAGATGCAGTTTTCAAAGAAATTGCATTTAAAAGTATTTTTTTCCGAATACGATGGTATGAAAATCGAAAATGTGCGATGCTTAGAAGTTTAAAAAATTGCTATAGAGTATTTAATCGTACTGCTTTATTTTACGGCTGGCTTTTTTAAGGTAACGTTATTTTTTGGAGACGACACAAAATAAGCTGGGAGAAAGAAATAGTATACCGTACTGTTTGCTAAAACTTGCAAGAAGGTGCAGGAACTACAAGTAATACAACAAAGAAAACGGCATATCTTTTGTTTCAGTTATTGCATTTATGTGCGGTTTGAGTCATTTTATTCTAAAAACGTTAGAGTATTCCCCGCTGATGTTCATTAGACAGAGATGCTCGAAAAGCGTATTAAAATATCCTTTTCAATGACCCACGCAACAAAGTATGAAATACTGTTAAAAATTTTCACCTTTTTTAGTGGGAAAGGCTCTTTTAGCTTTCTTCTAAAATAAATTTCGTTATAAGAAAGAACAGTACAAACCGAAAATCTTTCTGTACAGCAAAAATCATTTATACAGTAGGTAAACACTCGATTAACAAGGGATGCTTGGGAAATGCCTCGTCCCAGATAATCGAATTTCTGCAAATTTTGATAAACAATTGTGGAAAAGGATAGAAAATGTCAAACTATTATACAATAGGACATTAATAATTTAATTAGTACAAAAGAAAGGAAATGAACATAATTTTAATGTTATTTAAATTTACAATTAGTGCAATATAAAAAAATAGAAATGTAGTTTACCTCACTGTTTTGTGAAGAATGAAATGGTAGAGGCCTGTTTTCGTTTTTCATTTATTCTTCGACAAATTTTACTACCCAAATTTCTCAACATTATTTTTTCAGCAGGAGTGCTGTCATCTTCTTGCTCCAAGTAATTAAGTAACGCCTCAGTGGGTACTAATGCGTCACTGTGACTTAATGTTTGATGAGTTATAAGATTCTCTTCATCACTTTCAGGGCATTTTTCGAAATTCCTAGTTCCTTCTGAACCACACGCGGCACAACATCATTGTCACTTAAAACTTCGTAACGTTCCAATTTCGAATCTTCGTTAATCCATTGTTGCATTGTTTCTTCGTCCACATTTTCAGATAGGTTTAACTTTTTCAAAACTTCTATGATTTTGCTCTGCAAATCAGTAGTATCGTTGTCTTCTGTAGAAATTTTATTTTCTCCATCCGTTAAAATTGCCCTCCATAATTTCTTAACTGTGGTGCATTTTAGTAATTTCCATCATGATAAATTGCATCCAAAATTGTGAGATTTTTACCGTCTCGGTTAATCCGCAACCCAGATAATCCAATCCTGGTTAATCGAGAGTCTACTGTACTTTTTAAAAGATTTCATATCTAAAAAGATTTTTTTTTTCATGAAAAAACTGTTTTTTTTAAAAACGATAAATTTTTGCCACGTAAGTAAATACGCGAGTTTTCAAAATGGGGAAATAAGTGAAAGGGCTTTCGCGTGTGTCTGTTTGGTGATTTTTGCAGATTATTAACCCTTAAATGCCTGGTGTTGCTTTTCGGCAACATACACAATTTAGGCTCTAAAATACTATTAGAATAATATTGAAGCTATAATGCCTAATGTTGCCGATAAAATGCAGTCTGAAAATATTATTAAATCAATTTTCAACATTTAGATGGCAACACTTGCACTGTTTAAGAATAAAAATAAATTTATTTTTTCAAATGTTTCTACTTGTTCTTTTTGTTTTGTTTGGAAGCTTGCGAAATACTCTATTTTGACCTGCAGTGAGCAAGTAAAATTTATTTCTTATTAATTTCTTGTGTGTATAATATAGTAGAATTTTATCAAGGGAAATTATTTTTTCAATTAAACACCAGTATTGCCGATTAGTAACAAACTGTTTTTTAGCCGTAAACTATACTTAGAACAAAATATGATTTTTTTAAAGTATTTTTCCCATGATTTATTTTAAAAATGAAAGCCGAAAAACATTATTACAATGATTTTTGAAAAATCAGGCATTTAAGGGTTAACTTATGCAAAACCTATTATTTTCTTTTTGTAGTTTAAAAACAGATGTATATCTTTAAATAACTTTTCATTACTGTTACTTTTTATGTATGTTAAAAATAATTATTGCCACAAGAAAAAAATTATAAACTGGTGCAAAACTCAATACAAAGGAAGGAACTACTTAAAAACAGCATAAGAAATAAGAAAACACCGTTGACTTTCAAAATAACTGAATCATTTTTTCTAATAATATTATCAGAAGTACTTTACTTTGTACGTCATTGTTGTCATTTTTTTTTACTTAATAACTGGTAATGCAGCAATTAAAGTTTATTTACTGTCAATTTCTTACCATTTTATGTCTTGCAAGAAAGAAATCTGCCTTATTTTTATGTAAAAAGCTATGATTTTTATTTAATTAAGTTATTTATTTAGAAAAGTCGTACATAATTTTTAAAAATGTGATTTATTATAATTTTTTATTTATGTAAAGTGCAATTTATATATTTTCTTTATTACAAAGAAGATTCTGATTTATGTACTTTATAACAATCGTTAGTTTTTTTAAGATGGAAGTTACTTCCACAAAAATAAAAAATAAAAATATTTTATATTAGAATTTTGAAAAATAAAAACATATCAGGAAATTTTGAAAAGTAACATCTAAATGTCATATTATTATTATTTCCAGATATTTTTTACTGTCATAAACTGCTCAAACTTAGCTCCCTTTTATAACACTTTGTTTGTACTTACTATAACGCAAAACTCTGGAAAGGGAAAAAATGTGAAACTTAATGAGTTTAGTTTGTGAAGGAAAAATCACGCAAAACAATCGTTAGGTTAGCTGTAAGATTGCCAGGAAAAGAAAGATAAACAAATACATTACGATAAATAAATAATTTCGGGATACGTGGAGTGTGTTTTTTAGTTCTTCTCCAAACGTTGCTTTAAACAACAGACAAACCACAAAAAAAAAAAAAAAAAAAAAAAAAAAAAAAAAAAAAAAACTAAAATATTTTAGAAATACTTTGGTTTCAACTTTTATTTAATTTTAAAAGGTACTTTCGATGAGAAGAATACAGAGAGTTATTTATCCTGTAGACAGAGACTAAATTAATACAGGGTTTTCTAAAATGGATAAATGAACAACTGGATAACCAATCCGGGAGTTAAACATTACAGTTTTATAGCTTTAGTACAAGCCCGGGGATACACACATATATTACAATTCATTTACATAAAACTATGAATAGAAAAATATAAAATAAGCAACTTAAGAAGAGACTATATCAATACTTACCTATACTTTAAAAAGCATTTATATGTGCATACATATATCACATACACTTATATAGATATATTTATATATTAAAAACATATACACATATGTACACACGCATACACATACACACATACGTGAATACAAATGTTTATTGTTAATCAAGAGTGCAGTTGAAATTTGAGGAATAAGATCGTATTTCATTTTCCAGCTAATGAAGAATCCTAGCATTCTTATCAGTGCTGAAGAAAGAAATATTTTAAGACAGATTTGAGAGTATTACAAGAAGTTTAATGGTAACTTATTACCATTTACAGCTGGAATTCCTAATTTACTATCTCAACACAGCTTATATAAAAATAATTTCTCCTTTAAACATTATTTTAATACAATATATGAAAAATACCATAATAAACTTATCTCGTTAATCCCTAAAAGTATCTCCGTATTTTGTGCATTCAGTTCATCTCCAATAGGTATCTGAAGGAAGCAAAATCATCAAAATGCATAGAATATTTTATAACTCTAATTTTAAAATTGGTCGCCTTTTCTTAAGATTACACTTCAGGTAAATGAAACCTATGCCGTTAGTCCTTCACGTCCATAGAGTTATTTGATCTTCAAAGTAAAAAAACAAAAACAAAACCATGAACCACTTTCATGATTTTTTGCCTCATTTAGTTAAGATGGGGGCGCTTTATAATAAACAATGTGTATTTTAATAGGAAATTTTTTTTATAGAAGAAGTTTTAAATGCAGAGAAATGTTTCGGATTTTGTTCATGAAGTTCGGATGTCTCATTATATAGCATTTATTTACGATTCTTGTATTAAGATAGTAAATAATTTTTTTTTCGCATTTATAGGTCGTCACATTTACGCACAATGACCTTATTTTTTATTTAATCTACAATGCAACCTTGTATTTAAAATTGTGATCTTCCATCCGTGTTTCTGATAATTATTAATTTTACTTCAACAAACTTTACTTAAATGTCCTCATTTTTAGATACATTGCAAATTGTATTAATATATATATACATACATTGGCTAAATGCGATGCATTTCCACATCTATAATATTTCAATTTAACCTTGTTTACCCCAGAATTTGCATATTTTGCATAATTGTTGATATTCTGTTTTTGAGAACAATTTTGAAATTTCTGTGTTTGTATTTTCAGTACATGCAACTTTCTTAACATTCATATGTTTGTGTTTCAATTCTGATACATCAATTTCCGCATTATGTTAACCCCTTAACTGGTTATTTTTTTGACATTCTAAATTAAAAATAAGGACTCGGCACCACTTTTTGTTTACTAAAATATTTGGCTTTGTACAATAGAAAAAGTTATGCCATTTAACAAACCAAAGATTACAGTTAAAATTAAGTGGTATCCAAATGCTTTTTGTATCGAAGATAGCAAACTCTTTTTGCCCGAACACCGTTCGGGCAAATCAGTTAAGGGGTTAAGCTACAGCTTTTTCAATTGCTTTTTCAAAATGCAAATCCTCAACTTAAGTAATAATTTATTTTGAATGTTTTCATTTTTCAAACCTCTCAGAAAATGTTCTAACAATTTTTCATTTAATGTATCACCGGAAAATGCACAAAAATTTCGTCATTTTTTTTTTTAATCTAGCAGAAAAATCTTGAACAGATTCATTTTCAATTTGAAAACATTTGCGCAATTTAATCCTACAAAATTTATTTGGGATTAAATTCATAATAAAAATATCAAAAATCTCTGTATATTTTAAGGATTCCAAAGCTTTCAGAAATGCTAATTAACATTATAAATTATGAAGCTTTGGTCCCATAGATAAAATAATAACAGGAACTTCGTCTCTTATTTTAGATCATGCGATATAAATGATTGTTCACTTTTAACATTAGCTGTAAACATCTCAATGGGTTCATCAAATTCCTTAAAACAGCCAAATATTATTATTTATTAAATACAGAAAAGAAAAAAAAAATGCAGACTTACCATCCCCTTAAATTCTGTAAATTATGATGTCATTCGTAGAAATTAAAAGTTAAGGGTCATCAAATCAGAGGAGTATAGCAGAATATTTTGAATTCAGAAGCATAGCAATTTTCGTAGGTGGATAATTTTTTTAAAAATATTTCTGGTGACATCATACTTTTTTCTTTCTCCCATCTTCGTAGCCATTTTATAGTGTTTTTAGTAGTTAGTTATTAAAATAACAGTAGATATATGATTAGGTATCTCTGAGATTAATAACATTTTAAACATTCATTGGCATAACATAAAGAACCACGAACACAAACATAAACTAAACATTCTGAGACTAAATCTGACATTTAATGCGTGAATTTTTAATTCATGGTGCTGACAAGGCGTAGAATCAACAGAGTGAAAAATTATCCAAGCCAGGTTTCGAACCTGGGTTATTGGTTCAGAGTACCAACGCTCTCAACTCAACCACCAGGACATACCAGGCCTGGCACCACCCTGGCATTGTAATACATATTCTGTGACTACTTTACAACAACATAAAAAGTAGTTCTCTTACATGGGTGGCTTATACATACTTGTGGTGCTTCCATTTACGCATTTTTTATTTAAACAAAAAAACTACATATAGGGTAATCTCTGGAACTACCGAACGGATTTAAAAATTAATTGTGGCAAAATGCTAGTGACTTTTCATATTATTTTCAGTTAGTGACTTCAAAAGACTGCACAATCATAGGCTATATTTTATATCGGTATAACAGGGCGCATGATCAAAACACGTTTTAAAATTGCGATTCTGTGATAGGAAATTTGGCGTGGTAGTTACTTATAAGATGTAAATGCTCTCTAAGAACGGTTTTTAAAAAGTTCGAGATTTTAAACGGTAAAATGAGCGGAAAACGCTCTAAATTACGATTTATTTGGAACTGTTAGGGTTAGAAACTTAAAATTTGGCATGTATGTTACTTTACCGCCGAAAATGCTCAAAAATTTGAACTTTAAAGGAGTGCAGGAGCAAAAAAACATTTTAAAATTGCGCTTTATGTGATACAGTTGGCCCAGAAGCTTGGCATTTGGCATGGTGGTTATTTTTAAGATGTAAATGCTCGTTAAGAACTGTTTCCAAAAAATTCGAAATTTAAAAAGGTGAAATGAGCGAAAAACTCTGTAAAAGTGTTCTAAATTATGATTCAGATCGAATTGTTAAGATTAGAAACGTGAAATTTAGTATAGTAGTCAGTCTTAAGATACAGATTCTCGGTATAAACAGACGATTAAAAATTCGAAATTTAAAGATGTGAAATGAACAGAGAACTTACTGAATTTTGATTTATTTAGAAATGTTAGAGATAAAAACTGAAAATTTGACATGTTTGCTATGTTTAAAACGTAAATTCTCGAACAGAATAGTTTTTACAAAATACGAAATTTAAAAGGGTGCAGAAGCAAAACACGTTCTAATATTTTGATTTTTGTAAGGCTTGTAACTTGTAACTTAGTGGTTATTTTTAAGATTTAAGTTCTCGATAAAAACGGTTTCGAGAAAAATTCGAAATTTAAAAGAGTGAAATGAGCAGTAAACTTTCTAAAAAACATTCTACACTGTGACTTACTTGAAATTGTTAAGGATTGAAACTTGGAATTTGACATGGCTTTACGTTGCTTTACTTTACTTACGTTAATTTATTTTACGTTACTTTATGGACTTAAATGCACCCATAGAACAGTTTTTCTTTAAATTTCAAAAACGTAAAGTATGCAGGGGCAAAAAAGCTCTAAAATTGTGATTTCTGTGATATAGTTGATACAGAAGTTTGGATAACTAGAAGTTTGGTTAACTAGAAGTTTGGTATTTGGCATGGTGGTTACTTTTAAGATTAAAATAATGGCTAAAACGGTTACTAAAAAATTCGAAATTTCGAATGAAAGATTAAATGAGCGGAAAAGCCTTCAATATACATTTTAAATTACCATTTATTTAGAATTAATTTTAGTTCTTCTCATTAATTTAAGTTTCATGTTAGCCTAATGCAGTATAACAATAAAGTTTATTCAAAATGTGGCTTAATTAGCAATTTTTTAATGATCCGTTTCAATATAATTTCTTCTGGTAAAAATAGGCCCACAAATACCGTTTGGGATATTTTAACAAATAAGCGTGTTTTGCGAGTTTTGTTAGCTATATTATAACTCATTATATTCAAATAGCTAATTTTAAGTTCAGGCTATTAGAGTCAGACTGATACGAATAAAATAGCTGAAGAATTTTAAAGATTAACGAGAAAATACTAAATATTGTTATTTTTTCAAGAAATCGATGTTTCAGCAAGTAAAAATAAATGACTTACCCATTCATTTTATATTTTTGGTTAAAAGTCCTGCTGAAAAGCAAACATAATAGGTTTTAAGTTATAGGCATAAAATTCTTTCACTTCATTAACTGGACTTAGCAGCATATGTCGCTTTATATGTGTACGAATCGCTTATAAGCAGTACAATAAACCAATTTACCAAGTTTTCGGCACTTCATTTAAAAGCAACTAAATAAAGTTCAAATTGTTTTCTAATGGAGCTTTGGAGTTTTTTACCGTCAAATCTTGATGGTTTAAATGGATGGATCTAGTAATAAATAAATGCTTACACAGTGTAAACTGTTATAAAACAATATTAGTAAAAATGACTCTAAAATTCTTAATAAATTAATATGAAAACTAAACTTATCAATTCTTTCCACTTTATAAATCTACAAAAATGTGGATTATGTAGTTATGAAATATTTTTTCTCTCTTTTTAAATCAGAGTTACTGAAACCTCTTTCTTGATAGAGATATCTCTTTACACGTACACGCGTGTCCATGTAAGCATTAAAACGATCGAAATAATAAAATATATTCTGCGAACTTTGAAAAGTCCACAGTTTTACTTAAAAGGCGACTAAAGTAATGAAAAAGATGTTACAAGTTTAAAATATGCATTTTATTTAAAACTTCATAGTACTTTCAAGCTTTCCAAGCTCATCATCAGAGAATATTTTAATGACTAATTGTTGTTTATTTATAGAAATACGTCACTTTGATTTGAAAATGAGAGAGCCAATAATTACTAGAGTTGAAAGTAGAAGTAGCAGTAGCAGTTTCTTGGATTGAATTTAATTAGAGGAAATATATATTATTATTAATTTGCAGTCCCATTTATTTTTACTTTCTTCTGTCTTTACAAGAACAAAGTATTGGATTCGTGAAAATTTTCGACTTTCGGTTTTCGACGGATTTACACGTTTTAGGGGTCAGAGATTCCGAAAAACATGTTTTTACAAAAAGTCTGTATGTGAGTCTGTGAGTCTGTCTGTCTGTTTGTCCGTCTGTCTGTATGTGACGCAAATTTTGTGGGCGCTCTATCTCAAGAACTAATGCGCGGAATTTAAGAAAAATTTATATTCAGTTAGTCCCTGATATAAATTGGTGCTGATTAGTTTTTGGTGTTAATCGCACAACAGGTGGCGTTGCTATGCTGTTGTTTTTCAGAATTCCCACTGTAGGTGGATCCCAAGAACTAATGCACGAATTTTCATCAAACTTCAGAATCAGTTAGTTCTTAACATGAATGTATTTTATGCATTTTGGTGTAAATCGCTCAACAGGTGGTGCTGCTATGCTGTTTTTTGCGATTTCTGCAATAGCTCTATCTCAAGAAGTAATGCTTCGATTTTCAACGAACTTCAGATTCAGGTATACCTGGATATCAATTAGTGCTGTTTATATTTAGGTGTAAATCGCTCAACAGGTGGCGCTTCTATGTTGCATTATTCAGAATTTCCGCTATAGCTCTATCCCAAGAACTAATGCACGAATTTTCATCAAATTTCAGAATCAGTTAGTTCTTAACATGAATATATTTTATACATTTTGGTGTAAATCGCTCAACAGGTGGTGCTGCTATGCTGTTTTTTGCGATTTCCTCAATAGCTCTATCTAAGGAACTAATGCTTGGATTTTCAACGAACTTCAGATTCATGTATACCCGGATATCAGTTATGGCTGTTTATATTTAGGTGTAAAGCGCTCAGCAGGTGGCGCTTCTATGTTACATTATTCAGAATTTCCGCTATAGCTCTATCTCAAGAAGTAATGCACGAATTTTCTCTAAAACTTCAAATTCAGATATACTTTGCTATGAATTGGTGCTAAATTGATGTAATTTTTTGTACTATTTAAATGATTTAATTGATGTGATTTATATAGAAGAAAGTTTTGTGGTGGCCACAACATGCCAGTTATGACATCACTCTGTTCTCATACGTCACTTTGCATGGGAAGAAGAAAATATTTAACTGCCGTTCTTTAAATTTTAATGCGTCACTTTGTTCAAGTTTTAGGATTTATTTTCAGGATATTGAACCATAAACTGGGGATTTGTACGATAGGGTGTCGTTACATACTTGATTGTTTTTACACAGGATTTCTATGGATTCTCTTATAGTGGGTACGCAATAATTGGATGATGAGAATATGATTTTTGCTTGATCAAAATCTATTGCGATATTCTGATTGAAATTTAAGAGGGTCCGGGACACATTTGAAAATAATGTTTATTTATTGAGTTAAAATTTTGAATTCTTTTGTGATGGTTAACCATATCATTTGTAAACAGAATCGCATGATAAAACGTTTCATAATTAAAAAAAAATAACATTTAAAATTTGTTAAAAAAGTGGGGTAATTTAAAATCCTTATAACTCGAAATATTATTTGTAGAATTTCAATTTTTTATCATTTGAATAAACAGAAATGTATAAGTTTTAATTTAGATTCAGCATTTTAAAAAATATTAATTTAAAAAAATTAAAAATATTTAAATTAAAAATTGAGGAAAAAATGATGTAACTATTAAAAAAAAATCATATTTTTAAAAGTAAATTTTTTTTTTCAAATTTACTGAATCAAAATTAAAGTAAACTAATTGAGAAAGACATGTTCCAAGTTTGAACCATATACCTTTAATGGTTCTTGAGTTATAACAATTTAAATACGATAAATGGGGAAAAAACTCATCATGAAGAAACACGCATTTTCACAAGAAGTCGTTTGCATGACAACCATTGCTTGAAATCTAGATTTTGAAAACAAACCAAAACGAAAAAATTAATATGTTCTGTTCTAATTAAGGATAGAAATAAGATCATGATTCAAGCGTTATTTTAAGCAGAAAAAAGTGGAAAAAGTTTTACAGCAGTAATTTTTTTTAGAAAATTTGAAGATATTTGTTTCCCGGAACCCCTTAAACGAGTAAGCTGTGGATTAACGACAAAATTTTGCGGAAGACTGCTACTTCTAACGTAATTATTGGCTCTCAATTTCAAAACAAAGTGACGTATTTGTATAAACAAAGAAAAATTAGTTATTAAAATAATCACTGATGATGATCTTGAAAAGCTCGAAAGTATTAAGAAATTTTAAATAAAATGTATATTTTAAACTTGTAAAATCTTTTTCATTACTTTAGTCGTCTTTTAAGTAAATCTGTGGACTCTTTAAAGTTCACAGTATATATTTCATGTTGAATCAAGGTGAAAAAAATTGCGTTTCGCCTTATGATTTTATTTGATCGAAATCAATTTATCATCACTGAAACCTCTATCACTGAAACCTCTATTTCATATCTTCTTTACCTATGCAATGATATTGAAAATTGTGTCAATTCGTAATTTTAAAGAAACATCATTTATGAATTGCTTTAAGAAGGTAAGTCAATCCGACGATAATATTGCTCTGTTTTTAAAATAAGAAGCAAAATTATATTAAAAATTAGCATAAGAATTAAATTCCAGCATATTTTTTTGCATATTAACGGTTTTTAAATTTGTAATAATATGCTTGCGCTTTGAATTATTTTGATTTCTCATTTATCTTCTTTCTGTATTTATTTTTTTATTATTTGAAAATGTTTTATTTTATTATAACTAGAGGGTGCCACAACAGATTTTCTAACGATTTTGGAATTTTTACTAGTCAATAATAGCTACATAAAAAAAAAAAATTAAATGATAAGAAATATTTAATAATGGTTTGAAAATCAAAAATTCTAAATTAAAATTTAAATATATTAACATTATAATTAATGTATAATATTAAAAATTTTAATTGAGATTATTAAATTATAATTATAAGTACATTTATAAAACAAAAAATTAGAAAATCAAATGTAGCGCGTTCCGGTCTCGAACCAGAGCCCGCGTATCAACGAGCAGAGGCCGTAACAACTGAGCTACAACCAACACAATAATTCCGTTACAAAGTAAGTATTTAATTTTTCTTATAATATTGAACCCTCTATTTCTCGAGAACTAAGGAGCGTTGTATAAAATAAGTATAAGGGGCTTTTACCCTATAACATATATAAAAATAATCAAAATCAGCGATTACCAAGCTTTACCCTCTCAATGTAAGATAAATTTCTATGCACGTACACACATGTCGATAAAAGCATTAAAATGGTCAAACCAATTTATCATCACAGAAATCTCTTTCTTGATACAGATATTTGGAAAACACAGGCTTTCGTGCGATCTCGTATTTTTGCAAAATTATTTTATTCTTTTAAGATAAATTTCTTTACACATACACACGTGTCAATGAAAGCATTAAAATGATCAAAATACATTTTTAAACATATCTATTTCCATAAATTTTTCACATTTCCATTTTAAAATGAACGTTATAAAATTTTTGTCCTTCACATTTTTTCCTTTTTATTACCAATGTTCCAATGTTAAGGAATGTATCCTTTTACGAAAGAATGCATCGCTGCTTATTTAATTCTGTAGAACATTTAAATAGCGTTTTTAATAAATTAAACACAATACAATTAGAAGAATGCATACTAAATTTTCTAATTTATAAAATACATATGACAATAAATATCTTTTACAAAAATTACAGCAAACAGCAGATAAAAACGTCAAAAACATTGTTATATTTAAAAAAAATTTGAATAAAAACTCGCATCTTCTTCCGAACCATGATAGAAGCTCTGAATCATGAATCTCTGGTGAAGTATTTTAACTCTCATTCGCTTCGCTCTTCACTTCACTCCTCAGACCTTTAGAACTGCTGACGTTTCGTTGTCATGACTATCAGAGGAAACAAGTCTGGTTTTTGCATACTTTAGCACTCAGATTTGTCCCGAGGAAAGCATTTGCTTTTGTTGCATCTATCGTATTTTCATTGTTATTTATTAAAAATTTGGTTCAAATACAAATTAAATAAATAGGAAGAAAGAAACAGAATATGAATATTTAAGCAAAATATTTTCAGTAACATATTAGGTGAAGTGGCACTACACTTATATCATTTGACGGGTCCGCCACCGAAAACGTAAATATTCTATGCTATGAATAAATTTCCCATTTTCTTATAATTAATGATAATAGGTCCTATAATGGTCATAATAGGTACCAAAGCACTTCTTTTGAAACAGTGTTATCTCGTGGGTTGCCGTTGAAGTGGTTTTAACACGTTCACGCCGGTACGGTGGGTCACACTCGACTGTTTCAGAGCTGCAAAGTCTCCGGCTTTTTGGATACCAGTATTTTAATACAGAAAATATTGTTTCATTTAATTAGAACAATTGGCGATTTAAAGGAACAATATTTTCTCTAAAATAATAGTGGTGTGCAAAAAGCCGGAGACTTGGCAACTCTGAGACAGTCGAGTGTGACACACCGCGCCGCGGCGTGAACGTGTTAAACACGAGTTAGTTTTCTTCATTTCATCATATTTCACTTTGTTTCCTCCAACATCAAGATTAATATAAAAACTACAGCAAGAAGTTAATGTTAGAAACTAGTTAAATAGAATAAGATAATAACTAGTTAAAACTAGAGAATAAAAAAAGGTATCTCTGAGCGTAAAAAAGGGATTTTTTTTATTTCAGGTAGTTTATTATGCGATCATTGGGCTGGAGGAATTCATTTACGCTTTTATGACCCCGAAATAAATGTTATGTTTCAATAAAAATCGATGAAATATTCATAGCTATAGATCAATTCAAATGTTTCCGGATTAGAATGCTTTCACATAGAAAGAAATTGAATGTTTCATTTTACAATATAGTCTTTCTGTTTTTAGATTTAAAAAAAATATCTTTTACTTAGCAGTTTAATACCCTTTAAAGGCATGTAAGGGGAAAGTACGGAAAACTGTATAACATAGCTGCCAACCTTGCACTAATCTTCCGTAATGTTTGGATTAATTTGACCCAGGTTAACCACATTTCAAACCAGAAAATTTATTTCATGAATGCTTATTTATTTATTTCCAGGTTTCTACGTGGAACATATTCAATTTCATTTCTTAAAAAAAAATTCTGGTTCGAAACTTATTAAACCAGGGTCAAATTAACGCAAGTATTACGGAAGATTAGTTCGAGGTTGGCACCTATGGTATAATCGATTTAAACCAGACAGGTTTGACGCAGTTTGAGTACTCCCCTACTGGTTATTGGTTGAAATACATAACTTTAGGCCAGAAGGCGAAATAGCCATTGTGATACCGTCATACTAGCAGTTGTCAAGTGCGTAATTTTAAAAGTTTACCTTTTCTCTCTCTTTTTTTTTTTTTTTTTTTTTTTTTTTTTTGTTTGAATTTTTTCTTATTTTCAAAGTAATGTACATAAGACATTTGAAGTTACTGAAACTTTTTATATTATTATGTGTAGCATGTTTTAATAAAAATTACAGTTGATCCTCGATCATTCGAAGTAACTGAGACCGACCATCTTTCGGAAAATTGAAATTTCCGAATAATCGAGAATGCTTCAGTTTTAAAATTAACGATAAATATATTCAATATTTTGTATTATGGTAACAAGTGATTAATAAAAAATAAAGCAATAGCAAAGTAGAAACAAGAATAAATTACCTGAATTTTAATTTTGAAATTAAGTACCTTTTACATATATCACAAGGGTTTGAAAAAATATTTTGTTTATCGGAGTTTCGATTGCATTTGCTTTGAAGCTCTATCACGGAGTTTTTTAATATTATTAGTTCACCTCTATCAGTCTTTCTGATGTTCCAGCCATGCCAAACCTTTTGAAAAACATTCAAAATCTTCTGAATTCCTAATTTGTTCGTTTTCTTCGTTCCACTCAACAGTTTACGGGAGATCAAGTTAAATTCAAAGAAACTCTAAGAAAAGGGATCGAAAATATTTATATGTACTCGTAGTTAGGAAAGGACCACTTGCACAAGGAATATGGTAGTTAAAAAAAAAAAAAAAAGCTTTCAAAATGAATTTTGCACACATAAAATGTGATAGCAAAAAAAAAAAAAAAAAGCTTCAAAAATGGATTTAGGTTAATCGAGAGTTTTGGTTAAAAGAGTTTCAGATAAAAGAGGTTCTACTTTAATTTTCTATTATAAAATTGTTGCCTAGCGTTTAAAAGGCATTTTTACGGCTTGCTTTCCGATCCAACTAATCTTGGAATAAAACTGGATTGTGGAATAAAATGGATATTGGAAAACAATAATTGAAAAGTCCTTTAACAATTTTTGAAGAAAACACAGTCAAAAGTAAATGAACAAAACTGATTGTGATTTTCAAAAACCTGATAAAAAGGTGAACTTTATCCGCATATTCTCAAATTTTAATGAAGTTAATTATTCTTTTGTCTTTACATATTAAATCATCACACTCATAATTGAAATATTATTAGCTTTGCTCTTTGATTAAAATAGTAAAATAAAATTTCTTGGAATTTGAAAACGTATAACACATTTGGGGACCTATTTTCAGCAATTATCATCTACAGTCGGAAAATATCTTAATTCTGTTGTGTAGCCCTGTATATGATCTACAGATATGTATATATATACTACATAGTATGCAAAAATTTTGTTCTTTTAGAAACGCATAATAAAGTTGAAAATTTCCCTGCAGCAATTTCCACGAATAAACGGAAATATACTCGAATTCTTTTGTACAGACCTGTATCTGATCTATAGAATTTATGCACGTCAAGAAATATATAAAAAAAAGTTAGTTAAATTTAAAAACGCATGCCACAATTGAAAACACTTTCAACAATTATTGCTCAACGACAGTACTATAACTGAATTATTTATGTGTTCCTAAGTAAATGAATGATATTATGCAAATCATATTCTATAATAAGCATATTTTAGTGCACAAAAGGGACTATACAATTTTATACATTAGAAATAGTGTAATACGATTAAAATACAATGCAAGCAATTTTCCCCATAGACCATAATGTATCGGAATTCTTTTGAGTCCCCTGTAAACTAACTATAAATGCTACTGATTTTATTTTTGATATAGAACATACCATAGGAAACCTCAATAACATATATCAACTATATGCCATTCAAGTATATTTACGCGAGTTAAAGCACGAATAGACGAACCGAATTTATAAACACTTTTCAACTATGCTGGAAAGTGTTAAAAATGATGATCGAAGGGGAATTATTGTAAAAGTTTTCCAAACAATAGATTAATAACTAAACTTTTTAACGTCAAACAAAATCTTAAAACAAAGTTCTTTTTTCTTTGTTCCACTTTCTAACCGATTTCAATTTAGTTGATTAGGTGAATTTATCTCTAGAACGAAGTTTTAAGTGAACAATGGAAAGTTATCGATTATATTGTTTACACAATTTTATTGATTATCGTGCATTTTGAATCAATTATTTATTTTGTTATATTTAAATTTTGTTACTTTTTTTATTGCTAAAAAAGGTTGTTTATTTTCAATGAATGAATATCTATTAAAGTATCACCTTAAATAAAGTTATTTAGAATATAAATGAGGTATTATTCACTTTACCACAATTTATTCTGTAGAAACGTTTAAAATTTTCATACCAAATTTTAAAATATACTATCGGAAATTGAACAGATAAGCTGCCGTCTCAGGTACTGACATTTGCTGAAATCTATAATAAATAATAAATTCAGTCAAATTTAATTTTAAAAGCCAACAAAGTTGAATGTAAAGAAATGTAACTCTAAACATCTTGAATGCAATACAAATACATATTGATTTTAATAAATTTGCTAACATTTTAATATTTTTTCAACTTTCATTACGATTACGAAAGTACTCTTAGTGGCATCAAGAATAAAGTTGCGGGAAAGTTTCTAAATCCGCACCAGTCTCCTAAGTCGCAACTATGGCGACATTTAACTAATATATCTTATACGCTGGTGTCATTAATTATTTCTATACGGTGCGTCCCAAAAATATTTGAAACTTGCTTTAACCCTTTATGCTTCAACGGTACTTTTAAATACCAATAAACTAATGAGTTTTTAATTGAGTCTGGGAGGGGATCGGAAGTTACCCTAAACTGTAAAACGCACCGACATAAGAACTGGTAGATCATCGTTTTTCGCATCTTTGCGCGTGAACTATTACACCAAAATTAAAATTTAGATAAACTCAATGAGGTAGATTTAGCAGTCGCAGCCATGTTCCTTAGTGGCTAACATGCTGTTTGTTACTCAACATATGCTGAGTTCGAATCCTGGTTCATGCTTGGATTTATGTCGTGGATCTACTAGCCAACAAGGCGGGTGCAGAATTTTTTAATCATCCTGTATATTCAATTTCTGCTGTTTTTTTACTATGTTTTTGGAATCTATGTTAAGTGTGTTGGGGGAAACAGTATTTTTGTCAATTTGTTAATGTCATTTTATTCATGATCTCACAGTTTTTGTTGGTGGTCAGTTATGCAGCTCTCAAGCTGACTTAAGTTTTAGAAGCGTTCATACTTTTTTTCTTTCTCTTATTGATTTTTGTAAATAATTGTTAATAATGTGTAAATAAACTGTCTAATTTTAATTATATTTGGGGTTTTCTTTAAGCAATCTTATGCGTGTATTATTATTATTATTATTTTTTTTTTTTTTTTTTGTCCACGACCTAAATATTTCCAGCAATCATATAATGTTTTGAAATTACATATTAGATTAATAAATGTAGAAATATATCTTTAGTAATTCCAACCAGAAGCTTCATAATCAGAATCAAAGATGCATGCTTTCTTTATACTTGCATATCGTCACCTCAGAGTAACATAGTTGTATATCATAGTAATAATGAAAAATGAGTTGTCTAACTTACTGCTATGAAAAACTGTGTCTGCATCTAGTGGAACAGTAGGGGAGTTTTATAAAATACATCTGAGATTTAGTATTAAACGTAACTTTGTGTTTCACAAGTTGTTCCACTAGATGCAAACACAGTTATTCATAGAAATAAGTCAGAGATCTCATTTTTTATAATTACTAGATGCCCTACTGTTGCTTTGAGGCGAACGATATATAAATCTTAATTTTATAATTCTAATCTTTTGTTGAAAATGTATTGTTATATACAGTGTGTTTCATAAACGATTCCCTAACTTTAAAATTATTCATTAATTACGATTATAAAGATGCAATAAGTTATATGTTTTACAGTTAACGCATAAATTTTGCATACAGTAATTTTAAAAATAGCCCAGATTTTCTTCAATAGATGGCGCTATCGTGACTCAAATTGCAATATTTTACAAACTAACCTGAAAAACTGCATCAAGGGTCAATCTACTGTCACTTTTTATTTTATTTAGCTACTGAAAGAAAAAAATAGTTTATGCTTTGTAATTTTAAAGTTTATTTGAAAATTATTTTTGCTTGAGATTTTATGGCCTCATCTATCGATGGAAAACTGACCTTTAAAAAAACGAGTTGCAACCCGTCGAAATTCGATGTGCTAAAATGTTTGAAAGGAACTGTCAGATCGAAATTATAACAAACCTACAAAAATAATTACAACAAGAAAATCATCTTACATTGGTTGTCTAACTCTTAAAACAAATAATATTTTAAACCCAAGATTACCAAAATATTATTTCTACAAACTTCAACTGCTTAAATTATTGAAAAATTAAACTGTATTAGATTACGTAATCAAGATGAGTAATTATGTTGAAGTTATCGATGGAGCTCTTATGTTTGTTTTTACGGGATGAAAAATCAGTAGAAAGGATTTCGCTTTGTCACATCATAAAATGTTCCCTCATAAAATCTAAACTGTACGTTATTTTCATATTCTCGTAATTTACATACGCACCACTCAAATTCACAATTTGAAAGTATTTTAACGCGCAAAAGAATAGATTATTAATGAATGCATTTCCAAAGTTAAAGTCACGTTGGTCCGATACAACTTTTCATGTGAACATTCGCACAAACCTTAAGTTCTAATCATAGTACCCGCGAAAAAAAAATTTCAGAAATTTGACTTTAATTGTCATAGTATTCGCCATTTATAGTATTGGTCAAATATTTAGTTTTATCAAAAAAAAATGATCGCTTTGTTTTAAATATATCATTTTTACTCAATGAATCATTTTGCCGAGCACCTCAAACTCATTTATCAGCGTAATGTAAAAATATTAAAATGTGGCTGATTTATGAAGAAGAATCCGTGTTTTATTTAATGTCTGATGTAATTTTCTGTTCAAAAATCATAAAAAAGTTACTTTTATTTGTAATGTGAAAATGGCATCAATAAGGATATAATGAATAAAAATAATAAACCATGAATATTTTCCCTTTACTTCAATATAAATGGTTGCCACAATTAAAAAATTTGTATTAAAAACTACAAAAAAATTAATATCTCAAAAACAAATTGAGATACAGCTTTCAAACAAATAGTATTTAAAAGAGAATTTTTTTCCTTATACGACGGTGTAAAAAGTTAAAATGTATGATGCATAGAAGTTTAAAAATTTGCAAGTAGAGAAAATGCAAAACCAAAATTTTATTTCAAATTTCAAAGTGTTGCCATTCGCAAAATGACGTATGCGTTACGCACAGATATGTTTGTCCTTTATAATATAGACTAGTTGAATGTGTCAATACCAAAACTTTCTTCTATCTCATATATTTGAATACTAGCAAAACCCGCGGCTTTGCTCGCGTAATATTTGAAATATGCCAAGTGATATTTATATGTCTAATTTTTATTAAAAGGTACTAACTAAATTTTTATTTTATTAAAAGGTAATATTTTATTTTATTAAAAGGTTTTTTTATTAAAAGGTACTTATTCCTTTTAGGAATAATTCAAAAATTACTATTTAAAACACAGTTTGATTAAACATCATTATTACACTGCATTAGGCAGAAATGAGACTTAAATTAATAAAATGAAATAAAACTAAATAAATGATAATTTAGAAAATATTTTGAAACTTTTATGCTCAATTAATACGCTCATTTCAGTATTCATTTGAAGTTTTGAAGTTTTTAGAAACCACCTTCTTACATCTTAAAATTAACCATCATGTCAAATTCCAAGTCCTACCACCTCTATCAACATAAAGGGCTATGTTGAAACAGGAACTGTCACCATTAATTTGCCAACATTAATTTTGAAATCGGTTTGTTATTTCCTAATATTCCACAGAAACGTAATTTAAAAATCTTTTAAAGCCCTTTTTTAGAACGTTTGTTGTTCCTGTGAACCCCAGGTGGTAGAATCACCTGCATAAAATATAGCCTGTGTAGGATCAGAGACTGTTACCATTGATTCGCAACTATTACTTTTATAATCGATTTATATTCCCTGAAATTGCATAGAATCGTAATTTATAATTTTTTAGAATGCTTTTCGCACCACCCCTTCGCTTCACCCCTTTTTAATTCGAATTTGTTTTCGACGTTCCTTTGAGGGCATTTATATTTTATAAGTAACTACCATGTCATATTTAAAGTTTCTAGCCTTTTCAGTATCACAGAAATCGCAATTTAGAAAGTTTTTAGGTCCTGCAACCCTCTGGTGGTAGTGGAACATACATAAAATATATCTTATGTTTGAGCAGGTTCTATCACCAACATCTTTCATCATTATTTTTTTAATCTTTTTGGTAATTTATAAGTTTGCTTAAGAATTGTAATTTATAACGCTTTTCACTCACTTCATTTTTTTAAATTTGGATTTTTCTTTCGACTGTTCTTAGAAAGCAGTTGCATCTTGTAAGTAAATACCATGCCATACTTCAAAGTGTTAGACCCCTCAGTTGTGCAAAAAACGCAAATTAGAACATGTTTTGCTTTTGCAACCCTCAGATGGTAGTGACAGCAACATAAAATATAACCTATGTTATAGCAGGGACTGTCACCATTGATTTGCAACCATTACTTTTGAAATAGATTTGGTATTTCCTTAGATTGAGTAGAAATCGCAATTTAGAACGTTTTTAGGACGCTTTTCGCGCATTTTCACCCCTTTTTAAATTTCCAATTTTTTCGAAACTGTTCTTAAAGATCATTTATATCTAATAAATATGCACCTTGCCTAATTTTAAGTTGCTAGCCCCTACCGGTCACAAAAATCGAAATTTAGAACGCTTTTTTGCTCCTGCAACGTCTTGGTGATAGTGATACCGACATAAAATAGCGTCTATGTTAGAGCAGGGGCTGTCAGCATCAATTTCCTACCATTACGTTTGAAATCAGATTCATTCTTCCTGAGATATTGCCGACAAATCGGCATTTAGAACGTTTTTAGAACGCTTTTCGCGCATTTTGCTCCTACATCTCCTCTGGGGTAGTGGAACCAGATATAAAATATACCCTATCTTGGAGCAAGATCTGTCAACATCATTTTTACACCATTATATTTAAAATCGGTTCAGTACTTCCTGAGATTGCACATAAATCGCAATTTAGAAAGTATTTTACAACGCTTTTTGCGCATTTTGACCCCCCTTTTAAATTTCGATTTTTTTAGGAAATGTCCTTAGAGATCATTGATATCTGATAACTAACTACTATTCCAAATTTCACGATTCTAGGCCCTTCCGTAACGCAAAAGCCGCAATTTAGAACGTTTTTCTCCTGCACCCCCTTTGGGGTAGTGGCACCGACATAAAACATAGCCTATGTTGGAGCAAGGGTTGTCACCGTCATTTTGACACCCTTATTTTGACACCGTTATTTTTTAAATCTGTTTGGTATTTCCTGAGATTTTGTAGAAACCACCATTTAGAACGTTTTTTTAGAACGATTTTCGCGCCTTTTCACCCCTTTCAAATTTCGAATTCTTTAAGAACTGTTCTTAGAAATCCTTTATATCTAATAAATAGCTAATATTTCAAATTTCATATTTCTAGGCCCTTCAGTAACACATAAATCGCCTTTTTAGAATGTTTTTTTGCTCCTGCACCCCCTTTGGGGTCGTGACACCGGCATAAAACGTAGCCTATCTTGGAGCAAGAGTTGTCATTATCATTTTGACACCAATATTTTATAAATCGGTTTGGTATTTCCTGAGATTGTGTAGAAACCACCATTTAGAACGATTTTTAGAACGATTTTCGCGCCTTTTCACCCTTTTCAAATTTCTAATTGTTTAAGAACTGTTCTTAGACATCATTTATATCTTATAAGTAACTAATATTCAAAATTTCTTATTTCTAGGCCCTTCAGTAACGCTAAAATCGCATTTTTGGAAAGTTTTTTGCTCCTACATCCCCTTTGGGGTAGTGGCATCGACATAAAACGTAGCCTATCTTGGATTAAGCGTTGTCACCATCATTTTAACAACAATATTTTTTAAATCGGTTTGGTGTTTCCTAAGATTGTGTAGAAAATACCATTTAGAACGTTTTTTAGCACGCTTTTTGTGCATTTTCACCCTTTTTAAATTTCGAATTGTTTAAGAACTGTTCTTAGACATCATTTATATCTTATAAGTAACTAATATTCAAAATTTCATATGTCTAGGTCCTTCAGTAACGCTAAAATCGCATTTTTAGAATGATTTTTGCTCCTACACCCCCTTTGGGGTAGTGGCACCGACACAAAACGCACCCTATCTTGGAGCAAGCGTTGTCACCATCATTTTGACACCAATATTTTTTTAAATCGGTTTGGTATTTCCTGAGATTGCGTAGAAACTACCATTTAGAACGTTTTTTAGAACGCTTTTTGTGCATTTTCACCCCTTTTAATTTTCGAATTGTTTAAGAACTATTCTTAGACATCATTTATATCTTATAAGTAACTAATGTTCAAAATTTCATATGTCTAGGACCTTCAGTAACGCTAAAATCGCATTTTTAGAACGTTTTTTGCTCCTACACCCCCATTGGGGTAGTGGCACCGACATAAAACATACTCTATCTTGGAACAAGCGTTTTCACCATCATTTTGACACCAATATTTTTTATATCGGTTTAGTATTTCCTGAGATTGTGTAGAAACTACCATTTAGAACGTTTTTTAGAGCGCTTTTTGTGCATTTTCACCCCTTTTAAATTTCGAATTGTTTAGGAACTGTTCTTAGACATAATTTATATCTTATAAGTAACTAATATTCTAAATTTCATATTTCTTGGCCCTTCAGTAACGCTAAAATCGCATTTTTAGAACGTTTTTTGCTCCTACACTCCCTTTGGGGTGGCACCGATATAAGATATAGCCTATGTTCTAAGTTGGACTAACACCATCATTTTGATACCATTACTTTTGGAATCGGTTCGGTAGTTCCAGAGCTTACCTCCGACAAATAAACAATTTTTTCCTCTTTATAATAGGAGTATAGATTTCAAAATATTGTTACAAATGTCAATATTTCATATTTATTAGTTCAATACTATATCAACGTTGACTTTAATCTTAAATTTCTGCTTCAGTCAATTAATCGTGGTAGAAAGAGTTAATCTCCATCATGATATTTATTAAAATCAATAGTTTTTCGTTATTCTGTTGTTTATCAGCTGTTCGCGAAAAGTAGGCTTATCAGGATGGGAAGTTCCCGTCGATGGGAGTTCGCCGGTGTATAATAGAACTACGAAAAATCAAGAAAATTACACAAAAATCGCTATTATATTGCCTCCTTGCGGCGAATATTTACAAATTCAGGTAGGACCTTCTTACCATGGCCAAAAATATACACAAAAAATTTGGTTCAATTCTATGCATAACTTTTTCGATGGTACAATAATCAAAACGCACAAAAATGGCACAAAAATCGCTATTACTGCGTCCCTTCCGGCGGATTTTTCACAAATTAAGGGAGGAGCTGCTTGCCGTAGTCACAAATGTAAAAATAAAGTTTGGTTGAATTCTGTGCATACCTTCATACACTTTTTGATGGTACTATGGCGACAGTCATACGGACACAAGGTCATTTTCTATAAATATGTTTTTTGGGATCTCTGACCACTAAAACGTGCAAATCTGTCGAAAACCGGAAGTCTAAAAAATTTCGATTACAATACTTTCTGCTATTGAAGATTGAAGAAAGTAAAAATACTGAATAAAAGTTTATGAACTCTTTGATAAATATATCACTTATTTCAACGTTAAATTTTATTACAGTTAATGAATTGTCGAGTTTTAAAGTTAAGGAGTCATTTTAAAAACCTCTTGTGTGTCATAAAATAGAAATTAGAATTATTATTGCTCTAATGATGAGGAAAAAATTTGTAGCTCGTGTTATTTAATCTTAAATCATTTCAGTTTAAAATTAACCTTTTACCTGTATCTTTCGAAATAAAAATTTTGCCGATAAAATTACTTCCTTGCATTTCACTTTAAACTTTTTCCGACGTTTTAAAATAAAATGCACTCTTTCGGTGTCGTAAAATCGATTTAGGGGGATTGCGTTTTCGATCTGAAGTGAGTGCTAATGGTATTTCTACTTTGACAGAAATAAAAAAGTGACAATCACAAATAAGATTAAGAATTTAAAGAAAAAATATACAAAAATACGTAATTTAATTTTTTTCATAAACTCCTTTCGTGTTTCAGAAAAATATATACAAAAATCAAGGAAATTGCTACCTTTTAAATATTACAGGTATTTTGCTATTGAAGTATTTTGCAATATCATTTTGGCATATTATAAAATTGTTTCATGCAAGAAAATTATTTTGACATGAAATAGATATACTGGTACAATATACACAATAACGAAAAATAATGAGTGATACATAGATTATGAAACACTTTCCAATAGTATAAAACTATGAAATTTCGCAAAAATATATTGTTACAAAGTTTTTTTTTTTTTTTTTTTTTTTTTTTTTTTTTTTTTACGCAGTAAAATGAAATACTTAAATAAACAATTTAGATCACACTTAACGCAGTTAAATATCTATTTTAAACAATTATTGTCCGTAGATGGTAACGTATTTGAATTATTTAATGTGGCCTTGTATGTGATCTATATAATTTATACGCTACGACCATGCAGTATGCAAAAATTTAGTTACATTTAAAAAATCATGCTACAACTGAAAATGCACTTCCAGTATTTATGGCTCATAAACAATATTGTAACCGAAATCTTTTGTGTGTTCCTGTAAAGTAAAGAGTTATGCACTGTTATGCATGCCATACTCTGCTGGAAGCATATTTTAGTACGCCGCAGAAATGCATATCAATTATTTCATTATGTTTTAAATAGAGTAACATTATTAAAATACACAGCGTTGTATTCTAAAAAAAAAAAAAAAGCGCAACAGATGGTATATCCTATAGCCATGAACGTTCATGGCTAGAGTATACGCTGTAGCTTTATTTGAGAAACAGAGGGTATACGGACCTTCTTTAAAAAATCAGAAGATATACGGTGTATACTTCCGTATACTCTCGACTACACTCTTGAAATACACCAAAAATGATCCCCTCCCCACCCATATAACATAATATAACGGGATTTTTCTTTGAGTATCCCTGTAAACGAACTATAATTTCTACACATTTCATTTTCAATAACATGCTACAATAAACTTTAATACCCCCTATCAATTATATGGCAATCTGAGTTCATTTATGTGTTAGAGCACTGCCAGATGGAAAAACAAAGAAACCGAAGTCATAAACTCTTTTTAACGATGCTGGAAAGCGTTAAAAATTATTTTTCAAAAATAAATATAGAAAATTTCTAAATTCTTCGTCTTCTACAAATATTGATATTTTGCAATGGTTTTTTTAATGCTATTTTTGAAGGAGTCGTTTATAACTTTAAGCATCAGATTGCATAGAAGTTATATAGTTTAAGATGGACCGGGGCGTCAAAATTTTACTTTCTTTATTTTTAGGTATATTTTAAGGCTTTTTTTCCTACAACGCACAGTGTAAGATTTTGCAAATCTAACGGTAAAAAAGCCCAAATATCGACTTGCAGTAATTTCACTTTTAGATATTTCAAATAACATCTGACACATTGGGGAAAAAATGTAAAGTTATAGCAGCCTAACTCCACAAAAACAACCATCAAAAATCAGCTCAAAAACCAAAGTTTCTTTTAACCCTTTTAGAATGGCGATTCTCTAGATCAGTGGTTCCCAACTTTTTATCTGCCACGCCCCACCAAAGCATCAGTAAAGTCACTTTGTCCCCCCTCCCCCACTAATTTGCAAATTATGTCTTTTTTTAAGTGAAATGTATAAGCGTAATAAAGCCTTAACAATAACTATTCATTTCACTTTAATTTACCAAAGAGGGGAATCTTCCGTGACTGAGGTAACACATCTTCGCCTTTGTGCCAAAAAGAGTTTTGCTGTACTTTTCTAACTTACCTCAATGTTAAAAGAAAAAGTCTGCATTTTTATCGGCTCAAAATATCTTAAAGAGACGCTTACATTTAACGTTAAAACTAATAACATTCGCACATTTTACAATTAATTTATGTTATTTTTTAAGAGTTTGTGGAAAAGCTTTGGTCACTAAAATTTCTTTTTATGGATAACACAATACACAAGAAGCATTTCAAAACTCTCATTTTTATTAAAATTAAGTTGTCATTATTTCCCATCACAAGACATTTTCTCTGTTTTCCCTTTCCCAATATCGTTAATTGTTTTCCATGTATTATCTGATTTTAAAATTTATATGCCATCATGTAATTTACTATGCAAGATGCCTGCACTAGAGCCATAGATATTTCTGTCTGCCCATTTCCCTTTCTAAAACTATTTAAGATTTATAAGTTTTATAAAGTTGGTAGTACGTCGTTCAGATACTTAATATAAATTTTTCAAAACAGTCAAATTTATACATAGTCTTTTAAGTAGTTTCACATGCAAAAGAATCTTCGAGTAACATATAGCAGAGCAAATAGAGACAGAAACATCTCAATAAATAATTGAAAGAGTTATGAAAAATGGTAAAATCTTGCCTCCGAAAAATTATAATGAGATTTAATACTGAACAATGGAACAATGTGAGCAGCTGAATGGATTACCTAGTTGCGTTGCAACTTTACATCCAGTGGATAGGTGATTGTGTTGCAAGGGCATTAGGGAGCCTTAAAAAAAATAATGTTTAGACGTGGCTGGTAGCCACAAAAGTTAAATTTACTTTTAAGAAAAAGAAAAGACTAACAAAAAATAACAAAGTACATAAGTACTAGTATAACAAATGTGAAAAAGAAAAAAAAAAATAATTAAAAAAGAAAGAAAATTCCATTAGTTCCAAAAAAAGAAGGAAAAGACGAAAAAGCTACCGGGGAGTGCCCCATAAAAAAAAAGACTCTTTTCAGAGACCATACATTAGTTTTAAAATATATAATGCTAAAGAACTAGCAGAAAAACAATTTTATTTATTTTTTTTTTATACTATAGACAGGACAGAACAAACAGAAAGTTTAAGTATAGCAGAAGGTGAGGGAAACTCAGTCTTCATCGTTAAGCAAAAGCGAGTATTTAGGGCGTTTTCTGTTAGTGGGGTCGGATACCTCGTAGTCGGGTAGTTCCGCTATAATTTGGTTAGGGAGGTTTTTCAGAATTAGCAGAGTTAGTATTTTCAGGAGATTGTGAAGAGGAAGCAACCTCAACTGGGGATTCAATATTATTAGAAGCAGAATCATTTGATTCGAGTAAGTTTTTTCCTGCGATTTAGTTTTAGTATAATTGAAATCTTTGAGGACTTCTGCCAGTTGTTGGGCCTGCTGAGAAACCTTACTACCAGTATATCTAGCTGAGTTGCTTTTATTTTTACTGTTCTGATTGTTATTTTCCCGCCTATAAGGGTTTTTAATACAACCGCGGTACGTGGCTGGATGTGCCAGCCCGCAGTTCGCACACTTAGGCGTAATGCGTCCTTTATGAGTACAGTTAGGGGTAAGATGTTGTTCGCCGCACTTGCAGCATTTCTCAGTAAACCCACAGACCTCGCTGGCGTGACCATAGCCCTGGCAGCGTTAACATTGTTTTACCTGATTATGGCTCCTAAAGGCCTCAATAGTAACTGATATATACGAGATTTCCTTAATCTTATAAATTTCCTCAAAGTTTTTAGTTGGGAGTACATTAACCATTTATAATGGCATAGGATTGCCCGTTTTTCTGTTCTTGAGCATTGCAGCCCTAGTAACAGTATATCCGTATTCTTTAAGACTATCAACTATAACACTATTTTCAGTATAACATGGTAATTCTATAATACAAATTTTCTTTGGACGCTGGTCCTTTGGGTGCAGGGTTGTATATTTTTTGGCGTGTTGGTCGAGAAAACTTTGGGTTTTCCGGAAATCACTATCATTCTTACAAAGCGCCATCAGGCGCTCACCCTTAAGTGCGATGTTAGGTTTTTCCTGATTTATATCAGCTATTTCTTTAGCCAAAATAGTCCAATTACCTTCCAATTCTATATAGAACGGATTTATTCTACTTTTGGAACTTCCCGACGCGTTATCGGCAACGTCAGTGGTCACCGGCTCATTTTCATCCATTTGGGTATCCTTAGCTAAGTTAGAATATTTGTTTTGTAAAGGGAGTTGTGAGTTTCCCTCGTCTAGGGTACGTTTCGTACCTTTTTTTGGTAGAGTAAAGTCGTTAAGACCAAATCCTGATAAAATTTTATTTGCCGAACATCTATACTTTGAAAAGCAAAAAACACCAAAATAAGTTGAATTAAGTAAGTTATTGTATGAGATAGGCTCCCTAATTAAAGAAAAAGCCTCTTGGCAAACAACACTCACCTCCTGATGATCAGAGGAAGATTTCCATAATCCATTCTACTCCTGGTTGAGTGGATGTAGTCATCAAGATAGGCGAAGAATTCAAGCATACACTGACTAACTTTTTCTTCATACTGGGAACTGAGATCTTGAAATTCTTTAGCAAAGTTCGGATCAGCAGTATTATCCACTATACTTTGTATAATATCACTTATTGTCTGGGTACTTTCCACAGACGACATTTTAAATCAAAAATCACCACCACACTATTTGTTGAACAACAGCACCACGAAAAAGTCTATTCTAACAAGAACTTTACTCCTCCGCCGCACCGCATCCAGCAAAAAATCGAATTAAAAGAGCGTGAGCTCTCTCACCTCGAACTCATTTAATACTAAATTATGTCAAAACATGTTTAAAAAGCTATTCATATAATTATTCTGGTGTTAAATGTATTTAAACTTTTCATTGAGAACATTTTTAAAATTCAATTAAAAAAAACTGATTTCTTAAATTTTGCTTGTATTCCATTTATTTTAGTCTATAACAATACTTTAAAAAAAAGAACAGAAGAAACGTATAACGAATGAGTGAACAACAAATTTGAAATTGCCCTCCTAGAAAGTCAAATTGCCCCTGTGAGACATATGCCCCACGTTGGGAACCACTGCTCTAAATGTAATTGCTATTGATATTTTTTGGCTAAAAGCATACTTATTTTGTAAATAGTTTTTAATGATAGTATGGAATCTTCACAACAATGTATATGCTTTGCATTTTACAGTTACAATAGTTATTTACAAGTGTCATATTAAAAAAAATAATTTTTTAAGTCAATATAAAAATTATTTGAAAATTTAATAGCATATGATAGATTTTAAAAAGCTTCCAGAAATTTTGTACTACACGCCGGTACATTGTAATATAATTTTTTTTTGTAATTATGTATGCATATAGATGTAGAATAAATCAATTTCAGCTGCCACTATTTGCAACTCTTGAATATAAGTAATTTTTTATCAGGTACGGAAGTGTAAATTTCGAAAAGAGAATTATATGAGATTTTAAAAAAATATGTTACTAGACATGAATAATTCCCTGTTAAATCTAAAAATATCCTGATAGACAATTTATTACACAAATATAATCTTCAACATTGCTCATCTGTTGTATTAGACCAGATTAAGCGGCTGATCCATTCATTTATAATTGGCAGTAACCAAAGATGGAGAAACTGACATCGCTTAAAGAACATTTTTTGAAGTAAAATAAGAGATGGTCAGATTCGAATATTAACAATAAATATATTTACAAGACAGAAGTAATAATTACTACCAGAAAAAGTTTGGACAACCAAAGAAATTTTTTTTATTTAAGTGGACCGGAATCAAAAGGCAAAAGGTTCAATCGTTTTTCCCGGAACACAAATGAATAATCACGCGCCACGTGTTTAAAACTGAGACAATGTGGAAAAAAAAGATGCTACGGATGTGTTAAAAATATATCTGAAAGCCTTTAAAGAGCAACGACATTTTAAAAAAATCGTTCAAAAAGCGGGATACTCGTCACATAAAAAAGGGCTGTAATGAAGAAAAGCAAAATTTTATAATGGGTAAATCCACAGCCGTCATCTGTCTCTTACTCTAGATCCATAAAGTTTAAGTCATCATGTAAACTGATCAGCCAATAACAGAAGAAATTGTCAGAAATTAAATCTTTACAGTTCTTGCACTAACTGTAGTAGAATTCAATGTTCAGACGTATGACATAGAGCACAAATTGGAAGACACAGTGGTAGATAGCACAATGTGCAGCATTCTATTTTCAAATAAAGCAACTTAAAAAGACAATGTCTGTAGCGGAAAATACAAGGGGGTGAATAACTTAAAAAAAAATCGATAGTATACGAATAATACTCACAAGTTTTCTTGGGGCTTATCGGCACAACATGCACATTTAAGATTTATGGAATGCCTCTTACATATTGGTTATAGTTTTGATGTAAAGAAATAGCAGTTCCGAAAACCTGAAGAAAAATGAAGTATCGCAGAAAGAAAAAAATATAATTGAAAGATTTAGACTAGAGAATTACAGTAAACTCCCGACTATCCGGCTCTCGACTATCCGGTCCTCCGTACTATCCGGCCTAGTAAAAAAAAAAAAGGAATGTTGCAAGCGGCTGAGACAGACAAGTTCCCGTCCGTAGAAAAGTGCTAACTCACGACAAGAAGGAGTAAGAAGGAATTGCAGGATGCAATAGCAGAGACAGACAGAGAGGGAGGGGGGGGGGGGGGGTATGTGTTGATAACCTGTTTTGTTAGTTTTCAACGGATGTTAACTAGTGCGGACGTTATTTTCCGCTTATCCTGGTTGCTTTCGTCTAGTCTTTAGGTATGCTTCGTGTTTATTTATTAAAGATTAACGAAATGGGTGATAAACGCAAAAAGGATGTAGTGACTATGGAGGTGAAACTACGAGTCAGCAAGAGCAAGTGACACCAGCTGATATTATCTGCTTGTGTAAATGGAGGGACATTGCGTCGCGGAAGAGGGCTAACAGGGAAAAGCAGTCATCTATCAACTACTTTGTCAAAAACTAAAAACTAAGTTTTGACTCTTTTATCTTATACATAATTTTTCATATTTGTGCAATCATTTATTAATAAACAGTAAAATAAGATTTACGAATTAGGCGCTAATATTTTGCTTATTTTGAAACAGTATATAATGTATATATAAAATTTATCTTAAAATGTGTAACATGTGTTTTTAATATAATGGGGGGGAGGGGCGGGTACATGAAGTGAGTAATTATTTATAGAACTCCGGCCTATTCGGCTTTTTTGTTATCCGGCCCACCCTTCCGCCACATTAGGCCGGGTCGTCGGGAGTTTACTGTATTATTAAAAACTCCAAAACAAGGGCAAGATAATATTAATGTAGGAAATAGAAAAAGCAAGATTTTTTAAGGCTGCTGCAGTGGCCACTAGCATAACAGGTGTTGATAAGCTCTTCTTGAGCGATTTGATATAATTTTACATGACATGTGGATGCAAGATAAATATTTAAGCCTTTAAACATTACAAATCATGACATTAACATTTCAATAAAACTAGGGTAATTCCGGGATTTATGCCGCACATTTTTTTGAATTTGTGTATAAGTCCCATGGTGGATATAAAATAAAAAAATCATGCTGTGCTATTTAATGTTAACCCATTAATGCCGGTTGGTACGAAAAATTGCCATTTAAGTAATACGAAAATTTTAAACATGAAAACCAGTATTTTAGCAAATAAATTTTCACATTATTTAATCTCAAACTTTGAGAGATCAAATAAGTTAAAATTATAATATGGGAAAACTGGTGTCAACTGGTACCTAGGTATTAAAAATATGTAAAAGAAACTCAGCATTAATGGGTTACATATACAACGCGTGCACTGCAACAAAAAATCTCAAAACAAATTATTAATATTTTTTAACAATTTTTTGCTAAAACATTAAACTGCGGCGCGTCACCCGTACATTCAGGCTGAGACGCCGCACTTGTGCGGTAGTTATGCCGCGCTTGTAATAAGAACAGAATGAAATTATAAATAAAAATATTTAAAAAAAATATTCATATCTGGACTATAATTAACGATGTAATAACAAAATGAAACTAAATGAGTACAATGAAACATATTAGTAGATTCAAATTAATAATTCTTGCCATCTTTCACTATTAAAATTATCGACTTATTTTTTTTACATTAAATTTTAATTGCTATTTCAGAAACAACATAGCATCAATCTATTAGAAAGTAAAAAGAAAAAAAATGTAAAATTGTGTTGACATAATTCATTTATTAACTCTTTCGGGACCGGTGACTTTAGCACAAATTTTATTCGGTTGGTACCACTTTTTAAAAAAAAATTACCTTTACTTAAACAATCATGAAAATGCTCTAATTAAACGAAGCAAATATTACTTTTCTTTTTTACTGGTGCCAGAAACAAATTTTGTAAGCTTATTAATTTGTCATCAGAGTTAAAATTCATTGGCTAAAAAGGCACAAAGGGGTTTAAACACATACAAGTTATCGGAATAAAAAAAATTCTAAACTTAGTTTAGAAGTTTGATGAATAATGCGCTTTCCGGAATTATTTTTGTAATAAAACCTTCTTCAAACGACCAGCAAAAAACGGAATTTGTTTAATTTTCTTCTAAGAAATTGGTCCCTCATGGAGGGATTTCAACTAGGATGGTCTCTGAATGGACGTAAAATTTGTATTGAGCGTATGGGAATAATTTTCGTTCCATGAAAAAATGGTCGTTCAGGGAGGTGGTTGTTTAATGGAGATGGCCGCACAGGGAAGTTTCACTGGGTTTTCTTTTTCATAATACATAACCATTTTATTTCTAATAAGATCAATTTTATTACTTTAATATCGATAATTTTCATAAATTGAATTTTAACTCGCTAGATTCGCAAAATCTTACACTGTGCAACGTATCTTAATAAAGAGTACTTTCAGATAAAAAGTTTTTGAAAACTTTGAAATTTTATTTAAAAAAAATATATTTATAGTTATTTAATTTTTGATATAATTCATGAACCACTTGCCCGATTTGATTACTTTTTCCACTATTGTGTGCAGAAAAGATTTCTTGTTATTTTATCTTCAGGATTTATGCACAAAAATATTTACAAAATTTATAGTAAATTTAAAAGTAAAAAAAAAAAAGAGGATTTTTGAGAACGATTTTTAGTTTGTACGTCATAAAAAAAAAAAAAAAAAAAAAAAAAAAAATCACATGAAATTAAAAATACCGAAGACAATTTATTAACACATTAATGATTGCTGTTTTGTTTTCGCAACATTATGTTTGTGATTTATTTTATTGCGAATATTTTTCTCAATAAATTTATTATCACATACTGTGTATATAACTTTTATTTTTAAGAAAAAAAGAAAAAAAAATTGCTGGAAATTTGGATTTGGAAATTGCACGTAAAACGTGGCAAATGAGGTGCGTTCGTACTATAACTAGTTTTATAAATATTTTTTGTACCTCATATTGTACTGAATGTATATTTTAGTGCACTTCATAAGTGCATATCAATTTCATTCTGTCCGAAAGGCTGTAATATCATTAAAATGCAATTGAAATATTTTTTCCCCCCATTGGCCGTAATGTAACGAAAAACTTTTGACCGCCCCTGTAATTAAACTATACATCTGATTTTCATAAAATTTGAAATGACTCGACAGAATTTTGCAGAAATTATATACCGTATATTTCCGTGGATAAGCGGAGAATCTTTGGACATTTTTTTGGCTCCAAAGTGTGTGTGTGTGTGTGTGTGGGGGGGGGGGGGGGGGCTTATGCACGAGCCTAAAAAAATTTCAAAAACTGATATTCTAAAATGAAACAGAAATAATGGTAAATTAAAAAAAAACATCAAAAAATGCTTACAGATTACTATGAATACTTTAAAACGCCATCCTTTTACCATGAAAAATTTACCAATTCTCATGCACTATCCGAATCATTATCAGAATTTTCAAGTAACTCCTTAAAATCACTTTCTTTTGTTAGTACATCAGTATTAATAACGACAGTGTCTAATTCATCCTTATCACAATCGCCATCTTCTTAAAAAGTATCAGCATCCCAAATTCCATCCATTGCATTATTGATGCAAGATTTTTTGAAAGATCAAATGATCATTTCTTGTGGTAATTTAAGCCAAAAATAGGAGGTTTGGTTTTTATGAACGAGCAAGTCATAACAGAATGAGCGCGTCCCAATTAAACAGATTTGGCAGCGCGCAAGTCAGAATAGGAGAGATCAATAATTTCGGAGAACGTATTTTTTTCTATTATATATGTAAAAAAAAAAAAAGTGCTAAGTTTTCGTTCGCTGAATTTTTCCTCATTTTTTAACATAGGCTTATATACGGGTTTCCGATTTTGGAAGATTTTTCACTGAAAAATTGCATGCTCGGCTTATACACGGATCGGCTTACACTCGGAAATATACGGTATTTAACCCTTTCAGGGTCAAGACACTTCTATTTGTAAAATACTGAAATGAATGTATGACACCGGAATTTACAAACAAATTTATTTGAAAATAAGTAAAAGCTTTTCTTCACGTACCTGATCATCCGACCGGAGCACCAACCAAAGAATGGCATAGGATGTAACGCTCCGGTGGAAAATCCCCACAACAATCACCGATGCCGGACATCGGAAAGCACCCAAAATAACAAGGAAAAAGGCACATATTCTGACGAACTTACATAGTAAATCGTAAATTTACAAAACAATTGATGTTGCTTTCATCATAATAATAAAAATAAAAACAAAAGTGAAGTGACTTAAATGTATAACAAAAGTTAAGACTATAAATCCTTGTTCAAGATTATGAAGTGTAAATGTTCATAAAAGTTCACTGTTCACTAATGTTCAAATGAGTTCAGTGTTCGAAAGAAAAATGTTCATAAAAGTTTTATATAAGAAAAACTAACTTGAAGAAAGATCACCATAATGTTCAGACCTCAAGAGAAAATCGCCGCCAACAAAAATGTCAGACAAAGGACAGTTACTATAAAAGGCACAATGTTGAGCCTTTGATGTAGTGTCAGAAAACCACGTAATGTTCTTCACGTACTTAATAAAACGAAAATTTTAAAACCAAAATTCTGGTGTCGGTGTTCCATTTAGGAATTAAAATTAGGTGGTCCAAAAATGAACCACCGCCCTTGAAGGGGACCATTCGGTTGGGTAGTTTTTGCTCTGTTATATGCGGGCAGACAACGGACAGACAGACAGACGGATCGAACGACGACCATAGGTGATAGGTATTTATATGATTACGAACGCACCTAAAAATTAGAAATATGAATGAAATAGGGCGGGATGTTTTGAAAATTTTTATCGATAAATGTCACACAGTTTTCATGGATGCACTTAAAGAAATAAATAAAATTCAGCAATTCAAGACACGGATATTGTAGCTATGTGTAGTAAGTGTAATGTACCGCTACATATAGTAAATTCTTTAAAATTTTTCATATGGCAAAAATGTAGTTGATTTGTACTGATGCGACCGACGATGTGTTTTCGCAACGTTATCATATCTCACATTAAACAAATATATATAATATCGCTTTTTTTTCTCTTAATAAGTCATTAATATGTATAAAATAAAACTTTATTTAATTTATGCCAAGTATAAGAGGGTGCAGTCCTTAATGGGTTAAAAATGTTACATAAAACTCTGTACAAAATTGTATAGATATAGAATCTTGCACGAAAGTTTAGGTATAGTATTTTAAACATGACAAATGATGACAAAACTCATTCTGAGATAAATGGACTTACAGTTTCAGTTAAGGGCAGGGCAGAACTGTTAGTGCAACTCAAAAATTGTTATATCTGCTGATGTGATCATTCTAGAAATATGCGGTTTGCTTTGTTTAATTTATTTAACTTTGTAGCATTTTATTAGAAAGAAAGATAAAAAGTGCATTTTTTGAGAATTTTCAGCCTCGAATCAACTTCAAAAAAAAAAAAAAAAAAAAAAAAAAAAAAAAAAATATGACGCATGTAAAAGTAAAGTAAAAAATACTTTTAGTTAAAGGTGTTGATCAGCGAGACCGTAATTTTCTCTCACTATTATTAAATTTATGGGCATGGAATGCATCCGTATTTTCAAAATATCTCCTTAGGAAATTTATATTTTACTTCTTTTATATATAACTTCTTTTTTCTGTGTACTACTCTTCTTGAAGAATGTCTACTTTTTCTTTTAGTTATCAAATTATTTCTGAAATATACAAGGTCTCCCAAAGATATTGACATCGGCTTTTAATCCTTAAATGTTGATCATAGACATATATTATAAATTACAAAGTTACGTAAAAAAAATTACAGATATTTTATCAAATCAATTACAATTTTCAGGGGATTAAATTTGAAAAAACACAAAATTGAAAATTTTCCAAAAAAATTCCCAATGAGTGAAATGTGCCCATACACTAATAAGGTCATGTGCAAAGTTTGAGCATTTCATCGTAAAAAGTCGCAGAGATATGAAAATACATAAATGTTGACTTAAACCATTACTTATTGACCATGACTTAACCATATACAGCTCGATTTTATGAAAGAGTTAATAATTTTTTTTTATTGTACATTAAATTTTTTTTAAATTTTATAGTGTGTTGAATAAGTCCTTAGAACGATTAGGGGAAATTCAAAATATTTATAATTAATTGAAATCGAGCACGGACCGGCTAAAAAATTGTGATAACGCTGTAATGCAATATTAAATAGGAATATTCAGGAGAATTTCCAAGAATGAGAGGTTCTCGACACTCTCGAATCTCTAATCCTTATTAGTTGCCCGAAAATATCATTTAAAATCCTTAACATACTTAATGTGAATTTTTAAAAATAGATTATGCTTTTTATAATAAGTATATTGTTTAAAGGATTTTATCAAAATAAAAGCTCACAGATTACATTTAAATAATTAATCCTGTCAAGCAGGATTTAAGGGAATTTACTTCAGATATACTATAAAAAAGATAAATGTTTCTTAATCTACTAAAATGTACTATAATCATGAATTAAAATACACAATAACCTCTTACGAGTCACCCAAGATTCTGGAAATCTTTCCTTTATCTTTAGAAACCCCAGAAAACAATTTCTTGTCAAAATTTAAAGAAGAATTTATAAAAATAAATTTTTATTATTTGCCCGTAATTTTCTGAAGTGTTTCCGAGTAACTTTACAATGCCTTAATCAGTTCTCTCCACTCGAAAAATAGGTTTTGTGGATGCCATCAAGTCTCAACTAAAAAGTTTCAACTGCATAACTGAATTTGTACCGGGGCATTGTAATAAAATATGTTAATGCTTTGAATTTTGTAGCATAAACCTACTTTGGGGCTACTTTTTCCTTGTTCCACTAACATTTCTATCATTAAAAAATATTATATATGATTTTTTGACAGTTTTCATCGTGTTATCCTCAACAACTGCAACAAAAATAATTAATGTAACATTTTTCTAAACATTGGGAAAAAATGTTATACTTAATCCACTTTTTAAGAGATTTGGTTGTAAAAAAGGCATTTCTAAGTAAGTGGGGCTACTTTCGGACCAAAAAAGGCCTGGCACAAAGTAGCCCCGAAAAACTAGTTCTCATGTTAGCTTTAGGAAATATTTTCTGTCAAAAAAAAGGTATGATCATACATCACTATAGAAAGTTTGGGGAGTTCAAATCTACACACGAAAACAGTTGTTTACAAACACATTCAGTGTTTCCACTAACAAAAATTTAAATTACCTAAAACTACTCAAATACCCTATAGTAGGGTATAAAATATTTTTCAAGGGCAAAAACTCCGAATTATCTTTTATTGTTTGCTCAGTACAAAGAATAAAACTTTCTTATGGAATGGACAAAAGTATGGAAGGACCAAAGTACGGTTGACGGTATGTTTGTCTGTTAAACAAGTTTGCTCAACATGAAAATATTTACTTGAGAATTGGTAGCATCCGAAAAACTCATATTCCGATTTGTGAAAACTGATTATGGCGCAGTAAAAGTAACGTAGAAACGTTTCTGAAAATTATAGGCTTGACTTTGTTTTTATAAATGCTTCTTAAAATTAAAAAAAAAATCTATTCAATTCTGCGCTTTCTAAAAATAAAGAAACCCTTTTCGAAATCGTGACTCGGAAGACATTATATTAAATTTTCATTCGTGATTATATTATACTTTTGTGGATTAGGAAAAAATTGCCTTTTATTACAGCGTACATAATGCCTTAACTGTGACAGATAAATTCCTTTACAGATAAATTCCTTTAAAAATCTATGTGAAATTTTAAAAATTCATTCGGAATTACCTGAAATAAAATATCCAGGCGTTCTTAAGACAAACTTGCAATTAAACTACTTTAAACTCTATGCGAAATTGTAAAAAACTAGGGTGCTCTGCCCCCTACGAGCTAAACTCGCCAACGCCCGTTCAGGCACAGCAGACTCTAAAAACACACTAACTTGATAGGCTTTAAAAAGATTACAGAAGACTGAACTATAATTAAAAAAAAAAAAAACAGTGGCGATCTCCCTGTAAACGTATTTCCATTCATTTCCCTTTGATAGGAGAATTTTAAGACCGAATCAGCTGCTGTTAAGTCATCCAATGGCTGTTTTTGTCTTTTATTAAATAAAATAAGTTAAACATTTAAAAATAAGTTAATATTAAACGAATTGAGTAAACAATCTTTGTCTCCCAATATTTTTTTAACAACGCTATAAGAAAGTTTTTTTAAACAAGACATATTAAATATATCGTTTTAAATCGTCGTTAAGTAATTTTTACCAAAGTTTCCTTTCTTATTCACATGAAAATACTTTTCTTGTTAGAAAGGCAATATTATTTGTGCTGTCTTAGAATTCACAACACTAGTTTAAAAGATCATCTCAAAATATGAAATAAATGTCTCTTGTAAATATATTTTAAAATTTAAACTGTTGTGAAATATTATTATTTGGACATTTTAAATATGACAATTTCTTCTATTTACTGCTTTTAATGCATATTAAAGAATTTATTATTTTGAAGGTTTCTTTCTCTTTTGAATATTCACGTGAAAATACTTTTGTTGCTAGAAAGTAAATGTTTTTAGTTTCGCTGCCTTAGAATTGGCAACAATAGTTTTAAAGATCATCTATAAATGTGAAATAAATGCCTCGTGTAAATATATTTTTTAATTGAAACTGTTTGGCAATATTATTATTTGACCATTTGAAATATGGCGTCATTTCCTTCATTTACGGCTTTTAACGCATATTAATGAATTTATTATTTTAAAAATTTCTTTCTCTTTTAAAATTCACGTGTATAGTTTTTATTACGTAACTTTCAATACTTTCCTGATTCTAATACGTAATCATTGAATTCAAATTTGAAAGTTTTTCTTCTGTTTATAATGGTCACGTGTCAATAAATTTTTAATTTGAAGGAAATATTACTCTTGTTTTTACAATTGGCAACAATTTAAAATAATAACCTTTTCTAAAATATGTAAAAAATGTTTCTTGAAATGCTGAAAATTTGAATGTAAAACGGAAACAAACCCTCAAAAAATGAGTCAAATTAAAAAAAAAAATAATGCAGTCTGCACACCAGGATCTTCTAATGTATATCCTTAGAAAAAATTATTAAATTCTTACGTATAGTTTTTTCTCCTATAAAACTTTTTAATGGAAAGATTTTGACCAACTTTAACATTAAAAATAATTATTCGATTTAAAAATTATCTGAATCAGCGTGTATATCGAACATTTCTCTATAATGCTATTAATTTTGATATTTTTGTATGCCGTAGATTTCTTAATATTAACAAAGAAAGACCCCCCCCCCGGTCCCCCAAAAATTATTTACAACGGCGGTGACAACGTTAGTTGCTGATTTTTAGAATAGAGAGATACTTAACCTAAAGTGGTTATTGCAACCAGAGACAACTTTAATAGTGGTATTTATCTCAGTAAAGTTATTATGATCTGAATTTGCTTAATTTACATCCGTAGGAGAGTAAAAAATGCACGGTTAAAAAGCATGTACTCGAAAATGAGAACTCTTGAATAATGAACAATTGCATAAAATGTTAAACAAAAACAACCGTTCGTGCATTAAAAAAAGTTGGTTATAAATTTAAATACGATCTTGTGTTACTTCATGTTACGTGTAAATATCAAACGTAATTATTTAATAAATGCATATGTTAGAATTCAGAATATACTCTGAAATGTTTTGTTCCAATAGTTTGAAGAAAAAATACTGTGTACTTTAAGCTTAACAAACTATATCTTACAGCGGATGTACCAAGTCTATGTGTTATTAAATGTGTCTCATTTTATTTATATTTTTTTTTGGTACATTTGTTTATCATGGGCACCTTTGTAAATCGATATTATATAGTACAGACTTTAAATAAAATAAAATACAGTCGGCCCTCGTTATCGCGACACCCGGTTTTCACGTCACTCTGCTTATCATGTCTGTTTTTCAAAGTCCCGATCTTCTGTATATGATTTTAATGTAAATAAACTCCGTATTTTACGCCGTTGAATAATTTTCAACTCCGGATATAATCGGTCGGCTTAGGTAAATTGTCCATTTTTCATAATCCCTTTTATAAGCACGGAAATTAAGCGGTAAGAAATGTCTTAGCCAAACTTTTCACAAAAGTATCTAAAATATCCATTGAGTTAAATGAGAAGTTTTACTTCAATCCTTTATCTGAATGAATAAACCCACACACTATGAATGACCTACTTAAGCTCCAGATAGACGTATCAGTCTACTTGCGGTTTTTTGTTCTGGTCAGGCGGCGCTTTCTAGTGGTTACACCGTGTTTTCATCCAATTAAAACCGAATCACTGCATTGCATTGAAACGATCAGAAATTATATAACATCCATTTCTGAAACAACGAATATTGATTACAATTCATTGTATAATATTGAAAAAAGAATTGTAGAAAGCACATCTAGGAATAAGCAAGCCTTAATTTATCAATATTTAATGTAACAATTAAAAAAAAAAAAAAAAACAAGTCATCATAAATCGGATTTTTATTCTTTTCAATTTTGTTTTTGCGTTTATTTTGTTTAATAATAATGTTTTATTGCTGAAAACTGCAACAACAGGTATGAATTTAAAATTGTCTTAAATTAATTAAAAATACAGCTTTTTATAAACATATTTTTCTCCACTTCCGGTTACCACAACACTCCGCTTATAACGACACTTTTCTAGTCATTAGAGTGTCGGGATAGCGAGGTTCGACTGTATTTGTTTAAAAAAAATGATTGCGTGTGTTTTTCAAAATAGTATTCCAAGATAGATTATGAGGCGAGAAATATACACAAAAATGAATATATATTATTTATTTTAAACCCATTATTACTTTCTTCTATTTCTACAAGAAGGAAGTATTAGATACGTTGAAAATTTTGACTTCCGGTTTTCGGTGATTTCATACGTTTTAGAAGGTTCTGAATACGATTTGACAGTTTTTAGAAAATGTCTGTCTGTAATTCTGTGGTCCTGTGAGTATTTGAGTCTGTAATTCTGTATGTAAATTTTGTGGGCGCTCTATCTCAAGAACTAATCCACGGAATTTAATAAAACTTTAGCTTCAATTAGTCCATAATATAAATTGGTGCTGATTACTTTTTAGTGGAAATCGTCCAACAGCTGGCGCTGCTATGCTGCATTATTTCTGATTTCCGCAATAGATATATCTCAAGAACTAATGCACAGATTTTCATCAAACTTCAGATTCAGTTATACCTTAATATAATTTAGTGTAGTAAGTACTGCTATGCTGTATTTTCCCCGATTTCATCAATAGCTGTATCTCAAAAACTAATACACGGATTTTCATCAAACTTAATATTCTGTTAGATGTTGACATAAGTTGTTGCTGATTAGGTTTTGGTGTAAATCTTCAAGCAGGTGACGCTGCTATGCTGTATTTTTCAGGATTTACACGATATTAGCGATAGTCTTATTTCAAGAACTAATGCACGGAATTTCATATCTTTAGAATGCTCATGATGGGCATAGGTTGTCATTTAATTTCCTCTGTGATAGTGAATTTTGAAGTATTAACATGTATGAGATAGAAGGAAGTTTTGGCATTGGCACATCGGACTAGTCAATAGTGTGGATGCATTAACGTCTACTCATATTGATTGTAATATATAACTGTAATATTAAAATTGAATTTATTTATTTTACATTATCACTTAGCATAAAAATTTTTGCAATTTAAAAAACAAATGTTTAAATGCAACAAAAATGCGTTATTTAAATCTTTAAATATGTATAAATGGATCTGATAGTGCAAAAATGTAATTTAATCCTTTATAACCCTCAAGGTATTTTAAAATTTGAATTTAAACCACACTTTTTTCTAAATATCTTTAGAACATAAAAATGAACATTTCAAAATATGTTAAGTTATTTTAAATTAGCTTCGTGTGCAAAATACTTTAACATAATATGGCCAAACAGGTTCAATTTAAATTTTAAACACTCTTATTGAGACACATAAAATTTCGTAGATTTGTTTCAGATGTAACACACCTTCATATATATTTTTAGAAAAGTCAAGCATAACAAAGACAAACAGAGATGTAAATAAACTCGTTTAAAGACATAACACTCGTTGTATTAAAGCACTTTAATAAATTGCTTCTGTTATTTCTTGATGGAGAAAATTTCGACAGAATTATTTTTCTTAATAAAGTTCTTTTAGTCTGCCATCCAGCATGGATAAATATGAATAGCTAGCTCTTAAAAACGTGACATTGGGGTTACTTAAATTTTTAACACTTTGAGGTATGAGTTATTTAAACCGCATATCTCCCTTTCGACTGAGAGTATTTTTGGTACTTTTCATGATTTAAAAAAGAAAAGATACTTGGAAGATATGTAATTAAATAATTTTCTTTTCTTTTAAACTTAAAACTGTTCTTATTCATAATGAAGGAACTATTTAAATGTACTAAAAATTAATACGTAATGAGAAATTATTGAAAAAAGCATGTTTTATATTTATATTATGCGTGTTTTAAATTGTCAATTAAAGTGGAACTTTATAATCAAACAATAGATTAAAATATGTTCTATCGTGACTTAAAATAAATAATCTTATAAATTTACTGCCTAATTAAAATACTGAAGTATGCAAGGTTAGTATAAATTAATGACTGAATTAAAATATATATATATATGCTTTCAAAACTATTACACATATTATAATAAGTGATATATAAAATTAAAGAAGGACATAACAATTTGTTTTTTCGGTTACAAATGTTCAATGTGCGAACCTTTCGTAACACGACAATCATCTAATCTGTAATCAAGTTCGTTCCATACATGTGACAGCTTTGCAACGATTCTTATGCAGTATTGATGCATTAAAACCAGGGCTGCGGAGACAGTGGGGGAAAAATGGCCGACTCCGACTCTGACTCCGGGATATTTTAATGACTCCGATTCCGCCTCCGGGTTGGGCAAAACTAGTACTCGGGCTGGGAGTTCTAGTGTTGCCTGTTGGTTCATATAAGAAAAATAAAGCTAAAATCTCACTATTTTGGCATTGATTATTTTTTTAGGGCTTCAAAAATAAAAAAAATATATATTTTTTCGCTTTATTAATTTTACAATTTCTTGACCACAAACCCGAAAAATTTAGCTGTCGAAGTTTAAAGAACACATAATGTAAATTTTACTTTTTTGGATCTGTGGACCGAGAAGAAAAAGCAAAATCGTTACAATTTAGTTACTATTTTGCTGTGTCCTAAGACTCGAAAAAATTCTAGGGAAAGTAGGAAAAATAAAGATGAAATGTTTATTATTTTGGAAATAATTCGGGTTCTGTAGATTCTAATAAAAGAATATGAAAATTAGATTTTTTGAATTAATTTTATAATTTTGGTTTTATTTTGGGTTCTGCAGAGCTGAAAAATCTAAAATCCAAAAGGTGAAACATAATGGAATTTCACTATTTTATCATTATTTTGGGTACCGCCGATTCAGAAAAAAAAGAATTACAAATTCATCTTATTTTGACTCCTGTGCACAAAAATAAATAAATAAAGATAGGATATTTTAGAATTTTGACTTTTGGTCATACAGACCGGAAAAAATTGAGAGGAAAAAAAGGCAAAAAGGCTTCTATTACAATGCTATACTAGGTGCTTAGTTTTTGGCCTCCCAAAATAGTACAAATTTATAATTTTCGCATTTTCTCCGTTAAGAGATCTGCATGAGTCGAAATTTGAAGGCCTGTCCTCTACATTATTCGGCCGTGCCTTTATATTTATTCTCACCCCAATGATGCCCATTATGTAAATTGTTCCTATTTTTTCTTTGAAATTTGCTACATTGGGCTTGTCAGCCTGCTCAATTTTTTTATCAGTCTGATCCGGCCTATTACTATAAATTGTCTTATTTTTACTTATACGACTGTTTGAAAAATTGCCTTCATTTCCCGGGCCTTGGGTCCTTGCAGACCTTTGTACCTCGGGTTCAAAATCAGCAAACACAAAAAATACGAGAAGAAGTACTTATATACTAAATGTAAAATATCTACTACAGTTATGAATTAAAACAGTTTTCATCTACTCTGTAGACGGGTAGTATCTTGTACTGGTTCTGTACCTACCCCTGTATCTACTTTGTACACCGCAGTAAATCTGTCATCTTTAACTTGAGCAGCCTGATATAGTCCATAAATAACAATAATAATTCAGTTTATAGATTTAAAAGTACATATAATTTGTTTCATTTAAGTTTAAAATGTCTAACAAAAAAATCTGGAGTCGGAGTCGGAGACGGCTTGTTTTTTAGCGACTCCGGCTCCTTTGTTCAAAAATGGATCTGACTCCAACTCCGACTCCGCAGCCCTGATTAAAATACTTAATAATACAACACTGACTGCCTTGCCAAATGTGTGGCAAAATACGCAAAACTGCCAAATGTGTTGAACGAACTTTGTTATATAGTAGGTTTGAAAGTATAAGTTTTTAAAATCCGGTCATTCATTTATGCTAACCTTGTATATCTATGATCTATATACTTAAAATTATCATTTACAGTAAACTAACATCTAACAAACGCACAGTTTAATTGCAACAGACATGGATTATTTAAAATAGAAAATATAAAAGAACTGATCACAAAAAATTGCACTTATAATTAAATCTATAACATTGTTTCTAAAATGAAAATTTTAAAACATTTTAAGTTGTTTAATTGCTTATTGTGCGAAAGACTTACATTTAATAAGAACATCTAAACCCTTTAATATTTTAAACACTCTTGTTTAATAGACAAATAAAATATAAGTACACTTGTTTAAGATATATAGCACTGAATACATATAAAGTAAACAAATTCTTCAAGCATAACAAAGATAAACATAGATTTAAGTAAACTCGATTAAAGTTATTACACGGTTTGTATTAAATGTACTTTATTATATTGCCTTTTTATTTCTTGGCGGAGAGAATTTCGTTGAAATTATTTTCCATATTATAGTTCTTTTTGCTCTGAGCTCTAGTATGGATAAATATAGTACTTGACTCTTTAAAGTGCTTAGACAGAAGAAAGTTAAATATTTAACATGGAGAAACGCAATAAAATTAATGAATATTTTATTTTATTTTATTTTATTTATTTATTTATTTTTAGACTTAAGGGACATCCTACTGAAAGTAATCGAGTTGAAGATAATTTTATATATTTCGATCAGAGTGGAAATGTACTTTCAGAAAATAAATAAAATTTATTCTGCTTATTATTCTACCTATACTACCTATATCTTAAACCTCCGTCGGACCCAACTCTGGGACTCCCGAGTTCGGGTGCAATGAGCCTGACATGCGCCTGTTTGAAAATTCGATATTAACAATTAATTGACGCAATTCTAACGCTCTTAAAGTGATCATTGACTTTCATTAAGATGTTAAAAGAGAGAATATTTCATAGTTGAATGAAAAAAACTTCGTTTATTACACTCATAATAAGTAACTCTGCGCCAAGGCTGCGGAGTCGGTGGTAAAAAGGGACAACTCCGACTTCGGGAATTTTAACAGATCCGACTCCGACTCCGACTTTTTTGCTCAAAAATAGGCCCGACGCCGAGTCCGCAGTCCTGCTCTGCGCGCTTTAGTGGAGAAGAGGAGAACGGAAATAATTGTACTGTGCCTATCAGGTCTATTGCGACCGATCGAGGATTAATAAAAGAATCATTGTGATGGAAAAATGAGCAGCAATGGGCAAAGTATCACCGATAAATTTTAGTAGCATTCTTCGTATTATTAAATCTCAAGTATCCTGCAATTAAATAAGGCGAAGAATATTATTAAAAATTAGTGATGACAATAGGCCCACTACTGCGCACCTTTTCCACCGTTGAAATTAGTAAGCTCATATTTTACTGATATAAACACTAATGCGTATATCCATCTATTAATTATTATAATTTAAAGTAAATTAATTTTCGTATTTATTAAATGCTCGTTCTAAATGCAAGATGCATTATTTGAAACAGCAAATAAATATAAAAGAACTGATCACGCAAAATTTCATTTAAAACTCAATTTCTACATTATTTTAAAATGAAAATGTCGAAGCATATTAAGTCATTTTACTTTCATTTGTGTCTGAAGGATTTCAAAGAACAAAAGCATACATGTTCAATTCAAATTTTAAACAGCCTTTACTTGGGCATATAAAATTAAACTACACTTGTTTTGGAAAAGTAGCTTCTGATCAGATATAAAATATACAAACAATATTAAAGCATAGCTGAGACAAACACAGAAGAAAAAATAGACATTAGGCAGAAGTATTAAAGGTACTTTATTACACTGCTAGTGACTTTCTCGATGACGAGAATTTGGATAAAAGTGCTTTTATTAATACAGTGTAATCCCTTAACAATTGCGAGGGTTAGGTTCGCGGAAACTTCCGCGAATGTTGAGACTATCTTCCCGGGCATAAAATTAAGTTTTATGATTTTTTTTTAAATTGAGAAAAAACAACAACAATTGAAACGCAAAAACATGTTTATTAAGCATTAAAAAGACCTTCTGTAAATAAATTTGAATAATTATAAACATATTGTACAAAGTTTAGTTGCTAATTGATGTCTGAAAAAATTTATTGATATACGAATGTATGGAAGAACAGGTCTTTTGTTTGTGAATTTCCAAAAAAGGTAAAGTTGTGGCCTCGATTTCCCTTTTAAATTAAGACTCCGCACCAGTGAAGGATCGCATACTATCGCTTTCTCAACAAGTTGTTGATGAAGTTTTAAAATTTCCCAGAAAATTTTTGCAGAAAATTTTTTACTTGCAATAAAAATTTTGAATTATAAAAAATTTAGGATTTTTTTATTTTTAGCATCAATTTATGTTTTGGGTTTCTCGGAATTACTGATCTATATTTTACCTCAATACTAGAGCTGAAATTTTCGAAACTTAGGTTATACAGTACAATGCAGCTGTTCAGTGTCAAATAGTTTATGGAATTGGTTAAACAAACCGAGTTTACTTTCTAAACAAATATTCTCTACAAAATAAAATTCGCAAATAACCAAGTTAAGAATTCGCGAATAACAAAATTAAGTATTCGCGAATGTTGAAATATTCTTTATATTTTATTTCGCGAATAATCAAAACTCGCGAATGTTAAGGGATACTATATATATATATATATATATATATATATATATTACTAGCAGCTTAAATATTAATAAATGTGGTTAATCGATTTTTAAAAATACCAGAAAGATAAAGTTAAACCTATATTACTATAAAGAAATTTAATAACAGGTTTTTTCCAGATTACAAAAATATCGCCCTAAAGTAGTTGAGTTAAAACCACACATGTATCCATGCCGGCAAACAGTGTTGCTAATTCTGGCGGTTTTTTATTAAGAAATTTCGAGTTCACAAGAAACATTTTTTAATAATAATCTTGCTTTAATTTATTCACGAAATATCTATCTACATTATGAAGGACAAACGTGTCTGTGCGTAGCGCTGGCGTCAATTTGACCGACAAACATGTCTGTACTTAACGCTCACGTCATTTTGATGGCAACACCAGACGATTAAATTTAGCTTTTAATACAATTCTTGAAACTTCTAAACACCGCTCATTTTCAAATTTTACTCCGTCGAAAAGGGAAAAAAGATACTTTCAAATGCAATTCGTTTGAAAATTTTATTGCAGTTTACTAATATTTTTTTGTTTTTTAAACAATTTTCAAGTGCGATTTTTTTAACTATCGCGTGCAGACGATTGCGAAAGATAAATCCGTTTGCATTTAAATTAATATAAATAGCCCAGCATTTGTTTCCAGCTTATATTCCATAAATAAATTAAAACTTCACCAATTAATAAATAAAATAAAATGATTTGAATAAAACAGAAATTGAAGATATGTATTCTAACTATGCACATAAATCACTGAACAAGGCTGGATGTAAATAGCGGTTTTTGGCGAATTCTTGTTAATTCCTGACACGAGACCTATGCGACAATTGAACTTTAGTTGAATGCGTAACTGCTAGTTTTCATATAAAATTTATTTTTGGTATTGTTAATAAACATTTTAAGAAAATATATTAAATGAAAAATTTAGTTTAAAAAAAAAAAAAGTTTTTCACCTATATTCTGTAACCCGGGTTTATCCCATTGCTATTATATTAACAAAAAGTGACTATTCAAACTTCTATCATAAAGGTAATTTATTTTCATACAATAAGTAAAATGTTATCTTATAACATATTAATGAATGAGATGATACTTGAAACCCATGGAAACGAAATATGCATGATACGTAGGTAGGTACGAGAATTCCAATTTTACGCTCCATTTTTGGTCGCGCAGTGTTTCATCATGGATGTTGTAATAAAAACAAAATTATGCAGTAGAAAAGTTATATAAAAGCGAAATACGTAATAATAAAAAGAGAATATGTGTTTTTCAAATTTGATACTTGAGTACTCAGAGATATTATAAGTCCCCCAAAAATTAAACAAGTAATATAAAAAAAATAATAATAATCAATTCCTATTTAGGCCATCAAAGAAAAATTTAACATAATCCCTTAAGCTAATATTAGTTTTTGTTGCATTAAAATATCTCAATTTGTTGATTTTCTATAATCAAGTAAACCCTATTGGTTTACAATGGAAGTCTATGAGAATTTTGCGAAATATTAGAGATATCGCCAAGTTGGCGTCACTCACCAAGTTGGCGACTCATTTTTGTCGCCAAATTTGGCGATATATCGCCAAGTTGGTGATAAATTTGGCTGTATTTGGCGAGAGAACAGGCTCCCCCTATGGTAACCTCCCTTATATGTATGAAGATGTATTAAATGCTGTTCATTGTTCAATAACCAATGGCCGACTTTTTTTCTCCCATATAAAACTAAAATTAATTAATTAAAATTTAATTAATGAATTAATATTTTAAAAAAGTGTATTAACATCAAGTGTCGTCCAATACAAGTTTTAAAAAATGTATTTGAACTTGAGTGGATGAATAATAAGTATTTTATTAACGATTGAAAATTTGAACAAGATATATATAGGGAGAGTGTGAACTAATAGTAGGAATTGAAAAAGGAACACATTTTGCTTATTTTTAAATATTTATTTTTAAGGATGTGGACGTATTTAGTTAAATCATATGGAACAAAAAATAAAAATTTATTCTACAACAGATTAATGAATGAGATGAACTTAAAACACAGTAACTGGCAAAAGTTCTGAGACGATATCGTTTTCTATCCTAACTTTTACTAAAAGCAAAATTTCTTAGTGATGTGAACTAGAAATTTGTACCCCCTTTAAAGCTCAACGAAATGGAATATTAGAACAATTGAGACGTATGCGTGAATTAAAAATAATTCGGAAATTTGCAAAATTGCTTAAGCAAAAGTTTTTAGGCGATTCCATTTTTGTAAACTTTTATTGAAATTAATGTAACGAAATGTAACGAAATTAATGTAAGGAAACACAGCAATATTTAATATTTAGTTACATATCCTTTTGTTTTGAGGACTGTGGCACATTGTCTGGCATGTAATTAACGAGACTTTCTAATATGTATCTAGGTACTTCCACCCATTCCGATTTAAAATCCTGAAGGCCTTTGAAGAATGCTTTCGTGTCGCGAATTTTCTTCCTATGTGTTCCCTAAGATATTTAATTTGATTGACGTCAGGTGACTAATTCGGTCAGTCCAAAACTTTAATTTTCTTAGCTCTAAACCAATTTGTCACAATTTTGGAGGTGTGCTTGGGATCAGTATCTCGCTGAAACATCCATACACGAGCCTTTTTTTACGAGAATAAGGCAACATGTTACCTTCAAAAATGTTTTTATAAGCATTTTGATCCATATTCCCATCGATGTGTACGAGGGGATGACGCCAGCATGATGGAAATGTCCCCAGACCAATAATGATCCGTTTCCGTGCTTCACTGTTGGACGTTGATACCGGAGATCCATTCTGGTGCGTTTTGGACGACGAGTATAACGTCGGTCATCACTTTCAAACAAATTGAATTTGGATTCATAGCCTTAAAGAACCTTAGTCTAATTATTGGTTGCCCACGTTTCGTGCTCCTTAGCGAATTTCAATCGGATTTTCCTATTCTTTGCCCGTATGACAGGTTTTTTTGAAGGGTTCCTTGCACACAATCCAGCTACATGTAGACGATCTTATGGTGTTCTTACTCACTGTAATCCCATGTTTGGTGGAATATTTCAGCAGCGTTCTTATTTCGGTCAGCGCCGACTTCCTTTGGATCACCGCGTCTTAACGTTGAGTGGTTTTTCTTGTATCCCCAAATGTTGGAAGATGGCGCATACCTTTACCATCCTTCCACTTCTTTACTATTTGGCCTACAGTTGATTTTGGAATTCCCAACTTGCTGGTGATAGGAGAATATAACCTTCCCCCTTTCCAATTCTTTAATAATTAAAAGACGAATGGTCGAAGACGCATTTCTCTCTGTCTTCATACTGAAACTGATACAGATACGAAAATTAAGATTTTTAATTACGAAATAAAATTCTAATGCTTTAAGGATTAAGCAAGTGAGCTTCGCCTACAACAACCCGGCTGAAGTGCCAGGTTGTTTCGTGCTTTATATATGAAGCATTGCATATTCTAGAACATTCATTGAACATCACTACGTAAAGCTACTAATTTGCATATCTACGGAAAGTTATCGAAATCATAAAGTAATTTGCATACATCTCGTATAGAAAGGAAATAACGAAAATGTAGTTTCAAAGCTAGGGACGGGTATTGAACCCAGATCTTCTGCGTGCAATTCCTCTGCTCTAGCCTCTCAACTAGCGGAGCCCTTGTGCGTGTGACAATATCACATGTATTTAAGTCAAATATTAAAAACTTGAATTTTACCAGAACGTCTCAAAATTTCTGCGTTCAACTTTTCCACTTCACATTTGGTATTTTTTATATTAACAAATTTCCCTCATATCATTTGTTGCGCACCATATAAGATGATTAAAGCAACAAATTACTAAATTACATTAAGAAATTTTGCTTACAGAAAAAGTTAGGAATGAAAACCATATTGTCTCAAAACTTTTGCCAGCTACTGTACAACCAAAATATGCACCATACGTAAGTGGTACGAGCTTTTCATTTTAATGCCACATTTGTTGTGGCTCAGTGTTTTATCATAGATGCTTTGATAAAAATGAAGTTATACAGTAGAAAAGGTATATAAAAGCTTAATATGTACTAATAGAATGAATATATGTGTTTTTCAAAATTAATACTTAACAAGTCAAAAAATGTTAAAAAATGAGCACTTAAAATATACAATATGAACATTAAAAATTTCGCAATCTTACTTAAAAGGCGACTAATGTAATGAAAAAGATGTTACAAGTTTAAAATATACATTTTATTTAAAAACTTCTTAGTACTTTCAAACCTTCCAGGTTCATCATCAGAGAATATGTTGTTTATTTATACAAATACGTCACTCTGTTTTGAAAATGAGAGAGCTAATAATTACTAGAGTTGAAAGTAGATGTAGCAGTAGCAGTTTCATAGTACATCCATGAAACTGCTACTGCTGCTTCTACTTTCAACTCTAGTATTTGTATAAATAAATAACATTTAGTTATCAAGATATTCTCTGATGATGAACTTGGAAGGTTTGAAAGTACTAAGAAGTTTTTAAATAAAATGTATATTTTAAACTTGTAACATCTTTTTTATTACATTAGTCGCCTTTTAAGTAAGATTGCGAAATTTTTAATGTTCATATTGTATATTTTATGTTGAATCAAAGTGAAAAATTGCGTTTCGTCTTATGATATTAAATGAGCACTTTTTGCTTATTTTTAAATGCTTTTTTTAAGAATGTGGATGTAAATAGTTAAATCATATTTAATGTATTATTTTACTACTAAAGAGTGTATTTATTTATTTTGAATTATTTATAATTTAAAACAACATCATACTGAAATTCAAGGATGCATATGCTGTAAATCATTATAAATATTTAAAATTATCATTTAAAATAAGTAATTTTGAAATTTAACAAACAGACATTTTAAATTAAAAAAGAATGTGCCCTTTAAAACATTAAATGGACGTAAAATAAGTGATTGTGCTGCAATTTCATTGAAAATTACAGCTGGTGCATTATACAGGTTGTCTATAAAAGATATTCCTAGTTTCAATGGTATATTATTACAGTTTATTTAGGCTATTTACAACAAATCATACATCAAATTCAAGGTAAACTATCCTAGTTTTTCTTTCAAATGTTCAATATAAGCACCTTTAGTTATACAGCACACATTCAACCTAAAGTCCATTCTTCTCACACTTCGGTTAACATGTCCGGAGTATTGGAAGCAATAGAATCGCCATTTCTGTGTTTTAACTCTGGCAAATCATTATGTAGCGTCGGAACGTATGCACGATCTTTTATAAAGTACTAAAGAAAAAAATCGTATGGCTCTAACGACTTTTAAATCTTCAGCCCAGTAATAACGCTTTACGCCTAGATGTCGCCATTTTGCACACGTGGCACTGATAGCAAGCCCATAACAAAGCAGTACTCGCGCATGCGCTTATCTTAACCTGTTTTGAGTTACTCTTTATTTCTGACCTTCAACTAACACTCTACAACGCTTACAGTTGATACTATTAAAATTTATAACTTGGACATTATTTTATGGATACCGTCTATTTAAAACGAAAGTCTGAAAATAAATTAGGTTGTAATAATATTAGCATGTTGTGTGAAAAACTTTATTATAGTAAGCGCCATACAGGTTTTATTTAAATTGCAATCAATTTTATTTGGATAAATAAAATTTAAGTACATTTGTTTCAGACGCAGAGCCATCTTAAATGATATAAAGTAAACAAATTACACAAGCATAATGAAGATAAACACAGACTTAAACTCGCTCAAAGACATTACATGAGTTGTTTTAAAGGTATTTTATTACACTGCCTGTGTATCTCTTGGTGGAGGCAATTTCGATAGAGCTACTTTTATTAATACAGTTATTTTTGTCTAAACGTTAGTATAGATAAAAATAGTAGTTCACTCTTGAAAATGCTAGTCAGAGGAAAGTTAAATCCTTAATATGGAGAAACGCAACCAAATTAATAAAAGGTTTTTACAGATGTAATATAAATATCGCCTTAAAAGTAACTGAGTTATAAGCTATTTTAAACTTTTCTGTCTAAGTGGAAATTTATCTTCAAGAGTTTAATAAAAATTTATTTTACAGTAATAAAATAATTAAAAAGTTCATATTTTTAACATGCAGATTAAAGCATAAGGAGGCGAATTGCGTAGCATGCCAATGCCGCTATGCGCATTTAATTTTTACGTCACATTTCTTGTGGCACAGTGATTTATCATGGATGTTTTCGTAAAAACGAAGTTATACAACAAAAAAAGTTACCTAAAACCGAAATATGTACTATTATAATTTACATGTGTGTATTACAAGCTTCATACTTCTGTTGTCAACGCTATTTTAAGCCCCCAAAGAATGTTCAAGGATGAGTACACTTTGTTTATTTTTAAATACCCATTTTTAAGCAGTGTGAAGGTACCAAAATCAAATCATATTGATCGCACAATCTAATTGGTATACTAAAGAGTGTATTAATTTAGTTATATCTACGTTCTAAAGAAAAAGTTTTGTAATCGAAATTTTTTTCGACTTCCGGTTTTCGACAGATTTGCACGTTTTAGGGGTCAGAGATCCCGAAAAACATGTTTATACAAAATGTCTGTCTGTGCATACGCGTGTCAGTATGTCCTCTTTGTATCGTCAAAAAATGTATGAAATTTTGCATAGAATTGAACCAATTCTTTTGTGTATGTTTTTGGCTATGGCCAGCTGGTCCTCCTTGAATTGGGAAATATTCCACCAGAAGGGGGCGCTGTAATAGCAATTTTTGGGCCATTTTCAATATTGTATCGTCGAAAAGGGTATGAAGTTATGCATAGAATCGAACCAAATTTCACATATATGTTTTTAGCTGTGGACGTCAGGTTCCAGTTGAAAATAAGGTATTTGCTCCGGTAGGGGGAGCTGCGATAGCAAAAATTTTTTTCGTAGTTCTGTTGTTCATCGTGTGAACATGCATTGACGGGCAATTCGCATCTAGATAACCTGGTAATTCTCAAGCAGTTGACGTACAACAGAATAACGAAATATATTGATTTTATTAAATGTTATGATCAAGATTACTTTTTTTTCACTTCGATTAGTAAAATAAAGCAGAAATTTAAGATGAAAATTAAATTTGGTGTAGTGCTGACGTAATTACACTGAAGTGTTATGATGTGCATCAACTTTTTGGAATATTAACATAGGAGAAAGAAGAGGGTTTCAAGATTGGCTCATCCGACTAGCTAATTATCATTTAGAGTAAAATCACATTTTGAAATTTAACAAACGCATATATTAAATGCAACAAACATCCGTCATTTACATCATTAATAATTTAATAAACAATCATTCAAAATAAAAGCCTTCATACTTTTAATTAAAAATTTCAAAATATATTAGGCTGTTTATCATTGTTACATGAAAGATTTAAATATAATTACCAGGGTTCGTTGATATATATCAATGGATATTTATCGTGATATATGTATATCTTGACATACATCCGATGTTTATTTTTAAAATATCATGATTTTTGATATTTTCGATATTTTCATATACTTGAAATTTATTTTCAAAATATCAAGATGTTTCATATTTTGCATATTAGATATTTATTTTCAAAATATCACTGTGCAAGGTAATTTTGATACTTTTATTCAAAGTAAGTGTAAATGAAATTTCCAAAATATCAAGATGTTTGATATTTTGCATATTAGATATTTATTTTCAAAATATCGCTGTGCAAGATAATTTTGATATTTTTAGTCAAAACAAATGTAAATGAAATTTTCAACTGTTATTGACTGTGTCTTTCCGTAGATATTAAAGAACTTTTGTCTCTGGCAGTGACTTATTTAGTGAAAGAAGAAAAAAAAATATATCTTTTCCAAACTTTTATGTTTGAAGGTTTTAATTTTAAATGTAGAACTAGTAATTTTGTTAGACAATTAATTCAGAATAGCCATTGAAAGATAAACTGTCTAATTTAGATAATCAGTTGTATACAGCTTCATTAGAAAAAAATATCTTCTGATTTTGCTTTAGTTGAGTCTAAACTGCACAACATACGAGGGGGTATCAATAAGTTTTTGCCCTCACATAGAAATAATTGAGTAAAATTTAAGAAATTGCTACATTGTATTAGTCCTTTTCTCTATAGTCACCGTGCACAGTAACATATTTCTGCAAACTGTATTTCAAAAAGAGGGGGAATGATGTATTCCAGGAGGCGCGATAGTAGACCCAAAGGGGGTAATTTTTCTAACTTTTGCAAACCCCCACATGTGGCATATTGTTGGAAAGGCCTGTGACCACGTATTCATGTTATGCACCCTCGAGCCCCTTCCCCCAATTTGCCTCCGAGGGGCATGAATGGTGTCCGCAAAATTTAGAAAAGGGCCTCCCCGGAGGGCACATTGGGGGAGGACCTCAGGGTGTGAATAAGTGGCCACAGGCTTTTCCAACAATATGTCACATGTGAGGGTCGGTAAAATTTAGAAAAATGCCCCCCTTTGGGTTTTTTATCGCGCCTCCTGGAACACATCCTCCCCACTCTTTTTGAAATACAGTTTGCAGAAATTTATTACTGTGCACGATGACTATATAGAAAAAATCTAATACAATGTAGCAATTTCAAAAATTTTACTCAATTATTTCTATATGAGGGCGAAACATTATTGATACATCCTCGTATTAGGAAATAAAAAACAATACAAACTTATATTTGTGTTAAAATTCTTCAATTAAAAAATACCATTTTGTATTTAAATTTTTCTTTTTTATAATTTTCTCATTTCTTGATACTTGGTACGGAATCCTATAGTTTTTTTTTTCTAAATCAGTGTATAAAGCAAATTGTATATGTTTTCAATTAATTCATCTTAAATTTCGTTCTAAGTGAAAAGAAAAAGGAAAAGAGAAAAGCTTAGAATATTGCTTGATTACATTTTTATGTTAAGTGCAATATAGGGTGACCCACCCAGTAGTTGATCAAATATGGTCAGTGCTACGGGGCTTTTATTACATTTCCTTCCTTTTAAGTTTTAGAAGTAAATTAACATGTTTGGTACAACTCTTAATGAATTTCCCATAGTGGGTAAAAATGAAATCTGCTGAAATCAAATAACAACAAAATTACACAAACAATTAACAAAATAAATAGTTTCTTTAATTGCCATTTTCCCGGTAATTGATCAATCGAAAAAAAAATCAGTCGAAAATTCAAAAATTAATCTTTAAAATATCATGCTTGGACTGTGATTAACAATAATTCGTATAAAACTATTATTTGAAATAAGCAAGATGGAAGTCTCCAACTAATCAAAAACTAAATTTCCCCATTTTCTAATTTTAAAAAATCATAAAATGGCTTCTATTACAATAGGCAGCTGACAACAATGTGAGAGCAGGGCTGCAACATTCAAACAAAAATATTATGTCTAGTGCTACGTGTAAAATTCATTTGTTCCTGAAATGGTGCAATATTTCAAAAATTTGATCAACTACTGGAAGGGTATCAACTACTGGCGGGGTCACCCTGTTTTAGTTTCTAATTATAGAATTAATCTCAAGATTAATAATTAAGCTTAATTAAGCTTAATAATAAGCTTGATACGGTTTGTTTTCAGATAGCAAAACCCTCTGAGCTTTTGCGCATGCGTCAGGTCTTCTTTGATTTTGTCAAAATGGAGGTGATCGGTGTCTGTTTAGCTGCGTTTGGCTGAGTGCCAATCCTAGTGAAAACCAACAAATGAACAACTTCAGAAAATACCCAGCTCAGCGTAACCTCCCTTTGGTTAGTAGAATCGTCCCAGAGTGCTAGGAGCGGCTTTCGAAAACGAACAGTAATTAGAATTTATCTTAAGCTTGGAAATATTTAGTGTCAACAGAGAGTTGACAATTTTGAAAATATCGGATATATATTAAAAATTTTTGATATATATCGAAATATCGGATATATATTGAAAATTTTTGATATATATAAAAATATCGGATATTTCTGATATTTTCGAAAATATCATGATATTTACGAGCCCTGACAATTACTGTCATAAAGGTTCAATTTAAATTTTTAAACACTCTTACTTAGACGTGTTAATTATTCGTAGAATAAAATTATTCGAGAATAACAAAGAAGAGATAGAGGAAAATAAGCTCGTTTAAAGCATTACAGGACGTTCTATTAAAAGTATTTACTTTATAACGTTACTCGTGTATTTCTTAGTATAAAGAATTTCGAGAGAATTATTTTTCTAAATGAAATTCTTTTAGTGCGAGTTCTAGTATCGATTGGTATGGTTAGACGATTCTTAAAAATTCTACATAGAAGAATTCCAATCTTTAACATAAAGGAATGCAGCACTTGCAGCGTTCCTAAATTTTTCTACCATTTCTAACTATGTTACAGAGCTATAAATTTCGTGTTATATTCTTTTAACGTCTCTAATAAATGTATATCACAAAGCATTTTGTTTTAAAAAAGTGGTAACAAAGGCAGAAAATTTTAGGAATAGTGCGAGCCCTGGGAATATACCAAATGTACTAATATGTTTTTAAAAAATTAAAAAATATTGCCCTAAATAATTACTTTACAGTTGTCTATCGTAGCGGAAATTTATTTGTAATTTACAATAAGTAAAAATTTATTCTATCTGTTAAAAAAATGGATAATTTTATATTTTACTATTTAATAATAATACTATAGTGTATATCAATGTATTTAAAATTATTATTTAAAATAAAACCATTCTGATATTTAACAAACACACATTTAAAATGAAACAATCATGCATTATTTAAAGTAATAAATAACCGTAAAAGAACCAATCGTGCAAAATTTAAAATTAAAGCTACGTAAATTAAAGTATCTTAATATTTGCTATAAGTAATAACTAGTAGGATGTGCCAATCCTAAAACTTTCTTCTATCTTACTAGGGGGCTCTGCCCCCTACGAGCTACGCTCGCCAACCCCCGTTCAGACACCGCAGACTCTAAAAGCATGCTAATTTGACCGGCTTTAAAACGATTTCGAAAGACTGAATTTAAAAAACAGTGGGGATCTCACTATAAACGGGTTAGTATTCATTTCTCTTTGATTGGGGAATTTTAAGGCCAGATCAACTGCTATTAAAAGATACAATGGCTGTTTCCGTCTTTGATTAAATAAAATCAGTTAAGCATTTCAAAATAAGGTGATGATATAAAATGAATTAAGTTAACAGAGTCTTTGTCTCCCGGTATTTTTTAACAAAGCGAAAAGAAAGTTCTTTTAAATAAGACATTTTAAATGTATCGTTTGTAATCAGACGTAATTTTCACCAAACTTTTTTTTCTCTTTTTAATATTCACGTGAAAATACTTTTGTTAGAAATGAAATATTATTTGCGCTGTCCTAACAAAAATAATCGAAAAGATCATCTCAAAATATCAAATAAATGTCTCGCGCAATTTTTAAACTATTTTGCAATATTATTTTTTGTTCATATTACGTAATAAGTGTAATGCGACGTAAATGTGACGTAATTTATCCTATTTAAGACTTCTAAGGCATGTTAATGAATTTATTATTTTACAATATTCTTTCTCTTTTAAATTTCACGTTTAAATATAGTTTTTATGACGTAATTTTCAATGAGTTCCTGCTTTTTATATTTTCTGTTTATAATAGTCACGTGAAATAAATTTTTAATTTGAAGCAAACATTAATATTTGCACTGTTTATACAGTTTGGCAACAGTTTAAATTAACATCATTTTCTAAAATATTGAAAAAAATATCTCTCGAAATGCTGAAAATTTGAATTTAAAATAGAAATAAAACATCAAAAAAGAGTCAAATTAAAGAAATGAATGCAGTCTGAACTTTGGGAAATTCTAATGCATAATATGATCTAAAAATAATTAAATTCCCATGTATAGTTTTTGCTCCTATAAAACTTTTTTACTGGAAAGATTTTGTCAAACTTTAGCATTAAATAGTTCTTAAAATAATTCTTCGATTTGAAAACTGTCTGCATCAGCGTGTTTATCAAACATTTCTCTATAATACAACCGATTTTCATATTTTTGTATGCAATATTTTTCTTAATATTAACGAAGAAAGACTTCCGGTCACAAAAATTTCAAAACCGGCAACGGCGGCGGTGACAGCGTTAGTTACTTTTTTTTTTTAGACCAGAGAGATAATCTTAATATTTCAAAAAATAGTTACACATGTTAATACTTCAATATTATTAGTTCAATACTATGCCAACCTTGATTTTCATCTTAAATTTTTGCTTAAGTCAATGAAACGGACTAAAAACGAGTTAATCTATATCATGATATTTGTTAAAATTAATAGTTTTTTCTTATTCTGTTGTTATGAGCTGTTTGCAAACAGCCGGTTTAGTAGGAAGCGAGGTCCCGCCGCTGGACGACAATAGAATGGACAATAGAACTACAAAAAATCATGAAAAGTATACACAAATCGCTATCACAGAGCCCCTTTACCGCAAAATATTTCCAAATTCAAGGACGACCACTTGGCCAAAGCCAAAAACATGCACAAAATATTTGGTTCAATTGTATGCATAATTTTATACACTTTTCGATGGTACAATAAAGAAAATGGCACAAACATCGCTATTACAGCGCCTCCTTTCCAGCAGATTTTTTTCAAACTCAGGGAGGACTTGCTTGCCATAACCAGAAACATACACAAAAAATTTGGTTCAATTCTATGCATAACTTTATTCACTTTTCGATGGTACAATAATGAAAATGACACAAAGATCGTAATTATAGCGCCCCCTTCTGGCGGAATTTTTTCAAGTTCAGGGAGGACTTGCTTGCCATAGCCAGAAACATATATGAAAAATTTGGTTCAATTATATGCATAACTTCATTCACTTTTCGATGGTACAATAATGAAAATAGTACAAACATCGCAATTATAGCGCCCCCTTTCGGCGGAATTTTTCCAACTTCAGGGAGGACCTTCGTGCCATGACCAAAAATAAATACAAAAAATTTGGTTCAATTCTATGTATAACTTAATACAATTTTCGATGATATAATATTCAAATGGCACAGAAATCGCACAAAAGTCGCTATTATAGCGCATCCTACCGGCGAATTTTTCCTAAAATAAGCAAGGACCTGCTTGCCATAGCCAAGAGCTTAAAAATTTTTTTGGTTCAATTCTATGCATAACTTCATACACTTTTCGGTGGTATAATATTCAAAATCGCACAAAAAATCGATATTACAGCTCCCCCTAGCAACGAATTTTTTCCAAATTCAGGGAGGACCTGCTTGCCATAGCCAAAAACTTAAAATGAAATTTTTTTTCAATTCTATACATAACTTCATACACTTTTCGATGGTACAACATTCAAAATCGCACAAAAATCGCTATTACAGCGCCAATACCGGCGATGTTTTTCCAAATTCAGGGAGGACCTGCTTGCCTTAGCCAAAAACGTAAAATAAAAATTTGGTTCCATTCTATACATAACTTCATACACTTTTTTACAGTACAATGGCGACAGACAGACGGATACATGGACAGACGGACACACGGACAGACAGACATTTTCTATAAACATGTTTTGTGGGATCTCTAACCCCTAAAACATGTAAAACCGTCGAAAACCGGAAGTCGAAAAAATTTCGATAACAATACTTTCTTCTATTGAAAGTAGAAAAAAGTAAAAATTTGGTTCAATTCCATGCATAACTTCATACACTTTTCTATGGTACAATAATGAAAATGGCACAGAGTTCGCAATTATAGCGCCTCCTTCTGGCGGAATTTTTTCAAGTTCAGGGAAGACTTGCTTGCCATAGCCAGAAACATACAGAAAAAAATTGGTTCAATTACCGTATATACTTGCGTATAAGTCGACCCCCTAACTTTCGAATGCAAATTCTGGAAAAAACCAAAAACCCGCGTATAAGTCGATCCCTAACTTTTTACTTCAATTTTGCACAAAATCAAACCAAAGATTTCACTTGCCATTGCGAAAAAGTGGTAAGTAAACAAAAACAAATCATTGAAAAATTTTTAAATGATAAATTATTATTATTTGTATATTTTTTATATTATTTTTTTATTCATACACATAAAAAGCCATAATTTTGCAGCATTCGAAGTTTTTGTTTTTGCTTTTTAAACTGACTCGCGTATAAGTCGACCCCCCTAAATTTGCTTACCGAAAATTGTTAGAAATTCTTCGATTTATACGCGAGTATATATGGTATATGTATAACTTCATTACACTTTTCGATGGTACAATATTCAAAATGGCACAAAAATCGCTATTATAGCGCCCCCTACCGGCGAATGTTTTCCAAATTAAGGAAGGACCTGCTTGCCATAGCCAAGAACTTAAAAAATTTGTTTGGTTTAATTCTATGCATAACTCCATACACTTTTCGATGATACAATATTAAAAATTGCACAAAACCCGCTTTTACAGCGCCCCCTAGCGGCGAAAGTTTTCCAAATTCAGGGAGGACCTGCTTGCCATAGCCAAATACTTAAAATAAAAATTTTGTTCAATTCTATGCATATCTTCATACACTTTTTATGGTACAATATTGAAAATTGTACGAAAATCGCTATTACAGCGCCCTCTACCGGCGATTTTTTTTCCAAATTCAGGGAGGACCTGCTTGCCATAGCCAAAAACTTAAAATAAAAATTTGGTTCAATTCTATGCATAACTTCATACACTTTTTCACGGTACAATGGCGGCAGACAGACGCACACACGGACATTTTCTATAAACATGTTTTGGGGGATCTCTGACCCCTAAAACGTGTAAATCCGTCGAAAATCTGAAGTCGAAAAAAATTTCGATTACAATACTTTCTTCTATTGAAGATAGAAGAAAGTAAAAATACATTTAAAAGGCAAAACATAGCTTTATTTATTCACATTCGACATGTTTCCTTGCTGTGACGGCAACATTATGAAGAATTAAAATGATACAAATATTTTCGCAAAAAAGTTTTAAATTGAAAACTAGTGAACAAAAATCACGCAAACAAAAGCATAATGAAATTAACTGCAATGTAAAAGATAGATATTTGTGAACGTGAATTATTTTATATTACCGTTTCATTATTCTGTAGAGCATCTCTTTCCAAATTTTAGGAAGCTCCAGAATGAATCATTGCGTATATTCTCACTGCGTAAAAAGATCTGTATTGATTCTCGGATAACACTGGGGAACACACATTTTTTGACTTAGATCTGGCACTTGTTTTAGGCTAATTATTGGCATCTAAATCCAAAAATAACCCCAGTTTTTTTTCTGTCAAGTCAACATTTAAGCTACAGGATATCCCAGAAATCATGCTTAAACCCCTGAACGCCGAGTAAAAGGGCAAAATTGTAATGTTGTTTTCATTGCAAGTTTCTTTAAATGCTAAAAAAAGATGTTTTTTCCAACATTATATATATATTTTTAATTACGTAGAGGCATATAAGCCTTGAGAATGTTAATCATAAGTTAATTTCTTAAAACTAGATCACATCTGATAAATTATATTAATTTAAATAATGCTTTTATTGCAGTGAAACCTGCAGCTTAGTGAACGGATATATCAGTTTGCGGCGGTGAGAAGGCTAATATGGTTACAAAGGAAAATAAAGAAAAAAATACCAAATATATTATTCATACAACGGCTGTATATACTTACTATAAGCTTCATTGCGTTCATACAAGTAGCAAAGTCCTATTACAAAACGAAATATGTACATATTAAGGTAAAAATCTTCGCTTGCATCTTTACCTGAAGTGCTCACTTTGTGGACAATCTCGCTTGATGCTCCAACAATAGTCAGCCATTATATGTTCATCCCATCTACCTTGATACCGTTCTTCCATGAGCTTCAAATCTTGGTGGAATCGCTCACCCTGCTCATCACTGATTGCACCAAGATTTTCCGTGATGTCATCAAGATAGCTATGCAGAAAATGAAGTTTGATGCTCATGTTGCAACCACGCATTTTGAAGCTCTCTAAAAGTTGCTGGGCAATTTCGGCGTATATCCAAGAAAGCCTTTGACAAGGTTTTCGAAGACCAGGCATAAATTCTTTTGGAAGTCTGTCATTGTTCCGATGAAATGTTCATCTCTAATGAACTGTCGAATCTGTGGACCGTCAAATACACCTGCCTTTATCTTTTCAAAAGACATGTTTGTAAATTTCGAAATGATATACTTGAAAAAGTCACCTTCAATTGATAAAGCTTTCACAAACTGCTTCATTAGACTGAGTTTTATATGCAGAGGTGGGAATACCTTTAAATTATATTTTATATATGTTGACAAATGGCTGATGCAAAATGTTTCGATCACCAGGTTTGGGGTCAGATCTTGGCGACCAATTTGACAGAAACCAATGCTTCTCACGAGCTCTGCTGTCCCATATACACAAAAAACAGGGATACTTGGTAATATCCACGTTGAATTCAACCCTCCCCAATTGGAGAATGTTTACTTCAGCCATTAGTAGAAAACTAAAGCCTCCTATGACTCAAGCCTGATTGAGCATAGAGTGGTCGCATTAACATAAGCTGTACAGAAAAAACTTGACGTGACGGAAGAAAACTAATTGTAGATGTGATATCAACAGGTTTTTTTTTTAACTTAAAAACAGCTGAAAAATTGAAGTTTACAGAAATTACGTTAAAAATTGTTCTTCAGTGTAATGGATGACAAATAAAATCTTCATCTATAAATTATTCTACTATTTTTTAAATTAATTTGTTTGCGTCATTTTTGTTTACTAGTTTTCAATTTAAAACTTTTTTGCGAAAATATTTGTGTCATTTTAATTCGTGAGAATGTTGTCGTCAGAGCAATGAAACATGTCGAATGTGAATAAATAAATGTTTTAATTTGCCTTTTAAATGCATTTTTATCACTTATAGCAAATGTTATGTTACTTTGATGTTTTCAAGTGATTTTATGTGTAGTTTTACTTCGTAAATTAATTCATTTAACATTAGCGTATTGTTTGGAAGACTTTTATAAAATAAGAGCATAAAAGTTCAACTTAAACTTTAAACATTCTTATTTAGAAAATGAAATTTTAATGCACTTGTTTAGAATCACAGAATCATAATTGATATAAATAAAAGCATCAAGAATAAAAAAGAAGAGAGAGTTGATAAGAGTAAATAAATTCGTTTGGAGACATTACATTATTTTTATTAAAAATAACTTATTACATTGCCTCTGTATTTATTAGCGGAAGGGATGTCGCTAGAATTGTTTTTCTCAATAAATTTATTTTAGTTTGAGCTCTAATGTGAATAAATATGATTAGCTGGCTCTTAGAAATATTAAATAGGAGACAGTTAAATTTTTACTATCGAAAATTTTAAACAAATATAATACAGATTTATTATTACAGATTTTTACAGATTTATGAGTAAGTGAGTAGGAACACTTTGATACGAGAGCTGTATGATAAGTACCTGGCCTTAACAAGAAAAACACATTTTTATGTCTAAATTGTACGTTATTTTTTAACATAATCTCCTTTTAGTTCGATGCACTTAGCCCAACGTTTTTCTGTTTATTGTTCCCTTCTAAAAAATACGATTTCGCCAAACCTTCAAAATAGGCTTTTGTTTTATCAATAACCTCATCGTTAGAGCCAAATGTTTTTCCACTGAACCATTTTTTTTTTTATATTTGAAAATAGAAACTAATCGCTAGGGGCAAAATCTGGCGAATCTGGTGGATGCGGAAACAGTTCGTATCCTAATTCATGAAATTTTGCCATGGCGACGACATAGATGCGCAGGCATCCACTGTCTTGATGAAAGAGAATTTTTTTTCTTCGACAAACGCAGACATTTTTCTTTCACAACATGGTTGAAACGATCTAATAAGTTGGCATAACATTCTCCATTGATCGTTTTGCCTTTTTCAAGGAAATCGATGAGAATAATGCCTTATACATCCCAAAACACTGTAGCCATGACCGTTTGCAGATAAAGTCACCTTAGCCCTTTTTTTGATGCAGGTTGGCCATGAAAAAACAAACGTTTGGACTGTTCTTTACTCTCTGGTGTACTCCGATGAATTCATGTTTCGTGAATCGTTATGCATCGACGCCAAAAATCATTTGGATTGCGCTTTAACTCGCCAAATATTCTTTTAAAATTGATACACCAGTGTGTTTAATGTCAATATTGAGCAATCGCGGCACCCATCTTACGAAAAGCTTTTTCATATCCAAATGAGCTGCTAAAATATTTTGCACCCATTCAATTGAGATGCCCACAGTCTCAGCTATCTCGCGCACTTTCACTTTCCGATTATTTGTCACAATATCGTGGATTTTTCTCGTAACGTCAGGTACATGACCTGGACTTTCTTCATCCAAAAATGCTTATATGGCCGTGTTTGAATTCAGCTTTCCCATATTTTATGGTTGATAATGAAAATGCAGAGATCCCAGAAACTTCTGTGAGTTCCGCTTTAATCTCATCACTTGTTTTCTTTTCCAATATCAGGTATTTTATCACTGCTCGATGTTAATTTTTTTTTTCATTTTTGAAATATCATCAAAGTTTTTCTATTAAAATGGCTTCCACTCACAGACTAAACCACGTAGCGTCTTGGCAATATCCCAGGTTTGTTGTGAAAGGTCAACTTTGCGAAATAAATTATTTTTTAAATTCCAGCAGCGCCATCTTTGGCCGAGGCCAGGTACTTACCATACTGCCTGCATAAAAGTAGCAATAAGACGCATTAACTTTTTAGAAGGCAAAGTGGGAAAACAACTTATGGTGAGAAAATTTTATCCCAAAGAACTATAAAGGATTAAAATTAAAGCCATTAATTATATTGTGTTTAAAACAAAAATTTCAAAATATATTAAGCCATTTACATTAGCATTAGCTTGTTGAGCAAAATTCTTTAATATAATAGGCTGAAGCAGCTTTAATTTAAATTTTAAACACTCTTTCTGAGGCAAATAAAATTTCAGTAGACTTGTTTCAGATATATGGTACTCTAATATAGATGAAGTCAATGCATTATTTAAGCATAACAAAGACAAACACAAAAGTAAATAAACTTGCTTAAATACATTACATGAGTTGTATTAAAGCACTTCCTTATATTGCTTCTGTATATCTTGGTAGAGAAAATTTCATTAGAGTTATTTTTCTTAATAAATTTGTTTTAGTCTGTGCTCTAGCATGGGTAAATATGATTAGTTAAGTCTTTAAAGAGTGCTACATGGGGGATAGTTAAATCTGTAACATAATGAATCTGAACAAATTCAATAATAGGTGATTTTACAGATTTAAGAAATATTGCTCAAAAGGTAATTGAGTTTAAGACGAGTTTAAAGATATCAATCAAAGTGGAACTTTATTGTTAAACAATAAATTGAATTATATTCTATCGTAACAACAACAACAACAACAACAACAAAAATCTTATAGCTTTTCTGTCTATAATACTGAAATGTACATCTATGATATATTATTTAAAATTGTCATTTAAGATTATTATTTAAAATAAAATCATTCTAGAAACGCAAATGTTAAATGCGACGGACATGCAACATTTACATCATACAAAATTTTATTTAAAATTAAAACTATTAATTTTTTTAATGAGAATTTCCACAACATTTTAAGTCATTTAAGGGGACGAGGGACCTTAAAAATATTTTTTTTTATTTTTTGTAAACTTCCATTTAAATATTACTCAAAGGTACATTATATGCATTATGGCGTGCATTTATTAAAAAAAATTTTTTTTAATGTTATTTTTGAGAAAAAAGTAGAGTTTTACGCGTTGTGCTAGAAATTTCCGAAATGCCTCCTGCGCGTTCCATATCAATGAAAATCCCCAATATTTTTTTTTTTTATAAAAGTTTGGTTTATATATATAAATAAAACTGTGCATCGAATTTTATAAATTTGAATATAAAAGTAAAAAAAAAAAAAAAAAAAAAAAAAAAAAAAAAAAATTGAAAAATTTCGAAAAAATTTCAAAGTTTCAAAATTTTTCAATTTTTTTGTAAATTTCACTTTAAATATTTCTCAAGGATACATTATATGCATTATAGCATGCATTTATCACAAAAAAAAATGATTTTTGAGAAAAACATGGCATTTTATGCGTCGTTGTAGAAATCTTCGAAATGCCCCCTGCTCATTCCATATCAATGAAAATCCCCATTATTTTTTATAAAAGTTTGGTTTATATATATAAATAAAACTGTGCATCGAATTTTATATAATTGAATATAAAGGTTAAAAAAAAAAAAAAAAAAAAAAAATTGAAAATTTTCGAAAAAATTTCAAAATTTCAAATTTTTTCAATTTTTTTTCTTTTTTTTTTTAATTTGTAAATTTCACTTTAAATATTACTCAAGGGTACATAATATGCATTATGGCATGCATTTATCACAAAAAAATGTAAAAAAAAATTATTTTTTAGAAAAAAATGGCATTTTACACGTCGTCGTAAAAATCTTCGAAATACCCCCTGCACATTCCATATCAGTGAAAATCCCCAATATTTTTTATAAAAGTTTGGTTTATATAATAAAATAAAACTGTGCATCGAATTTTATATATTCAAATATAAAGGTATAAAAAAAAATTCAAAATTTTTTGAAATTTTTTCGAAAAAATTGAAAAAATTATTATTATTATTATTATTATTATTTTATTTTTTTTTACCTTTATATTCAAATATATAAAATTCGATGCACAGTTTTATTTATATATATAAACCAAACTTGGTGAACTTCGGTTCACATTAACAATTTTCAGAAAACTGAGTACATTGTAATAAAACTTTTAATGGACATTCTCACCTGTGTTGCATAATATAAAAAAAAAAAAAAAAAATCGTAGAAGTTTACATTATTACGCGCCAGCAGTATGCACTTGACACTCCACATATTGGACTGCGATTACCAGTTCACACTGTTAAAAATATCCCTGTAAATTTACGGGCAGAGGCCGGCAGAAGAGATCCCAGTCATACCCCGTAAAAAAAATCCATGCCCATAATTTTGTGCAGTCCGTAATTTTACAGGGCAAAGATATAATGCACTTCAAAACACAATAACACTTTACTTACTGTTCCGTAGTACGTTAGATAATCATCACAGAATCGCTTTTTTGGCGGCTTAAAAAATATGTTACAGTCGCGGTTATGTGACATTATTTTTCGAAAAATGACTAAAATGAAGGGTTACAACCTAACGGAGGAAAATGTATGGGGTAGTACCGTATTTTTGCTAACAGATGGGCTAGAACTGCAAGAATATGTGGATTGCCCTTAATTTTCTAAGTATCTAAAAATATCCCTGTAAAATTACGGGGCGAGGCCGGCAGCATAGATTCCCAGTCATACCGCGTTAAAAAAAAAAAAAAAAAAAAAAAAAAAAAAAAAAAAAAAATCGATGTTCATTATTTTGTGCAGCCCTTAATTTTACAGGGCAGAGGTATAATCCACTTCAAAACACAATAACACTTTACTTACTGTTCCGTAGCACGTAGCACATTAGATAATCATTACAGAATTGCTTTTTGGCGGGTTAAAAAATATGTTACTGTCGCGGTTAAGTGACATCATTTTTCGAAACACGACTGAAATGAAGGGTTACACCCTAGCGGAGGAAAATGTATGGGCTCGTACCGTATTTTTTTAGTGGGTCAGAACGTTTTTCATCAAATAAAGGTGTTGTCCGTGAAAATTGAAGAGCAAACGTTCATAAATTTAGTTTTTTCTGAGAGTTGCATACAGTATAATCGATTGCCTAAGCACTTTGTTTTCCAGAACTTTTCGTGATGTTATAGTATTTCACACAAAACAAAGTACATATCGTTTCACTTTCATTGCAATGTTATTACTTTTCTCAAAATTATTACCGTCAACCAGAGTTCAGTCAGGGTGAAACAAACACCTTGTATTTGTGATTAAATAAGTAGTTTGCTACCCCATGTTCTATGGTAATTTTTCATCCTCTTGATCCCTTCTATCATTCCCCTTAATTTGTCGGTAGAATTTTGGAACACGCTGTATAGATAAACAATTGTTTTACTTATAAATGTTGGGACGTTTTAGAGCAGAAACCTAATGTCGCGGATCACACAATAAGATTAAAGCCAAAATAAATCTTAAAATATCCTTTTTAAACATTTTCTGCTTCGCAAAACTACTTATGCTATCTATCGATGATAGTGTGAAGTATTAATTTTGATCTTGCAGCGTAACGTTGGAGTTATATGATCAAACATTTTTTTTTTATAACAATAAGATTGCACTTGCACTTTAAGGAGCCGTCGGAGCATAAAAGGTAAAAAAAAAGTAAAATTTATTTTTAATTATTTCACTTATACAAATGAAATTTAAGTACATTTGTTTCAAGTAAATAGTCCCTAACTAACTTAAGTAAACAAAGTATTCAAGCACCACTAAGATACACACACATATAAAGTCCATTAGAATGGTTACGCCGAATGTAAGCTATTTTATCACTCAGCTTATGTATTTATTGACAGAGAAAATTTCAAAAGTGAATTTTTCTCCATATTGTGTTAACCTGAACTCCGTATGCGGGGCTACAATCGTCTGTTGACTTTAAGACAATTTAGAGAATTGTTAAGTTTTTAATAAAGATAAACTCGGGAAATTTAATGAGATCAAACACATTTAATGAAAACGTTAGAAAATTCTTTGACTTCAAAATGATTTCGATAATTTCTATCGAATAAAAAATCGTTGTGAAATATTATTAGAATAAGTTATTCTAACGTAAGAGAAGAAACATGTACAGTCGTGGAAAAAAAAAGTAAACACCCCTTACTAACTCTGCAAAAAATTATCGTAGAAGAAAGTTACTGATACCACACGATTGGTAGTAAAGTCTACTTTTAAATGATGTATATAAAATTTGCTTAGGGGGCCATCTTCATATTAAAACGAACCATAACTTTGTTTTTTTTTCAATAGTAGTACACAATTCTGACAGCATAAATGAACTCTTCACACTTCAATTAGCCTAAAAACACATTTTTTTGCAATTCGTACGATAAGTTTCTGAGAAATTAATTCTTTTAAAACGATTTTAGGGACTGCATTCAAATTGAAGTTCGGTACTCGATTGTTGACCGAGAGAGCCTCCTTCTTGATCAAGGCATCTTAAGCGCCACTCAAGCAGTCATTGAAGTTTACTAGTTTATAGGATAGCATAAGAAATTTCAAAATATCTAGTCACTTCTATCATAGACTTAAACCATCATTTTGCCGTTTTTTAAGCATAATTTGAAAACTACTTGGAAGAAAAATGTGAAATTTTTGATTTCCATAAAGCTGAACTTAATAAATTTAAATCCATCGAAAAAATTGTAGGTTGCAATTCATAATTTTTTCAAATATTAATTTCATAATTCTTAATTCATATCATAAAATTGTAAAAATTGCAAATTCAACGTACTTATGTTTGGATATTTTAGTATTATTGCTACACAAAAAATTGGCACACTAGGCGTATACTTTCAGGATATATTAATGAAAATATGAAAATGTAATTTAACATTAGAAGCATTAAATTTTGAATGTTTATAATTAAAAAAACGTATCATCATTCAAATGACTTGAAATTTGGTGTTTTGGCAAAGTTTGAACCGAAGATTTGAAATATCTCATTAAAATTGGGTATTGCTATCGAAAAAAAATTAAGTTTAGGTTCGTTTTAATATGTAGACTAAGCAAATTTCATATACATCATTTAAAAGTAGATTTTATTTCCAGTCATTCGATATCAGTTACTTTCTTCTACGATAATTTGTTGAAGAGTTAGTAGGGGGTATTTACTTTTTTTTCCCACTGCTGTACTTTAAATATATAAAAAGTGGAGCATAGTGAAAATGAAAAACCATGCGTCATACATGAGCCATTATCTACATTTAATTATTTCCCTAACAATCATCTTTAGTTGTTTCTAATTAATAATTTATCTCAACAACATATTAAAATTTTAAAAATAAATGCAAATTCCAGCCATCAATTGATGATGAGAAAGATAACCCTTTTGTAGACAATAATGCGTTTTAAAGATTCATTCATGTTATTCAATCACAATAATCTGAGACACAGGGCGTATTTTACAAAAACTGTATTCTGGAAGTATCTACTGAAGCATTGTATAAATCATCCATCAAAAAGAAAGAATTGAGAAAAATGAGAACCGTAAAAATATTTAATGTGAGCCAATTTATTTTTCGTTCGTCTAACACAGACAGAAGCAATAATAAAATACAGAAAATTAGCAATTGCGGCTACAAGTAAAAAAAAAGCACTTTATCAAATTACAACGACCATTTGGAAAATGTTTTTTCGAAGACTAAAATTTAAGACATAAAAAATAGCACGGAGTTGATCATACATTACGTACGCCATGAATTAAACATTAATAGTGTTGTTACACGTAAAAATTCCAAGCGACAAAAAATCGCCTGCGACTCGTACCAGTGGCGTACCCAGGATTTTATTTCGGGGGGGGCTGACTTAAATTTCCATAATGTTCTAAATCTTACGAAATACGTTGAATTGTGTTATAAACAGAAATGCTTTTTGCCAATAAGGCCTTAGCCTGGGGGGGGGGGGGGAGGGGAGGGGCGACTTTGTTCCGAAATTTTGAAAAAATCGGTCATCAGTCCGAAAATTTGGACTTAAAAAGCGCAATTTTTGACAAATGGTCGCCGAAAAAAATAATCAATTTCATCAATCGTTCGCAGAAAAAAATCTCCAATTTCTTTAAAGGATCAAGGAAAAAACCTTGAGGAATTTTGCCATAGGGACGCGGATAAAATGCGAAGTTTGTCAAAGGATCGCGTGAAAAGAAGTCAAATTTCGTCAAATGATCGCGAAGAAAACGCGAATTACGTCAAATGCTCGAGGAGGAAACGCGAATTTCGTCAAATGATTCCCGAGGAAACGCTAATTTCGTGAAATGAGCACAGAAAAAAAACGCGAATTTCATCAAAAGGTCGCGTGGAAAACGCGAATATCGAAAAAGATCGCTAAAAACACGCATTCCGTCAAAGAACTTCGAAGAAAAAGCTAATTTCGTAAAGGATCGCAAAAAACGCGAATTTCGTCAAAGGGACAAGGAAAAACGTGCATTTCGACAAAAGGCCGCAGAAAAACGCAAATTTCACTAAAAAGGCGAGGAAAAAAACGAATTTCGCCAAAAAGTCGCGGAAAAACGTTAATTTAGATAAAGGATAGTGTAAAAAACGCGAATTTCGTCAAAGGGCCGAAGAAACAAAGTAAATTTCGACAAAGGCTCGCTAAAGAAAACACGCATTCCGTCAATGGGAAGATGAAAAAACGCGAAATTCGTCAAAGGGACGCAGAAAAAACATGAATTTCGTCAAAAGGCCGCAGAAAAGCGCAAATTTCATCAAAAAGACGAGAAAGAAACACAAATTTCGTCAAAAAGCCGCTAAAAAATGCAAATTTTGACAAATGACCATAGATAAAATGCGAATTTCGTCAAAAGGTCCACAGAAAAAACGCAAATTTTGACAAAGCATCGCTTATAAAACACGCACTCCGTCAAAGGGAAGCGGAAAAAACGCGAATTTCGTTAAAGGATCGCAAAAAAGAAAAAGGGTCATAAAGAAGAGCCACAGAAAAACGTGAATTCCGCCAAAAGGCTGCTGAAAGAAGCGAATTTTGTCAAAAAGGCCATAAAAAATGCCAATTTCGTCAAAAACCCGCGAAAAAAAGCAAATTTCGACAAAGGATCTCGAAAAAAAACGCAAATTTCGTCAAAGGGCCGCAGAAAAAAACGCGAATTTCATCAAAAGATCGCGGAAAAAACGAGAATTTCAAAATAAGATCGCCAAAAACACGCATTCCGTCAAAGAACTTCGCAGAAAAGGCTAATTTCGTAAAGGATCGCAAAAAACGCGAATTTCGTCAAAGGGACAAGGAAAAACGTGCATTTCGTCAAAAGACGACAAAAAAGGTAAATTTCCCGAAAATGGCGAGGAAAAAACCGAATTTCGTCGAAAAAGCCGCGGAGAAACGTTAATTTCGACAAAGGATTGCGAAAAAAAGGCGAATTTCGTCAAGTGACTACAGAAAAAATATGGATTTCGTCAAAGCGCCACAGAAAAAAAGCAAATTTCGAGAAAGGATCGCTAAAAAAACACAAATTCCGTCGAAGGGAAGGGGGGAAACGCGAAATTCCTCAAAGGGACGCAGAAAAAACTTAAATTTCGTCAAAAGGCCGCAGAAAAACGCAAATTTCATGAAAAAGACGAGAAAAAATTCGAATTTCATCAGAAATCCGCTGAAGAAACGCAAATTTCGACGAAGGATTGTGTAAAAAAAAAAAAAAATGCGAATTTTGGCAAATGACCTCAGAAGAAACGCGAATTTAGTCAAAGGGCAGCAGAAAAACCGCAAAATTCGACAAAGGATCGCTAAAAAAAAACACGAATTCCGTCAAAGAGAAGCAGAAAAAACGCGAATTTCTTTAAAGGATTGCAAAAAAAGAAAAAGGGTCATGAAGAAGAGCCACAGAAAAACGTGAATTCCGTCAAAAGGCTGCTGAAAAAAGCGAATTTCGTCAAAAAGCCATATAAAAACGCTAATTTCGTCAAATGACCTCGAAAAAAACGCGAATTTCGTCAAAGGGCCACAGAAAAAACGCGAATTTCATCAAAAGGTCGCGGGAAAAATACAAATTTCGAAAACAGATCGCTAAAAACACGTATTCCGTGAAACGGCGGCGAAAAGCTAATTTCGTAAACGATCGCAAAAAAACGCGGCTTTCGTCAAAGGGACACGGAAAGACATAAATTTTGTCAAAAGGCCGCAGGAAAACGCAAATTTCATCAAAAAGACGAGAAAAAAACGCGAATTTCGTCAAAAATTCACTGAAAAAACGCAAATTACGACGAAGGATTGCGTAAAAAAGCAAATTTTGGCAAATGATCTCAAGAAAAACCCGAATTTCATCAAAGGGCCGCAGAAAAAACGCGAATTTCATCAAAGAGCCGCAGAATAAACGTAAATTTCGACAAAGGATCGCTAGAAAAAACACGCATTCCGTCAAACGGAAGCGGAAAAAACGCGAATTTCGTTAAAGGATCGCAAAAAAAGAAAAAGCAGGATCACAAAGAATGTCTACAGAAAACCGTGAATTTCGGCAAAAGTGTGGAAAAAAGCGAATTTCGTCAAATAAATGCGAATTTCGTCAAACAAATGCGAATTTCGTCAAAGAGCCGCAGAAAAAACGCGAATTTCATCAAAAAGACGAGAAAAAACGCGAATTTCGTCAAAAACCGCGGAAAAAGCGCAAATTTAGACGAAGGATTTCGTAAAAAAAACGTGAATTTTGGCAGAAAATCCGCGAAAAAAATTTGTAGGTGTCTTGAACTGAGCATATATACATCTTTTTATTTATCCAGTAAAACAGGGATGGAGCTATTTTTCAGTAATTTGAAAACTGATTTTGTGGTCTTAAGTAAATTTGGTCGCAGGACTGAGGAGGATATTGGATTAACGAGAAAAACAAATTTGTGGCATGCCAAAAAACAAACACAAAAAAACAAATCTATCTGAAAAAGAAGGAATATCAACCCTTTTTTCATTTCACTGCAATCTCTTCGGAGGGGGAATGGAGCTGTAACCTCATAACACCCGTTTCCATCGACTTCTTTGGGTGTATGCTGGGGTATCACTGTGCACTAATATATAGGACTAATCAGAATAGCTGCGTCGCAAAATAAAAATTATAAATTTATCTCAAAAGAAAGGAAGAAACAGGAGATTTTTTTTTCATTTCATTTTTGATTATTTCGAAAAGACCCCATCAGCCCCCTTCCCCTCATTGGGTATACTGTGGTGTAACCGTTGGCTGATATGCGACTAGCCAGAGTGTCTAGTTCGTTGTATTGCAGAAAACAATTGCATTACAAATTTATCGGAAACAAAAGAAAAATCAGCACTTTTTTCATTTCCGACTATTTTGGGAGGGGCTGTAACCTCATCATCCCCTTTCTACTTTTTTGGGCATAATGTAGTGTCTCTGTGCACTAATATGGAACTAAAGAGAAGAGAGCGGTTAGTCTGTTGAATGATAGAAGAAAAAAATACAAAGCTATGTCAAACAGAAAGAAAAAAAGCAATATTTTTTTTTATTTCGACTATTTCGAGAGGAGGGGGCTCTAAGCCCATCAGCTGCCTCCCCATCTTTCGGTATGCTGTGATGTCAATGTGTACTTATGGTATTAACGAGAATGGTTATTTCGCTGTATTGCAGAAGAAAATTTACAAATTTATCTCAAACAAGAAGAAAAAAATCAGCCTTTTTTCATTTCATTTTTAACTATTTAGGAATGGGGCACCAGATTAGCCCCTTTCACCCCTTTGGGTATAATGCGGTGTCACTGTGCACTAGCATGGAACTAAAGAGAAGAGAGCGGCTAGTCTGTTGACTGATAGGGAAAAAATACAAATTTATCTCAAACAGAAAGGAAAGTATCAGCACTTTTTTATTTCATGTTCGACTTTTTTGGGAGAGGGCTGTAACCCCATTAGCCCTCTTCTACCTTTTTGGGTATAATGTGGTGGCACTGTAGACTAATATGGAACTACAGCGAAGGGAGCGGCTAGTTTGTTGAATAATAGGGGAGAAAATGCAAATTTATCTCAAACAGACAGAAAAAAATCAGCACTATTTTATCATTTCATTTTCGACTATTTCGAGAGAAGGGGGCTGTAATTCCACCAGTGCGCTCCCCATCTTTGGGTATGCTGTGATGACAACGTGGACTAATATGGTGTTAACGAGAATGGCTATTTTGCTGTATGACAGAAGAAAAAATTAGATTTATCTTAAAAAAGGAAGGAAAAGACACTTTTTTCATTTAATTTTTCGACTATTTCTGGTTGGGGGGGGGGGGGTAACCCCATCAACCCTCTTCCTCTTCTTTGGTGTCAATATAGACTAATATGGAACTAAAGCGAAGGAAGCGCATAGTCTGTTGAACGATAGGGGGGGGGGGATGCAAATTTATCTTAAACAGACAGAAAAAATTCAGCAGTATTTTTTCATTTCATATTCGACCATTTCGAGAGGAGGGGGATGAAATTCCATCAGCCCCCTCCCCATCTTTGGCTATGCTGTGATGTCAATGTGGACTAATAGGGTGTTAACGAGAATGCCTATTTTGCTATATGACAGAAGAAAAAAATTACAGATTTAGCTTTAAAAGTATGGTAAAAACACTTTTTGCATTTAATTTTTCGACTATTTCGAGAGGAGGGGGGGGGGGGGTTGTAGCCCCGTCAGCCCCCTTTCTCTTCTTTGTTGTCAATGTGAACTAATATGGGACTAATAAGAATGGCTAGTCCGCTGTACGATTGAAAAAAAATTAAAAAAAATTCCGAAAAAGAAAGACGAAAAATCAGCACTTTTTCATATCACTTTCGAAAATTTCGGGGGGGGGCTGTAGCCCCATCAGCCCCCCCCCCCCCCTTGGGTACGCCACTGACTCGTACGTATTATCCACCTGAAACTTATGTATTATCCAAGCTTTTCATTGGCTGTTCGGGAAAAGGCTTTTCCATCGCCAGATTTCCAAGAAATCTGACGACTCATTTTAAAGGAAATTTTATTCTTAAACTTTTAAACATCCCACAATATTACTTTTTACACCGTCATATAGAGAAAAAAATTTACTTTTACATGCCATTTGTTTGAAAGCTGTATCTCAATTTGTTTCTGAGTTATTAATTTTTTTTGTAGTTTTTATCACTTTTTTGTCATAGTGGCAACAGAAGGTATCCATCTCTGGTTGAAAGTAAAGGGAAATACAGATTACTGTATAGACCAATCAGAAAACGAATAAAATGCCGATCAAACCAATAAAAACTTTCAGATATGCTTTTGATTTCCCATCCTGAAGAGAACAATAAACATTTTTCCAAATGGTTAAAAACTAGTAATAAAGTAAATATCGAGACATTCATTTACACAGGAGTACAATCAATATATAGTCGAACCCTGTTAAGACGCTCACGGTTAGTACGTGATCCCGCTTAATACATGGATTTTTTCCAATCCCGTGAACATCGCCCATAAGGCTAATGTAAAAATATCACGTTTAATACGCGAATGGTTATTACGCGATCCCGATTAATACGCGATAAATCTTCGGTCCTTTAAGGGAAAAAAATCACTCTTAAGACGCGAATTTACTGATCAAGATGCGAATTCTTTCTCTCTTTTTGAGTGTTGCCAATTTAGTGAGCTTTTTTATACAGATAAAAAACACTTTCCTAATAGTATTATTTACTTTCTTTAATAACATATTAATTAAGGTGAAAATTACTAACCAGAAACAGTGATAGATATTTGAATAAAACAAACACCTGATAAATTAGCAAAACTGCAATCCTTCTTTGATCCCGCCTCCTAACATTCTGTGCCTAGCGCTTCATGTATATTTTTACTGTAGTACAGAAATATAGACGAATTCAGGTTTCACAGATACTTCATAAAATTTATTATGATTAGAGATGATCATAACTGTTGTTACCGAGGTTTTAAGTGTACGTTATATCACTACTATGTTTTATAATGCATGTTATAGGCAAGAAAACATGTAACTCGTAAAGATTAAATACTAAATATGATTTTAAAAACTGGGTTGTGATTTAATATTTTTCCTCTCTGTTAAAAAAATCAGTCTAGTCGGAAAATTATTTTTGTTGTTTTATTTTTGGTTGCAACGTATTAATCAACAATAAATCCATGTTGGAATTCATATTTAATTTTCGTTATGATTCCAGTTGGTAAAAAGGAACAATGATTTAAAGGGAAATACAACTAAATTTTAATCTAAGTACTCAGAAAAGATACAATTTTCTACTCTAAGCATATAAATGAAAGCTCTAAAGTTCATTTAGATGATTAAATATATAAATAATCCCAGTTCCTGAAACATTATACAAAGGACGTTTAATACGCGATCCCGCTTAATACGCGACTTTTGTCCACTCCCTTAAAACACGTCTTAACCGGGTTCGACTGTATATATATAATATTCATCGTGTTAGATATTTCTAATGTTTTCCGATATGGTGAATTAAAAAAAATTATGTTTTGACACAAAGATGTAGATTTTTTGACATCATAGAAGAGTCAAAGCGTTTTATTAAAAACAACTTAATGGTAAGCTGATCTTACATTTTAATAGATAATGTGCAAGTTTGTAAAAAAAACTGGCTTGGTGCGTGTCTTCTCAACTTAGCGTAGGCAAAACATCGAGCTGAATTGCTCCAAATTTTGCTAAAATGCATCATACCATGTGTAAGAAATAAGGCATTATAAATTACTAATTCTGCGAGAATCTTTACTTTCTGGCTACACCCAGTTGCGAAGTACGTCTTTTCTTGGGTACATGACGTTAAATGCAGATTATCCATGATTTGTTACTCTTGTCAAGATACTACAGTGCCAAAAACATTAAAATGCTTATTCTCCAAATAAAAAAAAGTATTCTACGTGCCCCCTTAAACGATTTCTCTTGTGCACTGCATATATAGATGTTTCATATGCAGCAACCAGTGGTAGTCTTGTATCATGTTGATTTGCAGTTCTACTGTCTTTATGATTAAATTTAACGTAATAATTACATATTCTGATGTTTTAAAAAATCTTATAATATACCAATAAGAGAGTTCATCACACTTTGTGAAACTGTATGTGATAGAATATTTTAGGTATTTTTTTCCCCTCTTCCTTGAAATAAATATTTAACTGTCGGATGTGCCAAACCCAAAACTTTCTATACATGTCAGTTCTTCAAAGTTAGCTATCACAGTGAATAAATTAAATGACAATCAATGCCCATCATGAGGATTCTAAAGATTTGAAATTCTGTGCATTAATTCTTCAGATAAGACTATCGCTAAAATCGTGTAAATTCTGAAAAATGCAGCATAGCAGCGCTACCTGTTGGGTGATTTATACCAAAACCTAATCAGTAACAACTTATGTCAACGTCTAACTGAATCTGAAGTTTGATGAAAATCTGTGCATTAGTTTTTGAGATAGAGCTATTGAGGAAACCATGAAAAATTCTGCATAGTAGCACCACCTGTTGGTCGATTTGTACCAAAAACTAATCAGCACCAATTTATATCAGGGACTAACAGAATATAAAGTTTTATGAATTTCCGTGCATTAGTTCTTGAGATAAAGCGCCCACAAAATTTGTGTTACATAAATACAGACTCACAGAACATTTTCTAAAAACAGTCAAATCGTGTTCAGAATCTTGTAAAACGCACGAATCCACCGAAAATCGGAAGTCGTAATTTTTCACGAATCCAATACTTTCTTCTTTTAAAGATAGAATAAAGAAAAACGCTTAAGAAACACGCTTAACTTTGAAGAAGAAAATTTCATTGCAGGCCTATGTTATTGTTCATGTTTTATTAAAGCAATTTCAAAATTTTGTAAGAATCTCTGTATAAAATGTGATATCCGGGAAGAAAAATATATGCTACACATTGATATGATATAGCTTAGAATAAGATAATCAAACTGCTCCTGTGGCATGACTATTGGGATTAAATCTAGCTAAATAGGATTAATGCTGTGTTCTGCAATGGTATGCAGAAGAAGGAGCTCAATTAGATTTCTATATTATGGTAAACCTAGGAGCTGAATAAACCCTGCTTAAAATAGACATGCATATTGCTCATTTTATTGTTCATGTTTTATTAAAACAATTTCGAAATTTTGTAAGAACCTCTGTGTAAAATACGATATCCGGCGAGAGAAATGCATGCCACAGATTGCTATTCCGGTTAAGACATAAGTTAATCAAGCTACTCCTTTGGTACAATTATTTCGACTAAATCTAACTAAATAGGACTAATACTATGTTCTGAATTGGAACGTAAGAAGAGGGAGCTCAATTAGATTTATCCATTATGGTATACCTAGGAGATGCATATATTCAGCTTAAAATACATGTGCATATAGCATTGTTCATGTTTTAGCAGAGAAATTTCGAAATTTTGTAAGAATCTTTGTGTAAAATATGATATCCGGCGAGAGAAATGTATGCCACACATTGATATGACATAGCTTAAAACATAAGTCAGTCAAGCTGCTTTGTGGTTCAACTATCGGGACTAAATCTAACTAAATAGGACTAATGCTGTGTTCTGTACGGGAACGTAGAAGAGGAAGGTCATTTTTATATATCCTATATGGTAAACCTAGGAGATACATAAACTCTGCTTAAAATACACATACATATAGCTCATTTTATTGTTCATGTTTTATTAAAGAAATTTCGAAATTTTGTAAGAACCTTTGTATAAAATATGATATCCGGCGAGAGAAATGCATGCTACAGATTGCTATTCCGGTTAAGACATAAGTTAATCAAGCTGATCCTGTGGTAAAATTATTGGGACTAGATCTAACTAAATAGGATTAATGCTATGTTCTGAATTGAAACGTAGAAGAGGGAGCTCATTTAGATTTACCTATTATGGTAAACTTAGGAGATGCATATATTCTGCTTAAAATACACTTGCATATAGCTCATTTTAGTGTTCATGTTTTATAACAGCAATTCGAAATTTTGTAAGAATCTTTCTGTAAAATATGTATCCGGCGAGAGAAATGCAGGCTACACATTGATATGACATAGCTTAAGATATAAGTCAATCAAGCTGGACCTGTGGTACGACTATTGGGACTAAATAGGACTAATGTTATGTTCTGTACTGGAATAGGAAGCTCAATTTCATTTATCCATTATGTTAAACCTAGGAGATGCATAAACTCTGCTTAAAATACACATAAATATAGCTCATTTTATTGTTCATGTTTTATTAAAGCAATTTCGAAATTTTGTAAAAACTTTTGTGTAAAATATATCCGGCGAGAGAAATGCATGCTGCAGATTGATATGACATAGCTTAAGACATAAGTTAAGCAAGTTGCTCCTATATGGTATAACTATTAGGTCTAAATCTAACAAAATTGGACTAATGCTATGTACCGGAACGTAGAAGAGGAATCTCAATTTGATTTATCCATTATGGTAAATCTAGGAGATGCACAAACTCCGCTTATAATACACATGCATAATGCTCATTCTATTGGTCATTATCAACCAAATATCATAATTTTGCACCCATTGTGCTGAATGGCTCATATTACTGAATCTGAATGATTCTATTTGGATGTATGAGGACATTTACATTATTAATATAAACATGAAGAAGCATTCCAGTCATTCATAATGCCAGCTCGCAGCAGATCCAACAAATAATAATGTTCAACTTCATTTCGTTAGTTGTTTTAGTTATACATACCTCGATTTATCTTTTATAATTATTTTTTTATAAATGATCATCTGTTATACTAGAAATTTTTTAAAGAGTATTCCAAACAATTTTACTGTTTCAAACAAAAAATTTTCTATTATTGTGCTGTTTTTAACGAGCCCGCGAGAGTGTCTTCAAACTTTAGTTATATATTCATTGCTTGCTTTATAATTTGCATTCACGTCTTGAGTCAGTCATGACTGATAATTGAGGGGGACCCACAACCATAGTAGACCAAGCCCCTTTAAAAAAAAAGGGATAGTCCATTTAGTAGAAGATCCATAAAATTTGTTTTATCCACTCCCATACTGAAACAAGTCTGTTTTCACATACTTTCTCATATATGTCATCTGTTTACAGACTTCTTTTATTGTGAGAGTGGATAAAACAGATTTTATGCACCTTCTAAATAGACTGTCTCATTTTTTTTCAGAATGGACTTGGTCTACTCTGATGGTGCGCCCCTCAATTATAAACAGTGAAGTTCATAGCAAGAAATAAAGAATGTATCATTTGAGCCGATACAGCTCAAATCAGTGAGTAATGTTGAAAATTTCCGAAGTAAGAAGCGATATTTTTGGAATAGAGATAGTTTCGGTCGAGTTTTGGTCCGGCTGAATTTTTGGCAGCATTTTCGCCGAAACTTGGATTTGGGCCGAAAACGAAACCGAATTTTCGGTCGATCTCTAAATATAACCAGTTTCACGTGCTTTTCAGTTCTTTTATTCCTTGAATCCTTATTCAAATGTAATCTAGACTCATATAACAACATAACGCATTACTAGTGATTTTAAGCCCTTTTTATACTTTTTTATTACACTGAACTTGGTTTTGGTATCTAAAGATGGAATTTTGTTATCAATTTTAAAACCACTTCCTAATACGCTAGAATTATAAAAAATTAGATTCACAGATGTGTTTCAGATTACAGTACGACATTTTAATATTTTTAGAACTTAATTATAAATTAATACATTAATTTAAGGCATTTTTCCGTTAGCTCGCCGCAGGTGAAAAATCGTCAAATCTTCTCTGAAACTCGTACAATTGCATGGGAGTAAAAAAAAAAAAAAAAAAAAAAAAAAAAAAAAAAAAAAAAATGAATTTAATGATACGCCAGACGTCTGTGAAACTGCAACAATGAAACATTCAAAAGGAGGTTAATAAGTAGAAAATAAATTATAAATAAAGTATTAAAGGTATAATATCTAAAAAAATAAGCTTTTATCAATTAATAGTTCAGTATTAGTTAATTTACGATTACACGTTGAGAAATCAATTTTGAAATCCTAAAAAGGTAGTTTAAATAATGTTTAAAATTTTCTTTCTTGTTACCATATTTTAAAAAAGAAACACAGGAAGAATTATATATTTTTAATAAATTCACTGACTTGCGCTTTGTCTAACAAGCATAAAACAAAGTAATGAATTTTTCATAATCGACTTCAGTGCCCACACCAAATTAATGAATATTAACGGAAAATGTTGAGAAAAACCGGGAAATTTGATAGGCGTGATTTCCAAGATGAATATTAAATGCTTATAAAAAAGTGTTTTTTTTTAAACGATTTTTTCTTTCATGCTTATTTATTTTTTTCTTTGTGATGATCTATATAATAATCAATCTCGTTCATGGCGTGGCTATAACTGGATGGATCTGATAGGCGTGCGAGCATATATATATTATATTTATGTAGTCGTAGAGAAATGGTGATCCGATATAAGGATGTTTTCATGAAAATGTCCTAATTTAAAACCTCCATTAAAATACATTTCTGGCGTAGGATGGCGCTATTTAAAGAATATATCAGCTGAAAATTTAAAGTTTAGCGACAATTTTTTTCTATTCATGCTATGATGCACCTGCTGTTGTTGCGAGCAGATAAAGGGAAAGATGGCGACATGCCACAGGAGATAGCACAAATTGTTTTGTGGTAATGCTGAAAAGAAATTCGTAATCTCAGTGCAAAGAATGTTCAAATAATGTACAAAAGTTATCCACCCGATGCTAAAAGCATTAAAGGTCCAAAAAGACGTATCATTGAACTTGTGGTGTCTCTCTTGTGGGGCTTCGCAACATATGGCACGGGTAAACTACACAATAGAATTCTCCCCACCTCCAAACGGTCTGTCGGGGCTCAGATGAGAAGGAAACATTTTCTTCTTTGCACTGGCCTGCTATTGATGCATACAGGAATCCATTTTGTTGCCTAAGTGGAAGCATAAATACAGAATGACTGCACGCGAGAGGAAAGACGCGAATAAAACAATAATAAGTGGAATATTTACGTAGCTTGTGCGTTCTTAAAATGCAGTTACATTTTTTTTTTTTTCAATTTTAAGCCTTCGTGAAGGTTTCAAAATGTATAATATCAATGATTTTTAACCCCTAAAATAACAATTTTTAAATTTAAGAATTTCTTACGATACATATTTATGAATAAGATTATTAAGTTTTAACATCTATCATTGTTTTTCAGTTATACATAAATATTTTTCAACATCAAAGTTAATCAACGCAGTATATAACTGAGATTTTAATTCCCATCAGCAGTATTTGTTTTCTATTTAAAATAAAAGCCACTTTTTATTTATTTATTTTATATATATATATATATATATGAATACTTTTCATTTTTTAAGGTGGATCTTTAAAAATTTTAATGTCATCTAATCCTCCACTCCCCTGCACAGAGTTTAAAATCATGAAATTTTTTGTCTTTTTTGACCATTGGCTTCTTAGTAATGACAATAAGTATCCGCGTAAAATTTTCCTTACCCACAAAACTTAAAACATTTAAAATATTTTTCTCTTTTCTTGTTTCTTTCAAATGTTAAGTTGTGTTAAATGTTAAATAAATAAATGACTTACCCTTCTCCCAAATAAAAAAATAAATGAATAAATAAAATGTAAAAATAATTTTAAAATTTTTAGATTATTATACTGTATTTGTTATTCATTGGAATCGTTGATGTTAATTCTCTCCCATCCCCCCAGCAAATAGAGAATAATTAATAGCTGGTATTAATACAAAAAAAAAATTCTTTTTTTTCAGCTTTTGTAGTCTTAAACCCTGTAAAAAAAAGGGAACACATTTTCTTATTTCATTGTAAGTTTCACACCTTTGTTTAAAATAAGCTATCTAAATCTGCAAAAATATGTTACCAATTTTCCTTTATAAATGTGTGAAATTTAAATAGCAAGATTATTTTCCTTTATAATAATAATAATAATAATAATAAAATACTCCGCATTCATAATGCTTATTCTTTAGCTATTATTTTTTCCGTCATTACTCAGCGAATTTAGATAAAACATTAATTACTTTATCAAAGTCAATATTTTTAATAAATATTTCTTTATTAAACTGGGCTAACGACTAATTATTGCCAAATGATAATTTAAAATACTTTTATTGCTTAAAAAATATATAAGTTTCACATTTTTTCTTTAATCGTTTAAACAAACAAATCTTAAAACCCCTTTTTATGAAATTTTCATTATACTAATATTTTCAATAAACAGTATAGTGCAATACAAAATTTTAGTTTTATTTAACCTTTTGCTCTTCTTTGTGGAGAGTAACTTGCCATTTTTTAAAAATCTCTGCTACTAGGTGTGCGAAGTGTTAATGCAACAATAGCTTGGCTTTTTTTTTTCACCCATCAGTAACACCCCCCCCCCCCCAAAAAAAAAGAATGATTTTATTATACAGTCAATCGTATAAACTGCGTGCTTATGTACTTTTTTTGTATCACGACAGACAATTTTTGTATAAGAAATCAGGATTGCAATTCACTTCTTATTTAATCAAAAATATAGAATATGTCACTAAGCCGAAGTCTTATTTTTATTCCACGTTTTAAAGCCTTATAAAAGAACAATTTTTAATCTTTTATCATCAATAACTTGAAATGGAAATAAATCTTCGCTTATCTTAAATGCATAAATTCTGCGGATTTCAATATTCAAAATTATTGAAAGAAAATTTAAAGATTGTACGCATTCTAAATGTCCCGTACTATACGCAACAACTGTCGTGACGTTGTTAATAATAATGTAGCTCTTGTAAAGATAATTTAAACAAACCTACTTTATTATACATGAACTATAATAACTCGAGAAGTACTAAAAATTTCTTTGGCTTACATCCAGGCAACACTGAGCTAATTACTCCATACTTTGGACTCAAGAAAAAAAAAGTAGCTTGAATATTTTATTCATCTTTTAATTATACCTTTAATAGTTTCAATTCAAGAATAACATTTTCAATAATCAATTTTTCCTATGTTTTCCATATATTATTCAAGTTATTAAAAAATGACTCATAATTTTTTCATTCAAGAAATTCCTTATATTTGTATAATTTTTTTTCCTTTCTATTATAAGGAATTTTTTGAATGAAAAAAATAATATGTCATGTTTTTAATAGCTTGAAAGTTGTTTTGTCCTTTGAACTATAAAGGACAAAATATAAGTATAAAATACAGGCATTACAAAAGGCAGTTATTTCTGTCGATAAAAATTATCTAAAAAAATATTCATCAGTTAAATGCAGCATTTAATGTTATTAAACTCAAGAGAGAAAAACAAAGGCCGCGCACTTGAATTTTATGTTTTATTTTTAAATATGCAAATTTTTTATCAGAGTTCTTGGCAAAGTCTTTAGGTAAGCAGTTTGAAGATTGTGAAATCTTTAGTGGATAAAAATAGATTTTTAAATTTAAGAGAAATTTCAAAAGTTTCTAAGATTTTAGATAAAGAGTATAATTCGAGACAAAAAAGATGTAGTTTTGCATCAAAATGGATGCTTTACTAACTCCGCGGTCAAACCTATTCAGACTATCTTCCTTTAATCTCCTCCTAATCTACCCATCTTGACCTTTGGGGAGGAAAATGCAGGAAAAAGTAATTATACCGTGCGGAGCGCAACTATCCCCTCTTGTGGTGACCCAGTGCTTTTCAACTTTAATAGTTTTAGTAGGAAACGTACAGGCATCCTGCAAGAGAAAAAAGTTTCCTTCAAATCGATCTAATCTTCTTATCACCTTTCCGCTGTTCAGTCTCCCCATCCTTTTGCGAATAAACCGTAGACGTGTGGAGAAGAATAGGTTTCCTGGAACAGTGTTGAAGGAAGACAAGACAAGCGTTTAAACGCAGCCTAAGAACTGGGCTAAAACGTTCCTTGAAACCGGAAGTGTACTGAAAAGATCGAGAGGTATTTGATATGCAGTTTGGACAAGCGATTGGACATCCCGAGGACAGCTGAAGGAGCACACGTGGAAGCGCATTGATTTTTTGTTAAAAATTTTGCGAGACTGCCCCTTATTGTTACATTTTTCTCATGTTCTCTTCATTCTTGTTAACTGCAGCACTGTCTCAAAATCAGAAACATTTGATTCGGACTAGTTATACTTGAGAAAAACTCTCTGCTAATACATTCCCTGATGTTCTTGGAGGTAATATTTTGACAAGTAAATATAAGTGGCGGTGTTGTGAAGATTAGAGTTCCGTACTTAAAAAGTAAAAACGGAACCATTATAAGATCACTCCTGTGTCTGTATGTCACAGCCATTTTACTCGTAAACTATTGAACGTGGAAAGTTCAAATTGGGGGATGTAATAAAGACAATTGACCTACCTATTTACGGATTATTAAACAAATTTAAGAAGAATGTACAGGGGCTGATTAAGTTACTTGAAAAAAACAATCTTTCCTTTGTATATTGTGTGGTGTATCCCGTGAAAGGTTTCGCAATGCCGAACTCAAAAATACATTTCTTTTAATTTTAGGTATTATATTTTAGGATATATAGTCGAAAATGTAGTGCAAAAATATGCCCCCACCCCCCCCATATAATTCCGAATCTACTGAAACTAAAATTCTGAAAAAATTAGAGGTAGTACACGTTACTTTAAACCTTGTAGGAAAATTATAGCCATTACCCTAGGTCACATAGTTTTTGAGAAAAGCGTATTTTCCCGGTACACACAAATTTCGATTTACGAGCGTTCAGCAAAGATTTTGATGAGCGCTGGAGGTACCTATCGTAACAGAAGTATAAAATCACTGTTGATATTGATTTTCGGAAAAAAACGTCGGTAATAAGCCGAGATATTAACCCTTAAGTACACGGACGGTTTAGACATACGTAATGACAAGGGCGGGCTACTCTATTTACTATCGGCTTTTAAATCCTGGATAACAACTTTTAATGATATATTTGTGTAATTAAATGCCCAGTAGCAGTATAAAAGAAATAAACGTCAAATTGTTAAAAACAGACTGATTTAATTTGAATAAATCACATAAATACTATTGGATTCGCGACTGGTTTGCATTGAGTGGATCTCTCTATACGCTTCCCGTGTCTTTAAAAGTTAATAAGAAATGTACCTGGAAAAACGCGGCACGGACCAAGGCGGCATTGCAACATTACGACCTCCTTTCGAGGCGCGCTTAGCAGAATTTCAAGTTTAAACTTTGAACAAGGGTTTTGTTTTAGCTACACTGTAAAAAGAAAAGATTATTACTACGCTGAGTTTAGTTTTATGAAATGCCAAATGAAGTTTAAATGTGCACTACTTTTATTGTCAGTACCCAAATAAGTTCATTATAAACGGATTAGGATAAGATTAAACAAAGAGTTATACAGAATAGCAATGTTTGATATTATTTGCTCTTCATATCTCTTTGAACTTTTATAGTATACTCGTTTATACTTTTCTAGTACATACAGCTATACCCAATCCTACGTTGTACAGTTTTTTACAAAGTCTTATTATTCTTTTAGAATTTTTTTTAATAATACAGTTAATAATTCCTATATTTATTTACGGAACCCTCTGAGCGCGAGTAATGCTCGCACTTGACCATTTGTTAGAATTTGAAGCTCACAAGTCATTGCCCTTTCAGTCGAAACCATTTTTAGTCGAACTCATAAAGTGTTATCAATATTTGTATAGCGCAAGTTCTAACACATGTTAAAAAAAAAAAAAACTTTTCTGTTGTTTTATCTGCAAAAACTATGCACACAACACATACTATCATGAAAGCGTACGATTCTAATTTATGTATAATTGAAAATTTTATAATTTATGGGGCCTATATTTGATAGGAAACGGAAGAAACAGCAGAGTACTAAATGTGTAGCAGATTTATTTTTCACAAGAAATCCTGACTATCAGTTCACAATTAACAGATATATATGCTTAATTCTCGTGCCATTTAATTTATGAACTCTTATTTTCCAAGTTTCAAATAATATAACTTTATAATTCAATTAAAAAAATTTGTTTGAAATCATATTATATTTCAATATTATTTTTAGTTTTTAATAAAACAAATTGCAGTTAAAAAGGATATTTTTAGTATTAACCCCTTGAGGGACGGTGGGATATTATATCCCACCTAAGTTTAATTAAGATTTGGAACCAGAAACTTTTTATCAAGTTTTACTTTTATAACTTCGTGGGAAAAGAGTTGAAAAATTGCGTTTCTTTAAACTGAAATAAAAAAAAATCAAATTTCCGGTGAGAATTCAGCATTATACAAACGCAATTGCTTACCCCTCAAAGGGTTAAGTATGAAATAATTCAGTTTAACTACATTTCAAGTTTCCTGAACATTATCAAGTTTGCTGAAAAATAAAGTCGTAGAAATATTATTTAAGCAGTATGTCACACCAGGTTGATCAATCACTTTATTTTCTGTGCTACTGCTGACAAAATATATTGCTGGCATAGGAATTATTCCATAAAGATATATGTATGTAAATACCCATTAACAACAATTAGAAATTTAATTAAAATTTGAGAAGGGGAATTGGAAGATAAAACGATCTTCGGATTTTAAAATAAACATTTCCAGCTGCGCATCAGAATTTATACATGCAGGAATAACAAAGTAACATTAATTTCACGGTGTTAATTTAGCTTGTTTTTCTCTTGAACATGAAACTGTTTACTTCAAAATTGATTAGTATCCGAAAAAGCATTAATTCGTGTTGATACCCGGTTGAGAAAACTGGTTAATACGCTATAAGAAACTGGTTAGTACAATTAACCATTACTCTATACAAAATATTTTGTAGCCTTATCGAAAATTACGGCAGCCAAATATACTTTTTTTCAGAAACACTTCATTAAATATTGGAAATCTATTGGTTTCTGATTTTTGTAGAAATAGGAACGTTTTTTGGAATTTATGTAATATGAAAGAATTTATATATTTTCGTAAACTTTCTTGCTAGATCAAGAAACATTTCTATTCTTTTTAATCGTGTACAGTTTTTATTCCCTGTCACATGTGCTCCAAAATGTTTCACTTCCCTAGAAGTTCCATAATTCTAATTGCTATTTTCTGACGATTTACATACCGGCTGCTTCATAAAGAACTCCCTAACTTTAAATTCAATAATTTATACAATAAACAATAAATACTACAATAAACATAGGTAGGAAATATGTTACATGTTCATCAAATAGCTCATAAGTTTTGTATTCAGCAATAAAAAAAATAGTCCAAATTGTCTTCAGTAGATGGCGTTTTGTTGCTTCAAACTGAAAGATTTCTCAAATTAATGTACTAATGTTTTAAAAGGTTAAAAATGGCTTTAATTGCAAAATTTTGGTGTTAATTGGGGCTTTCTTACAGTTTTAGACAACACGGTGCCTCAAAGTGGGCAAAGCCCATTCCAGGGGGTGGAGTTTTCCAACAAAAATTCTCCAAGTCATCCCATGTTTATTCTGATACTTTTTTCCAGTGAAATTTTTTTCAATCGGAATCGATTGAGACCATCCACAGATCGGTACGATTTATAGTTTTAAACACTTTTCTGTCGATATTTAATAACATAAATTATTTATTACTTCAGGGTACTAAAAAGAATTTCTTTATGAAATATTTCAGTGGCGATTTTTGTAATTTCCGTCTTTCTTTTCAGTCGAATCGAATGGAACCATCCACAAGTCAATATGAGCCGTAGTTATTTAGTTATAACCATTTTATGCGCAAATTTGGCAACTTCAGGAAAACACAGGTGACAACCTATGACTAGGTTGAAAGAAATGAAAATCTGGAATTCGGGCTTAAAGTATATACAGTGAAACTTCTATTTAACGAAATCTCATCGTTACACTTTTAAAAGAAGTTGCCCTTTTCGATTTGAGAACAGCCTTAATAAGATCTCGACGGAGTTCGTTCGCCAGCTTGATTCACCACACTGTTTCAAACTGTCGTGCACTTAAAAATTTCAAACTAAAAAAAGCATATAAAAAATTTAGAAACCCAATTAATGTTTTTCTTTAAAGGTTAGATCTTAATAGTAGGATTCAAGAGCATTTTTTTGTTGTTTCGCCTTTAGTTTAATAAATCTCTGAGACGTAAGGATACGATTCTTGGCTGACAGACAATTCTAGAATGGTTGCTCTTTTTAAATAAGATTGTGGCTTGAAAAAATGAATTCTTTCAAAATCGGATTTAATGTATGAGTTTTAGCAAACGTGCTCGTAAATTACTTTTCATTGTTGTAATTATTGTTACAACTCTTATACACTTAAAACTATATAATAATAAAATGATGTCATAGTTAAAAGAAGAAATATATTGATATTCATAAAATATTCGCAAACAGGCGCCATTTAAAAGTTACTTAAAATTTTAAAATCTAGAAAACCCTATCACCTTAATCCATGCGGGTCATTTTATAGTAGATGTTATTTTCAACCGATTGGTACCAGTATAATTTTTATGCGATGGTTTGTAGCGGAATAAGGAGGGGGGACGGACTCTTTTCTAGAACTACACATAATATTGTCTTTAAAAAACAATAATATTTTCTTAAATTGCAAATAGAATGCTCTAGAGTCAAGAATACATTGAATTTTTCTAATAAAGTACATTACATACATATAGATATTCTAAGGATACCGATGATCAGCCCATAGCCAGGATTTTCCTTCGGAGGGAGCTTGATCTTGGAATTTTTTCTGATCAAACAGCAGTAGTTTGCATAATATAAAACGTACAAAACAAAACAAGGCTTAAAATAATGTATATTTCTGCATAGGATACTTGATGTCCACGTCAAAAATTGTTATTTCCTACTTTTTTTTCTGTTACAATTTATGGTTTTCAAGAGCACTTCCAGTTTCCAAACCGGTTCGGAAACCGAGAAAAACTGCAACGAAAATTAAAAAAAAACACTAACTAACAATGTTTGAGATGAGCCTCATGTATCCTATGAGAAAAACGTTAAAAATATTGAAATGCAAACAAATAATTTGAATAGATTTAAAGTACAGGATTAATAGTATCATGGAAGTGTCTAGCATTACGAGCGCAGGGTCTTAAAATGTTTAACGCATAGACGAAATTTATTACACAGATTAATTTTTCCAAAGAAAAAAATAATTGTTACAGATATAGGTAGTCATAAAAATTATATTTATATTTTGCATTCTCTGCCATTTCTTTTTGATTCCTTTTTTAAAATTTCCTGTTACTAGTTTCTTTTTTATGAAAAGTCTTTTACAGTTAGAACACCACTTTCAAAGATGCTTTCTTTAAAATCATTAATTTTCACATGATTGTACGTTATAGGCGGCTATTAAAGTTTTTGGTTTCTTTCTCTACAAAGCACATTAAGTTTCATTATATGCGTGATATAATAGGAATAGAGAAAATTAAGGAATATCATAACATGCAATCAAAATGCAAATGCTTTATATTTGACTCCTAAAGTTAAATTATGTGGCACACATGTATTACACTTACTTTTTCTTAGTCAAATGAATGATATGGAATTACCCTTAGCGAATTTTACTGTGCATAAAGACAGTTAAAATTGCGTTTTAAGAATAACTTATATTTTTTAGTGGTAGATAATGAATAAAGGACAATATATCCGAATAAGCGATATAACGAGGGATTGCTGTAACTATAATTGAATAAATTTAAATTTTTACAACTAAAATTGTACGTAGTTTTAATATAATAGAAGATTTTTAAAAAATTGTCAATTTTTATTATCACTAGAGATAACATTGCAAAGTGCTTTTAAACTTTCGGGCGGGGCTTCAGCCCCCTTAGCCCCCTCCCTGGCTACGTGCCTGCCGATGATGTATTAATACTGTTCTTATTTAAAAGTAACTGAGCATGGATGAATAGATGATTAGAAAAAGATAGTGAAATCATAAGTAATTTAACTTATGCTAGAAAAAAGAAAAATATGAATCTTACTGGTTATTATTTTCCAGACGAGATAATGTAAATCATTAACATATAGGACAATTGCACCGTAAAATATAATAAATAAGATTTATACGTTAAAACACATAAACTTGCTCAGTGGCACACACGAAAAAGAACTTTTTTAAGAACTTGTACAAATAAAATTAATGATAACGCATAATATCGACGTTTCGAACTGCTTCTGCAGTCGTCTTCAGGATAAATATAATGTTGAAATGCTTAAAAGTCTATAGAAGAAAGCTTCCTGTCGAGTCTTGATCTATTATATAGATGGAAAACTACAGTGAGTACATCAGAAAATCATATTTATCCTGGAAATGACTGCAGGAGCAGATCGAAACGTCGATATTATGCGTTATCGTTAATTTTATTTGTACATGTTCTTAAAAAAGTTCTTTTCCATGTGTATTATTGAGCAAGTTTATGTGTTTTAACATATAAATCTTATTTATAATGTAAATCACTTTGGCATGTAAACGCAAAATCTTAATATTTTAGCGACAAATATGCAAATCAGTATTGGTTTTAAGAAAATTACATTACTCTTAAGTTAGATTAAAGTATGATTTCTTTCTCCAGTTTATAATAATACAAGCAATACAAGCTGTAACATGAGATATAATTTTATGTTATATTATTTTTCAAAGAAATAGCAATGTTAATATTGCTTTAATAAATAGCAGCAAAACAATATTTTTTGATGTACTGCATGTTATCTTAAATATTCTTTATAGTTGAGTTTTTATTTGAAAAGCTAAAACAAATTACTCAATATTTTGTGACCTACTTTCGTTTATTAACACATTCTTTCAGAAAGGGTGAATATAGTTCATGAAAAAGATAAACGTTTCCTATTCTCGAGCTTGAAAGAGTTAACTTTAAGTAATTAACTTTAATAAACTGCGTTTTACTTTTTAAACAATAGGCTGAGACAAGATAAAGCTTTCAGCTCACTTGTCAAAATATTTGCTTAAATAAAAGAATAGAGAGAATATTAAATCTTTCGTGTCTAGTCATTTTTCTAGCATGAATAAATAAATACGTTGGGTAATTTCTCGTGAAAACAGCGTTACAGTCATGATAATAGTTGTCGAAAGTATAATTTGTAAAGCTACAAACATTAGTTGTAATCAATTTGCTTTCACTGATGAGAGCCATAAATATTTTTGTTTCTTAATAAGATTTTATAAGGTTAATTTTTCACATTCCACTTTAATGCCATGCCTTTTGAAATTTGTCTTCACTTTGAAAAAAAAAATATTAAAGGCAAAAAAATTTATAATTTGTATGAAATAACAAACTGGTGTTTTAAAATAGGATACTTTCGGGAAAGATGGACCACAAGGTGAGATGGACTAGTCAAATATTTCGTTAATACGCAGGAAATCCACGAACCGAAACGCTATTTCAAAATTATTGTCGACAATTTTTTTTTTAAGTACAGTAAATTCCGGATTATCCGAGTCCGGCTTAATCGAGTTTCCGCTTTAACCGAGTTATTTTCTTCTGATGGACTGATGTCTTCCATTATTATGAAACAGACATTATAAATGAAGTGTTAGGGAAGATGAAACAGCAGTCGTAAAAAGTTAGAACTCTGATTTTCTGGTCAGAAAAAAAAAAAAAAAAAAAAAAAACGGTTTTGTTACCTCTAAAATTGAATATAAATTTTTGCCCAAATAGGGCAAAAATTTGTCGCTGACAATTGTTGGATTTCGGCGATTGAATTAGGCAAAATTTACTAGTAAGTTTTAGAGGCAAGAAAAACATCTTAGAAATTGGTAGCTATGCAGTAGCGTAATACTGAAGAAAAAAAAAAAACACTGCAGCAAAATTGACATTCAACAAACAAAAAACATCAAGGGGTTTTTCAAATAAACAATTTCATTCTCCGTATTTCTTAAAATTAAAGGAAATGATCATCAAAGAAATGTTACTAGTAGGTACCATAAAAATGAATGAATTAAGTGAAAATTTATATTTCATCTCCTTAGTTTGTGACGATTTGTGCAAATTCGGTTTATACGAGTTTTTTGCTTATCTGAGGGGAGCTTGGTCCATATTAACTCGGATAATCGTGACTTTACTCTATAGCAAGTTTATATTTAACCGTAGAAGAATCAATTTTAAAAAATGCATTCAAGATTCTAAATAATTAGAAAAAAAGTTACACAGAGTATAATAAGCTATATGTATGAAACTGTAATAATATTTTTTAATAATTCCACGAACCGGAACAATATTTTCCATACTTTCATGAACCGGAACAATATTTGTCACAATTTCACGAACCGGAACATCGCTCCGGTACATTTCGGGCCCTGTTAATACGGTGTCCCACAGATTGTGCAACTATCTTAGTCAGACACTTAAAGATATTTTGTATTGCGTGCAACTTTTTGCTTCTCAAAAAACACAAAATTTTTTCAACAAAAAGTGATTTTTGCTGTTGGTAAGTCAAATAATTTTTTTATATGGTTATAGTTATACATTTAAAGGTTTTTGTTTATATGTGATATACCTAGTTTTAATTATGTAATCTCGGGGAGCATTGAGGCTGCTAAATAACCTAAAATGGCGACGTAATATCTACAGTGTAGAGTCGGGGTAAGTTATAATTCTCACCTAGGCGATCGGGAGAGATGGACCATGCGTAGACTGGACAGATGGATCAGGGCTTCCTGTCGGGAGGGATGGAACATAAAATATTGAATTTCAAATTTAGCTTTTAATGAGCTGAATTTAAAAAACTAAGGGGCTGTATTTTTCTATTTTCAGAAAATGCCGATTTCCTATACAGGCATCCCCGACTTACGCAAGTAATGCGTTCCGTAAAGTTTTACGTAACTTGAATTTTACGTAAGTCGAATTTGTAAGTTGCTTAGGTAAAATTTTGTAAGAAAGTACAATATTTATTATACAGTATCTGTATTATAAAGGACAAACATATCTGTGCGTAACGCATACGTCATTCTGCGAATGGCAACACTTTGAAATTTGAAATGAAATTTCGGTTTTGAAATTTTCGCTACTGCAAATTTTTAAACTTCTAACCATCGCACAGTTTTAATTTTTACACCGTCGTATCGGGATAAAAATGTACTTTTAAATGCAATTTGTTTGAAAGCTCAATCTCAATTTATTTTTGAGATATTAATTTTTTTATAGTTTTTAGTACCAATTTTGTAATTGTGGCAACTGAAGTACTCCCTTTCTATTAAAAATAAAGGGAAAATAGTCATGGTTTATTTATTTTTATTGATTATATCCTTACTGATGCCATTTTCACCTTACAAATAAAAGAAACTTTTTCTCATTTTTGAACAGAAAATGACGTTATCCATTCAAAAAAACACGCATTCTTCTTCATAAATCAAAAGATTGAAGAATATATTTCAATATTTTTACATTACGCTGATACTGAGTTTGAAACGCTAGGCAAAATGATTCAGTGTGTAAAAAATGATGTCATATTTAAAACAAAACGATCATTTTCTTTGACAAAACTAAATATTTGACCAATGCTAAATGGCCAATACTATGGCAACTAAAGGCAAATTTCTGAATAGTAAATTTTCGTGGTTACTGAGATTAGAACTTAAATTTTATGCGAATGTTCACATGAAAAGTTGTATCGGACAAACGTGAGTTTGAGTTTGGAAATACATTCATTAATAATGTATTGCGTGTTAAAATACTTTTAAATTATGAATTTGAGTGGTGCGTATGTAAATTATGAGAATGTAAAAATAACGTACAGTTTAGATTTTATGCAGGAAAATTTTATGATGTGACAAAGCGAAATCCTTTTTACTGATTTTTTATCCCGTAAAAACAAACGTAATTGCCTCAATCGATAACTTCAACATAATTACTCATCTTTATTACGTATTCTAATACAGTTTAATTTTTCAATAATTTAAGCAGTTGAAGTTTTTGGAAATAATATTTTGGTCATTTTAAGTTAAAAACATTATTTGTTTTAAGAGTTAGATAACCAATGCAAGATGAATTTTTTATCGTAATTATTTTTGTAATTGCCGAAACGTCAGTGAAGGCTTACTGTGGAGACACGAAATGTTTTGGTTTCCGTTAGTCTGTCTGTCTGTTCCGCGATAACTGCCGCAAAAAGCATCCGATTAACTTGAAATTAAGTGGGTATGTTGGTGAGGTACCCGGAATTAGCTGTATAGTTTTTTGTTATATTTGGTTTATTTGTTCGGAAAATATAGGATATTTTATTTTTCACAATAATGCTTTTTTATGGCAATTCAGACGATTTTTCCATTTTCATTTGTTGAAAGGAAATGACCCATATGATTGAAGGATTTAAATGGTAAATTATGAATGATGAAATTTCCTAATTGGAATCACACAATGTTCATATTAGTTTGAAATTTTTTCTATCCATTTGTCAGAGTTTTTAAATTCGGTGTGTAACTTATGGAGGGATTATATGTATGCGTTCCAATAACATAAAATATTTTCTTTTATAAATTTTCTTCTTTAGAATGTACACATTTCATTGTTTTAATTTTTTTAACTGTTGCCTAGCAACGCAACTACGCCTAAAAATATCGCAGATGAGAAAGTTTGTGTAATTGTTTGAAGTCAAATAAACGTCAAAAAGGGATGATTTTTTTTTTTTTTTTTTTTTTTTTTTTTTTTTTTTTTTTTTTAATACAAATAAACCGTTTTGTCTTTGCAAAATATAGATGGATTTTACGCCAGAAATAAAGGCAGACTATGTTCTATTTATTTTGTTCAAATACATTTCTTTTAAATTAAAAAGTTCATTATTTTCATAAGGAATAAATTGACATTTTTCTATAAAATTTAACACTACGTCTTCATATTGGGAATAAAACGAGAATACGAAAAGAGGGTGAATTTTACCTCATATATCAAAAACAAAGCGAATATGCTTTGAGGTTGAAATAAAAGGGCCTTGTGTTATGATATTAATTCTTAATATTAAAAAAAAAAAGTTACCAATATCTCACGCTTTATCGTCTGCACACGGCTAACAGAAATGTTTAATTTTTAATTGAAAATTTCAATAAGAAAAACACCTTTGAAAAGCGAATAGATAGTAAACGTCAAAATTATGCACCGAAAAATTATCTCTGTTGAAAATGACGTCATTTTATCGGGAAATAAATATTTTCATTCTTAAAAGCGAAACATTAACTAGATTGCCTGAAAAAATATTTTTTGACGAGTGTTACTTCCTAATGCATCCTCATTTCTGAAAATATGAATTAAAATTATTTTATTTTTAAAAGGAAATTACTTTTTCGTTCATAAAACCTAAACTTTTAATATACAGTGGGTTGCCAAATTATTAGGGACAGTCATGAAGTATAGGTTTTTTGTTCAATATTAGGATATAATTTGAAAATAAAAACTGTTTTTAAGTTTAAAAAGCTTTATTGTTATATTAGTTTAAGTATTTACACCACAGTATTATATGAAAAAAACCAACAAAAATATAATACAGTCAATTTATCAATGTTAAGTAAAGAATATTAAGGTTTGGTGACATTTCCTTTGGCTTCGAGGAGTCCTTCGATGCGTCTCGGCGTGCTTTCTATGCAATTTCTGGCACTTTCTTTTATTTTAGGGTTGTGATGCCATACATTTATTAGTTTTTCGATGAGTTGTACCTTGGTTGTAATCATATCTTTGGCGATTTCCGCCTTGGTGATCTCCCATAAGTTTTCTACGGGGTACATGTCAGGAGAATTGCCAGGCCAAGGTAAAATTGGGATATTGTGGTCTTCCAAAAACTTTGTCACGCTTCTAACTATATGAAAAGGCGCTGAATCACCTGGGAACCATTCTTGAATTTGCGGCAGAAGCCGAGTTTCCAGAACTTGCCTGTACTGGTCTTGTCTCATGGTTCCCTGGACAATGTAGAGGCGTCCAACCCCTTTCGCGCTTATGACAGACCATTATTCTATCAGAGTTTTTAACACTTTCCAGGATGCAGTCAAGGCGGTATTTTTCGCCTGGGCGCCTGACAAAGCCGCTTTTATCAGCTAAAATTTCAAAGGTTGATTCGTCTGAGAAACACACCTGAAAAAAAAAATGTTAATAATTTAGAAATAAATGATTTTAAATGACATAAATAATAATTATCTTAACAACTGACCTTACTCCAATCATCAACTGTCTTCTGGCGGTGTTCACATGGCGCTTCTTCTTCATCGCTTCTGTCAACCGGGGTTTCTTGGCTGAACGATGACATGTCAACCCTTCCTCTGCTAATCTCCGCGCACAGTTCTCTTAGAAACTCCTATTACAGATTCTTGAACGATCTGAGTAAGGAGTCCCACACTTTTCTTTCTGTTTCCTAAAGAGATATCCCGGATTTTCCTATCGGTACGTTATTCGTTTTCTTCCACTTTTACCTTTTCGTTTGGGCGTAAGTGGCTGGTTTTTGTCAAGATTTATTTTTACCCTGTTGACTACTGACTTGGAAACTCCAGCAAGTTTTGCTATCTTCCTTTGGGAATGACTCGTATGCAGAAGAAGGATTTTTTACTTCAGATTTTTTCATAGGGGACAAATCAACTCCTCGACCCATACTAAAATCAATAAAAATAAAAAATAAATTAAAATCGTAAATAATTTCGCAAAAAATAAATATTTAATCAATAAAAGAAAGATAATACTCACATATAATTCTTAACTTTTCCAAAAAACACTAAAGAATGTTATTTAAATTAAAGAAAAACGCCTTCCACTGTTGCGTGTGTAAAAGACTCAGCGTCTCTCCCGTTATTAAAATATTTATAGAAAGCAAACAAACCTTTTAACATACCAAAAGTACTTAAAAGTTGAATTATAGAGATGTTGAGAACGGTAAAATACATTCCTGCAACACTTAAACTACTTTGAGCCGCAGTCAAGTGCACCCAAAGTATAAAACTAGCAAAAAATATGACTGTCCCTAATAATTTGGCAACCCACTGTAATTGCGTCAATGTAAATTTTATTCTGTTCACCGGTATTAAAAAATAAGGCTAAAACTGATTAGTCTAAGATTTACGATAACCGCTAGCACAATGAATAAAATGTTACATTTGTAAATTTAATTAAATCACGGGAGGTTCAGGGGGGCTCCGCCCCCCTGAAGAAATCTACTTTATTATCTAAAAAAAAATACCAGAATTAGCAGTTCATGAAAATTTCAGAATATCCTTACATAACGTTTTTAAATTAACGCTTATAATGCCTGAAAACTTCGTATTTTTCATTCTCATAAATAATTACGTAATTTGAAAACTTTAAATTGCGGTTTGCAGGGAGTTGAATGTTACCCAAAAGTGTGTTTAAAAATAATGACTTGCAGTGCTGACGTTGAGGCTCCTGATCTGCAGATTTACTAGTTTATTATAAATTCGATCTAACAGTTCCATTCTAAACATTTTAATTCGTCGAATTTCGACGGGTTGCAACTCGTTATTTTATAAAGAAAGCATCATGCGACATTATTTAATTGTATATACACTACAAAAGTATGAAAAAATATAAAAACAAACTTAAAGAACATTTTTCAAATATTTTGTGGAATACGGGATTTATAAATGTAACACTGATGAATTGATTTATAACAATTTTGAATCTGCATCAAACGACTATAAAAATAGGAAATAATTAAGGAGGACTCATTTAACTTATTCTCCATGAATTTCTGATGGCAAGACAAATGAAGAGCACTCACAAAATAAAATAATCCTTGATAAGCACAAACTGTATTTATTATTAATTAGATGACTACTGTGAATAACTAACAATAAAGATTGAATTGTTTTGTTATAGATTTGATAGTATATATCAATAAAAATATAACTCTATCTAATATATAAACTATATTACGGTTTTGGTTTATATCTATATATTTTATTTATAAAATAAATATCAAAAGTATGTAACTGCGTATCAAACGCGTTAGTATGGTCACAAATGTAATTTTCAAGATTTATTACGTAACTGCGAATTTACGTAAGTCGGGGATTCCTGTATTAGAAATGAAAAGTTTCTGACGTCGATATAAACATTAAAAAAATGCGTGATGACAAGGATGGCAGTTTAGAAGATTGGAACGAAAACGAATGGGTGGGATGCGGATGAAATTCAATGTGACGAAACAAAAAGTAGATTGGATACAGTGAGTTTCTTGTTTGCGTTGGCTTCATGAAGGATGTCCATGGTTTGAAATAACATGCGATAATTGTGGGAAGAAATTAAATAGTAAGAAAGAAGTTACTGCAAAACGTTTTTAACTCATAGTATATAAAACATTTTAAAAAGTAATGTTTATATCTGTTAAGATATTAAGATTTCAAGAAACAAATTTAATTTTCATAGGCATATGTTAAAAGGTCTTATATTAATTCATGTAAACTTAAATGTTCAGTAAATTAATTGTAAATAAATTTATTTAATTTTCATGTTATGAAAATTAACTTTTATAAATTTAATATATGTGCAATTATTTCAATATTTTATTGTGGTTCATATCATGCGGAGTAGTCCGGGTGAGATGGACTTCATAGTAAAAATTTAAAAAATACATAAAAGAAACCCCTTTAAAGATCTGATCTTCTGTATTAGGACTTTTTAAAGAAACATCTCACACTATACATATATACTGTGAAAAGTAAAATATATGTAAATTTACGGCTATTAGAGAGCAAAGAAAAAACATGGTCCATCTCTCCCGTAATTACCTGTCAACTTTTTCTGTTTTTGGATTTAAAAGAATTAACAGAAGATTAACTTTAAGAAAGCGCCTTTTACATTTTAAAACTATTGACTCAAGCAAGATCAAGCTTTCTACTCATTTGTCTAAATATTTTCTTAAATAAAAGGAAAATGTAATAATAAAGCTTCTGGGTTTACATATATTTAAACATGTTTCTAGCATAACTAAATAAATATATAGCCGGTAATTTCTGAGGAGAACAGCGTTATACACATAATAACAACGTTGAAAGTGTAATTTATGTTGCTGAAAGCATTATTTGTAGTCAGTTTGCTTCCACTGATGAAAGGATATAAATATTTTTTGTTTCATTTGTAATATTCCATGTATGACATTAAGTTTTCACATTCTATAATAAATTCATGACTCCTAAACAATTTCTATGTAGAAAACGTGCAGAAAAAAAGAAGGTAACCTCTGTGATATAATGAAATGAAGTCTTTAATTTTAAATATGTTACTAAATATCTAAAGAAATAATAGCGTTTTTTTTTTTTTTTTTTTTTTTTTTTTTTATTATATGGAGCTATATGGAGAATCATGTTTATCTGATAGAGATGATGCTGAAATGGTCCTAAGAAATTTTCAAATAAAAAAGGTGGTCATTGGCACATAATTTTTTAATAGCGCCTTTTTTCATTTAGTAGTCCTGTGGTCACTGACCGCCACTAATTTTGTCCTTTACTATCAAGGAACAACAATGAACCTTATGTACCCAACTTTTTTATGAGCTATCTGGTAAACATTTCACTTATTTCATCTTTCTATTATAGTTAATATATATATATATATTTTGACGTTATGGCGTATTCTATGAAACACTCTGCACATGGGTGGCTTTCTTTTCACGATCTATGACAGTCAACGGCCATCCAGGTTAAAATCTGTGCCGTAAAATAAGCAACTTCTGCTCGCAAGTCTAAAAATATCATCTAGTAGCTTTGGACATGGGAGTTGTTTCATTTTTTCTCATCTGTAACAATTTGATCACAAAACACTAGTTTGTAGCGGCACACACTGGGACGATTTGACGATCTAGGTGGACAAAATTATTTTGTTGAAATTTAATTAGTTTTTGCTGTTTTTTTCAATGCATCACTAATAAAATACTCAAACAGTGACAAATATTTTGTTATTTAACAACAATGTTTTAAAATAAAAATACAGGGTGCCCACTAATGTCTGTTCCCACCATCTTAACCGCTGAACGACTGCATCTATATTCATAAACGTGGTGTCTAGGTATAGTAAAGAGGCTATGCGCTACTAAATGAGACCGCTTACAGCGCCACCTTCTCCAAAATGGCGGCATTAGCGTTCATATTGCGAAAATGGTTCGAAATATGGGGACAAATTTGTAGAACATCATCGATTTAGTTCGAGAGGAAACCTTGTGAACATGAATGCTAAATGTTCACAAGGTAGTAATCGTGTAATCGTTTTCGAGATAGGAATATTAACTTAGTTGTTTTGAACCAGGTGACGCTGGAAGCGGTCTCATCTGGTAGAGGGACACTTTACTATACCTAGACACCACTTTTATGAGTATAGCTGCAACCGTTTGGCAATTAAGAGAGTTGGAAGGACTTTAGTGGGCACCCTGTAAAATGCATTACAAATAATGCGTTAAACATACTTATTTTACAATTAGGTAAAAAACAATTTAATGCACACATGCAAGTTAACATTAACTTCTTTTTTGTATGTTTGTCTACCCAGAATTTCTCGAGAAATTTGTGTAGTCCTCCTGAAAAATAAATTTTTAAAAATAAAATCATATTCAAAAAACTTTAATGTTTTGTGGTGCACTGTAAAACATATAAATGCTACCAAAATTATTTTCGGTTGAAAAAATGCTGTTGTGTGAATAAATAACCTATATAAATTTTATTCAATTCGAAATAAAATTTCTGCATATAGACGATAATGTATTAGAATTTTTTACATGTCCCTGTAAAAGAAATACAACTGCTACGAACTTTGTTTTCAATTTAAAAAATTCTATGGTGTATCTCAATAACCTATAGTAATTTTGTAGAAATTTAATTAAAATTTCTGCTTTTTAGCAACAATCTTTCCTGGATTTTTTGTGTGGCCCAGTAAAAAATGCATAATTTCTACGTTCGTCAAATTATAATTTAATAGCATTGTCATCTAAAAAACCCATGTAAGCAAAGTTTCAGCTCAATCAGATAATTGAAAGTGGATTAAAATTGTCTTACAAGATTTGAAGTAATCTTTTATGTGGCCCTGTAAAAAAAGCGTAACTGCTACGTTCTATAAATTATAATGATATTGCATTGTCATCAGAATTACATATCTTGAGAAAAGTTTCAGCTCAATCAGATAATTGAAATTGGTTTAAAATTAACTTGCAAGTTTTAATCTAAATTTTTCTGAAGCCCTGTAGAAACAGTATTCTAAACAAACTTCTACGTTCGCTAAATCATAATAATATTGTACTGTCATTCAAATTACACATGTATTCATTGTTTCGGCTCAATAGGATAATTAAAAGTGATTTAAATTTGACTTGCAAGATTTGAACTAAACATACATACATGTACTGGAAGTTAATATGATGCTTGTTTATTAATGAAAACTTACTGATCTGCAGCTATCTGGAGGAGTTTATTTAATTTTTCAATACTTTAGGAATGACACTTTGATTTAAAAAAATGCTTATTGCTGAATAATGCTGAATAATTTGTTAAAAGTCAAGATGAAATTTGTAAACAACATCATAGATCATCCAGAATTTCAGCCTTTGAAAAAAGCGGTAAAGCGGGTTTAATATAGCTTATTTTCAAACAAAAATTGGTTAAATCTGACCTTGACAAAGCTGTGACATTAGATCAGTAAACTCGTGCTTTCAAATAAAGCAAAATAGTCACAAAGTGCTTTCAAACTTAGAGGAAGCTAGTGCAACTTTTGAAACTCCCCCAAACAAACTGCGCAAATGACTACTTTACGGTCACAATTAATCGACACCTCTGATTTTTTAAGCCAAAACTAGTACGGATCTCGAATATACAGACTTCAATTACCAGTACACACGGTTTTGTCAAATTCCGACATAATCGGAAAAATGAATTTTGTCCACCTAGATCATCAAAACGTCCCACTGTGCGGCAGTAAAAATGAATGCACTAAGAAGATCCTGCAAGATATCTAGAATAGAAAGAATAAGAAATGAAAGAATAATAAATGAAAGAATCAAGGAAAGGGTGAAAATAAAGGGAACTATATTAGATGATACATAAAAAAAGCAATTAATCTCGTATGGTCATGTTAAAAGAATGAGTGATGAAAGACTACCCAAAACCGCATTTAATTATAAAACAAATAAAAAGAGGAAACGGGGATGACCACGGAAGAACTGGATGGTTGATATTGAAAAGGGGGTGAAGGATACAGATCTGGAGGAGGAATGGACCCTTGACCGAAGGAATTGGAAAAGACTATTGTAGATTTTTCGGAAGGCAGTATCTGACGCCATAAACTGAGTTCACATACATATAAGCTCAAAAAAGGTTAAAACTAAAAATAAAAATAAAAATAAAAGTAACATCCGTGTACCATTTTATACGTAATGTGCTATATATATATATACATAAATTAGTAAACTATTGAGTGCTGCTCTAAAGTGAAAGGGTGTAGTTTCAAAAGAAAAAAGACAGACAAAATTTCTCTTTTATTTGCTTATTTTAAATTGTTTATTTTTATAGCTTTCTATTTAAAATTTCCAACCTGAGCAATATAATGTATTCATAGTGTTGAAGCAAAGTGTTCCTTAGAAATTATCATAATTGATTTTCCTTTTCTATTTAAAATTTCCAACCTGAGCAATATAATGTATTCATAGTGTTGAAGCAAAGTGATCCGTAGAAATTATCATGATTGATTTTCCTTTTCTATTTAAAATTTCCAACCTGAGCAATATAATGTATTCATAGGGTTGAAGCAAAGCGTTCCTTAGAAATTGTATCATAATTGATTTTCCTTTTCTATTCACTAATCAAAACAGCAAACAATATACATATATATATATATGTTGATAAAGAAAAGCTAACATTAAGCTTTCATAAATTATTATTCCTTTTTATTCATAATATAAGTAAATATTTATTCTGTACCCTACATTTAAATTTTATTATAACTATTTTTATTATTAGTTAAACGTCCTTTTACGATCTTTAATGAAATTTTTAATATATTCATATTTTTATTCTACTTCTTTTATAGGAACAGACAATATATATATATATATATAATAGAAATTATTTCTACACAGAAAATTTTAGTTGAATTATTAAGTCAATTTATTCTGACTTAATAAAGAATGCCATGAAACTGAGAAAACATTATTTCATAAAATATAAGTATTTACATGATTTAAGAATACCGCTACTTCATTCAGTAATAATTAGCATTCATTAAAATAAAATATATTCCCTACTGTTTTAAAATCTCTTTTGTTCAAAATTTTGGCAGCATCGACCAATATCGATTAAATTCTTGACATCTATTAAACTCTTATCAACGTCAATGTCTCATCATTAAGTTCTCACCTATCTCCACTGAACGAGTGCATAATTTCAGAAATATTACGTAACTTTCAGTTCTCAGATTCTTCTCTTTTACTTGTTTGATGAGGATGGATGTTTATAGAAAATAATATATAAAATATTTTCATATGCTTACAAAATCTGTCATAAATATTATTTTAAGCAACATATTGTATGTGTGAGGATTTTTGAAGTTGAAACTGATAATATTTGAGTTCACGAAATTAATCATTGGGCATTTATTATAAATAATAATAATAACATCAATAATAATAATAATGATGATGATGATGATAAACTTTCACATACATTAATTTTGTAAAGAAACACTTTTTTCCTAAAAAAAAAAAAAAAAAAAAAAAAAAGAGAGAAGTAGAAAGTGCTTTTCTTATGAAGGAGTCCCAAAATATAAAATTCAATAATTCATTAATAGGATGACCCGAATAATGCGGGATGATCCGAAAGTCACAAAGAAAATGAAAATTCAATAATTTAAACGGTATAAATTGCAACAAGTTGTTTTCAAGTAAATATACAGAAATTAATATAGAATGAGCAATGTTAGATAGCACCGTTAGAGATAAAGAAAGACCGAGATCTGGGGGCCATGGTCTTAACTAGAAAGTAATTAGGTATGAGAAATTTTTTAGTAGTTTTAAAGTAGCTGGAGATCGCTAAATCTATGTTAAAGAAAATTGTAATATAATTGAATAGTTTTTAAAGAAATTGCAACAAAGGCCCCAAAATAGAAGATTACTATTCAAAATTGGTGGTAGCTGAAGTCTGAGAAATTTCTTTTGTCGTTCATGTAGTAGTAGGAGGACTTAAGAAGTTGTTAGAAAAAAATAACTAGTGAATCGGACCATTTTTGAAGGAGCTATAACAAAGGGCCCAAAGCAGGGCTTAATTTGCACCGGAGCCCACCGGATCTCAGCTTCGGTACTTCTCAGTTTTTAGTGAATATTTAAATATTGGTAGGAATTCCCCTGAGCTCATAAATACAGGGCTCCGGAGCCCAGTGCAATAGCGCTTCTGAAAAACCGAAGCCTAAATAGCCCTTTCCTTTCCTTCCCATCTCCAAGCTTTTGCGTTCTTTTTTATCAAAACAGTTATATATGACGTAATGTATCGTACATGTAGGAGATGGAGATGAAACGGTCTAAATTTTTACATCAGATTTTGGGCTTGGTCTGACTCAAACTCAATCTGTCTTACATTGAAAATTTTACTTATTCATGTGTATATATATATTAAAAAAAAACTTTTTTTCCTTCAAAATTACATATTATATTCTATTTCAAATCCCTTTAATGCTATTTTCACCAGAATGAACGAAAATCAGAAATCGTATTTTTCTATTCTAGTGATATTTACAAATTTGTGTTTGGCATTGATGGCGGCGATGTGTTGATACTGTGCTGCTCAAGAGACTGAGCAATGTATTTACTTTGAGCTCGATTTGCTTTTGTGACAGTAGGATAATTTTTAATTGGCTGAGGTTTTTTTTATTTAGACATCTAATCTGAAAAGAATATTTTCTGTTGTTAGCCAATGATCAGCAGCTTGAGAATTTGTTTGTTTGAGGATTTTTTGTCTTCTATTGCGTACATTTATTCTGTATCATGAACACTGCATAGCTGTGAACTATCCATTTTTTGTGTTAACATTATTTACAAATCATAATCCTTACCCTATTTAATCGCAGAATTCTGCAATTAATTATCATTAAAATTAGGCAAGGCTTATTATTCGGAAGGAGTGATAGCTAAAAAATTGAATAGTGAACAGCTAAGTATATGCTGATAGATATATTTAAAGTTTTTAGTTTGAAAAAGGGGAAAAAATACTTTAAATTTTGAAAATAATGTGTGAAATATAAATATGCAGATTGGAATGAAGGGGGGGGGGGTATGGTATAGTCGTTTGTATCTGTGTGGCGCAGAATATTAGGGCTCCGGTACTTCTTTTGTTAGAAATTAAGCCCTGGCACAAAGAGGGCCAACTGATATTTAAGAGCAGGGCCTTAACATGAAAACTTGTTAAAAGGTCTAAGTCCTTAGAACTTTGGATCTTAAATTAGTCAAAATTAAGCATAGGGTAAATTAATCATTAGAATAGAATTTTAAAGGCATGCGTAAAAGTGGGGGAAATGCCTAAAAATTGGCACCGGAGCTTGAGTAAAAATAAGAGGGTGTTGGTCTGAGGAGAGGAGTCCAAGACTACACTTTAAAATTTTGCATTGAGAATGCAAGAAAATTAGAAGGTGAAAAATGCATGCCGCATAAAAACTTCAAGGGACCCCGGATCGGACCCAACGGAACCCTAGGGTGCCCCAGAATTTTAACAGGAATGTAGAAACGGGTGAATAACTAAAAGGAAAAATAGTTCCAAAAAATGAAGATCGGATTAAGAGGGGGCAGTTTAGTAACAATTTATTGTGCAAAAACTTCAAGGGGCCCTGTACTGGGCCCCTATGGGCCAGAAATGGCATGTAGTTGGGATTAAAGATACTCTTTAGTAGTTATTAAAGCAATCAGGGGACGCTAGAACTAGACTAAAAAAAGTTGCAAGCAATTCGGATCATTTTGGAAGAAGCTGCACAAAGATCAAAGTGCCCCAAGATGGAAATTAATATTCAAAATCGGTGGAAGCTGAAGCTTGATTTTTCGTGTCGTTCTTGTAGTAGTTGGAGAACCTAAGAAGTTGTTAGAAAAAAAGCTACTGAATCGGACCATTTTTAAGGGAGCTATAATAGGGGGGCCAAAAGGGGCCAACTGATAGTTGAAAGCAGGACCCTAACATGAAAACATGTTAAAATGTTTTAGTACTTAGCGTTTTAGATATTCAAGTGATCGAAATAAAGCATTGGGTTTGAATTAATCATTAGAATAATATTTAAAAAAATGCGCAAATAATTTGGTAAATGCTTAAAAAAGGACCCTAGCGCCCCAATAAAAATATGAGGGTATTGTCTGGGGAGAGGAGTCCAAGATTCAACTTTAAAATTATGCTCTGAGAAGGTGAGAAAATTAGGTGAAAAATGTATGGCACACAAAATGTTCAAGGGGCCCTGGACTAGGCCATACCGGACCCTAGACGGGCCCAGGATCTTAACTGGAGTGTAGAAACGGGAAAATAACTAAATGGCAAAAGGATCCCAAAAATGAAGATCGGATAAAAGGAAGCAATGGACCTTATGCACGCTACCTGAGTTCGAGGCTAAAATTCGTCTGCTGGCGGTATTTACTGGCGGTGTTTAGCATAGCAGTCTATGGAGTGTGAGTTATTAATGCTTGTTTGCTAAAAATACCGCAAAAAAAATTCTTTGATGCAGCAGCATATACTTAATATATTGTAATCTAAATTCAAAATGTTGTTCTGTATACGAGAACATTCCCTAAGTTTGCAAATTTTCAGTGAAAATGTATGTACTCAACCTGGGTCAAGGCTAAAGTCGTCTGCTAGCGGTGTTTGCGCCTGCGCGTACTGGTATTCTGCCGGTGCAGTAACTAGAATAACAGATCATCATACCGCCAGCTCTGGCGTCTGACGTCACCTGAATAGGGTCCATTTATTAACAATTTAGTGCGCAAAAACTTCAACGGTCCCTAAACCGGGCTTCAAGGATGCCAGGGTCATAACTGAAATGTAGAAATGGGGTATAAAGTGAATGGAGAATTCGCCCCAAAAAATAGAAGAATGTCGGCTAGAAAGGACGCATGTTATTAACAATTTAGTGCATAAAAACTTAAAGCGGCCCAGGGCCCCGGCCCTGAAAAAATTAAAAATCTGAGCCTGAGGTGCATCAGGACCTGTCTTGGACTAATCATAAATAAATTTTCAGACTTCTACGTGCAGTAGTTTTCGCTAGACATCGCACACACGCACACAGAGCGACAGTTTCTTTTATTAGAATAAATACTTAGATGCAGTTTTTGATAGAAACAGGAGCGAAAAATTATCCTTCATCGCATAGATTATTAATTCATTAACACTTTCCAACACCATCAGAATATCGTTAGAAAATTTCATTTCTGTTCATACAATGAAATGAGATGTTTAAATAAACACAACACAGTAAAAAATCATGTTCAGCAATTGCTGCACAAAGGCAATAATGTGTGAGAATCTTTTTGCTCAACCCTATGTGATCTACACACCTCCTAAGACCAATGTCAGACGGGCGTCGTTTTTGCTGCTTTTTTACTTAAGTATTATGGATAATACTTAATGTATGTTGTACTTAAGTAATTGTACTTTAACTTAAGTAATTGTACTTAAGTATTATGGGTAATACTTAAGTATTGATAATACTTAAGCAAAAAAGCAGCGAAAAAGACGCCCGTCTGATATTGGTCTTATACACTAAAAATTAGTTGTTAAGTTTTAAAATGCATATCACAGCTAAAAAAAGCACATACAGCAGTTATGGTTCATAGACAGTCCTGTAACTGAATTCGTTTTTGTATCGCTGTAAATAAACGGTAAATTCTACGTATCCAATAATCTATAGAAAACACGCTGAAGTGCACATCAGCAATGTACAGGGTGTCCCTAAAGTCCCTGGCACATTTTAAAATTTAATATAAAATCAATTAATTGTCGTACAGGATTGCGGTTTGGACTAAAATACTTCTCACTATGAAAAGTTTTCTTGGAGCGAATAAAAAAAAAATAGTTCTAAACTTCGCCCATAGATGGTACTGTACCTTACATTATCAAAAAGAAGCATAAAAAACTCAAGACAACTTGTTACAGATAATTTTATTTTGTCAAAAGCAGTTACAAAGCAATAACTTGAGGAATCCATTAGCATAGTTCAATGTGTGCACCGTTTGCAGCTCGAGCCACATACAAACAGAACTTCAGTTCAATCCACGTGTTCGCTAGCATTGATTGCGGAATTCATTGGGGGCCAAATTTCCTTTGAACAGTAATGATGGATTTTATTTCGAAGTACCAACTTACGCAATTAGCTTTTCCTCTGGGAGTCTTTATTTCAGCACCACAGCGTCAAAACTAATCTGAAAATCAGAAAAAAATGCATGTTTGTAACCAAACATACTGACAAGTGGCGCCATATATGATCGAAGTGGGGAACAAATTAGTTTCGTTCGCTTGAAGAAAACTTTTCATCATGAGAAACATTTTACTTCTAACCGCAGACACGTACGACAATTATTTGATTTTGTATTGAATTTTAAAATGTGTGTGGGACTTTTGGAATACCCTGTATATCAATTTCATTAAAATTGTGTAACATCATTAAAATACACTGCAAACGATTTTTCAACATAATTTCATAATGTAATGGAACTTTTATACGTCCCTGTACGCGAAATATAATTGCTACATACTTTGTACCTATAGAAAGCATGTTGGCAACACCTCAGTGATTCCTATAAATTTCTTTGTGTTTAAAATTGCAATATGATTAAAATGCACCAACAACGAATTATCCTTATTGACTGTAATGTAACGGAACATTTTTGAGAGTTCCCTTAAACTAACCATAAATGGTACACACTTAATTATCAATACCGAACATGCCATGGTACACCTCAATAACATATATCAATTACATGACAATCTAAGCATATTTACGCGAGTTGAAACATGGGCAGACAGACGGCCAGACAAACAGACGCACAGTGGAGTATTTGGCGCAAAAGCTTGGCCAAAAATGCAAAAATAAAATTTGTTCAACAACTGTAAAACGCATATTTAATAATAGCTAAGTAATTGGTGCATCGGTCCATATCTATTTCAGGAGCATGATTCATACCCGGCGGCTTCTAGTCTCGGTTGAATAGAAGGTTTCTTTGCGGGAAGACGTGTTTTATTGTAACATTTCAGCTTTGTTATTATGTTTAATTATGTTTAAATGTATATTTTTGTGGCTTCATAAATTGTTGAACTCAATAGCTTTATTACTCAATAGCTATATAACTTTATATTAAAAATATAATGAAAGAAAAATAAAAAAAGATGTGTTCTTTTTAAGCCTTTTTAACTCTGATTATATTGATTTAAATATGTAGCTTTTAAAGGTGTGCCAGATTTACTGGACCATTTTTGAAGTATAGTCGTATTACTTATAGTTTTCAAAGCCAAATTAAATAAAATATATATTCCGCATATAGTTGCCATTTTTAAATATAAGTTCTTTTGGTAATCTATTAATAACACTCAAAAACCAGAATCTCTATACTATAACTCAACTTTAGAGACTCAACTTTGCTAAATACTAAACGCAAATAATAGATACACGTATATTAATACATTCGTTCATGTAAATAATTAAATGTTTACCTGAAGTATAATTAACCACATTTAATTAAACATTACTTGTAAATAAAACAACTCTCAAATGTTACTTTCCTCTTATAAAAACAAAAAAGTTTAGTAAACTTTGTATTTTATATTTATATTTTTAAGTAAATGCATGCTTTTATGTGTATATAACATTAATTAAGTGTATTTACTAATAGTAGGTCAACAGCAATGATTTTAACTGCAAAACACATCAAAAATAATTTTGGCCAAGATTTTGCTTGAAATTTCTACTATGAGATGATCAGACAGACAGATAGACGGTCAGGCAAATTGAATTGATAAACACTTTTCAGGTACGTTGGAAAGTGTAAGAAAAACTGGATTGACGAAATAGCTGCTTTCGTCATCGACAATTAGCACTATAGTACCGTCAACCCTACTTTGGTCCTTGCAGGGTAATTGTGGTCCATCACATACAAAAGGTGTTCATTCTTTGTACTGAACAAACATTACAAGATAATTTGGAGTTTTTGCCCTTGAAAAATATTTTATACCCTACTATAGGGTATTTGAATAGTTTAGGGTAATTTTAATGTTTGTTAGTGACAACACTGAATGTGTTTGTAACCAACTGTTTTCGTGTTTAGATTTTAACTCTCCAAACTTTCTATAGTGTAACAATCAGGATAACAGCTACAAATAAGTTAAGTGTCAAAATATTACCTATAGTAACCTGTAACCCATGTGTGATCATATTTTTTCCTTTAACTTTTTATTTTGACAGTAAATGTGTACGTTTTCATAAAGATAACATGAAAACTAGTTTTTCGGGGCTACTTTGTGCCAGGTCTGATTTGGTCCGAAGTAGCTCCAGTTACTCAGAAATGCCTTTTATACAACCTAATCTCTTAAAAAATGTTTTAAATAACATTTTTTTTCAAATGTTACTGTAACAAAATGCTACATTAATTGTTTTTGTTCCAGTTACTGAAGGTAACATGACGAAAACAGTTTCTTGTTTCTTTAACATTTACAACTGGTTTATTGAGTTTAAATGTTAAAAAAAAAAACATTTGTTTATCGTGTTTTCACTGCTAATTCATTAGCAGATCCTATTGCAAGAGGGTTTCAATACTCCAACATATGAAATGTATTCAATTTATATGAAACTAAGTGAATGGGCCAAAGAAGCCCCTAGCAGGGGCCACTTTAATCCAAAACTTTAAAGATAGTTAAAATAAATAAATAAATAATTGCCTCTTCATTCTTTCATGTTATTTGTTTACAACTAAATTTCGACGTTGAAAAATCATATATAATATTTTTTAATAATAGAAATGTTAGTGGCCCAAAGTGTAAACAAGTGTACGGTTGACGGTAGTCTCAAACTTACTCCTGGCAATATTTAGGCCATCATGTGACCTGAAATACAACAGGAATCCTTTAAGACGCTTTGACGAGTATCTTGACACATATGACATTTGGATTTGATAAATGCATATATCAAATTGTACATTTGTAATCCTACTTGCGTTGCGAACCGTGCTGCGCCATTGTACAAACTACTGACACGACTTAAACGCCACTTATCGGTGGAAATATGGAAATAAAATTTTCCACAATAACATTCTGGCAATAAAACTTTCGCTATTAGCAAAAAAAAAAAAATCGCATTTGTTTAGATGTACATTTCTCTGAATACCGCATCGTGCTACTATTTGTACTTTCCGAATTATTGAAATGCTATTTCTTTTGTAACTTTTGTATCATCCGGTAAATTTAAAATAAATGACATGTTTATAAAGTAGCTTATGCAATTAATTTAAAGTAATTAAAAAAGTTATTCCTATTTTCGCCGATAGATGTTGCTGCACTGATTCATCCAATCAAACCTGGATCAAATGTCATTCAGTTTTGAACCTTCATTCCATTTAGCTTAAAAAGTAAAAGAAAAAATTGTGTTTTGGAATTTTGATGTTAATTTGAACATTTTTACAGGCAGTGGCAGCAGAGCTCCGTTTACTGGCGAGATCTCAAACTGGTTTTTTTTTTTTAATACAGCATATGAAATTTATGAGCTGAGAATATTTCATATTATTATTGTGTTACTTATTTAAACGTTTTGTCTGTTATTGTTAATAAACTGTCTGATTTTAAAGTGGATGTTTTTCTTTTTTTTCGACACCATGTAGTTCTTTAAAATTAATTCATTTATTTTTTTTTCTGAAGCTAATTTAAGCTGTTTTCAGGAAATGGAAAAACAATTACAAGACGCTTTGTGGATTTAACTATATAATATGCTTTTAAAGCTTAATTGCTCTGTAATCTTTGAATATTTTGTGTATATTTTTAAAATACAATTATAGAATATCTTTTAGGTAATCATTAAGGAAAAATAAACATTATCTAGCTTAATTAAAACTTTTGTTTAGAAATGAGTAAAATTAAACTGTCAAAAAAAGCTTTTTTATTACAAAATATAGTTGAAAGAATGACAGGTTTTTAAAGCTTATTTCAAATTATCGTAGACGTCATTAAAAGTTTCATAAAAATTTCCTTTTATATGTGTTTTTTGCAACCGATGTTTAGAGACTAATAAAGAACTACTTTAGAACAAATAAAAAAATATATTCAAATTTGATATCTGACCTTCAAAATAACTATTAGAAAGTTACGATAAGAAAGTTTTTAATGAAGAAGTTCTTAAAACTGTTTCTAACCCTGACAAATAATAATTCAACTGCATTAAAAATATTATTAAAAATTTTGATTGTTGATAAAGATAAATATAATAATACAAGCAATATTCAAGTTTTAGAATAAAAATAAAATTATTTAAATCAATTTGTATGAAGATTTTTTCCATAATTAGAATGAGCCAATTCTAGGCTTTTGAATAAAGTACATTAGGAAAAAAAAATTTTGATTCTTCAACATTCTCCTTATTTGCTTTCATGAAAGAAAGATACTTTCCTATTGAATTTATAAGTTTCTGTTTCTATAAGCGAACCGGCAGAATTGAGATTTTTATAAGTAATTTACATAGTATGATAATGAAATTTAGCACATGGTTGTTAGAATGCTGTAAAATACAAGGTTTCCGCTGTGATAGTTGAGTGATTCCACTGAACTTTATTCTAAAATCTAGGCCAATCTAGCTCTGTCTCTGGAGGAGTAAGATTGAAACCAGGACACGACTGAGGCTATGGAGGGCCCCGGGGCAAGCATCATTTTGAGGGGGGGGGTGGCTTATATCTATCTATAGAATTTTATTGTGAATAATGTGGAAGTGGCTAGTACTACACTTTATACATATTGTATGTATGCATAAATTTTGTGCCCAGTACTGCTCACATCTATATACAGGGTATCACAAAAAGTCGGTCACAACTTTAAGAAAAAATACTAGTAGGATAATAGAGAAAAAGTGATAGATTGGTTGACACGAGTATTTCTTTGCAAACTTTTACTTTGCTTACTACATACGTTATAAGATGTCTAAAAGAAAATGTCCCAAATTGGTCATAATTAAAGGTTTTAATATGCCACGTTACGAGGAAAACGTTATTGAAGAATTTCTTTTGAAAACAATAGAACACTAAATTGTTATAATAAAACTTCAATCATTAGTTTTCTAATGATATAGTTTGTTTTTTGCATGGGTGGAGGGTTACTGGAAGCATAAAGGGAAGGGGGAGGCGCACTCCTTTCCTAAATGTTTGAAAATATATTAGTTTTGGTGCTTTTTGGCTACTTTTAATGAAACTCCTAATTACTCTCATGGAGGCCCCTGAAAAGGGGGGCCTGGAGAAGCTGCCCCGTATGCCCCTTCATAAGTCGGTCCTCGATTAAAACTTTAGTATTTAGAATAAAGTTTGCTTTAGGATCACAGATCCTATATAGTTAAAGATATTTAGAAGTTAAATTTATTACAGTTGCGCTCAAAAGTATTTTGATAACCTTATATTCTCTCTTATTTTATTTAATATAAAAATGTAAAAGAAAATATATTCCCCATAATTGAGAACACCATGACTGCAGTTATTCAAACGTATCAAGTTTCAACTTGTTTGTTTACATTCGGCGCCACCGAAGAAAAATGACTCCTCCTTAGCTCAAAAGTATTTTGACAATTAGTTTGCATTTAATTGTTGAAGGTGTCAGCGGCGCTATAGCTTCGGTTAGTGTTTATATTGACTTATTGTGGTTATTTTTAAATGCCGAAATGTAAAAAATATTGTAGTGATTCTAGAAAAGCCGCTGTAAATGCACTTAAGAAAGGTAGACTGCAAGCAGAATTAACCGTTCTTTTAACGTGTCTCGGCAACTTGTTATTACATGGAATAAAGTTTTTAATAAACAGAATTACATCGAAAATAAGTCTCATAGTGGTCATCCGAAAAAAAAAAAACCTGCAATGTTGACTGTATTATAAAAATGATATCTACATGTGATTGTTGTAAGTCCGCTGTAGTAATAAAAAATGAATTGAAAGAAAATTACGGCATATACATACACGTTTCATCAGTCAGACGACGCCTAAACATCTATGGTTTACATGGCAGAAGACCAGCAAAAATACGTTTGTTATCTACTAAGAATAGGAAGGCTAGAGTTGCATTTGTAAAACGGCATAACCCTTTTAGGGGCAAAACAATTCCATTGCTAAAGTGTTGAAATTAATGATTGACACCGGAATTTGAAAACAAATTTATTTGTAAATAAGGAAAAGCTATATTTCACACACAGAATAAACCGAAAATTTTTTAACCAGAATTCTGGTGTCAACCATTAATTTCAACACTTCAGCAACGGAAGTGCTTTTCCCCTGAAAGAGTTATGCTGTTTTACAAATGCAACTCTAGCCTTCCTATTCTTAGTAGATAACAAATGTGTTTTTGCTGTTCTTCTGGCATGTAAACCATAGAGATTTAGGCGTCGTTTGATTGATGATACGTGTATGTCTATGCCGTAATTTTCTTTTAATTCCTTTTTTATTATTACAGCGGACTTACGACAATCACTTGTAGATATCATTTTTATAATACAGTCAACATTGCAAGTTGTGTTTTTCGGATGGCCACAATGAGGCTTATTTTCGATGTAATTCTGTTTATTAAAAACTTTATTCCATGTAATAACAAGCTGCCGAGACACGTTAAAAGAACGGTTAATTCTGCTTGCAGTCTACCTTTCTTAAGTGCATTTACAGCGGCTTTTCTAGAATCACTACAATATTTTTTACATTTCGGCATTTAAAAATAACCACAATAAGTCAATATAAACACTAACCGAAGCTATAGCGCCGCTGACACCTTCAACTATTAAATGCAAACTAATTGTCAATATACTTTTGAGCTAAGGAGGAGTCATTTTTCTTCGGTGGCGCCGAATGTAAACAAACAAGTTGAAACTTGATACATTTGAATAACTGCAGTCATGGTGTTCTCAATTATGGGGAATATATTTTCTTTTACATTTTTATATTAAATAAAATAAAAGAGAATATAATGCTGTCAAAATACTTTTGAGCGCTACTGTATTGTTTTCGAGACCGTATTGAAAGTGTTTAAATTTTTATCCCAACAAACCTGAAACTTTGACACAATATTTTAAGAGCTATTTGTTTTGAAGTGTTCAGCCTCTTCGAAAGTTTAATCTTAAAAGAAGAAATTCGAAAGCGAAATTGTTTAATTTCACCTGTCACTTTTATCGTGGGTTCTCTTTTTGATATCAATAAACTTTAGTTTATTAGAGTTAAATCTAAACTAAGTTTTTATTACACTATTTTATTTAAACCAACTTGGTTTTTGTAGGTAAGGATTGAAACTTGTAACTGATTTTTAACTCACTCACCGATATGTTAAAATTATAGAAAAAAGAAAAATGCGTAGAAAAGTGTTTTAGATGACACAGTACAACATTTTAATATTTTTAGAACCTAATATTAAATGAATACCTCAATTCTAAGAATATTTTCCGTTACCCCGCCACAAATAATAAATCGCAAAAATATTCTTTATAATTACAATTGTATGCGAATTAGCAACAACAATGGATTTAATTATGCGCTAAATCACGCACACCAAAAAAGGCCAACTGGTTTTGAAACTGCAATAATACCAAATTTTAAACACTTAAATGTTAGAAAAATAAAGAGTAATAACTGAAAACAAATCTGGCAATTTGACCAATTAACAATTAATTATTAATTAAATTATGATTATACGTTGAGAAAATAATTTACAAATCCCAAATAGGCAATTTAAATTATGCTTTTTTTTTTCTTTCTTTCTGTCATATCTTAAAAAATAAAAATAATGTATTTATTACTAAATTCACTAGTTTACGCTTTCTACCAAGAGAAAATAAAGTGATGAATTTTCCTTCATAGAGTTCGACGCCCAGGCCAAATTATGCATTAAAATGAAAGTATTTTGGAAAAATGATGAATTGTCGTCATGAAATTAGACTTGATTTTCAAGATAAACAATGAAAAAAAATGGGTCCTCAAAATTAAGTAAAAAGTGCTTAATTTTAAATAACTCAATATTCAAAATAACTCCGATCCAAATGTACTAAAAATTGAGAAACATATGTACTAATTTTTGATGCCATGGATGTTTTTAAATACGAACCGTTATCTAATCATTTTGGATCTTATGGATTATTAAAATATGAAGTGTTATGTATTCATTTTTGATCCCATGGACGTATTCAAATATGAATTTTAAAAATAAGTGCTCTCTGTTAATTATCCAATACATCTTTTTTCTTATTTTATGTAATCAGCCGCACCTTCTGTAAATATTAAATTAATGGGAATATTAAATTATGCACAGTATTTTAAAATAATTTAAAATTTCTTGAAACCAACGTTCTTGTCATAAAAATATGAAGTAAAACAAGATGGAGTCGAAGATGCCTGATTAGTACGACGTGCGAAATCAAAATAAGATAAAAACATGGGCTAAAAGGAATTTAATAAAACACTTTCAAAACTAAAATAAGTTAAAGGGTATTTTCTTGTGAAGGTGTCCCACCCTCCGGACCTTCCCCTCTCCCTTTACTACAGATTAAAGTTAAAATGTAATGAAATTTATTTCCCACTCAAAATTATTAACAAGAAATTTTATTTGATTATTTATTAAGGAAAAAAAAATTATTATTAACATACCCAAATCAAATATTTTTATGACATTTTAGAGGATTGTTTTCAAGCAGTTTTAAATTATTTTAAAATAATGTGCATAATTTAATATTTACACTGATTTAATATTTACAAAACGTATAGCTGAGTACATAAAAAAAAATGCATTGAATATTTAACAGAGAGCACTTACTTTCAAAGTTGTCGTCGATAACATGAAAAACCTATTCTTCTAATTTTTACTTTCTTCTATCTTTACAAGAAGAAAGTATTGTAATCGAAATTTTTTTTCGACTTCCGGTTTTTGACGGATTTACACGTTTTAAGGGTCGGAGATCCCAAAAAACATGTTTATAGAAAATGTCTGTCTGTCCGTGTGTCCGTCTGTCTGTCACCATTGTACCATAAAAAAGTGTATGAAGTTATGCATAGAATTGAACAAAATTTTTATTTTAAGTTTTTGGCTATGGCAAGCAGATCCTCCCTGAATTTGGAAAAAAATTCGCCGCTAGGGGACGCTGTAATAGCGATTTTTGTGCGATTTTGAATATTGTACCATCCAAAAGTGTATGAAATTATGCATAGAATTGAACCAAATTTTCATTTTAAGTTTTTGGATATAGCAAGTAGATCCTCCCTGAATTAAAAAAAATCGCCGGTAGGGGTCGCTGTAACAGTGATTTTTGTGCGATATTGAATATTGTACCATCCAAAAGTGTATGAAGTTATGCATAAAACTGATCCAAATTTTTATTTTAAGTTTTTGGCTATGGCAAGTAGATCCTCCCAGAATTTGGAAAAAATTTGCCGGTAGGGGGCGCTGTAATAGCGATTTTTGTGCGATTTTGAATATTCTACCATCGAAAAGTGTATGAAGTTATACATAGAATTGATCCAAATATTTTGTGTTTGTTTTTGGTCATGGCACGAAGGTCCTCCCTGAATTTGGAAAAATTCCGCCGGAAGGGGGAGCTATAATTGCGATGTCTGTACCATTTTCATTATTCTACCATCGAAAATTGTATGAAGTTATGCATAGAATTGAAACAATTTTTTTGTGTACGTTACTGGCTATGTCAAACAAGTCCTCCCTGAATTTGAAAAAAAATTGCCGGAAGGGGGGCGTTGTAATAGCGATGTTTGTGCCATTTTCTTTATTGTACCATCGAAAAGTATATAAAATTATACATACTATTGAACCAAATTTTTTCGTGCTTTTTTTTTTGCTTTGACCAACAGGTCCTCCTTGAATTTGGAAATATTGCGCGGTAAAGGGGCTCTGTGATAGCGATTTTTGTATGCTTTTCTTGATTTGTTTTTTGTTCTGTTGTCCATCGGCGGCTCGTGCAGAGGCGAGAACTCGCTTTTTGCTAAGCCGGCTATTCGCAAACATCTGATAACAACAGAATAAGGGAAAACTATTAATTTTAACAAATATCATGATATTAACTCGTTTTTAGTCTGTTTAATTGACTGAAGCAGAAATTTAAAATGAAAATCAAAGTTGGTATAGTATTGAACTAAAAATATTGAAGTATTAACATGTGTAACTAGTTTTTGAAATATTATGTATAAGATAGAAGAAAGTTTTGGGATTGGCACATCCAAATAGTTTTTAACTTACAGACATGGATGAGATCGGAAGAAATGCCAAACTGCGAGATTAACTCATTTTTAAACAGTTTTCTCTGAAATCAACGCCGTTTACCGAAGTCAGAACCACTGTTGTTGATATGCGGATATACGAATTAAGCTTTTATGAGGCGTTAAGCATATGAGGCGTTCAGAAGACAGATCGATTAACTCCAATTTAAGTGGCTTTTTTTAAACAAAGGATCATTGGAAATTTTCGATATACAGTATTCCACAAAAGTGATGGTACAGGAAGTATTTTTTGGAAAATATGCAATATTAACCATGATGAGTGCAAATAAAATTGAATTAACAAATGAGAATTATTTAATAACAGCTTTTGCTATATTATACAAGAAAAATTTAATAATAATTTCTTTTAGAAGCTTAAAAAACAAAAATACATAAAATATAGGTTCAAAAATGCTTCCACAAAGGTCATGGTACACGTGGAAATTTTTAAAAATTATTAAAGTAAAACCTTTTCTAATATTTAGTTGCATATCCTTTCATTTTCAGGGTTGCTTTAAATCTATTTATTATTGATTTTACCAGATTTTCTGTAATAAATTATTCTGTAAAAAATTATTCCATTCTGCAAGTAAAGCACTTTTCAACTATTATTTTTATTTCTGGTATCATAACTATTCCCTTGCTGCTGTAAGATACTCTATAAATGTTGAATGGAATTTAAGTCTGGAATTTGTGAATGGGTGGCAAGTGCGTGAGGGCCATTATAGAGCAGCCATAATTGGACAATATGAGCAATGTGCTTGGGATCATTATCTTACTGAAAGTAGCAGTCCTGCGAGATACCTAACTTTAATGCACTGTCTTCCAAATTTGATTTAAAGTATTTATCTATTCAGTCTGTCCACGATAGTTTCAGTGAAATCTAAATTTCATACTCCTGGAACTGACATACAACCCCAAATCATTACAACTCTTCTAACATGCTTTGCAGTTTTTGTCGTATATCTGGGATTTAGTCCTTTTTCCTGCGAAGTCTAATTCGTCCATTTATGTTGAAAATATTAAACTTAGACACAGGTGAAAACATTAAATGTTTCATAAATGCATATGAAGATTTTCTGACAAATTGTATTCTTTTCTTTCTGTTGATCGGAGAGATGTACGATTTTCTCCTTTCAGATCTTGATCTAAACTCAACATCATTAATGACCCTGTTGATAGTTTCTGTATATATTATTTAATTGCCATGCTTTTCCAATTCTTCTGTTATTTTTCTAGCACTAATTGAGGGATTTTCAGAAATGCAGAGTACTATTATTCTAACATCTCTCACTGTTAATTTTTTAGGAAGGCCGTTTCAAGCTTTATCTGTAATCTTTATTGTACCTATTAATTACTTTTTTATGATGGAATGGCTTTGAGACATTATTTCAGCTGTTTTTTTTTAAAGATTTTTAAAGATTTATCCTTTTTTTTTCCCATGAAGATTAACATTTAATTTTCTTTCTTTTACTGTTAGTTCTTTTTTCGTCATTTTTAAAATTCATATGAGATTTCTTCTGATGAGATAACAAATATATTTATATGTACTGTGTATTCTGTGGGAGTACGATTATGTTCAGTAAAATATGCAAATGAGTGAAAACTCTAAAATTTTTACGAATGTACCATGACTTTTGTGGAAGTATTTTTGAACTATAATAAGTTTATAATATTTTTTCAGTATGTTCAAAGGAAATTTCCATTAATATTTCATTGAAATGTATATTAGAAACAAACAGGGAAAGAAAATTTAAATTAATATTAGTTTCAGAAGTATTTTTATGAAAATGCAGGAAAGCCCTCAAAACGCTCAGATGGTTTTTAAATGTGATTTTATTTTGTATCAGGTTATAACGAAAGCTTTCCGCCAAATCCCCATTACATAATACTAATTATAATATATATATAATTAACTGTAATTTTATACAGGGTTAGCGAAATTAAACTTTCGCTACTCAAAGGGTCCTGGAGGACGTTCTACTAGTCCGAAGAAAAAAATATTTGGACAACAGACACTTCGGAGAATGCGATGGAGATTTCCGAAAAAAAAAATTAGTTTAAAAAATCGCTACCAGATGGCGCAGCGGGGAAGGACATTGCAGCCACAAATGCAAATGTCACGCACGAAAAAAGCTAGAAGTTCGTGCCACAATCAGATGAATATTCCAAAATGCCGACGTTCCCGGAGAGAGCACTGCTAGTCAAATTGTACTACCGCAACGGTGAGAATGCAGCGGCAGTTGTGAGAGAGTTCTGCCATCTCAAGAAACAACAACGTGGACCAATGTCGGAGTGTCCTCTTAGAGGGCATGATGGTAAAATTGGAGCGAACAGGACAACTAGGCGTTTTGCTGGGAAATGGAAGTACTCCACCGCCGTCGTAGAGAATATTGCTACAGCGGTCTTGGAAGCAATCGCTGAATCGCCTCACGGAATTGTCAGTGTACCAATGATTTCACGTAAACTTGATATGCCCTACTCCACTGTCTGACAATGCGTAGAATTCTGATTTACTTAACCCTCTAAGTGTTTGGGGCGTATTATTCCGTTCACTAAGCTTCAGGTTTCACAGCAATACAAGCAATATTTAAGATAATATAATTCTATGGATTTAATGAATTTTAAATACATTGAAGAATGATTAATACTCTCAAGGATTACATTCGTATTTGCAATTGAGTTTTTTTTATAATGTTGAAAGAATCATATTTTTTTAGCATTTAAAACAAAATGCAAAGAAAACAACATTACAATTTTACCCTTTTGCAAGACGCTCGGAGGGTTAATGGAGTGCGTTGTCGAATGTGATGGTTCGCATATTGAACATGTTTTAAAGCATTGATTTGCATGCTTAGTAATGTCATTTAGAGAGTTGTTTTTGTTGCAATAAATTGCAGTTGCAATATTGTAATTGTGTTGTTGACCTTATTATGTTTCTTTTGTGTAAGACGACTGGTCCTTCAGTGTTTGGCAATCTCAGTTTGTCGTCTCTTCACACGAGAACTCGTAGCGCCATCAAATGGTGGTTTTTTAAACTATATTTTTTTCGGAAATCTCGAGCGCATTCTCCAAAGTGTCTGTTGTCCAAATATTTTTCTCTTAGGACTAGTAGAACGGCCTCTAGGGCCCTTTGAGTAGCGGAAGTTTAATTTCGCTAACCCTATATACAGGATGTCCGGTCTCAACGGTGTCCAATGGCTAATTCCTAAACCGTTAATCACAGACATATAGTTACAATTAGAAAAATGTTTTAAATGAGGTAAAGAAGTATTTTTAAAGCGATTTAGGTCAAGAAAAACATTTATTTAAAAATTATGAAATTTAAATTTTTATACGGTCCCCCGGTCCTATAAGTGATATTTAGTAAACTTTTCTTATTTCTCTAACAAGTACGGCAAAAAAAAAAAGTCCCATTCATCTAATACTAAAATTGACCGAGTTATGACATTTTCAATTTTATGACTTAAACCACATTTCTGCAACCGAAAATAGATGAGTTAGACCAAGCTTTCAGGGGTCGTACACGAAGTGTTTAAAGTATTATAAAGGGCGCCCACTCCAAACGATATTCAATGGCTAATTCCTAAAGCGTTAGTCAAAGACATATAGTTCCAATTACAAAAATGTTTTAAATAATATAAAGAAATATTTTAAAAACGATTTAACTGAAGGTGCTGCCCCCTATAAATATTACGGTAGTGTTAATTTTTAATAATTAACTTTTCAGATTGGTTAAAATAATTGAAGAAGTGAGTTTCAAAACTCGCCTTATCGAGAAAATCAAATTTTGGGAAATCGCATAAAACCTTTAAATACGCCCATTGGAATTCATTGAAAATTTGGAGATTGTAGTGTTTGATTGGTACAGTTATACCAATAGAATAAATTGATAAAGAAACACGATTTTTTAAATTTCGAGTTTCGAAACTGATGTCCTCAATTGAAATTTAACATTTTTTTTTTTTTTTTTTGGTAAGGAAATGAGTGTGTTTCCTTTGATGATTTTATTTTAAAAAGTTGTATTACTTTTATAAGCTTTTAAATTACGACGTTCGTATATATGTCTTCCTAATTCAAAATTTGTATTCCAATTTTAACTCACTTCCAAATATCCGATCAAGATTAAATTTTGCATAGTTATGAAAATCCAATGACAATGTAATATTAATATGATTTTAGGTACGTACCATTTATATTTATTTTACAGGACCACTCCAAAAATTTTGTATACATCATTGCCTACAAACAAAAATTTTAAAATCAAAATCAGTAACATTTATGTAAGGCATAGAGATTCACAATGTAATTTTTCCAAATGAAAGTGCGTTGCGCTTATATTTTTTATACAGTGCCGCACAAAAGATGTCAGATACATTACGATGTATGAGCAGAAATTGTTTATTATACATTTTGATGATATTATGATTTTTTCAAATTCAACTTTTTAGTTCTTTATAAAAACTTGTTTGAAAAAAATATTTTAGAGACCAAAATCAAACCATTACTTTTGGAAATAATATTATCGGATATGCAGGTCGTATTAAGTGGCCTCCCAGGTTGCCAGATTTGAATCTTTTAGATTTTTTTCCTTGGGCTTTTCTGAAAAATAAGGTATATGAAAGAGAATCCACTAGTCGAGCAAATTTGTGGAATCGTATTGCTATGGCGTGCAGATCTGTAACACCTACAATGTTGAAAATAGTAGAAGAAGAATTTATTTCATATGTACATTTCTGCATTGTAGCCGAAGGAACGTCACTTCGAGCACTTTTTAAGATAACCTTAATTTTTATTAATTAAGTTTTACATTAGGTAATCTAACTATGTATCATTTTCTAAAGAGTTGTGACTGTTGCTTTTATAATCATTTAACAAAATTTCTGTTATTTTTTTTAATTATATTTTTAGTACAAGTTGTATATTTTGTTTTAATATGTCAGAATGAACAAAAATCTCAAAATATATGTGTAATGTTAATTTACTCTCAATGTTTAATGTTAAATTTATATCTGACGATTATTTTTATTTCTAGTAAATTTGTGACTGACCCCTATTTTGCAGCAAAAAAGATACTCCAACTTTAAACATCTATTACTCGGTCAGTTTTAATCGCAGAGGAATGGGACTTTTTTTGTCTTACTTGTCAGTGCAATAGGATACTTTTACTAAATATCACTTATAGGACCTGGGGACCGTATAAAAATTTAAATTTCGTAATTTTTTAATAAATGTTTTTCTTGACCGAAATCGCTTTAAAAATACTTCTTTACCTCATTTGAAACATTTTTGCAATTGGAAGTATATGTCTATGACTAACGGTGTAGGAATTAGCCATTGGACACCGTTGAGAACGGACACCCTGTATAACTACCATTCCGCCAAACCTTCACAATGTCATATGATACAACACAAATACTTAAAGCTGTACACTTTATTTGGTGACAATCTGTAGCTGATTTTTTGCAACAGAACTGGAAGTAAATGATGGTTCTAATCTGGTAGCGTGATAGTTCCATTTCAGACATCTTTTACTTAATGATAATGATGTTTTTTACAGATTTCGCAACACAGTGTTATAAAGCAAGTCTCTTTCTTTCAAATGCCAAAAATCGTTTGACAAAATATGAGTAAACACGTCAACTCGAACTGTTTGAACAGACCGTATTAGATGTGGCGGGAAACTTTCGTTACAAACCGATTTTTATTAAATTGTCTGAATTTAAAGTGTCAATTTTCAAACAATTAATTTGATCCGACATAGTATGTCAACCTACCTTAAATGAACGTTTATTTTAATATCATTTGTTTCGTAAATTCTGCTGTCAGTCAGTCATTTTAATATAAGAATTACTTTTCCTCTGAAAGGGTTGACAATTGATTACAAATAATATATTCATTTTAGCTATATTTCCTTATTCATATTTAGTATTTTACAACTATTTTTAGTTTAGAGAAAACTTCTTCATATTTTCCCTCTCTGTCATTATAATATGACCAGGAAACTAAAGCACCATTCAGAGAGTCTGTTAAAAGTAGTCTCAAAAATATGTGTTTGATCTACCGATCATGAAACAGCTGTTTGACTTCAGAGTCTTCAGACTAAATTAGTACAAATATGGAAGTTTAAGAATCAACGATAGTTTACTAATAGTCACTTTAATTTTAACTGATTTAATTATTACTGTTTAATACTTTAACTTTAACTGTTGACAAGGTTAAATTAAAAAAAACTCAAAGCGTCTTCTAAAATTTATTTATGCAATAACTTAACTTTTCGCTTGACTTTAAATAACACTGTCAAATTTCAATATGACTATCCCAACAAAATTGCTTTTTAGAATTTCTAAACCACATTCGCTTTCAACGTCTCAGTGCTTAAATTAATTAGGTTCCATGAACTTAACTGCTTCTTATTGGAGGGCACAAAAACTCAACCTCTTATCAACTGGAAGAAATCACAAAAGCTTAATACGTTCATATGACCATGCATTTCTGCAAAACACACCATCTCAGAAAACTCTCGCCTTAAATAATTATCAAATAACAACGTCTTGAAACTCCATCAGCATGATGCTATCTTCTAAAAAACCCACATTCTACTCTGTAGAAAAAGAATGTTCAGTTTGATGGCGCAGCGACGCTATGAACTTCTACTTCTACTTTTTGCACTACGAGTTTACAACACAACGAAAGGTTGCTTTGGGAGGTTTTGTTTTTGAGAAGATGGACGTATTGTCATTTAAATTTTGTCATTAAAATTTATATTTTTAAATGAAAAAATAGTAAATTGAAAGTATATGCTCTGTGGTATTTGATGTTCTGCGCCATTTGATTTTTAGTGTCTATGCGTACCGAAAGCGGCAAAACCGCGACTAGACACTCAGGTTTTTACTGATTTCGTTAAAATTTTCACGTATTTTATTTTGTAAAAATTATTCCTACCCTTCCGAACGTTTCAAAAATGTTTTAGGTGATGTAAATCTGATCTATTGAGATGCTCTAAAAAGATTGTGTTGAAATAAAAACGGTTAGTTACTTTTAGCGTAAAAAAATTATCATCTTCGTGAGGCACGAAGTGACTCGAGTTCGACGGTATATTTGAAAATGTTAAAATTCATTTTTTTAAAAACCGAATACTCTTTTGGTTAGACGAATCTTTCAGCTTTAAGAATATATTTTTGGTTTGTCACACTGAGAAAAATGAAACTTTCAAATCTGAGCAAATCGATGTTTTCATTTTGTTATGAAACTTTTTGTTTCAAATATGACGACTCAACGCTTTCAATTCTGAAATACCGGAAATACTCAGTTTCAAACAAATTATTTTTTATTCGTTAAATGTAATCAATTTCACCTGTGCAATTGAATTTATTCATATTATTTCATTTGTAATGATTTCGAATGAAACGCTCCGTTCAATAATATTTTATTAGATGGAATGTGGTGAACTACATTTTTATCGTAATCGCGGAAGATCACTTAAAAGCCTTCGTAATGTGATCGTAGAAGCGTAGCGTTTGTTTTTCAGCCTTCGAAATCGGAGAATGGGTGAATTCGTAAAAGAAAGACTTCGCAAGATTTCATTGAAAAATTAGAAGGTAATTTCATTAATTTTGTTGTCTCGAAGTATTTATCCCTATTTTTATTGTACACACACTTAATTTCTATAAGTTATCTTATGATTAGGGTTAGCTATGCACCATGTTGCGTACACTCTAAAAACGGCATTTTCAAAACGGAGCAAAAAATACTCAAATCTGAGTATGTCGCATAGTCAAAATGGCTCCGAATCAAAATTACTCAAGTTTGAAACATGCATATGCTCATTTCTGAAAACATGCACACACTCAAGTATAAAGCATCATGCGCTCATATTTGAGTATGTCCGTGTTTTTAGAAATGAGTATACGCATGTTTCAAACTTAAGTAATTTTGATTCGGAGCCATTTTGACTATGCGACATACTCAGATTTGAGTATTTTTTGCTCAGTTTTGAAAATGTCGTTTTTAGAGTGCAGTACCTCTAAAATTGCGCCCTGCAGGGGCATTGCAATAAGGGAGAAAAATGTTTTCGGAAAAATGACCTTTTTTGAATTTTTTTTCCAAACAGTTAACTGATGTATATTTTTTAATTGATTGCGGCATTTAAGACGTAATAGTACGATCTTTCAGAATATGTCTTCGTTTTTAACTTTACTAAGCGACTTGCCGATGTAGGTTAGTAAAAATGACAAAATACCTCTGAAATTTCTTCTTTTCGACCTTCATTTTTTACCGATGCGTAAAAATGCTTCTGCGCGTGTGCCAGCGTTTTTTTCTCTCGCAAGGACCGAGAAGAGTTTTAAATGAGAGTGAATTGCGACTTTTAATTAATAACTCAACTAATTATTAGAAATTTTAAATTCTAAGTCTCAAGGGCATCAGACGACACTTTTGGCTAGCCTCATAAAAAATTTCAACCTGGTACGTCCCGTAGATTTTTCTAGCTATCGCACACAGACAGATGCAGACACAGAGACACACAGACACAGCAAAACTTTCTTTTATTAGTATAGATTGTCGATTTTTATCATATATTTGCAAAGAAAAATAACATTTATATGATTTTGATGGGAAAAGAAAACTGAAGTACCGTATTTCATGATATATTTTTAATTTACTATATCTGAAAAGGAAAATTTCATTATTCTTTATTAATACAAAATAGCATTTGCATTTATAACAAATAGAAAAAGTGTTAGCTTGAAAAGAGCTTTTTAACTTTTGTATCGCTTGTTTCTTTTTGTAATATAGAAATAACAAGTTGGAAATTGCTCGTCAAACGTGGCAAATGAGGTGCGTTCGTACTATAACTAGTTTTATAATTATTTTTTGCACCCCATATTGTACTGAATGTATACTTTTTTGCACTTCATAAAGCGCATAGTCTGATACATCATTAAAATGCACTTCCAATAATTTTTTCCCATTCCCCGTAATGTAACGGAACAGTTTTGACTGTCCCTGTAATTAAACTATACATGCGATTTTCCTAAAATTTGAAATAGCTCAACAAAACTTTGCAACAATTATATCTTTAAAATTTCAGACCATTCGGAAGGCTGTAATATCATTAAAATGCACTTGCAATAATTTTTCCCATTGGCCGTAATGTAAAGAAAAACTTTTGACTGTCCCTGTAATTAAACTATGCATCCGATTTTCCTAAAATTTGAAATGGCTCGACAAAATTTTGCAACAGTTATATCTTTAAAATTTCAGATCATTCGGAAGGCTCTAATATCATTAAAATGCACTTGCAATAATTTTCCCCATTGGCCGTAATGTAAAGAAAAACTTTTGACTGTCCCTGTAATTAAACTATACATCCGATTTTCATAAAATTTGAAATGGCTCGACAAAATTTTGCAACAGTTATATCTTTAAAATTTCAGATCATTCGGAAGACTCTAATATCATTAAAATGCACTTGCAATAATTTTTCCCATTGGCCGTAATGTAAAGAAAAACTTTTGACTGTCCCTGTAATTAAACTATACATCCGATTTTCATAAAATTTGAAATGGCTCGACAAAATTTTGCAACAATCATATATTTGAAATTTCAGACCATTCGGTTGGGTAGTTTTTGCTCTGTTACATGCGGACAGACGGACGGACAGACGGACGGACAGACGGACGGACAGACGGACGGACGGACGGACTGAACGACGACTATAGGTGCTACGTATTTATATAATTACGAACGCACCTAAAAAGCCATTTTTGTACCGAAAGACCCTTGTGAGTGATATCAAATGAATTATGTGTTTTGATACTTTCTTTAATAAGGATTTTGTCATTGAGTTACCAAACGCTTTTTAATTAAAAAAAGATTTTATTTAAATTGCCTTTCCGTTTTCCCTACAGAAAATCGAAGGAAAAAGAAGATTAAAATTCATCTAATCTTAAAATTCATTTTTGAAATTAAACCTAGCACATAAAATTGAATTTTTGAAATTAGCTATTTTTTTATAGTGCAGATTAATTTAAAAATGACGCATGACATTAGTTCCTTTATAAAAGTACAATGTAAAATAATAGGCAAATGTTTCTCAATGTTGGAAAATACATTATAATCGCGAAGGAAAATATACAATAACTTCCTAACGAGTTACCTATGATTCCAAAAATAATTCTTTATCTTTAGGAATCTCAGAAACAAATATATTTTCGAGATATATATAAGCTGAAATAAAGACAAAGTTTTTTTCGGAAATGTTTCCGAGGAATTTTTATGTTGTATTCTTCAGTTTGCCCAAATCGTAATACAGTAATCCCTTAACATTCGCGAGTTTTGATTACTCGCGAAATAAAAAAATGAAGAACATTTTAACATTCGCGAATACTTAACTTTGTTATTCGAGAATTTTGTTTCATAAAGAATATTTTTCTTAGAAAGTAAACTCGCTTTGTTTTGCCATAAAACTATTCCATAAAACTATTTGACTCTGGACAGTTGCATTGTAACGTATAGCCCAAGTTCCGCGAACTTTAACCCTTGTATCGAAGCAAAATATAGATCAGTAATTTTGAGAAACCCGAAACATAAATTGACGCTAAAACTAAAAGAATTCTAAATTTTCTAAAATTCAAAATTTTTACTGCAACTGAAAATTTTCCTGCAAATTGTACGGAAAATTTTAAAACTTCAACAACACCTTTTTGAGAAAGCAATAGAATGCAATACTTAACTGGTGAGGAGTCTCAAACTTAAAAGAAAAATCGAGACCGTAACTTTTCCTTATATGGAAATTCATAAACAAAAGATCTGTTCTTACAAGCAATCGTATATCAATACATTTATTCAGCCATCAACTAGCAACTTAACTTTGTACAGTATGTTTATAATTTATTTAAATTTATCCACAGCATGTATTTTTTAATACTTAATAAATATTTTTTTACATTGCAATTACATTTTTCCATTAAAACGAAATTTCAAAACCTAACCTTCTTTTATGTACGGGAAGATAGTCTCAACATTCGTGATTTCGACATTCGCGGAGGTCTAACGAACCTATCCTTCGCGAATGTTAAGGAATTACTGTATAGATTTTTCAGATGCTGTCCATTCACAAGTAAGCAATTTGATATTCAAGAAACATGTTTTATAGACATACATGATAAATTAACAGCATTAACATTAATATTAATATCAGTTTGTTACTCGTGCATGTATGAATTCAATTACGCAGCAGAAAATGTTTAAATGAGAATTGATAACAGCGGCGAATTATATTTATTATTTCTCATTTCTTTTGGCCAAAAAACGTATGCTGCATATAAAAAAACTTTTGCAAAATATTTACATTTTCTTTCAGAAAAACTACATTTGTGCCCCTTCAGTGGAAGACATACAAAATCTAATGTGTAGTTGTAGAAGAAAAATAAGGTAAGCTGGGGTAACTGGACCCAGGACGTAACTGAGACATTGGCTATTTTATAAAAAACCGTTGATGTTTTTTAAGTTTTAGCTTTTGTCAACATTGCACCTCCATCTCTACTTCTTAAAACAACGTGTGTCAACTAAATCATAACTCTACCTTTTATGGGATAGGGTGACGAAAATTTAGGTTTCTTTTTTAAAAAACAACGTCTGTTTGGTTGAAATTACTCGGCTTTCTATTAAAATAACGATAAGTACTTTTATTTAACAATCTTTTTCTTTTAAGATTAGACACATAAATACATTAATATTATTAGGTATCCATATATATTTACATCATGTTTCAAATGTAAGGCCGGTATTCCAGTTACTCCAATAATTTTTCAAGAATGGGGTATCTGGGATATGTATCAGGGCTAACTGGACCATAAGGGATCCAGTTACCCCAACAGTTATAAATGTCTTTTTAAGTTTCTCTTATAACGGGAAATTAATTTCTCCATTATTTTTTGTTTGCAATAAAGAAAATTACATAATCCTTTTTAAAATTACATAATAAAATTTAAAAAAAGCATGTTTGGGGTATCAAACCAAATTTCTTAAGTGTGATAGCTGTAGCTCGAAATTTTACGATACAGATGAAGAGGCGTGCATAAGGGAAAGTGAGATTATTTGAAAATTATCGAAAGGAATAAAAAATAGTTATGTTCGATATAAAAATATGGTTATATTCCCCACAGGTTTATTGGACATATCGAACTTCCATTGTGATAAATATAAAAGAGAATGAGATACTTATGTACTTACCTAGCCGTTTGTTCACAGATTTATCTTGTTATTTTTTTCCTTAAAATAACCATGTAACTTTTATACTTATTACCTGTACTAAAGTACATAAATACTTACTTAATTTTTATGTTTTTTGTATAAATAAATCTAATATTTTCACTTTTAGTGCTTTTTTTAGACACATTGACAATAAAGCTATACAGCGCTCTTTAGTTGGTATATAATTTACATGATCTGCCCATTTCAAAAAATTTTTAGTTGTTTATACAATTTTTCAAACAGGACGTAATACCCAATATTTAAAAAAACAAAACAAAAAACAAAACAACAACAAAAAAAACAAAAAAACAAAAAACAAAAAAACAAAAAAAAAAGACGCGTGTATAACATAGACCCTCCTGGTCCACTTGCCTCATTTTTATGGGGCAACTGGACCCATGAGGAAAGAAAGATAAAATATATATATATATTGTTTTTAGATATTAAAATGTAATTTTGAACATTTCTGTCTGATATAGGGAACCTATATGAATACATTTACAAAAGTTCAAACTTTAATTCAAATGAATATCAGCCTTTTGAAGCTGAATTTACAGAATCTCCAGAGTCACATTGTAAAATCATGGCCCAGTTGCCCCACGTAATCTTACTGTTATTTTCCTAATGATCCACTCAGTCGGTGTGACGCCACAAATGGTCACACAAGTACCACAGTCACAATGGTGGCCATACTTCTATATAGTTTTACTTTATCACGTTATGTCTCTCAGTTCACTTCGTATCTCCAGAGTGAAGCGCCTACTGCCAACGGGAAAATCATTGTTTTTGAATCATTTGCACTCCGTCACAAAATGGGACATATTGATTTCCCAGTGACTTATTTTCCTCATTACGTAATGTCAATATAAACAGTATGAGTTGCATTTGGGTGACAGTGCTTTCTTATTTTGGTGATATTCTAGTCACGGTATTATTAGGGTTCACCTGACTTTACACAAAGAAAATGAAAATGAGTAATTCGATTGAAAATTAGTTTTCTCTTTTAATTTATGTAAATAAAATAATTTTAGAAGGATGTATTTGTATTTAAACAAGAAAAACTTTTAAAATGTCAACCTAATACTTAATGTTAATGCCAGAAAACAAATCTAAATCCTCGAATTAGCTTAAATAAAAATACAGTAAAATCTCAGACTACCGGACACTTCGGAACCATGGAAATCGTCCGCGAGAGGTGTGCGTCAATCAGAGATAAAAACATACAAACGTAAAAATGTTGGAAATTGGAAAAGTGTCCGCTAAATAGAGGTTTTATTGTATTTGTGAAGTTTATATATTAATTCTTCTAAGTTATTCATTATTAATCTATATTAAGTTAATTCTGAAAGACGAAGGTGGGGGAAGGGATGGGTGGATATTCTCAAAATTAAGATTCGCTAGCTTAAGTATCAAATCGAGTACACATTTTGCTAATAATGTTCAACAGAATTAATTCTGCTTCATTAAAATAGCTAATTTCAAAAATTCAATTTTATGTGCTAGGTTTAATCTCAGATTATTATCATTATTAATTTTCAAAAACCCATTATATAAGCTTAAACGTTCTATGAAGTAACTGACAATGTTGTCGCACTGTAGTTTTTATTAAATAAAACATTTAAAAAAAATTGTGGTTTACTAAACTGTACTGAGGAGTTTTTTTTTTTTAATATAACAAAAATAGTACTCTGAGGAATTGGAAAACATTTATACAGATATTACGAGTCTCTAGAAATTGATTTCGGCGAAATAATAACCGGTTACAATTCATAGATTATTTAATATTAATTTCATACTTATTAATTTATACATAAAAATAAAAAAAATCGACACAAATCAGTAGTTATATTTGGACTATTTAATGCTAATATAGTTTAATAAAAAAATCCTTCTATATATAAAATCTAGTTGGATGTGCCAATCCCAAAACTTTCTTCTATCTCATACATCTTAATATTTGCAAAACTAGTTACACATGTTAATACTTCAATATTATTAGTTCAATACTATACCAACTTTGATATTCATCTTAAGGGGACCTTGGACCTTTATTTGAGTAAAAATACATCGCTTTCTTTCTGTACTATTATTCTCCAATTTGCATCATGTCATTCGTGCAAAACCGCATGCAGATGGGATTATTTTACGCAAGTTACAAGTCTTTTTTGTTCACAAACAATTTTTCGGCCTTTTAATATACTTTAAATCTGTTTTTCTCAATACTGACCTTTCAGTTTTTTTTTCAATTTTTGAGATTCTCCTTGATACTTAATTTTTGATCAAAGATCATGAAACTGATAAGGAAGAATCCAGATATTACTTAAAAAGAAACTGTGTATGCATTTTAAAATTCGATTTCATTACGACAATTAAATTTGATTTTTAACTTATAATAGGGCAGAATTTTGATGAAAATCCGATATAGAATGCAGAAAAATATCTCTAAAAAATTAACTGTTTAAAGGATTTAAAAATCAATACACAGATTTATTTGTACTAGAGTTTTACGTGATTAAAATCCAAAATCGAGAAAATATCTAAAAAATTAAGACGCGAGGAGCATTTTAAAATTTCAATTTAAAATTTAAGTTTTTTTAAAAAGATCTTAAAATTATAATAAGATTGGAAATTTCTTTTAAAGTTCTCTATATACTTATAGTGAAATGCATATTTGCACAAAATTTCAAATCTCTATTATGAAAATTAAAGAAAATTTTTTTAAACGTCCACCGTCCACTTAAATTTCTGCTTCAGTTAATTAAACGGACTAAAGACGAGTTAATCTATATCATGATATTTGATAAAATTAATAGTTTTTCCTTATTCTGTTGTTATCAGCTGTTTGCGAATAGCCGGCTTCGCAGGAAGCGAGTTCCCGCCGCTGCACGAGCCGCCGGTAGACAATAGAACTACGAAAAATCAAGAAAAGTATACAAAAATCGCTATCATAGAACCTCTTTACCGCGCAGCATTTCCAAATTCAAGGAGGACCTGTTGGCCAAAGCCAAAAACATGCACAAAACATTTGGTTCAATTGTATGCATAATTTTATAAGCTTTTCGATGGTACAATAAAGAAAATGGCACAAACATTGCTATTATAGCGCCCTCCTACCGGCAGATTTTTTTTCAAATTCAGGGAGGACTTACTTGCGATATCCAGAAACATACACAAAAAATTTGGTTCAATTATATGCATAATTTCATACACTTTTCGATGGTACAATAATGAAAATGGTACAGAGATCGGAATTATAGCGCCCCCTTCTGGCGGAATTTTTTCAAGTTCAGGGAGGACTTGCTTGCCATAGCCAGAAACATACACAAAAAAAATTGGTTCAATTATAGGCATAACTTCATACACTTTTCGATGGTACAATATTCAAAATGGCACAACAAATCACACACAAATCGCTATTACAGCACCCCCTACCGTCGATTTTTTTCCAAATTAAGGAAGGATGTGCTTGCCATAGCCAAAAACTTAAAAAAAAATTGGTTCAATTCTATGCATAACTTTATACACTTTTTGATGATACAATATTCAAAATCGCACAAAAATCGCTATTACAGAGTCCCCTTCCGGCCGATTTTTTCAAAATTAAGGGAGGACCTGCTTGCTGCAGCCAAAAACTTAAAAAAAAATTCAGTTCAATTTTATGCATAACTTCATACATTTTTCGATGGTAAAATATTCAAAATCGCACAGAAATCGTTATTACAGAGCCCCCTACAGGCTAAGTTTTTCCAAATTCAGGGAGGACCTGCTTGCCATAGCCTAAAACTTAAAATAAAAATTTGATTTAATTCTATGTATAGCTTCATACACTTTTGGGTGGTACAATATTAAAAATCGCACAAAAATCGCTGTTACAGCGCCCCCTAAAGGCGAATTTTTTCCAATTTCTGGGAAGACCTGCTTGCCATAGCCAAAAACTTAAAATAAAAATTTGGATCAATTCTATGCATAACTTCATACACTTTTGGATGGTACAATATTCCGAATCGCACAAAAATCGCTGTTACAGCGCCTCCTACCGGCGAATTTTTCCAAATTCTGGGAGGACCTGCTTGCCATAGCCAAAAACTGAAAATAAAAGTTGGATCAATTCTATGCATAACTTCATACACTTTTGAATAGTACAATATTCAAAATCGCACAAAATTCGCTGTTACAGCGCCTTCTACCGGCGAATTTTTTCAAATTCTTTGAGGACCTGCTTGCCGTAGTCAAAAACTTAAAATAAAAATTTGGTTCAAATCTATGCATAACTTCATACACTTTTGGATGGTACAATATTCAAAATCAATGGTACAATATCGCAAAACTCGCTATTACAGCGTCCCCTACCGGCGAATTTTTTCCAAATTCAGGGAGGATCTGCTTTCCATAGCCAAAAACTTAAAATAAAATTTTGGTTCAATTCTATGTATAACTTCATACTCTTTTTGATGGTACAATGGCGACAGACACAGACAGGCGGACACACAGACATTTTCTATAAACATGTTTTTTGTGATCTCTGACCCCTAAAACGTGTAAATCCGTCGAAAACCGGAAGTCGAAAAAAATTTCGATTACAATACTTTCTTCTATTGAAGATAGAAAAAAGTAAAAAAACTGTTGCATACAAAAATATGAAAATAGGTGGTATTATAGAGAAATGTTTGATAAACACGCTGATGCAGACAGTTTTCAAATCGAATAATTATTTTAAGAGATATTTAATGTTGAAGTTAGTGAAAATCATTCCACTAAACAAGTTTTATAGGAGAAAAACTATACATAGGAATTTAATCATTCTTAGATCATTTTATACATTAGAAGTTCTCGTTGTGCTGACTGCATTTGTTTTTATCTATTTGATTCATTTTTTGAGTATTTATTTGCATTTTAATATCAAATTTTCAGCATTTCCAGAGATATTTTTTACATATTTTAGAAAAGAGTATTATTTTAAATTGTTGCCAATTTTTAAAACAGTGCAAATAATAATATTTCCTTCAAATTATAAATTTATTTACACGTGGTTAATATACACAGAAATTAAAAAAAAAAAAAATAGAATCAAATGATTACATGTTAAAAGCAGGAAAATATTGAAAATTGCGTTATAAGAATTTAAACTTCAATTTTAAAAGAGAAAGAAAATTTTAAAATAAAAAAAATTATTATTACGCGTTAAAACTCGTAAAGGGAGGAATTGCGTCACATTTAAAATGACCAAAAAATATGGCAAAACAGTTTAAATTAAAAATTATATTTGCGCCAGACATTTATTTCATAGTTTGAGATAATTTTTACAAATATTATCGTGAATTCCAAGACAGCGCAAATAACATTTCTTTCTAACAGCAAAAGTATTTTCACGTGAATATTAATAAGAGAAATAAAACTTTGTCGAAAATTACGTCAGATTTAAAACGATACATTTAAAATGAATTATTTAAAAGACCTATCTTATTGCGCTGTTAAAAAATACCGGGAGACAATGACACTGTTTACTTAATTCATTGAACATTAGCTTATTTTCAAATGTTTAAGAAATTTTATTTAATTAAATACGAAAACAGCCATTGTATCTTTTAACAGCAGTAGATTTGGTCTTAAAAATCCCCAATCAAGGAAAACGAGTGGAAACCTTTTTACAAAGAGATCGCTACTGTTTTCAACATTTTCCAACAAAGTTGAAAAGTGTTTACGACTTCGGTTCGTCTGTCCGTCTGTCCGCCTGTCCGCGTTCTAACTCCCGTAAATATACTCGGATTGCTCTGAAATTTTTGGATGTTAGTAACCTCTACCATAGAACGAACCGTATTTCAAACGAAGTTTGTAGCACGTTTTGTTCATTTACAGGGACAGTCAAAATTTTTCCGTTACATTACGGCTTATGGGAAAAAATGTTTAAAATAATTTTTAAAGATGTTAAATGCTTTCAAACATAATAAAATTTATATGCATTTATCAAGTGCACTAAAATATGCATTCTGTAGAATATGCGGCGCAAGGAATAGTTATTATTCATTTACAGGGCCACACAAAAGGATTCCGTTACATAATGATATAGTGGAGGAGGGAATTTTTTCCGGCGTTTTTCAATGATGTTAAATTATTTCATGTATAATGAAATTGATACACGTCGCTGAGGTTTACTATAAGTTATTTCATGTATAATACGAAGTGCATAGCATTATTTACAGGGACACACAAAAGATTTCAGATACTATATTGTATCCGAAGTACTGTGCATTAGCAATGATTGCTGGAAATGCATTTTTAATTATGGTATGTGCTTTTATGTTTGACTATATGTATGCATTGTATATGGTGTGTATAAATGCTCTAATTGATATACAGGGCTACGATTAAAAATTCGTAATGGTTACTGGGTATGATTGCAAATTGCTTAAAGGTGGTTTTTAAATGAGTTATGCATTTTTACGCTGAACTTAATTTAGTTTACTAAGAAATGTTTGTAGAATAGGCATAAAATGATATACTGGGTCACGCAAAGAATTGGATACATGGACGTCTAAAAATGATAATTTCTGGAAATGTGATTCCAGTAGTTTTAAGAGTGTTTTACTTTGAATTAAACTTTGGATAAATAGTGGCGTGTAATAAAGGTACTAGGTTAACTACAGGGTTGTACAAATGTTTACAAGTATTTTTCTATCTATTAGTATAAATTGCTGAAAGAGAAATTTCAACCTGTTATATGTTTTCCTGCTAAACTAAATTTCTCCATTATATAGTATCTATATCAACGTACAGATCAAATACAGGGCTGTTCAAAAGAATTGGAATACATATTTACTATGGAAGGTAACTGCTGAAATCAGTTTTTCAAATGTTTTATGCATTTTCTAAAATGTTTAGTTAGTTCTCTTATATACTTTATTTCCCTAAATAACGAAATTTTGTTAAAGCATTCAGGAATTGTTGGAAAGTGTTTCATAATCTATGCTTAATGCATGATTTTTATTACTTTTTTTTTAAAAATTGTAATTCAATATTTTTAAAACCGATCTAATTAGCGTTCTTTTTGGATCTTGGTGTGCCTGAACAGGGGTTGGCGAGCGTAGCTCGTAGGTGGCAGAGGCCCCTAGTAATGTACAAAATAATTAGTACAGGGAAAGAAAATATTAAAACATAATATAATATATGGAGATCAAAGTTTTACGACTGACCCAAAAAACTAAAACGATATGGAAATCTAATGGGAAAAACGATAGGAAAAGAGTGGACGTGATTCTGTATAATAGAGATTAGGAAATTCTTTCTAAGTCGATATTGCATACGAAGATACTGAAGATAATAAAAACTGCATTCTTAAGATTTTTACTTATTAAGAATTCTTTAGTCCTTCACTTTTAAATGGGAATTTGACGAAGTTTGACTCAAAATGTATCTCCTTAACACGTTAAGCGACACGTCCGTCACCGGTGACTGACACCGAACTTTCCGTTTAAAACGCGTCATTCCCCGATGACGGACGTCTAAAATAGGATATAAAACTAAACAAATATATATAATGTTTTAAGTAATTACTGAAAATTTATTTAAAATTTACTTACCTTTTATTTATTACAGGATTATACTTTCTTAAAAATTACTTAAAACATTGTAAATTTTTCAGCGCTTCAGTGTCAGTCACCATGGCACTCAACGTGTTAACTTTAGGCAGTTCTGCTGAAGCAGGGGAAAGATTAGCGTGTACGAAAGAAGTTAAATACACTCTAAAAAATAAATGTGTAAATTAGGTAATTTTACACATATATATGTGTAATTTTCTAAGATTACACACTTGTCATAAAATTTACACATTTGTTTCAAAAACTTACCTGTTTTTATGTGTATTTTGTCTCTGAAAGTAAGTGTGTAATTTGTTATCACTTGAAAAAAACAAATAAATGTGTGAATGTAAAAAAATGCCTAAATTTACACGAATTGATGTGTTATTGTAATTTCCACATAATTATATATACACAGATAAGTGTATAAATTTCTAAAATCACCCACTGGTCATAAAAATTACACATTTTGTACAAGAAATTACCTGTTTTAATGTGTATTAATTTATGACATTAAGTCTGTCAGTTGTTATCGGTTGATAAACACACATAAGTGTGTAAATATAGAAAAATCGTCTGCTGTGACTCTGAACGCAAAGTAAACTGGCGAACAATGAAAAAAAAAAAAAAAAAAAAAAAAAAAAAAAAAACATCTGCTCGTCAAATGATTACAAATGATTCTGTCAAATGATTTTGGGTGCCATTTTTAAGGAGATGCTGGAAGACAAGTCTGCTTTATCAGCCGAAATTCTAAAATATATATATATTAAGGTGATAATAATAAAAGTTATCTGGATTATCAAGATGAAATATTTTTATAACAGTATAGTGCTAATGTGTTCAAATGTAATGTTCTTAATTGGATTTCTACATTCTTTGCCGTTTATCGGCGGGGAAAAAATGGATAACCATTACAAATGTATGTATCTTTTTAAATAAGGCGAAATGTCACATGTTTAACTTAGATTTATTTTTCTGTTGAGATCTTAATTGTTAAATTTATTTGGAAATAATCTTTGAAAATAACTATTTTGTTTTCTTAATATGCTTTCATTAATTTCTTGTTCAAAATACAATCAAAATAACCTATATATCTATTCTTTTGCAAGGTGTCCATTTCTGGAACAGATAGTAGCCATTACTGGAACAATGAATGTCTAGTTATTTCTATTATTTACAATTAAATTTAGGTTCCCATTGGGAAATGCGACTATGAGCTGAATGATTAAATAATGTTGATAGATTAATATAATATTGAAAGAACTAAAATATAATAATTATAACTATTAATAAAAAATATAATTCTTAAAGAAATTCCTTAAGGGTGTCCATTACTGGCACACCTACTCTGTATGGTGTATCAGTAATCTTGGTCTTTATTGCTTTCTGAATTCTTTTTTTATGATAGCAATTCTGCATTATTTTCGGTTTTGTATTATTTTTAAACAGTACATTATGTCCAATGGTAAAAAAGTAGTATGCTATAAGTGACAAAACTTGTCTAGTTGCAGTTTCTCTTAGTTCGTAGTGTAGCATACTGTTTATTGAAAAAATGCAATGTAAGCAAGTAGTGCGATACAAAAAAAAAAAAAAAAATACTAATAGGCTGTACTTTTGGGTCGATGCAGAGTTTTTTTTCTAGGGACCTATTTTGTGTAAAGTAAAATTTATTTTTGTGAATTTTTTTATATTTTTGTAAAAAATAAAGAAAGATGAAATCCAGTTACTCAAACTCGAAACAAATATTAATTAATAATAACCTTTTTAAGCCTTTCTCCTATAGTTTTGCTTTCTGATAAACTTCTTTTATTAACAAAATATATGTATTAAAATCTAACAAAATAAAAAATAGTTAATGAAGAGTACGTTTTTATGAAATTGAATTTTGTGATGGGGCCTATTTTATGAGGTGGAATTTAGTGAATGGGGCCGATTTTTATTAAGAGAAATTTTGTGAAGGGACCTGTTTTGTTAAAGTAATTTTGTGAGGGAGCCTATTTTATTAAAATTAATTTTTACTTTCTTTTATCTTTACATGAAGAAAGTATTGGATTTGTGAAAATTTTCGACTTCCGGTTTTCGACGGATTTACACGCTTTAGGGGTCAGAGAATCCGAAAACATGTTTTTACGAAATGTCTGTCTGTGACTCTGTGACTCTGTCCGTCTGTCTGTCTGTATGTGACACAAATTTTGTGGGCGCTCTATCTCAAGAACTAATGCAGGTAATTTAATAAAAATTTATATTCATTTAGTCTCTGATATAAATTGGGGCTGATTAGTTTTTGGTGTAAATCGTTCCAAAGGTGGCGCTGCTATGCACCCTTTTTCACAATTTCCACAATATTTCAATCTCCAGAACTAATGCATGGATTTTCATCAAACTTCAAATTCAGTTAGTCGTTGATATGAATTGACATTTCATACATCGTGGTGTAAATCGCTCAACAAGTGGCGCTGCTATGCTGCATTTTTTTACGATTTCCGCAATTGCTCTATCTCAAGAACTAATGGTTGAATTTTCAACAAACTTGAGATTCAGGTATACCTGGATATGAATTAGTGCTGTTTAGGTTTAGGTGTAAATCGCCCAACAGGTGGCGCTGCTATGCAGCATTTTTCACGATATCCACGATAGCTCAATCTCCAGAACTAATGCACGGATTTTTATCAAACTTCAGATTCAGTTAGTTTTTGACATCAGTTGACGTTTCATACATTTTGGTGTAAATCGCTCAACAAGTGGTGCTGCTATGCTGCATTTTTTGCGATTTCCGCAATAGCTCTATCTCAAGAACTAGTGCACGGATTTTCAACAAACTTGAAATTCAGGTATACCTGGATATGAATTAGTGTTGTTTATGTTTTGGTGTAAATCGCTCAACAGGTGGCGCTGCTATGCTACATTTTTCGAAATTTCCGCTATAGCTCTATCTCAAGAACTAATGGACGAATTTTCATCAAATTTCAAATTCAGATATATTTTAATATGAATTGGTGCTAAATTGATATAATTTCTTGTACTATTTAAATGATTTAATTGACGTGATTTATATAGAGGAAAGTTTTGTGATGGCCACAACATACTAGTTTTAAGAGGCTTTAGAAATAATTTAATTTCAAGCTATAATATCTAAGCAGAACTGCAGCAACACTATTTGGGTACTGGAGCGAAAACTTCGTTAACTTATACGTTGATGACTGACGCATCATTAAAGATAATTGATGGCGCCGATGAAGCCTGCTATTTTAATAAGGGGCACCGTCCGCACCATCCTTGTTGTGGTTCTGCATCCAAATATAATAAATACCATAAGATTTTTACCGTACTTTGTGACAGGTGGAGTAACTAAGTGACACCTGGTCTAGTTTGCGTATTTCGTGCTAGAGCTTCGGGAAACGGTCGTTAGGTGATGTGGCACACCGTACTAGGAGATTGCGACGCTGTTTGTTTTTCTACCATACCGGACGGAGCAGGAGATTCGCACAGCCGATAGTAACAGTAACGCCAGCTATGGAGATTCGAAATACGAAAACTAGACCAGGTGTCACAAAGTTACCCCAACTGTCACAAAACTCCTCATATTACGATACTTCATATAAGGAGCTTGAAAATTTCTTTCCGTTCTCTGAAAAAGCTTAAATTAGGTATGCTGCAGACAAAAGATTTTTTAATAAAATTGTCTTGCTAGATATATTTCAGATTAAGTAATATTTATTTTAGCATCAAACAAAAATAAATGAATTAAAATAATTTAGTCTGAGTTTCTGAAGCATTTCTATAAAATACAGGAAAATTTCTGAATACATTTGAAAAAATTTCTATTCCTAAATAATATTTTGTACCAGTTATAAATGCAGTTAAAGCTATGTAATTTTCAGTGTTGTGTGTGTGTGTGGGGGGGGGGGGGGATGTATAAATATTTTTGAAAAAAATGTTTTTTAAAATAATAAAAACAACCAGAGACGTTACAGTTGTAAGGCTACATGAAGGAAATTGTCTTTTTAACTTTAATTTGAAGACAGTCCCCACACTGTAAGTGGATATTTATTCAGATTATACGGGTTCTATGTATAAATTGTGACTTAGGACTAAACCAAATCAAACAGAAAGATGAGTTGTAGTAATTGTGATTTTAAATGATCCCGTTTTATGTAAAAATCAGGTATACCGACGATAGGAAAACAGTTTGTCTATATGTGGTATGTAAATTACCTAAATGCATTGGAGTACACTGTTTGTGGTCTTAAAACATACTATAAAGAAAAAAAAAACACACCAAGCGTATGAGCTTGTTCTTCATATTTTTTCCCGATCATAAAAAACATTTAGCTCACAATTTACACATACTATAGTATAAATATAAAGCTATGTAGCCAAAAACATGTCTATTTTGAATATTACACAAAATTTTATGTATTTTGAATATTACATAAATCTGTGTTTTGCGTATTATGCAGCAATATGTGTAAGAACAGAATATTACACGAAAATCTCTATTTTGCATATTACTCATGTGTGTTACATACATATTACACGAAAAGATGTGTATTTTACATATTACACAAAAATGTGCGTATTTTACATAATACACAAAAATATGTGTAATTTGCATAATACACAAAACTATGTGTAATCAGAGAATATTACGCATATATATGTGTTACACTATTACACAGAAATATGTGTATACTTGTGCAATATACACATTAAAGTGTGTATTTCAAGAGTGAAAAGATAACTTTTACACACTTAGTGTTATCATCAAATTACACATTTAAATGAGTATTTTGAAATTTACACATTAGGTGTGTATTTTGGCAATTTACACACCACTTTACACATATAGACAAATCGTTTTTGTATCATCGATATACCTGTTTTTATGTGTAAATGTACACATTTGTTTTTTAGAGTGTATAAAACAATCGAAACGCGATGTTTATGAGTAGTGTCCTACCGAATATTCAGTTTCATTTTCGTTTTCGGCCAGTTTCGATCTAAAATCTGAGTTTCAGTGATTATCCCACATAGATGGAAAAAAACAGCCGAACATTCCGGGCCTCGGTAAGGGCCTGCCTCTTAGATGAGCTTTTCACTGTCCACAATGCTTCCCTGGTGTTTTTCATTCATGCTAGCATTGTCTCATTATTCGAAATTCGAACAATATTTTAGACAATAAAAATGTCAGTAATAACAATTAACTGATCATTCTTTGTAATGATAAAAGCCAAAGAAAGAAATACAGAGTGAACCAAAAATTTTGCCCTGATTATAATAATTCATTACAAATTAGCCGTTTGTATGGTAATGTAACTTGTTTGTATCATTGGATAGGTCAGTTTTAGTAGTTTTTTGTGCAATAGAACGAAACATTTCCGGATCGGTGGATTGGAAGGGATGGACCAACACCCTGGCCTCCGCGCTCTCCAGATATTAATCCTCTGGATTTTTTCTTTGGGGGCTATATCAAGGACCACATTTTTTTTTCACCCCAATTGCTGACGTCGAAGAACTGAAGACTGGGATACAAGCTGCTGTGTGTACTGTAACAGAAGACATGTTAAAGAACACTTGGCGGGAACTATAATACCGCTTAGACATTCGCCAAGCTACCAAGGGGGCACACGTTGAAATTTACTGAGGTACGTGGTCTTATATAAAAAAAAAATTATATGGTACTTACAATGTATCTAAACAAACATACGTCTAATTATAATAGTTTCAGAATAATAAATATTTATAATCAGGACAAGACTTTTGGTTCACCTATATGACTAAAATATATTGATAAAAGCTGTACCGTATCTAAATGTAAAATTAAAATTCGAAAATTCATAGTTGTTTACACAAATTTGTAATCCTTTTAATATTTACAAAAACAAAGAATATTTTCAATGAACGATAGTTTAGTTTTATGAAGCTTTATAATTGCCATCAAGCTATAGATATTAGCAATATAGCTTTAACAAAACAAACAAAAAAAAACTTTCTTTTTTATAGTTTACTCGATTACAGTTTGTACTTGAACCAGTTGATATTATCAACGTTATACTGCTATATTTGTGTTTCACAAAAAATATTAGTTTAAAGTAACTTCAGTTGCTTTAGAACAATAAACTGAATGAGTTATATTTTTTAAATTTGCAATAATATTTCTTATAAAGATAATAATTTTTACAAAATTCTTTACATAAATTTTAATTTTTATACTACATTCCATCCCAGATAAAATATTAATGTGAAAATATAGAAACTTTTAAATAAAAGTAATGATAAAGCGTGCTTTTTTTAATTTAAAAAAATAATATTTCGTTAATATTATTATTTAAATTAAATAACTATAGGACAATAGATAAAAATATACGAAGCTGCTATTATTTATTTTCATAGGTTAAATTTGCTTTAGATGATATGAGGAAACAGTGTCCTTTACCGTTTTATATATATTTACTTATGTTGCATTTTCTGATTTACAGAATGTTTTTTTATGTTTTTACCAAAGTATATATTTCATTCTCCCTTGTTCAATATAACTTTCTTATAAAAAAACAGACTAACCAAGCAGCAAAAATATTTCATAAAAAGAATACATAAAGAGAATAATACTTTACAAAAGGGAGAAAATTTTGAAAAAATACGACTGGCATCACGAGACACATATTTTCCAAATCCAGTATTTCAACGGAATAAAAAAGGATTATATTTGAAAAAGAGAGAAAAAAAAAATCACTCATTTGCTATGATGTCGCCGAAAACGCGAAAATGAAGCCTATCTGGTAACCCGAGATCTTCCCTTGTATCTGTCAGCTTAGCGGCTGCTACCGTGAGAGGTAACAAAATGCTGTGCGATGAGGATGGAAACACGTCCCTATGTCCATTGAAAAATAATGCATTCCTCTCTCTCTTCATTTTAACAATGAATGTTCTGCAGCATGTTTTCATTCTTAAAAATGGTTCTGTTAACGTTTTACAAACTGGGATGTAATGGTAAGCAATTTTTGATGCTTCAGTATTTGTCTTTTCTCCGCAATTTTTTTTCTTCGAGGATTAGGGAAAATGTGAGAATGTTTTAACCAGATGATTGGGAAGTGGGATTATTTTGTGAATAAAAATAAGTCAGGATGAGAAGAGGGAGTAATATCTCTGAGTGTATTGATTTCTTATGTTAGAGATACTTAAATGAAGTTAATTTAAGCAGTTGTATTCATTTTTGTGATCACTGATCATGAGTAAAAAGAAAAGAAAAAAATTATTGCTAAAAATTGCGAAATTTTTCAAATTTTTGTATAAAAAAATAATAAGCATAAAAGATCGTTAAAAATAATGAAACATTGTTCTCTAAATATGTAACAAATTAACACCTTGTAATAATATACTAATTTTAATTGCTGAAAGGCGTAAATTAAAACTTTAAAAACAGTAAAAACATGTAAACAGTTGAATAAACCTATTTTTACTAGTTTTAAAATTTTAATTTACGCCTTTTAGCAACTAAAATTAGAACATTATCCTCTATTTTAACAATGAGTAATATGCACCAAGTTTTCATTATTAGAAATGCTTCTATTAATGTTTTACAAACTGGTATGTAAAATAATAAGTTAGTTTAGATGCTTCAATATTTTTCTTTTCTCCTTTATTTTTTGCCTAAGATTATACGAAAATTAGGGAGAATAATATAACCAGGTGATTGGTTAGTGGGATCATTTTGTGAATAAAAATTCGTCATAATTAAAAGGTATCATCAGTATGTGTGAGTGTATAAATCTCTTACGTTAGAGACATTCAGCCGAAGTTAATTTAAACATAGTTCATTTAAATAGTAGTCATTTTTTAGACCTCTGATTAAGTTCAAAAACTTCCAAATTAGAGGAAATGAGAACAATTTGTGAATTTTTGTTAGTAAATTTTAAAAAACGAAACAAAAAGTGAGTGAAAATCCCCACTGAAAATAACATATCCTCTTCCTATATATTTAAAAAATAAATGCTGTGGAACATGTTTTCTTATTTTCTTCTTCTTCTTCTTATTATTATATTTTGTGGATTAGAAAAGGTGAGAGTCTTCTATAACCAGATAATTTGATAAGAGGTGAAATCTGAGAATAAAAGTAAGTAAAAATAAAGAGAAATAATATTGTACACTGCATTCCTTTATCAAATTGGACATAATTCAACCCTTTCAGGGCAAGTAATTGTGTTTCTGTAATGTTGAATTCACACCGGATTTTTCAAAAAAATTTATTTCAAAATAAGGAAAGGCAATTTTACAACATTTTCCCATTAAAGTATTAAAAATAAAATGTTATTAAAAGTTTCCAGAGGAAATTTTCATTAAAATTAGGTGGGATAATAATATATCCCACCTCCCCTCAAGGGGTTTTAAAGGAACTTAACATTAATAGATGCATTCTTTGTTGTAATTTTTAATTACAACTGAAAAATATTAAATAAAGTTAACTCTAAGAATTTGTTGTTGTAACCCCAAATTACAAGGGAAAATATCTAAATTAACTGTAACATTTGAATTTGTTATTATAACTTCTAATTAAACGTGGGTTTTTTTTTTTTTTCGAATTACTTTAAAGTAGAGAGTTGGTAAATCATAATGAAAGGAAATGGAAGGGAACTTTTTTTATGGATTCAGTAAGTTTCTAAAATACTTTTTCTATGTTTTAAATGATGAACAGAATTGTTCACTTTTAAAATGTAAAATTCATAAATCGATATTAAATGGTATTTTATTCAAATATTGTTCTTAAATAAATATTAAATTTGCATTTATGAAAAAATTTCCCTTGCAAATTAATAATGATTAAGTACGATTTTTTTGTGATTTTAAGTGAAATATTTTTGAATGGAAAGAAGAAGAAATATTGAACCTTATACTTAATTTAATTTAATCTTTATTCTTCTATGTCACATAAAACTTAGATACAAATTACATATGTGTGTATACATAACGCCTCATTTGTATATGTGTTGTTTCTTAATGAAAGCTTCTTTTAAAACAACTGGGAAGAAGTGGACATATTTATAATATATGATTATAACATAATTTTGAAGTAATGTAGTCTCGTCTGTTACACTTGCACCAAAAGTACCACAGAAGAAAGTTACTTCTCTCTCTTTTTATGTTTAGACTAATCAATGATAAAAAAAATATATATATTGCATAAATTCTCTTAATATTTCAGATGGAATAATTTTTATGAATATGGATTTCAATTTCCTATTTCTGCATTAAAATAAATAAATAAATAAATGATAATAATAAAAAGAATCAAAGAAATTTTTAACATATATATATATATAATATACTGCACATAATATGCTGTTTTCTACATATATACAGCACTAAGAACAATGGCTTTAATATTAATTTATCGAAGTTTCTTTACAATATCATATATTTTTACCCGACTGTCAAGAAGGGTTATGTGTTTCACGCGTATCTGGGTATGTGGATTTCTTTATACCCTCGAAACATCCCAAAGACTGGATGGATTTTAATGAATATGGTCTCTATCGATTCGTCTTAACCGTCCGATGGTTATAGGCTAGTTTTTTTTTATAAATTCAAAATGGCGGCCGTAAAATACAAAATGGCGGTAGAGACAAAAACAAATTTTATGCACCCTATTGAGTAGCATATCATTGGATAGGTCTTTCAAAATAAAGACGATGCTTCATTGACTATTTTACAGTCAGAAGCTCCGTAACATATTACAGAACCTGGAAGTTGTGTAGGTAGGATCTCTAGCTTTACTGCAACTGTAACCTTCATAGACATCTATAGGCCTCATCAAAACAGTGTTTATAGATAGGAATTAACAATTAAACGCAACTTAAAAGTCATCAATACAAGTAAATAAAAAAAATACGTAAGTAATATAAAAAATAGTTTCACATTGATGAGAAATAATTAATTAGTTCGCTTTTCACGCAGTCGAGTTTTTTATTTTTTTAATTTAATTAGTTTATTTATTTATTTATTTCCTGGAAATTTTTCTTTTACCTAACCTTAAGATTTAAAATTGTTACAATTTGATTGTTTAATTAAAAATAATGAAATGGTGTGTTAGCTTCGCTTTTTTATCACCACCACTTTTTACAGAAATCTGAAAATATAGTAGCAAATCATTTACCATGGCAATGTAAAGAAGCACCGACTTTTTAAATTTTCAGGAGGAAGGGGTCACAGTCGATTATGGAGGTTGTTGATGTCAATCGGAAAGATGGAGGGACACTCCTCCTTAAAATGTCCAGAGGGGTGCACATGCACATGCATCCGTTTATTACATGCAATATTTAAAACTGTAATGGCTGTTCTTGTGGATATGTTTTTATTCTTGTTGTGGTGGGCATTTGGGAAAACATTGTAAACGATATAGAAAAATAAATCTTTTTCAACAGTGAATTTATTGCTTCACCGTAGTAATTTGAAATATTACAGAGAAGAACAAAATCATGAATAAGAAGTCATATATTTCAGTTTGGTGCCCTTCATGCTTTTATTGTTACTTATAATAAATTCCCAACCTTTTGCAGCGAAGTTATTTTAAAATTATTTTCCTTAATAACAAGTTGAATTCAAAAGTACACTTTATATGCTGTGGTCTAATTTGTCTAAGTATCTCAAATTGTATCGGACTTTATCCAGTCAAAGCAAAAATGCTTTTAAAAGTATCTATACTTTGAATTCTGGTGCCTTTTGAGACGGTTAGAGAAAATGTGAGCGCGCCCTTTAATGAATTCGTGTTGCGAAAAAAATCGCATTAACAGAAACGTCTTTTAATTATATCCGGTTAAGGTAAATACACAGGTAGTGGGCCACCTAAGGGCATTTTTCTAATTATTATTAAACTGTTTGTGAATTCCAAAAATATATTTTTTTAGCCTACTCCTAACCTTCATGTATCAGAATAAAGATTCAAAGTTTCAAAATATATTCTTCGAAAAAAAAAAAAAAATGAAAAATAAAAAATCATACCTGTTTGCTCCAGTAATGGCCTGGTAATTTTCTGATCCATGAAACTTTAAAGTTTATCGAACAAATTATCCACAATGTAATAGAGTATATCAACAGTAGTTTAATTCAAAATAAAACGCAATATTAAAGAAACAATTTTTTTTAAATAAAAACTTATATTTTAATGAAATCTCTGAGAATTTGTCCAAAAATCTGTTTTTGAAGACACTCTAGAAAATAAACAAATGTACCAGTAGAAAAAAAAAACTATTATTCCAAACAGTCTATGGAAAGTTAATATTTAAGGATGTTAGTCCATCAGATTTCTTTCAGTCGTTTGCAAGAAATGCATTTCGGACTAGTTTTTAAACTTTAAAAATTATTGGCCCACTACTGGTACGTGACCCACTATAGATGCATTTATCTTAAGACTGAGGTTCCCTAATCTTTCTCAGTTCTTTCTTTATAAATACAGGAACTTCTAACTTACGTGCTTCTCACTTAAATATTTATTTCTGTTATACGCCGATTTCTTTAAATCTCGACATGCCTTATGGAAAGTAATATAAAACTTCCCCCTGATATGTTGCGCGCTTTATCTCACTTATACGATGCTATAAATTAAATTTGTTAGTAACCGTTTTTGCCTGTTTTTTTTTCTCATTTTAGCCTTATTTCATTTTAATTCTTAATCTTAATCTTGTTTATTTTAATTCATGTTAGTTAAAATGAAAATTGTTTTATAAAAGTTGTTCAAATCTTTTGATTTCATTACATTATTAATTTTACCTAATCTAAAAAGCATTCTCAAGTTCTTTTAGTCGCTCCCGCAGTTAATTGAACTTTATATTCCTTTAAGCTAGAGATTAAACTAGGCATATTTAGCGCGGCGCGGTGCCGTGCTAGTTTTTAAGTGCGCCGTGCTACTTTTTGGGGCGCCAAGCTATTTTTTAGGTGCGCTGTTCTATTTTTGTAATTCGTTTACGGTCCTCTGATAGCGCCGCACTGATTTTCCATGAGCGAGGGGTGATTCTGTTATTAAATTTCGGCAAATTTAAGGCATTCAGAACCAAAAAAAAAAAAAAAAAAAAAAAAACATCATCAGTCCGAAAATTTGGTCATTAAAAAAAATCTCATTTTTTCTTAGCATATGGATCATAGCTCATATTGGATAGTAACCACGAGACAATCGTATTTTTGCGAATATTTACATCACGAATTTACATCCTCAGGTGCTGGGGGAGGGGGCAAAGTTTTCATTGTGGTGCAGGGTTTGCAATAGCGTGTAAAATTGCCTGAATCGTGCCCAAAATAGCAAAATCCCGTATAATAAAACATGTTATGTGGCATTTTACCACCTTTAATTATTTCACAGGCATATGATTCTTCAGCGAATTTCTCTTAATATTCGCGGAAGTTCGCGATTTTTCTTCTTTTGGGAAGTTTGCAAAATCAATTCGGGAATTTCTACAAAAAATGGTGGAAAAATCTCGTGAACTTCGTCAAGGATCTCAGGAACAAGTAGCGAATTTCTTAAAGTGGTTGCTGAAAAAAATCGCAAATTTATTTTTTAATTAATAATTTCGCAATAATATTTTTTAATCGCAAATCAGTTGTGCAAAAAATCACGAATTTCGTCAAATGATCGCACAGAAAAATCTCAAACTTTTTTAACCACTTGCGGTAGAAAAATCATGAATTTCGATAAACCATCAAGGGAAGATGTCGCGAATTTCGTGAAAAAATCGCAGAAACAAATGGCAAATTTTGTCAGTTGGTCACCGAAAAATATTACGAATTTTGTCAATCTGTCGCGAGAAAAATCAAAAGGGAAAAAAAAATGCCAATTTTGTCAAAGGAGCGCGGAAAACAATCCATAGGTTCGTGAAATGAAACGCATCGGCTTAGATAAGAGGATTTTTTTACGGGTCGGGTTTGTTTCCTTCTTTTCTTCATAGGTACATTTGTGATCATTTTAGTTTTAATTTATAATTATCCTTGAGTTGAATAAATATACTTAAAAATAGAGTCCTGCAACTGGTCGAGTAACTAGATTTTACCGAGGGTCTTTTTTAGGGGGGGGGGGGGGGAGTTAAGAACTTTTTACAATATTGTAAGAGCGTTTTCAATATTGTTCAGTTGACTTTGTTTACCAAACTTATTTTTGAGCATTATTTATGCTGTTTTTTTTTTCGTCAGTTGCCTTTTTCATCTCCCTTTATGCTTTTTTTTTCTTCTCCGTGCCACCCCCCCCCCCCACCCCGTAGTTCCAATTTTCGCTCCGCCGCGCTATTTTTCCCTCTCCATGCTGCACTTTCTTTCTAGAATAAGCTCTACATTAAACAGCAATAATTAACCCTTTGCAACCAAAATTTTTGTATAAGTCTCATGGATATCATATATTGGTATGGGATAGGATTATGAAGGATGTGTGTTAATGAATTCTCAAAAAAGTTTCTATACACTTTAGAGAATACTATGCTTTTAAATAAATAGTAATATAAAAATAAATAGAAATTCTATTTAAATTTTACAAAAATTAAATATTTCTACGAGTGAAAATGTATGCATGTTCTAAAAAAAGTCTATAATTTTCTTTCTTTGCTTTTTTATATATAAAAAATATTTTACTAAATTAAGTCTGGTGTAATATGATTGTTGCATCAATATAAAACAATATAATTGAATAATTGAGTTAAACAAGAACTTAGAATGATGCGTTAAGCATTGATTATGAAACACTTTCCAATACATTCAGAATACTATAATAAAACTTCACAAGGCAATAAGGGGAAAAGGGTTGTCTAAATAAATAATTTGTAAAACACATAACACATTTGAAAGCACAATTTCGTCAATTATTATCGAAAGACGAAAAAAAAAAAAATCGGAATTTTTTGTGCAGTTCTGAATATGAACTATAGATTTTTCATATAATACATACTGGACAGACTGGGGCACATTTACGCATGGGCCCGGGCGCAGAATCGGCGCAACGCTGCGACGCACGTCGCAGACTCTTGAGAAGGTCTGCAGACTATTTTTTAACTGTTAAAATTTAGGAAAAAAAAGTTTGTTAGAAATTATTTTCCATGTGCCATAATAATACGATCCACGCCACATGCGATTGACGAAGCTCCGATTCCCTTTAAAATATAAATAATTCACGGAGATAACTCTAGACACGCGATCGTGAAACGCCCAATATTAAATGAGTCGATCCTCGTAGGGGTGATTTCTTCCGAAATTAAAAAAAATCGGTCATTAGTCCGAAAATTCGAACGTAAATATCACGAATTTTGACAAATGTTCGCCGAAAAAACAATTTTGTCAATCGTTTGCAGTTAAAATAGCCAATTTCGTCAAAGGATCGTGAAAAAAAGCGAATTTCGTCAAAAGATCGCGAAGAAAAAACGAAATTTTGTCGTAAGATCAAGAAAACGTCAATTTCGTCAAAAGTTTGCGGAAAAATAGCAACTTTCATAAAAGGCTGTCGGAAAAATGCGGCTTCTGTCAAGTGATCGCGGTAAAAACACGAACTTTGTCAAAGGGCTACGGAAAAATAGCAACTTTCGTCAAAGGATAGCAGAAAAACGCAAATTTCATTAAAGGATCGCTGAAAAAACACTGATTTCGTCAAATGATCGCGGAAAGAATACGAATTTTATCGAAGGATCGCTAAAAAATGAGATTTTCTTCAAAAGATCGTGGAAAATAGGCGAATTTCGTCAAAAGATCGCGAAAATTTTGTCACAAGGTCGAAAAAAAGCCCATTTCGTCAAAGGGCTGCCGAAAAATAGTAACTTTCCACAAAGGATGGCGAGAAAACGCGAGTTTCGTCAAATAATCGGGAAAAAACGTTAATTTTGACAAATGATCGAGGAAAAAGCTCGAATTCTGTCAAAGGATTGCGGAAAAATGCGAATTTCGTCGAAAAATCGGGGGGAAAAGTGAATTTCGCGCAAAGATCGCTAAAAAACGCTGATTTCTCTGAAAGATCGCGAAAAAACACGTATATTGTCAAAAGATCGCGGAGAAAACGCGAATTTTTTCAAAGGATCGGCGGAAAAAACGCAAATTTCGTCAAAAGATCGCGAAAAAAACGTGAACATCGTCGAAAGATCGCGAATATCATCGAAAGATCGCGAAAAAACCGCGAACATCGTCGAATGATCGCGGTAAAAAAAGGCGGATATCGTCAAAGGATCGCGATAAAAAAAGCGGATATCGTCAAAAGGTCGCGAAAAAAACGCGAACATCGTCGAAAGATCACGAAAAAACGCGCATTTCGTGAAAGGATCGAGGGAAAAAAGGTGAATTCCGTCAAAGAATCGCGGAAAAAATTTGCTGCAACATTGATGTTTACACTTGATTTTTTTTTACAGCTGAGTGGCAGATTTTGAGTGAAAGTATGTTAAATTTTGAATTGCACAACTAGCTAAGATTGCTAAATAAAACATAGTATTAGAATTACTTATAGTATTCCCATGAATTACTCAAATTTGATTTTCTAAGAATTTCAATCTGTTCCAATAACAGCTTTTATTGCTAAAAATTTAGATTTTTGCTGCTACAAAAATGGATTTTACCGCTACAAAATTAGATTTTTGCTGCTTCAAAGTGGCTTTAGTGCACTTTCATTCCTGTATTATCACATCTATATATAATTTTTGATATTATCCCATTGTATCAATCTTTTCAAAAATTTTAGAAATTGGTGTTCATATGTTATTTTTACTGTTATTCTGTTTTCTAACTTCACAGAAGTTTTGACAAATTTTATGAAAGATTTTTCAGATAGTGGTGATAAAAATTTTGAGGACAAAGATAAATTATTTTAAGAAGTACTATCCTTTTATGTTAATCACAAATACTAGGTGGGGGGGGGGGGGCGGAAGGGATGAGGGATTCGAAAGAGGGCGTTTATCCTTAAGTTCTGCAGACTGTTTTTGAAGTTTCTACTTGTGTTGCAGACTGCAGAAAAAAATTCTGCTCCTGGGCGCATGGGGCACGTTTACACAGTGCACTTTTTCCGAAACGAGTCATAACTGGCGCGCCACCAGTTATGACAGATTGATGCTGCTCCCTGGCGGGTATTCTCACATGTTTTTGAGCTTCAGCCGAGCTTCGGTTTAACATGTGGAAAGGATAACCTGTTTTCCGTCAAGGTGAGTAAATTTTGTGTTGAACATATTGAAACTTGTTGTGAACTAATTATACTTAGTTAAGGATAAACAAATATATGAACATTAGCAGAATTTTATCCTTTTTTGAGAACTGTATTTGTATGAACAGAAATGTTATTAATTTTCATTGCACGTTAAAAATAAATCCAAACATGGTGACGGGGCACGTTTGCGCATTGACATCGGGGCACCTTTACGCGCGTTCTTACTGCGTAAACGTCTTATGCGTTCAATGCCTTAGATGCAAAAGGTGGTCCCACGACAAGTGTGCAAAAGCAAATACTTTATTTTTTGTTCCTAAAAACGGTAACAGTGGCGATGAAGATGACTAAATAGTTTCTGTTTTTAATTAGCAATAATGCGTAAACGTTCCTCACTTGATGCGTAAACTTGACCCGTTCTCGGGGCAAGTTTACGCAAGAGACTTGGACCTAAAAAAAAATTTTTTTAAGGTTAAAAACACAAATAGGGCAACAACTGAATACACACATTTTGACTTTATTAACTGCTTTATAAAACCCCAATGTTTAAAATTTCCTAAATTAAAACATAAAAATTAGAAAATCCATTGAAAAAAAAAAAAAAAAAACAGCGTAAACGTGCATCGGTCTACCCTATGCTAAAATTTAGATCAATTAAAAAAATATATATCGCAATTGAAAATTCCCTTTCAGCAATTTCCATTAATAAACTGAAATGTACTTCAGATGTTTTGTGCAGTAGTGATCAGTAGAATAAAAAAAAATGTTTAATTTAAAAACACGTACCACAACAGGAAACGCACTTCCAGCAATTATTGTTCATCAATAGTACTGTAACCGAATTATTTCGTGTTTCCCTGTATATCAATAATGAATGCTATGCACATCATCTTCTATTGTAAATATCTTGCAGCGCACCTCAGCGATTTATATCAAATCCAATATGTAATATGAGTAAAATACACCGCAAACGATTTTACTCCGTGGAATATAATGGAATTATTTTGAGTGTCCCTGTAAATGATCAATGAATGATATATAACAATATTTTATAGAAAGCATCTTGTAGTGTACTTCCAGAGTAATATATAAATTTCAATGAGTTTGAAATTGTGAAACATTATTACAAACCACAGCAAACGTTTTCCCCCATAGTCCGTAATGTAACGGAATTCTTTTGAATGCCCCTGTAAAAAATACTGTAACTGTTACATGTTTCATTTTAAATGCCGAACATGCCATAGTGAATATCAATAAAATATATAAATTGCATGGCAATCTGACTATATTTATGCGAGTTAGAGCACGGAAAGACGGCAGATTGAAAGCAGGCATACGGCAGACAGACAAAGTCAGAAACACCTTTCAACTATGTTGGAGAGTGTAAAAAAGAAGATAAGTTTTCTTTGGTAACAAAATGGTTGAAAAGTAGTTTAAAAATAGTTTATGTACCAACTCGTTGTTCAATTTGTAATTAAATAAATACCGTTTTTGCGACAGTGGCTTGTAAGATAGGGACTGTGTATATATAACGTTATCACTAAGGGGGAGAGGAGGGGTCTGGCACTTGATATCGTGAGATATCTCTGGGGAGAGAAGGGCTTTCTTTTTGATATTGTTATCATTTTTGATCCAACCAAACATTTTCTTTTTTAGAAATTTTTTCTTTACATCCAAGTAGCCTGTTTATATTACATTCTTTTTATATGTTTTTATAAAAATACAAAGCTATTATTAAAGTCATTAAATGTTTATAAAATAATTTCATTCTAAAATTTGGAACACCTCAACGTTTCGTTCCTGTTCTTCTGCGATATGCGCATATAATTCGCTGTTAGACAAATCAGGAGCATAATATGTAGGATATGATACTTGCATTTACCAGTAAAGAAAGACAAATAATGATATCCGCTGTTTTGTTGATACGTTCTGCTTTTACCCTTCCTGGGCAGGGAGCAAGTGCAAGAAGACAATATTACTGTTGAATGCATTATGTAACAATAAGCTATTACTAAATACTTTTAAATAGTAACTAGCTCTTTTAGATGTTATTTGATATAAATTTGTTTAATGTATTGATATTTTGTAGACTTGTTGAATCCGTAAAGTATGCGTATAAATGTATATTCATATGCGTATATCACTGAAAGTGTTTAAAATGAAAAAATAATAATCTAAAAATAAAATAATTTTTAGACATTGATAACGGTATCCTCAGGCGGGGGTGTTCCACGAATGATAACGTGATAACGTATGATATCGTAAGGGGGGAGGGGGTCCAAAATTAGCAAAATGTTGTTACGTTATATATGCATAGCTCCATATTCTCCAAACGGGAGATCCATCTAATGCACGATTTGGAAACTATCATGTTCACTCACATGCATACACACAGAAACTATCGTAAAAAAAACCCAAAACGGATTATGGGTATCTGAAAATGTAGAAAAAAATATCAACATGTACGCATGCATATGGAATCATTACAAAACTAGTAAAAGCCGTTTCAAGCTCCCTCTAGAAGTAAAGATATTCAAAACTTTCCACAAGCAGGTGCTTATCATGATAAAAAAAAAAAAAAAAAAAAACTTTCCTTACGCTATATAGGTCTGTAAAGTTAGAAAAAAAAACTAGTTTCAATTCAAAAGTATCATTAAATATGCATTTTAGGAATGAAAAAAAGGTACTATAAGCTCGTATTTCTTAGCATTTATTATTTAGTGAAAATATTTCCTTAAAATTTAAATTAATTTTTAATACATTTTCTAAAGAGTTATTGATTTTAATAGATTTGATGTATAATAATGCATGTATGAAATCAAACTGATATATAATAGGGTGATCCCTCATTTATACAAGTCATTCAGTTGTATATGACTTTTGGCTGCTAGTCACTCAACTTCCGAATTATCTTCGCTAATGCTAAGTCTATGGGCGTGTGATGCATTCGTAAAATTAAAATTTCTCTTCAGGAAATCAATATTTTAAACTTATTTTTTCTGTGTACGCTTCTATTTGTGTACGTCTCTTTTCCCCTTAGTTGGAAAAATGTGAAATATATACTTAATTTTACGTGAACTGTTAAAATCTCACTCACAGTTCGTCAGCTTTTAACACATAAAATATTAATTAAGCCTATATTTTAGAAATATTTTGAAAACTAGTAAAAAAATAAAATAAAAATTTTTAAAGAAGAATACAAAGAAAAACGGAGTTAAAAATATTAATTTCATGAGGAGATGTTTTAAATATACGAATGCATTGCTATGATGCTACGCTCATAGACTTAGCATTAGCGAGGTAATTGTTCTTTATGATGCTTTAAGTGCTATCCCACGCCAAGGCTTCTGTGTACTCTCACGTAGGGGCTCCACTTCAGAACTGTTTTGGGGTTGAGGGTAACATTTCCTTTGAGGGGTTAGAAATTCCTTTTCATCTTGCTGTGCATATATGAGAAGCAATTGATACACAGTTTTTTCACATATATTTTTGGAATTAGTCGAAGATTAATGATAAACATTTCTCACTTTGAGAATACTGCAATACCAGGGCTTTAGAAAATGTTAATATTAATTATTAATTTATGTGTTTAAAGTGTTTATTCTCGGATAATGCTCCTATTTAAGGCAAGTCTTACAAGTTATTTTAGTTTTTGTGCGATTTCTGAACTATTTTTTGAGCCTGACATATTTATGACGGACATATTCTAAAATTACAAATTCCTTTTAGGAGGGCAGAGGGTGTCCACAAATGGCGCCGCTGATGTTACGGCTAGTAGAAGCAACACTGTAACCAAAAGAAACAAACAAAAAAATTTAATTCTGAAGAAAATACAAGTGCATTTGTGAATATTAATAAATGGATTTTTTCAAATTCCGCGTCATTACTTTTAGAAACACCGTCCACGTAGTAATTTTCGTTGCTTACAAGACGTCCACGTGCATGCCACACAAAACGAAGTATATCTTTTGTTACGGTTAATATATCCATGTTTACCAATATTGATTGAAACATGCGATTTTTTGTGATTTTTCATTTCTCTCCATCAAAGTCTCTGTATATCCCGCGTTCCTATTAAATATTTAGTAGCTGTAGTATGGGCAAACGCTTTCTAAATATGATATATATTTTTAATACAGTGAATTGGCTTCAGGTTCGTTCTTAGAATCAGTTTATAAGCTACTGATACTACATAGATCAATTAAATGTCAGCATCAAATACTAACGTGCTGTCTGATGCAAAAGAGAATCTAGAGTTTTATTATAGGAGGAATTGAGGGAGTTTGCACAGGAAAACTATATCCATGGTTAAGTGAAAAATACTTTTTTGCTCTTTATTAAGGTGCCCATAATTAGTTAAAAAACCATTTAAGGGGAAGTGGGTATATCCCACATACGCCCCTGGTCTCATGCTCAGCATGATTGGATTTGCCTACAAGTTATCACTTATAGACTGCCACATGGGTTGTTTAAATGCTGGCTGAACCTCTTCATGCCCTTGGTGACAAATGTGGATGTTCAATTTTTTATAATTATAATTACTGTCAATAAACTGTCAATAATAAAAAAGAACAAAAATTTGTTAATAGCTTATTCACTACAGAATCTTTCAACAAGAGAAGTAAAAATTTTATGGTTTGGCTGCACTGATGATGTTATTACCGATGTACAGTTAGAGATTTAAAAAAAAAAAAAGCGTGAAATAATTTTTCGGCAGTCAGTGTTGTTGAATTATTTAAACAAATCGTTAACGTTTGATAAAAAATATCAGATATCTTAAATATATTAAGTTTTAATAATTTGTAGAAATGTAAGAAAGAAATCTACTGTTAGTTTTTCTTTTATCAGAAATCATTTCACTCAAATTTACCATTAACGCTCAGCGGCCACATATGTGGACGTTATTGTTTTGTGAATTTTTATTGTTTTTTACTTTTTTTTTATTTTTATTTTTTTTTTTGCTTTTTGAATTTTATATATAATAGCGCTAAGTGTATAACACTTCCGGAGTGAACTCATCCGGATCCCGATAATCTTTCGTTAAAATCAGACATTTTATTTTAATTTTCAGAGATTAAATTTTTTCAATAAAGCTGCATAAGATTAACCTTTTTACAAAGATTGTGAAAAACAAAAACAACTTGAGTGATGAGCTACATCAAAATATGATGTTTTTCCGTATTTCTTGCGTTAAAAATCACCCAGCAATCAGCGATGGTAAACAATATGCGATTCATTTTTTTGAGATTCATTAAAATATAGACCATGGATGAAATCATTTTACTCAATGGCAATATAAAACATACAAAACAAAAAATATTTTACTGCTTTTTGCAATCATTTCGCGATTTAAAAAACAATATTTAATTATGAATGTTTCCAAATAAAATGTAAACCATGGAGCTTTTTGGTAATATAGCGATCTGAACAAACTCCATGCATTAAAGTTATTATTATTAGTAGTACTAACTCGCATGTTTTTGTGGTGTACTTCTTCCAATTTTGTGAGTGAAATCCATTTGCATATTTTATGTCATTATTTTACCAATTCAATTAATAATTTTCTTACAAATTAAGTTTGAATGAAAAGTGGGCTGTTTTTAAACTATTTTACCCCACCTGACTCTGTATTATTCAGATAAGATAAAGTTTATTACTTTATAATTCTTTTTACAATGCAATGCTAGATCATTCTTTTAAAAATGCAAACACGTCATACTGACGGGCTATCTTCTAATATAAAATAAAATGAATAAATCGTAAAAAAAAGTCTTTTTTTTTTCACCATAAAAAAAAAATTGTCCCTTAAGAGGTTAAGATATAAATTGAAATTAAGTTAAAAGAATCTTCTACACTTCGATGAGCACAGCTAATAAAGAAACGAGAATCGCTAAAATTATTTTACTTATTAACATACTTTCAACCCTAAAGTTCGCTATCGAACGGTCAGGTGTTTTATGAATAGAGAAATGAAACGTACAAAAATATTTTTTGAATTTTTCATAAAAACGAATTCATCTCATTAAATATTTCACTATCAGAGTAGGGAAATTGTAGCATCTGCAAAGGAAACGTTTCCGATTAATTAGGACGAGCTATATTTGGTTCGTTTCCCTCATTTTACAAATTCATGAATCATTAAAATCGATTTTTATAACGAGTAATTTCCTCAAATGTACAATAGCGACTTCATCCAAGTTTGCAGAATTTGCGTTGTTGATCACGCAAAAAAGTGCTAGATAAGATTTAAGTGCCATTTTTTCAAGTTATTTTTTTTTTTATAGCTTCACGCATGAAATGATACGTGGGATTTTTGTAGTATCGATTTCTTAATTTGGTGCGGATTTCCTTTTCCAGAAAGCAAAAATGATTTATTTTCACCGAGAAAATTCAAATTTAGAATCTAATTCGTAAAGAAGAAAAATAATATTCATATTAATACTATTATTTCATAGGCGATATTTTTTTAAGTACCATAGAAACTCTTATTTGATTATACCATATTAGCAAAGCAATTTTATACCAGCATTATTTATATTGATTATAAGTAACCAATATTAGAAATATTGACATGAAATATTAAAGCATTTTATACTTTTACTATTCCGGACGATTTTTATTTAATTACGTAACTCTGCAACTTTTATAACGTTTAGCAGAATACTTTTCATTTAGATACTATTAGAAAATCTTTCAAATAATGATTTTAAATAGGTCGTTTTAAATATGATGTATATGCATGCATTAATTTAATTATTTTAAAGTTTTATTGCTTTTTTTATATGCACATCTAAATATATATTTCAAATAAAAATGCAGTATTTGGAATATAAGAAGAGGTTTTAAACATAAAATTTAAATATGACGTAATTTTCACCATTTAATGCTCTTCGCACGCAGCTTGCTCAGTTATTTTAAAGTTTTATTATTATTTTTTTAATTCACGTGTAAATATATTTTTCCATTCAGGGTTTGTAAATACTATTATTTGGGCTTTTTAAAATCTAGCAAATTACTCAATTTAGGTAGAAACTTGCTATTTCAAACTATGAATTAAATCTCTATTCAGATAATGAAATTTTGGAATAAAAATTGCAAAAAACGAAAAACCTAATAAACATTAGAGAAATTCAAAGAACGACTGCACACTGTACATCAAAATCTAGCCAAGTATGATCCTGCGAAAAATGATTAAATTGTTATGCATAGTTTTTGATCTTATAAATTTTTTTTAACTGATCCATTTTGACCTGATTTATTTTAACATTAAAAAGCTCTTGAAAATTTTAAAAAAAATGTCTGTTTCAGCATATTTATCACACATTTCTCTATAAAACTACCAGCTTTCGTGTTTTCATATACAACCGTTTTTTTTTATTATGAGTCGAGAAAGTCAAAAGTCTACAATAAATTCAATTACAGCAGCGGTAAAGGAGGCTGCAGCATTTTAGGTAGATTTCGTATGAAATGCTATCTATTACATTCTCCCCTATGTTGGAATTTCTGAAAAATTTTTGCAGATCCACACCGATCATGACCCCTAGAACCCAAAACCACCCTCAGTAAAAAACTTTATATATCTATCTATCTTTCTTTCTATCTATCTATATATATATCATTTTTTCTGGACTACACGATAACTTCCACAATTCTGTACAAATCTCTTCCAAACTGATACATAAAATCAAGGGGCATAAAATCTCGGTCAAGTTCGTTAATGGGCAAAATCGGACCAAGGGAATGGAAATAGGGGGGGGGGGGGGGGTTGTGAAAACGAAAAAAGTCCATAACTTCTTAAATTTTGTGCATATCAAATCAGCTTAAAGTTTTTATTACTTCTAAAAATAGGGCAAAAAGTTTATGTATCACAGATTTTTGATAAAATTAAAAATGGGCTCAAGGGGCGTAAAAAATAGGGTTTTCGGGAGAAAAAAAATTCATAACTTCGTCAATTCTCAAGATATCAAGTCCAATTAATTTTATTATAAATCTCCTTAATATTATCTATAACTTTTATATTCCCAAAATTTGATAGGACCAATTCGTACCGCAAAAAAAAAATAAATAAATAAAAACGAAAAAAAAAAGGGGGGGGGATTGAAGAAGAAAAAAAAATCCATAACTCCGTCAATTCACACGATATAAAATCCTCCTGAATTTATCATTATATCTTCTTAATATTGTCTAAAACATTTATATAGACAAGTTTTTCATAGGACCAATTCTTACAGCAAAAACAAATTAAAAATACACAGCGGTTGAAGAAAAAAAATCATCTTATTAAGGATGTATTCAAATCCAAACTGCTTATTTTCTTACTCATTTTTAAATTCATTTTTGCTCTCAAACGCATCTAATTGGCATATTCTCTAATTCAGAAACTATATAATGTACCGTAATGATCGATTTTTTGATAGAGGCAAAATATATTTCAAAAAATGACGTCAAAGTGGGCATTTTGAACAGAATTTCCCGAAGCTATTGTGTTAGAAACGGAAAATATTGTCCTACTGAGAAAATAATTGTTTATAAATCAAGATTTAATTAATTGAACGAAAAATAAAAACACAGGGCGCTTATAAATCTCTTCAAAAATCACGTCAGCAAGTTTAATATTTTTCGTTTAAAAATGAATCTGAAAATGTGCCATAAAATTTCGAGTTCTTGAGCATGGGGAAGTATTTTTTTTTAATACCGCCTTAACATGATTCTGATGAAACCAGCTATTACATAAAAATGAAATAAAAACTTGTCAAAAGGGGCCAGATAAAATTGTTAAAGTGGGTTTATCTCTAACCATGATTTAGTTTTTGTTGACGAAATTAGTATACTTAACTTCGAAATCTACCTCCGCCTGTAGGCCGGGCCGGCAGGGATTTTTTGGAATAGAGGGATATGAATTAAAGTACAATATGTTAGTTGACTGAAGTTACAAAATTTTAAGCAATAGGAAAACAAATTATGTACTTACAAATGTCATTCCAGCTAAACCAATTAGTTTTTTCTGTATTTATAAATTGCTAATACAATAACTTATATATTTTGGTGCCTTATAAAATATTACACTTGTATTGGGTGAAATGTTTGCAGGGAAACCGCTAAGGGAAGAAGAGCGTACGCATTTTTCAAAGGATCCCTCTTTAAAAAGGTTAAATCGAAAGCAAGATATGAATGTAAGCTAATTTCAGCTCACTAATATACAAGAAACCTGAGAAACAGCACTAAATAATTTAATAACAATAACGGTAAAACGACTTAATATATTACCAATATTAAATCCCAAGAATATTTTAAGTAATGAACATATGTATTCAATATATTAATGAACATTAATATATTTTCACGAAAACATTGAAATGAAAATACAAATTATGGGTTTCTACTGACGAAACATTTTATCATTAAAACACACTCAGTAAGTAAAAGAAAAAAAAAGGAAAAGAAAAACAAAAGGGAACTAATTTCATAAATGTATCAACGAAATAAAAAAGTCCTTCCGGCCAGTGCCGTGAGGAAGAGGTAGCTTTCATATTCCTTATTTTTAAAAAGCTAGCTTATATTATTCAAACACACGAAGCTCAATTTAGTGGAAACCGATTATAGAAGATTCTATACTAATTTTTATCAATACTAAATCATTATGAATGAGAATTTCGCGAAATTAGTCAGCTTTATCCAAGCTGATTTTATTTAAAGTAACTTATATTTGGTTTCCAAATTCGGCGATATCTTGAAGTGCCTGCCCTTTTAAGGCAACGTGGTGGATGAGGCTAACCAGTGAACTAGGTCGAGACCTTAGTAATTCCTGTGCACATTCTCACTCACACAGGAATCGTTGATATATACGAGTGCTGTCGCAGGCAAAAAATCAGATTTTTCAAAATGTCACCCACATAAACAAATTCAAACTGCTATAACTGAGCCTTTTTTAAGATAAAGACAAAACAAAAAATGCTCCGGAATCCTTATATCAAGGTTAAATACTTAAGAAAGAAAACTTTTTTCAATTTCTAATTTTTTTGCACCTCACTTTAAATATAATATTTTTAATTTAATGGCCGCCATTTTGAAACAAGATGGCTGATGAAGCTGGCCAGTGAACTTGGTCGAGGCATTGCTATATATTATCCATATGCCTTCTTACAACCAAATAGGTTAATAAATATGTGTGTTATCGCGTGACAAATATAAGATCACTTCAAAATGTCAGCCATGCTAGAAATTCAAAGTGCTATAACCCAACCATTTTTTAAGTTATAGACGAAACAAAAAATGCCCCGGAATCTTTGTATCAAGGTGAAACACATAAAAAAAACTTTTTCATTTTCCAATTTTTTTATACCTCACTTTAAATTTTAAATTAAAAATGTTTTTTAAATGTTCCCTTCTGAAACAAGATGGCGAATGAAGTTTGCCTACGAACTCGGTCGAGACATTGGTATGTACTACGTACACACCAAGTTACATCCAAATCGGTTCATAAATATGCCTGTTATCGCGTGACAAAAACCAGGTCATTTCAAAATGTCAGCCACAATAGAAATTCAAAATACTGTAACTCAACCATTTTTTTTAGATATAGAAGAAACAAAAACTGTTCCGGAATCTTTGTATCAAGGTCAAACACATAAGAAAAAAATATTTTTCATTCTCCAGTTTTTTTATACTTAATTTTAAATTAAAATTTTTTTTAAATGACCGCCATTTTGAAACAAAATGGCGAATGAAGCTGGCCAACGAACTCGGTCGAGACATTGGTATTTACTTTGTACACACAAAGGTACATCTATATCGGTTCATGAATACGCCCGTTATCGCGTGACAAAAATTAGGACGTTTCAAAATGTCAGCCACGCTAGAAATTCAAAGTGCTATAACTCGGCCATTTTTTAAGATATAGACGAAACAAAAACTGCTCCGGAATCTTTGTATCAAGGTCAAACACATAAAAAAAAAAATCAATTTTTTGGTACCACATTTCAAATTAAAATTTTTTTTTTAAATTTTAAATGGCCGCCATTTTGAAACAAGATGGCGGATGAAGCTGGCCAACAAACTCGGTCGAGACATTAGTATGTACTATATATACACCGAGTTTCATCCAAATCGGTTCATGAATACGCCTGTTATCGCGTGACAAAAATCAGGGCGTTTGAAAATGTCAGCCACGCTAGAAATTCAAAGTGCTATAAGTCAGCCATTTTTTAAGATATAGACGAAACAAAAACTGCTCCGGAATCTTTGTATCAAGGTTAAACACATAAGAAAAAAATATTTTTCAATTTTGAATTTTTTGGTACCACATTTCAAATTTTAAATTAAAAAAAAAATTTAAGTGGCCGCCATTTTGAAACAAGATGGCGGATGAAGCTGGCCAACGAACTCGGTCGAGACATTGGTATGTAATATGTACACACCGAGTTTCATCCAAATCGGTTCATAAATACGAGAGTTACAGTGCGACAAAGATCAGATATATACATATATATATATATGTATCAACTTTTGAACGGAGGATGGTTTCGGTGTCTAGGGGTCATGATCGATGAAAATATACCAAAATTTTTTGAAATCGCTTTCCTCCGAACGGCTGCAATAGGTAGCTTTTTGTAATGAAAGTTACCTAAAACAAGTGGGTAAGTGTGATCACAGATCGCACAGAGGGTTTCGTTTAATATTCCTTTCAAAACACTTTATCCTTTTGCAATATCTGTTAGTTCCACATTTCGCAACTACGGGGCGTACTCTATTCTAAACAACCTCCATCTGAACGATACTCCATTTCACAAACTATCTGTTGATATATTAGTCGAAGGGATCGGGTCCACAGCAGCCGGGATAGGTAGGCGCTCTCTGGCGGTAAAAATTGCAACTAAAATATGTGTGGCTATGGTGCATAATGTGACAGAGTGGTCAAAGGAGTGTCGACAAAAGTTAGAATAGTGCATCTCGGGTGAAAAGGGTGGAGGTTAGAAAAATTGCAAAAAATACAGCAGTTAGAGCCCGAAGGGGTAAATAATATAATACTTTTTGAAAACTTTATGAATTTTCGTCTGATTGCAAGTGTTCTGCTATAAGTATTCACAATTTTACATCTCCAACTTAATTAGGGGCTGAGTTAGAAAAATTGCTTAAAATACACAAGTTAGAGCACAGAGGGGTAAATATAACACTTTTCAAAATTTTATGATTTGTCGTTTGATGTGAGGTGTTCGATATAAGAATCCAAAATTTCAAGTCTTCAACTTAATTAAGGGCTCAGTTTTTTTAAAAAAGCTTAAAATGCACAAGTTAGAGCCCAGAGGGGTAAATATAAGACTTTTTCAAAATTTTATTATTTGTCGTTTGATGTGAGGTGTTCAGCTATAAATATCCAAAATTTCAAGTCTTCAATTTAATTAGGGGCTCAGTTAGAAAAAAAAGCTTAAAATACACAATGTTAGAGCCCAGAAGTGTAAATACACTGCTGGTCATTAAAATTGCAACACCAGGAATGAATGACGTCAAAAGAACGTCTGAAGAACGTCAAAATTACTTGAAAGGAAAAAGAGGTTGGAATATGCAAATGATTAGTATTTCAACTCATTTAGACGACGCAGGTGGGAGAAACGACATCTGAAGTATTGCATAAAAAAAAGTTGCGTTGTGGATTTCTCTTTCGGAAAGCGCTGTGTAAGGTAGTGATGGGCGATTCTCGAGAATTCGACAATCGAGAAAAATCGTCATCGTAAAAAATCACAATCGATACAGCCATCGATTAATTCATAGAATCTACAATCGAGATGTTTTACAATCGATTATAACGAGAAAAGCTAAAAACAGTTATTGGAAAACTTAGCTATTATTCTGGCCGACAATTTCATAGTAGTGATAGGGCTTGGTGATGGGCGATTCTCGAAAATTTACCAATCCAAAAAAATCGTTATCGTAAAATACACAATCGATACAGTCATCGATTACTTTCGAGAATCTACAAAGGAGATGTTCTAGAATCGATTATTGAAATCATTGTTTTTACATATATATAAGGCAGATTTTATTAAATATAGGGTAACTGAAAACAGATGGAATAAAAAAACAACAAACCAAAGGGAAACTATAAAGGAGCCATAAGACTGGAAAAGTCTTGTAAGGGTGCCCCCTGGTTGAAAAAAGCTGAAAAAACGCGAGTAGCTATGAAGCGCTAAGGGGAGTTTAAGTATCAAAAATTAGAATTTTTCGGCAATTAGCACCAAAATGGCCAAAGAAATAAGAATCAAAAGCACCCCCTAGTGGCAGAAATATGAACTAAAGGATGATAAAAGGGATCAAAATTTTTTATTGATTTTTCTACGTCATTTGAGATTGGATCTTTAATTTCCCCATTTTTATAAAGTCTTCGACTGGAATACAATAAACGAACTCCCGCGGGGAGCAAAGTAGGAGGGAGGGGCAAGGAAAGTGCATAATATGAATAAGTGGTCACAGGACTTTCCAACGATATGGCATATGAGGGGTGTCGGCTAAATTTAGTAAAGTGCCCCCGCTCGGGGGCAAAGTAAGGGGAGGGGCGCGGGCGATATATAAAATGAAATAGTAGTCACAGAGCTTTCCAATGATATATCACATGAGGGGTGTCAGCAAAAAGATAGAAAAGAGTCCCAACTCCCAGGATTCCAATTATCGCCCCCCCCCGAAATATACCCTGCCCATCCTTCTCTTTGAAATTTTCATATATTAAAAATTATTCGGAGGGCTCTGTAAAAAAAATCGGATCTAAAATGTTTAAAAACGCTACGATTTCAAAAAAGTTCGAAAAGTGCCTCTCTCGGGGCGCCAAACTAAGGAAGGAAGAAGAAAGGTTCATAATATGAAAAAGTAACTTTGCGATGATAACCGAAAACCTTCCGATGATAGATCAAATGACTGGTCCAAAAAAAGTTTGAAATCTACCCCTCCCACGTGGGTTCCCTCTTTTATCCTAGAATATACCCGGAAATCACGCAGCCGCACTTTTAAAATTTTATATTTAATAAATAATATTTATCGGAGAGCTCCATAAAAAAATCTCATTTAATGATATTTAATGTAGAAATCTCTACAATTAAAAAGAAAAAAGTCACCCCCGCACCGCTCCCTTCCCCCCCTCGAACCCCTTCCGGAATTCAACTCTGGGAGGAGAAAGGTTCATAATATGAAAGAGTGGTGAAAGGACTTTCCGATGATATGTCAAGGAGAGGTTTGGTAAAAGTTTGAAAATTATCCCCCCCCCCCTTTGTGCACTCTCGCGCACCCCAGAATTCATTCACCTTCCTCTTTGAACTTTTTTAATTTAATAAATAGTATTTATCTGAGTCTCCAGGTATGGGGCAGCTTGGCAGAGCTAAAATAAGAGAAATATTGAAAATGCGGGGCAAAATGACACTAAATTTAACAGTAAAGTTTGAAACTAGGACTATACAGAACTGAATACATAAACCACTATGCTTCATAACCCACATCGGTTAATAGCAATAAAATGATAAGTGCCAGTTAAACTGATGGCATTGAGCTCACAGGTTATTAACACTAACTGTATATTATACTCTTATTTCAAAGAATAATGTCCCTCCAAAAATAAATGAAGGGAAATATCCCTCGTTTGCCCCTTTTATACTTAACCAATGAACCTCCAAATCTAATCAGGGAAACTCCTTAACTATAATAAATCAGTATATCAAATTTGAAGCAAATCAGATAATTCTGCATGAAAAAAAGAAACATATCGCTAAATTAAGGGTGGGATAGACCAGATAACCCCTTCAACCCTTTTATACTTAACTAATGAACCTTCAAATCTAATCAGGAAAGCTCCTTATCAGAACAAACATAGAAAAAAAATTAAAGTAAATTGAATAATTCTCCATGAAAATCCATTTATCTAAATTAAGGGGAGGGGACTTGCCCCCTTTTCGCCCTTGTATACTTAACAATATACCTCCAAATCTAATGAAGGAAGCGCCATATCGGAATAAATCGGTATATTAAATTTGAAGCAAATCCAATAATTCTGCATGAAAACCCCTTTTATCTAAATTAAGGGGAGACTAGCCCCTCCCCTTTATACTTAACCCATAAACCTCCAAATCTAATCAAGGCAGCTTCTTAACATAATAAACCGGTATCCCAAATTTGGAGCAAAGCGAATAATTCTGCATGAAAAACCCATTTATCTAAATTAAGGAGGTGGTCTACCCCCCTTTCCCCCCTTTATACTTAACTAATGAACCTCCAAGTTTAATCAGGGAAGCTCCTTAACATAATAAACCGGTATACCAAATTTGGAACAAATCGAGTAATTCTGCATGAAAAACCCATATATTTAAATTAAGTGGGGGACCAGACCCCCTTCTCCCCCTTTATCCTTAACCAATGAACTTCCAAGTTTAATCAGGGAAGCTCCTTAACATAATAAACCGGTATACCAAATTTGGAGCAAATCAAATAATTCTGCATGAAAAGCCCATTTATCTAAATTAAGGGGGGACCAGCCCCCCTTCTCCCCCTTTATACTTAACCCGTAAACCTCCAAATCTAATCAAGGTAACTTCTTAGCGTAATAAACCGGTATACCAAATTTGGAACAAATCGAATAATTCTGCATGAAAAACCCATTTATCTAAATTAAGGGGGGGGGCGGACTAGCCCCCCTTCTCCCCCTTTATCCTTAACCAATGAACTTCGAAGTTTAATCAGGGAAACTCCTTAACATAATAAACCGGTATACCAAATTATGAGCAAATCAAATAATTCTGCATGAAAAGCCCATTTATCTAAATTAGGGGGGGTCTAGCCCCCTTCTCCCCCTTTATACTTAACCCGTAAACCTCCAAATCTAATCAAGGCAACTTCTTAACATAATGAACCGGTATACCAAATTTGGAGCAAATCGAATAATTCTGCATGAAAAACCCATTTATCTAAATTAAGGAGGGGTCTACCCCCATTTCCCCCCTTCATACTTAACTAATGAACCTCCAAGTTTAATCAGGGAAGCTCCTTAACATAATAAACCGGTATACGAAATTTGGAGCAAATCGAAGAATTCTGCATGAAAAACCTATTTATCTAAATTAAGGAGTGGGGGGGGACCAGCCCCCCTTCTCTCCCTTTATCCTTAACCAATGAACCGTCAAAACTAAACAGCGGAACGCCTTATCAGAATGAACATAAAAAAAAATTGAAGCAAATCGTACATTTTAATCAAGAGTTATCGCGTTACGTACATACATACGTACGTACAGTACATGCATACACACAGAACCGACGGGTACTTTTTAGCTCTCAGGCTTAGATAGCCTGTGATCTAAAAAGAGATTGGATAAGCAGATGGACTCCTTTGAGAAATTATGACTTAAACCAGAAATGCGGTAAGTTTGACTCTGAAAGCTTCATTTCCATCTCGCATTTCGGCAAATCTCATCTCGATGATTTTTCCAGCATTTCGACGCTTCCAGATGGGAATATGCTCGATGGTTGGTTCTCTCGCGGTTTTAAACCTTTCGGGATGGGAAGTCTCTCGAGAGTTTCCTCTCGCCCTTTTCAACCTTTCCCGATGGGAAGCCTCTCGCTTGTTACTCTCGTCCTTTTCGAAATCTCCCAATGAAAAGCCTTTCGAGGATTTCTCTCGCGCTTTTCAACATTTCGCTATGAGAAGCTTTTCGAGGATTTCTCTCGTCCTCGGCAGAGAAGAAAAGTAAGAAAATTTATCGAGAGTACCAAGGGAGGAGATAGAGAAAAAGGCATGACAATGAGCTGTGAAATGAAGCCCTAATTTTCAAAGTTTCTCTTATTTTAGCCCTACCAAGATGTCACATACCTGGAACCCTCCGATAAAAATTATTTATTAAATATAAAATTTTCAAAGATAAAGGTGGGTCGGGTGATTTCGAGGGAGGAGGACGTGAGAGTGGACTCATGGGGTGCAATTTTAAAAATTTTACCGAACCCTTCCTGTGGCATATAATCGAAAAGCCCTTTGACCACTCTTTCATACTATGAACCTTTCTTCGCCCAAAGGGGGGTGGGAAGGGGCGAACAAATTTTTAAAACCGTAGCCGATTTCTATAATAAATTTAAATATCACTTTAAATATGGGTTTTTTATGCAGTCTTCCGGTAAATATTATTTATTGAACATAAAAATTTTAAAGTGGCGGCTGTGTGAATTCCGGGGTGAAAGAGTGGGCCCACGGGGGTAGAGAGGGGGAGCAATTTTCAAACTTTTTTTGGACCAGTCATGTGATATGTCATCAGTAAGCTCTCGGATGACTCTTTCATATTATGAGACTTTCTTCCTCCCCTCCCCAATTTGGCCCCCACTGCGAGGGTAGTTTTTTCCGCTTTTATCATTTTAGATCGGATTTTTTTATGGAGCCCTCCGCTAAATATTATTTATAATATATGAAATTTCAGGACACTTTTCCAAATTTAGCCAAGACCCCTCATGTGACATATCGTTAGAAAGGTCTGTGACTACTTATTAGTGCTATGCACTTCCGGTGGCCGCCCCCCCCCACTTTGCCCCCCCGGAGGACACTTTTCCAAATTTAGTGAGTACCCCTCTTATGAGATATCGTTGAAAAGGTCTGTGACTACTTATTGATGTTATGCACTTCCGGTGACAGTCCCCCCCACTCTTTGCCCCCCCCTGGGGGACACTTTTTCAAATTTAGTCAAGACCCCTCGTGTGAGATATCGTTGGAAAGGTCTGTGACTACTTATTGATGTTATGTACCTACGGTGTCCCCACCACCACTCCCCCCCCCCGGGGGCACTTTTCCAAATTTAGTCACTACCCCTCTTATGAGATATCGTTGAAAAGGTCTGTGACTACTTATTGATGTTATGCCATTCCGGTGACAGTCTCCCCAATTTGCCCCTCCCGGGGGACACTTTCTCAAATTTAGCCAAGACCCCTCATGTGACATATCGTTGGAAAGGTCTGTGACTACTTATTGATGTTATGCTCCTCCGGTGTCCATCCCCCCATTTTGAACCCCCCCCTCCCGAGGGACACTTTTCCAAATTTAGCCAAGACCCCACATGTGAGATATCGTTGGAAAGGTCTGTGACTACTTATTGATGTAATGCACCTCCGGTGACCGCCCCGCCCCCACTTTTCCCCCACGGGGGTGTTTTTCTAAATTTAGCCGAGACCCCTCATGTGACATATTGTTGGAAAGGCTTATGACCACTTACTCATGTTATCCACCTCCCACACCCCTCCCCCCCTTTCCCTCCACGGGGAGGGCATTTTTATAAATTCAGATCCAGACTTCTCATGTGACATATGGTTGGAAAGGCCTAAAGACCTGCGACGACTTAATCATATTATGCGGCTGCTGTGCCCCTCCGCTCGCTTTGACCCCTCCCCCAAGAGATCTGGTTCGACGTTCATTCGTTTCGATATTATATTTTTTACAAGATTTTGTAGTGCGTGCACACCACACCCGCCTGCTATCATATATCAGTGCCGTATATAGCGCGTAACCTGTTCGTGATTTCATATTACAAGATTAAGTATAAATTAGGGGCCCCAATTAAAGGAGGGGCCCTCTAGCGGTCGAAGTCACCTAGTCTTTATTAACATCGACTCATTTCAGTTCACCCGCAGACTATTCTTGATAAATGTATGACGTATATAATACATAATATATGATTTATAAAAGAAATTTGCAAACTGTAGTCATCGAGAAAAAAATTATACAATCGAAAAATATCGAGATGTCCATACAATCGAGAAAATCGAGAAAAACATCTCGTTATCGCCCATCACTAGTGTAAGGTCGGCGTTTGCTCAGAATATCGTGTTATGCCTCGATTAATAAGAAGAAATACTTATCAACAGGCGTCGGAATTCGATAGAGGCAGAATCGTTGCCAATCGAGAGTGTCGATTATCGTTCCGTGATATCGCTCGTTGCACTGCTCGAAATCCAACCACTGTCATATGAATATAGAATCAATAGCTTGCTGAAGGTCGTACTGAATGCCATGCAGGATCTCAGCGCCCTCCCATGACAAACGGCCTAGAGGTCGGCCCTGCAAAACCATACCACCGCATAACGGATCATTAGTCAGTAAATGGGCATGTTTGCCGCACCCCGAGTATCCGCTTGTACGGGGGGACGACGTTTGCAGCAGCGTGGACTGTCAGCACGGCGACAATTGCTGCGGCTCCCCTTGACACTACAGCATAGAGAGAGACGGCGACTTTGGTACGCCGAACGACAAAGCTGGATACAGGAACGGCACAATGTCATCTTTTCAGACGAGTATTGGTTCTGCGTGCAGTATTCTGATGACCATATACGTGTCTGGAGGCTCCGAGGAAAACGCTCGTCGCCTGCTTGCATTCGATATCGGCATAAGGGCCCTGCAACTAGTGTGATGGTTTGAGCAGCCATTGGATACATGACACGCTCATCTCTAGTTCGGATCGACGGTAATTTGAACGCAGATCTGTACATTTCTGATATCTTTCGTCCAGTGGTTGCGTCCTATCTTCGAAGCCTGCCTAACGGCATCTTCCAACAAGATAACGCAAGACCACATGTTGCACGTCGTGTTCTGACCTTCCTCTATACACAAGGTATTTGATTGTTTCCCGGGCCTGCACGGTCTCCATATCTGTCACTCACTGAAATCGCCTGATCGTGGATTGCTGAGAGACTGGACCGCCACCAATCTCCAGCTAATACGGTTTCTGAAGTGTGGCATACACTTGAAGCAGCATGGAATGAGTTGCCCTTTGCTGTCATCCAAGCCCAGTTCAACCCCATACCTAACTGCATAAGGGCCGTTTTAGATGCCAGAGGGGGGGAGGGCAGCTGTTTCTACTAATTTCGCACCCCTGTAAACCCCAAAACTGCTTATAAATTTAACTATTTTGTTTTCATGCCATACTGATTACATACAATAAATATATTTTTTGCATCTTCATTCTTTCATGGTGTTGCAATTTTAATGGCCAGCAGTGTATAAGACTTTTTCAAAATTTTATGATTTGTCGTTTGATGTGAGGTGTTTAACTATAAGAATCCAAAATTTCAAGTCTTAAACTCAATTAGGTGTTCAATTACAAAAAAAAAAAAAAAAAAAAAAAAAAAAAAAAAAAAAAAAAAAAAGCTCAACCCTCTTGCTGCGTAATTGTTTCATCAAAATAGCTTCAAAAATTGCGTATTTAACTCCTTCGAGCGTCTTTTAAGAATTTTTATTCTTTTGCCACCGGTTTTTCAAAACAAAAATTTTCGTATGATTCAATCGGGAAATTTCTCCGATTAGATAATTCAAAATTTAGAATAAAAAAAATAACTGGTGGGAATGATCAAGGAGAGTTAATTAGACGGAAAAATGCATCCCCGATGAAATCTCGGGTTACGCAAATTTTGCTACATTTATGTTACCCGAGAAACTCTCGGGTTGCGCAGCGAGAGGGTTAAAATACACAAGTTTGAGCCCAGAGGGGTAAATATAAGACTTTTTAAAATTTTTATGATTTGTCGTTTGATATAAGGTGTTCAGCTATAAGAATCCAAAATTTCAAGTCTTCAACTTAATTAGGGGCTCAGTTAGAAAAGAAATCTTAAAAGACACAAGTTAGATCCCAGAGGAGTTAACATAATGTTTTCCATAAAAATCATTTTAAAATACAGAAAAACGGAATCATAAGCATTTCATTCTTACATAAGCTGACTCGCTCTGCGTTTCACGATCCCGTGTTAATAAACTTAAATATATCTAAAATCAGTGTAGAGTGATTTTATATTTTTAAACCAAAAAATTTACAAAGCAACCTAATGCTGGAGGCCCCCACTGCTTCCGGCAACATATACACCATGGAATTTGCATGATTTTATACTTTTATACAATAATTTATGCAAACGAAACTACAGTTGGAGATCCCCCCCTTCCTTCGACAGCGTACACTGAGGCGAATTCATAAAAGAACTTCCAGAAATTAATTAAAAAAAAAGTTTTAATACTTTTTGAAACCCACGATATCTTTGGAACCAGAAAAGTCGTAGGAATAAATGGATTTTTTTTTTTGGTTTTTTCTTATTTCGACACGAAAAATGGATGCAGTTAAAAAAAAAAAGAAAAAACCTCACACGAAAAAACGAAATATTTATTCAGAAAATATTTCCTTTAAAAAGATAAATATCAATATTTATTTTAAACTAATACAAATAAATAAAATGTCAAGTACGAGTATTACTCACGCTCAGAGAATTCCGCACAATAAATATATGAATTATTAACTGTGTTATTAAAAAAATCGTTACTAAAAGAATAATAAAACTTTGTAAAAAACTATACAACGTAGAGTTGGGTATAGCTATATATACTAGAAAAGTATGACTGGGTATCCCATAAAAGTTCAGAGAGATATGAAGCCTAAATTATATGAAATATTGCTATTCTATGTAACTCTTTTTTTAATCTTATATTAATCTGTTTATAATGAACTTAATTCGGTACGCCTGTACTGACAATAAAAGTAGTGCTTATTTAAACTTCATGTGGCATTTAATAAAACCAAATTCAGCTTAGTAAAGATATTTTCTTTTTGCAGTGTAGCTAAAAGAAAACTCTTGTTCAAATTTTAAACCTGGCATTATGCCAACGGGCTTCGAAAGGAGGTTGCAAAGTCGCAACGCCGCCTTGGTCCATGCCGCGTTTTCCCGATGGGTTTTTAATTAACTTTTAAAGACACGGTAGACGTATTGAGAGATCCATTCAATGCAAACTAGTCTCGAATCCCATAGTATTTATGTGATTAATTCTAATTAAATTATTCTGTTTTTAACAATTTAACGTTTATTGCTTTTAGACTGCTGCTGGGCATTACATTAGACAAATATATCCTTAAAATTTGTTATCTAGGCTTTAAAAGCCGATAGTACATAGAGTACGCCGCCCCTGTCATTTTGTATGTCCAAACCTCTCCCCCCACCCGGGATTGCACTTACACTCTAAAGCGAAAGCTGGGTTCCCGGGCAGGTCATGCCTGTCATCCCTGTATGTCCAAACCGTCCCTGTCTTTAAGGGTTAATATCTCGGCTAATTACCGACGGTTTTTTTCAGGAAAACTTATCCCAATGCTTTTATACTTCTGCTACGATAGATACCTCCAGCGGTCTTCAACACCTTTGCTGAATGTCCGCAAATCGAAATTTGTGTATAACGAAAAAATGCGCTTTTCTCAAAAACTATGTGACCTAGGGTTAGTCGCTATAATTTTCCTGCAAGGTTTATGTTAACGTCTACTGCCTCTATTTTTTTAATTATTTTAGTTTCAGTAGATTCGGAAATAGATTTGGGGGGGGGGGGGGGACATATTTTCGCACTACATTTTCGACGATTCTCTGAAAATATAATACCTAAAATAAAAGAAATGTACTTTTGTGTTCAGCCATACGAAAGCTTTCACACGATACCCCACACGATATATAAAGAAACGATTTTTTTTTCAAGTAACTTAATTAGCCCCTCTACATTTTCCCTAAATATATTTGTAGATGTTTAATAATCTGCAAATATGTGGGTTAATAGGCTCTATTACTTCTGACGATTTTAACTTTCCACGTTCCATAGTTTACGAGAAAAATGGCTGTGACAGACAGACAGACAGACACACACAGGAGTGATCTTATAGTGGTTCTGCTTTTACTTTTTAAGTACGGAACCCTAAAAACGGTACCATAAATGAGTATTTTCTTGTTTTTTTTTTTGTTGTTCGATCAGGATAGCGCATGCGGACTCGTAAACATGCGGAAGAAAAACACGAATTTGACTTTCGGAAAACATTTTATTTTAAATGGTAAATATTAATATTTTTCTAAACGAAATGGCCATTAGAATAGGTAAAGTACAGTTAAGTGTTTTTCTTTTTTCATAAGTTTATCGTTCATCTGATCTACAGTTTCAAAATTTGAAAAAATGGACCTTTATTTCTCCCGTCTTTCTTCTTGGTTTCGGAAATCCCAACCTTCGGCAGCGGCGTGCCATCTTGTAATGTTCATTATGATTCTTAATTGTAGGTTAATTATAAAAATGAAAAATCCGGTCCTCAGGTGCATTCGGACTTGCTTTGGAATATCTTCATACAAATTTTTGAACTTGCGGAACATTTTCCTAGTCATCGCCAACCTACACACGCACAGACAGAGACTGACAAACATCTTAGTTTTATTATTATCGATATCTCATAAATGTTGAAATGTCTTAGTTTTGAATTCAATACGATATCAAAATTACCTTAATATCACATTTCAACATAGTTTTTATTTTATTTTATTCAATTACTTTATAGTTAAAATTATTTTTAGGAGATACTCAGTCTTGTATTACTTGATAACCACCAAATTTCCTTTATTTAAGAAAAAAAAAATTCTGAACCTGAATATGCCTGAGTTTAAATTAAAAAATAACTAATGCATCCAAATTTTCTAGGAATGGCCTTTTCGTGAACACCATTAAATTAAAAACGATTAATGGTAAACAAACTTTTGAATTTTTAAAGACCAAATAAAATTTGCGTTAATCGTTTTAGTTGCTTTCAAATTTCCGTTTTAAATAATACAAGAAAGCATATGTGTTCTTTTTGTTTACGAACATATTCTGAAAACAAATGAAAAATTTCAAAGTTCACTATGCAAAAAAGGAATTTTTAAAATTTTAATGCAATACTGAAATTTTATTCATTTTAACGATAATAGTAAAGAAAAATATGATAGAATGCTAGTTTTTAACTTTAATGCTTACACAGTTTAGCATCGCGTAAAAACATCATTATTTTCCCAATGATTAATTACAGATTAACATTAACTATTTTTGACTATTTAGAGAAGTAAACATCATTTATTTTCATCGAATCGAGAATTATTCACAATAGAAAAATACATAAGAAGAGACATAAACTACTATCCTACGTTTAATTACTTTGAAAGTGATTAATTTTGAACAAAAGTTTTAATCTTTTGAAAAATTGCAGAATGAATACCATTATTTGTTTTTAATATGTGGTTGATAAGCTTCAAGTATACAATCATGAATAAAAAAAATTGGAATAATTTATTTGTTTTAATTAATAATATTTATCCATAATAATGATTAATTCGAATTATTGACATAAAGTGATTTAAAATCCTGAGCTTTCATTACTTTTTTCATAAGTTGTATTAGCATAACAAGTTCAGATTTTGGTGATTTTGGGGGAAGGGATTTTGTTTGCATAGACTAAAAATTAAAAGACGTGATTGAAAAGATATATTTAATTTCATTTTTAAAAATCCTTTCATGTATATTTGGTCATTATTCAAATTAGTATTTATTTTTGTTTGATATTTAGTTCTTAGTGGGATGTATTCCTAAACGAATTATAAAAAATAAGTTAAGCTACTTGTTTTAAACAATTGTTCGTAGGTAATAACTATACAATTGCTGTAAAAACCAATTAAAGTTTTACATGGGTCACTTTATACCAGACTTACACCCAAAAAATATACTTGAAATTAAATCAAAGTTGAACCTACCCCCAAAAGCAATTTTTTTTGGCTTGCAATCTGGCCCGAACCCTCAAGGTTTATATTTATCCCTCTACCCGACTTGAACTTGAAGCTTTGTATCCCAAAATCTATCCGTACACGCAATTTTTTTAATTCGAACACTTCTTGGAACCGAAATGTGCCAGAAAATTAACTTCATACGTAGTTATTGTATTATCTACAATCATATCTCTAATGTAAGTTAAATCTGTTATGAGGTTTATTGAATATATAATAAACGAATATATTGAAACTTACATTTATTTTCATATGAAGCAATATTCTAGACTTCATCTGAAGCAATACAAATTATGAACCGGAATGCATTTATTTAAAAATATAAAACAAAATGAAAATTAATTATGTTAAACAGTAATCTTTTGAGTTAACATTCGATAACAGTTAAATTTCATTCTATCGAAGCACCTCTGTCAATGTGTTCAAGACGTTGGATGCTTCGGTGTGACCTAGACCATTGTATCAATCTTGAATCGTATTTTCGGTTGAAATAATAAAAAAAAGGTCACACGTCATTAAAAAAGAAATCTATTCATGATGGTGAATGGTAATAAAATTCCTAGGAGTCACAGATTGGTGCTCAATCAGAGACTTGTGAGCTGGTGCATTTTCGTGATGCAAGAAAAATCTTTGTCAGCCCACATCTGATGACAGCTAATTTTATTTCGCAGACCTATTAGAATTTCTTGTAGAACTCTGCACCCACTGTATGTCTTTCCTTATGTCAACGGTTAGTACCAAGAGGTAAGGACAGACATATTGAACATACTCATAGAAAATTTCCAACGGTGCTTCGAATGTTTGAAATTTTGCCAGGATCGGTGTTCAACATAAGAGGGTATTAATTCGAAAGAGCCAATATATTTTTTATTTTGCATATATTTGTTTAGGCAATTACATTCCAGGAACTTTTGGACAGCACCTCGAATTCTAAGTAGTTATAGTCATTCCATTCAAAATGAGCAAATCTGCTGTGACTGACATGTCACAGATTTTAGTGAAAATCAGCATATAAATAGATCATATTTATTTATAATTTATGAGCGAAATGATTTCATACATTCCGGGCATAACGGTTCTTCACATTTCTCACAAATGTAACGAGTTCGCGTTACATAATTTTTGTCGTGACATCTTGGAGGATTTTTCAGTTCAAATAATTTAACATATCATGGGCATATCATGGGACAACTTTATGCCTATGCAATATTGTTGATGTCTGAATTTTCCTTTATTTGATTCTTTGTGCATACGTAAGAGGAAAATTTGCGATTTTGTACTTTTTTTTTTTTAATTTCTAAAATATTTTAAAGATGAAGAAAATAAATGGTAACTTCTAAAGTTGAGAAATGTGATTTTCACATATACTACACACTACACCAGGCATCAATTTCCCAGATGTTTTTAAATTCCTTTTATTTTTACAACGTTTTTAATTTTCTCAAAATTGACGAATTTTCAAATTTTACAACCAATTTAAGATTAACCTTGGTGTTATCAAATTATTATTTACTAAAAAAATAAGTAGATAATTTTATAGATACAGTAAACTCTGTCTAAGGCGGAATCGGTCGGGACTGAGAAAAATTTCCGTGGTAGACAATATTCCGGCTTATGCAAAAAAGCCCCCCCCACCCCCCCCCCAAAAAAAAAAAAATCCCTGGAAGATGACGATCTTTTATTGATTCTCCTGACTAGAAAATCGGTTGAAAACTGAAATTCTGAAAGATCCTTTGTCTTTTTAAAGATAAATGAGAAACTTTATTCAATTTCTTAGTACTGCTGTAATACATTCATATTGGAAGTTTATACACACACAAAAAACTTCAAGAAGGAGAAAGAACGCTATAATTTTGAATTTGAGTACAATCTTAAAGTATAATATATTGTACTTTCGAAAATACGTAATCATTATCATAAATGTTCATTTTACTAGAAATATTAACTTTTAGATGCAATTTTGCATATGAAAAAATGGCATAAGCATAAATTCCTTAAAATTTAAAGTTTCTGTTCTTTTGAATTAACTTTTTTAAAAGCTTACGGAATTTTAGCTAACATGCTCGACATTGAGTTATTTGACTTATCAGTTTTAAAGTTTAATAAACAAAACGCTTTTCATTTTTAAATTATCCTTTTTCCGCCTTATGCAAAATTTTGGTTTCGGTGGGACATTAAAATCCTTCCCGTTTCCGCGTCAGACAGATTCCGCCTTATGCAGCATGAATTAATGTAATTTTTTATGGGTTCGCCGGGACTTGAAAAAATTTCCGCGGTAGACAGATTTCCGGCTTATACAGAGTCCGCCTTAGACAGAATTTACTGTATTACAATATTATAAATATTTTTAATTTATGTTAAATAGTTTTCAAGATTTTAGAAACATATCAAACTTGCAACTCTAAACGATTGCACACATGCCATTCTATGTCACAAGTTTTTTTAATGTCCAGAGCTGCCAAAATATTTTATTTTTAGTCAAGGTATTTTGCATAACTGTATTTAAGTATATTTTGAATCTGTGTACCAAATTTTATTAAAATCGGTTTCTATGTGGCTACAACTTTTTTTAAGTTTTTGCTCATTTTGTATGGAATGAACTTACACCTTAATCCAATATGTTGAGAAAACTGAATTCGATCAATCAGCAGTAGAAAAAATAAGAATAAATCCTACTGTAAACTGATCCACAGAAAGCAACATGACCCAATTAAGGACTCTAAGAACTAACTTTCACATAGGTTATAGCTTAAATTGCATTGGATGAATCTGATCTTTCTCGATATTCAAAGCATAATTTTGGTTGAAACAGGTGTTGTGGGGGGGGGGGGGTGCTGTAGTTGGGCGGGAATGCGTGGGAGCGCCGTTCCCAGAAATATTTGGTTTGTTACTGTAAAAAAAAATATATATATTGCACACGTTCACAAACTTTTTTTTTTTTTTTTTTTTCAGACGAAACGATAATTATTGTTTTTTATTGCTATCAAGTTTATTGATACTGGAGATGGGCCTAGAGAGCTAAATCCTCTTCTCCAGACTGTGTGAAAACTATACAGCTCATATTCAAAATATTAGAATAATTATTTTTTTTTACAAAGTAAAAATATCGTTATGTAATTTAATGTCTTTTAATGCAAATATGCAAACGATATTTTTATTAAGAACTTATTGTTGATTAAACTTATTTATTATCTTAAAATTAATATCATTTTTGAAAAGATTAATTGAAAAAAAATATTTTGAAAAGTCAAAATATTAGAATATTTATTAAAGTTTTTCAAAATATTAGAATATTTCACATTAATTCTCCTTTAATTATCACCAATTTGTAACTGGTGGCATCATTGATTAAATTAAGACGATGTTATTTAAAATCAGTATTCTTTTTGCGGTTTGTTTGCTTTTTCGTCTTAAAATGGGTCGTGTGAGTGATATTCCTGAATCTATTATCCTATAACTTCGTATTGTTGATATGTAGCGGCACGCTAAAAATCAATGTTATATAGCTAATTATTTACATTGTTCGCAATCAAGCGTTAGTAAAATACTAAAACAATATTAAAAAAATGGAAATTTTCAAAATAATCGCCGAAATGGCGGCCGAAAACCAAAGACATCTGCTAGAGATAACAGGAAACTGAAGCGTATACTTAAGAAAAACCGATTTAAAAGTGTGCGATTCTTGCACCGAAAATAGAAAGAAGGAGGAGTTGAAGTTTCTACACCGACAACATTAAGACGTCTCCACAAATTTAAGTTTGAATCTCGTGTACCGAAAACAAAACCTCTCATGACTGCAAAACAAAAGCGTATAAGATAGAATTTGTGTAAATCAAGACGTTTATGGAGCGAAGAAGATTGTAAAAATATATTATTCAGTGATGAAAGTATGTTTTGTGTTTCATATGGTAATCAAAGTATTCGAGTTTGGAGAATGAAGCAAGAAGCATTTGATAAAGCATGCCTTTAACGTTCCATAAAATTTGCTGCTGGTGTCGTGGTTCAGGGTTGCATGAGTGCAGAAGGACCTGGAAAATTATGCATCGTCTACGAAAAAGTTAACTCTCAGATATATCAAGAAATTTTGGAATACATATTACATGATTCCATCACCAGAAGATTTATTTGAAGATGATTTCATCTTTCAACCAGATTTAGCGTCGCGGCATACCTCGGTGTCAACTAAGAATTGGTTCCGCCAACGCAACATTAAGGTACTTCCTTGGTCACCAAATTCACCAGACCTTAATCCCATCGAAAACTTATGGTGTATAGTGAAGAAAAAACCCCAAGAAAATCCTCCTTCATGTAAAACTGAGTTAGTGGCACGCATAAAATCTATTTGGGCTAATATTGATAGAAATGTTTGTAAACACATTCTATATAGTATGCAAGAACGATTGTACGCTGTTATGAAAGCTAAAGGGGATGATACAAAATATTAACTACCATTTACTTCATATTCATAAGTTAATATTGTTTCGTTAAAAAAAAAAAAATATTTTAATATTTTGAACCAATCTAAATTTTATTCTAATGTTTTGATGTGTTTCAGAAAGCTGTATACGCAATTTATTTTACTGTATTTTATATTTTGTAAATGTTAAAATCTTATCCAAACATTCCAGATTTAATTTATAAGAAATTTAATTGCATTTACTTAGTATCAAAAATAAATAAATGAAAAATAATTTTTTCTTATTACTTTTTCTCAATTATTCTAATATTTTGAATATGAGCTGTACACATTTCAACGTCTGAATGCGAAAGTGTATTCAGTTGTATGAATACCATTATGACACATGCGAGAAATTCACCTCCTTATTGAAAAATCCAGTTCACTTACATTCATAAGCCTTTTAGGACCTCCCTTAAGAATTTTGTCCTCAACCTTATCTGAAATCCTGGTTGCGATCAGAAAGAAGATTAGCACACGAGACAGCTTGTTGTAAATGAAAAATCACAGAAAACATTTCTCATTATCGTTCTTTGACACACCAGTGGCCGAGAGGTTCTGCTCTCAAAGCTGGTAGACGGGAGGTGCTGGGTTCGAACACAATCGCGCCCGTCGGCCTAATCGTTCGGAGTTTTCGTGGTTTTCTTCGAGCCGTGGATTTTCCATGCGTAAATACGGATTAGGTTCCCTTAGAAAGACCCCCACGGAGGGCACTTCCCCCCCTGGGCCTATATCCCTCGTGTAGATAATTGGCCGTCACAAATCAACCCAACCCAACCCATTATCGTTCTTTATGGAAACTTCCGGGATAGATGTGCTAGCAAGTAGTAACATATGGATTTATTTTGTTACTTCAATTAAATTTTGATTCATGATGGAAAATGTTACTATGAGATTGATTTAATATTGCTTTAAGATGATTCTATACAAATATAATATTATATAAATTAGAATATAATAGTTATAAGTGTTAATTTAAAAAAATCCCTCTTTGGTTGAATGTTTTAAATTGGCTTTTTGCTTAGCAAAAATCCGGTAGCGTCAACATCTACTCTATGGAAAGGTGCATTCCCACAAATATTTTTTTCCAACTACTGTACTGTGGGGGGGGGGGGGGAGAGGGAGATTACTTGTGACAACATTAGGACGGACATAACGTATGCTAAAGAAAGACAACGTTAAGTTTAAGTAATTTTAGCACAAGTACAGTCAAATCTCAGTAAAGGCTCACCTGAAAAGACAATAAAATGATATTTTGTGTGAGAGATAATCATACAAGTAAAATAACGTTATGTGTTTCGAATTCAGCGGAAAATTATGAAACATGGCCCTATAAGCGGGTTGACCATGTACTAAGTTTTGACTGCATTATAAAAAAGAAATATAAATTAAAAACGTAAGTAATACGCTTTTAAACCGAAATTTAATGCATTAAAAATGACAAAATATTTGTATGGAAAATTTGAAAAAAGTGGATTCTTTAGACACGTGATGTCAACCGACAATAAACTAGTGCTCAAAATTTTAATAAAATCAGAACGATAGATATTTAGATTTCGACTAAAAACGTAAAAGAATATTTGGGTGAATATCACAAAATGTGAGATTTTGAAAACAAAAATTTTTGAAAATTTAACTCGTTTCAAAACTTCTGTTTTTTTTTTTTTTTTTTTTTTTTTTTTTTTTTTTTTTTTTTTTTTTTAAATGTTTGTTGAACAGCTCCTAGTTGATATTCTTTCAACAGCAGTGAAGTTTAAGAGCATTTAGATATAGAAATAATTTTCTAAATAAAATATCAAATATTTGATGCCAGAATAAGGACATAGGTGCCAGGAGAATGACAAATTTTATTAAAGTGTTAAAAAAATTATGATTTTAACAATTTCTCTTCAGGTAATTTATTATCTTTTATTAGACATACTAAATATTTTTACAAATGTGTCACATAACCTTTTACATTGTTTAAAAAGAGATAAAAAATAATAACAGAAATTTTGTTATTATTTTCGAAGAGAAATATTAACAGACATATTACAGAAATTTTGTTGAAAAAAAATCGAAAGAATTTTTTTTCTTTTTTTTTTTTACAAATTGCTCATTAATTTGTAAAATAATAATAATAAATAAATATTTTTTAATGAATTATTTGAATAATTGGACAGAAAATCTTTCGACAATACAGTAATTTCATGATGAGACACAAATATAATAAAAGAGGTAAATAATATAAAATAAGTTTTGTAATAATTGTATAATATTTGGAATCTAACTACATTTTTCAAATTATTAGAAAGGAAGATGAATATTTACGAATATTTAAAAAATAATGAAATTATGTGCTAAAATTTACATGATATTTTCTTTAAGGGTGTATTCCGATCCAAACTGCTTATTTTCTGATTCATTTTAAAATTCATTTTTGCTCTCAAACGCATGAAACTGGGAAATTCTCTTATTCAGAAACTATATAATGTGCCGTGCTTCTTAAGTTTTTGATAAATGCAGAAAATACTGTAAAAAACGCTGTCAAAGTTGGCGTTTTGAACCGAATTTTCGGAAGCGGGCGATCTGGGAATGAAAAAAATGGTCATACTGAGAAAATAATTGTTTAAAAATCAAATTCTAATTAATTGAGCTGAAAATTAAATTACACGGCATTTTAAACATGTCTTCAGAAATCACCCCAGCCAGTTTTCATGTTTTTACTTTTAAAAATGAGTCTGAAAATGTCTCAGAAAATTTCGAGCTGTTGAGGATGGAAAAATATTTTTTCGAATACACCCTTAAGTCGCTATAAGCTTGTGCTCTGTCTCTTCTCTCTTTCTTTTTACATGCAGAATGTCTTTGATCGATTGCTGAGCTTGAGAGCAAATTTTTAATCCATTAAGCATCTGCCAGAAATATTCATGTATGTTTAAAGATTCAAAAAATAATAGCTATGAACACCATTGGTATGGGTATTTGTATTTTACTATCTTACATATTTATATTTATCTAAAGCACTGAAAAAAATTATATTATTATCAAAGTTTTGTTAAATCAGCTTTTGAATTCAAAAATTACATGATGGAAAAATACGGTTAGGATCTTAAAGGGCTAATGGTATCAGGGGTTTTCGATAATGTTAGAACCTGAAAAATCTATTGGTTTTGAGCCTGCTCTGAATTGAGCAGTATCTTTCTTACCCTATATATGCTGCTGTCGCTTTTCTATGTCTATCATCTGTGTAATTGATTTTATAACACCTTCCTTATTCTTTCTAACATACTTTAATTTTCTCCAACTTTTCTTGGTGAAATAGCACTTCATTTTTAAAAATTTTCTCTTGGCGCTTTTTTTTTTTTTTTTTTTTTTGTCTCACACTTATTTTTAGCCTCTCCTCTTTTGACTGTTTTTTAGGGCTCATTCTCTATAACACCCTAAAAAATTCACAGTTCTCTAATTATAATAAATATTAAATTATTTTATACATCTGTACACAAGTAAAGGATTTCATATATATCTTTTTAACACAAGATACATAATATTACTCAGTGAATAGTATGTGTTTATACATATGTAATGCAAACGAACTAAACAATAAATTAAAATTATGCATTGAAAATAATTCAAAATTTCAAGAGGTAAATTTATTGTCTATTGGAGAATAAAGAATTTTCCATGTAAAATTGTTAAAGTTTGAAGAGCTTAAATAATAAGTTAATTTTCATGCAATTATAATCATATGTCATTTTCTCGGCATATGTATGCCAGGATAATGAAAATTTCATTCTAAAACATTTTTCATATTCATATATATATATATTTTTAATCTAACATTTTAATTTTGTTTAAAGGAACATTTTTTCTATAGCACCTTAAAGTCAGTGTAATGTTCAGTTTTATTTGTAATTTATTGACGCCAGGAAAATGACATAATAAAAGTCTACTCAGTTTTTACAAAGATTTTAAACACATTATTTTCAAAGAAATATCTAAAAGATCTTGCTGGCAGCAATGATTTTACTACTTCTGACTTGAATTATGTCAAGAACAAGAAGAATTACTCTGCAGCGCCATCTATATACCTCATAAAAACTAAAATGAGCAGGCCAGGAAAATGACATTCCTTTTCAGTGACAATCATATTTTAATTATGGAAAATTATTTGTAAAATACAGAATTTGTTATGTCCCTCATGTATAAGTGTTATATAAAATATAATTATTAATTAGAAATTAAAAAAACTAAAAAAAGATATTTGTACATGATAGCAGAAAGCCTTTTACTTTGCACACATCACAGTGTGACATGCCAGGAAAATGACAATATGAAATTTTAAGTCTTTTAATTGCTTTATTTTTGTGTTATTACGAACAGAATATTTCTTGAAAATACTTCTAAGAATATTTTTTGATTACAATGTAAAAACGAAAATTGCATTATATAACATTTAATAGAAATTTTATTGTGCGGACTACAATTTTCGTATTTTGTGATATTATCCCATTTACTACTGGAGCTTGTTCTCGATAAGGTAGCGGTTCTGAAAATTGCTTGAATATTGATTTGTCATGGATAGTGAACATGTTTGGAAAATTTGAGCAAAATGGATTTATTAGATATGTGATTTTAACCAAAAATGCAAAGGGATGTATTTGCCCCTTCAACCTACACCTGATCAGATTCGACCCTAAAATTACATGAATATTGCACTGTTATCAACAATGGACTTGTGCATAAAATTTGGAAGAAATCGGCTCCTTAAATGCGTAAATTCAATTGAAAACGTAAAAGAATATTTTTGCACCTTTAGCTTGATGAGGTAGGACCGTAAAATTACATGAATATTGCACTGTTATCAATAATAAACTTCTGTATAAAATTTAAGCAAAAACGGTTCCTTAAATCTGTGATTTAAATCGAAAATGTAATTTTTTTGCCCCTTGTCCCTGATGAGCTACGGCCCTTTCAATACTTGAACATTATATTGTCATTGGAAATAAGGTTGTGTGCAAGATTAGATTAAAACTGTTCGAGAAAAGTAGCTCAAAATCGATTCGAAACGTGACCCCGGCAGACAAATAACTAAGTTAAATAAAAGCATGTAAGAAAAGTGCGATTTTGATGCCCAGTGACACGTGAAGTAAAATGATAATATCATAGAGGTGATTTTGTGTGTTTCTAGATATTATTCATAATTTTTTGATCAAATTGACAGGTTACATTATTCCTTTCCTTATTAAAACAAAATCAATTTATAGATTGTATTAATAAATACGTTCCACTTTCCTTTGACTAAAACTCACTGAATCATCATTGTCTTGATAGTTACTGCCTGATTACTTCCTGACTTTCCAAATCAATGTATTTGTCAATAATGTTTGCAAATCAATGATGAATAAATTTGCTTGGGATATGAACATCACTGAAATGAAATCCATTTCATACGATTTCAAATCCATTAGGTTGCTACGTTACGCTAGGAGCAACTGCAATGCAGCTATTTTCTGCAATAAAATGATTTCTATGATGGAAATTACTTATAATATAATTTGTCACTTCGTTACACCTTTGATTTATTAAATACATTTCCATTCGAGCAACGTATTTCTCAGACATAAAATTTGTACAAAAAATTAATAATTATTAAACAATTTATCTTGCCAATAATTAAACCATATTAAATTTCTATAGGTAATTAGGTACTTATGATTGATTTCACTTTCACATATAATATTTATATTTCTTGATTTGCTTATATTTCTAAAGAGTTGCTTAAGGGCAGTTGGAAGGTCAAAACATAAAATATATCGAATTTTCGATTTTTTAATATTTTGAATCTACCATTTCTCCTCTTTCTACTGATATAGTACTTTTGTTTCTACAGCAACCAGAAGTTGGAAAATTTTTAGTAATTCTGTTTGTTTATCTACTCATACTTCTCGACCACGGCCATTTAAAGAGCTGAGAACGTAAACACTGCAAGCTATCTCGCTCTGTTCTTCGTTATTTAGCCTCAGAACTTATTTTCTCCATGTTTTAAAACGGAAAAGTGATTTAATACAACTTATTCCATGTATTTTAACCGATATATTTTGATTTACTTTGGTATAAACAACGTGGTTTTTTGTGTTTAATTAGTTTGCTAGTTGAACTTCGCATTGACACAGTAGTTTTCTTTTTATTTTCTGAAAGTTTTATTATTTATTGAGTCTTTTATTATTATTTTCTTTATTTACGACTGAAAAATAATACCGAGATCGCAAATGCGAGCGAATGCTAAGAGCAAAATATGACCATTTGCAGCAAACTAAAGAAAACAGAGTGTTTAAAAGATTGAAAAGGAAACACCAAGAGGATTGTGAATAAAAAAATGCAAAAAATAAGTACTATGGAGCAGGAATGTTTTAAGTAAGTGTGTTTATTTACTTTAAACTTGATTTTCTCAAAATGTTGTTTTTTAACTTCGATGTACCTTTTTGAAAATAACTATTACACATTATGCTTTGAAATTTTGCTTGAACATTCTATACATATCCCTGTTTAATCTGAGGGGAATTGTTTAAACTCATAAAAAGAGCTTTTTTTTATTATTATCTTATCTTTGAAAAAAATGCATGTTTTTTTAAATTTGAATGTGGTTTCTACTTCAGATTTAAAAAAAATATATCTAAGTTTTATTTAATTATAAATTTAACTTCAGATTATTAAGAATTGTTTATTTTAAGGATAAAAAAATTTCAAGTCCATATCTTAGTAGTTTATGAGAAAAGGTGCTTTAATTTAACATGACAGGTATAGGGATTCCGACAGCCCTTAAACTGAGGTAGAGAATGTAATAATTTGCAGGAGTCACACACGTATCACGATGATTAAGTGCTTAACCGCTGCTTAAAAAACATCACGAAAGAAAAATATATTTATTATGGGTACCTTTAACAATTAACCCCCCCCCCCCATAAAAAAGCCTTATCGGCAGATAATTTTTGTACGCCTCAATAATTAAGTCTAATAAAACTTTTAAACTACCTCATATGTTAATAATTTTTATCTCCATACTCTATGCATAGTACTTAATACATTACCTCCATATTTACATACATTCATTTTATATACTTACTAGGTAACCCACCCGGCATTGCTTGAACCCTGAATAATAACCTTAAGTATGTCTAAAATCAGTGTTGAATTCAGACTGTTTTCTCCGGCGGGTAGGCTTATGGAGGGAAATTACACTTTTAGACCCTTAATAAGCATAAAATCCGATCTCCCCTTTTCAACGCATCGAATAATTAAAATAAAAACTCCCGACCGCTTGGTCATGTGCGTCGTCATAGTAGCGGTTTTTGGAGATAAAGAGGATTTCTTAAGAAATGAATGCTGGAACCTTTTCCTCTCTTTCCCCTATGGCTTTCAGATAAAAATTCGATGGCCCTTACTTTCTTTAAAAATTAATTTTAAAAAAATATTTCACATTTTTAATTTTTTTTTTAATTTATTCCCGAACGTTCGTTGTATACAGGGATATAAATTTTAAGATTAGATGGATAAGGTATTAAACAGAAATTTGTTGATAAAAAAATAATTTTCCATCTTCAGCAGAAATATAAATTCAAAAATCACTGCACGAATTCCTAATAAAATTTATTAAGAAGACAAAATTTACTATATCGGGTAAAAATATTGAATTTGGATTGCTTTTATGAGTGGGTTAAAATCTCCGGCAAACTTGGAAGATCGGTGAAATACGCGAATTTTCCTTAAAAAAAAAAAAAAAAAAAAAAAAAAAAAAAAAAAAAAAATCTAAAATCCGAAGTTTCATGTGCGTTCGGACCTGTCTTCCTTAATCGAGAAAAAAAAAATTGCAGGCTTCTACGTGCGATAGCTTTCTATGGATGTCACCAACAAACAGACACACAGGTATTTCCTTTATTCATATAGATACACAAGATTTATATATCTTGAAATTCGTAGAATATACATAATACTTACTTGCAACTTACATTAAAGACAAAATATAACATAGATACTTATATACAACTTACAACTCATACAACATATTTAGAACACATACAACAACGCTTTCTCGACAAATAAAAGTGGAAACATTCACTATGTCGTTAATTATGAATCTTCCGTACTCCTGATTTAAATAACACTTAATAAGTTATGCATTTAATTTAACACACAATGCTATTTCTGATTTTACTACTTAAAATAATAACTGACTGTCACTAAAAATAGCATTGAGTTATTTAAAGTTTAAAATAAATCATTTTAAATAAAAAAAACTTAAAATACGATTCCTATTTTAACATGAAACGACGTGACAAAATGCTCTATCAAAATTATTGTATGGCATAAGCAAATAAATAGCTATTCACAGTGCACGTCCGGTCGTAGAAAATTAACGGAATTTGTGAAGACATAGGCTAATGAACTGAAACATGAATGAAATGAAAATAATCAAGCTTTTGTAGCTTTAGAAATACTATAAATTATGATGAGAAACAGTATTACGCGACCTTCCCACTGTATTATTTTTGTAAATTAATTATTTAAGTTTTAACTTAGATCACTCAGTTTTAATTTCGTACTGCTCTGTAATTTATTTGTTTTTCGGAAAAAGCAAGATATCTTGAGCGTTTTATGCAAATAGGCTTTTGTAATCATGTAATTATGATACTGACTATATGCGCATGGATGAAGTATAGATTCTCTATTGTTGTTTTATTTCTTTTACAAAACTGGAAAGGATCTGGTGAGCTGGCGTAGCAATTTTTAAAATATGGGGCGGGGGAATAAGGATCAAGTATTCATTAAAAAAAAAAATGGATAATTAGGGATATGGATAATTTATATTTATGGGAGTAATTAATCATTCGAACGTATTATAAATGTCCGTTAATACGAAATCAATATTTTACGGGATTTAGATACAGGATTTAAGATACAAAATTCTACAGAGTTATGATTATTAACCCGTAACAAGCGAATGCGAATGATTCCATATTAAAGACATCCAATTTTCATATAAATAAAATAAATACTAATTTACTAAAAATTGTGTTTAAAGTTTATTAAAGCCTTCCATTACATATAAACTAGTCTTAAAAACTTGAAAACATTGATGTTAAAAACCTATGTGAAAAAGATGTTACATTAACCCCAAAATCTTTGAATCACAAACGTGATCATTTTCAAGGGGATATCATTACTAAGGGGATAGCTTAGAGTAAAGATATATCCTGTTGAAGAAAGATCTCGAGATTAATGTAACATCTTTTTACATATGTTTTTAAAATCAATTTCTTTAGGTTTTTAAGACCAGTTTATACGTAATGGAATGGTTTTAATACATTTTAAGCACCCTTTTTAGTAAATTAGTAATTAATTTATCTAAATTAACTCAAGGTGAATATGACATTCCTCTTAAGGGACATTCCACTTCTCCATCTCAAATCCAAAAGGGCATCTTTCTGACATAAGTTTTAATTTATTTTTGTTCGAAAATGCATGAAACTAGCTGGTGTTGTTGTTCCGAAACTATGTCATCGAGCTGTTTTTTCCATTTTTTGCAAACGCAACAGATCTTTCAGAAAATAGTGTCAAAGTAGGCATTTTGAACCAAATTTCCGCGCGAAGGAAGAAAAAACACTCAATAGCGGGTGTAAAACGTGTTTGTCACGTGATCCAAAACGCTTCTAACTCAATAGGTAATGGATTAATCAAAAAATGGAAAAAAACAGTTCAATTCCAAATCGTCCAATTTTATATCTTTCCGTTAAAAAAGGAATTTATAAATGTATAAAACGTTTTGCGCTTGTTGAGTAGAGCAGTTAAGAACAGCCTTAACTCATTTTTGAGTTTTTCTATTAGACCAATTTTCATTGTCCAACTGTGTTGGCCCCACCAGTGGCCGAGAGGTTCTGCTTTCGAAGCTGGTAGACGGGAGGTGCTGGGTTCGATCCCATTCGCGCCCGTCGGCGTAATCGTTCGGAGTTTTCGTGGTTTTCTTCGAACCTTGGTTCTCCAAGCGTTAATACGGGTTAGGTTCCCTTAGAAAGACCTCCACGGAAGGCACTCCCCACCCCTTAGGGCCTATATCCCACGTGCTGATAATTGGCCGACATAAATACAACCAACCAACCAACCAACTGTGTTGTTTTCAATGTTTATTGTTTTAACACCAATTTTTCTGAAAAACTGTTCTTCCCATTACTTATTTGCTAAAGTTTTGAAATTAGATAAGGCGAAATATTCTGTGCAAAAAATCAGTTGGACCTAACACAATAAAAATTGGTTGTCGCGAATATGCCGGCATTCGTTAGTTAACCCTTTGCATCAACGCGTTGCATATCTGCAACATACCCAAAAGTTAAAATTGCTCATACATTGGGCTTCAAAAGACAATTTTATTTATTTCTACTATCTTCCAACACAGCAGTTAATATAAATTGGTCCTAGAACTCTCAGCAGGCGGCGTTAGTGAGTTAAATTTTCATTCCAAAGTTCTATTTATCATTTTAGCAGTTTCGCATCGTTATTGCTAAAATACACTTCGTAAATTTTGTAAAATAAAAAAACTGGAGACGTCCAAAAATAGATTTATTACAAAAATCTGTTCGTAAACGTTACAATCTTGTATTAGAAAACTGAGAATATTTATGAGACGTATGTAATTTTCTGTTTGTTGGAGGTATGAAAAAATTACCTTTTAGTCTATAACAGCGACGGCAAAGCTTTTTACATCCTCGTGCGATTTTTTATTTATTTAATTTTTTATAGAAAAAAGATTTTACGTCACCATGGCGTGTCAAAAAAAAAAAAAAAAAAAAATAGTTGATCAAAATAATTGAATTTTTACCCGATTGCCAAGAAGGGTTATGTGTTTCACGCGTATATGGGTATGTGGATTTCTTTATACCCTCGAAACATCCCAACGGGTGGATGGATTTTAATGAATGAGGTCTCTATCGATTCGTCTTAACTGTCCGATGGTTATAGGCTAGGTTTTGTTTTTATAAATTCAAAATGCGGCCGTAAAATACAAAATGGCGGTAGAGACGAAAAAATATTTTACGCACCATATTCAGTGGCATATCATTGGATAGGTCTTTCAAAATGAAGACGCTGTTTCATTCACTATTTTACAGTCAGAAGCGCCGTTTAAATATTACACAATCTGAAAGTTGTGTAGGACGGATCTCCAGCTTTACTGCAACTCTAACCTTCATTGACATCTATAGGCCTCATCAAAACAGTGTTTATAGATAGGAGCTAACAATTAAACACAACTTAAAAGTCATCAATACAAGTAAATAAAAAAATAGGTAAGTAATATAAAAATAGCTTCACATTGATGAGAAATAATTAATTAGTTCGCTTTTTACGCAGTCAGGTTTTTTGATTTTTTAAATAAAATTTTTATTGTTTTTGAGAATGAAAAAATATAGAGGAAACACATTTGGGTATTACACGGTTAGAATTATGGTAAAAATTGTACAGATATTAAAAATTAATAAAAGATTAAATGCGATTTATGTTATTGCATTTGAGATGACAAAACAATTTATATCAGATTGATACCGAGTACTAGATGGAACAGTGCCGAAAAACAGGCGATAAAACACAATCAAATAAAAAAAACTTTGTATAAATCACCATAAAAATATAAAAACATGCAGAACGCATTAAAAGCTAGAAATTTTAATAGCCCGTTATCAGCCGAAGTAAACACGTGTCTGTAAGGGACAAGGTCACAAATTAACTGAAAGGTAGAGAGTAGAGCTTACAAAGAATGCGACAGGTGGCGCCAGCTGAAAGGTAAATACCAATTACACAGGAGCACATGAAGAAGACGAAAGTGTTGCCAAAATGATAGGGAAAAAGGGAAATAAAAGAAATGAACAAAATGAAAATAAAATAAAAGAAGTAAATTAAAAAATATAACAAAAGAAAGAAAAGTTTTTTTTTTTTTTTACATAATAAAATAAAAAGAGAAGAGTGGAAAGAATTGCAAAAGTAATTTCCAAGCTGAAGAGAAAAAAGGAGATGTAAGAGATCATTGACATGATCATTGACCGAGTACATTTAATATAATTTAGGCTGAATTGGATCATCTGAGATGTGGTTTCTATTGGAATTTTTCACGCCATTCATTTTCGGAAATAGTGACTAGCATGCTTAAATAGACATGCTTAAGTTAAATGGCAAATTTCATACGAAATCACTATAATTTCATCAATGGCACTTCTTTTTACAATGCTTGACGATCTTTTTATTTTGTTTATTTATTTATTTTTTCCATATCTCCTTCTAATTTGATAAGTATAAAAAATGTATACAGTCCATATTCAAATAGGTTGGAATTTAATAAATTGCGCTTCAACATCAGAAAAATATTTAAATAATTAAAAAAGTCTAATTTGATAAAGTATATAAAAATGTATACAGTCCATATTAAAATAGGTTGGAATTTAATAAATTGCGCTTCAACATCAGAAAAATATTTAAATAATTAAAAAAGTCCTTCTTGTTTAAACTCATGTAAATTTTTTAATTAAATTCTATTTCCTTCACAACCTCAAACAGCGCAGTGCCGACAATATTTTGTCGCGTGCCATAGGTTCGTTGTCCCTAGTCTATAATGCTTATTTTTATGTTCTAAATTTTTAAAATTATTTTTTGCATGCTTAAGGGGACGGTGGAGTTTAAAATCCTTAAAAATATTTTTTTTTTATTTTTGTAAATTTCAACTTAAATATTATTCAAGGGTACATTATATACATTATAACATGCATTTATCACAAAAAAATGTAAAAAAAAAAAAAATATTTTTTAGAAAAAAATGGAATTTTACGTGTCGTCTTAGAAATCTTCGAAATGCCCCATGCGTCTTCCATATCAATGAAAATCCCCATTATTTTTTATAAAAGTTTGGTTTATATATAGAAATAAAATAGAGCATCGAATTTTATATGTTTGAATTTAAAGGTTAAAAAATTTTTTTTTTTGAAAAATTTTGAAACTTTTGAATTTTTTTTTTTTTTTACCTTTAAATTCAAATATATAAAATCCGATGCTCTATTTTATTTCTATATATAAACCAAACTTTTATAAAAAATATTGGGGATTTTCATTGATATGGAAGACGCATGAGGCATTTCGAAGATTTCTAAGACGACACGTAAAATTCCATTTTTTTCTCAAAAATAAATTTTTTTTAAAATTTTTTTTGTGATAAATGCATGCCATAATGTATATAATGTACCCTTGAATAATATTTAAGTTGAAATTTGCAAAAAAAAAAAAAAAAAATTTTTTTAAGGATTTTAAGCTTCACTGTCCCCTTAAAATGGTGTATTCTAACATCGGAGCTCATATTTTTCAAATCGGAGTTATTGAGACACAAAGTGTTAAGGATTAAGTTCATAAGATAATGGAGAGCTCTCCTAATATAATACAAAGTTTCCTCAGAAAATAAGCACTCCTGGAGTGTAAGTATATGCGATCGTATTTCGGTTTACGATTCACTAGGGTTAAACTTTCTGAAATAGTAAGTATTTTTTTTTTCTTTTTATCGATCATCATTCTAAATGTTTTAACTCGTCATTTGAAAAATCTTTATCAATTTTGCTAATTTTATATTTTAGAACACAGGTAAAATGACAAGAGAATCTCAAAAAGCACCCTAATGGAAGTTAAATAAGAAAAATAATATGAAATGCAAATGAAAAAAACAACAACAACTGCAGTGTTATGCCATACGATACGATAAAAGAGTGCTTCAAGCTTTAATGATCAGAAGTTTAAAATTTCACCGTCGTTTTATCTTGTGAGTATAAAATATCTTCTACTTTATAAGTGAGGCAATATGATTGATGTCAGAATAACAATTTCTCAAAAATACTTAATTTACAATAATATGCCATTTACTTTCAAAATTTATTACATTGATAAATTGTAAAAATAAATAAATAAAATTACATTGAAGTTAAAAGAAAATATGAAAGCGAAGAAATTAATTATAATTAGAAAAAAGGAACTATTTTAACACTTTCCAACATTTTTGAAAAGTGTTTAAGAATTCGGTTTGTCCATATGTCTGGCCGTCTGAGCGTGATCTAATCTTGGTTATTATACTGCGATTTCTACATAATTTTTATAAGTTTCTGAGGTTTAGGATAGAATGTTCGGTAATAAAGATGGAGTATGTATTTATACTTCATTTACCGGGATGCACAAAAAAGATCCCGTTACATTATGGTTATTTCAAACATAATGAGTTTGATATGCATAAATTTAGGTGGACCACTACAAGGATAGGGTATTGCAGGGGATTAAAACTTCATAGCATAGCTGGATAAATGCTAGCAATATCGGATGGGTAGCTTCTTTCAATGCATTAATTGCATCAATAACATAATTCCTTGTGTTGACGGACGACTTAGCATTTGAGGTTGCAAGTGCTTCAAATGTTTATGCTGGAATCAAACAAAAAATTTCTTTCAATTAACATAGCCTTCTCTATTGGCTAATATTGTAACTAAAATGTTTTGTCGTTCTAAGGTTATCCGTTTTTGTTAGAATAAGTTTCTTGCAAACCATTTGTACCAGGGACAGTGAAACTATGGCACGCTGAAAATTATTCTTGCACAGCATACATTCAGCTTCTACATCAAACTATAGTAGAATTTCACAAAATGTATTAATTATAGATGTTGTCTCCGTTTATCTGAATTCGATTAGTTCGGTTGGTTGTCGTTGCCATATCGATTGAAGAAACTGAAATATAACTTAATATATCCCAGTCTACCTCTATATTGGATCACAAAATTTTAAGAATGAGAGATAATTACGAGATTATCGCAAAATAAAGATTATAAGACATTATAAGCAAAAATGCCGATGGTAATATTTTGGAATTAAATTCCAAGAACTAAAAGCTTTAGATTCTGGCGCTTGCTATTCCGACATTTTTTTTTTTTTCAGCTAGACATTATTATCGAAAATAAATAATCTGAAAATTTGTAGTAAAAACATGTCAAATGAGTCCATTCAACTTGTATAAGTAACTAAGTACGAAGCTGGTGTAATTTATTTGGCATTTAAGATGAGACAACAGAAATAATATTTTAAAAATAAATTTCTAAAGTATGACATTAGCCCTGGGCCTTAAATCGATTTAACTCTTAAATCGATTTAAAGCTTACATCGGAAATCCGATTTAACCATTGGTCTTAAATCGATTTAAGCTAAAATCGGAAATCGCGATTTAGGTAATGTCTTAAATCGCGATTTAGCCATTATCTTAAATCGCGATTTAGCCATTGTCTTAAATCGCGATTTAGCCATTGTCTTAAATCGCGATTTAGCCATTGGCTTTAAATCGATTTAAAACAAAATACTGATTCAGAGCTAACATCGGAAAACCGATTTATCTACTTTGATGTATCTACCACTTACATGCCAAGCTGGTGTTAAATCGATTTAGGAGGATCCGATTTAAGCAAACATCGCAAGCCTCAATGCTTTCCGATTTAAGACAAACAAGGCAAGCTGGTGTTAAATCGATTTAGGACGATCCGATTTAAGCAAACATCGCAAGCCTCCATGCTTTCCGATTTAAGAAAAAGACGATTTAATGAAAACAAGGCAAGCTGGTGTTAAATCGATTTAGCAGGATCCAATTTAAGAAAAAGGCGATTTAAGAAAACGATGATTTGTAAGAATTGATATTTATTTATTTATATTGTAAACAAGATTCAGAGTTTTACGAGATTGGAATGTGTATTTTTCAGAAATTAAGAACTTATATAGTGGAAAGTTGAAAGGAAAAAGTAATGTTTAAATCTTGTTTTCCGATTTAAGAAAAAGACGATTTAATGAAAACAAGGCAAGCTGGTGTTAAATCGATTTAGCAGGATCCAATTTAAGAAAAAGGCGATTTAAGAAAACGATGATTTAAGTAAGAATTGATATTTATTTATTTATATTGTAAACAAGATTCAGAGTTTTACGAGATTGGAATGTGTATTTTTCAGAAATTAAGAACTTATATAGTGGAAAGTTGAAAGGAAAAAGTAATGTTTAAATCTTAAAATCCAAATTCATCGAATTTCAATTTATATGCTAATGCAATCGTTTGATAATAAATTAAGTTTTCACATATTTGAGTAATATTGCAACATGTATTTTTTATATTCCAATATTCTGCAATTAATTAAAATGTTTTAAAGTTGAATCCTACATTGTTTCAAAAGATTGTTTTCCTGAAATTCATTCAGCATTTATATGATTAAAAATAATAATAATAAAGTTTTATATTTAAAATCCAAACTCATCGACTTGCAGTTTATACTTTTATGCATTCTTACGATGAAAAATTCATTTTTTAAATGTTTTAGTAATATTTTAACATTTATTTTTTATTTTCTATTATTTTGTAATTAATGAAATTATTTTAAAGGTATAGTCATGCATTGTTTTGTGTATCACTATTTGGCCGTGATCCACATGAAATATTTTTCTTTTACTGATAATATTTTTTTCCTGAAATTGATTGAGTATTTATGGTTTGAAAAAAAAAAGAATGAAGTTTCATATTTAAAATCCAAATTCATCGAATTTCAATTTTTATTTTTATGCATTCTTTTAATGAAACATTCATTTTTCACATGTTTGGGTAATATTTTAATACATATTCTTTATTTTTTATTATTCTGTAATTAATTAAAATATTTTAAAATAGTCATGCATCAGATTTGACATCCGATTTCAATGGATGTTCGCCAGTCACATGGATTGAGTATCTTGCTGAAATTGATTCACTATTTATATCCAAATTCATCCATTTTTAGTTTATATTTTTATGCATTATTTTCATGAAAAATTAATTTTCATATGTTTAGGTATTATGGGAATATTTTAGTTTTAATTTATTATTATTTTGTAATTAATTAAAAATACTTTAATAAAGTTCTGTAATGAGTGAAGTAACTTTATTTTTACAGCAGAATGAGGGAGGGCTGGAGGAGGCATTCATTAGATTTTTCTGCAGATCTGCGATTTTTTGCTTTTTTGACATTTTGTTATCATTAAACAAGAGATATATTTTAAGGTTATATTTTATTACTAATCTTAAAGGATGGCAACAACCACGACAAAAATCAGCAATTTCAGTGATGTGCTCCAAGGGTCACACTTTCAATCCTTCTCCATCCGCTATATAAATGTCAGCATTTATGTTAAACAAATCTTATTTTAATCTAAAATTTAAAAAGATATAAAATTGCACCTTATTTCTCATATCTCCCCCCCCCCTTTTTTTTACTACTTTTCTCATCATGGTAAATGAATAGTTAAATTCATCATTGAAGTCTTTTAATATGCTTCTGTTTTACCTCAGTAACTTTTTAAATCTGTGTCTGTAAAAAAAAAAGTGTATGTAGGCTGTTAGCAATGAAGTGCTATTTGAGTGGGTTTGGTCGAAGCCCCCCCCCCCCCCCACCTTAAAGAATTTAGATTGTAGCATGCATAACAAGTCAGACAAAAAAAAATCATTTTCTTTTATATTACTTCTTATAGAATGAGTTTATAAAATGTATTACAATAGGTCCCTAATTTTTAAAATGGGAAAAAAAAACTAGTATTTTGGGACATTCAAAGCTTTTTTATGTGTAAAATATACCTCTTTTCAAAATTATTTGACAAATTAAAAGCTAAGTATACCAAATAATACAGGAGGGGGCGGGGCACATAAAGATCGTATTTTGTTACTAAAAATTAAAAAATAAGGTTTCCATATTCTAAAATGTAAAATCGGTGTTAAATCGCGATTTAGCACTAAATCGCGATGTTGGATGGATGATAAATCGATTTAAGACATTTCTACATCGCCCAGTCCTATATGACATCAAATATTACCAATATTTTTATAATGCTAAAAACAAAATTTTAAGTAATTTTGATTCATTATTATTTGATTCATTATTATTTTTTTATATTGACACGTCACGATCACATAAAATATATTTTTGGAAAATTTTGGCACGTGGATAATAAAAGGTTCGCCGTCCCTGATTTATACGATTACTTCGGCTTTTATGAACTTTTAAAATGTGAACGAATTTATGGGATGCTCGTATTTAATCGTTCTGATACTTGATTATCCAAAAATAATAAATGTTTAAATATGCATAACTTATACTACTTCAACTATTTTAAATCCATAAAAGAGTGGTCCGATATTAAAAATCAAATTTCGCATTTAAAGAAACTTAAAAGTAAATTGACCGAAATAAATAGATTTAGATAACGGCTGAATGGTTCAAATAAATAGCAATTTGAGCGAAAATAAATTTATGAACTCAGCTATTTACTAAGCAAAAAATGTATATTTGTTTAATGAGGTGGAATTCAGTATAAATATTCTTAAAAAACATACACACACAAATATTTATAATGTTTTAGTCACTTTATATTTACAAAAGATCATTTCTTTTTAAATTCATATTTTTACTTTTAAAAAGTTTAGAAAGAAATTATCCAAATTGAAAACTTTTATAAGATTATGGTTGAATACATTCAAAAAGTAGTAATTTGAGTCTAAGGAAAATCATAAACACTTCCATTTGTTAAGAGTAAAAAATATAGAATGTGCTTAATGATATGGTAATTGATTCATTACAGCCTTAGACTTTTTTTTTGAATAACATAAACAATAATTATATTTTATTCTTTACGCACATAGAAAAATATTGTACAGTTCACATATTAAGTTTAAAGATGCTTGAAAGTAATTTTTTTCGAAGTGAAACCTTTCTAACATGAATTTAAATAATGATTATGTAGTTCCTATAAATAGCAATTAGAACAAAAAAATCCCTGCCGGCCCGGCCTACAGGCGGAGGTAGATTTCGAAGTTAAGTATACTAATTTCACAAACAAAAACCAAATCATGATTAGAGATAAACCCTCTTTAACAATTTTATCTGGACGCTTTTTTCGAGTTTTTATTCCATTTTTATATAATAACTGGTTTTATCACAATCATGTTAGGGCGGTATTCAAAAAAATACTTTTCCATGCTCAACAACTTGAAATTTTCTGGCATAACTCCAGATTCACTTTTAATAGGAAAAACATGAAAATTGTTGACGTGATTTTTGAAGAGATTTATAAGCGACCTGTGTATTTTCGTTCAATTAATTAAAACTTGATATATAAACAATTATTTTCGCAGTAAGACAATATTTTTCGTTTATAACACAATCTCTTTGAGAAATTCCGTTCAAAATGCCCACTTTGACATCATTTTTTGAAATATATTCTGCCTCTGTCAAAAAATCGATCATTACAGTACATTATATAGTTTTTGAGTAAGAAAAGGTACCAATTGGAAGCCTTTGAGAGTAAAAATGGATTGTAAAATGAGTCAGAAAATAAGCAGTTTGGATTTGAATACACCCTTACGATGATTTTTTTCTTCAACCGCTATGTACTTTTAATTTGTTTTTGCTGTAAGAATTGGTCCTATCCAAAACTTATCTATATAGATGTTGTAGATAATATTAAGAAGATATATGATAAATTCATGGAGATTTTATATCTTTTGAATTGACGGAGTTATGGATTTTTTTCTTCTTCAAACGCCCTTTTGTTTTCGTTTTTAAATTTTTTTTGCGGTACGAATTGGTCCTATCAAAAACTTGTGAATATAAAAGTTGTAGATAATGTTAAGGAGATTCGTGATAAAATTAATTGGATTTGATATCTTGAGAATTGACGAAGTTAAGAATTTTTTCCTCCCAAAAACCCTATTTTTTGCGCCCCTTGAGCCCATTTTTAACTTTATCAAAAATCTGTGTTACATAATTTTTTGGCCCTATTTTTAGAAGTAATAAAAACTTTAAACGGATTTGATATGTACAAAATTTAAGAAGTTATGGGGTTTTCTTCTGTTTTCACAAAATCCCTCCCTATTTCCATCCCCTTGGTCCAATTTTGCCCATTAACGAACTTGGCCGAGGTTTTATGCCCCTTGATTTTATGTATCAGTTTGGAAGAGATTGGTGCAGAATTGTGGAAGTTATCGTGTCCAGAAGAAAGTGATATATATAGATACATACATATGTATATATATATATATATATATATATATAAAGTTTTTTTACTGAGGGTGGTTTTGGGCTCTAGGGGTCATGATCGGTGTAGATCTGCAAACATTTTTCAGAAATTCCAACATAGGAACGACGCCAATAGGTAGTATTTCATACGAAATCTGCCTAAAAAAGATAGCACCGATTAATGTCGTTGTTAAGTATAAAAAAAATAAATCTTTAAAATATATAATAATAATGATAATAATAATAATAATAATAACTAGAAAACAGGAATTATGCTTTTTCAGAATTTATTGTCGCCCTCAATGAAAAAAAAGTGTATGTAAATATAGATATGCAAAATATATTTCAATTTTAAAACTTAAAATGCACGTTTTTATTTTATAAAAAAGGATGTCATTTGCATGCACTGAAGGATTTCACATTTACGATCCAGTCTTAAACAACAACTATAGAAATGTAACATATGACGTCACAATCTCGGAATAATACACAAGTCCAGCAAAAAACGATGTCGTCATTCAAGGAACTCGACAAAAAATATGGGGTATCTAATGATTCATATGCCGTCATTTGTTTGTTACGTTTATATGGGTATTCAAAATTAAATATAGTTTATACTAGATCCATGTTTTATCAGAAATCATTCATTTATATTTTTTTCAAAATTCGGAAAATGTTATTACATACGAATTAATAAAATCGCATTATTTCAGCTTTTTGATAGGAATTAAGTAAATACGGAGAAAATAAGTCCCACAAATATTCTTTAAAATACATTTTTATAGCAGACGATCTTCTTGGCATAGCAATATTTTAATTGCATTTTTTTCAGTTGTTATGAGAAAATGACAACAAAAAGATATGGTAATCTGCTATTTTTCCTTTACTTTTATAGAAATGGAGTACTTCAGTTGCCACCATTACACAAATGGCATTAAAAACTAAAAGAAAAATAACATATACAAAATAAATTGAGATGCAGTTTTCAAACAAATCGCTTTATAAGTACTTTTTTTCCTATACAACAGTGTAAAAATTGAAAATGTGCGTTTAGAAGTTTAAAAAATTGCAGTAGTTTATCGGTATTTAAGCGTACACTGATTCACCTGCTTCGTTCTGCGAGTGGCTAATGGTTAGGTGTATCGTTTGTTTTTAGTGATGACACTTTAATTTTATCTGAAAAAAGGAGCATAGCGGGGGCTAATAATAATAATAATAATAATAATAATAATAATAATAATAATAATAATAATAATAATAATAATAATCTCTATATCGTGAAATACAGTGAAACGAATGCGGGTCGTGCTTATCCTCGGGAAAAGAAAAGAAAAAAAAAAAGATCGCGGCCATATTAAGCTTAAGCATCCCGATGCCGTATTCCCGATACCGAACAATTGCTTTGTTTAATCTACGTTGTATCATATCTTTTCTTCTTCCTTTTCTCTAAAACCTTCAAAACCTATACAATTACAATGTATAAGTTCTAAATTAAAAATAACGAGCTACCAACAGCAAATTACAGATATAAACAAATAAAAACTGTTGCCATTCAGAAACACAAAAATCCAAATCTAGAAACACATGAAAGACTTTTTGAGCGGTTCATTAAAAAAAAAATACGGTTAATATCCGATTCTGGTCTTATAATATTTGTAAAAGCATATTAAAGCCTTTAAATATTTTTAAATGCATTTTTCACTTTTGTTTAAGTTTATAAGCAGTGTGGCAAAATGGGAAGGAGGATTATAAGTTCAGTTGAGTGTATTTCTGCGAAATATTTTTTATTGGATAACGTTTTGTTGTTATGTACTGTTTTGGCGCCATCTTCCGTGATTTAATATAAACAAAGAAGCTTTCTGTTGAAATCATACATTTTTATGCATTTTATCAGCTTTGCATTGCAAATAAAATGATTACTTCTTATCAATTCTTATTATAATTAAAATATAAGGGATATATACAATACCATTATGACATAGGAAGTTTCTAGAGAAAAGAAAACCATAGTATTGTAATTAATAGTTGCAATTTTGCATTACTTTTGCAATTCACTTTACTTATTATGCAATTTACTATGTAAAATGATGGAGATTAAAATCATTAAAAATTTGCTGTTTAGTGCGCTACAGAATAATTCAAAATTAGTTTCTGAGTAGTAAAATAATTTGTAACTCACAAAATTAATATCAGGTAAAGATAATAAAATATAAAAATTGTCTTCTACTCGGTAATATGAATTTTCAAAACAAGTTTTATAGAATTAAACATATTTTCCCTTATAATACACACACACACACTCATACACACATACATACATATCATCATCATCATCATCAACCGTTTTCAATCCACTGCTGGATGTAGGTCTCCCCCAGATTTTTCCAATGTTTCCTGTCTAGTGCTTTAGTCATCCAATTTACACCGGCTACTTTTCTGATTTCATCACTCCATCTTACTTGAGGTCGTCTTCTTGGCCGTTTTACATCTCTGGGATACCACTGTAGGGTGTTTGAGCTCCATCTATAGTCTTGTCTTCTTGCAATGTGCCCAGCCCATTTCCATTTTAGCCGTTTAATTCTTTCAATGATGTCAAAAACTTTCATCTGACTTCTTATCCAGGTTATTCTTTTTCTGTCTCTTCTAGTTATACCTAGCATACATCTTTCCATACTTCTCTGTGCTGTTTGTAATCTTTGTACTATCCGTTTTGTTAGCGTCCATGTTTCTGCTCCATAAGTTAGGACAGGCAAAACACATTGGTTAAATACCTTTCTTTTCAAACAAAGGGGCATGCTACTCTTCCGAATAATATTGTTCTTCCCAAAAGCACTCCATCCATTTCTTATTCTTCTACTGATTTCATTCATGATACTATTATCCGATGATATTTCTTGCCCAAGGTACACATAACTTTGCACTTCTTTAATTTCAGTGTTGTTGTAGACGATTTTCTTTTTTGATGCAAATGAATTGAACACCACCTTAGTCTTTTCCAAGTTTATTTTTAATCCCACATTAATGCTAGCTTCTGCCAAATCTTTTAACATATTTTCCAATTCTTCAGGACTGTTACTGAAAATTAAAATGTCGTCAGCGAATCGGAGATGACTTAAATATTCCCCATTTATTCTAATCCCTTTGTTTTCCCAATCCAGCTTCTTGAAAATATTTTCTAAGACAGCAGTAAAAAGCTTAGGCGAAATGGTGTCTCCTTGTCTTATCCCTCTTCCAAGCTTGATCTTTGCTTTTCCTTTGTCTAAGCGGATGGTTGCTGTTGCTTTCTTGTAAATCTTCTTTATAATATTGATGTAAGGTCTGTCTATACCACTGTCCTCCAGAGATTCTACTACTGCTGATGTGTAGACCAAATCAAATGCTTTTTCATAATCAATAAAGGCAAGGCAAAGAGGTAAATTATATTCCTTATGTTTTTCTATGAGTTCCCTTACCGTTTGGATATGATCCATTGTGCTGAATCCACTTCGGAATCCTGCTTGTTCTCTAGGTTGAGCTGAGTCCAGAGCTGATTCAAGTCTTGTCGTTAAAACTTTGGTGAAAATTTTATAAATCACTGACAGTAAGCTGATTGGACGGTAGTTTTTAATGTTTTCCTTCTCTCCTTTCTTGTAAAGTAGCACCATCACAGCATTATTCCAATCTTCTGGTACATCTGACTTCTGGAGACATTTGGAAAACAGTAAGGATAGCATTTTTGCAAATTCTTCTCCTGCTTCTTTGATAAGGTCGATTGTAATTCCATCTTCTCCGGGGCATTTACCTTTTTTCATAAATTTAATGGCTTGTAAAACTTCGTCTGTCATCACTGGGATTATGGCATCGGTTTCTGTTAAGTTTTCTCGTGGATCACATAAGTTGATTTCCCTCTGATCTTCACATTTATATAAATCGTTATAGAATTTTTCGACAATGTGTACTATTTCTTTATTGATTTTGGTGATTGTTCCATCTGCCCTCTTTAGTGCAAAAATAGCTTTTCTTCCAACACAAAGTTTTCGCCTAGCTGATTTTAAACTTTTGTTATCTTCTAGAATTTTCTTGACAAGATCAGAGTTAAATTTTCTGATATCTTCTGTAACACATTTTCTTACCGTTTTACATAATTCAGCATATTCAACTCTTGATTTAGGATCGTTTTTCTTCATTTTAAATTCTCTGCGTTTCTTCATCAATCTTCTTGTTTCTTCTGTTATTTTCTTTGTCTGCTTTACTTGTGCATCGCCGGCTATCTTCTTTGCAATATCTTGTAGAGTATTGGTTAGTTTCTTGTTCACTACTGTAACATCTTGCTCTTCTTCTAAAGTTGATTGAAGTACTTGGAAACGGTTTTTAAGTTCCAAATGGAATTCTTCTTTATGTTTCTGGAGATTTATTATATCGATTGATTTCTTTGAGTGTTGCAAAAGCTTCATTCTTTCCACTTTAGTATTTAACAGCAGTTTGCACCTAACCAACCTGTGATCACTTCCTGTATTGAAGTTATTTAAACGCTGCAATCCTGAATAAGATGTTTTTTGTTTGTTAAGATATAGTCGATTTCACTTGTTGAGCCATTTGCACAACGCCATGTCCATTTTCCTTGTGGCTTTTTCTTGAAAAATGAATTCATGATATATAACTGTTCACATTCTGCAAACTCAATCAATCTGTTTCCTCTTTCATTTCGCACCCCATATCCATGATTTCCTACTGATAACTCACCTTTCTCTTTTTCCCCAATTCTAGCATTCCAGTCTCCCATTATTAATTTTATGTAGCATTTTCCCTTTTGATGCATTGAAGCTACTTCTTCATAGAAATCCTCAACTTCTTCATCAGTATAGCTTACTGTTGGTGCATAAACTTGGGTAATTTGCAGCTTGTATCTTCTGGACACCTGTATTACTAACCTTGCAACTCTATCTGATGCACTATCATATTCTACGATGTGATTCTTCCACCTTTTATGAATCAGAAATCCTACACCGCTTGTTCTTCCATCTTCTGTACCTCTGTAGTATAATACATGTCCGCTGGCAAGATCTATCTTCTCTTCTCCTTTTCTTCTTACTTCACATAATCCTAGGATGTCCCAGTTGATTCTTTCTAATTCTTCTTCAAGTTCCTGTAAACGATTTTCCGAAGATAGGGATCGTCCATTATACGTAGCCAAGGTCATCAACTTATGGCAGCCTAGCCGAGCCCGGTTATTCTTAGCACCCTCTGTCTTCATGTCTTTCTGATCGCTGCCGTAACCAGGAACATTCAGACCGCCGGGAATTAAGGGCCGTGATTTATTTTGTGAATTCATGGTAAAATAAGGGGGGGTAGGTGGCCAAATTCCTCCACGCTGGCCAAGCGGGTTGGAGGAAGCCCATCCGCGTTCGTTCCCCATGCACTAGGCGAGGGTACTAACAGGCTGCACCGGTGGAAGGTGCGGATTGGACATTAAGCCTCCGCTCCCAGTCGATTCCTTTAAGTCCTCCTCGAAGGCAATTAAAGGGTCTTCTCCTGGTTAATAAGCAGAGGCTATTAAACTGCCCATACATACATATATATATATATATTGGTTACAAATGCAGAGCAATTTTTATGCTGTAATATTTAAAATTTGGAATGTAATTCTAATATTTTCAAAGAAGGTATTTTTCAGTTCAAATTCCTGTATTTTAAATTGTAGTTTACATAATATCTTTGTTGTTTTCATAAGAAATCAAAGAATAATATTTTTTTATTAGCAAAATGCAAAAATCATAAAATGATGCATCATGTTTTTGTCCTTTTTTTCAGTCAGAAAAATATTTTTCTAACTACAATTTTCATGATTAAATAGCGAACAATGTATATATTTTGATAGAAGTTTGTTTTTTACTACGAACTTAAATTTAAAAAAAGACCTATGCCTTTGTCAACGAGCAGTTTTTCTTATTTTCATTCATATTTATTAATCATATGGAAAATTTTGAAACTGAGAAAGAAAATAACAAAATACTTAATGGCATTTGATGCTGCCTTCTATAATCAAAACTTAAACTACACCCAAATCACGTGATGCTTAAGCTGGGAACATCAGCGCCGCGAACCGAGTATTATTTTTGTGTACAAACCCTGCGATTGAAAACCCATATTCATGGTTCTCCTCTATGTTTTATCTTCATGATCTAAATTTCTAAATGTTGTTTTCAAGATCTTCCGTTCACATACCGTCATTTTTGATGCGTTTATATACTAGTAATAATAATAATTTTACATTCATATAAAAATATCTTAAAATTCACAGTTTGAGCTTAAAGATGTTTGACAGTAATTTGAAAAATTTGTAGATAATAGCTTAATAATTTAAATAAGTAATTTTAGAGAAAAAAATATCGCAATCTCTAGAAGCTGTTAATTATAAAAAAATGTATTTGCTAAATGATGTGATAACCGATTTATTTCCTAGTAGACATCCTTTAAGTTATATAAATAGTAATAATATTTTATTTTTTATGTGCATAAAAATACTTCAATATACACATTTTGAATTTAATGATGTTTGTAAGTAAATTATTCTGGCTCAAACTCTGTAGATAATGATTGAATAAGCCAAATAAATACTAATTTTAGAAAAATTAAAATCATTAACTCTTGCAGACGTTGAATATAAAAGACATATTTGTTATATTATGTGACAATCGTTTTATTACAGTGAAAATATTCTTCATATAATAATGATAATATTTTTATTTATGAATAAAAAATATTTAAAAATTCACATTTTGAGTTTAAAGATGTTTGAAAGTAAATTATTTGAAGTAAAATCTTTTTAAATAACGGTTGAATAATTTAAAATAATTATAAATGCAGTGGAATGAATATCACAAACTCTTCTGGTTGTTAAATATAAAAATTTTATTCGCTTAGCGATCTGATAATTGATTAGTTTTAGTATTGACATTTTTTTAAAATTCTGTAAACATATATCCAATATTTTATTTTTTCACGTATGTGAAAAGATTTTAAAATTCACATTTTTACCTTAAAGATGCTTGAAATTAAATTAGTCGAAGCGAAAACTTTTTAGATAATGGTTGATAAATTTCAAATAAAAATAATTTTAGTGCAAAAGAAGATCGTGACTTATAAAGCATAAAATTGCTTATTGATGTAATAGTTTATGCATTTCAGCGTAAACAAACTTTAAAATACATAAATAGTAATAATATTTTTTTTTTGTGTGTGTGCACATAATGTTTTCTAAAATTCTCATTTAGAATTTGAAGATGTCCGAAGGTAAATTAACCGAAGAAACTTTTTTTAGGTAATAGTAATAATTTCTATAAGAAGTATTTTAAGCGAAACTTTAGTCAGAACCCTCATAATTATTAAAATAGTTAACACAATATAGTTAAAATAAAATCGTTTAACAATCGTTAAATTGAAATGCGTTGAATAACTACGCTGGGATTTATTATGCTTTTTATATGAATCATTATAAATTGTTTATTGGAAATGTATACTGTTAAACTCATACTTTCTGCTTCGATCTTTCCCTCCCCCATTTTTTTAAATTAATAGTATTCACAATACTATTCAACAAGTCAGATTAACACTTAATTTCATGTTCCCTTTAAAATAGTAATAAATAAATAAATAAATATAAATAGGCCGTGCCATGGCAAACGGAAAAAATGGCCTGCACGTGACACTTGCAAAAATATTTATATATATTCACTTATAGGAATATAAACTATACCTTAAAAATAATTACCCCCCCCCCCCCCCTAGATCTTCATATTAGCATAGTTTTTTTTTTATTTGAGGATGCAATAGCATTGTTAAAACAGCACTAATATGTAGAAAAACTGTCCCACACCTGATACGAAATGGCTCTTTAATAGGTTTAAAAATCTCCACATTTTAAATCCTAGACCTAAGTAATCTACTCGTTTCAGGGCTGTTCCATGAAAAATGGACAAAATGTCCAGCGCGTAACTCTTATGTAAATATCTACATTTGTTAACTTATAAGTTGTTGCAAAAGAAAAATTAATTTCAATCCAAAGAATGTTTTTATTGCAATTGTCTAGAGGTTACAGGACTATTTCCAGTGACGTACTCCTGCACGCACATATGAATTTAACATTAGTCAAAGTTTGCACCTTAATAACAATGAAATAACTGCTTGACATTTTCCACGTGCAGTCATTTAACAAAAGACTCCAAGCTGGTAACTCCATCCATCTGAAGACACTACCCATATACAAGTAAATCCTTCCCGCAATTCTTTCAAACCTTCAAATTTACTTACGATGTTCACTGATGGTTCACATACCGAAACTGGTTTGGTGCAGCTTTCTGCGCAACAGAAGTTGGAATCGTGACCCATGAGGGGTCCTGTAGACTGGATGACAACAACTCCGTTTTTCAAGTAGAACTATTTGCCACTCACAAAGCTTTGAATTGAACTTCTAATGTTTCGTCCAAAAAATTGATTAGAATTTGTAGTGATAGCCTTTCCAGCTTACAGGCTGTTAGCGCGTCTAAATCAACAAACCCACAAGTTTTGGAAATTAAAATCCAGCTAAAACATTCTTTTACATAAGTCATCACTTGGTCATGTCTCAGCCCACAAGGGGATCTTTGGTAATGAATATGAAGATACACTTGCTAAAAACGCAACCAACTTTCCCGTACACTGTAAAAAAAAATCTGTAAAGTTACTAAAGTTTTTCTAGGAAACTGGGATTCCTAGAACTTTTTATGTAACGGCAACAACAAATATTCATGTAACAGACACACTTTTGCGCCGAAAATCAAAAAATCTGTAAGGTTACTAAGAATTTTTTAGGAAACTGGGATGCCTAGCACTTTTCATGTAACTACAGCCAGGTTTACAGATAAAATTTTAGTAAGATTACTGAAATTTTAATAGATTCATTTGTAAAGTTACAGATTTCTGTAGCTTTACAAAAACTAGTTTTGTAGATTTGCAGCTTTTTTTGTACAGTTACAGATGACAGTTTAGTAAGCATGTAATTTTACATCTGTAGAGCTACAGAATTTTTTTTACAGTGTAGTAGACTACTCTCTGGCAGCTCCACACTCATATGTTAACCCTTTCCGGCACGGAACATTCTGTTCGTAAAATGATGAAATGATTGACTGACACCGGAATTTGCAAACGAATTTTTTAGAAATTAAGAACTCGTTATTTTAATCTTTCATTGTAAAATCAAAATTTTATTAAAATATTCTTGGTGCTGTTTGTAAGTGAGCAATTAAAATTAGGTATCCCAAAGTGGGACCACTGCGTAGGAAAGTATTAAGAGAATTTTGCTCTCAAAACTGTTGGAGCAGTGGCAGGATCACTGGGACTATTCGGAAAAGAGAAGATACACACATGATCTGGTTCCAAAGGTCTCCTTAGAGCTTCCTTCCCTCTCTCCTGCCGTTATCACATTCCTTACAGGACATGGCCCATTTAGACAGTACCTCCATAAATTCCATTGCTCAAGCTCTTCAGCATACGAATGTGGCGATTTAGCAGGTGCCTCTCATTACTACTACTCTTGCCCATTTACCCAACGTTGGCATATTCGGCGCCCCTTATCAGTCCCTATAAATTGGCTAAGTAATATTTTATCCCTTCCAGCACTTCGTTTATAATATAAACAAATTTTTAGATTTTTAATGGACCTATCTAACAATTATTTCTATACCTATTACCTTAAACAGTTGTCACTGTGGACATACTATCGCCCCTTGTCGCGTTTATGGCGATCTGGTCTACGACCAGAATCTGTAACATCTCCATGTATTTTACTTTTTTTAATATTTTTTAACCCTTTGAGTGTCGACAATGATTTTTAGAGAATTAGTGGACTCATTAAAGTAACTTTTTTTAAAGACCTTAATAAAGGTATCCGGGAGGGAACATCTATGCTTTACAGATGTGGTTTCCACGTCTGAGCAATTCCCCTTAGGCAGTCAGACTGTACATTAAAAATAATAAAAACCCTAGAGTTTCACATTAGTATAGTTGTTTTTATTCGAGGCTATGATAACATTGTTAAAATAGCAGCAATATGTAGAAAAGCTGTCCTATACGTGACATGGAATGACCCAAATAAATTTCACAGAATCCTTGAAGTGTAATGTGAATGGAAAAACATAGTAAAAAAATATATGAAAATATAATAACTTGCATATTGCGTGTTTAAAAGAATATAGCTTATAATACTAAATGGTACAATCATTTTTTTTGTTAAATTTATTTCTTACACAAAATCAATAATTTATAATTATTTTTGATTTCTGAATCAGAAGTGTATCCTTATGTAAAATATGTAGATTACAAGAAAAAAAGAGAAGAAGAAGAAGCCTAAGTATATATGAAAATTAATTTTTATTATTATAGAAAATGAATATATCACCGAATATATCACCAGACATTTCACCATTTACAACAATATTTTTGATTATTTCATTGTTTCAGCACGTAGTTCGATAACATATCTGTTTCATTTATGTTATATATATATTATATATTTATTTATTTTTGGTCAAATTTTAATTTTGTTAAGGAATATATCAGGAATTAAATAATGAACAATCCATATTCGTATTGTTCTACGTGCAAACGGGCTAATTATCCGTAATCGAATTGCCAACTTTTTAAAAATATCATGCTTGAAAATTCAATAAAAATCATAAATAAAAATCATAATCATAAAATAAAAATCATTAAAAAAAAATCACTAAATTGCGATACAGTTTTCAAACAACTTGTAGTTGAAGGTATATGTTTTCGTCTATTCCACGGCGTAAAAAATGAAATTGTGCGATTTTTAGCTGTTAATAAATTTGCGAGAAAATCGAACTTGATTTCTTCAACTGTTGCTACCATTGACATGACGTCAGCATTACTCAAGAACATGTTTTTGCTTTATAATATAGATTAACAAAATACTTATTACCTGCTTTCAGGCTTAATTAATAATTAATTTAGATTTAATAGATCTGTTGTAAAAATCAAGTACGTATCATTGGCCTATAAAAATCACAGTTAAACTTTCATTTTTCCCTTTTGTAAATCCTAGCTTTGTGAATATAAATATTTCATTTGCGTTTAACTTTTAAACTTTAAATTTGATATATATTTTGTAAAAAAAAGAAATGTAATTATTTAAAATTTCGCTTTAATTTTTTTTATGACTGCAAATGTTTTATTACAATCTAAAAAAACACATTAGATGTTGGTGATTGCAGATGAAGGATTTTTAAAAATTACGAAAATGCCATTTTACGGATAATTGTTGTTAATTAAATGTTAGTATGCGTAGAATTGCTTTTAATTAACTGGAAATTTTACGCAAATAAAAAAAAAAATCTGGGAATCTTTTTTATCAGAATAATGGTTATTAAATTTTTATACAAAAATTTCGTTAGTAATAATGGTTTTAATTAAATAAGGTAACCGGCAGACTTGTTTTTAATTAATTATGAAAATTTAATGTAAAACAAAAAAGAATATTTTTTTTTTCAGAATAATTGTTATTGGATTTTTGTGCAAAAACTTCATTAAATTAATTCGTTAAATTAACATTTTTAAAGGGCTTTAAATTTGTCACATGAAAAAAAAATATATACTTTTTTAAGTAAATAAAATAATGCATATAGAATAAAATACGCTTTTTAACCTCTTCAGAACAGGTATCATTTAACGAAATTTAAATTTTTAATACAGTAATACTGCATAATATTTTTTGCCTTATTTAATCCTAACATTGTACTATTAGACAAAACAAAGATTACGACTAAAGTATTCTAGTACAAAACAAGTTGGAAATTGCTCGCCAAACGTGGCAAATGAGGTGCATTCGTACGATAACTAGTTTTATAAATATTTTTTGCACCGCATATTATACTGAATGTATATTTTAGTGCACTCCATAAGTGCATATCAATTTCATTCTGTTCGAAAGGCTGTAACATCATTAAAACGTACTTGCAATAATTTTTTCCCATTGGCCGAAATGTTACGGAAAACTTTTAACTGTCCCTGTAATTAACCTATACATCCGATTTTCATAAAATTTGAAATGACTCGACCAAAGTTTGCAACAATGATATATTTAAAATTTCAGGCCATTCGGTTGGGTAGTTTTTGCTCTGTTATATGCGGACAGACGGGCAGACAGACAGACGGACCGAACGACCATTATAGGTGCTACGTATTTATATAATTACGAACGCACCTAAAAAGTAAACAAGAACAACGAATCATATATCAGGCATAGATTATGAAACACTTTCCAAAACTATAAGAATATTATTACGAATAGGATATCATTAGGAAATTTCATTTTTCATACACTGAAATGTAATATCTAAATAAGTAACTTGAAAAACACATAAACTCAGTAACACATGGAACTGCTATTTATATGCGATAATGTGTCCGACGTTTGTGATGCAGAACAGTGTATGCTCTATAGAATTTGTACTCACAATCGTAATACTCTATATAGTTAATGTAAATTTGAAAATTCATACCACAGCGCAAAACGTACTCCCAGCAATTATCAATCATAATCAGCACTATTATCGAAATATTTTGTACGTCTCTGTAAATGAACAATAAATTCTACGCGCGCCATAATACACAGAAAACACGCGTCGTTGCACCTCAGTGATCTTTTTAGGCGCGTTCGTAATTATATAAATACGTAGCACCTATACTTGTCGTCTGGTCTGTCTGTCTGTCTGCCCATGTATAACAGCGCAAAAATTACACAACCGAATTATAATCGTTGCAGAATTTTGCCGAGTCTTTTCAAATTTTATGAAAACCGAATCAAAACTTAAAAGGATATTAATAAAAGTTTTCTCTATTCTATTAAATCCTATCATATATAATTAATACAATGATATCCCATGATCGGTAATGACTCTAGGTTGCCATGGGGCGTCGTATTTAAGTCCTATACTTAAGTCCACGTCCTATTCAAGATGGAGTCCCATTATTTCCGTATTTCTGAATTTAATATACATAATCGTAATAAATTTTGTATTTATGTATTTTTTTATAAGAGTGCAACAGCTATTGCACCAAGATCTAAATATTTATAAAACTAGTTATAGTACGAACGTTTGCCACGTTTGACATACAATTTCCGATTTGTTTAATTTAATTTTGTTTGCAGAGTCATAACTACATTAAAATGCAACACAACCCATTTCCTCCCCGTAGATCATAATGTAAAGAAATTGTTTTCGTTCAGACAATTAAATTATAAAGAGATTTTGTTTTCATGAATCTTATACTATAATGCGAGCAAAAATTGTGTGTGTATGTAAATTTCATCTTATAAACGGCTCCAACGATTTTGACGAAATATTGTATTTTACCATTTTCGGGCACTAGAAGACTATTGGGCTAGGTCACATGCTCGAGAAAATTTGATTAGTGGATCATTTTGGGTCATAATGGGTCAAGGTCAAGCTAAATATATCTGAAAAACGGCACAATCGATTTTGACTAAATTTTATATCCAACCGTTTTCGGGCCAGAGAAAAGTATTGGGCTAGGTCACATGTTCGAAAAATTTTGATTAGTGGGTCATTTTTGGGTCACTTCGGGTTAAGCTAATTTTGTCTAAAAAACGGCTCTAACGATTTTGACTAAATTTTGTAATCTACTGATCTGGATTACGAGAATACCAATGGGCTAAGTCACATGTTAGAGAAAATTCGATTAGTGAGTCATTTTTGGGTCACTGTGGGTCAAGTTAATTTTATCTAGAAAGAGGTTCTAACGATTTTGACGAAATTTTATGTTCTATCATTGTCGGGCACCAGAATACTCATTGGGATAGACTGCATGTTCAAGAAAATTAGATTTGTGGGTCATTTTGGGTCACAATAGGTCAGCTGTGAAGTTAATTGAATCTAAAAAAAAGGGCTCAAACATTTTGACAAAATTTTGCAATATACTGCTTCTGGGCATGAGATGACCATCGAGCTAAGTCACATGTTCGAGAAGAATCGATTAGTGGGTCATTTTGGGTCACTGTGAATCAATCTAATTGTATCCAAAAAACAAATCAAACGATTTTAACAAAATTTTGTATTATACCGTTTCTGGGAATGAGAAGAACATTGGGCTAAGTCACATGTTTAAGAAAATTCGATTAATGGGTTCTTTTTGGGTCACTGTGGGTCAACTAATTGTACCTCAGAAAAGTCTCAAAATATTTTGACACAATTTTGTATTATATCGTTTCTGAGCATGAAAAGACCGTTGGGCTAAGTCACATGTTCGAGAAAATTCGATTAGTGGGTTATTTTTGGGTCACTGTGGGTCAAGCTAATTTTATTTTTAAAAAGGCTCAAACACTTTGACAAAATTTTGTATCATATCGATTTTGAGCATAAAACCATTGGGCTGATTCACATGTTCGAGAAAATTCGATTAGTGGATCAGTTTGTGGTCACTGTGGGTCAAGCTAATTGTATCTAAAAAAAGGCTCAAAACACTTTGACAAAATTTTGTATTACATTGTTTCACAGCACGAGAAGACCATTGGGATAGGTCACATGTTCGATAAATTTAGATTAGTGGGTCCCTTTTGGGTTATCGTGGGTCAAACTAATCTATAAAACGACTTTAACGATTTTTATTAAATTTATATTCTATCGTTTTCGGGTTCGAGAAGAGCATTGGTTAGGTCGCAAGTTCGAAAAAATTCGGTTAGTGGGTCATTTTAGACACTATGTCTCAGGATCATGCCAATTGTATCGAAACAGCAAGAATGATACAGTGAGAATAAAATATCGAATTGAAAACAAGGGTAATTTTGACCGAGCTTAGCTTGGTGATTCCTGCTAGTATGTATATAAATATAGTAAATTTAGATATATTTATACTATTAAGCATATTTGCATTAAACATAATAGCTAGATAATAGGTTCTTCTGTAAGTACAGCAGTTTTGGAGCAGTACCAAATTTATTTTAAGATGATTAAATTTGTGAAGAGTTTATTTTTCTTATGAAAATCTTTTGTAAAGTGTCGTTTTTTAAGAGAATTTTTTTTAAGAATCCTGTTTTGAGGGGGAAATGTGAAGGGTGATGTTTTAAGAGGACAAATTTTGAATGATCCTTTGAAGAACTTAAATTTTTCCTTAAGCCTACCCTGGTATGTAGACAAGCAGGATTCTCACTGCTTCAACTAATTTTGCTAATGAGGAAAGAAAAACTATAGACAAATTGAAGTAATTTTGGCAATAGCTTTGTCATGAAACACTGATTATAAAATGGGTTTTTACTTTTTTTTTCTTTTACTGTGTTCCCTTTTTTTGCATTATTTTTTAGATCTAATTAGATTTTATTGATCTAAAATGAACTGTTGGTTATAGAAAATAAAAGAACAATTATATTCTAGAAATCTGAATGTAATTAAGGTAATTTTTATACATATTACTAAAAAGACTTAAAACCAACAGATTGAAAAATTATCCAGGCCAGGGTTCGAACCTGGGTCTTTGGTTCAACGCACCAACACTCTGCCAGATAACCCACCTGTACGGTACCCCTAGCATGTCATCCCACATTCATATATGCTGGTAAGGCTGCAACAGCAGAACAAGATGGAATAACTTCATGAATTAGAACCCTGTGGCAAACATGAGTCAAAATTAATCCAGCATCAAATAACATGCTGGTTAATCTATATTAACCTGTAAATCGATGCTCGTTTAATTTAAACTCATGTTTGTCGCATGGTTGGGGTTCATGAAATTATCCCATCTTGTGCTGCGAATGCAGCCTTACCAACATATAAGAGTGAGGGGTCCCAGGTTAGGTGTGTTGTCCAGGTGGTTTACTTGGCAGAGTTTTGGTGCGCTGAACCAAAGATCCAGAATCGAACCCTGGCCTGGATACTTTTTCACTCTGCTAGTTTTACGCCTTTTGGCCATTTGAATGAAAATTCAGGTAATTAAATTCAGATTTACTATTTCTCGGGCATATTTCATCGTTTCAATTATTATACATTGTGTCCACGTATAACCTGACCGACCTTGATTTTCGAAACCGTTGGTCCTAGATGCATACTTCCAATTACAAAAACGGTTTAAATAAGGTAAACGTTTCAATTATTATACATTGTGTCCACGTATAACCTGACCGACCTTGATTTTCGAAACCGTTGGTCCTAGATGCATACTTCCAATTACAAAAACGGTTTAAATAAGGTAAAGAATTATTTTTAAAGAGATTTTGGTCAAGAAAAACATTTATTAAAAAATTACGAAAGTTAAATTTTATTACGCCCCCCCCCCGGTCCTATAAGTGATACTTACTAAAAATTTACTGTGACACTAACAAATAAGACAAAATAAGTTCCATTCATCTAACATCAAAATTGACCGAGTTATGAAACTTTGAAATGCATGACTTATACCACTTTTTTGCATATCAAAACAAATGATTTCGACTATGCTTTCAGGAGTCGTGTATAAAGTACTTAAACTTATTTCAAGGTATCTGCGCTTTGAAAGAAATCGTACAAATATGACGATTAACTTTTATTAGTTAAGTTTCAGATTAGTTAAAATAATTGTATTTTAACATCTGTTTCATTTTGTAAGGATTTGAGGCTATGATTTCTTTTAGCTAAAATGATGTTATTTTCATAAGGTTTTATGTAACTTGCAATGATCGTCTTTCCAGTTTAAAATTTGTACTCGAACTTTAATTTACTTTCAAATGTCCCATCGAAGTTAAATTTTACATACTGACTTGCATCCGATGACAATGCAATATTATTATGATTTTCGACGCTTATCATCTTATACATACTTATATTAGAGGATAACACAAAAAAATTCGGATAGATTACCGACAAGAAGTTTAAGAAAGAGTTTTAGATTCGATAACATAAACATGCGATGGTTGTGTTTTTTAACTTTTATAATTACATTTTATGTATTTTTTAACGCTGAATCAAAAAATTACCTTCACTTTTAACCATCATGTCAAGATTTTTCGCAAATCGTAAATTTCAAGGTTAAAAAATAGCGAAAAATCTGATACTATAAAACACATGTAAGACTTTTTTATTCTGTTTAATTTTATTTAATTCAATAATTTATTAGATTTTTTGTGTTACACTGGGTTTCTTACAGCTAAACAACTTTTAGCTTTTAAACTTTGAAATTTGCGATTTGAGAAAATTCCTTACGTAATGCTTTAAAATGAAGGTCATTTTCGGATTTAGTGCTGAAAAATACATAAGAATCAATTTTCAAAAGCTAAAAAACATGCCACAAGCCAAAATTTGAAAGAGAGTGTACTCTAACAGCATTTAAAAATATGTATCATTTTGTAAAGAATTGAGGCTGATGTTTTTCATCCTTTTATTTAACAAAAAATCTGTTATTTTTATCCTCTTATAATGTTAGTACAAATTGTACGTTTTGCAGTAATATGTCAGAATGATTAAAGATTTCAAATTTATATTGCAATGTTAATTTTACATTCAACTATTTCTTTAATATATCTGACGAAATTATATTTCTACTAAATTTATGAATGACCCCTAATATGCAGCAAAAAATATACTCCAACTTTAAACAACTATTACTCGGTCAATTTTAATCATAGAATAACGGGACTTTTTTGCTTTACTTGCCAGTGTAACAGGGAAATTTTACTAAATATAACTTATAGGACCTGGGGACCGCATAAAAATTTAGATTCTGTAATTCTTCACTAAATTGTTTTTTCGCTTCAAACTTTTTTATCTTAACTCTGCACCTAATTTTGACCATTTTTGTAATTGGAAGTATGCATCTACACTGTAAAAAAAAATGGTAACATTCCATGTAAAATCCAACAACGTTTCACCTTTTCTCAGGTTTTCAGAATAATTTAGCTCTTTCCTGTGAAATTCTGGTTTTCTTATCTGAAACGTTCCTGAACAAAAGTTGGAAACAGCAAAACGCTGCGGCCGCCATTTATTATTTTTTTGCTATAATCCGTTGCTCGCGCGTGAGTGTCGAAAAAGAATTCCTTAAATGAATGTAAAAAAATCAATATGGAATGCAAATAAATCAATAGACGACATAATCCTTTACGTCTCTATTGTCAAGACAATTCAGATAAAAATACAATACCTCTGTGACATCCCTAAGAGATTATCTCTCGTACTTGTCTGTGGAATGTTTAAGGAGCAGACCGTGTAAAAAAAAATACACCTATTATTTGGATCTCCATTAATCAGGGGACAATCAAACATGATTCTCACCGATTTTGATTAATTTAAAGTATGTTTTAGAGTTCTTATCTCTAATTATTCTTATGAAAGGATTTCTTCAAATGGGCCTTAGGTTTTCAGAAATTCGATGCCGAGGTTTAGCATACGTTTCAAATACCCATTAGTTTGCAACTCTCAACGTGTCTTTCGTGGTGTGGACGCAGAAAGCTCGCACGCCACCCGTACGGCCCGAGTTCGATGCTACTTCTTGACTTTCTTTTTTCTTTTTTAATTAATTTTATATTTTAACACTTTATTACAATTTGATTTAAATTTGATATATATTTGACACTTTGAATTGCTGTAAATTTGAATTTTTTTTTTTCGGAAAAAATATACAATTACGTTTAGGTTTTTTTTTTTCGTGAAAATTTATATGTAGTTTATCTAACTTGTAAACTAACATAATTACTGACGAAAATCCAAAATATTTTATGTCTAGATTTTTTTTCTAATTATTATTTACATTTATATATTTTTATATTTTAAGCAAAGTTCAGAAACAATATATCATATATATATTTACTTTATTGAATTTTAACTGAAAATTTATTTTTTCGTGTAAATTATAAATAATAATTTTGATGTCAATTTCAAAATATTTTTTCATTCTAACAAATAATGATAATAAAGCGAAAATTGTCAACTGGAAATGTAAAAATCGTCTGCGGATCCCGCATGCTGTGAAATGTCAGTAATGTTTTGCTGTCAACAGAAATATTCCTGGTATTTCGCAGGAAACTTACTGGCATTTCTGTAGAAAGTTTTAAACATATACAGTAAAGTTCCAGTCATTTTCAAGAAATGTTTCTTGGAAATAATGGGCAACTCAGCTGCCCATTTTTTCCCAGGAACGTTGCGGAATTTTTTTTACAGTGTAGGACCAACGGTTGCGAAAATAAAGGTAGGTCAGGTTATATGTGGACACTTTGTATATATATTATAGAATCTTTATAAAGTCCAGAAAAAAAATTCTAGAACGATTTATCTCTAAATAGTGTTGTGAATATAGTGTTATTCGAACTTAATTTGAAATTCGAAGTAGTATGTCATTCAATAAAATAAAATAAAAAAATATGATTGAGTTCTGAAAAAATCAAAACGGTTATAATAAATTACATAAAAAAAAAAAAAAAAAAAAAAAAAAATCAATCGTTGATAAAAGAGATCGACAGTGCCGACGAAAGAAAAGAAAATGTTTTCTGCAACTCTCTTAATTTGGCGATTTTAATCTTCTGTTTTCTCGTCAAATTAAACACTTAGTAATAGTTGCGATTTGGCGCATTTGCAATCGGAAACGAGAACCGTGTATGTATGTTATGTAAATTGTATATGTGCGTGAGTAATGGCATATTCAGCAGATATTTAAAAAATAAAAGCTTATTTATTAATACTAATCATTGGATTTTGTAATTAATATTTGCTAATAGCAGGGTTCTACAAATTACGAAAAATGTGGCAGCCATTAAAATAAAAATCTAATTGGCAGTAAATAAATATTTATCCCCGTGCCCCTCTCACCTCATCGTTGTTAGTTTTATTCCGATTTTTAAATTTAAAGATGGATTTTAAAAAAGCACAAAGAGGAAGATTAATGATCACAGTAATAGTGTATTTTGAATTGCTTTAACTCGTCAACTCAGTTAATAAATTAATTTAGAAAATTAATATAGTTTCTTAAGAAAACTCATCAGAATTACATAAACCTAAAAAAAATATATATGCAGTACAACGTTTGAATGAATAAAATATGCAATATCATTAAAAAAAAAAAAAAAAAAAAAAAAAAAAAAAAAAAAAAAACATTTGTTGTTCACAGATAACATTATTTTGCTTCAAGAAAAATTTCGAAAGAAATTACTTAGGAAAAATTATAAAGAGTATTATTAAAATGTCATCTTTAAGGCACCTTATGTTTACTTTTAGGCTCCTTAGATAAAAGTTTTAGAGAGACTTTGTCTGACATGGTTCTTGAATATCATCTGCATTTTCAAAAATTTTTGCTTCTTAGCTGAGATCATTCAATGTTAATGCTTCCAGGCGCCAGTTAAAATATTTTGGTTGCCATTGGTGACCTGGAGACTACACTTGTCAAGCCCTAGTTAATAAGACTTTTTAAATATAGTTTTAATGAATTTTCTTTTAAAATAATATCTCGACTGAAGCATATTCAAAAATTTCGATGAAAATTAACATCGTAAATTATCATCGTAGCGGAAAGGCAATTCTAAATGATATATACTCGTATATATATATATATATATAAAAACCTTTGGCATTTAACAATGAATGTATTTCAACCCTATAGCTATATGCTAAGCTAGACAGAGTAGAAAGAATGTTACTTTCCGAAGCAGATTTTACATAAAGGTTAAAATGGAAGAATGTTGTTATTTGGTATAATAAACTATAGGTTGATTGCAAAAGTTCGTGCCCTATTTCATAGATGGCAGAAACTTTCAATTTTGACTGTGCTGATGTTTCTTTTATAACTATATTATTAACTGACAGTTATCTACATGTGTCGTGAGTGAACATAACGTCAAAAAAAGTTTTTCAAATCATTTTGTGCAAGATTAATATTCAAAATGGAAAATGAAAAGTTGCGCTTTCGTCATGTTATGTTATATAAGTTTAAAAAAGGAGTGAGTGTTGAACGTGCTACAAAAAGTATTCAAGACGTTTATTTGGGTCGTGCTCCCGCTCTTAGGACAGTTAGAAAGTGGATTTCTCGATTTCGAAATGGTGATTTCAATCTAAACGATAAAATTCACTCTGGGAGAATTTCCGACATTGATAATGACTTAATCCATTATTTAGTGATTAATAATCCGAGGATTACTACTGAAGAGATAGCTGAGAGACTAAATGTTGACAATTCGACTGCATTTTGCCATTTAAAACAACTTGGGTACACTTCGAAACTCGATGCATTGGAAATCGGGCACGAACTTTTGCAATCACCCAATAATTTATCTGCATAATATTGTTTAATTTAATCGAAGAAACGTGTAATGAAGAAAATGGAGATCGCAAAATTTTAGTTATAATTGCGTTTTTATTCAAATGCATTTAATGATCTTTTCAAAGTTTTTCTTTTCAAAACTAATGAGGGCGACGATAAGTACTTGACGCATAAAAATTAGTATGAAGAAAAGCAAAAATAAGTATAGATTATAATAATTTACTGTTTTTTCAAGAATGGATAAATATGTGTCTTCTTCATTAGGAAATAAAATAACAATTAGAAACAACAATATAATCCGTTATTACTGCAGAAGACAAACAGCGAATATATATATATATATATTTTTTTATTATTTATTTTATTTTTTTTTTTTTTAAGCGGCAGAGTTGCATTTTCACAAAAAAAAAAAAAAAAAAAAAAAAAGTTTTGTCATTTATGATAGCGTCACAATGGTCTTGAAAAAAACTTCTGTTGTAGCGTCTGTTTTGTTGTCGATTAGGATTTTGGAAGATTTCTCATTAGCCAATATCTTTTTCATTTGTTGAAAAAAGGTTATATGCACTGAATACCGTTTGTGTATAGAGATGTATATTTTAAGATGTGTGTAAGTATATAAAATGGATGCAAACATGTAAGATGTATTTATATAAGAATATAAATGGGGGAAGAATATACGTAATTATGGAGATAATATGTTAAATACGGAATATTTATTGTAAAAATATTTTAAAAAGGAGAAAAATAATTAATAATCCTAAGAAATATTGGGCATAAATGAAATATGCGACAAAAAGCAGTTTTCTTAACCCTTTCTTCACTAGCGAACCATATATTTGAGTTTTTAATCTATTATTGTTATTTTTTTTTATTATATTACTTTTATTTATCTTAAATTTTACAGAGCTTCAATGCAGTTGTATACTAAATACTCTATTTAGTTAAATTGCTTTTCGTAATTTCAGTCTTTAGAAGACGAGTATGTATTGCAATACATGTAACATAATGTTGTAACACATTAGTGCTGTTTTTCGTTTGTGCAATGCTGGAAAAATGGTACCCTCCACACTAATTCTGTGCCTCAACTCCTCGTATAAATATTACACTTTTAGCAACCAATTGATCATAACGTCTATAATGGCATAGATTAAAATTTGAAGTGATTTGCTTATTATTCACTAATCAACCATATTTAAAAACTGAGCCAGCATTTTTTACATGCATAATTGACCGTAGGTTTGAGTTCCTTGTATCAAATATGTATGGAAAAATACATAGTTTATATATTTTTTTCTTAATTCTTCTTACAGTTAAAAGTGATCAAAGTAATGTTAAATTCCCATGATAAACTTTAAACTGAATAGGCTTAAACGTCTTCAATTCCTTTTTCGATTAAAAAACATACTTTTCATTATTAAAATTAATAAAATCACATGCAATTAAATCATGAAATTATAGGTTGCATAAATGTTTACACTAAAAAGAATCAGCGTCATGAAAAACATGACTATGTGCTTTTAGAGTTTATTTCTATCATTATCTTTCGACATATAGAGAACAATCCCAAAACTTTCTTCTATCTCATACATCTTGATATTTCAAAAAGTAATCACAAATGTTAAGACTTCATTATTATTAGTAATAGTACTCCAAATTTACTTTCATCTTAAATTTCTGCTTCAGTCAAATAAAAACGAGTTAATCTCGATCATGATATATATTAAAATCAATAGTTTTTCGTTATTCTGTTGTCCATCAGCTATTTGGAAATAGCTAGCATAGTAGCATGCATAGTTCGCGTCGCTTCACTAGCCGCCGATGAACAATAGAACTACGAAAAATCGAGAAAATTAAACAAAAATCTGTATTACAGTGCCTTTTCCGGCGGAATATTTCGAAATTCAAGGAGGTCATATTCAGGGTTGGGAAAAAAAAACGGTTTTTTTTTTTGTAAAAAACCAAAAAAACCGGTTTATTTTGTTTAAACCAGGTTTTTTTAAATATAATTTCCTATTGCATACACATGCATATCTGTTGATAAAATAAACATTTTTGGATATTATATAAGTAATATAACTTTTGAAAATATTTAAATTAAATAATTACAGTCAATTATATAGAAAATTGAAATCATTTCTAATTTAAACATTATCAGTAACAGCTATGTCTTATGTTCAAAGTAAACTGCTCTACACAGTGAAACATTCATATCTTTTAAAATCTCATGAAGAATCCTTTGATTAATAATATAATAATCAATCAATAAACATTTGATGCAGTTTCATGAATATAATATATTATTCTATGGTTGTTATCATTATTATTTTTTTAATATCCAAATACTTCTGGTTATTTTGTTTTCTGAGTGATAACTCCAAGTGTCCAAGTCAACATTTTTGGCCATTAGATTCAGATACAAACAGAAAAGACTGATTGGTATTATTGAAATGCTTAACTAGCACTCAATTTTTGCAAGCTGTATTATTCAATCTGATATCTTTTAAATTCTTTAAGGATAATCTTTCCCAATCCAGAAAATTTTCTTTTACAACTTAACCAAAATCTTAAAGATCATTGTATTTTGTTATTAACTGCTGTAAATAATCTGCATGTTTTAAGTGAAAATATTTTATGCTAAATATTGAATATTATTTATCTATTTTATCTTTTCTAGGTACTTTTCGGTTAGCCGGGCGCCAGTGTTATATATACATATGTATGTATATCTATATTTTTTCGTGTACTAAATTATGAATTTGGATTTTTCAATATATCTATATATGCATATATATGTATATTTATACATATATAGAAGCTATATGTATACATACATATGTGTGTGTGTATATATACATATATATGTATATATAGATATACATATATATGTATATATAACACTGGCGCCGGGCTAACCGAAAAGTACCCTTTTCTAATTTCCCATGTTTTAAGAAAAATCTTTAGGGTACCAGATATGTTCATCAGCACATGCTAATTTTCATTCTACATGCATAGAAACATGACCTAGTGCTCGTTATGTCTCATGTTGACTGCTGAGATGAAGTGTTAAAATTAGAAATTACTTCTGTCAATAATTTAAAACAATTAAATTACAAAAAAGAGAAAATATTATTAGACTTTTTCTAAAAAAACCAAATGGTTTTTTTGTCAAAAAAACCAATTGGTTTAAACCGTGGTTTAAACCATGGTTAAAACCACTTGGTTTAAGCCTTGCCAACCCTGGTCCTATTGGACAATGGTGAAATCATATACAAATATTTGGTTCAACCCCTTCATACACTTTTCGATGGTGCAATAATGAAAATGGCACGAAAATAGCTATTATAGCACCCCATTCCGGCGGAATATTTCCAAATTGAACGAGGACCTGCTGGCCATAGCCAAAAACATACATAAAAAAATTCGATTCAATCCTCTGCATACCTTCATACAGTTTTTGATGGTACAATGGCGACACACGACACACTAACAGACAGAAATTTTGTATATATATGTATATATTTTAAATCTCTGGCCCCTAAAACGTGTAAATCCGTCGAAAATCGCAAGTCGAAAAAATTTCGATTACAATACTTTCTTCTATTGAAGATAGAAGAACGTAAAAAGAAATATGACAAAAGTATAATAAAAAAATATAAAAATGATATAATGAGTATTAGTTATATAATAGAAATGTAATGTAATAATGCAAAATATTAAAGTTTTAAATATATAAAAAAAACCAGGAATTTTCCTCGTTTGCTATCCTAGAAAAAATTACGATATTGCTTTCGTTGTATCTGTGAGATCACTTAACTTAATTTCAACATTTCTATATTTTATACATATTTATATAATATTTCGGCTAAAGGTTTAATTCATCAAACATGCATGTTGTTTTACCTTTAATTACATAAACTACAAAATATATATGCCAAATTGGAGTCTCTAAAGATGGCTTTGTAATCTAATATAATTTATTACCTGTAAGATCTTATTTTTTTTAATTAATTTTTTTAATCGCTAAACACCTAACACATTTTCTTTTAGATCTTTATGAATATTTAAGTAAAATAAATAAAGTATATATTTTTCAGGGGTGATTAGATCTTATGAGTCGAAAGTGGTCGTTACTGCTCTTTGAAAAAGAAATTTTTTTAATATGTAGACATCTTTTAAAACTTAATCCGTGCATAATAATTAACAGTAGACGTAATTACCAATCCATTGGTACTAGTATCAATCATTTTATGATTTGAATTACAATTAGGGCGGTATTTTTCCATCCATAACTGTACCCTGCACACGATGGAAGTTATTGTTGAGATTGGTCTTCCTAAAAAAAATTTTTGTAATAATCCCTTACACCAAACTAAAAATATAGCGTGAAAATATTGCTACGAAAATATATTAAATGCGCCATTCCTGCCTTGTTCAAATAATATTGATTTCTAGAACCTGGATTTCTCGCTGACAGGTACCAATATGAGTGACATATCGCTTCTTGTCAGCTAGAGGCAAATCCTTTCCGTTAAGGGAGGAAAAAAACGAAGAAAAAAAGGAACTTGTAAAAAAAACCCCTTTTTTTCCCTTCTGTTTGCTGAATTGCATTGAGGAAAAAAACTGAGTCTTACACAAGCCCTTTAATGTAAAACAAAGATTATGGCAAGAAATATAAATTGACTTAGCAAGCCAAGAATCTTAAGCGAGGAAGATATGTGATGAACACTTTCTTGATATTTCCCTCTTTGCTTAAAATGAGGAAATCAATAATATAAATATAAATATATGATAATAACAATGAAAATATTGAATGCAATGTAGATGCTTTTGTATAAAAATACATACATACTGAACATCTTATGTCTCTGTTGTTATTTGTTTCTTAATAATATCAAGGGGTCTACTGATCCCCTTATGAGCTACACTTTCAAACACTTGTTCAGACATCGAACTCTAAAAACATACTATTTTGCTCTCTTTTAAAAAGACTATCGGATTAAGCAAGACAGAAAGATGTTGTAACTCATTTATTTCCTTTCTGTCTAACCGATGACCAGGCCCTTACCTGCCGGATAGCCCCAGCTGAAGGATATGATACCTGGTATCGGGAAGCCTAATTGCCGCGAAGCGTCAATAAACCTGACGAGTGCCCAGATCGTCATCCTATCCGCATCGCATATTGCTTAGCTGTGAACTTTGTTATGCCAGCTACTTAACATTTATATACTGTTGTTTCGCATCTGCACATTGCTACTCAAGTTGATATCGTAATTTAGAACCCTGGTCAGGTGACGAGACCTTCACCTGGCAAGACACCTCCAGAGATATAATTGATAGGTAACTTGGAGGACATTGCCCCCACGCGGATTTTACATGCACTAGGCGCCATTTCACAGGGAAATTGTCGGTAAGAAAAAAATGCCTCTCGGGCTTTTATAATATCTAGAAGAAAAGTTTTCTTTTGTACGCTATAAGGAAATCGTTTTAAATATATCGCTTTAAATATGATGTAATTTTCACCATTAAATGCTTTCGCACTTGATGATTTATTTACAATTTTCTCTTTTTAACAGTCGCGAGTAAATACATTTTTTAATTGAAAGTTAATGTTACTATTTGCGTTGTTTTACAATTTGGAAACAAAATAAAAAATGACATATTCATTAAAAAAAAAAAAAAAAAAAAAAACTATTCGAATAATGAAATTTTGAATAAAAAATTAGAAAAAAAACCTTACAAATTTAAATAGTTAAAAAAATGATTGGATGCTGCGCACTAAAAACTAGTTAAGAACATGCTTCCAAAAGATGGTTAAATTTCTATGCATAGTTTTTTATCCTATAAAATGCATGTAGCTGAACTATCTTGACCGATTTCAAAATTAACAAGCGCTCTAAGTAATTCCTCAATTTAAAAATTGTCTGCTTCAATGTGTTTATCATACATTTCTCTACTAAAGTACCAGTTTTCAAGTTTTTATATGCAGTATTTTTCAGGATTAGGCGAAAAGGGGAAAGGTCACTATCTTTATAAATATTCCTCTAACGTGGCGCGAAATCAGGCTGAATTTACAGCTTACCATTTGGCAACAATCACAGTGACAATTCTCAGTGGTTAATTTACGTTCATATGCCGCTACCCATTCAGCAAATCAAAATTCAGAGAGAATCTCTTTTTTAAGCATAGGCGTTCATCTCCTACCAGCAGTTAAATGCACAGAATAACAAAAGAAAGAAGAAAGTTATATTGCTATTTCCATGATTAATGGCGGCGTGAGTCAGTCCGAATTGTAAGAGCCTTAGTTTGATTGATGTATGAATAGCAATGCCTATTCAAGATTATCTTTTAGACACAACAGGAAAAAGTTTTATTTACATTTCGTTAGCATTAAGTTTTTCAAGAAGTTTTAAATGAATTTAAGCCGTGCTGTGCAATATTATAGGCGAAAAAATGCATTTTTATTTGTCTTTTCAACGAAGTTTTCCTTTACTTTTTTATGCATTAAAAACATTTGTAAATTTCATATGTTAAAATGATTTATGATAATACTGATTCTGGTTAGAGTTGATGCAAATAGCGGCAAGCGAGCGAAGCGATCTGAGATTGCGTAGCGGTCCCAATGTGAATTGAATTGCATCCCAATTTACGGGGGTTGGCGAGCGTTAGCGAGTATGAAGCTGAGCCCTCTAGTATGTTCAATTACGACAGCAGTAGCGTTAGTTACATTTTTTAAGAATAGAGATATACCGATATATACGACATTTATTTATTGTAACACAATATCGTAAGAGGATGATATCGTTTAGGCTGATTTTAGTAGGTGCTATTTTAAGTGCAAAAAATTGCGTGCTAAACTTAAAGGTACAGCGTGAAAATAAGCTTCCAAAAATTACTAAATGTACCGGTTTTGACTTTTTTAAGTAATACTAATTTTTGGCCTGCGACTTGGCCGAGATGTACCAATGTGAGCTATATCGCTTCTAGAACCAAATTATTTTAATAAAAGAACGACATTGTATTGCGTTGTAATGTATTTTTTATTTATTTATTGCTAAATTGCATGAAAAAACTCTGAGAATTACGCAAACTTATTTACTTTAAAATGAAAATTAAGACAAAAAACTTATAAGTTCCTATAAATATAATTCATCAAAGTTGAGAAACTTAAAATCTAAGACGACAGAAACATGCGTTGAGCATTTCTCTGATATTTTCTGTTTTTCTTTAAAATAATAAATCAATAATGTAAATAAAAATATCCATACAAAATATTGTTATTATATTTAAAAATTAAATTGAATGTAATGTAGCTACTTCGGCATGAAAATACATACCGATGTTATATTTGTGTTGTTAATTTAAAAGAAATGCATGCTAAATTTAAGGTACAGCTTGAAATTATGCTACCAAAAATTATTAAATGCACCGGTTTTTCCTTTCTCATATAATATTGATTTCTGGGACTGCAACTTCTCTGAGAGTTACCAAATCGAGTGATATATCGCTTCTTGTCATCTAAAAGCAAATCCTTTTCGTAAAAAGATGATGAAAGTTGTAAAAACCACTTTTTTCGATAAATGGAACAAAAACCTCTGAGAATTACCTAAGCTTTTTACTGTAAAACAAAGATTAAGACAAAAATAAAAGTTGACAAGCTAAAATCTAAGACTAGGCAAACAAGTGCTGAGCATTTTTCTGATATTTTCTGTTTTACTTTAAAATAAGGAATCAATAATGTGAATATAAATATAAATTCATGTTAATATATTCTTAAATGAATTTGAATGTAATGTAGCTATTTTTCTTTGGAAATATATATTATCTATTCGATACGTTATGTCCGTGTAGTTAATTGTTTTCTCAATATTTTGCAAACTTTTTAACTGTTTTTATTTTTATTTTATTTTTTATTTTTTTATGTAGTTTCAGAAAAATGTGTTTTACGTATTACGAGATTTGCTCCATTAGAAATATTTTTGAATTTTTTTTATACAATTAGACTTTGTTAAATCGTCACTCATTTAAGGTGTCAACCCACATATAACAAGCCTGTTTCCTTAAATTTTGGACAAGATAATGAGATGCTAAGCGCTAAAACATCCTAATAAATTGTCACGAAAAATGTGATAGCTTATTAAAACGTTGTTTCTTAATTATGATTTTCCTTTTATTTCGCAAGTAATAGCTGAAAAATTATCAAAGCAAAAATAATCCAATGAGAGAGATAACGAACTGGTTCCAGAGAAAAACACAATGCACAGATTCAAAGACTATACCACTGTATTTTATATAAATTTAACTTTACTTTTTAATAAAAAAAAAAAATCCCTGCCGTCCCGGCCTACAGGCAGAGGTAGATTTCGAAGTCAAATATACTAATTTCACAAACAAAAACTAAATCATGATTATAGATAAATCCACTTTAACAATTTTATCTGGCCGCTCTTGACGAGTTTTTATTTCATTTTCATATAATAGCTGGTTTTATCAGAATCATGTTAGGGCGGTATTCAAAAAAATACTTTTCCATGCTCAACAACTCGAAATTTTCTGGCATAATTCCAGATTCATTTTTAATTTAAAAAAAATATGAAACTTGCTGACGTGATTTTTGAAGAGATTTATAAGCGACCTGTGTTTTTATTTTTTGTTCAATTAATTAAAACTTGATATATAAACAATTATTTTCTCAGAAGGACAATATTTTTCGTTTCTAACACAATCGCTTCGGGAAATTCCGTTCAAAATGTCCCCTTTGACATCATTTTTTGAAATATATTCTGCCTCTATCTAAAAATCGATTATTACGGTACATTATATAGTTTCTGAATAAGCGAATCTACCAATTAAATGCGTTTGAGAGCAAAAATGAATTTAAAAACCAGTCAGAAAATAAGCAGTTTGGATTTAAGCGCATCCTTAATACAATGATTTTTTCAACACAATCCGCTTCGGTAAATTCGGTTCAAAATGCCCTTTTTAACAGCATTTAAAAAAATATATTCTGCCCCTATCAGAAAATCGACCATTACGGTACATTATATAGTTTCTGAGTAAGAAAACGTACCAATTGGAAGCCTTTGAGAGCAAAAATGAATTGTAAAATGAGTCAGAAAATAAGAAGTTTGGATTTGAATACACCCTTACTAAGATCATTTTTTACTTCAACCGGTATGTATTTTTAATTTGTTTTTGCTCTAAGAATTGGCCCTATCCAAAACTTGTCTATATAGATGTTGTAGACTATATTAAGAAGATATATGATAAATTCATGGGGATTTTATATCTTTTGAATTGACGGAGTTATGGATTTTTTTCTTCTTCAAACCCCTCTTTTGTTTTCGTTTTTAATTTTTTTTGCGGTACGAATTGGTCCTATCAAAAACTTGTGAATATAAAAGTTGTAGATAATGTTAAGGAGATTTATGATAAAATTAATTGGAGTTGATATCTTGAGAATTGATGAAGTTATGGATTTTTTTCTTCTTCAAACGCCCTTTTTGTTTTCGTTTTTAATTTTTTTTTGCGGTACGAATTGGTCCTATCAAAAACTTGTGAATATAAAAGTTTTAGATAATGTTAAGGAGATTTATAATAAAATTAATTGAATTTGATATCTTGAGAATTGACGAAGTTATGAATTTTTTTCTCCCCAAAACTCTATTTTTTGCGCCCCTTGAGCCCATTTTTAACTTTATCAAAAATCTGTGATACATAAATCTTTGGCCCTATTTTTAGAAGTAATAAAAACTTTAAACTGATTTGATATGTACAAAAATTAAGAAGTTATGGGGGGTTTTCTGTTTTCACAAAACCCCACCCTATTTCCCTCCCCTTGGTCCGATTTTGCCCATTAACGAACTTGACCGAGATTTTATGCCCATTGATTTTATGTATCAGTTTGGAAGAGATTAGTGCAGAATTACGAAAGTTATCGTGTCCAGAAGAAAGTGATATATATATATATATATATATATATAGATAGATAGATATATAAAGTTTTTTACTGAGGGTGGTTTTGGGTTCTAGGGGTCATGATCGGTGTAGATCTGCAAAAATTTTTCAGAAATTCCAACATAGGAACGATCCCAATAGGTAGTATTTCATACGAAATCTACCTAAAAAAACCGAAGAGAATTTCACACTGCTAATGAAATTAAAAAATAAAATTGGATTAACCAAACGAAAGAGAAAACAAACTTTTTTGAAATACATTTTAGGATAATGTTTCTTTTATATCTTGAATTCTTGAGTATTTTAATATATCTTGTCAACTGTATAATTTTCCTTTTAATATATTTGTTGTAAAATAAATATTTTTTAGCAGTGATTTTCCACATGTATTTTCTATTTAATTTTTTTTTCTCTCATTAAATTAATTGCGAAAGAAAGTTACTTATATTATAAAATATACTAATGTTTAAGTTTATAAAAAGGCTTCAATACCATGTTCAATAAAATTAATTATAAGCAATTTAACTACAATAAATAAAATACTTCGCTTACACCGTCCTCCTCTTAAAGTATCACAATCGTCGGGTTCCAGCGAGTGCGGTTTAACATTTTATTTCCTGAATTTTGAATAAAAAAATTGCTTTACCTGAATATTTATTTACGTTAATGGCTAAGATATCCAGAACAACATATATAATAATAATAATTTGTTTTTTAGGCAGTTTTTTTAATTAAAACTGATTTAATAAATTGGTAGTTAGAGTTATTTTTCCAAAATATTTACAAGGATAATTAGATTAATTAACAAAAATCACTGTTATGTAAATCTATCAATTCTTATAAGAATCTCTCTATTCTAAAGAAAAAGTAACTTACGCTGTCACCGCCGCCGCCGCCGCCACCGGTTTTGAATTTTTTGTGACCGGAGGTCTTTCTCCGTTAATATTCAGAAAAATATTGCATACAAAAATATAAAAATCGGTGGTATTATAGAGAAATGTTTGATAAAGACGCTGATGCAGACAGTTTTCAAATCGAAGAATTATTTTAAGAGATATTTAATGCTAAAGTTGGACAAAATCGTTCCATAACCAATCGTTCCAATCGTTTCCAAAAAGTTTTATAGGAGCAAAAACCATACAAGGGAATTAATTCATTTTTATATCATTTTATACGTTAGAATTTCCCGGTGTGCAGAGCGCATAATTTTTTTTTTTTTAATTTGGCTCATTTTTTGAGGTTTTATTTCTATTTTAAATTAAAATTTTCATCATTTCGAGAGATATTTTTTACTTATTTTAGAAAATGGTATTAATTTAAACTGTTGCCAGCTGTATAAACAGCGCAGATATTAATGTTTGCTTCAAATTAAAAATTTATTTACACGTGACTATTATAAACAGAAAAAAAACTTTCAAATTAGAATTAAATAATTACGTAAAAAAAGCAGGAACTTATTGAAAATTACTTCATAAAAACTATATTAACACGTGAATTTTAAAAGAGGAAGGATATTGTAAAATAATAAATTCATTAACATGCGTTAGAAGTCTTAAATAGGAGAAATTACGACTATTATAAACAGAAAAAAAACTTTCAAATTAGAATTAAATAATTACGTATAAAAAGCAGGAACTTATTGAAAATTACTTCATAAGAACTATATTTACACCTGAATTTTAAAAGAGAAAGGATATTGTAAAATAATAAATTCATTAACATGCGTTAGAAGTCTTAAATAGGAGAAATTACGTCAAATTTACGTCACATTACACTTATTACGTAAAATGTACAAAAATAATAATGCAAAACAGTTCAAATTTAAAATTTGCTCGACTATTTTTGTTAGGACAGCGCAAGTAATATTTCATTTTTAACAAAAGTATTTTCATGTGAATATTAAAAATCGTAAGAAAAGTTTGGTGAAAATTACATCAGATTAAAAACGATGCATTTAAAATGTCTTATTTAAAAGAACTTTCTTTTCGCTTTGTTAAAAAATACCGGGAGACAAAGACTCTGTTTACATAATTCATTTCATATTAGCTTATTTTGAAATGTTTAACTGATTTTATTTCATCAAAGACGAAAACAGCCATTGTATCGTTTAACAGCAGCTGATTTTTCATTAAATTTCCTAAATCAAAGAGAAATGAATAGAAACCCGTTTATTGGGAGATCGTCACTGTTTTTTAAATTATAATTCAATCTTCCAAAATCTTTTTAAAGCCGATCAAATTAGCGTGCTTTTAGAGACTACGGTGTCTGAACGGGGCTTGGCGAGCGTAGCTCGTAAGGGGCCGAGCCCCCTAGTAGTGTAAATAAATATATTGTGATCCTATCTGTAATACAGAAGTGTTTCGTAGTTGCAAATTTTTCATATAAAATTTTTAATAGGATAAAAGCTGCACCTAGGTAAATGGTTGAGAAGATAACCACCTTAAAAAATATTTAACTTCGACTGTTTCACTGTGCTTCCTAAATGGGATTGAGCAACTTGTTTTGTATGAAAAGTGCAATTTACTTTTATTAAAAGGCGAATTAAATAAATTTTACATTGAATTTTCTCTAATGGTACTTAAAAGTACCGTCATGATATAAACGGTTAAGAACGTTTCAGTATCTTAACACACTCTTATTCTAGTATAGTTAAGGATTATGAAAAGGTATTTTTAAAAGATCTGTTGTGTTCCAAACTTAGGAGTCAGCAGAGAAATTTTGTCATCTTGTCACCTAAGAGATATTATGCGCACATTGCAAATCTTTGCGTAGTTCTACTAATAAAGATTCGCCAAACCACATATAAAGGTTCCCGTCAGCTAGAAGCAAGTATTTTTTGGAAAAAATAACGGAAGTTGAAATATTTTTTTTTTTTTTTTTTTTTTTTTTTTTTTTTTCTTTGCTGACTATTATTGCAAAGTAAAAGCGAAACATTTAAGTTCTTTCTGCAAGAAGGTAATTCTTACCTCTTTGAAAAGGAACTTGATTCCAATGTAGCTATTGTGTTTTCAAAAATTACTTTTTCGTTGTGTTATCTGTGTTATTCTCTATTTTTTGAAAGTTAAAAGGAACGTCTTCAACTCCACTTTGAAAAATACCTTTTTCCCCTCACTTACTATATTATCTATGATGTTAATTATATTTTATTACAATATTCAAGTAATTAACATAAAATAAATGAAACGACTTCATGAAGTGGTTTATTAACAAAATGTACGCCACTTGGCGTGTTTAAAATGAGAGATTTAGCACATAATTTTTTTGTGGCAACACTTTTTGTTTATTCACATTCACTTTGTCAATACGGCTCGTTCTGAAAGCGCATTAGACAATCTAGTATAGTAATATTTATGACAAGTCCCTTCGAAAACGTTGTGGACAATAGGAAGATTATATTAAAAACATAAAATTGCACTGTTTACTTTCACAATATACTGAAATTTCCCAGTGGTTGACCAATATTTACGAAAGTTACATATTAGAAAATCGACAAAGGCAAAAAATCAGACAGAAAAAAAATTATCATAATCCTGAAACTTGATGAAATTTATAATGGGATCACCTTTTAAAAATAAATAAATAAATAAGTTAGGTGAGCCAAAGGTGCTATATTCATAGTTAAATTTTGGGATTTTTCATATTTTTCTGTTTATGCGGCAGATTTTTTTTTTTTTTTTGTAAAACTTTACATTTATCTCTAACATATATCAAGTATACCTTTCTTTGTAAAATAAAATTTTATTATTTTTATAATACAATTTCAAAATTGTAGCTTGTGGGCCACCATTGGCGTATACGTACGAATGGTGGCTAATATATTAAAATCAATTTTAAAATGTGAAAAAAAAAAAAAAAAAACTCTGCAAACTATTTTTACTTCTTGAAGAATAAGTGTTTATTTACAAGGAAAAAATTACAATAAACATTTTTCAAAATATACCTTTGTAGTTTCTCATTTATCGAAATGAGTAAAATTCTTATTAGCTGCTGCTGATTGTTTAGGTACCTTTATACACTGCCACATTTTAAAATTAATGCGCAGACAGTTATGCATCACTTAAAGAAGTGAAAAGTAATTGCATATTCATGATGGTTAAGAATGTAACACAACTAAGGAAATTTGATATTAGAGTTTTAAAAACTGCTTCGATCTGTCAAAAGCAGAAGAGACATATTCATATTCATGTAAGACCTTGTTAAGATTAAACAATGGGTGATGATAAAACATCCACATTGAATGATGTAACAGGTTTCGCTTCAAAAAACTTTGTATATCATTCGAAATTAATTTTAGAAAGTATTATTTTTATTTTTATTTTGGAAAAAAAAATTGTTATTACTCTGAAGTAGCCATTGTATTCGCTTTAAGAAGTAATGACTGAATGACGCAACTAGGACAATAACAAATGTGTAATTCATTTACCAAGATGGAAATTAAAAAAAGAAAGATAAATAATGCGTCCAGTATAGATTATGAATCACTTTCCAACACATTCAAAATACTATAACGAAACTTCCCTCTTAAAAAAAAAGGTTAAAAATGATACCTACAAAAAAAAAAAAAAAAAAAAAAAAAAAAAAAAAAAATTGGAAAACCAATTATGAAAATTAGCGTTCATAGTCGGAAAAGAAATCAAATTCTTTTGTGAATCCTATATATGATCTATACTTTCACTTTTATACTTCACAATATGCTAAAATTTAGTCAACCAACTGTTATTTTCAAAAACGGTCGAATGACTGTCCAGTTTGCTTCAGATTGTTAATAGTGTCTTCGATAGCATATAAAAATCGGCGGCATATAAAAATGTGCAACGTTTAGAAGTTAAAATATATTGCAGTAAAGGCGAAATTTATTGGTCAGGTTATTGTCATCGATAAAATGTCAGCGTTACTCATACGGACATTTTTTGCTGCTTATATAAAGAAAGGAAAATATTGTAAAATTACCACATATAGTATTTTTGAAAGAAAAAAAAGGAACCAAGAGCGTAGGTGCCTTACTTAATTTATAAATGCTAAAAATAAATTTATTTTTAGAAAAATAACCAGTTAAGAATTTATTCTTGCGCGTATGCTAGAGAGGAGATTTCTCAGACCGATCCCGTGAGCCCTGAATTTTTACTCCGATTTTTATGCCAGTCTTTGAGCTCGGTTACAAAGTGCAAAATTTTTTTATTTACAAACTAAACAAAAAAAAAGACCCTTGGTATTTGAAAAAAAAATGAATGTAGTCTAAGTTTCCTAAAATATTTTTCAATCTTATGAAAATCAGTTTGGAAGGGAATTGAATTGTTATTGATGGGATATAAGCTAAAATATTCTAAAGCCTTTGCACGGTCAGTGTTATAAACATAAAGAAGCCGTGGGATATCCCTTGACTATCCTCACTTTTTGTTTGAAGTCAGTTTTTAGAATTACTGGAAAACTCATGTCTCTCTACGATAGTTATACAATGATATTTTAAAAGCGTAAGAATTGTGCACATTTCTGCTAGTGATTCGATAGACAAATTTTCAGGGACATGAACATCACGAAACGTTGTCCTTTTAGGAGTAATACTTTATTCTACGAAGAAGATATTTGTTAATGCGAAAATTAATCTTGAAACAGTTTTAAAAAAGTATTAAAAAATTTTACTGTATATTTTCCGTATCGTGCTCGGGCTCTGATGACGCAAAATATTTCAGGCTCGGGCTTCGAGAGTCCGAACTCATATCTAGCGTATACTGATAATAGTATTCTTAGCATAAACAATGTTAATGTGAATTCGGGAACATTTCAAGATAAAAGTATGATGCAGAAATGGCATTCTAATCTTGGAACTTACAGTAATTAATCTTGAAAGAGTTTTAAAATGTCATTAAAAAATTGTTACTGTATATTTTAGGTATAGGACTCGGGCTCTGATGACACAAAATATTTCTTGCTCGGGCTTCAAAAAAAGTGTCATATCAGGCGTTTACTGATAATGGTACCCTTAGCACAAACAAGGTTAACGTTAATTCATGAACATTTCAAGATAAAACAGAAACGGCAGAACGGTATAATTAGTCTTGAAACAGTTTTAAAATGTTATTAATTTTTTTTTTACTACTATCGGGCTCTGATATCACAAAATATTTCAGGTTTGGGCTTCGAAAAAAAAAAAAAAAGAGTCCGAACGCATATTTAGCGTATACTGATAATGGTACCCTTAGCACAAACAATGTTAACTTGAATTCGTAAAGATTTCAAGATAAAAAATCCCTGCCGGCTCAGCCTACAGGCGAAGGTAGATTTCGAAGTTAATGTACTAATTTCACCAACGAAAACTTATTCAAGATTAGAGATAAAGCCAGTTTAACCATTTTATCTGTTCGCTTTTGACGAATTTTAATTTCCTTTTTCTTTAAGCGCTGGTTTTATGAGAATCATATTAAGGCGGTATTAAACAAAATATTCTCTACGCTCGACAACTTGAAATTTTCTGGCACGCTTTCAGACTCCTTTTCTAAAAGTAAAAACATAAAACTTGCTCTCGTAATTTTTTGAAGAGATTTATAAGCGATCTGTTGTTTAATTTTTCGTTCAATTAATTAGAACTTGATTTACAAACAATTATTTTCTCAGTACGACCATTTTTATCGTTTCCAGCAGTATCATTTCGGGAAATTTAGTTCAAAATGCCCACTTTGACAGCATTTAAAAAATATATATGTTTTGCCTTTATGAAAAAAACGACCAATACAGCGCATTATATAGTTTCTGAATAAGAGAATCTGCCAAATGGATGCGTTTGAGAGCAAAAATGAATTCAAAAATGAGTCAGAAAATGAGTTGTTTGGATTTGAGTATACCCTTAATACGCTAATTTTTTTGTTAACCCTATTTTTGTTTATTTATTTATTTTTGCTGTAAGAGTTCGGTCCTATAAAAAACTTGTTAATATGAAAGTTGTAGATAATATTTAGAAGATGTATAAGAAATTTAAGCGGATTGAATATCTTCTGAATTGATGAAGTTATGAATTTTTTTCTTCTTCAACCCCCGCACCCATTTTTTTCGTTTTTTATTTTTTTTTACAGTAAGAGTTGGTCCTATCAAAAACTTATCAATATAAAAGTTGTAGATAATATTAATAAGATTTATAATAAGTTTAAGTGAACTTCATATCTTAAGAATTGACGAAGTTATGAATTTTTTTCCCTCTGAAACACTATTTTTTTCGGCCCTTGAGCAGATTTTTTATTTTATCAAAAATCTGTAATACCTAAATTTTCGGCCTTTTTCCTAGAAGTAATAATAACTTTAAACTGATTTGATATGTATAAAAATTAAGAAGTTATAGGTTTTTTTTTTTCACAAAACCCTTCCCTATTTCCACCCCCTTGGTCCGATTTTGTCCATTAACGAACTCGACCGAGATTTTCTACTCTTTGATTTTATGTATCTGTTTGGAAGAGATTTGTGCAGAATTATAGAAGTTATCGTGTCCATAAAAAAGTTATATACATATATATACATATGTATATATAACTATTAAATAAACATTACCAACTACCAATAAAAACTGTGAAATAATGAATCAAATGACATTAACAAATTGACAAAACTACAGCTCCCTCCAACACACTTAACAAAGATTCCAAAAACATAGTAAAAAACACCAGAAATTGAATAACAGAAGTGGAATAATGGAAATTTGTAGAACTTAGACAGAATCGTCGGGTCCCAAATGCCTAAAGTTCCATATTTATATATATACATGTGATAATAAAAATTTTTGCCCTTTTAACTTAGTTTATTCCAAATTCTTATAAAATCTATCTTTTTATCCTGTCTTTTAATAATATCGTAATTGCCCTTTATATTTATCCTATGACGTTAATTCAGCGTATTCTTTTATTTATTTTTTAATTCTAAAAGCCTTTATTTGCTAATAACTATACTTCTTTGTAAAATCCACTAATTCATTTTATTCTGAGATATTAAATTCTTTTCTTTTCTGTTTCGAAGGTTATCGATACCATTTTATTTTTATTAAATTCATTCCATATCCTATAGTGCTTTGTGACAACTTCGCGAACTTGGCTGTTTTCTTAATAAAGCTTCCGCCGGTAAGTAATAAGTTCTGTCAGCTACGTAGAGTTCTCCCTCTCCCTCCCCGGACTTTAAGCCTATCACTGGTTCGGCATCTCCTCTCCTCCCCCTTTCGCTTCACTGGATTGGCCTTGCGTTGAGAGCGTCCGATTGTACCTCTGCGCGTTTTTCTAGTATTTAATGTGTTACATTCGCTTGGAGAACAGAATTTTGTACGATCTTGTGCTGTCATAAAAAATTCACGTCACTTGGAGAGTGGTTCGTCAATTAGTCGCGATGATGTTTCTGATCATTTTTATAATTCTAAAGCTATGTGTCCTTAATCGAAACTGAGTACTGGTAGACTAAATTTAACTTATCGTCAATAAACGATTGATTGGATTGATCTCGGCTGCTGTCGTTATTTCTGGGAAAATTCCTAAGATTTCAACCTATCCTTCCCTTACCTCAGACCATGACTACTCGACTGCACATCAATTAATTTGGTTGGAGATATTCTTGACTGCTTTTTGTACTGCCTATCTTCAACATGCTATAATATCCGGTTGTAGTGTGTCATAATTAGCGTACAGCCATTAATGCTACGATTAACACGACATGTTTTGGGAGAATTGTTACATATATACATATATAAAGCTTTGAAATGGGATGGTTTTGGGTTCTAGGGGTCATGATCGGCGTAGATCTGCAAAAATCTTTCAGAAATTCCAACATAGGGGAGATTGCAATAGGTGTTATTTCTTACGAAATCTACCTAAAAGTATGATTCAGAAATGGCTTTCTAATCTTGAAACTACGGTAATTAATTTTGAAAGAGTTTTAAAATGTTATTGACAATTTTTTACTGCATACTTAAGGTATCGGGCTCGGGCTCTGATGACACAAAATATATCAGGCTCAGGCTTCAAAAAAAGGGCCCGAACGTATACAGATAATGTATATATCTAACGTATATGCGTATCTAACGTATACTGATAATGGTACCCTTAGCATAAACAATGTTAACGTGAATTATGAACATTTCAAGATAAAAATATGATGCAGAAACTACATTCTAATCTTGAAACTACGGTAATTAATCTTGAAAGAGTTTTAAAAATGTTATTATTATTTTTTTTTTACTATTATCGGGCTCGGGCACTGATAACACAAAATATTTCAGTCTCGGGCTTCAAGGAAAAAAAAAAAAAAGAAGAAGACCGAACCGTATACTGATAATGGTACCCTTACCATAAACAGTGTTAATGTGAATTCGTGAACATTTCCAGATAAAAATATGATGCAGAAATGGCATATTCTTGAAACAGTTTTAAAATATCATTAAAAAAATTTTAATGCACAAATAATACAAAATCGGGTTCTTATGACACAAAATATTTCGGACTCCGGCATGGAAAAAAACAGTCCGAACTCATATCTAGCGTATGCTGACAATGGTACCCTTAGCACAAACAATGCTAATGTGAATTCGTCAAGATTTCAAGATAAAAAATATGATGAAGAAACGATATTCTACAAGTCAAAATCCTGAATATTTTCTTGCGTTGGCAGTAACTTCTTCATGTGTTTTTCACGATTTGAGATATTTTCGGTAATAAAAAAATTTAGTTAAAAAAAAATAAAGTAAAATTTCAAAGTTTAAATTTATAATCTTGGTGATGTTATAGTTCGTAACTTGGCAATTGAAATTTTTAATGACCTACAACTATATGTTCTAATAAAAACATTTTTATTAATATAGTCTGGTGTTTGAATATTATTTAATTTTGATTATCCTTATACTGAAAAGTTTCTAAATGTAGGCATAGTTTAAAAAATCTCTCTTTTTTTTTTCCTTGTAAAAAAGCAAGTGTCTTATAAAACGAAAAATATTTTTATCGCTGCAACAGTTTTTATAGTTGTGCATGCATAAAAAAAAAAAAAAAAATGATAGAAATGTCTAAAACAGTGTTCTTTATATTTTTAAATACATTCCAAATGATAATTTAAAAATTTATGTAAAATTCTTAATTATTTCAACGATTGTGCATAAAATTGCACAAAAAGAATTTTTCAAAACTTTGGAATGACTAATTCCTCTCACTTTAATGTAAACTACAAAAAAAAAAAAAAAAAAAAAAAAAAAAAATCGCAAAACATGGATATAAAAGTAGTATCACACTAAAGTGTATATTTTGATAGACTACATCTAAACACAACTGGTTGACAACTGTCACATACGCAGTTCATGAAAGACGAAAATGTCTAAACTCTCGATAAGAAACTTTTCTGAAGACATTCTATTTCTATCAAACTCAGATCACGTTTTTTTTTTTTTTTTTTCTTTTTTTTAAGTAAACGTTTTACATATCTAAGCCTAAAAACATCAGGCTATACCTTATATCCAAAGATGGAAAACTTCACCTGCTTTGTAACAAAATCAATATGTTTTCGTAGGATTAAATCTGGAATTTTAAAGTTGTATTTTTAATATAAAACATAAACATTTTTTCACCCAGTAGTTTGAAAATTTTCAATTTATTATACCAAGAAAAACAATAAAATTGTTTTTAAAAAATTAATGTTTTAACATAAGCATACAGGGTGTCCCAAAAACATTGACCTCGTCTTTTATTCCTTAAATATGGTTCATAGACATATACAGGGTGATTCAAAAATAGTTTACAAAATGACATGGCAAAGCAGGCATACAACAAAGATAAAAAATCACATAGGAACATCGGGTCGCAAACCACTTATTTATTCACAAATACAGAGTGTTTTATCCTAACTGAACCTTGGATGACGGTAATAATTTCGAGAAAAATAAAAATATTTCAATGAAAATGCAGCGATATGTACCTTGTTTTGTGTGAAATGTGATAACATTATGAAAAAATCTTGCTTAAAAAACATGTTGCTCAAGCAATCGATGATACCATATGAATTGATAATCACAGTCCAAAATGTGGGGCGTCAAGTGAATACTGCTGGCGCGTGTAATGCAAACTTTTACTACTTTTGTTTGGTGTTATCACATTTACAACAAAGGTGAGAATGCCTGTTAAATGTTTTATTATAATATACTTCGCTTCCTGAAAGTTACTACCGTCAACCCAGATTGAGTTAGGATAAAACACCTGTATTTGTGACTAAATAAGTGGTTTGCGACCCTATGTTCCTATGTGATTTTTTATCCTTGTTGTATGCCTGATTTGCCATGTAATTTTGTAAACTTTTTTTAAATCACCCTGTATTATAAATTACAAAGTTAAGTAAAAAAAAAAGTACAGAATTTTATGAAAACGATTAAAATTTTTAGGAGATTAAATTTGAAGAAATACAAATTTTAAATTTTTATACGGCCCAGGTACAAAAAAATTCCCAATGAGTATAATGTGCCCTTTACACTGATAAGGTCATGGGGCCATTCTCCGAAACTAGGACAATTTCATCATAAAAAATTATTTAAAAAAAGTTCTTCGAAAAATTCTGAAAAAATTCTGAAAACTGGTAAGGCCATCTTAACCCTTAAATGCCTGGTGTTGCTTTTCGGCAACATACCCAATTTACGCTCTAAAATACTATTAGAATAATATCGAAGCTATAATACCTAATGTTGCCAGTAAAATACATTCTGAAAATATTATTAAATCGATTTTCAACATGTAGATGACAACACTTGTGCTGTTTATGAATAAAGATATATTTATTTTTTCAATTGTTGCTACTCGTTCTTTTTGTTTTGTTTAGAATCTTGCGAAATACCCTATTTTGACCTGCAGTGAACAAGTAAAATTTATTTCTTATTATAATTCCTAAAATTCTTGTGTGTTTAATATTGTAGAATTTTATCAAGGAAAATTATTTTTTCAATTAAACACCAGTATTGCCGATTAGTAACAAACTGTTTTTTAGCCGTAAACTATACTTAAAACAAAATATGCTTTTTTTAAAGTATTTTTCCCATGATTTATTTAAAAAATGAAAGCCGAAAAACATTATTAGAATGATTTTTGAAAAATCAGGCATTTAAGGGTTAAATATAAAAACAATATCGGCAGAGAGGATCATGCTGTTTCCCTCAAATAAATAATGCCCATGGAGTTCATAATACTTTCTTCAAATGCCATTCTGACCTTACTAATTACAGTAAAAGAATTACTGCATTGAAAGTAAATCGCTTTATTATTTTTCAATTAAAAATCATGGCAAATCTACAAATGTGAACAGCCTCATAACATAAAGGGTCTTTTAGAATTAGCTGCTTTAATTTCCTTTCTGCTTTTTTTTTTTTTTTTTTTTTTTCTGTAGACGCCTTTTTTTAAAATTTCTTTCCTACTTTTCAACATGCTTTCCTTGCGCTTAAAATGAAATAAAGTATAAAAAATGATGTACAATTATTTCCAAATCCCAATAAATAATTAGTACTTTTATTTATAACAAATCACTATTTTTAATATTTTAAACTTAAAATAAAATTGCAAATTTTCTTTTACCAAAATGCCTATAATAAAATATAAAAGTTTAATAGCTTTATAAACAGCTTATGTTATAATGAAAGTAGTTTTATTCTAAAAACACACAGCTTATTTTAAATAGAAAACTTATATGCTTACATTTTTACTTTGTTATGTATGTGCATATTTTATATTATATGAAGTAAATAAAACTAAGGAGCAATCTTAAGCTATTAATTTAATTTTAAATAATTCTCTCAAGCCCATGGGTACTGATATAAACTGCCTGGCATAGTTGGGAAGAATTGTAATCAAAATTACACGCAATGTAATTACAAGTTAATTTGAAAGTAATTGATTATAGTTACACAAAATTAAACCCAGAAATTTTGTAAAATAATGGCATGGGCGCGGTTCTGGCAACAGTGCTGCAAGAATTTTTAACGGCTTGTAATTTTAACTGTAATTAATAAATGCAATTAAATTGTAATTACATTGCGGAAAATTGGAATTACAAATTTGCCGAAGTCTGCTGCCTGGTCATCTTATGACATGGAGTTGATGTCCATGAATTTCAAAGTATCAACTTTATATCAGCCTAATCCCCAAATGGCCCCACCAGCGGCCGAGAGGTTCTGCTCTTGAAGCTGGTAGACCTGAGGTGCTGGGTTCGAACCCAATCGTGCCGTTGGCCTAATCGTTCGGAGTTTTCGTGATTTTCTTCGAACCATGGATTTTCATGCGTAAATACCGGTTAGGTTCCCTTAGAAAGGGCACCCCCCCCCCCCCCCTGGGCCTATATCCCTCGAGTTGATAATTGACCGTCAAAAATCAACCCAACCTAATCCCCCAAAATTTTAGTCTAATGAACACATGGTTTAATAAGTGCTTATGTGTACATTTAATAAATATACTAAAACAGATATTTTATTTTTAATTATTTAAATTGTTGGAGTGGTCATGTAGTTCCATGTTATAAAATCTTAACCTTAACTTTTTAATTAGTAAAAGGTGCTTTGTGAAAATACAACAGCAGCTACTCATCCAGTTGTTGAAGCAATAGTAATATGACACCCTTCTTCTTCAACTAAACAGTAAACAAAGGCTACAATGCTTCCACCTATAGGTTTTTATAACAATTAAAACGTAGACATGGAGTTGATACAACACTCCGTTCACAGATGTTCAGAAGCTCAGACTTGGATTTGACATTTAAAAAACTGATACAGAAAAATATTTTCTCTTTATAAAAAGCTCGCTGTCTCTCCTATGCAAAGTAAAAAGAAAAAAAATATTTAAATTATGACTAAGTTCTGAAAACAATGTGTTTTATTTATGAACCTGGGTATAGTTACAATACTTGGAGTTGATATTTACCTATGTCAAAATTAAGTTAAACAATAATAAGTAGTTAAAATAATGATTTTATTATTGGAATGAATACCACTGATTAATACTTCTTCTCTTACATGCAAAAATTTTACAAAATGATACAAAAATTTACATTTTTACAGGCAGTGAACTCTGGTTGCAGCAATTGTCCTAGCTTTGTAGAATGGCCCATGTACAAAATTTTAACATTTTATCATAAAAAAGTCGCAGAGATATGTTTAAACAAAGTTGGTGAGGAGTTAATCGTAAATTAAAATGTAAATGTTTACAGCTTGAGTTAAGTGCAGATGACTCCACGCAGAAATGCATCATAAGCAAATAAAATCTGGCTCTTATCTTTAGTTTTATTTACAAATTTACAAAACTATGAAAAATACTTTAAAATTTTACATAATGAATTAAAGATGGAAATGGCATAGTCAATTAACATTAAAACAGCTTAGAAATGATTGCATGTGTATTGGCATGGATGGAAAACATTTCGAACAAGCTTTGGAAAATTTGCATAAAGTTAATATTTCTACACAGTTTAGATACTTTTGTACCAATAGATAGCACAATTATTATTTATTTATGCAATCATTTTTTTTTCATTTGTGTTAACGCGATCATCCGACATAATTTTTCCCCTTTGCGAACTCATATCCAGGCTTTGAACAGAGGTTTAACCACTTAACTGGCACAGTTTTTCTTTTTGACACCATAACTAAAAACAGGGAGCCAACACCACTTTTTAAGTACAAAAATATTTGCCTTAAATAATCAAGAAAAGTCTACTATTTAATGAACCAAAGATTTTAGGTAAAAATTAGTGGTGTGGAAAAGCTTTTGTAACGAAGCAAGGTAACTTTTCTTTCCCGAACTCTGTTCGGGCAAAACAGTTAAGTTGTTAAGTCAGCATTTATGTATTTTCATTTCTCTGCGACTTTTTATTATAAAATGCAGAAATTTGGTACAAATCCTTATAGTGTATGGGGCACATTTGACTCTTTGGAAAATCTTTTGTACGGGGTTTGCAGGGGACGCATATAAAAATTATTTTTTTTTATTTCTTTAAAGTTAATCACTTGAAAATTGTAATCAATTTTATAAAATTCCGCACTTTTTTTAATGTAACTTTGTAATTTATAATATATTTCATAACATTTTGTACTTTTGTTTACGTAACTTCGTAATTTACAATGTCTATGATCAATATTTAAGGAATAAATGCCGAGTCCAATATTTTTGGGACACCCTGTATATAATTTAAGTGCTTATTTGTATCTTCAAATTTTTACATCGATCATTAATAAACTTTTCATAAAAAAATATTATTTCCAAAACTTTCCAAAACTACTTACTAATACTTTCACGTCAATGTTAACTGAGGAAACACCGAAGAAACTTTGACACATAAGTATCACGTAAAAGCGTCTATTTTGATTGACTACCTCATAAACAAAACGGCACATCACTTGCCATATACGTAATTCATGAAAACCGAAACTGTCTAAACTTTTGATATAGAACTTTTCCGAGAATACTCTTTTTCTGCCAGTCTCGTATCTAGAAAACTCAGATCACAGTTTTTTTTTTTTTTTTCAATTTTTTTGAATGGACCATTTTTCTATCTAGGCTTCGAAACCTTGCGGCACCTCATATCAAAAGATAGAAAATTTCAGCTACTGTGTATCAAAATCGATGTTTTCTTTAGATTAAATCTTGAAACTTAAATAAAAAATTTTATTAGAAAACAGAATCATTCTTCCTCCAAATGGTTTAAAATGATTCATTTCATTTTGTCAGAAAAATGTCCATGATTAAAAAAGAAAAATTTCTAAAATTTTAAAGAAACATCAAATTATTTTAATTTTATCTTTTCCATTTCCAAAGAAAGTTTTTTAGGCAATGCACATGATATGCTCAGATGAATAATTTTAAGAAATTAACACTGTTGGATATCTGGTTCAACTTTTCACCGAAATGCAATGATTGCAAATGATGCACCCGATTTAAAAAAATCATGTTTACGAAACTACTGCGCATATTACAATAATGGATACATGAATTTAAAGAGAAATATACCAAGTTTTTTTCAGCTACAAATGTTCGATGTGTGACCCTCTTGTTACATGGTGTACGTCCAATCTGTAATCCAGTTCGTCCCAAACATTTTGTAGCATCACTCTGTCAATGGTTCTGAATTCTGCACAAATGCGTTCTTTAAGTTCTGACAGTGTCAAAGACATCGTTTATGTACCACCAATGCCGAAAACAAAGTGTTCAGAAGTTAAAGAACGCATTTGTGCAGCTTTCAGAACCATTGACAGAGTGATGCTACAAAATGTTTGGAACGAACTCGATTACAGATTGGACGTATGCCGTGTAACAAAAGGGTCACACAGCAAACATTTGTAATCGAAAAAAACTTAGAATGTTTCTCTTTAAAATCATGTATCACTTATTGTAATATGTGCAGTAGTTTCACTAATATGATTTTTTTAAATTGAGTCCATCATTTGTAATAGCCTTGTATAGTGCCAAAACTGCTGCCATTTGGTGAAACCCTGTTACAACATTTGGTGCTTTTAATGAACCATAAACTTGTGTAAGTTATATCATAGAGATACCACTGGATATTGTTTTTTATTGTTTTGTCTACAACTAATTCAAAGCAGTAATCTTTTTGATAGAGTTTTACTAATATTCCAAGTAGATTATTATTTTTTAGGAATAATAGTAGAAAAAATAGTTGGCAATGGCAGTTTTGTTGAACCATAATATGACCTGGTAAAATGTTAAACATTAACTTGTAAAATGTTGAACCACAAAGTGGCTTTATTTATCCTATGCGAATAGCAAAATCTTCTTAATGGGGCTGGTCACTCACCTTCCGATTTCCCCCTCACTAATGTAAAGTCTATGGGCATTTGATGCATTTTTATATTTAAAATATCTCGTCGGGAAATTAATATTTTTAACTTCTATTCTTTGTATACACTTCGTAAAAGATGTCTCTTTTTTCTTAGTTCTCAAAATATTTTTAAAATATAGACTTAATTTTATATGAAGTGTTAAAATCTTACTCGCAGTTCGCCCGCTTTTAACACATAAAATATTAAATTCAGCATAGATTTTAGAAATATTTTGAAAATTAAGAAAAAAGAGACATCATTTCAGAAGAGTACACAGAAAAAAAAAATGTTAAAAATATGAATTTCCCGAGAAGATATTTTAAATATATGAATGTATGAGAAGTCCATAGACTTAACATTACGGAGGAGAATTCCGAAGCTGAGTGACCAGCCCCCTTAAAGCGGAAACGACATAGTATGGTCATCACCTCCCTCCCCCAATGGCACCCCTGGTAATGAGACATTATTTCGCAAACCGACAAATGGCTCAGTCTGTCAGCTAAGCAGCTACAAACATATAGCCTAATCAATAGAAGTCACAAGAATAATTTACCAAAACAGATTTCGAAAGTCCCCAATGCTTTCCGATCGTGTTCAGTCATTCTAATTTGGTTTTGCTGTGCCTTTTTCCGAACTGTATACAAACTTTCATTCAATAAACGTGATTCTTCTTAACTTTTTCTGTGGGCATCTGCTATCAGATGTAAAGCTCGCCTATAAATCTCTATAGGGGTTTTGTCGAACATTAACTCCTCCTCACATTAACTCCGACTACAAGAGGTAGTAATGAGTAGGAACATTGGCATTTGAATTCAATAACAATACGTTCATGTTCCATATATAAAAACATTAAGTTAACTGAAAATACCATATACATGTGCCATAAAAATAACTGAAATTGGTCCCCCATACATTGATACACGGATATGTACAATGTATGTACAACTATTGTAATCAATAACATTATAATTAAAAAAAAAACTTACTTTCATTATAGCATTATTTAATAGCCGAGACATTTGTAATCATATTTTTCACACTCTTCAATTTTTCATGACCCTGTATTATACCAATTACAGTGTACATAGTTTCTCCCTGTTGAGTCCTCGACGGCGAGGAACACTTGCCGGCTATTGCCGGAGCACAGGACGGCGAGGAGAGCCCCCAACGACTAGTCGTTGGGGGTCCACTGTGATACTTACCATCATGGAAATGCATAGTATAAAATATGAAAATAAAACATGTGCAAACTATTTATAAAATGCATTGGAATTCAAAATTAAAATTTAAATGTATATTTAAATATTTTTGATACATAGTAATGCTCTGTTATACTGAATTGCGATACTACTTGATTATCCCGTCGACCCATTTTGGCAAATTATATAAATCGCCAAAACTACTCGCAAAATTATACAAATTGGCATAATTTTTATTTTAAATAACGAAAGAACAAATAAATTAGTAAAAGATTAATAAAAATACAAATGAAACGTCGAATTAAAAATCACTTGATGACGTAACAAACACGTGTAATGTGTTTAATGTCAAGTGAATGTGATATTTACGATAAGCCATTTTTGCTATTTAATCTTATAGTTTGGCGATAGTTTTTTGGTCGACGGGATAATCAAGTAGTTCTGAATTGCGTAAAAGAAACATCCTTATAACTCCAAACATTTTAATCATATTAACTAACAGTATACTGCGTCGGATTAAGCGTCTTATTTCCAATTAAAATCCATCTTTGAATTGAAATTTGAATGAAATACATGCTCATGAAAAATCGAAGAGTGTAAAAAATATGATTACAAATATCTTGCCAACTAATTATCCGACCGATTTCATTCTTTACGCAATTTTTTTTTTATTGTCTTTTATATCCACTCCTTAAAATAAATAATTTCGAAAAATTTTATATACCTTTTATCAGAACGAATATTTCGAGAGTCCAAAAAAAAATAGTTCCGGATAATACAGGTTACTGATATTCAATAGGCTTCTTTCCATTATTACATACTAAGTACACACCAAATTTCAAGTGTCTATCTCATTTTTTTCGGGAGATAGAGCGTTTAAAGACACACAGACACACACACACGGACAGACGGAGGGCAATTTTTTTTTTCAAAAATATGTTTTTCGGAATCTCCAGTGTCTGAAACGTGTAAATCTGTCAAAATGTTTTTTTTTTTTTAATTTTTAAAACGATTACAAGACTTGCCCTATACTACGTATGATGGGTAAGTAATACCTATTTTGTTTTGAATAAAATTCATTGCTTTGAATAATGAAAAAGTTATACATTATTTTATTTTATTTTGTATAAAAAGTTCAAAAAAAGATAACAAACTCTTTTAAAAAGTTACATTTTACATTCTTTTGAAAGGTAATTTCTTAGCTGCAGGCAAAATTGTTTCTTTTTTTATAAATACAGAATGATTTTACAAGCATTAACTACCGTTTTCAAGGAAAGTAATTCGCCTTTTTACTCCTGATAGAAAAATTTAAAAAATGTATATTAAAGTAGAAAGGACATCTTTGTTATCATCTTTTATAAAATTATGAGAGTAAATTGAATTTTCTTTGGGATTCTGGAGAGAATTCACATTATAAATGGATAAAATTAAGGCCAAAGAATTTCACTCTTCAAGAAAATAAAGATATCTATTCGCTAAGATAAAATTAGAAAAGAACTTTTCAATATTCAGATAAATATATCTGAATATTGAAAAGTATATATTTCTAGATATATATTTCTAAAGTACAACTATTAAATCATTTGAAAGTGATAATTGTATTTGCTATCGTAGATGAAAAGTGTTATTTTATTATTGCATTTTGATAACGCAATCTGGAATGTAAACAAAACCTATTCTATTTTTGATTTTGCTGAATGAAATATCGTAAATGTACATTTGATACGTAACAGATTTTGAGATACAGAAAAGAAAAAGAACTGCGCATTTTCTATGGTCTGTGACATTGTTTGAAAACTTATAAATGATTGTGCCTGAACTAATAATAAATTCAATGATAAATTAAAAAATTAATAATAGACATTTTAAAAACTTTAAATATAAACTTTTAGGGGAGATAGATAACATCGATATGAGCTGTAAGGGAAGTACGTTTTGTCTGAAGAAAAATAATTGATCCCATAAGAAACATACATTATATTAAAAAGCATTATAATTGTTTTATGAAGTTGTTGAGCCCTTTTATGTATATGAACATATATGTCTTGCATCAGTTTTTACTCTATTTTAGTATGCAGCAAGGCCTATGAAAATTGAATCAGCGTGTAATGCGAACTTGAATTAAACGGAAAATCTCCTTTTCCCCATAAAAATAATACAATGCAATTATAATGCTTTCTAAAAAAACCGGTAAATGAAGATTTTTTTCCGTTTAAAGATGAAAATATTTTTGCTTTGATTTGCTCATTTTCCGCAAAAATATAGAAAAGTCACACAGCTAATGTAACAGCTAATGTAAAAATTACGTAGCATCCTCTATCTAAAGCTGAATTTTCGTCAAATCACAGGAATATTCTTGCAACTGTGCTGTTTTGCACTTTTTTGTATTAGAAACTGAATTTTTATGCATGTCTGCTTTCCTACTAAATACAAAAAAAAGTCGCGAACCGAAGTTCAAAACTTCCTGAAATTCTCCAGTGAAAAGGCGGAAATTTCTCCAAATAAAAGAGAAAATCTCTAAATGTTATCATGAGGAGGGTTCCGAGGTACTACTGTCACTACTCCCCGGCTATATTAATGTTTGCGGTCGTTAGTCATATTTTGCACATATATATTACATTTTGCCTGTCGAGGTTTTAGGCAAAATCATTTTTTTTAAAGAAGTTTGGAGAAAATTGGAAATTTCGCTTTTTGATAGTTTTCCAAAAATAATAAAATGCTAAAAAGATTTTATAAGAATAAGCAACTATAGAAAAATTAGTTTAAATTGAGAAAAATCCATCCATCCCTCTGCCCTCACACCAAGTGTCGGAGTCGATATACCGCATAAATTTTAGGGTTTAGTTGGAAGTATAGATTCAAGCTGTGCAAACCCACGGTAACGTACTTTTTTCTAGAAAACTTTAATTTCATCTTGGTTCCTGGGAATCATTGCTTTCTGAATACCAAATTTTATATACAGTTTTACTTGAGAAATAGAGGCTATATGGAGTTTTAAAGTGAAGTTATATAGAGTAGGCTATATCTTATGGACAGGATATATGGAGATATGGATATACTCTTATATGGTTATATGGAGTTTTTGAAGTCTGGATAAAAAAAAAAAATCCCTGCCGGCTCGGGCCTACAGGCGGAGGTAGATTTCGAAGTTAAGTACTAAATTCACCAACAAAATTTAAATCAAGATTAGAGATAAACCCAGTAGAAAAAATGAGCTCAGAAAGAATGAGCTCTAGGGAGCTAAACATTTTGTGAAAATTTTAATATACACGAATACACACACGCATGTATATGGAATAGGTTTAAAAATGGCTAAAACAAATTCAGAGAACCTCAAAGTGTTAAAATATGTAAATATTTCCATAGTCGGGTTTTTATCATGTTTTAGTACGTTTCTTCAAACTCATATGACTTTACATATGCACCTGCTGAGGTCCATTATATTTCCAATATGACGCAATATATGTATATTTTTTAATTCCTCAAATTGTTTATTTCATTTTGAGTTTTCATGCTGAAATCTTGCTCTAGAAAACTTATGACGTAATATTCAATTTGGTTTCAATTCTTCAAAATTCTTAATTTAAATTCTTAATTTATTCTTAATTTATTTTTTCACGTGAAAACTTGCAATAGAAAAACAATTGTTGTGGTGAGAATTTTATTGTTTTTTTTTTCTTAATTGTTGGCAACTGCTATAACGAAAAATATTTATTTTTTCCTGTCATTGTTGTGTAAGAGCTGGTTTTATCAGAATCTTGTTAAGACGGTATTCAAAATTTTGAACTCTCCCCATTTCCATTCCCTTGGGCCGATTTTGCCCATTTTCAATCCCCGCCGAGATATTAGCCATCTGAAAGTTGTTGACGAGTTTGAAGACGATCCGTGCATAATTGCGACTTTTATCGTGCGGACAAAATTTAGTACATACATACATACATACATACATACACACACACATATATATATATATATATATATATATATAAACTTTTTAGGTGGGGGTGGTTTTGGGTTCCTGGGGTCCTATAATGAAAAGTTATGAAGGAATTTTTCAAAAGTCGCACCATGGTAACAGCTGCAATAGGTAGTATTTCTTACGAAATCTACCTAAAAGAAGAAGGTATACAGCGTATGACACAGTATACCTTCAATTGCAGACTTGTTCTGAATCCGCTTAAAGTATTTTTCTTTAATATATTTGTGTAACTTCCTTCTTTAAAAAAAGATATGGAATATACATATATTGAATATATTTTTATAAGTTTTGTATATTTTGTTGTCGTTTTAAGTTTATGAATAGCAAATTGGAAGATTAAAAATAATGGCATTTTTACCTTGCATAAAGTATGCATTGTTAGCCCACTTGCTTAAAGTTCTTTTAATCATAGAATAGCAAGGTGATGATGCAACTATGATGAAATATTAGCATATTATTTAAATTGAAAAATATCAATCACGCCGAAGGAAAAAGGACTTATGATGATGATGATGATGATTGAAAAAGTAATGTTCCATAAATTTAATTCATGAAAAGTATGTTTATTTGGTTATACATTTTTCACTTGCATTTTCCAATGCTCAAAAACAGCTACCATCATGAAAGCTATTCTCCCATTAGTTAAAATGCGCAACTGCACATTAGAATCTGAACTCCCAAATTGCTGTTCAACACCTGCTTTACGTTAGATTGTGAAACTCTGTTGAGAAAATGATATTGATTTTTATTTAAGTGTGATGAGTTACAGAGGAGTTAAAAGAGAGAGAATACATGAATGAAAGAGTCCTTATGGGAGAAAGGGAAATGTCATTTATCATTTCTCTAATGAAAATACTTTTCAAATTTGGTGCCTGTGTCATTAGTGATTTCATTATAGGTAGTGCTTTAATCACAATAATATGCTACGAAAAACATTCGCGAATACCTTAGTGCTATACTGTAAGAATGAATTTCCTTTCACAAATACAGAATTTCATTATCTTTCTTGCATTTGATTTCTTCGTACGCCAAACAAGATTCAGTTAAAGTGTGCGTTGGGAAATTTTTGAATAGATTTGGAAAAATAGGAAAAACACACTCATTTTTATGTTTTGCTCAAAGGGAATATGAAATAAATAATCCAATGATAATGCATGATGCGTTTCTTTCGGCATTTGTATAATATTTTGCTGGAAAGCTGGAATGCTGAATCTCAGAAATGCTGGGACAAATCTTGAAAAATCAGTGTAAAATCTTTTACAGTAGTTCCTAAAAAAATTTCTAACTATTAAATGATTCTAAAATCATTTCTTTATTTATGTTAAACATAAGGAATTTCTTTTTACTTTGTTAAGTTTAAAAATTATTCTTAATTTTAGATTGATTGAACTTACTCTCTAGCATCTGAATATCCAAATTAATGTTAAACATATGTTTTACGTTTGATTGTGAAATTTCAGTGAGAAAATAACATTGATTTTCATTTTGAGATGATGACTTACATAGAAGCTGAAAAAGAAAACACATGAAGAGCTCTTATGAAAGAAGAGGAAATTTTAGTTATCATTTCTCTAATGAAAATACTTTTCAGATGTATTGCCTGGGTCATCGATGACTTTATTATAACTAGTGATTAAATCGCAATACTAGGCCGCGAAAAATGCCAAGAATGTCTCAGTGCTGTGCTGTAAGAATGAAATACTTTTCAAAAAGTCTGAATTATATTATATTTCTTTCATTTGTTTTCTTTATGCTTCATATTAGATGCGCTCAAAATTTGCACCGTAGAATTTATAAGTAAGTTTCAAAAACAAGAAAAGGCACATTCATTTTGATGTTTTCTTCCATGAGAGTTGAAGAAATATGAAAAATTATTAAAAAATGTTATATGTTCAATTTCTGTTTTCATTTGTGTATATTACAGCGTCCAGAAGCATTGGCACAGATTTAAATGAATTGGCAGTAGTGTCGTATTATATTTCTAGATATAGGTGACCTTAAAAGTGACTTGCTTACATTCTCCTCGAACCCTTCTTGTCGTCAATCAGTGTTACTTAAAACCAATAATGGATAAAGGTGATTTAAGAACATAATATTTTCCCTTACTTTATGTAATCCTTATTAATATTTGATGAGTCAATTTCTAAAGTTTTTATATAGGTGTGCGTATATTGTAAAAAAAGATAATTATTTCTTAATCTAGAAAAATATAACACCAAAATAAAATATACAAAAACCTTCTTCGAGTTATCCACTATTCCTAAAAGTGTTCTTAATCTGAGAAACTTACGTATTTCGAGACTTAAAAAGCCATTTATAATTAATGAATCATTTATATCATTTATATATTTATTCTTTTGCTGCCACTGATTTTCGTTTCCCTTCAGTTTTTTAGAATGCGTTAATCAATTTTCTCAAAACAACTCTCTCGGTTTTCAGGATGTTATAAATTCTCAAATAAATATTTTCTCATTCAACAAATATGTTTTACAGACAAAAATGATAAATTAACACCATTAATATTAACATTAATATTAATACTACTTCGTTATTGTTGCGTGCATAAATTCAGGTACGCAGCTGAAAATGTTTAATTGAGAATGGACAGCATTCTGAAAATCGATATTATGGTTTGGGAAAAGTGATCAATGCAGTATGAAAAACTACTCGGAAACATTTGCGAAAATCAGTGGCAGCAAAAGAAACTTTGCCTTTATAAATGCTTCTTTAGGTATCGAAAATATATTGATTCTAGAGTTTCTAAGTATAAAGAACGTTTTTCGGAATCGTGGTTAACTCGGAAGAGGTTATTGTAAGATTTCGTAAGTGGTTGTAATATATTTTCATAGATTAATCCATTTATGCCTGACTTTTTGTTTTCTAAAAAATATTGGCAAAATCATTTTAAATGTTGCAAAATGAACTGGAAAAATACTAAAAAAAATTACGCTGAAATATTTTTGTATTTATTTGATAAAATGTAAACATACTAAACATGGGAATATGCATGATATTTATAATAGAATAATATGCATAATTATATGTTTTGTCTAAATTTATATAAAATAAGCTTTTAAATTTTATATTATATAGCATAATTAACATTCTTATAAACTACTAAAAATATAGATTTATTTCTTTACAGAGACTAATAACATTATAAGTATTATTAATAATAATATAAGAATAATTATATTTGAGGCTTAAAAGCAATTTATTTCATAATCAGCTTGAAAAGGACCTTACATAAATAACTGTTCCCTGAATGGCTAATAAAAATATGTACCCATTGGTGCCTAGCGTCCTATATTTTGTACACCATAAACATGCATAAAAATTAGCCTGAACATATGATTTTACAATTTAAAAAAATAAGTACTTCAAAGAAGTCCCCAAGGTAAGATTATGACTTATTTATTTGGATCCTTGATAGAAAAAATAGAAATAAACTTCCTTTTTTACACTTCGCCATCTTGAATAATGAAAAATCTATAAACACAGAAAAAAGCCTTCATTTAGACAAATAAATATCCATCTTATACTGCCATCTCTCGGTAACAGATAAAAACATTTATAGATAATCATTTAATGCAATTTTCATGTTATAAAGAAGAAGAAAATTATACAAATTCATTAAAATCCGAAGCGACCCAAAAATGGGACGCTAGGCATAAATAGCTTAAGAAACATTTATCTTTTCTTGCAGTGTATAAGATCACGATCTTGTTCTTCTAATTGCTCTTTCTAAAAAAAAAAAAAAAAAAAAAAAAAAAAAAAAAAAAAAAAAAAAATTACAGACGTATGAAAATTATTAGAATAATTGTGAAATTTACATTAAAATCTTAGCATATTAAAAAGGTAATACATTTAAAAATATTGACCCATTTAATATCTAGCGTACACTCTCTTATTTTTTATTAAAGATTCAATACGTCTTGTCATATTCTGTATGGCATATAATTTGTATTTCGCTGTCATGATACCAAATTTGAATGAATTTTTCTATCAGAATATTCTTGTTTGTGATGTTGCATTTCTTTAATTTAATTGAAGAAAACATTTTCATGGCCTGGAAAGTCCAGATATGAAACCCATAAAGAACCCTTGGGCCATTATAAAGAAAAAATTAAAGAAATACAACATCACAAACAAGACTAGTCTGATAGAAACACTCATCCAAATTTGGCATCATGACAACGAAATACAAATTAATTGCCAAAAACCATACAAAGACAAGCATGCTATCATTTCTTTAATAAACAACAAGAGGATGCACACTAAATATTAAATGTATCAATATTTTTTAAATATTTCTTTAATATAACAAGTTTTTATTGTAAATTTCACAATTATTCTAATAATTTTCACACGTCTGTAAAATTAGATTTTAATTTTTTTTTAGAAACTTCGTGCAGTCATAAAAGTAATTTTGAAGCTACGAAACACGATTCTTTTTTAATAGACATTCACTTGTTACAGGTTTTCACATTGGACGGCTATTGTTTATCTGTTTGTAGATAAAATCTCATATCGTGGACATTAATGCGCGCCTTTTTCGTAGCACAATCCTGAAATCTTAAAAATTCATTGCATGATACTCCGTAAATGGATGTTCCAAAAACTTTATAATATTTTTTTTCTCAAAATGCGAGAGAAAAACAGACTAATAGCAATTAACTTATATCTTTCATTAGAAAAGCTGAACTGAAATATCCTCAAAATAATTAACAAGTCGGAAACTGTATGTTAAACGTGGAAAACGAGGTACATTCGCACTATATCTAATTTTATACATATTCATATCTTGGTCCAATAGCTATTGTCCAATAGCTATCTTATGCAAAAATGCATGAGTACAGAATTTATTACGATTATATATATTAAATTCAGAATACGGAAATAATAGGATTCCTTCTTAAATAGGACGTAATCCTCATGGCAACTTAGAATCACCTATCATGGAATATCAATGAATTAATGACGTATGATAAGATTTAATAGAATGAAGAAAACTTTTATTAATATTTTTTTATGTTTTGATGTGATTTTCATAAAATTTGAAATGATTCGACAAAATTCTGGAACGATTATATAGATTAAATTTCAAACCATTCGGTTGAGTAGTTTTTGCACTGTTACATACGGACAGACGGACAAACAGACAAACGGACCATACGACTACAGGTACTACGTATTTATATAACTACGAACGCACCTAAAAATGGAAATGTATATCACGTGTGACATAAAGCGCCGCAGTTGATAACAGAGATTCTCTTTTTCCTTATTATCGCATTCTTCAGTGACAGATTTTGTTTTACAGCAACTGATGCACGAAAAGTATACGAGTACTCTTTAAAATTTAAAATTTCTCCATTTGGATTAATTCTATCACCTCGTTTGTTGAATACATATTAAAAAAAGAAAATAAGATTGATTAAAATTGCACTGAAGTATTTGAACAGCCCTCCTATATTTCAAAACCTGTTTAAGGTTAGTTTATAAATCTTTGGTAAGAAAATGGTATTGTTTTTATATGTACTGTTTGTATATGTAATGGTATTGTTTTTGTAAATATTTCGATTTACAGGGAGGTAGAAGGACATAGTACACGACGAGTCCATAAGGAGAGAAGGAATATCGCGAATTTCTCTATTGAAAATACTTTCAGATTTGGTGTATCAGCCATTAGGAATTTAATTGTGGTTTGTGCTTTAATCGGAATACTATGCCTCGAAAAACTTTTAAGACGGCCCCTTTACTCTTCTATAATAATCAATTCCGTCTTTAAAAAATATAATTTTATTATTTTTCTCCCATTTGTTTTCCTTTGCCTTTGTATGTCAGACTAGTAATTAAAGTGAGCGCTGGAAAATATTCAAACATTTGATTTTCAATTTCAGCAAAACATTAAAATGAATTTGCTTTTTCTAATTTTTGTAAAACAATTCGAAAATTTTCCAACACACACTTTAAGTATAGCTGGCTTGACTTACAAAAAGTCCTTCCGGCCAGTGCCGGGAGGAAGAAGTAGCTTTCAAATACCTTATTTTAAAAAAGCCAACTTATATTATTCAAACACACGAAGCTCAATTTAGGGGAAACCGAATATAGGAGATTCAATACTAACTTTATCAATACTAAATCATTATGAATGAGAATTTCACGAAATTAGTCAGCTTTATCCAAGCTGCTTTTATTTAAAGTAACTTATATTTGGCTGAGATGTTGATGTATACTATCCACATGCTTTCTCACATGGAAATAGGCGAATGCGTGTGTTATCGCGTGACAAATACTTTTTAGTACAAGATCGTTTCAAAATGTTAGCCATACTAGAAATTCAAAGTGCTATAATTCAACCATTTTTTAAGATATAAACAAAAGAACAAATTTTCAGAAACAAAATCTGCTCCGGAATCTTTGTATCAAGGAAAAACACATAAAAAATCTTTTTCATTTTCCAATTTTTTAATACCTCATTTTAAATTTTAAATTAATTTTTTTTAAATGGCAACCCTTTTGAAACAAGATGGCGAATAAAGCTGGCCAACGAACTCGGTCGAGACATTGGTATGTACTATGTACAGACCAAGTAACATCCAAATCGGTTCATAAATACGCTTGTTATCGCGTGTCAAAAATCAGGTTGTTTTAAAATGTCAGCCACAATAGAAATTCAAAACGCTATAACTCAGCCATTTTTTTAGAAATAGACGAAACAAAAACTGTTCCGGGATCTTTGTATTAAGGTCAAACACATACAAAAAAAAATCTTTTTCATTTTCTAATATTTTGGTATCGCATTTTAAATTTTAAATTTTTTAAATTTTTTTAAATGGCCGCCACTTTGAAACAAGATGGCGGATGAAGCTGGCCAACGAACTCGGTCGAGATATTTGTATGTACTATGTACACACCAAAGTACATCCAAATCGGTTCATAAATACGCCTGTTATCACGTGACAAATATCAGGACGTTTCAAAATGTCAGCCACGCTAGAAATTCAAAATGCTATAACTCAGCCATTTTTTGAGATATAGACGAAACAAAAACTGCTCCCGAATCTTTGTATCAAGGTCAATTACATAAAAAAAATATTTTTTCAATTTTCAATTTTTTGGTACTACATTTCAAATTTAAATTTTTCTTAAAAATTTAAATGGCTGCCATTTTTAAACAATATCTCGGATGAAGCTGGCCAACGAACTCGGTCGAGATATTTGTATGTACTATGTACACACCAAAGTACATCCAAATCGGTTCATAAATACGCCTGTTATCACGTGACAAATATCAGGACGTTTCAAAATGTCAGCCACGCTAGAAATTCAAAATGCTATAACTCAGCCATTTTTTGAGATATAGACGAAACAAAAACTGCTCCCGAATCTTTGTATCAAGGTCAATTACATAAAAAAAATATTTTTTCAATTTTCAATTTTTTGGTACTACATTTCAAATTTAAATTTTTCTTAAAAATTTAAATGGCTGCCATTTTTAAACAATATCTCGGATGAAGCTGGCCAACGAACTCGGTCGAGACATTGGTATGTACTATGTACAAACGAAGTTACATCCAAATCGGTTCATAAATACGCCTTTTATCGCGTGACAAAATTCAGGACGTTTCAAAATGTCAGCCACGCTAGAAATTCAAAATGCTATAACTCAGCCATTTTTTAAGATATAGACGAAACAAAAACTGCTCCGGAATCTTTGTATAAAGGTCAAATACATAAGAAAAAAATATTTTTCCATTTTCAATTCTTTGGTACCACATTTCAAATTTAAACTTTTTAAGAAAATTTTAAATGGCCGCCATTTTGAAACAAAATGGCGGATGAAACTGGCCAACGAACTCGGTCGAGACATTGGTATGTACTATGTACATACCGAATTACATCCAAATCGGTTCATAAATTCGAGAGTTACAGTATGACAAAGGTCAGATATATATATATATATATGGATATATATATATATATATATCAACTTTTGAACGGAGGGTGGTTTCGGTGTCTGGGGTCATGATCGATGAAAATATACCAAAATTTTTTGAAATCGCTTTCCTCCGAACGGCTGCAATAGGTAGCTTTTTGTAATGAAAGCTACCTAAAAGAAAGAAAGAAATCGAGAAAGATAAAAAATTCTGTTTTTGTGAAAGGGATTTGGCATTATAAGGTGGATGCTCATTTACCAATCAAATTAACACACAATAACTTAAAGAAGCAGTATATAATAGGTAAAGGTAAAGCATCTTATTCTTTTTTAAATATCATACAACAGAACAACTTTTTATAAAAAGCTTTAATAAAAGAATTTGCTTTAAATTTATTTCAAACTTCTTAGTAATATATTTTTTAAAGTTTGCACTCATTAATTTTGCTTTTGTGTTTGTCAAAATATTTAAGTAATTGGGAAATAAAAATGCTTACGAAAAATATTTTATCTTTATGTAAAACACACTGCATTTTAGTTTTAAAGATTTAAAATTGTTTTTACGTTTTTATTTCTTCTTTAATGTAAAACGTTAAAAATTTTCGTTATTTTTTAACTTTATTTTTTAAAGAATCTTTAAACGATATTCAACAAATCAAATGAAAGTAAAAATCCTGTCTTCCAAATCCTGGCTAATCAATTTTGGTTAACTGCAATTTTTCTGCCTCAAAGGCCTGTAATCTCACATTACCTTTCCTCTTCTTTTTCCCGTGAGTTATAGCAGGACTTATCACTTGTACATTTTCAAACCTTTAACTATAGAGTTCCTTCAGCTGTTAATTTATGAGCCTCTTTAAACATAACTTCAAAGTACTTAACTTTAAAGACGAAGTTGCCATAGAAAAGTTACTTCAGTTTTCCAAAAGTTTTCATCAGACATTTTATTTTTAAAAAATTACTCACTTGAAGATACTATTTTTCTTCTTTTAAAAAAATCCAGTTGATTAGTTTTTATAAATTTTTATTGATACTTTTCCCCTAAAACATTTTTTATTTTACCAATGCCATGCAATGAAAATGAATTAACTCGGTAAAAGAAATGTATTTATTTTAAATGCATATGTTAATTTATTTGCACACAGAAAGCAATTCAAATCTAAAATAATTTATTCATATCTAAGGAAATTAATTAAAATATTTTCATGCTATCTTTTATGAATAAAATAATCGAACTATTAACGTGTCACCCTGAAAGTATATTTCGAATTGAAATCCTTTAAAAATACCTCCAATACAATAAAAAGAGTTCTTTGAAGATGTTTATGTAATACAGTTAAACTTACATTTTATTAAAGTAATGAAATACACTTCTTTTTAGCATACTATTTTTTGCAACTATTTCTATTACAGTGGATGCATACATATAATCACTAAAAATTAAAACTAAAAAGCAATAATCAATTATAATGGTTCGACATAATATTGTTGTGTTAATCCAATAAAATTTATGGCATAACATTTTCAACTTGAGCTCATGGTTTTTTGCTACTTAAGTTCTGCAAATCTCTGATTATTTATTTATAAATTTTGTTTCAAAAATTTATATTTAGTATATGGATAATGTCAAAATTAGGAAAAATGCGCTGAAATATTTTTTATAAAAATGTCTGTTTCATTTTTGAAGAAACATTAGTATTAGGTTTCATGCAACAAATTTGATCAATTTACGGCTGAATCTGAAATTTATGATTTTAAAATATGTTAATTATTAAAAAAAATTTAGAAGTATGTTTTAAAATTTTACTCGTGTTTCCAAAAAACACTCGACGGCTTAAATTTAATTTTAATGTAGTGCGGCCCTATTAATTTAGTAACATTCATAAAGATGATTCGGTTTACTTAAAAGCAAAGTTATTTTAATTCGATTAGATGTAATATAGTAAATATTTAAATTAACGAAAAGGGAAAATTATTCTTTTTTTCAGGTATTATGTTCAAATATCTTTAGAAGCCGACAAAAATTAATCATATTTTATATGAAGTATAATTTTTACTAAAAAGTTACATTAATAATATAATTACATTAATAATAATTACATTAATAATAAAGCAACATTAAAATAGTAGTTGCGTGCACATAATTATGTTTCTGTATATAAATATATATATAATATCTCTTTTCATAATTTTATTTCTTTTAACTTTACTTTTCACAAAACGTGCTTAACTTGAATAAATTTCCTTTTCATTTCATATGGGCTTTTAATTTTTGTTAAAGACTAACTAACAGTAGAAAAATAAGTGAAGCGGAAATTTTAACTTTCTCTGCGTAATATTCTCAATCTGTTTTAGAACCATAAAAAATTAATCACGTTTTGCTTAAAATTTAATTGCAAATGAAGATTTCATCTGAAAAATTGTTATACGTACTTTGAAATTTGATAGTTTTTCTTTTATGCTTCGTAATCTTTTACATGGAATTTCACTTATGTAATATTTTGAAATAAAAAGACAACAATCAAGTTTTTGCAAAATAACTTCACAAAAATATCTAACTTAAAGATGAGATGTAATTATTTTATGCATAGAATGCCTTTAAATTCAAAATATAGCTAACAAATTCGAACAACAAAAATCCCTGCCGGCTCGAACCTACAGGCGGAGGTAGATTTCGATGTTAAGTACTAAATTATCCAACAAAACTTAAATCAAGATTAAAGATAAAACCCAGTTTCTTCACAAAGAGCGAGCTGTAGGGAGCTAAACTTTTTGTGAAAATTGTAATATACACGAATACACACACACATATATATGAAATAGGTTTAAAAAATGGCTACAAAAAATTCAGATAACCTTAAAGTGTTAAAATATGTTAATATTTCCATAGTCGGGCTTTTATCATGTTTTAATATGTTTCTTCAAACTTACATGGCGTTACATATTCACCTGCTGAGGTCCATTATATTTCCAATATGACGCAATATACATATTTTTTTAATTCGTCAAACTATTTATTTTGAGTTTTCATGCTGAAATCTTGCTCTAGGAAACTTATGACGTAATATTCAATTTGTTTTCAATTTGTCAAACTATTTAATTTTACACGTGAAAATTTTGCAAAAGAAAAGTAATTGTTGTGGTGAGAATTTTATTATTATTTTTTTTTTTTAATTGTTGGCAACTGCTATAACGAAAAACTTTTATTTTTTTCCTGCCATTGTTGTGTAAGAGCTGGTTTTATCAGAATCATGTTAAAACAGTATTCAAAATTTTGAACCCTCCCCATTTCCACCCTCTTGGGCCGATTTCGCCCATTTTCAATCCCCGCCGAGATATTAGCCATCTCAAAGTTGTTGGCGAGTTTGAAGATGATTCGTGCATAATTACGACTTTTATCGTGGCGGACAAAATTTAGTACATACATATATATATATATATATATATATAAACTTTTTAGGTGGGGGTGGTTTTGGGTTCCTGGGGTCCTATAATGAAAAGTTATGAAGGAATTTTTCAAAAGTCGCACCATGGTAACGACTGCAATAGGTAGTATTTCTTACGAAATCTACCTAAAAAGACTGAAACTCCTATTTAGATATGGGATATAATAATATTTTACATAAATGTTACACACATACACACACACTAAAAATGATGACAAAACATCATACTAAATAAAACCTACTATGAAATTTCAATAATAAAGAAACCATATCATTTCAAAACATATTTAGAGGTAAATAATTCTATACAAAAATGAAATAAATATAATTTAATCTTAAATAGGAACAAAAAAAGTAATATAGATATCAAATGATAATAGAATTTTTAAAAACCAAAGCGACACCTGGATGCCTAATCATTAGTCGGCAGAAAATCACATGCCTTAAAATAAAGGCATTATTTGATATGATAGACTGATAAATTTGCTATGAAAAGTCTATTACAGCCGAGATAATAAATTGGAAGAATAAATAATTACGAAGCACAAAATATTGAACAAGAAAGAATTGTACTCACATTCCCATGCAACCTGTTGGAAGCGAATTGCACTCTTATTCCAAACAACATGCCATTACAAGCATTCAAAGCATGGAACATCAAGATGTTTGATTACTACAGTTACAGTTAACAAATAATACATGGACTTAAGACATTATTTAAATTATCAAAATGTATTACAAATTATTAAACAATAGTTATTATTGGTTAAAATTTAACAAAATTCAATAAGGAAACCAGTTATAAGTCGATGTACTTCAATCTATAGGAAAAAATTACATAATATGTATAAACTTTATGCTATTTCGCATAATATATAGATTAAGTATTTTATAGATGTTGTATTTTATTCCTTTGAATAGTGGCTAAGTTGTGATAGAGTATGTTGGAATTTTATCAGATATTTTCAAGAGTTCTGTAAGTAGAGAATTATTTTCTTTTTCTTTTATATCCCATATAATATTACAACACACTACAATGATTTCATAACTCTGTAGATACAATAAATTGTTAAAATGAGAGAACTGAACTTTTTTTCGATACATTAAAGACTCCGCTGCTTATTCACTTCACGTCATTTCACCCTTAATAGCAGACTGTATTACTTGCTCCCTGCTTCATGTTTTTATGCATTTGCTTTTAACCATTTTTAATCATTGCACTGTAAACCATTGCACTGTAACCATTGCACTGGAGTTTTAGAATCTCCAAAACAGCTGTCTGCCTTTTTAAGATCCATAATTTTATTTTTGGTCTTGTCACGTTGTCTATTCATATTTTAACAAATAATTGTTGTTTTGATGGAAGGAAGCATAAATCTATTGTCTAAAGTCCTCCGATGCATTATATGATCTATAAAGGCTTTTCTGGGGGCATTTCTATTTATCTAGAAAATGTCCAGTAGCTTTCTTCGTTTTTAGGGTTTCGTACTTAAAAGGTGAAAACGGAACCATTATAAGATCACTTCTGTGTCTGTCTCTCCGTCTGTTACAGCCATTTTACTCGGAAAATTCAAATTGACTGAAGTAATAAAGGCTATTGACCCACATATTTATAGATTATTAAACATTCACAGATATATTTAGGGAGAATGTAGAGGGGCTAATTAAGTTACTTGAAAAAAAAATCTTTTCTTTGTATATCGTGGTGCGAAAGCTATCGTAACGCCAAACTGAAAAATACATTTCTGTTAATTTTAGGTATTATATTTTCAAAGATATCGTCGAAAATGTAATGCAAAAATATGTTCGCCCCCTCTATTTGCGAATCTACTGAAACTAAAATTATGAAAATGTTATAGGAAGTAGATGTTAATTTAAACCTTGCAGAAAAACTATAGCGATTACCCTAAGTCCCGCACTTTTTGAGAAAATCGCATTTTTCCGTTATACACAAATTTTGATTTGCGGGAGTTCAGCAAAGGTGTCGAGGAATACTGGAGGTACCTATCGTCGCAGAAGTATAAAAGGCTTGTAGATAATAATTTTCGAAAAAAAAATGTCAGTAATTAGCCGAGATATATTTGTGTAATGAAATGTCCAGTTACTAATTCATATATTTATTGCACGGAACCCTCTGTGTGCGAGAAATACTCGCACTTGACCGGTTATTATAAACATGTTTCTGATCCATATATTAAAATTAGTGTTAAAAATTTACGTTTTCCATAGCAAATGAATTTTTTCACTTCTCATCTTTCTTTTTAAGTAAAAAGTTAGTAGTATCGGAAATATTCAAATGTTTCATTTTATTTTAGGAAAAAAGCAAGTTTTTAATTAAGAATTCTTAGTTGTTGATAATTTTAATTAATTTCATTTAAAGTTGCTTTTAAAAAATTACATATTCATGGGAGATTTTTTAATGCAAAAAATGCACTTTAGTGTATATTTTTTCTCTCTCTCTTAAACTGAAATTCGGAAAAACTTTTTATGTCTATAAAAAAAGATATGTTCGAATTTATTTTGGAGTATTTCCTTTTTTTTCTTCAGAATTCACTGTAAAAAATATTAATGAAGATTTTTTTTATCCATCTTGTGGAAAAAAGACTACCTAATTAATACTTTTTTTTTATCTCTAGAAGAATTTTTATTTATTTCAGTTATAAACGCGTTTTTGTTTTATTAAAATTAATACAGTAATCCCTTAACATTCACGAGGGTTAGGTTCACAGAAAGCACCGCGAATGTTGAGACTATCTTCCCGTGCATAAAAGGGGGTTAGGTTTTATGATTTTTTAAATGGAAAAAAGCAGTTGAAATGTAAAAATATATTTGTTAAACATTAAAAGTACACGCTGTAAATAAATTTGAATAATTATAAACATATTGTACAAAGTTTAATTGCTAGTTGATGGCTGAAAAAAATATTGATATGCGATTGTTTGGAAGAACAGATCGTTTGTTTATGCATTTCAGTAAAAGGAAAATATGTGGTCTCGGTTTCTCTTTTAAATGTAAGGATCAATCAGTTAAGGATCGTATTCTATTGCTTTCTCAAAAAGTTGTTGTTGAAGTTTTAAAATTTCCCATATATTTTTTGCAGAAAAATTTTCACTTGCAATACAATTTTGAATATTAGAAAATTTGAGAATTTTTCTTTATTTTTAGCATCAAGTCATGTTTCGGCTTCTCGGAATTACTGACCTGTGTTTTACTCCACTATAAGGGTTGAAGTTTTCGGAACTTAGATTATACAGTACAAAAAAAGCTGCCTAGTGTCAAAGAGCTTTTGGAATTGGTAAAACAAAGCGAGTTCACTTTGTAAAAAATATTTTTTATAAAACAAAATTCGCGAATAACCAAGTTCAGTATTCGCGAATGTTGGAATGTTCTTCATTTTTTACTTCGCGGATAATCAAAACTCGCGAATGTTAAGGGATTACTGTACATGTAAAATTTATGTTATAGTATATATTTAGTATTATTATTTATTCAAGCTTCAAAAAGTACAAGTTAAATGTTGAAATTACAAATTATGAGATGACAATATCATTTATATCTTCATGCATGAAGATCCCATTATAATAATTAAAATTAAATAATGAGGCTTAAGATATAAATTCGCACAGATACCTAAATTTTCAAGTTGAAAAGGTGGATAAAGAGACAAATAAAAAAAGTTATTGTCGCCAGAATGGTAGTGACATGTACATTTTGATTCAATCAAATTAATCATTCTGCTCAAAATCAGAATAATGTTAATTTCTAAATTGAAACAGTTTCGTAATATCATTATAATCGAATATCATATAATAATGCCAAAATAATAATGACGATAAATACTGTGTTAGAATCAATCTTTGCGTCAGTTTTTTTTTTTCTAGCGATGCCAGATTAAGTTATTTTACAGTATCGAATCGGAAAATATCGCTTCTGAAAAGAACTCCAGATCAGTCTCATTATAAAACTATTCAACTCATGATAATAATTTATAAAATAGGAATAAAAGATTTAAATTAAATAAGACATACCTTTTAAGCTCCATAAATACTGAATAATATACATGTTTTATCCTAAACTGTCAGATATCTTTCTGTTATCTAAAAAAAGCGTTGAACTAACTTCCCCTAACTTTCCGCGTCAAAAGTTCTCTGATCCTTATTAACTGCGGTCAAATACAGCGCAGACGATTTTGAGCAAGCAGGTGTTTCCGTATTATATATATATATATATATATATATTGTATACAACAGATTTGGAGTTTAAATGCACAATAATTTTATCTTTATGAGAGTGCCTGTAATTAAAATTTTCTATTTGATTGAAACACTTTCCTTTTTTTTAAAAGTAAAGTTTGTTTTACACGTAATAAATACAAAATACGTATCTTCTTCATAAATGAAAAGGGAATATAGAGGATAAAAAAATTTTCTTTGTCAATCTGTCATTCTTTTCAAATTCATTTTCTGTACAATAAAATAATTTGTAAAATAACTTTTTTTAATGTGATATCTCTAAAACACAAATTTGAAATACAAATAATTACATCTTGGGTTTTGTATAAATTTTGTATATAGTTTTTCGGGAAATGCTAATTTTATTTAAAAAGTCTGAAAGAAGTAGAATTAAAAAAAAAAAAATAGTTACTTAAAATAGTTAAACACTAACAGGAAAAAATATGACTTGAATGCAAATTCTAAAGCAAGAAACGCATATATGACTAAACTCTGAAGACTCTTTCTCATTAAAAACTGCAGACTTAACTCTAATAGAAAATTTTTAGTTTGAAACCACAGAAGTGTTTCGGATACCACTGGTCGACAGAAAAAAAAAAAAAAAAAAAAAACTTCCTCCCTGCAAACTAAATATGTAAAGTGTACAGATTTAATATTCCTAATTCTAAATATGTTATTCAAATTGCTCCAGCGCGTACCATTTTTCCGAGAAACACCTTTATAATAATAACAATCAGTGAAAGATTATTATATCAAATTGCAATGGTAGATAAAATTAAAATCATGAAAAAAGTATATTTTCACTATCTTAGATAACAAATTGATAAAATATAGCATGAAAATTTGGTTTATTTATACTTGTACCATGCATTTTCCTTTTTATGTCCCCCTCCCCTCTTTTCGTGTCCGAATTTACTATTTGCTATCAACTAATATATTTTCATCCCTTATGCCGCTGTAATCGCACCTGTTTAAAATATTTCTGTTCATTTTCAAAGAATTTTGAAGTTTATATTTTTGTCACACTGTGACTTACAATATGTTGGGTTTTTTTCTTGACATATGTGACGTGACGTACGTTACATGCAGTGAAATAACAGTGACGTCACAATTTATTTTTTAAATTGCCAGAAAATATAATTTTACATAAATAACATGTTTTGAATATTTTTTGAGATTTTTTTAAGTTTTCTGAGAAGTTCACATCTCAATCACAATGTGACATCACTGAGTGATGATATTTTATTCACAGATATGACGTGACCACAGTGACTTACAGTGACGTCACAACGACGTCACTGTGTAAATGCATGCTATGAGGGGATAAGTCATTGACTAAAGAGGGGGAATTTTTAATGATGTGGTAAGCTTCACAAAAATCAAGATCAAGGTTATAATGCAAAAATGTTCTTCTAACCTTGATCTTGATTTTTGGGAAGCTTACCACATCATTAATTTCCCCTTTTTCGGTTTATTTTTCTCTCGTTCTTCGGTAGATGTCGCTACTTGTCCACTCAGTTGTTTCATCTTCTTCTCTCTCATTGGTTGTTTTTGGCGCATTAGCTACCCGTATCGGGTATATAAGCCTGCGCGTCTCTGTCATTTTGCTCAGCCTTGCTTTTTCTAGCACGCTGTGTCTTGCACTGAAGAAGAATCTCTCTAGTAGATTCGAAACAGCTGTTTGCTGCTTATTATGTATTATGTGTGCATTTTTAAACGTTGGTTTTCTGTTTCTTTACTTTATTTAAAGTTAAACTATTTACATTAAGAGAAAACATTTTTTATAACTTAATTTTTTTTTATATTTTGATAATACAAGTATTGGAGAATATTTCAAAGAATTTCGACTTTGCAATGCTTTTAAATTTTTATTTTATAAGTTCAGTTCGAAAAAACCTTTTCTAAACTTTTGTTCCTACTGATTGCAGTCGCAAAACATTTATTTGAAAGTATGAATAAGATATATTAATTAATGAGAATCGACAATAGAAAGTAGGATAGAGAAAAGAAAAAAAATCGCGTTGGTTAAAACTTTGATTTTGAAAGGGAAACATAATTTTATTTAAATAGTAAAATGCACGTCATGTAAAAAAAATTACTTTCAAAAGGAGGTACCGAACTCTGAAATTCACAAGAAAAAATATATGAAACTTTAGAATATATGACGGCGCTTTGTAATACGTTTTCTTTCCTTTTCTTTTTGTGAAATTTACTTTAAAGGTGTAAATTTTACTTCCAGAATATTTTTCAATTTTATTTTATAACTCATTAATGTTTAGAGACAGGGGAAAAATTAAGATACAAATTGCTTCTTTTATTGTTTTAACGAATTTTAACATAAAATCAATAGCTAATTACATTAAATTAACATTAAGAACAATGACAACAACAAAAATTCTATATGCCATAAATTCTAGCATATAAATCACAGATCAAATAAACACATTTAGAAACAGACATTTTATTTAGTAATAACTAATAAAGTTAAATGATGTCATTTAAGAATTTTACTAAATAAAGTTTTTGATCGCAGTCATGTCATCGTAATCATGTTACTTTTATCCGCAGATCACATGCCGAAAATTACGGTATACATTTAATTTTGTTTACTTTTTATTATTTTCAAATGTTGACAAATATTTTCAAATCAACAATTGACATTTAGTTGTCTTTTGATAAAATTAATAATAAGAAATATGTTTTATCTTGAATCTTATTCTGTACTACTTATCACTAATGAGTTATAAAATAAAGTCGAAAATATTTCTGTGATAAAACTTATCCCTTTAAATGAACTAAAGCATACTACATACCACCAAAAGCCCTACATATTTTACATGCTTAATAGAACACTTTGACGTATGACAAAAATTACCTAAGTTTTTATGAAAAAAATATGGTTTGGTAATAGCCAAAGTTTCACCATTCTTTTAATGTCTGTTTTGGGGAACTTCTCTTATTAGTATATTTTGTATGAGTAAAATATTTATACCATTGTGAATAAAAGATGAACAGTAAAAATTTTCTCCTCATAGTCAACGACAAACTAATTGGATGTGCCAATCCTAAAACTTTCTTCTATCTCATACATCTTAATGTTTCAAAAAGTAGGTACAAATGTTAATGCTTCAATATTATTAGTTCAGTACTAAACCAACTTTTATTTTGATCTTAAATATCTGCTTCAGACATTTAATCGGAGTAAAAACGAGTTAATCTCGATCATGACTTTATTAAAATCAACAGTTTTTTCGTTATTCTGTTGTACATCAGCTGTTTGCAAATAATCGTCTTAGCAAAATGCAAAGTTCCCGTCACTGCACGAGCCGCCGATAGAAGTACGAAAAGTTTTACAAAAATCACTATTACAGCCCTCCTTCCTACGGAATATTTCCAACAAGGAGGACGTGCTTGCCATAGCCAAAAACATTCACAAAAAACTTGGTTTAATTCTAAGCCAACTTCATGCAATTTTCGATGGTACAATACTGAAAATGGCACAAAAGTCGCTATCACGGCGCCCCCTTTCGGCGGATTTTTTCCGAATTCAGGAAGGACCTGCTTGTCATATCAAAAAACTACACAAAAAATTTGATTCAATTCTATGCATAACTTCATATACTTGTCGATGGTACAATAGCGACAAACGTACATACAGACGGGCAGACGCACTTTGTATAAACATGTTTTTGGGGGATCTCTGATCCCTAAAACATGTAAATCCTTCGAAAACCGGAAGTTGAAAAAATTTTCGATTACAACAGTTTCTTCTATTGAAGATAGAAGAAAGTAAAATATGAATGTTATTGCTTCTACTCAAGCAAACCTTTAAAAGCCAAAAGATTTTTTAAAACTTATACTTACAATGCTTCCCCATGTGTATATCCTAATCGAATAAAACTTATCTGAAATGCAGCATGCACCTAAATATTAACTATTTTCAAGTAAAAATAGTTAATATTTAGGTTTTAAATATTAACTTTAAATATAAGGTATTATATTTAGTTAATAAAGGTAATATATTACCTTTAAAAAATAACGGAAATATATTAAGGTCAAGGATGAAATTTCAAAATGAATCAAGTTTTTTCCAAAACGATTGTTTTTGTATCCTAACACAATATTTAAAAAAAAACTAACTTAAAATGTATCGAAAAGTTCGAATCTTAAAGCAACTTTGATTAAAAATTGGAAAAGTAAGGAAACAAAATTTCTTAATACGGAAATTTTTATTTAATTGACAATTAATTGTAATAATGATATTTTACAAAGAAGCAATCAGCCATAAAGCTAGAGGGGCTTTCATGCTTGATAAAAATTGCCTAGATTTTCTTTCACTTTATGAGCAAAATATGGTCTGGTAAGTTGATGATAAAAGGTTTGTGTTTAATTTCCCGAATTTGAGACAGGTTCTGTATATTCCATGAGTGATCATACTTTTTTGCTTGTTTCAAAATCGCCCGCAAAGGCATTAATAACATCATGACAGCAATAAATCATGTGACGGAGATTTTCCTCTAGAAATTTAAATTTCAAAGCCATTACAATATTTATGTGACATTTTAAGCAAATCTTTTTCAGCTAAAGATATATGATTGAACATTTTCGTAATAAAATTAATTTTCAATGCGTTATAATATTATTGTAAATTAATTATTATCAGTGCTTCCTTATTTAGCACATGCTATTATTAGAACAATATTTAAGAAGCACAATTTTATTTTTAGGAGGAGAAATATCTAACAATTAAAGTACATTTTTTTAAAATACATTTTTCACCCGTTTTCTTGTATTTAATTTTTTAGCCTTAAAACTATTGTAACTTTTTGAAAAGGTTTAAGAAATTTTCATAGAGATTATTTTTACACTCTAGGAAATCTTTTGAACAATTTTTTCATATATGGCATTTTTTAAAACAAGAAGCCATCAACAGGCTTGCTTACACTACAAATTCTCAAATACAAAAATAAACACATTTTACAACACTTTTTGTCACCAAATTAACAACACATTAATGTGTTGTAAATTAGAAAATTTCATATAGAAAATATATTTTTTGTGTTGTGATTGTGTTCTTAATATGTTGCCAAAGTGTTACTATCTTGAAATGTGTTCTTAATATGTTGCAAAAGTGTTGCTATCTAAAAATGTGTTCTAAAAATAGTATTGTTAATTGTTTTGAAATCGTGTTGTAAATAGTGTTGATAAAAATATTTTCCTACGATAGTGTTGTGTTTCACAACACTTTTCCACTACATTAACAACACATTGTAAACACTACGCAATTTAGAACACTATAAAACAACACATGTAAAATACTTTCTACATGGTGCCTTTAAAATAACATACACATACACTTGAAAAATACTATTTATTAAACATTTATAACACAATTTTAAAAATCAATGTTTTGAAATGTTTTGAAAACATATTTTCTTCTCTTCTAATTTTTAACAACACTTTTTGCACAATCTTTTTGTTTGGCACAACACATTCACAACACAATCGAAAATGATTTTAGTTAGAAGTGTTAATTATTATGTTCAGTAAGAATTGCAAAAGTGTTTGTCGAATTTGCAATGTACTGCAATAAATGAAGTAAAAAATCATAAGATTTTTTAATTTCATTTATAGTTCAATATAACTGTTAGCTACTGGCACAGAGAAAAGCATTGTTACATATATAAGCAAAAGTTCATATATAAACGCTATTAACAATAATGCAGAATATTTCAGTAAATCCCTAATTTGCAATAAGTAATTAAAAGGCGTAGAAAGTAATGAGATTCCTAAATGCATTCTGTGTAATGTATGTTTTAAAGTGGAATTTTGTTTAAAAAAATATATTATGAAATTTCATTCCACATCTCTTTATTCGTTGGGATTAGAGTTGCCAGGTGTCTCGCGTAAATCGGAGTTCCAAAATGCTCCTGCCACCAGTATTTAAAAATAATTTTCTTCGTCCATTGTCAGAATTATCTGCTATTAAAGATGGCGAAATAAACTGTAAGAAATTAGTGGTGTCCAGATCATTTGGAGCCCTGATTTACGCAGGAGAGTTGACAACACTAGTTGGGATGACGTCACGAGTTTGGATTTTTCATACTAGTGTACTATCACATTCATTAATTACAAGAATGCAATTGAGAACGTGAGTTTCAAAACTCGAATTATCCAGAAAACGGAATTTTGGGATATCGCGAAAAACTTCTAACTCTGTCCATCGGTTTTCATAGTAAACCAACATTTTATAATACCAGAAATACAGGATAAAACTAGTTTTTTTTCCGTTCGCCGAATGTTGTGATTTTTTGGTGCAGGTTTACCATTAGAATGGATTGACAGAGAAAACAAGATTTTTTAAATTTTGGATAAGGCGAGTTTTGAAACCCACGTCTTTAATTATACAGCCAAATATAATAAGGATTTTTGCTATTAAAATATGTATTGTCCCCGAAAAGAGTAATTATTGGTACTCAAAACATTTTTTTTTTTATTATTCAATATATGGGGCATTCTCACAATCTTTTGACTTTTCAGGCATAAAAATCTGGTGAAATTAAACTTACTAAAATAACATTTTAAACTTATAGACGTATGCCTTAATGATTCAAAATAAAGAAAAAATGATCAACAGCGATTTTTTTTTAATTTAACTGAGGTTTAAGTTAAATTTGCGAGTTTAATTTTCCTTTACAATTTTACCACTATAACTTTTTATTTTCTTCTAAATTTTTACTTATAATGAATTTGCATATTACTCACAGGACGTTCAAATAAGAAATAATAACAATGTAGTATTTTTAGGACAAAATTTTGGTATAATATTGTCTTAAAGAAGGGACGGTAAGGAAAAAAAGGGGAACGGTATAGGAAAAGAGGGACAGTAAGGGAAAAAAAGGGATGGTAAGGATGGGACGCTAAGGAAAATTACCACCTATTTTTAGGCAAATCATGTTAAAACTAAATGATACGCACAATGTTCATTGATTTCTAGAAACAGTTATTTACATTGAATTTAAAAAAAAAAAAAGAATTAATTTACCTCGAAAAGTGCAGGAATGAACCTTGGTGACGGTAAAACTACCAATAAAGCCACGATTCTTGAAATTAATATTTAAATGCTGGTTTAAATTCTGCTGTAAATTTCATGTCATAAAATTTTTGCCATTCTTTCTCTAGTATATTTCAGCACGAGAAAAAAACTGAAAAAAATTCTGTGGCTACATCTGAAGTGATTTTCTGTATAAGTTTAGCAAGAGGGATGGTAAGGAATCTAAAACCCAGGGACAGAGTTAAAAAAAAAATAATAACAACCCCAAAGATGTGTGCAGGTTAATTTTTTGCTACATATTTATATAAAACAATAGTCCCAGTTTCCGAAAAAATTACATCGAATTACTTTTATTGAAACAATTTTATACAGACAGCTCCAAACTTAAAAATTAGCATCAGGGACACGGGACGGTATAGGAATTTCGTGGTATATTTGGACCCCCAACATCGTCCAAAATTTATTTATCTCGTTAATATTGTTATGCAGTCATGCAATGGGATGTTTGCTAGTATATAGTATAAGAAATAACCCCCTCCCCCCCCCAAGAATACGTACTAAAATAAAAATTATTATTGAGGTACAGAAAAATATAGAAAAGTCAAAAAGTTGTGAGAATGCCCCATATTTTTTTTGCATAACGATTTTTTTTCCTTAACTTCTATGAATATGACATTTATAATATATTGAATCAAACGTACCCAATCAAATTCTTTTGCAACAAGAAAATGTCTTGTCTCTATAAAAATGAAACTTTGAAAGCCAGGGAATTTATTTTTCTTTTATTCGTTGCCTCTAATGTATGACAAAAGTTGCTTAAGATTTCTGCTATCCAAACAGAATATGATCTGTTAAGTCGATGATTAAACGCCTCTTTTTAATTGTTAGTGCCTCGGGGGTTTCCTGTGTGCATTCCATCAATGATAATCTTGTAACACCTTTTTTGTTTGATTGGAAAATATCCGTAAACCCATTAGTATTGTAATGACTGTAATAATCGCTGAGAAAGGGATTTGTTGTTGATGCTGTTTCTGAAACAGGGGCATACATAGGGGAGGACTTAGGATATAGTTGTACTGGGCACTAAGCTAAGAAAAAAAGGACGCGTGAGTTACGATTTAGTATTAAGTATATGAATATAAAAGGATTACAGGAGGGCCTTTGAACGTAATATTTTGCGGGGTCCATGTCAAATTTGTAGCAAATATCACAATTCTCGTGCAAACTCCCGTTCAAAAGCCATTATAATATACATGTGTGATCTCAAAAAGACATGTTATAATTAAACCTAATTCCTTATCGCGTATTGTTTTCTGTAATTACTGTATGTATGAAATAAATGAAGCATGATAGGCACTATGCATCATAAACAAGTTGGTGGCAAATTTTAAATAAAAATCCACATGTAAAGTAACAGTTGGTAATTTTTTTTAACAAGCAAAATATCATGTAAAAACAGATGAGTTTTGATTTTTAATAGTTTTACTTTACCATTCTCTTACTTTTAAAAAATTATGTTGAGGTCTTGCTACAAAATAGAATTTTTTTTTTTTTAAACTTTGACAAAATATTTAAAAAGTTATAGGATCGGGAAGCGGGGGTAATAAAAGCAACTTCAAGAAATGGAGAACCCATTTACTTATTCTATTGCAAAAAAGTAACTGAAGGGTTAACTTATGTTAAACTTTAAACAAGTTTTTTATGATTCGAAAATTTCTTGATGCTTTTCGATTAAAATCATCGGTTTTTGAATAAAATAAAACGCTGTTTTATCTTTAGAAGAAAGTTCAATTTTTAGTAATACTAAGAATAATACAGAATACTATTCCAATCGTCCTCTAAAAATACAGAAATAAATCTACCCTATATATATAAAATCCTAATGAAACGAATTTATGAAACAACTTTATGAAACGACTGATTAAACGACTGGTTATGTTTCACAGCTATGTATCCTAAAGTATGGAATGTTTGGCGGTGAAATTAGCACAAATTATCCGTATTGATCCCAATTAGAATTTTTAAATTCGAATTACTTTTCGAGATATTATTTTTTTTTTCTAATTTTAATTATAGGCAGCTAAATTACTCCATTTTTGTGGAGAAAAGGGGATGAAAGTGAAAATTTAAGGATTATTAGATTTCTCTAATTTCGCCATTTTCAAATTGAAATTGAAATTATCTTTTATTTCAATCGCAAGTAAAGACAATATTGTGATTAAATTATATTTTCCAGGAAAAAATAAGCCATTAAGTAATAATAATAATGATAAATAAATAAATAAATAAATAATTTCTTATTTAATTTAATTTAATTTTAATCACTTCAAGAGACATTTTTTTCCTGTTTTAGAAAAGGTTATTATTTTAAATTGTTTCCATTTGTAAAGACAGCGCAAAGCATAATTTCCTTACGATTAAAAATGTACTTACACGTGGCTATTTAAAGCAGAGAAAAAAACTTTGAAATTCGAATTAAATGATTACGTGTTAAAGACAGGAAAATATTGAAAATTACGTCATAAAAATTAAATTTACACATGAATATTAAAAAATACATTAATATGAGCTAAAATCAGTAAATTGAAGAAATTATGTCATATATAAAATGGCCAAATAATAATGCTGGCTGGCAAACAATTCAAATTTAAAATTATATCTATGTGATACATTTTTTTCATTTTTGGAGATTATCTTTTTAATTAATATTGCCAATTCAAATAATATTTCCTGTCTAAAAACAAATATATTTTCATGTAAATGTTAAAAAGAAAAAGTAAAATTTGATAAAAATTAGATCAGACGAACATTTAAAATGTCAACAAAAATGATACATTTAAAATGTCTGTATTGTATTATGTCAATCTTTTTATAACGTTGTTAAAAAATACTGAAAGGAAAAGATTCTGTTTATTTAATTAATTTTAATTTAGCTTATTTTCAAATGTTTAACTGATCTTATTTAATCAAACACGAAAGCACCCATTGGATGTCTTAAAAACAGCTGATTCGGTTTTAAATTTCCTAATCAAAGGGAAATGAATGGGAAACCGTTTACAGAGAGATGGCTACAGATTTTTTAATTATAATTCAATTTTCTGTAATCTTTCTAAAGCCGGTCTAATTAGCGTGTTTTTAGAATATACGGTGTCTGATCGAGGGTTCGCGAGTGTAGCTCGTAGGGGGCACAGCCCACTAGTTAAATTATAAAACCATAAGAGGAAATGCGATTTTCCACCTTCGTCCAATCATAAACTACATAATATGAACTTTAAAAATTCACCGTTAACTTAAAAGGGGACAAATAATAATAATACAGATGTTACAAGTTTTAAAATATACATTTTATTTAAATTTCCGAGTACTTTCGCTCTGCAATCCCGCAGCCATCGTCAGGGAATATTTTCATTAATTGCCGTTCCATTCATTCAAATACGTCACTTCGTTTGAAATGGGAGAGTCTATACTTCTTAGGGAAGTAGAAGAAGGTAGAGCTTCAGATTAAACTTGTGCAGAGGAAACTATTTAACTGCCGTTCCATTCATTTTTTAGCAATCGTCTACTATTTTCGAGCTACGTATTTAACACAAAGTGACGTATATTAACAGGGATGACCGCCCCGGGAACCCAGCTTTCGCTTTAGAGTTTAAGTGCAATCTCGGGGGAAGACTCAAATCCACAAAGTGGGGTATTAAAAATGAATGGAAGGACAGTTAAATATTTTCCTCTACACAATTTAAATCCAAAGCACTACTATTTCTACTTCCCTAAGAATTATAGACTTTTCCATTTCAAACGAAGTGACGTATTTGAATAAATATAACGGCAATTAATGAAAATATTCCCTGGCGATGGCGGCGGGATTGCAGACCAAAAGTACTTGGAAATTGAAATAAAATGTATATTTTTAAGCTTGTAATATCTGTATTATTATCATTTGTCCTCTTCTAAGTAAATGGTGAACTTTTTGAAGTTCATATTATGCAGTTTATAAATTAAATTAGTTACTCAATGTCTTCTGTGTATTTATAAAATGGCTTTTGAAATAAATGACTGGATTTTGGTTTATTTTTACATCTCTGTCTTTCATTCTCTTCTTTTCTTGAATATTTTTTTCTACAAAGTAAGAAAAGTTAAAAAAATTCTTTGACAAGATATTGAAAATGTTATAATGAGAAGGATGAAATAACATCTCCTCTTCGAAATATCATGAGCACATAATATTTAATTATTTAATTCCACAAACTGTAGTTGAAAAAAATTAGTTGTATTTGAAACTAAACAAGATTATTTGTATTTATTGTATTTGTTGACTATTTGAAGATGCTGCTTAATTTAAAATCATGCATGTTTGATGAAAATAAAACTCAATATATCATTAAAAAGAAATTATTTTTAATAATACAATCAGGAATTCTGAACATTTCAAATAAATTTTATTTTACATTAATTTGTTAAAACATACATAATTAGGTTAAATTACTCATTGCTTATGAATTAACTTTTTGATATTTAAAAAATATTTAATGTGTTATATCATCTAGCTTCATTTTGTTAGTTTATTTCGACGTTTACAATAACAAATTTCAATCATAAATTTCAATGAATGCATCAATAGACCATAAATAATCTATTTCCTCACCAAAAATGAATCTTTGAAACCCAAAGAATTTATTCCATACAACTTTATTCAACAGAACATCTTTTATGTACGAAAGAATTGTTTAATATTTTCATTGCCTAGACAAAATATGATTAGCTTAGTCCATAATAAAACGTTTCTGTTTAATTTCAACAACCTCGAGGGTTTCCTGTGTGCGTTCCATCAATGACATTACTGCTATATCTTTTGTTTGTTTGGAAACTATCCGCAAAGACATTAATAACATTATTGCAGCGATAATGGAAACAAAAAGTATGTTTCTTCTGGAGTTTAATGTTCTAAAGCTATTCTAATATTTATACTGAATTACAAGAAAATCTTTTCAGAATTACATTTAATATAAAATTGCCTAATTTCTTCTATAATTATACTTATGAATTAAAATATGGTAAACATGATTAGGTATTTTTATAATAAACTTAATTTTTATACTTATATGTAATTATGATTAATGAATTAGTTTTCATAGGAATCTTTTAGGCAATGCATATTAGTGAAAGAGCATTAAGTAAGTATTATAACTGTCTCGATGAATACATATATAAGTGAAAAATTGTCATAAATAATTTGGAGTTTAGATTTTTCTTTATGTCCCTACTAATTGTTTTTCGTATTTTTGTTTTACATGCTATTCCCTAAAAACATTCTATTGTGAATTACATTACAGAATAGCTTTCCGTAAAAGCCTCGTTCTTAGATGATGGTCTGAAATACATTTTTCTTTCATATATTCTGATTATGGCGTAGTAGCTTCCTTAAATGCTACTTTGGCATTGCTTTCCGCAATTTGTTTGATCACTATTCTCTGGTAAAATGCCACTGTAGAGTTATTGATGGTACATTTTAATCTATAAATATTATTTACCTTCTAATGCTAAGTTTACGACGTGCAACTTTTCTTCCGTTAGCTAAAATGTTTTCTTTTTTAATTTTGAAAGCATTGATACCATGCTAGTGATAAGAACTGAACACTTAGATTGTGTACTAAAAAACTGCTTCCTTAAAAGTTTAACCTTAGAAACTATTCATATTTTAGGTATTGGTAAATATATTTATAACGTGAAATGCTTTTTGCTTTCCGTTATATGTTGTGATTCTTAGGACTTTCTTTCTTCTTTTCAGAACTTTACGAAATATTTCTCATAGTATTTAAGATAACTTTTGCATATTCTTACCATAAAAAGTATGTAATTCAGCCGTTGTTAAAAATGTTTTTAAAATCATTATGCACAACAAATATGCTCTACTTAAAATTTCTTCTTACGATTTTCTTTTTTATATATCGTTATAAATAATTTTTTCTGTTTTATTAGTCGATAATACATTTGTTATTAAAAATTCAATGTATTATTTCTATCGCATCATATTTTTTTCGATCATGCGCATAATTTTTTTATGCATATGCTCAACCAAAAATTATATACGTATATACAAATACATATGATAAATTGTAAACTTTGTTTATTAGCACAGAGCAAGCCTAGATATCAGGATTGTAAAAGCTTATTCTGGCAATCATTTTTTTAAACTAACTATTTTAGAATTAACTATCGTCGAAAAGTGGCTTAAATTTAAAGTTTACATATTTAAAGTTTTACGATGTTTAAAAAGACGTTGAGAGAGTAAATAAAAGAGTGAAATATCATAGATAATTTGTATATGCACAGTTGTGAAAAAAACAATGACATAATGAATAACAAGTTATTCATCACGTAACACGTGTGAAAGCTAAAAGAACTTTATCTTCATTTCGTGAATAGTTTAACCTCTTCGGTTCCTGGGTCCCCATACAGGGACTTCTGTTCTTTTCTTTATAAAAACTAAAATGTCCGATTTTTTTACATTTTCACATCACTTCTTAATAGCTGAAGGTTTTTTGCGTTCAAACCAAACGAATAAATGGCAGCATCTAAGCTGATTCCCAGATTTAAAAAAATTTAATTTTCATCTGAATTTGCAAAATATCTAAAAATCTCCAAAAGACAGTATGACCAAGAAATTTAGAAATTTTCATGAGTATTTAACTTAAATCTTTTTCAATAAAAAAAATTACGGATTTGTAGATTATTTACTTGTTTAAAGCTTTTAAATTTGTGATTGCGCTAATTTAGATTAATGGTTATTAAATTGAAGTTTTTAAGGGGGTATTAGTTTTTGATCTATATTTTTTAAACTAAATTACTAAGCGCCTAAAGGATCAATTTCAGAAAATTTATTTTTTCTGTCATTTAAGTTGTCATTTTGTTTTGGAAAAAACCAATGAATGAGCATTTGTGTTATTATTTTAGCTTCGGAACTGAAGAGGTTAAGAGATACTCGGTTTGATTCTTTATCCTGCAGATTCTCGACGATAACAAACAAAGGAATTTGATATTATACAAACAATAATTTGTATATATACATATTTATCGATACCTATATAGCTTTTTTTTAACAGCAATGTCATTTTATAAGTTTAAATGTGGATTTTAGAACAGTTCGCGTCCACAATTGTATATTTTGCACACATATTTCTTATTTTCATTGTTTAGTGGAGCAAAAAATAAAATAAAATAAAATAAAATAAATAAAATAAAATAAAATAAAATAAATGAACAAAAGAACATTGGTATGTTGTTATTTTAGATAATTTCTCTAATCTTAGACTGAAATCTGATATTACTCTTAATTATACTTGGGGTGGGGAATTTTGAGTAAATCTTACCAGCCAAGGATTTATTTTACCAGCCAGCAAAATGCAACATACAGTTGAAAATTGTTATAATAAGATTTACACGACCGCAAAAATAGTTAAAAATTACTCATACTACAATGCATTTTCATATTTTTTGTTCTATAAAATGAAGAAATCTATGCAAGAGAGAAAATTTTAGTAGTATATAACTTAGTACTATGATTACATTTCAGTTACCCGAAAAGTTGCAAAATGTAGCTACCTAATAGAAAAAAAAATGAAGTTTTTAGCATATCTTTACAGTTTGGAATTTTGAAAGCCAACTTAAAAACTCACTCGCCAGTGGCGAGTAAAATGATGTATTTACCCTCCCCTGAATTAATCTTAGACTGATGATGTTCCGAAATATATATTTCATGTTTTTTTTATAAACATTTATGAAACAATATTTTAAAATCGCCGTTTTTGTTTTAGCTGTATAAATATACAGTCTGAAATACTATAAAGAAATATAAATACAATGTCATATTAAACATAACTTAACTTATCTATGATATTAAAAACTATTGTTCTCAAAATTGCTCTTATAAATATTAAATGGAAATAAAAATGAAGTCTCTTATAAAACATAATTTCACACGTAAACGATAATAAATTCCATTGTTATCATAATGAAACAAATCCCTGAAAACTGAATAAAATAATAAAGAAAAAAACTTCAGTAAAACATTTCTGATGCATGAAAAGAATGATATATTTAAATATTAAAACAAAGTATGGTTTGCCTACGGGATGAAAAATGTTTCTGTGTAACATCCCCCAACTTGGAGGGGGGGGGGGGCTGCGTGCTTTTGTAGCCATATCTTTCGTTTGTTTGAAAACCGCCCGCAGTTCAAATACTGTTATGATGGCAGTAATGGATGCAAAAAGGGATTTTTCTTCTGGAAGTTGCATTCAGCAACTCCGGACGCATTAATCTAAAAAGCTTTATAAAAAATACTTTCGGGTTCCACGCAGTACATCAAATAACTTATTCGGAATTTTTTTTGTGTGTGTGTGTGTGTTTATAAGTAAATGTACGATAAATTACTTTACGATAAATACCTTTTAACTTTTATGCATTTCATTGGTGTTGATCAATTGATATTGATATTGATAGTGATGCAACAAACTGATCGTTTCTCGGTATCAGCGTTGATGTAAGTTACACGCTAGTGCTTTTGGAATTAGAAAAAATTCTGAATCCGTAATCATATATTTTTTAAAGTTATATTTATAGTTATTTTAAAGTTATATTTATAGTTTGCCTACAGGATAAAAAATGTTTCTGTGTAATATCCCCCAACTTGGAGGGGGGGGGGGGGGCTGCGTGCTTTTGTAGCCGTATCTTTCGTTTGTTTGAAGACCGCCCGCAGTTCAAATACTGTTATTATGGCAGTAATGGATCCAAAAAGGGATTTTTCTTCTGGGAGTTGCATTCAGCAGCTCATCCGGAACACATTATATAAAAAGATTTATAAAAAATACTTTCGGGTTTTGCAAAGTACATCAGATAACTTATTCCGGAATTTATTTTTTAATGTTTATAAATAAATGCACGATACATTACTTTACGATAAATACCTTTTAACTTTTATGGATTTTATTGGTGTTGATCAATTGATATTGATATTGATATTGATGCAACAAATTGGTCGATCATCTCGGTATCAGTGTTGATATAAGTTACACGCTAGTTTTTTCAAAAGTAGTAAAAATTCTGAATCCTTAATGATATATTTTTTAAAGTTATATTAAAAATATAAATCTATATTTAATTGTTTGACATAATGACATTGTTATTCCATTTATTTGTTTAACGTTTTAGTAAAAATTCATTTAGCTATAATAAAGTTTATAAATAGCTCTGCAATAGCACTTTTCTTTATATGTAACAATTGTAAATTTGTATATAAAAAAATACTAAAATATTTTGCTTAACATTCGTTTTTATATATTTCTTTTACACAGTTTTCTACAGATACGTGTTAATGTTTTATATTGGTACTGCAGATAAAATCTAAAAAAAGTTGTTTGGAGACTATAAATAAAATAACAATTTCCCTATCAGCTACGTTAAATTTATATATTATAATACAACTGAAAGTAAATTAAAATCATAGATAAATTAATGTTTTGAGGTGTACCAAATGATAATTTTGATAATTTTAGATAATATTTTTTGTATAGTATAAATATTTATAGTTTTATTATTATAACATCCTGTTCTCACTTTTTAACGCATAGCTGAAAATGTATTTATATAACATAATTAATAAAATTGTTTGTCCGAAACTCCAAGTACTTTCAACATAAGAATCTTAAAAGTCAAGTTATATTAGATTACTCTGGGTAATATTTTTACGCAAATTTAACTTTCATTATATCTGATTGTGATAATCAAGGATCTTTCAGATCTAAAATATAAAGTAAAGAAAGCTAATACAGGAGATAGATTTTTCTCGATTTTTCTTTACTTATTTTTCATTAATACATTTTTCTCTTTAATAAATATAAAAGACAATATTTCAGTACTATAAATAATGAAAAATACAGTTATGTAAAGAAACCGAGATGGCACCAAAATCAAAAGGAACATATTTTTTAAACAGATAACTGTCGCAAATAGGTTTGCTTATTTTAGACTAATCGGGAATTTACAACATTTTCTACTCATCTGTCCTCTTAACTTTGGATTTTCAAAAGTAATCCTTAGGAAGCATTCACATATAAAAAGTAACCCACATATCAATCCAAATTTCTTTGGCATTTTCAAATAAATCGTAATTGCAGAACGCTTTTCGTTCTTGCATTTCCTTGGATATAATGGCATCAAGGTAAAATGTAACAAAAGTAATTGTGATTTTAGAACGTTTTCTGCTCATTTTTCCATTTTAAATTTCGAAATTTTTAGAAGCCATTCTTAGCGAGTATTTACGTTTTAACTGTAACCATTATGCGTACTTTCAAGTTTCTATCCCCAACACTTTCAAATAATTCTTAATTTCGGAACATTTATCATACCCTTAAAGACAAGAGATAAAAATGTAGCCTATATTTAACTAGGGAGAGTCGCCATTGTAATATTGCGAAAGGATTTTGGAATTCCGTCTGACAGCTTCAGAATAATTGTTGTTTCAGAACGTTTTCCGCTCATTTCACCCTTTTAACTTTCGATTTTTTTTAAAACTATTTTTAGGGAGTATTTATATCTAAAATGTACCCCCCCCCCCATGTCAACTTTCAAATTTATTTCTTCAACAGTTTTAAAAAAATCGTATTTTTAGATTTTTTTCGTTTTTGCAATTCCTTGGTGGTATTGGTACCAACAATAAAAGCAGCCTATGTTTACAGCATAGACAGTAACCATCATTTTGTAATTAAAAAAAAAATCGGTTTGATAGTTCTAGAGATTTCTCCTATAAACAAACAAATAAGCGTTTCTTCTTTATCGTAAAAGTACATATACATAATGTTTATACCCTTTTATTATGTTCATTTTTATAAACCATAAATGCTCTTTTATATTTAAATAATAATAATTGTAAGAACAACATAAAATAAAAATCTCTGTTGAAATCTTCTGAAAGAAAACTGAGTTAAGCAGAATAACTATTTCTTTACTTAAAAATGTAATATAATTTTTAAGGAATCGATTTAAACGTCATTTATTCTTTTCTGTTACATAAAGACAATGATAATCTTTGAACATTTTATAGATTTAGTCGAATCGGATTACATTTACAATCTATGCCAAATCACGATGTACTTTAAGTCAGAAGAATCTTTTATCTGTCCTTAACTGTTTATAAAAAAAAACAGCTTTTTCTTTAAATGCATTATAAATGTAAAATTCTGTTTAAAATTTCTGGTGTCTTTGTTGTATTTGGTAATTTAAATTAAGTGGGACACATATATCCCACCGCCCACGAAAGGATTAAAGAGAATGTTTTAGAAATTTGTTGTTACATAAACACTTGTAAAGAAAAATGCACAAATATATCGAGATGAACGAGGAAAAAAATTGAAAGAACGTAAGTATCAAAAGAAAGTCACTTAATCCACATTATAGTAATTTATGTTTAATTATAATAGCTATATGTATTTTAAAATTCTGTTAAAGTTATGAAAATCTCGATTCTAAATATAGAAAAGTTATCTATAGTAATAATAATAAAAAGAAGGAATTTTTATTTGTTTGTTTTGTAAGGGTAATCTCTTAAACTGCCGAATCTCGAAAATAATGGTGGCAAAATGATGGTAAAAGTCTCTGTTCCAATATAGGCTTTGTTGGTACCACTACCCCAAGGTAATGCAAGATCAAAGATCATTCTAAAATTGCTCTTTTTGTCATACTGGAGGAGCTAAAAACGTGAAATTTGGTATCGTGGCTACTTTTAAAATGTAAATGTTCGCTAAGAGCGGTTTTTAAAATATTCGAAACTTAAAAGGTAAATTGAGCGGAAAACGTTGAAAATTACGATTTATGTGGATAGGAACTTGAAATTTGACAAGGTGGTTAATTTTAAGATGTAAATGCTCGCTAAGAACAGTTTTTTAAAAAATCGAAATTTTAAAGGATGCTAGAGAATTTTTTTTGTCTAAAATTGCGATTTTTGTGAGGATGTCAGGGTTAGAAACTCGAAATTTGGATTAGTAGTTACACTTAAAATGTAAATGACCACCAAGAACTGTTTCTAAAATAATTAAAATTTGAAATGGGGAAATGAGTGCATAACGCCCTGCAACTGTTCTAAATTACGATTTATCAGAAATTGCTAGATTCAGAAATTAGAAATTAGAAATTTGACATTTCTGTTGCTTCAACGGAATAAATTCTCTTACAGCACTGTTTTTAAAATCTTCGAAATTTAAAAGACATCAAGGGCAGACAAAAACGATCTAAAATTGGACTTTTTGCAACATTTTTGGGACAAGCAACTTAAAATTTAGCATATTGGTCACTTTTATAATGTAAATATTCGCTGATAACACGTTATAAAACATTCGAAATATAAAATGATGTAACGATCGCAAAAGCTCTAAATTTTAATTTATAAGGAGAAGATATTTTTAATTCGTTTTGCAGGTCCCCTTTCGGGTATGATTCTCCTAGAGACTTGTTTTTTAAAATTTTCGAATTTCAAATGTGTAGAATGAGGGGAAAACGTTCTGCAGTTTTATATTCACTGCGATTTCTCTGAAATTGTCCATCTAGAAATTTTAATTTTGGTAGAGGGATAACTTCTAATATGCGCACGAACAATAGGTTTTTTAAATTTAAAATTGTAATGAAATGTAAAAAGAAGAAGCAATAATTATTTGTCATAACAATGTGAGATACAACCTTTGTGCGCAATAAGAGTACTACATATTTAGTCTTTTGCCTCACAAAAATGACTAATAAATATACTAAATTAATGTCTTCCAACTTATCACTTAACGGTATTTTAATTTTTAAAGGTGATTCAAGACATTTCAATAGTGTAAAAAAGAAACAGTTGTTTATTTGGCGAAAATAGACTCAGAGGCAATCGAGTTGACATAGAAAAATTCTTTCGCTGCACGATATATAATAAACATAGTTCCCAAGTAAACTGCATTGCATCTGTTTTTTTTTTTTTTTTTTTTTTTTGGGGGGGGGGGGGAGGGGGGTTATTGCAAATGTGTTTTGAATGAAGATTTTATTACTAATGCAAGTCTCTGGTTCACCTAATATCGTACAAGAATAAAGATTGATCAAAATTTTACTTAATTTGCAATATTTTAATTATCCGAAACAATATAAATCCTCTCTAATGTTAGTAGCTACACAAATACCACTTGAAACATTTCAACAATCAGCCACGGGTATGACTAGTATCACAGTTTTAGTCTTACTGTTTTAGGTTCAACTCAAAAAGTCCATATATAGATATACAGTGAATTCTCGATAAGTCGAATTCGAAGGAACCGGGAAAAATATTCGAGTTATCACAAGTTCGACTTATCGAAAATCCTTAAATAAATACAGAAAATATATAAAAAATAATTCAATCTTATAGATAGTAGTTGCAATTATACTGTGATAACGGTGTCTGGCAAAATGAGCACCAAAGAAAAATACAATTTAATAGTACATAATACAAGGTACTTATAAACTCAAATTTTATGAAAAAAACTTGTTAATGATATCTGCTTGAAGGAACTTTTTGTCTTTCACTAATTAGAAAGTCTCTCACATTTTGTAAACAAAGGAAAAGAGAATCGTCCACAGCGTCTCTACTTTCGAGATTTTGCTATAGTGTCGTCATTGCCGCATGTGCTTCTTGATTATTTGGCGGTGAAACGCAAATTACTTCCTTGTCATCTTCAGGATCATTCTCCACCTTTTTTATTGCTTCAACTATACCTGAATCACTAAGTTCTCCGCAAACTGCAACATTTTCGACAGTATTCAAAAACTCAGTATCGTCATCCTTCAGGAATAACTTGATCTTGTAGATTTTCATTCACAACACATGAGTCCACATTACTTGCAAAGAAGCCACATCTACTGAAGCAATTTTTGATAGTGATTTGTTTCACATCGTTGTTCCAGGCACTCGAAATTAGTCTAATTGCTTCTAATACATCACACTTTTGATTTATTCCACATTCGTCATTTTCGATTGCCTTCCGCACTAAATGCTTTCTGTAGCAATGCTTTAAACATTTAATTATTCCCTGGTCTGCTGGTTGTGGCTTAGAAGTTGTGTTAGAAGGGAGAAATTCTAACTTGATAAATTTCAATTTCAAAAGTTGACTGTGATAGATGAGACTGTACACTGATAGAATGAAGATCAACACTTTGCGCTTTTTTGCATGAAACAGCACATCCAAATTTCTGATGTATTCCTCGAAGAATATTAGCGTCATCCAAGCTCTTTGATTAGATCTGTACTATACGGGAAGTGACTTTTTATGTTTAAAACAGCGAGGATTTTTTTATTTACCGATGACCAGTAAAGGTAATTTTTTTTTGTTCCAGAAGCATTTTCTCCGAGAAGGACAGTTAAAGGTTCTTTACTTAGCTTTCCAGCGGAACATGATTCCCCCTTAAACATCATCGTCTTGTTAGGAAAAAAATTGTAAAAAAGTCCCATTTCATCCATATTGAAAACGTCGTCCGCACTATAATCTGCAAGAAGTTTGGGTAATGAAACTCTCGTCCATTCATCACATCGTGTATCAGACACATCTTTTGCTTCACCGTGTAATGTCCAAAACACGATGTTGTGTCTGGCTTTAAACTTTTGAAGCCTTCCACATTCAATAATTTTGCGAAATCCAAAGCTTTCTCACGTAACATCGTACCACTTAAAGGAATTGCACTCTTCTGTGTCCTGTAATATGTAAACCATTTTACGAGGGGTATTTCGATATCTGGGAAGGCACACGCGTTCATCGTTTTGCCCTTGGACTTGACACTTGACAAATGTCTTTTGAAAATGATTTCTTTATCTTTTAGTATGGTAGGTAGCGTGTTGGGAGCGATACCATATTTCAGGGCTATATCTTTTTTCTTTATATTAGGATTGTCCTCAATATCTTTTATCAAATTTACTTTTTGTTCTAAAGTAAGAATTTGTAATTTCCGCTTCGACATTTTGAAAGACATAACTAACAAGTTGGAAATTGCCGTCAAACGTGGCAAATGATGTGCGTTCGTACTATAACTAGTTTTATAATTATTTTTTGCACCCCATATTGTACTGAATGTATACTTTTTTGCACTTCATAAAGCGCATAGTCTGATACATCATTAAAATGCACTTCCAATAATTTTTTCCCATTCCCCTAATGTAACGGAACACTTTTGACTGTCCCTGTAATTAAACTATACATCCGATTTTCCTAAAATTTGAAATAGCTCAACAAAACTTTGCAACAATTATATCTTTAAAATTTCAGACCATTCGGAAGGCTGTAATATCATTAAAATGCACTTGCAATAATTTTTCCCATTCCCCGTAATGTAACGGAACACTTTCGACTGTCCCTGTAATTAAACTATACATCCGATTTTCCTAAAATTTGAAATAGCTCAACAAAACTTTGCAACAATTATATCTTTAAAATTTCAGACCATTCGGAAGGCTGTAATATCATTAAAATGCACTTGCAATAATTTTTCCCATTGGCCGTAATGTAAAGAAAAACTTTTGACTGTCCCTGTAATTAAACTATACATCCGATTTTCCTAAAATTTGAAATGGCTCGACAAAATTTCGCAACAGTTATATCTTTAAAATTTCAGATCATTCGGAAGGCTCTAATATCATTAAAATGCACTTGCAATAATTTTTCCCATTGGCCGTAATGTAAAGAAAAACTTTTGACTGTCCCTGTAATTAAACTATACATCCGATTTTCATAAAATTTGAAATGGCTCGACAAAATTTTACAACAATCATATATTTGAAATTTCAGACCATTCGGTTGGGTAGTTTTTGCTCTGTTACATGCGGACAGACGGACGGACGGACGGACTGAACGACGACTATAGGTGCTACGTATTTATATAATTACGAACGCACCTAAAAACGTATCACGATGTGAAAACAGTAAACACTAAAATGACAAAACTCAGCATTAATGTAATGAACTTCAATGAAATCTCAATAGAATCGAAAAACAAAAATCCCAGCATAAAAGGGTGGGAAATTTGACCAATTAGAATTCCCTTAGCCACCTGCTCTGTTTCCAAAGAATACCTGTTGAGAAAAAGGAATGCCTAAAAGAGAAATGAATGTGCTGGGATGGGGGGTTGGGGGGGGGGTGATTTCAGCTGAAATTCTAAACTTGCAGAGGCTCCGCACTGACCGATATAGGAAGTAAAATTAGCGCCCTTCAAAGCAGTCGGAGGAGTGTTGAAAAGTTTTATCTAACAGAGAGTGCCAGTATTTTTGAGGTGTGGCTGAAAAATTAAGAAATTTGTCGAATTACTGTTTTATCTCTATCGGAAAAAAAATTGACTTAAAAGATGTAGACTTCGACAGAACGAGAAAGTTTAATATCGAATTGTAATAAAGGGGCCAGGACTTCGTGTAAATTTCGACTTAAACGAATATTCAGCTTATCTGACTTCGACTTATCGAGAATTCACTGTATATAAGAAGAACAACAAAAAAGTCAGGTAGACAAACATATTGCTCTTGGATTCTGATGAATATAATCCGGGATCACTATAAAAAAGAACCTTTTCCAAAAACAAAGAAAAAAAATCTAAATCCGAATAACTTTTTAATAACTATACGTGGGTATTCATTAAGATGTTAATAACAGTCTTCAAAGTATGATAGATCTTCATAAACCTTTGTCTTCGAACTAATGTATCATGACAAATATTAATTATAATGGTAGCATGGCTGATTTATTGCATAAATTAACAACATGTACCTTTACAAATGATGGCAAGATCTTCCAAGAAAATAAACATAGTTACCAAACTTCCACTTTTTTGAGTTAAAAAACATACATAGCGCCGTGAAATTTATTTAATAAAATTGTTTAATAATGTGGCTTGTTTCTCTGAGGTACTTTTTTTTATATCATTTCATAACAAAAATTTCTGCTTCAAAATGTGTTTATTTGACTTAAAACCCCCGGAATCTTGCTTCTATGGACAATATCTTATGTCCCAAATCTAAAACTGTATTATGTTAAATTTATTAGCATGCTAGTAGATTTGTGTTAATGCCAACGACTGTGAGTAATACTAACATTTTGGAAATGGTGGAGGGACAACTGAGCATTTACATACGCCTTCAACTAATGCGGATGTATGGAATGACATATGCTGGGATATTTGTGCAATGTGTCCTTCGTCACGAAAGTCCGCTCTTTTGCATGTCAAACGTGACTAAACATGCATCTTACCAACTATAATGCATTACCTTAATGCTCTGCTAGATTAATTTTATAATAAATCACTCAAGCTTACTAATTTAAATTGATCGTCTATAATAAAAATAAAATAACATTCATTTTTAAGATAGTCTTAAGTTTTTCATGCAATAAGTTGAACACTAATTTCGTGTTTGTACGAAAACTTGAAGTTTTAACTTTGAATATATTACCATCATTAACCACCCCCCTCTCTCTCTCTGTCTTTTTTTAAGAATCCTAACATTGCTTAATGAAGTTTACCTTTTCAAATTTGTCATTCACGTACTGTTTTTTTTAAATATCTAGCATTTCAAGAAAAAATAAGGTATTTTTCTGATGTTATGAATATGACTTTTGCAAAAAAATTTGAAGATTTATTTTAAATTAATAATTGCTGCCCAAATTTTCTTCTTTTTGCATTTTATTTTATTCGACCTCACATTAATTTAGATGGATGAGTGGATAGTTGTAATTTAATTATATTGATTTTATAAAACTGTTTACTTCTAAGAAAGTCGTCAAACATTTTTTAAATCACGTAGAACACAAATTATTAAAAAATTAAGCATAATTTAGACTTAGAACATTGCTAAATATAATGTGAAATATATCAAACTCATTATTACTAATACATACATGTTGTTTTCATTGCCTATTCTTAATTATACAATATTGTGCGAAATTTAATTCTTGTATTTTTCTTATGCACCCTATATACTATTACAGTAAAACCCCGATAATTCGGATTAATTGGGACCAGACCCAATCCGGACTATCGAAAATCCGGATTATCCGGAGAATGAGAAAAAATGAAATAAAATAGAATATACTTTACAGAAAATCACCTTTACATTAAACATATTGAATATTTACAGACAGTAAAAAATGTTTACTTTGTAATTATAAAGTTTGTAATCTTCTGCTGTGCCAGTTTTGTATACCTTTTGCGGCCCGCACGTTCATGTATCTGCTTGAGCATAAGTAGTTCGTAGTCTCCACCTGACGTTCAAAAGAAACCATTAATTGTTCTAAATGAGACGTTGCTTCATTATGGCTAATAACTTTTGGTTGATCTTCATTGATAATGATGTTTTCGTCTGTATCATCTTCATTTTCATTTTCTTCAGCTGTGCACAAAGCGATTATTTAGTCATCTATAAGTGAAGCGTAACCTTCGTTATTTTTTGCTTCTAACCAATTGCTAATGTCGTTGATATCAACATCTGAGCAACCATCAATTTTTTTTAACATGCTCACAAAATCTTCAGGTGTAATTTCTCCTTCATTCTCGCTTATTCCTCTTTCTGTGTCAAGCTGATTATCCGAGAAATCACAATTTGCAAGCCATAAATTCTTCCATGACTTTTGGAGAGTACTTTCAGCACCCTGATCCCAAGATTCAGAAATCATATAGATTACTTTCGTGATATCGATTGATTTGAGAATCTCTACCACTCACATATTCTCCATCATCTTCTAAAAGTTCATTCAGCATTTGTCTTTTATAAACTTTCTTAATGTTCTGAAGAACCCCTTGATCCATTGGCTGTACCAGCGTTGCCACATTAGGTGATAAAAACTTTACCGTTATGTTTCTATTTGTGAGTTGACTTTCTTCGGGGTATGTCGGGGTATTATCAATTAGGAGGACAGCTTTGTTGGGAAACTTGCACGATTTTAAAGATTGTGTAACACCCGGAACCATAAAATTGCCAAACTTAAAGTGATACATTGTTGTTTCTTTGAAGGATAACATCAAATAGTTTAAATAAGAATGCTTAAGGTATTATTCTAAAGATTTCAAAAAATACTTTTTCATTCAGAGTACGTGGATGAAATAAATGAATGTTATGGAAATTTGCCGATCGCGTCTCAAACTTGAAAAAAAATTCGACCAAACCGATCCGGATTATCCGGAGATCCGAATTAACGGGGTCCGAATTAGCGGGGTTCCACTGTATAATTTAACTCATCTAAGATCAATAATTTCATGCATCCAACAAAAGAACTGTAGGAAATATATTACTTTTAATATATCATTGAAATGAGACATGAAAAAAAGATGATAATGATTGTTTTAATCTGTTCCAGTAGGGTGGTTTCAAGGGGCAATCAATTAATTTTAATCCCAACTGCTTAAGTTGCACCAGAATTTAAAAAAAAAATTTTGGTTTTGTAAGATACGTGATGAAAAGTATTTATTTACTTATATATGCAGCTATTTTACATTATTTATATACATTACATATTTTACAATACAGTCTATAAATTTCATTTTAAACATTGGTCGTTGTGTCAACATATATGTAACATAAATATTGAATAAATAATGTAAAAATTGAAGAAGTGTGTAAAACATTTGAATGTAATTCTTATTACTAAATTTTTTTTAAAAGTATCAACAAAAAATCTTCTGTACAAAAGAGCCAGTCTCAAGTAGTTAATGGAGAAGCAAAAATATCTTCGGAGAGATTTTTATCAAAATGCTTAATGCCTCCGAGGGAGAGAAGAAACATTAAAAAGGGAAAAAAAATAATGCCGATCAATTCATCAAAAATATGTTTCATTGCGTCTAAAGAATTATGAAAGGAATCTTTGTCTTTTTTTTCGATACAGTATTTGCCGAAAAACTGAAAAGATATATTGTTTAATTTTCCCACAGATAAAATTTTTATATTATTTCGTGTAATTTAATGTTATCTTTTATCATTGCTACCAAATAGCTATTTTTTTTCAAAAATATTTTTCTTAGTGAAGTTTTCGAAAATTACTTTTTTAAACTGTGAAAAAAAAAGAAAATACTTAAGTGTTTAATTTATAAAATAATCAATCCAAATGTTAATTTTTAAGTAATAACTTTTTCTTTGCAATTGACAATTTTAGTTCTTCCAGGTCATGATTCCATTTACAAAGGTTCTATAAATTTTGCAAAGTTAAGTGATATAGTTTATTCAAGAATCATAATCTGGTTATTTTAGAATAGATCGATATGTATAATTTTTGTAATTAATTTTTCAATATTTTCAGCAGTGAAATTACGCTCGAAATGATGGAATATTTCATATGCAATTTATCACACTGCGTAGAACCAAAAGAGTGAAAAACGAGAGGAACCGGGAAGAAGTCGGGAATTGAACCCGAAACCTTTGGAATAGCGCTCCAGGTGCTCTACCATTTAAGCTACGATAATTGTACCCAGCTTAGCATCTCTCACTCATATATGCTGGTAAGTCTCATGATGTATTCATCGATGCCTGGTTTATTTGTGTCTCATGTTTCGCCACAGGATTGTATGCTCGTGAAGACTAATCCATCTTGTGCTGCAGTTGCAGTCTTACCAACGTATGTGAGTGACAGATGTTAAGCTGGGTAGCTTCCTCATAGATTAAATGGTAGAACACTTGAAGGGGTATTTCAAGGGTTCCGGGTTCGATTTCCGGCTTGGACATTTATCACTCTGTTGATTCTACGCTTGGATCGATATAATTCAGTAATCCTTTACCTGGAAGAATTTCCAATCCAAGTTTTGATTTTTATTATTGAAAATTACTTACATAGCGGATTCATTAGCATCTTTTCTTGTGCTAATTTTGCAAGGTGTTTTAAGCTAGTACAGTGCTACTATTAAGCTACTACACATTTTAATTATATAAATGTTATATGAGTGTTTTGTTCAGAAGGAATCGTACAATGATTTTCTTTCTTATATATGCTGATAAACCTTTTAAAATCAAAAATTTTATTGGAGTAACTAAAAATACGTATGATGATATCTATTGAAAAAAAAATATGTGTCGCTGTAATGATATTTAATCGACTAAAGTTTCGATTAATCATTATAATACATTCGATTTTTTTTATTAATAGTGATTAAATTGAAATTATTTTTAAATTATCTAAAATTTCCAATAATGTGTTTCATAAATGTGATGGATCTTGTCATTTTGTCTTAACCCTAGAACTACCGGAAATTTTACTCAAGTTTTATAAAAACATTCTACACCAGAATTTTTACTTAAAACTATTTAATTTGTTTATTTAACTTATTATTGTCTGATTTATACATTTAGTTTGTTTTGAAGAAATTTCTGGTTTGAATAAATATTTTGAATGTACATGTCGGGTCCATTGGACCCTTCTGGTAGACAGAGGGTTAATAAGATACTCAAAATAAAAGTAATTAGAATAAAAGAAGCATTAAGGCATTAGCGAAATAGAAAGTTAAATAATTAAGACCTTTGAAGATCCTACAGCCTCCGAATATTGAAAGAAGAACCTTATCATGACTGGGAAGAAGTTTGGGAAGCCTAAAAATGATCCGAAATCATTGTAGCTGTTTTGTATAATATGAAACAGGAAGGGTTATTTACCAGCCAACAAAAATCAAAGTTGGCATAGTGGAAATAATGCAATATAGTCACGTACAAGGATGGCAAAAAAAGGTTAAAGGGGAATAAAATTATATGTACTAAAAACAGACAGAAAATACAAAAAGGAATTAAAAGGCGTACTTAAAGATCACTTTTCCACGTAATCACCAAATGCATTTAGGTATTTATCTGAATGCAAGGCTAACTTGCTTAACCCGGCTAAGTAGAAACCACGTCCCTGCCTACTGAGCCAGTTCTCGGCAGCTGTTTTCATATGACTGTCTCGAGAGAACCTTGTTCCAGATGTTTCTCCAACTTCGGAAAAAAGCAAATTGTCACTGGTGCCAAATCTGAGCTGTATGGAGGTGGTTTCAGACTTCCCAGTTGAACTTTTGCAGCAATTCTTAAATTTGGCGACAGGCATGGAGTTTGACATTGCCATGCAGGAAGATGACACCATCGCTCAACATGCCTGGACACATTCTTTGCCCAAAAGAAATAAATCACGGCTTGCATATCCAAGCGAGACCACTTTTCTAAACGTCTTGCCATTTCAAGTGCTCTGTCGCGTCACCTAACTTACACTACCTACCCCCACAACCACTGTTAGATAACTAGCGCCATCTGTCTCTACTCTGGGGGAAAATATTCTCACTACAATAATTACTTTTCAAATGCTGCAGCTTGCAACGCTTTTTTTTTTTTAATACATCCTCGTATAAACCAGAAACACTGGTTGGACGATACTTGGACGATAATGAAGCTTCAAAAAAAGTGCGAATAAGGAATTTCTCCACATGTGTTCTCTGATTCTTTCTTTGAGTTTTAAGGGATGAAAATTTCTTACCCGTCGATTAATTATCGAAGCAGTAGATTTATAAAACACCTAGCAAAACCTATAGTTTTACTCACGTAATAGTTGAAATATGCCAAGTGTATTTGTGTGGTTATTTTTCGTAGAAGAAATTATACATCTATGGATAATTATTAAAAAATTACTGATTAAACATCCTTATTACACCGCATTAGGCGATCATGAGTTTTAAATTAATGAGAAGAACTAAAATTAGTTCCAAATAAATGATAATTAAGAATGTATTTTGAAGCTTTTCAACTCATTTCAGTTTTCCCTTGAAGTTTAGAATATTTTAGTAACCGTTTTTAGCAAGCATTTACATCTTAAACGTAATCATCATGCCATATTCCAAGCTTATAATTATACAAGCTTCGGTAACAACTATATAATAGAAATCGCAATTTTAGAACGTCTTTTGTTCCCGCACACTTTAAAATTTCTAAATTTTAAAAAACTGTTCTGTCTTCTGCGTGCATTTACCTCTCCAAAGACCATTACGAAAAGTTTCAAGTTTCTATCCTTAATAATTTCAGATAAATCATAGTTTAGAAGGGTTTTATAACGTTTTCCCGCTCATTTCATCATTTTAAATTTCGATTTTTTATAGAAACCGTTTTTAGCGAGCACTTAAATCTTTAATATAATTCCCATGGCAAATTTAGAGTTTGTACCTCAGCAGCATCACAAAATTGGAACGTTTTTTGCTTCTACACCTTTTTAAATTTCGAATTTTGTAAAAATTGCTCTAGTATTTATGCCTTAAAAATAACGTTTCGTCAAATTTCAAGTTTCTATCCCTAACAATGCTAAATATACTTCAATTTAAAAAATTTATCTACTCATTTCAGGTCTTTAAATTTCAAAATTTTAATCAACTGTTTATATCATGCATCTGCACCTTAAAATTAATCAATACACTCAATAAAATAGCAATTAAAGCTTTTGTGCAGGAATATTAAAAAGCAGAAAACCAACGTTTAAAAATGCACAAGTAATGCGTGAAAAGCAGCAAACAGCTGTTTCGAATCTACTAGCGAGATTATTCTTCAGTGCGAGTTAGAGGAAGACACAGCGTGCTAGAAAAATCAAGGCTGAACAAAATGACAGATATGCGCCGGCTTATATACCGATACGGGTAGCGAATTGGCCAAAAACAACAGACGCAGATGAAACAGAAGCAGATGAAACGACTGAGTGGACAAGTAGCGACATCTACCGAAGAACGAGTGAAAAAGAAACCAAAAAAGTGGAAATTAAATTAATACTTTCCAAATACTTGGAAAATCAGGAGTATTAGATAAGTCATTGATTAAAGAGTGAGAATTTTTAATGATGTGGTAATGTTCCCCAAAATCAAGCTCAAGGTAGAAGAACATTTCTGGATAATGATGGCTGAAGAAAAATTGAATCTATGTTGAAAAGACCAACAATGTTGAGCAATAGAAGAACGTTTAAGTTCCTGATTTTTAACATAACCTTCATGCTCTTCTAAACGAAATCTGAGAGCACGTTTAGTCTGGCCGATATAAGATAGACCACACTGGCAAGATATTTGGTAAATACCCCAGTTATCTAGCCGATCAATGGGATGTTTGAGATTTGAAAAAAAGATTTTATTAACAGGAGAAAAAATAACATTAAAATCAAACCTTCTTAAGATTTTAGCAACTTACTGACTGACTTTAGAAAAAAATGGCAACACAACTGAAGTATTCGAGTTAGAATTAGAATGCTTTTCAGAATGGACGGGTTTCGTCCATTTCTTATAAATAGAATCTATAATATTAGAGGAATAACCACGATCAACAGCAATCTATTATGAATTCCATTTATCCCTGCATTCAATTTAGCTCTGAAATATCTACCAATAAATGTCTTTCTTTCTTGGATGTCCTTGTTATTCGTTGTGAAAATGGTTTTCAGACTATCGTCTTTCGTAAACCTTTTGCTGTCAGTCTACCACCTCACAGATATTCTTCTTATCCGCCTAAACAGAAATTCGCTGCTGCTCTTGTTTTTCGGGCTACCAAGATTTGTTCTACTCCTCATTTACTCATTGCTGAACTTAATTACCTCAAAGCTGTTGCTCTTGATCGTGGTTATTCCTCTAATATTATAGATTCTATTTATAAGAAATTGACGAAACCCGTCCATTCTGAAAAGCATTCTAATTCCAACACGAATACTTCAGTTGTGTTGCCATTTTTTCTTAAAATCAATCAGCAAGTTGCCAAAATCTTAAGAAGATTTGATTTTAATGTTATTTTTTATCCTGTTAATAAAATCTCTTTTTCAAATCTTAAACATCCCATTGATCGGCTAGATGACTGGGGTATTTACCAAATCTCTTGCCAGTGTGGTCTATCTTTTATTAGCCAGACTAAACGTGCTCATGAAGCGAGAGCATGAAGGTTATGTTAAAAATTAGGAGCTTAAACGTTCTTCTATTGCTCAACATTGTTGGTCTTTTCAACATAGGCTCAATTTTCCTTCAGCCATCATTATCCAGAAATGTTCTTCTAACCTTGATCTTGATTTTTGGGAAGCTTACCACATCATGAAAAATCCCCACTCTTTAGTCAATTACTTATCTAGTACTCCTGATTTTCCAAGTATTTGGAAAGCATTAATTTAATTTCCCCTTTTTTGGTTTCTTTTTCACTCGTTATCCGGTTGATGTCGCTACTTGTCCACTCAGTTCGTTTCATCTGCTTCTGTCTCATTGGTTGTTTTAGCCGCATTCGCTACCCGTATCGGGTATTTAAGCCAGCGCATCTCTGTCATTTTGCTCAGCCTTGCTTTTTCTAGCACGCTGTGTCTTGCTCTATCTTGCACTGAAGAAGAATCTCGCTAGTAGATTCGAAACAGTTGTTTGCTGCTTTTCACGTATTATTTGTGCATTTTTAAACGTTGGTTTTCTGCTTTTTAATACACTCAATTTCAAGTTTCCAAGCCGAAAAAATCCAACTAGATCGTAATTTAGAACGATTCCCCCTCATTCCATCTTTCTAATTGTTACGCATCAATTACTTAGCTTAATTAAGCATGCAGAAAAGATTAAATAAAACTACAAAGTTTGAAAGTATTTACTTTTGATAATGATGCACGTTTTTTTTTCACCCTCTCTTGAATTGTTTACATATCCGAAACGACCAGCACTTCATTCGTTTCATTAGCTCCTGAGGCAAGTGCCGTTGCCGAGTAACTTGCAGTAACTGTGATTCCGGGATCACGTCTTTCGCCGTGAGTGATTGACTCGCAACGTTATACTTTGTGGCCAATGGAGTTTCGGATGTGTTTAGTTTATATTTGTGGATTGCCAACAGGTTTATACAAAACAACTCCTAGTTTGTTGTATAAATGTCTGGACAGATTGTGGATCTGTAGCTTCTGGAAATTTTTTGCGCGTTTAACATGTGTCAACATGTAGCTGCATTGAAATATTATTTTTAGTTTTCTTTTAATTTAACGACGAAGTAATGCTGTTTTAAGGTAAATTATCATATCATCTGGCTTCTAATAAATAACTGTTTTATGCAACTGATGTTTTTTAAATGAAGTCTCCCACATTAACCACCGTAGCTCTGTTCAGCCATGTTTTCACAGGCTGACACTAATTTTCTGATTTTTTAGAAAAAGTTCTTAGCGAGAAATTACATCTTAAAAGTAACCACCATACCAAATTACAAGTTTCAATACCCACTGTATCACGTCAATGCCAATTTTAAGACTTTTTTCTACTTGCACCTTTTTAAATTTCGAATATTTAGAAAACTGTTCTGGGAGATAATTTACATCTTTAGAGCAACACTCATGTCAAATTTGAAGTTTCTGACCTTACCAGTTTCAAATAAATCATAATTTAGAACGTTTCCGCTCATTTCATCCTTTAAAAAATCGAATTAAAAAAAACTGTTCTTAGTGAGCATGTAAATCTTAAAAGTGACCACCATGCCGAATTCCAAGCTTCTATACCAACTGTATTACATAAATAACAGTTTTAAAATATTATTTACTCCTGCACCGTTTTAAATTTAGCAATGGTTCTCTGTTCCCTCTCATACAAAAAAAAAAAAAAAAAAAAAAAAAGAAAAGAAAAAAGGAAAAACACTCTCGGACCAAAAAATGGCTTTTTTTTACGTATTAATATATCTCTTGAAGAAAGAACACTTGTTACAAAAAACTACAATAAGGAATATTTATGATAATGTTAACTTCTTACAGGCAATAATTGTAATGACTTCCTTTCTTTTATCTATTATGTGAATAACTAAGATATAATGTTTTAATGTAAGAGGATCTGCGTCTCTGCTTAAGTGCTTTTCACAAATATTTTGTGAAGCATTTTAAGAAGAAGAATTTTTTTAAATGTACGTTTGCAAATACTTGAATCAGCACATTTATTTATTTAATTTAATTTAATTTTTAACCTTCCTTTAAACTATTTTTTTTTCATCAGCAACAATTTTCTAAAGAATTTCACTTAAACTTTGTGAGTTAATTTAGACTTAGAAGTTTGTATAACCCGATAATAATAATAATAATAAAATATGTTAGCTATCATTAATTTTGAAATATTTAAATACGTGAATAAGTGCAATGAAATAAACTTTCACTTATGAATAAAATTAAACACATATATCAAAATAATTTCTTTTAGAAAGTAAATTACTAAAAGAAAATTCTTCAGATCTTTTGACAATAGTAAGAAAAAAATCATATTTTTATAAAATTTTATATATCCATGTCAAATGAAAATCAAATTTCGAAGTAATTGCTTAAAAGGCGCAAAGGCCAACGTAGTGAAAAAGATTCCAAGCCGGGACTCGAACCCGGGCCATCAGTATAGCACACTTACGTTCTACCGACTAAACCACTTGGAACGATACACAGCTCAGAAAATTTCTCACTATTATATGTTGGCAAGGCTACAAACGCAGCACAAGATGGAATATTTTATCGTGAGCCACCGACCTGGAGCTAACACGAAACATAATTAAATCCAGCATCGATAGAAACTATATTAATACATGGAAATTATTCCAGAGAGAAAAGGTGCTGTTTTTAATTAATTATTCTTTTATAAATCTGTATACCTTTAATATAAAAATTCAACAAAATCCAAGGCGAATGTTTCTCTCTGGAATAATTTCCATGTATATGACGATATCCATGTCATTTCAAATATCGTTCTTTCAAAGAAAACCTCCTCACTATGTTTGAAAAATTCTATTTGGCGAATGGTTTAGTAATTCTATTTGGTGAATGGGGACAATTTTGGGAAATTATTGCTATTACTTCACATAAATATATTTCCACGCCTGTCTAAGCCAAGGCATTTTATAGCAATGACGTTATAAAATTTTTACCTTTGTTTGAGGTTCTTCTTCTCTCACTTTATGTATCCTGTCTAATTATTTATACAATATTGCCTGTGCAGATTTTTACGTTTTCAAAATAGCTTTTCAATAGCATCATTGACTATAAATTGAATTCAATGTTTCGATATAAAACTACTATCAATAATTGTTCCATGCATGAGGAAAGATTTTCATTAAGTTCTACTAAATTTAAGACGCATTCTATTGCTGGCTGTTTTGTTTGTACCTTCGTATGTTTAAATTTTTTTTTTTTTTTTCAGGAATTGTAACCATCATATTAAAATTTGTTGTAATAAAAATTTATGTTTCTAGAAGAGTTGTGATTAAATATTCATAAATAATTCTCGAGTTATTTCAATATGCAATAGTAGATTACAAACATATTGTAGAATACAATATGAGTGAATATTTAATTTAGTACAGGACTAGTATCGATAAAACTATAAAGGTGACCCCGCTTCGTTAATTTAAATTTCATACAGCACTATATCGTTGAGGCTATAGAAATATAATTTTTCTATTGATATTATATAATTGTATTTAAGTATATGAAAATCTATACAACAAATATGTATAAATATGATATAATAAATTTTACCTTGTAAAGACATTTTTTTAAACAATAAGCGAGATAAGGTGCTGTTTTTAATTAATTATTCTTTTATAAATCTGTATACCTTTAATATAAAAATTCAACAAAATCAAAAAGATACCTTCATTTGCTCTGTGTGGAATATGTATATTATAAAGTCATTACATGCCTGTGAATAACGCTAACGTCATACAGACGCGGGCAACTTCTGACTAGTAAATTTCGAATTTACTGCATTGTTTTTAACTTCTAGACATAGCACAATTTAAATTTTTACACCGATGAATAGGAAAGCAAATGTTCATTTTAATGCAATTTTGTGAAAATTGTATATCAATTTACTGATTTTTATGGTTTAAAAAATAATTGTCTGAGCGAAGCGAAGGCTAATACTCAGTGAAATATTACTGTCCGGACACTTTACTACTACGATGGATATTAACGCCATGTCCTACTAAAAAAAAAAGCCTAATAAAAACCTTTCGTCAAGCATAACTCAAAAAATAGTTGTCGGATTTTGTTTCTGATTGCACCAGAAGGTACCTATGAGGGTCGCCTACTGAATGCACCTACTATGAAAAATAAGTTCCAAACCGTTTAAAAATTATATAGAAAAAACTCTTAAAAAAGCACAGTTTATCTGCATACGTCACAGAAATATGGTGTGCGTCACTTTCACCGGTTGATGTTTTCGTAGACAACTGGTTTGAACACATGGAGCAAATAAAAAAAAAAATACGCACGCAGTAATATTGAATAGATCAGTTTCAACCACGTGATCACAAACCTTGCAACAACCAGTGGCAACCAGTGTTGGAGGGCGAACAAATAATAATACAGTATTCCGTACCACGGTGACCGTTTTTAGTCTGTTGTATAAAATCTGGCATGTTGTATGACATACAATTGTGGATGATTAAAACAAAAGACATGAGTGTTTATTGATCCGGAGGTTATCTTTCTCTGGATGTCTGTCTGTCTATCATACAGCATGTAATTTTCTTGTAAAGGATGATATTATTATGCAATAAAACCTCCATAACGACACACCCGATTAGTGGACACCTCTATTTAGCGGGCATTTTTTCGATTATCAACCCTTAAATAACTGTACATTTTTTACTCTCAGTAGCGAACACCTCCAAATAGAGGACAAATTCTGCTCTCCCGTGGTGTTCGCTATTCAGAAGTTTTACTGGTAAAACCTCCATAGCGGACACACCCGATTAGCGGATACCTCTATTTAGCGGACATTTTTTCGATTACCTACTCTTAAATAACTGTACATGTTTTACTCTCAGTAGCGGTCACCTCTAAATAGAGGACAAATTCTGCATTTTCGGGGTGTCCGCCATTCAGAGGTTTTACTGTATATAATATTGATAATTATTTTACAGGGCCGCACAAAAGAATAAGAATATATGAAACGAATATAAACTAAATTCGGGATTGGTAGATCGCTGATGGTAATGTAATTTTAGGATGTTGTTACAGTCATCCGCAGCATGTTTTTAGAGTTTCGTCCATCTAACGAAACCCTACCTGTCTCACTCCTTTGTCTGTTTGTTTGTCCGTCTGTCACAGAGCTCGTCCTCAGAAACTATATATGTCGAAGACTTGAAAATTTGCATACTTATAGTTGAACACCACACATCAAACGGCAAATAATAAAATTTTGAAAAAGTCTAATATTTAACCCTCTGGGCTCTAACTTGTGTATTTTAAGCAATTTTTCTAACTCAGCCCCTAATTTAATTAAGTTGGAGACATGAAAGTTTGCATACTTATAGCTGAACACTTGCGATAACACGATAAATCATAAAATTTTGAAAAAGTCGTATTTAACCCTCCGGTCTCTAACTTCTGTATTTTAAGCAATTTTTCTAACTCAGCCCCTAATTAAGTTGGAGACATGACATTTTGCATACTTATAGCTGAACACCTCACATCTAACGACAAATAATAAAATTTTGAAAAAGTCTATTACTTAATCCTCTGGGCTCTAACTTGTGTATTTTAAGCAATTTTTCTAACTCAGTTCCTAATTAAGTTGGAGACATGAAATTTTGCATACTTATAGCTGAACACCTCACATCAAACAGAAAATAATAAAATTTTGTAAAAGTCTAATATTTAACCCTCTGGGTGTAGTGTGTGTATTTAAAGCAATTTTTCTAACTCAGCCCCTAATTATGTTGAAACATAAAAAATTGAATACTTATAGCTGAACACCTCACATCAAACGACAAATAATAAAATTTTGAAAAAATCTAATATTTAACCTCTAATATTTTGTATCGCGCAATTTTTAAATTTAAACTGTTTTGCAGTACTATTTTTTGTTCATTTTGCATAATAAGTGTAATGTGACGTAATTTGTTCTATTTCAGATTTCTAACGCATGTTAATGAATTTATTTTACAATATCCTTTCTCTTTTAAAATTCACATGTAAATATAGTTTTTATGGCGTAATTTCCAATAAGTGCCTGCTTTTTATACCTAATTATTTAATTGTAATTTGAAGGTTTTTTTCTGTTTATAATAGTAACGTGTAAATATTTTTTTTTATTTGAAGCAAACATTATTGTTTGCGCTGTTTATACAGTTGGCAACAGTTTAAATTAATACCATTTTCTAAAATATGTAAAAAATATCTGTCAAAATGCTGAATATTTGAATTTAAAATAGAAATAAAACCTCAAAAAATGAGCCAAATAATAATAAAAAAAAAATAATGAAATCTGCAGACCGGGATCTTCTATTGAATAAAATGATCTAAAAATGATTAAATTCCCATGTATAGCTTTTGCTCTTATAAATTATTTTTAATGGAACAATTTTGTCCAACTTTAGCATTAAATATCTCTTAAAATAATTCTCCGATTTGAAAACTGTATGCATTAGTGTGTTGATCAAACATTTCGCTATAATACCACCGATTTTCATATATTTCTATGCAATAGTTTTCTTAATATTAACGAAGAAAGACCTCCGGTCACAAAAAATTCAAAACCGGCGGCGGCGGCGGTGACAGCGTTAGTTACTTTTCATAGAATAGAGAGATATATAAAAATGAAAACTTGTCTATCTGTCTGTTTGTAATTCTATAAAAAATCCACAATTTGGAAGCCAAAATTGTGAAGAGATACGTACATGTGTATTAAAACATGGCCGAGACAACTAAAGTAATCCGGAATCGAAATAACTTATAGTTAATTTTTAATTAATAAAAAACCACCAATTTAACAGCAATTTCTTATCAAATTTAAACATTTTTCGTTATAGCAGTTGCCAACAATTAAAAAAAACAATAAAATTATTACTACAACAATTAATTTTCTACTGCAAGATTTCCACGTGAAAAATGAAAATGAAATAAATAGTTTGCCGAATTTAAAAAAAGGTGAATATTACGTCATAACTTTTCTATTGCAAGATATTCACGTGAAATATGAAAATGAAATAAATGGTCTGACGAATTTAAATGAAAGTGAATATAACTTCATAACTTTTCTATTTCAAGGTTTCCACGTGAAAGAGGAAAATATTACGTCATATTGGAAATATAAAGGGCATGGTGGATATAGTATAACGTCATTTGAGTGTGTAAAATGTATTGAAGCATGATAAAAACCCGATTAGGGAAATATTGGCGTATTTTAACATTATTGCTCTAATTATATATTGAAATAAGTTCATTTATAGCTGTATTATTTTGCGTCTGTTATATACATTTATACATTTTTATATAGCGTTTTCATAGTATTCATTCAACAACATTTCGACTGCTTTTTTAAATGTTTGTTTTGTGTTGTATGTTAAATTTTGAAATTGATTTTTCAGAACAAACATCCTTCAAATTCTGGGCAACGCCGGCACTTTAGCTTGTAACAGATAAATGGCTTTTGTATCTGTACATCTAATGCTAATATTATAAAGCGTTGTAATATTATAAAGTATATAATATTATTAATGCTTGTACGTTTGTGAGGTGTTATCTCTGAAACTACATAGCCAACTTAAAAAAATGTTGGTGGCCATCTCTGCTCCGAAAAAAAGAATATTTTATGTCAGTGCAAGAACCTACATCGCTGCAGGAACAAAAAACTTCTAAAATTGTGATTTCTGTGATATTGACTGGGTTAGAAACTTTAAATTTGGTGCGGTAGTTAATTTAAGATGTAAATACTCGTAATGAACGCTCTCTAAAAGGTTCAATTTAACAGATAAACGTAAAAATTTCTAGAAAGGTTCTAAACTATGATTTATTTGGAATACTGAAATTTTTGGGATACTGTTGGGGTTAGAAACTAGAACTTTGTCATGGTAGTAATTAATAAGATGTAAATACTCGTTGTAGAACGAATTCTAAAAAATAGAAAGACTAAACAAAGCGGAAAAAGATCTAAAGATGATCTAAGTAACGAAGAACATGGAACTGTTAGGAATATAATCATAAAAATTGACATGGCTGTATTTATCATGACGTAAATTCTCGCAATAGAACAATTTCTAAAATTGTCGCTATAAAAAACAGTGCAGAAACAAAAAACTTTCAAAAATTTTCTATTTCTCTGTTACTGCTGAGCCCAAAATCTTGAAATTTTGCTTCGGGTTAGTTTTAAAATATACAATTGTCTCTATGAATGGTTTCTAAAAAATTTTAAATTTAAAAAGATGAAATTAACGGAAAGCGATCTCAATTACCATTAATTTGGAATTATTAGGTACAGCAACTTTAAATATTTCATAAAGCTGCATTATCTTAGCAAAACATGCGATTTAAATGCAACAAAACTGATAGATACCCACCTAGCATTAAATAAATTGTGTAAATATTGAATAAAGACCTGTATGAAACAGTGAGTAGGTTGCCCGAAAGTACTTGTTAAAGTGTTCCTTCTCTAGGCTTTTCTCTCTCTCGCCAAGGCCACTAACAGAGGGAAGTGCTGTTTTAAATGTGATATGAATTTTTTATCCGATTCATTTTTCTAGACATTTTATCATAAGGTCATATTCTCAATTATCATTAGTAGATTTTTTATATATTAACTTATTCTGGTGAAATTTTGTAATCGGGTTCATATTGGCATATGTTAGCTTGCATGATTTGCTGAATAAATATGTATGGATTTGTAAATTACTTCAAATGACACTTTGACAGCTCAAAAGTTATGCAGACGATATATTCAGATCTTGTGTCATACTTTATGTTGTAATCATTGCCGATTTCTTTTATTTAATACATGCTAAATACAGCTCAACTTGTGCAGAATATGTTTGAAAACAAAACAATACAGCATATGTAGTGGCCAGCATACACTCATCATTTAAATCCGATCGAGCATATCTAAAACACACTCTAACGAAGCATTGCATGCCACTTTTGATGTATTCGGTACTTTGATACTATATTAGATTTTGAGAAGAGAATTCCTTAAATGTTATCGACAACGTCATTGCTTCCGTGTAAAACAGATATTGTACAATATTAACTATTCCGGGGGAGCACACACCATATAAAGTATAGTCCATTCTTTTTAAACATCATATATTTGTCATTTAAAGTTACTCAAATTGGTGCGGAGCGTCTGATTATGCTCTTGACATCATTTTATACAGTTAAAATTCCGATATAAGTAAATTAGTGTTTCATTTTCTATTTTACTTTTAATATATTGCGTACTTTCAATTTTATATCCATGCATGGCTGTCTTGAATGGTTTGATTTCCCATTTTTTTAAACAGTGTATACGAATTTATATATAAGATTTTGTAATTCTACAATTCGTTTATTTTCATCATTTCAATTTTTCGCAGTATATGGACAATTAAAGATAACATCTCATTTTCTTTGCTTCCACATGTTATTATTAAATCTATGTTCTCAGTAATATCGCTCAGACTAATCCCTCTGAGGGAAGTCCTAGTTTTAAGCATTCTTTTAAAAATATATTTTAATCACGACCAACCTCATTACAAAAGATCAACTCATTTGTGTATAAAACAATATAAATCTTTCAGAATTTGTCTCCGATTAATATTTTAAAACTGAATTAAAACTTCATCAATAAGTAAATGAAACAATATAAATAAAACACAAATTTAACAGCCATGCAATTGAACTACGCTTTTAAACCGCTGGAATTATCAAAAACAAAAAGGCTGCAGTATGTATCGAAATCTTTGGCGATTTCTTCGGCTATTAACTGCCGGCATGAGGATGATATGAAAATATAGCTTTTAATAAATTACAGAACTTTATTTGAATATATAATTGGGATTTTTCATCTAAAAATACTTTTAGGTATTTGTTAATGAGAAATTTAAAAACATATATATTAAATATATAATATGTATTAGAGTTTCACCTATGTTCTGTAACTCGAGAATCCCGGATTGGATAACCTGGTATGGATAAAATATAAAAATGAGTAATAATAATTAAGTATGAAAGAAATTAGGTTTACATTAAAAAAAATATATCCTCATGCCCCTAACATAAATGTATATCAAAATCAAAATGGTACCTTCGATCGCACAATCTGGAAAAAATTCACTAAATGTGAAAAAATAGTAAAAATGTAACAATAATAATAATAATAAATAAATAAATAAATAAATAAATAAATAAATAAATAAAAATAAAAACAGAAGAAGGAACTTCTTGGTTCACTGTCGAAAGGGCCTACTTTAATCCTTATATCGGCCCTAGTTCTCTTTGCATTAGCAATAAAATTTTGAATATTAAAGTTCTTTTAGAATTAAATAAAAATATTAGAAATTTTAAGAAAAGTTGCAAAGAGCAGAAATCTTTCAACTTTTTTTAGCATTAGATGAAATATTCTAACATTTTCATAAAACATTATGTATCCTCGCTATTTAAAATATGGTTATTCGAAGAAAACCTTTTTACTTTATTGGAAAATTTAGAACGAAATTGATTTCCAAAATATATTGCTATAATTTCTCATAAAGATATTTCCACGCTTGTATAAATCCTAGTGTTTCATGGAATGGGTGCTATATCTATAAATTTTTCATCTGTCTTCCGAACCTTATGCTACAATTTCTTAGTATATAATCTAATTATTTATTAAACTTATTCTCCTGAGATATTACACTTGCCGAAACACTTTCAGATCCACATCATTGACTATACGAGGAAAAACAGATAAAAAATAAAAATATTATTTTTTTTTTCGCTTTATATAGCAGGAGATAAAAGATTTAACTAAAAGTATTTATTTATTTATGTAACTGAAACTAACTACGCAATTTTAAGAACAATGTAAAATTCTGGTATGAAAAAAATAGAATTTTAAGAAGAAAATAAAATGTCAAGTGCGAGTATTACTCGCGTTCAGAGGGTTCCGTACAGTAAATATACGAATTATTAACTCTATTATTAAAAAAATCGCTCCTAAAAGAATAATAAGACTTTGTAAAAAAAAACTATACTATGTAGGGTTCGGTATAGCTGTATATACTAGAAAAGTATGAATGGGTATACCATAAAAGTACAAAGAGATATGAAGCCTAAATAATATCAAATATTGCTATTCAGTATAATTCTTTTATTAATCTTTTCCTAATCTGTTTAAGATGAACTTAATTCAGTACAGACAATAAAAGTAGGGCATATATTTAAAATTCATTTGGCATTTCATAAAACTAAATTCACCGTAGTAATAATCTTTTCTCTTTACAGTGTAGCTAAAACAAAACCATTATTTAAATTTTAAACTTGGCATTGTGCTAAGCGCGCTTCGAAAGGAGGTCGCAAAGTTGCAATGCCGCCTTGGTCCGTGCCGCGTTTTTCCAGGTAGGTTTTTAGTTAACTTTTAAAGATACGGGAGGCGTATTGGGAGATCCACTAAATGCAAACTGGTCGCGAATCCCATAGTATTTATGTGATGAATTCTAATTAAATTAGTCTATTTTTACCAGTTTGACGTTTTTTGCTTTTATACTGCTACTGGGCTTTGCATTACACAAATATATTATTAAAAGTTCTTATCTGGGCTTTGAAAGCCGATGGTACATAGAATACGGTGCCCCTGTCATTATGTATGTCCATACAATCCGTGTATTTAAGGGTTAATATCTCGGCTAATTACCGACTATTTTTTTCGAAAATCGTTATCAATAATGCTTTTATACTTCTGCTACGATAGATCGAATGCCTGCAAACCGAAATTTGTGTGTAACGGAAAAATGCGCTTTTCTCAAAAACTATGTGACCTAGGGTAATCGCTACAGTTTTCCTGCAAGGATTAAATTAACGTCTACTACCTCTAATTTGTTCATAATTTTAGTTTCAGTAGATTCGGAAATAGAGAGGGGAGAACATATTTTTTTGCACTACATTTTCGACGATATGGCTGAAAATATAATACCTAAAATTAAAAGAAATGTATTTTTATGTTCGGCGTTATGAAAGCTTTCACACGATATACAAATAAAAGTTTTTTTTTTTCAAGTAACTTAATTAGCCCCTTTACATTTTTCCCAAATATATTTGTGAATGTTTAAAAGTTTGTAAATATGTGGGTCAATAGCCTTTATTACTTACCTCAATTTGAACTTTCCACGTTTCATAGTTTACGAGTACAATGGCTGTGACAGACAGACAGATACAGGGGTGATCTAATGGTTCCTTTTACTGTATGGGAACCCTAAAGAAGAACTTGATTACTAATTGGCATAACACTATAATTTATTGATATTTTAGATCATCTAAAGTTGTAATGTTTAAAGTTTGAAGTTGACCTTGAGAAAATATAGAGGTACAAGCGTACAAAATGTATAAGTGTAGAAATTGAAAAAGTATTAGTTAAATAGAGGTATCCGCTGTTCCGAGGTGTCCATTATGGAGGTCTTATTGTATACAGATTTTTAACCGGAAAAAAATAGTTGGGACAAAATCGTCTCAACCCGAACTCGACCCGCAAGAGCCAAAACCCAACCCGAAACAATGAAAATCATCCCTACACGCTGCAAAAAAGTAGGTCAACTCAACCCGAATCCGAACCGCGACAAAAAAATATAGCTGGTCCGGTGTGGGTATTATAAAACGTATAACCCTAACCAATGCAGGACTCTAGGCTGAATCTCTCAAAATCTGCGGTCTTAGCACGCGATCTCGACTTCGGTTCGAGAACGTGTAATCCTTTCCTGTAGAGGGAGAAATTGTAAATTGGGTGTAATGTTAAATTTAATTGGTTTAATATCTTTTGACTGATATCTGAAGCTCGGACCGCAAGCGAAACCTGTATCCAAAGAAATCGCAGACACTTGCAAATAGAGCTTAGCTTTTTGTTTCAATTTTAAAGTTGAATAGAATTTAGTGCCTGGAAGTAATATTTGCTGTGCCACGACAACTTAAAAGAGGCTCATAATTAGATATTTAGAGTTAGAAAATATTTTAAATTGGAAATTAATTTAAATTTTAGATTTGAAATAGGATTTTAATATTTCATTGCATTTCATATGAGGACGATAGTTTCAAAACTCGCCTTATCCAGAAAATCAAATTTTGGGAAATCGCGAATTTGTGTGTTATTTGTGAAAATCTCTAACTGCGTCCATTGGTTTTCATTGTAAACGAAGATTTTACAATGCCAAAAATACATGGTAAAGCTAGTTTTTTTTTCTAGATTGTAGTGTTTTTTTTTTTTCGATGTATGTTCACCAATGGAATAGACTAATACAGAAAACTTGATTTTTAAAATTTTGAATATGGCGAGTTTTGAAACTCACGTCCTCATATGTATTATTATCTTTTTAAAAATCATTTTTGATTATTCTTAAACTAATGCAAAAAATAACTAATGTAACGAAACAAATTATATAACATTTAACCTTTTCCCGTAAAATTAAAAAAAAAATGAACTTTTCTGACTAATTTTTAAATGCTATTGAATTTTACTTAAAAATATATACACTGCTCAAAAAAATTAGGGGAGCAAGCAAAAAAGTGAAGAAAACAGTGCAAGACAGCTATGTATGGACATAAAATGGATAGTACAAGTGTATCAAAGCGCAATACAGAAAAAAAGATGCAAAAAAATTGTAAGGGAGCTTTTATTCTTTGAAAAGATGAAAAGAACATGAAAAGATGGTTTAGGGCAACAATTTGGTTTCATGTAAATAATAAAAGAAAGTATTGTTTAGAAATGATGCAAGATTTTTAATATGGCGTGTGGTCTCATCGAACAGATAAGACTGCTGCACACCTGTTTTCCATGGATGCGATGAAGTTATCGATAAGACTTTGTGGAATACTGTTCCACTGCTCAAGAATTGCAATCTTCAAGTCCCGGACAGTAAAATAAGGCCTCGGTCTCGCAGTAATGCGTCGTCTGAGTATGTCCCAAACATGCTCGATCGGATTTAGATCACGAGAGCATGCTGGTTATTCCATACGCTGTATTGTTTTAGCTTCAAGTATGTTTTCCACAAGACGAACTGTATGAAGTCTGGCATTATCATGCATGCAAAAAAAAGAAACCACTAATTACTGCAGCATAAAATACGACATGAGGTCTCAGTATCTCGTCTGTAATACTTCGGACCGTCAAAGTGCCATTCCGAATGATATGCAGGCTCGTACGTCCACCAATGCTGATTCCAGCCAATAGCATCAAACCACCTCGTCCTTAATGTGATCTTTCACGAACGAATGTGCGATTATTTTGAGTTCCCCTTTCTATCCATGCCAAAACACATCAGATGTCACATACAGACTGAATCGGGACTCGTCTGTAAACAGAATTCGACTCCAATAACGTTGCCTCCAAACTCGATGTTCAGTTCTCCCCCTTCTTTGGGCCACACAGTGACTTGAGGTCGACGAAATACAGACCATTGGCTTACGTGCATAGAGACCACCTTGTTGAAGCCTATTTCGGACTGTTTGGCTGGACATTCTTCATCCTGTGTCCAAGAACAATTGTATTTGCAGCTGAGTAGCACTGCCCGTTCCGTCTCGACGAGCTGTTTGCACTTATCTCCTTTTTCTAGTTTTTGACGTCGTAAACTTTAATTTACATGTGAAGTTTTCTTTATCTGTTTTCTACAGCACTTTAAATTATGGATGTTTTATTTTACGTTACTTATAGGTGAAAATATTTGCGTAATTTCGTTAAAACCATGTGCTCCCCTAATTGTTTTGAGCAGTGGATATTGTTAGTTACAAAGAAAAAATGTTTAATTCCTTTCCATACAGTAAATATGTAATAAGTATTCTCAAATTTCGGGGAATTTTTTAATTTTTAAGTTTCCAATTCAAAAATTAATTCTTTTAAGTTTTAAATCTTTTAAGCTTGAAATCTCTTGCATATGATCAACTGAACGGTATAAATTATGCTAGCTCTTTAACAAATATATGAAATCCATAATATGTTCAAATAATTAATACATATTATTGACTTAATAACAGTAGAGTTTCCATAGTGTCTAACTTTTGAAGTATAAATGACTATGTTTAATATCTACACTCTAAGAAATAAATGCGTAAATTTACACATTAAAACATGTATACTGATGATACAAAAACAATTTGTTTATATGTGTAAAAACGCGTGTAAATTGCCAAATACACGCTTCCATCTTCGAAATACACAATTTCCTGTATAGCGCTTTAAGCGGCTTAAGTGTGTAGAATGTTATCAGCTAACTCAAAAATACATAGTTTCCTGTTCAAATTTCTCATGAATACAGACATATCTGTGCATTAGAAAAAGAGATGGATTTTGTGTACATAGCGCATGACCTTATAGTTTGGGATATAAATTTTATACTAAAGTTTTTTATGATTGCATAACAAATTTGTATGAAGAACAAACACGTGTGCTTGGTGTGTTTGTTTTATTTCCAGTAGATTTGTTTTTAGACCACAAAATAGAGTAAACTTAATTTACAAAAAATAGGATCATTTGAAATTACATTTACTGCATGTCATTATCTGTTAAAGTTGTTTTGAAGTCCTAAAATAGTATAGTCATAATTTATGAATAGAATCTGTTTAATCTGAATAAAAACACTAAAATAAACTTTAAAAAAAAATGGAAATCGTGACGCTGGTATTATTTACGCATTTTTTCATATCAATTTCAGTCACAAGTTTGGAAAGATACATCTACATCAAGAGGAGAAATTCTCTGTTTAATTCAACACACATTAATCAAGCAATACTTACCGAAACGTGATTTGAACTTACGATCTCCGATTTTCTACAAGCCATTAACTTGACCATTATGCTGCTACTACGGAAGGCACCTTTTAAAGTATCGCTCTTTATTGTGTTCACATTAATACGCATATTTCTGCGTAATATTCTGTTCTTACACATATTTCTGCGTAGTATTGTTACATTTAAGCCTGTGTAATATTCTGGTCTTACACATATAGCTGCGTAAAATTTGTACACATACTTCTGTGTAATATTTTGTTCTTACGCATATATCTGTGTAATATTCTTACACATATGTCGGTGTAATATGCAAAATGCACAGATATTTGTGTAATATGCAAAATTCGTAAATTACATTAACACATCCATTAGGGTAAATCCGTAACATTTTCTGCCATTTACATACTTGTTTGAGTTTTTGAAAAGATAACAAATTACACACTTCCATTAAGCCAATAAACACACTTAAATACAGGTAAATTTTAACGACAAGTGTATAAATTTTATGTCAAAGGTGTAATTTTAGAAATTTACACATACGTATGTAAAACTGGCTAATTTAGTCAATTTTTTTAGAGTGTAAGTATAACTGAATTTTGAAGTATAAAAGATATATATATATATATATATATACATATATAATATGTAAATTATGTGATTATATATACTATATATATATAAATTATGCGATAGATTTTTGAGTCTATGCACCATAAAAATTTCTTTTTGAATTTAGTATAATTAGTATGGTCGCAGTACTAATTCTTATAAAATACAAATAGATATAAGCATAAAAGTAACTTCTCTTATAGCAACGGAATAGCAATACTTCAATAATGTTAAAGAAGCTGAATTATTTCAAATTAAGGGTTCTTAAAAATTCTTTCAGAAATAAATGATACATATTTTGTAAAATAAAATAATCGTGATTAAAAACTCATTTTTACTTTCTTTTATCTTTATAAGAAGAAAGTATTGGATTCGTAAAAATTTTTGAATTCCGGTTTTCGACGGATTTACATGTTTTAGGTGTCAAAGACCCCGAAAAACATGTCTGTCTGTATGTGACACAAATTTTGGGGGGGCTCTATCTCAAAAACTAATGAACGGAATTTAATAAAACTTTAGATTCAGTTAGTCCCTGATACAAATTAGTACTGATTAGTTTTTGGTGTAAATCGTGAAACAGGTGCCGCTGCTATGTTGCATTTTTCATGATTTTCGCAATAGTTGTATCTCAAGAACTAATGCATGATTTTTCACCCAACTTCAGATTCAGTTAGAAGTTGACATAAGTTGTTGCTAATTAGATTTGGGGGGAAATCGCTCAACAGGTGGCGCTGCTATTCTTCATTTTTCAGGAAATACTAACATGTATGAGATAGAAGAAAATTTTGGGATTGCCACTTCCGACTAGTTTCAATTGAAATGTTACTTTTCTTATAAATATTAATAAATTAATTAAATATAATCTTTATTAAATATTTTTTTATTCATAAATATTTATAGATAAATCTAAAGCAAACTAAATGTATTTTTAATTCGATTTTTCATTAATATTTTCCAGGCAATATTTTAAATCCATAAATGTTTATATAGAAATTTGAAGAAAAGATAAATATGTTAAATTTCATTTTTCATTAATTCATAGGAAAAAAAACTATTTCTTTTTAATATTTTTAAATAAATACGAATTCTTTGAACTACTTACGAACGGAATACCCGTATCCACGAAAAAATAAATCCGCAGAGACGCTTTTTAAAATTGTTTGTTCTATTTATTTTATATCTGTATCTTTTTTGTCCCATTAAAAAAAAATCTTTTGTATACCTCTAATCTTACTTGTTTATGATCTTGTAGATGTTCTCTATAACACAAAAGATACAATTACGAAAATTCCATGGTAAAATACAAAGCCTCTTGGGACCACACAACTTTAAAAAGTGTTTTTCAAAGTGTAAGCTAACTACATTTTATTTTATAGAAAGAATTTAGGAATGGAAGTTTTTCCGCTTATTATTTTTTTACAAGAAAAATATAGTGTACACTTTGAAAAGGTAATTTTCATTATAAATTTTTTATTTTATAATATTATCAAAAAAATTTTATACACCTTTTGTACAACTTTATAGTATATATTTAAATTTAACCTGTTTAAAAGAATACACATTTTTCAAACAGTTCTAATTAAATGTGGTTTGCATTTACGCTGCATTCCGAAAGAAACATTCAACACAAAACAGGCTGAATCAAACCAAGGGAAATAACTACAATTTTCTATTTAATTTATGAACTAATTGATTGAATATTTTGAGTAAATGTAGTAAAATTTAGGAAATATAGTATAAATTATTCATATGTTGTTTTGAATCTTACATGTTGTTATGAATTTGTAAATATCAACACACAGCTATATGTTTTTAAATATACTTTTTAAGCTGCACATAGGTCAAATATATGTATCTTATTTATATGTATTGAGACACCTTATTTCAGATAATATTCATTAAAAAATTAAGGAATTTCTATACATTTTACTTACCATTACTTTTTTAGTTTCAATTCAAGTATTTTTCTAAATTCCAAATGAGCTATTTCCATTCTTTGGACTGAGTGGTCCGGAACACAGAATCATATATTTTTTGTTTTTAAACATTTTTTATTCGTTTTTTTTCTTGAAATGTACATTTTTGTATATTATTTCCAAATTTAAGTTCTTTAAAAATATAAAAAGTTTATTTCAAAAAATAAAAAAATATTTATTGTAATCATATTTAAAAATTGATATATCTTCTGAAAGAATGATTCTTTGTGGATGTTGTTTTTTCTTTTTGAGTGCAGAAAGATGAGATAAATATTAATTTGTTTTCAAGATTTAGAAAATAAGTTCCTTCTGAAACATTCAAATATATTTTAAAGGAAAAAGTCGTTTTTTTATTAAAACATTTTAACCTACGAATCATTTTTCCCCCCATCAAACAAAAAAAAACAATAAAATCAATATATTACCAAAAAGAACTATATGAAGTCAAGCAACTTTATTTTTCTTCGATTTATATATATATATATATATATATATATATATATATATATATATATATAATTCATAGAAATTACATGTATGTAATTTTCATTTATTAATCTAATTATTAACTATTTATTTTAATTTTCATATAATTGCTTCATATCTGTTCAATTACTTTTGATAAGCTAAATTAAAATTTTCACTTTAAACTACCTTTCTCACCAAAATAGCGAATTTGAAGGAGTGAGATCCTTTTTTTAATTTGTATTAAATCTCATGCATGTACCTTAAAAAAGGAAAGAAATAAATCAACGTACTCTTCCAACTCGGCGGGAAGGACATGTTGTATATTGTGTTTAAAATACATGCAGAAAAGTGGAAATATGAAGAACAATAAAACAATTCTACTTGATTTATTATACTTTCCTTTTATTTTATCAATATAATCTTAACACTCTTTAATGATTTTTGCGAAAAGCAGCAGTTTAAATAACAACAATAATTAGATTACGAATAAGATCGATGTATTTAAGAATAGATATTTAGAAAGCAACTCCTAGGATTATCATTAAAATATAAGATTTCTTTTCCTTTTATACTAAATATTAAAATTTAAAAAAAGTTAAAAGAAATGTTTTTTATACCTGCTAACCTTCCATTTTTTAAAAACCATAAATAATATTTAATAAGTCAAATCAAATTAGAACAACAAGGAAACAAGACAAATTATTAAACATTTTTATTAAATATTTCCTCTGGTTTTATGTATGTTTTTTTACTTTAAGAAATCAGAAAATTGGTAGCTATGATTTCTTAAACAGCTAAAATTCCGAAGCTTTCTCTGAAAGTTTCATATTAATATTTTATTCTTCTCTGAATGTAACTTGAAAGAAGAAAAGAGAAAAAACTTATTCGAATCCATTACCCTTGTTGTAATAGTGTTTGAACTGCGGGTGGTTTTCAAACAAACAAAACATATGGCTGGAAGAGCATTGATGACATGTAGAGACTTTTTCACTTTCTAGAAATGAAACAGAAATATTTTATCATCTCGTAGAAACACCATACTTTTATTTAAAGTCTTAAAGTTCTCTAATGAATTTTTGCGAATGGCAGTAGCTTAAATGATACTAATAAAAGATTATACCTAATATCCTAGTATGCAAGAACAAATATTAAAAAAAGTAGTCTTTCAGATTCCTCCTTAAACACACAATTTCCTCTTCTTTCTTTAATCATTAATGATATAATTTATCGAATGATTCATGCTGCAGTCAAACAGATAAAATCCAGAGCTTTTTATGAAAGTTTTATATTAATATTTTATTATCTTCTGAATGCAACTTCCAAGGGGGAAAAATGTATTCGCATCCATTACCCTTGTCGTAATGATTTTGAATCACTGGTGGTTTCCAAACAAATGAAATTTATGGCTGCAAGCACTCTGATGGAGCACAGAGATCGAGAGACCATCGATTCTTTGAAAATTAAACAGAAATATTATATTATCAAATATCAAGACTTCAGTTTGCTTTAAGTGTAGGTTTAATAAATATTTTTTTTGTCATACATAAAAGATGTTTTACTGGAGAGAAGTAAAAGAACATAGGCATCAGCTTTTAAGGATTAAAATTTTTAGAAACTGTAAAATGTACTTTCTTTTAATGGGTTTCTTTCCTTTTTTTGTGCTTTTTTCAATAACATCTTGTGTATGTTTCTACAGCAAACATTTATAAGGAATGTTTTGTTCGTTTGTGAAACGTTATATGAAAAGCTGTGAATGAACATACGCTCAATAACATGAAAGTTAGTTATTTGAAAGATTTAAACTCTTAAAATTAAATTGCTAAAATATAAAGGAAGTATATTTGAAAATATCATAATATCTACCAAGTCTTGCGTATTTTAATATTTACCAGATTTAACATTTAACACTATTTTCAAAAGGAAATATTCTATTTAATGACAGAAAATTACGATTAAAAAATAGGAAGATTGTTATTCGTACAGTGGTATTCAGGACACGAGAAATTTGGCACATATGTAACATATTATTATTCGCCTTGATTATATCCCAGTAATTAAAGGAAGCTACAAATCAGCAAGACGATAAATCCGTTATTGGAGCAATTAATTAGTGCTTGGGCTAGAAAAGGTTTTGGCATATTATATCGACTCAAACTCTGAGAATATCCAATTTTACCTAAACTAACGGGCGATGAGCGGGACATACACTGTAAAAAAACCACTATAAATTTGCCAGAACAAACCAGATCACAGTGAATGTGCTGTATCTTTCTTTGGTTTCCTGACTATATTAACATGGAAATACAGTAGTTGCGTAAAATTAACAGCACAATGTGCTGGCAATTTGGACGCATTTTTTTACAGCACAAACTGATGGCGTCCAAATTACCAGCACATTGTGCTGTTAATTTTACGCAACTACTGTATTTTCCATGTTAATATAATCAGGAAACCAAAGAAAGATACAGCACATTCACTGTGATCGAGCTTGTGCGCTTGATGAACAGTACTTTGTACTGTAAAAATGTCGTTTTTTTTACAGTGTACGGAATGAGCGAACTTGGCACTGTATCTTATCACAATAACTTTAATTAATTGTCTACAGAAACAAAACTGCAAAATGGGACTGAAAAATCTGAGAAATATATCAGTAATTTCTATCACTAAATAAACTTCTAACTAGGAGCAATTATTGCTGGAGAATGAAAGAATATTCTTCAACCTGGTTCAGGATGAAGCCATAAATTTCATATGTCCTACTTGAACTTAAAACATTCTACAGTGACTGGAGCTGTACGAATTTCATCTCTCGCCCCTTATCTTGAGACCTTTGCTCTCCAACAAAAATTTACTAGCTCTCGTCTTCTCTTCTCTTCTTCTCTTCTTCTCTATCCTCACTTGGGGGCCACAGGTAGAGTGGGTTCGCCCCGTCCATTCTTGCTTAGGTTGTTAGGACTCCAGTGTTATTTGTGATATTTATTAAACTTTGTTTTACCACACTTTTCGTTGCTAGAACGTCCTTGCAAGGTCGGTGAGGTCAAAGTCTCTTCCTGACTTTTCTGGCATCCATCAGGGGCAGATCTGTTCCCCAAACTCTCATTATATTTAATGTAAATGTAATATTCTATTTGAAGATTGATCAAATTCTTTGAAATTGAATGCATAAGAATGGTGGTTCAGGGTGAAGCCATAAATTTCACATGTCCTACTTGAACTTAAAACAGTCTACAGCGGCTGGAGCTGTACGAATTTCATCTCTCGCCCTTATCTTGAGACCTTTGCTCTGAAACAAAAATTTACTAGCTCTCGTCTTCTCTTCTCTTCTTCTCTATCCTCACGTGGGGGTCACAGGTAGAGTGGGTTCGCCCCGTCCACTCTTGCTTAGGTTGTTAGGACTCCAGTGATATATGTGATATTTATTAAGCTTTGTTTTACCACACTTGTCGTTGAGAGAACGTCCTTGCAAGGTCGGTGAGGTCAAGGTCTCTTCCTGACATTTTCTGGCATCCATCAGGGACAGATCTGTTCCCCAAACTCTCATTATAGTATTTAATGTAAATGTAATATTCTATTTGAAGATTGATCAAATTCTTTGAAATTGAATGCATAAGAATGGTAGTTCAGGGTGAAGCCATACATTTCACATGTCCTACTTGAACTTTAAACATTCTACAGTGGCTGGAGCTGTACGAATTTCATCTCTCGCCCTTATCTTGAGACCTTTGCTCTCCAACAAAAATTTACTAGCTCTCGTCTTCTCTTCTCTTCTTCTCTATCCTCACGTGGGGGCTACAGGTAGAGTGGGTTCGCCCCGTCCACTCTTGCTTAGGTGGTTAGGGGTCCAGTGTTAATAGTGATATTATTAAGTTTTGTTTTACCATACTTTTCGTTGCTAGAACCTCCTTGCAAGGTCGGTGAGGTCAAGGTCTCTTCCTGACATTTTCTGGCATCCATCAGGGGCAGATGTGTTCCCCATACTCTTATTATATTTAATGTAAATGTAATGTTCTATTTGAAGATTGATCAAATTCTTTGAAATTGAATGCATGAGAATGGTAGTTTGAAATTTTTTGGCCTAGAATTTCCTGTACATGGGGTCCTGTGAAACAGTTTCTTCAGCTGTAAATTTAGCCTGTAGATGGATCTTTAAAGCTCACTAAATATTATTTGATCAGATTATATTCATAATTACTTTGTGATGGTTCTTCAGATATTTATCTGTTTAATAATTACTTTCCTGGTTCTTCAGATATTTATCTGTTTAATAATTACTTTGCTGGTTCTTCTGATAAACTCTACTTAATATTAGAGAGCATTTTTGTTCGCTCCCCAAAACTTTTTGGTATTCGATTCAAGCTTTCCCTTATATTAATTCATCTCATTTTTCCTTATGAACGTCATTCCTGATGCCATTAAAATAAACTAATCTCTTAAATATAACTTACTCTAAATGTTTTGAATAAAAACTTTTCTCTTTAAACGCTTCAGAATTGAAAAAATATCTTCCTAAAATGTTACATACTAATTTTCACATTTTTATCAGTAAGCATTGCATTTATATATCTTTCTAATAAATAAATACTATCCTAAATATTGACAGGATGTATATTATCGTATAAGAACTAAAAATTGAAAGTTAGCCTAAGTTATAGATAATTTATAAGACTTGGTGTTTTTGTACATTTCTGCATTTCAGAAAATTGAAACAGTAAGATTTTAACCTTTCAAAAGCGGACTGAGAAATATATTTTTAAAATAATAAATAAATATGCATTTCTTGAGAACCACTTAAAAAATATTTCGTGAACGAAATTATTAGCTGAAATATTAATGCATCCATTTATTGCAAATTTAATTACGGTATTGTAATGCATCTTTTTAAACGAGTCCAAGATGTTATGACATTTATTTTTAGGTATGTTTGCTCATTTAGGGAGTTTTGAATCCCAAATCATTTTTTAATAATTTAAATGTTGTCTGCCCAAATACTATTTAGTTTCAATTCGCCTTAAATCAGTCTATCTAATACAAATGCCTGATATAGCTAAATCCTTGATTAAAATATTTTAAAATTAGTGTATTTCTCGAGATATTACATTTAAAAAAAAGAACGCAATCTTCGCCATTGAAAAAAAAAGTATTATACGACGTATTTATTTATTTTTTATTTTGCAACAAGAAATTAAAAAAAATCGAAATTAAGTATACATAAACATTTTATTCAAATAATTATTCTTAATTAACACTGAAAAAAAAAACTTTACGTATTTTATGGTGTACTATTATAGTATTTTTTAATCAAGTAGTCCAAAACATTTTACTTCAAATTCAGAAAGAAATAATTTTTCTAACATAAAAACTAATCATTTAATAATTCAATAAAGAAAGAATAAAAAATATTAATTACTTTTTCATTTTGTTAAGTATGCAAATTATTATGGAATTTCTTCCAGAGCAGTTTTAAATGAAAATAACTTGGTAATTAATGTTTTTCATGGAAGAAAATTCTTAAGTAGGTAATCCTGTTAATTATATGTATTAAAATAAATTCACTTTTTTCTCTTTTAGCCTTTTTTCTTTTAAAAAGAGCACTAAAACACACAAAAATAGCGTAAAACTATTTCTACTTATATTAAGTTTTTAATCACCAACAGCATTTTTAGTATTTAAAATTAATTTAAAAACTAGCATATAACCCCCGTCAAAAATGACGGAATGTTGACCAGAGTTTCATTTTAATAAGATTTCATTCATAGGAAGAGCATGGAGATTTTATTATGGAAAGGTTTGTATTGTAAAAAAGTGCATTTTAAAAAGGACAAATGATTGCTACCAATACAAATGATAAGGAAATTTTTTTTACTCAATATCCAATTTCTGAAATAGTTCAACGATCAATAAAAGCTCCGATTCTAATCTTTAGAGTTAAGAAATGAAAAATCAGTGAAAACTACATCATTTTGACACAATCATATAAATTTTTCTCCATAGTTTTATCAATGTAAAAATACGTTTCAAGCTAAATATAACGACACTGGCGCAAACTTTTCAAGCGTACCTTATATACGTACTTTTATGCTTAATCATAATATATTAAAATAAAAATATATTTCTTATTTAAGTGAAATGAAAAACACTCATAAAGTCATAATGCATAAAGATAAAATATACCCAACAGACAATATTCACGTGATCGCAATAAACATGAATTTTTATTCGCTTTTAAAAATAAAGTACACGTGCATAAAATTTTTACCTAAAATAACTTGCAAATAAACAAATAAATCCTAAAAAGGAACTTGTCTGAATATTTTTCATTATTTCTCTTTCATCTGAAACAATGGAAGCAATCCCATTGTCACCATTTTGAAAAAAATTCATAAAAAACTTTAAAAATTAAAATATAAAAATGGAAATACTTTAAAAAATAACTAGTGCAGGTACATCTGCAAATAAACAGCTCTCATAAATATATATAGTATATATATAGCTAAATCTGTTCGGTAGAAAGCTTAGGACAAATGGCTGAAATAAGTCTTGTGTTTTAAATTTATAGGTGGCACGGTTCGACCCGGAATGGTTATCTACACTTTCCTATTCATGGATTTTATATAAGTAGATGCTTTAAATAACAACACTGCTCAAAATAATTAGGGGAGCACATGGTTTTAACGAAATTACGCAAATATTTACACCGATAAGTAACGTAAAATAAAACATCCATAATTTAAAGTGCTGTAGAAAACAGATAAAGAAAACTTCAAATGTAAATTAAAGTTTATGACGTTAAAAACTAGAAAAAGGAGATAAGTGCAAAAATCGGGATTTTGCAGAAACGTCTGTTTTACTGCCTCAGTTGTAAAATTCAATTGCTCAGCTTGTGCTTTGAGAAAAGGTGGCTTGAAAATATCACAACAACATGATTTACCGCAATCCATGGCTTGTCGTGATATCGAGGCAGTTGAATTTGGGGAAACACAACGAAGTGTAATGGACCCTGTTGGAGTTGCAAGAAGTGTCCATGAAAGGCTGTGGAATCGATTCCAAGACACATGGAATGGTAGTCATCGACAAGTGCAAGGTCGAAAATGTGCTAACACAGAAACTAATGACTGATATATCCTGTTAACAGCTCGTCGAGACGTAACGGGCAATGCTACTCAGCTGCAAGCACAGTTGTTCTTGGCCACAAGACGAAGGGTGTCCAGCCAAACAGTCCGAAATAGGCTTCATCAAAGTGGTCTCTATGCACGTCAGCCAATGGTTTGTATTCCGTTGACCTCAAGCCACTGTGCGGCCTAAAGAAGATGGGGAACTGAATATCGAGTTTGGAGGTAACGTTGTTGGAGAAAAATTCTGTTTACAGACGAGTCCCGTTTCAGTCTGGATGTGACATCTGATGTGTTTTGGCATGGAGAGAAATAGGCACTCAAAATAATCCCACATTCGTTCCAGAAAGATCACATTACAGACGAGGTGGGTTGATGCTGTTGGCTGGAATCAGCATTGGTGGATGTACGGGCCTGCATATCATTCGAAATGGCACTTTGACGGTCCGAAGTAAGACAGACGAAATACGGAGACCTCATGCCGTATTTTATGTTGCAGTAATTAATGATTTCTTTTTTTCCATGCACGATAATGCCAGATTTCATAAAGTTCATCTTGTGGAAAACATGCTTGAAGCTAAAACAATACAGCATATGGAATGACCAGCATGCTCTCCTGACCTAAATCCGATCGAGCATGTTTGGGAAATATCCAGACGACGCATTGTTGTGAGACCAAGACCTCCTTTCACTGTCCGGGACTTTGAGATCGCAATTCTTGAGCAGTGGAACAGTATTCCCGAAATTCTTATCGATAACCTCATCGCATCCATGGAAAACAGATGTGCAGCATTCTTAGCTGTTCGAGAAGACCACACGCCATATTAAAAATCTTGTATCATTTCTAAACAATACTTTTTTTTATCATTTACATGAATCCAAATTGTTGCCCCAAACCCCTTTTCATGTTCTTTCCATCTTTACAAAGAATAAAAGCTCCATTACAAATTTTTTTGCGTCTTTTTTTCGGTATTGCGCATTGATACACGTGTACTATCCAGTTTATGCCCATACATTGCTCTCTTGCACTGTTCTCTTCACTTTTTTACTTGCTCCCCTAATTTTTTTGAGCAGTGTATAATAATGCTTTAAATTATTAAAAGATGGTTTAGGATTCAAAACACCCCAAATGAGCAACCATACCTAAAAATAATTTTTTTTAGCCTCTTGCACTTATTTAAAAAGATTCACTACAATACCGTAATTAAATTTGCAATAAATGCATGCGTTAGTATTTCAGCTTATAATTTCATTCATATGACATTAAATATTTTTTAAGTGGCTCTCAAGAAATGTATATTTATTTATTATTAAAAAAATTATACTCGGTCCGCTTTTGAAAGGTTAAAATCTTACTGTTTCAATTTTCTCAAATGCAGAAATATAGAAATACGCAAAGTCTTACAAATTATCTATAACTTAGGTTAACTTTAAATCTTTAGTTTTTATATAATAATATGCATTCTGTCAATATTTAGGATATTATTTATTAATTAAAAAGACACAAAAATATAATGCTGAGTGATAAAAATATGAAAATTAGTATATAAAATTTTATGAAGATATTTTCTTATTTGTGAAGCGTTTAAAGAGTAAAGTATTTAATCAAAACATTTCAAGTAAGTTATATTTGAGAGATTCGTTTAGTTTATCGTCATCAGGAATAATGTTCGTAAAGAAAAATTAGATGAATTAATCAAAAGGAAGACTTGAATTGAGTACCAAAAAGCCTTGGGGAGAGATCAAAAATGCACTCTGCTATTAACTAGAATTTATCTGAAGAATCAGGAAAGCAATTACATCAAGTGAAATAACAACGTTATCTTAAATTGTTTTCTGCTCTTCATTTTCTATTAATTTATAAAGATTGTTTTTAGAATTACTATGATAAAGAAACAAACACGTGAAATATTTTGAAGAAAGAGATGGCCTCTAAGGAATTATGGAAAATTACTGCAATATTGTTCGTTGTTTCATAGAAGAAATAGGTTTCGTTATCAAGTTCTATGAATACATTTTACAATTCGACTAATGGAAAATTGTTGTGCATTTTTTATATTAAAAGTGAAGTTATTTAAAATCGTATTTTATTAAATTTTGTATACACAATGCGCCGAATTAATAATGAGACTGCTTCTTTCCTGGCCAGATATGTGAATGCAAGCGCGAACCTGTGTTATAAAATCGACCACTAGAGTGCACTCTGCGCAACGTAGGATGTCTGAAAGACATGGCGCAGCAGTTTCCGCGTGGCAGCCATAAAATTGAAAACACGTCAGTGAAGTGTTTAAAAGAGTGCAACAAAGGGGAGGGGGTTAAATTTTTCTACAAATTTGGCAAGAGTGCCGCAGTTAATTTGATAGAAGAGATTGTCTCCAAGGAATTTCGAAAAGAATTGAGCTGGTGTACCAGCTGTACATCTGTGACAGATCCTGCAGAAAGTTTAGAATAATGGATGTCATAGCCATTCACAGATTTTCCGTTGTTTTTTAAATTTAAGGAGTGAAGAGTATCCCTGGCATGGGAGCAACTTGTAGGAACTTGTAGGCGAGTGTTTGAATGTACTCAAATGAGCAGAAATCACTTGAAATTGTTGTCGCAACGAGGCTTCTTGCTATGGTAGTTTGTGTTGCTAAAGAAACAGCCAGGGAAATCCTAGAAAACATTTTCAAAAGAGAAAATGTTTTTTTATGTGATGGACTTATTTTTTATAGACAGGCACGTAAGATTGTTTTCCCGGTACAATCATTTTTAGCTTTAAGAGTCCACGTAGAAAAGATGATTTTTTACTCTGCGGATAATATCAGCGATTTTATTTCTTCTTGTGAAGCTTTGAGCCAAATTTGTTTTTACTAGGGATTTTTTATTTTGTGTATTTCTTTCTAATCTTTCTGTGCAGTTATGGTACAGTGAAACTTGGATAATTCGAACTTGTTTAATTCGAAATTCTGGCTAATTCGAATTTTTTGCTTGGTCCCTAGAATTCTGTATTAAAATAATGTTAAAAAAATGTGGATATTTCGAATTTTAGTTTGGATAATTCGAATTTTTCGTAGAATTGCCTTTCGAATTTTGCGGTAAATATTAATCCTGAGACTTTTTTCAGCTAAGGTTCAAAATAGTAAAACAGTTTATTTTAATTGTCTTTCTATTTGGCAAAATTCCAAGACTTAGCCGCACCCTTTCGTCTGGGGAATCTATTTCACTGCGCATTGAAAGGATCGCAGCTTAGGTGTTGCAATCGCAGATTTTCGCCAATCCTTCCCCTTCCCCCTTTTTTTTTTTCTCCAGAAGCACAGCTACATTTCTTTCTATTTTAGAGTCATGTGAGTGAATGATTTAACGCGGTTGTAAGTTTTTGTGTGTGTGTGCTTTAAGTATTGCTTTTATGTTCTCTTACTATGGCGTTGTCAAAAGTTAAAACTCCTTATAAGTCATTAACATTAGTTCAAAAGGTAGCGGTGATTAATGAAGTGGAAAAAGGCCTTAAAAAGAAATCGGAAATTGCCAAGGAATTTGGAATTCCACCCAACAGATTATCGACATATTTGAAGAACAAAGATAAAATTTTGAATAGCGAAAATGGCACAGGAAAAAATAGGAAAAGGACGAGAGAACCTGATAACCCAGTTGTGGGCGGTTGTGTTCTTAAATGGTTTAAACAAGCGCGAGATAAGAACATTCCAATTAGTGGCCCTATTATGAGAGCCAAAGCTGAACAGTTTGCCGCTGCATTAGGCATTCAAGATTTCAAAGCCAGCACAGGTTGGTTGAATGGTTTCAAAGATAGAAACGATATTTCTTTCAAAGCAGTGTGTGGTGAAAGTGGTGCAGTGGATATTCAAGCAGCTGATAAGTGGAAAAAACATTTAAGAGAAATTATTCAGAATAAGGAACCAAAAAATATTTTTAACGTCGACGAGACTGGACTTTTTTATAAGTGTACTCCAAATAAAACTCTTGCTTTCAAAGGAGAAACATGCAGTGGTGGAAAACTAAGTAAAGAGCGAGTAACGTTGCTTGTTGGAGCAAATATGGACGGGTCCGAAAAGTTGCCACTATTAATGATTGGCAAATCGGCTAATCCACGTTGCTTTAAAAATGTTAAGTGTAAGCCTGTCTCCTACGATTCAAATACAAAGGCATGGACGACGTCCGAAATTTTTAAAAAATGGTTTTTAAATATAAACAAGAAATTTGAAAAACAAAAACGACAGATTGTCCTTTTTATTGACAATTGTTCCGCACACAACAGCATTCCCAAAATGAAAAATGTGGAAGTCATTTTTTTCCCGTCCAACATGACATCTGTGGTTCAGCCAATGGACCAAGGAATCATCAAAAACCTTAAACATTTCTACAGGCGTCTGTTGGTTGAATGAATCCTCATCGGAGATTTTGACATTAAGAATCTCAACGTTCTTCATGCTTCAAGAATGTGTAAGCAGGCATGGGACAAGTCAGTGAGATAACGATTATGAAATGCTTTCATAAGGCGGGATTTGTAAAGAAAGAAACAGAAGGAGTAAATGTAGTGGAAAACTTTGACGAAATTGATCCTGAACTTACTGTCGATAATTGGGAAGATGTAAAATCGGATTCATCAATCTTGTATGAAGACTACGTCAACGTGGACCAAAATGTGGCTGTGTGTGGCGAGGTAACTGATGCTGACATTGTTGCTCAACTGGCGGAAAACAACCAAGCTGAGGACGGACTATCTGAAGATGAACAGAACAATAAAATACAAGAGAAGCCCTTACCTAGTTGCTTAGAAGCTATTATGCATATACAAGAACTTCGACGCTTTTTTGAAGGTCAGTCCAATGTAAAAGATTCTATTTTTGTGTCAATTGATAAGTTGGAATCATATGCTATGACTCAAAGATTGCATTCGAAAAAGCAATAAAAAATATCTGATTTTTTTCTTAAAAGTAATGAATAATTAAGCTAAATGTTTGATTTAATGAAAAAAAAATGTAGCAGTATCCTTAGATAAAGTTTATGTGTTAAATATTTCATTGTGGAGTTAATCTTTTTTTATTTATCTCTTCTTTTTGAGCGAATATATTTAATTCGAATTTTTGGATATTTCGAACTTTTCTTTTGGTCCCTTGAACTTCGAATTATCCAAGTTCGACTGTATTATGTTTTGCCAAGTAAGATTATCTATCGGGCGGTTGGCCTTTATTAGTCCTATGGGACCTCCTTGGTTGATGTCATCTTGGATGTTGTCTTTTCAGATTAAGTTTGCTTATTTTCTAGTGTGATACTGATTTTGATCACTACACTTTTTTTTTCTGTGACTGTTTGTTTTTGTCTGTGATGTTCTCTTCAAAATGGAACTCGTCTTAAGGTTTGTTGTTAGAATTTTGAATATTATTTTCAATTAATTTTACAGTTCTTGCTATTATTACATTTTTTCCTTATATGTACGAGATCCTTTGGTACGGTTGTCGTAACCGACAAAAGTACCTTGTTCTGATTTATCGTCAAGTTTGCCTCATTTCGTTTTGTTTACGTAGACAAAAGCCTTGCAGTCAAAAACCTTTCAGTAGGATAGAATTGGTTTCTTGTTTGACCAAAGTTTGTATGGTGTTCTGTCATTGGACTTGGTGGGTAGCCCATTTTGGAAATTGCTTTACTCCAAAAGTACTGAGGTATATTTGCTTTAGGTATCATGCTGAGTGTCATTTCTAGCAGAGTCCTATTTTTTCTTTCCGACACCCCGTTCTTGGATTGGCAATGTGGCACAGTGAGCTGGTATTGTATGCCGTTTTCTCTTTTTAGGGGGGGGGGGGGGCTTTTTTCGGTTGAAAAGTTTTTTATTTTATTTATTTATTTATTTATTTTATTTTATTTTTACATTTTTATATTTCCTATTGTCTGTAAATTATTCCTCTGAAATAATTCGGTCAAATTCAAAGTTCTTTAGTAGTTCTTTAATATGACCCAACAAAAAATCCAATATCAGATGTAAAGAACATATGGTGGACATAAAATATAATAGAGGTAATATTGCTTTATCCCGGCTGAATCAAATAGAGAGTATTAACACACTTTTTAACGAGAGTATATTAATCTACAGATCTAATTTTTATTTACAATTATTTAAAAGAGAGTCCATTGAAATGTATTTAAGAGGTTCAGGGGTTTATAACGATACGTTATCCTTTCGCATCCCGAATATATGGACTGAGTGGTTGGACAACTTACGGAGTCGCGACATAGAAGGAACACTTGCGATAGCAAAAATGTAGGGGGCGTTATATGTTTACTTCTTTGTATTCGATGGTTTTTTTTCAGTTTTTATATGCATTGTATTTGTAATTTTTCTGTTATACATTCTGATGACGACTCAGTGATGGAGTTGAAACATGCCAATATAGGTTTTTAATATATTTTTAATGCGTTATTAGTAACGTCTTTTAAGCAAATAAATATTTTAATATATGTTTTGACTTTCCCGTTTGGAATATTATTGTGATAGAGTTATTTAGAGTTAACGTGTCCATAGGCTTATATTGTTTTGGAGCACTATAAGCGCATTTTACGCAAAATGACTTTTTTCAAACTGGCCTGGATCAGAACTCAAAAACTATTTAACCGATCTTGCTATTTTTAAAAATTAAATGTAATATAATTTATTGGAACTTGGACCACTTTCAGCCATTTTTATTAAAAAAATAAATATTTTTAGAAACACGACGAAGGGCAAAAAAAGGGGTCAGAAAGATTTTTTTAGGAAAAGAAGAAAGGGTTAGATTTTTTTTTCAAATGGTTGCCACTTTGTTGATTTTCGATAATGTTATCTATTTTCATAATCCTTAACGATAATTGATGGCAAACGACTCTGGTGATTTGTCGGATGCTGACCGATTGGAAGTGCACGGCGTGCACGCTAAGACATCCACCCATGCAACTCTAACTATATCATCAATTTTTTATTAAAAAATTTTTGAAATGTTCTTAAAACGAAAATAAGTAACATACAAAAAACCCGGAGCTAAATTCTTTATTCCTTTTGCAAAAAACAAAAAAAAAAAATCAACAAAAAAACACATATATATATATAATATATATATATATATATTGAAAAATCCAAATTCATACAACTTAGTACACGATAAAACATCTAACCAACTGTAACTAAAACAATAATTAACAAAACCAAGAGTAACTAAGAAAAAACTAAACATGGAGACAAGTGGCCAAGGCTTATGACTTGTACTGCGGGGTTAAACATGTTTCACGTGCACAACATTCCCCCTCACTTGCCATGACCAAACAAATAGAGATTGAAAAAATGAAAATCACAAACTAACCCAAAAGCCGTCAAATGAAGTCCGTGAATAACCTCACCGCTAAGCTATTTTCGATAGGAATCACATATCGATAAATCACCATCATCGAACAATTCCAATACCTTATTTCGATAGCATTTTTTCTTGATAAAATTGAAAGTTAAATCATTCAGAAAATGTATTGGGTAATTTTGTTTACTGGCGTTTATGTAAAGGTTAACAATTTCACCAACCAATTTATCAACATTTGAACACAAATTTGCAATACGATTTAATCCATTTAAATATATATTTCTAAAAATTGAAACATGCACGTTACTATTAAAGTTTAATATTTTAATTGTATCAAAATCAAAATAATTTCTTTTATCATAAATATTGTATACTAAAATTCCGTTTTTAATCTCCAAATTAACATCCAAGTAGTTGACACTGCTTTGATTATCCGAAGCGCTCTTTAAATTTAAAGTGTCTGGATAACATTTAAATTGATAAATTTCTTTATTGTTATTCAGCTCAACCACCAAAACATCATCTATATATCTGTATATCTTTAAGTCTTTTTCCAACAATAAACCGGCTTCATATGTAAACAGATAAATATCTGCAAGGATGGAGCTGCAACTGCCCCCCATTGGAATACCTCTCACTTGTTTATATATTTGTTTCCCTTCAAAGAGATAATTTTCGTAAACAACAAATTGAAATAAATCGGATATATATATATATATCTTTTTTTTCGGCCTTCCACAGGCAAATTATTCTACAGGCAAATTAAGTAATTTCCGAATTTATTATTTACCATGGCAATGAAGTCATTGAGTTTAGTTAATACTTTGCTCTTTTTCGACAGCAGGCAAATTATGGTAAATCTGGAGAAGTCATTAATAATTATGATGAAAATAGATATATGATACAATTTTTCAGAATGAAATAGCTTTTAAAAAATTAACAAAAATTACTGCAAGAGTGTTCTTTTATTTCTTAAAAGAGTTACTTTAAATAAAGTTTTAAAACAATATTTAATTGATAATAAATAACTTTTACCTATACTATATAAACGTAAATATTTAATAATAAAGAGCAATATTTTCCAAGAAAAATAAAATTCTGTTCACTCCATGTTTTATATGACGTTATTGAACAGCATATTTTAAAAATGAAATTTAGTATATTTTAAATATCATATTATAATGCACTAAATTAACGATTTAGCTCACAGCACGTTTTATTAAATTCAGTTATACATTTCCATGAAAACAATGTCAGAAGATAATTTTTTATATAACAAAAATCAGCCCTAAAAAGGATGGTGGCAGATGATCATTGATTTTTCCACCTCCATTTCTAAATGTGGACACGTGAGCGTTCGTTACGCAAGAACCATATAACAAAGAGTGAATTTATTAAATTAAATTAAGCTATTCGTTAAAATGCCTTTTTTTGCATTGTTGTAAAGAATGGTGTAATTTCTTGTCAAATCCTTAAAATGGTGTACACTTTAAATAAAGTAGAATTGGACTTTCGTAATTCGCAAAGTTGTGGTTGACAATTGAGATAGAAAAAAAAGTAAGTGTGATTATTGAATAAATAAAAAATATTACTTTTCATATTTTATTTATTTATTTATTTATTTGCTATTAAAAAACATGTTAAACATTGGATGAAGTTACTGCATTTCTTTAAAAAAAATTCTCAGTTTTGAATATAATTCATAAGAGTATACCACAAACAGCGAAAAGTAATTCTTTGCAATAGTTTTCAAACAATGGTGTAATTGCTTGTTGCATGTTTAAAATGATCCACTTTTCAATTAAAATAGATCAGGACTTCTGCAGTCTGCAAATTTGCGGTTGGCAACTGAGGTAGAAAATAAAGCATGTGTGATTAATGAATAAATGAAAAATATTAATTGCCAACACTTCTTTATGTTTATTTATTTCTTCAAGATAAGTAATAATGTAAAATTATTTAATACTGTTGCGAAAGATTTTTAATTTGAACGATTATATTTTTATCTGAAATATTTAGAACATGATACCATAATGTAACTGATTATAATTATGCATAATAAAGCACTGTTATTTTGTACTATTAAAAAACATTTTAAAGATTAACAAAGGTTATGGATTTCTTAAGAATGTTCTAAGTTCTGAATATAATTCATAAATATATAGATGTTCAACCAATATATTAAACTAAAATTACTGTTGATGGCCTTTAAATTAAGCCGTTCTTAGCAGTCGTCAAAGGCCAATGATATATTCAAAACATTTCTTTATGTTTATTTATTTCTTCACGATTAGTAATAATGTAAAATTATTTAATACTGTTGCAAAAGATTTTTAATTTGAACGATTTATATTTTTATCTGGCGTATTGAGAACATGATTCCTTAATAGTACTGATTATAATTATGCATAATAATGCACTGTCCAATTATGTGGCGATGACTTAATTTAGAAAAAAAAACTACTTAAGTAGTGATTAAAGAATATGAAGTAGCTGATGACTACCTTGAACAATTTCTTCTTATTAAGGCAAACATATTCAGACCTAATTATATTCATGGAACGATATTATCGCAAACAAAGTTACAAACACTGCTTTACTGAATTCCCAGAAATGTTCTTATAGGAACGATGCAAAATATAAAAATGGAAGAAAATATTCTAAACAGGTTATCGATTAATTGATATTTAGAACGACAACAAACGTAATAAAAATGAAAACACATGCAATTTTTCTTTCATCAATGTAACTAAATTTTAATATGTAATATAAGAAATAAAGCAAATAAGGCTTTGTTTACTTTATATTGTTAAAAAAATCCATTTTTTGCCAGTACATTTTTTGCAATTTCACAGAAAGTTTTTGTACGATACAAGTGGTTTCGGAAATGTGTTACAAGATAACGAATATATATTGAGAATATCCTTGACAGCTAACAGAGTTGAAAGTCCAGTTAAATCGTCATTTACACTATCGCTTTAGGATTTATATTTATTTTTGCACAGTTAAAAGAAATCGGCATTTAGCCAGTACAGTTTCAGTAATTTTACAAAGTTTTTATAATAAAATCCTACAGCAGCAAAAAAAACAGTGATTCAACTAGACTTTTATTACCGTTATCTGTCAAGAATATTTTTAAATTTATATACCGGGTGAGTGAAAAGTTCGTTACAACTTTAAAATCTCATAAAAAAGGAAGAAATTGTGATAAAGTAGTGCGGTTTGCAAGAAAGGGCTCACAAGGTTGTCGGATTTGTTTAAGCAGAAAAAAAAAAAAAAAAAAAAAAAAAAACAGTTAAAAAATCACATGTAGGCGCTGACGATCCAAAACACAATAAACAGGACAACAATAAGCTACATTTATTTGTTCTTCCAATAACAAGTGTTCAACATGACCCCCAGAACATTCTACGACACAACTGTTGTCCTGTTCATTATATTTCGGGTCGTCAGCTCCCTCTGTATGCTATTTTTTAACTAAAACTTTTTTTGCTGCTAAAAAAATTCCGACTACCTTGTGAGCCCTTTCTTGCAAACCGCACTACTTTATCATAATTTCTTCCTTTTTAATGGGTTTTTAAAGTTAAAGCGAACTTTTGGCTCACCTGGTATAATACTTTCTGTTACTTCACAAAATTACTTTCATCAGAAAAAAAATTCCATAATGATAAGAGAATTGTACTGTAAAATAAGTGATTCTTTTACAACTTAAAATATTTATTGTTTTACTGAAATGTAACAAAATAATATGATATTAAAAAATTAGTCTATAATTGTTATTACAGTATGAGAGCTTTTAAATGTAGGCTTCGTGTTTTTAATGCTTTTTGTAAGGATGAATATTTGAAATATGCTATAAAATTCCGGAAAATGTAGCTACGTTTATTTTTTAAATAAAATCAGAGGTGAAGGGCTCCATATCTCTTTATTTGAGAAAATTATTTTTAGAAATAATTGTGAAGTGATACAAGTCTTAATAGACAAATAAGTATTTTATTTATTTGTTCTTTCAAAATTCAAATTATAATTATTGCCTAAAATGCACCACTGTTTCAAAAGTATCTAGGTGTAGACCACCTATTTCCTTCAATCTTCATACATTACTATGGAAGGGAGCTCCGATGAATGCTTTTGGCTTGTGTAAATGTATGGGCTTGTGTAGTGTGGCCAATTCTGTAAGTTTGTCCTGGTTATGATGCCAAAATACTACTCATTCCTACAAAATGTTTGTTCTTAAGCCCCTGGTTATGCTAGGGGAAAAAAAAATCCCATTTTGCATATACACTATATGGCCAAAGGTGACCGTCCACTTGCGATTTTCGACGTTTTGTTAAATATCTAGAAAAATACATGAGGAATGAACCTGAAACACCAGGTGTGTAAACAGTATAGTATAGGTCATATATTTCGGCTAAGTTTTTTTTTTCCCGAAACCCCATAGGGAACCGTCAACAAATTGAAAAGGAAGGAATATCTTTTGGATAACCTTATTTTGATTACATTCGGGCATGCGCAGTAAATCCTTATTTAGTAAATGTGCTCATTTTTCATACAATTTTTTATTATTATTTTTTAATTCTGATTTCAGGGTATTGTGTATAATGTTGTTTGTCATATTTTATGAAAAGAACTTTTTTTTATATTAAAAACTCTATAAATTATAAGCAAAAAAACTTGGCAAAATTTGGGACTCTTTTTATAAAAACTTTAATTTCTCTACGAGTATACATGCTATCCTCATAAAAATGAATACAGTTTATTACAATAACGCACTTAATCATAATCTACAGTTTGAACACTTTTGCTGCATTAGTTTTTACAGGGTTATCCAAAATATATTCGTTCTTTTTCAATTTGTTGACAGTCCCCTATGGGGTTTCGGGGAAAAATCCTCACGGAAATGTATGACCTGTACTATTCTGTTTACACACCTTGAGTTTCAGGATAATTTCTCATGTAGTTTTCTAGATATTTAATAAAAACGTCTAAAATCGCAAGTGGCCGGTCACCTTTGGCCATATAGTGTTATATGCAAGATGGCATTTCCCCCCCAGCATAACCAGGGGCTTAAGAACAGACATTTTGCTGGAATGTATACCTTGTGTTTTGAAAAGAGAACTTATTTATATAACAACAGAAGGGACACTCTTTCAAGTTTACATATTGCTAGCACTTTTTTTTCTCTCTCTCTCTTTTTTCTAGCGCTAACAATGCATTAAGACCTCTCTCAAAAATGATTTTTTTCAGCTTGACGATGCGAAATTTCTGACACATTTACTGACACATATCTAAACATAAAAGCGTGATACTTGTAGATGTGATTATTGAAATGATATGCAATCGAACTGGATTTTTTCGATAAATGAATCACATGTTGAGTTATGAGTGGTTGTTGTCTTCGGATGGCAGGTTTTGTTCCTTTTCTTCGCTGTCGTGTCCGAAAATTTGTTTCAAAACGCCAATTTTGTCAGAAAGTTCTGAAAAATCTATTGCTTTACCGAAAAATGGAAAAAGCTTTTCGATTTCATCAATAAGATCGTCTTCCAATCTGATATGCTTGCAAACAAAAATTAATTGAAAAGTGTATTAGGCAATAGCCAGTTTGGATTTGAGAACAACCTTAAGTTAAAAGGCTATTTCATTCATCGTTTATTTAAAATCGAACGTTTTTAACAGTAATTTTTTATATCTATCTCAGGACGGCAGTTTTATTTTATTTTCTGTGCTGTCACATCTGGAAATTCTATTTCAAAATATCAATTTTGACAGCATTTTCTGAAAATTCTTTTACTTTTATCGAAAAATGGAAAAACAGTTCGATTATCTAGTTTTTTTGTAAAATCATTTGCCAATTTTATACGTTTGCGAACAAAAATGGCTTGAAAAAACTCTCAGAAAGTAGCAAGTTTCGATTTGAAAACAGCTTTAATTAAAAGTGAAAAAAAGAACCATTCATAAAAGTCAAAATGTTCACGTACATTATTTACGATTGCATTTATTTCATGCTTTTATTTTTAAACATATCCCGGAAAGGATATAAATAGATATTGATTAAATTATCAGCTATTCAGAATTTCCACGAATGATTTCTAAACTGAAATAGCTTACCACTGCTAATTTTGACTTATATTACGGTTTTTATTGCTATTTTTAATTATTATTACAAATGCATTTAAGGTAATTGTGCGCATTTAAATAATTTATTCTTTTATAATTCTATTCTTATTTTATTTCATAATTTACTACAGTTTTTATATAAATGTAAAATAAAAATGGAGCAAAGCTAAACATTACATCGACTAGTAAACTTGAATGCTCTTACAATAAATTTTTAACCCTTTATGTTCCAAATTATGAATTCATGAAAATTTCATCTTCTAAAACATTTTTCGTGAATTTTTGAAACTACTTTAGAAGATTTACACAATCATTTAATAAATTTAAGAAGGACTTTAGCAATTAAAATTAATTAATTAAATTTGAATTTGTAGGGATTTTGTGCAATATTTATAACTCCACTCAAATCTTTTATTTAAAATTTTTTTTTTAGTATTTTGAAAAATTAGGAAATGTATAAATATAAAATTCTTACACTAGAAATATAGAAATATTTCCGAATTTAAACTCCCCCCCTCCTCATCTTTCAACGTCAAGAAAACTGAAAAGATGCAAAGGCAAAAGAAATAATCCTTTTAAAAATATTTTTGTTTTGTACAATTAAAATAATGCTTTTGGAACAAGGCAAAGCAAAGTATCTGTAACTCATTCTAAACTGTATGACTACTAATCTGTGCATTAAATGAATTTTATAACACGTTATTTTTATGGTACTTTACGGGGCATAAAGGATTAAACAGCTATAATTTAAACGAGTCGGAAATTGTACATCAAACGTGACAAATCAGGGGCGTTCGTACTGCAACTAGTTTTATAAATATTCAGATTTTGGTGCAATAGCTTTTGCTCTCTTATGCCAAAATGCATGAATAGAAAATTTATTACGATTAAATACATTAAATTCAGTAATACGAAAATAATGCTACTCCATCTTAAATATGACGTAATCACCTTGGCAAACTACAATAATTACTTATCATGGGATATCATTGAATTAATTACGTATAATAGGATTTAATAAAATAATCACCATCACAACCTAGAATCATTATTTATCATGGGATATCATTGGATTAATTACGTATAATAGGATTTAATGGAATAAACAAAACTTTTATTAATATCTTTTTAAATTTGATTTGAGTTTCATAAAATGTGGGAGGACTCTACAAAGTTCTCTAACGATTATATATGGTAAATTTCAAAACATTCGGTTGGGTAGTTTTTGCGCTGAAATATGCGGGCAAATGGACAGACAAACGAACGGACCAGACGACGACTATAGTCCTACGCATTTATATAATTTCGAACGCACTTAAAAAATTTATAAGAAAATCATTTATTATCATAAAAATAAGAACGAATATACTAAAAGTGTTAACGAAACTCGTAGATCTGTAAGTTAATCCTCGCAATACTAAGATCAAAATATTATTTACAGGCCTAAAATGGGGTCATTTTGGCCCCATAGCGAATTATAATGTTTAGGCTGGAAAAATGATCAACAGATAAAATATCGACAAAATACTGGCAATCAATATTTATTAGAAAGAGGACAATGTAATATCCATAATATTACGAATATTTAAATTAGCACAAAAACACATGTCGAAAAAAGCAATAACATTTTATAAGAAGTAATGGTAGTAATGCATTATAACAACTTTCAGATCTGCTGCTCATTTTTCTGGTAAGCAAGACACAAAATAACACATGAAATGTGCCTTTTACGCATAAACTGTCTGCATTTGTTGCACTTCTGAGAATATCTGGTGTCATGATAGAAAGTTTTCTTTTATTCCCTGATTGCTTGAATATTCACAATTTGTACAAATCCTTCTATATATAAAAAAAAGTTTTGATTTGGAAATGGACCAATGAAAATCTGCGTAGATATTTCCGGCGGATCGGCATCCAATTTGAATGTTTAAGCATGGCCTTTCTTCTCTAATATTAAAAAAACTGTTGCATACAAAAATATGAAAATCGGTGGTATTATATAGAAATGTTTGATAAACACGCTTATGCAGACAGTTTTCAAATCAAAGAATTATTTTAAGAGATATTTAATGCCAAAGTTGGACAAAATCGTTCCATTAAAAAAGTTTTATAGGAGCAAAAACTGTACATAGGAATTTAATCATTTTTAGATCATTTTATGCGTCAGAATTTCCCGGTGTGCAGACTGCATTTAGTATTTTAATTTGACTCATTTTTTTAGGTTTTATTTCTGTTTTAAATTCGAATTTTCAGCATTTCGAGAGATATTTTTTACAAAATTTAGAAAATTGTATTAATTTAAACTGTTGTCAACTGTATAAACAGCGCAAACAATAATGTTTGCTTCAAATTAAAAATTTATTTTACACGTGACTATTATAAACAGGAAATATAAAAAGCAGGAACTCATTGAAAATTACGTCATAAAAACTATATTTACACGTGAATTTTAAAAGAGAAAGAATATTGTAAAATAATAAATTCATTAAGATGCGTTAGAAGTCTTAAATAGGAGAATTTACGTCCCATTTACGTCACATTACACTTATTACGTAAAATTAACAAAAAATAATATTGCAAAACAGTTTAAATTTTAAAATTGCGCGAGACATTTATTTGATATTTTAAGATGATCATAGTATATCATTTCTAACAAAAGTATTTTTACGTGAATATTAAAAAGAGAAAGGAAAGTTTGGTGAAAATTACGTCAGCTTATAATTGTCAGATTCAAATTATAATTCAATCTTCCGAAATCTTTTTAAAGCCGATCAAATTAGCATGCTGTTAGAGTCTGCGGTGTCTGAACGGGGGTTGACGAGCGTAGCTCGTAGGGGGCAGATCCCCCTAGTAAAAAAAGAAAAATTAACTGTGCGAAACTTGCTAAATAGACGAAATTATGAAACAGACCTTTGTAGGAGAATTTCTAGGGAAAATTTTTAGAATATATATTCTAAATGAAAAAAAAAAAAAAAAGCAAAATGTCCAGAGGGGGTCAAATTGACAACAACAACAACAACAAAAATTAACTGTGCGAAATTTACTAAGTAGACAAGAAAGAATCCTTTATAGGAGAAATCCTGGAAAATCTTTTTTGAATACATATTCTAAATGAAATAAAAGCAAAATGTTCAGATGGGATCAAATTGACACCAACAACAACAAAAAAATTAACTGTGCGAAACTTACTAAGTAGACAAGAAAGAATCCTTTATAGGAGAATTCCTAAAAAAAAATTTTTGAATACATATTCTAAATGAAAAAAAAAGCAAAATATCCAGATGGGGTCAAATTGACCCCATCTAAATTGACACCAACAAAAAAAATTCACTCTGCGAAACTTACTAAATAGACAAAATTATGAAAGAAACCTTTATAGGAGAACTCCTCGAAAAAAATTTTAGAATACATATTCTAAATGAAAAAAAAAAAAAAGCAAAATGTCCAGATGGGGTCAAATTGACCCCATCTTAGTCCTGCTTGGATTAAAAGATATTTATAAGCCTATGAATTTACTGTTATCACTTTTAACATACATAGATTTACTTTATTTCATATGTAATTTAGTTTTTACATCGGATAGTAACAAAATTCAACAATTATAGAATTTCATTATTTCTGTAAAAAAAGGTAGGATAACCTAAATTTTCTAAATGAAAATCATGTTTCAGAGTTACCTTAAAAGAAAATATTCTTCCCCGAAAATAAATAACACAAGTAAAAAATAAATATAAATATTTTCTTTGAAACTGAAATGGGGAGTATCTTTTAAAATATTCTGAACAAAATTAAATTTCTATGAAAAAACACTGCAATGTATTAAAAAATAAGAAAGAACAGAGAAGTAAAAAATGTATACCGGCAATCTCAGGCTTTCAGCTTTACTCTCTTCAAACAGCGCAGCACTATATTTAGTTTTCTTTTCTTCATTTTCTTTTTATTTCTTTTTGTGTCTTAGGACTGATATTCTCAACCTAGAAATTTTTTTTCTTCTTCTAGATATTATCGAAATAAAAGTAAAGTTTCTTTTCCTTTTAGTTTGCTTAAAAACAGAGTCACGAGATCAGGTTTCTTTGTTTATTTTTCATTATTCTGACACTAAATATATAAATCATTTTCATTTTCATTATCTAATAACTTCCTATTAAACGTCAAAAGGTTATTATTGGCGAATGTAAACGTCAATTTAACGGAGTTTAACTGTCATATTTTCAAAGTCGATTTTCAAGGAATAACAAAGGCAAATAATTAATCGGCTTCAGTAGATCCTGTAAAATAAATAATTAGTTATCTTAAAAGTTTGATTTGTCGTACGTTCTTTTCTCGTTGCCATATGGTCAACGAAATGAAGAGCTCTTTATTACCTAGCAGCAGACGATATCTAAAATATAACTAACTATACAATGAAAACTTTTTTTTCGCTATTTGCTAAAGTTTTGTGTAAAAGAAAAACTATTTTATTTTATTTTACTAAAAGCAGTTTTTGGTGTGAATAAAATTTAAAGATGTGTTATTCCGCTGTGGCATAAACCATCTTTAGTTACCCAAAGTTTAAACTAAAACACTGTGTGTTCGATCTTCCTTTTACAAAAGATAACAGCCTCTTTGTCTTTGAAATATATAGATAATATGGATAAAGCTTTAAAAATATGATATAATATGTAATATATACGTGATTAAATATGAGTAAATTTATTAGAATATGTATACCGGGTGAGCAAAAAGTCCGTATAAAGTTTAAAAAATCATAAAAACCGAAAAAATAACCGAAATGAAAAACTGTTTGCAGAATTAGCATCTATAGGTCATGGAAGTTTTTTTAAGACAGAAATAAAAAATAACTCAAAAAACAGACGACAGATGGCGCTGGTTCGATTTTGGTGGAAATATGCAAATGAAACTGTTTTAAGAATTTGCTCTACTAATCCAGAACTAGTTCACCTTTGTGAGCCGTGTACTTGATCAAGGATGCTGAGTATGAAGGATAAAGCTTTGTTGGTGAAGTTATTTTACGTGGACAATTTTTGGATTAGGAGCGCAAGTTCTTATAACCGTTTCATTTGCATATTTCCACCAAAGTCGCACGAACCAGTGCCATCTGTTGGCTGTTTTTTGAGTTATTTTTTATTTCTGTCTTAAAAAAATTCCCGTGACCTATAGATGCTAAACCTGCAAACAGTTTTTCATTTCGGTTATTTTTTCGGTTTTTATGAATTTTTAAAGTTTATACGGACTTTTTGCTCACCCGGTATATTGTTTGTTGTAAGGTAAATTTTAATGCTTCTTAAAAGTATACATGAGGACGTGAGTTTCAAAACTCGCCTTATCCAGAAAATCAAGTTTTGGGAAATCGCGAAAACCTAAGACTGCGTCCATTGGTTTTCATTATAAATCAAGAGTTTACAATGCCAGACATACACGATAAAACTAATTTTTTTGCAGATTGTAGCGTTTTTTATATTCAGGTTCACCAATAGAATAGATTGATAGAGAGAACTCGATTTTGTAAATTTTGGATAAGGCGAGTTTTGAAACTCACGTCCCTGGGAACCTGGCTTATGATAATAAAATGGAAATTGATTTATATTTATTTCGCAGGAATATATCCACTGTAGAAAATTACGGGAACTTTCCTTGATGCAAGCAAAAACATTTATGAATATTTAGCTTAACTCTATATTAAACTTATATTTTGGAAACGTTTCCCATTCTCCAGAAAATTTTGAACGAAAGCTCAATCAGAAACTGCGGAAATGGTACCTTTCTGAAATTAACAAAAAAAAAAATTTTCTTTAATTCAAAGAAAATAATGGGGATATTTTATTTTTTAAATGTATTTCATTATAAACCAAGTTATTTTGAATTAATTATATCGTAAGAAGTTATTTTGAATTAATTATATTGTAAGAAGTTATTTTGAATTATTATCTCGTATTAATTATATCGTAAACGTTTCTTGGATATCAGGAAAATATTCTGCATGATTGTAAATACTAAAAATGTACTAAAAGCATAATTATGGACATTGGAATCATTGTTAAGTGCGATTTAAAAAATTATGCACACTCTTTCTCAATTTTTTCTATGAGAAAAGAAAGTGTCAAAATTAGTGATGAAAATTTTGAATGAACACGTCGTCTAATATTAATTGATACCATAACGGGGAATATTTACGATTTCCGCATTTAGTTTACATTTTTATTAGATTCTTAAATTCAATTTAAACATTACCAAAACATCAGTTAAATTTCCGACACGGCTTTCAAGATGATTTTGTACTTGACAATGGCATATTATAGATTAACGCAGAGAAATTTTGAACAATAAGCACTTTTCTTTGGAGGAGATCATAGTATATAAAAAGAGATTGTCTATTTCTACAGATCAGATGTTGTAACGAGCGAAATTTTATGAATTGTTGCATTTTAAATTTTGGAAAGCTCTGAAATATTATTCTGCTAATTGTTGCCGATATGTCATCAATAGGTTTGTTTCCTTTGCGTATAAACTTCTGCATATCACATAATTAGTGACTGAAGCAGGATTAATAGCACAAAAAAGAGAATTACTATATTAAATTGTTGATAAAGAGGCATGTACTAAGTCGAATTACAAGCTTGTTACACATTGATGAGCGCACTTTCTTTTCCAACAAATAATTTCCTAACATATGTAAGAACTCGTATTTTGTTTATGACATTTTATTATTATTATTATTATTGTTATTATTATCACTAGATAGTGCCCGTCAAGATTTGACGGTAAATAACTTGAATGTTTCATTAGAAAAATTCTTGAATTTTTAATTAGTTGCTTTTAAATTAATTATTGAATGACGAATTACGTGATGAATTTCTATATTGATAAGTGACTCCTATTTATTTAAGGCGATAGCTGGTGCTGTCAGTCTAACCTATTCAGTGAAGTGAAAGAATTTTAAGTTTATAATTTACAACCAATTCTGCTTGCTTTTTATCAGAAATTTACCTTAAAATACCGGGTAGAGAATTTATTTTTACTTACTACAGGTCTTTTTTTTTTCTCTTAATAACTATATTTATTTTCATTTATTTATTTATTTATTAAAACTACACGACCATTAAAAGTTGCCATGAATTTTATTTTTATCTGTCTCATCCTCTAAAAATCTAAATCTGAAACTTGATGCAGCTAACGATTTATAATATATATATATATTTTTTTTTACTTGAATTTTATTTTACATTTTTTAAATATTAAACCTGAATATCAAGGTAATTTCTTTTAAAGCTCTTACACGAATATTTTTCTTTTTTTCCGTTTTATTTTTTACGCATATGAATGACAAACTTTTCTTTCTGACACTCACCCATATATATTCTTGATAATGGTCAGAAAATATAACGAAAATTGTAGATCAGTTCAGTTTATTTAATTGACAATTACATGCAAAATATTTTAAATATAAAATCATTATTATTTTTTTTCAAAATATTATTGAGAGTTAAATTTTATTAATAATTCAAATAATAATAAAATAAAAATCCAATAATTTCTTTTCCTAATAAAATATGTCATTATTGAAATGAATTATTGACAAAAATAGTGCACATTTTGCCAGGCTTGGATTTGAACTGCGTCCTCTGCAAAAATTCAGAGCCTTAAACTGCTGCCTTAACTGACTACGCTATCAAGAACTCGTTTTTCTTCCTTCTAAATTAAAGAGGTTCGAAACACAGTTGACGCATACGCAATTGCCTCGAATTTGAGTTTTGATCTTACAAAAATAGTTTTGCGTTTTAATATTTATGTTACCTTATTTTTTAAAAGAAGTAACTACAACTTAACATGCTAGTTTCCCAATCTTCCTGTGTAACTATTGGCAATTCACCAGCCATAACTTTTAGTTTCAAATCACTGTGTTTATCTTCAGCGTGTAATATGACCAAAACAATGTGACACCCCTGAAATGAGTCTTATCTAGCTCTTAATATCGACACAATAAATTTTTGAATAGTTAATAATGCTGAAAGAGTCAAATATTAACTTTGTGAAAGAAAGAAAAGCTTGTTTACAGTAAGGTCGAATAGCAGACGAACTTAAAACAACTTCTACCTGTGATATATTTCAACTGAGCGAGAATCTTTGCGCATGTGCAGCGCGTCACTCCAAAGGCAGACTTCTACTTATATAATGCGCATGCGCAACTGTAGAATTTTAATTTAAAATTACGGCTAATTAATAAAATATTTGAACAAACGAATGTATGATAACAAATCTGTGACCAAATATATTTCATTTAAAAAAAGATTGGAGTAATTTGATGCAGTAGTTTCTTCTCACGGACTGTCGAAAGAATACGCTTAGCGTTTTAAATATGTAGATTATTATTATTATTATTATTTAATAATATTTAAGTTTCTCATCTACACTCGCTCACATAATAATAATTGAATATCAACTAAATATTAAATCTAACAACATCTATTTTGGGAAAATGCCCATTATGAATGGCGTTCGGTCATAGTTATGCCTTATTTTTTGGGAATGTGTCTTATAGTCTGAATTCTTTTTACCAGTTGTACGATGGATTTCTTTTCGAGAGGAAGCCGGTAGTGGTGCCTTGTGTTATATGGTGGATAAATTTAAATATAATAGTGTATTGAATTGCATTTTTATTAAATAAGAATACACTTTAAATTATGGGTAAATCAGCCTTGTGATTCCTCGGCATCAGCACTGTAAAAAAAAAAGAAAAAAGAAAAAAGAAAACGGACTAAAATACGGAAATACTGCGGGAAATCGAGACGCCAGTACTATTTCCGTATTTTAACGGAAGTTTGCCCTCGTAAATACCAAAAAGAAAAAAAAAAATTCTTCTGTAATTTACCTGGAAAACGTTCCGTTAAAATACAGAAATAGTACTGGCGTCTCGATTGCCAGTAGTATTTCCGTATTTTAGTCCGTTTCTTTTTTTACAGTGAGGAGATTCATCAGTTATTAGAGGCTTTCAATAGAAAAACGGGCAGATTTTTTTTGCGCTAGTAGCCAAATAGAAGGTAGCCATATCATAAAATCCATATCATAGCCATATAGAATATATAGGAATTGGTATTTTGTTTATGACATTTTATTATTATTATTATTATTACTTAATAAAATTTAAGTTTTTTCGTCTATATTCGTTCACATGATAACAACTGAATACCAACTAAATATTAAGTGTAATTACATCTATTTTTACATTATGAATGGTGTTCGGTCATAGATATGCCTTATGGTTTGGCAGTATGTCTTATCGTCTGAATTCTTTTCACCAGTTGTACAATGGATTACTTTTCGAGAGGAAGCAGGTAGTGGTGTCTTTTGTTATATTGTGAATAAATTTCAATATAATAGTGTATTGAATTGAGTTTTTTAAAATAAGAATGCTCTTTAAATTATGAGTAATCAGCCGAATGATTTCTCTGTATCAGGCCCTTCTTTAATTATCAGAGGCAGTCAATAGAAAAACGTGCAAAACTTTTTTGCGCAAGAAGTCAAATAGAGTAGTTGTGGTACTGATTTTAGAGTATCATAGTACATTTCTACTTAGGTATTTGCCCAATTGCGTACAAGAAATACACATGCATGTTTAACTAATATGTCTAACTGTAAGTTCTCCTGGTATGATTTTGTGATAAAGTAGAAGAATAAATAATTAACCCCCCTTTAGTGATGTTACAAATTGTGATATTATTCAAAAGCAATATTTATTCATCTATTATGAACCTTCGTTATCACGTGCTCAGTGATTCTAGAATGCCAAACTACACATGCTTAAAAATCATTCTTGTTATCATTTTATGAGGTTGCTTGAAGATTTTCAGAATCAAAACTTTGATACTATTTTTAAATGTCTATTTTTTTTAATTTGGAATTTACATATGCATATTTTTGTTTAACAATAAGAATGATTTATTATATAAAATCAGAACTTACCTAAACCTAAACTATTTATTCCATACGTGACGATAGATAACCCTTTCTTCCATACGTGAAAAGTTCTAAATATTATCTGAGTAATTTATTGAAGGCTTACTGGAAATGTTTATCTATATTAGAATTCAAAGAGCCTAGCAATTCCATTTGGATGTTTTCCAATTTACAAAAATATTTCAAGCTATTGCAGATATAAAGAGAAAAATTTTCAGACTAAAATCAAAAGAACATACTGATAATCATCATTTCTTTTTTATTTTATCCTCTTCTCATCTCAACTCGGAAAATGTATATTGTTATAGAACTGTTTATATTTATAGATCAATGTCCTTTAGTTGTACCCTTCTGTTAAATTCCCTGAACATTACTAAAATAAATAATAAATTTTAGTCACACAAATATAATTCAGCAGATTCGTTGATCTTGTAAAATCCTGTTTTTTTTCTACCAGATATTTATTTTATTAAAAGCAGGGCCTGACTAATGTGGGGGAATGTGGGGCAGCTGCCATGGTCTTCCCTTTTTAGGGGATCCCATGGGAGTAATCAGGATTTTCGTTAAAATGTACCAAATATTAAAATTGGCCAAAAGTGATCAAAAATTTATATATTTTGAAACATTTAGGAAGGGAGTGCTGTCAAACATCCCGCCCTCTGATTCCTGTACCCCTCCACTTACGCAAAAATATGAACAATATCATTAGAAAACTAATGTTTAAAATTTATTATAACAACTTGGTATTTTATTGTTTTCGAAAAAAATTCTGTATTGACATTTTTCTCGTAACAAGGCAAGTTAAAACCGTTAATTATGATCAATCGGGAGCATTCTCTTTTAGACATCTCATAACATACACAGATAAGCAAAAAAAGTTTGTAAACAAATACTCCTGTCAACTAGTCTGTCCTTTTTTCTACTATTATCCTACTAGTATTTTTTCTTACATTTGTGATACCCTGTAAACAGATGTGAATTGTACCTGGTTCGAAATTTATGCATACATACAATAGGTACGAAGTTTAGTACTAGCCACTTCCACATTATTTGTGAACAATTTCTATGGATAGACAACAGGGGGCCTCCCACAATGATGCTTGCTCCGGGACCCTAGATGTTCTAAGTTGGGCCCTGGTTATAAGTTATGGTTAAAAGCTTACATTGTTCTGATATTTTCAATGTACAAAACAGTTTTTACATTTTTAAGAAACTGAAAATGTGATTTAATATTTTATTATAAATGTTGAATATTTCATTTTTCCTGAGATACATGAAATATAAAAAAAATCAAAATTTTATACTAAAATGAGTTGCAAAACTTTTGCATGAAATATCTTTTATTTTATTTAGTTTATTTCTAAATTTTCTTAAACTGGAACCATATGATTCTAAATATTTTCAATAAAATGTACTTAAACATTCTGTATTTTTGTAATACTCTATCTCAATTTAGTATAATTAATAATACGATAAAGTCAATTCACAACATTAATCTATACATGCATGAAATTCAAACCGCATAGTTTAAGAAGGTTGTTAAAATTTTATGTAGAAGGATATGTAAAAATTTTATGTAGGGCACATTGGAACAACGCGCATTTCTGCTAATTAACTTCAAATTGAAACGTTCTAAAATTTTCCAATATAGTTAAGTTAGCAGTTATCTGCTTATCAGATTTGTAAATCAATCAAAAAGTTAATTTTGTAATCACAGCAAATTATTTATTTTAGATTTTCTCTTGTAACTAAAATTGGTATTACTTAATTACCCCGCGACCAAAAAACTATCGCCAAACTATAAGATTAAATGCTAATAATGGCTGTTCGTAAATGTCACATTCACTTGACACTAAAGATGTTACGCGTGTTTGTTACATCATCAAGTGATTTTTATTTCGACGTTGTATTTGTATTTTTATTAATGTTATACGAATTTATTTGTTCTTTCGTTATTTAAAATAAAAATTATGTCAATTTGTATAATTTGGTGAAATTGGTCGACGGGATAATCACGTAGTACCCTAAAACTTCCCAAGTTACTGAAGTAAAACAAGATAATATATATATATATAGATTATGTGTTAAAGATCACTGCTCCAAAGTGTGTAGGAATTAATAAAGTCAGATTTTGATTGGTTATGTCTGGTTATTTAGGTTAAATTTATTTTATTTTGGAACGGTATGCTTAAGGCGGCACTAAAAAAATAATTTTTTCACCGCTAAACATTGCGAAACTTTGTGAAAATTTTCTGATTCATTCTTAAACGTAAAATCATGACACTGGAAGGCATAATTATTGAAGTAATTTGTAATCGAGCAGTTTTTTTTTATTACAACGTGAGTTATAAGTGATTGTTGTCTCCGAAAGGTAATTATTTTTCTTTCCTGCGCTGTCGCACCCGGAATTTTCTGTTAAAAATACCAACTTTGAGAGCATTTTCTGGAAGATCTTATATCTTCTCCAGGGAAAAAACTGTTCGATTACATAGCTTCTGAACAAGAGCACCTGACAATTTCATGCATTTGAGAACAAAATAAAAATTAAAAAATATGTCATAAAGTAGACATTTTTTATTTGAGAGTAGACTTATGTTAATAGATGAACTTGTGAACAAATAATTTGGGAAAGGGGGAAAATATGAACAGTTGACAAGTGCTCGAACTGTCAAAGTAGCATTCGGTTTTAAACTCGGTATGCTTTTTAAGAGACTGACAAAGTTTTATTGGACCAAATGAAATAATAGCCTCAATTCTTTACATAATACTTTCCATACTAAGTCCGCAGTTTGGAAAGTGTTCACTAATCACCTGGAAATCCTTTTCGAACAATGTCTCTAAAAGATTTCTAATGCAATATGAACTTATAAAAAAGCAAAACAAATTTCCTATAATTATGCTAAATATCTTAAATAACCTTACCCAACGACATGGGGAAAAGATAATTTGCTGGAATTAAATGCATAAAATACCGGGTGAGCCAAAACTTCGTTACAACTTTAAAAAGTCGTAATAAAGGAAGAAATTATGATAAAGGAGTGCGGTTTGCAAGAAAGGGCTCACAAGGTAGACAGATTTTTTTTAGCATAAAAAAATTAGCTAAAAAATCACATGTAGAGGGACATTAGGTTATTGGAAGAACAAATGAATGGTGCGTATTTTTGTCCTGTTCATTGAGTTTCGGTTCGTCAGTGCCCTCTACATGTGATTTTTTAACTATTTTTTTCTTGCTGCTAAAAAAAATCCGATAACCTTGTGAGCCCTTTCTTGCAAACCGCACTCCTTTATCATAATTTCTTCCTTTTTTATGAGTTTTTAAATTTGTAACGAACTTTTCACTCACCCGGTACTTCGTGATAAGAGAAAAAAAACCTCATTTAGAAAACTCAAAAATATAAATTTGAACAGACCCTTACTATTAAAAGAAAGTAAATATTGAAACAATTTTGCAAAATATGCTTTTTAAAAGGAGCAAACTCTTTTAAAAAGCAAAAGGAGTAATTTCCCATACTATTGAAAGAAAGTAAATATTGAAGGAAAATTACAAAATATGCTTTTTTAAAAGGAGCAAACTCTGAAAGTTTGCCCTAGCATATCCAACACGACGGATGACTTTTCTTTAATTTAATAATGTTTTTGTAATTGAGATAAAATACGCACTTAAAAATAAATCTGTGACAAAATTTTTGAATTTCTTATTGTATATAAAATAAAGTAAAGTATTAAATTAAGTAAATAAGTTCTGCTACACTGTAAAAAAAAAATAATAATAATAATGCCAGTTTTCCGGTAGGAATCGAAAAAATAGTTGCCCTTATCGTACCGGAATAATTTCCAACCCAGCTCGGAATAAAATCCGTAAAATCGAAAAATAATCCGTAAAATACCGTTTTATTGACTATTTCCTTATTTTTACGGATTTTATTCCGAGCTGGGTCGGAAATTATTCCGGTACGATAAGGGCAACTATTTTTCCGATTCCTACCGGAAAACTGGCAGTATTTTTTTTTACAGTGTACTTTGTAAAAGCATTTTTTTCTGCGTGTGTGTGTTTTCATATCGTCGCCTCAGAGCAACAGTAGGACATCTGGTAATAATCGAAAATGAAATGTCTGGCTTACTGCTATGAAAAACTGCATTTGCATCTAGTGGAACAGTAGGGAATTTTCATAAAACACATCTGAAATATAGTACACTGTAAAAAAAATCCGACCAGTTTTCCTGTAGGAATCGGAAAAATAGTTGCCCTTATCGTACCGGAAAATTTTCCGACCCAGCTCGGAATAAAATACGTAAAAAAAGGAAAATAGTCAATAAAACGGTATTTTACGGATTTTATTCCGATTTTACGGATTTTATTCCGAGCTGGGTCGGAAATTATTCCGGTACGATAAGGGCAACTATTTTTCCGATTTCTACCGGAAAACTGGCAGTATTTTTTTTTTTTTTTTTTTTTTTTTTTTATTTTTTTTATTTTTTTTTTTTTTTTTTATTTTTTTTTTTTTTTTTACAGTGTACTTTGTAAAAGCATTTTTTTCTGCGTGTGTGTGTTTTCATATCGTCGCCTCAGAGCAACAGTAGGACATCTGGTAATAATCGAAAATGAAATGTCTGGCTTACTGCTATGAAAAACTGCATTTGCATCTAGTGGAACAGTAGGGAATTTTCATAAAACACATCTGAAATATAGTACACTGTAAAAAAAATTCGACCAGTTTTCCTGTAGGAATCGGAAAAATAATTGCCCTTATCGTACCGGAAAATTTTCCGACCCAGCTCGTAATAAAATACGTAAAAAAAGGGAAATAGTCAATAAAACGGTATTTTACGGATTTTATTCCGAGCTGGGTCGGAAATTATTACGGTACGATAAGGGCAACTATTTTTCCGATTTCTACCGGAAAACTGGCAGTATTTTTTTTTTTTTTTTACAGTGTACTTTGTAAAAGCATTTTTTTTCTGCGTGTGTGTGTTTTCATATCGTCGCCTCAGAGCAACAGTAGGACATCTGGTAATAATCGAAAATCAAATGTCTGCTTACTGCTATGAAAAACTGCATTTGCATCTAGTGGAACAGTAGGGAATTTTCATAAAACACATCTGAAATATAGTACACTGTAAAAAAAATTCGACCAGTTTTCCTGTAGGAATCGGAAAAATAGTTGCCGTTATCGTACCGGAAAATTTTCCGACCCAGCTCGTAATAAAATACGTAAAAAAAGGGAAATAGTCAATAAAACGGTATTTTACGGATTTTATTCCGAGCTGGGTCGGAAATTATTCCGGTACGATAAGGGCAACTATTTTTCCGATTTCTACCGGAAAACTGGCAGTATTTTTTTTTTTACAGTGCCCTTTGTAAAAGCATTTTTTTCTGCGTGTGTGTGTTTTCATATCGTCGCCTCAGAGCAACAGTAGGACATCTGGTAATAATCGAAAATCAAATGTCTGGCTTACTGCTATGAAAAACTGCATTTGCATCTAGTGGAACAGTAGGGAATTTTCATAAAACACATTTGAAATATAGTACACTGTAAAAAAAATCCGACCAGTTTTCTTGTAGGAATCGGAAAAATAGTTGCCCTTATCGTACCGGAAAATTTTCCGACCCAGCTCGTAATAAAATACGTAAAAAAAGGGAAATAGTCAATAAAACGGTATTTTACGGATTTTATTCCGAGCTGGGTCGGAAATTATTACGGTACGATAAGGGCAACTATTTTTCCGATTTCTACCGGAAAACTGGCAGTATTTTTTTTTTTTTTTACAGTGTACTTTGTAAAAGCATTTTTTTTCTGCGTGTGTGTGTTTTCATATCGTCGCCTCAGAGCAACAGTAGGACATCTGGTAATAATCGAAAATCAAATGTCTGCTTACTGCTATGAAAAACTGCATTTGCATCTAGTGGAACAGTAGGGAATTTTCATAAAACACATCTGAAATATAGTACACTGTAAAAAAAATTCGACCAGTTTTCCTGTAGGAATCGGAAAAATAGTTGCCGTTATCGTACCGGAAAATTTTCCGACCCAGCTCGTAATAAAATACGTAAAAAAAGGGAAATAGTCAATAAAACGGTATTTTACGGATTTTATTCCGAGCTGGGTCGGAAATTATTCCGGTACGATAAGGGCAACTATTTTTCCGATTTCTACCGGAAAACTGGCAGTATTTTTTTTTTTACAGTGCCCTTTGTAAAAGCATTTTTTTCTGCGTGTGTGTGTTTTCATATCGTCGCCTCAGAGCAACAGTAGGACATCTGGTAATAATCGAAAATCAAATGTCTGGCTTACTGCTATGAAAAACTGCATTTGCATCTAGTGGAACAGTAGGGAATTTTCATAAAACACATTTGAAATATAGTACACTGTAAAAAAAATCCGACCAGTTTTCTTGTAGGAATCGGAAAAATAGTTGCCCTTATCGTACCGGAAAATTTTCCGACCAGACTCGGAATAAAATACGTAAAAAAAGGGAAATAGTCAATAAAATGGTATTTTACGGATGTTATTCCGATTTTACGGATTTTATTCCGAGCTGGGTCGGAAATTTTTCCGATACTATAAGGGCAACTATTTTTCCGATTCCTACAGGAAAAGTGGTCGTATTTTTTTTTACAGCGTATTAAACATAACTTTGTGCTTCAGAAATTGTTCCACTAGAGGCAAACACAGTTTCTCATAGCAGTTAGTCAGACATCTCGTTTTTTAAATTATTAATAGATGCACTACTATTGCTCTGAGGCGATGTTATGTGCCCAGAGCATTTTCGCACTACTCTTTAAGTGGGACCACATGTGAAAATTTTTAATCATACTTTAAAGTTATTAGAAATTTTAGAAATATTATTAAAATAGATATGTGATGTATTTTCTCAGAATGAAATGGCTTTTAAACGAATGAAATGGAACAAAAATTACTGTCAGGGTGTTCTTTTATTTTTTAAAAGAATTACTTTTAATGAAGCTTTAACAAATGTAATTTTTTGGTAATAAATAAGTAATACTTACAATATAAATACGTAAATATTTTATAATGCAGAGTAATATTTTCTAAGAAAGATAAAATTCTGTACACTCAATATTTTATATGATGTTATTGAACAACATATTTTTAAAATTAAATTTAGTATATTTTAAATATCTATATATATATTTCTCTTACGTAGCGCTAAAAAGGGCTGTATTTGTAGCTTGCTATTTGGCAACAGCCAAAGTGACGTTTCTCAGTGGTAGTTACGGTCACATGTCCCAAAACACTCAGCAAATCAAAATCCAGACAGGATCTCTCTTTTAACGCAAACCGTTTGTGCAATACATGAATGTCAATTGCTATTGGTCCGTTTTACGGTGACGTAGCATTTTTATCCAAGGTTGTATTTAGACACAGGCGAAAACGTTTTGTTTACATTTCGATAGTGTGATACGTAGCATGTTTTATAGCGTCTTATTATAGTTTTAAATTAATTTAAACCGTGGTTTTCAATAGTATACGCAAAATAAAAGGAGAAGGACCCCATCTGACACTAACATGCCATTTAAATTTAAACGGCGTCAATTTCCTGTTCGCTTAGCTTTCTCCATGATGATCAACAAGTCATAGCGCCAAACTTTTGATAAATGCATTTTTATTTATATTTTCAACAAAATTTTCAATTACTTTTTTATGAATTAAAATATTTTTAAATTTCATATGTTGCTTGCTCGGATCTCATAGCGGCCCAACTAAAAATATTTTTTATTTTGTTTTCACTAAGTTTTTTAATTAATTCTGTTTCCAAGGTACGTTTTTATTTATATTTTCAACAGTTTTCCATTACTTTTTTATACATTAAAAATATTTGTAAATTTAATACGTTGTAATGATTTATGATAGCACTCATTCTGGCTAGAGTTGACATAAATAGTGGCGAGCGAGCGAAGCGAACTGGGATCGCGTAGCGATCCCAATATGAATTGCGTAGCAATTCGTGGGGGTTGGTGAGCGTTAGCAAGCAGGGGGCTGAGCCCCCTAGTCTCATTATAATAGATTGAATTAAAGATTTTGCTCACAGCGCGTTTCATTAAATTCAGTTACATAATTATATGAAAGAAGAGAGAGTCGGAAGATAATTTTTTTCATCTATCAAAAATCAGCACTATGAAGAATGGTGGCAGATAATCATGGCTTTATCCCCCTCTTCCCATCCCCACCTTCTTTAATAAATGTTGACACCTGAGCCTTCGTTAGGCCATTTATTTTAGTCGATCTTTAAAATGGTTATCAATTTTAGAAATTCTTTATAAATAAGTAATAAAATGCCGTTAAAAGAAAAAGAATTGTAAATATTAGTATGAATTGGATTTTGTTTTATTCATTAAAAATCACATTTAGGAACAATAAAAAGAGTAAAAAAATTTCATATGTACCCCTTCTTAAAGACACGTTTTAAAAATAAACTGTTAATTGACACATATTTTCCGAGTAAGAATGATTGAATTTTTCTCTTTTTAATTTGTTCATTTTCCCGCAATTCACGCACAATTCTGAAATTTTAGATAAAAATGATTCAAAATTCTCTCTAAGCTATATTTCCACGAAATCTTGCTAAATTGATCAAAACTCTGTCACCAGTAGTTTTTCTTCTTTTTGGAGAAATTTGCAATTTGCCCAACTTCCCTCAAATTATTAGACATTCTTAAATCACTTACCAGTTATTTTTCTTGGATAGTAACCTAGGGATTTAACATCACTTTTTCCGCAATAAAAATATTTGCCTTATATAGTCGAAAAATGCCTGCAAGTAAATTTAAAAAAATGAAGTTTACTATTAGTGGCGTAGAAAAGCTTTTAGAAATGAAGCAAGCGAACTCTTTTTGCCCGTAAATGTCACAAAAATGGAGACTTTGTGTTAACCACTGAGAATACATTGTGAAAGAAAAATTCCAAATTTTAAGAATTTTGCAATAGGATTATGATTAGAAACAACAAGGATTTTTGTTATAGAAAAATGCAACTTCATACGAATATTAAAAAAAAGGATATTTCTACGCATTTTAGGATATTATATTCATTGCTTTTGTGTTTGATTGTTTCGATATTTCTTTTCCTCCATTATTTCAAAAACTCCTTTCAAAGAGTGAAAATTTAAAAAGAAATGACCAAGGTAATGATTTAAAAAAAAATCTATAATACAATATTTATAGCATTAAAATTATAACGAGCGTTAATAATACAAGTTAATAACGAACCATAAAAAGAGCGAACTACCAGATCTCTCTCCCAATTTAACCAACTCACCAGTGGTGTAGTCGTAAAAAAAACAGGGGTATACGTTATAAGCAGAGAGTATACGCTCAAAGCAGAGGGTATACCCTAGTGTATATATACTAAAGCTTTCTTGAGAAACAGAGGGTATACTTTGTTCCTTAAAAAAATCCAGAGGATATACGGCGTATACCCCCGTATACCCTCCACTACATCCCTACAACTCACCCCAAGTAAAAAATTTTGTCTGGAATTTCGGCCCCGAAATTCTCTTCCCAGGTGCAAATTGTATAAAAAGTTGAAACTTTTAGTACTTCAGCAACTACCCATTACTTTGTCTCTCTCCCTTTCTAAATTACCCGTGTTTTTCTGCAAGTTAGGCCCCATGGTATCTAAAACCTAGTTATTTCTTCCACATGGTATGACGAAGTGTGCAGTGCACCATCAAACCAAACAAAAACAGTTTAAATGAACGACCAAAATACAACTCGAACAAAGTAAAACAAAGCTGCCATTACTACGGCATAGGTTCTTGTCCAGCAGACCGCCGCCATGTGGAGATCAGGCGATTTTGTCCTGTTGCCAGACATTGAAACCCGTTCAACTGGGATATAGCTCGGTAGGCAGGGGCCTGGTCAGTGGAAAGAAAGAAAGAGTAAAGTAGATAAGGGAAAAACACACGTTTGTGATCCTATGAAGGGATTAAGCCACTATCACAATTTCATCATATGGCACTTGTTTAAAATTGAGAACTGTTTTGGAATTTAAAAACTTGATTTTTTTTCGCTTTTACAAACTTTTTTCATAAATTCCAGTAAAATGGATAATTAAAATTCCTGGCAGTTCAAATGACATGAAACACCTGCGACATTATTCGATGCAATTTTATTTTACTTTTTCTAAAATGATTTCTTTCTTAAAGGAAATATTTATTGTGTGACATTTTTTAATGAAAAATCTAAAATTGTTTCGGCAAAACTAACAGATGTTTTATTCTTTCTTTTTCAGAACGTCAAGAATAAAAGATGCTGAACTCTTGGTCACCTAGGCAACAGGACGATTTTAAATACCAGTCATCAAAATTTTAGTAACTAGAACAGTAAAGTGTGCAAAATTCATCTGTAGTTGCAAGAATTTTTGGAAACAAAAGATAATGGAAGTAACATTCGACTCTCCCAAAGAAAAATGTATTTTATCTTTTTTCTACTTCATACTTATGAAATCAAATAAATCGATGAATGCAGAGGAAGGTCAATTCTTAAAATAAAAATGCCCTGAGATATAGATACAGTATGCGAAAACTTTAGACTTTTGTTTTTCTTTGAGAAAGGAAGAAAACATTTTATCTTTCGTAAAATGTGTTTCACATGTGGAATGCATGCACGTATTATAAGGAAGTTTTTCCATTTTTATTGTTGATTTTTAACAATTGGAACAAGAAGTAAAGTTTATTGCCAAAGTTTTGGTAAAGCTTGACGTTGTTTCGATGCACACGTGTGATTAAAGTCTTAAAGTCTTTTAAATATGTTGTTTGTAAAAGGAAATAAAAGTGATTGTCAAAGAATAAAGTTTATGAAGTTTTGTTCCATATGCATGATTACCATCGTGAAAAGTTTTGCTGTTGTGTAAAGTTACATTTTTTTTTGAAAACGGAAAGCAACTATAAAACATGTTAAAGAATGGTATTAAAAGATATTCTGTGGTGTTATCAATTTTTCTGAGAAAATGGGGATTACATGAAAATAAAATAAATCAGTCCTCAGAAAAGCAATAATATTTTATCATGATTTAAATTAGAATAGGAATAAATATTTTTAATGACTAGTACATGTTTGAAGTTCGCCACTTTTTATTCTAAAGAGCTGCATCTGTTATATGTGCAATGCAGAATTTATAACAATTCATTAATTATATGAAGTTTTATACATATTTTCAATTATCTAATAAAATCACAAAAATCATTGAAAATACTACAAGAATATACATCCCATCTAGAATTTTATTTAAATATTTTGATGCAATTTATTTTACAATCTTATATTAGCTATGTCAGATTCTAAAAAAAGTGATTCTTTAAGCACAAACTCAGACAACTTATCCTTAACAACATCAAGCACAACTTATTTACCTGTTCCAAACACCCCTACACAAAAAGGCAAAGTGAAAACTCCTCGCTATCTTAGAAATGCATCTGTCAAACTGTTAACGCATCCCGTAGATAAAAATATAGCATGGAGCTTTTTTCTTTCCGTTATTTTCGCAGCAATATCAGTGGTGACTGGCTTTCCTACAGTCATAATGCTTATGTGGATTCTAGGTACTGCTTTAGGCTTAAGAATATTTTTTGCGGGCTGTTGCAGTTACAGGAGAAACACGCGAGTGAGAGACGTGGAAGAGGCGATGCCAGAAAATCCCCGAAGATCGTCGTCGTGGTTAAATTCAGACAACTTCGTCCGACCTCCAGAGGCTCTCTGGTTGCATGATACTAGTTTCAATTTGCATATATCTCACTGCCTCTTCTTTCTGGATTCCGGTTTAAACTCTGCGAAACTTCAAGAGATTGTGCGCACACGTGTTTTAAATAAGACTACAGAAGAAGGCGCGATAGCATTTCCCCGCTTCTCGCAAAAAGTTGTTCCGGTTTGCAGCGGTTATTGTTGGGTAGACGATGAGGATTTTTCCATCGAAAATCACATTTATGAAGAGTCAAAGGAGGTTCGTACTGCGCAGAACCTCGAGGAACATATTAGCAGCCTTATGAGCGAACCTCTCCCTATGTCCAAACCCTTATGGGAGATAAGGCTTATAAAGGACTTCGGTCGTTGCAAAGATACAGTACTTATAGTTCGAATACACCAAGCCGTTAGTGATGCTATTACACTCATTTTGATTTTATGCAACTATTTATCGGACAACCAGCAATTTCTGAGATTGAAAACGCGTTTTGGATCAGCTACATTTTTCCTCAATCTCTTTCGAGCATTATTTGTAGCACCTTTGACTTTTCTTGGATGGTTACTTTTTAAGCCGAGAGATTACAACTTTTTTAATCGCCGTCATAAGCCTCAAAGTAGAGTTGTTGCGTGGTCTCACAATATCAAATATTCCAAAGTTTTGAGGATAAAGCAAGTAATGAGATGTAGCTTAAATGATGTCTTTGTTTCAGCTGTGTCTGGAGCAGTAAGAGCTTATTTTACAAGAAATGGAATACGCAATCCACCCAACGTCACAGTAAGTGATTTTGAATATGTAATTACAAAAAACAAAAAGATAAATGTAAATTAAAAATTCTCTGAATGAAGCTATCTGAAATTTTTGTTTTAGAATAGTTTTTGTTTAAACACATATTTCCAGTCTGTAATGCACTTACTCCGTGGTTTACAGCATTTCTTATATATAGGTTCTATTGTATATAGGTTATTATATACGATAGCCCAAATCTTGCAGCTTGTTAGATTATTGTAGCTCGTGCAAAAATGAAATGGTGCATGTTTTATGGAATCTATATGAATATTGGCTTGATAATTCTACTATAGATTTCGAAATTTTTTCAATATTTTCATTTTTAGATATTTTATCATAACAGTTATAAGTTTTACCTTTCATTTTTTTTCTCCATGTGTGTATGATGAATTATAATGTCGTTTATAATGTAATTGTACAAATTATAAATATCTTTCTATCTATCTATATATCTATATCTATATATTTACATAAATATATATATTAAGGTAAGTATTATGGTGCGCAAATGAATATATATATATGGAATTTTAGTATCTGACAATCTTATATAAACATCCATTTTTATTTATTTATTTTATAATTTATTTATTTTTTTTCTTTCCTGTTCATTTTACATATGTAAAGCTAAATATTAAGACTATTATATTTTTATAATATATAATTTATTTTATTTTATAGCATATAGCCTATATTCTATACATTATCAAGTTAAAAAAGTTCTTTAATTTCTTAGTGTAGATTTAATAATATGGTAATAGAATATATTGTATTAACATTTAATTTATTTAAAAAAAAATTCTGAATAATGAAATACAGTATGGTATTGTTTATATTAGGATGTGTGTAGGAATGCAGTTGATACATTTTAATTCATTAGCATGTATTAGGTTCTACTTACTGTGACATTTGTATAATCATAATAGTTTTTAAAATAAAATAATAGATGGCAGAACCATAAAATTTGTATTTTTAAATAGCCTCTATTAAAGTCATAATTTTAATTTTTTACACTGGGTGGTAATTAACGCTGAATATTGGCAATGTTGTAAAATTGTTATTATACAATTTAAAATTGTTTTTAGGTATTATAAATAAAGTAATTATTTTTTATTTATATTATATTAATTATATTTATCACACTATTTCAACATGAATTAACTGACTCCATAGCTTTTAATTTCTGTGTTAACTTAACTGTTTTATTCACCTTAATCTTATCATGCTTTTTGGATTCCATGTGCGGTAAAATTTTGGTTTACAATGAAAACCAATGGGCGCAGTCAGTGATTTTTCGCGTTTTCCTAAAATTTGATTTTCTGGATAAGGGGAGTTTTGAAACTCACGTCCTCATTTTTATTATGATCAATGCGCAATTTATCAGTTTTTTCCTGCAAATTTTAATTCTATTTTCACATACTATTTACCACACTCGAATAAATGAAATGCTTTTATATTGAGGGTATTTGATAGAGTATTCCCTAACTTTCAGATTGATTCGGCCATTAATAACAATAAATATAAAAATCAAATAAATAACATGTTTATCAAGTAGCTCACAAATTTATACAGGAAATTCATATACTCGTCAATACATGGCGCTGCTCTCTTTCAAACTGTAAGAAAGAATGCTTAATTTAACTACGAAATTTCAAAATACACGCTTTTTTAGTTTCAGTAGATAAATAGAGTGAAATGTACAAATCGACATACCTTGGATACAGTTTAAATGTCATTTTTTGCATTTTTACAGTTTCAGACAATGCAGCTCTAACTTTTGGGGAAAAATTGAAGTGTTTTTAAATTGTTGTATACAAAATTTATGATATACCTGACAAATATGTCACTTGTTTCATCTTTAGTAAATTAATTATTGGATTTGAAAGTTAAACACCCTGTAGAAAAATTATGTTTCTTTATGACGATTTATACTAAACATAATAGAAGTGTAAAAATATCAACGTTAAAAACATCAAAAATTTTAAATTTTAAGCATACCGGTTTCGGTAGCATATATCCAGCCCCAGGTAGCCCCAATTTCTCCTATATATGTGAGCAAATTTCCGCCATCCTTAGCACTGAGGAAGGTATGCTATATGCTACCGAAACCGGTATGCTTAAAATTTGAAATTTTTGGTGCGTTTAACGTTGTTATTTTTACACTTCTACTATATCGCACCAAGCTCCATCTTGATAATTACACTAAACATAGTTCTAAGAAAAACCCTAAAAATTCGAACAATTTTCACAGAACAGATTCCACTATTTAAAAGAGCACGGATCACCGCTTGCATGATTTTTTAAAGCAAAGGACGGTGAATAACAGTAATTTTTTTTCTTCTGTTCTTTCGAATATATTCTATAAACATATAATTTTGTTTCTATTTTATTCTTATTATGTAAAGGAAATAATGTAGCTAATTCATCTAAAATATAATTGCAATTTTTATTACTCGTTGTAGAAATCATAATTATTATGAGTTTTTTCTAAGTGTAATCGTAATTGATATTTTTAAACATTGTAACTGTAATCAATAATTAATGAGAATTACGTGAATCCAAAATATGCATGAAAACATACAAACCTATAACTAATGGCAAAATATTTAATTTGCGAAGGAAAATCCAGTAAAAATTTAGTGATTCGATCTTATTAACCTCAACTTATCTCTTTTTTTATCCGACTCCCAAGAAGGGTTATGTGTTTCACGCATATCTGGGTATGTGGATTTCTTTATACCCTCGAAAACTCCCAATGGCTGCATGGATTTTAATAAATGAGGTTATCGATTCGTCTTAACCGTCTGATGGTTATGGGTTAGGTTTTGTTTTTATAAATTCAAAATGGCGGCCGTAAAATACGAAATGGCAGTAGAGACGAAAAAAAAAACTTTTACGCACCATATTAAGTGCATCATTGGATAGGTCTTCCAAAATGAAGACTATGTTTCATTGACTATTTTACAGTCAGAAGCTCCGTTTAAATATTATACAACCTGGAAGTTATGTACGTAGGATTTCTAGTTTTACTGCAACTCTAACCATCATAGACATCTATAGGCCTCATCAAAACAGTATTTATAGATAGTAACTAACAATTAAACACAACTTAAATGTCATCAACACAAGTAAATTAAAAAAAAAATCAGGTAAGTAATATAAAAAATAGTTTCACATTAACGAGAAATAATTAATTAGTTCGCTTTTTACGCAGTCGGGTTTTTGATTTTTTAAATTTAATATATCAATCAGGGTTCGTACGCATCAGGGGATTCAGAGGATTTTAGGTTCTTTAGCACCAGAAATTTTTTAAAGTACTGGTCGCTATATCAGAAGATAGAATTTTTTTAAAATTATATAAGGCAAATATTACTTTAAGAAATTTCTGGTAAAACGTCCTTCAAGCGTACGAACCCTGTCAATATATTTTCATGAAATTTTTTCGCCAGCTACAAAACCTTTATATTTATTTGTACATACTTAAAGGCAAAAAGGTGTTTTATTAGTTTAAGCGAATGGAATGAATCTAGATATATCAATCTGTAAACAGGGATATCGGTATAAGTGAAAGTTCCACGAAATTTTCTATAAATAGCATCCGGATTAGTGTTGCTAGGTATACCAATACAAAAAGAGGGACACAGAGACACTAAAAGCGGGACAGTGGCTCCTACATCCGGACATAGAAACACACTGGGAGTCCGGGGGTAAAACTTCTAAAGAAATGCATTTTTTTTATTGGCTTTTTAAAAAATACTGAGTTTTTAGCGGTAAATACCGCAAACTGCATTCTTTTATCTTCCTTAGATCCAGAGATATAACACCTTTTGCCTTGAGAAAGCGATGCATCAGCTGCCCTCTGACCAGAGCTTTAACTTCAATTATCTCGGAATGAATTTTTTCATGATTTGTCAACTTTAAAAGTTTACATCTAAAGTTCCTTGCAAGATTTATGTTTGAAATTTTCAACAGAGATTTTATGCTATATTTCCAACAAATTGTCTGCAGGATTTTTAATTTTGAGTGATAATTGTGAAAATATGCTAATTAATGCAAACTCACTCATAAAAAAATTCATTTTTTTACTTAAATTTTTTTTATAAAATTCATAATCTATATTTTAAGAAATCCTGAAGACAAATTAAAATGACACATTTTCTGTACACAAAAGTGTAAAAATTTTGTAAATCGAGTAAGTACTTCATCACAATATCAACGGGATAAATAAGTTTTGGACGATGTTGGGGGTCCAAATACCAGGAAAACTCATCTTACCGTCCCGTGTCCCTGATGCTGATTTTTAAGTTTGGAGCTGTCTGTATAAAATTGTTTCAATAAAAGTAATTCGATGTAATTTTTTTCCGAAACTAGGACAATTATTTTATGTAAATATGTAGCAAAAAATTAACCTGCACACATTTTTACGGTTGATATTATTTTTTGAAGTCTGTCCCAGGGTTTTTCATCCTTACCGTCCCTCTTGCTAAACTTATACAGAAAATCACTTCAGATGCAGCCACAGAATTTTTTTCAAGTTTTTTCTCATGCAGAAGTATACTAGAGAAAGAATGTCTAAAACTGTTTGACAGGAAATTTACTGCAGAATTTAAATCATCATTTAAATATCAATTTCAAGATCGTGCCTTTATTGGTTGTCTTACCGTCCCCAAGGTTTATTCCTGCACTTTTCGAAGTAAATAATAAAAAAAAATAATAATAATAATCCAATTCTAACAACTGTTTCTAAAAATCAAGGAATATTATGGCTATCACTTAGTCTTAACATGATTTTCCTAAAAATAGGTGGTAATTATCTTTACCGTTCCATCCTTTCCGTCCCTTCTTTAACACCCCTTTAAAACAATGTTATACCAAAATTCTGTATTAAAAGTACTACATTTTTATTATTTCTTATTTGAATGTCCTGTGGGTACTATGCAAATTCATTATAAGTAAAAATTTAGAAGAAAATAAAAAGTTATAGGGGTAAAGTGGTAAAGAAAATTAAACTCGCAAGTTTAACTTACACTTCAGTTAAATAAAATATTTTTCGCTGCTGACCATTTTTTCTTTATATTGAATCATTAAGGCATTTGTCTATCAGATTAAAATGTTATTTTAGCAAGTTTAATTTCGCCAGATTTTTTCCCCGAAAGTCGAAAGATTGTGAGAATGCCCCAGCTGTCTATAAGGAAAAATATTCTTGCTCCTTACGGAAGTGATATTATTCACATTTACCTACCAAGACGGTCTGTCTAAAACGGAATCTTTCCCTGGTCACTTGAAATTTCGCCTTAGAACGTTTTACTGTATTAAATGAATGCAATAGTCTTATATAGTAAAATGTGTGAAAGAGGAATCACTGAGCGACGAAAAAAAATTTCCGTTTTGGCAAGCTTTCCGATTGAGCAGTAGTAATTGTATGGTATTGATTACGCAAGGACTAATTTTTTTTAAGGTTCAGGTAGGATTCCGTTATACACAGGTAGCGTTTTCAAAACTTTTGTTAATCAAAGCACAAAGATTTTACACCTATCTATCTATATTATAAAGGGCAAACATATCTGTGCGTAACGCATACGTCATTTTGCGGATGGCAACACTTTGAAATTTGAAATGACATTTTGGTTTTGTAATTTTCTCTCTACTGCAAATTTTTATACTTCTAAACATCACACATTTTTAATTTTTACACCGCCGTATAAGGAAATAAATGCTCTTTTAAATGCAATTTGATTGAAAGCTGTATCTCAATTTAATTTTAAGATATTAATTTTTTTGTAGTTTTTATTACTTTTTTTTTGTAATCGGGGCAGCTGAAGCCATTTCTGTTGAAGCCATTTCTGTTGAAAGTAAAGGGGGGGGGGAATGAAAATAGTAGATTTCTGTATCTTTTTGTTGCCATTTTCTCTTAAAAACCGAAAAAAATTGAAATTAAAATACCTGCTATGTCAAGAATATCGTCTGTTATAAAACCCAGTGAGTCTTGGCTTTATTTCGTTTTTATTTATCAATTAAATGATTTTGCCGTGCTGACTCCATTGCGCAATATTAATAAACAATTTGCACTTAAAAAAAGTTCAGAATTTCTCTCCCGCTAATTTTCTACAACGAAATTAAAGCTTTAGCAATAAATAAATAAAAGAATAATATATAAAAAAGCACGAATTTAACATATATGTAACTGAACAATTTAAATTTTTAGAGCCGAATTGGGAAAAATATGTGCTTTTAAATGTAATTTGTATGAAATAGAGTTGCTAGGCAACTGTTAAAGTAAAAGAGTAAAAATAGTCTATATATTGAAAACACAAGACAGCTTTTTAGACATCTTCCCTGTCCGGTCTACTGTACCAATTTTGCTTATAATTCTTTTTTAAATGAAAGCTGTTCATTTGTAGATGTCCTCGCACTAGCTATTTTTCTAAATATTTCCACTTTTATTATTTTTAATTTAATTTGAAAAGTTTTCTTGAAATTTCATCAAAATAGTCGCAATCGTATTATTTCCACTGTTGCAGAAAAAAAAAAGAAATATTGCGGTTTATTTATCCTTATTGGTACCATTTACTCATTACAATTAAATATAACTTTATTTTAAGTCTGAACAGAAAATGACGTCACTATTTAAAAAACATTTTCGCTCATAAAACTAATGTTACAATATATTTTCAACCGGCTGACACCGAATTTGAGACACTTGGCGTAATGCTTCAGTAAGTATCATATTTAAAAGAAAACAATCCTTTTCTTTGATAAAACTATATATTTTTACACGAATACATCTAAAAGACATCAGTTTCTGGAATTTGAACTTCGCAGAACTGAAATTAGACCATCAAGCCAAAAGAATACATTTTCACATGCAAAGATTTAGCTGACAAACAGAACTTCACGCTTCAAAATCTATCTATATTATAAAGTAAAAATATGTCAGTGCATAAGGCTGACGTCATTTTGAGAATGGCAACGCTTGACGATTAAATGTCGGTTTTGCAATCTTTGCTACTGCAATTTTTTAAATTTCTAAACATCGCGCATTTCAATTTTTACACCCGTTATATAGGGGGGGGGGGGGGAAATCTACTTTCAAATGCAATTTGCTTGAAAATTTTATCTTAATTGATTTATTTATTATGCCACTTTAAATAATTTTCAAGCATAATGTTTTTTAATCTCTATCCATTGCGTACAGGCGCCATTACGAAATAAGCCATTTGCACTTAAAATAATATAAATAAATCAGCATTTATCCCTGACTAATTTTTTACAGCGAAATTAAAACTTCATCAATCTATTATATTAAAAAGTGACTGTCTGTTTGTATTTCACACCTGTTCCTCCTAGAATATGGAATGTTGAACGATCAAATTAACGCCAGTTATCCACATGGGTCTGAAGATGTTAAAGGTGGTCGTATAATTTTAAAAAATGATTAGTTTTCGAGATATAAATTTTTACGTTATTTTTAATGACATTTCTGTAATGATGGAAACTAAAATTGCTCCATTTTTGTGGATAAAAGAGAGAAAAGGAAAAATGACAAGGATTATTTAGGTATCATTGTTTGAAATCATTTTTTAATTGAAATTAACGTTTATGTGAATAAATAGTGAAAACATTATTGTAGTTTTCAAGAAAATTTCACGAAATACAAACTCACACATATTTAAGCTTCAGGAATCCGTTTATTTTATAAACACAAATTCGGCTCTCGACTGGAACACTGAGATAAATTCTGTTGACGTCAAAAGAAAAAAAAAACATCGCACGTTACTTTCATTTAATTTAAAGTCAAAAAGTAGATTTTCAACTATTGCCTCAAGATGGATAATAAAACATTTCAGAAGCGGACATTACAAATGAAATGTTTTTGCGAGAAAAAAATAATTCTCTAAATATTTATTTTAATTCATAAATATAAAATGCTTCTGAATAAATTCGTACAAACAAATTCATTTTTGTATAAGTTGACCCAAATGACATCATTTCTACCAACTCCGAAATTCGAAGCATAATCTTGGAAGAGCGAAAAGCTCTAGGTAAATAAAGTTATAGTATATGTGCATTTTTATTGGGAAAGCTTTTGACTTAAATTGTAAATATGACTTATTATTTGAAATATTGTATTTAATAAAATTAATATTGTAATGGCTTTCTAAATTTACAATAAAATTAAGATTTCATTTTTCGCAAAAAGATCGATTGTCTCATGCAATTCAAAAGCAACACAACGGGTTGCTACGCAACTAGTAAAAATAAAATAGCTAGGAAACTACAAAATATTCCGTTTTAGCAGGTAGATGTGTACGCTATTCCTTTGGAATCACAGAACTGTTCCCTTACAGACTGGTTTTGTTTTGACTGGATTTACCGTATTAAGTTTCACTCGATATAGACTACGAATAGCATGGTACTAAATGAAATTTAGAAGCATTTATCCATATTGAAAAATCAGGACATTGGGCATCCCACGCAGGGCTCCAGAGGACGGGATTTAGAGCACCGTAAAATCGAGCTATCCCTCGTAAATTGGGACACCTAGCAACGCTAATCCGGATATATTTTAAACCATGTGAAATCATGGTAGTCGGTTCAGAAAATCCTTCTTTTTGAACTTTAAAGAAAATCAGACTTAATTCTTTTAATCTTGAAAAATCGTTTCCGTAATAATAATAATTATTATTATAAAAATATACTTCTCTTGAAATAAGAAAAAAATGAAAGCACATATAAAGAATTCCTGCTCTCGAAAATATTCTGACTGAAAAAAGAAGTTAAAGTACATAGGATGTATTTAGACTGTCTGTAAACAGGAATATCGGTATAAGTATTCACGAGATTTTCTTGAAAATAGCATCCGGATATATTTTACCCCATTAGAAATGCAATCCATCTAGAAAATCCTTGTTTTTGAATTTTAAAGAAAGTGAGACTTAATCCTTTTTATCTAGAAAAGTTGTTTCCGTAATAATAATAATAGTAAAAATATACTGCACTTGAGATAAAAAAAAAAAAAAAAAACAAAAAAAAACAAAAAAAACAAAAAAAAAACGATAGCACAGTTAAAGAATTCCTGCTTCAAAAAAAAATACTCTGACCGAAAAAGGAAGTTAAAGTGCATAGGATGTATTTAGACTGTCTGTAAACAAGAATATCGGTATAAATATTCACGAGATTTTCCTGAAAATAGCACCCGGATGTATTTTACCCCATTCGAAATGCAATCCATTCAGAAAATACTTGTTTATGAACTTTAAAGAAAATCGGACTTAATCTTTTAATCTAGAAAAATCTTTTCCGTAATAATAAGAATAATGATAAACATATACTGCACTTGAGATTAAAAAAAAAAAACGATAGCACAGATAAAGGATTCTTGCTTTCAAAAATATTATGACCGAAAAAAGAAGTTAAAGTACATAGGATGTATTTAGACTGTATGTAAACAGGAATATCGGTCTAAGTACCCGCGAGATTTTACTGAAAATAGCACCCGGATGTAGTTTACCCGATTCAAAATGCAATCCATCTAGAAAATCATTGTTTCTGAATTTAAAGAAAATATGACTTAATCCTTTAAATGCAGAAAAATCGTTTCCGTAATAATAACAAAAATGATAAAAATATACTGCACTTGAGATTTAAAAAGGAACGATAGCACGGATAAAGAATTCCTGCTTTCAAAAATATTATGACCGAAAAAAGAAGTTAAAATACATAGGATGTACAGTACAGCCCCGATTATCCGCGGAATTGGGTGGCAAAGGCACCGCGGATAACAAAAATCGCGGATAACTCGAAAAAGACTGAAAATTTGTTGCAAACACGAAAAAAAAAAAAAAAAAGAAAATTCCACATAAAAACTATGTTTTAGCGTACAAAAAACATAATAAAACGTTTAAAATACATACATATGCACAGTACATTAGAAACCTTTGCTTTACGTCTAAATCACTAAAATAAAGAACAGTAAACAAGAAACAATGCCATACATACAGTACAAAAAGAGCTGAGTTACACATTTAAAAAAAAATCAGTCACTTGTTTTTGCTTCTTGCTTTGGAAACACCTTTTCTTTATTCCAAATTGTAAACTTATTGTTTTTCGTTTCGTATGGAGTAATTTTTATCTCGAAAATGAAGTTATTTTTGATATGCTCTTCTGAAATTTATAATAACAGTCTTATTTAATTGTTAAATATTTTAATTGTTGTGTTTACGTTTGGTTAATAAAATCAAGAAAAGACATTAAGACTTTATATCTGATATTTCAAACATGGCAACAAAATCTAGAAACATTCTTCTATTACTTTCGAATGCATGAATTTTTCCGTTTAAATTTATTTGTAGAGCTTATTGTATTTTCAATGCTGTTGGCTTGAAAAAAAAAAAAAAAAAGCTTTGCGGATAAACCGCACCGCGGATCATGCGCTTGCGGATAATCGAGGCTTTACTGTATTTAGACTGTCTGTAAAGAGGAATATCGGTATAAGTATTCACGAGATTTTACTAAAAATAGCATCCGGATGTAGTTTACCGGATTCGAAATGCAATCCATCTAGAAAATCCTTGTTTTTGAATTTAAAGAAAATACGACTTAATCCTTTTAATCTAGAAAAATCGTTTCCATAATAATAATATACTGCAGTTGAAAATTTAAAAAAATGATAGCACAAATAAAGGAACCTGCTTTCAAAAATATTGTTACCGAAAAAAGAAGTTAAAGTACATAGGATGTACTTAGATTGTTTGTAAACAGTAGTACCGGTATAAGTATTCAAGATATTTTTCTGAAATTAGCCCCCAGATATATTTTACCCCATTTGAAATGCAATCCATCTAAAACATCCTAAGTTTTGATCTTTTTTTAAAAAAAATGCGACTGGATACCACTTTACTTTAAACACCCCATTTAGTAAATTAAAGTTCTACGTTGCAAAATCTAGAAAAAATCGAGATTCCTACACATTAAGATTAACTGAAACAAACAAACAAAAATATAACTGATTAAAAATATACTCCATAAAAACCGAACCTTAAATATATATATATAGCTGATATTTTTTTTTTATTTCAACCTCAAAAGAAAAATAAACCCTGTAATCGTTTCATGTTCTTAATCTAAAAAGTCGTTTCCTCTGGTTAGTTCATAGTGATAATATATATATATATATATATATATATATATATATATATATATATATATATATATATACTGCAATAGCGATTTAAAAAAAAAAATGATAGCAGAGGTTAAGAATTCCTGCTTTCAAAAATATTCTGGCTGAAAAAATATTCTTGAGATGTAAATATTTTTAAATTAAACTAAGAGTTCTTATTTAATTCTTTTGTGCAAGTATCATAGAGTTAAAAGATCCAGTTTTGCTTATAATAATAATAACATTAATCAACTTGAGTTACTTTAATTAAAAAATAATGTTTTTCTGCCTGTGTTTTTAATCTAAACATCAAACTATTACGCTTTCATTAAATGTAGAATAATTAATAATGTTTACTGTAATGTATCATAAATTCATTAAAAATTTATATCAATTATAGATCACGGTACTTATTTATGATAATAATAAAAAGATATTTGCTGTGTTAAAATTTCAAATCATATCTCAAATGTAAAACTTATTTAGATGCTAAATATATTCAAATATAATACCGAGTGTCCCATAAATTTATTAATCTATCAAAAGCCCATAAAAAGTGAAGGGATTCTTTTATTTGAATGCGGTTGCGACAAAATTGTTCTCATGTGAGGTGATATTTTTTTTTTTCCTTTTGCTAAAGAAAAAAAATAGTGAAACTCTTTATTAATAGAGGGCCTTTACACATTCGAATTACAGGTAATATGCAAATTGAGCGGCATATAAAATGCCGAGTGAACATTTAACAGCTTGTTCCAAATTTTCCTGTTACTGGAGCAAGCGTACGTCTTTCAATGTGATAATGCCGTTGATGAACAATCACTACAGTTGCAGCTTTTATACTTTAGCCAGAAATCGCCTATCAAAGTTTTACGACGATTTTGGACACAGAAGGAAATGAAGAAATAAAAAGGTCCAATAATTACTCACGGACTGCTCTCCCTCGTTCAACGTTTCGAGGAAACAACTAGTTGGATTGATGGATCTCGCAATGGTGCACTATGTTATAAACGAATAGTGTGTAGCTTCACAAATTCACATTCTAACTAGGAAACATCCCCAACTGTCATTCTGGATTTTGACGAGAATGATATCGGTCGAAAGCTTTTGCCACGAGGATCAAGAAATGTATAGTAATTGTGCTTCCTAACCCAATTGTTCACGAGATATGAGCCATTTTCTGTTTCGGAAAAAAACAAAATAAAGAAGGGAAAAACAGCATGAGATTCCTTCAAAAGCTACCAAAGGCAGGAATTTTGTCTTATAATAAATCAAGACAATATTTTTCTCAGTAAAAATGTTACAAATACATTGATTCCAACACTAGTCACAAAGGATGGAGGAAATTATTGTTTGAGAGTAAAACCGCTGTCTTGATAGACTCCTAGACTCCTGGAACTTCCTATTTAGGCTCCTATTTAGGAACTTCCTATGTTGGGAAACGTCATCGGCCAGCAGCCGCACGGCATACGATAGCGGAAAATACGATGAATAATTTAATATTCCATCGATCCACAATATATATTAAAACATACATAAATTAACGTCTGAATTTTATTCTTTTTATTTTTAAAGGTACATATATATTAAGATAGACTTGAACACAATTAATACAATAACCCAACAGGAGTGAAAAATTAGCCGGGACCAGGATTCGAGCCTGAATCCACAGCGTACCGTGCTGTTGCTTTACCACTAAGCTAACCTGGCCGATATCCTGGCCCGGCAATTTCTCACAAATAAACCATGTTGGGGAACGCCATCGGCCGGCAAGTGAGAAATTGCCGGGCTAGGATATCGGCTTATATTTCTGGAGTTCCATTACCTGCGATTTATTCTGTTGAGCTGAGCCAGATTTTCAGACCAGATGCTATAATCAATAAGTTATCTGGGTGAAAAAATTAGACCAGATTCGTCCGGGATAGCTCAGATGGTAGAGCATTGGCGGCTTCAGCCAAGGGATCTCTGGTTCGAATCCTGGTCCGGACATTTTTCGCCCAGTTGGAAATTTACATCTGTTGTGATTTATTTACCAATTAGAATATTTGTGTTAAAATTAATCTAGTTAAATATACTTGTCAAAGGAAAGCGAGCATCTGTAAATAATTTCTGTCAACCTATTCACTATTTCCTACAAAAAGCAAGTTGTTCAATATTTACACAACTTTTTTAATGTACACAGACAGAAACAATTTATCTAATATATTTAATTCGAAGCTAATTTAGAGAATTATTGATATTTAATGCATATCTAAATAAATATAATCAACAGTTTTACTTTCCCAATTGTTTATGTCATTTAAAAATTAATCTCATTTTCTTAAGTCCGAATTTTGCCTAGATATTTAAATTAAGTCTACCAAATGACTTACAATGTCACTCATGAATATACATGGTTTTTTAAAAATTAAAAAGCGTTACTTAAACAACACGAACTAAAAAATTTTACATTAATGGAAATTCTACGTACGCTAAGCAAAACTGGATAAAAAAATATTTTATAAAAGAAATATCTAATGTAAAACTATTTTGAAGAAGGAAAAATTTTCGACTTTAGTTTCTAAATAGGCCTTTCTTTTTATGCATTCCATAATTATTTTTCTTACTACACATTAGGCTTTCTTGAGGTGGAAACTTCCCCATAAAATCTATAAGTATGCATTTTATTAATATTTTTTGTTTTTGGAGATAATTTAAACGTAAATATTTTACAATGCCATATTTAAACATCACTTACTTAAAAAAAAAAAAAAAAAAAAAAAAAAAAAAAAATTAAACCTACAAAATTTACGTGAACAAAAAAGTTTACATTTTTCCAATAAAACAATATTTTGTAATAATTTTTTGTTCCAACAACAAAAAAACATAGAATCTTTCTCTAAATAGGCCGTTTCTTAGATGTATTCAATAAGTTTATTCCTACCACTTTTTAGTCTTTCTTTTCACGAAAGCTTCCGTATCAGATCTATCCATTTTCTCTCCGGATATTGGAAAGTAGTGTCTACTTTACAGTAAGTATATAAAATATCATCAGTATTTAAGAAATATTTCTTATATAACACCTGAATTTACCCTTAGCTTTCCTCTCCTTTTACACTGAACATGAACAAAAAAATTCTAATCTTTCCAAAAATAATAAATTATACTGAAGACATATGATATTAGAGAAAGATCTTACGTCAGATCCTTCAAGGAATAAAAACTGCAGCTTAAATTCTGTCTCTAAATAGGTCTTCTGTTACATGTATTCTATAAATTTTATCTTATTACATTTTAGCCCTTCGTCATGTGGAAGCTTCCGTATCAAATCTATTCCATTTTCTCTCCGGATATTGCAAAACCGCGTCTACGATAACTATAGAAAATATCAACAGCATTTGAAAAACATTTCTTTTAAAAAAAACTAGAATGTACCTCTGTTCTCCTTCTCCATTTACATAGGGAGTACATTCAATACCACTCGCAAGTTATTTCTTTTGCCTTTTTTATTAACTTTTTGCGCTAGCTAAAATTTTTTTTAAATAGTTACATTTTTGTTTGGGACGATTTCGTTTAATGTATTGTTGCATGATTATTCTTGAATCTTGAACCTGGTTTTTATAAAATGAAATAACATAAAAACTAAAAAAAATATGAAAAAATATATTTACAAAAATAAATAAATTTAAATTTTTTATCTGCTTTAGTAGCAGATTTTAGTTATGTGCTATAGCGGTTAAGGTTAATAGATACTTCCACATTTTTATTTTAAGTGACATACACTCTGTTGCAAAAAAATATATGTACCCAGAAACAATTGAAGCCCGACCATGGAACTCGGCATGTACATAGCGTTTGCGTAGATGAACAAATCATTAAAAGTTCAGAACAAAAAAATATTTTATTTACTAGTAACAGCAAAAAGAACGTAACTTTCAATAGGTTCTAAAACATCCCCTTGCAGTTATACAAGCCGATACTCGGTAAGACATGGTGTCTATTAAGTAACCGTTGTCACCCTGTTGTAGATTCCCCATAAATGTATCAACTGAACAACTATTTAGGTTGTACTCCGAGGCGGCTAAAGTCACATTTCCAACCTTTCCCAAAGATGCTCTATTGAAGCAAGATAGATGACTTACCAGGCCATAGAGGGACATTATACCTTTATTGATATTGTTGCGATAGTCACGCAGTATGTGCTCGAAAATTGTCTTGCTAAGAAATGGCATCTGAGTGACTAGATTCCATAGCCAGTATCACCGACTGCAAAATGTCGTCAATGTACCTGCTAGTCGTCAAAGTACCTTGCAACACAATTAAAGATGATCGACTGTTCCAAAGATCGCTCCTCAAAATGTCACACCAGGTGTTATGGCAGTGTGCTGCTTAGTAACAAATACAGGATTGAGCAGCTGATCTCTCTGTCTCCGCACATGTATGCCCTGGTCATCAAGTTGTGACCCTTTTCTCTCCTATTAAGTGGCTTGGAAAATATACATTTAAAAAAATCATTATGAATGTACTAAAAAAAATGGGCGACATACTTGAAATTTAAAAAACACTTTATTGGAAAATTAATGCGGTAACAAAAAAAAAATCTAAATTAAAAAAATTCAATAAATTATATATTTTGACGCTTTATATATTGAAACTCTTATCCTTTAAATAAAACAACGTTTTCCCTAGTAATAAAACAAACAATACGGGAAGGCGGCGAAAGATGACAAAGTTAAGCTTCTACAGTTTTTACTAACCACTGTGAATGGGTTTATGAGGTCTTCGTCCATATCTTGCCTAATACCATGAATATTTTCAATTGCCTCTTTTAACTTTAATGGCGCAATTCAGGGGATTTTCCAAAAAATGCAATTTCGTCATCTTTCCCCTACTATGAAGTAAGATGACGAACAACATTTAGGATTTAAGAACTTCCCAAAAACTTTATTAAGGAACCCCAATAAAGCATCAAAACTATAATAAAATTTTAAAGAAAAACAAAAGTAAGAAAAAATGATTAATTACGAGTTCAGATTATCCATAAAATACTTTGACACTGAATTGAAATCTGACAACAAACAGGCGCATTTTCAGTTTATGTCGAAAGTAAAATTACTATTAAGTTGAATTGAAAATATTTTCTCCATCAGATTATGTTAGGAATTTAATTATTTTAATTTAAAAATATTAATAATATTTTAATTAAAAAAATATATTTTTTTTGTCACTTTATAAGAATGAAAGGGTGCCCCGTTGCTGATGTTTTTGAGGCACGTTGCGCCTCAAGTTCCTTCTTACGCCTGGAATCGAAAGCAACTATGCAACGGAAAATAATTTAAAAACGGAACTGAACTATACTAAACAATGTAAAGGTTGTTATCCAACGTATTATTTATCCATAAATTCAAAGATGATGTAAAAATAAAAATATATGAATAAAATAAAACTCTACGTTTCTGTTTAATCTTCAAAACCATCAGCAGCAGTAAATTCTTCTAAAAACACAAATCAGCAGGAATCAATCTACATGCTACATCGTCAAAAATTAAATTCAAATTGGAAGAAGCAACGGAAACATAAAAAATCCTTTAAACTATTTAAAGGATTTTTTGAAGTATTTAAAAAAAAGCATGTGAGATAAGATGACGGACTGAGAATTATTCGTCATCTTTCCCCATTGAAAAATCGCCATCTTTCCCCATCATGACATTTTAATCAAACCAACGTTTATCACTAACCAAGACTATTGTAAAATAAATGGATCTCCTACGAATTAGTAGGTCTTGAGTTCTACTTTCAAAATATTTTAGTGGGGGATATTTAAAAACTTACCGTAGAATGGCGATTCTTTATGTTGCGGTGGTCAAATTTTTCAAGGAAACTCACTAAAAATGAACTAATGCCCATAAATTTCCTCAAGTGGAAATGTGCAAGTGCATGTTTATCTTAGTGACGCACATGCTCCGCATACATACTATAAAAAAACTGACTAAAATACGGAAATTCTACTGGCAATCTAGACGCCAGTAGTATTTCCGTATTTTAACGGAACTTTTTCCTGGTAAATTGCGGAAAATTTTCCGTTTTTTTTGGAATTTAACGGAAAATTTTCTGTAATTTACCGGGAAAAAGTTCCGTTAAAATACGGAAATAGTACTGGCGCCTAGATTGCCATTATTTCCGTATTTTAATTCTTTTTTTTTTACAGTACAGGGGACTCTTTTGTGGCCCCGACACGCTACCGTCTGTTATTAACTCTAAGAAATATCAATAAAAAGCTCAATGGTTTAAAAGTTTGGCACAGAACTTTACTTTATGAATATACGAATCTTAAATATGGGTCTTAAAAATTCTGATATCAAATTTTGAGTGATGCTATGCTATTAAAATGAATATATACAGGGTGATTCATAAAAGATGGGCAGAACTTTAAGGGGTTATAGTACACTTAAAGACAAATAATATTAAATAGGAGACTAAGGGTCCCAGACGTATTCCCAAGGAGATAGGGGGCATTAAAGTTTAGGGTCCGAAATTTCAAATGATTATAAAACATGGAAAAATTGGTCGATTCGTTTGCGGTTTTTGCAAAAAATTTTCCTTATGCCAGTATTTTCTTGAAATAAAATTTTAAAGTTCAATTTCAAAAAATGCCGATAGGGGGCGCTTTAGACTTTGGAGTAACAAACAACTATTTTTTAACGTTATTTTTTGTATTTCTTTAAATGATTTCGAAAGCTTAGACTTAAACTTAAATTTTGATCTAAAAATCTGAGTCCTAACGAGTAGTTAAGTAGCATAAACTGAAATTTGAAATTTGAAACCCTTCTCCCCCCAGAACAAAAATCAGTTATTCCCGATCTTTGTGCCGTAGATTAGGCTCTAACTACTGCCGCGTTTTGCTAAAATTATTCTTTATGTCAGTATTTTCTTGAAAATAAATTTTAAAGAAAATTTTCAAAAAATTCCGATAGAGGGCGCTTTAGACTTTGGAGTAACGAACAACTATTTTATACCGTTATTTTTTGTGTCTCATTAAATGCTTTCTAAAGCTTAGACTTAAACTTAAATTTTCAGCTCAAAATCTGAATCGCTGAGCGTGGTTCAGTAGCGAGGGGAGGGGGTTCAAATTTCAACTTCTGAACATAGTTCAGTTTGCACTACTTAACCATGCCCAACGATTCTGTGCTGTGATACGAGGCAAAAATACAACTTTCGTCAAGGACTGCATAGTCGGAATTCACTCATAAAGGCACTGGCACAGTTGGAAACGTCGCTCATGCAAACGTTAAAGCTCCATTCCTGACGCTAGTCACCGGGTGAAGAAGGAAACAGAAAGTATGCAAATGTCAAATGGGGAAGAAGAAGAACACGTATGCAAAATTTCGACACGATTCAGGCATAAAAACCACTGAACGGTGAGTCAAGTGTAAGTCGCTGTAGTAATGAATCGGAAGATGGTGCCCTTCACGAATAAGGAAAAGGCTGAGATGCATTTAATTTACGGAGCGGCAGATGGAAATGGTGCAGAGGCACAACGAATGTACGGAGAGCGATTTCCCAACAGGCGGTTGCCTAACCGCAAAACTTTCGAGCGCTTGCACAGACAGTTGTGTGAGACGGGATCATTTCTCGCTTCCCGGTCGAATGCAGGTCGTGCAAAAAAGGACGAATCAGTAGTTGTTGCAGAAGCCATTCTGGATGTAGTAGCGGCGCAGCCAAGTACAAGTACATGAACAGTGGCTAGGCAGGTGGATACCTCACAGTCCATGACTTGGAGGGTACTGAAGGATGAACATTTGCTCCCGTTTCATGTGCAACGAGTCCAGAAACTGTCTCCAGGGGATATCCAAATCGTATTGAATTCGCCCGCTGGTTTCTGCAGCAGAACGCGCTAAATCCACATTTTGGACGAACTGTGCTTTTCACCGATGAATGTACCTTCACACGTGAAGGTACATTTAACACACACAATGCACATGTATGGGCGGATGTCAATCCACATGCTACGTATCCACATGCTCATCAGAGACGCTTTTCCATCAATGTTTGGGCAGGAATCCTCGGAGACCACCTAATCGGACCGTACCTTCTTCCTGAACGCCTCAACGGTAAAACATACCTCACATTTCTGCAACATGTGCTGCCAGACCTGTTAAACGTTGTTCCTCCACGCATCCGGCGGGTCATGTGGTTCCAGCACGATGGAGCGCCAGCCCATTACGTACGAGACGTCCGCAACTATCTGGACATCACATTTCCGAACAGATGGATTGGTCGAGGTGGTCCTGTTGCTTGGCCTGCTCGCTCGCCAGATCTTTCACCCCTCGATTTCTTTTTTTGGGGACGATTGAAGGCTCTTATGTATGAGACACCCATTGAATCCCCCGAGGAACTGGTCACCAGACTTTCCGCCGCTGTAGGGGAAGTGCTCGAAAAGCCTGATGTTTTCGCGAATGTTCGCCGTTCCATTCTTCGCCGTTGTTCTGCGTGCATAACCTCTGGTGGTCACAATTTTGAACATTTATTGTAATTACATGTTAATAAATATGCTTTGGTAACATAATCCTAATTTGTGTCTTTTTACCTCGTATCACAGCACACAATGTGTGGACATGGTAAACTGAACTGTGCTCAGGAGTAGAAATTTCAAACCCCTCTCCCCAGAAACTTAATCACGTCTAACGATTCAGATTTTGGGCTGAAAATTTAAGTCTAAGCTTTAGAAAGCATTTAATGAGACACAAAAAATAACGGTATAAAATAGTTGTTCGTTACTCCAAAGTCTAAAGCGCCCTCTATCGGAATTTTTTGAAAATTTTCTTTAAAATTTATTTTCAAGAAAATACTGACATAAAGAATAATTTTAGCAAAACGCGGCAGTAGTTAGAGCCTAATCTACGACACAAAGATCGGGAATAACTGATTTTTGTTCTGGGGGGAGAAGGGTTTCAAATTTCAAATTTCAGTTTACGCTACTTAACTACTCGTTAGGACTCAGATTTTTAGATCAAAATTTAAGTTTAAGTCTAAGCTTTCGAAATCATTTAAAGAAATACAAAAAATAACGTTAAAAAATAGTTGTTTGTTACTCCAAAGTCTAAAGCGCCCGCTATCGGCATTTTTTGAAATTGAACTTTAAAATTTTATTTCAAGAAAATACTGGCATAAAGAAAATTTTTTGCAAAAACCGCAAACGAATCGACCAATTTTTCCATGTTTTATAATCATTTGAAATTTCGGACCCTAAACTTTAATGCCCCCTATCTCCTTGGGAATACGTCTGGGACCCTTAGTCTCCTATTTAATATTATTTGTCTTTAAGTGTACTATAACCCCTTAAAGTTCTGCCCATCTTTTATGAATCACCCTGTATATATACACACACATATATCTATATATGTATATATATATATTATATAACCATATATATATATATATATTTATATATATATATATATGTATATATATAAAAAAAAATGGGGCTTTTGTATTATAACTACATTTCTAATACGTATTTTATATGGATGTTGATTTGATGTTTTATATGTAATTGGTGATTTTTTCTTTTTTTTTTTTTTTTAAATTTCATATTAAATTTAACTTATTTAATCAAATTCAATATTAAGTTATTTTTAATTTAGTCTACTCAGGACAATGTCATATAAATTAATAATAGTATACCAACTTTTTAGTGATTATTATGCATATTGGTTTATTTGATTAACTAATGTTATACTGTATGTATTAAAATTGGGTAAAGAGTTTTTATTATTATTATTCCTCTATACTATTTAATATTGTTTTATTTTCAACATTGTATTCCATGATTAATTATCGGTTTATATGTTTAATTGGCACAATCATTTTTTTTTAAGCATTTTATGACTAATATAAGGATAATTCATACACTATATATGGGATCTTTAGGCTATTTGGAATTTTAGTATCTGACAATCTTATAGAAACATCCATTTTTATTCATTTATTTTATAATTTATTTATTTATTTATTTATTTATTTATTTTTTTCTCTTTCCTGTTCATTTTTTATATGTAAAGCTAAATATTACGACTATTATATTTTTATAATATATAATTTATTTTATTTTATAGCATATAGCCTATAATCTATATATTATCAAGTTAAAAAAGTTTTTTAATTTCTCAGTGTAGATTTAATGGTATGGTAATAGAATATATTGTATTAACATTTAATTTATTTAAAAAAAAATCTGAATAATGAAATACAGTATGGTATTGTTTATATTAGGATGTGTGTAGGAATGCAGTTGATACATTTTAATTCATTAGCATGTATTAGTTTCTACTTACTGTGACATTTGAATAAAATAATAATAGATGGCAGCACCATAAATTTTGTATTTTTAAAATAGCCTCTTTAAAGTCATAATTTTAATTTTTTACACTAGGTGGAAATTAACATTGAATTTTGGCAATGTTGTAAAATTGTTATAATACAATTTAAAATTGTTTTTTGGTATTATAAATAATGTAATTATTTTTTATTTATATTATATTAATTATATTTATCACAATATTTCAACATGAATTAACTGACTCCATAGCTTTTAATATCTGTGTTAACTTAACTGTTTTATTCACCTTGATCTTATCATGCTCTTTGGATTCCATGTGCGGGAATATATTTTGAAAATCTACTGGGAATTAATACGGTATGTTTTGTGGGATTTCTATTGCTATAAATTATTCTATTACTAGATTCCATTAAATCTATTGCTAGATATTTAATGGGTTGTAGGTTTTTTTTCCCCATTTCATGCCATTTGATAATGTTCTGTATTCATCTTAAAACTATTATTTTGATTATATTGGTTGTTTGAGTACAGGGGAAATTTTTTTTTTCAGCTTATAGCTTTTTTCCCACAGAAAACACCGATTTGCTTATATCATTGAATTCTGTACTCTTGAAAACTTAATTCAATATATAAGTTTTTCAATTTTTTCGGAAACCATATTCTTCTTTTTTTCTTCCATGTTAATTCTTGTAATTAGGTATACGGTACTTTATTTTACACATGCAGTTCTATATTGTTGGTTTATGGCGTGTTGTCAATCATTCACAATATTGCAGTTTTTGATAATGGTCGGTGATGTTTAATTAATGGTTATATATATATATATATATATATATATATATATATATATATATATATATATATATATATATATTTATATTTATATATGTGTATATATGTATATTTAATTTTTCTTTTTTGTTCTATTTATATTTACTAAGCATAATTTTATACATGAATAGATATATAAATTTTACTCAGTGGTGCTTTATCATTCATATATCTCATAAATTCAATATATGGGCTTTTAAAGATATGATATCAAAATTCAAGTGACGCTGTGATCTGACTTTAAAAGATTTGTTTAAAAATTACTTTACACATATTTTTGTTTTGTCTTCTGAAATATATTTAGACATTCAAACATTTTTTTTTTTCACAATACACTATCAAATATGTCACACTTTTTCTGAGCTGATGTTATGTATTAAATGTTTGTAATTCAATACATTTATTCTTATCAATACATTTAATATAAAATTTCAGGGAATGGCCTTAGGTACAACAGCTACCTGCCATAGGTAAAATTGACCAGAAAAAAAAATAGAAAAGGAAAATAGCCCACACAGTTTAACCTCCGAATTACCACAGAAACAAAATATCCATTTCGGTGGAATTTATGTCTTTTTCAATGTACGTTTAAAATAAAGCTTAATCGGTGATCCTCATACTGAAATTGTACGAAACATTTAAATTTTCAATGCGAACAATTAATTTGGGCGCCTAATTTTTTCGTATTGAAAATTTTAATGTTTGATACAATTTTGGTATAAAGACGATCCTATCTCCTTCTCCCTCTCTCTCTCTCTCTTTTTTTAAACCATTTGGAAAGATGGTTATTGTCCTCCGTCAGGGTAGGAAATCAAAAATATATCTGAAGCGTTTTATTGATTGAATCCGCATTTTATTCGTTTTCTGATTGGTCTATGCAGTAATCTGTATTTTCCCTTTACTTTCAACAGAGATGGATACTTCTGTTGCCACTATGACAAAAAAGTAATAAAAACTACAAAAAAATTAATAACTCAGAAACAAATTGAGATACAGCTTTCAAACAAATTGCATCTAAAAGTACATTTTTTTCTCTATACGACGGTGTGCAAAAAGTATTATTGTGGGATGTTTAGAAGTTTAAAAATGAAATTTCATTTAAAATTGGTCCAGGAATATTAATGTTTAATCCATGGCGTACATAATGAATGACCAGCTTCGTAGAAGTTTAAAAACTTACAGTACCGAAAAATGTAATCCATGGCGTACTTAATGTATGATAAACTCCGTGCGATTTTTTATGTCTTAAATTTTAGTTTTTGAAAAAATCATTTTTTAAATGGTCGTTGTAATTTGTTAAATTGCATTTTTTTTATATTTACCTAACTTTTTTTTTTTTGACTGTTGTTGTCTAAGGAGTTATATGCATCAGAACAAAGGACACATACATGAGTATTCTGTTAACTTAATTTACTATCTTATGGCTTAATTGAAAGTGTGGTTGTTGGCAAACAAGTAAAAAGAATGATGATATATCGTTTCATCTTATATCTTTAAAAATATTTTAAATTATCTTTAATTTTTTTTTACCCTCACACTTATGGTTTTTAACAAATTCGATGCTCCATCATTTTTTTATTTATTAAAATATTTAAAAAGTACTTTACCTTGTTCAAAGGGACTTTTAAAGTATTCAAAGTTGCATTCCTTGAATTTTTATCTCTCTATATTTCCCATGGGCAGGATTATTTGCCAATGATATAGACGTGTCTCATCCTGGCTATTAAATATTATTACAAATTTATTTTTCAAGTCAGTTACTTTAAATTCGAATTTTGATGTTTGGTTTAAGAGATGCGATGATTTATATCTGAATATATGCCCAAATCGACGCTAATGGATATTTCACTGGAGAATTCAGGAAAGCTAATCAGTTTAATGTGTCAACTGATTGATTGATTGAATTAAACTGAGATGAAACTCGAGGACTGTGAAATGTAATTAAACCCAAGTGGAATGACTATATGCATTTCAAAATTAATATTTAATCTAATGATCAACTATACTACAGAAAACAAAATATGTAATATTTCAGATTTGGCATCTATTGAAAATATTATAATTTAATTCAAAATCTACTTTTCAGAAATTAGTGAACTTCTTATATACTGTTGTGCACAGATATGCTTTTCCACCGATAATAACAATTTGCATGGATTTCAATTATTTATAATCACTCATGTATCCATTTAATTACATTTCTACATATTACATACAATATCACATACATTAAATTTATACATATAATTTAACCTCTTCGGTCACTGTGTCTCCATACGGGGACCTCTGTTCCTTTCCTTATAAAAACTAAAATGTCTTATTTTTTCACATTTTCACATCACTTCTTAATATCTGAACGTTTTTTGCGTCCAAAGCAAACGAATAAATGACAACATCTAAGCTGACTCCTACATAAAATAATTGTTTTATCATCTGAGTTTTCAAAATGCCTAAAAACTCCCAAAAGATAGTATGACCAAGAAAGTGAGAAATTTTCATAAGTATTTAACTTAAATCTTTTTCAATAAAAAAATTTGAGGATTTGTAGATTATTTACTTGTTTAAATCTCTTAGATTTGTGATTGCATTAATTTAGGTTAATGGTTACTAAATTGACGTTTTTAAAGGGGATTGTAGTTTTAGATACATATTTTTGAACCTAAATTACTAAGCGCCTAAAGGATCAATTTCAGAAAAGATATTTTTTCTGTGATTTACGATGTTATTTTGTTTGGAAAAAACCAATGAATAAGCATTTGTATTATTATTTTAGCTTCGGAACTGAAGAAGATATAAATAAGTTAGTCTGGAATATAAATGAAACGAGAAAAGGTAATACAAGCAATAAAAATTATTTCACACAAAACAATAAAAAAGGAGAGAGAGATTAAATTATACACTACCATTTCATATTAATCACATCCAAAAAAGGGATAAAAATTACTATAAATCGTCCTATTTCATGATTCGTACGCCTCTTTGAATTTTGCAGACTAGAAAATTTTATCTTATAGAAAATATCTTCTTAAAAGAAGGCGACGTTTTGCGCGTTTACCCTAGAGTTCTTTTTCTGTAAAAAATACTGGTAGTTCTCCTGGAGAAATAACGGCATCCGTACGAACCATGTATTTAAGGGGGAAAAACTAATCAATAGTATAGAAATAATCTATATACTATATTTAAAAAAAAATATCCAAAATAAAAAGTTGAAAAAATATAGCTATGAAAAAAACATGCAATAGCATAATTAATTTTAATTATGTATAACAAATTACACATTACAGCAATAATAAAAGAATTGCAAGATGGACCGTTCAAAACATTAATAAATGGGGTAATGATATAATAGTGTATATAAATTATTATTTAGTATCTGCACTTATACATAAATAAACTCTTTGTAACAAAAGAGAGCGAGACGGAGGAGGATAAAACATACAGAATTTCTTAAAATAAAATTTTATAAAGACTAAAAGATAATGAAATGACTAGAAAACAGGAATTCTGTTTTTCCAGAATTTAGTGTCGCCACCGATGAAAAAAAAAAATATATGTATATAAATATGGAAAGTTCAGTTTTAAGACTCCAAACACGCGCTTTTATTTTACATAAAAGGACGTCATCCGTATCCGCTAAAGAATTCCACATTTACGATCCAGTCTTAAACAGCATCTACAGTAAAATATGCATAGGACGTGACTATCGCTAAATAATACACAAATCCAAAGAAAAAAAAAATCGAAAAAAAAAATAGGCTATCTCATGATTCATATGCCTTCATTTGTTTGTAATATTAATATAGATACTTAAAATTAAATTTAGTTTATAATAACTCCATTTAATTACATTTTTTTCAGTTTTTATAAGAAAATGGCAACAAAAAGATATAAATGCTGTTTTTCAACTAATTTCCCTTTACTTTCTACAGAAGTGGAGTTCTTGAGTTTCCAAAATTAAACAAATAGTACTAAAAAATACAAAAAAATTAATATCTCAAAAATAAATGGAGATGCAGATTTCAAAGAAATTCCATTTAAAAGTACTTTTTTTCCAATACGACGGTATAATAATTGAAAATGTGTGATTCTTAGAAGTTTAAAAAATTGTAGTAGAGATTATTCCGTACAATGATACATCTGCTTTGTTTTACGGCTGGTTTATGCAACGTAACGTTATTTTTTGGAGAAGACACATTAATAGGTGGGAGAAAGAAATAGTATACCGGGGGCTAAAAAATAATAAATAACGAAAGTTGCGATTAAAAAAAAAACACTATAAATTCATAAATAGTATGTAAAATATAAAAAAGGGCAATTTTTAAAAAATAATAATTAATTAGTTATGAAATTATCTATTCATAATTATTCAAATTAAAGATATATGTTTAAAATACTATGTGTTACTAATATGTTACTTGGTGTTATACTAATGTGCTCTGTTTATGTTATGAAACATTTATACTATAATTAAAAATTAAAAATTCATAAAAAAAATATTTAATTTGAGTTGTAACATTGAACAAAAGTGAAGCTTCCAAAAATATCATTAATTAATGAATTTAAATATAGAAGGCTTATATAAAAAATGAACAAGAACATGGCCACATGTGCGATATTGTATTCCATACATAAACGGCATAGGCCCGCCTTCCATGTTGAATAAAGAATTTCGATTTTCACTCATAAAAAATGCGTTTTTTTCCGTAGTAAAACAAGTAAGAAAAAATCATGCGTCAAGCATAGATTATGAAACACTTTCCCACACATTCAGAATAATGTAACAAAACTGCACAGGTTAATAAGTCAAATTATTATGTCTAATTCAACCATATGGAAACGCATAACACATTTGAAAACCCAATATAGGCTGTCCCCATCTACAATCGGGAAATTATCCGAATTCTTTGAGCAGTCCTGTATATGATACATAGATTTGTATCTATTAACTACATGCATGCCAAAATTTAGTTCGGTTAAGAAATACATATACCTCTGTTGAAAATTCCCCTTCAGCAATTTTCGCTAGTAAGGAGACTGGTACGTGAATTGTTTTGTGCAGCCCTGTATACGAGGTATAGAATTTATATGTAGTAACCTGCAGAAATTATTTTAATTTTAAAGCGCACGCCGAATTTTAAAACGCACTTCCAGCAATCATTTTTCAAAGGCAGTACCGTAACCGATTTCTTTTGCATGTGCCTGTAAATGAACAACAAATGCTATGAATGCCCTATTCTGTCGTAATCATCTTGTAGTGAAATTCAGTGATTTATATCAGTTTCATTTGAAATAGCGTAATCTCAATAAAATACTCTGCAACCGATTTTGCCCCATAAAGCAAAATGTAATGGAATTCTTTTGAGTGCCCCTGTAAATGAACCATTAATCACTCATACTTCGTATGCAATACCAACATATGCTTTGGTGACCCTAAGTAACGTTTGTCGGTACTTGTTAGTTATCCTGTCGACCAATTTCGCCAAATTATATAAATCGCCAAACCACTCGCCAAATTATACAAATTGACATAATTTTTATTTTAAATAACGTAAAAACAAATAAATTAGTATAACATTAATAAAAATATAAATAAAACGTCGAAATAAAAATCATTTGATGACGAAAACATGTGTTGTCAAGTGAATGTGACATTTACGATTAACTATTATTGGCATTTAATCTTACAATTTGGCGACAGTAATCTGGTCGACGAGATAACTAACAAGTACCCGTTTGTCAATTGCATGAGGATCCGAGTATATTTACGGGAGTTAGAGGGTGGACAGACGGACAGAAGGTCAGACAACCCGAATGTATAAACACTTTTTAACTTTGTTGGAAAGTGCTAATAAAAATATTAATACGATAAAATAAAATAATTGTAAAACAACAATTAACTATAATACAACAATACGAAGGAATATTAGAAAGCAGATAAATCATTCTATACAATTTATGCAATCATTCTTAAAATGCGTTACTATGGTGATAAAAATCCTTGCGTATGAAGTTAAATACATAAATAACACCCCTTTTTTAAGCCAGTGGCCAAGTTTAAGATTTAAAGTTACTTATTTTTTGTCTTTTTATTCTTAATTTTAAATAAAATAAAATAAAAATTGTAAAATTTTCGTAAAATGACACATGATACCTTGACGGGACCCAATAGCAACAAAATGAAATAAACAGTGAAAACTGATAATTTTTTATAATTTCAATGACGAAAATTATCTCCATCTGTAGTGACCTACACTGTTAAAAATTTGCAGCATTCTGGCAGGTCATTTGACCGTTTTTTCCGAAAACGGTTACACAACCGTGAATTTAACACTATTCTGACCATATTATTGGCCATTTTATGGTCAGAATATAGTTAAATTATGGTTATGAAACCGTTTTTTCAAAAAACGGTCGAATGACCTGCCAGAATGCTGCAAAATTTTTAACAGTGTACGAAGAAAATGTAATTTGATTTGGTTGATATAGTTAAATTGTAAAAATAAGAGCTATTCAATTGCTTAAAATTATTTGTCTAATATCGATTTAATGAGATGTGTGGGATAACTATTATTTAGGCTTTGTAAACATACATATTTTAGTTTCATATTTTGATTTTGCAATGCACGGATAAATTTTCACTGAAGAAGAATTATAATAAAAGTATTTCAGATGAATATTTTGCTCTTTTTTAATTGAATATGGATTTTTATAAAAAATAGTTCATTCATTGTGTTCAAATGAACATTTTTCACATTCTATTTTCTACAAATCTATTACATTCTTACTATTCTTTTATACTACTTAGAATCAATGGACATAAAATGAGATAATTGGTTGTTTTTCCTTTGCCATATGCTTTAAATGCGTAAAGCAACTAATATTAGTTGCTTTCATGGATCGAAAATTAAATACCTGTAATCGTATTCTAATCAAAACTCTTTTCCTTTTACTTTCAGATAAGAATAAATGAAACGTTTTACCATTATCTCTCAGCGAGTCTAGTAGAAAAATAAACTTGTTTATTCAATATGAGAGGAAATTTTTATTAACGGATAAACCTGGTGACATTACGATAGGTTAGATTTATCAACAGGACAACATGTGCAGTTTTTGATATCTAAGCATTTATTTTCAATGGGCTTTAAGCAGTGTACTAGAGATTGTATTCATAAATCATAGAACTATTTAGGGACGTTGTATGACGTATATCAGTTAAAAAATTGATATCGGTAGCTTTTTTTTATCGCAAAATTAAGTATCTATATTATTTTTCTGTGAAAAACTTTTTTCAGTGTATTTTCACAGAAGAAAAGTGGGAAAAAATTATCATTATCTTTCCGTAGATCTTCACGAAAAGCAAGTTTATTCACTAAGCATGACAGGAAATTTTTATCAACAGTTAAAAAAGGTGATATTAAGATAGATTGGATTTATGAACTCGACCAAAATGTGCAGCTTTTGATAATAAACATTTATTTTCATTAGGCTCTAAGCAATGTACTAGAGATTGTATTCATAAATCATAGAACTGTTTTAGAAACGTTGTATGAAGTATATTAGTTAAAAATTGATATCGATAGCTATTTTTTATCGTAAAAGTAAATATCAATCATATTATTCAGCGCAAAACTTTATTCAGTGTATTTTCAAAGAAGAAAAGGGGAGACAGTTTAACATCACATTTCTGTAGATCTGTACGAAAAGCAAGATTGTTCACTAAGCATGACGGGAAATTTTTCTCAACAGCTAAACTTGGTGGCTTTACGATAGGTTAGATTGGATTTATGAACTCGACCAAAATTTGCAGCTTTTGATATCAAACATTTATTTTCAATGGGCTTTAAGCATTGTACTTGAGATTGTATTCATAAATCATAGAACTATTTAGGGACGTTGTATGATGTATATTAGTTTTAAAAATGATATCAGTAGCTATTTTTTATCAAAAAATTAAATATCTGTCTTATTATTCTGCGCAAAACTTTATTCAGTGTATTTTAAAAAAAAGGGGGGGGGGGAGGGGAGGCAATTTATTATTACATTTCCGTAGATCTGGACGAAAAGCAAGCTTGTTCACTAAACATGACAGAAATTTTTTTTCAACTGTTAAACTTTGTGACATTACGATACGTTGCATTTATCAACTCAACCAAAATGTGCAGTTTGTGATATCAAACATTTATTTTCAATGGGCTTTAAGCAATGTACTAGAGATTATATTCATAAATCATAGAACTATCATAGGGACATTGTATGAAGTATATTTGTTAAAAATATATATATCTGTAGCTATTTTTTTTATGGAAAAATTAAATATCTATCTTATTATTCTGTGGAAAACTTTATTCAGTGTATTTTCAAAGAAGAAAAAGCGATACAGTTTATCATTGCAATTCCGTTGACCTGAACGAAAAGCAAGTTTTTCGCTAAGCATGACAGGAAATTTTTATCAACAGTTAGAATTGGTGACATTACGATAGATTGGATTTATCAACCCGACCAAAATGTGCAGTTTTAGATAGCTTTCATTACAAAAAGCTACCTATTGCAGCCGTTCGGAGGAAAGCGATTTCAAAAAATTTCGGTATATTTTCATCGATCATGATCCTCAGACCCCGAAACCACCCTCCGTTCAAAATAACCGTTCAAAATTGATATATATATATATATATATATATATCCATATATATATACATATATATATATATATATATATATATATACATACATATATATATATATATATATATATATATATATATATATATATATATATATATATATATATACATATATATCTGACCTTTGTCACACTGTAACTCTCGTATTTATGAACCGATTTGGATGTAATTCGGAGTGTACATAGTACATACCAATGTCTCGACCGAGTTCGTTGGCCAGCTTCATCCGCCATTTTGTTTTCAAAATGGCGGTCATTTAAAATATTAAAAAAAAATTAAAATTTGAAATGTGGTACCAAAAAATTGAAAATGGAAAAATATTTTTTTCTTATGTATTTGACCTTTATACAAAGATTCCGGAGCCGTTTTTGTTTCGTCTATATCTTAAAAAATGGCTGAGTTATAGCATTTTGAATTTCTAGCGTGGCTGACATTTTGAAACGTCCTGATTTTTGTCACGTGATAACGGGCGTATTTATGAACCGATTTGGATGTACCTTGGTGTGCACATAGTACATACAAATATCTCGACCGAGTTTGTTGTCCAGCTTCATCCGCCCTCTTGTTTCAAAATGGCAACCATTTAAAAAATTTAAAAAAATTTAAAATTTAAAATGAGATACCAAAAAATTGGAAAATGAAAAAGATTTTTTTCTTATGTGTTTGACTTTAATACAAAGATTCCGGAAAAGTTTTTGTTTCGTCTATATATAAAAAAAATGGCTGAGTTATAGCATTTTGAATTTCTATTGTGGTTGACATTTTAAAACGACCTGATTTTTGACACGCGATAACAGTCGTATTTATGAACCGATTTGGATGTAACTTGGTCTGTACATAGTACATACCAATGTCTCGACCGAGTTCGTTGGCCAGCTTCATTCGCCATCTTGTTTCAAAAGGGTTGCCATTAAAAAAAATAAATTTAAAATTTAAAATGAGGTATTAAAAATTGGAAAATGAAAAAAGATTTTTTTTTATGTGTTTGGCCTTGATACAAAGATTCCGGAGCAGTTTTTGTTTCTGAAAATTTGTTCTTTTGTTTATATCTTAAAAAATGGTTGAATTATAGCACTTTGAATTTCTAGCATGGCTAACATTTTGAAACGATCTTGTATTTGTCACCCGATAACACACGTATTCGGCTATTTCGATGTAAGAAGGCATGTGGATAGTATACATAAATATCTCGACCAAGTTCGCTGGCAGCTTCATCAGCCATCTTGTTTCAAAATGGCGGCCATTAAATTAAAAAAAAAATTTTTTTTAAAGTGAGGTGCAAAAAAATTAGAAATTGAAAAAGGTTTCTTTCTTAAGTATTTGACCTTGATATAAGGATTCAGGAGCATTTTTTGTTTGTCTTTATCTTAAAAAATGGCTCAGATATAGCGATTTCAATATCTAATGTGGGGGACATTTTGAAAAATCTGATTTTTTGCCTGCGACAGCACCCGTACATATCAATCGATTCCGATGTGAGTGATCATATGCACAGCAATTACTAAGTTCTCAACCAAGTTCACTGGTTATCCTCATCCACCATGTTGTCTTAAAATGGCAGGCACTTCAAGATATCGCCAAATTTGGCAACCAAATATAAGTTACTTTAAATAAAAACAGCTTAGATAAAGCTGACTAATTTCGCAAAATTCTCATTCATAATGATTTAATATTGATAAAAATTGAATCTCCTATATTCGGTTTCCACTAAATTGAGCTTCGTGTGTTTGAATAATATAAGTTGGCTTTTTTAAAATAAGGAATATGAAAGCTACCTCTTCCTCCCGGCACTGGCCGGAAGGACTTTTTGATATCAAACATTTATTTTCAACGGGATTTATGCAATGTACTTGAGATTGTATTCATACGTAAATCATAGAACTATTTTACAGATGTTGTATGACGTATATTGGTTTTAAAAAATTATATAAGTAGCTATTTTTTATCGAAAAATTAAATATCTGTCTTATTTTTCTGTGCAAAACTTTATTCAGTGTATTTTCAAAGGAAAAAGGGGAGACAATTTATTATTACATTTCCGCAGATCTGCACGAAAAGCAAGTTTGTCCACTAAGCATGCTAGGAAATTTTCTGAACAATTAAACTTGGTGACGTTACGATATGTTGGATTTATCAACTCGACCAAAATGAGTAGTTTTTGATGTCAAATATTTATTTTTTTATGTCAAATATTTATTTTCAATGGGCTTTAAGCAATGTACTTGATTGTGTATACATATCATATATCATAGCACATGTGTATATATATCATAGCACTATTTCAGAGACGTTGTTTGATGTATATCACTTTCTAAAAAATTATATCAGTAGCTATTTTTTATCGAAAAAATAAATATCTGTCTTATTATTCTGTGCAAAACTTTATTCAATGTATTTTCAAAGAATAAAAAGGGACACAATGAATCATTACCTTTCCGTAGACCTGTACGAAAAACAAGTTTGTTCAGTAAGCATGAGAGGAAATTTTTCTAGATAGGTAAACTTGGTGGCATTACGATATGTTAGATTTATCAACTCGACCGAAATGTGCAGTTTTTGATATCAAACATTTATTTTCAAAGGGCTTTAAGCGATGCACTAGAGATTGTATTCATAAATCATAGAACTATTTTAGAGACGTTGTTTGATGTATATTAATTTCTAAAAAATTATATCAGTAGCTATTTTTTATCAAAAAAAAATAAATATCTGTCTCATTATTTATTCTGTGCAAAACTTTATTCAATGTGTTTTCAAAGAAGAAAAGGGGAGACAATTTATCATTACATTTCCGTAGACCTGTACGAAAAGCAAGTTTGTTCACAAAAAAAGACAAGAAATTTTCCTCAACAGTTAAACTTGGTGACATTTACGATAGGTTGGATTTATCAACTAGACAAAAATTTGCAGTTTTTGATATCAAACATTTATTTTCAAGGGGCTTTAAGCAATATACTACAGATTCTATTCATAAATCACAGTACTATTTTTGAGACGTTATATGACATACATTAGTTAAAAAATAGAATTCGATTGCTTTTAGTTATCGAAAAATTAAATAACTGATTTATTATTCTGTGCAAAAGCCTTTCAGCGTTTTTTCATTTCAGAAAATTTGAGACAAATTATCATTACATTTCCATCCATCTTCATGAAAAGCAAGCTTGTTCACTAAGCATGACAGGAATTTTTAATTAATTAGTAAACCTCGTGAGAGTATGATAGGTTAAATTTATCAATTCGACCAAAATGTGCAGAATTTCATATCCAACAATTATCTACAATGGCCTTTAACCCCCTGACCGCCGCGCAAAAGGGCAAATTTGTAATGTTGTTTTCACTGTAAATATTTTTAAAATCTAAAAAAAAAAAAATGATTTTTTCAACATGATATTAAAAAAAAAAATTAATTACGTATAGGAATATAAGCCTTAAGAGAATTAATCATAACAAAATGTTTTAAAATTGCATTATATTTCTAGAATTATATTAATTTAAATAATTCTTCTAATGCAGTGAAACCTGCAGCTTAGTGAACGGATATATCAGTTTGCGGCGGTGAGAAGGTTAAGCAATGTGCAAGAAATTGTACTCATAGATCACAAAACTATTTTAGAGATATTGCATGATATATATTGATTAAAGAATCGATTTCGATTGCTTTCATTTATCGAAAAATTAAATATCTAACTTATTATTCCATGCATAACTCTTTTCAGTGTATTTTCTAAGAAGAAAATTCGAGAAAATTTATAATTACATTTCCGTGGATCTTGACGAAAAGCATTCTTGTTCAATAAGCAGGGAATTATTATCGATGAGTAAATCTTGTGACATTGTGATGTCTCGTATTTATCAGTTCAAATAAAATGTCTGGTTCTCGATATCAAACATTTATCTACAAAAGCCATTTAGAACTACACCATTAATAAATACGTACTACAAGATTTCTTAAAACTTTGCAATGTAAGCCCTGCATGAGTTTAAACTACAAAAATCTTTCTTTTCTATACATTTACTAACTATACATTTGCTAACTTCCTTTTAAACTGTATTAGTTTATACATAAATTTCTTCTTGAAAAATTATTTAAAAAATAACTATAACCAGCTTATAGGATTACTCGAATATAAAGTCATTTTTTGTGTGTTTCAGTTTAAGATGCTGTATATTAAAGTTTCATTAGCATAAACGTAATTAACATATTAAAACTCTCTCTATTGACAACCTCTTTATCAGGCTGTTCGAAAACTTTCATAAAAGATTCCTCATAAGTATTAGCTAAATGTTTTTTAATTGCTCTAACTTTCGTTTAATTCTTTTTTAATCTTATACCATCTCACAGGGTTTCTATTTTCCAATTGGTCTGCTTCTTTGCTTCTTATTAGTCGAAATTTTTGCTCATTATCCATTTTTCCTTCTTTTAAATTGAGTTAAATCTTCATCGTCATTTCCGCAGATAACGACGACAGACTACACTGTTTTAATACTATACATATTATTTTTATTGCTTTAAAACAATCTTAATGGTACTAATTTCAACATTTTACAACAAGTTTAAACTTTGGTCAATAACATATATTTCCAAATACTTACTCTATATTAAGAATTATACTAGGAATTTTATACTAAGAATTAAACTAAGGATTCTATACTAATAATTATTTTATGCAATCAAGTTTTACATGGCCAATCACAGAAAACCATTTATCAAGTCATGCAAGTTATATTGTTAACAAATGAAAAAAAAAATTATGAATGAATGTTAATGAAAAATAAATATTCGCAATTTTACATTTTAAAAATAAAAGTGATAATCTGAACACTTCGCCGATCTGTAAATCAATAAATTTTGCATGCATTATCAAAGTAATTGAGTTAAAGCAGCCTACGTGACAATGAAATTGCTGATTATTTATTCATGCCTTAATTTAAACTTAGCTTAAAAGAGGAATTACAAATCCGCTTTCTTTTGTTAAGTTATTCATTAACTTTGTACACTAGCCTTGTACTTCCTTTATGTCCTAAATAGAGAAGGCTTTTATAGAAAAAGCTATTGTAAAACATTAAATGGGTTTTTTCGAAGCAATTTGTTTCACAATACTTTTTTTATTAGCTAAATTTAATGCTATTCTAGTTTACTTTATCATTTATTTTTCTTTCTTTTTGTTCAAGCATGTATTTTTTATTTAATTTAATGTATCTAGTTATTTTATTTAATTTCTTGTTTAGTTTTTTGTATAATTAATTTAAACAGATTATTTTTCTTGCCAACGTTTATATTATTTTTATTTACTTTTTTTTTTAACTTTACGAAAGAAATGGTATACTCTGAAAAACATTTGCAGAAAACTGTCCTGTCATTACGTTCGGACTGGAATGTAAAACATTGGATTTTCTAAGCTAAAAAAAAAATGCAGCAAAACTGTGCAGTCATTCGAAAATGTTAAGGTTACTTAACAGTAAATTTATTTGATCAACCAATGAGAATGCTTCATGCACTGTTAAAAATCTGTATTAAACTGTCCGGTCATTCGGTATACTTTTAAGATTAAGATTACTTAATTGTAAATTTAATCGACCCTGACCAATGAGAATGCTTCAAACACTGTTAAAAATCTGCCACAAACTTTCCAGTCATTCAACCGTTTTTATAGAAAACAGTTACATAACTGTAATTATCTCTATTCTAATTAATGAAAATACTTAACCAGATGATCAAGTAATCGTAAGCGGTTGACCGCCAGTCACTCCGCCGTACCACCCTTAAATTACAATGATCTCTCCTTTACAATTCTCGAATAAGGACAAAGAAGAATAACAACATTTAAATAACAACTGAAGACGGCCGTATGTTGGCTGAAAATGTTTTGGATTTGTAAAGGCTTTTAATGTATTTTTGTATTTCTAATGTATTTTAAATAATTTTATATGATACTAACAAAACCCGCGGCTTTGCTCGCGTAATAGTTGAAATATGTTAAGTGATGTCTAATTCTTAATAGAAGAAATTACATTTTTAGGAATATTTCAAAATTACTAATTAAGCCACAGATTGACTAAACTTCATTATTACACTGCATTAGGCAGAAATGAGATTTAAATTAATAAGAACTAAAACTGATTCTTTACTGATAATTTAGAAAGTACTTTGGAACTTTTATGCTCATTTAATACGCTCAATTAAGTATTATTCATTTGAAGATTCGAATTTTTTAGAAACCATCTTCTTAGTATACAATTACATCTTAACCCATAAATGCATCGTGATACATATCTGCATCACTTTTTATTTAACTCTTAACAACCACTGTATTTATATAGAAATATTAATCCTGTAAAAATTACAAAAATGTGCTACTAAATAAAGTTGAAAATCTATCTTAAAATTTCCGGTGTCCAATCTTTAATATAAGAATAAAAATACAATTCTAAAAGAATAATTCATGCATTTAAGGGTTAAAATTAACCATCATGCCAAATTCCAAGCTTCTTGTCTAACTGTCTGCCACTTCTCTGTTGATAATGGCACCAACATAAAATGCCTATGATGAAACAGAGACTGTCACCATTAATTTGCCAACATTAATTTTGAAATCGCTTTGGTATTTCCTAATAGTCTATCTAAAACGTAATTTAGAAAGTTTTAAAAAGTTTTTTTTTAGAAAGTTTGTTGTTCCTGAATACGCAAGCTGGTAGTGGCACCGGTATAAAATATAGCCTGTGTATTATCAGAGATTGTCATCATTGATTCGCAATCATTTCTTTCGTAATCTGTTTATTATTTCCTGAAATTGCATACAAATCGTAATTTAAAACTTTTTTAGAATGCTTTTCATTCCTTCGCTTCGCTTCATCCCTTTTAAATTTCGAATTTATTTTCGACAGTTCTTAGAGGGCGTTTTATATTTTATAAGTAACTATAATTATGCCATATTTAATGTTTCTAGCCTCTTCAGTATCACAAAAATAGCAGTTTAGAACGTTTTTGCTCCTGCAACCCTCTGATGGTAGTGGCACCGACATAAAATATAGCTTGTGTTTGAGCAGATTCTATCACCACCAATTTGCAACTATTATTTTATAAATCAGTTTGGTATTTGATAAGATTCCATAAAAATCGCAATTTAGAACGTTTCTAGAACGCTTTTCGCTTATTTCATCCTTTTAAATTTGGGAATTTTCTTTCGACGGTTCTTAGAAAACATTTGCATCTTTTAAGTAATTACCATGCAAAATTTCAAAATGTTCTCCTCAGTATCACAAAAAAACCCCGATTTTAATCGGATTAAGATATAGCCTATGTTCCAATGTGGACTAACACCATAATTTTGATACCATTACTTTTGAAAACGATTCAGTAGTTCCAGAGATTACCTCTTACAAATAAACAAACAAACTTTACCTCTTTATAATATTAGTATAGAATGCACCTGCAAGTAATTTTAGTAACTTTGTTTGTGCTTTTTTATATGAATTTTAATTATTTACTCAAGGTGATAATTCTATAACACTAGAATTTTAGCTTTCATTAAGGAAAAAAAGGGAATTTTTCATTCCAATCCGAACATAATTATGGCTCATAACAGTAATTAAGAAAAAATTATTTGAAAGTAATTTTCAACAGACTTACCTTTGCCGTGTGCGAAACGCAATGTTATATCAAGAAAAGCGACGAAAGGGTACACCATTTCGATAAATGAAACAGTATAAACTGTCAATTACATTAAGGATGGTTCCACTTCTACGATTTCTCCTAACATCATTATATTTCACACAAAAAAATCCGTCAATTTCAAATTCCGTTAAAATATCTTATTGTTGTTAGGAGGGGTCCGGGACACAAAAATCTTCAAATTATCTAAAAATAATTTATTGTAGTAAACATTTCTCTGCTTTTTTTCTGCTTAAAATGACGTTTAAATCATGTTTCTATCCTTATTAGAACAGAATATATTAATTTTTTCGTGTTGATTTGTTTTCAAAATCTAGCTTTCAAGCAATGATTGTCATGCAAACGACTTCTTTTAAAAGTACGTTCTTCTTCAAGATGTGTTTTTTCACCATTTCCCTTATTTAAATTGTTATAACTCAAGAACCGTTAAAGATAAATGGTTCAAACTTGGAACATGTATTTTTCAATTAGTTTACTTTAGTTTTGATTCAGCAGATTGGGAAAAAAAATTACTTTTGAAAATATGATTTTTTTTTTTTTTTAATGTTACATATATTTTTTTTAAATTTTATTTTAAATATTTATTTTTGTAATTAATATTTTTTTAAATACTGAATTAAAATTAAAACTTATATATTTCTGCTTATTTAAATGATGAAAAATTGAAATTCTACAAATAACGTAATATTTCGAGTTATAACGATTTTAAATTACCCACTTTTTAAATAAATTTTCAATTTTTAATTTAAAAAAAATATCAGAAGTTTTATCATGTGATTTTGTTTACAAATGATATGGTTAACCATCACAAAAAATTTAAAATTTTAACTCAAGAGATAAAAATTATTTTAAAATGTGTCCCTGACCCCCTTAAAGTTATGAACAAGAATTCCAATTTAGATTTCATTGATATACCCTATATTGGATTGTGAGCCTAGTTTCTGATACAAAAAATTTTTGTTAGTGTGTACTAACTACCTCTTAAAGTTTATTAGATCAATTTTAATAATCCTGTATATAAATAAACTTATTATGGCAATTAACAAACTAGTAAGAAGCAGACACAACCTCATAACTGCCAACTTTTCGGAGTTTTTTCAAATAAAAAAAAAGCCTAAAACCAGACAATTCATTTAATAAAATACCTCGATTCTTTGTGCTACATGTTTTATTAAATTTATTCATTAAAATTTATATTTCAAAGTAAGTTTGCTCGATTTATTTAAAAAACTGGCAGGTTCGCAGGTTCGAAACAATGGAACTATTAATAAAGAGGAACTGACATATCCTTAAAATAATGAAGCTTCAACTGTAACCGCTTTCGCTGGGTTTGATTCCAGTGGTTGCAAACTTCCACCAGTAAATCTAAATCGAAATTTTCTCCTTCTGTAAGCGCCTTATTAATGCAAAATTTCAGTCATAAATAATGGCAAATACAAGATCTTCATTTGTACTGGAGGCAGTTTACTTGGGCGGTAGTCAGGCCCTGCGTTTAAACCATATTGTGACAACCTGACAACCGCGTATCAGTGTCAGTTAAAAAGATTTATAATATTTAGGCAAAATGCCACCAGTAAAAATAAATAGAAAATTTAACCATATTTATGAGAGAAAAAAATCGTGAAATAAACGCTAAAGTAAAGCAAAATTTTCTATTCAAAATTTACTGGTGGAAGTTTGCTTTTGCGGTAATCAGAAACTGCTGTTCCGATTTGAAAAATCAGCTGCCATCTTGTGATAACTTCCTCACTTACTTCACTCGCAACTGGTAGACAATACACTATATGTCCCCTCCTCTTAATTCATAACTCCATTTTCGAAACCTTTTAAAAAACTTCCATGGCTCTGCATAAACTACAGCATAAATAAATAAATAAATATTTCGAAAAATAGGATATCCGTTTTTACAAATAATATACAAAACGTGTTATAAATTCTATTACTTTATTTTTAATATGCTTAGCAAACACACCCTAATAAAAACTTGCATAACTGTATATTAAAACGGATAATAAATAAATAGATTAATAAATAAATAATAGTAATAAATAATAGTGAAAAATCCTGGCTCTGGCTAATTTTTCACTCCAGTTAGGTTCATTGTATTTATTGTTTGTATGTCAGTTTAATTATTGTTCATTTTCTTCCGTAGGCAAACTCTTTAGTGTGTCCTTGTAAATGAACAATAAATTCTATGCACACCCTATTCTATAATAAGAACCTTGTAGTACACCTCAGTGATATATATCAATTTCATTATGCTTAAAATAATGTAATATCATTAAAATATACTGTAAACGATTTTTCCCCATAGACCGCAATGTAACAATATTCTTTTGAGTGTCCCTGTAGATGAACCGTAAATGCTACACACTTCATTTTCAATACCGGACATGTCATAGTAAACCCCAATAACATATATCAATTTCATGGCAATCGGATTATATTTACGCCAGTTAGAGCACGGACAGACAGACAGACGGACAGACAAACGGAATTCATAAACACTTTTTAGCTATGTTGGAAAGTGTTAAAAAGGAAATTAGTTTTTACAAACATAAACAAGTTGAAAATTGCAGTTCAAACGTGGCAAATGAGGTGCGTTCGTACTATAACTAGTTATATATATATATATATATATATAATTTTTTTTTTCACCGCTTACTGAATGTATATTTTAGTGCACTTCATAAGCACATATCCATTTCATCCTGTTCGAAAGACTGTAACATGCACTTGAAATAATTTTTTCTCATTGACCGTTATGCAACGGAAAACTTTTGACTGTCCCTGTAATTAAACTATGCATCCGATTTTCATAAAATTTGAAATGACTCTACAAAATTTTGCAACAATTATACATTTAAAATTTCAGACCATTCGACTGGGTAGTTTTTGTTCTGTTATATGCGGACAGACAGACAGACTGAACGTCGACTATAGGTGTTACGTATTTATATAATTACGAACGCATCTAAAAACGCATACCACAACTGAAAACGCACTTCCAACAATTATTTTCCGTAGGTTTCAATAGTTCAATTATTGTTCATTTTCTTCCGTAGGCAAATTCTTTTGTGTGTCCTTGTAAATGAACGATAAATTCTATGCACACCATATTCTATAATAAGAACCTTGTACTACACCTTAGTGATAAATAGCAATTTCAATTATCATTAAAATACACCGTAAAAGGTTTTTCCCCATAGATCGCAATGTATCAATATTCTTTTGAATGTCCCTGTAGATCAGGGAGGGCGAACCTTTTCACGTTCATGTGCCAAATTTCCCCCAAAATATACTTTACGTGATCATGACGTGCCAACAATAAAAAAATTTAATGGATTAAATAATAATGAATTAAAACTACTTAAAATTTTGTTTTTAGCATTAAAAAAATACAGGTGATATTTGATGTTATACTGTAGAAATTTATTTAAAAAATATTATTTCTGTTGTCTCATCTTAAATGCCAAATAATTTATATCCGCTTTGTACTGTTTGTTATTTTGGATAGAATGCAAGTTTAATTGCACTCACTTGACAAGACGTTTTTAGTTGAATTTTTCATTTTTTTTTTTTTAGGAAAATAATGTCTTGCAGAAAAAATTGTCAAAATAGCAAGCGCCAGAAACTATAGCTTTTAGTGTCTGGAATTGAATTCCAAGTTGTTATAACTTTAAAATCAGCACTTTTGCTTATTAAACTTTTAATTTTTGTTTAGCGATAATCTTCTAATTCTCAAAATTTTCTGAGCAAATATTGAGCTAGATTCGGATAAATTAAGTTATATTTCAATTTCTTCAATCTGTGTGACAATCACAACCAACCGAACTAATCGGATTCAAGTAACACAGACAACATCTATATTAATTAATGCATTTTGTGAAATCCTACTATATTTTGATGTAAAACTTGAATCTATGCCCTGCCAAAAATAATCTGCAGCGTGCCACTTATGGCACGCGTGCCATAGGTTCGCCGTCCCTGCTGTAGATGAACCATAAATGCTACACACTTCATTTTCAATACCGTACATGTCATAGTAAACCTCAATAACATATATCAGTTTCATAGCAATTGGATTATATTTACGCCAGTTAGAATACGGACAAACAGACAAACCGAATTCATAAACACTTTTTAACTATGTTGGAAAGTGTTTAAAAGGAAATAAATTTTTACAGATAATATAAAAAAGGGGTTGATCTTTAGTAAGCATTTTAAAATATCATCTTTTCAAAGTTCTTTGTTTATATAAAAAAGAAAAGAAAACTTAAAATAAAATTCCTTTTCCGAAAAAAAAAATATCTTTCATTATAAATCAAATCTAGAAAAATAAATTCTCAAAGTTGAAATTTATTCTAAACGTTCCTATTTTGAAATTCTTTGTTGCGCTTAGCGACAGCAATAAAATAAATGGATGTAATATACTACTCTCCCACGCTATATTTAAAATGTATTTCGTTCCCAATGACAGCAAAAAGAGAAGCTGAATTCGAAGTATTTTATATTTGTATCTTTAAACGAAATAGAAATGTCACTTTTCCTGACGTTGTTTTCATGAAACATTTCTCTTACGTGAATTTGTTGAATGCAAATGTGCATTCGCAAAGCATAAAATAAAATTAATCAATAAAAATTTATAATGTGTGTTGATTGGCTTATAAATGATAAATAATTATGCATTTTAATAAAATTTCAGCCCGTCGCTCCCTCTCCTTTTTTCATGATAGCCATTTTTGTAATTACCCAATTTCAGCATTTTGTAGTTTACTTCAAAACTGAATATCTTTGTATAACTGGAAGGTTACATTGTAGATAAAGACAGATGTTTCGTAATCTAGGGAAATACAATATAGCTATGAACGGATATATACAGGGCGTCCACTCTCATCGGTGTTCAATGGCTAATTTCTAAATCGTTAGTCATAGACATATAGTTCGAATGACAAAAATGTCTTAAATGAGGAATAAAATTATTTTAATAGTCGTTTAGATCAATAAAAACATTTTTTTTAAAGTTACGAGGTTTAAATTTTTATACGGTCCCCGGTCCAATAACTGATATTTAGTAAACATTTCGTATTATACTAAAAAGTAAGACAAAAAAAGCCCCATTCATCTATTTTTTTTTTTTGACTGAATTAGAAAACTTTGAATTGCTTGAGTTATACCAATTTTCTGCATATGAATACACATGATTTGGGTCATGCTTCGAGGGATCGCACATAAAGTTCTTAAAATATTAGAAGGATTTATTGCGCATGTACTTTTATGCATTGCAGCCGAAGGGAATCGCTTAGAGCAAGTTTTAAGATAACTTTAATTTTCATTAATTAAGTTTTAGATAATATAATCATATCAAATAGCATTTTAAAACGTGTATCATTTTGTAAAGAACTGCAACTGTTGCTTTTCATCATTTCACGGACAAAAATTCTGTTATTGTTAAACTTATATTTTTAGTACAAGTTGTATATTTTTCTTTAATATGCCAGATCGAAAATAAATTTCAAGTTTATATTGTAATGTTAATTTTATTCTCAACTATTATTTTTTTTTTATATATATCTGACGATTATATATATTTCTAGTAAATTTGTGAATGACCTCTATGTCGCAGCGAAAAAGATGCTGCAACTTTAAATAGTTATTATTCGGTCAGTTTTAATCGTGGAAGAATGGAAATTTTTTTTTGTCTTACTTCTTAGTGTAATACAATATTTTGACTAAATATAACTTATAGGACCGGCGAACTGCATAAAAATATAAATTTCGTTACTTTTTTAAGAAATTTTTTGTATTGACACAAATCCCTTTTAAAATACTTCGTTACACCATTTAAAACATTTTTGCAACTGGAAGTATATATCTATGCCTAACGGTTTAGTAATTAGCCATTGGGCATCGTTGAGAGTAGACATTCTGTATAATAACTTCTTTCGAGCTACCCATAACTCCGAAAAGCGATTTTTATGTTCAGAATCCTCCGAAACCAATATATTATTTAAAGAAGCATTTTAAAAAAGAAGTTTCTTTTGCTCTAAAAAAAAAACGGCAATTTGCTCTTTTTTTTTAACCTGCAAATATAGAAACGGATTTGATTTTTAGAGATAAATATTTTTGGCCTCGATGAATGAAAAAAAGCAATGAAGGTTCCAAATTTATAAAAAAAAATTTCTTACTCAGTTTTTTTTTATTATATGATAATAAAACGGAAAATAAATCCATTTTATATTAAGAAAAATGTTAATTATACTAAAAATAAATGTTTCAAAAAATCAAAAAAATCAAAAAAATTACAATAAATTTGGAAATAAGATCAAAATAAACATTTCGTTTAAACCATGATCTTATTTTAGCTAAGGGAAACTTTTTTCTGTAAATACGGATATTAGAGCTCCGTGTATCAGTAAAAAGCTCTTCTAACTATAGAATCTAGAAGAAATATCTTCTAGACGCTGCATTTTAATGTATAAAAATGCATGTTTTGTTTCAAATATAATGTCATTTTCACCAACGGAAATGTTTCGTATTTAATAGATCAAATCTTGCAAAGATTTCTTTCATTTTTACTAATGGCGTGTAAATATAAATTTCAGTTGTAAACTGATGCATTGTTATGGTACTATTTTTCAGGGCTTTTGAAAATATGGTAATTGTGAAAAAAAAAAGTACATTTTTAATAATTAAATTTTTGTATCCCGGTTTCTGTTAAAAAGTCGAATAAAATCGCTCAATTGAAATATCTTGATAATTTTTTCTTTAATCAGGTATAAAGAGTTTATCAGTGTTCTAATAGAGTTTCAGTTACCTTTCGATATATTAGGATTTGAAAATGAGATTTGTCCGTACGTGTTCTATGAAAAGTTATAAAAAGAATCGTAAAAGTAATCAAATTTTAAAAATGGTTGGACTCTGCAAACCACAAATCTTGTTAATTCTATGTCTGCAAAAGATTGCTATGTATAATTTTTTATCTATCCTATATTGAGCCCATGTAACTGAACTTCGACGATTTCAACATTAAATATCTTTTCAAATAATTCTTCGATTTAAAAATTGTTTACTTCAGTATGTTTTATATATATTTCTAAACAAAATTATATTTATGTTTTATATGCAATAGTTTTTTTCAGTATAACACGAGAAAGTTAAAGGTTATGATACGCTTAAATATAACAATGATAACAGCAGCAGTAGTAACTTAGAATAGAGAGATTGTTCGCTGAATAAATGTCTAAAGGACATTTTGTATGTATATAAATTTGTACTAGATTTATAATCCTCAGCATAACCCCACCACACACACACACACACACACACCTCTCTTCTAAATACCTAACAAATATCTAATCCAAAACTTGGGAAAACAAGTTAATTTTTTTTTCTCTTGTGAAATAGTGCAACGGATGTTTCTAACAGATACAATACAAGACATATGATTAATAGGGGGAATTATTTTCTACACTCTGTAGTACATAAACTAAATCCGATTGCAGTACATTGGTTTCATTAAGATCCAGAACAGATGTTTTTGAATCTATCGTTGGGGAAATATTAAAAATGGAGGGAGTTATGCGCCTTTGAAGGTACTCAAGAATATTTCCCTTAATAGCAAATTACATGCGCTAGCGTCCTGCATCGTGTCGAGTAAACCGATTTTATACAAACGGCGAATCGGGTTGGTTGGAACTAATGATTTTTCTTGAGAGTAGAGTTGATTCTTAATTGTTTCGGATTCGAGTCGGTTTGGGTTGAGTTACGGGTCAGGTTCGGTTTAACTCAATTTTTCAAAAGAAAGTACAGAATATTGTTTCAGATGAAAAACTATATATATTTGAATATGAATGGGCCTTTCGGGTTTATTAATCTACATAAATGTAAAAGGTAAAATTGATATTAAAGATATGACTGTTGATTATTTTTTCATAATTGTATTAAATTATACACTATTTTTTTCTGTTTTTTTTTTTTTTTTTTTTTTTTTTCGGATTTTTGTAGTGGTTCGTATCGAAGTATTTCAGATTGGGTCGGGAATTAGGTAAAAATAAAATAAATTATCGAGTTTTGGGCATACGAAAAGATTTTTGCCAGTTTCCGGATCAACGAAATTTCTTTTGTTAGGTTTGATTGGGTGCAACCCGAGCCGTGCACGGAATTTAACATGCACTATTTTCATGCGCCAAGCAAATAGTTTCTACTGTCAAAACTTTTACAGTTCGTACAGAAAAGAAAATAATAATGGTAATAATCTGTAAATGTTAAAATCTTAATTTTTAATACTGTATGATAAAACATATACAATAAGTAAAAGTTTTGAAAAAAAAAATATTATAACGCTTTTAGAGTCGAAATTATCAGCATTTTTCATCGAATGCAAGTAGCTTTGCCTGAGTGTATACTAAAAAACGTGTCTTAATTCTGTTTTAACTAGAGTTGCCAAGTAACAGGGATTTATTAAATTGGTCAGGGATGCATTTCTTTCTCTGGTATACAGGAATTTGAGAAGCTTACCCCATAAATGCACACTGTGATAAAATTCTTGTTAATCCTCTATTTTTAGAGTATTCACAAAAAATTTATTGCTGATATAACGCCACAGTACTGTCGTAATTTTCCAGCTTGATCGCCCGATTCTTATTTTCTAACTCCTATCGACTTTTATTTAAAATTTTAAAAAAAAATTACGTAAAATTAAAATTTTAAATTCTTACTTTTTTACAAATATGGGAACGAATAGAGTAATCAAATTTATTTTTCTTGGGTGTTTAAAATTTTTTGTATGTATTATTGTTGTTATTATTATTATTATTGTTATTATTATTATTATTGTTATTATTATAGTTTGGCTTCCGTTAAAAAAAAATCTCCTCCCCTCCCTCATATAGGGGAGACTAGAGAGGGTTGACCCACTTTTTACAAAATGATTTTTTTATTTTTTAAATATTGAATGTAGAATACAGTTTCATATATCATTTTATTCGATATCCCTTTAAGACCGGGAGATTTTTTGGTAGAAATTTAAAGTTTGGGTAGTTTCCCCTTACCGATAGAACCATATTTGATTGAAGAAAAAAAAAATTTAAAAGAATACCCCATGTCAGGTTATGCCAAGGGAGGACCCACACAATTGTGTGGGTTCGGGCTTAATGCAGCCGTTTTTGGGCTGTATCTACACAATTGTGTAGTTTGGGATTGCGTGTGCAAATAACTAAAAATAAAAGTTTAAGCAAAAAAAGTTGTTGTTTATTGAGATAATTTTCATCAGCCACAATTAAAATGTTTGAAACAATTTTTGTTTTTGGACAGACCACTACAATTTCATTTTCTGAGATGTGCTCAACAATCGCACCCCTCTTAAGAGCCGTTGACAAATGGTATGCCCTTCACTCCGTTTGGATTGTGCTGATCCTTCAAATTTCTTTTTTTAGTTTTTCCAGCAGCGGTATTTTGTTGAAATACCGATCGAAGTACATAAAACTAGGTCTGAACCAGAATAAGGACTACAGCAGGTCCTAAGCCCAGATCCTTTTGGACTAGGTCTGTACTTTCCCACTGGTAAATTACAAAATTTAAAACTATCGCAGGTAATACTGTTACAACAGAGTGTGGTTTGTTTTTTGTATACTGCTTTACTGAAGCACGTCCTAAAAACAAGTGGGTAAGTGTGATCATAGATCGCACAAAGGGTTTCGTTTAATATTCCTTTCAAAACGTCCAGTACATTTATCGCCATGGAACATCTTCTAAATTTTGGCAAACCCTTCCTAAACTATCGTAAAGCTTCAAACAGATTCGCCTTGTTATATTTCCTAATTTTGTTCGTGCCACCCCCACCCCCCGAAATGCTACGATATATCACATGACGGGTATCTGCCAAATTTAGAAAAGTGCCCCCTTTTGGAGGAGGGGGTGAAGCGGGGTAATGGTCACCATGATTTTTGATGCGGCCTGATGTTTAAAATTTTTGTTATGTTTTATAAGCTATATTAAAGTTTCAAACAGATCGTCCAGCTACATTTCCTAAATTTGTTCGCACACCTCCCTCACCCCCCTCGAAATGCGACACGCCATTCGTCTTTATACTTCATTATCATTTGTTATAAAGTATCTTAAAGTTTAAAACAGATCGCATTGTTAGATTTCCTACTTTAAATGAAATCGCGGTCTGTTAGTTCCACATTTCACCACCAGGGAGCGCACTGTATTCTTAACAAAAGTGTATCTGAACTAAAACTTCTTTACACAGCCTATCAGTAGATATGTTACTCGAGGGGGTGGCGGTCTTCAGCAAGAATTTAAGATAATTGTTGAACTATTCCGACTATTTGTTGTTACTATTCGGAAATAGTGGTAATAATTTTGACATATTTATATTTAATAAGTAGCATGTATCTGAGGACTTAGTCAAAAAAACGCGCCTGAAACGGTATGAAACAAAAAATAAATATTTTGCCCTTCCTCTTCTCCCCACCTGCCCGAAATTTCACGCGCCATTTTTTATAAACTTTTTCTTATGTGTTATAAACTATGTTAAAGTTTAAAACAGATCGCCTTGTTAGATGTTCTGCTTTAAATGAAATCGCGGTGTGTTAGTTCCACATTCCACCACGAGGGAGCGCACTCTATTCTTAACAAAACTGTGTTTGAACGTAACTCCGTTAAACAACCTATCAGGAGCTATGCTAGTCGAGGGGGTGGCGGTCTTAACCAAGAATTTATTATATTTGCTGAAATTACTATTCGAAAATAGTGGTATCAATACTCCTGACATTTTTATCTGGCATAAGTAACATTTATGCTGTATTTTTAAATATCGGACACCGTTCAGAAGTATACTGCAATGAAACATCACTTGCCTGCCTTATAAAATATAATAGAAATAAATCAATTAGTGAAATTAGCGCCCCCCCCCCCTGCCCGAAATTTCACACGCTATTTTTATAAAATTTTTCTTATGTGTTATAAACTACCTTAAAGTTTCAAACAGATCGCCTTGTTATATTTCCTAATTTTAACAAAATCTCGTTATGTGAGTTCCACATTCCACCACCAGGGAGCGCACTCTAATGCTAACAAAACTGTATCGGAAGGAAACTCCGTTAAACAACCTATAAGTAGATATGTTACTCGAGGTGGTGGCGGTCTTAATAAGAAATTAAGATATTTGCTGAAATTACCATTCGGAAATAGTCGTAACTAAACTTTAGACAATTTTATATTAAATAAGTAGCATATATCTCAGGACTCCCTCAAAAAGGCACCTAAAGCGGTCAGAAACGTTAATTTTTAAAATAGAAATCTAGCGCCTCCCCTCCCCCCCCCCATCCCGGAATTTCACGTGTCATTCTTTTTTACACTTTATCTTATGTGTTATAAAATATCTTAAAGTTTCAAACAGATCGACTTGTTAGATTTCCTAATTTTAACAAAATCGCGTTATGTTAGTTCCACATTCCACCACTAGGGAATGCACTCTATTCTTAACAAAAGCATATCTGAACGAAACTCCTTTACGCAGTTTTTCCGTATATACATGGGTCGGGATGGTGGCGGTCTTAAACAAGAATTTAAAACATTTGCTGCGCTAACAAACGCTAAGATTTAAAAAATAAATTCTAGCCCCCCACCTCCTCGAAATATCATACTCCTTTTTTTTTACACTTTTTCTTATGTGTTATAAACTATCTTAAAGTTTCAAACAGATCGAGTGGCGGTCTTAACCAATAAATCAAGATATTTCCTGAAATTACTATTCGAAAATAGTGGTATGAATACTTGTAAACTTTCTGATCATGAATGAGTTATACTAATCTCATAGCGCTGTTCAAAAACGCTACGCAAATTATTAGATTTCCTAATTTAAGTTATTTCGTGGTTAAAAAAGCACGTGTCTCCATTTTAATCGACGCATTTGATAGCAATAAACCGATTAATTAAATAATAATTAATATTTCAGCTTGTAATTAAGATAGGACTTAGAAATGGGTATCAATGAAATCAGCGAGAAATTTCACATGGGGATACTAAAAAATTTAATCAAAAAATTTAATATTTAAAAATTAAAATTTCGTATTAAAATATACAACTATGGAAAACCGCAGCGTCGTTATGTCTGACAGCTGCTTTCCCGCGGAAATGAAATCTTTTTTCCTTGTCTTTCCAATTAAAGAAATTAAATTTTTATCGATCGATTTTTAGTGGATATTTTAACTTATACACATCGCAAAAATGTGAACTTTATACCAAATGAAAGTAGTTTTTTTTCCGCGTCTATCTATACCATTTACAAATTTCTCGGGCCAATATTTTCTGATATGCGATTTCACTTTATCAGATGTTATAATTTCGCTTTATCAGATGTATTAATGTCCACTTCATTTTTCGGCTTATTTTACCGTAACCGTACATCGGCTAATTTTATTGGCAACCCTTAGGAGAAACTTCGAAGATTTGGAGAATGTCCGTTTTACCTGCGTTATAAAGGTGGATTGGTTATTTTTAGAAGTTAATTAGCCCGTAATTCGGTTAATTATCGACCTTTTCAAAATTTTATGATTTGTTGTTTGATGTGAGGTGTTCAGCTATAAGTACCCAAAATTTCAAGTCTCTAACATGTATAGTTTCTGAGAACGGGCTCTGTGACGGACAGACAGACAGCCAAAGCAGTGTGACAAATAGGGTTTCGTCAGATGAACGAAACCCTTAAAAGTAATCGTCTGCTCATCTATGGAAAATTTTCCCTTATCTCCTAATAAATTCGAGCAGACACTACGGAATCTGTCGAGCATTTGCTGAACTTTCCATAATTTATTATTTATTCCTTGTGGCTTACTTACTGTGTCGATAAAATGGAATGAATTTATCAAACTTAAAAATCTATCTCGTGATATGCATATAACTCATATAAAACTTATAAATCATATATGACAGGGTTGGCGAACCTTTTTGTTGCCGCGTGCCAAATTTGGTCAAAAAATATTTTATGTGACCATGACGTGCCAACTAAAAACAAATTTAGTAGATGGAAAAATAATGGATTAAAATTATTATTAAGATTTTAAAAAATATTAGAAACATGCATGTAAGTGCTTCACTATAATAATTATGGAAACAAATATATTTTAGAAATTAATTTAAAAAAATGAATGCGATGTAATTTGATTTCTGTTGTTGCATCTTAATATCAGGTTAATTTTAAAGAAAATTGATCCGGATTTATCTGTCAAATGTTTTCAGTTTGAGTTTTGATATTATTCATTTGTGAAAACAGAGACTCGAAAGCATAGATATAGTCCAAGAGCTGTTAAACATTTTAGGGAAGGTATTTGAGGCACCCTGAAAATTTGTGCAACACTTCTTTTGTAATGGCTGAATACAAAATCGAATGCCTGGCTGAAGGATCGTGGCCCAAAAACTGTGCCAGACACGTGTCAAGTGCCATTTTTTGACTACCCAAAAAAAAAGTTATTTGAGGCACGCTGAGATTGAGACAGAATAATATTTATTCTTAGAAAAAAATATTTTGAAAACGACAGACACTTTAGTCGGCCCAAAAACTGTGCCAGACACGTGTCAAGTGCCATTTTTTGACTACCCAAAAAAGGTATTTGAGGCACGCTGAGATTGAGGCAGAATAATATTTATGCTTAGAAAAAAATATTTTGAAAATGACAGACACTTTAGTCGGCACAAAAACAGTGCCAAATGGCACTTGACACGTGTCTGGCACAGTTTTTGGGCCACGAACCTTCAGCCAGACATTCGATTTTGTATTCAGGCATTACAAAAGAAGTGTTGCACAAATTTTCAGGGTGCCTCAAATACCTACTCAAAAATGTTCAACAGCTCTCCTACTATAATAGGCAAAAAAAACAGTTAAAATGCCAAACGCCAGTTACTCTGAATAGCTATGAAATAAATTCAAAGTTGCCATAACTTTACCTTCGGAATTTAGCAATGTCTACTAACCAATTCTTGCGATAGTTTTCAAATATCGTCTGTGTTTGAAAAAATTTCGAGACCATAATTAATTAGATTGGAAAATAATATGCCGCAATTAAAATTTTTCAATTTTCATTTAATCGAATTTAGAAAAAATCAGTTGCGATTTTATGAAATTTCACTTTATTTTGATTTGGAACCACAAGCAATGCCGTGCCAAAATTATTCTTTCGCGTGCCAAAAATGACACGCGTGCCATAGGTTCGCCGTCCCTGATATATGACATCTATAACTCAGAGCAGAAACATACCGTTCGTTACATGTGCATATTATATATCTAATACTATCAATTTTAAATAGAAATCATGAATATTTTAAATAGAAATCATGAATAGTACAAACCTATTTAAAATTAATCCGGTTTAAAAATGTAATTAATAAAAAATAAATTGCTAAAAACATAAGTTTTAAAAAATCACTTAAAAATAAAAATTTTATATATTAGGAATTGTACCCATTTTGGAAACGGTAAAACCTGGACCCGCACAATTGTGTGAGTCATTTGTTTTTCAACATTTGTAAAGCCGAATTAAATTTATCAAAGACAAAATCAATTAAAATCATGAATAAAGTATATGAAAAGATAAATTAAATCTAAGCAAACATTAAAAATCATATTTAAAAGAAATTACGACAGTACATACTTTTTGCCTATTGCTGTCAGATGATATAGTCTTTTTAAAAGCAGAAAATCTAACCCTTATTTTAGCTAGTGCCCCCTAGTGGTGTCTTATTAAAACATCTGAAGCCAATTAACTCATATAAATGTGCATATTTGGTCTTAAATCTCAAAAAACAGGAAATAGTCATTCTCTTTTACTTTAGTATCATCCCCACAATTGTGTGGGTCAGGGCTTAAAGGGTTATACGATCATTTATCAAAATAAAATTGCTACATAAGTGTAATATATAAGAAATTTGAAAAATTACTGATTTTAATCATGAGAAAATAATGGGTCAAGGCTCCCCACATATGGGAGGGTTGACCCACTATATGAGAGGCTTGACCAGCTGTGTTTTATATATTGAAATATTTGTGAAGAGAAATAATATCAGTTTCAAAAAAAGCTAAATAACTGTATGCTACATGCTTTAAATATTATAAAAAATATATTTGAAAATATGATGCTTAAACAAACCTGTTTAGACGCAATCGCAAGTCAGAGGAGAAAGTTTTTATTTTAAACAGGATTTTGTCCGAGCAGGTACAATTGTACACCAGGAAAAATGAAACTTTAACATTTAAGGCAGTATTCTGCTAGAGACAGGTTCCGTTTTTATAGGGTTTCATGCATTATTATGTCCGGATTTAGTAGCCACTGTCCAACTGTTTTTTGTCTCCTTGTCCTACTTTTTGTGATATTCGATTCGACACCTCTAGCTGTCACATAGTTAGGCTTTATCTCACTGTATTCATGCTGGTGGAGTTTGTCTACATACCTTCCTAAAGTTTTTCGACCAATGCTATGTTCTTTTCCAGCCACATGAGTACTTAACTTATCATTAACATACTTTAACCCTTTCAGAGGCAAAGTACTTTCAGTACTAAAATGTTGAAATAAATGACTGGCACCGGAATATTCGAACAAATTTATTTGGAAATATGGAAAAGACTATATTTCACATACACATTAAATGGAAAAGATTTTAGCAAAATTCTGGTGCCATTGTGGGTTTTGGAATTAAAATTAAGTGGTTTAACACTAGAACGCCCGAAAGGAGTCGATTCGACTCCGACCACATGATTAAATGTCCATTGGAGCCAGAATTTTTTTCATAAAATAAGTTAAATTCAAGCAACGCAGAATTACGTTAAATAAATCAGTTAAATAATTTTAAATAAAAATTTTGAGGTAAAATATTTTTATGAAACTTGAGTAAAATTTCCGGGCGTTCTAGTGTTAATAAACATACAACTACCTCTGAAACGGTTAAGACTGCTGTTTTCATACTTTCTCGTCTTTCCACTATTTCTACTTACCTACAGTAAGTAATATTTAAATGGAAAAAGTTCCTATCAACTTTTCCATTTATATTTCATTAATTTTTTTCGTGCAGAGGATACTATAGTAATTTTTCACATCTTTTTTTAATCAGTGTTAAACGTTTTCTTTTCCATCACCCCAATTTACTGTAGCTTTTCAGAATAAATTTACATTCATTTTTATATATAACCATTAATCTTCCATTATTCACAGTTTAAAATAAAAATATTTCCCAAAACCCCTTAATTAACACATTGCCGACGGGCAATTTTTATCAATTTCTGAATTTTAAAACAGTAGAAGCTCCTTTCTCTTCTGAAAGTCTTTTGTAAATTGGTGTTCTAGAAAGATTTCCTAAGTTTATGCATCGGTAAATATCTTTCAGTGAACGAATTTAATATAAAATGTCTTACAATCTAAAAAAATATGGACAACATGATATAAATGTATTTTCTGTAAGGTAGAAGCCACGCCCTTAGTCAATGATGTTTTTGAATGAAAACGAGAAATCTCGTTTCCCGTCGTGAATGTGTTACGGGAGCTTTGAACATCTGGTCAACCCTCCCTCACTTTGACTGGGTCAAGCGTCCCCACATAGTCTTTTTTTTAAAGAATAGCACATTGTTATGTTAAGCCTAACTTACTGTATAATCTTTATGCCTGGAATGAAAGCTCGATATTTCTGTATTACTTAAAACCTACTTACTTAAATTTCTATGATATATTTTATCTGAAAAAAAAGCATAAAAAATATTTCTAAAAAACACAACTATTAGGCTGAAAACTATTCTCTAGTAATTTTCTACACAACTATTTCGATTATCAGCATGGAACAGAGACTGTTGTTTGAGCATTCCGGTAGCTTTCCTTGAAACCTATTAATAAAACTCTGAAATTCTTTTAAATATGAAAACTGATGGGTGGGTCAAGCCTCCCGTACGGTCAACCCTCCCTAGTCTCCCCTACATATCTATATCTAGTGTTAGATATATATTTTTCTATTTATTGAGCTGAAATTTGTTATTAATATGATTCTATCACATTTAATTATTGGAAAACGATCCTTTATTGGCATGAACTACGATAAGCGTCTTGGCAGCACAATATATTTATTCTGCCTTATTGGTATTATATTACACATTTCTTTTAATATTAAAGCAAATATACTTGTGTGCTATATCCTTTTTAACTTTTTGGGGGGCTTCTTTTAATATTCATGATGCACATTTGTAATTTTAAAGAACAGCCATCCATAATGATACCATACGGATTAAAAATCACGAGGATCATCTCAGACAGTAGAAAGTATCCTACTTATTCTTCAAGATTGAATAAAAAGCCAGGTGCAGTAAAAAAACACCATCGTAGCATCAGTTATAGCGTTTACAGAATGCAATTTTTACAAAGAGAGTTCTGGAAAATTCCTGAGGGTTGAAGAGAAACTTTTTCTCTGCTCCCCATAGCAACGAAGGACGCGCGATGCGCGCGCATCCTACCTTAGAATGCGACTTCGGTATTATTGCTGGAACGATTGGAGAAGAGATGTTTTGATTTCAAAAGCATGATCGCCGTAATTTTTTTACAGTTTGTTGATGAGGCTAATCCTCCCTTTTTCGAAAAACCAGATTAAGTATTCGATAATACTTATTGTAAATATGTATAGAATCATGTATCTGTAAATATTCATTCAATATTTCAAGAAAAGAATTCAGAACGCACCTCCTTCATTGATTTATGTCCAAATGTTTTGAAAATTTACACATGGTGCATCACGCCGAAAAAGAAAGAAAAAAAGGTATTTGTTACCTTTTTAATGTCTTCAAAACACAAATAAGGAAATAGAGGATAGTAAGTAATAAGAAGACGGCAAAGGTAAGATAAGTCTTTCATATTTTATTTCGAAATTTCTGATTTAGAAAAGTTGAAAAAGAACCGAACAGTTTTGAGAACAGCAGTAACAAAGCTGATTAATAATATAGAAAATGTTATGAAGGATAGTTCAATAGATTTTAATAATTTAGAAGAATTATTTATTCAGTTAGATACTAAAGCAGAATTATTGAAGTCAGTTGACGAGAAAATTGAGACCCTTTTAGGGTTAGACGACTATGAAACTGAAATCTATTCTGTTTATGATTACGCGGATAAAATATCAGTTGCAAGATTCCGGGTGAAGAAAAAATTAACCGAAAACAAAAAAATTGTTAATATTGATTTAAATAACAGTCAAGATTTAAAATCGAATGTGATTAATGATGAAAACTCAGTTGTTAAATTGCCAAAACTCAATATACAAAAATTCTATGGCGACTGTACGCAATTTATTTCATTTTTTAATACCTTTAAAAATACAATTCACAAAAATAAATCGCTTTCGAAAATTGAAAAATTTCCTTATTTGAAGAGTTATTTATCTGGAGCTGCGGCTAATGCTGTAGAAGGTTTTGAAACATCAGAAGCTAATTATGACGCAGCATTAAAAGTTTTAGAAACGCGTTATGGTCAAAAAGACGTGATAATTAATCACCACCTGAACAAGCTTCTTAATTTATCCCCTGTTTATAAGGCTAACGAAATTCAAAAATTGAAAAAATTGCACAGTGATATAGAAATAAATGTTCGATGTTTGTCCACATTAGGACTCGAACCAGCAAATTATGGCTCCATGCTTATCGCTGTAATTTTAAAATTAATACCGGCAGAATGAGCTTTGGAATATAATAGACAAAATGTAGATAATTTAACACATTCAGATATACACAAATTATTAGATTTTCTGCACACTGAAATAAAAAGCAGAGAACACACATTTTTTTCGAGACTGAAAGCATTTGAAAATAATAAAACAAAAAATCAAGAGTCAAACAACAAAATCTGAATTTAAATCTACTTGTGAATTTATGAACATTTCGAATGATAAATCGACTTTAGATAGGCAGCTGGCTCATTGCATTTTTTGCAACGATAGTAAACATTCATCTGATTTGTGTGAGGCTGTTGATGTAAACACTAAAAGAAATTTGTCGAAATCTCAAGGAAGATGTTTCCTTTGCTTAGGCAGGAAACACGTTATCAAAAATTGTAACTCTAAAACTAGTTGCAAGAAGTGTTCAGGCAGACATAGTCAAACGATATGCCTAAAATCTAAATTAATAAAAGAAATAAACACACCCGAATTAAAAGATAATGAAAGTTAAACTAGTGAAAAAGTAATTTCGGCTATTTCCTCTTCAGAAAATAATAAAATTCTTCTACAAACTTGTTGTCTAAAAATAAAATCAAACGGAAAACAATCTCTAATTAGGTTACTTTTAGATTGTGGGAGCATGCGAACATTTATATCTGAAGAAATAGCAAATAAATTGAATTTACAGGCAATAAGAAAAGAAAAATTGTCGGTTTTTACATTTGGAAATAAGAACCCGATTGAAAAAACCTTTGAAGTAGTTAAACTAACTATTGAAAATAAAAATGTACCTAATTCAAAATTAGATATAGAAGCGCTAGTCACCAATCAAATATCAGCTACTGAAATCCCCCCACCTGAAATCAACAATTTGATGAAAAGTAAATAATTTGAAAATTTAACCCTTGCGGACATACCCACATCCAAAGAACCCATTACATTACTTATAGGTGCTGACTATTATTATAATATAGTTACTGGAAATATAAAACATTTGAATAAAAAATTAGTAGCTGTCGACACCATTTTTGGTTGGTGTCTACAGAGAAAAACAACTGACAGTTATACGTCCTTAGCATTTAATGTAATAGTAGAAAATTTTTTTATTTCTGAACAGATTGAAAAATTCTGGAATATCGAATCATCTGGCCTTTTTAAAACTAAACAGGATTCAGATTTTTCAGAAAACAACGTTACGAAGCAGTTTGAGTCAGAAATTAAATACAGTGATAAGCGATATACAGTTCGATTTCCGTGGAAGCTTGAAAGGGAATGTTTAAATGACAATCGGAAAATTGCAGAATATAGATTTTTTAAACTGAAACAAAGATTGATTAAAAACCCTGAATAATTTTATGAGTATAAGAAGGTGTTAGCAGATTATTTGAAACAAGGTATTATTGAGTTAGTTACAGATCCTGTATAAAAACAAATTGTAACTTTTTATTTACCTCATCGAGAAATCATTAGAACTGATAGGACAACGAGCAGATTACGCATAGTTTTCGATGCCTCTGCTCATGACACAGGCTCACTGTCTTTGAATAATTGCCTGCGTGTAGGTCCAAATTTGTATCCTGAAATATTTGATGTTTTGTTACGGCTTAGATTTAATCCCATAGCTTTTACAACTTATATAAAACAAGCATTTCTTCAAATAATTATAGATGAAAACGATCGTGATGTAACAAGATTTTTATTTTCACAAGATTTCCTTGATAATTCTAAACCCTTTGAAATTTATAGATTCACCAGAGTGTTATTTGGAATTAGTAGCAGTCCGTTTTTATTGGTTGCAACAATTAAACACCACTTGAAAAAATACACCGAAAAATATCCAAACACAGTAAAATTTTTAAATGAAAATATCTATGTTGATGACGTTATAGGAAGTCATGAAAATATTGATCAAGCCCAATCCACGAGTTTACAATGTATTGATGAAAATGCTAGTATGCATTTACACAAATGGCATATGAACTCTATACCACTTAGTGGACTATGGAAAGAAAATGGCATAACTTCAGAAGTCAATTCTGAAGATTTTGGAGAACAAATTTGGAGAACAAAAATTTTGGAGAACAATTTTTGGAGAATCTGCTTTTGGAGAACAAAATCTCCCTTATAAAGTTTTAGGAATCGCTTGGAATAATTCCAAAGATTTACTTTATTTTGATGTTCGAGGTTTAGTTGATTTCGTTTCAAAAAGAATAGACACCAAAAGATTTATTCTACAAGTTTTAGGCAGGATTTTCGATCCACTTGGATTCCTAGGACCATTTACATTAAGACTAAAATGTATAATTCAACAAATTAGGAATTTGGGTCTAGATTGGGATGACACCTTACCCGAAGATTTACGGATACTTTGGAGTAGCTGGTGTAACGAACTTCCTCATTTGAAAAACTTTTCAGTACCCAGATACTATTTTTCTGACATCACCAATTGTCATGATTATGACCTACAATTGCATATTTTTGCCGATTCGAGCATGAAGGCTTATGGTACGGTTGCTTATTTACGTGTAGCAACAACCACAAAAAAATGTTCGAACAGTTTTTTTTGCTTCGAAAAACAGTGTTGCTCCACTGAAAGCGCTTACCTTACCAAGGCTTGAATTGATGGCCGCATTGTTGTCGGCCAAGCTAAGTAGTAACATTTTGAAAGCTCTAAAATTGAATGAACCGACTTATTACTGGACGGATTCAAAAATATCCTCTTTTTGGATAAAAGGATCCCCTAAAATGTTTAAGCCCTTTGTCAGAAACAGAATTGAAGAGATCCATAAATTGACCTCACCTGATAACTGGTATCATTGTTCTGGTACTGCCAATCCAGCTGATATAGTTTCTCGAGGATCAAAAATCTCTAGGATAATCAATGATACAGCTTGGTTACAGGGACCAGAATGGCTAAGTTTATCTCCTGAGTGTTGGCCAATATCAGAAAACAAAGAAATCGCTTACTCTGATGAATTAGAATACAAAAAAAAAATCCTAACGATGTTTTTCAGAGGTTGTTGTTATCTGCTTACTCAAAAAACTCGAAAATTCCATAAACATTTCAAAACATAGTAATTTAGAGAAACTTTTGAGAATTACCGTTTGGGTAAAGAAAGTCATTATGAAGCTGAAAAAAATCAACTGAAGTGCAAGACGTAGTAACAACCGAAGAATTACTCGAAGCTGAAAATTGATACAATCTGATTTTTTGATACAATCTGAACAAAAACAATTTTATAAGGAAGAAATAGAATCTCTAAAAAATAGTAAATCTGTGGATAAGACGTCATCCTTATCAAATTTCATGCCCTTTATTGACAAAAACGGGTTGGTGAGGTTGGGCGGAAGGTTCGAATTTTCTAACCTGTCCGCAGAAGAGAAAAACCTAATAATTCTCCCCAAACATTCTTGGTTAACTACCCTAATAGTTCGTCAAGAACACGAGAAAATTATGCATGGAGGGACAGCCAGTACTTTGGCAAAAATTAGATCTCGTTTTTGGATACCTAAAGGTCGTCAGTTGGTCAAGAGTGTTATCAAGAATTGTATAATATGTAAAAAATATTTCTCCAAACCAGCAGACCAGATCACCGCACCATTACCAAAAGACAGAGCTAGTGAAGTACCGCCATTCGCAATCTGCGGTTTAGACTTCGCCGGTCCGATCTATATCAGAAATTTTAAAGAAACGCAAAAATCTTACATTGTCCTGTTTACTTGCGGTGTGACTAGAGCCATTCACCTGGAACTCGCGTCTGATATGACAACAAATTCTTTTTTGATGGCATTCAGAAGATTCACAGCTAGACGAGGAAATCCCAAAATTATTTATTCTGACAACGCAAAAACCTTCAAAAAGGCCAAAGGTGAACTCGAAATTTTATACAACATACTGACAGACAAAGTATTTTTAAATTTTATTACAATAGAGAGAATTATATGGAAGAATATTATAGAAAGAGCTGCATGGTGGGGAGGCTTCTATGAGCGACTAGTAAAGTCAGTCAAAGACTCTTTGGGAAAATAATTGGTAGAGCACTCTTAAGTTATGATGAATTAGAGACTCTGTTGACAGAAGTGAAGAAGTTTTGAATACGCGACCACTGACGTATGGGGTACACGACATTTCGGTCCCGACACTTCGGTCCCGCCATTTCGGTCCCGCCGTTTCGGTCCCGAGACATTTCGGTCCCTGGCCATTTCGGTCCCGAGACATTTCGGTCCCTGGCCATTTCGGTCCGGAGACATTTCGGTCCCTGGCCATTTCGGTCCGGAGACATTTCGGTCCCTGGCCATTTCGGTCCCGAGACATTTCGGTCCCTGGCCATTTCGGTCCGGAGACATTCCGGTCCCGAGACATTTCGGTCCCTGGCCATTTCGGTCCCGAGACATTTCGGTCCCTGGCCATTTCGGTCCCCAGCCATTTCGGTCCCTGGCCATTTCGGTCCTTAGCCATTTCGGTCCCTTGTCATTTCGGTGCCCACCACCTTATAACTCGTATTCTAATTGTCGTGGGCCGCCAAACGCTGTAATTTAAACATTATTTGGGACCTTTTTAAATTTTTTTAACATCCTCCAAATTAAAAAAAAAAGCTAAATATAACAATCCGATAAATTTAAACTTTTATAACTCGTGATAATGAAATCACAGCGAGCTGAAAATTTGTTTGATTGAACAATGTGATATAATTTTACAGGGGACATTGTCTTATTATTATTATTATTATTATTTAACAAAATGGATTTTTTAAGCTTTATTATTTGTTATTAATATTAGGTATTTTATATATACTATAAACTGCCATAGATGATTTTTTGGTTGTTTTCATACGTTTTTTAGAACCTTTAAATTATCATCATTAATTAAATAATTTAAAAAACTGTTCTTATTTTTTCTCCTTCTCACAATTAGATTAATAATAAATGTCTTCAATAATTTCAAATTCGAGCCATTTCAAATTTTATGGATATCGGATGCATAGTTTAATTACAGGGACTGTCAAATTTTTTCTTTACATTGCGGCCAATGGGAAAAATTATTGCAAGTGCATTTTAATGATGTTAGAGCCTTCCGAATGGTCTGAAATTTTAAATATATAATTGTTACAAAATTTTGTCGAGCCATTTCAAATTTTATGAAAATCGGATGTATAATTTAATTACAGGGACAGTCAAAAATTTTCCGTTACATTACGGCCAATGGGAAAAAAATATTGCAAGTGCATTTTAATGATGTTACAGCCTTCCGAGTGGTCTGAAATTTTAAATATATAATTGTTACAAAATTTTGTCGAGCCATTTGGAATTTTATAAAAATCGGTGTATAGTTTAATTACAGAGACAGTCAAAACTTTTGCGTTACATTACGGGGAATGGGAAAAAAATATTGCAAGTGCATTTTAATGATGTCACAGGCTATGCACTCATGAAGTGCAAAAAAATATATACATTCAGTACAATATGGGGTGCAAAAAATAATTATAAAATTAGTTATAGTACGAACGCACCTCATTTGCCACGTTTGACGAGCAATTTCCAACTTGTTTGTATTTGTCATTTATTTATTGATTTTTAATATTACCCTTTTCCTCCCACTTTCCCAGAAAAAAAATTAACAATTTTTTATTTTAGTTTTATTATTAATTATATTAATAGTTTTAAATTTAGGTGACTTTAAATATAAAATAAATAAACATGTAAAAGATAAATTTCAGTTTATAACTACTATATGATAAATTGAATATAAAATGTATTATGTATTGAGTTTATTTTAAAGTAAAAAAATGTAATGTATATTAATAATGTTATTATTTTAATAAATTAAGGATACATTAAATAAAAAATATATTTAATAAAATATTAATTTAATTTTTATACTAAAATTCCTAACTTTTTTGAGAATTAATTAATAGCAATTATTAGTAGCAATTATTAATAGCAGTTAAAGTTTTTATTCAAAAGTTTTAATTTATAATTTCCAAAAAATAATATAGGAATTTTTTGAAAAATCAGCCAAAAACATAAAGTCTAAGTATTAATTAATTAATTAATTAAACATGATAATAATAATAATAATAATAATAATAATAATAATAATGCAACATTGTACAAATACGTAAAAATACCTCTTAACAGTGTTAGGTGACATTATGCAGATTTTAATTTTTTAAGTACAGTTATAATTTACAATTCGCAAAAAGTAAGAAATTATTAATTAATTATAATTAAACAGCAAAAATAATATTATAAGCTAACTAATAAATGAATAAACAACATGTTTATCTTCAGAACCCTTATCACTTTTATACATCCTAATGAAGTTAATAACGTTATAATAACCGAAAATTAAAAAAATATATATTTGTTTTTACCCTATAAAAACTATTATATAGTTCATGTAATAGTTTTTAAACAAGCAATTGATAAATTAGTTATCTAAACAATTAATAATTAAAATAATTTTGAATTGATAAATACGTTTAATAAAAACAATTTAATTTTTGAATTTTTTTTTTTACTTAACAATATAACTATGAGTGTTTTCAACTTGTCGTGCAAGTTAAATTCATGCTGTATCAAATTTATTGCAAACTAACGGCAAACAAGTAATCAAAAATACTGCAAACTTACTGCAAAGTAGTAATCTTTCCATATCACACTATAAGTTTAACCCCTTCGAAGGGGTCAATAGACCTGATCAGGTCTATTGATGCGAAAGCGCCGTCAGAAGGCGCATGCATAGGTTTTATCACCATAAACAAGTTTAGGTAATATTTGTACTTTTCATTTCGAGCATTTTTTGGCGTTTAATAAGTATAGCGTTTAGAAAAAACGGTGCCTACCGAATAAAATTTCTGCAATTTCTGCGTATGTGCTGATTCTCATTGTTGTTGAGTCTCTCAACAGAGAGATTTTTTGCTTTCGTCACTTTCGTGAATTAAAGACAGTCTTGCCATCAGTTTCACATCATCAGTCATGAGTAGTTACTTATGCAAGTGGGTGATGGTATACCTTGCGGGACATTTGCTGCGAATTTCTCAATTCAAATTTGTCACGGCAAGATAATATCAGAAAAAATCAAACTTTCTGCTAATGTCCATGCTATCTGGGTTACCTCAAAAATTTCCATGGGGAGCGCGGCGGATCGCATGAACGGCTCATGCGACTGACACTTATGTGAAATCATTATCCAATATCTGTTACAGCACAAATTCTTAATTCAATGGCAAGAAATTAAACATGAAAATTGCTGTTTTACACTTAACCACTTGGCCCTAACTTTATTGCAGGCAAATGTTATGTAATATGAAACTTGATTTAACCCATTCGCTGCCAAAACTAAGAATTTTCAAATTTTTTGTTGAAGGTCGTTTGCCAGCACAAATTCAGAAAGATAAATTTCGCTTTACTAATACAGCGAAATTTCTGCCAATAAATGAGGCTTTTTTTTTAAATTCTAAAATAGTGGTGACAAAGTAATCAATAAATTAAAGCCACGAGTATACTCGTGAATGACAGCGAATGGGTTAATTAAATTTAACTCTTCAGTATGCGCTCAGCTTTTTACATCATAAGTGAATCTTTTTCACTGGTAAATATTAATGTAACTTGAATGTATTATTAGTTGCAGTTATAGAGATTGGCCTTATATTTTTTATTCATGCTTTTTTAAAAAATTAAGAAATTAAATAAGGATATACCTAAATTCTTAAAGTTACTCGAAATACTTCTATCATATATACACAGTCAAGACAAGATTCCAAGCACTGGTAAAAAGCTCCATTTTAGACAGGCTTCCATGTAAAGAAGTGTAATTAATTATACCTCTAAGATACACTACCTCAATAAGATCTATTGTTCGTTTCGCAGGGATTCTGAAACTCTTCCGTTTGAGACAGGATTCCGTTATAGAAAGATTCCGCTTTCACAGGTTTCACTATGCTTCACTAAAGAAGGGTGAAAATCCCCTTTTCAGACAGGTTTTCAGCAAATTTAATTGTATCGCAATTCATATTAAGACCATGTAACGCTTACGTTAAAGACAGGATTCTGTTATAGACAATTACTATTTTGACAAGTTTTATTCTATTCATATGATATATATAAGTATATTTATATAAATACACAAAACTTTTAAAAATGGAACCTGCCTATAACGGAGTTCTGTCTTAAACATAAATGTTCCATAGTGCTACGGAAAAGAATACTATACAAATACACCAAATAACACGGAAACCTGTGTAAAACGGAATTTTTCACCAATATTTACAATTTCATCTTGACAGGTGTTACTATATATATATAACATGCAGGGAAAATTCTGGACCCTCCCACCCCCCGAAACGAAATCCTGGCTACGCCACTGCATGTCGTCCCGGTTTTTTTAAGCCATTAAAGTTGAAAAATGCAGTGTGGCCACAAAAAAGCGCCGGCTGACTAGAATAAAGAGAGCGCGAGTAGAATAATTCTTCTATCTGGATCTTTATTTAGCATAATCAAATGGGGGAAGCCAGGACATCTACACTTGACATATATATATACATGTATAATATTCTTTTGAATGAATAACATATAGATATGAAGAAAAGCCAAACATGTTTTCTAAATTTCCAAATTTCTTCATTGTGATATATTTATAAAATTTCTTAATTTAAAATGAAATTTTACGTAAAAGTGATTCACTATACATTACTATTTTGAGATTTTATGTTATTTTTTTGTATTTTCATTTTTATTTTTTATTTGTCATATTAAAACATGTAGGCTGCTTTAATTCTAAGTATATAAGTCAAATAAATAACAAAGAAATATTTGAAATACAGAATTAATTTTAAATACGAAAAGAATATTTTATGACAATAGAAATTTAAAATTTTTGATTTATGTTTATTGTGCTCGTAGTTTTTGAATGTAATAAGCATATAAAAGTCTTAAATATATTAAAAAGGATTTGTAATTGTGCAAACCACTTCACCGTCGACAGGTATGGGGAAAAAGTGCTTTTATCCCCGAGTTATCTCGGGGCAAACGGTGAAGTGATTCAAAATTAAAAATATTTTTAAACTTCGCATTCGATTCCGGTAGAAATAGCAGTAATATTATTGTTACATGTAAAAAGATTAATGCCAACTTTTAAATAGTTTTTCAAAAAATAGTAAATTAAAATAATTATTAAAATAAAATAGAAAGTTCTAGTCTGTTCCGGTGCAGAATTTAAAAAATAATGTGTCTTTATCACAATTCCATGTTAAGAACCCCCTTTTTAAAAAATATGTAAAATGCAATACATTTAAAATTGATGCGCCGTTAAATAATAGGATAAAATAAAGATTTGTAAAAATATTTGCAGATTTTTTCATTATTAATCACATAGTGTGCAAATTATATACAATTGAATATGTGCATTTTGGCATGGGCATTTGCATATGAAAATTAAAGCTCGACTTATAAATATTTTTAAATTGTCTGGACTTTATATTTATGATAGACTAAAATATGAGGAGCTTCTATAAAGAATCCACAGAACTCTCTCTTCCCCCACTCCTGAAAACGATTACTTCTACCATATAAAATCTGCATGGGGTGCTACAATTTGATTGCGAGTTATAAGTGTTTGCGGTTTTTGGGCCCTTATATTCGGTTATACTAAAACCTCAAGGGTTCAGTAAAAAAATCTTATAATGTACCTCTTTTTTTAAAGATTACGTTTACCGTACAAAATATGAGTGTGATTACGATAATTACAGAGAGAGTTATAAATGTTTTAATTTATCAGGACCTTATACTTAAGATACACTAAAATGTATAAAAAGTTAACAGAGCCCCCCCCCCTGCCTTATAAAAAGATTATGATTATCATAGGAAATTTGTGTGGGCTACGACAATTTTGATCTGTGTTATAAGTGTTTGCGTTTTCGAGTCCTTATATTCGAGTTATACTAACATTTAGGGAGTTCAGTTAAAAAATTTGATAATGTCCCTCCTTTTATAAAGATTACGTTTACCATACAAAATATGAGGGTTTTGCGATAATTATAGATCGAGTTATAAATGTCTTACTTTATCAGACCCTTATACTTATGATACACTAAAATATAGAAAATGTCAATCCCCCCCCCCCTTGTTTTTTAAAATGATTACCATACGAAATTTGTGTGTGTTTACTAAAATTTTAAGGCCTTTATTTAAAAAACTCTACAATGTCCTCTATAAAATTGTCACCTATTTCAAGTGCACAAAATTTCAGCTTGCTGGAGAAGGGACCGAAATGTCTTGGGACTGAATTGTCTCGGGATCGAAATGTCTTGGGACTGAATTGTCTCGGGACCGAAATGTCTCGGGACCGAAATGTCTTGGGACCGAATTGTCTCGGGACCGAAATGTCTTGGGACCGAAATGTCTTGGGACCGAATTGTCTCGGGACCGAAATGTCTCGGGACCGAATTGTCTCGGGACCGAAATGTCTCGGGACCGAAATGTCTTGGGACCGAATTGTCTAGGGACCGAAATGTCTCGGAACCGAATTGTCTCGGGACCGAAATGTCTCGGGACCGAAATGTCTTGGGACCGAATTGTCTCAGGACCGAAATGTCTTGGGACCGAAATGTCTCGGGACCGAAATGTCTTGGGACCGAATTGTCTCGGGACCGAAATGTCTTGGGACCGAAATGTCTCGGGACCGAAATGTCTCGGGACCGAAACGGCGGGACCGAAATGGCGGGACCGAAGTGTCGGGACCGAAACGTCCTGCTTCCCTGACGTATGTATATAGCGACAGCGAAGAACCAGAACCTCTTACTTCAATGCACTTTTTAAATTTTGGAAAAGAACTTTCATTTCCTATTAATTTTTTTAAAAATAATTGAAGATTGTTCAAAGAGATCAACACTCCTGAAAAGAAAAAATATCAATCTTTACTATTGAAACAATTGTGGACCAAATGGAAAAAACAATATTTGATGGATTTGAAAACAGCCCATTCCTTGAAAAATCCTAATGCCCATACGCCACTGAAAGTGGGCGATGTTGTTTTGATTCAAGATGACGCAAAAAATAAGTTTCTTTGGAAACTTGGTAAGATTCAGACTGCCATTCCTGGAAGAGATGGCAATATTCGTTCATACGAAATAAAAACAGCGAGTGGAATCTTAAAAAGATCCATCCAGCACTTGTATCCCTTTAAAATACAAAATGACTAACAAATGACATTTTGCAGACTTTTTATAAATATTCATAAACTTTTATAGACATTTATTTAGTTTGTTTTTTCTGCATTTAGAACTCTAAATATTTTCTTTCTCTTTTTAATTTTTAGTCTTATTTATATATAGAATCTTTTTGAATTTTGGTATAAGTAAGTATATGATTTAACTGCAAAAAAAAAAAAATAAAATAAATGTGTGTGTTATTTAACTGTCATTATTTTTACTTTGTTTGAATTTAAAGTGTTTTATTTAGAATTTATTGATATTTTGAATTTGACTAATTAAGTGATTAATTAGATATTGTTTGAATTCTTATATTTAGTATTTTGTATTCGAATTTTAAAAATTGTATTAGATTACTGAACCACTGATACGAAAAATTGAATTTTTATGATTTTATGATGGAATTTTGATTTGTGAACTCTTTAAGAGTTCCGGTGGGGAGTGTGAAGAGAAACTTTTTCTCTGCTCCCCATAGCAACGAAGGACGCGCGATGCGCGCGCATTCTACCTTAGAATGCAACTTCGGTATTATTGCTGGAACGATTGGAAGAGATGTTTTGATTTCAAAAGCATGATCACTGTAATTTTTTTACAGTTTGTTGATGAGGCTAAGCCTCCCTTTTTCGAAAAACCAGATGAAGTATTCGATAATACTTATTGTAAATATGTAGAGAATCATGTATCTGTAAATATATTCATTAAATATTTGAAGAAAAGAATTCAGAACGCACCTCCTTCATTGATTTATGTTCGAATGTTTTGAAAATTTCCACAAGGTCAAATAAATATGTACATATTACTCGACATTTTTAAAGGAAATTTTCTGATACAAAACTGGTTTATTTGAGATTTAGATTATATGCTAGAAATTATGGTAGACTTTTTTTTAATGTTTAATTATTTGTGTTTTAAGTATGTTAACCTTATACGAATATTTAAAATCGTATACTTTCTCTTGAAACAGGGAGTTTTCAATTTACGAAGACGATAATTCGAGTAACTTTCAAAACTCCCTCCTGAAGGTTGACTCTTACAGCAATATGACCAATTCTGGTCTACGCTTAACAAAAAACCTGCCTTCCTTCCTCGTAGGACAGGTATTCTTAAAGATTTTCCTCTCGAGACCAAGAAATAATTATGTGTTTCAGAATACATATTTATACGTAAAACAGATATGCAGTTTGAATTTGACGTAATCTGATAAACGATAGGCGGTGATACATGAGCCCATGTGTATCATAAAACACCATAGATACCCTGTTCTATCTCAAACCGTATCCAAGAGTTATTGTAGATAGCAGGAAATGCGCCAAAAATGCCTCAAACCCGAAAAAAAAATCTTTGTGACGCATCTGTAAAACTTACACGCAAAATAACCACAGATTTGGAAAAAACCAGAAAAAATACTATAAAGTTACATCATTTTTATAAGGATATATGTATTTAACGGCGAGCTACAAGCGCTGCAATACTGGCGAAGTGAACAAGGGAATTGTCGCCAAATTCTATAACCGGCAATTCCGCAAAAAATCAGTCTAGCCTACAATCGGTCAAATATACTGCAGGTATATGCACTTTGTGATCGTAACTCATGGAGAGATGAGAAAGAGTACAATCTGCGTTATCCATATCGTCAAGAGCATAACCGTGCTGTATTTGTCTCATTTCACGAAAGGCTTAGGGATACTGGTTCGTTTCATATGGCGTGTGAAATGAGCCATGATCTCCTCTCCGTCACCATTGAGATGCATGTACTCAGCAGAGTAGAGAAAGATCCAACTGTGAGTTCACGGATACTTACGAGAGAAGGTGGACTTTCACAAAGTAAAGTGATGACCATTTTGCACAAAATCCGGGATCATCCATATCATTTCACACTGGTACAAGTATTACATCGTTCAGATTTCGAACCGTAAATAACTTGTGATGCTGACTGTTAGATAGAGATATTAAAGAACAGAATTATCTGAGAGAGATACTTTGACAGATGAATCACTTTTTACTCGAGATTTCATTTTAAATTACCATAATTGGTATAACTACGTTCAACAAAATCCATTTGTAACGCTGTACTCATCGTTCCAGACGCGATTCACCTTAAATGTATCACGTGGAGTGATTGGCGATCGCTTGATAAGTCCACGCGTGTTCCAGTGTTGTCTCACAAGCAATACATTTTTGGAGTTTCTGAAACATCATTTGTCAAGATTTCTTGATGTCTTTCCTTCAAAGGAACGAGCGAAAATTATTTTGAAACACAATGGTCCCTCAGTATGTTCTCCAAATGAGGTTTTGAACTTCCTGACTGATGTGTATCCAAGATTGATTGGTCGTACGGGGCCGATTCCTTAGCACTTAGGTCGTCATATCCTAATCCATTGGACATCTTTGTTTGGGTTTTTTTAAGCAAACGATGTACTGCCTCGAAGTTGCCAAATTGAACGACTTAACAAGCAGGATCGGTGAGGCAATAATAAAACTAAGGGATGAGCTTCAGTTGATAGCTACGGTGGTGTCTTTTTGCATGTGCGCAAAATCAGATATCATATATGTGGGTAAACCAATTTCAGCAGCGGCTATAAGTTTCACACATCATTCTGAATGCGTACTTTGTTTAATCATAGCTGTAGGATACGTTACTTGTATTTTTATTTTACGCTAGCAAAACCCGCGGCTTTGCTCGCGTGATAATTGAAATATGCCAAGTCGTATTTGTGCCTATTTTTATTGATTGTACTGCTACGGAAAATTCAAAAAGTACTAATTAACCCCTTGAAGGATGGTGGTTCAGTTTTGGACCACTTAATACTTAATTTTAATTGCTAAATGGCACATTGGCACCAGAATTTTGAAATTAAAATTTTCCTTTTATAAAGTACACAAAGAAAAGCTTTTATTGATTTTTCAGATAATTTTTTCTCTAATTTCTGGTATCATTCATTCATTTCAGCATTTTACGAATAGAAATACTATGCCCCTGAAAGGGTTAAGCCGCAGTTTGGGGACTAAACGTCATTATTACACTCCATTAGGAGAAAATGAATCTTGAATTAAGAATAATATTAAAACTAATTCTAAATAAACGATAATTTAGAATGCATTTTGAAGCTTGTACGCAAATTTCATCTTCTACTAGCAGGGATGCCCGAGCTAAGCTCGGTCAAAATTAGCCTTGTGTTCAATTCGATGTATTACTCTCTCTGTATCGTTCTTGCTGTTTAGATACAATTGGCCTAATCCTGAGACATAGTGACCCAAAAGGACCCACTAATCTAATTTTTTCGAACATACGAAAACTAACCTAATACTCTTCTCGAACCCGAAAACGATAGAATACAAAATTTAGTCAAAATCGTTAAATTCGTTTTATAGATATAATTAACTTGACCATGGTAACCCAAATGTGGCCCACTCATCTAAATTTATCGAACATGTAACCTATCCCAATGGTCTTCTCGGGCTAGGAAACGATGTAATAATTTTTTTGTCAAAATTGTTTGAGCCGTTTCTTAGATACAATTAACTTGACCCACAGTGACCCAAAAATGACACACTAAAAGAATTTTCTCGAACATGTGACTTAGTCCAATAGTCTTCTCATGATCAAAAACGGTATAATACAAAAGTTTGTCAAAATATTTTGAGCCTTTTTTTAGATACAATTAGCTTGAACCACAGTGACCCAGAAATGAACCACTAATCGAATTTTCTCAAACATGCGACTTAACCCAATGGTCTTTTCATGCCCAGAAACGGTATAATACAAACTTTCGTCAAAATCGTTTGTGTCGTTTTTTAGATACAATTATCTTGACCCACAGTGACCCAAAAATGACCCACTAATTGAATTTTCACTAACATGTGACTTAGACCATTGGTCTTCCCGTAATCCAACTCGGTAGATTACAAAATTTAGTCAAAATCGTTAGCGCCGTTTTTTAGATAAAATTAGCTTGACCCGTAGTGACCCAAAAATGACCCACTAATCAAAATTTCTCGAACATGTGACCTAGCCCAATAGTTTTCTCGCGCCCGAAAACGGTTGGATATGAAATTTAATCAAAATCGATTAAACCGTTTTTTAGATATAATTAACTTGATCCTGACCCATTAAAGATCCAAAATGACCCACTAATCAATTTTTCTCGAACATGTGACTTAGCTAAATGGTCATCTCATGTCCAGAAGCGGTATATTACACAATTTTGTCAAAATGGTTTGAGTCTTTTTTAGGTTCAATTAACTTGATACCTGACCCATTGTGACCCAAAATGACCCACTAATCGAATTTTCTTGAACATGGGACGTAGCCTAATGGTATTCTCGTGCTCGAAACGATAGAAAGCGTAATTTCGTCAAAATTGTTAGAGCCGTTTTATAGATAAACTTATCTTGACCCACAGTGACCCAAAAATGACCCACTAATAGAATTTTCTCTAACATGTGACTTAGTCCATTGGCCTTCTCGTAATCCAAATCAGTAGATTACAAAATGTAGTCAAAATCGTTAGAGCCGTTTTTTAGATAAAATTAGCTTGACCCGTAGTGACCCCAAAATGACCCACTAATCGAATTTTCTCGAACATGTGACTTAGCCCAATGGTCTTCTCATGCTCAGAAACGATATAATACAATATTTTGTCAAAATGTTTTGAGCCGTTTTTAGATACAATTAACTTGACCCACAGTGACCCAAAAATGACTCGGAAATCGAATTTTTATCGGACATGTGAATTAGCCCACACGTCTTCTCATTTCCAGAAACGGTATAATAAAATATTTTGTCAAAATTGTTTGAGTCGTTTTTTAGATACAATTAGCTTGACCCACAGTGACCCAAAAATGACCCACAAATTGGATTTTCTCGAGCATGTGACTTAGCCCAATAATCTTCTCATGCCTAGAAACGGTATAATACAAAATTTTGTCAAAATCGTTTGATTCGTTTTTTAGATACAATTAGCTTGACCCACAGTGACCCAAAATGACCCACTAATCGATTTTTCTCGAACATGTGACTTAGCCCGATGGTCATCTCATGCCCAGAAGAGACATATTACAAAATTTCGTCAAAATATTTTGAGCCTTTTTAAGATTCAGTTAGCTTGACACCTGATCCATTGTGACCCAAAATAACCAACTAATAGAATTTTCATGAACATGGGACATCGCGCAACGGTATTCTCGTGCAAGAAAACGATAGAAAGCATAATTTCGTCTAAATCGTTAGAGCCGTTTTCTAGATAAACTTAGCTTGACCCACAGTGACCCAAAAATGACCCACTAATCGAAATTTCTCTAACATGTGAGTTAGCCCATTAGTCTTCTCGTAATCCAAACCAGTAGATTACAAAATTTAGTCAAAATCGTTAGAGCCGTGTTTAGATAAAATTAGCTTGACCCGTAGTGACCCAAAAATGGCCCACTAATCAAAATTTCTGGAACATGTGACCTAGCCCAATAGTTTTCTCGCGCCCGAAAACGGTTGGATATGAAATTTAATCAAAATCGATTTAACCGTTTTTTAGATATAATTAACTTGATCCTGACCCATTAAAGATCCAAAATGACCCACTAATCAATTTTTCTCGAACATGTGACTTAGCTAAATGGTCATCTCATGCCCAGAAGCGGTATATTACACAATTTTGTCAAAATGGTTTGAGTCTTTTTTAGGTTCAATTAACTTGATACCTGACCCATTGTGACCCAAAATGACCCACTAATCGAATTTTCTTGAACATGGGACGTAGCCTAATGGTATTCTCGTGCTCGAAACGATAGAAAGCGTAATTTCGTCAAAATTGTTAGAGCCGTTTTATAGATAAACTTATCTTGACCCACAGTGACCTCTAACATGTGACTTAGTCCATTGGCATTCTCGTAATCCAAATCAGTAGATTACAAAATGTAGTCAAAATCGTCAGAGCCGTTTTTTAGATAAAATTAACTTGACCCGTAGTGACCCCAAAATGACCCACTAATCGAATTTTCTCGAACATGTGACTTAGCCCAATGGTCTTCCATGCTCAGAAACGATATAATACAATATTTTGTCAAAATGTTTTGAGCCGTTTTTAGATACAATTAACTTGACCCACAGTGACCCAAAAATGACTCGGAAATCGAATTTTTATCGTACATGTGAATTAGCCCACACGTCTTCTCATTTCCAGAAACGGTATAATAAAATATTTTGTCAAAATTGTTTGAGTCGTTTTTTAGATACAATTAGCTTGACCCACAGTGACCCAAAAATGACCCACAAATTGGATTTTCTCGAGCATGTGACTTAGCCCAATAATCTTCTCATGCCTAGAAACGGTATAATACAAAATTTTGTCAAAATCGTTTGATTCGTTTTTTAGATGCAATTAGCTTGACCCACGGTGACCCAAAATGACCCACTAATCGATTTTTCTCGAACATGTGACTTAACCCGATGGTCATCTCATGCCCAGAAGAGACATATTACAAAATTTCGTCAAAATGTTTTGAGCCTTTTTAAGATTCAGTTAGCTTGACACCTGATCCATTGTGACCCAAAATAACCAACTAATAGAATTTTCATGAACATGGGACATCGCGCAACGGTATTCTCGTGCAAGAAAACGATAGAAAGCATAATTTCGTCTAAATCGTTAGAGCCGTTTTCTAGATAAACTTAGCTTGACCCACAGTGACCCAAAAATGACCCACTAATCGAAATTTCTCTAACATGTGAGTTAGCCCATTAGTCTTCTCGTAATCCAAACCAGTAGATTACAAAATTTAGTCAAAATCGTTAGAGCCGTGTTTAGATAAAATTAGCTTGACCCGTAGTGACCCAAAAATGACCCACTAATCGAAATGTCTCGAATATGTGACCTAGCCCAATTGTTTTTTCGGGCTCGAAAACGGCTGGATATAAAATTTAGTCAAAATCGATTAAACCGTTTTTTAGATATAATTAGCTTGGCCCTGACCCATTATGACCCAAAATGACCCACTAATCGAATTTTTTCGAACATGTGACCTAGCCCAATGGACGTCTCGGACCCGGAAATGGTAAATTACAAAATTTAGTCAAAATCGTTAGAGCCGTTTTTAAGATAAAATTTCCATACACACACACACACAATTTTTGCTCGCATTATAGTATAAGATTTGAAGTTTCGAATTTTTTAGAAACCGTTCTTAGCAAGCATTTACATCTTAAAAGTAATAATTATGCCATATTCCAAGCTTCTAGTCTTACCCCCTCCCCTTGGTGGTAGCGACACCAATATAAAATATAGCTTACGTTGGAGCAGGGACTATCACCATCAATTTCCCAACATTATTTTTGAAGTCGGTTTGGTATTTTCTGAGATTCCATGGAAATCATAATTTAGAAAATTTTTAGAATGCTTTTCCTTTATGTTACCCTTTTAAATTTCGAATCTTTTAGAAACAGTTCTAAGAAAGCATTTGCATCTTATAAGTATCTACCATGCCAATTTTTAAGTTTCTATCCCTAACAATTCAGTAGAAATCGTAATTTAGAACATTTTTAGAACGCTTCTGGCTAATTCACCCTTTTAAATTTCAAGTTTTTTTTCCAAATGTTCTAAGAGAACATTTACATCTTATAAGTAAATACTATGCAAATTTCAAGTTTCTCTCACCTTCTGTATCACAAAAATCGCAATTTTAGAAAGTCTTTTGTTCCTGCAACCCCCTAGTGGTAGTCGCACATTATAAAATATAGCCTATGTTGGAGCAGAGACTGTCACCATCAATTTTGCAACCATTACTTTTGGAATCGTTTTGATATTTGCTGAGATTCTATTGAAATCGTAATTTAGAACATTTTTAGAACGATTTTTGCTCATTTCACCCTTTTAAATTTGGAATTTTTTAGAAACTGTTTTTAGAAAGCATTTACATCTTATAAGCATCTACCATGCCGAATTTCAAGTCTCTTTCTTAAACGATTTCACAGGAGCGTTTAGAGCGTTTTTAGAACGTTTTTCGCACATTTTCACACCTTTTTTATTTAGAATTTTTTAGAAACTGTTCTTAGAGAGCATATTCATATTTTAAGTAACTACCATGCCAAATTTCAAGTTTCTAGACCTTCAGTATCACAAAAATCGTATTTTTGGAAATTTAGCTGCTGCAACCGCCTGGAGAGGGTGTCACCGACATAAAATATAGCCTACCTTGGAATAGGGACTGGCACTATCAATTTGCCACAATGACCTTTTAAATCGGTTCGGTATTAACAGAGATTACCCCCCCCCCCCCAAAAAAAAAAAAAACGAATTTTACTTCTTTATAATATTTGTATAGATATTTCTTTGTGAATGATGTGGTAAAGGTCAACATTTTTTTTGTTTGGCTTTAAAACTTTCGTTCTTGCACCTGGTAAAATAGCAGGCTGGAGGAAGACAGGAAGCTGAAATCCAGGTCGACCATAAACATTGCACCTCACGAATCTCATTTTTCTCAATGAGCGCCGATTTTAGTGGCGTATTGTAATCAAAAGGCTAAATTTCTTCTGAAGTGGTATACCAGTAAGGTTTATTGTAGGCTCATTCGAAAGCTGTTAGAATGGGCAAGTTTTCAGTATATTTGTAACTAGACGGGTTTTTGCGGAATTGTCGGTTATAGCAATTTGTGACAATTCGCTTTTTCACTTCGCCAATGTTACAACGATTGTAGATCGCCGTTAAATCCGAATGTCTTTATGAAAATGGTATTACTTTAGAGTGTTTTTTCTGTTATTTGCAAATATGTGCTTAATTTGTGTGTATGGTTTTTACAGATGCATCACAAAATTGGTTGTTTTTCAGACTTGGGGCATCTTTTGGTGGATTTCCTGCTCTTCACAATAACTCGGAAATGATTAGAGATAGGACAGGGTGTTTATGGTGTTTTATGATCCACATGGGCTTATATATCATCGACTTTCGTTTGGAAGATTACGTTAAATTCACCCTGTATACATATTTTACATATATATTCTCCATCACATAATTATTTCTTCATGAAAAGGGTTCTCGAGAAGAAAATCTTTAAGAATCCCTGTTCTAAGAAGAAGGAAGGGAGAGTTTTTTTTTTTTTTTAAAGCATAGGCCGGAATTGGCCATATTGCCCTAGGAGTGATACCTGTACGGAGGACTTTTGAAGAGAAAATTACTCGAATTATCGTTTTCATACGAGGCGAACACCTGTTCCAAAAGAAAGTATAGGGTTTTTAATATTACTGTTATAACTGGTTGCCAGATTACGTAATTGAACCTGTATAAATAAAACATTTAATTATAATAAACTGAAAAACAAATTGAATCTTTTCTTTACTAGGTGGATAATTTTATTTTTATTAATTATGAAGGAAATTTGCATATTACAATATGAAGTGAAATTTAACAAATAATTGATGCAATATTTGTATATCCAATCGATGAAATAAATCTGAATGTTTATTGTTAGATTAATTAAAATTTGGATTGTAAGAATAATTAAAATTTCGTTTGAAAAATGTTACTGCTAAGTGTATATTTTTCCCAACTTTTTTGAGTTCATCTGCATTTTGAATTTTTTATCCTTAAAATTATGGAATTAAGCCACATGGAGGCACTTCACCTTTCCCCTAATTTTACAAATTAAAGAAAAATCTTTTTTTCTCAATATTTCACGCATGAAATTAAAAAGTATAAACGCATCATGAATATTAGTCAATTTGGACTGCTTTTTAAAGCAATCAACTGTCATCTATATTACTTTTTTCGCACATAACATTTTTCTACATAAAATAATAACCATGCTTATCATTTATTGCATTGATACTTCTATTATTGTAATTAATATAAAGATTTCAATAGACACCACTAAATTCCTACATTTTAGTCAAACATATATCAACATAAAAAAGTATAGGACAGACACAAATATTGTGAACAGATTAAACCTAGTGTTTAGAAGATATATATAGTATTTATGCGAAAAATATCTGTTTTACTGTACTTTCACTTCTTTTCCTTTCAATAAAATTTTTTTATGTGATATATCTACATTTTTATAATTGAATATTAAAAAAGAATAATATTATGAAAGTCACAATTGAAACAATTAATAAACAAAATGTGTTACCAGATGAGCATCTTTAAAAGAAATTTCTACATAAACGTTTCCCTTGTATTTTTTCAAAACCACAACTTTTTTTTTCAATTGAGATTTCCCCAACATTTTCTTTCGGGTGTTTTGAAAAAGATTTAGATAACTTATTAGATTCAGAATAGCAGCGAACCTCTAAGCTCGTCGGTGTAAAAATTTTAAAACACAAGCATCAGGCAAGTGAGAGAGTTTCTAAAAATCACTAAGCCAGAACTGAATCGATCTTTTTCCAGAAAGTATACGAAAGATTTGTTTAACAATCACTTCATTGGATTTTTTTTTAACTAGCGTAAATATAACAATTTATAAATGTTGACAGTATAATACATTGCTCTTTAGAAATTGCAAATTTAATACAAGGTTTTTCATGTTTAGTTAAGAACGTTTTGCTAAATTGTCTTTTAATAAATTTTAATCAGAAATAATAAATAAGTCTTAAAAATCGAAAACTTTATTATTTTCATCTATGCTACTTACTTGCTATATGGTTTTTTTTCCCCTTAATTTTCCTGAAGAATGACGGGACTTGTTTTCCGACCTAAACGTACGTAGTGATTTATTAAATTGCACTGTTGTGTTAAACAAAGTGTTATATACTTCCAAAACGTGTAGCTATACAGTACATTTCACAAAATTCTGCACTATTATAGGTCATATAGTGTCTGGGGACTGATTTATTGAGATGATACATGAATATTATGAATACCAAAATTTCTTGTATTTTGATAGCAATTAATGATAAAATATCTTATTTGATTGCATACTTAAATTGAATTAGAAATGTAATCAGATGAAAGCTAATATTATTCGGTGACAATAACAAATCTTTTAAAAAATGTTGTTGTTTTTTTGTTTCGTTTTTTAATAGTAAATTTGTTAAAAATAGTTTTTTGTTTTATTCTGCTACATTGCATTATAAGAAGATGTCCTTTTAGTTTAACTATTTTTCTGCTATCCTCATTCAAACTTTCATTAAAAAATAAGCAAAGGGTTTTTACATGCGATGAGGATTATTAGAAAGAAATCCGTATTGTAAAAATTATCCAAAATATTTTCTTTGTCTTGTCTTAGAAGCTTAGATGTACTACAAGCTGTAAGCGAAGGCATTGTTGCATTGCAATGAATTATTCACTTCTTCTGTCTAAATGTAGCCGCTTATCCATACTTTTTCTTTAAAATATAAATATGTATTTTAGTAACTTTGGTTTTGTAAATAAATATTATATAGTAACAATAAGGGAAAAAATTATAATAAAGCACTCGAATGCAAACAAAAGTATTCTAATTTATTTTGAGGAATAACTGTAGGAAAATGAGTAAAGCAGCGGTAAATGTTGTTTATCTTAACTCAATTCTAAAATTTTCTAGTCACAATTGCCATGGAAATGTGAATAGCAAGCAGTGCCAGATGCAGTTGTTTACCAAGGACTAAGTTAAATCGTTATTGAGGCTATGTCTGTGACGGTTTACGAATATTTAAAACATTTCTTTGTCCCAGTAAAAATGTTGTGTTTGTGTAAGGAGTCAATATTGTTGCACGCATCGATTATCATTTTTTAAAGGTTATCTGCTATAAGCATTCATGTTTTCGTTTTCTTCTAATATCTCGACGATTTACATTTATAATTTTATCGATATTTTATATATGGTCATCATTTGCAATTGTCCATTTTTAATTAAGCGTAACTCATTCACTTTTAATCCTTTTGGGACCGCCGTCTCTTACACAGCTTGTATTAATTTGGCATCACTTATTTTTAAAAAGTTATTTTCTCTTAAGTAATCCCGAAAATTCTGTAATTAAAAACGGCAAACGTTACTTTTCTATATTATTGGTACCAAAAAAATTATTGTATACCCTTTTGAAGGTGCATATATGCACCTATGGTCCCGATTTTGATGTAATTTGGAATCACCCGGATTCCCCAACCCATTCACCTCAAAATAGTTTGAAATCAGCTCTGTGTCTACTGTGATGAGACTATTGAAGTGATTCACCAATATTGTAACCGTTAATAGACCTAGCTAGCATCTGAGATGCTCAATTATGGCTATCTCATCTCGCCTTCTTCTTATTGGAGTATGTTGCTTCGTGAAAAAAACACAAAGTTTTGTGACGAGATAATTTCCGCTTCTCATAATTGCACACTACATTTACACACTAAAATAAAGAAAAATGTATTTTTCATATTCAGCCCTTAAAAAAATAACAACAATCTAGATAGAAAATTACATAGTTAAAAATTTATAATATCCATAACCTAATTACTATGGATAACTTAATTATTTAACACTAACATTTATAATACAGATAACATAAAAAGTGGCGTTCCTTGGATCCGCTTCTAAGAGTAATTTTAAACAATACCTAATGTTTTTTTATTGCATTTATAAAAATTAGTAAAAGTAGTTTTTGATCATTACACTATTCTTTATTTTATTTCATTATACAGAGTGATTCCAAACTAATGCTAGAAACTTTAAGGGTTAATAGTGGTTACTGTAACACTTATTTATTGTAAAAGAATGTATAGGCACAAGTGACGCACCGAGGCTCGAACACAGGAAAGAGACATGGAAGGAATGTTTAGGACAGCGTCATTAACAAGTGCTGTTTTTGCAATAGGTGTTCAAAATTGCGTCAACAAACAATAATACTTTCCTGGCAGCGTCGATGGAACCGTAGGCGTACAAAGTCAAAGATGTCAGGTATTCTACGTTCATGTGCAGCAGCAACGGATATTCGAGCGTCGAGATCGTCCTGAAGTTGTATAAACAGTCACTCCAAATTCATCGCGCCCTAAAAATGGCCTCCAGGTAATTGCACAAAACAGAACTAAAATGGGCTGGCACCCAATCATGCTGAAACCACAGTCTTTTACGAATGGTAATCGGAAGATCTTGAAGTAGTTCTGGTACGACATCTTTTAAAAAAATACGATAACAACTGCCTTGACGTGATGTACTAGTCCCCTGGCCATCCAGATCTACCAATTTATCGGCTTTCGATTCCTTCTTATGGGAAACAAATGAAGCATCTTGTTTATGCGACTCCAGTTCAGTTTATTAACGATCTCATCTCTTGAATATTCGTTGCTGCTGCTTTTGTGCATGAAATACCTGGTATCTTTGAATCTGTAAGTAGAGCGGAGCGAAAAATCTTTTTCTCGAAATTCGCATTGTGTGAGACATTATATGGTGCCAATCTGGCTGGAACAAATTGTCACCAAATTTCAGCTCAAAATATTGACACCTTGAGGTTGCACACCTCAAATGAATATTTGTATTGCCTTTTTTAAATGTTTTTAACCCTCTCGCTGCGTAATTGTTTTATCAAAATAGCTTCAAAAATTGCGTACTTAATTCCTTCGCGACCGGCGTCTTTTAAGAATTTTTATTCTTTAGCCACCGGCTTTTCAAAACAAAAATTTCCGTCTCATTTAATTGGGAAAATGCTCCGATTAGATAAAGCAAAATTTACAATAAAAGTAACTGGTGAGAAGGATGAAGGCGGGTTAATTAGACGGAGAAAATGCATCCCCGATGAAATCTCGGGTTGCGCAAATTTTGCTACTTTTACGTTGTCCGAGAAACTATCGGGTTGCGCAGCGAGAGGGTTAATGCCTTTTCTATCAAAACATAATAATTAATTGAATAATTAATTAATTTGTAAATTAATATTAATTACTTACCTTTTCATTAATAAATTGCTTTATTAAAACGTTATTGTCAGATGTTAGTGCTAGAAGGGGCATTTCGTATATCAATATCAAATTTATAGTTCAAAATGTAATAGATGGTAGCACGTATTCTAATCTAAAAAGTGTGACTGACACATGACTTTTATTATAAGGAATGATTTGTTTTTGCGACGGTTGTCTTTGTTGATGCTTGTCTTTGTTTCAAGCATTAATATGTAGACACAATTTTTTTTTTTTTTTTTTTTTTTTTTTTTTTGGACAAGACAATACGGAATTTTAATTTAAATATGACCTCAACTGAAAATAAAACTTTTTGCAATGTTTTTGGAACTCCAGTACGATTGAAAGAGACAGTGTTACCCACTATATTGATTAAATGAAGCATTTCCTATGGATAAAACATGAACATGGAACGAAATGTTTTAGCAGACCAACGGTATGAGAGAAAAACAGAATTAACATTTCTGCAACCCAAAAATTGAAGCGTGTTAGAGAAAGGGAATGTAGAAGGAAAAATCAGGAATCTAAAGCAAAGGAGCTGGTATAATTCTTAAAAAATATAATATATATAATAATGCTTATAAAAATATTACAGATTTAGAAGTTAACGCCGTTTTAGGATCTGATTCCGGATTGGAAGATAATTCTGAAGATGAAGACGATTACGTTTGAAGCCAAATATCGGAAATCTACTGTCTATGAAACTCCCTTAACCTGCAAGACAGTCCAGATGAGAATATCATTGCCAAATCTAGCGTTTGTTGTGATAGAAAGGGAGTATAGGACATGTCAGCTACTATCATTGCATCATCTATGCTTCGTGATATAGGGATTGTATCCAAAGATACTCCATCCAAAGTTATTGAATGAAGTAAGCTGACGAAAGAACGTCAATAACACTTTCGGAACAGGTTGCCGTTGGCTGTGATGAAACGAATTTTTTTAGCAGACCAACGATATGAGAGAAAAACGTCAATGTTGGGACAAAAAATGGCGCATTTAGACAGCTTCGGCCACAAATTACACAGGTTTGTACATTGTTAAAAATCTGCAGCATTTGCTGCATAGTCACTCCATCGCTTTTACAGGACACGGTTACTTGACTATATTATGGAGCATTCTCATTGGTTAGAATAGAGATATTCTATAAAAGCAGTGGAGTGACTATGCAGCAAATGCTGCAAATTTTTAACAGTGTATGATTATTGCATACTAATGAACTACCTCTACGCCGCCTTTTCCAGAAGATTGACGGAATTGCAATTGGGCAACACCAGTTTTACGGTACAATAGGGAAATCTCTGGAAACGTGCAAAAACCTTGCTGTGATAAGTTTTGTTTCTATTCCAGTTGCTCTGCGCAAAATTGATAAAAAATATCTCAGTGCAGACAAAAAAATCTCGTCGATATTTCTAGGGCAGTATCCTCGGACGAGTGTCTTTCATATTTAGCAAACAGAAGATCCAGAACGATGTTTCATTCCAAATGGCTCACTACAGCCAACTATATGTGTCGACTGCCGAACCCGCAGAAAACCTTAAACTCCGAATAGAATATGTCATCAAAGTTTACGTGTCATCCTGGTTTGAAATAAAGAAAATCACAGGAACTACTCATGGAGCACGTCACCTGCAGAGAATAATAATTTTAAAAAAAGCTTTTTTTGGTCAGAAGATTTTAAGTCAATCGTTCACGAAGTTATTCAGAGGAACTCTTATTTTATTCTAGATTAAATTTAACACAATTATTCTAATTGGTAAACAAATCATATTAGATGTAAATTTCCAACTGGGCGAAAAATGTCCGGACCAGGATTCGAACCCGGGACCTTCTGGCTGAAGCCGCCAGTGCTCTGCCATCTGAGCTATCCCGGACGATTCTGGTCGAACTTTTTCACCCAGCTAACCTTGATGATTACAGCATCTGGCCTGAAACCTGGTTCAGCTCAACAGAATAAATCTCAGGTAATGAAACTCCAGAAAACGCTGGATACGAAATTTCGTATCCAGCAGTTGATACGAAATCAACGAAATCAAAAAAATTGATACGAAATCAAAAAAATTTCAGATTTTTATCTTGTGCCCCACCAGAAATATCAAAGCCTGAAAAGTGCGATTTTTGACATTTTTGAAAAATTTGGGATTTTTTTAAGCGAAGAGAAAGCAAGTCCCAGATCTGGAACTCGGCCTGTGAGTACAAGTACTTTCGGTCTATTTGAAAAGAAAATTATGTCATGTTGACAATATTCCTTGCTAGAAAATTTTCCTCTTGTAAACGGACAAATTTTGGAAAAAAACTGAAACTTTATGCTTAAATTTTACCAATAAGCAGTTAGTTTCGGAAACTACTCCATTACCAAATTTTTAGCCCAATGTGTTCTGTACAAATTGCTTTAATCCGCAGTTGAATTGGATAAATAAACGATGAATTATTTACAATTCCGTAAACCCTTCTTGTGAGAAAATTGCTGCAGACGATGAAACAAAGATGGCCGCCATGCACAAACAAAAATTAATAAAATTAAAATAATAGTCATTTTGAACTTCCATTATGTTAGGGTTGTTGTACAAAAAATTTCAAATTTTTTAAAAATGGTCGAGCAACGAATTGATGATTTTCTGGACCACTTGAAATGGATTGACCCTGTTACAGTATCTTCTATCACCCTTAAAGTTTGTACGGTGGGTTTGGAACCATCCGGTATGGTTTAGTCATTATTCGCGACGAATGTAATTGCAGATCTGAATTCTGTAATTTTAAAAAAAATGTCCCAAATTACAAAATGTGTTCTGGGAGCAATAAGTACGAAGGCTGAAAATTTAGAGGGATTTTTAAATGCAATAAGGTTAGGATCTTTGCATCATAAGGAGTGTGATATATAAAAGAAAATTATCCAACGCATACTGATGAAATGTTTTTTTTCAGTTCCATAGTTTAGCTTAGCATTGATATATATATATTTTTTCATCCGCATTAGCTATATGTCACATCTGGATAACGCCGCTTTAATAACATTTTTACTGATGCTGAAAATATTAATCTTTTGTTACAGCTGACCATTCCAGTGGATCTTCGTCAAGAGACTTCTAACTCATCTTCCATTCCCGATATGGGATGCAAATTCTCCCAAGTGCACGTTAGGCTCCCTTCTAACACCGAAGGGGCAATACCTCGCCTGTGGGATGTGAGAAGGCGCATGGAGGAGCTCAAGACTTCTCCAGACACCGTAGTTATGTATGGAGCTATCTACTGCCTTTTGCCAATACTGCCTGAAGTGCTGGCGCAATGGATCCTCAACACTGTCCTAAGAAAGGTTTCAAAACTTCTATTTTATAAGTTGTAATACTTATATGCAGATTTGGTTATAATGTTTTTGCCACTGTCAAGGACATAAAGAGTTGAGTTCTCGGGCCAATGCTTTCTGCCTCTGAAACGAGAAGTAATTGATATAACAAAAAATCTTTACAAGAAAAATGAAATAGTCCTGAATAATCAATCCATGTAATCGTTATTAATGTATCGATATCATTCGTAAAATGTAATTATCCTGAAACTATTGGAAATTTTACTTCCGCTACTTTTTATATGATCGAAGTGAAAATTCTGATTGCAAGTTTTAAATGTTAAACAAAATGTGTTATAAATAAACGTATGATTTTCAGAGCTATATTGAGTAAATGATGTGCCAATTTACTAATTAGCTTGTTGTTTATAACAGGCTTTTCCCTTCAATTTGCTGCTCCAAATTTGGACAACTTTATTACACATTACCATATTCACATTCAGAAAAATGTGAAAAGGAACTAATATTATTTATTTTGTTGAAAGTTGTTATTTAAATTCTTAAGAAATCGAAAAGAAGACAAGAGGAATTATTTATTAGTTCATTTGATTATGAAACAAAACACATGAAAGGGTTAACTGATTTGTTAAACTTTTTGCGGTAATGCTTTAATTTTTAATGAATAAATTACGAAATATTCCTAAATGACTAAGTGCTATTAAGAACCTTCCGAAAATCAATATGCCATGAAATGCATATCAAATTATCTCTGTCTGTTCTCAGAAAAATGAAATTCCCTCCTATTTGCTGCTGCAAATTCGGATAGTTTTATTTCACCATATCCTATACGAGGGGATATCAATAAGTTTATGCCCTTACATAGAAATAATTGAGTAAAAGTTATGAAATTGCAACACTGTTTTAGTCCTTTTCTGTATAGTCATCGTGCACACTAACACAATTCTGCAAACGATATTTCAAAAAGAGGGGGGAGAAAATATTCCAAGAGTCGCGATAGTAGATCCAAAGGGGGGCATTTTTCTAACTTTTAACGACCCCCACTTGTGACATATTGTTGGAAAGGCCTGTGACCACTTATTCATGCAATGTACTTCCCGAGCCCCTCCCCTCAAATTTTCCCTTGGGGGAGCATGAATGGTGTCCGCAAAATTTAGAAAAGTACCCCCGGAGGTAAAATTGGTGGGAGGAGCTTGGGGGGGGGGGGGGGGTGCATAACATGAATAAGTGGTCACAGGCCTTTCCAACAATAGGTTACATGTGGGGGTCGGTAAAAGTTAGAAAAATTCCCACCTTTGGGTCTAGTATCACGCCTACTGGAATACATCGTCCCTCCTCTTTTTGAAATGTCGTTTGCAGAAATGTGTTACTGTGCACGGTGACTACATAGAAAAGAACTAAAAGAATGCAGCAATTTCATAAATGTTACTCAATTATTTCTATGTGAGGGCAAAAATTTATTGATATCCTTTCGTGCATATTCTTCCAATAAATTTGAAAAATGACTGTTAAACTATTATTATTTATTGGTAAAAACTTATTTTATTTAAGTTCTTAAAAAATCTAAAAGAAGGCAAGGTGAATTATTTATTAGTGTATCAGATTTTTTTAAAAAATGAAAGGGTTAACTGATTTGTTAAAATTTTTGTAATAATGCTTTAGTTTTTGAATTACGAATTTCGCCTAAATGCCTAAATAATATTAAGCTAAGAGCCTTCTGAAATTCGATATACAATGTATTTCTCTCTGTCGGTCCCATAACAATATTATTGTTAATTAGTTTCGAGGCAAGGAGCGAGGAAATAATCAGATGGAAGGATTGACATTAATTTCGAATATCTAAAATCTAGAATTTTTCATTTGGTTTCGTAAATTGATATTCAGCAAAGCTTAATCTATTATAGGCTTTGTATTGCGAGTTTGGTACTGCATTCACCGGTACTTTGACATTTAAAAAAATTTAACTATTTGTAAATACTCTATTAGATTTACAAAGTTTAGAAAATATTACTTTAAATTGCTTGTACCTAACTCTAAAATTTTAATTAAAATTGAATGACATAGATTATGTCCTGTTTTGGACGTATAAGTGTAAAAGTATAACAAAGAATGAATAACAAAACACTTGTCGTCATTTATTATTTATCTTATTAACGAAACAAAATGTAATATTTTCTTTGCATGGATACGATCAAATAAATTTTCAAACTTCATTTATAATTTCAGTATAGTATGCTGATTTTTTAGTTGAACATTATATTAGAAAACGACAGACTTTGAGACTAAAAATTGAAATTAAAATTGTTAAATACATTTCTTCAGATATTTGATTATTTATGACTTTTTTACTCTTTTCACATACTCTTGGTAGTTTAAACTGTTTTCTCAGAAGTTAACGCCATTATATAAAATCCTGTTTTTAAAAATGCTAATTACAGTAGCTGGCAAAAGTTTTGAGACGATAGGTTTTTCTGTCCTAACATTTTCTGTAAGCAAAATTTCTTAATGGTGTAAATTAGTAATTTGTACCCCTTTTAAAGCTCAACAAAATGCAACATTAGAACAGTACAGACATATGCATAAATTAAAATAATTCGGAAATTCGCAAAATTACTTAAACAAAAGTTTTGAGACGATTCAGTTTTTCTAAACTTTTGTTGAAATTAAGCGTTTTAATGTAACGAAATACGGCAATATTTAATATTTAGTTGTATATCATTTTACTTTGATTGTTGCGGCACATCGTCTGGATATGGAATCAACAAGGCTTTCTAAGGTGGACCTAGAAAATTTCGCCCCTTCCGATTGAAGATCCTGAAGGAATTCTGTCTTTGAAGAATCTTTCCGTGTCCCGATTTTTCTTCCGATGTTCCCAAAGATGTTCAATTGGATTGAGGTCAGGTGACTAACTCGGCCAGTCCAAAAATTTAATTTTCTTAGCTGTAAACTAATTTCTCACCATTTTGGATGCGTGCTTGGAATCATTATCCTGCTGAAACATCCATCCACGAGACATCTTTTTACGAGCATAAGGCAGCATGTGATCTTCTAAAATGTTTTTATAAATATTTTGATCCATAATCCCATCGATGTGTATGAGAGGAACGACGATATCACTGATCCGTTTCCGTGCTTCACTTTTGGACGTTGGTACCGGGAATCCATTCTGGTGCCTTTTGGGCGACGAATATAAAGTCATCCATCACTTCTAAACAAATTAAATTTGGATCCATCGCTCTAAAAGACCTTCTCCCAATCTCTGGTTGCTCACGCTTAGTGCTCCTTAGCGAATTTCAATCGTATTTTCCTATCCTTTGCCCGGATGAGAGGTTTTATTGCAGGGATCCGTGCACACAATCTAGCGGCATCCAGATGACGTCTTACGGTGTCCTTACTCGCTGTAAGCCATTTTCGGTGGCCATCTCTTTACATATTTCAGCAAACTTCTTATTTGGGTCAGCGACCGACTTGCTTCGGATCAACGCGTCTTCACATTGAGTCGTTTTTCCTGGAGCTCCTAATCTTGGAAGATCATGGACATCTTTATCATCCTTCCACTTCTCTACTGTGTGGCCAACAGTTGATTCTGGAATTCCCAAATTGCTGGAAATAGCAGAATATGACATTTTTACCCCCGCTTTTTTAATAATTGAAAGACGTATGACCAAAGGCGTATTTTTCACCGTCTTCATACTGAATCTTACAAATGCAAACATTAAGATTTCCACGTATGAAATAGAATTATAATGCTTTAAGGATTAAGCAAGTGAGTTTCGCATACAACAACCCGTATCAGGTGCCGAGTTGTTTCGTACTTTATATATGAAGCATCGCATAATATCGAACATTCTGGGAACATGACTATGTAAAGCTATTAATCTGCATATCTGCGAAAAGTTCTCGAAATCATAAAGTTATTTGCATACAGCTTGTATAGAAAGGAAATAACAAAAATGTAATTTAAAAGTCATGGTCGGGATTCGAACCCACATCTTCTGCGTAGAATTCCTCTGCTCTAGCCACTCAGCTAGCGGAGACCTTGTGTGTGTGGCAATATCACACGTATTTAACTCAAGTATTAAAAACTTGCAATTTATCAGATCGTCTCAAAACTTCTGCTTTCAACTTTTCAAATTCATGTTTGATATTTTTTAAATTAACAATTTCCACATATATCATTAGTTGCATATGATGCGTACCATGTAGGATAACTAAAGCTACAAATTACTAATTTACATCATTAAGAAATTTTGCTTACAGAAAAAGTTCCAGACAGAAAAACATATCAACTCAAAACTTTTGCCAGCAACTGTATGTACAATCGTGGAAAAAAAAAAGTAAATACCCCTTCTAACTCCTCAACAAATTATCGTAGACAAAAGTTACTGGTACCGAAGAATTGGAAATAAAGTCTACTTTTAAATGATGTATATAAAATATTCTTAGGGCTCATCTACATATTAAAACGAATCCAAACTTCATTTTTTTCAATGACAATACCCAATTTAAACGAGATATTTCAAATCTTCGGTTCAAACTATGCCTAGACACCAAATTTAAAGCCATTTGAATGATAAGTTTTTGAATTATAAACATTCAAAATTTAGTGCTTCTAATGTTAAATTACATTTTCATATTTTTATTTATATCTCCTGAAATTATGCTCCTAATGTGCTAATTTTTTTGTAGCAATAACACTAATATACCCAAACATAAATATGCTGAATTTGCAATTTTTATAATTTTATGATATGAATTATGAAATTAATATTCGAAAAAATTTTGAATTGCAACCTACACTTTTTTTGATGGATTTAGATTTATTAAGTCCTGCTTTATGGAAAACCAAAATTTCACACTTTTTTTCCAAGAAATTTTCAAATTATGCGTAAAAAACGGTAAAATGATGGTTTAAAGGGCTATGATGGAAGTGAGTAGATATTTTGAAATTTATTCTGCTGTACTGTAATCTAACAGTCTTCGTTGACTCCTTGAGTGGCGCTTAAGTTGCCTTGATCAAGAAAGGGGCTCTCTCGGTTAATAATCGAGTATGGAACTTCAATTTGGATACAGCCCTAAAAATACGTTCTTCTTAAAATAATTAATTTTTCGGAAACTTATGGTACGAATTGCATAAAAATTCGTTTTTTGGGCTAATTGAAGGGTGTAGAGTTCATTTATGCTGTCAGAATTGTGTACTGCTATTGAAAAAAAACAAAGTTATGGTTCGTTTTAATATGTAGATGCCCCCTAAGCAAATTTTATATGCATCATTTAAAAGTAGACTTTATCTCCAATCGTTCGGTACCAGTAACTTTCTTCTACGATAATTTGTTGAGGAGTTAGCAGGGGGTGTTTACTTTTTTTTTCCACGACTGTACATTACTACTATAAACATATAAGACTTTTTTTTAATGGGGCAGATTGCTCTTACGCGCCAAATTTCTAAAATAAGTAAATTTTTATTTTAAAAGCTATATTTTACTCTTTGGTGCATCAATAGAATCTGTATATTAATCATATTTTTAAAGATTTTTTTTTTTTAGCTTCATACAAAAATATAGCACATCCATAAAGTCTCTTTACAATTTCACGCTTTTATTACAATCATAAATGAACAAATAAATGTACGGAAAATAGTATAATATTAGGGTATACATTGAAGTTTTTTTTGTGCATCAATTAATAAACCACTATATGTGTACCATTGATTGCACGATGCACGTCAAGGCGATAATCGTCGATGTTTTCCTCTGTTAATCTTTTTCGTCCAGTCCTTGCTTTATCCGATACTAAGCTGGTGTCCGTGAATTTTTTGTGCCATTCACGAACAGATGGACGTAGATGCAAAAAATTCATGGAGACTGGCTCGGTATTTTATAAAGCAAGTAGCGGATGAAAACGAGTATCAGAAAAAACTTAGACGATAATCACCTTGTGAAACCAATATGCACATATAGAGATTTATGAAATAGCACAAATTAACTAAAATATATACCGCTAATATTATACTATTTTCCATACATTTATCTGTTCATTTATGCTTGTAATAAAAATCTGAAACTGTAATGAGACTTTCTGGTCGCCTTGTATACCTCTTAAAATAATTTTTTTTTAAATTATTATAATGTAATTCTAGAAAAAGTATGATATACATCAAAAGAAATCATGCGTTTTATTCAAAACGTTAAAACATTGCTCATGAAGTGGAAATTTCTATAGCATAAATTTTCTATAATGTTGCTAACAATTGTCTTTCAATAAATGTAAATAATAATTACTGTATCTCTGAAAATATAGGTTTTTCACCGTATTTCGTTACTCACAGGAAGAAGCTACCAAGCTATCTCGATCAATCCGAAAGATACTTAGCGGGTTACTTAGTTGAACAGTGTTATTAAACAAAATCCTAAATATTTCTATTAATGATCACCATTCTGTGGTTAATTTTTTACTGATTATCAATTTGTTTCAGGCTAGCGTTGTGTTAGCGAACGTTCCAGGTCCTGAAGAAATGTTAATGTTGGGATCGAAGCCGCTAAAGAAAATCACCTTTTGGATGTCCCCCAGGCCAGAGATACCTGTTGTGTTTTCAATCATATCCTATGCTGGAACTATTCAAATGTCCGTTTCAGCTGACAAAAGCATCGTCCCTCAGCCGCAAGTTCTTGTGCAAGAATTTTCAAATGAGGTTCGTATCACCATTTAAAAAACTTTTTTCATATTCATTATGTGGATATTAATATCAGATCAATCAAACTAGAGACGAAAGATGAGGTGTTATTTTTGCATAATTTGTAATCAATGATGGTTGCAATAGTTATGAATGAATTTTTAATGCTACAGGTATTTACAATACCTTTTAAACAGCAGAAACAAGATTATATATATACATAAAGTGGTGGACAAAATTGTGGACACTTTTCGGTAGCTTTCATTACAAAAAAGTAAAAAGCTATCTAAGGGAATTAAAATAGTCGTTGTATTAAACGTTACTCGTAATGTCTGTGAAGATAATGAAAATCTTTAAAAAGCACACATAACTAAGCTAATTATTACTATTCATTGCGAAAACTATCTTAAAGCAAAAATTATTTAACATCATAAAGTTAACAAAAATATTCATTATTTATTCCGGGACTGTCATTTTCTTTTGACAAAAATCGAAGCCTCCAAAGAAGTAGTAATTCCAAAGGACATGAACAATGTACAATAATGCAACTTATTAAATACCTTTTTTACAGAAAAACTCTGCTAGGGTTGCAGTAGTCACTGCATTTTTTTAGCTACGGATTTCAGATATCCTTTTCATTCGAACGTGTAATAAGAGGCATGAAAATATTGGTTAATATGGCGCAGAGTCAGGATTAATAGGAAGAAATAAATAAAGTTTTTCTTGTATGCTTCTGCCTTTCTATGGGTCAGTTTCAAATATTACAAAGGGGTGTTATTTGAAACATTCTTATCTCGTTCTTCTTTCTTTCATTGTTTCAAGACCTCAGGACATTCGTTTTTAGTACTTGGGTGGTGTGGAGAGAGGAAGATTTCGAAGGTTAAAATTCTATCCAGTAAAACTGAAAAATTACTACATTTTAACATACAGTTGTCCTGTAAAAATATTATCGCTGAGCGAAAACAGAGTTCGATAAGAAAATGATTTCTTTCCGAATTCGACCCTATTTTTAGAGGAAAATTGCATTGAAGTAAATAAATGTTTTACTTCTATTAGCCGTGATCCCGCTTTTGTCGCTCATAAAAAGCGCGAAGATCTTAATATAGATTAAACGATGAATCATTCTTAAATTTCAAATTACTCGTTTAATCCGTGTTTTTATCCGTATTTTAGTCGTGTTCGTATTAAGCGTGTTTTACACTATTTCAAAATAGATTGCTTCTGTTCAGACTATTTTCTTAAATATTACTTAAAATTTTCTGGTAAACTGTTGAATTTTATCGGTCTTGGCAGAAGTGGCAAACAAAATATAGTTTACGTATTTTAAGCAGTGGGAAAGATATGATACTGATCCCACTTTATTTAATAAATTACGGTATATTTACATAATAATATTTCACTTTCTACCTTTCAGTATGTAATAATAAACATAACTAGTCGAATGTGGCAATCCCAAAACTTTCTCCTATCTCATGCATGTTAATACTTCAAAATTCACAATCACAGTGGCAGAATTAAACGGCAATCTATGCCCATCGTGAGGTTTCGATAGGTATGAAATTCCATTAATTAGTTCTTGTAATAGGACTATTGAGGAAATCGTGAAAAATACAGCATAACAGCGCCACCTGTTGGACGATTAACATCAAAACATAATCAGCAGTAATATTTATCAAGGTATATTTGAATTTGAAGTTTGGTGAAAATTCGTGCATTAGTTCTTGTGATAGAGATATTGCGGAAATCGTGAAAAATGCAGCATAGCAGCACCACCAGTTGGACACACGTAAACGTAAACAAAAGCAATTCATATCAACGATTAACTAAATCTGAAGTTTGAGGAAAATCTGTGCATTAATTCTTGAGATAGATTTATTTCGGAAATCGTGAAAAATGCAGCATATTTGCGCCACCTGTTGGACGATTTACACCAAAATCTTAACATCGTCAATTCTCGCCAAGTACTAGCATAATCTGAAGTTTGATGAAAATCCGTGTACTAGTTCTTGAGGAGCTGTTGCCGAAATTGTAAAAAATGCAGCATAGCAGCGCCACCTATTGAGCGATTTGCATCAAAAACTAATAAGCATCAATTTATATCAGGGACAAACTGAATATAAATTTTTATTAAATTTCATGCATTAGTTCTTGAGATAGAGCGCCCACAAAATTTGTGTTACACACAGACAGACAGACATACTGATGGACAAACTCACAGACAGACATTTTGTAAAAACATGTTTTTATGGTTCTCTGACCCCTAAAACGTGTAAATCCATCAAAAACCGGAATTCGAAAATTTTAATAAATCCAATACTTTCTTCTTGTAAAGATAGCAGAAAGTAAAAAAGTGTGATTCGTACTTCTGTGTTTTTATTAAACCAAAAGTAGAATATTTGACATCAAAACGCCATCATGTGTAGACTATATTGGTGTCAGTTAATACAGCTCATTCTTCAGCTGTGATGAAAAGGGTCACAGTAGGAAAGTCCATGTCACATGGGTAATTATATGCATTATGCAACATGCTTGATATGCATAAGAAATCGATGAAAGGCATATGGAATGCAATGGTATACGAAATGCAGTGAAGGGTTCATATACGATGCGTGTAAAAACTTTAAGGACAGCAAAAAACTGTAAAAATTTTGATAAATTGAAAATGCGACAAGTTAAATGGTAATTTAATGTTGATCATAAAGTGGAAATACTAATATAAAAGTCAACACAATGTATCTGTGTCCTTTTTATTGCGAAAAAATCATAATTATGCAAAAAAACACTATTTTTGACTGTGTAAAAACTATAAGGACACCAGTATTTTTTTTATAGAAATGTTATATAGAATTATTATTAAGGATCGACCGAAACATGTTTTTAAGGCCGAAACCGATACCGAAACTGAATTTTGGCGATCTTCCTATTTTCGGCCGAAAACGAAAACGAATATGTCCAAAAAAATTTTTAAAGTAATTAAATTGTATGTATTAAAGTAATTAATACATACATAAATACATTATTAATTAATTAATTATACGTATTTATTAAATATGTATAAAAGTTAATTAATTATGCGTTAAAAACGAAGTTCATAGCAATAAATGGTCTCAAAATCGATGGCAAGTGTTGAAAATTTCCGAAGGAAGGAACGAGATTTTTGGAATACTGATAGTTTCGGTCCAAAATCTGAGTTTCTCCGAAAATTCGTTTCCAGCGAAAACTATCAGTATTCCCAAAATCTCATTTCTGCCTTCGGAAATTCACTGCTATCAACTTCGTTGTTTGTAATTATCAGTTATGACTGACTCAAGACTTGAATGCAGATTATAAAGCAAGCAATGCATTTATAACTAAACTTTTTCACGTGCTCATTAAAACCTGCAGTCATAACAGTAATAGAAAATTTTCAGTTTGAAACCGCAGATGTGTTTTGAATACTCTTTGAGAAAGTTCTAGTATAACAGATGATCATTTACAGAAATCATTATAAAAAATAAATCGAGGTGTGTATACATAAAACTAAAATATTTTTTAATTAAATGAAATTCGTATAATTAGAAAACCTTTCTGTGTCGTTGATGATTTAATTACATTTTATTTTACATATAAAAAAAAAGTTTTAGATCTAAAGCTCAGAGAGCCAATTTAGGGCACACGTATAATTAATTAATAATTATGTATGTTTAATAAATACGCATAATTAATTAATTTTTATACATATTTAATAAATACGCATTATTAATTAATAATGTATTTATGTATGTATTAATTACTTTAATACATACAATTTAATTACTTTAAAATTTTTTTGGACATATTCGTTTTCGTTTTCGGCCGAAAATAGGAAGATCGCCGAAATTCGGTTTCGTTTCGGTTTCAGCCTTAAAAACATGTTTCGGTCGATCCTTAATAATAATTCTATATAACATTTCTATAAAAAAAATACTGATGTCCTTATAGTTTTTACACAGTCAAAAATAGTATAGTGTTTTTTTGCATAATTATGATTTTTTCGCAATAAAAAGGACACAGATACGTTCTGTTGACTTTTATATTAGTATTTCCACTTTATGATCAACAATGAATTACTATTTCAGTTGTCGTATTTTCGATTTATCAAAATTTTTACAATTTTTTGCTGTCCTTAAAGTTTTTACACGCACTGTAAGTACAATAAATTTGAAACTGATAATTTGAAAAGATTTACAATCCCCATTTCACCACATAAACATATTTAAAAAAAAAAACTAATAAATAATAGGTTGGCGGTTAATTTGCTACTTTTACTTGCCCGTCATACGTAGTATTGGGTAAGTTTCGTAATCGTTTTAAAAATCGAAAAAAACAATGTTGACGGATTTACACGTTTTAGACACTGGAGATTTCGAAAAACATATTTTAAGAAAGAAAATAAATGCCGTCCATCTCTGTGTGTGAGTGCGTGTCTGTGTGACTTTAAATGCTCTATCACCCGAACAAATTGAGATACAGACTTTAAATTTGGTGTGCACTTAGTATGTAATAATGGGAAGAAGTCTACTGAATATCAGTAACCTCGATTATACGGAACTATTTTTTTCGGACTCTTGAAATATCCATTCTGATAAAAGATATATAAGAATTTTCAAAATTGTTTATTTTAAGGAGTGAATATAAAAAGCAATAAAAAACATAAGTTTTACATAAAGAATGAAGTTGATAGGATAATTAGTTGCCGAGATATTTGTAATCCTATTTTTCACACTCTTCGATTTTCATGACCCTGTATTTCATTCAAATTTCAATTCAAAGATATATTTTAATTGAAAATTAGACGCTTAATCCGACGCAGTAAACTGTTAGTTAATATGATTATCATTTTTGGAGCTATAAGGATGTTTCTTTTGCGCCAGTCGGTACTTCTTGATTATTCCGTCGACCAAAAACTATCGCCAAACTATAAGATTAAATGCTAATAATGGCTTATTGGAAATGCGACATTCACTTGCCATTAAACAAGGTAAACGTGTTTGTTGCGTCATCACGTGATTTTTAATTTGACGTTTAATTTGTATTTTTATTAATCTTTTACTAGTTTATTTGTTCTTTCGTTATTTAAAATAAAAATTATGCCAATTTGTATCATTTTGCAAGTAGTTTGGCGATTTATATAATTTGTCGAAGTTGGTCGATGGGATAATCAAGTAGTAACATAAAATTTGCTAAGTTACTGAAGTAAAACAAGGTAATAGTAATAGAGCCGTAATAGAGCATTACTATGTATTAAAAATATTTAAATATACGTTTAACTTTTATTTTGGAATTGCAGTGCATTTTGTAAATAGTTTACACATGTTTTATTTTCATATTTTATATTATGCCTATCCATGATGGGTAAGTATTACGGTGACCCACAACGACTAGTTTACCTTATTAACATTCGAGACTTTAATTTCATCATATATGGATTTTTCAGAATCCAGCATGTCCAGCATACCTATGATGTGTAGAAAACTGAAATGGTGGTTGTTTAAAAATCAAATTTTATAATTTTATTTATGTTTTATAAATTCTTTCTATATAGAAGCGTATATAGAAACGCTGAAACTCCCTGCTTCCTATTTTAAGTTATGACGTTTAATATCTGCAGTAAAAATTCAAAACTAACAGCTTCGCAACAAAAAATCAAGATGCTAGAATGTAAAATAATCATAATCTTGAAATCGAAAATTTGTTCATTATTTTCTCAAACAGTTACATTACTTTATTTTTTGATGAATATTTCCTTTTTTCCTAAAAATTAGTTGCACGACGACAAATTCTGTATTTATCAATCTATTATATAGTTTTATATAATTGGGTTAAAATAATTTTGCTTTGTTCTTAACTGAATTAGGATAAATTTATTTTCTTTACCTACAGCGAGTTTATTAGCATTAGCACTCGATAAATCTCCCGTTGTTTAACATCTACCTTCTCTTTATACTAAAAGTCCTTTATTTTTCCACAAATTCTTGAATGTGATTATGCTGCCATGATCCACTCCACTTTCCCTGAGGCATCAAAATTAATAAACAAGCCAGACATATTTCCTATATTAATAAAATAAATGACAAAAGAATTTGAGAGGATGCTAAGACGTGTAATTCTTCTCCTTTTCCCCCCAGTATTATTAAAAAATTAAGAATAACCAATTCATTAAATTATAAGTTCGTTATGATTTATATGATGTAGATAAGAAATAATGGGTATGTTTATTTTTTGTATGTGTTTATAGGAAACTAGCTTCTGTCCTCTGCTCCGCTCCCGTAGAATGCATATTGCATAATCCGTTCAGTAGAACCTTTTAAAAAAACCTAGTCTTTCATAATCAGTTTAATCTAATTATAGAAATTATCCCCATAATTTTATAACTAAGCAACACAGAACGATGTGAACTGAAAGGTCTTAAAACACCATCATTATTTTTATGCGCTTACTAAGGAACCTAATCTTTATACTAAAAGTCCTTTATTTTTCCACAAATTCTTGAATATGATTATGCTGCCATAACCCACTCCACTTTCCCTGAGGCATCAAATTTAATAAACAAGCCAGACATATTTCCTGTACTAATAAAATAAATGACAAAAGAATTTGAGAGGATGCTAAGACGCGTAATTCTTTACCTTTTATTCCTCCCAGTATTATTCAAAAATTAAGAATAACAAAATCATTAAATTATAAGTTCGTTATGATTTATATGATTTCGAAAATAAATAAGTGTTTTTATTTTTTGTGTGTGTTTATAGAAAATTAGATTTTGTCTGCGGCTCCGCTAGCATAGAATGTAAAATCCGTTCAGTAGAACCTTTTAAAAAAGATAATCTTATAGAAATTATCCCTATAATTCTATAATTAAGCAACACAGAACGATATGAACTAAAAGATCTTAAAACACCATCATTTTTTTAAATGCGCTTACAAAGGAACAAATGAAGGTTATAAAGTTCTTCTTCCATTATGGAGAGAGAATGCCGAACATCTTGAATACGTTCTCTTAAAACAATAAAATGTGAACGATAGTTTTTGAAATTCTGACAGAGCTACTAACAGAACATTTAAATTGAATAAATTTGAGGTTAACATTATTTTTCTTGCAATTTTGAAAAAAAAATTAAGTGATTAAGAAATTGCACACGCTTACGTCTAAGTTTAGTAAATCTGTTAAATTGAAAAGTAAGCATAATAATAGCAAAAAAAAAGTACAAATATAGAATACTAAACTATAAATAAGACATAAAAATAAACAAGCAAATAAATTAATCAATAAGATAACCAAAGAAGAAAATCAATGCAAAATTAAGGCAAAAAAGTACTTACTTACAAAAATGGGCTAAAAAAGAACACCAAAAATTGGTGAAATGCCAGAAGCAGCACAATCAAAGAATATAAGTAGAAACTGGTGTGAAATAATAAGAATTAAAAGATCTTCTTATGAAATACCATCAGAAAATTTTACAAGCGCATCTAAAAATTTTTTGATGGTGTTTTAAGAAGATCTTTTAGTTCTTATTGTTTCACACCAGTTTCTACTTAGATTCTTACAGAACGCTATGTTGTATACTTATTACTTTCCTGAAAAATTATCTAAATAACAATGCAAGTTTCATCGAAATCCATTCAGCATAATCTTCTAAAAAAGCTAATCTTTCGTAATCGGCTTCATCTAATTATGTGGCGTAATGGTTTTGTGTTGTGCCATGTGTGAACAAATAATTTTCGTTGGCTCTGAAATAATAAGCCATGGTAAGAATATTGAGGTTTAAAATATGGCTTTATTCAAACTGCGGGGCATAGGGTTGGCAGACAGAATCTTATAAATTTCGCCCTCACTCCGTGATAGCAATAAAACAATCTTAATTAAATATAAACTCAAAAGTCAACTCACGCAAACTTCGTTTCTCCGGAGCATGCTTCAGCTGCGATGGCGGGGTTCACTTCGAATATACATTTAGATTTCATCTCGCTCTAGATCTGTTTTTGCTCCCAGGCCACACAGGCCATTTCTCCGACATCAAAACTACTCACGCCAACTAACACTTCTCTCCAACGCCCAACTGACTAACTAACCGCTTAACACGACTTCGACTTCGAATACAGTTTGAACCGGGGCTCCCGTGGGCAGCCCCACACATCCCCGGCCTCAGGACAAGTGGAGAATGGCATGACAGTATTGAAGACATGAAGTGAAAAACAGTCGTGAGTGTGCAGACATCATGGAGTAGAAAGATGGTGGAATAAGCAATCAGGGTGGGTGGATGGTAAAAGCTGGCCACAACCTTGCAAAAATAAAGACCACTTTCAGGGGACCATACATTTTTTACATAAAATTAATTTAAAAAATTTCCTAACACTGTGAAATTATTTACAATTTAGAAAAATTATATACAAGATTATTTACAAAAATTATTTACATAAGTTAAAATTTTCCTATCAGCATTTTATGCTGCTTCTCCACCCTCACTGGTTTCTGAAATCAGCCGTGTGCCGGTGGCGACGCTAAGAGTCTTTCATCCTAGCCCTGACAAGAGCTGGCCCACACCGCTGTTCACACGTCTGACGCGGACGCCAGGAGAAAGAGGAATGACTTCCATCAGGAGAAGGAAGTCGCTTAAGTTAGCGCTGGGCAAAAGAGGCGGAGCCTCGGGAGAATACTGCAATTTGAATGGCTAAGAGAAGTTAACAGTCTGATCTTACGAGAATTAACTGAAAATTGTTACATTTCTTTAGAATTAGAGCTTTTAACATTAATATTTTTTGAATAATTGGACATTCCGTCCAAAAATGTAAGCGTTTTGTTGGCAATAGCAGATTGTTTACTGATATCTAAATAAAGTTGCTCAAGATAGCTAGTAAGATCAGAGAATGCGTTAATTTGAAGTTCTAATTTAATTTTATCCAAAATTTGGAAAAGTTTCATCACATCATTACCGAGTTCGTGACTCTGGTAGATCGGATCATGAGTGATAGTGCCGAAAAAATCAGGACGGTTTATTTTTTAGAATTTTGGATTGATACAGGATTTTTAGGGTTGTGTTTGGCTTTTGCGATATCCGCATAAGATTTTTTTTTTGAAGGGATATTTTTTACATCCGCGGAAAGATGCTGAGTGTGATTCTGAGCAGTTGCAACAGATGGGTTCTGGTTTAATTTCTGGAGTAACAATTTTCTTTTTAGGGCATTCATTACTTTTATGATGTTCATCGCATTGAACACAACACGGTTTAATAAAACAGTTATTTGAGAGGTGAAAATATTTTGACAATTGAAACATTGCGGTGCTTTTTTAGGAGCTCTATAGCTTTCAATTTGGACACGGAAATAATGGATTGAATTAATTTTAAAAATATTTTTCGAATTTTCGTTACGCGGAAGATGAATTTGGAAGAGCGGTAACGCTCTTTTATCTTTTCAGCTGGTCATTTGCACAATTTTAGTTATTTCAAAGCCATCAATTTGGAGAGCTTCTTTAATTTCATCAGGATTAAAACGTGTGGGGAGACCCCTGATAACCGCTTTCAATGGGGCCCTGGTGTCGGGCGTAAAGTAAAACTGGATGTTTTTATCTTTCAAGAAATTTATAATTTTTTCATTTATTGGTAGGGTTGGTTGGTTGTATGATGTTTAATGGTACAAAATCCCCTAAGGGACATGCTGCGCCAAAAGAAGAATTGGTAGGGAATCCGCAAACAGTTTCATCCAACTACCTGCCACTTTAACGTGAAATTTTGAGTCGCATTCGTGCGCAATTTTCCTAATAAGTGCCGTGATATCTTCTTCATATGGAATCGTAATAGGTTTGGGCGCCATCTTCATTTGCAGTAGGGAAATTCAAACTTTCTTTTGGTAAGTTCTCAGTGCGAGCACTAGAGATACTTTCTAAATCGAAATTATCTGGGATTGTTGCAACGGATTTACTGGGAGAGGAGGGTCGAGACAACTCACTCATGGATAATTCATCATCGTCTGTCATGTTAATTTCAAAATTAATTGCGGGATCGCTATCCCTAATATCCTTCGCGATTTTCTTTTTCGGTTGGTAATTTCCCTCATCATTATTTTTGGCTTTATTTTTACGCGTTCTTCCCTTTTTACTTTTAACCGGTTGAAAATCGTCCTTTCTCTCATCTTTAGCCCACCAGATTGGGCCGAACTCTAAAGTTTTATCTTTCATAAAAGGATTTATTGAGCCATCGTCTTTAAAAAGACGAAGGACTTCGTCTGGAACCATTTCTATACATTCCGCCCGTGTAGTTGAATAATGACATAGGTTAGTCCCGGGGGGTTCGCATTATGATCCGTGAATGGATCGTACGTGTCATAATATGCATCGTAAGAAACGAAACTACCAGAGTCATCGAATCTATCAAGGATAACTTTCGAGAGACCAGTGAATTTAAGAAATTTGCCTAAGTGCGAATCCGGGGAGTAATCAATAAGATCATTACCATTTCCAACACCAACTGCGCCCGACATCTCTGTCGGCACTGGAGACGAGACAGCTTGAAGTCAGAAATCAGTAGCTGGTGCTAACACTCACGCTGTTAACCGCTTAACATATTTTCGCTCCCCTATTTATACTCTGGCAGACGGAGCAAATAAATTTGCATACGGTTACGGCTAACTCGCGAGGCAGTGGACTCCTAATTTGCGGACAAAGAATGACTCTAGACTAGAGTTACGTCTTCCACCATGTTCACCTTCAAACCACTAGAGAGCCTCTGTGACAAAGTTACTGGATCCTTACAATTATAGTACTTGCATATATATGTAGTACTTTTGCATTCATTTTGATACTCTTGTATATGTAAAATTTAAATTATGCAGCTAAAAAATCTTAACTGAGAATGGGTAGCATCCTAAAAACTGATATTCTGGTTTGAAAAAAACTGAACATTATAAAAATTACTTTAATCTAAAACGATATTCCAATTCATTATGATATGTTTTTTTTTTTTTTTTTTTTTTTAAACTTAACGTTACTGTAAAACTTTAAACTTGATTTTTTTCAAAATCATTTTTTACATAACTGGGCGATCATTTTTCTCGAGAATTATTTGACCGATTTCCGTAATTTTTTACTTAAATGAAATGCAATTATTTTTTATTTTTTTATGGAGCTTATTACTACCGAAAAGTATAATTTTAATCGATTCATTATTTGTCTGAACTCAGAAAAGGTAAAATAAAAGGCGAAAAAAATTAACTTTTTTGTTCAAATGATCGACATTTGTCATAAAACAACTTTTTAAATTAAATGTTGGTGTAAGCTACATAGAATTCAACGCCCTTTCATAATTAGATAGATTTCGTCAGAAACACTGCCTATTACATTCTTCCCTATGTTAGAATTTCCGAAAAAATTTTGCATATACATACATATATATATCACTTTTTTATGGACACGATAATTCTGAACAAATCTTTTCCAAACTGATACATGAAATCAAGGGGCAGAAAATCTTGGTCAAGTTCGTTAATGGGTAAAATTATCGGACGAAGGGGATGGAAATGGGGTGGGTTTTTGTTAAAACAGATAAAACCCGATAACTTCTCAGTAATGATACATATCGAATCAGTTTAAAGTTTAGAATAAGGGCCAAAATTTTATGTATGGCAGATTTTTGATATCATTAAAAATGGCTTCAAGAGGCGAAAAAAATAGGGTTTTAAGAAGAAAAAAAATTGTAACTTCGTCAATTCTCAACATATTAAATCCACTTAAATTTATTATAAATCTTCTTAATATTATCTACAACTTTTATACTGACAAGTTTTTGATAGGACCAAGCCTTACAGTAAAAGCAAAAATAATTAAAAGGTAAAAGAAAGAGGGGGGGGGGGGGAGTGTAGAAGAAAAAAATCACAATAACATGATTCTGAAAAAACCAACTCTTACAAAAAAAAAAAAAAAAAAAAAAAAAAATGAAATAAAAAACTCGTCAAAAGCGGCCAGATAAAATTGTTAAACTGGGCTTATCTCTAATCTTGATTTAGTTTTTGTTGGTGAAATTAATGCTTAACTTTTAAATCTACCCGTGCCTGTAGGCCGAGCCGGCAGGATTTTTTTTAGCAATCTAATTTCTTTCAGATGCTTCTGACAGGAGAAATGAAATTCTGACAGGATTGGAAGTTCACGGTGCTAATCTGCTTCACGTCGCAGAAGGCGTATTATTTTTTTTTTTCACAGAAAAATTTAAATATATAAGTGAAATATCAATAAATATAATGCAAAAGTCCGAAGTTGGTATCTCTTTTCCTTGTAAGCGAAAAAAAAAAAAAAATCGGAATTTTTGAGGTCAAAGAAGTAGAACTTCCCCTTAAGACAGACAAAAAAAATTCATTTTACACTGATCATCAAAATAAAAGGATAATGAGAAAAAATATGCTCACTAAGTTAATGTTACAACCAATGCCCAATGCTGCAATTGTTTAGGTTAATTAAATACTATTGAACTCAAAACTGCACTTCCGAGCATACGTTAGCATTTTAAATATGCAAATTAGTTGTTTGACAATGTGGTGCGCAATGGACGTATGTTGGAATTCTGGTCTGTAGTGTTGTTTAAAGTGAATGTGGTGTCTGAGTGGGATCAGTATTCATTAGGTATGGCTCAAAGGCATCATTTAAGTTAAAGCCAACTGTGGCGAATAATTGGTAGAATCGAGGAAGGTAAAAGGCAAATGGAGGTCGCCCAAGATTTGAATATCCCTCAAAGTGTCATATCAAGAGCGTCGGGCTACTTTCTAAACACTGTATCCATTGATAGACAGCCTGGTCAAGGAAGCAGAAGAGCAACAACTGCATCCGAAGACTGTTTTCTGAGATTGTCGGCTCGGAGAAACCGCGAAGCGACGACAAGAGATTTGGTTTGAGACCTTCAGTCTGCCACAGGAACTTTAATTAGCCATTCTACTGCTGCCCGAAGCTTAACACGGGTGCACTGTATTCGAGAAAACCAATAGCTTGTGTCCCGCTCACACCAGCTTTCAAAGGAGCCCGTTTAAACTGTTTCTCTCGTCATGTTCAATGGAGCCAAGAAGACGGGACTCAAGTATCGTTTACTGACGAGTCGAGATATAGTCTAAACACTGTTTCTAGACGTGTTTTCATCTGAAGAGAGGAAGGAACACGCAACTTGCCTTCCCTTGTTTGTGAAATATCCCGTTCGAGTCCAGTCTTCTTGGCTTCATTGAACATGACGACAGCAACAGTTTAAATGAGCCCCTTTCGAAGCTGGAGTGAATGAGACACAAACTAACAACCTCACTTACTAAAAATAAACTCACACCTGAAATTTAATATAGAAGCAAGATATACTTTTATATGCTCAAGAAAAAAATAATGGGATAATTTGAGATAATGAAAAGAAGAGGTGAGATTTCTTATTTATATTATGGTAAATAATAAATTTATTAAACTAGAAATTTGACGAAGACTTAATGAGAAATTTATTTTAGAGTAAATTTTTAAACATTTTCTTAAAATCATATTACCGTAATAAATAAACTCCATATTTCGATTAGCAACAAATTTAGTAACTAAGTCTGACACCGAATAACAAAAGATTTTGAAATGATAAAAAAAATTTCCTCATACAAAATTTCTTTATTAAAAAAAGAAAAGAAAAAAAAAAGACTTTGTGAAATAATAAGGATAATAAAATTAGTAAATTAGCAGATGTTTTACTTAGTTTACAGACAGTGGTGTAGTCGTAAAAAAAACAGAGGGTATACGTTCTAAGCAGAGGGTATACCCTAGGGTATATATTCTATAGGTTTCTTAAGAAACAGAGGGTATACGGTGTTCCTTTAAAAAAATCCAGAGGGTATACGGCGTATACCCCCGTATACCCTCCACTACATCCCTGTTTACAGATAAACTGTTTTAATTAGGTACTGATTGGTGTTTTGTTTTATAATAAATTTTTAATCGAATTTTACAGCCGATAGGTGAAAAAATAACTGATTACAACTAAAAATCTGAAAACCGCTTACTGAGCCAATGGGAAAGGATATAACATTTGATTCATCATTATTTTATAATATATTTGCATTTAAACTTCCCTAAAAATATATAAACAATAAAAAGGTCTGAAAATAGTATTGTAAACAAAACAAAGTGCCGTCAAATAAAAATAAAAAGATTTTGCGTAGTCATGTTGTACAGTAGTGAAAACAAAGTAAAGACCCACTATTAACTGCGCAACAAATTATAGCAGAAGAAAATTACTGGTACCAAACGATTGTAAATAAAGTCTAAATTTAAATGACATACATAAAATTTACTTAGAGGCCATCCACAAATCAAAACCAGATCAAACTTTGTTTTTCTTAATGGCAACACCCAATTTTCATAACATATTTCAAATCTTCGGTTCAGACTATGCCTAAATAGGAAATTTCAAATCGTTTGGATGATAAGTTTTTGAATTATAAACATTCAAAATTTAGATTTACTAATGTTAAATTACATTTTCATATTTTTATTAATATCGCCTGAAATTATAATCTTACTACGATTTATTTTGTGTGGTTATAACACTAAAAAACAGAAACATAAATACATTGAATTTGTAATTTTAAAATTTTTATAATATGAATTATGAAATTAATATTAAAAAATGTGTATTGCAAAATACAATTTCTTTGATATAGATTTATATTTTTCATGTCCTACTTTATGCATTTCAAAATTTTCTTCCAAGTAGTTTTCGAATTATGCTTAGAAACGTCAAAATGATGGTTAAAGGGGCCGTCTATGATGTACAGAAAAGTATAATTTGAAAAAAACATATTTTACTCCTTTTATTGAAACATTTGGGCTGAAAATAGTCGAAACATTTTAAGTGAGTGAAATAGTCATATTGGCAAGAAATAGTACATTAAAAGAAGTGGCTTAGTCGTTCTGTAGCAATTCAACAATCGAGAACCCAGCTTCAATTTGAATACAGCCCCTAAAATAGGCTCGTTTTAAAATAACTAATTTCTCTAAAACTAATCGTACGAATTTCGTGAAAATTTGTATTTAGGCTTATTGTAGGGTGTAGAATATATTTATAGGTCAAACTTGGGTATTGTATTGAAGGGAAAAAATGGGTTTACTTTGATATGTAGATGGCCCCTTAAGTAAATTTTATGTACATCATTTAAAAATAGACTTAATCGTTTGGTACCAGTAACTTTCTTCTACAGTAATTTGTTGCAAAGTTAGTAGAAAGCGTTTACTTTTTTTTCCACGATTGTACAATGCTGTGGAAAGAACAAGGAGCATTGGAAAATCACATTGTGGGATTCACTTTGTTGCTGAAGGTATAAAATATAAACAGTTTGTGCAAAAACAATTGAAACAATTGAAAAAAAAAAAACAGACAGTGGACGAACAGCAAGTATTAAGTCTAAACAGAATAAGTTTAAATTAAGCAAACTTTCTCAGAATCAAATTAACATACACTAGAGTGAAGCTAAGAGTAAACTTAAATTGTTCATAACAATACATATAAAAAATTGTTCGCCACAATTATATATATAGAAGATACTAGGGAGGGTTTGACCATAAGGGAGGCTTGACCCACCCTTCAGTTTTCATATTTAAAAGAATTTCAGAGATTTTCCTTTAGGTAGCAACCAAAGCTACTGGAATGCTCAAACAGTTGTCCTTGTTTCATGCAGATAATTGAAACAGGTGAGGTAAAATCGGTTCTGAAGAGTTTTCAACTTAAAAAATGTATTTTTTAGAAAGATTTTGTAAGATTTTTCTAGATAAAATATATCATAGAAATTTAAGCAAGTAGGTTTTAAGTAATGCGGAAATATTGAGCTGTCACTCCAGGCATAAAGATTGTACAATAAATTAGCCTTAAGATAACAGTGTGCTATTCTTTAAAAAAGTATATATGTGGAGAGGCTTGACTCAGTCAGTGTTAAGGAGGGCTGACTAGACGATCAATGCTCCCTTAAGGGGGCACATGACCTTTGAGTTTGTCGAAACAATAAAAACATCGCCTTCTTCAAAGTATCAAAACACAAACAATATGCAATTAAGATCTTTTTTCCCCTTTCTACCTAAAGTATATATCCTTAACTACATTATCCGGAAAAATAAATGTTGTATGTACAAAATTAACATTTAAATTTTAAATTTAAAAATTCATCTCATTAATGCGTGATTAAGTGCTGCGCGCGTGATAAAACTCTAAATTATGCATATGGAAAACAATTTTTGAACAAAATAGAATCATAACACACCTACTTCTAACTTAAAACCAAAATATACGCAAAAATTTTGTTTAAAATTTAATTTTAGCACAAAATTTCAAAATTTTCAAATTTTTTTTCAAGTATTTCAAATGCAAAGAAAAAAAAGTGAATTATTTTGATTTTAGCATGCATACTATAAAGAAATGCATATTTGGTTACTTTTTTTAAAGCTGTAGCTTACATAGTTTAAAAGTAACAGTCGCCCAAATTCCAAATTTACTAATATGAGAAAACGCTTTTTAAAATTTCAGTATCTACGGACATTCTATTATACTCACCGTCTATAAATGATTATAACTTAAGAAATATAGCAGATTTTTTTAAACGGGTTTTTTGCACATTATTGAGAAATTTTAAAACATTCAGAATAAACCAAAAACTGATTTTTTGAAAGTTTAAAAGTCCTGTGCCTTAACTACGTCTTTTTGAAAATCTTTTTATTGTACTGTTTATTATACACCTACATAATGAAGGGTTAATGTTTGTATTGGCAAAATAATTTAAATATATTATGTGAAACTACAGTAAAATAGGGAGATAGGCGGGAAAAATTTTTAAACTGATTAAAGGAAGATGTGAAAAATTGCAATAGAATACAGAAACAATTTAATGAACTATAAATGGGAAAGTTGATAGGAACTTTTATTTCATTGAAATTGTAATCGCAGTTGGTAAATTTAAAGGTTGGAAAAGACTAGAAAGGAAGAAAGCTGCAGCCTTAAAAAAATGTTAAGCGTTCATGCTAATGTAAAAGAACAGAGCATTGATCAAAACTTTAGGAAAGTATGTAGATAACTTTCACCTAGATGAACACAATGAGATGAAGTCAAACTATATGGCAGCTAGTGTTGCCAGGTTGAGTGACGCAAAAAGTGGGTGCTTAAAACGTAATTTTTTTCCTATGCCTTATATTCCGTCTAATCAGGTTTGTTTACAAATCACATTTTCCCAAATAATTTTTTATAATAATTAAATCATGTAGCATAAAGTTATTCTGCCTTTTATAAAACTGATTCTATTTCCCTGAGCAAATGTTTCACTATAAAATAAAATGGATCAAGCCTCCCATATGTGGGGGGCCTTTGCCATTATTTTCTCATGAATAAAATCGATAAGCTTTCGTGTTTCTTAGATATTTCACTTATGTCGCAATTTTATTTTTATAACTGGTTGTATAACGAATAAAATGATATATAAAACTTTATTCTAGGTTCAACATTTAAAAAATAAAATACCATTTTGTAAAAAATGGGTCAACCCTCCCCAGTCTGTCCTATTGATTGACATTAAAACAAAATGGCACCAAATAAAAAGATGTTGCGTAGTCATAATATACAATGCTGTGGAAAGAATAAAGAGCATTGCACAATCACATTGCGGGATGTGCACTTTGTTGCTGAAAGTATACAAATATGAACAGTTTATTCACTAAATAATTATGAAATAACTGAAAGAAAACCAGATAGTGGACGAACAGCAAGTATTTACTCTAAGCATAATAAACTGAAATTAAACAAACTTTCTCAGAAATAAATTAACACAAACTAGAGTGAAGATAAAAGTAAATTTAAATTGTTCATAACAATACGTATACAAAATTGTTCGTCACAATTACATATATTTATTGGTATTAAAGGCTATAAAAGGGGGAAAGGCTCCATCGTATGCAGAAGCGCAAATAAAATCCATTAAATTTTTCTGCCATTTCATGGTAGAAAAGTGTAAGCAAAAATCCTTCTTATTAGATTGTGAAAGTGGTACTACATTTACCAAATCTCAAATTTTGAAAATTATATCTATTATTTTAGATAAAAAAATACATATCTTAATATAAAATATAAGCTCAAGAAGAAATTTGAAAGGAAATTGATGGTTTGTTTAATTGTCTCTGACAAGCTGATCTACGAGCCTTAGTTCAAGCCCAGTTGCTTGACAATTTAATAAAACAAAAGTCTATTTGAAGCGATTCTATTAACAAATTTTAGTATCTTTCGTCAGTACTATCAATCTGATCAAAAAAATTTGCTTTTGACCTTGCGAAAAAAACAGCTTGCGTTGTTTGAGCAATATGGAATTATTCCATGGAATTACACTACCCTGCAAAATTTGGGTTTTGTCATATTGCTTAACTTTTGATAATTAATTCTTATGCGTTTTGCAGCACTGAGTCCGAAAATGGCCTTCATTTTTTACCATCACTTCGCGATTTTTTTTTTGCAAAATTTTTACTTTTTAACTTTAAAATTTACGATTTGCGAAAAATTCTGACGTGATGGTTAAAAATGAAGGTTATTTTCAGATTTAGTTCTAAAAAGTACATAAAAATTAATTATCAAAATTTAAAAAACCTAACTATCACATCTATTTTAAAGTATCAGAATTTTGCTATTTTTTGACTTTGAAATTTACAAAATGCAAAAACACCTGACTTGATAGTTAAAAAAGAAGGTCATTTTTGAATTCAGCGCTAAAAAATGTATAAAAATCAGTTATCTAAAGTTAAGAAACCCAACCATATCCTGTATCTTTCAATATCAGAATTTCTCTATTTTTTGACTTTTTACCACTGGAATTTACGATTTGCAAAAAATCCTGACGTGATGGTTAAAAATGAAGGTCATTTTCGAATTCAGCGCTAAAAATATATATAAAAATCAGTTATCAAAAGTTAAGAAATACAACCATTTCTTGTACCTTTCAGTATCAATGTTTCTCTATTTTTTGACTTTTTACCATTGAAATTTACGATTTGCAAAAAATCCTGACGTGATGATTGAAAACGATTTCATCGGTCAACGACGGTCATTTTCGGATTCAGCGCTAAAAAATACATAAAAATCAATTCACAAAAGTTAAACAACACAAACATCGCAGGCTTGTGTTATCTACAGTAGCGCCGTCAATTGTCGAAATGTTGAACTAATTTTTTATTGGTGTCATGCAAAATCCCGTACCCCGTCGAATATTTATCTGCAAACCGCATGTCTCTCCGAGTCATAGATCTTTTTTTTTTTAATCACATTTTACTTTCGCACCGAAATTTTGAAACACCTGGTATATTGTGTGAGTATAAAATACCTTTGAAATAAAAAAAATACCTAACAAGTTTGTATAACAAAATGATCGAGTCCCTAATTTAAAGATAGCATATAATAATATTTTACGTAATTGTTATAGTAAAAAGAATATGTATGCAATGCATATATGGAGATAATAATTAAACTAACTGCTCTCTATGCTTTAATTAAAAACTAATTTTTTCCTTAAATTTTTTATGTGATTGTATTGTCCATGAGATGGTAAAAAATATACTTCACTTTCCGAGAGGCACTAAATTTAATAGAAAAAACTATACTCATAAAAGAAATAAAAAAAAAGAGTTTGAAAATAATGAAGGTGAGATCGTTGATGTAGATTTGTTACTTTTCTGAAGATTATATAGAAATATGGAAAAAATAAACTTTTTAAATAAGAAGTAATTAGCAAGTTATTTATGCGAAAATTTCGAATTAATTCTCAAATTATACCGATGTAAAATGTCAACAAAAAATAAAAGAACTTCAATTTCTGAGAACGCTGCACGTTTATTAAATAACAGAATAATTGTTTTATTCGTAAAATTAATAAGGAAATAGTTTGAAATAATTAGAAAAATATTCCTTACAAGTTCTAACAGGTATAAAAACTGAGAAAAAATAAATATGTTAATTACAAACTTTTATGTTTTAACTAAGAACTTATATATTTTTTAAGGTTTCATATTGTCCCTCTATTTATCAGGATCCCGCATCTTTGAGTCTTTATTTCAAAAATTAAAAGTATCTTTTATCTTGTATTATCGTAAAATTTATTAAAGAATACCATCAATATAAATAAAGGAAATGCCGCGTGTTTCACATAATATATTTGGCGAAAAACGAAAAATAGTTATAGTGCATTTTAGAGAAAATTCAATGCCGTTTCAGACAAAGCAAATTCAAAAATATCAATAAACAAAATCAACAGAATCCCATTTACTTCTTGGTACTTTTTTATTTGGTAGTTGTATCAGATTTTTTTTTTACATTTTTGCTTGAAAGGGAACAAAAGCTTTGAATTAAATTTATCTAGCATATTTTTTATCGTAAACGTGAATAACAATAAAAAAATACTGTAAAGCCCGGATGGATTATATGAAAACGTACATCTAATTCTGATTAAGGTAATAAATTTAAGTTTATTGTCTCACATCTTTTCACGAAGTTAAAACTTTTGCTGATTTTATATTCTAGTCGAGCACTAGTTTGAGCCAAACAAATATTGTTTACTTTAGAGAAGTAAAAATACATCCATAGCATAAATATACGTTTTATGTCCATACTTTAAGCTAGAATGTTGAATTTTAAAGCCGTATTTCTTATCGTGGGATTTGAAATAAAGTTATTTTACCGAGTGGCAAAAATGTTAAGAAGCATTTTTGAGAATATCTGTCACTTAATTTCTGAGGGCCTTTTTCTCCATATAAATAGATTGAAACAGGCAAAATTTGGCTTTCAGTTGGTCTCATTAATATTAAAATAAGCATAATGTTTGTTTGTTTGTTTGTTTTTAATACTGAATGAACCATTTTATCTTGATGATTAAGTTCAAGTATTTTTAGGAATTTAGTGAAGCTACTTAAACTCTTTTTAAATAGAAAACAATATCGATATTATAAAATTGGGTTAATAATTGCGTAAGTGGGTATAATTTAATTAGATGGTGTTTACATCCCAAATATAAAAAATCTGTGTTCTATTATGTTAGACGGGTGCCACTGATCGCCAAATTTGGCCAAATATTTTTTAATATCGTCAACTTTCTTTTTTTTCGCCAATCTTATAACATTCGCTAATAACAAATAGTAAGTTTTTTAACATTGCAATGACAGATATAACTCACTGCGAATGAATGAATAAATTAAAAATTTATTGACAAAAAACAATTAAGATTAGTTATAAAAAGTTCGATAATTTCTATTATAATATTTTTTTTTAAACTTAACTAAAAATAGGTAAAAAATAATCGTGTACGTAAACACAAACATATCAATACAAAAAACAAAAACTCTTGTAATCGGGTCAGTTAATGATTAGGCTTAATCAATGAAAGAAATGTTTGGATAAGAGATAACATAAACAACAACCATTTTATTTCATAATGAAAGCATCGTATCTAATTTCATGTAAACAAAAAAAGGAAGCTTATGTTATTTAAGTTCCCGAAATCACGTTGAACTAAAGAATTAACACACACCTCTCGCATATAATTATTCCAATATACTATTATGGAAGGGGAAATTTCTAACTGTTTTTCACACCCTTTTATTAATTTGATTTCTTCACTCCAACCATAAATAAATCTCAAAGAATTTAAGAAACTCAATCAAGATTATTCAAACCGTGCTCCTTGCCGAATGCACTTTTTACTGTGACAAGTACGAACGTTGCATCTCTATCGAATGCTGTCGCTAAAATATTATTTCCTTTCACGTCCTTTTGTACAAAATACATTTCTAGACCAAACACTGTAAAAAAAAATTCCGCAACGTTCCTGGGAAAAAATGGGCAGCTGAGTTGCCCATTATTTCCAAGAAACATTTCTTGAAAATGACTGGAAGTTTACTGTATATGTTAAAAACATTCAACAGAAATGCCAGTAAGTTTCCTGCAAAATACCAGGAATATTTCTGTTGACAGCAAAACATTACTGACATTTCCCAGCATGCGGGATCCGCAGACGATTTTTACATTTCCAGTTGACATTTTTCGCTTTATTATCGTTATTTGTTGGAATGAAAAAATATTTTGAAATTGACATCAAAATTATTATTTATAATTTACACGAAAAAATAAATTTTCAGTTAAAATTCAATAAAGTAAATATATATGTGATATATTGTTTCTGAACTTTGCTTAAAATATAAAAATATATAAATGTAAATAATAATTAAAAAAAAATCTAGACATAAAATATTTTGGATTTTCGTCAGTAATTATGTTAGTTTACAAGTTAGATAAAATACATATAAATTTTCATGAAAAAAAAAAAAATCCTAAACGTAATTGTATATTTTTTCCGAAAAAAAAAATCAAATTTGCAGCAATTCAAAGTGTCAAATATATATCAAATTTAAATCAAATTGTAAAGTGTTAAAATATAAAATTAATTAAAAAAGATAAAAAAAGTTAAGAGGTAGCATCGAACTCGGGCCGTACGGGTGGCATGCGAGCCTTCTGCGTCCACACCACGAAAGACACATTGAGAGCTGCAAACTAATGGGTATTTGAAACGTATGCTAAACCTCGGCATCTAATTTCTGAAAATATAAGGCCCATTTGAAGAAATCCTTTCACAAGAATAATTAGAGATAAGAACTCTAAAACATACTTTAAATTAATCAAAATCGGTGAGAATCATGTTTGATGGTCCCCTGGTTAATGGAGATCCAAATAATAGGTGTATTTTTTTTACACGGTCTGCTCGTTAAACATTCCACAGACAAGTACGAGAGATAATCTCTTAGCGATGTCACAGAGGTATTGTATTTTCATCTGAATCGTCTTGACAATAGAGACGTAAAGGATTATGTCGTCTATTGATTTATTTGCATTCCATATTGGTTTTTTTACATTCATTTAAGGTATTCGTTTTCGACACTCGCGCGCGAGCAACGGATTATAGCAAAAAAATAATAAATGGCGGCCGCAGCGTTTTGCTGTTTCCAACTTTTGTTCAGGAACGTTTCAGATAAGAAAACCAGAATTTCACAAAAAAGAGCTAAATTATTCTGAAAACCTGAGAAAAGGCGAAACGTTCCTGGATTTTACATGGAACGTCACCATTTTTTTTTTACAGTGAATATACTTTTCTTGAAAAACAAATGCGGTTTGTTCTTCTGTTTTGTGTAAGTCCCAAATTTCGATCATCATTACACATATTTGAACCCCGCTAAAATAAAAAGCTTTGATTATTATGATTTTGCATTCTAATTTGCATTATTTTGCATGAGGTGAATGACGGAGAAGGTTTGAAATTCCAAAGATGCTGATTGAAACACGATTTGGCGAGTTATCACTGGTGCCTGACTAACATAAAAGTACCAAAATCTGTTAAACAAAACGCGAAAGACATTGTGCAAGAACTATTTAGACTATCGACAATAGGAAAAGGAAACAAAGAGAAAACAGTTCCAATTTTTAATTAAAAAATCTTTAATTGCTTAACAGACGTCAAATATCAATAAAAATATAAAAATATTGGCATGTTTCGATCGATTCACTCAATCCTTATCAGAACATACACTGTAAAAAAAAAACGGACTAAAAAACGGAAATACCACTGGCAATCTAGACGCCAGTACTATTTCCGCTTTTTTACGGGAATTTTTACCCATAAATTACAGAAAAATTTTCGTTTTTAATCAGAAAAACGGAAATTTTTCTGTAATTTATGGGTTAAAATTCCCGTAAAAAAACGGAAATAGTACTGGCGTCTAGATTGCCAGTAGTATTTCCATTTTTTAGTCCTTTTTTTTACAGTGATAAAAACACAAATACAATGTACATAAAACACTGGAATTCGAGATCAGTTGCAGATGTAAAATATAATAGAGGAATGCGGCCTTATCAAGACTTAGTAAAAAAGAGAATATCAACATTCTATCCAATGAAAGTAAATTTATTTATAGATCTGATTTTTATTTACAACTATTTGTAAGGAAATCGATTGAAATATGTAAAAGAGGTTCAAAACTATGTAATGATACATTGTTGACTTCATATTCTGAATATCTGGGTAGGGTGAGTGAACAACTTTGGGAAACGGATTATACATGGCGCAACGGGCAGTGTTGAAAATATAGAGGGCATTGTATCTTCACATTATAGTAGAGACTGATCTCGCATTCCAGTGTTTTATGTATATTGTATTTGTGTTCTGATGATTACTGAGTGAATCAATCGAAACATGTTAATATTTTAATGTTTTTTATTGATATTTGACGTCTTTGGAGCAGTTAAAGAATTTTTTAGTATCTATTTTGAAGTTTTTTAGAATGTATATTTTATAGTGTTAGTTGTCCTTCTTTTGAAACTCAAAACTCGAACTCCCAAAAAGCTTAGCAGTTGCAGATATATTTGAATTGGCCTTTCTCCCCCCCCCCCCCTCCAAAAAAAAAAAAAATCACGCTCCGTTCACAATCACTCAAATCCCTTATTTTGTTTCCATAAAGAGGTGAATTTCTATATTTATTAATGCTTCTGGCCAGAGGAAAACTTAGCAAATTCGATTTATTTCATCAATACGCGTACTGAACGAATAAGGCGAAGTTTGAATAAGGTGTATTCCTAATATTTTGGCAACGTCTAATATTGCTTTCCCTCTCTTAGAAATGTTTTTAGAGAAAAAAGTTCAAACACACACATCTGTCATTCATTTATACTACTTTGAAGAAATTTCCTACGTTGTTAAAAATTTGCAGCAAAATGGCAAGTCATTTTACCATTTTTATATATAGCGGTTAATTGACTCTGATCATGATATAGGCAATGATATTGTCATAATACACCGGTGTCCACAATTAAGGACCAGTCACAAAATGCTAATTTTTAAGTAGGCAATTACTCAAAAGGAAATAATATAATTCAAATAATTACTATCCCTACAGACAGCTAGTCCATATAGCATCTCATTCATGTCACACATGGTCACAAGTGTCACAGTCACTACGGTGAAACAAAAAATAGGAAATTCCACGCATCTCATCATGAGTCTCAAATGATCGCTATATGTGACTTCACTCAGACGTCAATGTGACTGCTGCTTTGTGGCAAGTCACCAGGTGACTTTACAATGTAGTTACATTGTGACTCTCATGTGACTGTCATTTTTAGACTCAATTTCAAAGTCATCATGAACGTTGCATTATGATAAGTCACCAAATAATATCACATTATAGTCACATAGTGACTTTTCACAAAAGAGCACAATGGTGACTTCACAGTAGTCTCTCTGTTACCTGAAAGTCATCATGTGACTTTAATGTGACATTTTTTGGTAACTTATCACAATGCAGCGTTCATGATGACTTTGAAATTGAGTCTGCAGATGACAGTCACATGAGAGTCACGATGTAACTACATTGTAAAGTCACATGGTGACTCGTCACAAATCAGCAGTCACAGTGACGTCTCAGTGGAATCACATATAACGATCATTTGAGACTCACAATGAGGCGCGTGGAAATTCTTATTTTTTTGCTTCACCGTAGTGACTGTGACACTTGTGACCATGTGTGACATGAATGAAATGTTACATGGACTAGCTGTGCTGTAGAAATAGTAATTATTCGAATTATATTATTTCCTTTTGAATATTCGCGTACTTGAAAATTACCATTTTGTGATTGGTCCTTAATTTTGGACACCAGTGTACATTCATAATATGGTCAAATAAACATAATTTACAAAAACGGTCAAATGATTAGACAGTTTGCTGTAGAATTTTAACAGTGTAGCAGCCTTCAAGACATTGAATATTAACGAAAATTGCATTTCGATTTTTTACCTATAACAGGGCTTCAATATTAGGACATTTATCTTGCAAAGCATAATATAATATAGAAACGAGATAGGTTTCAATTTTTCCGACCGCACAGCTCCGAAAGATCATGATGCCCATAGGTAGCCAACTCAACCAGTTTGGGATTCCGACGCAGCTTAAAAAAAATTGTTGCCGAGTTTTATTCCGTCCGATTCTGAATACCCCTACCCAATAATTTAAATTTGGATTGAGAAAAAAGGATAAGATCTAAAACAAAAAGAGAGACAACTAAAAGTAAGGTAGAAAATCACAATTTTAGAGGTTAAAGAAAATGTTGTCTAAATATTACTTCTAAGCACAAGTAGCAATGTTGTGCAATTATTTTATGTAGCTTAAAATTATCGTTTATGGATTTCAATATTTGATAGCCATTAAAAGAACTTGTTAAATATATTTTCAATTTAAGATAGAAATAACCCGTTAAGGGTGAGTACTACTCGCGTACTCAGGGTTCCGTACAATCAATATATAAATTAGTAATTGGACATTACATTACACAAATATATAATTAAAAGTTGTTATCTAGGCTTTAAAAGCCGATGGCGCATAGAATAAGCCACCCGTGTCTTTAAATGTCCAAATTGTCAGTATCTTTGAGTGTTAATATCTCCGTAATTACCGACAATGTTTTTCGAAAATCATTGTAAACAATCCTTTTATACTTCTGCGACTTCCGGCGCTTCTCATTCCCTTTGATGAACGCCCGCAAATCGAAATTTGTGTGTAACGGAAAAATGCGATTTTCTCAAAAACTGACTTAGGGTTATCGCTACAGTTTTCCTGCAAGGCTTAAATCAACTTCTACCACCCCTAATTTTTTCATAATTTTAGTTTCAGTAGATTCGGAAATAGAGGGGAGGGGGGCATATTTTTTAATTATATTTTCGACGATATTTCTGAATATATAATACCTAAAATTAAAAGAAACATATTTTTGATTTCGGTGTTACAAAAGCTTTCACACGATACCCCACACGATATGTAAAAAAGATTTTTTTTTTTCATGTAACTTAATTAGCCCCTCTACATTTTTTCTATATATATATGTGAATCGTTAATAATCTATAAATATGTGGGTCAATAGTCTTTATTACTTTAGCTACTTTGAACTTTCCGAATAAAATGGCTCATAGTTTACGAGTAAAATGGCTGTTTCAGACGGACAGACAGAGACACGGGTGATCTTATAATGGTTTCGTTTTAACTTTTTAAGAAGGGAACCCTAAAAAAAGCTTATAAATTATTATAATTTTTCAAAATAACATAAATTAAGGAGTTTTGTGCATTTATTAATGAAGGTGCATTCGTTTAAAATTACATTTAAATTTATTCCTCGTGGATAAATATATCTTTGATTTAAATCGATGATGTTCTTCTTAATGTATGCAAGTTTTAATTTACATTTATTCAGCGATAGATTATATTCTCATCTAAAATATAACACCTATCAGTAAACATGAAAAGGAAAAGAATAAGTGCAAAAGAAAAATCATACATAAAGCATGCAATTTATCTAAGATGGAGAATAACGTCTGCTAGAATTCTAAAGGGTATTCCTTAGGGAATGCATAGAAAGGTCAAAGGATTATCTGGTTATCCAGAAAGGGTATTATGGAATGAGAATCTTAAAGAATTTCGCTATAAAACATTCACTGGTTCAAATAAAATATAAATTTATCCATTCATAAAAGATAGATGGTTTTTAACAGTTCTTTATATTATTATGATCTAAAGTTTTTTACATTCTAAGATCGTCATAAGCAGAATTAATTGTGTTGAATATATATATACTCTTTTCCTCTATTAAACAATTATCTACCATTAAAAATTCTGTTCTAGAATCAAGTATATTGCATTCTAATGTCATAGATTTTTAAAAAGTAGATTTGTACGCTTTCAATTTCATTTTTAAATGTATAAACAATATTAAATTATTTAATATAAATATATAAACTAACTAGATAAGTTTGTATAGCTTTAAAAAGAGCTGTGCCGTACTTTTCTGATAAATCCACTATTAAGATAAGCATTCATAAGAGGAATTTTATGTGTCAGTCTGATTTCTAGAGTTCAATTCACGGAAGATTTAGTATTTAAATTGTTACAGCAAGCGCTATTACATTTTGTCTTAGATTCCCTTTATTAACAGAAATGTACTATAGATTCCAGGTAACATTGCACCATTTAAAATTTATATTATATTAGCTAATCCGGTTCAGAGGATCTAAAAATTGCACACGTCAGTCATATTTCAACAGCTATGCTCCGGGATGTTCACTTCAAATTGTGAAATCATAGTTTCGTCGTCGCTGGGGCTAGATAATTCTATTTTGCCGCTGATCGGAACGTTGTGTGGCTCGCTCAATCCTATCAGCTTCCTTTCGAATAGGTCTTCTTTCAATAATTTGTCCACAGTTTCATCATCACGACGTTGTCTTCTGCGTAACATATAAACTTCACGCTGTATACTCATTTTTGAAAAAAAAAAAATTAGCGAAAAGTTAGCGATTTTTACAACTCAACATGTTCCTCCTCCGATCAGTGAATGAAATGTCGCATCGCGACACGCCATTACATCAACAAAATCATTGTAACATTATCAAAAAATAGTCGTATCAAAATATTGTAATCATAACTCATTTTCTGGAGGAAATAACATAATAGATAACGAAGCCAGCTAAAGTTAAGCTTAGCAAGTTTGATTTTCTAAATAAACCACTCTCTGTCATCGGCAAAGGAGAAATAAGCGCCACATAGCTTGGAATTTTATCGTATCAAAATACTGTTATGATAAATAAGTCATTTTTTGCGAGGAATAGGCAAAATACTTCACACCGTAACAAATAACAAAGTCGACTTAAGTTAGATTTAGCGGGTTTGATTTTCTAAACAAACCACCCGTAGGCACCGGCAAAAGAAAAATAACTGAATTTTTGCCGTCAAATACCTTAGCGTTTTATATATATAGATATTACTGCATAGAACAAAACAGAAGGTAACTGTGTTTCTCATCTTTCTCCACGACCATGCCTACAATCTCACGACTTACTTGCGGTAGAAGGCTGCTTGTAATTCATAAAAGACTCCCTGTTTTTAAAACTCCATAAATCTCTAACTAAAATAAATATAAAGATGATAAAATTATATGTTTGTCCGACAACTCATAAATTTTGTGTAAATTAAAATTAAAATTGATCGAATTTTCTTTAATGGTTTTCACTGCGATTTCTCAAATTGTGAGAATGTTCTAATTAATTTCAAAATGCAAACATATTTTTTTTCGTGTTTCAATAGCGAAATAGGGAGAAAAAGGTAAACACTGAGAGCTCTTTGATACAGTTTTATACGTTACTTTGACTATTTTTACAGTTTGAGGCAGGAAATTGAAGTAAATATGAACCTTTTCTAAATTATTCTATAGAAAATTCGGTACTTGTTAGTTATCCCGTCGACCATTTTCGCCAAATTATATAAATTGCCAAACCACTCGCCAAATTATACAAATTGACATAACTTTTATTTTAAATAACGGAAAAACAAATAAATTAGTATAACATTAATAAAAATACAAATAAAACGGCGAAATAAAAATCCCTTGATGACGTAAGCACGTGTTGTCAAGTGATTGTGACATTTACGATAACCCATTATTGGCCTTTAATCTTACAATTTGGCGGCAGTAATTTGGTCGACGGGATAACTAACAAGTACCGAAAATTCATGATCTACTTGACCAGCATCTAAATTATTTCATATTTTTATTTATTATAGATAATTATTTAAAGAATTTTTAAATTAGGAAGTCCTTTATAAAACACTCTGTATAAATCTGAATAAGTTCAGCAAATAGTTTATATTTGTATTATGTTTAACTAGTACAAATAGCAGAATGTCTTTAAATATTAGCAGTCGATTCTTTTATTCAAAAGAACTAAATAGTTTTTTAAAAACTGTAGGTTCGCGGTAACCTACAAAAAAAAAAACAAAAAAAAAACAAAAAAAAAAGTTTTTGCTAACTCACATCACTGTAAGGGTCTGCCTTTGCTTTGATTCTTATCCACTTGCCACAACTCTCGCAATGTAATCAACAGCTGATCATTTCACTTTCGACTTGCTGGCCCGCAAGTCTTTGAAAACAGTTAATATTTTACGGAAGTGAAGGAAGTGAGCGGGATTTTTTGCCCATATCTTAATATTATATAGCTGTACTCCTAATTGGTTGTAATAACCGTTTTTAAGATGAATACTAAATAAACCAATTTCAATTAAAAAAATAATCCAGATATCCGATAGATTCCTTTTTATATAATAATATTTTATTCAATTTCATAATAATAGCAATTTATAATTAACCCTTAAATGCCTGATTTTTCAAAAATCACTGTAATAATGTTTTTCGGCTTTTATTTTTTAAGTTAATCATGGGAAAAATACTTTAAAAAGTCATATTTTATTTTAAGTATAGTTTACGGCTAAAAAACCGTTTGTTACTAATCGGCAATACTGGTGTTTAATTGAAAAAATAATTTCCCTTGATGAAATTCTATAATATTAAACACACAAGAATTTTAGGAACTATAATAAGAAATAAATTTTACTTGCTCACTTCAGGTCAAAATAGGATATTTCGCAAGCTTCCAAAGAAAACAAAAAGAACAAGTAGCAACAATTGAAAAAATAAATGGATCTTTATTCTTAAACAGCACAAGTGTTGCCATCTACATGTTGAAAATCGATTTAATAATATTTTAAGAATGTATTTTATTGGCAACATTAGGCATTATAGCTTCAATGTTATTCTAATAGTATTTTAGAGCCTGAATTGGGTATGTTGCCGAAAAGCAACACCAGGCATTTAAGGGTTAACAATAACTCAAATAACTTTCTGTAATTTACGAGTGCAAAAAAACTAAATAGATATCTTACAATCTAAGATCAAAACAAGAAAGGAAAATCATGTGTCAAGCATAGATTATGAAAGACTTTCCAACACATTCTGAATAATGTAACAAAAGTTCACCGTTTACGAAGTTGAAATAGGATGTCTAATTGATCCATTTGGAAACGCATAACACATTTGAAAATCCAATTTCAGCAATTTCCATCTACAGTTGGAAAATTATTCTACTTCTTTGAGCAGCCTTGAATACGATATATGGGTTTGTATCTATAAACTACATGCATGTATACAAAAATTTAGTTCAGTTAGGAAATACATACCACAGTTAAAAATCCCCCTTCAAAAATTTTCGCTAATAACGAGAATGGTACGTGAATTCTTTTGTGCAGCCTATATACAAGGTATAGAATTTATACAAAATGAGTAAAATGGAAAAAATTAGGTAAATTTAAAAGCGCATACCGAAATTGAAAGAAAAAAAATTGAAAAATATAGATAATCTTTTTCTGCCTTTATCAGTCTTTTTAGAGACTAAGTAATAATATACCACTTAAAAAATCAAGATACGGCATCATAAATTAAGTTTCCTCATTTTTTGCTACTAATTTCTTAATAACTGTATCATTTTTCAATTAAAAATTCTACTTTACAGCACTTTCTCGAGGACTAGTCAACTCTTTGCTACAATTCTTTAATTCCGCTGCGTTTTACAAGCTCACTAATTGAAAGAACACAAATAAACCTTACCAACTTGATAGCAATTATATAACACTCATACCCAAAAGTCACCATATTTGCTTCTAAAATCTTATACTAGTTTTTAATGACTCATTATTAAACAAGATAACAGCAGATTGGTTCTTTAAACACTCATGAACATTGTCTGCATTCAAATGAAGGAAAGTTACTTCACATCAGCTTAACCAAGTTGTGCTTATTCTTTTCTGATTATTTGTCAGTAATACTTGATAAAATATTAATAATTGAACAAAATTTAATGTTTTGAATAAACCATCCTTCATTGGTATATAGTTCTATAATATTACTTAATAGAAAATTGGCATTATAAAGAATTTTTACAGTTATGATTTAAGATTAAATGGAAAATAATTATTACTAAGATAATAAAATATCTCTAGAGAAAACAATAATTTTCTTGATAACTTATTTAGTTCTTAAGCTGTTACTTCTTTCATTAACGTAAGTTAGTTTACCTTTTTTGGTGGAGATCTTGTAGGATGTTCATTAATGGAATTGCATTATGATAATATTCCTCACATTACAGAAATTAAATCTTAAAACATATACTTGTGAGGAAAATTCTTTAGAAAAGTCACGTACTTAATTGTAAGAGATATAATAAGAAGCATTTCGGGCAGTTCGTTTAAAAATATCTGCAAAGTAAACACTTAAAATTCCCGTCATTAATGAATTTAGTTTATTGTGGCATTTATGTGCTACAAAAACATTATTAGAAGAAGAATTGTCTTTGTTTTAGCATAATTCGATTAATCATTTCTGAGGAAAAAAGAAAAGATTGAGGACATCGCCTACGTTATGAGCATTACCGAATAATTTCAATTTTTGTTTCATTAGTTAATTTTGTTCAGATGGCATTTGTAATTCCAAAAATTGGTTTATTTTCATTTATACGGGCTCTTACTTGTGAAGGCAAAGCCAATTTAGTTAACTGGAAATAAACTGTTGATAATCGGAAGTAATAGTAACAAGAAAGAAAGATCACGAGTCAAGCATAGATTATGAAACACTTTCCAACGCTTTCAGAGTACTTTTAACAAAACGTCGCCGTTTAATAAGGCAAAGAAAATACTTAATCAAATATTTTAGAAAACACATAACACATTTGAAAATCATATTTTCACAATTACTACACATAGTCGGAAACGTACACCAATTATTATGTGCAGCTCTGTTTATGATCTATAGATTTGTATATACAGTAGGCTCTCTCAAATTGCAACCCTAAAATCCGCAAATGTCTAAAATCCACACATCATCACAGATGTAAACAATGAAACTTTCAGTTCAGATGTAGGGGCAAAATTACAAATTTTTTGGTTTTATATCATTCCGCATGTATTGTAATATGTAATCCTCGATAATATGACTGAACTCGTGGTTTTTCATAAAAGAAGTATAAATTTATTTTTGAAAAAAAAAGAGATATTGCTGATATCAACGGTAATCACAATCTTTTCTCCAAATATGTTTATGTATTAATCAAACTCATTTGGTTATTAAGACACTAATTAATCCTGAAATAAAACTTCTTTTCTTTACTTTGATCTTTATTGTACCTTTATGAGGAAAGTTTCATTGAACAATTCAAGGAAAAGGTATGCCATCTTTATTATGCGTATTTAACTATACATTATTATTTACTTGGCCTTTGCTTTTAATAATCATTTTTTAAATTATCTTGTTTTTTTTATTACTTTAGTTTATTACTTAATTATTTTATTATATTGTAGGTATTCGTTATATTTTCGATTGCATTATTACTTTGGAATGACTGTTTAAAAATGTAAACAAAGCAATGATCAGAAATCCCCAAAATTCTAAAATCTGCACAACCTCTGGTCCCAAGTTGTGCGGATTTGAGGGAGTCTACTGTATCATACATAGTATGCTTCATTTTTGTTTAGTTAGAAAACGCATAAAACAAATGAAAATTCGCATTTAGCAATTTCTACCGATCGACTAAACGTACTTGAATTATTTTGCACAGCCCTGTATATTATCTACAGATTTTTATATACGGACATATTAAGCTCCAATTTAATTCAGGCAAGAACACTCTTTAACCCTTTATGTACTCCATTATGATCTACTTCAATTTTTTTCATGCAGTATTTTTTTTTCAGTTACTACAATGAAAATTAAAGGAAAAACATAAAAAAATACTCACACGTGAGAAATTTAATGATTTAGAGGTAATTAATTAAAGTGGTACTTTAAAGTACCGTCAGTACACTATGACTAACATAAAACCCATATGGAATTTCAAATGGCACCAGAAAATATTTTCGATTTAATAAGTATGTGAAATATAGGCTTTTTCATATTTACAAATTAATCTTTTGGCAAATTCCGGTGCTAGTCATTTATTTCAACATTTTAAAATTGAAAATGCTTTGCCCCTGAAAGGGTTAAAAAACTATTTTTTTTTTTTTTTTTGGTTTCGATCTTGTTAGTAGTCCTTTAGCTATGCAACATCTATATTCCAGGGACAACATGTTCTCTCGCATCTCCACATATGCAATATATGAATTTGCATATGCCTTCTAGCATAGCAAAAACGATCCGGTGCCACAACTTATTCGATTTCCTATAAAAAATAACAATGAAACAGAAAAGAAATACCAGGGAAATCATTACTACACTACATTTTAGTAATTACATTTTAAAATTGTGAAAACGATGGATAACTACACAGACGAAAAGTAAACTAGAAGTTTTTCTCCAACACCCAGTGTACTGACGGTACTTATAAGTACCACCGAGTAATTCCACTGTTAAATGAAATACATACACTGCTCACCTAAAATAGCTAGTCAAACTGTATTCTAAGATCATAATGAACACATAAAAAAAATCCAAAACTTATGTTATATCCTTTACTGTGTTTGCAGCAATAAAAAGACGAGTGTGACAATCTGTACAAAATGTCGGCACAAAACCTATCGTCTGTGTCAAAGATAGCCCCCTTCCTCGCTAAAATAACAAATCTAGAACTACTGATGCCATGTATTCTGATAAAGTGTAGTTAAAAGTGTTTTTGCAAAGTAACATTAGAATATTAGTAATATTCACTATGGGATGAAAGTTTAAAGTGAATGGTACTTATAAGTACCGTGAGTAGATAAAGGGTTAAACTACTGAAATCACACTTTCAATAATTACTATCCATAGGAGATCGTGTATCCATTTTTTCATAACCCTATATATGATCTTATTTATAAACTACGAACATACCTTAGTTATAGTACGTGTAGTTTCTCGTGAAAGTGGATAACTCAAAATAAAAAGCACCTTTAACGCTTTTGGCGCGGAGTAATTCTGTTTGTAAAATGATGAAATAGTACACTGACACCAGAATTAACAAACGAATTTATTAGGAAATAGAAACTTGCTGATTTTCCCGTTCTTTATAAAACGAAAATTTTAATTAAATATTAGTGGTATCAGTAACTCTTAAAATTAGGTGTCCTTTTTGTGGACACCGCCTGCTAAAGGGTAAAGCAATCACATTCATTCTCATTAATGCTTACGAATAACATTTTTATTGCCCTGTATAGGGTCAACAGAATTTATGCACACTACGTACGTAGTTTGCAAATATTTTGTTAACATAAAACGCATACCATACGTAAAAACGCACTTTCAGCAATCATCCCTAATAGAGAATGCTTCGGATACGATATCATTAAGGTGTCCCTGTAAATGAACGATGCCCACCATATTCTACTGCAAGTATTTGGTATTAAACCACCACGCAAGTATTTGGTATTAAATCTTAGTAACGTTTATCAATTTCATCATATTTAAAGTAATGAAACAAAATTAAAAGACGCTGTGACTAGTTTTTACCATTATACAACCGAACTCTTTTGTGTGACCCTGTAATTAAAAGATAAACGCTTTGCATCCCATATTCTACAGAAAGTATGTTTCAGTGCGTCTCAGAAATTCATATAAATTTCATTATGTTTGTAGCAGAGTAACATAATTAAAATAGCCACAAGCGATTTTTCTTCATAGATCATAATATAACAGAATACTTTTGAGTTCCCCTGATTCCCCTATCCACGTGCTCCAAGTGCTACACATAACATATTCTATAGTAAACATGCTCTAGTGCACCTCAATAAGGTGTATAAGTTTCATTATGCTTAAAATTGCGTAACAATGTTAAAATTCATCTCAATTGATTTTTTTTCCATAGACCATAACGTAACAGAATATTTTTGAGTGCATATTTAAATAAACCATGAATGCTACACACTTCATTTTCAATACTGAACATGCCAGTCAAACCTCAATAACGTATATCAATTACACGTCGATCCAAGAATATTTACACGAGTTAGAGCACGGACAGACAGACAAACCGAAGTCATAAACGCTTTTCAACTATGTTGAAATGTGTTAAAAACGACAAAAGGCATGACATCTCAATGTTTTTTTATGTTAAAAAAATATAATAAAAAAAACCTAACAGAATACAGTTTTTTCTAGGTTCTACTTGGCTAATGAAGTCTGGTATATTAACTTTGATGAAGCAAAAATTATAGTTCCGTGCAATAACCCTTTTGAGAGTCAAATTAGAGAATCAGTTGAAATCATTGCACATGAGAATAAACCTTGTAACGATAATTTATCCTATAATATCCCAGAAATCTGTCATAATTCTGTATCTAATCGCAATATTTCAATTTAAACTTGAATCATATTGTCAAAAACTTGTATGAAAACTTTGTTGAATGTGTCTCTATCACTCATGCGTAGTTGGCGACACTAGTGGTTTCTTCAATCGAACTTTTGATTTTCTTGGATTCATTTCATTAATAAGTATTTATTTCACCACTACATTTTTAATTTTCATATCTTTAGTCAATGTTCGACAATTGTCTCTCGCACAGGAAGCCTTCATCTCTGAGCTTTTACTCATTTAACCATCATATTTTTCCGGAAGACGGCTGAAGAAACAGCTCGAAACGTAGAATTTAACTTTTAACTTATTAAAGTTTGTGTTTTGTGTGCCAATAAGCAAGGTTGGATGTCTTCATTTATTATATTTTATGGTGCAATTGTCCAGTATGTATTAATAAAAAAACCCTTTTCACAATGTTTCGTTCTTAAAATTTTTAATTACTGATGAAAAATCTACGGGTTACTTTTTCAAAAGCAAAAACTTCAAAATTTGTTTTTTAGAAAATTTAGCTTAGACAAAAAATTAGAATAGGTTTTTGCTAGAATAGGTCAAATATATTAAGTAAATCCATCGCGGTGCTAATATTTGCGTAAACATAGAAAAGTAATTAATTTCTGTTCAAAATTGTCAAATTTTAAAATTTTGGGTAAAATATAAATATAATTCTACTTATCTTCATAATTTACATGAGATTTTAGCCATAAATAAATTTATTTTGTCAGCATTGTTTTGTTTTCATCTATACAGGCTCTTAGTTAAGAAAGTAAAAACGGAAAGATGATTTTTTAGTGCCCAAAAACTCCGAAATTTCATAAAATCCAATGTATCATGTCTCGGTGAATTTTGGTGGTAGAAGAATCGAATTTTTCAGGAAGAACTTTTTTTCTAAATATAAGTTAAGAAGACTCAGAAACCATATAAAAATTTGAAAGGTGTAATTTTTAAAATAATTAACATAAGCACTATTTCATCAACATAATTTTAATACCTACTTTATTTTGAGTACTTTTGCAATTTACGTTTCCTTGTTATCTCTAACAGGTAAAGTACTAAAGCGCATTTGGATATTTTGGGGATAATCTGTACAAATATATTCAAAATGCATTGAAATCCCATTCAAAATGTAAATTAATTTCCAATTTAAAATATTTTCTTATTTAATTCTGAATCTGTCCTTGGATAGTTTTTTCTTTTCTTGGCCAAACAAATATTCCTCTCAGGTATTAAATTTTGCCAAATTTTACAAACGCAAGTTAAGCGCTATTTACGGTTTTTACTGCAACTGGGATCTGCCTGTCCTTGCTCGCGGTTCGAGGTCCAGATATCAATCGAAGGGTTCTAAACAAATCAAATTTAAGTTTCCACGCAGTTAACACCTCCCCTGCTGGAAAAAAATTACAAGTTCTTGATAAAAAAAAAAGTAAAGATCATGTGCTAAAAAGAGAAATTTTTAGCTAGTCAGCCTGCTTGATAATCATGTAGTAATCTAAATAATATTTACAGTTTTCAAGGCCTGTTCCAAACGTGATCGACTTCTTACGTAGAACCAACGTACCATAGAACTGTTAATAAAACAAGGGGATGCAACCCGAGCCTTCTCGGATTACAACATAAAAGTCATGTTTATATGAAAACTAACAATTATGTATTCAAATAAAATTTTGAAATTTATTAACGCATTTATGCCTGAATTTTTGTTTTCTCAAATTTGTTAATAAAATCCCTTTACTATGTTGCAAGATGAACTGGAAAAATACTACAGAAAATTACGCTAAAGTATTTTTGTATTTATTTGATAAAATTTACACTTACTAAATATGGGAATACCCATATGTGGAAAAATGCATGATTATATGTTTTGTTTAAATATATATAAATTAAGCATTTAAATTGCACATTATATACTATAATTAGTATTTTTATGAAATATTAAAAAATATATGTTTATTTCTTTACAGAGAGTAATAACATTATAAATATATTATTAATAATAAATTAAGAATAATCGTATTTGAGGCTAAAAAAACAATTTATTTCAAAATCATCTTAATAAGGACCTTACATAAATCACTGTCCCCTAGATGGTTGATAGAAATATGTACCCCTTTGTGCCTAGCACCCTATATTTTGTACGTTACAAACATGCATAAAAAATAGGCTTGAACATGTAATTTCGCAATTAAAAAAAATACGTATTTCAAAGAAGTCTACAAGCTAAGATTGTGATTTATTTATTTAGATCCTTGATACAAAAAATACAAATAAACTTACTTTTTACATTTCGCTATCTTGAAAAATAAATAATCTATAAACACCGAATAGAGGCCTTCATTTAAGCAAATAAATATCAATCTTATGCTGCCATCTCTCGGTAATAGATAAAGATATTTATAGACAATTACTTCATACAATTTTCATGTATACAGAAGAAGAAAATTATAAAAAATTATTAAAATTCGAAGCGCCCCAAAAATGGGACGATAGGCATAAATGTGTTAAAAGCATACTTTGGTTTTGGCCTCGTGCCAGGAATTCACAGCCGAAGAAATTGTCAAAAAATCCCTATTTATAGGAACATTTTTTTAATTCCATTTTTTGAATGCTCAAAAATATCTTGATATATCTCAGAATTAATCTTTTCATTAAGATACATAGTCTTCCAGGACCAACTGCAGTCATGCAAGCCCATACCATTACACTGGCTGCAAATTTCACTGATCGTTTCATGTCGTCCTTTTCATATGCTTCTTGCTTCATTCGCCATACGTGAACACCTTGGTCATCATATGCTACGCAAAACACACTCTCATCACTAAGCAATACCTTTTTCCAATCATCCAGACTCCATAAAAGCCTTTTTTGCACCACTTCACTCTCTCCCTTTTCTGTTTAATACGCATGAGGGGCTTTATCTTTGGTACACGAGATTGAAATCCAAGTTTATGGAGACGTCTTAGTGTTATAGATTTACTCACATCAACACCGTGTTCATTGCACTTTCGATGCAAATATCTCTTACGCTTCGAAGACGGTTTTTTTAGCAATGCTCTTTAACTTTCTATCATCTCTCTGAGTGGTTTTTTGGCTTTCGGCCGCTATTCAGGTTCTTGTTTTCAAAATGTAAGTCTTTGACATACTGCTTTATTGCTCTACTAACACTTGGTTGAGACCATTTTAAGTAGCTGGCGATATATTGCTGATTCCGACCATCTTTGTGCATATCAATAATACGATGCTTTGTAAACTCCGTTATGTCGGACAATCGACCCATGTTTCAGACAAAATGAAAACAATGATGGTGCAAAGCGTTTCTATTCTAAGAAGAAGTCCCGCAGGAGCTAATTTTATGCTTAATTCTGAACGAATAAGGAAAATTCATAGGTATTCTAATTTCTTGAATCAGCTATTTTAGTATTCTAATATTTTGAATAAGGAAAATAATGTTACAAAAATACAATATTCACTCAAAATCTAATCTTTTACAGTTTTAATTTTCTTTAACAACATGCAAATTTTTTAAAACATCAACCGATGTTTTTTTTTCAATTGCACTACACTGAAATAAAGTTAAATGCAATTCCAACTACGAATGAAATGAATTAGTCTAATTTTTTGACTTGGAGTATACCGGGTGTTTCAGAAGTTCGGTGAGAAAGTATAAAACGCGATAAAAATAGATCTGTGGGTCGGAGAGACATGCAGTTTGCAGATAAACATTCAGCGTGTACAGGATTTTGTATGAAACTAACAAAACATTAGTCCAAAATTCCGTCAATAGAGGGCGCTACTGCAGATAATTCCGTGTAATAATTCCATATTGCGTGCACAAAGCAAAATTTGGATACAAAAAAGCACGCATGCAGTATTCTCTAATGTTTTTGTGTCCAAATCTTTCGTTGCGTGAGCAATATGGAATTATTCCATGGAATTATCTGCAATAGGGCCCTCTCTTGTCGAAATTTTGAACTAATTGTTTTGTTGATGTCATAAAAAATCCTGTACCACGCTGAATTTTTACCTGCAAACCGCATGTTTCTCCGAACCATAGACTTTCATCGCGTTTTACTTTCGCACCAAACTTTTGAAACACCCGGTATATACTATATAATATCCATCAATATTCAAATAACTCATGTTCGTTATAACAGATCAATCGTTTGTCGCATCTTCTGGCACGGCGGAGAATTCCTGGTGAACACAGAAGACGCAGCCATTTCACTGAGGAGAGACGCATTGTAGAAATTTTGAACCCACCGGATGGAGAGGTAAGCTATCTCACGGCTGCCACGTGCGACTATTTTTCTATTCTACGCGCATCACTATTTTAAAAAATGAATTTTGTATTATATTTCTCTTGCAAATGTTGTAGAATTGTATATCAAACATTTTTGTTTTGAGAAAGTGGTGCGAGATAGAATTAAAAAATAGTCGCCTGTGGCAGCCCTGCTATATTTAATCAAATATCAAATCTTTCTGAATCTTTATGTCAAATCATTGTGAATCCTTCCATTGTTTTCAACAAAACAGAACGTCAATGATCTTTCGCTAGCAAGTTAAATATTAAGAAATATTTCCGAGACGATCAATAAAGTATTAAAACAATTAATAAAAAAATTCTAGGTAAAAAAGAAAAGAAAATTACATTAAAGTTAAAGAACTGGGAATAAACAAGTAATAGTCCGGGGTAGCATCGTCCATTTTTGGAACCAATGTTAGCGTCACTGATTTTGATATACATGATGGATAAGATAATGCAGATAACGAAGTGTGCAGATAAGTCATCTTGCCCACCAACAGGACGGTGTTACCATAGCAGCATTGCACAGCTCAATGTAATGTAAAGTAAATAGCAACCAGATATTATCCCGACTCGTGCACAGCCATCAGTAATCGGATCGCCATTCATTTCACATAACTGGGAAAAGTACCTTGTTACTGTGGCAACACGTGGGATTTCCGTTATCTCTACCATCAGATAATCAGCCATACATATCAAAATCGTCGATGCTAAAATTGGCTGAAAATATGTGAGGACTATATTTATTTTTATAAAAAATTTCCATTGCTGTTTACTATAATGTTTAATATACTAGTTTGAGTTTAATATAATCCTTTATTTAAAGTCAACACCTCATTCATTTGGATATTTCTGTAGTGTCTATTCAGATATTTTTGTAGAACAAACATTTTCAAAATTTTCCTACGAAAAGGTGGGAAGAATAAATCATAAGGTATTCGTAATGAAAAAAAAAGCTCTTGAAAAAATACATTACATTAAAAAACTTCAATAACAGATGCTTTAACAAATTCTTAAATAAATTTAAAAACTAATTTTTGGTGTTTAATATATATTTTTTTCTCAAATTTACCGAAATAGAAAGGAGGTTAATTAGTATATGGAGTGCATGCCTAAGAACAAGATTGCATTGACTACCGGAAAACACATATATTTAACGTCCTTCTTTCGCAACAATGCTGGGAGAAGAGAGAGCCCTAAAAATCGATCTCGATTTAGTGCGTATTGCTTACAGCTCCATCTATCTCTGCCATTTAGAACTAAAACCAGGAATCGAAAGGAAAAAATTCCTGTCATCTTACATAATCCTGCCGCAAGAATTTTTGTAATAGCTGTCAATTTAAAATTCAATTTGAAATTATTGAATTTTAAAATCAGGCAGTTCATTTTAGGACATAAATATATATATATATATATATATATGTGTGTGTGTGTGTGTAATATATCCGGAAGCAACGCAAATCCGCCTTTAGCAGTGTGTCTCGCTCAGAAATTCGGGTATGGGGCGAGTCCGTTTGCGATCTGTGGCTGTTTCGTTGAAAGGCATTACACTTCTGGTAGAGATAGCATGTTCATTGTGAGTAGATAGGCACCAAATAAAATGGAGATAGCGTTCGTTGGGACCTGGTTTTATTTTTCCTTTTAATTACAAGTTGTCTTGTGAAAAACCAGGTACAGTTGCTTTGAGAGTTGTCGTGGCCAGAATTCTAAAATGCGCTGTCGAGTGGCGATAGTTAATTTAGAAAATCATAAAAAGCCACGGAATTTTCGCTGTCCCGTCTTAAATATGGAATATTACCTCTAGAGTGCGACTCTAAAGGAATAGAAGATGATCTCCTTTAATAGACTAAAAAGTATTCAGGCATCGTGACGTTTTTATGGATTTGGCATCTGGGTTTTCAGCCCTCACCACAAAAGCGGAAAATCGCGTTTACTCAGCATTTTTATTCTTAAAGATATATCAATTTTGAAGTATGAAAGTGATAAAGGTTGGGTTGGAAAACAAAGTTAACAGGGGCAAATCAGATTTAGACAACGGCTTTTCAAAAGTTAGATAAAATTTGGGAATTTTAATTTTTGAACTTTTACTTTTAAACTTTAAATTTAAAAAAGGTTTAAGTTTTAAAAAAGGGTTAATCTTTATCCTTTGATATATAGTATTCGTATATATATATGAGTGTGTGAGTGTATTTATGCAGGCGTAATTATTCTACAATATTATAACACTGTTTTTGTTATTATTAGTATTAATTGTAGACGGACATTTTGAATATATAGATGACGTTTGGTATTCCTCATTTTGCAGCTGCAGCAAAAGCTGCACGCCGTACAAGAAGAAATCCACCGCGTAACAATGCAAATTAACTCTCTGAAAGCAGTGGAGAATCCTCCGGGAATGCATAGGCTTTCTGATGGTAAATTGATGCAGAAACTGGATGAACTGAAAGAAGAATTTTCGGAGCTTATGAGAGAACTCCGACGCAGAAAATCGCTAGCGGATGGAATCGTAGTGAATAGTCAGGTAAGATATGTTCTTAATTACTTAAACATCATAAAACAACAGATTAAACATTAATTAAAAACTACTTTAAAAGCGTAAAGAAATTAGTATTAAAATAGTGCAAAAAATGCTTGATAAAATTATATAAATTTGCATAATAACACATTATTTAAAATACAGGGTGTCCATAAAAGAATGTCCTAGTTATAAATTTTAATAGTATCGAATGCAAGCGTTGTACTCTGTAAAAAAAAGTCTGTAATTTTACAGATGTAAAGTTAGAGAAATCTGTATGCTTACTAAAATTTTATCTGTACACTGCACAAAAAAAAAAGATGTGAAACTACAAAACTAGTTTTGTAAAGGTACAAATATCTGTAGCTTTACCAAAGTATCTACTAAAATTACAGCAATCTTACTAAAATTTTATCTGTAACCCGGGTTGCAATTATATAAAAAGTTCTAGGAATCCTAGTTTCCTAAAAAATTCCTAGTAACCTTACGGATTTTTTGATTTACAGTGCAAAAGTGTATTTGTTTCATGAGTTTTTGCTGTTGCCGTTACATAAAAAGTTCTAGGAATAAGAGTTTCCCAGAAAAATTTTAGTAACTGTACAGATTTTTTTTACAGTGTAGAATGTTGGTTCAAGGTCACAAAGGAAGAGTAACTCAAACAGTTTTAGATAAGCACATGCGCGAGTACTGCTTTGTTATTGACTCGCTTGCAGTGCCACAAACGCAAAATGGAGACTCTTGAGCGTAAAGCATTATTTTTGGGCTGAAGATTACCGGCGTACAGCATGCGATTTTTTCCTTTGGGGCTTTATAAAAGATTGTGTCTGCGTTCCGCCGCTACCTAATGATTTGTCAGGGTTGAGACACAGAAATGAAGAGGATGTTTCTTCCATTTCTTCGGAGTTGTTAATCGAAGTGTGGGAAGAATTGGACTTTAGGTTGAATGTGTGACATATAACTAAAGGTGCACATATTGAACATTTGTAAGAAAAACTAGGTTAGTTTACCTTCAATTTGATGTATGATTTGTTGTAAATAGTCTAAATTAAACTGTTATAACATACCATTGAAACTGGGATTTTTTTATGGACATTCTGTTAAATGAAACCTAAGTGAAAACAATCATTTAAGTAGATTTTGTTTAGCAGATGGAATCCTTAGTCAATAACCATATAAAGAATATGAATGCTTATTTAAACATCGTAAAGAAACTAGTTAAATAAAATACAAAATCTTTGTATTAAAACATCATAAAAATATAAGTATAAATAAGTATTTTTATGTATTTATTTCCGATCGAGTTTATCATATTTATATTTCTTAAAAGAATTTAAATTCCAAAGAAATATGTGCAGCGATATTTATTTCTTAAAGACAAAACTTCTCTGTGTTTTAGCCTGAAATTTTTCATGACAAAAAACCATATTTCCTAATGAAGCATAAATAGGTTAAGTAAAATTACAATCGAGCCAAAATCCTATGAGCAGTAATAACCAATTAGTAACTGAGTATAATTTTTTGTGAAATTAATTTTGAAAACATTTCTTGCAACGGTATTTAAACCAGTTAGAGTTAGAAAAAAAAAAAAAAAAAAAAAAGAAAAGAATCAACTATTTTCTCGTCAAAATAATCCAAAATGGACACTCACAAACAATTGCCAAGCGTTTGTAACCTACTAAGTTTTGTGTGCTTACTTTTTTTAACAAAATTTAGTACATCTTTAAATTAAATATTTATAATCTGCTTAAAAAGAAGCAGTAATAATCAATTAGTAACTGAGTATAATTTTTTGTAAAATTTATTTTGAAAACATTTCTTGCAACGGTATTTAAACCAGTTAGAGTTAAAAAAAAAAAAAAAAAAAAAAAAAAAACAATTAACTATTTTCCCGTCAAAATAATCCAAAAGGAACACTCATAAACAATGGCCATGAGTTTGTAACCTACTAAGTTTTGTGTGGTTACTTTTTTTTAACAAAATTTAGTACATCTTTAAATTAAATATTTATAATCTGCTTAAAAAAGAAGCAGTAATAATCAATTAGTAACTGAGCATAATTTTTTTGTGAAATTTAATTTGAAATATTTCTTGCAACAGTTTTTAAATCAGTTCAAGAAAAAAAAGAAAGAAAGAAGGAAAGCAATCAACCCTTTTCACGTCAAAATAATCCAAAAGAGACACTCACAAACAATTGTCATGCGTTTGTAGCCTATTAAGTTTTGTGTGCTGACCTTTTCAACAAAATTTAGTACATCTTTAAATCAAATATTTATAATTAGCGTAAAAAGAAACAGTCCAAATAAAATGCTTTCAAAAGTTTCAAATAAAAATTTTAAGCATGCCGAAGTATAATTTGTCTGTATTAAAAACTTATCCAATTTCTAATTGCAACGAAAAGAAATAAAAGCTAATAACTCTCTTGAATGCAATGTATCTCTTTCAAGAAGCTTAACTGTAATTAACTTGTCTGCATCGTTGCTACCCAAATTTCATTACGGGAGGATTATTACAGCAAATTAAAAATTATCGTCACTTTAAGTGAAAGGATATTAAAATGTCTGCTGTTGTCTCCATATTTCTTCTTTTACTTATATAAATACTACATTTATTCTCAGTTGACGATTAATGTTTCTGCAGAAATAACCTGAAGCTTTCATCTGGAGAAAAAATGCTATTTTTCAATTTATGTTGAATTTTTTTAGATCTGCGAGAAAAGTGCAGCTGGTATTTGGAAGTTTTGAATAATACATTCTGCTCCAAGAAACATTTGTTTTTATAAAAATAACTAATTAATTCGCTTCATCAATAGTAATGGAGATTATTCTGCTCAATGAATAAACTTCCAAGATGAATTCCTTTCACTTCACTTAATTTTACGGAAAATTTAAAACTTAAACGAAAAAGAAAATGCTAATGCGTAAAATTTAGCTCGTTTAGATTTTTCAATCCATCTGTAAATTAAATGTTGCCTTGGGTTTCATTCATTTTGCATTCGTGTAATATCTCTAGTGATTCTGGCATAAAATTGTTTTTTCTGTTTGTAAGGAAGTAAAATTATTTTAGAATTTACGTTCCGCTTAAAAGGTATGCTTTTTGTTTGTTTTTTTTGTTTGTTTGTTTTTGTTTGTTTTTTAGAATGTCAGTATTTGTTGGGATTTTTTTTTATCACTTTTGGTAATTTTTTTCTTTCTTTTACTTAAAGAAATTTGGCGCAAAATTTAATAAAAATTAAGAATGACAATATAAATTCAATAAAACATTTTATCACACATTCACTTAAGATTATTGTTATTTAATTTTTTTTTAAGGAATCATCTTCTAATAAAGGCATTAAATAATAACAATAATAACATACAAATAATCTGGTGATTAACGAAAGATAAAAATAAATAACACAAGTTCAAAATTAGTCAGTAATTTAAAAAAAAAAGAATGATGCGCATCGACTATTTTCTTTTTTCATATAACCAACCAACTTCAAAGCGACATTCTACGATATCTATAATCAGTTTTCTTAAAATTAAACTTATTTTTTATCTTTTTCGAAGTTTCTTTTCCTCTTTAAATGTTACTGAGACTTACCTAAAATTGCTCATTTTATTATATTTTTTTATAATTTTAACGTGGTTTTAAATTTAGCATTCAAATCGAATGAATTCCTGTTCGAATTTAAATCCTGCACCGGGACGGGTAACCCGATTTTACGCTATCCCGGATCAGGTTGACTGTAATTTTTTTAGTTGCGATCGGGTTCGGATTGGCCCAATTTTTCAAAAAAAGTCATGAATATTTTTCAAATGAAAGAACTATATATTTGAATACTAATGCATGTGTAATTGTTCGTTTTTTTATATCAAGAAGATAGAATTGATATTGGAGATATAATTGCAGATTATTTTTCTATAATTGTATGAAATTTGGATAAATTTTCTTTCGCTTCGGTTTTGGGTTTGAATATTTCGATTTCTGGACGGATTCGGGTAGCCCAAAATTTTTGTTAGTTTTGGGCTGGGATTTGACTTTAAACAGACATTTCGGGTTCGGAAAGGGTACAAGCCGATCCGTACTGGATTCTAGTTCAAATTGAGCAGTAAATACTATGCACTTTATTAGGATGAAGATATGGATGGCGAACTCCGTCGACCTAGAAGACTGACGCTGACAGGAGGAAGGAGATCAAGCTTAAGTCAAGTGCTGGCATCAACAACACGTCCGTTGGCGACACCGACTATTTCTCACCATTCTTTCGTTGTGTCCACGCCAAACCTTCAGGCAGCTGGATCACCCACATCTTCGCAGCAGAGACCTTCATTCCTTCAGGTTGCTCAGGTAATTAACTAAATAGATTCAAAATTTTTACCCCAAATTTAATGGCATTTTTACAAATAGTCCTATACAGGACTATGGTGTACTATAAATTATGAACAGTCGTGGAAAAAAAGTAAACACCCCCTACTAACTCCTTAACAAATTACCAAACGACTGGAAATAAAGTCTACTTTTAAATGACGTATATACATTTTTTTCTTAGGGGGCCATCTACATAATAAAACAAATCCAAACTTCATTTTTTTCAATGGCAATACCCAATTTTAACGATATATTTCAAATCTTTAGTTCAAACTATGCCTAGACACCAAATTTCAAGTCATTTGAATGATAAGTTTTTGAATTATAAACATTCAAAATTTAGTGCTTCTAATGTTGAATTATAATTCCATATTTTTATTTAGAACTTCTGAAATTATGATCCTAATGTTCTAATTTTTTGTGTAGCAATAATACTAATATACCCAAACATAAATACGTTGAATTTGCAATTTTTATAATTTTCTGACATAAATTATGAATTATGAAATTAATATAAAAAAAATTATGAATTGCAACCTACAATTTTTTTGATAGATTCAGATTTATTAAGTCCTGCTTTATGGAAATCCAAAATTTCACATTTTTCTTCCAAATAGTTTTCAAATTATGCTTAAAAAACGACAAAATGATGGTTTAAAGGACCGTCCATGATAGAAGTGACTAAATATTTTGAAATTTCTTATGCTATCCTGTAATCTAAGAGGCTTAACTGACTGCTTAAGATGCCTTGATCAAGAAGGGAGCTCTCTCGGTTAACAATCGAGTACCGAACTTCACTTTGTGATACAGCCCTTAAAATACGCTCGTTTTAAAATAATTTATTTCTCGGAAACTTATCGTACGAATTGCATAAAAAATTGTTTTTAGACTACTTGAAGGGTGTAGACTGTAGAGTTCATTTATGCTGTCAGAATTGTGTACTGCTATTGAAAAAAACAAAGTTATGGCTCGTTTTAATATGTAGATGGTCCTCTAAGCAAATTTTATATACATCATTTAAAAGTAGACTTTATTTCCAATTGTTCGGTACCAGTAAATTTTTTCTACGATAATTTTTTTGCAGAGTTACTAGGGGGGGTTACTACGATAATTTGTTGAGGAGTTAATAGGGGTGTTTACTTTGTTTTTTCCACGACTGTACATTTGCTTTGCAATTACTCAACAATGTTCAGTTTTACAGAGCAATCAATGCTAATAAAGGAAAGATGTTTGCCTGCGTGTGTGCGTGTGTGTATTCGATAACTAAGAAAATCTATCACATGTAGAAGTCTGAAAACTTAGATAGACAAAAGCACTTCCAAATGCCCCTGAGGCTAAGTTTTTTTTCCCTTTCTTGATAATCAGCCGAGATATTAATTAAAAACAATAATGAACACAACAAAAATGGCGCGATACCGTCGATCTTGGCGCTTTTCGCTAATCCGCTAGCAAAGAACATCAAAAAAGGGGAAAAGTTCGTCGTTTTTTTTTTTTTTTTTTTTTTTTTTTTTCAAGTGAACATGAACAATTCGAAATACGAAAAAAAACAAAAAATACTCGTTTAACCATCGTAGTTTTCTTTCCCTAACGGTATTACCCGTGTTTTTAATTTTCTCTGCAATTTTTAAAAATCTGCATCCGCACTTCTGATCGAAATACGAAAAGATAAAAAAATATTCACTTAACCAGCGCACATTTTCCTTCGGTTAAAAGAAATATGAATAGTAAGCCTTTTAAAGTAATTATTTTCCTAATGCTGCTTGTTTTCTGCAGTTTTTCAAAAGATGTATCCGCTTTTCAAATCAAAATAAATAAATAAATAAATATACCCAACTAATCTGGGCATCTTTTCCTTTCTTATGACGTCTTTCGTTTAAAAAAAATATTAATACTTAATAAAAATTATTTTCTGGAAGTCACTTTACGAATACCTCAAACTTTTTAAAAAGAAAAATTATCTCTCTTTTACAGTACCTTTGAAGATAGTTTTCAAGTTTTAATTATGCTTTAGAACATTTTCAGAGGAGTTTTCTTTTCTGCGCATGAACTGTAAAATTTCTACATTTTCAATATAGATATATATCATTTGGGTTTTAAAAGAGGATGAGTTTTGGGGAAGGGGTTGTATTATTTCGGTTTTCCCGGCAACATCTAATGAGAATTAACAGTTTAATATATCTAAACGTTAGAAATTAAATCGCAATCACTGTAACGAGGGTACATTATAACGATTAACTATAATTTTCCCAGCGGCTAAATCTTCACTGAAAAATACGAAATCAAAAATGTTGTTTATATACCCAAAGTTAAAGGACAATTCGTCAAGAATATTGATAGATATTCGACAGCGTGTACAATAGAAAGCATCCGGTCACTGTTCCTTAACTTTTGGACGCCACTGCATATGGACTCAATATGATTAAATCAGCTAGTGAAAATGTGAGACATTTTTTAAGGTTTATTTTAATTTCATATAAAATTGTAAAAGATTAAAATAAACAATAGTAACGGTAATGCCATTTTAATCCAAATAACCTTCGCATTATCACTTTTTAAAAAAAGCGTCACAACGGCGGTGAGGTCTCGCTGGAGTATGACAAAATGTGACATAGGGGTAGGAAGAGCAGAATTTACGTGACGTAATTAAAGGATGTTCTCTAAACCCTGTTGTTTACTGATGCCGTGTAATTTTTATTTGTCTTAAATTTTAGCATATATTTTAGCTAAATTTTTGCTTAGTAATTGGTTATTATAATTATATAAACTTAGATTTATAATTTTAATCCTTTAGCATATTCAATCGAATTAACTGGTATCCGAGAAACGGAATTTTTTTTGGCGAATTTAGTCAGAACTTGAACTTTAATTTCATGCACAAATTACAAACACATTTTGTTGCATCCGACACACTAGACAGTTTTGCACTTATTTCCTTTCAGCCGAAAAAAAAATTAACATCAGAGTGAGTATCAGATATTTCATTGCTTTTTTAATCAAAATTTATAATGTTCTGTTGTGCAAAATAAAGCTTTGAAATAAGAAAATAACTAAAATATGAGAGCTATCTACACTGGTCATCAAAATTAAAGGATAATGAGAAAAATATGCTGACTAAGTTAATATTGCAACCAATGCTCAATATTGCAATTATATATGTTAATTAAATAATATTGAACTCAAAATGGCATTTCCGCGCATACATTAGCGTTGGAAATATGTAAATTAGATGATTCGCAATGTGGTGCGCAATGGACGTATGTTGGAATTCTGGTCTGTAGTGTTGTTTAAAGTGAATGGGGTGTCTGAGTGTGATCAGTATTCATTAGTTATTGCTCAAAGGCATCATTTGAGGGAAAGTCAAAAGTGGCGAACATTTGATAGAATCGAGGAAGGTCAAACACAAATGGAGGTTGCTCAAGATTTGAATATCCCTCAAAGTGTCATATCAAGAGCTTCGAGACGCTTTTTAAGCACTGAATCCGTTAATAGATAGCCTGGTCAAGGGAGATCAATAGTAACAACTGCATCCGAAGGCCGTTTTCTGTCATTGTGGCTCGAAGAAACCGCGATGCAACTACAAGAGATTTGGTTTGAGGCATTCAGGCTGCCACAACAACTCGAATTAGCCGTTCTACTGCTACACGAAGGCTTAACAAGGGTGCACTGTATGCGAGAAAACCAATAGTTTGTGTCCCACTTACTCCAGCTTCCAGAGGGGCCCGTTTAAACTGTTGCTCTCGTCATGTTCAATGGAGCCAAGAAAACTGGGCTCAAGTATTGTTTACTGTCGAGTCTAGATATAGTCTGAACACTGATTCTTGACGTGCTTTGATCCCGAGAGAGGAAGGAACTCGCAACTTGCCTTCCCTTGTCCGTGAAATATCCCGTTCACGCCCACTCTTCTCGGCTCCATTGAACATGATGACGGCAACAGCTTAAATGGGTGCCTTTGGAAGCTGGAATGAGTGGAACACAAACTATTGGTTTTCTCGCATACAGTCTACCCTCGTTAAGCCTTCGTGCAGCAGTAGAACGGCTAATTCCTGTTCCTGTGGCAGCTTGAAGGTCTAAAACCAAATCGCTTGTAGTCGTCGCTTCGCGGTTTTGCCGAGCCGAAAACACAGAAAACGATCTTCCGATGCAGTTATTGCTCTTCTACTCGTTTGACCAGGCTGTCTATCAATGGATCTAGTGTTTAAAAAGCAGCCCTAAGCTCTTGATATGACACTTTGAGAGATATTCAAATCGTGGGCGAACTCAATTTGTGTTTGACCTCCCTCGATTCTACCAATTATTTGGCACTTTTGACCTTCTCTTAAATGACGCCTTTGAGCCATAACTAATGAATAGGGATCACTCTCAGACACCGAATTCACTTTAAACAACACTACAGACCAGAATTCCAACATATGTTCATTGATCACCACATTGGCAATTACCTAATTTGCGTATTTCCGACGCTAACGTATACGCAGAAGCGTAATTTTGTGTTCAATAGCATTTAATTGACATAAATAATTGCATTGCAGCATTGGGCATTGGTTGCAATATTAACTTAGAGAGCACAGTTTTTCTCATTATCCTTTAATTTTGATGACGAGTGTAATATTGTATCTTCTCATGTATAATAATCCCATATGAGGTTTTATTTGCATGGAAAAAGATTTTCTCAGAATTTCTGCTCTTTAACCAAACAAAATCATTAAATTATGACCAAAAAGGTTCTTTTTTTTCTTTTCCTTTTGTATTAATGCATCCAAAGTTTAACTGATCACAAAAAACTGTTTAATAATTATTAATAGGTTCTATTTTTTAGCGTTTGAAAAGTTCATATGGGGTAATGTGGTTCTTTATTTTATAACAAATGTTTTTAAAAATTCAGCATTATTTGTTATTAATAATTCATTTTAAAAATCTATTTTTAATGCGAAATTTGTGTTTCATCTCTTTAAAGGTCTCTCGTGCATGAGAGAATTAACTGATTTGTTTAGGGTTTAAAATGCGAATTATTGGTAAGATATTTTCAAAAAAAAAAAAAAAAATTATATAACAGTTCGGACAGCGGTTGCACAAATCATCACCTCATCGAGTTCATTGTTGAAATTTCAAGATTAGTTAAAACTCGATTAGCATATTAAAATGCAACTAATCTGCCAAGTCATATCTAGGTGGAAACTATCTGCAGACCTGATTTTAGTTATAGATTAAGTTTGGTATATTTCCCATTGTGTTTTCCGACACCCAATCCTCCACACTGTTAAAAATCTGCAGCATTTGCTGCATAGTCACTCCACCGCTTTTATAGAAAACGGTTACTTGGCTATATTGTGGAGCATTCTCGTTGGTCAGAGTAGAGATACTCTATAAAAGTGACGGAGTGACTATGCAGCAAATGCTGCAGATTTTTAATAGTGCATGTTTTCATCCTTTTAGGTGCAGGAAAACACAATGGTAAACCTACCAATCAAAATGTATATTGGGTGTGCAGGTATTTTCAACCAAGGTATAACTTGACAGGCCAGTTTCATTTTAATATATTAATCGAGTTTCAGTTCGAGTTTGAAATTTCAGCCATAAACTCGAGGAGTTGGTGATTTGTGCAGCTACGGCCTGTTGCATAAGGAATAAAAAAAATACATATGCAACCTTTATTCCAATTTATTAGTTGAATTATTGTTTCTATTTCTAATGCCATTGAGTTGCCATAAATGTTGCCAATTAGACGGGTTATTATTATTATTAATATTATTATTATTACTCAGATTGATTGATTGTCATCACTTTTTTAAATATAATATTACTATTTTTTTAAAAATGGTAACAATCAAGAAATTTGAATGGGAAAAAAATGCACATTTGATAAAGTTGTTGATATATCATGATATACAGATTGTGTTTTATCTCTTTAAAGGTCTCTTGTGCATGAGAGAGTTCAATGATTCGTTTAGGGCTTAAAATGCGAATTATTGGTAAGATATTCTTTTAAAGAAAAGATAATTATATAACAGCTCGGGCAGCAGTTGCACAAATATGCAGTTATACTTAATACACTGGTGATAGCATTTATATGATACCAAGCTCATTAGAGAATTTCGACGGATTTAAAGGTCATGTTAGAGTTGCACCGAAACTGAAGCACTGAAATTCGGTTGTTATACAAATATTGATTGATTTCAACTAAATCTGTCCGTTCCAAAATTGCTGATTAGTTTGAAATGGAATAATTCTTGTGCATTATCATGTTCTTTGAAACAGCATTACTTTTAGTTTCAAGATACGTTTTTTCTAGTCACTTCGTATTTATAATTATATCCATTTAAAAAAAAAAATCAAGACAGTGTGTTTTAATTTTAGATCAAAATTGAATGAGTCAATCATTCAATTTTGATCAATCATTCAATCAAAACATAATGTTAATTAATCGTTTTTATGAAAAATTAATTTATTTAACTCGCAAATTTTCTAATTTAGGCGGTTTAGAATTAAAGCAGTTTTCTAAATTTCCAAAGAAAGAATGTTCGTTCTACCATTTGTAATGTAAACTTATTTTTTATCATTTTTATGGTACTTTTCGGTTAGCCGGGCGCTAGTGTTATATATACATTCATTTGTATATATAAATGTATGTAATGTATATATAAATATACATTTAAATACATATATATGTGTATATATACAATATATGTATATGTATACATGTGTATATTTATATATATGTATGTGTATAAATATGTATATATAACACTGGCGCCGAAAAGTACCATTCTTATTAATAATTTATTATCATCATTATTCATAATTTATTATTCTTATTTTTTTTTCTTACTTCTTAATTAGCTCTTTAAGCATTTGAGCCATCGTTTTCACCAAGTAATTTATGAATTTAATGGCTTGAAAAGTTGTGATAAAATTTGAAATTCATGTTGATTTTCTCCCATGCATAATATAAATCACTATGTAAGACATTCAAAAGCAAATCCTTAATCCGATTAATACATAGCATTGGCTTATAGTTATTATTTTATGAATTGTTAAATATCTGCAAAATACGGTGCTACTTACAAGGAAGGTCTCCATGCTGGGCATACTCAGAATATTTTGAAAAAAAATACCAATTAAACTACTTATGTATGTAATAAAGGATCAGTCAAATTTAGCGGCGGAATTACGATAGAAAGTCAGTAAAAAAATAAAATACTTTCGAGTATTTGGCGCGAAAAGACGAAAGGGTCACGCGATTTGGCGAGCAGTACTTTTCCTCGCCAAAAGCAAACGATTTTAATGCATCTGAAAATTGTTTGTTAATGATTTTTAGAATGCGTGTAAAAAGTATTTAATGAATTTAAACATAAACAATGAGAGAGTTTAATAAATACATTTTTCGTATTACATATTTATGTTGCTTGTTACTTAATTTTATTACTTTAAAACAATTTCATCTATAAAAAATACTTTCATATATTTAAGCGTATTCCAAAATAAAGGCAAGATTCATTTAGTAGTTATTTATTTCCAACCAAGGAATTCGTCGTTTCCATAGCAACAAAATTGAACCGACAGCGCTCAATTGGACGTAATTTTGAGCTATTGAAACAATTTTAATTTTGTTTTAATTCATAAAATTTGATATTTAACTTTCATTATTTAAGTATTGCGCGGCAGCGCAATACTTATTTATTTCCAGTGTCACTTCTCAATGTTAATTTAACATAGAAAAGCCTATGGAGATGATAACTTTTCCATTTTTTCTTCCCACCTTTTTGTCCCTGATGCCACTCATTTTTTAATATTTACTAATTCAAATAATATTATAAATTTAAAGTTTAAAAACTTTTGCCTGACGTCAGGGTCAAAACGAATGACAAAATACCTTCGCATATGGGTGAATTATAACCCAGAGAGAAACAAGGGTCAATTAGTTTGTATATTATTCAAATATTCTTCTTAATAATTCCAAATTTCACTTTTTTTTCATTGAGAATCAACGGACATTTTTAATAGAAAATGTAACATTTTTTCTTCATTGTTGCAAAAATTTCAAAAGCCGTAATAATAATTTATTTGGTTTTAGTAGAAAGATTCCCACGTGAAAAATTTTAATCAAAATAGATTTTTTTTTAAATTAAAAAATATGGCGTCATAGTGGAAATAAAAGGACATTTTCAAACATTTCTAAATAATACAAAGAGTATTAATATTATTAAATACAGAAAGCAAGTGAAAATGACGTCAGATGTTAACCAAAAAATTGAAATATATCTTACCCATACTGATTTTAGAACACGAATTTTAATTATCTTTAAAATTAATAAGAATAATTAAGGAGCTCATGACTAAAAAAACAGCATTGTCTTAAAAATATTAAGACAATATTTATTTCCAGTGTCACTTCTCAATGTTAATTTAACATAGAAAAGACTATGGAGATCATAACTTTTTGATTTTTTCTTTCCACCTGTTTGTCTTTGATGCCACTCATTTTTTATTCTTTTTTAATTTTAATAATCTTATAAATTTAAAGTCTAAAAATATTTGCCTGATATCAGACAGAAAATGGATCACAAAATGTCTTTGCATATGGGTGGATTATAACCCAGAAAGTACTACAGGCTATGTTTTACTTAAATTATTCAAATATTTTTCTTCATAATTACAAATTTCGCTATTTTCATTGAGAATCAATGGACCTTTTCCCATAAAATTTAACATTATTTCTTATTCTTGCAAAAAATTCAAATGCCGTGATAAATTTTTGTTTCCAGCAATTAATTTTCAATTGAAATATTTCCACGTGAAAAACGGAATTAAAATAATTTTTTTAAGAATTAAAAATAAGATGAATATGGCGTCATAGTGGAAAGAAAAGTAATACAAGAAACATTAATATGAGTAAATAGGTGAATATGACGTCAAAAAAATTAAATAAATTTACCGATACTGATTTTTAAACGTGGCTATAAGTTACGTACAGACGAGCGCGTAGTTCGACTAAAAAGACGTTAATTATGTGATATATTTATGTTTTCTTTTATTTATTTATAGATGAAGTTTTAATTTCGTTAAGTAATATTAGCTGGAAACCAATTCTGGACTGTTCCTATTGTTTTAAGACGGCGTATTAATTGAATTTTTCAGACGTTTAGAAGTTAATAAATTTTCAAATAAATGAAATTTATTTTGCCGGTTTCATCGTCAATATTTACGTCAGTGTTACACACGGACATTTTCGCTGTGTAATATATGTATTGTTCATAGGCAATTTCTTTTTTGTATCAACCAAAAATAAAAAAAATAATGGATCCCATCAGTGTGACGTCACAGGCAACTCCGCGTATGAACCGCAAATTGGATCCAAACAAACCCAGAAAGTTAAGAGTGTATAAGAAATGCACTATGCGTGAAAAAGGCTTGCAATATGAAGCCAGATATCGCTGAAATCATTCGGCCAAAACAAGACGAGCACGGGGAACCAGGGTTGAATTATTTGGAATGGGAGAGATTTTTAAATGTACCCTCAATTGTTTGGACCGAATTGTGACAGGTTTTAATTGATTTCAAGATTACATTTTTAGCTTCATGCGGAACTATCACGTTTCCTCCCTGTTTGTCTCTGAAATCTGTGGTTTATTTGGATGCAATTTATTGTTGGTACGCGGAATTGAGTGGCCTTTGACGTCACCACTGATGGGGTCCATTATTTGTAAATTTTAAAAAGATGGGGACTTTTAACGTTATATCTATGGCATTTTTTATCTAAAATTTTCCCTCAAGGTCTTTTTTTTTTTTTTTTTTTTTGTCATTTTTTTGCCTAGCACAGAAATTTCTGGTGTTGCAGCAAAATAAATACCAGAAGTTTAACTTAGGCAACAATTTTCTTTTGAGTTTACATCGTTCCCTGCGAGCAAAAAGGGTAAATATTTTAAAAGTAAAACTGGCCTTTTTTTTATGTCTTACTGTATAACAGCTATACTGCTGTTAAATATTAGCGTTAAAGATATAACACTATTTCTGTATTCATAGCGTTCCCAAGTGAAAAATGGGGGTAATTAAATTTAAGTAAGTTTTGGTTTTTTATGCTCAGATTGGAAGTTTTTGTCCAAACAACGACAATTTGTATTATTGCTTTCATGAACCATTTTGGACTAATCATTGGTAAATTACACCACAAATTGTGATGCGATAATCAAACCATAATGGTGGCTCATTCCGTTAATTTTGAAATGAGTTCATCTGAGAGTTTGTCTGAATGCAGTAGTTATTAAAAAACTTGAGATATTAAACAAAAACATAATTTGCAGAACAAATTAAAAAATAAAACAATTTATTTCCTGTATTGTTTAAGCCCGAGAAGGGACAGATATTAAAATGTTTCATTGAGTTAGCTCTACATTTAATGTTACATATTTGTAACAAATAAGTTAAACCAATTGAATATTAAAAAATTAAACAAAAACCTAATTTGCAGATCAAATTAAAAAAAACAAAATTTATTTCCTAAATTGTTTAAGCCCGAGAAGAGGGAGATATTAAGATATTTCATTCAATTCGTTCTACATTTAATGTTAAATTTTTGTAGCCAATAAGTTAAACCAATTGAACATTAAAAAATAAAACTGAAATTCATACAATATAATACTTAAAACGCCTATATACTTAGATTCCGTTCAAATGAAATCGAAATAAATCTTAGAATTTTTTTTAAGTTTTGTATTTTGCATGTATCTTATCATATTATGTACAATCGTCATAAATATAATGCAAAATCTGCAGTACAAATATTTACAACTTAAAAATGGAAAAATTCTAAGATTTATTTCGATTTCATTTGAACGGAATCTAAGTATATAGGTGTTTTAAGTATTATATTGTATGAATTTCATTTTTATTTTTTAATGTTCAATTGGTTTAACTTATTGGTTACAAAAATTTAACATTAAATGTAGAACGAATTGAATGAAATATCTTAATATCTCCCTCTTCTCGGGCTTAAACAATTTAGGAAATAAATTTTGTTTTTTTAATTTGATCTGCAAATTAGGTTTTTGTTTAATATGTCAAGTTTTTTAATAACTACTGCATTCAAACGAACACATTTCAAAATTAATGGAGGGTATCATCATCAGGCTTTGATTTGTGCGATATCGCATCACAATTTGTGATGTAATTTACCTGTGTATGATTCGAAAATTTTCACCAGTGCAGTAATGAATATTGCTGTAGTTTGCACGAAAAATTCCAATCTGAACATAAAAAATCTGCTTGAAAATGTCATTTTTATTTCCACTATGACGTCATATTCATATTCTTTTTAATTCTTAAAAAAACTTTTTCAGTTTCTTCCGTTTCATGTTTCACGTGAAATTCATTCAACGAAAAATAGGCAAATTATTATTACGGCTTTTGAATTATTTACAACAATGAAAAAAAAAAAAAAATTTATTTTATTACAAAATGTCCGTTGAATCTCAATGAAAAAAGCGAAATTTGGAATTATTAAGAAAAATATTTGAATAATGTATATAAAAATTAGCCCATGTTACTCTCTAGATTATAATCCATCTATATGCAAAGGCATTTTATGATCCGTTTTGACTCTGACGTCTGGCAAATGTTTTTACACTTTGAATTTATAATATTATTAGAATTAGCAAGGAATTAAAAATGAGTGGCATCAGGGACAAAAAGGTGGGAAGAAAATAAATAAGTATTGCGCTGCCGCGCAATACTTAAATAAAAATGAAATTCAAACAATATGATACTTTAAACACCCTAAAAACTTGGATTCCGTTCAAATGAAAGCGAAATAAATCTTAGGCTTTTTCCATTTATTAGTTGTAAATATTTGTATGTCAGATTTTTGTGTTATGTTTATGGTGATTGCACATAAAATCATAAGGCACGTCTAAAATACAAACCTTTAAAAAAAGTCCAAGATTTATTTCGCCTTCATTTGAACGGAATCCAAGTTTTTAGGGTGTTTAAAGTATCATATTGTTTGAATTTCATTTTTATTTTTTAATATTCAATTGGTTTAACTTATTTGTTACAGATATGTAACATTAAATGTAGAGCTAACTCAATGAAACAATTTAATATCTGTCCCTTCTCGGGCTTAAACAATACAGGAAATAAATTGTTTTATTTTTTAATTTGTTCTGCAAATTATGTTTTTGTTTAATATATACATATATGACAATATGACTATAGCTAAATCAAACTAAAACTGACAAAACTACAGTAATTTAAGTTAAATTTATTTAAACAAGTTCAATATGAAATATTTTTATCTTAAAGAGTATTCGACATGAAAAAGTATTTTTCGAAATTTCATTTCATCGCCAACCGATGATAAATCGCCAAATAAACGAAAATTTCATTATTTTTTTACGAACTTTCTATCTGGGTTCCGCCAAAATTTCTTTTATAAACATATATATCCACATGAGACGAACACTCTGTAATTTTTTCAGATTTTTCTGAATATGCCCGTATGGAGACCTTCCTTGTTAGTTATCCCGTCGAACAAAAATGTATCGCCAAACTATAAGATTAAATGCCAATAATGGTTGATCGTAAATGCCACATTAGCTTGACTTTAAGCAAGTTACACGTGTTTACGTCATCAAGTGATTTTTATTTCGACGTTTTATTTGTATTTTTATTAATATTATGCTAATTTATTTGTTCTTTCGTTATTTAAAGTAAAAATTATGTCAATTTGAATAATTTGGCGAATGATTTAGCGATAAATATAAAATGTCGAAATCGGTCGACGGGAATTCTAAATAGTACTCAAAATACTACTAAGCGCTTAGAGCAGTGTTTCTCAATCTTTTTTGGTTGGCGGCACACTGAAAATATCAGGAATAATTTGCGGCACACCCGAATATAAAAAAATGTAAAAGTTGTATGATACATAAAAGTGTATATTTTTTTACAAGATTTTGTCAATGAGAGGGCTCAGCGTATTTTCTTGAACAAATTAAATCAAAACGAGGTTCGAAAGTCACCAGACAAAATCGCATTCCATCGTCAACTTTCAAAATCCTTACTCGCTTTTTGGACCTTCTGTCAATGCTGAAAATCCAAATTCACAGATTCATAAAGATGCAAAAGGCAGAAGAATTTTAATAGCTTTCTCAATCTGTTTTGGTTGGCGGCACACTAAAAAAAGTCCTTCCGGCCAGTGCCGGGAGGAAGAGGTAGCTTTCATATTCCTTATTTTTTAAAAGCCAGCCTATATTATTCAAACACACGGAGCTCAAATTAGTGGAACCCGATTATAGAAGATTAAATACTAATTTTTGTCAATATTGAATATGAATGAGAATTTCGCCAAATTAGTCAGCGTTATCAAAGCTGGTTTTATTAAAGTGACTTTTATTTTGTCGCCAAATTCGGTGATATCCCGAATTATATTAATAATTATATTAATCCGAATTATCGGTGATAGCGCGCCATTTTAAAACAGCATAATGGGTGCAACAAAGCTCACCAATGAACTTAGTCGAGACCTTAGTAATTCCTGTGCACATGCTTACTCATATCCAAATCGGTTGATATATACGAGTGCTGTTGCAGGCAAAAAAATCAGATTATTTAAAATGTCACACACATTCGAAATTCAAACTGCTATATCTCGGCCTTTTTTTTAGATAAAAGCAAAACAAAAAGTGATCCGGAATCTTTGTAACAAGCTGAAACACATAAGAATTTTTTTTTTTTTCAATTTCTAATTTTTTTTTGTACCTCGTTTTAAATAAAAAAAATTTTTAAATATTTAAATGGCCACAATTTTGAAACAAGATGGCGGATGAAATTAGTAAACGAACTTGGCTGGGAGATTGCTATATACATGCCTTGTCACATCCTAATCGGTTCATAAATACGCGTGTTATCGCGTGACAAAAATCAGATTGTTTCAAAATGTCATCCAAGCTAGAAACTCAAAGTGCTATAACTCAGCCATTTTTTTAAGATATAGACGAAACGAAAAATGCTCCAGAATCTTTGTATCAAGGTCAAATACATAAGAAAAAAATCTTTTTCAATTTCAAATTTTTTTGTACCTCATTTTAAATTAAAATGAAAAAAAAAAATAATGGCCGCCATTTCGAAACAAGATGGCGGATGATGTTGGCCAACGTACTCGGTCGAGACATTGGTATGTACTATGTACACACCAAGTTATATCCAAATCCGTTTATAAATACGCGTGTTATCGCATGACAAAAATCAGATCGTTTCAAAATGTCAGCCACACTAGAATTTCAAAGTGCTATAACTCAACCGTTTTTTAAGATATAGACGAAACAAAAAATGCTCCGGAATCTTCGTATCAAACTCAAACACATAAGAAAAAAATCTTTTTCGATTTATAATTTTTTTTGTATTTCATTTTAAATTTTAATTTTTTTTTAATTTTAAATGGCCGACATTTTGAAAGAAGATGGCGTATGAAGCAGGCCAACGAACTCGGTCGAGACATTGCTATGTACTATGCACATTCTTTGTCACAAATCGGTTCATAAATGCGTGTGACAAAAATCAGATCGTTTCAAAATGTCAGCCATGCTAGAAATTCAAAGTGCTATAACACAGCCATTTTTTAAGATATATACGAAACTAAAAATGCTCCAGAATCTTTGTATCAAGCCCAAACACATAAATTTTTTTTTTTCAATGTCTAATTTTTTTGTGCCTCATTTTAAATTTAAATTTTTTTAAATGGCCGCCATTTTGGAACAAGATGGCGGATGAAGCTGGCCAACGAACTCGGTCGGGACATTGCTATGTACTATGTACGCACGAAATTTTATCCAAATCGGTTCACAAATACGAGAGTTACAGTATGACAAAGATCATATATATATATATATATATATATGGATATATATAAATATATATATATATATCAATTTTAAACGGAGGGTGGTTTCGGGGTCTAGGGGTCATGATCGGTGAAAATATACCAAAATTTTTTGGAATCGTTTTCCTCCGAACGGTTGCAATAGGTAACTTTTTGCAATGAAAGCTACCTAATATCAGGAATAATTTGCGGCACACCTGAATATAAAAAAAAAAAAATGTAAAAGTTGTATGATACAAAAAAAGTGTATATTTATTTACAAAATTTAGTCAATAAGAGGGCTCAGCGTGTTTTCTTGAACAAATTAAATCAAAAAGAGGTTCGAAAGTCACCAGACAAAATCGCATTCCATCGTCAACTTTTAAAATCCTTACTCGCTTTTTGGACTTGATATCTGTCAATGCTGGAAATCCAAATTCTTAGATTCATGAAGATGCAAAAGGCAGAAGAATTTTAATAGCTTTCAAGCTGGTTGCGAGCTACACATTTTTGACAGAAAGCCAAAACTCATCCAAATTTTCCTCGAAGATTGTTGAACGACAAAACTTGTCGTTTCTCAAACCAATGAGCTGTTCTTTTTTTTGTTGTTGTTGTCAAATTTGGTGTTTTGGAAATTACAAATGAGTTCGTCAGCTGAAAGTGAAGGAAAGTAGTTGTTAATTTTAAAGCACATGATAATTAGAAAATGTTGTATCGTTGATACGACACCATACAATTTTAATTATTTGTCAAAAAACACCGCGACAAATTTGACAATCTCCCGTGGCACACTGGTGTACCGCGACACACAGGTTGAGAAACACCGGCTTAAACGATTAATGAATGTTTTCTATGTAAACTTCTCTTTTTTGCTTAATTCAATACATATTATGAGACATTGTATGTGATTAATTTTTGTACAGACCAAACTGTAACAAATTTTACGTTAAATTATTTTATTTAAAATTTATTTATTGCAGGAACGATTCGGGAGGAGAAAATCAGACTTCAGTTAAAGTATATGAAGAACAAACTGAACATTCCTATCATATGATTTTATAGTACGGAAATTATCACAGATTTATTGTATTAAAGGACGCAAAGAGGGGTTTGTACTTCTTAATTTCAATTTGGATGGATGACAAGATAATTCAAGAGCAAAATATTTTTAAAGAAATAAAATTCTGAAACACTAATTTTCAAGTAATTTTTGTTATCTAACGAACTATATTGCTATTAAAAACATGTATATTTTCCTGGCTAAATTTCTCAGAAAAAGGAATTATTAGCATTAATTTATAATAAAATATCTGAAATAGTATCACATCATTACTGAAGAAAATGTTTTTTTTTTTTTTTTTTTTTTTTTTTTTTTTTTTTTTTTTGCTTGAAAATATTTTTAAACGTTTTTTCTTAAATGTTACATATGAATTATTTGAATAACAATTTTGTTTAGAGGTTGAATCAGAATCATTTACCCCTAAACCCTTTCCATTAAAATTGTAATTATTTTTAATACTTATTCATGATGTGTTGAAAAGTAAAAAAGAAATTGCTTTAAAAGATTACCAATGCAAACATTTGTTTAGAATGACCCCTGAATTCATGATTTTATAACAAATTATTGCTGAGTTTTAGATCGTTAACAAGATCTTTACATTTCTTGTTAATTAATCAAATTGCAGGTGTTTTCTGGAAGTTACTTAATGAAAATAATCTTTTATAGCAATTATATTCACTACTTTTTATATCCGGTGAACTGTAACAGGAACAAAAATAATACTTTATGTTTTAAAGATCAAACTCAAAATTTCTAAATAATAATTATCTTTGTTCTTATTATATTTACAACAAAGTTATCAACATTTTATTTAATTATTTGTGTAGGACTTTTAAATAAGGCTTATAAAGAAATCAAAATTCGTCGTCATATTATTTTTTCCACAGTTCTTTTAATTTAAAGAGTGGCGTACTATATTTAAATTTATTTTTATTATTTTGAAAATGACCGTAAAACTTTTTTAAATTTTTACGCAGACTTTATCTCATAAACTTTAAGTAAAAACTACATTATTTTTAGGAGCCATCTACAATATAAATGCAACTTAATATTTTATCTAACATCATTGAGGTCTTAAAATATCATTTCAAACACACCTTAGACATTTTAATCTCCTTAAAAAATCTTCTCTAGCAATGATGAGCTTAATCCTCAATTTTATTTCAATGAAATGTCTTGTGATTTATTAACTTCTTAATTCTCGTTCCCGTCATATTCTCGGGCTGTGTCTTTTACTCAGATTGTTTGATTCCCACTAGTTTTATAAAACAGTGAAATTGGCTATATTTTAGTATCGATTTACCTGTCATTAAATAAGGTGAATATTTCTTTTTCATAAAAGTGGTGCCAATAAGCAATTTGAATTTTTTAACCGCAATTTAATTCGAGCGTGAAGAGGTTAACTTCATATGGTCATTTAAATTCCATCGAAATGTAGAAACATTATAGAAATGTCATACTATTACATTCACCCCTTGAACTTCCCCTCTCACCCCTCACCCTCGGAGGCTTTTATGTGCTAAGATAGTGTATTCCCTGTAATTGGGCACATTTATCCCAAACCATCATAGATTATCTAAAGGCTTTCTCAAATCCAAAAGGGACAACTTTATGACATTAGTCTGAATTCATTTTTGTTTGGAAACGCATGGAACTGGCAGGTGTTGTTATTCAGAAACCATGTAATCGAAAGATGTTTTCCGGTTTTTGTAAACGTAATAGATCTTCAGAAAATGCAATCAAAGTTGCCGTTTTGAACCGAATTCCCACACGAAAGTCTAAAAACCCAGTGAGAGAAGGGAGGAAAACGTCTTGTCACGTGATCAATATAGATTATAACTCAATAGGTAAATTATTTATCAAAAATGGAAAAATCATTTCGATTCCAAATCGCTTCCAGAGTCAGGCCTGTCAATTTTATATTTTTGCGTTTAAAGTCCGTCATTGTGTCAGAAAGTTTCGCACTTATTGAGCAGTGAACTTGAGAACAGTCTTGGGATTTAAACCAATTACTGTCTCACTGGTTGGAATCCATTAAAGTTAGTTTATTTGTTTTTTATTGCTTTATGGATAGTTAAGAAAGGGGAAGCGGATTTCCCCCCACTAACGTAAATTTGTTATAAACTGCTCCGAAGAATAGTAAAATAACTTTATAGTTTGGGAACAATACCTCGCTTTTATGTCAGCAATCTGCGTTGAGTCTTATTATTCTTGCCATGAATAGACTGGTGTGAGTTACCAGAAGAGATAATCACATTCTGTATTGACAAATCTCCACCATTAATTTTTTTTTCCCGCCAATAATCCTACTTTTACGTTACTCTATATTTTTTATTTATTTACTGAGCATATTCTTGGTACATTTTTAGACAAGTGCCTTTTACAATCAATAAAAGTGTCACTAATTCCAAATAAAAAGTTTTCATGAAATCCGACGTTTTTTACTTTGTTACTAAATTATTGGATAACAGTGCACCTATTTACACGGAAAATTAGAATCCGGAAATTCCAGTTTTTATTTGAAATTCTATAGTTCCTGTATATTGAAGACAGAAATTTTCGTATTGCTGTGCAACAGGTGCTACATAATTAACAGGGTCTCTTCAATAACATTTTTTCATCTTAAAAGGGAACCACTTTGGGTGCTATTCGCACCTATCATTGGGAGCTGGTGTATTTTAAAGACTTATATTAGGAAGTCTGAGAATCGATAAAATTTTTCTATTAAAATCATATTTTTTTGTTTTTACAGCAGCATTACTTTCTGAAAATACATTTTTCGAAACCACTTATCGGACTATTAACGTAGAATTTTTTTATCACGTTCACGCCGACGCTGTGGGTCACACTCGACTGTCTCAGAGCTGCCAAGTCTCCGGGTTTTAGGATACTAGTCTTTTAATACAGAAAATGTTGTTTTATTTAATTAGAATAATTGGACGATTTAAAGAAACAACGTTTTCTTTAAAATAACTTGGTGTGCAAAAAGCCGGAGCCTTGACAACTCTGAAACAGTCGAGTGTGACCCACCACGCCAGCGTGAACGTGTTGTATTTAAAAATACAAATTAGTCAATAAGTATAAAATATCGAAAAAGTTTAAAAATTCCTTCAAGAACCTACGAATTGATTTTGAAAAATTACAACATTATATTCACATTTTTAGCGGGAGAAAAGTTGGCGTTTTCTTTTTTAAATAGAGCTTTCCGGCAACCCTATCCAAATGACATAGCTGCTTGTTGTGTATGAGCGAGCAGTGGTTTGGACTTCGCTAGAAATTGTAATGTCCGACCGAATTACGCAGAGTAAATTTTCTAAATTGCATAAAAATATTAATTTACGTTATTGTTACTTTCGCCAAAAGATACAACAATTAATAAAACAGCGTTTCATTTTAAATATTCGAAGCTTTATTCTATCAAATTTCAAAAGAAAACAGTTATTATTTCGTATTTCACTAAAAATATAGTTTTCAATGATCTTGAAAGCTTTTAGCAGGTATATATTTACTATTTAAACATTTATCGTTCGCATAGAAAAAAATTGATTCTTGTTTCTTATGCTATTATCAAACAAATCGCAATCTAATTGAATTCTAATGCGTACCGTACATGTACTAGACATTAGAAGGATAAAGCAGGAGAAAAAGGTTTAGCGCTATATTTGGCTACTTAACTCACTTTTGGCGTGAGATAAACAAATAAAAATCTAATAATAAAAAAATAAAAGTATAAAAGATACATAAAATATGATTTTAACACAGAAATTTTATCGATTCTCTTACTTTTACGTATAGGGCTACGAAATGCACCTGGTCTCGAAGTCAGCAGGAAGTTTCCCCCCCCTCCCCATTTTTTGCAGAACTTTAGCTAAACTGAAATCTGGTAATATCCCTAAAAAATTAGTAAAAATGAATTTATTTTTAAAAGGGCTTTAACTAGCTAAATATTTGTTTTAGTTTTCTAGACATATTTCTCATTACAGTAGTTAATAGATTATGCATTTTGAAACAACCATATATTACAGACTGAAAATAATAAATGCTATTAAAAAATAATTAATTTGAAACCATTCATTGAGGGTTTTTTATATAAACTATTTTAAATAGCTTCTAATTGAAAACCTTAGAAATTAATTCTATATTAATTATACTGCTGTATTTTCATTGGTATCCTTTTGAGTTAATAAAGTTTTTATGATTTTTCTGAAGAAAAATCTTTTTTCTTAATTCAATAGACTCTCTTAACTTGCTATTGATAAACTCTATGATAAACTTTCTATTGATATAGCTCTGTTGATAAACTCTCAATAAATCATATCATAAATGTAAAGAAACACTCCGTGAGTTTTTGTACAAGATATGTTTGAAGATGTAAAATAAAATGTTAAAGTTTGATTTTCAAAAAAGGATGCTGAATGTGATATTATTTCAGAAATTTTGAAATGAGAACTTTGAAATGAGTTTATTGAATATTGTAAGTGTTTAATTAGTTATTTAAACTTCTAATGTGATAACAATGTTGCAATTTTAGGCACTTTCTCTTATGTACTTTTTAAAGTCACTGTAAAGTATGTGCCAAACTGTACATAAACAATGCACTTTCACGTGTAAAAATATTGCTTTCCAGTTTTTAAAATGGAAAGAAAATCATGTTCACTTTTGGAATGCAGTTTAGAAGTATTTAAACGCATTTTATATATACATTACAATTATAATAATGTTCATCATTTTTTAATGCTCAGATTGTACTCAGATTGGGAATGAATATGTAAGCATTGTACATATTAATCATGGAGAAAAACTTATCATGGTTACAAGTGCAGGTTTATATTTCTCTATTAAATGTTAATTCATTTAATTGTTTCTTTTGTTTTAAAAAATCATATTAAAGAATATATGTAATAAAATATATTTCAATATTTTTTGAAAATGTAAAGAGAATTAGTAAGAAATTGTTTTAATTTTCAAGACAAAAAACAGATGTCAAAAATATTACACTCGTTACTATAAAGTATGAATTTATCTATTTCTTTTTAAGTAAAATATTTCTTTCAATATTTTATGAGTAAATATATGACATTTAATGCCGTAATAAAATATTAAAGGAAGAAAATAACAGACTAATAAAATATACTAATAATTAAAAAGGAATGAAATCCCAATTACAAAAGAGGAACTAGGATACTTTGTAACGATAATTTGGATTTCAAATAAAAGAAAAATAATGTAACTGTACAGTTTTTCAAAGGTTTTTAAAAAAGTTTAAATTAAACAAAAGAAATTTTTTTAAAGTATTAAATATATTGCAATTTAATCTGGAGCTTATGTTAATTAATATATCTTTTTGAATTTATTGAAAATAATCTATTGGAGAATAACCTATTTTTGAGAATAATCTATTTATTATGCTATTTATGTTTCATTTATATGTATTTTATACGTTTATATTATTATTTTTTTGAGCATAATTTTTCTTTTTAACCGTCACAAGTACGTCTGTAAAAATGTTATTTATAACCTTGATTTTAAAGATTTGTTGTTGTTGTAAATTTACGTAAGTTCATTGAGAAAAGAAAAAAAAAGATTAAAGATAAAGAATTGATTGAAATGATTTAGATATTTATTGATAAAGAACTAATTAATAATTCAAATATTTGTTATTGTCTAAATACAGATTTATTTTACGTGTTTTATGTTTAATTGAAATTAACATAAAAAAATCAATTAATGAATTTCAACTAATACAAAGTAGAACATCTGTATGAGAGAGTAGCGGCATGTGCATTCTAAAATTTGATTAGTGGAGAACATTTTGGACTAAATCAGACATGGCAAATATACGAGTATTGCCGTTATCATCAAGCTAATATTTATTTACATAATTTATTTACTCAACTATTTACAGTTGCAATGAACTTTTATTGTTACAATTTGCATTTATAAATTACCTCCAATTCATCTGCATCATTAATACTTCGAATATTAAGGTTTACATTGTGTTAACATAATCATTTAAACTCAATACAAAACGAAAAGAAAAAATCCTCTAGTGAACACGTGTGAATATCGCCAAGATCTGTAATCTGTATTTCCATAGTTTAGGCAAAAACTTTGAATCTAAGCACGTTCCCAGCACGTATGTCGCTACTCTCTTAGAAAGGTACTCTAATACAAAGAATAATAAAGCACCACGTTTTTGTTTGTAAAAATTAGCTTATGTTATGTCCTCGCTTCTTTCTTCGCTATAATGAAATTCTTGTACAATTAAAAAGACAATAGTATCAAAGCACGCTGTTTACCCCCAAGATCTTGTACATCAGTAGCATTGTTTTCATTAGATACATCACCAAATCATATCTAAGCACTTCATTTGTAAACATTTTTTATATATACAGATAGATGTAGATATTGCATCACATATTCTTTCTTATACACAAGGCTTCTATCGTGTTGGCATCAGTGCAAATCCACTTTGCTTCTTTGTAATTTCATAAACAGATATTAATCTGATTAACATGTCTGTTAATCTGCAATTAGAACAGAAACACACTTGATGAAGGTTAAAAGCATTCAAAACAGGTGGTGTCTTTTAACATAGCATTTATTATCCAAAATTTTAAATACAAAGTAATCATTATACGCTTTAACGCCACGCATTCAATCCGTGATTTCATAATATATCGCCTATTTTAATTAATGCTTTCAGATGAGTTACTTGACAGTATTACATATTATATTTATGTTATTCATCCAAATACTTTGTAAGTTCGTTTTTATGTTCCTATTTTCTAAAAGAAGAGTTAACCTCGGATAACTATTAGTAGAAAGTCAACAACAGGTTAAAATTGGAAGTTTACGAAAGTTTATTCGTAAAATATTTGATTATTTCTAAAGGTGAACATACAAGCTAACAACTAAAATATTATAAGTAACTATTATATCACTAATAAAAATTAAAACGATGTGCTACCAAAAAGCAATAATGGTTCATTTTAAAATTAGAAGGAAGGAATATAGAAATAAGGAGTAATGATGAAGATGATGTTATTTTAAACCATGCAGTCGAATTCTATTTTTTAAATAGCATGTGAAATCACAAATTTATAACATAAACTCCTATCACTTCTAAATTAGAAGATTAAAGAAACAAAATTAAACCAATTGAATTAACCCTTTCATGTAATTCAAATAACGCGATGAAGAATAAACAAAGCAAATAAACTCATATTAAAACTGTCCATGTGTTAAAGCTGTTGTCCAGGGCAATTCATTCGGAAGCTACCAATCTTTTCATGAGATTTTTTTTTAATTTGACTTTTTGCCTTTTAGACAGCTGTCTTTAACCCTTTAAATAAAAAATAAATTCCTTCCCTTAAAAAAAAAAAGCAGAATTTTACTGGAAATGATTAAGTTACATTTATACAATCGCCAGTAAAAAAGGCAAAATTAAAAATCAAATCTTTGTTTTCAGTGTTATTGGAAGAGCTATTAAACATAAAAAGAAAAGTAAGAACAAAAGTAAATACAATAAAACAGAAAATAAACAAAAACGCAATAACAAACATATATATAAACGCCTTATTGACTAGTTCTATGGGTTTTTGAAGTGTAAGTCACATAGCTGATAACTGCTATGCTTCTTGGCCACCGTTATTTTCGAAAAGTTTGCTTCGCTTTATTCAATTAATGAGATATCTCCGATAAAATAAGTCACATTTTTCCGTTCAGGTAGCCAAAAAATCGCAGCACGTGACTTATACTACAAGTACTCATCTAGACTATTATGATTATACATACATACAGAGTGATACTAAATTCATGGTACAAACTTTAAGGTTTGGTACAGGACACTGTAGCAATCATTTATTGTATGGGAATGTATCGGCGCAAGTGACATGCTGAGGTACAAACACCAGGGGACCGATTTGGCCCTTTCTTTAATTTCAAAATTTCCCATTCATACCAGAAAATTCCTATACTATTATTTTCTTTATTTAAGACAGACATTTCATGATTACATAAAGTAAAAATTCTTGATTGAAAATTTCCGGCATGAAATCAAACTTTTTCAATAAAAAAAAATGCAAAACTGGTAAATCTGTCAAACACAGGAAATACATGAACAGAAATAGAAATGGAGTTTTTTAATTCAAAAATTTCGATTTCACACCAGAAATTTTCAAAGAAGAATTTTTTCTTTATATAATCATGAAATGTCTGTCTTAAATAAAGAAAAGGATAGTATAGGAATTTTCTGGTAAGAATGAGAAATTTTGAAACAAAAAAAGAGCTAAATTGGCCCCCTGGTGTTTGTACCTCAATGCGTCACTTGCGCTCATGCATTCATATACAATAAATAATTGTTACAGTGTCCTGTAGCAACTCTTAAAGTTTGTACCATGAATTTAGAATCACCCTGTATACATATATCAGGATAATTATTTTTGAATTCGTCCTATATTCATCAAACCTTCTCATTTAATCCATGCCCTAAGAAATATTTTTAAAAACACACATATATACGACAAAGTATACCATTGTATTAAACTACAAAGTACACTTATGGTTGATTTAAAGTACATTTATTTTAATTTGGAGTAGTGTACATGAAAAACTTAAAGATTTTAAATAAGTTTAAAATCATGGAAGTCATTTCGTTTAACTAACAGTGGCTTAATATCCCAGCAAATGATCGACAAAAAGATTGCGTTATAACAACGATAAACTGAATTTCTTACAGTTAATTTTATTAACATATCACTCATTCACGAAAAAAAAAAATGCTACAAGCTAATTTTATTTTCCAAATAATGATAATTTTCAATAGTTTCCGTTTTATAGGTCTAACGCTTCAATTTCTGCCACATTCCTACTTACATTTTTTACTGGGAAATCATTCTTTCATTAAATTCATAACAAGTTTTTTTTCTTTTAATTAAGATAACGCATGTTTTTACTTATACAAACGAGCAATAATAATGTGCATACGAATGTATTTTTCTATTAGGTATTCTCTTGGCCAAGTGTAATGGATACTATCTTGGTAGTAAAAGAACATTTTATTGGGTATCCGCACTAATTATGTAATATCTGCTGCACTTAATTTATAAAGTATGATAGAGTGCTTTGCAAAATGGTCGGTTTTGAAATTTTTACTATTTCTATTGAATTATTACTTTATGAATATTATTTGGAAACACTATAGTCCTTACTAAAGTAATTTTCAATGCATAATTTAATAAAATTTTTGAGGTCATTCCGAATGCAAAGCGTTAATCTTAATCTAGGATAAGGCTTAATTTAGCTCAAGGATTTCCAAACTTTTAAATCCGTATACCAATAAATCAACATTCATAATATCGCCGTACCACCGTGAATAAATATACTGTCAACATTTATAGTGGTATGTGGTATTATTGTATCACTAAATTAATATTCCTATTATCTTCTTTTATTGATATTCAAATAAGAAGTAACATTATGATTAAATTTTAATTCAAGATTAATTCAATATATAATCAGAATTTTTTTTATAAAGAAAACAATCAAATACGACAAAATCCAGAAAAGTAGTTTAAAATATTTTCTGATAATTTAAAAACGATAATTTTTAATTAGACATCCATACTACTAGTGACTTAATGGCATATTCTGACATACTAACTAGAAGGATTTTGTGCACCTAAATCTAAAACAGTGACGTTTTCAGCTCTATAATAATTTTATGTAGAACATTCGGGAACCAGACTTAATAAAGATTCGCGAACCATAGTTTAGATTTGATTGGCACTTGTACCGCAGTTTGGAAAACTCTGATCTAATTTATTAGTAAATATGGCCCAGTATATGATTACTTAATCAATATCAAGATTTTTTAAGACCCCCCTCAATCGCTAATTTACTGCCACCTGAACATAATCTTTCTGCAGCATATCTGAATATACATATGTAACTGGAATCAGTATTATCACAACTAATGTATTAATATATATATATGTTTCTATAGATCATTTTTATAGAAAATTGGAATTCTAAATAGAATCACATTTTGTTTGTAAAACAAACAGCAAGATAAAATTTATGAAAAGGATAGTTTCATTTATTATTATTTTTTATTCATATTCCATTGAGGAGTGACAATGTGATTAAGTACTATGTAACACAAGATTCATACACCATATAAATAGAAAATTTATATAAATGCACAATGAAATTCTCGTACGACGAAATCCAGAAAAGTTGTTCAATATAGTTAAAGATAATTTATTAATGATAATTTTTAAAGAGAAATCTATACTACTAGGGACTTATTGGCATATACTTACATGCTAACTAGGTGGATTGGGGGCACCTAAATCTAAAATAGTGCCGTTTTCAGTTTATATATTTTTTCTTATAACCTCATTTTTTGTAACGCGAACAGAACTAAATGAAACTTCACATGTCATAGTTTAGAACTGATTACATACTTAGAACTGACACTCGCACCATAGTTTGGAGAACTAATTTATTTGTAAAAATGTCTCTGTATATTCATATGATTACTTATTCAATATAAAGTTCTTTTAAGATCCCCTCAACGGCTAATTTACTGCCATCTGAACATAATCTTTTAGCAGCATATCTGAATATACATATATGACTTTAATCATTACTATCACAATTAATGTTTTAATGTATTAATGTATCTGCTTATTCCTTAGATCATTTTTACAGAAAGTTGCAAGTCTAAATAAAATCCCATTTTGTTCGTAAAACAAATAGAAAAGTAAAATTTATGAATAACGAGCTTCGTTTTATATGATATTTTACAAGAAAAAAATTGTTATAAGACTATTTGATAGTTTGTTGAAAATCTATGACATGTAACATGGTTTTATTTGTTTTACAGACAAGGGGCTGTACATATATAACGTTATCAACATTTTTTTTTATAATTTTGATCCCCTCCCCTCTTTACGATATCATACGTTGTCATCCTACGACCCCCTCCCTTAATGATATAGTTATCAATGTCAATTTTTTATTTCATTTTTCTTCCTTTTGTTTGCAGTGATACACCGGTAAGGGTACACATTTATTATTTGCATATTTTATTGATTCAAATGAAGATAAGTCAATAAAATATCCCTATTATTATATATGAAATAACACTATATCAAATAACACTCAAAAGAAATAGCTAGTATTTAATAATAGCTTATTGGTACATAATGCATTCCACAGTAATAATATCTACTTGCATTTGCTCTGCACATGGGGAAGGAATGCAAACAGCACGTCTTATCAACAAACAGGTGGACAACGTTCTTTCTATTTTCTTTCCATGCATACACATGTGACAGAAAAATGGGAATGCCAAACATTAGGGTAATACACATTTTGGAATTAAGTAATTCTATAATCATTTAAAGATTTTAATAATAACTTTGTATTCATAAAAACTTTCATAAAAAAAATATCTGACTAAAAAAGAAAAATAAATAAAAGAATAACACTATTTTGGTATAAAGAACAAGCTACAAATAAAAAGAAAAAAAATGGGTTGAATAAAAAATGATAGCGATATCAAAAGACAAATCCCCCCTCCCCCTAAAGATATCTTACGATTCCTCCCCCTAAAGTGATAACGTTATAGATGCACATCCCCCAATTTGTGACATTAGATTGTTTTTCGTTCGCTCCTTAATTACTTTGTATTCATTACTTAACAAAATATGAATATTGAATTGTGTAAAGAAAGTTCTGCCATTGTGTAAAATATTTTAAAAGTACGCTTCAAGCATAAAAATTAATAGCATAATTACATACTGCTGTCAACAGCATAATAGCTACCGTTATCAGTGTTGAATGACACTGAGAACGATAGATATTACGCTGCTCTAACTAATCTGCAATTATACTATTAATTTTGGTGTTTAAAACATGGTTTTAATGATTATGTATTGCATATTTCAAAAGTAAGAAAAAGTTCAAGTAAAGAAATTCATTTATAGTTTTGACTTAAGGGTTACTTTGTAACTTGTAAAATGTACTAATTAGTATAGTATAAAAGAATTTCATTTCTTTTAGTCATTAATAATGATTAATTTTCAACAGAATTATATTTATTCACGTACATCGTGTCTTTTTTTAAATATACACACACATATATATATCCATATAGTTATTATTAATATTTATTTATTTATTTATTTATTTATTTATTTTACTTTCTTCCGAAGTGATCTTTAAAAATATTATCATATGATAGAGGGCAGCACTATCTCTGTTCTAATATAGTAAAAATACTGTATTTAATCTATTTAAACATTATTGCACTGTTTCCCTCAACTCCGTGGTTTAATTAACAGTATTATAATTATAATATTTCTTCCAACAAGTGCAAATCATTTCTAAGTAATTTTTAAACTTGCTGCGTCATAGATGGATTCATTGGTACTTCAATTAGCTCTTCAACTGGCAAATGCTCTTTTTTTAATCCATTTTATTTATTTTACTTTATTTTATGATATATTTCTAATCCGTTGTTTTTTTTTGCTTCTTTTTACTAGATGTATTGTGTACGGTAGCCCAAATTTTGCATTTTTTGGCTTGTTAAGGCTTATGCAAGGATGAAACCGTACATGTTATTTGTGGAACTTAAGGAAATTTGGGCCTGAAGAATCTGCCTTGGTTCCACAATTTTTTTTCCATTTTTTCAATGATTTTTTCCATTTTTTCTAAATTTTTATTTTCTTGTTTCGCTTTAATTGATGATATGTTTTTATTATATAAAGGTTATATTATATAAAGGATAAAACTTCATTTTCACTTTGCAAAAACTTCATTTATAATTTATATATTTGCTTTTGTAGATGATCATTGGTATTGGTTTATAACGGTTTTATATATATATATATATATATATATATATATATATATATATATATATATATATATATATATATATATATATATATATAATATTAATTTTAAATTATCTTATTCATTTAAGACTAAAACATCAGAACTACCACATTTTTCAAAACAAATGTCTTAAAAAATTAAAGTTTATTTGTGAGTTACAATGAAAGTATAGAGATCTATCAAATATAAAAGTCTATTTTGCCTAATACAGTAAAGAAGTTGTTATAAACAACGATATTTTTTTCTCTGCGACAATCTTAATTTCAATCATCGTGAGGAAAAAAATATATATGCTTTAGATTTTCATGAAATAAACATTTTTAGTAAGAACTTATGATAAAACTAACTACGAAAACTTGCGGACTGGGTGTTTTATTGCTTAAAAGTTACGGCTTACATACTCAAATGTTGACTTGTGCTTCCTTACTCCAACGTCGCAGTCATTTAAGACAAACAACGGAAAAGGCCATGAAATGGAAATCTCAACAGGATTTCATTCTTTTTGTCACAATATGGAAGAGAAGTTAGAAAGCGATAAGGGGTACATATATAAATATATATAACGTTTGAATATTAGGAATTTAATTTGATGAATTTAGAAGTATGAAACTTCCTCCTATTAAATTTTGCGATTGAATCAATCGTGGTTTTTGTATTTAAGGAAATGGTAGGAGTTCAAATTAAGAATTTCCCTTTTTATCTTAAAGGTTTATAAATTATAAAAGCATAAAGTACGGCTTAAATGTATACTAAACTCTTCATGTGTGTATGGTCCCCTGTTTTCAAGAAAGGTATAAAAATTTATTAATGCAGCATGCATTTTTTTAATCCATAGCTATAATATGCAATGTAAAATATTTAAAATGATCCATGTTATGTTAAATTGATTCAAAATCAATACTTATTTAAATGTAAGTGTAGATCATGTAAAGGGTATTTTTTAGAGGTATGCAAATTTAAAACAAAATAAAAAACGTAAAATAAAGTTAATGGCCATGATATTGATTTTATTAAATAAATAGTTTTATGCCATTAGTGTTTAAAAATTATTTCTGTCATATGGGTGCCGTGGCTGCCTCGAATGTTGAGTTCCAACTGGTCCAACGTCTGTGGTTTATCGGCGTAGACCAGCGACTTCACATATCCCCACACGAAATAATTCATTGGAGTGATATCGCATGACCGTGGAGGTCAGTTCACACATCCATTACGCCAAATTATGAGTCTACCGAATGTCTCTCACAATAAATTGATCGTGTTTTGCACAATTTGCAAGCATTGTTCTGGCGTAAGTCTATTCATGTTCAAATGACAAAACATACTGAGTACAAATCATCTGTCAGCTGTCAAATTGATTGTGACTAGAAACAGTGTTGACAATAACAGAATTACATCTCTAAAAAAACACCCTTTATATACAGGATATTTGGACATTCGATTTTAAATAAATTAACCATTAATAAAACTATAAAAATATTTTGAATGGAACAATTCAGTGGCGCCAACTTTTCAAAAATATTGTGTGGGCTCAAACATTTTTGAATAAAATAACACATAGTACATATCCCCCCCCCTCCTTATGGGTGTGTGGAGAGAGGGGGGAGAAGCGAATGACTAAAGATGATAATTCGTTTTTTCTAAGTAAATTTTAAATTATTATAATTTAATTATAATTTTATAAATAATTTTATTAAATTACATTCTTATAAATTCCCCTTTATAAATGTATTAAAATTTATTTTAAATAATAATAGAATTGCTAACTATTGAAAGTGTAACAAACTAAATGCCAAGAAAAGCATACAATTTAGTCACCTAAGTGATTTATCCATTCAAAACATCAAAACAGGTGGCAAAATATGCAGAAAATTTGTTTTCGTGAGAAATTTAACTATACATCCACTGAAGGAGTTTTTAGTGCTCCTGTAAGTCTAATGGATGTACTAACTATTTTGAGAACGTTAATAAAACCAAATTTCATTTCAGCGATTAAATAATTAAAAAAATAAATTACGAATTAAATCAATTGAAATTGGGTGGGCGGAGAGATCAGATTATTGGGTGGTCTCGCGCCCCATTGGTCCATATAAGTTAGCACCACTGGAACAATTTTATTGAGTTTTGTAACACACACGACTTTGAGCGTATGATAATTTTTAATTCAGCCATTCATTCTTTATTTTTAAAGAGAGACCCGATTTTTTTGACAAATAAAATTGTTAAATTCTTTAGAAATTTTAATAGGCGAAAAATATTTCGCTTGGAACATTTTATTATTAGTTACAGATAACATTTTCAAATTTCAAAAATTAATTTAAAGTTTCGATTTAAATCCTATTTAAAGGAAGTTAAAATTGATCTGCATTATTCATTCAAATCATTATTGAAAGTCAAAGAGATTTTTAATAACATTCTTTAAAACTGGAATTATGCCAATTTACTTCATTTGAAAAATCTACCGTCTCCTTATCAAAATCATATTTTTATTTTCACAGAATCATCCGAATTGTATTTCCACTAGATGATCTTTAACTGCAAATAAATTAAAAAATACAACCATTTTTATTAATAGTGTTGAAAAACAATCCTTACAAAAGAAATTAATTTCATGACAGAAGTTAAATTTATAATAATTAGGGTCATTAGTTGTTAACTCGAAGATACGATATGAAATAGGAGTAACGAATAATTACATCTGGAAGCACAGTCGAAATAATTCAAGTGGCCTTAAGGAATACCATTAATTTAAATCTACATCCATTTTATATCATAATGATTATTGTGTTTCCTAATTAGATACAATAAAAATACATCCGACCTCTTTGCAGTTAATATATGCTAGAATTCGATGCTTTGAAGTATTAAATTCTGAGATAGTCAAACATTTTTTTTTAAACTAGGCACTAGTTTAAATTAATTTTTAATAAAATGATTCATTAAAACTAAGCTATGCTTATTACTCTATAAATCTTATTTAATTAGAGGTAAAATAATTTGCTAGGTATAATAGCTAAGATGATTCATTAACTTGATGGAAATTGTTTGGTTGATTTCTATAAATAAGATTTTCAGCTAGGCTCAATTTATTTCCTTTAAGTGTGTAGTATAACTTATGCAGTAGATAACTTATGTAGTAGAATTAAAATTATATAATCGATTTGGAACAGAATGTCACGGCTATCCTATAGACGGAGGAATAACGTGGTTTCGCATTAACTTGGTAGATAGGCGTGTTATTTCTTTTAAAATCCATTCATACAAAGCATCTTTTAGCATAAAGGCATTTTCTTCTTCCAAATTGTTCTGAGTGACTTATACATTAAAAAAAAAAAATCGAGTACAATAATATTCCACTTTAAATGAAAAAAAAATGCCGGCAAATAAATAAAATAATTCTTGTAATGTCAACGCTTATGGCTAAAAACTTTAAGTTTGCATTCGTATAAATTCTTATACAAAGTTACAAAGTAACCCTATAAGTAACATCTGTATGATTGTTCAACGTTTTATACAGATGCTTAAGGCGTTTACAGCTTGACTTCCAAACATTCTGTTAAAAGCACCAACAGTATTTTAGCATTTTAGTTTACAAGATGTAAGTAGGATGATTTCTGCGATTTCTACTCTATATCATTATGTAAATCGTATTCACAGACTTAAATAACTCAAGGCTTTCACTGTTGTGTTTTCTAGTCACTTACGTCATTTGACATTAAATTCTTATACTAAGTTACAAAGTAACCCTATAAGTATCATCTATATGATTGTCCAACGTTTTATACAGATGCTTAAGACATTTACAGCTTGGCTTCCAAACATTCTGTTAAAAGCACCAACAATATTTTAGCATTTTAGTTTACACGATGTAAGCAGGATGATTTCTGCGATTTCTACTCTATATCATTATGTAAATCGTATTCACAGACTTAAATAACTCAAGGCTTTCACTGTTGTGTTTTCTAGTCACTTACGTCATTTGACATTAAATTCTTATACTAAGTTACAAAGTAACCCTATAAGTATCATCTATATGATTGTCCAACGTTTTATACAGATGCTTAAGACATTTACAGCTTGGCTTCCAAACATTCTGTTAAAAGCACCAACAATATTTTAGCATTTTAGTTTACACGATGTAAGCAGGATGATTTCTGCGATTTCTACTCTATATCATTATGTAAATCGTATTCACAGACTTAAATAACTCAAGGCTTTCACTGTTGTGTTTTCTAGTCACTTACGTCATTTGACATTAAATTCTTATACTAAGTTACAAAGTAACCCTATAAGTATCATCTATATGATTGTCCAACGTTTTATACAGATGCTTAAGACATTTACAGCTTGGCTTCCAAACATTCTGTTAAAAGCACCAACAATATTTTAGCATTTTAGTTTACACGATGTAAGCAGGATGATTTCTGCGATTTCTACTCTATATCATTATGTAAATCGTATTCACAGACTTAAATAACTCAAGGCTTTCACTGTTGTGTTTTCTAGTCACTTACGTCATTTGACATTAAATTCTTATACTAAGTTACAAAGTAACCCTATAAGTATCATCTATATGATTGTCCAACGTTTTATACAGATGCTTAAGACATTTACAGCTTGGCTTCCAAACATTCTGTTAAAAGCACCAACAATATTTTAGCATTTTAGTTTACACGATGTAAGCAGGATGATTTCTGCGATTTCTACTCTATATCATTATGTAAATCGTATTCACAGACTTAAATAACTCAAGGCTTTCACTGTTGTGTTTTCTAGTCACTTACGTCATTTGACATTATAGCATACTTTGCATCATGATATTTAAACTGTCACATTTAAAAAGCCCAAAATATGGGACCATAAGCAGTACTACAACATCATTCACTAGTTAAAAACATCACTCATGTGCAGCATTACATATTTATTATTATATATATATATATACATATGTATGTATATTGTATGATAAATAAAAAAGATTATTAATATAATTGGTGTTCTTCTCTCACTATGACTTTTTTTTCAGCATTTCAAAATAATCTGCGATTCATATTGATTTTTGAAAAATTGTCAAAGATTCAAATATGTAAAATTCTTTTAAAAGACCAGAAAAGTGGAAGTTATCGACCTCAAGGGATCGATATGACATTAAGAGGGATCGATTCCAGCTCATGAAATCAATATTTTAAAAAATAATTAATGTTCTATAACGTGATAAACTACAAAATATACCGGGTGTCCGGTCTCAACGGTGTCCAATGGCTAATTCCTAAACCGTTAGTCATAGACTTATAGTTCCAATTACAAAAATGTTTTAAATCAGGTAGAGAAATATTTAAAAGCGATTTGGGTCAATAAAAACATTTCTTTAAAAGTTACGAAATTTAAATTTTTATACGGTCCTATAAGTAATATTTAGTAAAAAATTCCTATTACACTGACAAGTAAGCCAAAAACAGTACCATTCATATAACACTAAAATTGAGCGAGTTATGAAACTTTAAAAATGCATGACTTATGCCACTTTTCTTCTCTGAAAACAAATGAGTTCGACTTGGCTTTGAGTAGGCATATAACAAGTGCTTAAAGTATTCGAAGATCTTATTTCATATGTATCTGCGCTTTGAAAAAAATCGTACAAGTGTTACGATTAAGTTAACATATATTAAGTTTCAGATTGGCTAAAAAAACATGTTTTATTTTGTCAGGATTTGAGACTTTTTTTATGATTTCTTTTAACAAAAATTATGTTATTTTTATAAGTTTTTATATTACTTCAACGATCGTATGCATGTTTCTCCAGTTCAAAATTTATACTCGAAATTTAACTCACTTTTAAATATCCGATCGAGATTACATTTTACATACTGGCGTAAATCCATTAACAATCTAATATTATTATGATTTTCGGTAGTTATCATTTATACTAATTTTACAGGATAACACAAAAAATTTCGGATAGATTACCGCCAAGAAGTTTAAGAAAAAGTTTTAGATTAGATAATACAAGACTGCGATTGTTGTTGTTTTTTTACTTTTATGTATTTTTTAGCACTGAATCCGAAAATTACATTAGTTTTTAACCCTCATGTTAGGATATTTTGCAAATCATAAATTGTCAAATTTAAAGAATAACAAAAATAGGATACTATAAAGTAGAGGAGATGGTTGTCTTTTTTAACTTTTGATAATTGATTTTTACGTACTTTTTAGTACTGAATCTGAAAATGACCTTCATTTTTAACCATCACGTTAGAATTTTTTTGCAAATCGTAAATGTCTAAGTTAAAATATAGCGAAAATCTCATACTATAAAACATATGTAAAACTTTTTTTTGTTTTATTTTATTTTATTCAATAATTTATTCGATATTTTTGCTTATCATGGGATTCTTACAGCTAAATAGCTGAGTGGTCCGATGAGATGAGGGAGGAGATTTGATTTTAACTTTGAACTTTAAAATTTGCGAAAAATCCTGATGTGATGGTTAAAAATGATGGTCTCAATTTCAGATTCAGCGGTACAGAATACTTAAGAATCAATTATCAAAAGCTAAAAAACATGACATAACCCAACTTTTGCAGGCTAGTGTAATCTAATATTTTAAAATACGTATCATTTTGTAAAGAATTGAGGCTGTTAATTTAGCATCATTTTATTTAACAAAAATTCTGTGTTTTCTTTCTTCTTAAATATTTATTACAAATTGTATATTTTGCATTAATATGTCAAAATGATTAAAGATTTCAAATTTATATTGCAATGTTAATTTCACTCTAAACCATTTTTTAAATATATCTGACGAAATTATATTTCGACTAAATTTGTGAATGACCCCCAATTTGCAGCAAAAAATATGCTCCAACTTTAAACAGATATTACTCGGTCAATTTTAATCATAGGACTTTTTGTGTATTACTTGTCAGTGTAAAAGGAAAATTTTACTAAATATAACTTATAAAACCGTATAAAAATTTAAATTTCGCATTTTTTTAAAGAAATGTTTTTATTGACCAAAATCTCTTTTAAAATATGTCTTTACCTGATTTTAAACATTTTTGTAATTGGAACTATATGTCTATGACTAACGATTTAGGAATTAGCCATTGGACATCGTTGAGACCGGACACCCTGTATAATATGCAGCGTTTTTTGTAACCAATTACTATATATTTCCTATTGCAAAAATGTTTCAAATGTTGCACTTACATATTCAAAGTCATTGAAATTATTAAATACATTGTGCAACAATAGATCGAATTTATATATAAATCATTATTGACTAGATAGTTTCGTAAGCCATTTACTCAGTTTTTTCTATTTAAATTACTGCATTCAATATCAGTATACAGTGTAATGATGCACATGGTATAAATACACTGGTAAAAGGATTTAGGGTAAAGATTTCCTTTACTTTCACAATGGTTTGTAGATAAAGATTTCATTTTACATTTAATCCGACAAACTCAAGGGCTAGTTCATCATACAGTTCATCCTTGAATTTAGCAATCACATTCTTGTTGATATCAGAGTAAAGCGGGGGATTTTTTGGATACACGGAGAAGCCAAACATATCACGATTTTCCTTCATATCTGCATAAACGTCCTTAGTTTGAACGTGGAAAGGTAAGGCGTCCATTTCAGTAAAAAGTAGTATCGCCTGGTTTTTGTATACTTTTTTTATAGTAAAATTGTGAAATTTATACATTAATAACTGGAACAGTTCTAATATTGCGAATCCATATACAGGACGTTTCATCAAAATATTAGTTTTAAGTCTTTCCACAACAGTCATGTCTTCATCATATGTTTTAAAAGATTTAAAATTTGGGGAATCCACTAATTTTTAGCCCTTTTTTCATTATTAAAAAGCACAATATTTCTTATTTTTCGAAGATTTCCCATGGTTTTTCCAAAACAGAGTTATTATCTAAAGAGGATTTAGCCTCCTTTCTTTTCTGGGTATTAAAATTAATATATTTCTGTAACCTTGGCGCCTGCCTAAATTTAAGTGTTTTATGCACAGCAGTAATTTTTAAACTGAACCGTAAATAATATTTAAGATTACGATAATGAGTTATATAATTCTGTTTGTTATTTAAATTGCGTATAAGCTTAGGGGTTCCTACGAATTTTCTGCTGATAAGTAAGCTTCTTGCATAAGGAGACAACATTTGTTTTTGGACGACAATTCTCTAAACTGCAAGTGGGTATTTCTTATGCATTAAATTAATATGTTTCAGGTATTCTAGGTCCACCTCGAACATACAGCCGATTTCGGAATCATCAGGTTTTGATCGAATCACTCTTCGGTAATATGATTTACCACACACTATTTAAAGTTACCATAGAGCTACAATTGCGACATAGTACACCCATACCAGTTATTAGCATCCCAGTATATGATGTAGATGGTGCATTGTCAATAAAACCTCATGTACGCTCGGGCGTATCTATGAATAATCTTACTGATACCATCACGTATTCCATTTTAAACCATAAGCAACATATTGATATGCGTGATTCACTCTAAAGATTTTTTTGAGACGTCTTCAAACAAGATTGCAACGCAAGTGGAGGAGCGATAAACAAGTGTGCGCAATCAATATCACAGAACTGCTGACATAATTTCATAAAATTTTGGAATACATCAGCAAGTAGCACATCTGTCATGACATACAGATCATGATACTTTCCCTGGGATACGATGTTTAATGTTCTCCATACATTCTGGGTGTGTTCATAATCCTCTTTATCTATTGGCTCATTGGTCAGGTTATTAAAAAATGCAGAAAGTGGAAGAAGCTCCTTTCCATTGAATTTTTCAAAGGAACTGAAATAGGCGTAGGGGTAAACCTCTTCAGATCTAAATTAATGTTTTCTGAGAAATTTTGTTCTGGTATGCTGAATTGGTCGGGTTGGAGGTTTTTAACGATTTTTCTAATGATGTAAGCAAAAATTAAAAAGAATCCAGAAAGACCATCTGTATAGGACGGACATGAAGGTTTCTTAATTTAAAGGTTATATAGTTTTCCATAGAAGATGCAATAACATCAATTTCATGATCTTTGAATTTTCTTGGTTTACTCATAATATGATGTCCATCATAGTTTTTCAGGTTGTGGAATATAACAGGAATTGCTTATTGATTCAAGTTGTATTCCACATTAGAGGCTCCTCTGTACGCATCTCATAGATGATCATGGTCACGTATGCGTCTCGTATCTAATGCTTTTTTACAAATAGTACCAAACTGTTTCTTGAAACACTTTTTCATCCTTGGGAGAGAGCTTCGTAGTTTTAATATTTAATACCTTTCCTCCCAATAAGTCCTTCTCACGCAACATTTATTTTAAAAATTGGTCAACACAGTCTTTACTACGATATACTTTCGCTTTCTTCACACATCGGGTCCGACAAAGACATAAGCGTACTCGCATGAAAAATGATAAGTTGTTTTTTCAGTATATGATGTTTTAGAAGAGGGTGTGGCTGAAGTAATAAATATAAGAAGACTCTCAACGTCCTCATAAATGGTATATGCAATTGGATGTAGTAGATGAATACTAGAAAACTTGAGTATGTTGTCGTTTACCCTAGGCATCTTTAAAGCCAGTACTGCATGTTGTCTACAATATTCATTATGCTTATTCTATAGGTCTTGTCTTGAAAAGCGATGCAAACATCGATAACATTAGGGCGCAGAGGCTTTATGATTAGTTAAATCTGTAAAAGTTTTGAAAAGTTTCTAATGAGGCAATAGGTGTTAATTTTCGCCACTACCGTTTAGTAACAAAATTTATGACATCCAGATTTCAGCTTTTCAAATATAGACAGCTGGCAAACTCCATCCTCTTCACATCCAAATACATTAATCAGCAAATTGTTGAGTTGTTCAGTAATGATTATCTTCTGAAGGGGAGCAGAACATTCAACATTGCCAAGTTTGATGTCACTCTCATAAGGATATAATGTAGCACTGGCTCAGGCTCTTTTGTAAAATCCAATTTTAGTTTAAATGCCAAAAGGCACTTTACCAAACATTTATTGTCTTAATTTTTTATATTAAGCACTGACTTTTATCATACAATTTTTTAGGTGAAGCGATATAAGAAGATCTTGCAGCGAGGGGATGACATTTAGCAATTTTGAGTTCTAAATGATGAATTATTCTGAGTCCCCCCCCCCCCCAGAACCTCTTTTGTATGAATTCTTCAAAGGATTTAATTATCTTTGAAAATCCTTCTTCTACATGTTATGAGAAGAAGACTTGTTCTACATGTTATGAGAAGAAGGCTTCTTCTACATGTGCTACATGCCTTCGATGCGCTCAGTAAAACATGTACATGGAAAATAAGACTGAGTCTCCCCAATCTCGTGATTGTCAGTAAAACTTTCAAGCGATATTTTCATCCCCGTATATAATTTAATAGCACAGTTTTGTTGAATTTCTCCCATTAAACTTTCTTGTAATTCAGATTGTAAGTGTCTATGAAACACTTCCAAGTCACTTTATTCACATTTGTCAGGATAAAGCATAAGTTTTAAACACATTAAGAGCATCAGATTGTAGTTGCGTCTGCTTTTTAAATAAAATCATTTTCCTTTTCACATTTATAAGTGGTAAACAGAACAGGGTTTTGGGTGCATACATGTTGTTTCAGATCAAATTTTTGTCCAAACACTTCATCACACTCACGGCATGGGAATATTGAACTTTGGTGTAATTTTAGATAATGCTCCGAGATATCCTTTAGTGTGAAAACTTGTTCACACTTATCACACTTTCATGCAGACTGTTCATCAGTATTATGAATTTTAAAATGTTTCATCAAGTCTGATTTCCTTCCAAACGACTTTTGACACTTATCACAAGTATGAAACTTCTCATTTAATTGAATCTTCATATGTTGATTTTGATTAGAAATTAATGAAAAAGCTTTGTTAAATGTAGAGCATACACTCATCTCCTTTTCATGTTTTTTTCATGGTAAAAAAAGTACCTTATAAAAGTTTACTTTATTTCATACAGACAAAGTTGGTATAATTGCCAGAGATTGTATGGATTTGTTGAAAGTAATAATTAATGCAAAAAATAAATATTTAAAATATTGTAAAGTATAGAAGATTTTCCGAAATTAAAAATACTTATGCATATTAAATGTGAAAGATGTGGCGTTTCTTTCATATATTTTATTATCTGTATTATATATAATGTTTTATGATATACATGCGAACAAGTTCAAAATAAATTTTTTTGTTCAGTTTTGCAGCATACGTCAGACTCTATTAACTGTTTTGCCAGAGATGCGCGCGACGCACAGTGGAGTATTTGAAACAAAATCCTGGCCAAAATTATTTTTTATGTGTTTTACAGTTAAAACTATTGCTGTTGATTTATTACTAATAAATACATTTAATTAATGTTGTATACACATAAAAGTATGCCTTTAATTAAAAAATACATAAATATATAATACATAGCTTATTCAACTTTTTACAGTCTATAAGAGGAAAGTAATTGTTAATAGAGTTGTTTTACTTACAAGTAATGTTTAATTAAATGTGGTTAATATTATTATATGTAAACTTTTAATTATTTATATCAGCCAATGTATTAATATATCTATTATTTGCAATTATTATTTAGCAAAGTTTAATCTCTAAAGTTGAGTTGTAGTATGAAGATTTTGGTTTTTGAGAATTATTAAGAAATTACCAAAGCAATTTATATTTAAAAAGGGCAACGATGTGCGGAAGATTTGATTTATATATGTATGTATATACATATATATATATATATGTATATATATATATATATGTATATATATATATTGGCCTTCAAGACTATAAGCAAGCTTGAATTTAAACTGTAAAAATAAAAATTTAAAAATGGTCCGGCAAACCCCGGCACAATTACAAAGCTATATATCTAAATCAATATATCTAAAATAGAACTAAAATATCTTAAAATAACACATTTTTAATTTTAATTTTTTTTATTGTACTAAAAATTGTTGAGTTCAAGAATTCATGAAGCCACAAAAAATATACATTTAAATATAATTTAACATAATAACAAAGTTGAAACGTAACAATAAAGTACGTCTTCTCGCAAAGAAACTTCCTCTTCAACTGAGGCTATTTATTAGCCACCGGATATGGCTCATGCTTATGAAACAGACATAGAATGATGCACCAGTAAGTCCTCTATTAAAAAATAACCTTTTTACAATTGTTGAGCAAATTTTAATTTTTGGATTTTTCGCCAGGTTTTTGGGTCATATACTCCACTGTGCGACGTTAAGCCGCACCGGACCCGCATTTAAGAGCACAGCAGAACAAAGTATCAATGGCCGAGTGGATAAGGCGCTCTCCTTCCAAGCCTTAGGTTGTGCCTTTGATTCTACCTCCGGGAAAATAAATTAATCGTTTAAAATATTAACAGACAAATAGGCTTCTCAAACAGCTCATACATGGCGCCACTAAAACACAAAAATCCTTTAAAAAACTTTAAAAGATGAAATTCAATCTCATTTCAAACCATCATCAAGTAGTGGTATTTTAAGAGTTTAGTCAAAAGTTCTTTTTACACGTAATCCTACAGTAGCGTAAAAATTTCTTAATCATTAAACACATTAAACAAACATTATTCCAAGGTAATTAAAAACATACTGTATATTTATACAATAACAAAAAAAAAAAAAAAAAAAAAAAAAAAAAATTTTTTTTTTTTTTGCGTTCAGCAAAAGACTAATTAAAAAAAAAAATCTTGGGAATTCTCCATTGTCCAATTAATCGTTTAAAATATTAATAAACAAACAGGCTTCTTAAAGGTGTAAAGGCTTCTTCGCGTAAGGTGATCAGAATCAGGGATTATTCTCACCAGTAAATTTCTATTGTCAATTTTGTCTTATGCAATCCAAGCATTTTTCCGATTCAATTAGGCAAAAAATTCTGTTTTTAAAAAACGGTGATAAAAGATTAAAAATTCTGTAAAAGACGCTCGTCCCGAAGGGGTTAAAAATAAGTGGTTTCATAAACATACCACCACCCCTGAAAGGGTTAAATTAAGTTTACGATTACACGAAAAGTTACAAAAGAAAGCAACTTTTAAATAAATTTGACTACACAATGAAAAATATGGCATCTTGATAAAATTAAATATTTTTATGGAAACTGTAAAAATAAAAAACATGTAAATCGTGTAAATCAGCAAAATGATTTTTTGGATGAAATTTTTTCTAAGCATGTATGAACAATGCAATCAATGCAATTATCAGTGAGAAATGGAATAAGTTGCAGAACTACAGAAAATGCGGTAACCAAATAGAGTAAATTTGAATGTACCAATCGAAATAAACATGATGCAGGTAGAATTCAAATTGTTGACATTTTAAAGTGTTTCATAAAATATTCATGATAAAAAACTTTTCTTTTTTTTAGGTTTTACCTTGTTATTTTCAGCCTAAATCAGGATTCATTATTATTCTTTTTTTTTTTTTTTTCAAATGCGAAAATTCTTGAATTTTTTAAATCGGACAACACAGACAACCACGAATGCAGGCTTCATATCTTAACTATTCTGCTAACCTGCAACTTTAAATACTTTTAAAAATGTCATTTTATGACATTAAAATCGATAAAGTCAAAAATATTCCAACATATCCTTTGTATGCGTATCTGCCTACCCCTTTACCACTTTAGTTGCAGATAACTTAATCAAAGGCATTTCCCAGAAATCAGATGAGCTGATTTGCATTGTAATCAAATATCAAGGAATTTTCGTTTGCAGTGTAATCTACGAGTAAAAGACTCATCTACAGCATTATGCGAAGTTACAACTTCCAATATTTTTTAAGTGCAGTTTTTTTTTATGTTACTCGATGAATATAGAAATATTTCAATGCATCACTTATATGTATCACAATGTTTCTGCTTCTCCCGCTGTTCCATTTTCATTCCAGAAATCGTAAAGAGTATAACACAGCATAAAACTCCCTCCCCTCCATCTAACGTCCCACATTACGTCATAGTCTCAAAAAGTTCGGATCAATAGCGGCCGATCAATTTAAAGCAGGACTATTTATTACTACTGACCCTTTCAGCAACCGCGGGTTGCCTTGACGGGGGGGGGGGGGGGGGAGTATAAATGTCCCATCGATATAAACACAGTTGGTGAAAGCAACCATTGATGCGAGTTAAATTCCATGTGGAATTCCGCTATCGATTCGAAACAGAATCTATAGAGGATTTATTCTGGTTTTTAAACACAAATCTGAAATATTTTTTATCGCTTTAAAATATTGTTTCAGCTCGTACTATAAAAATAGCATGAGGAACAAAAAAATATATTAGGATATAGTGTAGAATTTATTGTTTCAGACACAAAACGGTACCAAAATACGAACCTGTACAAAACGTTTATTAAAGGACGAAAATATTTTATGAGGGTTTTATATTTTCTGGTTTGTTTCGTATACGAATCGAATATTTCCAACTGAGCGAAAAAATGCTCAGGTTGGGAATCGAACCCAGATTCTCGGCTTACAAGGCCAATGCTTTTACCGTTTAAGCTAACTGGGCCGACAACCGGCCAGCATATTTCGCTCAGAAATCCTTATTGGCAGTAACATATGGTCTGTCATGTAGACAGCTCAACAGAATAAACCGCTGGTAAAGGAACTCCATATAAACGATGGATACGTAGATGAAGTATTATTTTAATACAATCAAACTGATTGATAAAGTTATCATACGAATTAAATATTTCTATCTGAGCGAAAAAATGCTCAGGCTGGGAATCGAACCCAGATCCTTGGCTTACAAGGCCAATGCTTTTACCGTTTAAGCTAACTGGGCCGACAGCCAGCCAGCATATTTCGCTCAGAAAACCTTATTGGTAGTAACATCTAGTCCTATAACACCAGTCTTTTTAGTGTTATGATCTCGTGTTGAATGAGATCCAAAAAATGAGGGATTAATATGTGTAGGTTTAATGGGAATATAAACGCCAAAAATATATATAAATTAGATACTTGAACCCAAGCCAATATAGATCACCTATACAGGGTGTCTCAAAAGGTCGTTTACAAACTTAACATGTTGGTCTGTCATATCATGATAAACAAGATTTACATAGGAACTTGTGTTCAAAAATGCAAACTGCGACCGCTAGAGGGCAATGAGTGCAGGCTTACGGGAGAGTGAGAGGCGTAATAATTTCAGGCGAGGACATTGCAGGAGAAAGATGAATCGGTTTAGTAACGCAGAATTGGCCGATATGCATTACGTATGTGGCGCCGCGGATGGAAATGCATGAGCTGCGGTACGGATGTACCTTGAGCGCTTCCCAAGCAGACGTCAGTCAAGTCACGTTTTGTTTGGACAATTGCACCGCAGATTACGTGAAGCAGGAGCTTTCCAAGTACGTAGCCACATCGGTCGAGAACGCGCTACACGCACGCCTGTCGTAGAAGAAACCGTGCTACGAGAATTTGACAGGAACCCGCAAACAAGTCTCCGAACAAGAGAAAGCGTCTTGGGTGTACAACGTTTCAGCATTATGCGCATATTGCATGAGAACACGCAACACCCCTACCCCTTACAAAAAGTACAGGAATTGCTCGTTGACGATTATCCCCAACGCGTTGCATTCGCACGCTGGTATCAACAACGGGTAGCGCAGTCGAATTTTCCATCGTGGATTTTGTTTTCGGATGAATCCTGTTTTACACAGGACGGTGTATAACATCGACGCATGAAAACCCAAGGTCATTAACTAGTAATGGGCTCGAAGTAGCTAGGAGTCATTCGGTAGCTTCATCGCCGTCTTTAATTTGTGTAATTTCCCTTTTAAATTTGTCCGGTTTCAAATTTTGATTTTTTTTTTCAATCTCGCTTTTGCTAGAGAGTCTCTTACTCGGGACGTGGCTGGGGACCTATGAAACATGCTTCCTCAAAAGAGTCGGAATAAGTGGAAGAATAAAGTGCTGCGGACGAAGATAGGTATAGGTGCATGTCAACAACATTTCGCCGTCAACATTTGGGCTGGTATTGTCGGTGACATGTTAATTGGCCCTTACCTACTACCTCAACGGGAATGCCTATCGCATTTTCTTAGAAAGAGTCTTGCCGGATCTGATGGGTGACGTTCCAGCCGTTACACGCCGAAACTTCAGCATGATGGAGCGCCTGCTCATTTTAGCTAGGACATATCCTAATCGCTGGATTGGCAGAGGTGGACCAGTCGCATGGCCACCGGGATCCCCCCGACCTGACTCCCCAGGATTTCTATCAGTAGGGACATATGAAGTCCTTGGTGTACAAGACGTCCGTAACGTCGGACGTGGATCTCGTCACCAGGATCGTGGAAGCGGCGGAATGTGTCCGTGGCACACGTGCCCATTTTGAACGGGTTATTTGAATCCATGCGTCGACGTTGGGAGCATGCATTGCGGCGAGTAGAAGGCATTTTGAACAAATTCTGTAAATTAAACTATGTTCTTTAATAAAAGTCATATTAATACCTCTTTCGATATCATTTCTTTCTTCCACTCCACACCTGCGCTCATCGTCCTCTAGCGGTCGCAGTTTGGATTTTCGAACACATGTTCCTATGTAAATCTTGTTCCTCATGATATGACAGACTAGCATGTTAAGTTTGTAAACGACCTTTTGAGACACCTTGTATATGTTATCTTTTCCCAGATAATGAGATATTTATATTTAAATAAAATTTAGCTATATTTTGCTGCTACTTGATAAAATGGTTTTAAGCTAATCCAATTCTACAAGTGGAATGGCCAGAGAATAGTCCAGATCTTAACTCATTTAAAATCCCATGGCGATAGGTAAAGAAACTTGCTTACCGGAAACAACTCCTCAATTAAACCTAATTAACAGAAACAATAACTGAATTTTGGTTTCATATTAAAATAGTCACAAAACTAAAAAACCTTGGTTCACTTTATGAAGGCGTTTTAAGGCTGCTATTAACGCTAGAGTTTATTCAAATGAAAATAAACTGTCTTCGAGAAATTTATTATGTAAGCTGATTTTCTCCATACCTTTCAGTTCCCCCTCGGCAAGTGCAATAGAAATATCTTTCTAACGATTACACTAGCCTGCAAAATTTGGGTTTTGTCATGTTTTTTAGCATTTGATAATTGATTCTTATGTATTTTGTAGCGCTGATTCCTAAAACAACCTTCATTTTTAACCATCGCGTCAGGTTTTTCCGCAAATCGTAAATTTCAAAGTTAAAAAGTAAAAAAAAAAAAAATACAAAAATCTGATACTATAAATTAAATATAAGGATTGTGTTTTTCAGCTTTTAATAATTGATTTTTATGTATTTCGTTGTGCTGAATGCCAAAATGAACTTCATTTTTTACCCTCACGTGAAGCTTTTCCGCAAATCGTAAATTTTTAAAAAGTTGAAATATTGCCAAAATCTGATACTGCAAATGTAAAATAGATGAAAACTTTTTTTTTTCAATAATAGTTTATTCTTATGCTACCCATTTTTATAGCTAAACGTGAAAAATATTGTGTATTAATCCTTACAATTTTATTCCCTGTGTGGAAGTTTCTAGAACAGTTCAGGCTCTGCCCAGCACTTTTCCTTTTATAATTTCTATGGGGCTCATCTTGGTGTTCTCTTTTATTTTAGTGGTTGATAAAGCTGGAAATTTGTCGCAACAAATTCAAAACATTTGCCTTCTTTTAGTAAGGATTTTACAATTTGCTATGACAGATTTACGCAATTTTTTTACTTTTTAACTTTGAGATTCACGACTTGCAAAACATCCTGAAGTGTTCTTCAAAGTAATAAAGTCTGAAATAAAAGTGATCTTCAGATTCAGCGCTAAAATTACATATAAAATCAATTATCAAAAATTAAAAAACACAACCACCACATCTATTTTATGGTATCAGGTTTTCGCTATATTTTTACTTTTTATTTTCTTCTATCTTTAATAGAAGAAAGTGTTGTAATCGAAATTCTTTTCGACAGATTTACACGTTTTAGGGGTCAGAGATCCCCCAAAACATGTTTATAGAAAACGTCTGTTTGTCCGTGTGTCTGTCCGCCTGTCCGTGTGTCTGTCGTCATTGTACCATCAAAAAGTGTACGAAGTTATGCATAGAATGGAACCAATTTTTTTTTAAAGTTTTTGGCTATGGCAAGCAGGTCCTTCCTTAATTTGGAAAAAATATCGCCGGTAGGGGGTGCTGTAATAGGGATTTGTGTGCGATTTTGAATGTTGTACCATCGAAAAGTGGATGTAGTTATGCATAGAATTGAACTAATTTTTTTTAAAGTTTTTGGTTATAGCAAGCAGGTCCTCCCTTAATTTGGAAAAAATTGGCCGGAAGGGGGCGCTGTAATAGCAGTTTTTGTGCGATTTTGATTATTGTACCATCGAAAAGTGTATAAAATTATGCATGCAACTGAACCAAATTTTGTGTGCATGTTTTTGGCTTTGGCCAACAGGTCCTCCTTGAATTCGGAAACATTGCGCGGTAAAGAGGCTCTGTGATAACGATTTTTGTTTAGTTTTTTTGATTTTTTTAGGGTTCCGTACTTAAAAAGTAAAAACGGAACCATTATAAGATCACTCCTGTGTCTGTCCGTCCGTCTGTCTGTCTGTCTGTCACAGCCATTTTACTCGTAAACTATGGAACGTGGAAAGTTCAAATTCAGGGAAGTAATAAAGACCATGGACCCACATATTTTCAGAATAATAAACATTCATAAATATATTTAGTAAAAAAGTAGAGGGGCAAATTATGCTACTTGAAAAAAAAATATTTTCTTTGTATATCATGTGGGGTATCCTGTGAAAGCTTTTGTAACGCTGCACTCAAAAATACATTCCTTTTAATTTTAGGTATTATATTTTCAAAGATATTGTTGAAAATGTAGCGCAAAAATATGTCCCCCCCCCCCCCATCTAATTCCGAATCTACTGAAACTAAAATTATGAAAAAATTAGAGGTACTAGACGTTAATATAAACCTTGCCGGAAAATTATAGCGATTACCCTAGGTCGCATAGTTTTTGAGTAATTAGCATTTTTCTGTTATGCACAAATTTCGATTTACGGGCATTCAGAAAACTTGTTGAGCATCGCTGAATATACCTATCGTTGCAGAAAAATAAAAGCATTGTTGATAATGATTTTCGAAAAAAATCATCGGTAATTAGCCTAGATATTAACCCTTAAAGGTACGGTCAGTTTGGACATACACAAGGACAGGGGTGGCGTATTTTATGCCTAGTTAACAACATTTAATGATATATATGTGTAATGTAATGTCCAGTAACAGTATAAAAGCAATAAACGTCAAATTGTTAAAAACATACTAATTTAAGGGGTCTCGGGACTCTAAAAAGTGGAAAAAATGAAAAAAAGACCATTTTCAACATTTAATGTCTTAAAATGTATATGGTTTTAAAACACAATTTTAATTGGGATGAAAGATATAAGTATGTTCTTTCGTTTCATGTATTTAAAAAATTGCAAGATACAGAATTAGTATTTATGGGGGGCTCGAAACTGTTAGACATTTATCGAACAAAAAATTGGCATAACAGTTTACGCTCAGGATTACAAAATAAATATTGCAACCAGAATGAAAATTTTGGTGCTTACTTATACTTCAGATTGGAATAATTTCCCTGAACTTAAATAAATTTGTATTTAAAGCATTTTTATATTTTTAATGCAATGTTGCATTTAGGTAATACAAAATTTTGAAAATTTCAACGGTAAAATCGCCTAAAATAATGTTTTTTTTTTCAACAATAAAAAGGAAATTTTAGATTCAGTTTATACAGACTAACATGAAATATACGTTTTAAAAATTTTATGAAAAAATATTCAGAAGTTTTTGAGGTATCCTCCGCGTTATGCCCAAAAAACGCCATTTGGAAAATAATGACTTTAAAGTTTCGGAAACGCCGCTTCAGCTATTGAGCGGGTATAATTCTAAAAGCCAAAACTTCTGTTCTAATGGGAATTTCAAGGAAACAATTATATCAAAATATTCAGAAAAGATAGGAGTTTAACATCTAAAAAAATTAAAATTTCTTAAATTTTGAAGCTTTAAGAGTCCTGCGACCACTTAATCCTTTTCGGCGCGGAGTAATTATATTTATAAACTTATGAAATAATAAACTGACACCAGAATTTATAAACGAATTTATTAGAAAATGCGAACTTGCTTATTTTCACGTACATGATAAAAGGAAAATTTTAATTAAATATTCTTGGTGCCGTTTGTTTGTTTTGGAATTAAAATTAGGTGTCCGTTTTTTAAGGGCATCGCCCTCGAAAGATTTAATTAGAATGAATCGCATAAATACTGTGGGATTCGCGATAGTTTGCACTAATTGTATCTCTCAATACGCCTCGGGGCCTATATCCCTCGTGTTGATAATTGGCCGCCATAAACACAACCAACCAACCAACTCAATACGCCTCGAGTGACTTTAAAAGTTAATTAAACACCTATCTGGAAAAACGGGGCACTGACCAAGGCGGCGTTGCAACTTTGAGACCTCAATTCGAAGCGCGCTTAGCTCAATGCTAAATTTAAACTTTGAACAAAGGTTTCGTTTTAGCTACACTGTAGAAATAAAGGTTATTAATACGCTGAATTTAGTTTCATGAAATGCCAAATGAAGTTTAACTATGCACTGCTTTTATTGTCAGTACCGAATTAAGTTCATCATAAACAGATTAGGATAATATTGAAAAAAGAGTTATACGAATAGCTATATTTGATATTATTTAGGTTCCATATCTGTTTGAACTTCCATGGTATACCCGATTACACTTTTCTAATATATACAGTTATACCCAACCCTACGTGTATAGTTTTTTACAAAGTATTAGTATTCTTTTAGCAACTTATATATATCTATATTCATAATACAATTACAAATTCATATATTTGTTCTACGGAACCCTCTGTGCGCGAGTAATGCTCGCACTTGACCGTTTATCGTAGTTCTAATGTCCATCGGCGGCTCGTGCAGCGGCGGGAACTCGCTTCCTGCTAAGCCGGCTATTTGCAAACAGTTGATAACAACAGAATAAGGAAAAACTATTAATTTTAACAAATATCATGATATAAATTTACTCGTTTTTAGTCCGTTTAATTGACTGAAGCAGAAATTTAAGATGAAAATCAAAGTTGGTGTTGGCGCCACTGTATGTGGTTATGACGTCACAGTATTTACCCTCCCACAGATGTTTCATAATTCCTTCAGTAGTAGTTTGTACGCCGCCAAGGCAGTCGCAGCTCAAAGAGCACGCATTTATAATCTAAATAAACAGTCCATTATATTAAAGTTTAAAGCTATCGAATTTTAATTTATGTTTATGCTCGCAAACAGCAACATTTGGTCCGTCGAGCCGGAGGTATTTATTTTAAAAAGGAATTTAGTCTGAAATAGTGAAAAAACATCGCAGTTGAAAGGAAAAGTTCCCCTTCTTTCATTTGAAGTTTCGACATCGAGTTTTATACTTGCAGTTTTAGAAGAGTGATTGCGCAAGCTTCCATAATGGATTAAAGCCAAAACGAAATCGTCTGCGTGAAACAAGGTAGGAAATATTTGATTATTCTTTTTGATTATTGCATGATAAGTTTTTTTATAAAATGGAAGCGCTTGAGAAATTAGAAAAGAAACGTGCATATTTAAGAACATCCGTTACCAAATTGATCACTAAATTTGAAACGTTAATAAAGGATGACAATAAAGAAACCGATGACTATTTAGAAATTCTGGAACATTTAAATGATAAGGAAGACTTGCTAAAAAACTTAAATAGCGAAATAGAAGCTGCCATAAGCATTCCTAAGGATTATGAAAATGATATTAACACTAGTGAAGAATACAGTGAAAATATTATAAAAATTAAATTCAAAATAAAGAAACAAATTAAGCATTTAGAAGTGGGTAAGGTTCTCAATGAAAATTAATTAAAACCTACTCTTACAAACAATGCGCTAGACATTAAGTTACCGGAAATACCGCTTCCTAAATTTTCCGGAAAACCTGCAGAATGGAGCACATTTAAACTACAGTTTGATAATATTATAGCATCAAACGAGCAGTTGTCAGAAGCGCAAAAACTACATTATTTATCAGCTGCATTAGTAAGTGACGCAAGAGCTTTGCAAACAACCGAAGATACTTTTTCTTCTTTATTTCAAGCGTTAAAAGACAGGTACGAAAATGAAAGAGTTATAGTACAAATACACATAAACTCACTTTTAGATGCAGATAAAATTACACAGCCTTCCGCAAAAGATCTAAGAAATCTAGTAAACAGCGTTAAAAAAAGCATTCGCGCATTAAAGGTTTTAGATTACAACAGAAACAATCTCTCCGACGCTTTAATTTTAAATATCATTCTTGAGAACAGGGGCGTCGCCATGGGGGGGGGGTATGGGGGGGGAGCCTCCCCCCCCCAATATTTGTGAAGTTGGGAAATTTGAGCTTAGAGTTGGGAAATTCTGGATTTTTGAGACATTATGAAATTTTTATTGTTTTGGTGATTATGTTTCTGATTGAGTACTGTAACAGTAAGCAAGTTAAATTATCAAAAGAAATCAGCCACACTCAATCTATCATTGTATTTTTCAGTTCTACGAAAATATTATACATCTACCAGACCTAAAATTCTCTACTCCTATCCACCAACAGCTGACTATCCAGTTCCTTTATGTCCTTCAAAACTTTGTTCCTTTCTCAAAAATGTCACCCTTCCTCCCTTTCCCCTCCCAAAAGAGAATCCAGCTAATCCAAAGGGATTGCAGCTTCTTTTGAAAATTAGAGATCGCTTGTAGCACAACAGATAGGAATGTAGTCACCTACTTGAAACACAGCTGGGCAAGAAGATTTGATGAGTTTTCACAAATTGCACTAATTTTTCGATTTTTGGACAATATTTTACTCATGCTCGTGATTTTTTTGCTCCAAAAAGTAGTTAACCCTTCGCTGTCAAGAGAAAAGCATTATATGAGCAAATGTGAATATAAGAAGTCGTTAGTTTAGATAAATTTGCCTCATTTTACCTTTATTTGTGTGCGGAAATATATATATGTCCTGTTCATTTATATTTATAGGTGTTTATGAAATTTTAAACCAAAAGTCCAGTGTTGTGTTTTTAAAGCTGTTCTAAAAAATGACTATAAATCTTAGAACGAAAGAACCCTTCATAAAAGAAAAGAGTTTTCGCGCAAGATTTTGGAGCATCTAAAAATCCATTGGAGAATGAAAAAGGTAAAAAAGTGGATGATTTGAATTTGGAACAGAAACATGACCATGAAAGCAGTCCATCAACTGAAGAAAAAAATCGACATACAGGTTGACATAAACACTGACAGGTTGCACTTGAATAAAATTTTGAAGAAATAAAGATTTCCTTATAGACAAGTTCATAAACAATTATGAATATTAGGATGTGATTGAAGAAGCTGACTTCTGAAAGCACCATGGGAAAACGGTTTCACCAAATGGAATAGATAAAAATAATAGCATAGCAATGGACATTGATACACATAAGTTTTACAGGGAAGAGTTATAAGAAATAGAAGAAAATTTCGGCAATTTAGTATTGGGCTTAAATGACAATATTTCCTATATCAGGAGAATATTGCACCAATACATTCCATATTTAAATTACAATTGTGCAAGGCAAATCTGAGTATCACTAACTTAGAAAAGTTAATAATGTTTCCACCTGGATATGAGAAACCAGATGTACATGACTTGCAGAGTTAAATAGAAATAAACCAAATCCCAACTCACTTAACAAACTTTTTACTCATGCCATGAAATTCAAAGACTATTTGGGTCACACTGTCAAACTATATACTCGTACCTTAACATTCACAGCAGCTTATCTTTTTGGCGTTGCATCTAATGAAAGAATCTTTAGTCAAATAAAAATTTAAAAAATATATATTGCAAGCTACAATGAGGTCTGACAGACTTGACAGCCTAATGCTTTTAAAATGTGAAAGTGAAATAGTGGATTTTATTAAACTGAACGATGTTAGGTTAGCTTCGTCAGGGTTAGCTTCTTTGAAGACCAAAAGAATTGATGTTAAATGAAAACAATTTGGATGTGCCAATCCCAAAACCTTATTATATCCCATACATGTTAATACTTCAAAATTTGCAATCACAATGTTAAAATTAAATAACAATTCTATGCCCACAATAATGAATTCTAAAGGTTTAATTATGTGCATTTAATTTATAATTCATTTAATTGTGTGCATTTAAAAAGGAGATAGAAGCATCGCATTTTTCAAACAAATCATTGAATTTCGACACCCATGCTCTTAGATGTCTGCAACCAAAATTCCAAGCCCAAAGAACTCAAAAGTGATACCTTTGGACAGTATACACCCAAGCCCAATAAGGAAGTGTAACCGAATATGAAGTTTGACTAAATTTCCGTGCATTAGTTTTTCAGATATAGCTAACGCGAAAATCGTGAAAAATGCTGCACAGCAGTGGCACAGATATATACAAAAACCTAATAAGCACTAAATTATGTCAAGGTTTAACAGAATATGAAATTTGATCAAATTCTGTGCAACAGTTTTTGAGATATAACTATCACTAAAATCATGTAAATCGTGAAAAATACAGCATAGCAGCGCCACCTTTTGAGTAATTTACACCAAAAACTAATCAGCATTAATTTTTATCAAGGTATAACTGAATCTAAAGTTTTATAAAATTCCGCGAATTAGTTCTTGAGATAGAGCACCCACAAAATTTGTCTCACATTCACACAGACATACATTTTCTAAAAACAGTCAAATCATGTTCAGGACCTTCTAAAATGTATCAAACTGTCGAAAACCTGTTGTAGAATTTTTTTACAAATTCAATACTTTCGTCTTGTGAAGACAGAAGAAAGTAAAACGCGTGTTTGTTGTTTTATTAAACAAACCAATACTAATTAGAATTTTTATGTTTCTAGTTTCAAAATTTTTCTTTGGAAAGAAATTTTTTTTTTGCATAAGCTTCATTATCATTATTACACACTTTGTGCATATCACTTTAGTTGAAAGTTGGAGGAATTTGTTTCAAGTTGGGAAATTTTCGAACTCTCCCCCCCGAAAAAATATCTGTAGCTACGCCTCTGCTTGAGAAGTTGGATAAAGACACACGGAAAAAATTGTGAAATGACAATAAGTTCAAATGAAGTTCCAAAGTTAGATGATTTGATTTTATTTTTAGAAAAACGTTCTCAAATTTTGGAAAACATAAGTAAAACCATTGCAGTAAAACACAAATCAATTCAAGATCGTAATTTTAAGCAAAAATCTCTCTTTGTTAAGTCAACAAATTCCATTAATTTCTGTGTAATGTGTAAGCAAAATCATGCAATATATAAATGTGACGCATTTTTGAAATTAAATGCTTTTCAGAGAAAAGATGTAGCAATGAAAAATAAGCTTTGTTTCAACTGCTTAAGTAGTCAACATGCGATTGCTAATTGCAAGTCTAAAAGTTCCTGCAACATTTGTCAGGCAAGACACAACACATTACTTCATAGAAATATAAACAATTCTTTTCCGAGCAAAGTTGATGAAGTTAACCCCACCGCGCAAGGTCATAAATTGAATCCAAACGCAGATGAGTTTTACGGACAAACAGAAACTAAATTACCTGTATCATCTTCTTTATCTTGCGTTAATAACAGAAATAAATCTGTCATTCTCTCCACTGCTTTAGTTTGGGTCTTTAACCCTTGTTCTGGAAGTTATTTACAAGCACGTGTAATAATGGACTCTGGAAGTATGTCCAATATTGTGACTTCAGAATTCGCTAATCGATTGGGAATTCCACTAAAGAGATTGAACATCGCCATCTCAGGCTTAGGTGGAAAGGAAATGAACGTTAAACACAAAATTAGTGCTAAAATTCTAAACGGAAATGGATCTTTTGAAACGTCATTGGATTTTCTTGTTGTCTCAAAAATAACGGACTCACTCCCAGTTACAAACTTAAACATTGATAACTTAAAAATTCCTCATCAGTTAGCAGATCCAAAATTTAGCGTTCCTGGCAAAATTGATATGCTGCTCGGCGCTGAATCCTTCTTTCATATAATAAAGGATGGAGAAATTCGCATTCCAAACAGTAATTTAGTGTTTCGCAATTCAGTATTCGGATACATCGCAACAGGAAGCATAGAATCTGTCAGCCAAATGCAATATTGTGGTTTTGTTTCGCAGTCGCAAAGCATTGATGAATGTTTAGAAAAGTTTTGGAAGTTAGAAACCATTGATGAAACTTCGAAAAACCTTAGTAAAGAAGAAGAATACTGTGAAGAGCATTACCAAACTACGCATAAACGAAATAACGCAGGTAGGTACATCGTACAGATGCCAACCAAGGATTTGGAAAATTTAGGTGATTCTAAAGAGCTTGCGAAAAAACGCCTGAATCAGTTATGGAAAAGATTAGCTAAGGATAAAACTATGAAAGCATTGTATCAGCAGTTCATGCAAGAATACTTAGAATTAGGTCACATGGAGAAGGTTGCAGACCCTCATTCCGAACATCCAGAAAATCACTCATGTTACTATTTGCCGCATCATGGTGTTCTCAGGCCAGACAAAACAACAACTAAATTACGTGTGGTGTTCAATGCATCAGCTGCCACTACATCTGGCTTCAGTCTCAATGATTGTCTGTCGAAAGGAGAAGTAAAAGAAGACATATTTGAAATTATGACAAGATTTCGTGTTTATAGGTATGCCTTTACGACGGACGTTCAAAAAATGTTCAGACAAATTTTAATAGATCCACCTCAACGCGACCTTCTGAGAATTGTGTGGAAGACCGACGAGAATGGAGAAACTGTTATTTACAGATTGAATACTGTTACATATGGTGCATCTAGTGCACCATTTCTCGCAATAAGGACTCTGAAACAGTTAGCCATAGATGAAGCATCGCAATTCCCTTTAGCTGCGGAAGTAATAAAAGAAGATGTATACATGGACGACATAGTGACTGGCGCACATGATCTAGATACAGCTATAGAACTCCAACATCAGTTATGCAACATGTTAGAAACATGCGGTATGTCCCTCCATAAATGGAATTCCAATTCAAGGGAATTAATGATCAGTAAGTCATTGGAAGTTCAAGAACATAACTTTTTCACAAATGAAGAATCAACAAGTAAAACTCTAGGGGTTATCTGGAAACCCGATGAAGATCAGTTTATGTTCAAGATTTCAATAACGGAGAAATCATCATACACGAAACGAGATGTGCTAAGCACCATTGCAAGGCTATATGACCCTTTAGGTCTTCTAGGACCAATTATTACACGAGCAAAGATATTTCTTCAGAAATTGTGGCTCATGAAATTAGGTTGGGAAGATGAAATCCCAAATCCAGTTGCAAGTGAATGGATAAATTTTGTGTCGTCCCTGAAACAAATCGAAGAGATCAGAATCGACAGATACATTCTAACCGATTCTTTTCAGGAATTAGTGTTGCTAGGATTTGCAGACGCTTCGGAATTAGCTTATGGAGCTGTAGTTTATATGCATTGCCCAAGTGAAACAAGTACTGTATCAACTAAACTGATTGCTAGTAAATCGCGTGTAGCTCCTTTAAAGACAATTTCCATTCCCCGCCTCGAACTGCCTTCCTCTCTTCAGCCTTGCCTTCTTCTCTCTCAACTTATAGAAAAAATTCGTCTATCTCTAAAAATGATAGTGAGGGATAGCTATTTGCACACCGATTCAAAAATAGCAATTGCTTGGATCAATACATCGCCAAACAAACTAAAAACCTTCATTGCCAACAGAGTATCCAAGATGCAAACTTTGACTGAGAACTATCATTGGAAGCATGTCCCATCGCATTTAAATTCAGCAGATATTATATCACGTGGATTAGGTCCTCAAGAACTTTCCAAAATGAATCTTTGGTGGGATGGCCCCCTGAACTTTCATAAACTTTCTGATGAATCTAGTGACAATACTGACATTTTATCGCACGAACTTTATGCGCAAGAACTTAAAAAAATGGACAATATCAATTTAATTTCCACTTCTGAAAATTCCTTTGTGGATGATTTTCTTAATTTAAGTAACAATTATTTAAAATTAATACGTATTCTAAGTTTTATTTTCAGATTCCTATTTAATGCCAAAAATGCCATTCGACGTCGTGGCCCAATCACAACAGAGGAACTTCGAATCGCAAAGAGTTTTTTAGTCAAAATGGTACAGGTAAAAGCATTCGATTATGAGATAAAAACCCTTGAACAGGGAGAAATTCCCAAAAAGGGACAGGTGAGTTGTTTACACCCCTTTCTTGATAAACAGAATTTGTTAAGGGTAGGCATTAGATTAAATAACGCTGATTTATCTTTTGATAAGAAATTCCCAATATTGCTCCCTAAAGATCACAAATTGACTTTATTGGTAATGACATATTTTCATCTTAAATACTTGCACGTTGGAGCCCAAACTTTACTTTATCTTGTAAGGCAAGAATTTTGGCCATTGGGTGGTAGAAATACTGCTAGAAAAATTGTTCATGATAGCATAGTTTGTTTCAAAAACAAGCCTAAATGTACTGAGCAGATTATGGGAAATCTTCCTTCTGCGAGAATTACTCCTAGTTCGCCATTCACTAATGCAGGGATTGATTTTTGTGGCCCGTTTTATATAAAATATAAGGGTCAAAGGAAGGGTATTTACCATACATGTTATGTTACCATTTTTATTTGTTTCGTAACAAAAGCGATTCATTTAGAAGTGGTCACCGACTTAACTTCAGAAGCAATGATAGCAACCTTAAAAAGATTTTTCAGTAGGAGAGGTAAAAGTTTTTCTATTTGTACTGACAATGCCAAAAATTTTGTTGGAGCCAGTGCAGAGTTAAAATGTTTGGCGAACATGATTAGAAATCCCCCAGATGTTTTGGCTCATTATTTAACAAGTGAGGAAATCGCCTGGAATTTCATTCCACCCATGTCACCCAATTTCGGTGATTTGTGGGAAGCTGGGGTGAAGTCGTTTAAGTACTACCTAAAAAGAACTGTAGGAAATTCGCGATTAACTCTTGAGCAATTTTTAACAGTTACCACGCAAATTGAAGGCATTTTAAACAGTCGTCCTCTCACACCCATGTCTTCTGACCCCAATGATTTTGAAATTCTAACTCCAGGCCATTTTCTCATAGGCAGACATCTGAACAGTGTGTCTGAAACGGACCTGACTGGCGAACGTGATAATCCTTTGTCCCAATGGCAAAGATTAAATAAAATGGTCCAATTTATTTGGCGAAAGTGGAAATTGGACTATCTTAACAACTTACAAGCCAGACATAAATGGCAATTTGAGAAGGATAATATTATTCCAAATTCAATGGTCCTTTTAAAAGAGGATAATCTTCCACCCTGCAGATGGACAGAGTTCAGGAAGTAGTTAAAGGACCAGATGGTAAGGTTAGAGTGGTTCTTGTGAAAACGCCTCATGGTACTTTCAAGAGAGGCATATCGAAATTATGCTTGCTGCCTTGTCAGTAAACTCACAGATTATCATTAAATTTGACACTGTATAACCATTCAATTGTAAACTTTATGTAAACAAATGTTTGAAGCATATTTAATTATTCATTGTTATATTCATTATTATTCTATTCTGCATTTTATTGTATTGTATGATATTCATTGTAAATTTAGATATTATATATTGAATATTGAAATGTTATTTCAACGTGGGGCGGTATGTTGGCGCCACTGTATGTTGTTATGACGTCACAGTATTTACCCTCCCACAGATGTTTCATAATTCCTTCACTAGTAGTTTGTACGCCACCAAGGCAGTCGCAGCTCAAAGAGCACGCATTTATAATCTAAATAAACAGTCCATTATATTAAAGTTTAAAGCTATCGACTTTTAATTTATGTTTATGCTCGCAAACAGCAACAGTTGGTATAGTATTGAAGTAATAATATTGAAGTATTAACATGTGTAACTACTTTTTGAAGTATTAAGATGTATAAGATAGAAGAAAGTTTTGGGATTGGCCCATCCAACTAGTTATCTTTGAAATGTACGATTCGCGAAAAATTCTAACGTGATGGTTAAAAATGGCCATTTTTTAATTCAGCGCTAAAAAATACTTAAACGTCAATTATCAAAAAATAAAAACACAACTGTGGCAGGCTTGTGTTGTTGAATCACATTCTGGATTACATTATATTTTCATTGATATACTATTTTATAGCTTTACTTAAAAATTAAATGCATTTATGATATCAAACTTAGAAATCGAGCTTTTTCCAAATGATTCCCATCATTTTGGCCAATACTGTAATTAAAGGAAAATGTAAAACTCTTTTTCTCCTACATATATTAATACTTTGTAATAGATTATTTTATACCCTTTTTTAATGGTGTTTCTCTATAGTTTTACGGATCAGATTTTCAAAAAATTAATTAGAGTTAATTAGTTTATACAAGTTAATTTTTAGAGAACAAAAAAAAAGTCATCTAATGCGTAAAAATCTAGTAAAAGAGATAAGCAAAGATATAGTATTATATTTCTAAGGAAAAAAATGCGGTTTTGAAATATTTACTGAGTTCTTATCATTTTGCTCCGGCGTAAATTCAACAAACTACATATTTTAAAATAGATTAAAAAATATAGGGTAACTCTGGGATAGATGGCCATAGTTTAAAGATTGAAATAAAAATTCTTAGAATGCAAATACAAGAAATATTGGTGCATATTTAAAATTCTTATACGTATACTCATAATATTTTATGCAAAAAATTATTAAATATTAAAAACAAAAAGTGTTAAATAAAATTGAAATTTAAATGGCAGATGGCCATCTCTCCTTAAAGCCGAGGAGAGATGGCCATCCAATACAAGAAAGAAAAAGTTAATTTAAATAGCAAAAAAATAACACATTTCATATAGTTAATCCTGAAAAACGTATAGCAATTTGTAAAGATGCAGTTATATGATGGAAAATGAGTGAAGAAAACTCGAATAAACAAAATTTGAAGTATTATTTCAATACCCCGCTTTTCGTAAAAGCTTACCACATGCTTGGCAAAGGATTTGATAATTTGTACACGTTTCATGGAACCACTTCAGGTACTTTATGCATTGTATCCAAACGTTATTTTTGGATGTGATATTATATTGTTTTGCACAACCAACACAGTGATCCTAAGCCAATTCTATTTACTCGGGATCTGTAGAATCTGATAATTTAAATGTATTTCGTTTTCTTCGCTACTGGAATTGGGTTTTTTATTTCGAGTTAATTGTAGGTTTATTGCGTTACTTTAGTACATTTATCAACTTTATCTTTCTGTTATGAAAGTTTCTGACGTTTTTCAGTATTTTCTGAAACAAATAAATCGTTAGGTATTATTATAGTATTATTATTATCATTAAAATATTTATATTAGTTAAAATTTAAATAATTATATCAATTAATATATTATAAACGTAAACGTTATATATTTATTTTAAATTCAATTATATTTAGTTAAAATCCTCACTAAGTATAATTTTGAAATATTGATTAAAGGTGGCCATCTCTCCTCGATTTCATGTGGCCATCTCTCCTGAAATTGTAGGACTGATTGTCGCCCAATTTAAAGCATCAATAGCCATTGTACAGTTTTGAAGAAAAAAAAAAGTAAACACCCCTAGTAACTCTGCAAAAAATTATCGTAGAAAAAATTTACTGGTACCACACGATTGGTAATAAAGTCTACTTTTAAATGTTGTATATAAAATTTTCTTAGGCGGTCATCTACATATTAAAACGAACGATAACTTTGTTTTTTTCAATAGCAGTACACAATTCTGACAGCATAAGTAAACTCTACACCCTTCAATTAGCCTAAAAACAATTTTTTATGCTATTCGCACGATAAGTTTCTGAGAAATTAATTATTTTAAAGCGAGCGGATTTTAGGGGCTGTAACCAAATTGAAGTTCAATACTGGATTGTTGACCGAGAGAGCCCCCTTCTTGATCAAGGCACTTTAAGCGCTACACTAGCGGCCATTGAAGTCTACTAGATTACAGGATAGCATAAATTTCCAAATATCTAGTCACTTCTATCATAGACGGCCCCTTAAACAATCGTTTTGCCGTTTTTTAAGCATAATTTGAAAACTACTTGGAAGAAAAATGTGAAATTTTGAATTTCCATAAAGCAGGACTTAATAAATCTAAATCCATCAAAAAAATTGTAGGTTGCAATTCATAATTTTTTCGAATATTAATTTCAGAATTCAGAATTCATATCATAAAATTATAAAAATTGCAAATTCAACGTATTTATGTTTGGGTATTTTAGTATTATTGCTACATAAAAAATTAGCACATTAGGAGTATAACTTCAGGAGATATTAATAAAAATATGAAAATGTAATTTAACATTAGAAGCACTAAATTTTGAATGTTTATAATTCAAAAACATGTCATTCAAATGACTTGAAATTTGGTGTCTAGGCATAGTTTGAACGGAAGATTTGAAATATCTTGTTAAAATTGGATAATGCCATTGAAAAAAAAATGAAGTTTGGATTCGTTTTAATATGTAGATGGCCTCCTAAGCAAATTTTCTATACATGATTTAAAAGTAGACTTTATTTCCAATCGTTTGGTACCAGTAACTTTCTTTTACGATAATTTGTTGAAGAGTTAGTTAGTAGGGGTGTTTACTTTTTTTTTTTCCACGACTGTACGTCTTTGTTTTAGTCTTATAAGTAAAGATTAGATTATACGTGCCTTAAAAGTCCTGATAGTAAAAAATATACATAACGTACGTACTGCAAAACATTCAGATACCTAATGTAAAAGAAAAAAAAAATTCAACCGCCCATTTAATTTACACTAAAATTACACTTACTTTTTATAATCGAAAAACACAACTGCACTTCGCGTCGCAATAAATAAACTCGTTGAACTATTTCATACGAACAATGTTTATATTGCAATCTATGATCAAGTTTTGTAAATATTTAGACTGACCATCTCTCCTCTATGGCCATCTAACCTAGAGTTACCCTACATACATATTTTTTAAGCGATTACTTTAACGTTACTTGAAATATCATGTATTTAATTTTAACACAAAGATTTGCGTATTTGCATAGCCAACGCGAAGTGATTGCTTTGTTTTTGAGCCCCTCTGTAGTTGAAAAGTGCTTATAATATGAATTCAGCTAGCCATCTGTCTGTCTGTCCGTCCTCTAACTGGGTTAAATATACTCGGATTGTTATGTAATTAATGTATGTTTCTGGAGATTATGATGGTGTGTTTGATTGTCGAAAATGAAGGGTGTAGCATTATTATTTTGAAATAATTCGGATTTTTTTTTTTTTAAATACCTTTTTTGAATTATTTTTACAATTTTGGCTTTATTTCGGGTTCTGCAGACCTGAAAAATCCGAAATTCAAATGGTGAAAGATAACGAAATTTCACTATTTTATCATTATTTTGGGTACCGCCGATTAAGAAAAAGGAATTACAATATAGTGTTATTTTGAATAAAACACACAAAAATAAATAAATAAAAGAAGGGTTTTTCAGAATTTTGGCCATACTGACAGGAAAAATTTGAGGGGGGGGGGACACTTCTATTACAATGCTATACTGGGTTCTTAGTTATTTTCCCTCCAAAAATAGCACAAATTTATAATTTTCGCATTACCTCCGCCCAAAATTTTGAGCCAAAATTTTAAGGCCGTCCCTTAAAAAGTTCGGCCGTGCGTTTGTATTTATTCTCACTCCAATCATGACCATTCTAAATTGTTCCTATTTTATCGTGTAATTTGATTCTTTCAAATTTGTTATGTTTGGCTTGTCAGCCTGCTACATTTTTTTATCGGCTCTGATCCGGCCCATTAATATAAATTGTCTTTATTCTACTTACACGACCTGTTTGAAAAATTCCTTCATTTTCCGGGCCTTGGGTCTTAGCAGACCTTTGTACCTCGGGTTCTATCCGCAAACACCAAAAATATGAGGGAGAAGTACTTATAGACTAAATGTAAAATATCTACTACAGTTATGAATTAAAACAGTTTTCATAATCTGTACACGGGTAGTCTGTACCCTGTACTTACTCTGTATCTATCGCTGTATCTACTTTGTGGACCGCAGTAAATTGGTGATATTTAACTTGAGTAGCCTGATATAGTTCATAAATAACAATAATAGTTCATTTTATAGATTTAAAATTACATATAATTTGTTTAATTTAACTTTAAAATGTCTAACGAAATAATCTGGAGTTGGAGTCGGCGTGTTTTTTAGCGACTCCGACTCTTTTACTCAAAAATGGGTCCGACTCTGACTCCGCAGCCCTGCTTTCAGCAATTCAAACTCATAGACGGTAAAATGTATTCAACATCTTCCGAGCAGCTCTGTATGTGGTCTATAGAATTTATACTCATAACTATATAAATATTTAGTTATGAAAACGAATAATACAATAGAAAATGAGTTTCCAGCCACTGTTGCTCATAGATGATAATATATCTGAATTCTTTTGTGCGGACCTGTAAAAAGAAAAAAAAAAACATAAATGCTACATGTAAAACGGTCTAGTATCGTTAAAACAACGTTACACATTGACTCATAAACAGAAATGTAATCGCATACTTTTGTGTGACCATGTAAATGAACGATGAAAGCGACATCATATCTTATAAGAATATGTTATCGTGAATATGAGAAATTCATATCAATTTCATAATGTTTGAAATATTGCAACATCATTAGATGAGAGGAGGCGCAACAACAAAAAGTTTTAAAACCCCTTCCTTGTCAAAAGCGCAACATCAACAAAACTAGTCGGATGTGCCAATCGCAAAACTTTCTTCTATCTCATACACTATATGGCCAAAGGTGACCGATCACTTGCAATTTTAGACGTTTTGTCAAATATCTAGAAATTTTTTTGAGGAATTACACTGAAACTGCAGGTGTGTAAACAGTCTAGTATAAGTCATATATTTCAGCGAAGAGTTTTTCCCGAAACCTTATAGGGGGCCGTCAACATATTGAAAAAGAACGAATATCTTTTGGATAACCCTGTAAAAACTAATGTAGCAAAAACGTTAAAACTCGAGATTATTAATAGGAATAACGGATTTTGAGCTTATTCTATAAACGATTATTATCGGACTTTTCAAACCATGTTTTTGAGACTTTTACAAAAGTTGCTGTATACATTTAGCTAACACATTATGTACATTATATTTTGATTGCATTCACGCATGCGCAGTGAAACATTTTTTAGTAAATCTGCTCATTTTTCATCCAATTTTTATTATTTTTTAATTCTGATTGTAGTGTGTTATGTACAGTGTTGTTCGGCATATTTTCTGAAAAGAACTTTTTTTTTAAGAATTCAGCAAATTATAAACAAAAAAGTGGCGAAATTTAGGACTGTTTTTATAAAAACCTTAATTTCTCTACGAGTATACATGCTATCCTCATAAAAATGAACACATTGTATTGCAATAAGCCATTTATTAATAATCTCGAGTTTAAATGCCTTTGCTAGATTAGTTTGTACAGGGTTATCCAAAAGATATTCGTTCTTTTCCAATTTGTTGACGGCCCCCTATGGGGTTTCGGGAAAAAATCTTCGCGGAAATATATGATCTGTACTATACGGTTTACACACTTGCAGTTTCAGGTTAATTCCTTATGTATTTTTCTAGATATTTAACAAAACGTCTAAAATCGCAAGTGACCGGTTACCTTTGGTCATATAGTGTACATCCCAATATTTCAAAATTCGCTCCTACAGTGCCAAAAATAAATGGCAATCTATGCCCATCATGAGTATTCTAAAGATATGAAATTCCGTGCATTAGTTCTTGAGATAGGACTACCACTAAAATCATGTAAATCATGCAAAATGAAGCATAGCAGCGCCACCTGTTGGGGGATTTACACCAAACCTAATCAGCAACAACTTATGTCAACGTCTAACTGAATCCGAGGTTTGATCAAAATCCGTGCATTAGTTTTTGAGATAGAGCTATTGCGAAAATCGTGAAAAAGCTAGTATAACAGCGCCACCTATTGGGCGATTGACACCAAAACCTAATCAGCAACAACTTATGTCAACGTCTAACTGAATCTGAAGTTAGATGAAAATTCTCTCCTGAGATAGACCTATTGCGAAAATCGTGAAAAATGCACCGTAGCAGCGCACCTGTTGGGCGATTTATCCCAAAACGTAAGCAGCACCAATTCATATCAAGGACTAACTGAATCTGAGCTTTGATGAAAATCTGTGCATTAGTTCTTGAGATAGAGTTATTACGAAAATCGTGAAAAATGCAGCATAGCAGCGCCACCTGTTGGGCGATATACATCAAAAACTAATCAGCACCAATTCATATCAATGACTAACTGAATCTCATGTTTTGTGAAATTCCGTGCATTAGTTCTTGAGATAGTTCAAGCACCCACAAAACTTTTGTTACATACAGACAGACAAACTCACAGAGAGAGTGGCAGGGCTGATAGAAATTTTCTGAAAACCATCAAATCGTGATCAGGACTTTCTAAAACATAAATCCATCGAAAACCGGAAGTCGAAATTTTTCACGAATCCTATACTTTCTTCTTGTAAAGATAGAAGAAAGTAAAAACGAAACAAAACAAACTTTTTTATTCGTAACAGGAAACTTATTTTTTTTTTTTTTTTACCTCCTTTGAGCTATCTCTTTTTTCCTCCGTTTGGACCAAAAACAGTTACAACCTTCATTTTTTTTTTTTTTTTTTTTTTGGGGGGGGGGGGGGGGGGTTATTATTATTAATTTCAATGACGGCCCTGTCCCTGTAATATAATTTTGATAATTATTCCACAGGCATATAAAATTACCGCCGTTCTAAGACATATACAATATACAAAATGTTTAATGTTTAGTGTCGCCATCTATAGGCAGTATTTCAAGATTTTATTTATTCGTATACTTAATTTATTTAAATAATCTATTATTCCTTCTTATTTTCTCCCTAATGTAAGTCATATACCACTGAAATTGTATACAATAATGCTCCAAATAATAATAATATATTTATTTAATAAGCACCAAGACAGCTCTTACAAACTATTCATAATAATCTAAAATCTTAAGTAATTATACTTAGATACATAGGAATTTACATAAAAGTCTACACTTAAAAAAAAAAAAAAATCATATTTATATTTCTTTTCATATTACGTACTTTTAAGAATTTTTAAGGAGCAATATTCAATATTTAAAATAAAAAATATTCGTTCAGTTGAAAATTTTGCTTTTCAAAATAAATAAATATTTGTGTAGTTAATATAAAAACAGAAAACGTGTATAACACAAAACTTTTAATCACATATCTTTTAGAGCATACAAATTAGTAAAAAAAAAAAATAGTAGGAAGAGGGTGGTTACTTTTCAACGAAATCAAAATACTTTAATATGACTCACTTGATTTAAAACATTAGTGTAATCCATTATAAATCATATTTAAGTTTTTTTAAATACTTCTATAATTTTCATTGGTTTCATCCACAATGTTAAAACTATAAATTTTATGAAATCATTTATACATGTAATAGTACACGTCAAGGAAACTAACTAGCGAGGAAGAGGCGAAAAACAGCATTAGCAGAAGATGCCTCAGTAAAAAAGGTGAAAATGTTTTTAAAAAGTAAAAATAAAAATTACAGATATGTACGATCATTATATATGTTTGAAAAGCACGTATTAAAAAAAACCTCTTAGATATTTACACTGCCTTTTGTTGTGTTTTCAAAGCTGTATAATGTCTAAATAAATGGGTAGAACAAATGAATCTAGGTTTTATGAAATGATTTCGATGAAAGGATTTTATTATAATTATTATAAGATTGTTATTATTATTATAAGATTATTATTTTTATTACAATTATCATTTACAAAGATATTCTACATTGTATTTTAATTTAAAAAAAATTACTAAAATAAATTATTTTACATATATACACAAAAAATTTGAATTTTAAACAAACTGAAAATAGATTACCCTTTAAAAAACAGATGGCGCCACCAAAATGAAAATATTATCGATTTATTTCCAGCCTTTGGAAAATAAACTCCACAAAGTTTCATTTATTTTTCAAACATCATTTTTCTTATTAAACTGTTAAAGCACGCAAACAAACAAATTATTTTGTCTATGACGGCACAGTAGAGTGTTTTTTCTTTATTCCTGTTAACCAACCGGGACTCACTGGAATGATTCATAGTTTAATGGTCTCTACCTTATGAAACATTTAAATATGATTAATTTTTGAAGTGAATCGCTTACTTTGGAATGTTGTTTTTCCTTGAATTTTGTTATGTTGAAGCATCATTAAGTCTTTCTCAAATTCAAAATGCTTTTTTTTTTTTTTTCCTCAAGTTGTATAATTTTTTAGATACTTCAAATAAATACACTACTGCATAGTTAAAACATTTTTCTTTAATTTTTTATTTATTTATTTATTTCAAAAGCAAATGAAATTAAGGCAAAAAAAAAAAAAAAAAAAAAAAATGCTCACAAGGGAAATCTCATACTTTTACGACAAAACCTCACCGATTTATGATGCTTTGACTTTCTGTCACTATGCAAGCGTTTTTTTTTTTCTTTTTAGTACCAGAAAACTCTAAAATTTCAAAATATCACAACACAGACAGTTTTGATCGAACAAAAAATTAATATTTTTCTGTTTTTTTTGTTAGAGGACGGAAAAAGTTTTTTCTAAATAAAAATTACAGTACACAGCCATTGTATATTTCTCTTTTTTTTTCGTACAGTTTTAAAATATATATATTTACTATGGATTTGATACGATGATGGAGAACAACATTTGAAACATTGCTGCAATTGGAACCATAAATAAAAAACTGATGGATAAAAAAATAATAATAATAAAATAGCGGTTTTATAATAATTATAGTATTAACATGATTCTTATAAAACCAGCTCTTACAGAAAATAAACGGTCAAGTACGAGTATTACTCGCGCTCAGAAGGTTCCGTACAATATATGGATTATTAACTGTATTATTTAAAAAATGGTTGCTAAAAGAATAATAAGACTTTGTAAAAAACTATGCAACGTAGAGTTGGGTATAGCTGTATATACTAGAAAAGTATGAATGGGTATATACCATAAAAGTTCAAAGAGATATGAAGCCTAAATTATATAAAATTTTACTATTCTGTATAACTCTTTTTTTTAATCTTATCCTAATTTTTTTATGATGAACTTAATTAGGTACTGACAATAAAAGTAGAGCATATTTAAACTTTATTTGGTGTTTCATAAAACTAAATTCAGCGTAGTAATAATCTTTTCTTTTTAGAGTGTAGCTAAAACAAAACCCTTGTTCAAAGTTTAAACTTGATAAAAGCGCTTCGAAAGGAGATCGCAAAGTTGCAACGCCGACTTGGTCCGAGACGCGTTTTTCCATATAGGTTTCCAGTTATCTTTTAAAGACACGGTAGCAATATTGAAAGATCCACTGAATGCAAACTAGTCGCGAATCCCATAGTATTTGTGCAATTAATTCTAATTAAATTAGTCTGTTTTGAACAATTTCACGTTTATTGCTTTTATACTGCTACTGGGCATTGGATTCATAGGCGTAACCAGCCTTTTGAACGGGGGGGTGCCCAGACTTTTTAACCTGGACATGTTTGATACAAACAATATCTTATATAGTAAAACTGGTTAATTCGGAACCGCACAAAACCGGTCGAATTTCCGTTTTAGACAGGTTTTCATCTTAGAAGGTATAATTCTGTAGTATTTCTTTTAAAAAGGGCTCAAACGCGATTTTTGTTTGCGTGAGAAGGGTTTCAAAACATTAAAACTAAATTTAATCCCTCTATTCTAATAAAAAGTAACTAACGCTGTCAACGCCGCCGCCGGTTTTGAATTTTTTGTGACCGGAAGTCTTTCTTCGTTAATATTAAGAAAACTATTGCATACAAAAATATGAAAATCCGTGGTATTATAGAGAAATGTTTGATAAATACGCTGATGCAGACAGTTTTCAAATCGAAGAATTATTTTAAGAGATATTTAATGCTAAAGTTGGACAAAAACGTTCCATTAAAAAAGTTTTATAGGAGTAAAAACAATACATGGGAATTTAATCATTTTTAGATCATATTATGCATTAGAATTTCCCGGTGTGCAGACTGCATTTATTTCTTTAATTTGACTCATTTTTTGAGGTATTATTTCTATTTTAAATTCAAATTTTCAGCATTTCGAGAGATATTTTTTAGAAAATGGTATTAATTTAAACTGTTGCCAACTGTATAAACAGCGCAAACAATACTGTTTGCTTCAAATTAAAAATTTATTTACGCGTGACTATTATAAACAGAAAATATAAACAGCAGAAACTCTTTGAAAATTACGTCATAAAAACTATATTTACACGCGAATTTTAAAAGAGAAAGAATATTGTAAAATAATAAATTCATTAACATGCGTTAGAAATCTTAAATAGGATAAATCACGTCACATTTACTTCACATTATACTTATTACGTAAAATGAACAAAAAATAATATTGCAAAACAGTTTAAATTTAAAAATTGCGCGAGACATTTATTTGATATATTGAGATGATCTTTTCGACTATTTTTGTTAAGACAGCGCAAATAATATTTCATTTCTAACAAAAGTATTTTCACGTGAATATTAAAAAGAGAAAGAAAAGTTTGGTGAAATTTTCATCAGATTAAAAACGATACATTTAAAAGGTCTTATTTAAAAGAAGTTTCTTTTCACTTTGTTAAAAAATACCGGGAGACAAAGACTCTGTTTACTTAATTAATTTTATATTAGCTTATTTTGAAATGTTTAACTGATTTTATTTAATCAAAGACGGAAACAGCCATTGTATCTTTTAATAGCAGCTGATTTGGAATTAAAATTCCCCAATGAAAGAGAAATGAATAGAAACCCGTTGATAGGGAGATCGCCACTTTTTAAAAATTATAATTCAATCTTCCGAAATCTTTTTAAAGCTGGTTAAATTAGCATGCTTTTGGAGTCTGCGGTGTCTGAACGGGGGTTGGCGAGCGTAGCTCGTAGAGGGCTGAGCCCCCTAGTGGCAAAAAAAAAGATATGTAAATGTCCTTGCAGCAGTGACATAAGACAGTGACTAAGTGTGGTCACAAGTGTAAAACCTTTTGGCACCCTAACTTCTTATAAAGGTTAAAAAAAGGCCTTTAATCATACTGGAAACTTCTATAGGCACAGGGGAACACTACATAAGATCTAAAATTATCTCAGCTAAAGTCTTGTACATGAAATTTTGCCGGATGATAAATCTCAGATAATACATGCGGTACACCAGTACCGCATGTAAAAGACACGAAAGTTTTTCAGAATGTGACTTCATGACTTCTTAGGGGTCACCGGAGGAATTTAAGAAATTTTGAAGGAAAGTCTATATAAATAATTATTATAATATTATAAAAAATTATAATATTCATTAATACCGTAATTTCAGGCCTATAATCCGCGGATCAAACAATCATGTTTCGACCCAGAAATTTTATTTAATTATTGAAGTTAAATATTTATCGCGATTGAACAAGTTACGTTTTATGAAACAAGATTTCTGGGTCCGAATATAATTGTTTGATTTGCGGATTATAGGCCGGAAATTACGGTAATTCATGTTTTTACCACAGAATGTGTCGAATATATTAGATAAAGCAGGTCATGTTAATATTTACTAAATTTTATCAAGATGATAAAAATTATATTATCATGATTCAACTGTAATAATAAAGAAAATAGGTTGTCTGTCTCTCTGTGTGTGTACGCGCTCGCGCGCTGAACTCTGAAAAAGCAATGCACCCCGTACAGCCCTAAAATTTGACAGGACCTGTATGCCAGAACTCATGCATATCGAAGACAATTTCTGGAATTTTTCAATTAATTTTTATGCGATTTTTTTCGCATTTTGCGGCAGTTTTTTCAAATTAGTAAAAAAGAAACCGATTTCAATGTTTTATCCAGCAAACTTTGTCTTCTTTTCAATAAAGTGTTTTCGAGATTCGAGATTCTTACAGCGATTTTTCAATTTTTAACAATTTTTGAACCCGTTAAGGACCATGGGTGCATATATGCACCATCAAAAAGTGCTTAAAACGCTTGAGTTTGATACAAGTAAAAAATAAAAGTAAAATTGGTATTATTTAATTATGACATTTTCGTGATTTATAAAAAATAAGTCAAATAATTGACAAAAAGTGGTGCCAAACGAATAAAATTCGTGTAAAAGATGTCGGTCCTGAACGGTTAATGTCATTTTTAGAGGGGTTTTTTCGCATTTCGCGGTGATTTTTTTTTCGACATTCCTAAAAGGAATCCGGTTTAAATCTTTTACCCAATTAGTTAATTTCGTTCCCTGTGTTTTTTTAATACTTTCCGATTTTTTAATGCGATTTTTAGCGGTAGTTTTCGTGCTTTGAGGAGATTTTTTGACTTTTTTTTTTAATTGAAGAACTCTCCGGTAGTTTTTGCAATTGCCGTGATTAAATTCGAATTGGAATAATGTCAAATCAGTTCTTATAAGAAAGCTGAAAATAATTTGGCTCGAAATAAAAAACGCAATAATTCAAGATTAGCTTGTTTCGAGACAGAAGAGGTCGTAGCTTGCTCGGGAGTGCATTGCCGAAGGTAGTCCCCCAGCCCCCGCCAGTCCTTTGTTTGTTTAATTCTATGTTCTTTAAAAAAAAAAAAAACAACCAATGAAACTCCTCTAGTGATGAAGTTTTTCTTTGAGGGACATGGTTTGAAATAACGTGCGGGATCGCGCGATTTGCGCACAGAAAAGGAAAGTCCCTCATAATAAAAAATGCTGTGCAGTATTTCCCCCCTCCAAATTCTTTCACAGACCTCTGATTCTTCAGTGAGTATTTAAAAAAAATTAAGTCCGCGATTTTTATTTCTTTTATGGAATTTCTCAAAATGAATTAGTGAATTGGTTCCGGAAGAATTTGAGAATTTCTTCAAACGATCGGGGGAAAATATCGGGAATTTCGATAAAAGAGTGCAGAAAAATCGCCAATTTCGTCAAAAGTTTGCGCAATAAAATTACGAATTTCGATACACGATTGCTGAAAAATTTTTGTAAATTTCGTCAAAATGTCGCGGAAAAGAGTAGAGAATTTTGTTAATTGGTACGGAAAGACATCAAGAATTTTCCCGATCGGTCGCGCAAAACTATCCCGAATTTCGACAAATGATCTCCCTGTAAAAAAGTCAGTTTCGTCAATCGGTCGCAACAGAAAATAAATTTCGTTAAAGGATCGCGGTAAAAACGAGAATTTTATCAAAGGATCGGAGAAAGAAAGCGCGAATTTCGTCAAAAGATTGCGGAAAGAAAAAGCGAATTTCATCAAAAGATCGTGGAAAGAAAACGCGAAATTCATCGAAAGATTGTGCTAAAGAAATGCCAATTTCGTCAAAATCTCGAGTTAAAAAATGCGAATTTCGCCAAAGGATCGCGGTAAAAAACATGAATTTTGTCAAAGGTTAGTGGTGAAAAGTGCGGATTTCGACAAAAAATCACGTAGAAAGACGTGAATTTCAGCAAACGATTTTGGGAAAAAATTGTAAATATCATGAAATGATCGCAGAATAAAATCGAGAATTTGGTCAAAATTTACTGCACTGGGATAAAAGATTGAAACCGGGTTCCTTTTCCTACTTTCAAGAGAACGCCGCGAAACGAGAAGAAACTCTAAAAATCGTATAAAAATTTTCAGAGAAAAAAATTACTATATTGACTTGAAAGACTGCAACCATATTCCTTTTACGAATGTGACAAAATGGCCGCGAAGCAAGAAATTCAACCAACCAATCAACCTCCAGATTAATTTGAATTTTCTGTGCTATTATTTTTTATTTTCAAAGGAGGCAGGATCTGCGTACCCCCCCCCCCGCCCCCCACCCCCCCTCACCGGCTAATCTCATTTTGGAATTATCGTTTCACATGTGCATTCCCTTTCAAGTTTTTTGTGCTTATTTCTAGACTTTAAACTACGAAAGCAAAGAGACAAATAGTTTCTACCCTTGTCAAGAACTTGCATTTATTTCTCATGAAATTGCAGAAACATGCAATAGAAAGAACTGTGTTAAAAAAAATCTCCAACAAACAAAAGAAGTCACATTTGGTATTATAAAGCCACCTTTCTGACTTACTATGACTAATACAGATTCTTGTATATATTCTAGTTTTAAAAAAGATAAACAACCTAATTTTCTTAAAATAAAAAAAAGAAAGAAAGAAAAAAAAAGAACACGGGTTTCTTTTTTTATCACACTTCAAAACTTAGGCTGTTAGTTTTCTGAAATAAACTAATTTGCTAAAATAATTGAACTCTGCTTTCACTTCTTCTTCATTTTTCTTTTGTAGATTTCGATTTTTTAAAATGATTGTGCTTGAGTCTGCGCAAGCGGGGGGGAGGGGGGGGGTGCCCGGGCACCCAGGGCACCCCCCCTGGTTACGCCTATGGGATTACACAAATATATAATTAAAAGTTATTAGCTGGGCTTTAAAAGCCGATGGTACATAAGTATGCCGCTCCTGTCATTGTGTATGTCCAAACCGTCCGTGTCTTTAAGGGTTAATATCTCGGCTAATTACCGAAGGTTTTTTTTTCGAAAATCATTATCAACAATGCTTTTATACCTCTGCTACTATAAGTACATCCAGCTCTCCTCAACACCTTTGCTGAATGCCTACAAATCGAAATTTGTGTGTAACGGAAAAATGTGCTTTTCTCAAAAACTATGCGACCTAGGATAATTGCTATAGTTTTCCTGCAAGGTTTAAATTAACGTCTACTACCTCTAATTTTTTCATAATTTTAGTTTCAGTAGGTTCGGAAATAGAAAGGGGGACATATTTTTGCACTACAATTTCGACAATATAATACCTAAAATTGAAAGAAATGTATTTTTGAGTTCAGCGTTGCGAAATATTTTACACGATATCCAAAGAAAATATTTTTTTTTTCATGTAACTTAATTAACCTCACTACATTTTTCCTAAATATATTTGGGAATATTTAAAAATTTGCAAATTTGTGGTTCAATAGTCTTTATTACCCAATTTGAACTTTCCTCGTTCCATAGTTTACGAATAAAATGGCTGAGACGGACAGACAGACACAGGAGTGATCTTATAATTTTTTCCTTTTTATTTTTTAAGTAAATAACCCTAAAAATGAAATTAAAAACTCGTCAAAAGCGTCCAGATAAAATTGATTTATCTTGATGATGAAATTAGTACTTAACTTCAAAACCTACCTGTGGCTGTAGGCCTAACCGCAGGGATTTTTTTTTTCTTACTAAAGTAATGGTTTAAAAAGGATTACCTGAAAATGTTGCCTGCGATTTTTTGACCCCCAGGGATGCCTTCCGTTATTCATAGATTTAAAGTTATTACTAGTTAAATGCTTACAAGTTTAGAGACTAAAATCAATGAGTTGAAGTTATCGGATAACCTGAGAAAGCACATTCTCGTACTTTTGGAAAGTATTTCAGAATGTATTAGTAATTCATGATTTTTCTTTCTTGTTTCAAATTTCCGAGCAAAAATAACTTCCTAGAGTAAACAATAATATTTATGCATCTTATAATAGTAATGTGCGCTCGGATGAAATTCCATTCCGCACATCTTCTTAAATACATTGTCTTAATTGTTTAAAACTGCAGCAAAGTATATACTTCTAGGACGTAAAACATTTTTTGGTCTATTGAATTAAATATACAATGTAAAAACTGAACTCTAAATGCAAAAGACGCAATAAAAACGAAATTAAATATATCAATCTCTGCTTAGCCACATTAACTACGAGTAGCACGGCAGAATTAAGATGTGCAGTGAATTTCCGTTATGCGAACTTCCAAAGGCGGTTAATTTTATTAAGCAGCGTAAACAATTCAATGTATAAAAATAATAGCTTAATTAATTTAATTCAGTTTTTGAAACAAATGAAATAGTTTACAACTTTATTCTAAAAGAACAAGATTTCTTTATTTTAGTAACTTTAGTAAAAATTGCAAATGAATGACTGTTAGACTGGGAGCCGGCAGCACAGTCAATCACCTCATCGAGTTCACGGATGACATTCTAGGATTATTTAAAGCTTGATTCGCATATTAAAACGCAATGGGTCTGCCATGTCCTATCTTGATGGAAAACACCTAAAAGCCCGATTTTAGCGGCTGACTCGTAGGTTTACCACTGTGTTTTCATGCTCCCAGTCCTCCATGTTTTCATACCTTTTGGTGCAGGAAAACACAATGGTAAACCTATGAGTCAGCCACTAAAATCGGGTTTTCAGGTGTTTTCCACCAAGATACGAGGATTGGCAGACCGATTGCATTTTAATATGCGAATCAATATTTAACTAATCCTAGAATTTCATCCGTGAACCCGATCAGGTGATTGTCTGTGTTGCCGGCTCCCGGTCTTTGTTTGAATACAAAAAAAAAAAATAAATAAAAAATAAAAAAATAATAATAATAATAATAATAATTGCGGATTAAACCAATGAAAACGTTCAGATATGCTTTTGATTTCCTACCCTGACGAGAACAATAACCATTTTTCCAAATGGTTAAAAAAATAGCAATTTAACAAATTACAACGACCATTTGGAAAATGATTTTTTCAAAGACTAAAATTTAGGGCATAAAAAATCGCACGGAGTTGATCCTACATTACGTACGCCATGGATTAAACGATAACATTCCTGGACCCATCGTGAACAAATTTTAAAAGAAATTTCAGTTTTACAATTTTCGGTACTGTAAATTTTTAAACTTCTACGGAGCTGGTCATACATTACGTACGCCATAAATTAAACATTAATAGTGTTATTACACGTAAAAATTGCAAGATTTCCTGAAACTTGCGTATTATCCAAGCATTTCATTGGCTGTTCGGGAAAAGGCTTTTCTATCATCAGATTTCCAAAAAATCTCACGACCAATTTTAAATAAAATTTCATTCTTAAACTTCTAAACATCCGACAATATTACTTTTTATACCGTCGGATAGAGAAAAAAATGTATTTTTAAATGCAATTTGTTTGAAAGCTGTATCTCAATTTGTTTCTGATTTATTAATTTTTTTTGTAGTTTTTATTACTTTTTTGTCATAGTGGCAACACTCTGTTGTCCATCGTTGTTGAAACCAAAGGGAAATACAGATTACTGTATATGCCAATCAGGTAACGAATAAATTGCGGATTAAACCAATGAAAACGTTCAGATATGCTTTTGATTTCCTACCCTGACGAGAACAATAACCATTTTTCCAAATGGTTAAAAAAATAATAATAATAATAAAAAAAAAACATACAATAGAGAAAAAACTTAAGTACTCAGGGAAAACAAAATATGCATATAAATTACCCTATCTGCATAATTTAACTCTGTTTAATGTCAATTTTATTTTCAATTTGAATAAATGATCTTTTAGTTTCACCCATTTCCAATTTTGCGATTCACTTGAAAACTTTGTCTGTTACATCATATATCAATTGGTAATACCGGTGAACAGTCGAAAGCCTTGTTTGAACTTATCATACTGTCGGTGGTGGAATGTTTTTTTTACTTTTGATAAGTGTTACTAACATATATATATATGAAAGGATAAAAAATAAAACATTTTCAAATTCAAAATCTCAAGTCCTCTTTTTTTAACTTTAAGTCTTATATTCTAAAACCGTTTTTACCCCTGCTAAGTTTGTTTCTCGGCACAACACTTATTACCTTCACTTCATCATTAAAATCAAAGAGTAACTTAAGATAAAAAGTGCTGACGTTTGGGCAATTCTCATTCGTCTGTGATTAAGGCTGCTAGTCACTCAGATTAGGAATTCCCCTCATTAGTATTAAGTCTATGGCGTTTGATGCATTCATATATTTAAAGTATCTCTTCGGGAAATTAATATTTTTAACTTCTTTTTTTCTATGTATTTTTTTCTTAGTTCTCAAAATATTTCTAAAATATATACTTAATTTTCTATGAATTGTTAAAATCTTACTCGCAGTTCGTCAGCTTTTAAAACATAAAATGTTAAAATCAGCATATATTTTAGAAATATTTTTAGAAATAAGAAAAAAAAAAGACATCCTTTAAAAAGAGAGGACAGAAAAAAAAAAGTTTAAAATATTAATTTCCCGAGGTGATATTTTAAATATACGAATGCTTCAAACGCCTATAGACTTAACATTAGGGAGGGTAAATTCGGAAGCTGAGATCCCGGGAATCTTACAGGTCTTGACTACACACCAATCAAAAGCTAATTTGTGGTTTCTGGAGGCCTCTGATGGACTCGCGAATGTCATATACCGCCGAACTACAAAATAAACAAAGTTTTAGTTCAAAGAGTGAAGTCTCGAGCCAAATTATTCTAACAACACTTCTGTGTGGATTTTCGCAACAAATCTCGGCATGTAACTGACAGCAAACCCCGTGAATCGACGATATTTTGCATGTATATTTTAATTTGTCCAAAAAAAAAAAAAAAAAAAAAAAAAATGTAGCGTCAAAGTTGCTTTTGAAAAAAAAATATATATATTACAAAAAATGTATGTGTCTTTCGATTCTGCCTGGTTGGTTACTGAAAAAAATGCCCAGGGATGTAGTGGAGGGTATACAGTAGTATACGCCGTATACCCCCTGTTTCTCAAAAAAACTATAATACACTGTAGGGTATATCCTCTGCCTTGAGCGTATACTCTCTGCTTAGAGCGTATGCTCTCTGGCTTTTTTCGACGACACCACTGAAAATGCCCGTATTATTCGATGCATTAAGTGATGTCCTAAACATTAATTTCAAATAGACAAATGGTGGAAAAAACGAAAATTGTCCTGAGAGTCCACTGTATGTCGGCGTCTTAAGACTGGTAGTCACCCAACTTCCGAATATCCGTCACTAATGTTAAATCTATGGGTGTTCATAATGCGTTCGTATATTTAAAATATCTCCTCGGGAAATTGATATTTTTAACTTCATTTTTCTGCGTTCTTTTCTTAAAGGATATCTCTTTTTTTTCGGATTTCTCAAAATATATGCTTAATTTTATATGAGGTATTAAAATCTTACTCACAGTTCGTCAGCTTTTAGCACTTAACATATTAAACTAAGCCTATATTTTAGAGATATTTTGAGAACTAAGCAAATAAGAGACACCCTTTACGAAGAGTAGGGGAAAGTATGGTAAAGACGCTCAGAAGAGTAATTTCGCTCACCCAATATCTCTAAACAGAATAGAATTGAAAACGTGCGATCGGTACCGGCACTTAGCGAACTTCATCGTAAGTTCCCAGTAAGGATATAGTGACCGTTGGAAGGAAAGTATTTTTGTGTCCTCACGTTATTAGTTTGCAGTTGTTTTATTATAAAATTCTACATCTAACTTGAAGGTATGTGTACACTCATATTTTGAAATATTAATTTACTCATTATGGCTTCAAAATATATACATTTAGCTGTACTTTCATGCTTTTATTTATTCTTGTAGTGCGTTGTTACGCCAATTATAATGCATTTAAACCCAACATGGCGATAACGGGTAATGGCACTCGCGTGGAATTCCAGAGACCAGTGGGCAACTTTTTTTTAAATTCAAATTTATTGATTAACACCACTTTTTTGAAATGGTAAAATTCCCCTGTTTTCGCCTTAATTAATATGTCATTAAAGAAAGAGAATTTTGCGATTTCAAAAAAGTGGTGAAAATCAAAAAACCTAAATTTTAAAAAAGTAGCCCACTATATGTGAACACAATATGTGTAAAGTGGTCGCAAAAAGTCTGCAGTGGTGTGAACAGCCCACACAACTACATATCTGACGTTTGTCCAACTTAAATGGTGTATTCAAACTGAGCGCAATTACCCTACCATGTCGGGCATTACCGCTCAATCGATGGTTATTTAAATAAAACGATAAAAAAATTCCTTAAACTTTTATGCAAATTAGTTGATTTCAAACTCTTCCTTATGCTTTGGAGTTATGCTTCGTTAATAAAATATTGATTTTTTTGCCTAAATTTGACTAGCCATTCATGCTTTTCCTTAAGCGAGCGCTATTCCCCTACTTTCCCCTACACAGAAAAAATGAGTTAAAATTTTAATTTACCGAGGAGATATTTTAAATATACGAATGTATCCTAACGCCCATAGACTTATCATTAACGAGGGCAATTCGAAAGTTAAGTGACAAGTAGTTAAGTGCATCTATTGCGTCTTATTTAAAAATTATTCCCGAGTTGGAAACCGTACAGAAATTACACTAGCCTACAAAATTTGAGTTGAATCATCTTTTTTAGCTTTTGATAATTGATTCTATTGTATTTTGTACAGCTGAATCCAAAAATGACGTTCATTTTTTACCACAACGTAAGGATGTTTTGCAAATCGGAAATTTCAACGTTAAAAAGTTCAAAGCTAAAATTGAACCCCACCCCCCTCCTCGTCCCCTCATGGGACTCCTGAGCTCTTTAGCTATAAAAATCTCTAGTATAAGCCAAAAAATTTAATACATTATTGAATTAAATAAAATTAAATTGAATAAAGAAAGTTTTACATCTATTTTATAGTATTAAATTTTTTAACTTTGAAATTTACGATTTGCGAAAAATTCTGACGTGATGGTTAAAAATGAAGGTCATTTTCGTATTCAGTGCTAGAGATACATAAAAATCAATTATTAAAAGTTAAAAAACACAACCTTGCGTTATTGTTGCTGTAAAAGAAATAAAATTTAAACATTCAATTTCCCTAATAAGAATATTGCTTATATGTGTCAGTCTTGAAATCAAATGATAAAGAACGGTATTTTTCACCATTAAATTGCATTAAAATCTAATTTGTCTCAAACAGATTTTCCATATTTATCTGTACTTTCTACAGAAAGTGAAATAAACAAGATAATCCTTAGTTGAGAAAAATTTTAAAGAATTTAGTAATATTCGAATCTGTACATAAAGTTATTGACCCAGCAAAAAATTAGCGTTATGTTTTCATTCACTGAATTTTCATTTCTCAATTTTTTATTTCCTGTGCTCTAGGTATCGTGCCTAAAAGTGACTAAAATAAATATTGTAGCGCAGTCTCGTATTCAAAATGACGCAAGTTATTCCTTCCCTTAACTGATGCTTATTTAAATCTTTGAAGTTAAAACAAGTTACTCACTGATTGGAGCATTCTTCAGTTGTAGAATTGTTTGATAAAAAACTGCGAGCAGTGAATGCAGGGAAATCATTTTCAAAAGAAACTGAAAAAGCACTGAGTGACTGCAGTGAATGCAAGGAAATCATTTTCAAAAGAAACTGAAAAAGCACTGAGCGATTTCAGTTGTAACGGGGTTTTATTTGTACGACTTTCATCCTCTTTTGATTCATTTAGTAGAAGTTGTTTTCTAAGCGCAAACCTCTCCAGTTGATGATTTAAGGAGAGGATAAGCACCCATTCATTAAGATTAAAACAAGCACATGATTATGATTTAAAAGGACTCAAGTGCGATGGTATTCAGTCATCTCTTGGATACATATGTTATCTATGTAATTCTTTTATGTCATTTCATTTGCGTTTTATTGCGTTTTATTTTGGTCTTTGGTAGAGATATGCCAGGGGCCGATTGCTTACAATAAGACCCCGAGCTTCGCCCGAGGTCCGTACCTCGCCCGGAAAAACGAAGGGAAAATTTCCAACGGGCTGGGCCGATGAAAAAAATTAGCGAGCTGGACCGGGCGGAGCCGGTGAAAACATCCGGCCCGATATAAAATTTAAAAAGATCAATCTAAGCCAATAAAATGTGAAAAATTTTTTAATATACGTGACTGAAACGGGGATTAGTATAAATATGCTGCACGAGCGGATGCTGGATTGACATCAATACAGAAATATAACATGTCCAGCGTAAAGCAGCAGTTGCAACATGTCTGAACCAGGGCTTAATTATTTCAGCAGACTCGGTCCGGTCGGGGATCAGGCTTATATTTTCTTTCTACATACTGGGCCTACATAACGGGCCGGTCGGTACTGATGCTTTTCGGCATTGTATGGCTTGCAAACATTTCTAAAACATATCGTAATCTATAATGCTAAATTTTCCCATATATATGTATGCAGTATTCTAGAAAAAAAAATCTTAATTGTATGTTAAGAAAAATCGGTATTTTGTAAGGAAATTGAGTCGGGTCTGTTTTCCTTAATTTTTGCACGGGTCGGGTCGTGAACCGCAAAAATACAAATGGGCCAGGCCAAGATAGCTTTCGTTCGGGTCGGGACCGGGCCTGGAATTGCCGGCCCGTGCAGATCTCTTCCCCGCGCGTAATGGGAATCGCATCAGAGTGTAATCTTTTCTCGGCTTGTTATGTACACCCCAATACAGTTCTATATCATATGCATGGCATCGCATTTGATGTTTTACAGAGAATATCAATTGTTATTGAAATAAAATGATACAAAACGATTTTGTAATTCCAGGGCACAACTATAATTTTCTAATGTTAATTGTTTTTTAAGTTAAAATAATTATTAGAAAAACATAGGAATGCCGCATATTAGAAATCTTCTCGGTGTTGTTGACTTGCGAGCTTAATTTACTTTATTATTGAAAAATCATCTGCAAAAAATGCAAAATAAGAAAATGTACAGACATTGTTTCAAAAAAAAAAAAAAATCCAAAATAAACTTATTATTTATAATATAGTACAAGCAGTTTGTTGTCTACAGTAAATTATTTTTCGAATCAAGGGTGCACAGTATTTACAATTCTCAGCTGAACTGCGAAAATCAATCATCAATAGCCATGTAGGCAATGTCGATGGTAACTAGATATGTAGCTTATGGTGTATAATCAAATACTCCCCTAAGTATATATAAATATTTCATTAAGTGTTTCGAAATAAAAAAGGAGCACAGGTAAAAATTTGACATTAAATATATACAATTTGGTATTAAGATGAAGCTTACATCGTACGGTCTATTAGCTTATACGCATTTTTTAAGTGCGCATTTAGATTGCTTTCCATTCTACCACAGAGAGGCATATAATCTACAGTGTGGTTATAATTAAACTTCCCCTATAAACAGCATCCTGCAGTGCAAACGAGTGAACGGAATGCAACGAAATTTGGTACATAGACTATACACGAGAAGCGCTCACGGAATTTCGAAAAAAAAATTAATTTCAAAATGTCCACCAGAGTGCGCTTTTTCTGGGAAAACATTAAATTTAACACAATAAACGGCCAAAACAGAATCCATAAACAATATTATCATTTATTAACTAACACCTTGCCATCGAACCACATTAAGTAAAGGTAAGGAAAAAATAACAGCACGCTGTTTGAGAAAAAAAAAGTTTAGTTTGCAGAATAGGACGAAATTGCACAAGAGGAGCAGTTGTTAATCGTGTCCAGGACGATGTAGGGAAAGATGCTCTATGTGACCACCCTCATTCATCTGCAAAATTTCAAGTCGATGGACACTGTGTTCAACAGCAGATCGTAACTGATCAGTTGTGATGCTTCGCACACGAAGTGTATATGTTTACGGAAGAAGCGACTAATAACACGTTCGTCTCTGAAGTGTTGGAGCAATAGTGCCTTCACGGACACATGGATATGTGGGGCCACACCATCCTGCATGAAAATAGTCGATGTAAGGACCCGCCTTTGCTATAGTTGAGGCACAACAAACGTCTGCAGCATGTCATGGTACCGACGGCCCGTAACGGAACATGTGACAGGACCACGTGCAGTTACTTCCTCAAAGAAGAATGGCCCAAAGATGAATGTCGCCGTGAATCCACACCAGACAATCACCTTTGGAGAATGTAGGGGAATTTCAGCGTGCATCCGTACATTTTCCTGATCCCAAATGCGGCAATTGTGTGTGTTGACTGTCCAAGTGAGGTAGAAATGAGCCTCGTCGCTCCACAGAATATTTCAAGGCCAAGACAGAGATCAAGTCATTCTGTACAGAAAAGTGACTGCGAATGAGAGACTTGTGACTTGTCCCTATCCAACAGCTCTTGGGTATGGTGGATCATGTATAAGAAGTAAGTGCATTATGTTTCTAAGCACTTTTCGGACGGTGCTGTAAGAATAGCCTGTCTGTCGAGAAACTGCACGTGCGCTACTGCCCCCAAACTCTGATATCTGTGACTGTACGGCAACAGCTGTCTTGGCAGCATCAATAAGTTCCGGTGTGACAGGTTTACGGCCTCTTCCAGGTTGAATTCTTAATTTCCCACGTCTCTTCAAATCTCTTAATCATTGCCCGGATACCTTTAGTAGACATTGGTCCACGCCGTAGGTTCTTTATACGACGAAATTCATGAACTGCAGCAGAAGCATTCCCCTTGTTTTCGAAAAACAGCTTCACCAGAAACGCACGTTCATCTAAAGATACCTTCATCATTACAGCCGGAAACATTGACATAAAACATGACAACGTCTGCAAACGTTTTATACCCCAACCTGATTTGCATAAAGCTTCCTCTTCTTCGCAAGCATGCAAATCTCAACATTTTTCTCCTAGAACTGACAGCTTTTCCCGGTTTTACGTTTTATTACTCATAATTACTCATAATTCTTGTTCTGGATTGTTAATATTGTTTCTGTATACCGTTTTGGTCGTTTATTGTGTTAAATTTAATGTTTTTCCGGAAAAAGTGCCATCTGGTGAACATTTTGGAACTATTTTTTTTTTTTTTTTTTTTTTTTTTTTTTTTTTTTTTTTTTTTTTTGAAATTCCGTGAGCGCATCTCGTGTGTAGTCTATATACCAAATTTCATTTCATTTCGTTCACCCGTTTGCACTGTAGGATGCTGTTTATAGGGGAATTTTATAACCACCATGCATAATGAACCTTTTATACTTTTATGAGTGAGTCCACAGTAAAATGTGCATGTTGACTGGGGACACTCTGAGGACCTCACAGTGTGTAGTGCGAAAGTGCTCTTTTGAGTAACACTATTTCCGAAATCTTCTCCTAATTTATCAATTAAATAAGACGAAGATTACTATTCGGAAATAGTATTAAATTACAGATATAAAAAATAAGCTGTTCTACTCATCCTGTGCCTGGGACCGACTAAAATGCTTCAGTACGGGCACCTCCTAAACCCGATACTGAGATATGCCATACGCGAACGAACTAGTTCAAATGAACTATTCCGCGAAAAAAAAACCAATTTGAATCAGACTCATTTAAAATGAGCGCCTGTTCTTTAGTGTCTTTGTCACTCTTTCTTCGACTGATTCCGATCATGCGGTGTAGATTAGGGGACCTAATTGCTTAGAATCCAACTAGATACATAGATTAAAATAGTTCAAAATGTTTCACCGACTAAAATGTTACAATAGCAGCCTCCGCACCCCCTAAAGCCGTTCCTGAGATACGCCATTCACGAACGAACTAAGTCAAATGAACTATTCCGCGAAAAGAAACAGTTTGAATCAGACTCATTTAAAATGAACGGCTGTTCTTCAATGTCTCTGTCTTTCTTGGGTCATTCCATGTCACGTGTGGGAGAGCTTTTCTATATATTTCTGCTGTTTTAACTATGTTATTATATCCTCAAATTAAAACAACCTAATATGAAAATCTAGAGTTTTTTGTTATTTTTAATGTATAGTTTATGTTTTAATAACTTATAAGTCTGTAGATATAGGTATTTATGTAAAAGTCGTGCGCAGGACATTTTGCCAGTTTTTTTTTTTTTTTTTTTTTGGAATGGCTCTGAAATGGACAGATTACTTAGGTCTAGGATTAAAAATGTGGAGATTTTTGCTATCTATTATTTTTATTATTTATTTGTTATTAAAAAAGGGTAGCTTACTAAGGTCCAAGGTTTAAAAAGTGGAGGTTTTTAAACCTATTAAAAGGCCCTTTTATATCACATGTGGAACAGCTTTTCTACATATTACTGCTGTTTTAACAATGCTATTGCATCCTGAATGTAAACCAACTTATGCTAATATGAAAATTTGGTTATTTCATTAATTTTAATGTATAGTTTATATTTTAACAACTTATAAGCTAATAGATATAAACATTTATGTATGCGTCACGTGCGGGACATTTTGTCCGTTTCTCATGGAATGGCCCTCTTCGACTGATTCTTATTGTGCGGTATAGATTCGGAGACCTAATTCCTTAGAATCCAACTAAATACATAGATGATTGCACCAGAACAAGTTCGAATGAACCATTTGAGGTTCGATTCGGGCTATTTTGGTCCTGATTTTACAGAATAATTTGCATGAACTTATTTCGTTCCTTCCTTCGGAACGAACGGGACACATGGATATTGTTACCAGATATAATTCGAATGAACTAGTTGAAGTTCAGTTTGGGTTATTCCTGTTCTGATGAATGGATTGTATATTTCTAAACGTGGGTGTAGAATATGGAGAATTTTATTGAAAAAGGCCATAGCTTATAGACTTTAAGGTCGTTACAGATATTCCTTTAAAGTAAATTCATGACTTTTGTATATATTTTTAAAAATCAACTATAACACATTTCAACGAAAACAAATCATGATTACTAACATAAGAAATTATCTAATTTATTTGAACTAGCTTGTGTACAAGTGCAAAAAAGGAATTATGCTGTATGAACTAGTTCCGCCAAAATAACTACGTCACCCATCGCTACAAGGAAGTTTTCAGAATACTGAGCTTTAAAATATAAGCTTGAGGAACGAGAAATTTTCAATTCAGCCTCTTGTCCCCACCCCCTTCAACCAGAAGTGAATCTATATCACATGATTTACCTGATCTTTACAGATAAAATTTTGGTGGATAGTAAATTTCAGAAAATGCGGATGTAATAAAAGGATTATTTTTTAAAAATCTGCACCCTGATTCTCAAAGGGGACAAAACTATAACTCAGGGTCTTTAGAGTCGTTACAGATCCTCTGCCCCACCCCCTCCATTTCTGACTTAATACATGACTTTTGTATACATAAAAAAAAAATCAACTATGATTTAAAACACTATTTTAACCCAAAATTCTTTTTATAATTACTTAAGGAATTAATTAGTTCAATCGAATTAGTTTACTCTACCGGTCTCAAAAAGGAACTATATTATATGAACTAGTTACGCTAAAATAATTACATTGCCCATCCCTTGTCTTTGACATTACTGCGTGATAGTTAATTATTAAAAAACAATGTCAAAAATGATTTATATTCTTTTTATGAGGTTCCCCCCCCCCCCTATATCTTATGTAGGGTTACATGGGGCAACTGGGTCATGATTTTACAATGTGACTCTGGAGAATCTGGCAATTCAGCTTCAAAAAGCTAATGTTCTGTTCATTTGAGTTAAAGTCTGAACTTTTGTAAATGTGTTCAGTTAGGTTCCCTCTATCAGACAGAAATGTTCAAAATTACATTTTAATATCTAAAAATAAAAAAATATATATATTTCATCTTTCTTTCCTCATAGGTTCAGTTGCCTCATAAAAATGGGGCAAGTGGACCGGGAGGGTCTATGTTCCACACGCGTTTATTTTTTTTTAATATGGGGTATCAGGTTCTGTTTGAAAAAGTGTAAACAACTTAAAAAAAAATTTAAACCAGGCAGATCATGTAAATTATATACCAACTAAAGACCGTCGTAAGCGTTATTGTTGAGTTGACACACGTTGTTTTAAGAAGTAGAGATGCGGGTGCAATGTTGACAAAAGCTAAAACTTAAAAGACATCAACGGTTTTTTATAAAACAGCCTATGGCCCAGTTATCTTGTGAGTTAAGTTACCCCAGCTTTCCCTATATTAGGTGTTTCACGAGAACGTTTTTAACGAAATAAAATTTGTGAATTTTTCTCTATAGACAATTTATTTTGCGATTAGACTAAAAAGTAAAATACGTATAAAATTGTACATAAAATGTTTATAAGTATGAAAAATGATCAGCAAAATGAATGCAATTTTAGGTGGGATACCTGAAGACCTTATAAATAATAATTGGGGTCTATATAAAATTTAAACTTTTCACACGCTTCCAAAGAAAAAAAAAATCATTTCGTAAAATCTGTTCTCTTTTTTTAACGCTTCCCAACGTAGTTGAAAAGAGTTTATGAATTCGGTTTGTCTGGCCATCTGGCCGTCTGTCAGTCTGTCCACGCTCTACCTCGAGTAAATATATTCGAATCTTCATGCAATTGATATATGTTAATGATGTTTACCATGGCATGTTCGGTATTGAATGTGAAGTGTATGGCATTAATAATTCATTTACATGGGCACTCAAAAAAATATCGTAACATTAGGGTCAATTGGGGAAATCGTTTTCAGTGTATTTTAACGATATTACACTATTTCAACTGTATTGAAATTGATATAAATCAGTGAATTTCACTACAAAATGATTAATATAGAATCGGCCCTTCATAGCATTTATCGTTCATTTACAGGGATACGCAAAAGTAGTCGGTTACAGTACTGCCTTCGAGCAATAATTTCTGGAAGTGCGTTTTCAATTTCGGCATGCTTTTTTTAAATTTAACTAATTTTTGCTGATGTTACTCGTTGTGCATAAACTCTATACCTCGTATACTGGGCTGCACAAAGAATTCACGTACAATTAGCCTTATACGCGGAAATTGATGAAGGGGAATTTTTAACTGTGGTATGTATTTCCTAACTGAACTAAATTTCTGTATGCATATAGTTTATAGATTCAAATCTATATATCATATACAGGGCTGCTCAAAGAATTCGGAAATTTTTCCGACTGTAGATGGGAAGTGTTGAAATTCGGCTATCAAATGTGTTAATGCGTTTCCAAATGTTTCAATTAGACATCCTATTTCATCTTATTAAACAATGAAATTCTGTTACATTATTCTGAATGTGTTGAAATGTGTTTTATAATCTATGCTTCACGCATGATTTTTTTCTTTCTTGTTATTATTTTTCCGTAGAAATTTATGCGAAAGAAAATAATTCCAGGTTATCAATATTTAAAATTTACGAGTCATATCCGTTTTCATATATTAGAATGACTGCATTTGAGTAAATGACTGAGAAAGAATATATAAACCATTTACAAAATCTAGATTTGCGAATAAAGTTTGGCCTTCACCCTACAAAAAATAAGAATTTCTCGTTTATCCGTAATGCGAGATAGAATGGATCATTAAAAGGAAACTATAAATATCTCGATTATTTACTTAAATAAAGCATAACCTCGATCTCTTAGCACTTGTGTCACGTTCGAGTTGAAGCTTAAAACTTGAATATCGTTCAATGAAAATATAAGATAGTATTTTTCAATTTAATACAAATATGTCATTCTGGTTACTTTTCAGGAAAACCGATAAAAATTTCAGGATTGAAAATAAATTTAACTACAGAATATTACGAAATATATATACACATATATAAAATTCCTCTTAAACATTTCTTTGATAACGTTAAATTTTAAACAAATGAGTGAAGAAAACTTTTTAACTTAAGGAATCTTACTCAAATCGGAGTGGACTACTTTCGGACACATTTTTTAATTTAATTTTGTTTGAAAAAATATCCCATTAGCCCAGTGGTTAGGGGGTTGAATTCGGAATTAATTAGGGGAAAGCTGGAAATTGTTTTAATCCCTTCAGTTAAGGTCTAGAATGAATATGCTATGTTTTTCCCCTCGTACTAGGTGAGCGTTAGGAAATATGTATAGATTTATAGTCAAAAAGCACGTTTTTTTGCATACCATAACAGTATCTCAAAACAGCTAACTCTGTCAAAAACATTGTCAATACAAATGTTGTAGAGCTTAAAATTCTGAGTAACATGAGTACCTACACTCAATACTTATGTTGAATATTAAGGTCACAATTCTACTTCAAAGTTTTAGACCCCTCATCAGGGGGATGACCTCATAATTAATTAGGAGGAAACTGGAAATTGTTTTAATCTCTCCAGTTTAGGTCTAAAATGAACGTACTATGTTTTCTTCCTCGTACTTGGGTGAATGTTAGAAAATATGTACATATTTATTTTCGAAAAGTACGTTTTTTTTTTCAGTTTCCTTAACAATATCTCAAAACAGCTAACTCTATAAAAAGCATTGTCAATACAAATGTTGTAGAGCTTAAAATTCTGAATAAAATGAGTACCATCATTAATATTTTTGTTCAACATTAAGGTCGCAATTCTATTTCAAAATTTTTCAAATCAAGAGCTTGAAGCCAGGAGAGACCAAGTTAACTTATTTTTAATAGCTTCTGTAACTTAATGTTTTTATTTAAACGGAGAGGTATTAAGATCTATGAGCCTCTCTTTGACTGTGCTCTTAAACAATATTTTCTGCTTCCTAGCTGGTTTGATTGCCAGATTTTAAAATAGCAAGGTATATATATATACATAAAAAAAGAATAAAATATTGAAATTTTATTAATCACATAAAATAACTTAAAAGCAGCTATTTATAAAAGCTTTGGTGGAAAATGACTAATTAACCATTCTAGTACTGGACATCCCCTCTTAAAACGATAAAAATAAATGAAATTTCGTAAATGACCGTTAGTATATAAAAGTCAAAGTTTTCTATTGGTACTCAAACAAAAGCATTCAAATTTTGCAAGAAAATAAATAATATATAAATTAATTAAACGAGGCCAGCTCTTAGCCTCTTCATTAAGATTTTCACAGAAAAACAGCAAAACTTTGAAACATTATTTTCTGCTTCCTAATTGGTTTGATTAAAAGTTTTGGTTTGGCCCAATTGGTTTGATTCAATAACCCAGTTTTATAAAACATGCAAGGGAAGTTATAAAAAAAATAATTAAAGTTAAATATTTATTAGTTATTTTTTTATGAACCAAAACATTAAGGGGTGTCCATTATTGGAAGGGTGTCCATTACTGGCACATCTACCCTATTTAAAATTTCAGACCATTCGGAAGTCTGTAACATCATTAAAATGCACTTGCAATAATTTTTTCCCATTGGCCGTAATTTAACGGAAAACTTTTGATTGTCCCTGTAATTAAACTATACATCCGATTTTCATAAAATTTGAAATGACGCGACAGAATTATGCAACAATTATATATTTTAAATTTTAAACGATTCGGTTGGGTAGTTTTTACGCTGTTATATGCGGACAGACTGTCTGAAGGACGACTATAGGTGCTACGTATTTATATAACTTCGAACGCACCTAAAAGTCGATTTTTACTTTTTTATATCATTAAATAGTTTAAGCTTTTGTCTTTCCAACGACGTGTCACACATGTTTATATATAAAAAAAATAACTGTTGAAATTATTCATTCTTCCTAAGAGTACTTCACAGCTTAATGGCCATTTAAATCTTTGTCTTTTTCACAAAATTTGGATTTTTCATGTTTATGTTCCTTTTTTAGGTGCGTTCGTAATTATATGAATATGTAGCACCTATAGCCGTCGTTCAGTCCGTCTGTCCCAGTGTTAATTTCAGGGTGTGGCCAGGTTTCAGGGGGGACACCCCCCCCCCCGGAAGATTTGACATTTTGTATTTTCAGTGGTCAAAAAGTGCAATTTCCCTCCCCCGGAACTCTATAATGGACGGAACTTTTGAATACTCCACGATCAATCTTTTTCTATACAACATACAACTATTTAGCTCATAATCTTGACATTCCACATATCTACACGGATAAATGCTTAAAATTAAATAAGACTTACCTTTATTTTATGTATTCCATAAAGAATAATTTTAATGATATCCTAATCTGTTAATCTTAAAATGGCGAACGAAAAAGGTATCATTTTTCTTATCTTTTAAGGGTGTCGTCGCCTTGCTGTTCTGATTGGTTAATAAGCAATGCATATGTAAGTCACACTTTCAGGAGTGAGACATTTCACTCCTTTCTAGAGAGTGGAAAATTCCACTCTTCAAGGAGTGTATTTTTAAAAAATTGACTCCAAAAAGAGTAAAAATGCCTGTCACTCTTTCAAATACTGAACTTTTCACTCCTCCCAATTTTAGAGTGAGTATAATAAAATAAAATAAAATAAAAGGAAAAAGTTTAAAATGAATTTCAATATGAAAATAAAGTTTAAAATAAAATAAAATAAAAAGTATAATAAACTAAAATACAATAAAATGAAAAATGTTTAAAATAAAATAAAATAAAAAGCATAATAAACTAAAATACAATAAAATGACAAAAGGTTAAAATAAAATAAAATAAAAAGTATAATAAACTAAAATACAATAAAATGAAAAAAGTTTCAAATAGAATTCAAAATGAAAATAATCTGTTTAATTTAAAAAAACTTTTAAAAAACTTTGATTTTTATTAAAAGATAAAAATAGTGTCTCCCTTGATAGTTGCAATTGATGTCACGGAAGAAGTGGGATAAAGCTTTGCACGGGAGAATGGTGTTATAATCCCGTGTTTGCCTCCCCATTCAACAGCAAAACTGCAACTTCTCGGCGTCGCGTTTATGTACCCTTTAAACCTTTCGAGGGCTGTGACCTTAAAAAAGGACACCCAATTTTAATTCCGAAATTGACAAACGGCACCATGAATATTTAATTAAAATTTCCTTTTTACAATGTACGAGAAAGTAAGCAAGTTCGCATTTTCTAATAAATTCGTTTATAAATTCTGGTGTCAGTCCATTATTTCATCGGTTTATAAACAGAATTACACCGCGCCGGAAAGGGTTAAAACGTTTTATGCTAAAGCAATAGAAAATTTACTGTCAAACCATCCTGGTAAAAAAGTTGAGAACTTACAAATCATACAACTTTTCAATGAAGCCTACGAGCATGCCTGATCAACCATCATCAAACGGTCAAGTTGTTGTTGCCATCAGTCTTAAAGAGATCAGAGAAGTTCCAGTGATCACATCAGCAACTTCTGGCTGAAGAGATTCAGCGACATCGAATACTGGATCTCCACGTAAAAATAAAGTGAAATATTGCCATGCGAAGAAGAAACGCTCAGCCGAAAAAAAAGTTCTGGCACCCACCATTCTCAAGGGGAAGGGGAAGAATCAACCATGTAAAATGTCCAAACGTGATCTAAACAGCGATTCTGATGAAGAAAGTGACTCTTCTGTTGATATTCCTTATGATGATAATACAAGCTATAATAGATGGCGACAATGATGCAGAGTGCCGTTTCTGCTAGAAGCGTTTTTCTGATTATAAACATGAAGAACAATGGGTTCAGTGCCTTCAATGCTGCACTTGGTCACACGAAATATGCTCAGGAGCCAAAAAAAAAAAAATACAAAATTTATATATTTCTCATGTTTGGATGGCTAATGTTTCGTTATGTTATTCTTCAGCTGATAATCAGTACATTTCTTTGTGCATTAATTTAATGTAAATTAAATTAGTTATTCATTTAGAAATAATTTCTGATTTACTTATAAGTTAAGCCTCAGCGTACTGGATTTTTTAAAGGGACAAAATTAGAAACAATTTTTTTTTTTTTTTTTTTTTTTTTTTTTAATAATATACATATACTTTCGAAAATTTTTGTACGATACTATGTAAAATCCAAATTTGGTTGGTGTTAACTGAAAATTAAAACTTCCAAGGTCCTAAAAGTGACTGGGGGACGAAAATAACGCACCTTATCCCAATATCAGATTTAACTAGTAAATCTGCAGATCAGGAGCCTCAACGTCAGCTCTGCAAGTCACTGTTTTTAGACACACTTTGGTAATATTCAATTTCATGCAAACCGCAATTTAAAGTTTTCAAATTATGTAATTATTTATAAGAATAAAAACGAAGTTTTCAGACATAAGAAGCATTAAATTAAAAACGTTGTTATGGAAGGATATTTTGAAATAATTTTCATGAGCTACTAATTCTGATATTTTTTTAAATAATAAAACAGATTTCTTCAGGGGGGGGGGGCTCCGCCCCCTGAACTCCCCGTGGTTTCATTAATTTACATATGTAACTTTTTATTTATTGCACTAATGGTTATCGCAAATCTTAAATTTCTTTTTATACTTCCGAGCCTTAATTTTCAATACTGGTGGACAGAAAATGATTCACATTGACGCAATTATATTAAAAGTTTAGGTTTTATGAATGAAAATATAATTTCCTTTTAAAAATAAAATAATTTTCATTCATATTTTCTGAAATGAGACGGCATTAAGAAGTAACACTCGTCATAAAATATTTTTTTAGGTAATCTAGTTAATGCTTGGTTTTTAAGAATGAGAATATTTATTTCCCAATACAATGACGTCATTTTCGACAGCGATAATTTTGCGGTGTAAAATTTTGACATTTACTATATATTTGATTTTCAAAAGTTTTTTTTTTTTTTTTTTTTCTCATTGAAATTTTCGATTAAAAATTAACATTTCTGTTAGCTGTGTGCAGACGATAAACCATGAGATATTAGTAACATTTCTTTTAATAATAAGAATTAATATCATAACACAAGCCCTTTTTATTTCAACCTCAAAGCATATTAGTTTTATTTTTGATATATGAGATCAAATTCACCTTCTTTTCGTATTTTAGTTTTATTTCCAATATGAAGACGTATTCATGTCTATTTTTTATTTCATTTTCCTCTTGCACATGAAAATCTTTCAAATCAAAATTAACTGTTTAGGATAAATTATTATTCTGGGATAGGATTTTCTTGGCAACGGTAAAAAAAAAAAAATGATTGTTAAATTTATAGCAAAATGTCAATTTATTCCTTATGAAAATAATGAACTTCTTAATTTAAAAGAAAAAATATTTGAACAAAATAAGCAGAACATAGTCTTTCTTTATTTCTGGGGTAAATTTCATCTATATGTAAAGTCACAAAGGCATTAATTCGTCCCTTTTGACTTTGATTGACTTCAAACAATTACAAATACTTTCACATTTACGATATTTTTAGGTGTAGTTCCGTCGCTAGGCAACAGTTAAAAGAAAATAAAACAATGAAATATGTGCTTTGAAAAAAAGTAAATTTATAAAAAGATATATTATTGGAACACATACATAAAATACCTCCATAAGTTAAACACCGAATTTAAAAACTCTGACAAATGTATACACAAAATTTCAAACTAATATGAATAATGTATGGTTCTAATTAGAAATTACATCATCCATAATTTACTATTTAAATCCTTCAATCATATGAGCCATTTCCTTTCAACAAATAAAAATGGAAAAATCGTCTGAATTGCTATAGGAAAGCATTAAGTCGCAAAATAAAATGTTCTATATATTCCGAACGCATGAACCAAATTTAACCAAAAACTATACAGCTAAATCCGGGGATTTTACCAACATGCATACTTAATTTTAAGCTAATCGGATGCTTTTTACGGCAGTTATCGCGGAACAGACGGACAGACAGACAGACAAACGGAAACCAAAACATTTCGTGTCTCCACAGTAAGCCTTCACTGACGTTTCGGCAATTATGAGTATTAAGAAATTCGATTTATAAAGTTTTTCAATATGTGTATATATAAAATTTTAGCTTTTTCCTTCTAATAATTTAACAATAACGCTCAAAAAATCATTATTTTGATATTTTAGAAGGTGATATAAAAGTTGAAGAAAATGAAGATTTTACAAAATATTTTAAATAATAATGTAACATTTCCAACGATGCAATTTACTTTTATGTGTTGGATTTGATTACACTGGATTATCTTTCAAGATCAAATTAAAGTTTAGACTAAGTCTAGATTAAAAATCAAAAACTAGGGTGTAAAATATACACCGTTTGAAACCGATATAAATAATTGCAACTATCGTAAGCTGAAAATTTGTACCTTAAACTTACACGAAAAACTTTTAAAGTATTCTAGATTCAGAGCAGTAATCTGACAGTGAATCCGGGGGGGGGGGGGGGCTTTAAAATTCTTTAGTGGGGCTAAACAAGTGTATTTTTTTTCCATTCCAATAAAGAATAAATTTAAATAGAATTTGAGTGCAAGTATTCTTGTCTATCAAGTGGTTTGTTGCAAAATTATAGATAATTATAAACTGGGAATAATTAAAATTTCCCTAAATTTAAAAGGTATTACAGAAGCAATGTTATTTTTACATGTTATGAATATGTGCCTAAATCCATTCAAGATTTGGCGGATCTAGCAAAAAACATGTGATTAAAATAACATAATTCTTTCGTCTCTTTCTGCAAGAGCTGTTTAGTTTTTACTTTAGTACTAAATACCTTTCGAAGGAAGAAAATGTTACTTGTTTTGGCAGCTTGGCATCTAAAATATCTTTATCATAAAAAACACTGTGCCTAAAATGTTTCTTTATCAGTTTATAGCCTTTTTCCTATATTTTGACAATTTTTAAAAATTTTAATAAAGATTTTTTAAAGTCTTTAAAGTAATAGATATACTTATCTATATTTTAAAGACTAAACGTGTCTGTGCGTAACGCTGACGCCATTCTACGAATGGCAACACTTCATGATAAAATTCCGCTTTTTCAATTTTTGCTACTGCAATTTTCTTAAATTCTAAACATCGCACATTTTTAACTTTTACACTGTCGTATAGGGAAAAATTTGTACTTTCAAATGAAGTCTGTTTGAAATCTGTACTGTAATTTACTCATTTTGTATGGCTTTTTAAGAAAATAATTGAAACATGCATTTTTTAAATTCTCTCTCCATCGCGTGCAGGCTCAATAGGGAAGAATACAAATTCACACTAAAAACAACACAAAGAGTCCAGCTTTCGCTCCGGCTAGGCTAATACATAATGAAATTAAAATTTAATGAAAGAATAAATAAATAAGATAAAATAAATAAAACATTAACATACATGGAATCGAACAATTTCAATTTTTACACTGCCGTATACGGAAAATAATTTACTTGCAAATGAAGGTTGTTTGAAATGTATAATGTAATTTACTCATTTTTTAAGCCCTTTTAAATATTTTCCAAGTATGACTTTTTAAAATCTATCTCTATCGCGTGCAAACTTTATTTCGGAAGCATAATAATAACCCATTCACACTTAAAACAATATATGGTTCAATATTTGTCTCGGCCTAATAGTCCATAACGAAATTAAAACTTAATAAATAAATAAAAACATATATGCAATCGAACAATTTCAATTTTCACACTGTCGAATAGGAGAATAAACGTACTTTCAAGCATCATAATTTGTTTGAAAATTGTATCATTTTACTGATTAGGACCTTTACCACTTTTTAAATGAGTGGTAAAAACGTCAAAAAGATATAATAAAAATCAAAATAGAAAAAAAAAATAAAAGTTAACCCTTTTGCTTGAAATAAATGAAGAAATATTTGAAAATAAGGGTTACAGAAGAAAAAAAAGAGAAAAAAGTTAATCAAGTGCTTTGATAAAATAGTTTTCCATTCTCCTTTATGTTTTTTGTCTTGATTTCGCACTTTTTTACCTTTTAAAGTTTTTATAAACTCATTATGAAAATATAATGAAGGGCTAAGAAATTAAAACGAAGGAATAAAACTTAAATTTAAACACTTTCATCTCCACGAATCAGCTTATTCTAAACGTGAAGAAATCGTCTGTCGACAAATTATCATCTAAATGTTAGATCGCAGTTTTATTATTATTATTACTATTCAACCAAGAAGGTTGAATAAAAATATTTTTAAACTCCTTAACGAAACTAGTGAATTATTGCCCTATATTTAGGCAGCATAAATTTAAAGAAAAATGACCAATTTTCAACTAATTGTTTCTTGAAGAAGACTATAAAAATTTTCACAAGCCCACTAAAAGCGGAATGATTGAGCGAAAAAATGTGTCATATTTTAAGCATTTATTTTATTCGTAAATGTGAAATATTTCTTGACGAGTACATCCAAATGACGTCATATTTGTACAATTTCATCAAACTGATTTATTTTTATTTCACCAGCACCGGTATAAAAAGTTAAATCCTAAAAGAAGGCGATTTTTTTTTAATGAAGCGCAGAAATCGGGCTTTTTTATTGAATAAACTTTTAACTTGTATTATAAATATGGTTCTTTACTTGAAATTTAGTATTTAATCAAATTAATGTTATAGTTTTTTAAACGTATATTTAAACTTGTTTTACATTTTCAGAAAAAGAAGAAAAAAATCATAAGATCAAATGAAATTTAAATGTAACACATCGGGTAGCTATGCAACCTAGTTGTATTAAAAGAGATAGAGGACTTAAACTTATTCTCTTTAGGATGCGTCAGCCCACTTCGCGTTCATCTAGTTACGGCCCTGTCTAGGTATGGAAACGATTTCACAAGAAGCTTTTCGAAAAAATGTAAATACTGTTTAAGAAAACTGCTTTTTGTTATTTTCCGATTATTAAAAACATTGATATTTTCTCTTGAAGAATACGTTGCTATTAATTAAAATTAAACTGTTGCATAGAAAGAAAATTATATTAAAATGACAAAGATCCTGATTTGTCTAGTGACAAATCATACCGGATGGTTCAACATAGAGATTATGGCGATTCACGATTATCCTTTAAATCACTCTTGATATAGAAACATACTTATATATGAGGGGCTCACAACCATAGTAGACCAAGTCCATTTTGAAAAAAAAAAAATGAGATAGTCCATTTAGGAAGTGCATAAAATCTGTTTTATCCATTCCCACAGTGAACCAAGTTTGTTTTCACTTACCTTCTCATATTTGTCATCTGTTTACAGACTTGGTTTACTGAGGTAGTGGGTAAAACAGATTTTATGTACCTCCTAAATGGACTATCTCATTTTTTTTTTCAAAATGGACTTGGTCTACTATGGTGATGAAATGGATTAGGGTACCAATATTGTCAGGTAACTTATATTTTTTTAGGACAAAGGTCGGATACTTTTCAGACAGGCCACATATATTAAAATGTGAAATTTACTTTTTTTATGCAACTCTTGATTCTTGTAAAGAAAAATGCTGCCTTGTGTATTATTAAGATTGAATAATTATTTTTCCACGACCATAACTAATCATGTTATGATATTTTGAATTTTACACAATTTAAGCGTTTTCTACAACCGAAAACGGAAAAACGCGTTTTTAGCGGCACAAAACTGTTAATATTCACAAAACCAAAAGTAACATAACTTGGTAAGTTTTTTTTTATAGCTAGACGAATAATGAATAATATTGAAACATTCACTGCTATCATATCATAAAAGTTTTCGGTGATCACGTTCACCGAAAAACTCTTCATGGATAAATGATATTCCTACGTTCTATGTAGGTACAAATACAATGCAACATCTAATTTGCATTGTATTCTCAGTTATATTACACTGCCTTTATTGTGTATATTTCATTATCATCTAGACCGATCGATAATGGATAGTTTAATGGAATATATAAATCAATGCGATGCTCGGAAATCGCTTAGAAATGGAACGAATCTCGGAAAAAATCTCAATTCGTGATTTTTATTCCTAATAGTAAAAAAAGGAATAATTCAAATTAATCAAATATATTTCGTTGCCATCAAGACTGATCAAGAGCGAAAATCTAAAATTAATCAATTAATAGAAAATACAAAATATCGGTTGCAAAATTTGAATACTGCAAAAAAAGCTATTTACAGTAAACTTCGGATTATCCGCCAATCTATCAACCGCCACCCCCCCCCCTTTTTTCCATGAATGAACAACGAAAATTCAAATACACATAAACCCATGTGAGACGGCACTATTCTGAGTAAAATGCTTATCTGACATTAGCAACAGCAGTTAGAAAATATTAAATTGTAAAGAAAGTTTTCCGCCAAATCTCACCATTACATAATACTAATTATAATATATAATTAACCGTAATATTATATAGAACCACCATTCCGCCAAACCTTCACAGTATCATATGATACAACACTAGTACCTCAAGCTGTACACTTTATACGGTGACATTCTGTAGCTGACTTTTTGCAACAGAACTGGAAGTAAATGATGATTCTAATCTGGTAGCGTGATAGTTCCATTTCGGACACCTTATATTTAATGATAACGATATTTTTTTACAGATTTCACAACACAGTGTTATAAAGCAAGTCTCTTTCTTTCAAACGCCAAAAATCGTTTGACAAAATATGAGCAAACACGTCAATGCGAACTGTTTGCACAAACCGTATTAGCTGTGGCGGGAAGCTTTCGTTACAACCTGATATTTCTGCGGATGAAAACACAGACTGGCTTAACACAATGATATTGGTTATAAATAATTAACATATGATGAAATTATTCAAAAAAAATTTTATCCAGAGAAACTTGAAGCGGATGAATATGATAAATTGGGGAATGATCATCCAGGAACCAGTCATGCACATCTATATCTACTATATTATGTATTCTCTCTCTCTATGTATATATAGTAAATACATTATATTATAATAAGCAATATAATATATATCTAAATGCATTAATTGGTTTGAGATGCAAGAGGAAGCAGATGCAACACAAGTACTTTTATTACATAGAATTCGTAATCCTGCTGCAATAAAATTTCAAGTAAAACACAAACAAAAATCTATAATGGATTACTTTGGATGAAAATAGGTACTACATATTTATTCAGCTAGATTCTAATTTTTTCTGATTAATAGTTTTTTTGATATCGGTTATGCTTTTTTATAAACGAAAGTACACAACAAATTTTAAAAAATCTTTTAATTATTCTTATTTATAAATTAACATAAAAAATGTAATTTTAGTAGTGGTCTTGCATTGTCTTTTGATTATCCGTCTATTTCGATTATCTGCAACAACGTCGGTCCCCTGAGTGACGGATATTCGGAAGTTTACTACAAAAATATACAAAAGTTTTGCATGATTTAACATTTTCCAACTGGTTTAATGCAATATATAAATCTATGCAAAGCTCGAGTATCGACTGTTTTTTGACCGTCTATTTCGATTATCCGCAACAACGTCGGTCCCCTGAGTGACGGATACTCGGAAGTTTACTATAAAAATATACAAAAGTTTTGCATGATTTAACATTTTTCAACTGATTTAATGCCATATATAAATCTATGTAAAGCTCAAGTATCGACTGTTTTTCGATTATCCGTCTATTTCGATTATCCGCAACAACGTCGGTCCCCTGAGTGACGGATACTCGGACGTTTACCATAAAAATATACAAAAGTTTTAGATGATTTAGCATTTTCCAACTGGTTTAATGTAATATAGAAATCTATGCAAAGCTCGAGTATCGCTTCGAAATTGAATGAGTTTCGTAAAAATCACAATGCATGATTATTATTCCTAATAATAAAAAAAAAGGAATCATTCAAATTTTGTAGGTCATTTTACATAGGATTAAGCATCCTGTAGATGATGTTTCAGGTGTTCTGGAAGTTATGCTGTTTTTGTTTCCGAGGCAGCCTTAAAAGTACTGCTAATAGCGTGAATATGATTCACTTCCGGACTTTGCAAATAGAATACTGCAAATTAAACAAGAATATAAACTGACCAAATAACGACGTCTCCTTAATTTCTTTTTGAGAAGGACTAAATGAATTGTTCAGACCGAATAAATTGGTCACATGATAGGACAAGTCTTCTGATTCATTATTTGTGTATGAAAATGGAGTGTAATTCATGCAATTTAAAGGAAATTTAAGAATTACAATATTTTTCTTTGATTGGGGGAAAATACTTACTTCATAGTTCGTAGGTATTGTTTGAGATGCTGTTACAGCAGAATAACATAAACAAATTATTTATTTGAATCTATAAAATTTTGAGGAATGTGAGCTTCGTTAGAGCACTGTTATTCTATGTTTATCCCACATTGGCTGTAAAAATATATTTCCGCATTTGTTGACGAGGATTTTTATTCAATAATATTACAAGTATTGATTGTCCACGGGTATGGATCGAAAAATCCCGCGGTTATTTAAAAAAAAAAAAAAAAAAAAAAATTCAAGAGTGTATTTTTTCCTTCAACGTTCTTATTCCAACAGTCCTGTAACATTCGTGTAGCTTTCATATAGTACTATTTCTAAAGAGCTGCAAATTATACATTAGTTTCGTATTCAATATCCTCATTTGACGCAAATCTTTTTTTTTTCTGGAACCATCTCTTCAAGTTTGGAAATTAATAATAGTCGCTAGGATAGAGATCTGTAAAATACAAGAGGTGGTGAAGGAATTCGTAATTCAATTCATGCAATTTTGCCATTGCTTTCATGGATGTGTGAGTCGGTGCGTTGTCTTGGAGAAGCAGAACTCGTCATATGAAGCCTTCAAACGAGCCATTGCACCATATGCTATATTTCTTTGCCATATGCAGCGTTTTATTTTTTATTTCTTTTACAAATAATCCAATAGTGCTGCATAATACTCTATTGCGTCTGTTTTCCTTTCTCAAAATATAGACAAATATTATGTTAGGTGCATCTCAAAAAATAGTGCCCAAGAGCTTTGCAGCTGATTGTTGCGTCTTTGGTCGCTTTGAGCCGCTTTCATCCGGTTCCAACAATTCAGGTTGACTGCTTATTACAGTGCGTTAAGAAATTATAAGACCACTAACGAATTGGTGCACTTCTGAAGAATAAGACACAATATGAAATTTTTTTTCGTGTGTATTTAAAATTGATCGTAGAACGTTTTCGGTTATAATTGCTACATTAAAATTTAAGTTACATTTTATTAAAATCTTCTAATTTTTTTAAAACGTAAATAAGATGACTAAGAGAAATTATAAGACCACCTGAGGTAATTAGAATATTATACGTCACATCAGAATCGTTATAAAACGTACGCGCTTGTATATCGCGAAAGTATTCCCGCGAAGCAAAAGGTGCAGGTTTAAATAGTGTTTTTACGATATATTTGAAGATGCCGCAGGGTAAAGAGTTGTCTACGACCGAAGTAAGAAAAATTTGGTTTTATCAGGGTGCTGGTAAATCTGAACGGGAAATAACTCGGTTAATGAAGCGTTCAGAAACTGCCTTTCACGATGCAATAATTAGGAAAAATGATTCAAATAAAATTAAACGATCTGGAAGAAAAAGGATTTTGACAGCACGGGATGATCGACAAATATTTCGATTATCAACTCAAAAAGCTCTTTCAACTCGGAAAATTTTTAACCGTTTCAGCCGAAGAACCTCACACGTAACAGTTTGTAATGGTTTCAAATCAAATAGTAATGCAAAATGTATGAAACTGTTAAAAAAAACGAAGTTAATGAAACATCATAAAGAAGAAAGACAGAAATGGGATAAAAGTATCATGTCATGGGATAAGAAATGGAAACAAGTGATATTTTCAGATGAAAAAAAAATTAATCTTGACGGTCCGGATGATTATAAACACTATTGGCATGATTTGAGGAAGTAACCGGAAAAATGCTTCAGTCGACAAATGGGAGGAGGATCAGTAATGGTTTGGGGAGCTTTTAGTCATGATGGATTATGCAATTTAACTCGAATTTCTATAGGTATGAACTCTGAGCAATATCAGGCTATGTTATATGATCATTTGATACCATTTGGACCTTTTTTAGGTGGTGCTAACTGGATGTTTCAGCAGGACAATGTTTCTTGCCATGTGTCTAAAGCCACCCAGAAATGGTTTAAAAAAGAAAAAATAATGTTCGCCATCGCCAAGTCGAATACCAGACTTGAACCCTATGGAAATTCTTTGGGGCGTATTAAGTCGCAAAGTTTATGCTAATAATAAATAGTTTTTATCTGCCAATGCACTAGAAGTAGCCATTGTAAAAGAATGGCACAATATTTCTGAAGCTGTACTTAATCACCTGGTCACTTCTATGAAAAACAGAGTGGTTGAGGTTATAAGGAAAAATGGAAGACCAATATCGTATTAATTTATATATTATTTTTGTTTTTAGACAAGTCGTCTTATAATTTGTTAACAGTGTATTTTTCAATCATTGGTTATATTTTTGTTAACATACTTATTTATCGCATTATTCAAAATTATTGCAAACTAATTTTAATAAATATGTTGTATTTTGATATCTCATGTGTTTAAACATAATTAGAACCTTTATTTACTCTATAATTTTCAAATTAAAAGTGGTCTTATAATTTCTTAACGCACTGTAGACTAAGGTGTGTAGTGCTGGATTCATGTTTCATCCAATGTTACAAATCGACGAAAAAATTCATTTAGATCACGCTGAAATATCGCCAAATAGCGTTTTGAATCATCGACAAGTTACTGATTTTGGTGCTTTGTTAAAAAACGCGGACTCATCTCGCAAAAAGCTTTTTCATATGGCCAATGTTATTTTAACCTGTTCCTCACACATTCTGTGTACATAATTACGATGTCAGTTATCTCCTCACTTTCACTTTGCGGCCATCGAAAGCAACATGGTGGATTTCTTTAGTGTTTTCTGGAGTTGATGACTCAATTGGTCGTCCACCATGTGGAGCATCGTTGGTACTTGTTATAGATGCACTTAAATTCACTAAATGATTATGGTTGTTTTCGACAGAAAAGATGTGCTTTAAGGTTGTTCTCAAGTTCACTGCCCAACAAGCACGAAAATTTCTGTCAAAATGACCGACTCATTTTTAATGTAAAAATATAAAATTGGCTTCCAAATCTATGGCATCGATTTGGAATCGAAATGAATTTTCCATTTTTTGATAGATAAATAACCTATTGAGATATAAGCGATTTTGATCACGTGACAAGAGTTTTTCTTACTTCGCTGACTGGTTTTTCTGCTTTCGACTGGAAATTCTGTTTAAAACAACGTCAACTTTGACAGTATTTTATGAAAGATCTGTTGATTTTACAAAACAAAACGGAAAACATCTTTCGATTACATAGTTTCTGATTAACAACACCTACCAGTGATATGCGTTTCCGAACAAAAGGGAATTAAAACTTATATCATAAAATTGCTCCTTTGGATTTGAGAGCAGCTTTAATGCTTCACATGCCGTTCTTGGATTTAGACTGTATTTGCTTTCGTCAAAAGTCAATGTTTAATCACATGAAATTCTCTTCCGTCCATTATTTTCACAAATGCAAAAGTAGTGTTTCTTTCACGACTGCAATTCGTAAAGAAATGGCCGTCATGTCTTGGAAACTTGACACTAATCTCTTAAAGAATGATACTTTCTAGAAATAACATGGATTATTTGTGACTCATGACAGCTAATAGCGAATCCTGGATCTTTTCAATCCATGTGGTAAAAAGAGCGGATAACATTTAAAGGGTGGCAAAATTCACCTAAATAAACATTTCTTACCGAATAATTCCTGAACGCAGTTTGATAGCAAACAGTTTTGTTGATATTGCATTTAAAAAAGTATTTTCAGAGTATATTCTTTGAAAGGAAAATACTCGATTGCCGTTTTCATTTTAGCTCTCAAAAGTGCCGCCGAACTTTATTAACTTTTTTCAATAACTGTAATTCATTCTAAATGAAGCTTTCCTTTTATATGTAAGCGTGCTTGTATCTATGTTTTATTTTTATTTTTTTCTATCGGCATAGTTTAACAATAAATCTACATTTCATGCAAATTGAATATTTCCAACTGAGCGAAAAAATGCTCAATTCGGGAATCAAATACAGATCCTTGACTTACATTGCCAATGCTCCACAGTTTAAGCTACATGGGCTGACAACCGGCGAGCATATTTCACTCAGATAACCTTATTGTTAATAACATCTGGTCTTCCATGTAGGCAGCTCTACAGAATAAACTGCAGATAAAGGAACGCCATATAAACGATGGATACGTAGATATACTATTATTTTTAACACAGTCAAACTGATTGGTAAAGTTATCATACGAGTTGAATATTTCCAACTGAGCGAAAAAATGCCCAAGCCGGGAATCGAACCAAATCTTTGGCTTACATTGCAATAGTGTATCTACGTACCCATCATTTATATGGAGTTCCTTTACCTGCGGTTTATTCTGTTGAGCTGTCTACAGGAAGAGCATATGTTATTACCAATAAGTTTATCTGAGCGAAATATCCTCGCCGGCTGTCAGCCCAGGTAGCTTAAACGGTAGAAGATTGACAATGTAAGACAAGGATCTGGGTTCGATTGCCGGCTTGGGTATTTTTTCGCTCAATTGGAAATATTCAGTTCGTATGATAACGTTGCCAATCTGATTGTGTTAAAAATAATAGTAAAGCTATGATTTTTTACATGATATTATAAAATAAATGCGTCTTTTTCAAAAGACAGAAATCTAACTCCAGAAAGATAGCGAAATTTTTAACGTCACCATTTTACACAAGCTCATTTTCAAATGTGTAATTGATCAGAGGTTTGTACTTAACAACCCCAAAAACAGACGTCAATTATTTCGACAGCGATGGACGAGGCCATGGTAACCGAAAATTCCCATTCAAGCTCAAGAGCATGGCAACACGATTACAAAAGATAGCCGCCGTTATACTGATGATATCATTTAATCTTCCGAAACCTGGTAATATTTTTTTAAACAGGGCACATTAATTTGTTTTCATAGGCTGCGAAGCCTGAACGGGGGTTGGCGGGCGTATATATATATATATATATATATATATATGTATATATATATATATACATTATGTTTTTATTAGCTGTGATAGTGCATTTTATTTGTGGTTAAGAATAAATTGGAAATTTTCCTTTCATAAATTTTTCTTATCATCACAATTAGACGTGCTTCGGAAGTATAAGAATGCTATGTGCCGTAAAAAGAAAAAAAAATTAAATTAAATTAAAAAAATAATTTAAATAAAAGTATTGAAAACTCTAATTTAGCGCAAAATATTACAGATTACTAGCTAAAATATTCTAATTACCGACCACAAGTTCTTTAGCAGAAAATGTTTATTAAGACGAATTCTGTCATTCCTTAATATGTTCTTTCTTTTTTTTTAATTATTTATGTATTTAATTAAATATTGAATTTAAAGAAGGAATAGTGTTGCATTCAATATATTTTCATTTTAAAAGAGTTGTTTAAGTATTATTAACATCAGACTGATATTTTTTATAATAAAATATGTTTGAGTAATTTCAGTATGACTAGATGTATTCGCAATAAAATTGCATCCAGTTGGGAAATATCAACGTCAGATTAGATGTATTTCCTATTGAACACATTTATTATATGTTTTACAAATGCGCTGTGAAACAACTTATTTTTGTAGCAGCATTATATAACTTCTTTTATGTTTTATGTTTTTAATAAACGTTCAAATGACATCACGCAACAATTATTTTACTTCCAAACATGGTGACAATCAAATTTTGATTAATTTAATTTATTTTATGCTCATAAAAAAAGCTTCGCAAAAAGCAGATTTATTTTTGCGTGATTTTGGCAAACAAAAACAAAACATTAATTGCTTTTTTGATAAACTATTAATTTGTTTTTCGTATTTCAAATTTTTGTTTGTTATAAAAGTGGCTTCTGAGAATTTTTTTTTTCATTTTTTACCAAAATTTTACTTAGTTAAATTTTGCACGATAATAATAATAATAATAATGTAGTTTTGTGGAATCTTTCAGATTTCTATATTCTGTTTAAAATGATGAAATATTTTTTTTTCCAGAATGACCGTTACCAAACAGCAGTGTCCAGTAGTTAAAAGAAGAGCTGGGAATCTTTTTCTAGTTTTGAGTTTGCTAATAATCAGAGTTAGTTTTGTAGAATATAGAATATATAGAATTTTTTATAGAATTTATTGTTGAAATATTTTCTAATGTAATGGTGAATTCTGTTTAAAAGTTATTTTTTCCCTCGAAAATATCTTACAAAAATGTTCTTCATTTGAAAGGTGTTACACTAGCATGCCTTACTGATTTAGTCAGAAAATATGTCATATCAATATTGAATTTATTTTTTCATTTCAAATTAATATGATAATAAATTGCTTTTTGTTTTCTTGCATTCTTACATACTCCTTGAAAGGTAATGAATAAATTCAGCAGAATATATTGAGGACGTGAGTTTCAAAACTCGCCGTGTCCAAAATTTAAAAAATCGAGTTTTCTGTATCAATCTATTTTATTGGTATACTTGCATCGAAAAAACACTACAATCTAAAAAAAAATAGTTTTATCTTGTATTTCAGTGATTGTAAAATATTGAATTTATATTTTCATTTCAAATTAATATTATCAAAAATTGCTTTTTGTTTTCTTGCATTCTTACATACTCCCTGAAAGTTAATGAATAAATTCAGCAGAATATATGGGGATGTGAGTTTCAAAACTAGCTTTATCCAAAATTTAAAAAATCGAATTTTCTGTATCAATCTATTTTATTGGTGTACTTGCATCGCAAAAACACTACAGTCTAAAAAAAGTAGTTTTATCTTGTATTTCTATCATTGTAAAATATTGAATTTATATTTTTAATTTCAATTTAATGTGATAAAAAATTGCTTTTTGTTTTCTTGCATTCTTACATACTCCTTGAAAGGTAATGAATAAATTCAGCAGAATATATGAGGAAGTGAGTTTTAAAACTCGCCTTGTCCAAAATTTAAAAAATCGAGTTTTCTCTATCAATATATTCTATTGGTGTACTTACATCGAAAAAACGCTACAATCTGAAAAAAATAGTTTTATCTTGTATTTCTGGCAGTGTAAAATCTTGGTTTACAATGAAAACCAATGGACACAGTCAAAGGATTTTCGTGGTTTCCCAACATTTGATTTTCTGGATAAAGCGAGTTTTGAAACTCACGTTCTCATATGATATATGATTATACAAAATTCGTAATTTTTTTTTTTTTTTTTTTTTTTGTTAGCGACATAGTTGCTATTATTTTTCTTTATTGAAACAAGCATTTATTAAAAAAATGTATTATAAGACATTTAGATAATAAAATATTCTTCATTAGTCACTCTTACTGTCAAAAAACTATTGACTGGACTTGTTTGCTTTTGAAAAAATGTTGTTGTATGCATTGTATGTAATGTAGATATTATAAGTATATTATATGTTGTACAAATTGTAATTTGCATGTTTCAGTATCGTTCTATCTACACGAATCTCCATGAATAGGATCTCGTGGCAAAATTACATGCTAGTCTTACTGACTGATTTTTAACTGTACACATAAACAAAACAGGAGAGGGGGAGTCAGGAGGTAGTTTTTCACTTCAACAATCTTAAGCTTACATCACTGGTTTTAAGGTTGTTCTCAAATCCAAAGTGGCAAATTTTTTATAATTCCTGAACTAATTTTGTCCATAAACGCATAAAATTGATAGTTGTTCTTATTCAAAAACTATAAAATAGAACAGTTTTTCCATTTTTCGATAAAGGATGAGCATTTTCTAGGAAATGCTGTCAAAGTTGGCATTTTGAACCGAATTTCTGAACGTAACAGCTTGATAAAGGTCGTTATGAAACAATAATCGCTTATAGCTCCAGATGTAATTCATGCATCGAAAAATTCAAAAGCTATTGCATTCTAAACCACCCACTGTAAAAAATTTATGTAACGTTACTCCATAAAAGTGGTGGCAGCTTTCCTGTCTCCATTTTATGAGTAATTTAATCGATATCACTGATGTTACGTTGCACTAATGTCTAATATTACACTAGTTATATCAGTTTAAATTACGCCATTATATAAGTTAAATTACTCTATAAAGCTGGAGGCAGCATGCTGCCACCAATTTTATGGAGTAACGTTACATAATTTTTTTTACAGTGCTTGAACAGTTATGAATGTAAATTTCATGTTTTTTTGTTAAAAATGAGTCTGTAAATGTGTCAGAAAGTTTCGCAGAAAAAAAAAAAAAACATCCTTAATATGCATGTATTTACAAGGCAGAAACTTCCGCGATTGCTGCATTCGCCGAGCCCATCCCAATTTTTCTACAACCGCTTCTCTCTTTACAGTGCGCCTTAAAAAATAAGTAACTTTCTGTGCCACACCATAATAAGAAATGGGTATTAAGTATGGTGATAAAGGCATTACATTTGAAAGTTTAAAAAAAAATCTTTGGGGCTGTATTTATACAGCGTTATTAACTTTTTGGTAATTTTGGAGCAACCTCCCCCTTCAATAATGATATCATTATCATTGTCTAAAAATTCTTTTAATTTTTTGAATATTTTTTCTTTTGTTCGGAGTGATATACAGATATGGTTACGTTTATTTTTCGCATACTCTATTGATTTAAATAAAGGGAAGTTAGCAAAATATCACTTTATATTTGAAATAACTTTATATCAAATAACATTTGAAAGAAATAGTTACTATTTAAAAGTATTTAATAATAGCTTTTTGTTACATAATGCATTCAACAATAACAACGTCTTCTTGCACTTGCCCTCGCACGGGGGGTCAGAGAGAATTTCTTATCAACAAAACAGGTGGACAACATTCTTTCTCTGTTATTTACTAGTAAATAAAAGTATCATTTTAAACATACTTGGCATATGTTTTTTCAAACAACGGATTATATACGCATACACATATGACAGAAGAATAGGAATTTCAAACGTTGTGGTATTCCATATTTTGGAATTAAATATAATTTTATAACCATTTTATGCTTTTAATAATAACTTTTTTCATAAAAATAGATAACAGACTAAAAAATGATAACATACTATTTTTATGTAAAGAGAAAGTTACAAATAAAAAGAAAAAAATTTCGTTAGATCAAAAATGATAACGATATCCAAAGACGAATCTCCCTCCCCATAGAGATATCTTACGATGTCATGTGCCAGACCACCCCCTCCTTCCTAAAACGGTAGCGTTATATATGCACAGCCCCTTTCTTAATTTTATTGATGTTCTGGTTCGTAGATAAAATTTGTCAATGGAACAGTTTACTTCTTTTTCTTTCTTCAGATAACATACTGTTAAAAATTTCTGTAAAAATGCAGAAAAAAAGACCAAGTCTCTCTGTAAATTTACTCTAGTTCTCGGTTAAATGCATTCGAATGAGTTTCTCGGCCATAATTTTACAGACCTTATCGTATATCAAATTTCCTGTAGGGATTTCCATGTCTTTATTTAAAAATATTTTTATCTTTTCATTAACATGCAATTCAAAGTATGTGCTTTTAAAATAATTATAAAATTATTTTATTAGACATATTAACGAAGAAAACTTTGTTTAAAAATCGTGTTATTAAATATTTAGGATATTACAGAAAGAAAAAAATTCGTCTCTCAGGAGTTAGCGGGTATTTTTATAGACAATAACTTTACAGTTGAAGGTATATATAAATATCATACAGACATACATACAATAAATATAATAAACCCGACTGGAGTGAAAAATTCGCCAGAGCCAGGAATCGAACCCGGGACCACAGTTATTGTATGTATGTCTGTATAATATTTATATATACCTTTAACTGTTGAATGCAGGCGTTATTTATGTGTGTATGTGTGTTTTAATATATATATTGTGTTTTATTAATTTTACAGTTGTTTCATTCACCATGTAGAGTCGTGGGGGAAAAAAAGTAAACACCTCCTACTAACTCCTCAACAAATTATGAATTATGAAATTAATATTCGAAGAAATTATGAATTGCAACCTACAATTTTTTGATAGATTTAGATTTATTAAGTCCTGCTTTATGCAAATCCAAAATTTCACATTTTTCTTCCACGTAGTTTTCAAATTGTGCTTAAAATGCCGTCTGTGATAGAAGTGACTAGATATTTTGAAATTTCTTGTGATATCCGGTAATCTAGCAGTCTTCAATGACTTCTTGAGTGCAATTACGATGCCTTGATCAAGAAAGGGGCTCTCTCGGTCAGCAATCGAGTACCGAACTTCAATTTGGATACAGCCACTAAAATACGCTCGTTTGAAAATAATTAATTTCTCAGAGACTTATCTTACGAATTGCATAAAAAATTGTTTTTAGACTAATTGGAGGGTGTAGAGTTCATTTATGCTGTCAGAATTGTGTACTGCTATTGAAAAAAACAAAGTTATGGTTCGTTTTAATATGCATATGGGCCCCTAAGCAAATCCCATATACATCATTTAAAAGTAGACTTTATTACCAATCGTGTTTCGTGTGGTACCAGTAACTTTCTTCTACGAGGATTTTTTGCAGTGTTAGTAAGGAGTGATTACTTTTTTTTCCACGACTGTATATGAAGCTTAATAATATTAAACGTAAATTAAGAGTAAGAATATTTCCGCACTGAATCATAAAAGGCACCCTTAGTATGAAGAAATAGGCCCTTTAGTGCAGTCAGTAAGATGTACGCCTCCAACAATGAGGACTCGGTCTGAAGTATCGGGCAGGCTAGAAATAAATATTGTAAAACGCAAATAGTGCAGCAATTCAAACTCACTCCTAAAATTTTACTTCTTCGGAGTTCAAAAAATCACTAGTTTCGAAAAAAAAAATCATTAATATTAAAACTAAGTGAATTTACAAAATCTTCGAATCTTCTATGTGTTTATCGATGTAAATTTACAGAGTCTGCAAAAAATTTACCAAATAATTTCTCTGTTATTAAAAAAAAAAAAAAACATTTTTATCTAATATCTGTAATTTTACATAAGACTTAAGATAATGGATTACCAGTAGATTCACTGTAATTTCACACACAAAAAAATTAACAGTGTATTTTAATTTTTATTTCATCTTTGACCAGTCTTTAGTAAAATAATTTCCCACTAACGCAAGTTTCTCATAATTTTTTTTTCAATTTTTGTAACTTTCTAGTCCATTTCTTTAACACCTTGGTATTCAGTCTCGAATATCATCCAGATATTAATTTCAGTAACTGACAGGTATGGAAATCTATTATGTCAGAATAGTGCAACAAAAGTTTCGAGTAGAGTCCTGTGTTTTTTTTTTTCTTTTAATGTTCCTACATGCAAGTTTGAAAATCTAGAAACTGTATTTCTGTATTAGTTATTTTCTGAAGGAAAAAAAAAAAAAAAAACAAGAAAGAAAAATCATGCGTCAAACATAGATTATGAAATACAGTATACTACCTCGAATCCGCAAAGCTTGGGACCAGAGGTTGTGCGGATTTTAGAATTTTGCGGATTTCTGGTCATTGATTTGTTTACATTTTTGAAACATTAATTTGATTGGTAGTGAAGCAAGGGAAATTATAATGAATGCATACAATAAAGTGAAACATTAAAATAAGTAAAATATTAAAGTTATTTATTAGTTTAAACGTAAGTAATTATTAAAACAATTTAGAAAAATATTAAATTATTACGAATGAAATCGATTCGATTCGATTCCAAAAGTCCTATGCTGCCATCTCGTGATAGCAAGGAGAACAGTGTTAATGCTATTATCAGTATCTATAGCTTATTGCGCTCACTGTAACTTTTTTCATTGTTATTTCGAGTCTTGAATGCTTTTCTTATACTGCTTTGTATGTTTAGAAATAAATTTGTCTGTAATTTGAAAAAAAAAATTTCGCGATCGATAATTTTAAAATAGCTTTCCGGTTCATGTATTTTTCCATTTCGAACCCTGGAATTTTTGATATAGATATGCTAATTTATATCAAAATCAAAAGTAACGTAAATTTATTTAGTCATAAATCAGCTGTAATAGCCAAAAGAGAATGATTAACAAAAAATTTAGTAAAAAAAAATATTGCGGTAGTCGCTGATTTGGGTGCCATCTTGAATTTTGTTCCTGCAACTTAACTGTAAATTTCATTGTTTACATCTAAAAAAAATACGCAGATTTTAGGCGTTCGCGGATTTTAGGGTCGCGGATTTAAGGGAGTCTACTGTACTTTCCAATACATCCATAATAATGCAATAAGACTTCACCGTTCAGTTGGAATAGGATGTCTAATTGAATCTTTGGAAACGCATAACATATTTGAAAACCCAATTTCAGTCATTCCCATCTACAGCCGGAAAATTATCCGAATTCTTTGTGCAACCCTGTATATGATATATAGATTTTTGTCTATAAACTAAATACATGCAAAAATTTTGTTCAGTTAGGAAATACATACCTTAGTTGAAAATTCCCCTTCGGTAATTTCCGCTAATAAGGAGAATGGTACGTGAATTCTTTTGTGTAGCCCTGTATACGAGGTACAGAATTTATATAAAACGAGCAACATGCAAAAAATTAGTTGCATTTAAAAGTGCATACCGAAACTGAAAACGTACGTCCAGCAATTATTGCTCAAAGACAGTACTGTAACTGAAACTAATTTTTTTTTGTGTGTCTCTATAAATGAACGATAAATGCTATAAACGCCCTATTCTAACATAATCATCTTGTACTGAAATTTAGTTATTTATATCAATTTTAATAGAATTGGAGTAGCGTTATGTCGTTATAATACACTGGAAACGATTTTTTCCCATTGACCATAATGAAACTTAATTCTTTTGAGTGCCCTATTCTAAAATAACCACTTGTAGTGAAATTTAGTTATTTATATCAATTTTAATAGAATTGGAGTAGCGTTATGTCGTTATAATACACTGGAAACGATTTTTCCCCATTGACCATAATGAAACTTAATTCTTTTGAGTGCCCCTGTAAATAAACTAAAATCCGTGCGTGTATCTATGTAAGCTCAAAAACTCGGAAACCACAGGGCGCAAGGCTACGACATTTGTCACACGGTTTGCTGGTAGGTATCCCATGGAAGATTGAGGGAAAAAATTCGAAAATTTTAAATAGATTTTTTTTTATTTTATCTTTTTGGCGAATTTTTGCCTTTTTTTATGTTTAACCGTAATCGCGCGAGTTCTAACCAATTCTAAATGTTTACTGCAATGCATAGCTGCAATGTGAGATATACATATTACGTACAATATTACGTACATGCCACGCTGCAATACTAAGAAACTGTAGCCGGTATTACGATAATTCTTTTACCTTACATGCAAATGATTAGAGATTATTTAATTATGCTTAATTATATACCTTTTTCTAAAAAATAAAGAAAAACATTTTATAACAAATATCAACAAAACTTTTTATTCTATTTATTCCCTTATTCCAAGGATGTGGTTTTATCGTCTGCTGACATAGCAACATGATAAATTAAATTTCATTTTTTTTTTAAATCACAGTAGTAGAAAAGTATTTTTCTAAATCAAATAGTTATTTTTAATTTTGGTTATAGAATTAAATTCATGAACTCTCGTGCGTAGAACGGGTTAAACCGCTAGTTGGGTACATAAAAAAGGAATTATTTTTAGTCGGTTAAAACCGTTGACGCGTCTGTGGTGATGCTTTTAGATTTTTTTTAAACTATGTATTTTCAATATTAATTAATTGGAAGAATGGATTAATTATGAACTATGTGCATTTTAATTTTCTGGTTGGTTTTCTAATTTGTAGAAATCTATGAAGCATTTTGTTTTTTCATGAAAAACTTGTGATCATTGTAAATTTTCAAAATTTTTGAACAAGAATTGATAGATATATATCTTTAAAAATTTCTTCGCCGTTATGAGTTATGAAGTTAGTAAACATTAATTACTGAAATTTAATCACAGAAGGCGAAAAAAAAAGCCCTTTAGGCAGTGTATGATATTATGGAAATAAAACAAAGAAAAATATATAAATATGTTAAGTATTTCACTTTTTACCATATTTATAAGAAAAAAGTATTGTATTCATGAAACTTTTCAACTTCCGGTTTTTAGAGTTAAACGTTTTGGAATATCTTGAATATGATTTGACTATATTTGGATCGATGTACTGTCCTTCTGTCTCTGTGTACCTCTGCACTATAAGAAAAAACAGAAAAATTTATGGTAAATTTACGCTTCCAAACTGCCAGCATTTTTTGCTATAAATTAACAGCAAAATATGCTTTAAATATTTTTATTTTTTGAATTTTGTCAAAAAACAAATGCTACAATTATTCTAATTTATTACACAAATAACTGTAACCACGATACATTTAAAAGCAGAAAATGTCGTCAATTTAGGTGCTTAGAATTATTGCACATCTTGCAATTTTTGTCGTTTTCCTTACGGTGTATGTGCATGTTACCCGAATTTTATAGGTACTGTAATTCAAGAATCAATGCACAGAGTTCTATGAGAGATTTAATTTAAATTTACATAAATTACCGCTCATTATATTTAGTTGTATATTGCCCAATATTTGGCATTTCTATGCTATGCATTTCATGATTACCTGATACCTATATCTCAGCATCTATATATCTCATTTCAACAAATTTAATATTTAAAATGCATGTTATGAGAGACAATGCCGATTCGATTTTCATTTTGATCACTCAACGGGAAACGTATCTAAGCTATGGTCTCTTTCTCTTTTTTTTTTTTTTATGTTAAACATTTCAGCTGTATCTCAGTTTCTGTTAAGCATGTACTCAAATCGAAACTGCTTATTTTCGAACTCATTTTTAAATTCATTTTTGCTCTCAAACGCATCCAATTGGCAGGTTCTCTTATTCAAAAATTATGTAAAGTGCCGTATTGATCGATTTTTGATAAAGGTAGAATATATTTCAAAAAATGCTGTCAAAGTGGGTATTTTGAATCAAATTTGCCGAAGCGATAGTGCTAGAAACTAAAAAAATGGTCGTACTGAGAAAATAATTGTTTATAAATCAAGTTCTAATTAATTGAACGAAAAATAAAAACACAGGTCGCTTATAAGTCTCTTCAAAGAATCACGTCAGCAAGTTACGTGTTTTTACTTTTAAAAATGAGTCTGAAAATGTGTCAGAAATTTTCGAGTTGTTGAGCGTGGAAAAATATTTTTTCGAATACCGCCTTAAATAGAAAAACACCAAATTTTATATTGGGAATTCTTAGTATAAATATACATGTTTGTACAATTTCAGATTTGAATATGCTGTTTTTTCTTTTTGGTCTAAAAGGGATCACTCTAACTCCATTTAAATTTAAAAAATGCACTAAATTTTATATTCACAATAGATTAGCTTATAATATGTTTCACTATTTAAATTAATACATTAGAATGAAACAAAAGATATTTTGTAAAGGCCATGCCATACTATAGATTTCTACAAAAATTTGAGCCTATGTATTGATGTTCGAAATTACTTTTTAAATGATTTCATTGCAAAACACAGAGTTTAGAACCGTAATCTAAGTAGATTTTTAAATGTTTACTTTTCAAATGCAATTTTTAGGAGGTATTGCGCAGTTTTATTTGTGAGCTTAATTTTTTTTACTAGCATTGCGAAAAAAGGGTTGCTGATGCAAGTTTTATTGTTTTTATTTTATTGTAACTCTATTGCAAAGTTAAACCTTTAAATATTCAATAAAAATTTTATATTAAAATTGTAATAATTTCCCATTTTACTATTTTTATGTTATTATTATAACATTATTATTATTATATTATTATATTATTATACATTATTATATATTATTATTATTAAGTAACTTTTATGTTATTTCTAGACTTAGTTCTTATGTTCCTTTAAAGGGAACGGTCGAATTTAAAAACTGTTTCATGTTACTTATGTTATTCCAACAAAACATTCTTCAGAAAAGTGTTCCGTAACACGATTTTAATAAATATTTTTTTTTAATTTAATTTACTGAAAATAATAATTTAAAAAATCTAGTATTAGTTTAAAAAATTCAAATGCTCCACGTAATTTCAATTTCACGATTTCAAGATTCTTCACATATTTTCTTCATTATATTGATTTAAAAGTCCGTTATTAAGGAAAATGTGCATTTATCAGGCTGTCTGCAGTTCTTCTACAATTGTTTAACAGAAATTTCCCTAAAAAACTAAAAAACTAATTTTTAAAGTTAAAAAAAATATTTTTTTTTTTCAAAATAACATGAAATGCAAGCAACGAGGGAAAAGGGATCCGTCAAAGCTCATATGTTGTGAAGGAGGAAATTTCATTTACATTGAAAGTGTTGAGGCCTGATTAGGCCTAAAATATGCAGTCAAACCTAAAATTTGGAATAAATACAAAATAAAATTGTTAAGATAAATGTTTTGCTAACACAAAATGTGCAGTAATGTCAACTAAACCAGGGGTATTTCACGGGATCTGAAAACTGAAATATTAAAAAATGCATTCTAAACCACAATTTGATTTAAATAAATAAAATTTGCGATCCCAATTTACCCTTAACACAAAACTCTATGATCCTATTTACCCCGAAAATTCTATTTCTGGGGTAATTAGAGTCATGCAGATTATTAACATTATGCTTTGCCTGTTGCAAAATGTAACCATTTCATCTTAAATACAACCTTTTTCTAAATTTAAATACATAGCTATATTTCAATATTCCTACAAATTTTTACGCAGGACCTTTTAACAAAAATATTCACACTTTGACGGGCAACGTTTTCTTTGTGTTCTGAGAAAACAGTGATTACCATTACAGGAACATACATTTTCACTCCAAAAAAATTTCACACGTAGAATATTAGTCAGGTTTTATAATTAGCATGGTAATTTTTTTTTTAATCTGTTACAGATTGCCCCTGGTTCTAATTACCCCTACCTTCCTTAACTAATATACTTTATTACTAATTTGAGGACCTTAATATACTAACCTTCAAAACGGGTGCATACATTTCATTTAAGATACTAGGATTGTCCCTTTGATATAGTTAGAAATTCGGACAAAAATTAGCATAACAGCTTTTATTTTTGCGTTCAATTACTATACTGGGGATTCGTTGTTTGAATCCGAAATAAGGTGTCTGTTAAAAAAAAGGAGCATTGGATGACGTTTTATTTTTTTAAATACTAGGGGGGGGGGGGGGTCCCTTCGATTTATGTTCGCCAACCTCCGTACAGACTACGCAGGCCCTAAAAAAAAAAGACTATTTTGCTCTGTTTTAAAAATATTATCCGATTACGGTAGATTTAGAGTTATTATCATGGCCAGTGGTGATCTTCTGCAATCGGGTTACCATTCATTTCATTTTGACAAGAGGATTTTTCGGTTCCCAAGAGTCTTTTATAATAATGCCTATAAGAAAAAAAAATTATACTCTATAAAAAAAATCGTTTTAAATATGACGTAATTTTTCCCCATTTAAGGTTGTTTGCATGTAATAAATTAATTATTTTAACGTTTTCATTCTGTTTTAACCTCTTGAAAGGGCAGTGGTTCATTTTTGGACCTCTTAATTTTAATCCCTAAATGCCACATTGGCACCAGAATTTTGGAATAAAAAATTTTCCTTTATTAAATACGTGTAGAAAACTTTTTACATATCTTTAAATAAATCTGTTTGCAAATTCTGATGTCATTCAATCATTTCATTATTTTGCAAATAGTAGTACTTTGCCACTTAAAGGGCTAATATTCACGGGTAAATATTTTTTAAATTGAGAAATGCTTGGAAATATTATTATTTTTGCTTATTTAAAATCTGGCAACAGTAGCTAAATAATGGCTTTCTCGAAATATAAAACAAATCGCTTCCGAGGTAATGAAATTTTGGATAAAAGTTGAAAAATAACTCCAAAAAAATTAGATAAATTGAAAAATTGATTGAACGCTGTCACCGAAATCTAGTTAGTTACTTATGTGCCTGCAAAAGATAGTTAAATTGCTATGCATAGTTTTTGATCCTATAAAACTTTTTTAACATAGCTATTTTGACCATTTTCAACAATCAAGACCGCTTAAAATACGTCAGTTTCAGCGTGTTTATCATACATTTCTCTATAAAACTACCAGTTTTCATATTTTTATACGTAATAGTTTTATATATATATAAGCCAAGAAAGAGCCCGATTACAATAAATCCAATTACGGCAGCAGCGGCGGCATTAATTACTTTTTTTTTTTTTTTTCTGAAATAGCGAGATTTATGTTTTTCAAAAAATTGGAGTAATTACTTTGAAAAAGTGTCATTCTCTGGTTGATTCATAAGTCTTCTATGAAAAATAATAAACATAAAAAAGATGTTTAAATGCTTTGAAGTCATATACCTTTTTAGCAAGGATAAAAAATGCAAATGATAGAACTTTAGAAAATGTATATAAAAACATCGACTACTTTTACGAAAAAAAAAAAATAAAATAAAATAAAGTTTACGACCTTGCATGAGAGTGAATGACTCATAACGCTTAGGTCTCATATTCTGAGCGCAAAAGTAACCCGATTTCTGATAATCACTGTTTCTTGTAATTAAAAGAATTGAGGAAGATGAAAAGCAGTGACTGAAAAGAACGACTAAAAAAATAAAATAAAATAAATTCCAATAATGTGACTGAAGTGTCTGCCGAATCAACCCTGACATAGAAAAAAAAAGACTCCTTTAAAACACAAAAATAAAAGAAAATGGATCGAAAACTTGAAATGACTTCTCCCTGTATCGTGCACTGTAGATGCCTGAACCAGTTTCACATCTCAAAATGAAAGAAAATACCAGACCATTTCCTAGCTACAGAACTTTCTCTTTTTCACTTACCCGGTTTTTTCTTCTCCTCTGTAAACCTATCCTCCGATTCTCTAAACTGCTTTCGCAATATCGTCAACAGATGGCGCTTTTATAAGCGTCGGTCTCTCCGCGTTCTCTTCTGCTTCTCTGAAAATCCTCACATCAATGTCTGATGTTGAAGATCCAGAAGTAGACCACTTCCTACCTATGCACCCACTGTGAGCTCTCATCGGGAAGGAATTAGCATCACTGGACATTTCCAAAAAGAGGTGAGTTTTGCTGTTTATATGCTGCATTTTAGTGAGATACCAGAAGATTATGCAAGATTATATGCTTCCCTCATTTTTTTTTTCAAACCCCAGATTTTGGGGAAAGGTATGAGGGGCGTAATAGGGGAGGTCTATAATGATGGCTGTAAGCAGTCATCTGTGTTATGAGGTTTTGGAATCAAAAACTGCACGCACAAGTTATAGGCAACATATTTTATCTGTGCTTACAAGGGAAATCCCTTTTTTAAAAGTATATACTGGTAATTTCCTTTTAAAATAGTTTTTAAATTTTTAATTATCTCAAATATTAATAAGGTTTATAAAATTTTAGAGTTTTCAATTATAAAATTAGTTTTATTCGCTTATTCATGTTACTATTGCTATCATAATATCATATTACATTAAAATTTAAGAAATGTAAAAGCTTTAATCTTAATAGAATATCTCTTAAAAATAATAACAGCTTTCGGAAATTGATTATACACTTATTTTATATAAAATATTTTTTTTCATATTGCTGAAAATTTAAAAATTGGCTCTTCATTGTTAAAATCAACCGCATTAAAAAATGATCGTACTTTAAAAATTAAAAATGTTACTTTCACAACGAATGTAATAATTGGAATTGTTTACAATCTGTTAATGCTACTACGAAAGATTATTTCTAAACTTTTGATGTTATTAAGATATGGTTACTCTGGTTCTCCCTCACTCTCCCTTTTCTATATTTAACAGTTAATTTAATACATAAATTATTTTTTCTATTATTTCTAGTGGCCGTCTATTTTTTCTCTCTAAATAATTCAGTTATAATTTATTATTGGATTTTCGTACTAACTAGAATTTTACTTTAAGTTGCAAGGTCAGGGCCCGACTTAGACAGTGGGGGTCCCTGGGGCAAACATTATTCGGGGGGCCCCCTTCGTTCTTTTGAAATTTTTCGTGAATTTGTTGAAATGACTAAAACTAAACTTCATACCTATTGTATGTAGACTTAAATTTCATACCAAGTAAGTACTATTCACATTTGTATACAGTATAGTACAAGAAAGATAACTATAAGAAACTATAGCATACATTTTTTTTTTTTTTTTGGTTATAGGAATATAAGGATAAATGTGAGCCGTTAAAATGTAAATACAGTTCTCTCAGGCATTATTGGCTGTTTGTGTTAATACTTTTCTATTTAACTTAATCTTTGTATTCTATCAGCATGCATTTGGGTGATTCTATCATATAGAAAGGCAAGTGGTGGCATGCATTTAATAATAATAGCAACAAATTTCAATACTTGTTATGTTGTTACTGCATTCCCCATGATGCCTTAAAGTACTTTGGTATAAAGTTTCATAATATGAAAACAGAAAACAACAGATAGCAAATGTGTAATATTACTGTAATATTTTAATTAAAATTATGTATTTAAAAAAAAAATATGAAATCAGTAAGGAAGAAATTAAATATCACAAAATAAAAAACACTTTAAATTAGAATCTGGTCACTTTTGGATATCTTTTATCATTTGGCTCTCATTTAACTAAAACTTATATCTGCCCTTGGGGGGCCCCCTCAAATCGGGGGCCCGGGGCAGCTGCCCCGCATGCCCCTGCATCACAGTCGGGCACTGTGCAAGGTGTTAATAACAATTTGCTGATTTGTGATTCCGGAATTCTTTCATGAAAAATATATCTTGAATAATTTATTTACATTAATATAAAATTGAAATTTCATAATTAAAAATGTAGAAAAAATATGAAAAAGAATATAATAGAATCTAATATATTAGACTTCCCCTTTTTTCAACAAATTGTTCAAATATTAAAAATACCAAAGTAATTAAATCTAAAACTAATTTATATACATAGATTTTTAAACATTTAAATAATACCTTTAAGGAAATATTTATGTTAAAATCTATAAATCTTAATATAATTGTTTTATTATAAAATGTAAATAATAATTCACTGTGAATTTAAATGTTATTAATTTATATGGATTACAAAACCCTTTTTTTTCTTCATTCAGAAAAGCGTTTTGCTTTCATGACTGCTTTCCTTTGTTTTTTTTTCCTATTTTTCCACAATGGATTGAAGCTTCTTTCGCGGTACAAATATTTCAGCAACGGAGGAGGTAATTAATTGCACAAACAAGAACGTCAGGATCGATGTGAGGTGGAAAATAGATGCAGTTTTTGCTGCAGAGTAGACACCAGATAGGAGGGATGGAATTGGAAGCGTCAAATAATTTGCTTCTCAGATTTTCAAGGGGTCAGGCACCCTTTGAACTAACAAAATACATGAAAAAGTGATCTTTACAAGAATTGCAGTGACTGTATAACTAATTGATTTTTAATTATAATATTTAAAACACATATTAAGAAAGATGTATCTTATCAATTACAGTCCTCAAAAAAGTATACTCTTATAAAATTTGAAATATAATACACTTTTTACTGAAAAATTATTCTTGCATGCAATGTGCGCATGATTTTTCACATTTGAATTACTAAAACTATCCAAGATATATTAAACATGAGTACAGCTATAATGTTTTCTTAAAATGACCTACAATGAAAAAATAAAAATGCTTAGAACCTGAGAGTTTTTTTTTTTTTTTTTTTTTTTTTTTTTTTTTTTTTGTGTCGTGAATTCTAAACCTCTTACTTGAAAAACATAATAATAAGTAATTTTTTGCTTCTATACATTTAACACATTCACTCAAAATTTAATGAAATTCTAGCCAACCATTTTTCAGAAATCTCCCGGTCAATTTTCTTGTTATTTATTCACAACACTTACTTGAAATGCATATTCGTGTCTATGTTAGTGTTATCAAAACATTTATGCTTGCAAGGGTTTTCTACAAAGTTTTTTCATTGAAAAATCAATTTCTGCAGCAAATTCATTGCAAAATATAAAGTGTTTACTCAATATTTATTATTTATATGTAGTACAGACTGTTTTAATCTATATGTACTTCCTATACTAATTATTTGTGGAATATATAGGGCAATGTCATGACGAGACTTGTGTAAGACTACGTTCTCTAGTAAAATCATAATTAATCGATTGACGCGGATCAAATTTTACATGTAATAGTACTTTTGTGCATATCTAATTTGTACGGTATGAATGGTACTTAAAAGGTGATGAATTTATTATTTTTTTCCCGGAGGAAGATTTCTATAATTCCAGGAGACATTGTGTAATTAGGGTGAAATTTCATTTCTGAGCCATAGACAATATAAAATTCCATTTCATAACCTTTTCTGCCACATAATATTTACATTTCACAATATAAAATCAGGGGTCGATCCAGGCAAACTTTGGGACCTATTTAGGATCCTTTCACAAAAATCTAAAAATAGGCCCCTTCACAAAAATAAATTTAATAAAATGGGCCCCTTCACAAAAATAAATGCAATAAAATAAGCCCCTTCACAAAAATGAATTTAATAAAAGAGGCCCCTTCACAAAATTCCTTTTCATAAAATAGGCTCCCTACGTAACATTCTTTTTCATAAAAACAATTTTAAAATATGTAATTTGTAAATAAAACCAGGTCACGGAAAACAAAAATTTTAGCAAGGGGATTTAAAGAATGTTTTTGTTCATAAATTCTTGGTTCAGATTTGAGTAACCGGATTTCAACTTTCATTACAAAATGTTATTTTTCACAAAAATATTATAAAATTCACAAAAATAACTTTTACTTTTCACAAAATAGGCACAAAGAATAAAAACCTGCATTGACCCCTGAAAATTCTGTTTCATAACATTTTCCGCCACATAATATTTACATTTCAAAATAGAAAATTCCATTTAATAACCTTTTCTATCACATAATATTTACATTTCAGAATAGCAAACTCCATTTCATAAACTTTTCTGCCACATAATATTTACATTTCACAATATAAAATTCCATTCCATAGCCCTTTCTGCCCCATAATATTTACATTTCACAATATAAAATTCCATTCCATAACCTTTTCTACCACATAATATTTACATTTCACAATATAAAATTCCATTCAATAACCTTTTCTGTCACATAATATTCACATACCACAATACAAAATTCCTATTCATAACATTTTCTGCCACATACAATTTACATTTCACAATATAAAATTCCAAACTGGAGTAGAGACTTCTACTCAGCCTCTTCATAGAATTTATCATTGAATTTAAGTACCGCCGTATTATAGTGTACTTTACCCAAGGTATCTTCCCTGAAGATCTTCCCAGTTTTATCAAGAGAGGAAGGGGAAGATCTAGGCTATACTTAGAGAACTGTTTAAAAGCTAAAAAAATTGTAGGCAGAATAAATTATTTTAACATTAAAAAAGTAACATTAAGAAGTAGCATTAAAAAAGTAAGGAATTGATGTCATTCCTTTCGTGAAATTTAAAAAATTGTACGTGTGAGAAAAAACACCGTACTTAAAAAGTGATGAATTAAAATTTTTCTCTCGGAGGAGGATTTCTATAATTTCGGAGGATATTATGGAATTATGGTGCAATTTTCATTTCTGAGCCACAGACAATATAAAATTCCATTTCATAACCTTTTTAGCCACATAATATTTACATTTCACAATGTAAAATTTCAAATTTTCTGGGAGGGGAGAGACTTTCACTAAGGTTCTTCATAGAATTTATTATTGAACTTAAGTACAGCCATATTATAGTGTATTTTACCTAAGGCATCTTCCCTGAAGATCTTCCCATACACTGTAAAAAAAATCTGTAATTTTTACAGAAAAAATTGTATTTTTATCAGAAAAATGTGGATTTTATAGTTTTTAAAGACAGAATTTATCTTTTACAGAAAAAGACCGTTTAAATGAAAAATTACAGATATTTTCTGTAAATTAAACGTTTTCCCACTGGCACCAAAATTGACAGTTTTTTTTTTTTCCTGCCAATTTGAGATTATTATTATTATTATTATTATTATTTTTGGCAGTGTAGTTATATCCAGAGAGGAAGGGGAAGATCTAGGCTATACTCAGAGAACTGTAAGAAAATGACCATTTTAATGAAAAATTACAGATATTTTCTGTAAATTAAACGTTTTACCACTGGCACCAAAATTGACAGTTTTTTCCTACCAATTTGAGAGATTTTTTTTTTTTGCAGTGTAGTTTTATCAAGGGAGGAAGGGGGAGATCTAGGCTATTACTCAGGGAACTGTAAAAAAATGATCGTTTTAATGAAAAATTACAGATATTTTCTGTAAATTAAACGTTTTTCCACTGGCACAAAATTGACAGTTTTTTTCTGCCAATTCGAGAATTTTTTTTTCCCCGCAGTGTTTTATTAAACGAGGAAGAGGAAGATCTAGGCTATACTCCGAGAACTGTTTTAAAAATATAGAAAACTGTAGGCAGAACAAATTATTTAAACTATTTTATAGCATTAAAAAAGTATGGAATTGAATGTCATTCTTTTCTTAGAATTAATAAGTTGTGCGTGTGAGAAAAAACAGGCATAATTTTATTCCTTGAAAATTTTAGTTTTGTTTGTATGTTTGCTTAATTTGTAATTTCATGGCCGATTTGAAAATTCTCCTGCATTCTGTAATTGCTTCATTTTCCGATAAGTATGGTTATACATTTTTATAAATTTCCGTGAAACTTTGTTTAAGCTTATCTTCTACTATATTGAATTTCTTCCATTTTTGAAGACCTCAAATTTGACATCTAATTGTCTTTTAGCTTAAATAATTAATTTATAAAATCGACATATATGTTTCTGGTTTATTTTTGAAGCAATATTTCTTGTACTTTTATTCAAAAGAAATACTAATAATTATTACTATAAATCTCTTACATTTTTCTGGCTTATTATTATTATTAAATATCAACCATCCTTTCAATAGTGAGTACTAAAATTTTAGAATGCTATGCAGTGTGCAACATTTAAAGTTTTTATACAGGGAAGCATAAAATGACTTAAATACATTACAGTTTACCGTGCAGTTTTTGCTATATACCAATTTGATATTTTTTGTGATATAAATATGTGGATGGCGGTAACATGCAAAATTGTTACAATCTGTATTACTAAATTACGGTATCACCTATGCGCGCCTGAATAAGATGAATATTTTCCTTTTGATTATTTTCTCACTGTATTAAATTATTATTGATTTTACCACTATGCGATGTATCTTTTTTTGCTAAGTATCTTTTTTTGCTTCATCTTCCATAATGACATTTATGTACTGGATTTTAAATCTTTTGACCTTGCAATGATTATAATCAATATTTTATACTTTTGGAGCAGGATAAAAAATATATATATATTAATCTAAATATGCATTTAATTATTTATATAATGAATTTTTAATCAATTTTTGACCTTGCAGTGAGTCAGTATTGTCAGTACTTTATAATTTTAGTCACATCAGTGTATCAGTATATATAGTAGTATATCAGAAGTATATCATTATATATCAGTGTTGTCAGTATTTTATACTTATAGAGCAGGATAAAATATATATTAATCTAAATAACCATTTGATTATTTACGTAACGGATTTTTAATCAATTTTTGAACTTGTAGTGATTACAATCAACATTTTATACTTTTAGAGCAGCATAAAAAATATATTTATTTAAATATGTATTTAAATGTTAACATGTACTCTAAGGTGTCGAAGATGTTTCCTTTTTGCAATGATCTATTGAGAGGGTCCCGAATAAAAATCCTTCTTCTTTGGCTTGATCAGACCTTGATTAGTATAATCATTATTATTATTTGTAATGGTGATTGCCAGGGCCGGTGATTTGGGGGAGGGGGCAATGCACTTGGACTAACTCCTTAAAGGGACACCGCAGAACAATAAAAGTCAATTTTTATGTTTTGATAAAAATAATAAGTTTTCCAAAAAATAGTTGCCTCTAGACTATAGTATTTATAGTGAACCCCCAGTTACTCTTAAAAGCACCCTCTTTCCAAACCGGCCCTTTTAAAGAAAGCGCCAAATCTGGTAGTACTGATGGTGTTGTAATTATTAAAATTTTTAATCCAAGATAAGACTATCAACAGGGTTCGTACGGGTACCGTTATTTTCAAGCCCCATTATCAGTAATTTTTTATAGAAAAATAAATCTAGTTTAAATGGACGAAAATTCAACTTATTTAAGGAGATATTTTCCGTAAGAAAGTACTGGTACCGAAGAATTTCTTAGTCTGAAAATTCAAGGACTCGTACGAACCCTGCATTAATTTTAATTCTTTTTTTTTTTTTATTTATTTTTTATTTTTTTACATTTTAAATGAACTTTTCCCATTGCTCGGTACAAACAAGAAGACAACATTTCTCTCATAAAGAAGAATTACCACCAAGGTTAATCGTTACGCCATGTTGTTCCTGGTTTCAGGTTCAAATTATTCAACCTCGTTTTTTATTTGCCGTTCCGTTCTTCGCTGTCACATTATGTAATATAGTTTGACATCGGAGAGAGTGATTGACCGACGGAGGCCGTTATTTTCCGAACTTCTGGATATATAAATACCTGAGACGCATCCTTAGCTCACCGATTATTCACATGATTAGAATTTGAGATTTAGTGCAGATTCTTCCTCAGATGACGTCATCGCACGTGATGATAAACCAGCTAAAGATGGCGGTTGTGTTTGTAAACAAGTGTTGTTTTAAATGTATACAACATTTCACTTACCTTATTATCTTATCGCCTTCGCTCGATTAAGTTAAGGTGATATGAAGAGAAATCTTGAGTAATTATCCAAGATTTACCTGGCGGCTTAGTATTTGAATTATCAGAGAGATAAAAATCTTTGTTTGCATAATAATATTACGCGTATTTCTTAAGCATATTTTAACTTTTTTTTTTATAGCTGTTATTATTATTATAAAAAAGAGAAAAAAGACATGTTCATGGGGGAAAGCAAGATACTTAATCATAGCGTATTATTTTAAATAGCAATTTTGTTTGAATTGTTTTAATTTTAATTCGTGTATTTTAATAGTAATTCAAAAAAGAGTGAATTATTTGGGAAAAAATTTGGTTTTAATAGCAATTCTGGTATTTTAGTAGCAATTATAAGAATAAATCAAAGGAGGGAAATAGCTTTATTTTATGCATATATCATTATTTATTTTAGCAGTAGTGAATGTGCATGGTTTTAATAGTTTGTTTTGGTATTGTTATAATAATTTTAGCAGTTGTAAAATTTTTCTTTTAAAAAAAAGTGCCTTTTTTATGCCATTTACATTTTTTCATTTCTTTTCTTTTTTTAAATACGTCAACATCTCTAACCCTTTATATCATTATTATAATTATTTTTTATATATTACTATTATAATTACTTTTATATATTATTATTTATTTCGTTCATGACCTCGGTGGAGTCGAAACATCTTAACAGTTTATTAAAACCTTTTTTACTGTTTTTATTGTTTTATTTAACTCATTTTAGCATTTTAATGAAATATATTCATTTTTTTTTTTAATTTGTGTATTAATATTATTGATCAAAATTATAGAAAATTTTAGTGAAAAATGAAACATTTAGAAATTGTATTATAACCACAGTAATTTATACAGTTGTTACTGATACGTTATAGAAATATTAAATATTTACACAAAAGGAAGAACGTTGCACTAAATTACAATACAATATCTCCTCGTTATTTTGCGCCTCGAATTATCGCTTATTCGGATATAATATTCTTTTTCCGCGTCTTCCGAAAGCAAAAATAATTTTTTAAAATCTACCTCTGCCACAGTTTTTAAACAACTGAACATTTATATAAAAATAAGTAAACATAATTCTATGCTTTTAACTTATTGGGAAAATTGTATTATTAATTAACATTTAGGAAGCGAATATAAAGTATAGATATAATATTTGCTTTGTGACATTTTTTAGGTCATTGTTCTCGTTTATATGGTGTTTTTTCCTCGTCTTCCAACAAGATAATATATCGAGGGGATACTATATTTCTAATGGAATGATAATAGTTGAACAATTAAATCGATTGTTGTTGTTGAAGAGTTTAGGCATATCTTGGGCTTCCTAGTTAACTCCAACTTTACTCCCTATTTAGGACTAGATGTATTTCTAAAACTTAAGGAGCAGTAAGAGAGAAGAGGTCCAGCTGCAGTTCAAACTACATGAACTAGTATAATTATAATTAAAGATAGGAAAGTGCTTCGAATAAGATTAAAAACGAAAAATATAACAAATTTAAAAAACAAGAATTGTAATTACAATTTTTAAAAAATGAAAAAATAAAATGATAAGATGTTCAACTTTTCAGAACAGTCGAGAGAGACTAATGATCAGCTTTTCAATGATAGCCATACTTTTTTTGCTGTTACTAGTAACATTATTGGTATAAAGTAAAAAAAATCAAGTATAAGAATTTGATAGGAATAATGATAAAATAAATAAATAAAATCTTAATTCATAATAGTTTGTTAATTCTGGTTTTTATTACTTTTCAATTTTAGCTTAACTTAAATACATTTATTAAAAAAAAAAAAGAAGGAAAACAAAAATAAAATGAAGTGTTATTTTATAATTTTGCTTTTTTTCCCCTCACTTTTTAATCTTTTGAAGTAAGATATATTTATTTAAAAATTTAAAAAGAAATTGGGAATGAAAACAAGCTTGAAATGAATAAATGGAGAAATTTTCTATTTTCTTTCTTTATCAAAAAATATTCAATCGATATTTATTTATTTAATAATTTAAAATATATAGAAAATATCCTATTGTTTGGTGTTATATTGTTCTTTTCACAAAGCCAAATCCAGTGATTAGTATCAACTTGACGCAGTGGGAAGTCAGTGTACATCTGACATCTGAGAAAGCGATTTTGATACCTACCCACAGATAGCACCATCAAAGTCAAACAAACGCCAACGATTCTGAAAACACACATGTACACACCACTCGCTACAAGCGCCGAATCTTACCTGCTCGCGTTCTCGCGTCCAGGTGAAATCGTATTCCTTCTTTCGATTGTTCCGCCTAAACAGCTGGTAGGCTCCCGGAAACAGGTGTTGTATGGCATAGGAGGCACGCGACTCCACTAGCGTCTCGGTGTAGCTCCGCTCCCTATGAAGATCGTAGTGACTGGATTCAATTAAGTCCAATCGAAGCTAGATTTGGCGAAGTATTGCTAGTTTGGCGAAGTGTTGCTAGTTTCGCGAAGCATAAATGTGATATCGAAAACAATTTACTAGAAATTTTGAACACAGATAGAACCTGAATAGTGATGATGCTTATTATATTTTCCTATTGCGGAAATTTCAACTTGTGGATTCCAAAGGGTTTCGCCTGCCTCACGGAAAAATAACATTTTTGATAACGTGTCTTCTAATTGTCATAAATACTTGCATTTTGTAGGCAGGCACATTCTGAATAGAATCATACTTAAATTTGAAAAATTCTAAAAAAATATATATACCTTTGTTTCAGAATTAAAACAGTCATAGACACTAAAAATTTTGAATGAACATATAACCTTAATAGTGATGCGCAAATACTCCAATTGAAATTTTAATGAGTGGAGTCAAAAGAATGTTTTCCCCCTCCCCTCCCCTGACAAAAAAGTAACACTTTTGTTTATGACCCTTCAAATTTTCATAGCATGTATACTATTAAGGATTTACCTGCATGCAAAATTTAAAGTACCTTTGACTATTCGAAGTCACATCACCAAAAAGTTTTTTTTTTTTTTTTTTTTTTTTTTATCAAGGAGGTGAGGGGGGGGGGGGGAGGCTTCAGGTTATCTTCTCTTAATGTTTTCTATAAAATAACACTTAAACAGGATTACTATTAAAAATGTACTTGTCTGCAAAATTCAGGTATCAATGTCAATCTAAAGAATAAAATTGCATTTGGGGGGGGGGGGGGGTTGATATCCAAGAGCCTAAAATGCAGGCATGAAAGAGGGAAACAGGAAAAAAGGAGGGAAAATCTTTTCGATCCATATGATGGCACCAAACTTTTAAAATTTAGACACATTTTAACAGTTATTTATGGGATAAAACGAAATATAATTGTACGTTGTTGTCTTCTTTTCATAGCTTAGAAAGCATTAAAAACAAATTTAAACTTTTAAATCAAAAGTGTTGCATAAATAGAAGAAAATATTCTATTGCAAAAAGAACATTGTGAAACTTCCTTTTTCTTTTAAAGTCTAAAATCTTTCACTCTGGAGAGATACTTTAATCAAATTTATTCACACGACTTTCATGTGATTATAATATAAGCTTCCCTTTGATTTGATTGATCTTTTGCACAGCAATTCAGAAAAAAAAAGAAAAGGATTTTAGTTAGACAAAATGTCTGATTATTAAATTTTCAAGATCCCCCCCCCCCTCCCCCACCTTATATGCTTCCAATATTTTCTTTGCATTTTTGCATCAATCCAGAAAATCACCAAAATTATTTTTAAAAAGTGGAATTCCACCTTTAGGAGGAACACTTTCATGCCTGAAAATGGTATCATTTTTGAGAAGTGTTTACTGTACCCTAATAGAAGAAATATGCGATTTTATTGAATTTTTATTTGTAGGTACCACGGTTCACATAATATTTTGAGAAAATTTTAGGAAAGAATTTTTCTAGTGTTTAATAATGCACGAGAAATTAAAATCTTATCTTTCAACCTACAAAGATCATGCCGCATACAATTGTTTTTTCTGATTTCTGTTTATCTAAAAACATGCTAATATTTGCCCTGTTTTAAAAAGATTACCCAATCACGGAAGATTAAATTATAACATTTTAATTATTTTTAACACAATCAACTGATTGACAAATAAATAATGAGAGTAGAATTGTAGTAGAACCAATTGAGTGAAAATTTGTGAGCATGAAATTATCGCTTTATTATCCGCCATCTTCGCTCAAAAAAACAACAGCATCAAACCTAAACAGACTTTTCAACGACAGCGCGAGCGAGCGCTTGTGCTTCGTCCGAAATACAGCAACCTCAAAAATAACTAGCGCCAATTCCTCAGCCAAGAGGTAGGAGAAAAATCACCATAGGGAGCGGAGCTACACCGAGACGCTAGTCGCGACTCCTGGCAGTTGTACGACAGAAATGTACTAGAACTCCTGGGCGAGAGGACATGAGGAAACTTGTGAATGAAAGCTCGAGTTTCCGTAATTATTGTTCATCTTCAATGGGTGAACTTTTTCCCAATTCTTCTTTTTCAGGGTTAAAGTTGAAGATGTCAGGTTTGAATTTCGAATCAGAAATTAACGATGGAATTAGAATATTATAATTAAGACTTTTTTAAAGTAAAAAATCACGACTGTTATTTTATTTATATATTTATTTATTTGAGGAAATAAAAATAAGATTTTCACAATTGTATCGCAAATAAGGTATTACAAAAATAATGTTAAAAAGGTTTATAAAAATATTTGCTACCTATTATCAGAGGGTGCTGTAAGACAGAAATCTATTAAACTACTTAGCTAGATGACACGAGTGAACTTATGAATAAAAGCTCGAAATCCCGTTCGTCTTCAATGGGTGAACTTTTTCCCATTTCTCCTTTTTCAGGGTTAAAGTTGAAGATGTCAAGTTTGAATTTCAAACTAAAAATCAACCATGAAATTCGAATATTATAACTAAGACTTTTTAAAGTAAAAAATCATGACTGTTATATATATATATATATATATATATATATATATATATATATTTGAGGAAATAAAAATAAAATTTTTACATTTGTATCGCAAATAAGGTATTACAAAAATAATGTTAAAAAGGCTATAAAAATATTTGCTACCTATTAATCAGAGGTTGCTGTACGACAGAAATCTATTAAAACTACTTAGCTAGATGACATGAGTGAACTTGTGAATAAAAGCTCGAAATTCCGTTCATCTTCAATGGGTGAACTTTGTCCCATTTCTCTTTTATAGGGTAAAACGTGAAGATGTTGGGTTTAAGTTTCGAACTAAAAATCAACGATGAAATTCGAATATTATAATTAAGGCTTTTTAAAAGTTCAAATCATGACTGTTATTTTATCTATTTGGAATTAAAAAAATAATGAATTATTACATCTGTATCGCAAATTATGTAAAAAAAAATATGGTATTATTTAAAAGACTATAAAAATATTTGCTAAGTATTATTGATGGCTACTGTACGACAAAAATGTGCTAGAACTCCTGGGCGAGATGACATGAGAAAACTTGTGAATGAAATCTTGAGTTTCCGTAATTAAAAGTGGTTACCTATCTTCAATGGGTGAACTTTTTGCTTGTAGATGTCGCTGAAGTTTGCGTAATTAATGTTCCTATCCGGTGGATGAACCTTTTCCCATTTCTTCTTTTTCAGGGTAAAACCGGAAGATATCAGGTTTAATTTTCGCCCTAGAAATCAATGATAAAATTCGCATGTTATAATTAAGATTTTTTAAAAGTAAAAGTCATGACTTTTTTATTATTTTATGACATGTTACATTATTTATTTGTTTATCATTTGAGGATTTAAATATATACTATACATTATTTTAAAATGTTATAAAAAATAGTTGCTGCCTTGGTAAATATAATGACAGATGCTGTATGACAGAAATGTACTAGAACTTCTGGGCGAGATGACACGAAGTAACTTGTAATTGAAAGCTAGATGTTTCCGTAACTATTGTTCATCTTCAATGGGTGAACTTTTTCCCGTTTCTCCTTTTCTTCATGGTTAAAGATGGATATGGCAGGTTTAATTTTCGAGCTAGAAATCAATGGTGAAGTTCGCTTATGGGACTTTTTTTTTTTTTTAAATAAAATTTACGACTCTTACTTTATTTATTTGAGGAATTTTAGGAAGGAAAAAAATATTGCATTTTTTACTTTTGTAGCACGAATCAGGTAAAAAAAAAAATAAAAATAAATAAAATAAAATATATATATATATATATATATATATATAGTGTTAAAAAGTTTGTAAAAAATAGTTGTTACCTATCAGTGGAACTGCTGGGCGAGATTGGCATAAGGAAACTTATCAGTGAAAACTTAAAATTCCGTAATTATTGCTCCTATTCAATGAGTAAACTTTACATTTTACGTTTTTATATAAATAATCTAATTATAAAAAATTTCGCAGCAGAAAATATTGTTCCTCGCCTCATCACTGTGTTAACTTTTTTTTTTTTTTTTTCTGCGTTAAAAGTGGAGAGATCGAGTTGAATATTCGACCCAGAAATAATGGAAAATATGCATTTACTGTGCTTAAAAATACAAAAAGTTGTTGTATTTTAAATGCATAAACTAATTATAAACACTTCCATAACATAAATTATTGTTCACCTTCATTGAGTGAACATTTTCATAATTGGCATTTATCTAGGTTAACGATGGAGATGTAAGCTTTAATTTTCGACCTAGAAATCACATATAAAAAGCACTTACTGTGCTTCAAATATTTTTATTCATATATAAGAAATAACTATTGTTATCTTATATGAATAGCTATTTCCACAACAGGAACAGTTTTTCTCTTCGTTTATTTATTTGAGGAGTTAACCCAAGTAGATATTTCGCAGTTTTTTTTTTTTTTTTTTTTTTTTTTTAATAGAATTCTAAAGCATTCTTTAAACAGAAAAATTATGTAAAAATAATACCGTAAAAATAGATTTTGAGCTGCACATCAAAGAGTGCTATGAACTAGAAATTTTACTTAATAAATAAGGTTAAATAATTTCAAGACAGGAAAAGGGTTACATTTTATTAAATAAAATTTCTGGTTCTAAACCTGTCTGTTTGATATGTGGCTCATACGCCAGTTTTGTTTTTATGTTAAACGAAAAAGATCTAAAGCTATATAAAAGTTATTTTTATATAATTCTTCCTGTTACCGTCGTATTGCGAACTTCTGAATAACGACTTTTTAAAAATTTAGTACAAACCTTTTTTTTTCTTTCTAATTTTTGATTTTTAAATTTGCATGCATTACATTTATGCAGAGATTGACCGAAAATTCGTTTTCGTTTTTGGCCCAAAATCTCAATTTCGCCGAAAATTTGTTTTCGGCGAAAATGCTGCCGAAAATTCGGGCGGACTGAAACTATCTATATTCTTAAAATCTCAGTTGTCTATTCTTAAAATTTAGGGTGATCCATGCTATTTATTTTAACTTTTAATCTGGTGCTATAATTTGTTTTATGTAAAATACTTAAATAAATGTCTAGAGCAACTTTTAAACGTAACGTGAAAAGTTACAGAAAAAAAAATCACAAAAATATAAAAGCAACGCATTTGGGAAAATTGAACTCTTCATTTCCAGTTTAAAACAATCAAAAGTAGAGCTTATATGTTGGTGTTTTTTAGCAGATACTCGTGTTTTATCTTGAAGAAAAATGTTTTATTCATACGAAACGCGTTGTCTCTTTAAGTTTTTATGATGCTTTTAAAAAATTTCTGTTAAAACTGTGCCAAATATTATAGCGAAGTTTGCATAATTTTCTTCTTTAAAGTCGAAAATACAAGGTGATTAACCCTTAAATGCCTACTGTTGCCTTCTGGCAACATACTATCATCCAGTACGTTTGTGGTTTGCACACCAGTAATTGCGAAGATAAATATTCGCTTTCTTTGATGGCAGAAACTCCGCGTTAAGATGTGACAAAAATTTCTATTTTTAAAAAGTGGTGTGAAAGAAAATATTTCCATTTTAAAGAGAAAAATAATTCCGGCATTTAAGGGTTAAAAAAGGTGGACTCAATTTCACGATTTCTTTGGAGCCATACAATGTGTGGAAATAACTGACCAGATAATTTAAAAGGGTATCTCAGAAAATTTCAAATGCTACCAAATTTCGAATGAAGGTGCTCTTAAATCTTCACCTAGTGCACAGCAGCTACAATTGTGGGCATGGTGGCAACTATTCAGCACAAAATATTTGCATTCCTCAGTTCAACCAGTCTTACTTCGGATTAATAAAAGAAGCAATTTATGTAATACTTTAGGAACATCTCTGAATTATTTAAAAACCGTAACACAGTTGCTAAGAACTGAATGACACAAAATTCTTCATCGGGTTAGGCATGAATTCATCTACCTTCTAGATATTGTCTACGGAGCTGCAGGAAAGCACACTGAAAATATATAACCATTAATATGTGTATAATTAAATGTAATTTACATAATTCACATACAAGGTATAATACAGAAAATACATCTGCATGAATTTAGGCATTCATTTTGATTCACCCTGTACAAAAAAATTTGAATAAATGCATTCAAACGCGTAGGCAACGACCTCTGTAATTTTTTTCTAAGTCTGTAAAACCTTTTATATTCGATAAATCTTTTTGATAAGCAAGCTTCGTTGAAAGACTATATCCACAGTGAAGTGTAACATGAATATATTCTTTAACATATTCTCATAAAGATGGTTTTACATCATCATATCTCATAGTCAATATTTAGCTTTAAAGTTGTTTGAAGATAATACGATACATTAGTACAATGCATCATGTATTTTTAATGTCGTTTAAGAAGCATCATTGCAATTGTCTTCGAGCCTAATGCACGACGTTCTTATTTTTCGTTTTTCCGGTCGATTTAAAAAGATTCCATTGCATACAAACCAAAAGACCTCGCAATTCTAGTTGATCTTTCGCTCAACAACTCAGCGGAAATTAATGATTTTAAATCCTATTTTTAAATGTTGCTTTTCCAGAGATTTAGATAACATTGCTTAAGAGGATTTCGGAATAGTTTCGATCTTTTTTGTTATATGTTTATGTAAAGCATTCAACCCCTACTCGCCTCTGTGTTTTGTTATTTTATTTCTAAACGAAAGAATGCTTTTGGAGTGCGTATTTAATGATAATTTTAAATTAATGATGATACAATTACGTATTTATAAAGTTTCGAATTTAATAAAAGTATGAGCAGAAGATTATGAAGTTTCTGGAATAATATTGTAATACAGTAAACTCTCTGTAAGGTGGACTCTGTGTAAGACGGAAATCTGTTTAACTCGGAAAGATTTTCAAGTCCCTGCGACTCCATAGTCATAGAGTAAAATTTGTCTAAGGCGGAATATTGTCTACTACGGAAAATTTTCTCGGTCCCGATCGATTCCGCCTTAGACACTAGACAGAGTTTATTGTAGTTACATTTAAAAAATTGTAGTGAATTTAAATAAATAATTTGAATTTTTAATTAAGAAATAATTTTTTTTAATCTGTTTTGTTACATGTAAGTAAAGTATTCAACACCTACCCGCTTCAGTGCTTTGTTATTTTATTTCTGAACGAAAAAATGTTCCGGAGTGCGTATTTAAAAATAAATTTTCAATTGATGATACAATTATGTATTTTTGTAGTTCCGAATTAATAAAAGTATAAGCAGATGTTTATGAAGTTTCTGGAATAATATTATAATACTTACATACTAAAAAAAGATAGAGAAGTTAAATAAATAATTTGAATTTTTAATTAGAAAATAAATTATTTATTTTATCTTTTTTGTCATATGTGAAGCATTCAACCCCTACCCACCTCCGTGTTTTGTTATTTTATTTGTAAACGTAAGAATGTTTTGGAGTGCGTATTTGGTGATACATTTTAAATTAATGATGATACAATTAAGTATTTATGCAGTTTCGAATTAATAAAAGTATAAGCAGATAATTATGAAGTTTCTGGAATAATATTATAATACTTACATATTTAAAAATGTAGAGAAGTTAAATAAATAATTTGAATTTTTAATTAAGAAATAAAATTATTTATTTTTTGATCCGTTTTGTTATATGTTTAACTGTGTAAAGCATTCAACCCCTACCTGTCTCTGTGCTTTGTTATTTTATTTCTAAACGAAAAAAATGTTTTGGAGTGCGTATTTGGGAATAAATTTTAAATTAATAATGAAACAATTATGCATTTATGCAGTTTCGAATTCATAAAAGTATGAGCAGAAGATTATGAAGTTTCCGGAATAATATTATAACAGTTGCATATTAAAAAATGTAGAGAAGTTAAATAAATAATTCGAAGTTTTAATTAGAAAATAAAATTATTTATTTTTCTTGAAATTCTAATTCTGGATTGTATTAAAAAATAAAATAAAATGTTAAACCTTTAATATATTTTATCCCATCCGAGTTTAAATTGATTTGTATCTCTCTCTTTATCCTATTTTACCTTACCTTTTCTTACCCATTTCTTTTCTTTTCTTTTTTTTTTTCTTTTGAAAACGGAAGATAAAAAATATATATTTGCAATAAAAGGGATCAAATTTCATTGTAGCATTACAATTCTAGCTGCAATTACCAAAATGTAAGTAATCTAATATATAAAAATGAAAATTTGTCTGTCTGTAATCCTATACAAATCCACAGTTTGGAAGCCAGAATTGTGAAATGTTACTTACATGTGTATTAAAACACGGCCATGACAACTAAAGTAATCCGGAATCGGAATAATTTACGTTTAATTTTTAACAAATAAAAAACCACAAATTTAACAGCAATTTCCAATCAAATTTAACATTTTTCGTTATAGTTGTTGCCAACAATTAAAAATCCACAATAAAATTCTTACCACAGCAATTACTTTTCTATTGCAAGATTTCCGCGTGAAAAAATGAAATAAATGGTTTGACGAATTTAAGAAAAGAGAATATTACATCATAACTTTTCTACTGCAAGATTTCCACGTGAAAAGTGAAAATAAAATAAATAGTTTGACGAATTAAAAAGAAAAGTGAATGTTACGTCATAATTTTTCTGCTTGATGATTTCCATGTAAAAAATTATAATTATTTAATTAATTTGACGAATAAAAAAAATAGAATATTACGTCATATTGGAAATATAAAACACGCAGTGAATATATAATGCCATATAAGAGTGAAAAAATTATTGAAGCATGATAAAAACTCGATTATAGAAATATTGGCGTATTTTAACATTATTGGTCCAATGATGAATGGAAATAAGTTCATTTATAGCTGTATTAATTTGAGTCTGTTATATAAATTTATACATATTGATATTGGCTTTTCGTTTGATTCATGTAAACAACACTTCGACTGTTTTTTTTTTTTTTTTTTTTTTTTTTTTTTTTTTTTTTTTTTAATGTTGTATGTTAAATTTTGAAATTGGTTTTTCAAAACAAACATTCTTAAAATTCCGTGCAACGGCGGGTACTTTAGCTAGTTTGCAATAAAAGAGATCAAATTTCATTGCAGTATTACAATTCAAGCTAAAATTACCAAAATACAGGTAATAACATCTATATCTAAACCGTAATTCTAGCGTAAAAAATTAGACAAATGTGGCTAAATAAAATAAAATAAAGTAAATTGGCAAGTAAATAGTATTCTAAAATTTAAAGAAAAAATTTAGGAAACCGTCTCTCATCAGTTCTAGTTTTCAAGATGTTTTATTGAATTTAAATATGGTTGTGTTTTATTGTACTATATATGTTTTTATTACACTATGTTTTAATACTGTTTATAATATGCTTTGTTACACAAACCTAATTCTATCTCTCTGTGTCTGTCTCTCTTTTATTTTTCAATTCTTTAAGGGTTTTATAACTTCTGATTTTAAAAATATAATCACATTTTTATAGAATATATAAGTTCTGTAATTATTTTTTTTACCCTCTTTAGAAGTCGGATCTGACTACGGTGTTAGTATTTAAGTTGACGGTACATCCTCGAAAAATATAGCAAACATATTTGCTATAAACATAGCAAAAATATAGGCTAAAATATTATAATTGTCATCGGGGCCACAACGTTAGCGTTTAACGAAATTCCTAAAATAAATATGATGAATGAAAGAGTAATTTTACGTATGTTTGGTAGTTTAAGCATAATAATTATGTTAAATTTTCAGGCTCTTTCTTGCGAGAAAACTGAAATTCGGATTACTTTTTGTTATAAAGATCTCCATGGGGGCAATCATTATAAACGTCACTCGCAGATACTCATAATATACCTCCGTTTAAAAGATTAAAGATAAACATTATAATAATCGTACAATTATATATTTTAAAAATATTTATTTTCATTAAAAATTGAAATACAATCAAAGTTTGAAGTAGGGTCTTGATATAGAGTCGGGGTCATTTAAGATCTCCTGCTAAATCCCAAACACATAATTTATTTCTCTTATAGGAATAAGAATTCTTCATATAAGATCACTTTTGTTTTATTGTTCCCTACGAGGATTTTATACCGAGGTTTGACCAACAGCGGATGCAAATCTGGATTTAGAGGTGAGGGAGGGGGGGGGGGATATTTCTTCAAGAGTAGGGTAGGGTCATGCGTTTTAATGAAGGAATTTCTTAATAATGCATTTCAACGATAAAAATATGCTGTTTTATAGAAATTTTATTGGTTCAGGAGGGAGTTATGATCGTCGTGCTCTTCCCATTAGATCTGCCCTTGGGTTTGACTGTAATAGTTTTAATCATCTAACTGGCGAAATTGTGATTTAAAAAACCGTTTTATGTTTTGGGGTACAAAGCATTTTCCTTGATGCATGGTTCAGTTTTTAATACCTAAAACAAGTTTACAAAACAATTATCCTCTGTTTATTTACATAGATAACATCAATGTTTTAATATAACAGCATAGACTAATTTTGACAAAGCAATTTTCTCCCCGCCCTTGAACCTAACATGTTTTAGGTTTATTTGTTGTCTAATTTTTCCTCATGCTCTATTCTGCAAGCAATCAGCCCTGAACATCTGGGATAAGTCCGTCAATAAACGACTGATCTCAGCCAGTTGAAACAACGAAAAGTTTGTAGGTCCACGCCCCTCATAACCATTGGGATGCGTCAACATGCTCCAAAATGTGACAGTCATCAGTGAGTCACGGGGGTTCAATCCTGTAAAAAAAAATAATATTCACTTTCCGTGTTCGTGCTTAAAAACTTCATTAGTGCATTTTGTGATGACCCAGCAGTCTACATTAAAGCACGTCATTCATAATAAATGACATTGACTTTTTGCAGCAAAACGGCTGGATAAATTATATTCCACGTCAGTATATGAGTTGACATAATGTAGGTATTCAGGAATGTCTACTCATATTATTAATTAAGCTCGGAAAGAGAATCTAATTACACTACAATACCGTCTTTACTGTTTGGACTGGAAGGTACTGGCCCAAATTTTTGATCCAGTCCTCACATTATCAAAATCTGGATTAATATGTATTTTTTTTATCAGTCACTACGAAAAGTAATAATTAAAAGTCTCTTTATTACTACTGTTGTTAATGTTATCAATAGTTAATGAATTATTACCAGAATTATGTTAAATATAAAAATTCAAATTTCACCGTTCGTTAAATAAGGGACAGATAAAGTACAGTTTACCTATTTTAAACAGCGCAGGAAATATAAAGAACCCTTGCCTAATAATATTTCACTTTCTATCGTTAAGTATTTATTAATAAAAATAATAAATTTTATCTTTAACGCCTGATTTGCATGCCCATGTTTTTGTAAAACAAAATATGCAGTTACTTTCATAAAAAAAGACACTCTTGTTTTTATTCGCAGAAAGTTTGCAATAAAATCTTAGCAAAAGTGTCGTTGAATTCCGCACAATTTATTTATCTACGAATTTGAATGCAATGTTTTAATTCGCGTTCACCTACGTGTTGAAAAGTGTACCAAATTTATATTTTCTAATGGCAATACCACATTTGTTTTGCTTTAAAATAATTAGTAGCATTACATTTAGCCAAAATACAGATTTTCATGAAAATATATCGACAAGTATAGGAGATTTATCCATAAGATTATAAAAAAAATTTCCAGTATAACTTTTATTAAAAAAATTACAGGGAAAAAGTGCCAGTCATTCAGTTAATAACTAGGAAATTGTATAGAAAATCTGTACATTATAAAAACTAACATTTTGTAAAAGAAAAAATTATAGAACTTTTACGGTTACTTTGTAAAATTATCTTTCCTGTGTACGCAAAGAGTAATGAGAAGAAGGCCCTCATAGACAACCGAAAGTAAATTTTCCAAAACTAATGATATGAATGAGTTATAAATGTTTCTGACAATATTGCTTATAAATTAATGCATGACATGTTTCATAAATTTTTACTATCAATTTGTACTAATAATTTTCATAATTAAAAGTATGTTTTTGAATTTAAAAAATGTTTAAATAATGTTTGGGTCCATTCATCGCATTATATATAAAAGAAACATTTCTCAAAGTACACAATATGAACATTAAAAAGCTCATCGTTTAACTTGAAATGCGACAATAATAATAATAATATAGATGGCACAAGTTGAAAATACACATTTTATTTAAAATTTCTCAGTACTTTCGGCCTGCAATTACCGCAGAGAATATTTTTTTATTAATTGTAGTTGCATTCATACAAATATATCACTTCACTTCAAATGGAAGGATCTATAATGTAAAATAATATAATATAAATTTGTACAAATTGAACAAAAATTAATAATAAAAATATTCCCTGACGATAGCCGAGAGAATTGTAGGCCTAAAGTACTAAGAAATTTTAAATAAAATGTATATTTTTAACTTGTAACATATATATATATATATTACCTTTTTAAGTAAAACGGTGATCTTTTTAAAGTTCACATTCTGTATTTTGTGACTGAATCAAGATGGAATATTGCATTTCGTCTTATGATTTTATTTATAGAAACATTTCAATCGACTGAATTTTCGGAAGATACGAATTTAAGTTTGTCACGTGGAGTTAAGATTAACTCAAATTTCAACCGCTTATAACTCTAGGAAGACTTATGAAATAATGCATAAGTATGTTCTTTTCAAGGCTTGATTTATCCAAAGAACTCAAATAAAAGCTCAAAAGTTACCATTTGAAAATATTTGTAACAACTTTTAATATGTAAACGACCCCTTATCAAAAAATGCATTTATTTTCGGAAAGAAAACTTTAGTCTATTGTGAGTCTTTTGACGCTTTTGTCATGATCTTATTGTAAACGATTTGCGAATGAAAGAGTGTGTATCATTTTTTGTGAACAAGACTGCGTAATATTTAGTATAACAGTGCCACCAAGTAGCCTATATTGGTGTCAGTTGATAAATTTGACTGCTCTATATTTGGAACAAGGCTCACATAGTGCAAAGGCATGAAGGCATATGAGAAATATATAGTCATTTAGTGACATGAATTATATAACTAAGGATCGACTGAAACAGATGTTTAAAACCGAAACCGAATTTCGGTAATCTTCCTATTTTCATCCGAAAACGAAAACGAAATCTAAAATGTCCAAAAAACTTTTATTAAGTTATTAAGTGATTCATGACTTTTATTAAGTGAGTATCAAGTGTAAATATACATTACTATCAATTAATTATACAAGTTTATTAAGGCGGCACAGGATCTTTAAACTTTCAAAAAATCAATTTTCTGTTTTTGACTTATTCTGAATGTTTTAAAATTTCTCAGCAATATGCAAAAAAACCCATTAAAAAATCTACATTATTTCTTGAGTTATAATAATTTATAGACGGTGTGTATAATTGAATGTCCATAGATATTGAAACTTTAGAAAGTGTTTTCTCAGATTAGTAAATTTGGAGTTTGCGCGCACTGTTACTTTTAAACTATGTAAGCTACAGATTTAAAAAAAAAAAAATAACCAAATATGCGTTTCGTTATACTCTACATGCTAAAATAAAAAAAATTCACATATTTTGGTTATTTATTTTTTTGCATTTGAAAAACTTAAAAAAATTGAAATTTTGGAACTTTTTTTATTTTGTGCTAAAATTAAAATTTCAAACAAAACTTTTTGCGCATATTTTGGTTTTAAGTTTGAAATAGATGTGTTATGATTCTACTTACCAGAAATTATTTTCTACATACATAATTTAGAGTTTTATCATGCGCGCAGCACTTAATCACACATTAGTGAGATGAATTTTAGAATTTCAAATTTAAATGTTAATTTTGTACATACAACATTTATTGTTCTGGATACTGTAGTTAAAGATATATTCTTTAGGCAGAAAAGAGAAAAAAAGATCTTCATTGCATATTGTTTGTGTTTTGGTACTTTGAAAAAGGCGATGTTTTTGATTGTTTCGACAAACTCAGAGGTCCTGCGCCCCCTTAAATATATATAATTATTAATTATATGTGTGGCCCAACTTGGCACTCTATGCCTCTAACCAAAACTTTTTACTTTCATATAAAATCAAATGTAATTAATTCATTAATGACGCAGAATGCTTTTCTAATTATACGAATTTCATCTAATAAAAAATGTTTTATGTATACATACCTCGATTTATCTTTTACAGTGATTTTTGTAAATGATCAATTGTTATACCTACTGGAACTTTCTCAAAGAATATTCGAAACACTTCTACGGTTTCAAACTAAATATGTTCTATTCCTGTTAAGTCTGCAGTTTTTAATGAGTACGTGAAAAGCGTCTTCAAAGTTTAGTAATATGTGCGTTTCTTGCTTTATAATTTGCACTCACGTTTTGAGTCAGTTATGACTGATATTTATAAACAGTGAAGTTCATATCAATAAATAAAGAGCGTCTCGTTTGAGCCGATACAGCTCAAATCAATGAGGAATGCTGAAAATTTCCGATGGAAGAAACAAGATTTTTGGAATACAGATAGTTTTGGTCCGGTCAGCAGCAATTTCGCCGAAAACGAATTTTCGTAGAAACTCAGATTTTAGGAAGAAAACGAAAACGAAACAGAATTTTCGGTCGATATCGATATGTAACACAAAAGGCTGTGAAAAATAGCTAAATGAAAACATGCAATAATAATCATAAATGTGATTAGGAGACCGTCTAAAATTTTACTATATAGCTTAAATTTCTAAAATTTCCCCCTTTAGACTGGAGGTGGTGGGAAATTTTTTTTCCTATCAGAGTTCTTAGGGCACCATTTCAGCCTGCAAACACAAGAAATGACATTGCAATTTTTTTTCTTTTTATGTGAAAATATCAAATTATTATCAATTACTAGAGGAGTCTAAGAGAAAAATAAGTTATCTCTTATTTAATTATTATTATTATTATTATTATTATTATTTAAGAAACGTTCGAAAAATACAAAATTTTTAATCCATGAAAAGTTTCAATTTATGCCGGAAAACCAACTAGACATTGGCAGAGTGTAAGGCTGCCATGTAATTGTAGAAAGGAGAAGTAAAACTAGAGAGATCGACCGAAAATTCGTTTTCGTTTTCGACCCGAAATAAGAGTTTCGCCGAAAATTCTGCTGAACCGAAACTATCTGTATTCCAAAAATCTCGTTTCTTCTTTCGAAAATTTTCAACATTACTCTTTGATTTGAACTGTATCGGCTGAAAAGAGACACTCTTTATTTATTGCTATGAACTTCACTGTTTGTAATTATAATTCATGAGTGACTCAAGACGTGAGTGAAAATTATAAAGCAAGTAATACATATATGACTAAACTGTGAAGAATGTTTTCACGCGCTCATTAAAAGCTGAAGACGTAACAGTAATAGAAAATTTTAATTTGAAACCGCAGAAATGTTTTGAATACTCTTTGATAAAGTTCAAGTATAACAGATGATCATTTACAAAAATCATTATTAAAGATAAATTGAGGTATGTATAATTAAAGCATTTTTTAATTAGTTAAAATTCGTGTAATTAGAAAATCATTCTGTGTCGTTGATGAATTAATTATATTTTATTATAAATTAAAATAAAAAGTTTTGGTCAGAGGCACAGAAAGCCAACTTGGGCCACACGTATAACTAATTAATAATTATGATAGTTAACAAACGCATATAATTAATTAATAATTATGTGTATTTATGTATATATTAATTACTTTAAAAATGTACATTTTCATTTTCGTCTTCGGTCGAAAATAGGAAGATTACCGAAATTCGGTTTCAGAGTTTCAGTCTTAAAAACCTGTTTCGGTCGATACTTAAGTAAAACCTCTAAACTGTGTTATCCATTACAATATCAAAGGAATTTGATTGTAAATAATTTGTGTTTTATTTATCTGGGGAGAAATTCACCCACCAGAGCCTAAAGGTTTAAATAATAGGGGATTACTATTTTCTACTGGATTCGTGTGAAGAACATTCACATTCTTGCCACTCTTTACAGCCATTTGAATGAAAATTCACAATGATTTCGATTTAATTTTAAAAACACCCTCCAGCAACGGTTACAGCATCATGTTTAGAATCCGACTTGAAATTCAGGTATCATCTTTCTCTAACGATCTGTAAATCTCCCGTGGGGAAAAATTCCTCTCTTTAGCCCAAAATAGCTATTCATCCTGCTTTATTCAACCAGTTACCTATAGAAACCGTCGCTATGGTTACTGCCTACTGTAACTGGTTGAATCGATCAACAATCAACAATCTCGGAGTGATAGTTGTAGATGAGATAGAGTTTAGACCAACTTCCTCCCCATCTTTACGCTTCGTGCATCCACCCCCTACTTGAAAAGCAGATTATGTTATAAAAAATGGGGGGTGCGGTGGTAAATGAAATTGCGTTCTATTCCTACGCGTTTTGCAACGCTGTTAAGTTAGGTGGGTTTCTGACCTATTTTGGGTGTGTATATTGAGATAGACGGAAATAGGTTTATTACTTTTGTGTTGTTTATATATAGATTTTCAAGAAAAAGTAATATAAAAGAGATTTAGAGTTAATTAAGGAAGCTTTAAAATTTAGCACTAAATCAAGATACACATACTTCAAACTTGGCTAATAGAGACCAATAAAAATTAATTTTAATTTGAACAAATGAAATAAATAGGGTGTCCCAATAAAACGTTCTCAATTTTTTATTTTCACAGTATTTGTCCCTTTTTTTTTTTTTTTTTTTTTTTTTTTTTTTTTACTTTTACTCTGCGCAACTTTCTGGCACTTATAAAACCATTTTCATTCCCTCATATAATTTTCAAGTATTATCATTTAGGCAGGAGCTGCCAAGGATTACAATTTCACTGGGACCTAACATAAAAAGGGCCGGTGAGAGACCGTTTTTACATTAAGTATATCCATGTATAGGACATGCAGGAAGCCCATAAACAAAATGTGTAACGGTCCTATCCCATATCTGTACCGGGTCTTACAACTTCTATACACGTCCCTACATTCAGGCGCCAATGAATCAATTCCCCCCTTTTTTTCACCTGTAAATATAATACGTCTTTAAACTATAGTCGATTGCTACATCATGATTGTTTTATTATTGTAATTTTCATCTCGTGAAATAGGTTTTAAAAGCCAAAATTGATAGTATTTTCTGGAAAATGTTTTCCTTTTGTAAAAAAATTCCAAATTTCTTAGAAGTGAAAATAAGATTTACAGGGTTCGGAATGGAAAATGCCTCGAACCCGAACGATATTTCAAAATTATTGTTGACTAAATATTTTTTTTTTTTTTTTTTTTTTTTTTTGGAAAGTATAGACAAATTTATTTCTAACCATAGAAAAACAATTTAAAAAATGCATTAAAGTTTCTAAACAAGAAAAAAAAACAGTTTCAGAGCAAAATAAACTATATATACAAAACTGTAAAAATGTATTTTAATAATTGCTCGAATCGGAACAATATTTACCATAATTTCACAAACCGGAACAATATTTGTCGTAATTTCATGAACCGGATTATCGTTCGGGTTTGCTTCGGGTACATTTTGTGCCCTGGATTGAAGTTTTACTTCAATTAATCTGAATCAACAATAAAAAAGAGATATTTCATAAATTAATCGATAAAATCTAAATTAAGAAAACAATTTATAAATTTTGAAATGTTGTTTAAAGATATCTCGCAGGCATAGTTGATTACTCTACGCTAAAAGATAAAACCTACTATTGACGTTAGACGTTAAATTGAAATTGCATTTTATGTTAAAAATAAATTATAGAAAATGGTACCTCTGAATTACACCGGATAGATCAAGTTATAAAATTTATACGCTAAACTGGTCAAAAAAATAAAAAAAAAAATATTTTAAAGGAATATATGTTTTTGATATGATTATGAAATTACTGTACATAAATTTTAGATTATTTTTCTAATTAGAACTCTATTTGATTCGATCCTTGTGCAAAACAACAATTTCTGCGTTGTTGTTTTCTTTAAATAACACTAGATTTCCGGAATCTGGTCTTGATTTTATGCTTTAAAAGTCCAGCAACATAAAAAAATACTTTTGCTAGAAATATGATTTGGTATATAATGTTGTGTGCTGTGCTATAAGTATACGAATGCGCACTGAATTTGTCCTAAAACTATACTTCTAACCTTATAACGGATATATGCATTTTAAGGCACCCTTTAAAGTGATAGATTTCATTAAAGATAATTACAAACTTACTATCTGCAAATGTAATGCTAAAAAGGGTCATTCCATGAGAAACGGACAAAATGTCCTAAACTTATAGCTATTAACTTATAAGTTGTTAAAACATAAATTATACATTAAAAATAAACAATTAAATTTAAAAAATCAAAAAACCCGACTGCGTAAAAAGCGAACTAATTAATTATTTCTCATCAATGTGAAACTATTTTTTTTTCAATTCCTACTATTAGCTCACACTCTCGCTATATATATCTTGTTCAATTTTTCAATCGTTAATAAAATACTTATTATTCATCCAATCAAGCTCAAATAAATTTTTTAAACTTGTAGTGGATGACACTTGATGTTAATCAAGTTTTTTTTCAAATATTAATTCATTAATTAAATTAAATTAATTAATTTTCAATAATCGAGATAGCCCTCTTCTTGATCAAGGAATTTTAAGACCGAGAGAGGCCTCTTCTTGATCAAGCATTTTAAGCGCCTCTCAAAAGGAAAGAAGAATGGGAGAAAAAAAAAATTCTCTTATATATTTTTTTACATTACTTGCTTATATTACTTAGCTATTTTTTTTACTTACTTGTATTGATGACTTTTAAGTTGTGTTTAATTGTTAGTTCCTATCTATAAACACTGTTTTGATGAGGTCTATAGATGTCTATGATGGTTAGAGTTGCAGTAAAGCTAGAGATCCCCAATACATACACAACTTCCAGGTTGTATAATATTTTAACGGAGCTTCTAACTGTAAAATAGTCAATGAAACATCGTCTTCATTTTGAAAGACCTATACAATGATATGCCACTCAATAGGGTGCGTAAATTTTTTTTTCGTCTCTACCATAGATTAAGGACCAAGATGGGACATTTACGGCAAAATCTGTAATGGCAACAGTACTAGCGTCACTATCGGCAAGGGGGAAGAACTAACAAAACTCCGAAATTTACCTATGTTGAAGAAATATGTTTATCCTCTATGGTTTGAATATCTATTCGTTCCTAAAACGAAGCAGGTGTCAGATGATATTCTATTCATGCTTGCTTTATTTATTTAGCTGCTTTTTTTTTTTTTTTTTTTTACCGTACTTGTATTGTTCATTTTTAACTTACAAAATGATAATTAGACTAATAATATAAAAGAAAGCCGCCAGAAAATTCTGTTAAGAATGCAAATATGTAAGTTTATAAGATTAAATTGTAAAAAATCTAATTCAGGTATTGTGTCAATTTATTCATATCGAATAAAATTTTATTGAGTGTAATGTCAGTACCTCTATTTATTTTTAACTGTTAGATTTATACAATTCTAAAAATTTGTCGAAAGGAATTTTTCCCTATCTGTAATATTATTATTATTATTTCTTATATGTGAATATTATAAACATTATTGAATTGATTGTACGTTATTTACATTAAAAACAATATTTTTATTTTATCTGTAAGGAAGTGAAAATGCATAAATTTTAAAAGATTATTGTAACGATTGTTTAATACGTTAAACTTCATAAATTTATAAAACGCGGACTATAAAAATTTTCCTGCTGAAGGGGAATAATTATGAAATTTTCTGCGACTTGTAGAGTTCAACATTCCGTATATTTTTATATTACACCATGGCTTTTGATATATAGCATTCAAGACGAAATTTTTACCTAGTATTCGTTGCACTTAAAACCGTTCACTAATCATGTAACAAAAAAAAAAAAAAAAAAAAAAAAAAAAAAAAACCATATATCCGTGCATGAACATAGAATAGATATTAGATATATAAAATAGAATGTCTATTCTATGTTGATGTATCGGTGTAAGATTCTATCGAAAACGTAAACATGCAACATTTAAAAAAGAAAGATCACAATAAGGTAGATACTCAATAATAAGCATACTACAAGGATGGGGAGTTTCTTCCCCATTGTCACTAAGGGCGCTACGATCGCAATCGCATTACCATTACGCTCTATGGGAATGTCCGATCTTGGATGTTAATCTATGGTCTCTACCGCCATTTCTTATTTTATGGCCGCCATTTTGAATTTATAAAAACAAAACCTAGCCCATAACCATCGGGCCATTAAGAAGAATCGATAGAGACGTCATTCATTAAAATCCATCCAGCCGTTAAGATGTTTCGAGGGTATAAAGAAATCCACATACACAGATACGCGTGAAACACATAACCCTTCTTTTCAGTCGGGTAATAACAAAAATTCCTAGATTTTCCTATTAGCATAGTTGTTTTAATTTCAGAGTAGCATTGTTAAAACAGCAGTAATATGTAGAAAAGCTATCCCACACGTGATATGGAATGGCCCTCTAATAGGTTTAAAAATCTCCACATTTTTACCCTAGACCTAAGTATTGTGCCTGTTTTTAAAAGGTTTAAAAATCCCCACATTTTTAACCCCAGACCAAAGTAATCTGCCCGATTAGAGCTATACACATAGCTAAAAACATAAAAATTGTCCTGCGTGTGACACTTACTTAAATACCTATATCTATTATCTTATAAAATGTTAAAATATAAACTATGCATTAAAAAATATATATATATATATCCTAGATTTTCCTATTCACACAGTCCGTTTTAATTTGAGGATATAATAGCATTGTTAAAAAAGCAGTAATATGTAGAGAAGCAGTCCCACACGTGACATGGAACAGTCCCAAAATTTTTTTGAACTTCTGATACAACGCAAAGTGGCAAACTTTAAATTAAGTTTAATGACGTTACTTTTTCAATGAAATTTAAAACAGAAAAAAGAAGAAGAACAGAAAGCAAAGCGATGAATGAACGAATGAATGGGGATAAGTAAAGTAAGCAGTTAGCATTGCATGGTAGCTGATACATTACAAGTCTTCAACCTCTTGAATGAAAGAAGACATTTGTTCTAATTTAGATTAATGATATTTAAATAATCTCCTACTTAAATAAAAAAGTATCATCTTATGGCTAACAGGAAGTTGTTCGTGGTAAGAGCAAAGCACTTTACTGACAACTCATTGAAAAAACTAATAATATTGATGAAAACTCGTAATATGATCTTCATGTATAGAGAATTAATATCGGTATTGCTAAAATAATTAACTATTTTTCAGTCTAAATAAAGAAAGCTAATTTTAGGAATTTTTAATACTGATTTTTGTCTTAGAGGCTGTACATATATAACACTATCCCTTTAGGGAGGAGCGGGGGTCTGGCACTTGATATCATACGATATCTCTAGGGGGGTTGTCTTTTGATATCGTTATCATAATATTCATGAAAACTCGTAATATAATCTTCATTTATAGAGAATTAATGTCGTTATTACTAAAATAATTAATTATTTTTTAGTCTAAATAGAGAAAGTTTATTTTAGGGATTTTTAATAGTAATTTTTTACTTAGGGGCTGTACATATATAACGTCATCCCTTTAGAAGGGGGGGGGGGTCCAGCACTTGCTATCGTTTGTCTTTTGATATCGTTATCATTTTTAATCCAACCAAATTTTTGTTTATTTATTTTTTACATAAAGTCTGTTATCTTTTTTTTTTTTTTTTTTTTTTTTTTTTTTTTTAAATCTGCTATATATTTTTATGAAAATACAAAGTTATTATTAAAACCATTAACCATTTATCTATTGACGGTACTTATAAGTACCATTAAAATAACTTGTTATAAAATTCATTTAATACATCGAATTGTTGTAATAAATTATAGAATGGATTATAGATACATTACTTTATCTTGTTCTAAAAGCATTACGTGTTACACAAAGCAAAAATATTTTTAAAAGGATGATTTCTTTTGCCTTTGCATATTTTCAGCTTTCTTGCCATAGAGGTGAGGGGGGGGGGGGAGGAAGGATTTTTCAAGTGCGAAATATTTCTATTGTAAGAGCATTATATTTGTACATTTCCTAATTCTACAAAATACCAGGTAAAATATAAAAAATAAAAGATTTGAGTGGGGTTATAAATATTGCACAAAATCCCTATAAATTCAAATTTAATTAAACCTTCTAAATCGTTCAGTCCTTCTAAAATTTATTAAATGATTATGTAAATCTTCTAATGGAGTTTAAACGATTCACGAAAAATGCTTTAGAATATAAAATTTTCATGAATTCATAATTCAGTAGATAAAGGGTTAAATGATTATAAAATCATTTCATTCTAAAATATTTAATATCCCAACGTTAGAGAAACCAGCTTCGAAATTATATTTGCCATGTTTACTAGTAAAAAATGGGGAAGAATGATCTCCACCTGTTTTGTTTATTTGAAGTTTTACTTATTCTCTTTCAGGGGGCAAGTATAAGAAGACAATGTTACTGTTAAATGCATTATGCAACAAAAAGCTATTATTTTACTTTTAAATGGTATTTTTTAAAATTGTTATTTGATATAATGTTATTTAATTTATAATAGGGATATTTTATTAAGGGGTCTCAGGACTCTTAAAATTGGAAACAATGAATAAAAAAGACCATTTTCAACATTTAATATCTTAAAATGTATTTGATTTCAAGACACATTTTTAATTGGATTGAAAGATATAAATATGTTCTTTCATTTCATGTATTTTAAAAAACTGCAAGATGCAGAATTAGCATTTACAGGGGGCTCCAAACTGTCAGAGATATGATGAGCTGAAAATCGGCATAATAGATTGCGCGCAGGATTACAAAATAAAAATTATAACTAGAATGAAAATTTTGGTGCCTACTTATACTTCAGACTGTAATAATTACTCTGAACCTAAATAAATTTGTATTTAAAGCATTTGTATATTTTTAATACAAAGTTGTATTCAGCTAATGCAAAATTTAGAAAATTTGAACAGTACAATCACTTAAAAATATATTTTTTTGAACAATAAGAAAGAAATTTTAGGTTCAGTTTATACAGACTAACATGAAACATATGTTTTGAAAATTTCATGAAAAAATATTTAGAAGTTTTTGAGATATCGTGCAACTTTATTATATTAGAAAAATGACTTCAAAGTTTCGGAAATGTCGCTTCAGCTATTGGTCGGATATAATTCTAAAAGCCATAACTAGGAGGAATTTCCTAAAAGGAATTTCTAGGAAACAATTATAAACAAAAATGTTCAGAAAAAATAGGAGTTTAACATCTAAAAAAATTGAAATTTCGAAAATTTTGAAGCTCTAACAAAGTCCTGAGACTCCTTAACTTCTTTCTCTTCATTTAAACCAGTGACGTATGCGAATAATAAATGTATAACCATACCTGTATATTGTTGAAAACGTACAAAAAGAAAAAGAAAAAAGAAAATGTAAAAGTAAAGAGAATTTTTAGACACTGATAACGATATAATAAGGGGGGGGGGCGGAGGTTCGAGAAATGATAACATAATACCGTAAGGAGGAGAGGTGCCCAAAATTGCCAAAAAGTTGATAACGTTATGTATGTACAGACCCTTATTTAATAAGGCGAACTTTAATGAATTATAGACCTATTTAATAAGGCTAATTCACTGTCGAATTTATATTTATTCAGTAAGGCTGAATTCAACGATTAAATAAAAAAAAAAGAATTACTATTAAATATTAGTGGTAAGAAAAGAGCGTAAAAGTGGGAAGGTATGGATGAAGATTTCATTTAAGGGGATGGTGGGCATTCAAACTAAGAATCTATGCTTTTCATTTAAAAACGCTATAAACTATGGCTGATCATGCATACAGTACATAGTATGTTTGAAACAAATTATAAAAAAAAGTATGGGCGAAAGAGAAGTTTATATAAAAAATATGAAAGAGAAATCTATATTTAACAAGTAGGAAATTGCACGTCAAACATGGCAAATGAGGTGCGTTCGTATTATAACTACTTTTTTTTTTAATGTCCAGATCTTGGTGCAATAGCAATTGCCCTCTTATGCAAAAATGCATGAATACAAAATATATTACGATATGTATATAAAATTCAGTAATACGGATAATGATTATTTTAATATGAGCTCTACTTCTAAAAGTACACATGTATGTGTACATCAATTATTATACATCAATTATTGCTAGTGCTAGAACTATGACTGGTTATGACTGATCGTGCATAATAAATAGTACATAGCATGTTTGAAATAAAGTATAAAAATTTATGGCAAAAGAAAAAGTATTTATAAAAATTTATGAACAAGAAATTTATATTTAAAAAGGATTAATGCGATTTCCAAGCGATTCAAAACTAATGATTATTTTAATATGAGCTCGTCTTCTAAAAGTACACATGTATGTGTAACTCAATAATTAGTAGTATGAACAGAAATGGAAATATTTTCTACAAATTGGGCAAGCGTTCTCTATATTTTCCCCCAATACAAGCATTTGATAACTATAATTCTCATTTGATAATTATTGTTGTTTTTCATATTGGTACCACTTATTTAAAGAAGAAGAACAACAAGAAGAAAAAAAACATTGGCATATTTGATATTAGGACATGTCTTGAAAGTACACCATTGTCTTAAAATCCTTCACTTTTATGATAAAATATTTTGTTATACGATTGTTTTTACTGCAATTTTCTTTCACAAATTTTATAAGAGAAAAGGAAATATAAAATCAGTATTAATTTTTCTTTAACGAGCAATATTTCTTCTATATTTAATTTTTCTCTGTCCAGAACGAGATAATTTGCTTTAAGAGGAGATATATTTTTAAAGCTATTACTTCTGCCAAATTATAAATTTATTATGATGGGATTATCCCCAATGTATTTTCACTTCTCAAATTTCACGAACAAAGAATAAATAAATAAATAATAATAATAACTGAATTACTTGTTATGACAAAGTCTACTCATTATGACTCGTACAAAGATAATTTAGTTTAGTTTGATACTCATTTTTTGTTTAATTTTATTTAAAATATTAATTTCTATTTAGTTTAATTTGAATTAATATTAATTGAATTTTATAACTCGTTGGAAATATTTCTAAGATGCGTAAAAATAATAGTCGCATTTCTAGTACGATTACAACATTAATTTAACTAATATTTTTTCATTTGTTACTAAATTAAAAGTAATGTGTGAAATTCAAAGTGGATAAGCAAATGATCCAATGCCATGCGAAATTTGGGAAAATTTCGTGTTCTACCCACATTTCTTGGAAAACAATACATTCTGAAGTATGACAGATTTTTGTTACCCGTCCATTAAAGGTATCGTTATCTGTTTTTATTGTTGATTGCCTATTAGTGGTCAAGTCACGAAAAGCCATTGTTTTCAATGTGTGACACTTTAAGATCATGGTGTGCTTCCTTCGCAATGACCGCGCCCTCTGGTGTCATTGAAGTGACTGCGATTACAATCTTTCCCATGAATGCAGAATCCACTTTAAACATCTTCATCCTGAGAATAGATTGGAGTGATGTAGCGTTGAAGAAGCAGACGATTTTCTTTCAGTGTGTGATAGGCATTGGAATATTAGAAAATAATCTGCAGCAATAGCTGAGGAATGAAAGGAGAGAGGAGGGATACAAGGTGAATAAAAAAAGTTTGAAATAAAGTTTAAGAGGTAATTAGTGAACACCAAAACAAATATTTTTTGTACAGGAAACTGTAATCGCAATTCGAGTCCTGCATGTGTCGAGTACCCGAACTTGGAAATTCTGTTTCGAGTGAAACCGAAACCCTATATGAATATGACATACTTAAACCTGAACCGGAAACTGAATAAAATCTATCCGTATTTCAATACAATTATGGAACAAGCGGGCTACAATTATATAACAGTATCAATTTTATCTTTTGTGTTTAAAAATAAATAAATATATATATATATTATAGACTCATTAATGCTTAAATATACAGTTTTTTTAATCTGAGAAAATGTCCTAAGATGACTTTTTTTTTCAGAAAACGGGTCAACCCGATCTCAACGAAAAACAAATTAGCATAAACCCGAATCGACCGAATTGGGATCGGGTGAAATCGGGCTATCTGATCTGATGTAGGATTGTAGTCGCAATCCATTCTTTCATTCAAAAACAGGAAATGTCTCAATGCTGAACTTAATTATTTTTCATAACTTTAACTAAATTAAAGATATTTGAAAAGAGTTTTCAACACTTACTTTGCTTTAAGTGAAATGCAATGCTGTCATAAAAAAATGTTGGGAGACTAATACAGCATTTTGGTAAGTGAAACCATATGAACTGTCAATTATATTTGAAAATATGGAATACACGTTGATTATCGCTATTTGGATAAGGATGAGAGCCACTTCTACTATTTCTCGCGGCATCCTTATATTTCAGGCAAAAAAAGTTTGCATTTTTCAAATTTCTTTAAAAAATCTTCATTATTGTTAAAGTTCCAAACAAAAATCCGGATTGGGGTAAGATATCCTGTGTATTTTTGACTCAATAAATGAATTGCGAAAAAAGATCTACAGTGTTAAAAGTGCTGTGCTGGTTTGAATAAACTTTTGTTGCTGCAACCATAAGGTGGGAAAATTTCTTTCCAACATTTGAAGTTTCGATCGAACTGTAGCTCTAAATGTTGGAACGTGATTTCTCTGTCTTAATTTTGCAGCTACTGCAGCACCAAAAGTTGCTTCGCACCAGCACAAAAATTTCGATAACATATAAAAAAAAAATATTTTTATAGTAGTGTGCCAACTCTTAAAGTTTGTTTAATCTTTTATTGAGTCACCTTATATGTGACAGGGTTTCTAAATTACTGAAACATAACCCCCTTAGAACTCTGTAGACATGGATGAGAAAAACATAACATTATATTTATTTTGAACGAGAGTTAATTAAATTGTGAAGGAGCGTACACTCTTTAAATTTTCGAAAGAGAATGGCATTACTATTTCAGATTAGAAATCTTTGCTTAATATTTTCCCCCCTCACATTAAAAAATTCTGCGATTGTAGCCCGCAGAATTTGTACTAATTTCACTCGATTAAGTAAGGCAAAAATTTCTATACGAAAATTGTAATAAAATTAACTTTATGCGCACTATGTACATTTTCTTTTTTTGTAATGTATGCTCAAAGGCGCCAACTTATATTAGACCGTGGGCCACTAGCCCACTCGATAATTTGCATTGATTTATTTCGCTATTCATTTATTTAATTACTGAAATAAAATTTGCTTTTACTAACGTTCTCAAAATAATTTTGTTTGAAAAATAATAAGGACATCGATTAGACTTACAGGAGCGCTGAAAGCCCCTTCAGCCGATGTATAATAAAATTTCTCTCAAAAACAAATTTTCTACATATTTTGTCATCTGTTTTTTGTTTTGAATCGATAAATTACTTAGATGACTAAAATGTATGTTTTTCTTGACTTTTAGTTTTTTTTTTTTTTTTTTTTTGAGCTATCAATAGTCAGCAATTTTTTATGCTATTTATCATAAGTGTATTTATAAGAAAGAACTTATGTGAATGTAATTTAGTAAAATTATTTATTAAATTATAATTAAATTCTAATAATTTCATATTTTACTTAGAAAAAACATAATTTGACTTCGAATCATCCATGTTAGTCATTCGCTCCCCCCACGTCCCTCTCTTCACAGACACGCACTAAGGGACAAAAATGTTATGTGTTATTATTTAACTCAAAATTTTTTGAACGCAACCAATATTTTTCAAAAGTTGACGCTACTGAGCATGCTATAAATGCGCAGAGCCCGACTTAGGCTATGTAGGGCCCCGGGGCCAGCATCATTCTGGGGGTGCCCCTTCTGTCTATCTATAGAATTTTTTTGTGAATAATGCGGCACTGGCTGGTATTAAACTTCATACATATTGTATGTATGCATAAATTTTGTACCCGTTACTGCTTGCATATGTATACAGGGTATCACAAAAAGATAGTTACTACTTTAAGAAAATATACTAGTAGGATAATTGTAGAAAAAAATGATAGATTGGTTGACAGGAGTATTTCTTTGCAAACTTTTGCTTTGCTTATCTGCGTACGTTATAAAATGTCTAAAAAAATGCCCAAATTGATCATAATTAATGGTTTTAACTTGTCACGTTACGAGGAAAAGGTTAATAAAGAATTTTTCGAAAACAATAGAATACGAAGTTGTTATAATACAATTTTAATAATTAGTTTTCTAACAATATAGTTTGTTTTTTGCATAGGTGGAGGGGGTACTGGAAACAGAGGAGAGAAGGGAGCCGCACTCCCTTCCTAAATGTTTGAAAATATGTGAACTTTGGTCGCTTTTGGCTAATTTTAATTATTTGACACCTTTTTCTCATGGGGGGCCCCCTTTGAAAAGGGGAACCCGGGGCAGCTGCCCCGCATGTTCCTGCACAAGTCGGGCCCTATAAATGCGCATGATAATAATTGCATTTCTAATCAAGAACAGATATTAATACATGGTATTATAACGCGATCTTGCATATCTAAACAATTTTATTCATTCATGTTAGGATTGTGACAGTTTTTGTAACTTCCGCTAAATCACCCAAATGAGCATGATCATAATATTGTTACTAATTAAGAATGTAAATTATAATTATTAAGATGCTGCATGGCGCAGAATGATATACATTTTAAAAGCAACGTTAAAAACGCCAGAATAAACATTAAAATTTCGTATTAAAGAACACCAACAATATATTCAAAAACAGGAAAACAATAAATCTTCAATTGCTAAACACTGCTGGGAGATGAATCACTCTTTTAATCTTAATTCAGCCAAAATCATCTCTAAACCCACTTCTGTACACGAACTTTACTTTCTTGAAGCATTTCATATCTACAAAAATTATGACAATATTGTTAATAGTGAATTTGCTATTCCCCCTTTATCAGATTGCTGGAAATATTTCATAAAATCCTCTTTTGCTTAATCACTACCATTTTTTTTTTCACTTATTTCTGGTGGCATTTCCTACACTAGTCTCCCATTGGCTGGTACCCAGTTTTTCCTGTTTCCCCATTAGGTAATGAACTTCTCAGTTGAATCCGCTTCTTCTCTATATAAATGAGCAAGTTTCCGTTATTCTTTGCACCCCACCGCCAAACTTGTTTTGGCTTCTAAATTCTAAAGTTTTCCCTTTTCTTGGGTCATTTTTTCACTAGAGATATGGGATTTTTGGTCCTCCGGCACTCTGTAAGTTTCCTCATCAAAGTCAAATTTATTCTTAGCACTGAGGACTGTATGCTAAACGCTACCGAAACTAGCCTGCGAAATTTTTGTTTATTCTGGCGTTTTTAACGTTGGTTTTAAAATGTATATAATGTAAATTATAGTTCAAATTTCAATTTCAAAGTCATTCTTAAGTACGACAGATTTTTGTAACCTGCTCATTTAAAGCATCGCTATCTGTTTTTATTGAATAGAAATTTGAACTATAAAAACTGATTTTGAACAAAGTTAAATCAACCATTAGCGAAAAGTATTTAATTGTATTTAATTACTTTACAACATTGAATGGTTTGACTTTGAACTATAGATGTGCATGGGTCGGGTCTCGAAAGTAAATTCTATTTATTGTCAACTCGAATCCTACAATTTTTTTTGTCATTAACCATAAACCCGACCCAAAACAAACAAAAATTTATTCTTCAAACCTAAACCTCACCCAAAACCCGAAATGAAAGAAAATTGATCCATAATTTTATGCAATTATGAAAAAAAAATCTGCAATCATATCTTTAGCATAAATTTGATTTTTAAAAAGAACATCTAATACATATAGGCTCATTCCTTTTAAAAACTAGAGTTTTTAAAATTCGGGTTAAATGGACCCCGACCCGCAAAGAGTCAAATCCCGACACCGACCCGAAACAATTAAAGCCAACTCGATGCGAATCCGAGCTGCAACAAAAAATATTATCGTCAACCCGACCCGATCCGACCTGAACCGCGAGTCATGTCAGGTTTAGGTAAAATCGAATTACCCGTCCCGATGCAGGACTCAACTTTGAATTAAAGCTTTGAATCGAAATGACAAAACAGTACCTTTCACTCATTTTGGTGCTATCTTATTAAAATTACAATTTTTATTTGTACATGACTATTATGTAAAAGTTGTACACTTAACCCTTTAATTCTCGCTCCCGTGATATTCACGGGCTGTGTCTTCTACTCAGATTATTTGATTTCCACCAGTTTTATAAAGTAGTGTAATTGTCTTTATTATGGTATCATTTTACCTGTCATTAAATGAGGTGAATATTTCTTTCTCAAAAATGTGGTGAAAATGAGTAATTTTAAATTTTAAATTGTAATTTAATGCGACCGTTAAGAGGTTAAATACCCGTTTTAGTAAAGAATCAACTACTAATAAACGTGTATTTCTTTGACGAACATTTAATTTTTTTAAATTCGCTAATTTGATTACATTTTAATATGAAAAAGCGGAACAGATGTTGTATATTCCCTCGGCCGCCATCCTGGATTTTTTTCTTGGCGTGAAAACCCCTTTCTCCCAAGTAGTAAATATCGCCAAGCAGCGATTTATGCGCATGTAAGGCTTAACGAGGTGGCCTTATCGATAAACAACGTCAACAAAAATTCGCCAAGATATCCAAGATGGCGGCCGAGGGAATATACAGCATCTTAGCGGAAAAAGTCATAGTTTTGAGCTAGTAAATATTTTTTTAAAGAGATTTTTTTTTTAAACCACAGTTCTATTCTCTGTAAACATACAAATAAATGGTAAAATTGAACAAATTAATATATTAACGATGCCTTATTCTTAAACTAATATAATAACGATGTATTATTCTTAAATTAATATAATGACGATGCATTATTCTTAAAATAATAGAATAACAATGCATCATTCTTATTTTGAGGCTATTACAATTGAGTCGCAAATGTGATAAACTAAATAATATACATGTTTCACTCTCATATTTTTATGAAACATCTTATAAAAAGATATGCTTAAAATGCTCATGATTAATATTTGTTTTACAAAACTCAAATATAAAATTTCAACATTTATTTCATAACATATTCCTTTACTTAAAATGAAAATCATTTTATTTCTATAAAATAAACATTAAACTTTATCTCAGATTTAAAAGTTATAAATAAGATTTTTATCGCAATTTAAAATGGAACATTTTCCCATTAAAATAAGATTTCAATTCCATATGTTGAGATCAAAGTGCCAAAAAAGCGTAGATTTATAAAAATCGCCTGTTTGTTTTAAATAATTATTTATTTATTCCTCTGTAACAGATAAGTTTTATTTAAAGTTTGTTATGCTTAGTAACAGGAAGGGAATAGCATCTCAACGAAATTATTCATATAAATTATAATATAATGTAAGTAGACTAGTTAAAACAAAACTTGCTGCATTTACGTGTTACTTTCGAATTCATTTTTAAATAGAAGAATTTGTCGTATATAATGAAAATGATATTCAAATCTCATACATATAATTTATTTGTTCAATTGTTTATTAAGTTTAAAGAAAAAAAAGTACGATTGAAAATAATGACGCATAAATTACTTCTGTATATTTATATACATCTTTTGAATCATTATAATTCAGAATATCTTCAAAACTGTAATAAATAATATAGTTTATTATTATATTGTATTATTATTTAAGGAGATCCGGGACACAATTTAAATTAATGTTTATTTATTAAGTTAAAATTTTGATTTTTTTGTGATGATTAACCATGTTATTTGTAAACAAAATCACATGATAAAAGGTCTCATATATTTTTAAAAGAAATTCATTAAAAAGGTGGGGTAATTTAAAATAGTTATAACTCGAAATATTATTTAAAGAATTTCATTTTTTTTTTTTGCATTTAAATAAACAAAAATATATAAGTTTTAATTATGATTCAGGATTTTTAAAAATATTAATTTATAAAAAAATAAAAAATATTTAAAGCAAAAACTTTTTAAAAAATTGTGTAACTTTTTCTAAAAAAAAAATCATATTTTCAGAAGTAAATATATTTTTTTCTAATTTGCTGAATCAAAATTAAAGTAAGACAATTTAAAAAACTGGTTCCAAGTTGGAACCTTTTATCTTTAACCGTTCTTGACTTAAAACGATTTAAATACGAGAAATGGTGAAAAAAGCCATCATGAAGAAAAACGCATTTTCTCAAGAAGTCGTTTCTATGTCTATCATTATTTGAAAGCTAGATTTTGAAAGCAAACCAAAACAAAAAATTTAATATTTCTTGTTCTAATTAAGATAGAAATATGATTTAAAAGTCATTTTAAGTAGAAAAAAACAGAGAAATTTTTAATGCAATAAAAGTTTTTTAGAAAATCTGGAGATTTTTGTATCCCGGACCCCCTTAAGGGAGGTTAATGCTTGAATTACTCGAACAAAAATTTTGTAGTAGATTTCGATTTTTAATTATCTTTTTAATTATAGTTAATATAAAAAAATTTAAAACATTAATGTTGTAGTTTATAGTATTATACATTTAGAAACTGCCACTTCTGGATAGATTTACCAAGTAAAAATATGTAACTTGTACGGATCTAAAATAATTTGAGGCGGTTTTTAAACAAAATAAATAAATAATTTGACCCTTTCAACTACGCGAAAATCTGTAACGCATTCACGGGCTCATTTTTAAACATAAAATTGTTCAATTTGCAGGAATGATTATAACCGTGATTAAGATAAATAATGCTATAAAAAGTAATAAAATGTCTTTATTTAGATCGACAAACGTTTTATCGCACAAATGGCGACATTTTCAAAATCATTCATGATAGAAATATTTTCACAAAATTTAAAAACAATAACTTAGTATACAATGTCACGAGACATCATGCATAATGAAAATCAGTGCAAACATAAACTAAAATTATTATATAGTATGTTATTATTATTACATAGTTATTATATACCATGTTCACAAATATCCAATTTAATTTTATTTTATGTTTGCACTGAGTTTCATTATGCATGATGTCTCGTGACATTGTTTACTAAGTTATTGTTTTTAAACAATATGTTTTTAAATTCTGTGAAAATATTTCTATCATGAGTGATTTCGAAAATGTCACCGTTTGTGCGATGAAACGTTCGTCAAACTAAATAAAGATATTTTATCACTTTTTGTAGCATTATTTAGCTTAATCTGTTTAGGGATTATTATACATGTTGTTATAACCGTGATTTGAAATGAAAAAGTGAGTTTTATTTTTAGATATTACATCTTGAGTTAATGTCTCATGACAACTTTTCTCGGCCTGTCGTGTTCGGAAATGGGTTTAAAATGCCAAGTTTGAAAGCATTTTTATAATAATATAGTTTACCTTTATCGAATAATTGAATATACTAATCATTTTTGTAGTTTTCTACTAAAAAAACTTTAATTAAATAAAAAACTAATGCTAGTTGCAACTTTAATGGTGAGACAATTTGCAATAATGTGTGTTTTAGATAAATCCATTTAAATTGTTCTCATCTTTAACATGAAGTTTTCATAGCAATTATTTTGTTATGGGGAAAAATGAAATCAATCATTGGTAAATGAAATGTAGAAATCGTTGCCTAATCTTTCTTTTTTTCTTACCACGCCTTTACAAATTTCTGGCTGTCCACCCTCGCATGTGAAGCATATCTAAAAGAAATATGTTTAGATTATCTGTTTCATCACTTAACCACCTTTAAAATGATTATCTGCTGAAGATTTTGGTGATAAATGACAAGTTAGTGAACCAGAATACTAAATAGCCTTTACTTTCTTTTTCTTAGCTGGAATAACTATTTAGTTTTTATAACACTATTTATTATTATAAACCTTCTACTGAAATCTTTTGACAAAGATTTTGTTGCAAAATGTAACACAGTTCAAGAGAATTTAGAAATATATTTATTTTAGGTAATAAATAAATAGAGTATATAGAGTAACGAAACTGGTCTATAAATTCACAGTAAAACGACAGCAGAATAGAAAACATTTTCAATATCACTGAAAACAAAAGCTTTCAGAAATCGTCAGTATAACAATTTATCGTTATAAATGTTTTATCTTTTGACAAACGATTTTGTTTAAGTGTATAACATAGGTTGTGAGAGTTTAGTAAAACATCTATTTTTAAGTAAAATTGAAAATAAAGTAAGCAAATAAAACAACGAAATCGGTCTCTAAATTCATTGCAAAACGACAAAAGAAGAGAAAAAATTTTGTAACATCTCCGAAGGCAGAATCAGTTTCGAAATTGCCAGTTTTTTTTTTCAATTTGTAAGAAAAATAGTTGAATGTATCGCAGTCAATTTCTGTTATAACGTGAAAGAAGATATAGGATCTTGGATTACGAAAGTAAGAAAATAGTAAGTGAGAATTAAATTATTGAAAGTTTCTGATGGATTGCTATAGTATGGAAATGAAGTTCCTACATTCACATCATGCCATTAAATCTCTAAATTACCTTTTAACAGTTTAATTTAATATTTTTTCAAATCTAAATGAAAAGCAAAATTAAATTTATAGAAAGCATACTTTCTTTTACACTAATAAAAAAAAAATTATAACAACATTACAATTTTTTTCGCTAAATTAATAGAAAACATGCTGTAAAAGTAATCAAAGAAACTACACCATTTTTATATTAGTTTAGTCTTTTTTTTTTTTTTCTTCTTCAAAAAGTCATTGAAAGAAAAATACCCTTTTGCCACTTTCACATCATATATATATTTTTTTTGCGATTAAAATTGATGAATTCGGTAAATAAGTAAATAAATAAATAAAAGTTAGATATTATCGGCAAACTTTATTTCCCAAAGGGACTGCAAAATTAAGACAAATGGTTGCAGAAAGGAATATTCTCATTTTGTTATTTTGAACGGGGAAAAAAAAAACTATTGCCGAGTTCGAAAAATAATTTCTAGTTAGATTAATATTTTCTGTGTTAGAACTCAGTTTTTCGCAATAAAAAGTTTGTGGTTTGATTGCACTGATAATGTTATTTCCGATGTACAGTTAGAGATAGAAAAAAAGAGTGAAGTGATTTTTCGGCAGTCAATGTTGTTGGATTATTTGAAACCGTTAATGTATTAAATTTTAATAATTTGTAGAAATGTAAGAAAGAAATTTACTGTTAGTTTTTTATTTTATAAGAAATCGTTTCACTCACAAATTATCATTAACGTTCAGCAGCCACAAATGTGGACGTTATGATTTTTTTTGTCTCAATTTTTGTTGTTTTTCCTTTTTTTTTTTTTTTTTTTTTTTTTTTTTTTTTCAATTCCTATTAACATAAAATAAAGAAATCGTAAAAAAATAATGCTAATATATATATATATATATATATATATATGTGTGTGTGTGTATATATTTCACTATAAAACATTTGTCCCTGAAGTGGTTTAGTTAGATTTTAGCTGAAGTGTCAGTTACTATGGTTAGGTGTCAATAGCTGTGGTTTTCACCCTAAATAGCTATTGAATAAATGTTTCATTAATAAGTTTCAAAGTAATTCGGCATTGAACTACATTTGAATTGCAACATAGAGAGACGAATATAATAAAACTTTGAAATTATTGCGATGAATGGAGTAAGGATAGGTAAATTTAGGAAGGAAATGGGAATTTTTTTCTTTAGGAACTGTAAAACATTCATTCTTAACTTTACTTACTCCGAAGCAGTTTCAATCGATAGAAAAATTGGAAGGAAGTTATTTTAATGAAATGTTTTGTCTAATTGGCCGTTCTGTTAAATGTATTAATAATACTGCATGGATCTGTAAATATTCTAGACTTTCTTGATCGGTCATTCTTATAGAAAGTTTACTAAAGTAGGCGGTCGTTATAATGAAAGTGTCGCTATAATGGGCGGTCGTTAAAAACGAGAGTCGCCTCGATATTTAAAATAAGAGGGTGACTATAACGGTCTGTCGTTACATTACGAGAAGAACTGAAACGGACGTCGTTACCATAAGATCACTATTATAACGGTGTTCGTTATAGTAGGAGGATCGCCTATTACGAAAGACCGTTACATAAGGAATTTCGCTATAACGGACGGTAATCATAATAAAAGGGTCTTTATAGCGGTCGATCGTTATATCAAGCGTTTGCTATATATGCTTTGCGGAATTTTTCTTGGTTCAGGTGTCTGTAATATACTTTTCAATTTTCATGAATTCTTTCGATCAATCACAAAATTGAATAACGCCCCTCCCCACTTCTGAAGATACATCCGTCTTTGAATAACTATAATAATATGTGGTATGATACGAAAGCAAATTTTTTCGTTAAATCGCTATCATTTTCCTAATACTTTCTGATACGCAGAACATAACGTATTTCGCTTACGTTTCGCTAATTATTGATTATGCAAGAATTATCGATTGCGATTACGTTCGCATTCTGGAAACGGGTGAAAATGCTCTTTAAGAGTTTTTGATGCAAAAAGTGATAAATATTTATTTGGAATGCTAGTTTGATTTAAGTTCCTCTGTTTTGTATTTTTTTTCTTTGCGCATTTTGAATTTTTGGAGCTTCTCTTTGTAACATATTTGTTATTTTTTTTTTTATATGTGATAATTAATGCTGATTTAGTCGGTTTTTGATTCTATTTTTTATTGGAAGATTGTTGTTGTTTTCAGTAATATAAATAAAAAAAATCGGTCAAAAAGTACTTGGCTATCTCATGTGAAGAGTAACAATAAAACATTTGCATGAATGGTGATATGAGTTAGCGAACTCGGCTGTAACAAGAAATTTTTTTAACGAGGAAAAAGAAAGGAAGTTGATCTAATATAAAAATCCATTGAAAAAAACTCGGTTCTAATTTTTAACAGAAAAAAAAAACTTTGGTTTTAAAAAGTAAAGCTTTTCAAATTATCCAAAATATTTATGTTTTCTTACTTTTCCTATGTTCAAAGCTGGTGGAACTACGGGATGAGAAAATTCCTTTCCGTTTATCATTAGTTTTGCAGCTTCTTTGAAAATAAAAGCGTGCTAATAGTATTTAGCTTATATTTATTTATTTGCTTAATTCTTGAATTTAATTGAAAAAAAGTATATCATACAAAAGGGACAAAATTTTTTCTTTAAGATTTTCCTTCAAAGAAACCGAAAAGAAAAGAAAAAGAAGAAGGAAATTAAACTAATAAATAAATGCCAAGTGCTGTTTCTTTGATTTATTTTTTAGAACGTTCTTTATTTATACATTTAGTTGGGAAAGATTAAGAGTTTAAATTGTTAAATTACAGTTAATTGTAGAAATTTAACGACATGCTGCAAATGCAGGAACATAACACTGTTCCATTCAAGATTAATCTGTTAGAAACTTAATAATTTTATTTTTAGTCCCCACACTGTCAGAAAAACTCGTCTATATACGCTAAATTATTCCTCATTAAAAAATAATAATAATAATAATTTCCGTACTCCTATAAAACATGTTTTATCCGTGAATTCTTCCTGAAAGTATGAAAAAGAGGGAGAAATTCCGTTCATTCCTAGCTTACATGCGTATTGGCTCTAATAATACAAACATCCGAATTGATTTTTAAAACCAAAAACCAAAAAATCTACAAATTAAAATTTCTAATTTAATTTAAAAAATAAAAATAAATAAAAAAACCCTAAACCAATAATAAAGAAAAAAAGCGTTTTCTAATTTAAAAATAAATAACAATCAATTTTCTCATTCATTTAAAAGTGTTCACAATTTGTTGTTTAAAGTTATAAAAAATATTCGCATTAAAAAATATTTTAAATGAACACATTTAAAATAGATATTAAATGGAAAATATTAAATGGATAAAATATTAAATGGAAAAAAAATCGATTTTATTTTAAAAAAATCTTCTTGCGTAAAAATATAATATTAATATTTTACATCCAGAAATCGACATAAAAATATTTATAATTCATCTTTTTATCCTATTTTAATACTAAAATATTAAGACCCTAGCTACAATCGCATTAAAGATGAAATATTCCAGAAATTAATTTCAAAATTCAAAGATTTTAAAAGAAATTAATCAAGCCATACCCATCTGAGAAAACATATCTACTTCAAACTGTTTCACTACTGTACAACTGTAGCCAGCCGAGTGGTTAGAATACTGGTCTCGTAACGCTAATGTATCCGCTTCTTTTATTTTATCCTCATTTTTTCAATTCCTACTATTAGTTCACACTCTCCCTATATTTATTTATTTATTTATTTATATAGTTATTTATATATCTTGTTCAAATTTTCAATCGTTAATAAAATACTTATTATTCATCCTATCAAGTTGAAATACATTTTTTAAAACTTGTACTGGATGACAATTGATGTTAATACAGTTTTTTTCACATATTAATTCATTAATTAAATTTAAATTAATTAATTTTAGCTTTACATGGGAGACAAAATGGCGGCCATTGGTTATTGAAGCATTTAATGCATCTTCATATCTATAAGGGGGGTTACCACAGGGGGGACCCTGTTCTGTCGCCAAATACTACCAAGTTTGTCGCCAACTTGGCGACATATCGCCAAATTTGGCGACTAAAATGAGTCGCCAAAAGTGACGCCAACTTGGCGGTATCTCTAATCTTTCGCCAAATTCTCATAGACTTCCATTGTAAACCTACTTGCTTATAAAAAATCAACAAATTGAGATATTTTAATGCAACAAAAACTAATATTAGCTTAAGGTATTATATTAAATTTTTCTTTGATGACCTAAGTAGGAATTGACTTTAAAAACAAAATTTTTATATTACTTGTTTCAATTGAAGTATATTTTACCTTCTGTAACGGAGAGAAAAAAAGAAACTTATATTTGTCTATTAACGGAAATATGCTGGTAGCACTGCTGCCAGGAAAATTTCCGTGAATTGAAGAAAGTATTTCTGAGAGTGCAGATAATAATGATGCAAGCATGAAACAGACAGCACCAATTTATTTAAAAGTGTAAAGTGAAGGTCTCCAACCTTTCTCGCTCGAAGTTCACTTCAATAAATTCTTAAGATCTGCCCACTGTTGACAATGAAAAATTACAATTGAATTTTTAACCCTTAAGTGCTGTTAGTGGTCTCACAGATCGCTGTTATAGATACTGGTTAAATTTTGTTTCATTTGGAGCCCTTTTACTATCACTAGAGACATTTGAATAGCTGAATTTTAATTATAATAGTCCTGTACATGAAATTTAGCACAGAAATAGTATTTTGAGAGTTAATATAGCATTTTATTCATCTTTAAATTAAGCGGTCTGACCGACCGCTGACAGTAGTTATGCGACAATTTTTGTCACCCCAGTTACGGGTTAATACCACTATATTCGTATAGTATGGTATCGCCCTTAGTTAGTTACAGAAATTCCGCGGTTAAAATAAGCTAAAATTTCTGCACGAATATGGTGGTATTCAAATCTCAATTGTAATATTCCCCTGTCAACCCTGGGACCATCAATAATTCAATTAATCGTCTATGCCCATCTAAATAGACTGCAATGCAGAATGTACTAATATTACATACAAGTTTCTGTTTACGTGAGTATTGAATATGCTTACTTTAATAAAAAATATGAAAAAGCATTAATGTATTACGAAATCTGCAAAATGTTTATGTTGGATAACTGGTGAAAATTAGTAATATAAGTTGATTTGCCGCGCATTAAAAAATCTTAAAATAAAATAGTGCAAGAAATATGTTATATGTTACTTTCTAGCAATTAGTTTGTACATAATCTAATTATGGATAATTCCTTGGCGTATATTAATTAGCTATTTACAAATTAAACCATTAGTAATGTATTACATTTTATTTTTGGAGAAATATCTAATTATTTTGGATTATACAGTAGTTTTCATTTAGCTACAGTTTTAAAATAAAATCCAGAATAATACAAACTATAACAAGACCTTTTCGATAATCTTATTAGGATGTTGTATTATTCATATAATCTAAATCTAAATCTAAATCTCAATTAGTATTAAATTCCATTACTTTATCAGTTTTCAAAATACGATATTCTGCGATATTCGCTTTGAAATTCCATTTTCTAGGAGGAGGGAGTAAGGGGGATAGCAGCAAGATAATAAATATTAATTCTATTATAATCAAATCGTCGGAAAATATGTATAAAAGTAAGCTAAGTTTTGATAAAATTTAATTGTCTAGGCATAATAAGTAGATGCACTGTTAAAACTTTGCGGCATTCTGTCCAGTCATTTTACCGTTTTTGTCGAAAACGGTTACACAATCGTAATTTAACACTATTCTGACCATATTATTGGCCATTTTATGGTCAGAATACAGTTAAATTACGGTTATGAAACCGTTTTTTCAAAAAACGGTCGAATGACTGGACAGAATGTTGCAAATTTTTAACAGTGTGGTGTACGATTGTGAATTAATTCCTTAAGTTTTAGAAATGCCAGATAAATATCCTATAATTTTCATTTAAAATTTGAAAAGAATAGTTTTCTTACTACTAAGTATATTAATTTCTTAGAATCACACAGAAATGTGCAATCCTGACACTAGGTATCTGCACGGGCCCGGGCTTGGCCGAAGGTCCGTTGTCGGCCTGGCAAAATAAACGAAAAATTTCTAACACGGCGGGCTGGCGGATTAAAAACAATTTTTTAAGGGGCAGGGCTGAGCAGATAAAAAAATTCGGCCCGATATAAATATTTTAAAGGGTCAAACTAAGCCAATAAAATATGAACAGTTTTCAATGGACGTGACAAAGGCGATGTTAAGTATGTTGTACGAGCCGATGCTAGATTGACAATATCATTACAGAAATATAACATGTCCAGCTTAGAAGTCGACGTTGGCTTTTGCATCATGTCTGGACCGGACATGGTACGGGTCAGAATCAGGCTTACATTTTCTTTCTACATAATGAGCCTACATGACGGTCCGGTACTGATGCTATTCTACATTCTATAGCTTGCGAACATAAAGTAATCTCAAATATATAGTAATCCATAATGTTAAAATTTCCCATAAATGCGAACATAAAGTAATCTCAAATATATAGTAATCCATAATGTTAAAATTTTCCATAAATGCGAACATAAAGTAATCTCAAATATATAGTAATCCATAATATTAAAATTTCCCATAAATATGTATGCAGTATTCTAAAAAAAAAAAAAAAAAATCTTAATTGTATGTTAAGAAAAATCGGCTTTTTCTGTGGAAATTGAGTCAGGTCTGATTCCATTGATTACTGCACGGATCGGGACGTGAACCGCAAAAATACAAACGGGCCAGGCCCGGGCTGAATTTTTAGTTTTTGCAACGGGCCGTACTCGGTCCTGGACATTACGGCCCGTGCAGACCTCAACCTGGTACGCATTACGTATATTTCTTGTTTTAAATAGCTTCAGCCTTTAAAAGACTCTTTCTTTTTTCAGCCATGTCTTTAAACTAGATATTTTCCGGTTTTATCTTTTGGCGAAGCTTTACAAGTTATCTTAATCATTTTATTCCGTCGCATTACATCTGCAAGGTTTGTAAACTGGAAGATATTAAGCAATAAAAAACTTCCATTTTACAGCTTTATTAATACCTATAGATTTATTAGAAAACACCAGAAGCCCCTGTCGCAAAAAAAAAAAAAAAAAAAAAAAAAAAAAAAAAAAAAAAAAAAAAAGATATCGTCTCTTATCATCTCTTTAAACAAATTTCTAAAAGCAATTTTAAGCATAATTATAAAACAAAATCAACTGAGATATGCTATCAGTATTGAAGTTAATATTACCGCTTACTTGAAAAACGATTTTATAATGGTATGTTTATCAACAATAAAAAAAAACAAAACAAAAAAAACTTTCGTTTCATAATTTAACTAAATCTATAGATTAATTAGAAAGCACTAGAAAACCTGTTGCAAGAAAATGTGTTTTCTTTGTTTCTCAGTGTTTTAAATTTCTTTTTACAAAAATTCTAAATTTACTTCACAACATTTTAAGTACAATTACAAAAGAATCAGTTGAGATACCGTCGCGTGGTGGGGACCAAAAAGGTTCGAAACGATGAAAAAAAATGTATTTATCATTATTATTAATATTATTATTATTTATTATTAATATTTATTATTATTATTATTATTATTATTATTATTATTATTATTATTTATTATTTTTTATTATTATTATTATTATTTATTATTAATATTTATCATTATTATTATTATTATTATATATTATTATATATTATTATTATTATTGGTGTTGTTATGTTTGAACCTTTAAGAATGTCGCACAATTGGTCTGATTGGAAAAACCCTAAAATTATCCTCGTACGATCCGCAAACGTTGAGACGCGCTGACCCGCGATATAACACAAACAAACAAACATTTTTTTTTAATGTTTTAACAAAAAAATGTGATATATTTTTATGGATTTTGATTTTGTTATTATATTTTATTTATTTATTTATTTATTTATTTTGTCATTGCATGTATATTCATGAGACAATGAGTAAAAAAGAAATGATGATTCAAAAATATGGAGCCTCGATTTTAAAAAACGTGGCAAAACTAGTTTCGAAAGATTAATTTTGCCGTAGAACATTAAAACTTTTGTTATTGTTCTTTTACAATTTAATAAATATTTTTTTTTTATTTTTACAAACATAATTGAATCGTGGACTCCAAATTTTGGTTTAGCACCCACGCTCTCCACACTAGTACGATTTCAAATTCCGTAACTTCATCAGCGTATAAACTTTGTTGGCACTATAGTGATCAGAAAATATAATGCATGATTCCTATACAAAAACTAATAAGAAATCAAAATGTGATTTTTATTTTTATAAAAAAATTTAATCGATAAATCAGAAATGCAAATTAATGAAAGCGTGATTTCAATAAATGCCGACATTTGAAGCTTTGGTCGGTGAAAATTTACACTAGTTTGGAATTCACTGGCTAAATAAATGCAAAAAATTAAAAAGTGATAGTCTAAATTAATAGCAAGATTTGTAATCCTCGATCGAACTTCCGTAATTTTTCGAAAATTCAAACCTCTCTGGTTCCTTTAACACTTAGATTCATATTACGTTATTTTACTTGAAAACTGAATGAAAAATATAAAAAAAACCCGTTGGAGAAATTTATTTTTTCTCTAAAATATAATTTTTAAATTTTAATTAAAATAATAATTACAACACTTTATGTATAATAATAAAAGAACAAGTTGAGATGTCATTGGTATTGGAATTAACGTTATACCTACGTTCGTATGAGAAACGGATTTATAAGAAATTCTACTAAGAAATAAAAAAAGAACTTTCATTTTACAACCTACATAATAAATATAAATTAATTAGAAAGTACCAGAAGCCTTGTTGCAAGAAAATGTGTCTGCTCTTTTCTGAAATTCTTAAACCGGTAAATGCTAAATTTACTATGGTTGTTTGTACTTTGTATTACATTGTTTTTTATGTGTCATGTACTTAACAAACATTATCTTATGATTTACATGTAATACAACGGATATGTTCATTTTATGTGTAACAGAGGTTCAAAGCCCCTCTCAGACGATGTTCTTGGCTGCTCCACTGTCTTGAATTACGAAGAAATAAATGCATTTATGATATTTGCATGTAAGGACTGAACGAAACAGAAACCGAAACCGAATTTCGGTAATCTTTCTAGTTTCCGAAAACGAAAATAAAAATGTCAAAAAACTTTTAAGTAATTAATACATACATAAACATAAATAATTATTAATTAATTTTACGTGTTTATTAAATATGCATAATTATTAATTAACTATACGTGTGCTCCAAGTTGGCCCTTTGTGCCTCTGATCAAAACTTTTTATCTTCATATAAAATAAAATGTATGTAATTCATCAATGTCACAGAATGATTTTCTAATCATACGAATTCCTCTAATTAAAAAAATATTTTATATTTTATATACCTCGATTTATCTTTTATAATCGTTTTTGTAAATGGTCATCTGTTATACTAGAACTTTCTCAAAGAGTATTCGAAACACTTCTGCGATTTTAAACTAAAAATTTTATTATACTGTTAAGTCTGCAGCTTTTAATGAGCAGGTGCAAAGATTCTTCAAAGTTGAGTCATATATGCATTACATTCTTTTGGGTAGATTTCGTATGAAATACTACCCGTTACATTCTCTCCTATGTTGGAATTTCTGAAAAATTTTTGCAGATCTACACCGATCATGACCCCTAGAACCCAAAACCACCCTCAGTAAAAATTTTTATCTATCTATCTATCTATCTATCTCTCTATATGTATATCACTTTCTTCTGGACACGATAACTTCTACAATTCTGCACAAATCTCTTCCAAACTGATGCATAAAATCAAGGGACATAAAATCTCAGTCAAGTTCGTTAATGGGCAAAATCGGACCAAGGGGATGGAAATATTGAGGGGTTTTGTGAGAACCGAAAAAAACCCATAACTTCTTAATTTTTGTACATATCAAATCAGTTTAAAGTTTTTATTACTTCTAAAAATAGGGCCAAAAATTTATGTATCACAGATTTTTGATAAAATTAAAAATGGGCTCAAGGGGCGCAAAAATAGGGTTTTCGGGAGAAAAAAATTCATAACTTTGTTAATTCTCAAGATATCAAATCTAATTAATTTTATTATAAATATCCTTAATATTATCTACAACTTTTATATTCACAAGTTTTTGATAGGACCAATTCGTACCGAAAAAAAAAATTAAAACGAAAACAAAAAGGGGGGGGGTTGAAGAAAAAAATCCATAACTCCGCCAATTCACAAGATATAAAATCCCCATGAATTTATGACACATCTTCTTAACATTGTCTGCAACATTTATATAGACAAGTTTTTGATAGGACCAATTCTTACAGCAAAAACAAATAAAAAATACATAGCGGTTGAAGAAAAAAATAATCTTATTAAGGGTGTATTCAAATTCAAACTGCTTATTTTCTTACCCATTTTTTAATTCATTTGTGCTCTCAAACGCATCCAATTGGTAGATTATCTTATTCAGAAACTATATAATGCACCGTAATGATTAATTTTTTCATAGAACCAGAATATATTTCAAAAAATGATGTCAAAGAGGGCATTTTGAACCGAATTTCCCGAAGCGATTGTGTTACAAACGGAAAATATTGTCCTACTGAGAAAATAATTGTTATAAATCAAATTTTAATTAATTGAACGAAAAATAAAAGCACAGGTCGCTTATAAATCTCTTCAAAAGCACGTTAGAAAATTTCATATTTTTTCTGATAAAAATGAATCTGAAAATGTTCCAGAAAATTTCGAGTTGTCGAGCATGGAAAAGTATTTTCTTTTTTTTTAATACCGCCTTAACATGATTCTGATAAAACCAGCAATTATATAAAAATGAAATAAAAACTCGTCAAAAGCGGCCAGATAAAATTGTTAAAGTGGGTTTATCTGTTCGTGATTTAGTTTTTGTTGGTGAAGTTAGTATACTTAACTTCGAAATCTATCTCCGCCTGTAGGCCGGGCCGCAGGGATTTTATAATATGCACTCACGTCTTGAGCTGGTCCTGGCCGATAATTATAAATAGTGAAGCTTATGGCAATAAATAAAGAGTCGATACAGCTCAAACCAATGAATGATGTTGAAAATTTCCGAAAGAAGAAACGAGATTTCTGGAATACAGATTGTTTCGGTCCGGCCGAATTTTCGACAGAATTTTCGGCGAAACTTTGATTTTGCACAGAAAACGAAAACGAAACCGAATTTTCGGTCGGTCTCTATTTGCATATTACACTGAATTGAGGTTTCATGCTCAAAAACACTCGAAACGTATGAAATAGAAATTTCTTAAAGGTATATATAAATATTATACAGACATACTTACAATAAATACAATAAACCCAACTGGAGCGAAAAATTAGCCAGAGCCAGGATTCGAACCCGGGACCACTGTATACAAGACTGCTGCTCTAACCACTGAGCTACTCCGGCCTATACCTGAGTCTGCAATTTCTCACTAATAAACCATGTTGGGGAAGTCACCAGCCATCTATACGACAGCCTTGGATGACCGGACAACGATGAATAGATTTTACTATTACATCGATCTACGATAATTAGAATAAAACACTCATACTACAATACATATTAAAACATACATGCACACATAAATAACGCCTGCATTCAACAGTTAAAGGTATATATGTAATGAAATCGCGCTACTCCCGTTGTTTCGGTGTAGATCGGGCCGACGTAGGATCGCTCCCTCTGAGCTTCTAACATCGTTAGGTAGTCGCCGTGAGTGGTATCCGAGAATTAATGAAAGTTTATGTGAGTCTCTGCTTAAAGAAAGACACAGTGTTTTCGGGGACCTGATTTATTAATCCTTTGTACATCCTTTTGAGAAATCAGGCCCCTTTTGGCTTGAGAGCTGTTCAGTTACTTCTTTATGGACATCTGACTCGGGAGTTAAGGGTATCGCAAAGCGATACTTGGAAAGTAAAGTTGCGTGGACTTAAGGCATTCTTTAGTTCGTCAAAAGCCCTGTCCTGTGACCCGTGCAGCGGTATAATTTAACAGGGGCAGATGCATTCAATCAACTGAGACACAATTACAAAAGCATTTTAAAAGTTTTAATTTTAATTTCTAAATTTAAATTTCTGTTTTTTAAAACGGGGATTTCAAATTTTAAAAGGGGCTTAGCTTTTATCGTTTCATATCCCCCCCCCCCCAACTAAAACAAGAGCCACAGGGCTCGCCTGCAAGACCTGTGGGTCTTATCTCGTGAATTTAACCCAGGGTGTTTTTTTTTTCGATTTTTATTTGCTCCAGCTCTCAAGTCAATTGGACCTATTTTTACATTCATATATCAAGTTTACTTAAAAATACTTGACCCCCGTCATCAGGGGATGCTCTGACTCGGGGGTGACTACGGGCACTTTCGAGCATCGCGGCCCGCTCCGAACGGCCGGTACTGTGCAGGGGCGAACCGTGGCTGTTTCGTCGAACGACATGGTTTTCTGGTAGTCGTGGCCATTTCCTGGTGAGTAAATACGAGTCCAAGTAAAGGAGATTGAGTGCGTTTGGACCTGGTTTTTATTGGCCCTTATTCCAATTACATATGATCCTTCAAAGCCCAGATCCAGATGACTTGAGAGTTGACGCGGGCGGATTTCCCCCAAGTGCGCTGCCGGGAGGCGGCAGTTATTTTAGCACTTCATTTTAGTAAAAAGCCACGGGTTTTTCGTTATCCCGTCTTAAATATGGAATATTTCCGCTAGAGTGCGGTACTACAGAAATAGGAGGTGATCTAATTTCATAGGCTAACAATTATCCAGGCATTATGACGTTTTATGGGTTCGGCATCTGGGATCTTTAGCCTCACCACAAAAACGGAGAATTGCGTTTACCTCAGCCTTTTCATTCTTAAAGATAGATCAATTTTGAAGCCTGAAAGTAATAATTGTTACGTAGGAAAACCAAGTTAACAGGGGCAAATCAGACTTAGACTACGGCATTTCAAAAGTTAAATAAAATTTGGGAGTTTTAAAATTTAGAACTTTTACTTTTAAACTTTAAATTTTAAAAAGGTTTAAGTTTTAAAAAAGGTTTAATCTTTATCATTTCATATATAAATATTATACAGACATACATACAATAAATACAATAAACCCAATTGGAGTGAAAAATTAGCCATAGCCAGGAATCGAACCCAGGACCACAGTATACAAGACTGCTGCTCTAACCATTGAGCTACTGCGGCCGATACCTGAGTCTGCAATTTCTCACTAATAAACCATGTTGGGGAAGTCACCAGCCATCTATACGACAGCCTTGGATGACCGGACAACGATGAATAGATTTTACTATTACATCGATCTACGATAATTAGAATAAAACACTCATACTACAATACATATTAAAACACACATAAATAACGCCTGCATTCAACAGTTAAAGGTATATATAAATATTATACAGACATACATACAATAAATACAATAAACCCAACTGGAGTGAAAAATTAGCCAGAGCCAGGAATCGAACCCGGGACCACAGTATACAAGACTGCTGCTCTAACCACTGAGCTACTCCGGCCGATACCTGAGTCTGCAATTTCTCACTAATAAACCATGTTGGGGCTGTCGTATAGATGGCTGGTGACTTCCCCAACATGGTTTATTAGTGAGTAATTGCACACTCGGGTATCGGCCGGAGTAACTCCGTGGTTAGAGCAGCTGTCTTGTATACTGTGGTCCCGGGTTCGATTCCTGGCTCTGGCTAATTTTTCACTCCAGTTAGGTTTATTGTATTTATTGTATGTATGTCTGTATAATATTTATATATACCTTTAACTGTTGAATGCAGGGGTTATTTACGCGTGTATGTGTGTTTTAATATGTATTGTAGTATGAGTGTTTTATTCTAATTATCGTAGATCGATGTAATAGTAAAATCTATTCATCGTTGTCCGGTCATCAAAGGCTGTAGTATAGATGGCTGGTGACTTCCCCAACATGGTTTATTAGTGAGAAATTGTAGACTCAGGCATCGGCCGGAGTAGCTCAGTGGTTAGAGCAGCAGTCTTGTATACTGTGGTCCCGGGTTCGATTCCTGGCTCTGGCTGATTTTTCACTCCAGTTGGGTTTATTGTATGTATTTCTGTATAATGTTTATATATACCTTTAACTGTTGAATGCAGGCGTTATTTATGTGCGTATGTGTGTTTTAATATGTATTGTAGTATGAGGGTTTTATTCTAGAAATTTCTTCTTTAGTTTAATTGTTGTTAGTTCTATTAAACAATATATTAAAAACTTATTCAAAAAATTCGCAATTCAACATTACAAGTTACAAAAAAATAAAAATTATAGAAACATTTTTTTTTTTATTCGTTATTTGTACTCTTTGGAATTTCTAGTTTTGTCTGCTGTTACTGTTGAGATAAAAAAAAAAAAAACTTTCTATGTGTGTTTAGTCATTCATTTATTTGTTCATTTATTTATCATGCTTTTAGGAAAATGAAACTGTTGATTCTTTCTATTTTTTTTTTTCCCGCGTATCTCTCCAACTGAGAAAAGATAACTAAGATTTAAAAAAAAAGAAAGAAAGAATCTCACAACATTAAGACCATCTTATGTTTTGATATCTTAGCGGGAGATATCTCATTGTCCTGTTGTGTTTAAAATAACGGCCTAAAAAAGGATGAAAAGAGAAAATCAAAAGACAAGAATCATAAGGATGTTAACAAGAAGAAACAGGTGCAGGCTTCGCGTACTTGACATTAACATGTAATTCATGTTCTTTTTATTTTTTCCCTCTTCATTTGAAGCATTATACTTTTGTAAGCATTTAATTCTTTCTCAGAAAAAAAAAAAAAAAAAAAAAAAAAAAAAACATTTTAAAACTTGTGATATTCATTAATGTCACCAAGTATTCTGTAAGAGAGCAAGTGAAAGATTTTTTTTGTTTTGTTTTGTTTTGTTTTCCTCTATCTTTACAAGACGAAAGTATTGGATTCGTGAAAATTTTCGACTTCGGGTTTTCGACTAATTTACTCGTTTTCGGGGTCAGCGATCCCGAACAACATGTTCTTACAAAATGTCTATCTGTGAGTCTGTCAGTCTGTGACTCTATCTGTATGTGACACAAATTTTGTGGGCGCTCTATCTAAAGAACTAATGCACGGATTTCCATCAAACTTCAGATTCAGTTAGTCCTTGTTAAATATGGGTGCTGATTATGTTTTGGTGTAAATTTCCCATCAGGTGGCGCTGCAATGCTGCATTTTTCACGATTTCCGCTATAGATCTATCTCAAGAACTAATGCATGAATTTTCATCAAACTTCACATTCAGTTAGACTTTGACACAAGCTGTTTCTCATAAGGTTTTGGTGTTAACATACATTACATGTAACATACATTAACTTGTTTTTCATTATTATTTGCATTATATGCAATTATCAAAAAGATTATTATTGCATAACTATTGTATTTTTTGCAGAAAACTAAATTTAGGAACTTTTTCTCCTTTTACCTTTATATTAAATATATATATCGATACATATAAACCCATTATAAAGTAATGCAAATTATTATCAAGAATTGTGATTGTGAATATACAAATTATAAAGGAATTTTTATGCAAATTCAAAATGGTGAATTAAACTTTATAAAATTCTCTGAAACAGATCATTGTAATAAGTGAGACAAGAAATTATAAATATAGTAAACATTGGAAAAGTTGAAATATTTGTCGAACTATAGCAGAATCATCAGACCCAAATTACCTTGAGTTCCAGAAATAGCATGTTCGTTTTCATTCTTGCATAAGCCTTAACAAGCTAATAAATAAAAAAAATTGAGCTACCGTACACAATAAATCCAGAAAAAAAAATTGCTATTGCTTTCGTAATAATTTCAAATTCCACATGAATTTTAATGGTATCATTTATCTATATGTACGAACTAATATACTGTGTGCTGTCATTAAAATATTTTGTAGATCAGTGTTCTACTGCTTTATTCGGAGTTTGCACTATAAAAAGAAAATTCGGGAATTGAAAGAATGTTTCCGTTGATTACATTTCGTTTAAAAAACGAAAATTTCCACTTTGATTTGCCGATTTTCTCCGAAAATACAGAAATTTCACTAATTTAACGCAAAAATTACATGAAATTGTCTAATCTAAAGCTGCATTTTCGGTCGTTCCAGCAACTGCAATGCGTAGTACCTTAAAGTATTTCTGTTTATATACAAATATGAAAATAATTAAACAGTAATTTGTATTAAATGTAAACAGTCCATATTTCGTCCCCCTTAACTTCTCCGCTTCTATGGAACTGGCGCCACTTATGACGCAAGGCACAGGGGACGGAAGCTAAAAGAGGTCATTATTGAAAGCTTCGTTCGCCATGACGCATACATAAATTAAAGACGCCGAATTTCCTATTTTTAGAAGACCCGAGCTCTTATTACGTCGTTTGTAGAAAATTATTTACTGTACTGTAAATATTTATTTCTTATTCATTGCATGTATTTTACGTAGGTAAAATGCTGACAGTAGCATATTTTGTTCGTATGGCTTTTTACTGTCGACTTACATAATTTTTTTTCAATTCCACGATGACGAGACTTTTGATGTCACCGGCTCCTATAAAGAACGCATTTTGCAATCGTGGGTAACTCAGAAGAGGTTATTGTATATTTTCGTTCCTTGTCATAGTATATTTTACTAGATAAAAAAAAAACGTTTGTCTCTTTTTACAGTTAAAATATGATATTTATATAAACTGAATGTCTCTTTTTACAGTGTATATATGATAATGAAATAAAATAAACTACGTTTGTATAACATCTAATAGCAACACAATGATATGTGCAGATTCGACTTACTTCGGCAGATAAGGCGTTTAGTAATCATTCTGGAATAGAATTTTATCTTAAATATTTTATGACAGGGGACAATGATCGATATAAAAACATATTAGAAAGAGGATATTTGAAGTTACGTGACAAAATTTTAACGTTTCGATATAAATATTTTCCATTTTCATGAAATACCACTTATGTGTCAAATGCTGTTTCTAAAATTTTAAGTATACTAATATTTATTTAAAACTATTTATATTGAGTAAATTAATAAATTGCAGCTTAGATCCTGAATTATTTTTTAAATATTTATTCACCATTAAGCACTTTTTTTTGGAAAGTTTAATGCTAATAATTTCTCTATTATGTAAGTTTAAAATTCCAACTTCAATTACTTTTTATTTTGATAAAAATATGTAATAAATAGTACACGTGGCTTAGCAAAAGTTTGTGATTATATAGACATAAATTATGCAAATATAATATTAAGTAAAAAAGACCAGTTTCAACATGAATACAAAGTGTATTTACAGAAAACATGAAGAAGAGGGAAAAGTTTTAAGAAAAGAATGTTCACCTTTATTATGCTCTTGAGTCATTGGTATTTCAATATAAAATTGTTTTAATCATTATTATTAGTATGCGATCTACTTTTTAATGATTTCAATCGCCGGAAAAATGTCTTGTCATTTGTGATTGAAGCACCTTGATCATAGAAAAAAAAAGAGATATCTGAAGCAAAAGTTGGGTTGTGAATTAAGAATATGGTAGAGTCCTCAATAGTCACCATTAGTTTACGTTTGGTGGGAAAATTGTATTTTGTCCCTTATTATGGAAAAGGGGCGTAATTTTATATTTAACTTCTACTGAACCTTTTTTAAAATGGTTTGGGCAATTTGAGTAATTTTGCAAGCAAGATTTTAGTAATGTTAAACATAAGAAGTGACATGTAGAAAAATCACTAGTATAAAGCTAGTATATCAACAATGGACACTGGCAGTCCAATTTTGAAAAAGAAAAAATATAGGGGAGACTAGGGAGGATTGAACGTAGGGAGGCTTGACCCACCTCCAGTTTTCATATTTAAAAGAATTTCAGAGTTTTTCCAATAGGTGGCAACCAATGATATTGAAATGCTCGAACAATACTCTTTGTTTCTTGTAGATAATTGAAACATGTCTGTAAAAATCAATTGTGAAAAGTTTTCAGCTTAAAAAGTGTATTTTTTAGAAACATTTTGTAAGATTTTCTCAGATAAAATATAGCATAGAAATTTAAATAAGTAGGTTTTAAGTAATGCAGAAACATTGAGTTTTTATTCCAAGCAAAAGGATTGTACAGTAAATTAGGCTAAACATAACCATGTGCTATACTTTAAAAAGTGGCTATGTGTGGAGGTTTGACCCAATCAATGTGAAGGAGGGTTAATCAGATGATCAAAGCTCCTTTAATTGTTTTTGGATATATTTTAATTATACACTGTACATAATGAAGGATTAATGGTTATATTTCTAAAATAACGTAAATTTATTCTGTAAAGCTAGAGTAAAATGGAGTGGTAGAAAAGATAATGTTTAAAATTGTTTAAAGGAAGATGTGAAAAATTGCTATAAAAGCAAGAAAAAATTTAATAAAACATAAATTGGAAAGTTGATAGAAATTTTTATTTCATTTAAATAGTACCCATAGTAGTAAATACAAAGTATCGAAAAGACTATAAAGGATTAAAGCAGTAACCTTAAGAAATGTTAAGTGTTCATGCCTCTTCAAAAGAACATAACATTGCTCAAAATACTTTAGGAAGGTATATAGGCAAATTTCAGAAAAATGGGTATTAATTTGAATGGGTATTATTTTGATAAATGGTTGTATAACGAATAAATTGATGTATGAAACTTTTTTCTAGATTCAATATTTAAAAGATAAAAAATCAGTTTGTAAAAAATGGGTCAACCCTCCCCATCACCCCCCCCCCCCCCCTACTGTAATAGATTCCTAGTTCATTATTACTTAGTTATCATAGCTTCTACTGGATGGTTTTTTAAATTGTTTGTATTGGTATTTCAGTAATTTTGCGAGCAAGCTTTTAGTAATTTTAAATATTTTATACACTATTTTATAATAGAATTATGGTGATATTTTTTAAGTATTGTTAAACATTTTATATAATATTTGATTGTACAGTCGTGGAAAAAAAAAGTAAACACCCCCTACTAGCTCCGCAACAAATTATCGTAGAAGAAAGTTACTGGTACCGAACGATTGGAAGTAAAGTCTACTTTTAAATAATGTATATAAAATTTGCTTAGGAGGCCATCTACATATTAAAACGAACCATAACTTCATTTTTGTCAAAAGCAATACCCAATTCTGACAGCATAAATTAACTCTACACCCTTTAATTAACCTAAAAACAAATTTTTATGCAATTCGTACCATAAGTTTCCTAGAAATTAATTATTTTAAAACGACCGTATTTTAAGGGCTGTATCCAAATTGAAGTTGGGTACTCGATTGCTAACCCAGAGAGCCCCCTTCTTGATCAAGGCACCTCAAGCAGTCAATGAAGCCTGAGATAACAAGGCAGCAGAAGAAATTTCAAAATATCTACTCACTTCTATCATAGACGGCCCCTTAAACCATCATGTTGCTGTTTTTTAAGCATAATTTGAAAACTATTTGGAAGAAAAATGTGAAATTTTGGATTTTCATAAAGCAGGACTTAATAAATCTAAATACATCAAAAAATTGCAGGTTGCAATTCATAATTTTTTCGAATATTAATTTCATAATTCATAATTCATATCATAAAATTATAAAAATTGCAAATTCAGCGTATTTATGTTTGGGAACATTAGTTTTATTGCTAAACAAAAAATTAGCACATTAGGAGCAAAATTTCAGGAGATATAAATAAAAATATGAAAATGTAATTTAACATTAGAAGCACTAAATTTTGAATGCTTATAATTCAAAAACTTATGATTCAAATGACTTGAAATTTGGTGTCTAGGCATAGTTTAAACCGAAGATTTGAAATATCTCGTTAAAATTGGGTATTGCTATTGAAAAAAATGAGGTTTGGGTTCGTTTTAATATGTAGATGACCCCCTAAGCAAATTGTATACACATCATTTAAAAGTAGACTTTATTTCAAATCGTTCGGTACCAGTAACTTCCATCTACGATAATTTGTTGAAAAGTTAGTAGGGGGTGTTTACTTTTTTTTTTCCCACGACTGTACATTTATGGTGATATTTTTTTGTCAAGTCGTAGACAAATCACACTGCTAGTACATTAACAATTGACACTGGCAGTCTAATTTCGAAAAAGATATACTATAATACATTCAATCCTAGTTTGCATTATTATTATTATTATTATTATTGAAAGTTTTTAATATTATCAAACTATAAAATTCCTGAAAAAAAAAAAAAAAAACTAAGCAGCAGTTTGGATAGTTTAAATCTGTTATAAATTACGAACAACGAACTAGAATAGAAGAGTATTAAAAAATAATCACTCAAAATTATTCATAATTACAAAATATGTTATCCATTATTTTTTTCTCTCCATGACTATAAACAGAGTTCTGTAAAACCTTATTTATACATTTATTTATTATGAAACGAATATATTTTAACGGATTATGTTCCATTTTTCAGTATAAAGTTTGTGGTGGTATTGCTAAATTATTTAATTTACAAAATTGAATAATCATCAGTTTTGATGGATTTGAATTTGTTGTAAAATACGAAAGTTGAACTTGGCCAGAGATAATAAATATAAAAATAAGAACAATATACAAATTTTTATTTAACAAATGATAATATGATAATATTCATTTATAATCCAAACAATTTATAATCAATTATATTTATAAATAAAATTAATCATCTATTTTTTATTTATTTATTTATTTATTTTTGCAGATTTTAAAACAAATATGCTGTAACAGATTCTGTTCCAGTTCTCAATAATGTTTAGAAATTTAGATAAAAAATATAGATCAAATATTACATTCATGTTTAAATTTCAATGTTACCAAAATACAAAATTTACAACAAGAAAGAAAAACTTCCGTTTTCACGAGTTTTAATTTAGTGAGAACCACATAAAATTAACTATAATAGAATGCAAAAAAAAATGACTATAAAATGTCGCGAAAATGTATAAAAAAAAAAACCCGGTCAAAACACATAATATTTATTTATAACTTTATAATTGTGAATAAAATTCAATTACAATTCTTTTGTTTTTTATTTATCTTAAAATGGGTTTATTATAATAGATTCAACACATTTTTCTTTAAAAAACACATAGCAAATTATTTTATACCTAAAAGATTGGCTATAACCGCATTAAGTATATTAATTGGCTAAATAGATTGGCTATAATCAATAATCATTTACGGTACCATGGTTCTTTTTTCCATAATATTAAAAAAAGGGTACATAAATAAAGAAACAAATATTAATGTATTTTTAAAAAGAAACAGAGGGAAGTTTTTAAAAATTACAATGACTTTTAGGTACATTTTTGCATTTTCACCCGTCCCAATGTTCTCTGGATTTAAAAAATGGGAAGGGAAAAAAAGAGGGAATCGTCAGTTTTGACGAATTTAAATTAAATATAAATTACACAAACTGTAACAAAATGCAAAAATACAGAAACAAACATAATAACATAAGTTTCACACTGGGTCAAAAAACACATAATAATAATTATTTTACTATTCCATTACATTAAACAAAATTCAATGACTTCCATTACGTTTATATTTATTTTAAAATTGACATACTGTAACAGGTTTTATCTGCATTTTCATGAAAACATTGCGTAAAAAAGGACCTTATTTCGCTGTACTGACAGAATGAAAAGGATAAAGGAATCATCACGGTTTTTATGAATCTAAATTAGTTTAAATGTAACAGAATTCGAAAATGCAAGAATGAAAACAATAATGTATATGTTTCTTTCTGGGTCAGAAAAAATATAATAACATTTATTTTCCTATTTCATAACTATAAAAAAAATTCAGTGACTTCCATTACGTTTATATTTATTTAAAAATGGATATACTGTAACAGATTTTATCTCCATTTTCATAAAAACCTTGCATAAAACACGACCTTATAAACTTGCTACCAACAGTAGCATGGCTATTGGCGTTTATGGCGTCGTAGATCTTTTCTCTTTTGCCTCAAAACCTTTCAAAAGAGCTACCCTATAATAAAGTTAAACCATTAAGGTTTTCAGCTCTAGGAAATTATGCAAATGTGCAATCGAAAGTTCTATTATGAAAAGCCTACTATAATCCTCAACACCTCGCCTTTGGCATGGAAAATGATGTAAGGAATCATAACCAACTTTTTGTAAACGGAACAGGTCTAGCTAGGTGTTGCTTTATTACAGTTGATTGTTTTTAATGATAATGACTACTACGCACCCAACCCTTATGACCATTTTCTCACGATAAAAAAAAAAAAAAAAAAAAAAAAAAACTAACCAACAAATAAACCTTCGTAACATTGAAAATAATGAGATCCTATATATAAAAAATAAAATAAAATAAAATAAACAAGAGATTGTTTCTGTATTCTTAAGTACCTGTTAAGAGTTTTACAAGCGGTTTTTGTTCCGTCAGAAATTAGGTCTTTAAAATTTGTTTTGGGTTCCGAAAACAATTGAAGTTGCGGCTGTCGTGATAGTTGTGGTGTAGGTCGGCGTTTTTGTTTAGATTGTTAATTGAAGGCACGTGACGAAGAGAAAAGTGTGTTAAATTTCACATAGTTTTATATCTTATGATTAATCGTGCTATTGGATAGACAATAAAATGAGAGATATGGGTATAAGGAAAATTTTATGATTTATGATAACGTATAAAAATGCGAAACCGAAACAAATTTCATTTAAGTTGCATAGATCGGGTTGTTCTTGATTATGTTTAATTATTCCACATCTTTATTAGAAAGCAAAAACATGTCCGTGAACAAAGCTGATATCAAACTCAAGGGGCAATGACCTAAACAATAAATTTCGTTTTTACTCCAAAAATGTTACTTCTAAGCATCCCACAATTTCAATTTTTATACTGTCGAACAGAAAGAAAAAGGCTACTTGTTTGAAAATTGTACGTCAATTTAGTGGTTTTAAGGGTTTTTTAATCAATTTTCAAGCATGATTTTTTTTTTATCAGCGTGCAATCAAAATACAGGATATTAAACCGTTTGCATTTAAAACGATGTAATTATTTCAGTATTTTTCTGTTTCCACGTAATATTTCACAACTAAATTGCCAAAGAAAATTTCAAATTTACAAATAAATAAATAAAGTACGAATTTAACACAAGTGTAATCGAACTACGCATGCTGAAATAATCAACAAAGCTGACTATAAATAGAGAAATGTTTCGCTATTGAATGCTGGCATGCAGCTAATACAAAATACCAAAAATGCTTTTTGGTGTAGTTGGTGGGTAATCAAAAAAAAAAAAAAATACACAAAATGTTAAAAAAAAAAAAAAAATCATAGATTTTATACCTTTTGTATATTTTTAGATTTCTAACAATTTTCATCTACGTTCTGTATCCAAGGTAATATAAAATTGCAATCTTTAACCCGGGTAAACCGAGTTGCATTGCCTAGCGGTTATAAAATCGCAGCGACTACTTATTTTAGTGACTAAATCGTTTAAAACTTGTAAATGTCAATAATGATTCGAAATATAGATGTAGAAAGATCGAATTGCATTAGATCAAATGGGCCCAAATTCTAAGAGCTATGAAATTCATATAAAATGAATTACCACTTTAAAAAAAATCAATCTTGCCAACTATAGGGTGTATAATCTTTATAACTTAAGATACGTTAACCACTAGAATTGCTCTAGAGGTTATCGTATTCACTTCGAGATAAAATAGATTAAAAGTTCTATCGCAGTGTGGCTTAAAAGTGATTTTTACTAAATAAATATACTAATGTAAAAAACTTGGTGATTGGCAAAAAGCATGTTGAGAGATGAAAATATACAAAAATATATAAAATAAATTAAAGTAATTCCGCCAATAAGAAAAATATTCCTATTACTTTAATTACTAAATGCGTTGAATGAATTCCTACTAAAAGTACAGGCTTTTGTGTAAAAATACAGCTTAATGTAAAATGTAAAAGTCATTGAAATTCTGTGTCTGTTGTGATTAGTTGCGGTAGGTGGCGTTTTCATTTGGATTATTAATTGCAGCATGTCAGAAAGAGAAAAGTGCGTTAAATTTACTATGTAGTTTCAAATTTATGATAAAGTGCGCTATTCGATAGACTCTAAAATGAGGTATACGGGTACAAGGAAAAAATTATGATTTATTTGAAAGCGTATATCAATGGATTTCTAGTGGATAAGAATGTGTGCCAGAACCAAAGGCATAACATTTACTTTAACCGCGCCATTTTTCACAATGTTTATTTAATTTCAAACCATTATAATAATGAATTTTATTAAAGACCGAATTATTTTAAACTTTAAAGTGAACTAGAAAGTAGAAGCAGAAAGTGTAGGCCTATTGGAAAAATAATTTCATTTTAGTAATTAATCCAAAATTTTAAAATATCTTCCATGAAAGAAAAAAAAATAAAATTCCTTTTTTAAAAGAATGCAATCATTATTCGGACTCTCTGTATGCCCATTTAAACCCGCTTCGGTCCAATTAGATTCCTGCATCGGGTCGAGTTACCCGCTTTCACCCGCATCCGACCCTACCCGCGGTTCGTGACAGGTCGATTTGGCGCTGTATTTTTCGTTGCGGGTTCGGGTCGCATTGACTTCCACTTTTTTATTACGGGTCGTGTTCGGGTCGGTTTGACTTTCATTGTTTCGGGTTCTGGTCTGTTTCGGGTTGGATTTTGAATCTTACGGGTCGGGTTCGTGTTGACACGAATTTCAAAAGAATGCCCAAAATATTTTTTCAGTTTAAAAATCTATATATACTAAGACCTCCATAATGGCTTTTCGCCCGAAAAGCCGACACATCTATTTAGCGAACATTTTTTCAATTCCTGACATTTATATATTCGAACGCTTATATCTCTGAAAGCCTACACAATCGTAGCATGAGTATGTGTGCATAAACTATCACAAATACGATAAATGTGTTTTTGTGTGCACCGAAAACGAAATGTTGATAATATTTTTCATATTTCGAAAGAAGGAAAAATGGTTCTTAAAAAAGAAATAATCTATGATCACATTTCTTATACAAATTTTATTTCTCATGCAGTAAATTGAATATATACTCATACTCATTCATATTCAAATACGTATTTATTTTCATCTGAAACATAGTTGCGCTCAAAGATTTTGTGAAAATCCCAACAATCTGACTTGCAAAAAGCTAAATATGACCAGTAAGAATTCTTCTAGTGGAAACCCGACCCGCAGAAAGAAAAATAGATTCATTACGAGTCGAAAATAGAAATTTAGAGACAACCCGACCCGATGTTCGACTCTATTCAACGATCCCGAGGTGTCCGCATCCAGAGGTTTTAGTATATTTGAACATTAAAGAGTATAGATTTGTTCATTCTTCTATGTAAAACATAAAAGTGGTAATAGAGGTACAATTTTAGATTTTTTTTTTTTTCCACATTGGCATTAAAAAATGATTTACTTTTCTTTCATTGCGGGTTCGGTTCGTGTTGTGTGTTGAAGTACTGCTGGTTAAGGTCGTGTGCAGGTTGGAATACATCAAGTTCGGGTCGGGTTGCGGATTGCCGAAAATTATTTTCGCGGATTCGGAGTCGAGGAATTTTTTTTTTACATGTTCGGGTCGGGTGCAACCCGATCCACGGAGAACCCTTTGGTCCAATTATGAGCCAATTTTAGACCATTTGAATTCGATTTAGCCCAATTTAGCCCATTTAGACCCGGATTTGCCCTAATAAATCCAATTTAAGCTCATTTAAATACGGATTAGGTCCTATTAAACCCAGTTTAAACAACAATTCATCACGTAAATTATGAAATCTGCAAATTTCAAATCAGTATTTTCAAATTTGTTATTTACTGATCACGAAATATTTCTACACGTTATGCATTAATTAAACGTTAAGAAATATATGCGTCCGTTTGAAACGCCGTTATATAAGACAAAAAAGTTCCATTTATACGAAATGCATAATATGAACTTTTAAAAGGTCACAGTTTTACCTAAAAGGTGACGAAAATAATAATAATATAGATGTTAAAAGTTAAAAATATACATTTTCTTTAAAGTTTCTTAGTACTTTCGGCCTGAAATTCCCACGGCCATCGTCAGAGAATATTTTTATTAGTAACTGTTGTTCAATTCATACAAGTATGTCACTTTTCACCTACCTTAATAATTATAGACTCTCCATTTTAAACGAAGTGACGCATTTCTATGAATGGAAGGGCAATTAATAATAATAATATTCTTTGACGATGGCTACGGGAATTGCAGGCCGAAACTACTAAGAATTTTTAAATAAAATGCATATTTTTAACTTGTAACATCTATATTATTATTATTATTTTCTTTTTTTTTTTTTTTGTCGCCTTTTAAGCAAAACTGTGAGCTTTTTAAAGTTCATATTGTGTATTTTGTGTTTGAATCAAGGCGGAATGTTGCATTTCGTCTTATGATTTTATTTAGTTCATTTATATTTAATAATTATTAAAATATGTATAATATTAATTATTAACTATATAATACAAACCAGTTGACCAGTGATTGACAATATTGACCAGTTTATACAGTTAGAACCACTGTCCTGATTAAAATGAATTTTGACCTATTAAAATTACAACATTACTTGGGATAGCTGATATGGCTTTAAAAACTAATATATATTTGAAGGGGAGGACTTGAGCCCTTCCTTTCCTAGGCCCATAAGTTTATTTGAACAGTCTTGCATATTATAATTATTTGATAGGGTTTCGACAAATTTTCAATAGTTAATAAGTTTAACCAGTTTAGACATTTTAAACCAGTTAAAACCACTACCTTTTTAAAAATAATTTTGACCGGTTAAGGGAAGAGTTTTACCTTTTCAACAATTTTGTTTATTTTTAAAAACGTAGTTCAAATGATGAACTCACTTCATTTCAATATTTAAAAAAACGTACATTTTGAAAAAAAAAAATTCTGCATGTTTAATTAAAAAATGTAAAAAAAAAAAAAAAAAAAAAAAAAAAAAAAAAAATTAGTTTTTAAAATCCCTACTACTTTTTTAAATATTAATATTGTTGCACAACTTTTTTTTTTAAGATTTTCAAATATATATTACACAAGACTGCGTAGGAATTTTTAGAAACATCTAATATTACATTTAATATAATTTTTTTACTGATACATATAGTGTAAAATGATGAAATCTAACACATTTTCATATACTTTTATTTAAAAAAAAAATAACAAAAAACCCGAAGGTTAATTCCATACGCAGATTTATTACATATATAATAAAGAACATGCATAAAAAATTTTAAATCTCTATCTCAAATACAAAAAAAGCCTTAGCATTTTGAAAACATGAAAGTGAAGAAAATATGAACATGGAGAAAAAGCCGTTTAAAGTTTTAATTTGTGTAGGGAATTGTGCTGAGTGTATAAACAAAATGTACAATATCTCGCGATGTAATTTCCGTATGGGTAAAAATGAGGTGTTAAAATATTTACAATTAAGCAAGCTCTCTTTTAATATAAAACGACATTTTGACTAATTTTGAAGTAAACTGTAAGAATTTTCTTTGCAGCCGGATTAAAATCTATGCCATGATATGGCTTAAAAAGCTAGTTTGCATTTGAAGGGTAAGATTTAAGCCCATAAGTTCATTTGAACACTTTCCCATATCATACTTTACAAACTCATATTATATTAATCGTTTCAGTTAACGTATCAACTTTAAAAGAGTTTATTGTGGGATAAGATTGTTGCTTGGGAAGTTTTATTTATTTTTTAACTGTCCCATACCCACAGATAGATATTAAAATATGGCGTTTAACAGATTGTTTTAAGCAATGTCTGAGACAGACTAGAAGAGCAATGACATATTATCAGTAAAAGGTGACGTGAAAATTGTCCGATGTTTCTCTCTTGTGGCTAGTTTAGACCGGTTTGTGGCGTGGAAAATTTTCTTTCTATAGTATCTCACGAATGTGGACTGGTAAATTAAATGTGTTTAATTTGTCACAATGAAAAATATAAATATCCTCGAACTTTCATACAAATTCACATGCAAAAAAATTATTGTTAGGAATGTCTATATACATCTTTGTAAAGAATAATGAATAACAATTAGAGAAAACTAACACTGTCACAAAATAAATGTTTGTAACTTATCTAAACTTGTTAAACTGAACTTCGATGAACTTTGTTTTATCAGCAGGATGTAGAATGTGAAATAATAAAATTAATTGCAATTCTTTTTCTATATGGATTTCTATCCATTATAGCTTTCAATAAAGACTTAGGTAAAGAAAAAAAAGTAGACCTTTCTGGTGAAGGTTTTGGAAATATTCTATTAAATTTTTTTTATTAAAAAATTCGGAATCACTCAGAATAGAACTTAGCTATTTTTTTTAGAAATATTTTTTATGTTTGAAGGACAAATGTACTCCTATGCAAAATATAAAAACATGTAAAAACACTAGTTGATGATACTAAAATTCATCTTAATAATATAACATAAAGCTGCATAAATGATTCATTACTTAAAAGGTGATTAAACAAAAATATTTAAAAAATCATGTGTTTTCGTCTAATACCATCGTCAGGATTTTAAAATTAAAGAGTTGTTACGAACGCTATTTGTCCATATCTCACTCATAAAACCCTTGCTTTAAACCGTATATCCGGGTTCCATGGAAACATTTCCATTTTTCAGAATCTATCATGGAACTAGGATGTACGTTTTAAAGCGGGGATTTTATGCGTGAGATATAAACAAGTATCATTCGTAATAACTTTAAATTTTAAATTCTGAAGATGGCTAAGCATTAGCCGAAAGTACTCTATTTCTTACATCTTTTAAGTCGTTTAATCATCTTTTAAGTAATGAATCATTTATGTAATTTTATGTTAGGTAACAATAATATTAAACTTCGTATATATTAATATAGATTGTAGAAAATCTTAAAGACGTGTACGAAATATACAACTTTTAAAATGGGTTTTTTCTTAAAATCAGATTAATCTGTTGCGTTTAATTGGGATTTTTTTCGTAATAGCTTGAAGTAATTAAACTTAAAGGGGATTTTATACATGTAGTCTAGAAACAGATGACAGTTTAAGGTACAATTGGAAGAAGGTGTTATGTAAAAAAATTGCATTTCGAGAAAATTGAAATGAAAGTCTTTTGCTGTAAATTTTTTCGTTTGTATTTTTCTTGGTAGCGTATTTTCAAAATGTTGACTGGTAGTAAACATTCTAAGGAAAATTTATTAATATTTAACTGTTAAATATCAAGAAATATTTTGATTATTTAATGTACTACACTGTAAAAAAATTAATTAACTTTACTCCATAAAATTGGTGGCAGCCTTGCTACCTCCATTTTATAGGGTAATTTAACCGATATAACTGTTGTTAAGTTACACTAATGTGTAATATTACACGATTTATATCAGTTTAAATTACACCATTATATAAGTTAAATTACTCCATAAAATTAGAGGCAGAATGTTGCCACCAATTTGATGGAGTAACGTTACATAAATTTTTACAGTGTATAAAAAAATATTAAACCTTAAAATAATGTTTTATAAGATGCGTTGCGGGTATTAATGGTGAACTCGCCAAAAGTCAATTTATTTATATATTTTAGAATATAATATGGAACATGAAGTATAATATAACACTCTAATCTAGTAAAATATAATATAAACACGGACAAAAATATACAAAACCTTCTTCCGTATTATCCATGATCCTGAAAAGTATTCTTTACCCTTAGAAACCTCCGAGATCAATATCATTTAGAGATTTAAAGAATAATTTATAAAAACAAACTTGCTCTTTCTTCCACTGTTTTTCGGAAACAATTTCGATTAGTTTTTATAGTATATTAATCCGTTTGCTCAAACCTGAATATCGATTTTTAGAATACTATCAATTCTCAATTAAACGAGTACTATTTGATAGTTCAAAAAATAGTACAAGCTGTGATAATTTTGCAGCGGAACAAATATTAATTATATTAAAGTCCTTCCGGCCAGTGCCGGGAGGAAGAGGTAGCTTTCATAATCCTTATTTAAAAAAAGCCAACTTATATCATGCAAACACACGAAGCTCAATTTAGTGGAAACCGAATATAGAAGATTCAATACTAATTTTTATCAATGTAATGAATGAGAATTTCGCGAAATTAGACAGCTTTATCCAAGCTGCTTTTCTTTAAAGTAACTTATATTTGGCTGCCAAATTCGGCAATTTCTTAAAGTGCCTGTAATTTTAAGACAACATGGTGGATGAGGCTAAGCAGTGAACTTGGTCGAAACCTTAGTAATTGCTGTGCACATGCTCACTCACATCGGAATCGGTTAATATATAGGAGTGCTGTCGCATGCAAAAAATCAGATTTTTCAAAATGTCACACACAATAGAAATTGAAACTGCTATATCTGAGCCATTTTTTAAGGTAAAGACAAACAAAAAATGCTCCTGAATACTTATATCAAGATCAAATACTTAAGAAAGAAACCTTTTTCAATTTCTAATTTTTTTGCACCTCACTTTAAATATATATATATTTTTTAATTTAATGGCCGCCATTTTGAAACAAGATGGCTGATGAATCTGGCCAGCGAACTTGGTCGAGGTGTTGATGTATACTATCCGCACGCCTTCTTACATCGAAATAGGCGAATACGTGTGTTGTCGCGTGACAAATACAAGATCGTTTCAAAATGTTAGCCATGCTAGAAATTCAAAGTGCTATAAATCAACCATTTTTTAAGATATCAAAAAATAACAAATTTTCAGAAACAAAAACTGCTCCGGAATCTTTGTATCAAGGCCAAACACATAAAAAAAATCTTTTTCATTTTCCAATTTTTTAATACCTCATTTTGAATTTTAAATTAAATTTTTTTTAAATGGCAACCCTTTTGAAACAAGATGACGAATGAAGCTGGCCAACGAACTCGGTCGAGACATTGGTATGTACTATGTACAGACCAAGTTACATCCAAATAGGTTCATAAATACGCCTGTTATCGCGTGACCAAAAATCAGGTCGTTTTAAAATGTCAGCCACAAGAGAAATTCAAAATGCTATTACTCAGCCATTTTTTTTTAGATATAGACGAAAGAAAAACTGTTCCGGGATCTTTGTATTAAGGTCAAACACATACAAAAAAAATCTTTTTCATTTTCCAATTTTTTGGTATCTCATTTAAATTTTTTATTTTTTTATTTTTTTAAATGGTCGCCATTTGGAAACAAGATGGCGGATGAAGCTGGCCAACGAACTCGGTCGAGATATTTGTATGTACTATGTACACACCAAGGTACATCCAAGTCGGTTCATAAATACGCCTGTTATTACGTGAGAAAAATCAGGACGTTTCAAAATGTCAGCCACGAGAGAAATTCAAAGTGCTATAACTCAGCCATTTCTTAAGATATAGACGAAACAAAAACTGCTCCCGAATCTTTTTATCAAGGTCAAACACATAAGAAGAAAATATTTTTTCAATTTTCAATTTTTGGTACCACATTTCAAATTTAAATTTTTCTGAAAATTTTAAATGGCCGCCATTTTTAAACAAGATGGCGGATGAAGCTGGCCAACGAACCCGGTCGAGACATTGGTATGTACTATGTATAAACGAAGTTACATCCAAATCGGTTCATAAATACGCCTTTTATCGCGTGACAAAATTCAGGACGTTTCAAAATGTCAGCCACGCTAGAAATTCAAAATGCTATAACTCAGCCATTTTTTAAGGTATAGACGAAACAGAAACTGCTCCGAAATCTTTGTATAAAGGTCAAATACACAAGAAAAAAATATTTTTCCATTTTCAATTTTTTGGTACCACATTTCAAATTTTAATTTTTTAAAAATATTTTAAATGGCCGCCATTTTGAAACAAAATGGCGGATGAAGCTGGCCAACGAACTCGGTCGAGAGATTGGTATGTACTATGTACACACCGAATTACATCCAAATCGGTTCATAAATACGCCTTTTATCGCGTGACAAAATTCAGGACGTTTCAAAATGTCAGCCACGCTAGAAATTCAAAATGCTATAACTCAGCCATTTTTTAAGGTATAGACGAAACAGAAACTGCTCCGAAATCTTTGTATAAAGGTCAAATACACAAGAAAAAAATATTTTTCCATTTTCAATTTTTTGGTACCACATTTCAAATTTTAATTTTTTAAAAATATTTTAAATGGCCGCCATTTTGAAACAAAATGGCGGATGAAGCTGGCCAACGAACTCGGTCGAGAGATTGGTATGTACTATGTACACACCGAATTACATCCAAATCGGTTCATAAATACGCCTTTTATCGCGTGACAAAATTCAGGACGTTTCAAAATGTCAGCCACGCTAGAAATTCAAAATGCTATAACTCAGCCATTTTTTAAGATATAGACGAAACAAAAACTGCTCCGGAATCTTTGTATAAAGGTCAAATACATAAGAAAAAAATATTTTTCCATTTTTAATTTTTTGGTGCCACATTTCAAGTTTAAAATTTTTTAAAAATTTTAAATGGCCGCCATTTTGAAACAAAACGGCGGATGAAGCTGGCCAACGAACTCGGTCGAGACATTGGTATGTACTATGTACATACCGAATTACATCGAAATCGGTTCATAATTACGGGAGTTACAGTGTGACATAGGTCAGATATATATATATATATATATATATATATATATATATATATATATATATCAATTTTGAACGGAGGGTGGTTTCGGGGTCTGGGGGTCATGATCGATGAAAATATACCAAAATTTTTTGAAACCGCTTTCCTCCGAACGGCTGCAATAGGTAGCTTTTTTGTAAAGAAAGCTACCTAAAAATATTCTGTTTTAAAATGCCAGATTTCTTCCTTTTCTTTTTTCATTTCTTCCCTATCCTCTTCCCTTCCTTCTTCTTTTTTTCCCTCTCTTCTTTATCCTCTTTCCTTTCTTCTTTCTTCTTTTTTTTGTCTCTCGTCGCTATAGCGGTACAATACTCAAAATTAAAATTAAAATACAAATTCCGATATTTCCGATATTTACTGCAAGAACTAAATAAAGGAAATAGTTATTATTTAAAAGGCATTTAGCATAATTTTAGAGCCTTAAATAAGCTACTAAGGGCAATTTTACCTCTTCATTTCAGATAGGAGAACAGAGGAACAGAAACACAATTTGCCGTTAATAGCTTTTGGAGGAAGAATGTGTAATATGTTATGAGGGTGTAAATCAGGTAAATGTTCGTGTTCCCAAGTACTTATTTTTCTAAATGGGTTGTATAATCTGCAGTTGAAAAGTAAGGGACCATGTGCGTTCAATTTGGGATTTTGGCAGGTTTCAGTGAGTGCTTAATTACTTGGAAAAGTTTCTGGGGGAGGCAAAACACTATTAAACTATGCATTATTTTGAAAAATTACTACATTGGTCTTTTAATGATCTTTAATCAGTTTGCGTACTATGAATCATGTATTAATGTAGAATAAGACACTTTTATGTAAACTATAGTTATTTTGTATAATATAAAGTTTTAGCTCTTTAATTTCATCTGCAATTTAATTTTAATTGATTAAATTATTTTAATTAAAATTACGTATGGTTCTTTTAAAACATATAGTATTGGTGATTTGTAATTATTAGAATACAATGTATAAACTATATATATATAAATTAAACACAGGAGAACGAAAATGTAAAATTAAACGGAACTATGAATATAGTATAGAATTATCAGAGCTACTTCATAAGCACTTAAAATTCATAGTAAATGTATGTAATTTCGTCAAATTTTGCCTGACATAAGCATCAAAATGACAATATTAAACTCCTTATACCACACACATACATCATTCTATTGTGTGAAACAAAAGGAATGAAAAAGAAAAAGGGTTTCATTTATAAAGTTCAAAAATATTATTTAAGTTTTTATTATGCAAAAAAATAATTAATTTGAATTAATATTCAGGTAAGTAAGAATTTTATTACTCATTGGATTAAAAAAAAAGATTCATCCAAAATAAGATTTTGGAGAAATTCAAAAATGAATTTTTTCGCAAAATATCATTTTTGGTTACAATGACCTGTAAAAATTTAACCCAAATAAACATATATTAACTACTCAAAGGCAAGGTAGAGTACGTGTGTTCTACATTTGATGCAATCCGTCTGTTTCTATTTTAAAGTCTAGGAAACACATTTCTGAAACTTTTTCTTGTTTTTAAACGAAGTTGAAAATTTTCCCAAGCAGATGTTACGAATGTGGGTATACTTTGCGACATTAGAAGTCAGCTAAAGGCTTCTGTAGAAACGTGCAGAGAACCTTAACAAGATTAAGTCAAGGGCAAATAAATTCAAGTGTTTCGGTTTCTCTCTGTGCAGAAGGGTTAATATGGTGGGTCATTAGCACTAGAGAAGAAGTTCATCGTTTGAGTTAGAAGATAGCAAAGTGGTGAAATGAGGAAGTCTTAGAAAAAGTTAACTGAGGAAGTGTGATAATAAGGGATTAATTGAATATTCCGAGGTTTTATAAAAAAGCTCTTCTGAAGTATTTCGGCAATCTGGATTTCTAGCACGATTTTTCTGATAATCTTTTAAGCTGTTAAAAGGCGTTAGGGTTCAAATTAGAGCACATCTTTATGTTAAAATGTAACATTGTAACAAGCTGTTACTTTTTTTTTATTCAACTATAGTTGTTTAATTTTATACTTTAATAATTGTTTGTAAAAGTAGATTGTAGTGTATAATACTTTGGAGGATGAAACTTTAGAGTCAAGATATTGTTTAAAGTTCTTAATCGTTCTGTCAAAATAAGTTTAAAGTGATATGAATTTTCTAGTTGGAATCAAAAAACGGTGGGAATTTCCCGATTTAAGATACTGTTCCAGTTTTGTATAGCTTAAATAAAATACAGCAATTACGTTCAACAAAACATCATACACAAATTTTCATTATACTTAATTATATGTCAGAGTTTCGTTCACAGTTATTGCGACACAACGGAGTTTAATTACTGTAGATTCACAGTAGCTTTAGGTATTCAGTAACGGATTACAGTGGTACTTTTAAAATGACATAATACTCTTTAAGATACTTAAAAAGATAAGCACTTAAAAACATTTAATGAAAAATGGTAATAAATTTTGACATTGCAATGAGATATACTTGCTATCTTTCTTTTATTATCATTAATTATTATCATCTACTTCTGTTGGAATACTACATTGACGGCCAAGAGTTACCATCATTCTACATTGGATAAACTGTTACATTTTAAACATTAGGCATGTTTGAAATATGTCGAACCTTATAAAAAGAATGTTTTTAAAATCTTTTTGTATATCTCGCTAATAAGTTAATATTTGAAATAAACGTTTCTAAATCCACAAGAAAGTCAAACATTCTAGAAACATTTAAATAAAGCACTGTATTATAAAATGACATTGTACTGAGACATACTATATGCTATATTTCTTTTATGATCATTGCGTATTATCAGCTACAAGTTGTTTGCAGGATTTTATCTTCATTTAAAATATTAGGAATGTTTGAAATATGTAGAACCTTATAAAAAGAATGTTTTAAAAATCTTTTTGTATATCTAGCGAATAAGTTAATATTTGTAGTAAATGTTTCTAAATCCACCAAAAAGCAAAAGATTCTAGAAACTTTCAAATAAAGCATTGTATTATGCATTGACATTGTACTGAGACATACTACTTGCTACCTTTCTTTTATTATCAATTAAGTATTATAATATACTTCTTTTACAATACTACATTGATGGCCAAGGGTTACCATCATCTTACCATGGATAAGTTGTTTATAGGATTTTATCTAAGTTTATAAATCCACAAAGAAAAACAAATAAATTCTAGAAACTTTTAAATAAAGCATTGTATTATGCAACATTTGATTTTTTTTTTTTTTTTTTTTACTTTTGTATCTGACAAGTATAACGAATTTTGTATGGGTTTCTGTTTTCCTATAGAATAGTGGATGCGATATTAGTCCACTTGAAATAAAATAGTTTTATGAATGTATATGTATCCTTTTGAATTTTAAAACATACCTCATAGCGACTGCTGAATGAAACACTTTGTACGTAAATTTTATAACATGTCACTCTGGAAAAATAAATTCTTACAATGCGTCGAAAAGAACTCATACTTTAAGATCACATTTTACAGTTTCTTACTAATGATTTAAGCTACATATAGAATTTGCACAATTCAATAAGGTTACAATACTAAGGTGCATTATAACGGTCAAGTTAAAAAAATGAGGTAGGTAAAGGCTGTTTCAGAACTCTTCTCCGCGATTCTGTTTACTTTTTAAAAACTCTCCAATGATTTCTGTTTTTCTTCGCACAATCGAGTACAAAATATGTAAGTCTTTTTTATTCTAAAAATAATTCCGAGCATTGAACGAAAAAAGAAGAAAAAGAATAATGCGTTTTATGTGGAATTATTCAATGTCATTTAACCCTTTAAATTAAATAAGATTTTCAAGGGAGAAAAATGTACATGTTAGGGTTACACTTATGATGAGGAGTTTTTTTTTCAGATTTTTTTTTCTTCTTGTTGTAAAAAGAAAGTTTATTTGATTAAATATTTTAAAGTGTGTTCGAGTGTGTTATGTGTATGTCGAATTCCACCCTACCTTCGCTTTTCCACTATGTATACGCCTCTTCTTCTTTCTTTTTTTTTTTTTTTTTTTTTTTCAAAAGATCTGAGCAAAAAGCACACTTGTGATTCAAGAGTGTTTCTGTTTGAAAACCTACACTTCATTTTTTTCGCTACGCGTTATACATGCTTACTATTCAAAATATCTAAGAAGAAGACACGCTCACGATAAATTTCAATAAAATTATGATGCTAATGATACTTTTTTAATTTAGTGTTTAAGTCGTTCTCAAAATAAAATATTTAACTTAAAAAAATGTAGGGACTTAGTGCTAGTTTTTAATTCAATTAAATGGCATTAAAAAATTCATATTTAAATTGCTGGTTTCTTACTGCTATTAGTATTTTGAAGGATGGATTTTATACATTGCATACTTTTCGAAGTTATTAATATTTTGTCACAGGTTCTCACAAATTGCACAAGCCTGCGATGGTTGTGTTTTATAACTTTTGATACTTATTTTTATGTATTTTTTAGCGCTGAATCGGAAAATGATCGAAATTTTTAGCTATCACGTCAGGAGTTTTTAGCAAATAGTACATTTCAAAGATAAACAGTCAAATCATAGCGAAAATCTGATATTATAAAACAGATGTGATGATTTTTTTTTTTAATTTTTGATAACTGATTTTTATTGATTTTTTAGCGCTAAATATGAAAATGAGCTTCATTTTTAACTGTCACGTCAGAATGTTTCGCAAATCGTAAATTTTAAAGTTAAAAAGTAAAAAAAATAGCGAAAATCTGTCAAAGCAATTTGTCAAAGCCTTACCAAAAGAATGCAGAACGTTTTAAATACACCTGCGTCAGATTTCCAGACATCAACCGCCAAAATACAAGACAGGAATGAGAGCGCTCCGACCCAAATGACCGGTTGCTACCACTAAATTTTAATAGTATTTCTTACCGTATTTAATGACAGAATTTCTGAGATTTAATAAAGCAAAGAATACTATTAAAATTTAGTGGTGAAAATCAATCCTTTGGGTCGGAGCGCTCTCATCCCTGAAAAGAGGACACCGATATGAACCCCATAAAGAATGTAAAAGGAAAAGTGCGTTTCAAATAAACATCCAAATATGAAATAAAATTGCAAGGATTTTAAATACACAATATTTTACACGATTAGCTGTAAAAACGCATTAGTATAAGCTAAAAGATGAATAAACTATTATCAAAGAAAAGTTTTACATATATTTTTTAGATCAGATTTTTGCGATATTTCGACTTTTTAAAAATTTAAAAATTTGCAATTTGCAAAAAATCCTGACGTGATGGTAAAAAATGAAGTCATTTTCGGATTCAGCGCTACAAAATACATAAGAATCAATAAAAAAAAAAGCTAAAGCTATTGTTATTAATAAATATTTCGATCATATCTGGATAGTTTTCGAATTACTGTTTGTACCCTGTGGATAATAAAAATCAATTTTGATAAACTTCATACACAAATCAATACAAATACCAACAACAAAAACTAATAGAAAATCACGTTGCTATTATTATTGTCATTAGTAGTAGAATTAGTAGTTGTAGTAGTATTGTTGTTGTTGTTTTAAATTTCTGAGAAAAGATCATGCTCACGATAAATTGATGATTGATTGCATAATGATGTAACCATACCGTAACGTTATAGTGTTAGATTCGTTTCCCATATATATATATATATATATATATATATATATATATATATATATATATATTTTAAGTACAGTAAACTCTCGACTATCCGGCCTAATGCGGCGGAAGGATAGGCCGGATAACAAAAAAGCCGGATAGGCCGGAGTTCTACAAATATTTACTAACTTCGCGGCGTCCCTCCACCATGATATTAAAAACACATGTTCTACACATATTAAGATAAATTTTATATATACAGTACATACAGTTTCAAAATAAGCAAAACATTAACATATAACGCAATCCTAATTCTTAAAAAAATAAGCAAATCTTATTTTACTGTTTATTAATAAATGAATGCACAAATATGAAAAGTTATGCATAAGATATGAGTCAAAACTTACAGTTTTTAGTTTTTGAAAAAGTCCTTAATAGAGGACTGCTTCTCCCTGTCAGCCCTCTTCCTCGGCGCTTTGCCCCTCCATTTAGGCAAGTAGATGATATCAGGTGGCGTCGATCCCTGCTGTCTAATGTACTACAGTGCTGCCTCAATCGTCTTCAACCCTTACGAATGTGGGATGAGATTTTTCCTATAATCATTTTAATCTTTTTCTTCTGATATTTCTCCCTCTTTAAACACTTCTACAATATCGTTTTCAATTAATTCATTGACTTCGTCGTTAGCCACCCATTCTGTAATGCCTTCTGTATTGCATCGTCAGAGCCCGGTATATTTTTCAGCAATGGAATAAGCTTATCTTTCTCATCTCCCATTGCAGTTTCCCACACGTATTTATATCTACCTTTTTGGTACAAAAGAATGCTCCGAGACCTTGCAATCAGTGGTGTAATCGTAAAAAAAAACAGAGGGTATACGTTCTAAGCAGAGGGTATACCCTAGTGTATATATATTATAGCTTTCTTGAGAAACTGAGGTATACGGTTCCTTAAAAAAATCCAGGTGGTATACGGCGCATACCCCCGTATACCCTCCACTACATCCCTGCTTGCAATTACTATGTTTGGAATTTTTTCCCATGCTTTTGACACCCACCTGGATGGGAAACTGCCTGCCTTGGCCACTTGCAACAGTCTTCATTTTTTAATGGGCCGGATAGTACGGAGGGCCGGATAGTCGAGAGCTGGATAGTCGGGAGTTTACTGTATTTGCTTTTCACAGATGGAGGAATTTGCGGCTAAATTTTAAATCTACTAAATATTACTAAACATGCATATTTTCAATTACAATTTTTTTTAGTATATTTTTTCTAGTACTATCATTTTGAACAAACGATTGTATTTTACACGAAATTCGAGTTCACTACTTAACTTAACACAAAATTAAAGTTTTATTTTATTTTTTAACTTCTTTTGCTCGTGGCAAATTTTATTGATTATGAATGTTACCTTTCAATAAAACGTTTTAGTCATTTAAAAAATGAAATGTTTACTTTCAAAATATGGAGGGATTTAGTGCTAATTTTTAATTCCATTAAATACCATACAAACATGTTTTCAATTAATAGTTTTTTAGTACACTAATTTTGCTACTAATATTTTCAGCAACGTATTCTATATTACGTACATTTTTAATTCATTACTATTTTAAATTTATGACTGGTTGTTCCTCGTATATTATTAGTAATTATTTAGAGTGAATAGTTTTGAATTCCAGTTTTCATGTTGTAGATAATAAATTTGAATATTAAGAAATTTTTAATGCAAATACAAACTAAAAAAATATATAAAGATGTAAAGAAGTTATATTTTTGTTATTAATATCTATATATATACTACGCTAACGTACGTGGCACAGAAATCGCGATTATTTGTTATTGCTTAATAGCAATGCCCGAGAAACGCATCTCATTGGTTATTGTGTAAAAGTCCTTTGGCAGGATTTAGAGCGATCGGGTTTATTTACGTTTTGCTCTTTTGCTGCAATTATGGAGCCCCAAAATATCATTTGAAATGCCCGTAAAAGATCTCGGCGAATGCTTGAAAGTGAAGATGAAACCGAGTTTGAATCGAATCGAAATAGATTGGATCGAGAACGCCGTTAAGCGGTCACCAAAATAGGCTTAATAATCGTAGCATGCACACGTTGCTTCTGAAATCCAAATTATTCATTTAAACATTCCGGGGCATAACTGTAGGATTTTGAATGAAACGTGCAATTTCTGCAAAGCACTGTATTGGAAATGCAAATTAAACAACAGCAAGAAGTTTACAAAATGTTGTCATGGCGTTAAAGTAATTTTGTACGGACGGGTAGTTTTGACTGTACCCCGGACCTGCGATACAAATTTCAGATTCATTTAAGAATATTATTACGGGCCCACCACAAGGAAGATACAATAACAGCTGCTTAGACGGAAACGAAAACGACCAGCGATAAATTCCGTTTTATGCAGGTTATTTAAATTGAACAAAGCATAATAGCATTTTTGGGGGAAGCTGGAAATTTTTTTTTCGTTTATTGCAGGATTCCGTTATAAACAGGCTGTACTCTATTAGAAAATAAATTTGCTGGATGGTACTTTAAAAAAAATCTATATAGTAATATTTGCTTACAATTTTATTATTTCTTTTTTCAGTATTACACTTTATGTTGTATTTGTAATTGCTTTTTCATCTTAAGATTTTAAATAAAAAATTAAATTATTGAAAATGTAATTAAATTTTGATTGAATTCATCAATTAATTTGGAATAAAAAAGTTTAAAGTATGAGACACATAAAAATTAAAATACATAACATGTGACTTTACACAACTTTGGAACTGAACATGAGTCAGGCCCTGGTAATTTGCACTGTCTCTCTCCCCCCCCCCCCTACCTCTGTACGGACCTGCTACAAAAATTTCAGATTTATTTAAGAATGTTATTACGGGCTCGGGTAACGCCGGGCGTGTCAGCTAGTTAATAATAATAATATTATTATTATTTATCCAAAGCAGACACAATCATGACAAATTAATGATGGATTGCAATATAGTCTAATAATATCTTTTCAATACAATGTTTCAATCATTAAAAATGTATTTACTTTCAATAATGGAAAAGGTGTAAAGGCGACTTTTTAACCAATTCGACGAAATTAAACTCCTTATATTTTAAATTACTACATTTTAGCATACAATTTTCTAGTATTAAAATTTTGAAACATTTATTTCATATTTCACGAATGTAGAATTCATTACGAATTTTAATTTATACTTTACTGTTTGTCAGGAACACTTTCAGAAAACACTTCAATTTTATAATGAATAATTTTTGTTATTTACAATTTGTATGCTGTTGATAATACATTTAAATGGTAGTAAACAACTTTCTAGTATAAGAATTTTTAAAAAAATATTTCATATTTCGCATATGTAGAATTCATTACGAATTTAACCCGGTAGGACGGGTGCCTTGAAACGTATCACGAGAACGGGCATGGGGTGTCAGCACACCCCAAACGTATTAAATGGCATAAATACAAAAAAAAAAAAAAAAAAAAAAAAAAAAAAATAGAATTCTGTCTGTTAGTGAAATTCATGATAATTACTCTCTTTCTCGTGAGAAATGATATCTGAGATGTAAAATTATCTTTAATTAAAAAGAATAATAAACAATAAATTAAAAGCACTCACCGACAGCAGACGAATATTTTCGGGAGTGGGGTGTCAAAACACCCTGCGCCCGTCCTGCCGGGTTAAATTTATGCTTTACTGTTTATCAGGAACCGCGAGAAAACATTTCAGTTTTATAATGAATAATTTTTGTTATTTACAATTTGTATGCTGTTGATAATAAATTTAAATGTTAGTAAAATTTTAACACAAATCAGAGGAAAAAGAAAATTCTTTTTTTTTTCCCCTTTGTATCGGTATGTAAGGATAAAAGAAAATAATAATAAAGAGGAGAAAAAAAACTTTTCAATTAATTTTTTTCTCATTCGTGCAAACATGGTAAATCTTTTTTCAAAGCTCATTCAAAAGCCATTGCCACATATGAAAGGGGAAATCTAATTAATATTCCGCGTCAAAGAGAAAATTTGTTGTAGGACCGTACTTCGTAAATTTTAATAAGTATGAGGGTGGCAGAAGAGGTTCGTTTGTCTGACATGAGTCTAAAGTGACGCATGTATTGATTTTTCAATAAATATTCCAGGGAAAGAAACATCGGGAGCAAGTTTCCTCAAAAGGAGATTCTGTCAAGTAGATGGTTTGATTTGCTAAAAGAATATATTTGAAGTTATTTTGAATAACAACAAATACGTAGTTAAATAAAATCCCTGCCGGTTTGTCTGTCTCTATAATATATATATATATATATATATATATATATATATCCAAAAACCAAACCAAAAATTCGAAACTACAGAACTGATCCAACAATAAATAAACTAAACCAAATGACAACTACAAAATAACTAAAAACAACTAACTTTAAAAACAACATACTTTAAAAACAACAAACTTTAAAAACATTCAAACTAAAACCAGAAGAAATTGAAACCATGGAGACAGGCCGGCATACACTTGCGACATGCAACTGCGGGGCTAAAACCAGTCCTCATGTGCACAACGCTCCCCAAACAACCTGTCAAGACCAAAAAGAAAAAAACTAACAAATCGAATGAGCTGCCTAGACCCATCGAAAACCAACAACTGAACATGAAACCCCAAACAATCGTGCACGCAAACCCTGAACAGTCAAAGCCACGGTTACTCCTCTCTTCGCATCCACATTACCTCTAAATCTCTGCGATAAGTCTTACACTTTACGAAATTTCGTAGCAGACTCTTCAAAAATCTCTCAGGATAGCCATGGTGCAATGCCAGAATATACCAATTGTAAAGTTCTTCAATTTTTTCCCCAGTATTTGATGTCAATCTATCTATACGGTTTAACCCGTTAATAAAAATATTTCTATATATTGAGATATGCACATTTGATCCAAAATTTAAGATTTTTATAGTTTCAAAATTAAAGCTTTTTCGTTTATCATATATATCTGTTTTTATCTCACCATTTTTTATCTCGATATTAATGTCTAAATAGTTGACCATGTTTTTACTTTTTGACTCCAATTTCAAATTTAAACCTCTAGGATAGCAATCAAATTTTTCTTTTTTCACATCATTGCATCTGACTATTAAAACGTCATCAATGTAACGAAAGCACTTCATATCCTCATTTATATCAATTTGTTCCTCATACATATATAAGTAGATATCGGCTAAAATCGAACTACAACTTCCCCCCATTGGAATACCTCTAACTTGTTTGTAAACAATTTTCCCGTCATATAAGTAGTTCTCACTCAATACAAAGTTAAACAAATTAGTAAACCATTCCTGTCCGATATTTGAGGAATTATATTTACTAAAAAACTCCATAATTTTTATTTTAAGATTGTCCAAATCTATACTATTATACAGATCTTCAAAATCATACGCTGTTAAACTTGAAATGTTTTTCATTAGATTTAAATGTTTAATTAACTCAAAGCTGTTTTTTATTATACAAGCCGGTTTATCTTTCAATACTTCATCAAAAATCTCTTTTAATAATTTCAACAATTTTTTATTACAATTTTCCAAATATGAACCGAAACCACATGTAATAGCTCTAAAAGCAACCGGATCTTTATGAAACTTTGGAACCATTACCAAATATGGAAAGCTAGTACTATTTTGCTTTATTTTAATTTTTTTATAATATGCTTTTACTCTATTACTAATAACTTGTTTATTTGATTTGACAATGTCATAGTTTATTTCATTACCATAAGCCTCCCTGAGTAATTTACCATATAATGTTTTGCAAATAATTGCGTAATTTTTGTTAGCTTTATCTATATACGTAATTATAAATTTATTCTGCAATTCTGTTATAGATTCTTTCAAATCCTTATAATACTTTACCGAAACCCCCTCAGAGTTACTCTCAAAATTTCTACTGAAATCTTTTAAAATATGATACTTCCATTCCTCGAAAACGCCAGCTGGCAAATTGTATTTATAAACTAATTTTTGAATAAAAATATCTAAGTTCATATTCAAGCGTTTTTTTGCCATATTTCTTGTTAATACTCTCTTAATCCTGTAACTCGTTCCGTATTTCATGATTTCACTCAAATTCTTATTATGTACAATATCCAAACTACCCGTTAATACGTGTCCGTATGTTGGATTTATATATTCGTTGAAATTCACTTCGTGACAATAGCAAACACTATTATCGATACTTTTTTTCAAATCCTTTGCATAGTCGTTATAATTATATATGAGTCTGCCCATCGGTTTAATATATTTAAAAGCCTTAAAAATCTCTATATTTTTATCCGGCAGCAGTCTATTATACTTATTTAAAACTTTATTAATGTTAACACCTTTTAGATGTGACCCCATGTAATCCAAGACACAGTATATTTTGTTATTTTCAGCATCTTTTTTATACATGCTCTTTACATAACTATCTAAATTTTGTTTTCTTATTCTAAATCTCAATAGATCTAGAGCCATATCAATATTGTTGTTACCCGTTTTTTTATGCAAATTCCTCAAAAGTTCTGGTATCATTTTCTTTTTGACATTAAATATAATGTTTTTAATTACTGATTCGTTATCGTTTGAGTTGTAATTTTCGATAACTTTTTCGACATCCTTGCAACATTTTAATTTCTTTAATTCAACATTTGTCCTATGATTTTTATCCCTGTCATAATCCATTATAATATATAATAATTATATATATATATATATATATATAAAATAAAACTTTTTGCAAATATTAGCTATTAAATCACAGGAAAATCTGATTTAAAAGTTAAGTACTAATTTCGCCAACAAAAACTAAATCAAGATTAGAGATTATGAAATCTACCTAAAAGTAAATCAAAAGAGAATTTCTATTTCGAAATTCTATTTTTTCTATAATGTAATTCAAACTTAAAATATTTCTCCTGGCATCTCTTTCTCTGCATTTTTGACAGTTAAAAACGTGATTTCTAAATCTTACATTTTTTTTTTTTTAAAGACAAAGATTAAAATTTAAAAGACAAAGATTAAAACTTAAAAGACATAATTTAAAATTTAAAAGACATGATTTAAAAATATTGTGATTCATAAGAAGAAAAATTAGGTAATATAAGGCTAATTTTTGACCCATCCAGATATTATAATTTCTTTCCCTTTCTCTAAAATGTTTTGATTGTTCTGAGGCGAGTTAGTGCCTTTCGGGAACCCCAATTTTGCTCATAATAACACATCTTTCTCGATTTAACATAAATAAATAAGTTTTGCATAGTTTGGAGTGAAATTGTTATAGTTTCAAGAATAATATCCTAACTGTAAAAAATTGCCACAACATTTGCGATTTAAATAATATATATATATATGTATATATTTAACAATATATATTGTATACACAAGAGTAAAAGAAAAATTATATACTTATCTCTCTTTCTTGTAATATAACTTTTGAAAAATACATAAGAGAAACAAAATTTTTTATATCAAATTGAAGCTAAATATCATCTTTATTCGGTAAACCTAAAACATTTAACTTCTGAAAAATTTTATAATTTTTTTAAATAAAAAATTTAGCATGATAAATGCTTAAAATAAAAATTACATTTTTTTAAAATTTTTAATTTCAAATAATTATATAACATTTGATAAGTTCAATATTTTTGGTTTACAGAATAAAGATGATACTTAGCTTCAATTTGATATAAAAATTTAGTTTCTCTTATGTATTTTTCAAAAGTTATATTGTAAGAAAGAGAGGTAAGTATATAATTTTTCTTTTACTTTTGTGCACATATTATATATTGTTAAAATTATATATATATTATTTAAATTGCAAATGTTGTGGCAATTTTTTAGAACTAGGGTATTATTCTTGAAACTTTAACAATTTCACTCCAAAATATGGAAAACTTATTTATTTATGTTTAAACGGAAAAAAAATGTGTTATTATGAGCAAAATTGGGTCCCGAAAGATATTAACTCCCCTTAATGTAATTTAGGCTCTATATTTATCCCTTCTCTGATAAAGGGACTTGGTACTTTTTGAATTTTTTTTATTTGAGTGTTTTATAATAATTTTTTGACATATTATTAAATGATTTTGTGAATTAAAATGATTTCACAAAAAAAAAAAAATAAATAAATAAAAAAATAAAAAAATAAATAAATAAATCAATTATTCTGGTAAATTTTGGAGATAAATAAATAAATAACATTCTGACTGTAAAATATAATTCGGTTGATTATCTTTACAATTTCCGTGTTGTTACGTGTTTGTTTTTTCCATGAAATGATTTCGTGAATGTGTCAGAAATTTGTGACAGTGGATTTAAGAATATCCTCGACATATAATAATGCTAAAACTCTAGTTAATTTGTCAATTTTTGCTAAGGCTTTGAGAGGTTTTATATTTTTACATTCTAAAAAGACTTTCCGTATTTTGCCAGTACAATGTGTATCTATTTTTGCATTTTTTTTCTTTTTCAGTGTAATAATAAAGATAAAGTCCATATCTTTAGGAAAAAGAACAATATAACTTTCTCTGTTAATGACAGTCTCAAATCTATGCTGTTTTGACATATTGAAGAAACAATTTTCACCGGAAAAAAGTCTATAAAAATAGAAAAAATTGTACTGAAAATCTTCGGATTTTTGTTTTGTTTTTACAGTAGTGACCTGTGCTACAATTTGGAACTTTTTGATTTTTTTTTTTAAGAAAATCCTTTTTGCAAGTATGTTTTATAAAGTTCGAGATAAAATTTCCAAAACAGTTAATTGTTTTAAGAAAAAAAAAAATAAATAGTTACCACGTTTATGAAAAAAACATTAAGGGGAGACTACATTGAGAGACAAAAAAAAAGTACTTTTTTATGAGTTTTTTGTAAAAAAAAAACTGTATGATGGATCTTTTTGAAATTTTAACAGTTTATTGTACATATCTTAAGGTATACACAAGAAATTTTTATTAGATTTTGTTGCTTCTACTCTAAGTTATAAAGAAATATGTTCAACTGCTTTGGAAAATTTCGTCTGGACGGTGGGCATGATAGCGCCTTGTAAAATTATCTAAAACACAAAAATTATTTTTTTTCGTAAACTTCGTGAGTGTAGCTTCTAGTTAAATTAAAAGAACCCATAAATTTATTTAGAAACGTTATTTAATGGCTGATTTTTTTTAAAAAAATGTTTTTGTTAAAAAAATTCGTTCTTATTTGTTAATAACTTTTTTTTAATAATTTTACTAAAAGTTTTAATTCATATCGAAGGAAATTAAATAAGCTTTAATTAAAAAAAATCAAGATGATCCATTGAGTAGTTCTTTTTTTTAAATCTTGCCCACCGTGTCAAAAAATGTAGTTGAACATATTTGTTTATAACTTAGAGTAGAAGCAACGAAATCTAATAAAAAAATTCTTGTGTACCTTAAGATATGTACAAGAAACTGTTAAAATTTCAAAAAGATCCATCATGCAGTTTTCTTACAAAAAATTCATAAAAAGTGCTTTTTTTTTCCCTAATGTAGAAGGTCCCCTTAAAAATGACTATGTAAACTATGTTAAAATTTTTATTAAAAAAAAAAAACTTTTTATGATGCTGAAAATCCAATTCCTAATTTTATGAAATGCCTTTTTAAACATTAATTACGTTAACACAAAAATTAAGGAATTCCTACGTCTACCACTCACAAAATTTTATTTTGAATAAATTACTATTAGTTTTGATGTAAAATTTTACAAACAATTAGCTGTTTTTGCTCTGAAAAACTTTTCTCTCTGTTCTGTATGACAGCGCCATCTATCACTCTCACGAAGCAATACTTAGCAAAGCTTAAATTTAAACTATAGCCAAAGTCTTGTTAATGAAAATTTAATTCTAATCAATAATTCTTTCATTATTTTCTATTACGAATTTCATTTTCGTAATGAATTACTGCTGCAGCAAGAAATGATAAAAAAGTTAGTAGCTCTAAGCAAGCAGCTTTTACCTCCAAACTCAATTTATTCCCCCAGTTTTTGCTATACTTGATCAAAGAAATTATAAATTTTATTGCTCTCAAAATTACAGCCGCGGTGTTTATCCCTTCTGTGTAGTTTTAAGAAATTTGATTTTTATGATACCTTCAATATATTTTTTCTTAAGTAAACTGGAGGATTTAATTTTAAGTCGCTCCCTGCAATGTGATTGAATGGAATATAAATTGTATCATAAAATATACTTTACTAACTTAATAAATATTATTAAAAGTTTCGTTTTACTAATTGCGATTGCTCTTGATTAATTTCATAATTGTTTTAGATAACTAAATATTTAAATCGTAATTCATGAATAGGTTAGATGTTAAAAGAGCTAATGTCAAATATCATGACGCATTTGTACAATTCCGTGTTCTGAAAACAATTAGGGAAAATGACTTTTTTAATTATATCCTTAAAAACAACTAAAGAAAACGATTCTGTGTTACACATTGTGAACATACCTATTATAAAATTTTCTTTGTGTAACAATCAATGTAAGTGATTATCCCAGTTTTTGAAATGTTACATCCGAAATAGCACGCCATTTGAGCAAATTGGAAGCAAGAATTTCTAACATTGACATTGATCATTTGATTTTGTAAGTGTTCCATTTCTATCTACAAGTATTAATGGGATCCAATTAGTACAAGAGTTATTCAATAGAGTTCAGAATAAGCAACTTAAGTTTATCGAATTTTTCAGTGATCTTGTTGAAAAAGCTCAAGCAGTTTACAGAACATGCAAAGTTCTAATAACTAGGGGATCCAACCAGGATTTCTCGGGTTACTGAATATAGGTGAAACTCTAATAGTTTTTTTTTTTTCATTTAATATATACATATATTTTTAGTTTGCTCACTAACACCATCGAAAAGTATTTTTATTTAGAAATATCAATAATGTATTCAAATAAATTTTCGAAATTTATTGAAAGCGATACTTTCGTATTATCTGTGTGTTAGAACTTAATGGCTGAAGAAATAGATAGAAGAAATAGTCAAAGATTTCTCTACGTACAACAAGCTTTTCATTCTGATAATTTCTGTGATTTAAGCGCGTAGTTTGAATACACGCTTCTTAAATTAGTGTTTTATTTATATTATATTATTTATTGATGAACTTTTGATTACATCATGGAATATTAATCGAGGAAAACGCTGCACAATTTATATTATTTTAAATGCAAATGGGTAAACCTTTCGAGGCAAGGATGCAAACGACAGAGATAGATTTTAAAACAAATCATGCTAAATTCGAAAAATCAGCAAATTGAGATACAGTTTTCAAACAAAATGTAATAAAAAAAATTTCACCTATTTGACGGTGTAATAATTGAACTTGTGTGATGTTTTGAAGTTAAAAATTTGCCGTAAAAACTAAACTTTTGGTCAGGTGTTGCTATCATCAATATGGCGTCAGCGTAATTCGAAGACACGTTTTGCTTTTGATTATAGATATTGAAACGGAAAAATATATGCGTTCATTTTATTACAGATTTTCAGAATATAATGGCTTGAAAAATTTAGATAAGTATTTGCTTGCCTTGATTCATATATAAAAATCAAAATTTAATCATAAAAGGGACAGATGAATCTCAAATGCATCTAGATTTTTCCTTAAAATATCGATGGTGCCTGAATGCTTTTGGCCTAATGAAATTGAAATATAAATCTACCCTAAATATATAAAATCCTAATGAAACGAATTTATGAAACGGATATATGAATCGACTGATTAAACAACTGATTGTGTTAAAAAGCTAAAATCTTAAACAACGATTTTTACGCACAAATAACGTACAGAAACGATAAAAATACTCATACGATCGTTTCGGGAATTCCAAGATCCCCTTCCTCAGTGGAAAAAAAAAAGAATTAAAGTGGGTTCGAGGAACCCCTCGGTTATAGCCCCGAGAACTGGCTTATGGAATGATTGAAAAAGGCCGAAGAGAGAGTTTATATATCCCAAAGAAATGACGTAATTGAACAGAAACCAACTGAAAAAGAGTCACTGTGCAGGATCTTTCCACACTGGTGAAAGAAAGGGGATGCTGGTCATATCATTTACTAAGGTGGAAGTATGTTTATGAATATAGTGAGCTTCGTAAAAGTCTAGATCAAAAAATGAGTTACACTTTTGAATAATTTTTGCCTCTGGATAATTGAACTTGTGGTTGGAATTCCAACAAAGTTTCGCTATTGTAGATTTCTCAATCTCCTGCTTTCTAACATAACTCTGGTGTTCTTTCAGCCTAATTCTAAGTGCACGTTTCGTCTGCCCAATGTAAGAGAGGCCGCACTCACAAAAAATTCTGTAAATGCCCCAGGTATTATGATCGTCAATAAGATCTTTAAGATTGGAGAAAGAAATTTTATTGGTTGGAGAGAAAACAACTTTAAAACTAAACCTTTTGAGAATACGAGAAATTTGTGTACTGATTTTAGGAAAATAAGGTTTTATTTTCCTAATTATAGTTATTGTTCCCCATATTTTCCTAAAATCAGTACACAAATTTCTCGTATTCTCAAAAGGTTTAGTTTTAAAGTTGTTTTCTCTCCAACCAATAAAATTTCTTTCTCCAATCTTAAAGATCCTATTGACGATCATAATACCTGGGGCATTTACAGAATTTTTTGTGAGTGCGGCCTCTCTTACATTGGGCAAACGAAACGTGCACTTAGAATTAGGCTGAAAGAACACCAGAATTATGTTAGAAAGCAGGAGATTGAGAAATCTACAATAGCGAAACATTGTTGGAATTCCAACCACAAGTTCAATTATCCAGAGGCAAAAATTATTCAAAAATGTAACTCAGTTTTTGATCTAAACTTTTACGAAGCTCACTATATTCATAAACACACTTCCACCTTAGTAAATGATATGACCAGCACCCCCTTTCTTTCACCAGTGTGGAGAGATCCTGCGCAGTGACTCTTTTTCAGTTGGTTTCTGTTCAATTACGTCATTTCTTTGGGATATATAAACTCTCTCTTCGGCCTTTTTCAATCATTCCATAAGCCAGTTCTCGAGGCTATAGCCGAGGGGTTCCTCGAACCCACTTTAACTCTTTTTTTTTCCCAATGAGGAAGGGGATCTTGGAATTCCCGAAACGATCGTATGAGTATTTTTATCGTTTCTGTACGTTATTTGTGCGTAAAAATCGCTGTTTAAGATTTTAGCTTTTTATTACAATTCGGACAAAGTTTATTCTAAACTGATTTATTGAAAGCGATACTTTCGTATTATCTGTGTGTTAGAACTTAATGGCTGAAGAAATAGATAGAAGAAATAGTCAAAGATTTCTCTACGTACAACAAGCTTTTCATTCTGATAATTTCTGTGATTTAAGCGCGTAGTTTGAATACACGCTTCTTAAATTAGTGTTTTATTTATATTATATTATTTATTGATGAACTTTTGATTACATCATGGAATATTAATCGAGGAAAACGCTGCACAATTTATATTATTTTAAATGCAAATGGGTAAACCTTTCGAGGCAAGGATGCAAACGACAGAGATAGATTTTAAAACAAATCATGCTAAATTCGAAAAATCAGCAAATTGAGATACAGTTTTCAAACAAAATGTAATTAAAAAATTTTTTCCCCTATTTGACGGTGTAATAATTGAACTTGTGTGATGTTTTGAAGTTAAAAATTTGCCGTAAAAACTAAACTTTTGGTCAGGTGTTGCTATCATCAATATGGCGTCAGCGTAATTCGAAGACACGTTTTGCTTTTGATTATAGATATTGAAACGGAAAAATATATGCGTTCATTTTATTACAGATTTTCAGAATATAATGGCTTGAAAAATTTAGATAAGTATTTGCTTGCCTTGATTCATATATAAAAATCAAAATTTAATCATAAAAGGGACAGATGAATCTCAAATGCATCTAGATTTTTCCTTAAAATATCGATGGTGCCTGAATGCTTTTGGCCTAATGAAATTGAAATATAAATCTACCCTAAATATATAAAATCCTAATGAAACGAATTTATGAAACGGATATATGAATCGACTGATTAAACAACTGATTGTGTTAAAAAGCTAAAATCTTAAACAACGATTTTTACGCACAAATAACGTACAGAAACGATAAAAATACTCATACGATCGTTTCCATTGTGTTTCAATGATTGTGTTTCAAGCGATTTCTCCTAAAATATGGAATACTTTGCAGTGAAATTAACACCAAAAATCAACATTGATCCGCAGATCTCAAAACTGGTATTAGAATTTTTAAATTCAAATTAGTTTTCGAAATATTAATTTTTTTCTAATTTTATATACATTTTTCTAATGATGGCAACTCAAATTTTAATCAAACAGATTTTTTTTTTCATATTTCAGAAAACGTTGACATGGTAACCCGGCTATTGTTGTTTATTTGATAATAAATGTTTATTTACTTTTATTTCTTTTTTATAAATTATATAAATTATTATGTTCTATAATTATTAATTATTTTTTATATTTCTTTTAGAAAATAATAGAAAATAATTAAAAAACACGGTACTACTTAGTTATTCCGTCGACCAATTTTGCCAAATTATGTAAATCGTCAAAACACTCGCCAAATTATACAAATTGACATAATTTTTATTTTAAATAACGAAAGAACAAATAAATTAGTATAACATTAATAAATATACAAATAAAAAGGCGAAATAAAAATCACTTGATGACGTAAACACGTGTAACTTGCTTAAAGTCAAGTGAAAGTGACATTTACGATCAACCATTATTGGCATTTAATCTTATAGTTTGGCGATAGATTTTTGATCGACGGCATAATTAAGTAATACCAAAAATGCATATGTAACTGGTATTTGAAAACGAGGTTTTCGCCAAATTTTCGTTAAAAAAAAATCATGCCAAACCTGCTGTGCGTATATGACATTTGGTCACATATTACCACTCGAAAAAAAAAAAAAAAAAAAAATGCTAACTGGCGAGTTGAAAAAAAGCTATTGGCGAGATTTGCATCCGGCTAGCATAACAGTACCGAGAATTCTTTGCAACCATGATAAATTTTATGTAGTTTTATTCGAAAAAAAAAATAGATTTTTTAATCAAAATGGAAAACCTACGGTCCCATATCGGCGCGATTTTTTTCTGACGTCCACGTCATATACGAAACGGGCACTTAACTGGCGCCAAAGTATCGTTATTTTTCTTGACATGGTAAGTCGGATGTTGATGTTTATGCTGTTGATGCGTTCCCCAAATTGGCGTCGTTAAAAAATCGCGCCAATGCGGGACGTATATGACATCTGTGCCAAACTTTCATATGAACGGCGAAGGGATCAGACCGTATTTGTTTATGGCAGACTTGAACTATTATAACTTGACTATAATATAGATGAAATGATGGCGATAGAATAATATTTGGCGACTTATCACCTGTGCCTGGCTAACATTAAAGTACCAAAATGGAACCTAGTGTATAAAAAGCGAAGTGGTCCGCCTGGAACTGTTGATGATAGTCACATGACTTAGGCTATTGTTATAGAGATTGTTTTAAAATACCGGGAGACAAAGACTCTGTACACCTAATATATATATTATTTTAGCTTCTTTTCAAATGCTTAACTGATCCTCTTTAATCAAAAACGACAACAACCATTGGATATCTTAACAGCAACTGATTCGCCCTTAAATTTTTGCAATCAAAGGGAATTGAATGGAAACCCGTTTACAGGGAGATCAGCACAGCTTTTTTCAGTATAATTCAATCTTCTCTAATATTTTTAAAACCCATCAGATTAGCGTGTTTTTAGATTCTGCGGTGTCTAAACGGGGGTTGGCGAACGTAGCTTGCAGGGGGCAGAGCCACCTACTATAAATATAATTTTGTTGCAATCCTGATTGTTTTACAGTTACCAGAATTTCATATAATATTGAATTTTTATTTATGACCCTAAAATCCCAGATTAAATCGAGTTGTGAAAGCTCTAATAACACTTTGGGTGTACAATATTCTGTCTCACTATAAAATTGCAGCTTTCATATATCAAAAATAAGTAAATAAAGTACATAAATGGCGATTTAAATGGTCAGTAGAATTTAAAAGTAATAGAAATTTGTTAGATTAATTTGTTAATTAATTTGTTAATTATAGAAATTAATTAATTAACACATAATGTTAAGTTAAAAAAAATTAAAATAGTAAAGTACTGGCATAATAAACAATTTTTAACGAAACTGAAATTTGTTAAAATGAGACTAATTAAATTTAAAAAATCAAAAAACACGACTGCGTAAAAAGCGAACTAATTAATTATTTCTCATCAGAGTTAAATTACTTTTCATATTACTTACCTATATTTTTTATTTACTTGTATTGATGACTTTTAAATTGTGTTTAATTGTTAATTCCTATCTGTAAACACTGTTTTGATGAGGCCTATAGATGTCTATGATGGTTAGAGTTGCAATAAAGCTAGAGATCCTACCTACACAACTTCTAGGTAGTGTAATATTTAAACGCAGCTTCTTACTGTAAAATAGTCAATGAAACATAGTCTTCATTTTGAAAGACCTATCCAATGATATGCCACTCAATAGGGTTTGTAAATTTTTTTTTTCGTATCTACCGCGATTTTGTATTTTACGGCCCCCATTTTGAATTGATAAAAACAAAATCTAGCCTATAATCATCGGACAGTTAAGAAGAATCTATAGAGACCTCATTCATTAAAATCCATCCAGCCTTTGGGATGTTTCGAGGGTATAAAGAAATCCACATACCCAGATACGCGTGAAACACATAACCCTTCTTGGCAGTCGGGTAAAAAGAGTTAGTAATTGTGCACATCAATGAAAGAGGCTGTGCAGCTCATAATTTAAACAAGAACGAAAAATCATGCGTATGGCATAGATTATGAAACACTTTCAAACACATTCAGAATATTATAACAAAACATCACAGTTTATTAAGGTGAAAGATGATGTCTAAACGAACAATTTGGAAAACACATAACCATTACGTATTTGATAACCAAATTTCTGCTATTACCATGAATATTCGGGAAAATAGACATTTTTTTGTGCAGCCCTGTATATTGTCTATTGACATGTATACTACATTAGTAAGCTAAAAGTTTGTTCATTTAAACGCATAGCACAGTTGAAAATTTTCATTCTGCAATTTCCGTCAATAAATGGATGTTCTTCAAAACGGTTGTGCAGCCCCGTATATAAGCTACAGAATTTATATACACCATGTAACGTTTAAAAAATAATTAACTTTACAAACTCATATCAGAACTGAAAACACACTTCCAGCAATTATTATTCGTAGGCTTCAATAGTTCAATTATTGTTCATTTTCTTTTGCAACCAAACTCTTTTGGGTGTCCCTGTAAATGAATGATAAACACTATGCTCACCATGATCTACAGTAAGAACATTGTGGTACACTTCAGTGATAAATATCAATTTCAATATGTTTAAAATAGTGTAACAACATTAAAATACACCGCAAACGATTTTTCCCCATAGAGCGTAATGTAATAGAATAATTTTGAGTGTACCTGTAAATGAACCGAATATGCTACACACTTCATTTTCAATACTGATCATTTCATAGTGATACCGAATAACATATATCCATTTCATGGCGATCGGACAATATGTACGTGAGTTAGAACACGGACAGACAGACGGGCAGACAAACCGAATTCCTAAACACTTTTTAACTAATGTTGGAAAGTGTTAAAATGGGTGAATTTATAAGTTTTAAATTTATTTGTAGCAAACAAATTTTTTTTTCAATATCTTTTCCACTTTTAGGCAGCTGCCCAAAACCGACTAATATATTTATTTAATGTTTATGAAATGTTTTTTATTATTATTTAATGGCTATTATATTGATGTCGTGATATTTCCACACGGATGACAGAGTACTCCCCCGATTCAGACATTTATCACAAATTTTAACTGATTGTTATTACGGATGAAACGAATAATGCTTTAACCGAATATTGAATTCAAAATCATATTTTGCCATTGTAAATAATATATATATATATTTTTCAACATCTTATTAGTTATGCGTAATAGATCGGGCGGCGGCGACACGAATGACTACGTCATCGAGTTACGTGGTTAAATCCTGTTGCAGGACAAGATTTTTAGGAGTAGATTAAGGAATGACTGGTCTGCCTCGACATTTCTTGGTACGATAGGCGCAGCAGCGGGTGCCAACTCGTCATTTTAGCGTCACTATCACGTCATCGAGTTACGGGATGAAACTGGTGCCAAATTAAAGAGGAAAAAAAGTCTTTTAAGAATATTTTGGTCTGCCTGCGCATATCCTGGTAGAAACCCCCGGCAGACTAAAATTTGTAACGAAAAAATACGTCATAATGTACAATTCAAACCCAAACATAATATTTTACATGACATTGCCATATATATTATTTCGAATCGACTTTCAAGATGAAGTAAGGGTTTAGGAAAAGCTTATGAACAGTACGTGAGAACATTACTCATTCGGCATAACTTGGTACAAAGCAAGAATAACGGGCGCCAATTCCCTATTTTGACAGTACTATTACGTCATCGAGTTGCGGCTTAAAATTTTGGCAGGCTAAAATGCCGATTAGGACAATACGAATATTTTAGTCTGCCTCGTTATATCTTGTAGGAAATCAGCAGAGCGGGACGCCAATTCTTAATTTTGGCGGTATAATCTCGTCATCAAAAATTTGGATTGAAATTTTGGCACAATAAAGGTACATATCAATACAATAAGAATATTTCAGTTTGTCTCGTCATATCTTGGTACGAGACGAGCAGAGAGGGGCTAATTCTTAATTTTTGTGATTTTAACACGTCATTGAGTTACGACACGAAATCTTCATGTAGGAAAAGATTATTAGGAGTAGATTAAGGAATGACTGGTCTGAGTCGACATTTCTTGGTACGATATGAGCAGCAGCGGGCACGAAGTCGTCATTTTGGAGTCATTATCCCGTCATTGAGTTACGGGATAAAACCGGTGCCAAATTAAAAGTAAAAAAAGTCTTTTAAGAATATTTTGATCTGCCTGCGCATATCCTGGTAAAAACCCCCGGTAGACTAAAATCTATAACAAAAAATACGCCATAATGTACAATTGAAACCCTATAAACATACTATTTTACATGACATTGCCATATATATTACTTCGAATCGACTTTCAAGATGAATTAAGGGTTTGGGAAAAGCTTATTAATAGTACTCGCAAAGATGACTGATTCGGCATAACTTGGTACAAAGCAAGGAGATCGGGGAGCCAATTCCCTATTTTGACGATAATATTACGTCATCGAGATACGGCTTGAAGTTTTGGCACATTAAACATACCGATTTGGACAATACGAATATATCAGTCTGCCTCGTCATATCTTGGCAGGAGATCAGTAGAGCGGGGCGCCAATTCTTAATTTTGGCGGTATAATCACGTCATCGAGTTACGGCTTGAAAATTGGGCACATTAAAGGTACATATAAGTACAATAAGAATATTTCAGTCTGCCTCGTCACATCTTGGTACGAGACGAGTAGAGCGGGGCGCCAATTTTTAATTTTGGAGGTTTTAACACGTCATCGAGTTACGACATGAAATCTTCATGTAGGTCAAGATTATTAGGAGTAGATTAAGGAATGACTGATCTGTCTCGACATTTCTTGGTACGATATGAGCAGCAGAGGGCGCCAAGTCGTCATTTTGGCGTCACTATCACGTCTTCGAGCTACGGAATAAAACTGGTACCAAATTAAATGTAAAATAAAGGCTTTTAAGAATGTTTTGGTCTGCCTGAGCATATCCTGGTAAAACCCTCCGGCAGACTAAAATCTATAACAAAAAATTACATTATAATGTACAATTGAAACCAGTAATTTTCTCACGTACTACTAATAAGCTTTTCCTAAACCGTTAATTCATCTTGAAATTCGATTCGAAGTAATATATATGGCAATGTCATGTAAAATATTATCTTTATAGGGTTTTAATTATACATTATGACGTATTTTTTGTTATAGATTTTAGTCTGCCGGGGGTTCTACCAGGATATGTGCAGGCAGACAAATATTCTTAAAATACTTTATTTTACCTTTAATTTGGCACCGGTTTTATCCCGTAACTCGATGACGTGATAGTGACGCGAAAATGATGTCTTGGCGCCCTCTGCTGCTCATATCGTACCAAGAAATGTCGAGGCAGGCCAGTCATTCCTTAATCTTCTCCTAATAATCTTGTCCTACGTGAAGATTTCATGTCGTTACTTGATGACGTGCTAAAACCGCCGAAATTAAGAATTGGCGCCTCGCTCAGCTCGTCTCGTACCAGGATATGACGAAGCAGACTTAAATATTCTTATTGTGCTGATATGTACCTTTAATGTGCCAAATTTTCACGCCGTAACTCGACGACTTGATTATACCGCGAAAATTAAGAATTGGCGTCCCGCTCTGCTTGTCTCCTACCAAGATATGACGAGGCAGACTGAAATATTAGCATTGTACCAATCGGTATGTTTAATGTGCCAAAATTCCAAGCCGTGACTCGATGACGTAATAGTACTGTCAAAATAGGGAATTGGCGCCCCGTTCTTCTCGTTTTGTACCAAGTTATGCCGAATCAGTCATTTTCTCACGTGCTATTAATAAGCTTTTCTTAGACCGTTAATTCATATTGAAAGTCGATTCGAAGTAATATATATCGTATTGTAATATAAAATATTATGTTTATGGGGTTGCAATTGTACATTATGACGTACTTTTTGTTACAGATTTTAGTCTGCCGGAGGTTTCTACCAGGATATGCGCAGGAAGACCACAATATTCTTAAAATTCTTTATTTTACCTTTAATTTGGCACCGGTTTTATCCCGTAGCTCGATGACGAGATAGTGACGCCAAAATGACGACTTGACGCCCGCTGCTGCTCATACCGCACCAAGAAATGTCGAGTCATTCCAGTCATTCCTTAAACTACTCCTAATAATCTTGTCCTACATGAAGATTTCATGTCGTAACTCGATGGACGCGTTAAAATCGCCAAAATTAAGAATTGGCGCCCCCACTCTACTTGTCTGGTACCAAGATATGACGAGTCAGACTGAAATATTCTTATTGCACTGATATGTACCTTTAATGTGTCAAATTGTACGTCGTAACTCGATGACGTACAAACGTACGTAACTCGATGACGAGATTATACCGCCAAAATTAAGAATTGGCGCCCCGCTCTGCTCATCTCCTACCAAGATATAACGAGGCTGACTAAAATATTCGTATTGTCCTAATCGTTAATTTAGTCTGCCAAAATTTCAAGCCGTAACTCGATGACGTAATAGTACTGTCAAAATAGGGAATTGGCGCCCCGTTTTTTTCGCTTTGTACCAAGTTAGGCCGAATGAGTGATTTTCCCACGTACTGTTAATAAGCTTTTCTTAAACCCTTACTTCATCTTGAAAGTCGATTCGAAATAAAATATATGGCAATATCATGTAAAATATTATGTTTATAGGGTTTCAATTGTAGATTATGACATATTTTTTCGTTACAGATGCCGGGGGTTTCTACCAGGATATGCGCAGGCAGACCAAAATATTCTTAAAATACTTCTTTTTTACCTTTAATTTGGCACCGGTTTCATCCCGTAACTCGATGGCGTGTTAGTGACGCCAAAATGACGAGTTGGCGCCCGCTGCTGTGCCTATCGTACCAAGAAATGTCGAGGTAGACCAGTCATTACTTAATCTACTAAAAATCTTCTACTGCATCATGATTTCATCCCGTAACTCGATGACCTAGTCATTCGTGTCGCCGCCGCCCGCTCTAAAAGTAAATTTCACGGGAGAGGCAAAAGATAATGTGTCTGATTTTAATGTAACATGAAAATATAGCACTTAGCTCTGCAAGTAGGAATAAAAACGTAAAACCCTTAAGAATCAAGACGTAGGATGAGGTTTGGAGGGTTGGGTGATTTTACCTCCCCACACAATCCACTCCTCTTCTGTGGTTACAAATGGACATATAGCGTAATAAAGCGTAATAATAATTCATAATCCATATAACTACACTTATGAAACTGTTTGCGTAGCAAGGCGCACCAATGACAGACCTATTAGTGCAATAAAACGCAAAATTAATTTTTGCGATATGTGTCACTTTTCTTGCGGGTGAGCGATATGATAACGCTCACCCTCGTAACTTTCATCCATGAAATAAGCAATTTTTGAGAAAATGTATCATAACATGTTCTTCCACTAAGCTCTTCAATTAAATTCTAAAAATATTAAAATGTTGCATTGTCAACGGAAACACGCCTTTAAACATAATTTTTACAATTCTAGCATATCAAGAAGTGGGTGAAAATTATATTATAAAATTGCGTCTTTACATACAAAAACAAGGTTGATTTAACTGAAAGAATGTAAAAACAAGTTTATTGCCTTTAAAGTTCTTGAAAAATGTGCAAATAAAGACTTTCTTTAAACTGCACTGTAATTTAAATAAATTACTGCTTGCGGGAGGATTCTACAACAGTTTTTATTTAAAATTAGAAATTTCTGCGTATTTTAAGATAGGGTGAAGCGAAAAAAAAAAGACCGTGCAAAAAGCTTTTATTTTAAAGAATGCCAGGACGAATTTTCGGTAAAGTGAATGATTTCCCTAGAGATGCTAATGAACTTTTTGAAACAGATGTTTTCAGATGAGCTAGCTCTTCAGATTTATTTAAGAAAATCAAATGAAATGAATTGAAACTGAAAAGAAGTATTCACTTATCTTTATTTTTAGATTATTAAAAATTACTTTTTTCCTCTTGTATTCTCTGAATAGGAAACACCTGTTGCAAAAATTCGTATAGTTGTGGCTTATTAAAAAGAATTAAAAAAAAAAAGCAGATGTAACAATTCTTTAATTTGCTAAGAACGTACATTAGGAAAATAAATTGATGCACCAAACGGTACTACTTGATTATCGCGTCGACCAATTTCGCCAAATTATACAAATTGCCGCAATTTCATTTTAAATATCGAAAGAATAACTGAATTAGTATTACATTAATAAAAATACAAATGAAACGTCGAAATAAAAATCACTTGATGACGTAACGTGTTTAATGTCAAGTGAATGTGACATTTACGATCAGCCATTATTGGCATTTAATCTTATAGTTTGGCGATAGTTTTTTGGTTGACGGAATAATCAAATAGTACCCAACAAACTAAGCGATGCACTAATGTTTAGTGTGCATATGAACTTATGCATGCATAGGACCTGTGCAGGAGTCTGTTTCGGGCCCTTTCGGAACACCCCACAAATTGTTTCATCTTGAAACAGGATCCTTTTTACACATAGACCGGACAGCGGCTCCACAAAACATCATGTCGTCGAGCTCACGGCTGAAATTTTACGATTAGTTAAAACTCGATTAGCATATTATAACTGGTCTGCCAAATCATAGCTTGGTGGAAACGACCTGCAGACCCAATTTTCGTTTCCCTTCATCGTTACAAGTTGAATTTTTGCGTGTTACAATTTCTATGGTTTTTCTCATAATGGATGGATAATATAGACTGGAAGGAAAAATTATTTTACTATCATAGAAATTTATTTGGATGGTTTCTTGATATAATCTGCTAGGATTGTAGTTTTTCCATTATACAGGTTTATTACAAATGAATCATTGGATTTTGATATGTTATTATGTGCGAACAAGGAAACGTATATGTTTTTATGACATCTCAAACGAGAGGGCGTTAACTAAGTTTCGCGCTGCGTATGTGTCATGAGCGTGTAGTTGCTGCGCGAACGTCATATTCAAAATGGCAACTGGACAGTAGAAATTTTCCACACAGTTGACTGTGGAATGGAAAGTTCGCGGCTAGCGCAATTTGTTGATTTCTTGAGACTACGGATGAAACTCTCTCTAACTCGGTTCACTGTTTCTTCAGTAATGATTGGTTGACCAGAAATTTCGCCTTTACTTAAACAACCGGTTTCTTTCAACTGTCAATACCAGCACAGAATGCTTTGTTGGGTTGGTAGTTTGCATTTGTATGCCTTCCGGAATGCTCTCTGAACGGTTATAAGCGATTCACAATTTGAAACTTCTAGTAAAATTCTAGTACACAAAACGCTTTCTGCTGTCCAGTCGCCCTTTTGAATATGACGTTCACGCAGCAAGCATGGCAACCAAACGCGCATGATACATACGCAGCGCGAAACTGTAGTTAACGCCCTCTGGTTTGAGTTGTCATGGAAACCTATACGTTTCCTAGTTTGTACGTAGTAACGTATCAAAACCCGATGATTCATTTGTAATAACCCTGTATTTAATATCAGCTGCATGGTCCTTTTTTCTATACTTAAATTTCCTGCTAGCCATACCAATATAGTAATTCTTTGATCCGTCGGACTCCTGGAGTATTAAACAAACCTATTTTTACTGTTTCTAAAGTTTTAATTTACACTTTTTAGGAATTAAAATTAGTATTTTATTACAAGGTGTTAATTTGCTATACATTTACAGATATTAAATACGACAAAGATTACTATTCGAAAAAAGTGGTATTAAAAATCCGTAATCCTTCGCACTTATGATTTCAATATATTCAAACTTCGCTGATGAAAAGCATAATGGTTAAGTCGGAGGAATGTAAGAGGTATTAACCAGTTTATCCTTTCCTCGTGAATATTATTATTTTTAATCTAATTATTGATTAATTCTAAAAATGTTCTTGCATTTTTCAACGCGAATATGTAAATATTGATTTGTAATCAGTTAAAATTTAATATGCCAAAAATTTAATTGCTGTTATTTTTAAACTTAATTTATGCCAGTGACTTAATTCTATGTAAATATATAAAGGCTTAAAATTGGGGATGTATTGACAATTTTAAAATATTTTAAACTTTGGAAATACTTTTGCATGACCTTACAAATTTGTATAATTATTTTTGTAGTAGAATGTACTCGTATTAGGTAAATAAAGCTGTGTCAGACTTTTCTAAAACCTTCTTTTGGTAGCAAAATAACATTGAAACACTGTAATTCTATTGAAATAAGTAGATTTATTTTCACGTCTAAACTATGTAGTAAGTCGGGAACTTTGCCAAAACTCGTAAATTAGCACCAGTCACAGTTTTATTTTATTTATTTATTTATTTTTAATTTTTGTTTGGCTTGATATGTCAAAAATTACGTTAAATAATTCATTAAATAAGCAAATGTAAATCTATATAAAACAACATGAATTTGTTTTACACTGTGTAAATTACTCATACAGTGTATAATTCAAACAAATTTCTATAACACGACCCGCACTATTTTTATACGGTTCTTCATATCGATCTAGTGAAGAGCAAGAGAGAGAGGGGATGGTGTCTTGTTGCCATGACAACGTACAATAATCAATATGGAATGACCTTAACAGGCCTTGGTTATATATGCACTGAAGCCTAGCGGTTTTCCCCGTGAGTTTGAGGGGAAAGAACGGTCTAGAGGGGGACGGACGTCTAAGATCATTCCTCTAGAATACTCGGAGGAGAAGTGAATTGAATGAATTTTCATTATTAAATGGATTGAGTATCAGTTATTGATTGAGACTGTCTACCATGAGATGTTCTTGAAAAAAGAATGATGAAAGGATGTTGGAATGATTCCATTTAGCATGTTTATGGGTATTTGAGATTTTATTAAAATGCATATATCGGTAAAAATATCGATTTCATTTATCAAAGACACTATTTTTAGCCACAGTCAATTATTATGGATAAAACAATAATAACAGTTCAGAAATAATATCAGTCTTTGTATCTGAAAATGGATTTATTGGTTTTTAGAGTTTGGACGTTTTCAGCTTCGTCCGAGATTTTGCTGATTTTGAGAGTTCATTGAACAATTTAACCGAATAAACTAAATAGCTTCACATTCAAGACTGCTCACATTCGAGATTTATTTTTCCGGTATCGTGCAACCTTTTTTATGCTGCTTTCTTTGCTCGCAAGATTGAAATTAATTAACTCTAAAAGCATCGCTTCCCAAATTAATATTACCGATATATGCTAGGATTTTCCTTCGTTTCATCAAATTGAAAGATCACTGCCATTTTTTCATTACTATTATTTCTATTCAAATTATAGAGAAATAGGACATATACATTTTTTCTTGACTGGATGAAAGAGATGGGTTATTGTTATTCATTCAGATTTTCGAAAATAGCTTGTTCTTTGAAAAAAGATGTGATGGAAAGATTGCTACAATTATTCTATTAACCAAATATGTTATGAATATTGAACATTCTATTATCATTTTTTAAAATACATACATGGGTATAAAAACAAATGGATTTGATTTATAAAGGGCGTTTATATATTTATTTGCTTTTTTTATTTAAAAAATGCTTATAATTTTTAATCTTAGTTAAGTAACTTGAACTGTTATTTAGAAAATAATAATAACAGTTCAGAAATTGTAAAGTTCTTTATAAATTAGAAAAAAAGGGTTATTTTCAGAATTCATCAAATTTTGCCGATTTTTTTTTTTTTTTTCGCAGAATTTCAGCGTGCGACATTTTTTATGTTGCTTTCACCGCTAATTATAAACTGAATTAGCACTAAAAAAATCTTCTCCTCTCAAATTAACCAGATTGTATAGCGACAAATAATTTTTTTTTTTTTTTTCTCAAATTAACATTATCCAAATATGCTAGGATTTTCTGTTGTCTCCTGTTTATGAGATTAAAGGATCACTCAATATTTTTATTATTGTTATTATTATTAATTCAAATTATACAGAAATAAAAATTTTACATCTTTCCTTGATTGGACAAAGCGGTCTGACAAGACAACCACTTTTGGTGAAGCTCGCACGTAGAATTGAGACTTGATGCATTTTATAGCCCTACAGGGCAAAGTTAGAGAACCAATAAAATTTGCCTGCAAAATCATATTTATTGATTTTAATTATAATTGCATTTTTGGCGGCACGAAATTGACTTTATTCGTTACCGTAGACTTTTTCCTGGCAACTTTAGCCGAATGCCAAATTCGCCTCCTGTATGGAGTGAGTAGTGGTTTGGATTCGTAGCACCATATTTGACGACTTATCTCGCTTTTGGCTTAAAATTAGCAATTAAAAATTTATTACTTTAAAATTAAATGTGTACAAATATATATATATATATATATAATGCGATTTTTGTAGACAAATTTATCGGTTTTCTAACTTTGGTCGATATGGCTGTAAAATGCATCAGGTCTCAATGATAGGTGTGAGCATGAACCAAAAGTGGCTCCCTTGTGAGTACTAGTTATTAATTAATGCTCTCCACAAGAGATAGAAAAAGGTAATGATAGAGAGAATGCTTCAGTAATTCTACTAAGCATTTACAGTAAAATGCATTACAATGCAAAATTCCTTTTATATCTTTTTCCATATTTAATTAGAAATTTTATTGATTTTATTTTAAAAATTCACCGAATATTTTATTCAGTAAGCGAAATAGTTTCTTATTAACATTTGAAAATATATATATATATGATTTTTAATAGAAAGCGATGTTTTTCATGTTGTTAGCCTATAATTAATTATCAATAATTAAAAATAAAATATCTATAGATCGTACTATAGATCTATTTATATTAGATCGATAGATCTAATGTTCTCATTTTCTGATGCTCCCAGTTCACCAGATGAATTCATTCTTGACAACGATAAATCTCCGCCAGAGAAATATAGTAATCTTATTATGGACATTCCTAAGCGACGACATCTAAAATTTTCACGAGATTATAAAATTGTTTACAGGCAGAATGAAAAAATATCCTCTTTCAAAATAAAAACATGCTGTCAAAATTGGTATCCCTATTTTGCGATCTTGGACAGCTCCGTTAATAGGGGGATGTCTAAGATTTTTTTTCCAAAGCACAAGGAGAATAATTGTATCGACTGTTATTGATCATTCCTTTGACACAGTTCATTTTTTTTCCAGCATAAATACACATATGCGGTCACTGTAACCGTTCACTTGTTTTAAACATGTAAAGTTTTACATTAACCTAACTTTAACATTTCAAATGTTCTAGTAGACCTATTTAAGTATGACCTTCTACGAAATAAATTAATATTTCAAACGTTAAAACATACAAGCTAAAAAAATTGAAAAAAGAATAAGAAAAAAATAAATAAATAAGCGCACATTTTTAAAACGATACAAAATTTGCCTTTAAACACAATTCGCTACTATGCAGTCTAGATTAAATATAAACTTTCAAAAAGTGACGAAACATGGTACGTTTTTAAAACTTTTAGCACTGGCTTCCAATTTTTGTGAATTAAAGAAAAATAATAGACATAAAAAATTATGAAAATTGTTATGATATTTTGTATCATCATTTGGATATTTTGAGTCATCCACATTTTGTATCAATAAAAAATATAGAATAGAAGAAGTCATTGATACACTCTGTGGCTAAAAGTACCGAGACACCATAGCTCGGAGCGCTTTTTTTTTCTTAAATGTACAATATTGAATAAATACACAGAATAATGAAAAAATATAAAATCCCATCCAATATCTTCATAAAATTAAATAAATTGGCGTTTTATGCCACTTTTCTTTTAGCAAAACTTCACACTTACGCCAGACAGCATAAATTTAATTCAATAAAATATATTTTGATTTCCCTTGTACTACATGCTACTATTATACTTACCTGTGCACTCAACTAGGAGTTTTACAATATCTTCAAAATTAACTGAAATATTTCTCAATATGTCAAAAAATGCATTATTTTTATTAAAAAATTACCATTTTTTATATTCTGGTACCTATAAAATAATTACATTATCACACAGAGCTTAGATTCTACTTAGAACATAGTGAGTAATAGGGAAAGCATTCTGACAAAATTTCACTGAAATATGTTTAAAAATTGTTATGTAATGGAGTTTATCAAACATGAAAATAACGAAAACTTGATCTTCCAGTAATCGTATTTAAAGACTTCGCACCTATATTGTTTCTTATCTATGAAATTAGTCTAGAAATGTCAATTAGGTTTATTAGTGTTTTTATGTAAAAAACGTAAGAAAATCATGCTTAGAAACATTGATTATATTTCTCCCGGCAGTCCTACGCCATCTCCCGGTATTTGAAGCATTATTTCATGCTTATTAAATAAATAACTCCTCTTTTATTAATCGTACGAATAAAATTAAAGCAGATTTGAAATCATAAAAGATTGCTCTTTCAAATAAAACAATTAAAAAATCGAAAGATTTTTAACAAAATGGCCATTTTAATGAAGGCTTTAATACTACCGAACTTAACGCATTAAAGCCGCTTAGCAAGAAAACTTGCCATGTAAGGCGAATAAAACATTTAAATTTTAATCCCAGTATTTTAGTTTGGAAATTTTTACAATATCTAATCTCAAATTTTGAGTGATTAAATAATTAAAAATTACAATGTGGAAAAAACTGGTGTCGAAAATTAAAAGAAGTGCAAAAGAGGCTCGTCGTTAATGGGTTAATACACCGACATATTCCTACTCATTTTATGATTGAAGTTTGATTCCTATAAAAAAATATCGCATCCAAGAGACTTTATAGACGTTTCAACTTGTCATATACATAAAATTTGTAAAATGACAGCAAAAATTATTTTTGTGTTACAATACAGGGTCTCTCAACAATACTCTCAACGGTGTCCAATGGTTAATTCCTAAACGGTTAGTCATAGACATATATTTCCAATTACAAAAATGGTTTAAATGAGGTAAAGAAATATTTTTAAAGCGATTTGGGTCAATAAAAATATTTCTTAAAAAATTACGAAATTTAAACTTTTATACGGTCCCCCGGTCCTATAAGTTATATTTAGTAAAATTTTCTTATTACACTGACACGTAAGACAAAAAAAAAGTCCCGTTCATATAACACTAAAATTGACCGAGTTATGAAACTTTAAAAATGCATGACTTATACCACTTTTCTGTGTCTGAATGCAAATGAGTTCAGCCATGCTTTAAGGGGTCATATACCAAGTGCTTAAAGTATTTGAAGAACTTATTTCATGTGTATCTGCGCTTTGAAAAAAATCGTTCAAGTATTGGGATTGAGTAAAGTTTTATTAGGTTTCAGATTGGCTAAAATAATTGTATTTTAGCATATGATTTATTTTCTAAGGATTTGAGACTGTTTCTTTTCATGATTTCTTTTAACAAAAATTATGTTATTTTTATAAGTTTTATTTAACTTCAACGAACGGTATGTTTTTCCAGTTCAAAATTTGTATTCGAACTTTAACTCACTTTTAAATATCGATCAAGATTAAATTTTACATACTGACATAAATCCGATATTATCAATCTAATATTCACTGTAAAAAAAATTCCGCAACGTTCCTGGGAAAAAATGGGCAGCTGAGTTGCCCATTCTTTCCAAGAAACATTTCTTGAAAATTACTGGAACTTTACTGTATATGTTAAAAACTTTCTACAGAAATGCCAGTAAGTTTCCTGCGAAATTCCAGGAATATTTCTGTTGACAGCAAAACATTACTGACATTTCACAGCATGCGGGATCCGCAGACGATTTTTACATTTCCAGTTGACAATTTTCGCTTTATTATCATTATTTGTTAGAATGAAAAAATATTTTGAAATTGACATCAAAATTATTATTTATAATTTACACGAAAAATTAAATTTTCAGTTAAAATTCAATAAAGTAAATATATATATGATATATTGTTTCTGAACTTTGCTTAAAATATAAAAATATATAAATATAAATAATAATTAGAAAAAAAATCTAGACATAAAATATTTTGGATTTTCGTCAGTAATTATGTTAGTTTACAAGTTAGATAAAATACATATAAATTTTCATGAAAAAAAAAAACCCAAACGTAATTGTATATTTTTTCCGAAAAAAAAAAAAAAAAAATTCAAATTTGCAGCAATTCAAAGTGTCAAATATATATCAAATTTAAATCAAATTGTAATAAAGTGTTAAAATATAAAATTAATTAAAAAAGAAAAAAAAAGTCAAGAGGTAGCATCGAACTCGGGCCGTACGGGTGGCGTGCGAGCTTTCTGCGTCCGCACCACGAAAGACACGTTGAGAGCTGCAAACTAATGGGTATTTGAAACGTATGCTCGGCATCTAATTTCTCAAAATCTAAGGCCCATTTGAAGAAATCCTTTCACAAGAGTAATTAGAGATAAGAACTCTAAAACATACTTTAAATTAATCAAAATCGGTGAGAATCATGTTTGATGGTCCCCTGGTTAATGGAGATCCAAATAATAGGTGTATTTTTTTTACACGGTCTGCTCGTTAAACGTTCCACAGACAAGTACGAGAGATAATTTCTTAGCGATGTCACAGAGGTATTGTATTTTCATCTGAATTGTCTTGACAATAGAGACGTAAAGGATTATGTCGTCTTATGATTTATTTGCATTCCTTATTGATTTTGTTACATTCATTTAAGGGATTCGTTTTCGACACTCGCGCGCGAGCAACGGATTATAGCAAAAAAATAATAAATGGTGCCGCAGCGTTTTGCTGTTTCCAACTTTTGTTCAGGAACGTTTCAAATAAGAAAACCAGAATTTCACAGGAAAGAGCTAAATTATTCTGAAAACCTGAGAAAAGGCGAAACGTTCCTGGATTTTACATGGAACGTTACCATTTTTTTTTTTTTTTACAGTGTTATTATGATTTTCGGTGGTTATCGTTTATACTTATTTTACACGATAACACAAAAAAATTGGGATAGATTACCGCCAAGAAGTTTAAGAAAATGTTTTAGATTAGATAACACAAGACTGCGATGGTAGTGTTTTTTAACTTTTACCTATTTTTTTAGCACTGAATCCGAAAATTATCTTAATTTTAACCATCATGTCAGGATTTTTCGTAAATCATAAATTATCCAAGGTAAAAAATAACAAAAATCGGGTACTATAAAATAGAGGACATGGTTGTGTTTTTTTAACTTTTGATAATTGATTTTTATGTACGTTTTAACACTGAATCTGAAAATGACCTCCATTTTTAACCGTCACGTTAGAATTTTTTTTGGAAATCGTAAATGTCAAAGTTAATATATATCGAAGATAATTTATGTAAAACAGATGCAAAACAGGTCATTTTCGGATTCAGCGGTAAAAAAAATACATAAAAATCACTTAATCAAAAGTTAAAAACAACAATCGCATCTTTTTTATAGTTTCAAATTTTCGCTATTTTTTTCTTTTTTAATTTTAAAATTTACGATTTGCAAAAAATCTTTACGCGATGGTAAAAAATAAAGGTCAATTTCGGATTCAGCGGTACAGAATACATATGAATCAATTATCAAAAGCTAAAAAACATGACATAATCAAACTTTTGCATGCTAGTGTAATCTAATAATATTTTAAAATGTGTATCGTTTTATAAAGAATTAAGGCTGTTAATTTTCATCATTTTATTTAACAAAAATTCTGTTTTTTTTTTGTTTCGTATGTTTATTACAAATTGTATATTTTGCATTAATATGTCAGAATGATTAAAGATTTCAAATTTATATTGCAATGTTAATTTTACTTTTAAACATTTATATATATATATCTGACGAAATTATATTTCTACTAAATTTGTGAATGACCCGTAATTTGCAGCAAAAGATATGCTCCAACTTTAAACAGCTATTACTATCAATTTTAATGGTAGAATAACGGGATTTGTTTCGTTTTACTTGTCAGTGTAACAGGAAAATTTTACTAAATATAACTTATAGGACCGGGGGACCGTATAAAAATTTAAATTTCGTAATTTTTTAAGAAATGTTTTTATTGGGCCAACTCGCTTTTAAAATATTTCTTTACCTCATTTAAAACATTTTTGTAATTGGAACTATATGTCTATGGCTAACGGTTTAGGAATTAGCCATTGGACACCGTTGAGAGTGGAGATTTTAATCGTAGAATAAAGGATTTGTTTTGTTTTACTTGTCAGTGTAACAGGAAAATTTTACTAAATATAATACTAATAACTTATAGGACCGGGGACCATATAAAAATGTAACTGTCGTAATTTTTTAAGAAATGTTTTTATTGGCCCAACTCGCTTTTAAAATATTTCTTTTCCTCATTTAAAACATTTTTGTAATTGGAACTATATGTCAATGACTAACGGTATAGGAATTAGCCATTGGACACCGTTCAGAGTGGACAACCTGTATAATTAAAATTTTGTCTATACTTTAAACGCACATGTTACTAATTTTATCGACAAAAATGGCAAGATTATTGAAAAATCCAATAAAACTAATCAGCTGCTGCTTCAGAACTCCACTGAACAACTTTTGAACTAATTGGACCCTATAAGCACAGAAGAGCAGAAATGGAACATTAACAATATCAAGTGGCGATTAGAGAATGAATAACTTTTAAAGCGCCATTTTTTTTGACGTACCCGAACATGAATGATATCGTCAGGCAGAATATTGAGGAGTCAACATGCGTATTACTGCTCCCACAGCTGGATTTCAGGTTTAATTTCAGTTTGAGAAATAAAAATTTGATATGAAATCAAATACCGCAAATTATAATAATATCTACATTATAGGAAATTAAATTAATGGTCTTGCTGGAATAACAGACGGAGAGTATTTGGAACCAGTGATATTTCATTGAAAAGCTTTATAGTTTTGGCATGTTTCTCTTCATTTTATGATTAAATGTCGGCTCTTATAAAACAAATATCGCATCCAAAAGACTGTCTAAATATTTCAAACTGTTACATCCTGAAAATCTTTCGGAAAATGAGTACAAAAATTACTTTTTATTTTCAATATTGTCGTAATACTGTGTGTTCTGTAAAAAACATATTTATCGAGATGGTTTTTGAAAAATCTTTAAAACCCAATAAACTACTGAATCTGAATTCTACTGAATAACGCTTGAACTAATTGGATCCGTAAGTATATGTGAGTGGAAATAAAACTCTGGTATAAAGAAATGATCAACTAGAATTTTAGAAAAGTTTGTTTCTCATTTGCGGAAAGCATACTATTTCGAGTCCTACTGTCCAAAATAGCAAGATAAAGATATTCTTCGATTATGTTCCCTGAAACTTCAGCAGTTTGCATAGGCAAATTTAAATCATGCTCAATCTCGCTGTTTACGGATTTAGATTTCTAGTTTAACTGTAGATATTTCAATTAGTGTAATAGGCATGTAGCAGTTTAATTTTTTAACAGGTCATATTAATTAGTTTTGTGTTTTTGTTTCAGTAAAATAAGTGTTTTATAGGATTTACAAATTTACTAGGGTACGACCAGAATGAAAGATAAAAATGCCTCTGTGTTATTTTTTTGCAGACAGATTTTTAGCATATAACATATTGAAATAGTTAAATAGCCGCCAGATGCACTATTTCATCTCCAAGAAAAAATCATTCACGATTTAAAATAAAATTAGAGAAATGAGTCAAGAATATTAAGCTTTTATCATGAAATACGTTTAATTTTTGGACGTTTAATGCATAAATTACGGAAGTTGTGTTGTTGTTAAGAAATTGCTTTCCATGTTATTGTGTTTTAAATCAAAGTTCAAAACTTCTGCTCCCTGTTCCTTTTTTTTTATTGACTAGTGTAATTTAATTTGATAAGCACAATAATCTCAAATTCAGATTAGCTAAGTTTTTTTTTTTTTTTTTTTTTTTTTTTTTTTTTTTTTTTTAAATTAGTATTGGCAATTTTATTTATTTATTTATCTGTTTTATGTTATTTCTGTTTTTTTTTTTTTTTTTACGTATGTCTGTAATTAATTACTATTATTTAAAACCTCACTTCGAAATTTTCTTTAATAAATTATGTTCTGATTCCTCTTTGTCACTATTTTTTTAAATTTATTATACAAAATAATTAAAACCACTTTAGGAATGTGTGTGAACCTCAGTACTGAGATTTATGAAGCGATGAAGATTACTATAAATTCTAACTTTGAGTTTTCATGAGATCCTTAAAAGAAATTCTGTGCAATTCTGAGAAAGCATCGAGGATTTACATTATTTCTAAAAAAGAGGGGAAAAAAAGATAAAGAAAAAGAAAGACAAAAATGAGAGGGAGTTTTAACAAAATCCTTCTGCAATCGGACACATCTTCTTCTAGCTCTTCAGAATCATTTCTCCAGGACATTGGGAGAAAAAATAACTAAATGTACATTATGAAATTTATTGAGTATCTGGTATTGATTAATACGATCTACAAGAGATGTCCGGAAGATGTCCTTGGGAAACGGAATACCATAGAGGATGCGGGAATGATTCTATTAAGCACGTTTCAATGGATATTAAAGATTTTATTAATATATTTCAGTAAAAGAAATCGATGAGTTTTATAAAGGAGGCTATTTTTAACGATGGTAAATTGCTGTTGATAAAACAATAATAACAGGTTAAAAAATGATAAAGTGTTTTATATTTGGAAATGGATTTATTGACTTTTAGAATGTTTTATTTATGTTCGTCATTTTAGCAATTTCATTTCTAGTGTTGATCGAATAATTTAATTAAACAGGTGAATATATTTCAAATAATACACACACAAATTATATTATATGTACATTAAACTCTGACTTTTATTCAGTTTAAAAACACTAGAAAGTAGTTTTTCTTTCAATTAGTGAAAAAAATAGAATGTTTTCTATATTATTAATAACTCCCATTATTATGCACATATTTTACATACGCAAATTTTTATTACACACTCGTTATGTGATATATTTTTTGATAAAATTCCATTATTAGCTTTTGTGAAAAGAAAAACTGTAATTATATTTGTTTTGTCACAAGTGATTAATAAAAGTTTGCTTCTCTGCCTTTTATTCCTTGAAATTTTCCATTTTTCTAATTGAAAAAATAATGTATTTTTAGTGTGTTTAAGTTGAATGAAAGTCAGGGATAAAAAAAATATTTATATTATTTTCTATTTTTTAGTTTTAGTAGAGAAAGCAAAGCAGATATAGTGGATATTTTCTACACGAAATTAGTCACAATCTTTTCTAAAAGGAAAACTTTTAGATTGTGGTTATATGTATGAATCTAAACAAATTTATTAAAAACATATTTTAGTTTATGTTACTTTAAATCATTTTATATAAATATGTACCATTTTTATTTTAAAAAAATACGTTGAAACATAAAAAAAATTTGTACGAAAGAAAGAAAAAGATCCTGGAACCCTTTTAATGTATAATGCAAGACTATAAGTTTCCCACAAAAAAGTGTGTTAGAAGTGCATTCAGTTTTCTGTCTTAGCATCATAAAAGTGAATGAATCTTTATCCGTTGAAATTAACTTGTATTTAAATAGAATAGTGATTAAGACAGGACATACTCTTAACTTGTTCTAATATTCGAGCTCAAATGCTCATCTAGAAAATACAAAGCAATTAATTTTAACACATTTAATTATCTTCTAGCAGAGAGAGAGAAAAAAAGTTGTTTTGAATCTACAATACTGATTTTAATTCGAGTACAGCTGTCATACAGTTAAAAAAATTTCTTAATTAAATTTAGTTATTTTGTTTCTTGCCAGGGAGTGTTATCAGCGTTAAGGAAACTTAAGATAAGTCTTTCCTATGTAGTTTTAAATTGCGGTGTAGTAGAAAATATTTAAATAAAATTCATTTCAAAACTTTATCTACTATACAGTTTCCCACCAAGGGTGTTATCAGCGTAAAAATAACTCAGCACGTAGAAATTTTTATGAAAGCATGTATTTGACTATAGCAGGATTTTATTCTAAAAATTGAGTAAAAGGAATTAGGGAGAATGGATTTAAATTGTTTGGTTATGCAATTTCTCAACAACGGCGTCAAGCAGGGAAGAAAAAAAAAAAAAAAAAAAAAAAAAAACAGAATATAAATATATATTCAGCTGTATATATATAATATATACAGCCAGTAGTATAAAAAAAATTCTTTCTATAAAAAAATTATAATATGAAAGTTTTCATTAAAACATAAAATTGATCATTGTGGAAGATTATTCTGAAGATATGATCGAAATTCGTTCGTGAGAAGTCAGTTTAAATTGTCTAGTTAAGCAATTCTCCACCACGGCCGCTACTAGCATCAAAAAAGCTATCATAAGAAAAATAAAACTATATAAATTTGATATTGGCAGCAGAAGGTTATTATGAATAATTGAGTGACATTTGTTGTTGAGAAGCGAGATTGAAATGCGTAGTTATGCAATTTCCCACTAGGGAGCGCTTACTAGCATAAAAATTCCTATCACTGGAAATTTATCATCGCGACATAAAATTGACTATGACAAAAACTTATTCTGAAGATTGGAACGACATTCATTCGTGGGAAGGGAATTTAAATTGTATCTGAAAAGTTAGACGATGACAGAGGGGCTCACAACCATAGAAGACCAAGTCCATTAAAAAAAAAAAAAAAAAAAGAGATAGTCCATTAAACCTGTTTTATTTACTCCCACAGTGAACCAAGTCTGTAAACAGATGATATATGAGAAAGACCATATATGAGAAAGTATGTGAAAACAGGCATGGTTTACTGTGAGATTATGAAAACAGATTTTATCGCCTTCAAAATGGACTATCTCGTTTTTTTTCAAAATGGACTTGGCCTACTATTGTTGTCATAATATATAGAGATACATGAGGCATCATAAGTGGGATATAAGTAAAAAATAAATAAAAAAATAAATAAAAAATGCAATTTAACAAATTACAACGACCATTTGGAATATGACTTTTTCAAGAGTAAAATGTCAGACATAGAAAATCGCACGGAGTTGATCATACATTACGTACGCTATGGATTACATTTTTCGGTGCTGTAAATTTTTTAACTTCTACGGAGCTGGTCATACATTACGTACGCTATGGATTAAACATTAATATTCCTGGACCCATTTTAAATGAAATTTCATTCTTAAATTTCTAAACACCCTACAATATTACTTTTTACACCGTCGTTTAGAGAAAAAAATGTACTTTTAAATGCAATTTGTTTGAAAGCTGTATCTCAATTTGTTTCTGAGTTATTAATTTTTTTTGTAGTTTTTATTACTTTTTTGTCATAGTGGCAACAGAAGTATCCATCTCTGTTGAAAGTAAAGGGAAAATACAGATTACTGTATAGACCAATCAGAAAATGAATAAAAGGCGGATTCAACTAATAAAAAACTTCAGATATGTGTTTGATTACCTACCCTGACCGAGGACAATAACCATTTTTCCAAATGGTTAAAAAAAAAAGAACTGTACTATCAGGATGAGTACATATCTCCAGAATTTTTTTAATAGATTTGTTTACCTTATTTAAAAGCAGAAAGATACTACAAATTCTATTATTAAACAAGGTGATTTCAAATTGTACGATTTAAATATTAAATAGAAAAATTCTAATATGTAATAGTTCTGCCATACTTCTTGGAAATTGTAATAAATGTAAGCAACTTGCGTCATAGCAATCACACGTTTATAAGTTGTCATCAAGACTGTTTGCTAGATATTTTCTGATATTCAGCGACGAAAATTAGCATGTTCTAGCATCGGGGATTTTCATGAAAGCCTAAAAAGAAAAAAAAAATCGCGGAATCGTCAGAAAGTATATACAATTTTCTTGCCTCGCAAAAATTTGTCCATCAAAGATCCATCAAAATTTGTTCTACTATCTTCAATCGCAAATATGTTCGTCTAGTAATAATCTCCAAATCAGTTTTCCAGAGCATTGGGTTAAGAAATGGCTGAATAGTGATTATGAAATTAATGAATGTAAGTTATTGATTGAGACTATCTTCAAGGGATGTTCTTTGAGAAAAGCAATGATGGAGAGGATTCGAATAGATGTTGAATTGATAGGAATCACGCTTGAATAGATATTGGAAATTTTATTAAAATACTTATATCGGTTTAAAAAATCGATGAGTTTTAAGCGAGGCTATTTTTGATTATTGTGATATATTATTGACAAAACGATAATAGTATGTTAGAAACGATGCAATGGATTTAGAAAATGGATTTATTGACTTTTAGAATGAGAACGTTTTGAATTACTGTTCAAGATTTTTACTTATTTCCTTTTGCATGTTGGCCGAATAATTATAGTCAATGAGTGAAATAGTTTCACATTCGAGTAAGTCGATTTATTTATTTATTTATTTATTTTTTGTAGCATGTGACAATTTTTTATGCTGATTTACCTCCAAACCTGAAATTAATTAACGCTATTTAAAAACATAGCTTAGCAAGTTAACGTTAACGACGCATGCTATGACTTTCATTTGCCTCCGGCATCAGATTAAAAGTTCACTGCCTGGAAAACGTTTTTTTTTTTTTTTTTTTTTTTTTTTTTTTTTCCTTTCCTTTTTTAAAAAAATTCAAATTGTAGAAAAATAAGAATTTTAAAAGATTCCTTGATTTTTCTTTTCTTTTTTGGGCTGTGGGAGAACTCAGTGATTGACGGTCAATGATGGTAAGTAAAACAATTTGGAGCTTTATTCAAAATTCAATACTAAGGACTAAATTTAGTACTGCTAAATATAATAAAAGTGGTAAATTAATTCATTCGATTTTACCATATATAAACTCAGATGTTTTGTAATTTGTGTGGAATTAAAATGGACTCCCCATATTCCCCATGGATTATTGTTCACATTAATTATAACTGTAATTGTAACGTTATGTCTTTTGACGCGTGTACTGTTGCGTGCCTGTCAAATGCAGATGATAAGTTGTGGAATAAAGACGTATCTCTGATTAAGATGTAGATGTAAGCCTGTTGCAGCATAAATTTCGATGTACTGGTTGAGACGATACAAATATTATTAATATTTATAACTGTTTTTATTTCCTTTTAAATATAATTAAAGTAAATTAACTTATCTATTTTATTACTGAATTGTACTCTATAATTGTAAATTATAAAACTGCATAAAAATTTTCTTATACAGCGCCACAGTGTCCCATTCATAATAATGAAAGTGTAACTTTAAAAATGGGTAGTATCGTAAGGGTAGTTTCGTTGGTGAAATTAATAGGTAGTCTAATTATCATTATTCTAGAAATGTGGATTCAGTATCAGACCGCTTTTCTTGCATTCCAGATCTGCAGACGCAATATGTAGTTATTGAACATGCAAAATATTCATTACTTGTGGATTCATTTTACAAATGCAAAATTTTACTCTGCCATTGGTATATCCAGAGGAGAAAAGGGATATGGATATCTCTATTTTCTAATAGAAATCTTCCCTCATTTAATCGCAGATTTCTGCAGTTAAATAAGGAAAAAATTACTATTCAGAAATATATCATCCATTGAGTTTTATGATGTCACACTTTAGAAATCAATTTAATAACCTAGTGGGCATTTTGTTTGCCCACTGTTTTTTGTCTATTTTCATTGGTTGGGAGTTAAATACTCGCAGACAAATTGACGATTTTGGTTGGTTGGATACAAAATAGAGGATTGTGATCGCGTGGTTGAAATTGATTAATTGCTGTAGTTCGTATCAACATATCTCAGTGAATCATTCTAAAATTAGATGCTCTAATAAACTATGGAAAACTTTTTGATATGTGCTGCATGTTCGTTTTTACGTGTAATTAGATAATTTTGAATTTCAATCACGAAAAATAATCAGTAAAATTAATTTCTGCCTCTTCAGACGTTCTAAAATCATATTATAAAACATTTTATGGTAAAAACAAGGTAGATAACATAACAAAACAGTTATAATGGATAGTCCATTTGCTGATCTACTTATGACTTATCCTCAGCGATTTAACACCAATTAATCCGACGCACAGTGTAAGATTTTGTAAATCTAGCCGGAAAAAAGTTCAAAAATCGACTTGCAGTAATTTCACTTTTAGACATTTCAAATAACATGTAATATACTGCAGAAAAAAAATGTAAAGTGATAGCATCCTAACTCCACAACAACAACATCAAAAGTCGGCTCAAAAACCAAATTTTCTTTTAACCATTTTAGAATAGCGATGGCTGTAGTTGTAATTGCTATTGATATTTTTGGCTAAAAACGTACTTATTTTGTAAATATTTTTTTATGATAGTATGGAATCTTTACAACAATGTAGATACTTTGTATTTTACAGTTACGGAGGTTTTTTTGAAGTGTTATATTTAAAAAATAATTGTTTAAGTCAATATAAAAATTATTTGAAAATTTAATAGCATATGATAAAATTTAAAAAGCTGCCAAAAATTTTGTACATGCCGTTATAGTGTAATATAATTTTTTTTGTAATTATGTATGCAGATATAAAATAAATCAATTTCAGCTACAACTATTTGCAACTCTTGAATATAAGTAATTTTTTTTTTCAGGTACGGAAGTGTACATTTCGAAAAAGTAATTATATCAGATTTTGCAAAATTATGTTACTCGACATGAATCATTCCCTGTTAATTATAAAAATATCCTGATAGACTATGTACTACACAAATATAATCTTCAAAATTGCTCATCTGTTATGTTAGACTAGATAAAGCGGCTGATCCATTCATTTATAATTGGCAGATATCAAAGATAGAGAAACTGCCATCGCTTAAGGAACTCTTTTTGAAGTAAAATAAGAGATGGTCAGATTCGAATATTAACAATAAATATATTTACAGGGCAGAAGTAATAATGACTACCAGAAAAAGTTTTGCCGACCAAAGAAATATTTTATTTAAGTGGGCCGAAATCAAAATACAAAAAGTGCATTCCCTATTCCGGCAACACAAATTAATTAACACGTGCCGCGTGTTTAAAACTGAGACAATCTAGACAAATGGATGCTGCGGATGTGTAAAAAATATATCAGAAAGCCCTAAAAGACAAACGACATTTACAAAAATCGTTCAAAAATCCAGATACTCGTCATATAAGAGAGAGCTGTAATGAAGAAAATCAAAATTTTATAATGGCTAAATCCACATCTGTCATCTACTTCTTACTCTAGATCCATAAAGTTTAAGTTCATCATGGAAACTGATCAGTCAATAATAGAAGATTTTAAAATTGTCAGAAATTAAATCTTTACAGCTCTTGTACTAACTAAAGTAGAATTCAATGTTCAGACGTATGACATAGAGCAGAAATTTGAAGACATAGTGGTAGATATCACAATGTGCAGCATTCTATCTTCAAATAAAGCAACCTAAAAATGCAATGTCTGTAAAGGAAAATCCAAGGTGATGAATAATCTAAAAATGATTCGATGATATGCGAATAATAATCACAAGTTTTCTTGGGGCTTATCGGCACTACATGCACTATTAAGATTTATGGAATGTATCTTACATATTGGTAATAGATTTTATGTAAAGAAATAGCAGTTCCGAAAACCTGAAGAAAAATGAAGTATCGTAGAAAGAAAAAAATATAATTGGAAGATTTAGACCTAAAAGAGAATTATTATTAAAAACGCCAAAACTAGGACAAGATAATAGTAATGTAGGAAATAGAAAAAGAAGATTTCTTAAAGATGCTGCTGTGGCCGCTAGCCTAACAGGTGTTGATAAGCTCTTATTGAGCTATTTTATATAGATTTACATGTGAATGCAAGATATAAATATATCTGTCTTTAAGCATTACAAATCATTTCATTGACATCTCATTAAAACTATAGAGCGGCTGAAATTCACCCTGAAGTTTTAACATTTATACGGTCACCATATGTACAAATAAAAGAATAGCAAACAACGAAAAAGGACAGTGGTTCACTTTATGATAACACTGGTAACTATACCAGTATGTAATTAATAAATTATTATTTTTTAATATAAGAAAACTGTACTTGTTGAAAATAAACATGTATTGCACTTTTAAAAATCTGCACTGAATGCCATAACATTACGCAAATGTCAACATATGAAAATGACAAAACATCTTTTTATTATGATTATGATGGCGGGATAATAATGACGTAAATTGTACAATGTAATGCATAAAGATATATTTTTTCATAATACAGAACCATTTTATCTCTAGTAAGATCAATTTTATTACTTTAATATGGATAATTTTCATAAAAGGAATTTTGACCCGCTAGATTCTCGAAATCTTACACCGTGCGACGTTATTAAAATAAAAAGCATACCAAAATGTATAATACCATATTTTGATTTAATTTTTTTAGCAATGACTTAAACAACCTTTCGAGGCATATCAGATTTTTTTTCTCCAAATAATAGTAATTAACTAAATAGCACAAACACTCACAAAAGTTGACATCAGAATTGGCATTTCTCATTAATTAAGGAAAATATTTTAACACTTATCAAGCATAAGCCATCTTAGATCTTATTACATGATTTTGTTTGCTGCTTCATTTGAATCTTAATGTATATATAACTATATTTGCAGCTTATATGATTTCTGCCTTTTCTAAAATGTTATAAAGAATATTGAGGCTATAGTAAATTTATAAAATCAATGTATTTGAAATTTATATTTCTAGATAAGAAAAAAGACAGAGAAAAAAAAGAGAGAAAAAAGAAATCGGAAGCATCAGAAATGCTCAAATATAATGAATGTATCATGAATAATGGAAAAAAGATTGTTCCAAAACTATTCATAGATATTTCACTTAAAAGTTAGAATCACTTTAACAAAGGGAAATAATAAAGTGAACGACAGTTTGAATATATTATATTAGATAAAAATAAATTAGATCTATTATGTCCATGATCCTCTATAGATTTAATACGAAACACAAAGCTATTCATATTAATAATGAACAGTTCTCTTAAAAATAATGTTAAATTATGTTTTTCAAAACAAAAAATAAAAGCGTATATTTAAAAAATATGCATTATACTCTTTATTTTTCATTTATATTTTATTTTCTACTTTTTAATCTCTTAAATATTTCATTGCTGCTGTTTGGTATATTTTAGCGAGCATGGTTTGGCGAATAATTAACACCATTGTTCATATACAGTTGTAACCTCGTTGTTTATTTGAAAGAATATTTAGCAGTTTATCAAATTCAGCCGGCTGTCAGAAAAATGGTTTAAAATTAATAATTTATAATTAAATTCTAAAAATACTAAATTGTTGCACTGTCATCGGTAAGACAATCGGTAAAAGCAATATTTATAATTCCAGCCTATCGGAAGTGAGTAACAAAATCGAATACGAAATTCCATCATTACATAAAAGAATCAGGTTAAGTTAAAGAGTGTGGAAACAACTTATTCAGTACACTTATTTTTTAATTGCACAGCTTTTTTCGGATGGATTTATAAAAAAAAATCGATAATTTGTTCCAGATTTTAATTATGAATCAAATTTCCTTATTGTGATTGTTCCTTTATTTGCACATTTAATAAACTGACTTAAAAATATGAGGCGGTTCTAAATTCGATGCGTATGGTTTTTTTTTTTTTTTTTTTTTTTTTTTTTATGTACGTTCACCGATTACTCCGAATCTACGCTACCGATTCATGTGATTTTTTTTTTTACTCACTCGAATTGTTACCATTTTAATTTAATAAAAATTAGTTCAGCACTTTTTTCGAAATTCAATAAAAATAAATAAATAAACATCTTTAAATTTCAAAGATTTTCATCGTGACATATTTTACTTTATAGTAGTTTTCGAAGTCGTTTTTTTTTTCTTTCTTTTCCCTTTTTTTTTTTTTTTTTTTTTTTTTTTTCCGTTTAGGTTAACAGCTTAGAGTCCTTGAAAATTTTGGTTGAAGTCAATCCGAACTGAACAACTACAACAACAAAAACTTCTACCCAAAACCCGCCCCAAACCCGAACTAGACCCAAAGCCGGAGTGAAAGAAAATTAATTCATATTTTAATACAATTACGGAAAAGGGGTCCACAATTATATTTCTAATATTAATTTCATCTTTTTTGTTTAAAAATGAAGATAAATACACTCATTAATATTCCAATATATAGTTTTTTTCAATTGAAAATATTCAGGACTTTCTTTTGAAAAATCGGATCAATCCGAATCTGATCCGAAACTATCAAAACTCAATCGAAACCAACCCGAACCTGAATTATTTATTGTCAACTTGGTCCGAATCCGACTCGCAACAACAACAACAAAATAGCGTCAACCCGACACGACGGTACTGTCGATTTTGGGTAAAATCGGGTTTTCTGACTCGATACATGACTTTAATTGAACTCTAACATGAAGCTTCCCAATATTGAAATTTTCACTGAAGTATGTGTGCACGCCCACACACGCAACCCATATACAGAGTGATTAAGAAAAACTGGTCAGTAATTTGCAGGGATGGAGTAAAGCTCAGTACAAAATACAATTTTTGCATAAGAAACCAGATCGCAATCAATTTAGTCCTTTGTGGAAAGTGTAAGAGTATCATGGTAATGGCAGAAGTGCCTACCATTGGTATCCAAACAACAATGAACTAAACATATAATGTTTCGGAATATAACTCACATTATATATAGCATCACTTAGCGAAATATTTTGTTCGTCCAGTATTATTTTGTGCGCGTGTGTGCGTCATCGCATTTCATACAAATCAAAGTAAGTCTGTTGAACTTTTTATGAAATACTTTATATTTTCAAATGTAAAATGATCAGTAAAAATGATTAGCTGTCTTTCGAATTACGCAACTTTTTATTCAATTTATACTTACTTTTACTTAAATATTCATAGGATGGGACTTAATTTGTGTGTAAATGGAGCAGAAAATGCATCATAATTAATTGCATGATTAATTATGATAGAGTTTCATCGTCGAAAACGCATTCTTTTCATTCTGGTGCTTTTCAACAATGTTTATTCAAATATTATTCGTAAATATTTGTTTTCCCATCAATCTTTGTTCGAATTACCTCCTATTTATTATTATTTTTTATTTATACAGTAAAGTAAAATCTCTTTTTATTTTTAAACGGCCATTTTCCATATTAAATGTAAATTTCCAACATGCTGAATTTCCAATGTCTGAATTTCCGGACATCTTTCGACCAGTTGGAAATTTACATTTAATATGATTTATTTACCAATCAGAATAATTGTGGTAAAATTAATCTTGAGCCATTTTCCAGTTTTTAAATTAATAGCTATCGTTATTAAATGATTGGAATTTCTCTATCCTCTCGTTATATCGCTCGTGAAGACAAGAAAAAATATGATAGGTAAAGCCTAATATAGATAATAAAATATATAAGAACATGTTTTAAATTTGACTCCAAAACTTAAGTTTAAAATACTATCAGAATTTTCTAATAAAAATAGACGAGAGTGGAGAGACAGCTTTTGTAATTGACACACTTATAAAGTTACTTAAAAATGTGCGTGTAATGTAGAACTTGTGTATTTTCGGGAGACCTGAAAAAAATACTGAGGTTTATCTGAAGGAGCGATATAACAAGGAAATATTGTATTTAAGTAAAACAATTGTTACAGATGCAGCCAAAGTAAATGTTTGAAAATGTATGTTTTTTATCTGAATATTTTTTAGACAAGTAGACTGATAAAGTATGTAATTGTCCAGAAGTTATTAGATGATTAACATATGTAGGACAATTGCACAATAAATATAATACATAAGATGTATACGCTAAAAACACATAAACTTGCTCAATGGTACACATGCAAGAACTTTTATATGAACTTCTACAAATAAAATTAATGATAAAGCATAATATAGACGTTTCGAACTGCTTCTGTAGTCGTCTTCAGGATAAATATGATGTTGAAATGTTTAAAAGTCCAGAGACGAATGCTCCCCGTCGAGTCTTGATCAACTATATGAACTATATACAAGTATATTCATATAGTTGATCAAGACTCGAGAGGAAGCTTTCGTCTCTAGACTTTTAAACATTCCAACATCATATTTATCCTGAAGACGACTACAGAAGCAGTTCGAAACATCGATATTATGCTTTATCATTAATTTTATTTGCACAAGTTCATAAAAAAGTTCTTATATGTATACTTATATAAAAATTCTTATATGTATACCATTATGCAAGTTTATATGCTTTTAATGTATACAACTTAGTTAATAGATGAATTCAAAAGTTAGTAACTTTTGATTTAATTAATTTTTCTTTTTCCTTTAAGATTTAGAATCAGGACACTTTTAAAATTTATTATGCAGAATAAAGCAAGGTATATAGAATCGAATATTATTTTCAAAATCAGCGCTCAATTTAACCATCTAAAAAAACACATTCGCAAACATTTTAAAGTGAGAAATTTTCACTGCAGAAGATAAAAATACGCTATTTAATTACACGTTTTCAACAGAAAGATTCTTTAACTGATTTATCTCGGGTGGGTAAACAGCGTTCTACTTTTGCTGTAATAATTATAGGAAAATAACATAAAAATTTATAAAACAAATATTTACACAAAATACATAATATGAACTTTAAAAAGCTCACTGTTTTACTTAAAAGGCGACAAAGACAATAAGAATATTGATGTTACAAGATGGAAGTAAACATTTAATTTAATTTAAATTTCCTAGTACTTTCGTCTTGCAATCCCGCGTCCTTTGGAATAGCCGCGGGATAAAATAAGATGTCTGATTAATTATAATGATATAATTAATAATTAGTCTGATGCTTTTTAACAATGTTTATTCAAACATTATTGGTAACTTTGGACAGTTTTTTACTTTATCAGTCTGCATGTCTAAAAAATATTTATATCAAAACATATATTTCAAACAATTACTTTGGCTATATATGTAACAATTCTTTATTTAAATACAACTTATTAAATTTTATAATTACTTATCTTATTAATTATAACATTATATATTTATTTTTATTTATTTCATTTCATCTTATGATTTTATTTACAATATTTTAAATTTTTATGTCTTATAAAAGCAATCTATCGTTAATCATAGTGTTTTAACGATATTTTTTCATCTATTTATATTATAGTTTATTGGATTTAATACATTTCCCAGATGCTTACTTTCCTCTCTTTCATTTTACCACTATGTTCAAAAACAAACTTTTATGATGGCTAACCGCAATTTAATGAAAGATCTCACCTGATTATTATAATTGATAAATAACTTATTATAACTAACAGCATATTCAATATACTTTAATTAATGTACAGAAATATTTTTACAGATTGTTAAAACATTATTTTTTATTTTTTATTACATAAATGCTAATTATATTTAATCCTTCTGAATATCATTTAAACGATGTTATATCTCCTATTTACGTAATGATTCCTTGAATTTATTGCATTTGCCTGGGGATAATGCAAACTGTTTGCTTTCATCACCAGAACATATATATGACGGTTAAAAATTTTAATCATCAGTTTTATTTTCTTATATATACCAGTGTATGCAGGATATTTTAATAAATGAAAAAAAATATTATTATGTCTTTTAAAAACATTATTTGAAATTTTTATATTCCATAAAAACAATTTATATTTAATGTAATTGTTTAACAATATTATATAACCTATTTATATGATGATTTCTTGAAAATAATGCACTTTACTGAGATTTAATTTCATTTTTTTATTATTTTATACCACTTGTTTCTATGAAATATAACCTGAGTATTATAAATGACAAATATAATCTTTATCTTATAAATTATATACGTTATATATGCGTTATATATTTATTTTTATTCATTGCCTATCATCTTATGATTTTATTGTTGGTTATTCTTGCCAATTGTTATTGTTTGTTATACTTGTTATACTTATAATTGCCACTCCTTAGAGTCGCTTTTCATAAAAGCAAAAGAAAAAAAATTACAACATTTAAAAATATACGATTGTATGGTTAATTATTTTCACATTTTGTATTCCATAAGATCAATTTATATTTAACTTTATTGTTTTAACTATGTTACACCACTTATTTACGTTATTTCACTTATTACGTTATGATGCCATGAATTTAGTTCATTTGCCAGAGGTTGGCTTTCTTTTCTACCACTTTTCCACTTGTTTTCAACAACACCTGTATTTCACTCTTCTGAAAAAAAAAAAAAAAAAAAAAAAATAGGTCACGCTGAATATGTGAATATAAAAAAACAATGTAATTCAATTCTTTTTCTGCGAATACATAAAACATTATGCATTACTGCGAACTGAAACTCAGCCGCGGGATTTTTGCGAATATTTATGTATTTTTGACTGGATTTTCATCTCTAATAAAAGCAATATGGAGCTTCATAAAGAAGCGAAGCTTGTTCATTAGATCTGTTTTATTCACCAATAAACAGAAGGAAAAATTATTTCACTATTTATTTTCATGGTTACATATAAACATTTTTTTTATTCTCTAACAATGCTCAATAGAATGAAACAAAATTTGATAATTACAATATGATGTATCATAAAAACAATATGGAGGCATAAAAAAGCGAAGATAATTTACCAAAGTATGTTAAATTCACGAAAGATGATAAATAAATAAATAAATAAATAAATGTTTTTATTCTCATGTTTGTATATAAAAATCTTATTGTTATTACTTGTGAATGGAATTTCACAAAATTATATAATTACAATATAATGCGCATCTGATAAAAGCAGTATGAAATTGGTTTTCATAAATTTCACGTAGCTTAAACTGTGATCTCTAGCAACTTTCAAATGTTGCAGGACTTCTATTTTTTAAAACCGGAATCAAGTAAAGTTTATTACATTATAGTTTTAATAGCAAAATAGCATACAACTACAATAAATTGAAAATTAATAATGGATTTCAAGGGAAATTTATTATTATGTTTTTTTAAATATTGCAAAGTGGCATTTCACATATAATAATAGGCGTTTGTAAGCAGATTACAGTCTGAAAATTATGAAATGGGCGATTGAAGAGCAAACGCTAGGAAACACAATATGACAAAATCATTGCTTAATTTATAACACATTGCTTAATTTATAACACATTGCTTAATTTATAACACATTGTTAAGCATTGCAAAATATGTAAGTTATTTGTATTTTTATTTTCAAAACGGAGAGAGAATAGGTACATTATTTTAGCAAAATAGTAAATGAGATTAAAAAAAACTCTTAATTATGTTTGGCTGCTATATTTATTTAGATTTCCAAATGTATTTAGACCATAATAAAAAATTTCATCTAGTACGTATTTTCGATAAATTCGAGAAAAATTCACGATATTTTCTTGTATTTATTCTCGCTACCAAGTGAGTCTCGATCGATGCGCGTTATGCTATGAAAATTCTCAAGTTCAATTAAGATTTTATAAATTTTCATGAGTATTGTTAGGCAAAGTACAGAATTCCAGATTATGTGGCTTAATTTTTAATGAATTTTAATATCATAAAGTTTATTTCAGTATTTGTGTATTCTTTATTAGAATATGAGAAGGAATTATGATAATGGTCTCACGAGTTGGGTTAAATTTAACACTTTCGGATTTTTCCGAAGGAAAGGAGTTTCTATACATTGTTAAAAATTTGCAGCAAACTGTCCAGTCATTCGACTGTTTTTATAAAAAAAACGGTTACATAACCACAATTTAACTCTATTCTGACCATAATATGAGCAATAACATGATCAAAATAGCATTAAATTACGGTTATGTAACCATTTTTATAAAAACGGTCGAATGGCTAGAAGCTTTGCTGCAAATTTTTAACAGCGTATAAATTTCAGTGGAAATAATTGAAGCAATGTCACGGGAAAAGGGTAACATATATTTAAATTGCAGTAGAAATATTTGAAGTAGTGATGTGGTGTAGTCCAGATAAAAGCCCTTATTGAACAAATTTTACAAACGTTCTAGATTTATTGTGTACAAAATTTATGCATACACAACAAATGGCAGATAAATGCATAAAAAATATTCAACAACGAATATTACTCACAAGGGCACCACCAAACATGATGCGCACAGATTTTGATGATTTCAAAGTATGTTGTAGGGGTCGTACCACTAATTATTCTGATGAAAGGGTTTCTTCAGATGGGCCTTAGTTTTTGAGAAATTGGGGGTTAAAGTTCAGCGTATATTTCAAATACCCATTAGTGTGACTTTTTGAACGTGAATTCGTGGTGCAGCGGTAGCGTGCGAGCTTACGGATCAAGACATCGCGGGTTCGATTCCACTTCGAGGCATTTTTTTCTTTTTTACTTATTTTTTATTTTTTATACGTTAAAAACTTTAAGCAGAATTGGGCATTCTACAGTTTTGAACTTTGATATTTTCTTAATAAATTACATTTACATTTTCGAATTTTTCATGGCAATTTATTTTTCTCTTCAATTTTTAAACTAATATTTTTACAAAACTCTACTAATATTTCTACAAAAATTTCTTACAAAACTCCAAAACTAATTTATGCCTAAAGCTTTTTTTCAAATTAATTATTATTTACATTTTTTATTTTAAGCACAATTCTGATAAAATGATTTTTCTTTTTTCTATCTTTTTTTTTTTTTTTAACTTTATGTAATTTAAAACGAAAATTTATCCTTTTCTTGTATAAATTATACAAAATAATTTTCAGGTGCAATTTCTCAAACGTATTTCGGTTTAGATAATTCAAATAATGCATATCTCCGAAAGAGTAATAAAATATTAAAGCAGTAATGCTTAAATACACGTTTTTTACCAGTTGTACAAATTTTGTATACTCTGTAAAATACATTTATCTTTAAAGTTCAACCTCAACATCATTTTTCGTTTGCACAAATAAAAAATTACATTTAAAAATATTTTTTTTTATTATTATTATAGCAAATAAAAACTCTACGTGATTCATAAAAATTCAACTGGATTGCAAAAATAGTCTGTTAATGAGATAAAATTTACAATACATATAAATATATTTATATATTTTTTAATTGTCTGCTTTCCTTTTAACGGCAATATTGGAATAAATAAAAATTTCTTTTATTGATCTCGTTTAGCTTCTTTTGCAGACAATTAGAATATTTGAAATATTGTTATATATAGGGAAAATTTCGGTATGAAAATTAAAAGAAGACTATAGATTGTGACAGATTGAATGCTAAAGATTGTGTTATAGAAAGAACCAGCGCTGATGCGGAAAATTCTCGTTTGGAAGCGAAACAAAAAGGCCGAATTACAAATGCATTAAAATATTGCGAGACGTTGTTACAAAATGATGATCTGTTTAAAAGTTCTCCACCGGATGAAATATCCTGTGCTTCTATTGGTATGCCTGAAGAATTTCATGGTGCAATTTCAGAAATATTAGAAGATCGACAAATTATTGAGGCCGAGGAATTGATATTGAATGAAGAAGATGAATTTAACGAATTTACAAAGGTATGATTTTTTACTTTAGCAAAAAAAAAAAAAAAAAAAAAAAAAAATTCGTTATATTTCATTGTTAAAAAAAAATCGAAATCAAACAATTGAATTTTAAATATTTTTTTTATAGTATCCGGGATTTCATAAAGATCGTGAGAATTTTGTACCTGAAGAATTTGCACCTGAACCACGCGATTATATTCCATTGTGGTACAAAAAGAATGCTGTTGCATTAGCTAAAGCCTGTAATAAATAAGTAAAAAAGTAAATAATAAAATTGAAAAAAAGGGCCCCAGGGCGGAATCGAACCCGCAAAGTCACGATCCATAAGCTCGCACGCTACCGCTGAGCCACGAATTCACGTACAGAAAGTCATACTAATGGGTATTTGAAATATGCGCTCAACTTTAACCTCAAATTTTTCAAAAACTAAAGTCCATTTGAAGAAATCCTTTCATCAGGATAATTAGTGGTATGACCCCCTACAACATACTTTGAAATCATCAAAATCTGTGCGCATCATATGTTTGGTGGTGCCCTTGTCAGTATTGTATCTGTTAGTTTCCTCTCAGTACTAAATTTTGTGTAACATACAAGAGCATGAACGCACACAAAAAGAAAAATCTGCCACTCTCAGCATTATATTCATTATAAATCCCCCCCCCCCCTCTCTGGTTCTGGTCGATTATTTTGTTTACATTTGAAAGCAAATAAAAAAATGGCACATATTCCTTCCACATATTTTATCATCATCATTATTTTAGTATAGCTCGTAAATTCAACCAAAGATGTAACTGTGTCCTATGTACATGGATGTAAATATGTAAGCATTGTTAAGAAGCACTGCTCTATATCTATATGGTAATACTAGAGTACATTAAAAAAAAAAGAAAAATCAAAGTAGGCCGGAAACATACGGAATAAAGATGACGTTTCAAGCATAGACCTGCATTTGCAATATTTTCTGTCTGTTAATTGATTTACATTTGCTTCGGCCGACTTTCTTGTCTTTTACCATTTGAAATATTATTTAGAAAAATAATCCTTTACAAATTTCGGTACCTTCTAAATGAATATTTACACATTTTTGAAATGTAGATACCGGAATTGTGTGATTGAATGGTAAGTGATTTGAAAATGCTACAATCAAGTTATTTTGAGACAGATGGAGATTAATGGATATAAAATAATACGAATCTTTATCAAGAATTAATGAAATTTCAGAGTAATGAATTTTTTACCGTGATTTCATTTTCTTTACTTTTTTTACCATTCCATTTTCCCTCATTTTTATGTATGACAATCATTTTTAACATATTTAGGATAGACAAAAAATATTTCAAAAACTATACCATAGATTGCAGCATAAACTTTGCTCGTAAGAAATAGTTCAATGTGTTCATTCATTGCGACATGCAGCTGTGTTTTTCAATAATAAAAAGAAAGTGTAATTTTAATGTTTATTTAATTTAGTACATGAAAGGGGGATTGTACTTTGTGCCAATACATTAAAAAGAGAGAATCAACGTTATAAATACATATATTTGTGTTTCATAACGTTGGTTCCCTCTTTTTAATATTTAATTTAGTGGTTGGATATTTTTGTTGAGTTAGGTATCTGAATGGTTCGCAGTACCTATGTTACATTTTTTTTTTTTTTTTTTTTTTTTTTTTTTTTACTATAAGGACTTTTAAGGCACGTATATAATCCAATCTTTGCTTTTAAGTCTAAAACAAAAACGTACAATGGCGGAAAGACACTTTAAATTGAGTAACCATTTGTCCATCAATTTTAGGAGAGATAGCCACCTATAATCAATATTTCAAAATTACACGGAATGAGGATTTTAACTAAATATAATTATTTGCAAAATAATTATATAATTTTTATGTTTATAATTATATTAATTGATATAATTATTTAAATTTTAACTAATATAAATATTTCAATAGCAATAATATAATAGAGCTTAACGATGTAGTTTTGTTTAGAAAATATTGAAAAAATTCGGATACGTTCATTCCAGAAACAGATAAAGTTGATAAATAAACTAAAAACCATGAAAAATCTAAAATGAACGCGAGAAAAAAAAAAAAAAAAATCATGATACTTCCAGTAGTGAAGAAGATACAATCTATTTGAAATTATTAGATTCTACAGATTCCGGTGGAATAGAATTGGATGAGGATCACTGAGTTGGTTGTGGAGAAGAATATAACACCATAACCAAAAAGAATTATTGCATACAATTCATAAGGTGCCAGAAGTGGTTCTATGAAACGTGTACAAACCATCAAGATCTTTGCCGAAAATGTGGTAAAATTTTACGAAAAGAGAATGATTGAAATTATACTTCAAATTACGTTCACGAATTTTCCGCGATATAATTGCATCTTTACAAATTTCTATGTGTTTTTCGTGATTGACTGCATGAAATGTGTTATTTTTTGCTATTTTAACTTCATTATTTCTTTCTTGTATTGGATGACCATCTCTCCCAGGCTTGAAAGAGAGAATGCCATCTGCCATTTTAATTTCAATTTTGTTTTTCGCTTTTTGTTCTCGATATTTAATTATTTTTTGCCCAAAATATGATGAGTATAGGTATAAGAATTTCAAATGAGCCTTAAATATTTCTTGTATTTGCATTCTAAGAATTTTTATTTCAATCTTTAAAAACTATGGCCATCTATCCTAGAGTTTACTTAAATGAAGACCAGTACGAAAAAATCTGTATTGAACATTTTTTTTTCTTTTTAGATGATAAGATGGAGATTTAACAAATGAACCAGCGCACCATGAAGACGGATACCCTAGAATTTTCGAACGACTACCAAATTACGCCTGCCTAATGCTTATATCAAGACTAAGAACTTTATTTTCAGAACTATATATTCGTAAATGACAATAATGACGTCTGCATCACCGGTATATGATACCATTTTTGTGAATTAGTCCAAGTAAATGGCCACTTGGAGTCGGAAGTGTACCGGGATGACGCAAGAAGAAGTAGACGCTTTACAAATGAAAATTGCCATGAAACAAGAACAACACCTGATACCATTGAAAGAAGATCTGGCAGACTGGTTGAACAAGACATTAGGTGAGTCATTTTTGGGTTATTAAGACTATACAGTTTTTGTTTTTCCCAATGACAAATAGACAATAATGAGCTCATAGAAAAGAATCACTTTTGGATATTTTCATACAATAGAAATTATTTGCCAAAGAAATTTCTGTTTTTAAAAGAAATAATTTCATATCAAAGTTATTGTTTGTCTCATAACGAATGCTCTAGTTATTAAAAATGAATTCCGAAAAAAAAATTGTAACAATATTTACAAATTGTACACTCGCATATAACTACAATATATACAGTAACATAACAACAGATACCTGAATATGTTCAATGGATTTAGAAACGCATTGCTAATTCAAACTTCTAAAAACATGGTAATATTTGCCAAACATTTAAGACTTTTTATTTTTTTAAAGTATTGAGAACATAATTAAAAGTTACCACATTTCCTTACTTTTTCCTGACCCTCCCCCCCCCCCTTTTTAAAAGTCTTATTATAAATTTTATAAAATAATTTAAAGAGTAAAATGCACTTTACAATAGTTCCTGAATAATGAACTTTTGATGAATATAATTGATTGTTTGACAAATTTTACAAGAAAAATATCTTATCTTATTGTGTCAAAAATTATTCCATATTCAATGGTTTTCATTGTTTTAAAATTTTTTATTTCTCAAAATCCATGTACATAATAGATATATATATTTTAAAATATTAACATTTGATATTTTATTGATATATATTTATATATATATAACCATTGCTAACATCTGTTTTACACCAACGCAATCAATGTGTAATAAGTGGGAAAAAATAAGAAAAAGAAGCTTATTTTTATTTGTTACATACATGAAATTAAAACAAATTTATGATCCAACTTCATATCTTTGAAACATATTTAAAAGAATACATGGTTACGCATAATAATCTTTCTCACGATTTTATAACAATAAAAACAGGCTTTAATGCAAAGAAATTCTATTAAAAGAACTGTTTAAATAACTTAATCTAAGATATTTGATGTTTATTACAAAATATAATTTTATTTGTTACATAAAACATGCCATTGACTGTTGATGACACTAATAAACCATATCGTTAAATCGTTAACATCAGAAACATACCGTCAAAACTATCGAACCGAAACGTAAAGTCCATAAAACTAAACTTACGTGTAATATAGACCGTAACGGAGACGTTATCAGTATTATTTTTTATTTATATTTACACAGTGTAAAATGATTATAAAGAAGCTCAAGAAAACATGAAATGTTATGCAAGGAGTACGTTGTAACCGATTTTCGTACAACATTAATAAATTTAAAGGTAATTTTGGTACAGTCGATGCCAAAGAAAAAAAAAACATAGACTCCATACATTGTAATCGCAAAATTAAATCTTTATCGCAAGATTTACAAATCTTAGGGGTTTCAAGATTGTTATACAGACAAACAAACAAACTTAGAGATGCATTATCATTAAAATTATGACAATGCATTAACTATAAGACATAGTTTTAATAGTGTAGCTTACCACCATTAAGAAACCACTTGATAAAATTAAATAATTAAGTAAATATATATTTGGAATTGTATTTATTTGAGAACATTTAAAGACTTGGGAATATTTTTTACGCAGCGCCGTGGTCATTAAATTACTTCTATTAGACGGAGAGCTTGCAATATGTTTTTTTTTGTTTTTTTTTTGTTTTTTTTTTTTTTAACTTATTAGTGATTTCGGGATTGATACGCAAAAAAAAAAAAAAAAAAAAAAAAAAAAAACCTTAAAACTGCATTATCATTAACTTATTTTACATTATATTATACATTGTTTTAACTGTAAGAAGACATTAAGTTTATTAGTATAGAAAACATTTTTTTTCTTTTTTTACAAACCACTTGATAAAATTAAACAATTTTTTAAATGCTATTTGGAATCGTATTGTATTTATTCAAAAGCATTTTAAGATTTGGAATTATGTTTTACCAAACACTTACTTCGCTATGGTAATGAAATAGCAGTCTTGTTACACGGAGTGCTTGCAATTTTTTTAAAAACTTGTTGATGATTTCAGGATTATTATGAAAAAAAAAACTTTTTAAAAAAAAACTTAAAAATGCTTTATGATTATCTTTAAGACAATACATTAATTACGAGTATAAGACAAATTTTTAATGATGTAGAAAGAATTATTTAAAAAAATTACTCGATAAAATTAAATGATTTTAAAAATACTGTTTGAAATCGCGTTGGTATTATTCGATACCACTTAAAAATTTGGAATTATTTTTTACCTGATTTATTGCTACTGTGTGGTTATGATTTTACTCCTATTACACAAATAACTGGGCAATGTTTCTTTTTATTGTTTGTTTGTTTTTTCATTTTTTAAAAAAGATATTTTAAAAGATGAACATTGGATGTACTTAAAAACGCGATGAACAAAAAATTAGATAATAATAATAATAATAAAAGTGACCTATTTTCTTCTGTGGTTTCCACGTGTGGATTTATTAATTTGTCAGGTTAAATGTAATCAGATATACGAACAGAAATGCAAGACTCGTTCAATAAAATGTCAAAATAGACTAAATAAAATAAGACAGTTTTACTAAAAAACAACAACAACAAAAAAAAAGACATTCAGTAAACGTTCCGCCATGCAACCACAAGGCCTCGTCAGTACAATTTAATCATTGTAAAAACAAACAACCGGACAAATCAAGTACAGTTAAAGTTAAAGTTATTTTTTCAAAACAAACAATATTCACCAGGATTGGGACAGGCTTCATTAGCATGTTATATCCCTGGTGAATATTTTTGTTAAGGCTGGTTTACTCAATTACGTTCGCCAACGTTGAATTAAGCCTGTTCCATTCCTGGTGAATATTGTTTATTTTTGAAAAAAAAAAAAAACTTTAACTTTAACTGTATTTGATTTGTTCTGTTGTTTGTTTTTGCAATGGTTAAATTGTACTCATGAGGCCTTGCGGTTGCTTGGCGAAACGTTTACTAAATGTCTTTTTAATATTTTTAGTAAAAACGTTATGCTGTATTCAAGTCTGGCTTATTTTATTTATTCTATGTAGTCTCTTATAAGTTTCAAATTCAGACGTTAAATGTATATATGTTGCAAAATGTCAAAACGTTATATAATTTTTAAACATGACAGCAACCGAAACAGTTGCATAAAAAAGTTAAGAGAAAAAAAGGTTTATAATAATAATAATAATAAACTGCTGAAGAAATTCCTCTTATTCTGTCGTAATTTTGAATGGAGATTTCTCAAATATTGAACGAAAAAAATATTTATTTAATTTTTTCATTTTATTTTTTAAATTTGCGTACATTACTTTTACTTTAGCCCAACAATATTATTTTTCAGGTTAAAAAAATATATTTGGGGGAAGGAGAATTCAAAATGGCTTAAAAAAAAAAAAAAATAGTAGCCTTATCCTTTATTATTCACATTATGACTATAAAAGGCATAGCTGCCTGCCAACCTTAGAGTTCTTTACGAATCATATTAAACCAGAAAATCTATTAAATAAAAGAAGTTAATTGTTAACTACACAGAAGGAAAAAAACATTTCATTAAATAATTTTTCTGGTTCAAAAAATGTCTAACTATGGTCCAAATTAGTTATCCTGTTGAGAAAATCCAGAATGTTGGGCAGCTATTAAAATATTCTTAAAAAAAACTTAATTATGAAAAATTTAAAATATAATATTGTATAAGTAAAACAGACCAAAAATTTTTTTTTTAAAGTTATTTTCACTTTTCTTTTATCGCAACAATATATTTTTAAATATTTTTATAAAAATACTAATTAATAACACTTCTAAGAATACAAATATATATATATATATATATATTTAAATAAATGATGCAATCAAATAGAAAAAAGAAAGAAAAATGTATAAAAAAGGAATGATCGAAATAAAAGGATTAAAAAAGCTTATTAAAATCAATAAATGATGATGCAGCGCAAAGAATTAAAAGAAAAAAAACACTTTTAATACTTCAGAAGCTGTTAGAAATAAAATGAAGGAAAAATCCATTAATCCATTATGCCGCAATTTGAATTACGCAATGCTGACTATTAATTAATTCCCATGGAAAGCCGATAGTAGGATTTTTCTGGTAAGAAAGAGGCCTTTTTCGGAGAATTTTGAAAATCGTGTTGCATTCTGGGTCACGATATCATGAAATCTAGTCATGCGAGCATTAATTAGTATTACTTGCAATAAAATGTATTAAATTAATTGGTCCATATTTCAATTGAAAATTATGAAAAATTCTGTCAAAATTTTAATAAATTAATAATCGTTTTTAGTTCCGCATCATATATATGAAATTAATAAAGATATTTTATCACTTTTTATAGCATTATTTTACTTAATCTGTTTATAAGTGATTATTATACATGTTTTTATATCATATTTTGTATTATTCCAATCCAGAAGAAATACATTTTTGAAAATTTAAAAAAATTGCGTTGAATGCTGAGCACTTACCATAGCATCAGGGTACCAAGAAATATAGTCATTCGCTAGCTTTCATAATTATTGTAATAAAATATTCTATATTAATTGACATATTTTGTTGTAAACTGAAATGAAAATTACAAATATTTTTTTTATGTTAAACAATTATTAATCGTTTTCACTTCGGCGATAAGTTATACACGAGTCATTTGCTAACTTTCATAATGCTTACAATAAAATACATTATATTAATTGGCATATTTTGAAAAAAAATAAATGAGAATTAGGATTTTTTTTATGTATGTGTGTGTGTTAAGAAAACTATTAATCGTTTCAACTACAACGATAAGTTGCACACTATTCCAGTATAAAATAAACATTTCTTGGAGAATTTTGAAAATCGTGTTACATTCTGGTATATAATGTAGTCTTGTGAGTATTATTTGTATAACTTGCAATAAAATTTATTAAATTAATCGTTACATATTTCGTTTGAGAATTTTTAAAAACGCCATAGAAAGTTTGATAAATTAATAATCGTTTACAGTGCAACTTCAAATTTTCTATTATTCCCATTAAAAAGTATTTCATGTAGAAATTTTTTTAAATCGTGTTGAACGCAGAGTCATGGTACCAAAAAATCTGGTCATGCGAACTTTCATGTTACTTAAATAAAATATATTATATTAATTTACATACTTAGTTTAAAACTGAAATGAGAATTACAAAACTTTTTTTTTATGTAAAAAAATTATTTATATTTTTTAATACATCATTAATTTATACATCATTCCAATAAGAAAGATATTTTAAAAGCTTTTGAAACTGGTGTTGAATTTTGAGTCACGATATCAGAAATCTAATCATGCGGGCTTCTATATTATGTGAATTATAAACATCATGTAAATATACAAGTATTAAAGATGTTCTCAAATCCAAAGGCTCAACTTTATGACATAAGTTTTAGTTCCTTTTTGTTCGGAAACGCATGAAACTGACACGTGTTGTTATTCAAACACTATGTAATCGAAAGACGTTTCCGTTTTTTTATAAGCAAAATAGATCTTTCAGAAAATACTGCCACAGTTGGTGTTTTGAGCAGAAAAAATAGTCAACGAACGGAGGAGAAAAACGCATTGTCACGTGACCAAAAACGCTTATAACTCATTAGGTAATTTATATATCAAAGAATGGAAAAATCATTTCGATTCCAAATCGCTACCATAGTCCGGTCTGTCATTTTTATACCTTTACGTTTAAAACGTATACGTCCTTGTGTCTGAAAGTTTCGCGCTTGTTGAGAATCAAACTTGAGAACAGCCTTAAGTACAACTGAAGAGTAAAAATTATAGCTATAATTATAATTGAATAATAAATATATTTGCCATATGTTCATATGATCAATCATAAATTGTCACTAACGTCATTTTACTTTTCAGTGCGTCATAGATAAAATAATTTTTACCATTTATAATTATCGCCTAAAGCATGCGGGAACTACTCTTGAAATTCGAGGCATAATAGGGGAAATCTGCTTGAATTAGAGATAATCATCGTTTTCATTCATCTCTCAAGTTTTTTATTACACTATCAAAAATGAAAACACGAAAATTGTGATTTAAAAGATTTCTCGTTATGTTTTCACACAACTGCAACAAATGTCTTCAGCAACAGTTTAACAAGCTGTACGGACAGGTAAAACTGTTACTGTATCTGATCAAATATTAAGTATGTGATACATGAGCTGAAAGGACGCGCAAGATGAAGGTCGATCATCTAATATGCAAGAAACTGATATCTTCTAAGACTTTTAAATTTTTAGAAATGTTATTCCATTAATTCCTTAATCGTTTCATCATGTAAACAATGAACAGTCAAAGGGGATGAAATGACAGATATTATTTCTATTAATTTTAATGAAAAAAATGTAACAGACAGAATAAATTAATAAAATCAATTGATCACGTTGTAAAATTTCATTTCGCTAACTGTCATGCAAATAATTTTACGGTTTATTTATTTTACTTTATTTTTAATTCTTCATTTAATGTTCACAGAAGTTTTTAGCACACGTAATAGATTAGTGTCGCAATTTATTCATTTGTAAACAAAAAAATTAGGTTTGTTGAAAAAAAAAAAAAGATTATATAAGCTTTATTTGACGGTGCAGTAAAAAATGACGAATTAAATTGATAAATAGGAGAATTCTTCTTAACCCTCCTTCTAAAAATACAAAGGGAAAAAAAGCTAACGGTCTTGCTTTTATAAAATGCTTTAAATATTCCTCCATTCAACAAACAATCTTCATTATGAGTACGTATTTACTTTACCATGAGAAACTGGTAATTCCATTAATTCCTTGAGCGTTTGATAGAGTAAACAATGAACGTTTAAGAAAGATGAAATATTAGACATTATTTCTTTTAATAATTTTAATGGAAAAATGCAATAGTCAGAATAAATTAATAAAATTAATGAATCATTTTGTAAACTACCATTTCGCTATCTGTCACGCAAATAATTTTCTGCTTATATTCATGTATTTATTTTAATTTTTCATGTAATCAATTTCACATAAGTTTTAATGTAACAGATAAGAATATCATTCATTATTTAATTTTAACTAATATGTAAAACAAAATAAAATCACTGATTTTATTTGACGATGGAATATCCGAAGAAACGAGCTAAGCTGATAACGATGAGAATTCTTCTTAACCCTCGCTCTCTATCCTCCCCCTCCCCCCCCCCCCAAATAAAGGCATTTTTAGTAGTTGTGAAAAATGTATAACCTATTTCTACATTCAAAATGCTTCCTGAAACAATCTTTCTTCAAAATATATAATTATTTTACCCGTAGACGCTGATAAACTAAACAAGTTCGAAATTGCACGTCAAATGTGTCAAATGACGTGCGTTCGTACTATAACTAGTTTTATAAATATTTTTTGCACCGCATATTGTACTGAATGTATATTGTAGTGCACTTCATAAGTGCATATCAATTTCATTCTGTTCGAATGGTTATAACATCATTAAAATGCCCTTGAAATATTTTTTCTCATTGGCCGTAATGTAATGGAAAACTTTTGACTGTCGCTGTAATTAAACTATACATCCTATTTTCATAAAATTTGAAATGACGCGACAAAATTTTGCAACAGTTATATATTTAAAATTTCAGACTATTTCATTGGGTAGTTTGTGCTCTGTTATATGTGGACGGTCAGACAGACGGACTGAACGACGGCTATAGGTGCTACGTATTTATATAATTGCGAACACACCTAAAAACGGAAGAAGGGAGCTATATGACTTGCTTCCAAAACTAGTATTCCTAACTAACTACCTTCAAAATACATCGGATATCTCAAAACGTCATGAAAAATCTTTAAAGATCAGTAAAGCAAGCTAAAACGAACCAGTTTTGTATAAGTAACTACGGTTACAATCCACTTATTCAGCCAAAAATACAGGATCTTTAACTCCAATCCGAATCCAAGATTTGTGCTGTTCATTAACTTCAACGATAAAGATGATATATGTATGTTATCGAAATTTTCAACATATTTACTTTATGCATTAAATGAAATGCTATAATACCACGCAAAGTGATGAAAGGGAAGGGGAATCCGAACCGTAGCTCCAAGCTGTAAGCCTGATGAAGGGTTTTCCTACGGACGGCCGAAACTCATTTGTTAGTCCATCCTTTTAACAGCAGTTTTTTTAAAAAAATTAGTCAATGTTTATAATTATAGTAGGAGAGCTGTTGAACATTTTTGAGTAGGTATTTGAGGCACCCTGAAAATTTGTGCAGCACTTCTTTTGTAATGCCTGAATACAAAATCGAATGTCTGGCTGAAGGATCGTGGCCCAAAACCTGTGCCAGACACGTGTCAAGTGCCATTTTTTGACACTACCCCAAAAAAGTATTTGAGGCACGCTGAGATTGAAACAGAATAATATTTATACTTAGAAAAAAATATTTTGAAAATGACAGACACTTTAGTCGGCCCAAAAACTGTGCCAGACACGTGTCAAGTGCCATTTTTTGACTACCCAAAAAAGGTATTTGAGGCACGCTGAGATTGAGGCACAATAATATTTATGCTTAGAAAAAAATATTTTGAAAATGACAGACACTTTAGTCGGCACAAAAATTGTGCCAGACACGTGTCAAGTGCCATTTTTTGTCTGGCACAGGTTTTGGGCCACGATCCTTCAGCCAGACATTCGATTTTGTATTCAGGCATTACAAAAGAAGTGTTGCACAAATTTTGAGGGTGCCTCAAATACCTTCCCTAAAATGTTTAACAGCTCTTGGACTATTATGCTTTAGTAACTCAAAAAAAAAAAAAAAAAAAAAAAAAACTGTAGATTCTCAATATAGCTGCCTGGTTCAAAATATGACAATTTATAATAAATACAAAATATTAGTAACAAAAACACTAGTTGTAATAACTATAATACCAATAATAATAATAATAATAATAATAAATGAATATATATGAAAACTATTTACAATGGAAACAAAGAAGTTAAAAATAAAAAAGAAATTATAAATCATCGTTTGAAGAAGTGTCCGAGTGGTATGGATAATTATTTCTAAAAATAACTTCATTTTTCTCTATAAATCTCATTAGTATTGATATTCTGTTCATGAGAACAGGACTTTCACTAATATAATTAATTCAATCCGTAATCGTCATACTTCTGTGTTTTTTAATGTGGTAATATGTTGTTAGAGGACAATCCAGTAAATAGTGAAGTGAGGTGGAGGGGAGACCACATACACAAAAAGGGGTGTCACGTTTACCTATGTCGTAAAGATATTTATAGAAAGGGCCGTGATTTGTGAAAAAAAGAAAAAGGTATAGAAGAGTACAGTAATCCATTTAGTGAAATAATGTAATGTCAACTACATTGCAAAATATTGATAGTCTAGCCGTGAGCTGTTTATGGCCACTTTTTCTACTATTACATTTTTAAAGAAGCAATATAAGTCGCTGGAAAATTTCATCGAAGCAGCTTCATTAATAAATAAATGGAATGCTAAATTCATCTTTAAAAAGTTAAACTTAAAATTACACTATGTGAAAATTACTTAAAAGATGATAAAATATTTAAAAAGGTGTTAAATTACTTTAATAATATTTAGTACTTTCTACTATATACATAGCCTTCGTCAGAGAATACAAAAATAAAAATACTGCAATTAGCATCTTGTTTTCAAATTTTACGCAGTTGATGTCGAAAGGAGTGAAAGTGAAAGTCAATTTTTAATTTTTAGATCCGGAAAACATTGGGAAAATAAAAATATGGATGTAGCGGGAAGTGGAATATTACGCGTTTTATGATTCTTTAAGCAAATTGAGCCAAATTCTAGGTATGTTGTAGGAGAAAACGTCATTGCAAACAGTATTTCCTTTAGTAATAAATTCTATTGATTCACGGATAATTAAATGATGATAATTCTTTAAGGGGTATATAATTTTTGTATCTTCGAAATTAACTAGTATATTCTGCTTCTGGTTAAGCCTTGGCAGGTCTGTTGTTGGTTGGTTGTACTGCAAATCTCTCAAATGTTCTTTAATACGATCTTTAAATTTGTGAGAAGTCATTCCGAACTAGTCGGAAATAGTTTCGAGTACACAGAGTTATTCCTGGGCTATACAAAACTGCTCGATATAATGTACTCTACCACACTTCAAAGTTTGCACGTGGAGTTGTGGCATGTGAGCAAACGTGTTCTCCATTCTCCATACTTTAAGACGGAGGCTTAAAAATGACTTGATGGCCGTAATCATATTAAATATTTGGAAGATTACGAAGAATTGTTTATCCTATTAATGGTTTATCGTTTGATTTAAGAATAAATCTCAAAATAAATTCCACATCGGCGTCGTTCGAAGGAAATTCAAGGAGGGGCAGGAGGCTATCTATTATCTCCTGCGGATATTTATATATCCGTAATTATATACGAATATTTATATATCCGTAAAATATACTATATTATACGGACTATAATATAGTATATAATAACGTACTATATTATAGTCCGTTATAATATAATCTTATATTATATTATAACGGACAAACGTGTCCGTGCGTAACGCTGACGTCATTTTGCGAATGTCAACACTTGACGATGAAAGATTGGTTCTTTAATTTCGGTTCGGCAATTTTCACTACGGCAATTTTTTTAACTTCTGAACAAAGCACATTTTCAATTTTTACACCGTCGAATAGAGGGGAAAATGTCCTTTTAAATGCAATTTGTTTGAAAACCGTATTGGAACTTATTTGAAAACGGTATCGCAATTTACTCATTTTTAATGGTTTTTGAAATAATTTTCAAGCATGAATTTTTTAGTATTATTATTCATCTTTATCACGCCCAGACAATCAGGAAAGTTAAATTCGTTTGTACGTAAGATAATATAAATAGTTTAGAATTTGTTTCTGGCTGATATGCCATAATGAAGTAAAAACTTCATTAATAAAATAAAATAATAGATAAAAAAATTAACAGACAGGTATTCGAACTACGCGCTTAAATATCTCAAATGATCAGAATTAAAAAAGGACTGCTGTAAGTAACGAAATCTTTTGTAATTTCTTTCGCTTTTAACTTATCCGAATATCGCTTTTAATAAATTTCAAAACTGTGGTTTAATGCAAAATTGATACTTTTCAAATAAAACGGTTTTTAGTGTTGTTAGTGGGAAAGCTAAATATATATATATATATATATATATATATATATATTTTAATGGTTTTCCCATATATTTTGTAACCTGGGTGGTCCGAGTTGGATCCCCTATTAGTAAATAAACGCACTTTCTTTTACATTCAATCATATTTTTTTTCTCGATGTTTAATTGTTTGCAGCCTTCTCAGGAAAATATATTTTACTATTTTTTTTAAATCATCAGACCGCCCCCCCCACCCCAAACCCCCCCCCCAAAGTATTAGAAAAAAAAGAAAAAAGATTAGATTTAAAGTTTGGAATACCTGTTAAATTCATTTTTAATCATTAGGAACAAATTGCAATACGGGTACTTTTTTAAACATAACTCAAAACTGAGCTGTAATTTTGGATTAGCGTATTAGTTGACGCTTCTAGAAATCGATTTCTTTTAAGGAATCTCAAGACTCTCAAAGTTTTTGTTGGAAAACGTCACAGTGTAAGTAATTTTATGTCCAACATCACTTCGCTTGTGAAATGACAATTTCCTCGTGATATATGCAACGCGTTTCTTTTAGTTGTGAAATATGTTCCAAGATGGCGACACTTCCCTGAGTTATCGTAGCGTAAGGTCACAAACTAAAGAAGGATTGTGTAAAAGACTTGTGTTTCGAAAAGGCGTCAACAGATCGCAGCACCACAGAAATTTTCTGATAGACTGATTTTAAATAGAACCTTTTTGCTTATTAAGCAGACTGTATTGTTTCAAGTTTTTTTTTTACTCTGTTTTAACTCTTGTGGGCCCCTTTTACTTCCTCACTTCTAGGCCCGATTTCGTGAGGCCAAGACGCACGGTTTTTTCGTGCGTTAACTCTTTGTTCAATGGAAGACTTGCATCTCCTACTGGATTTCAATGTTATTACTTCTATAGTACCCATATTTAACCCTTTTATTTTATTCTTTTTTAGTGTGTGTGTGTGTTCATCCATGTAACCCAGAATTCGTCGTGCATTAAATAGTTTTTTCTCTACAAGTGCATCTCCATCATTCTAAGAAGATATTTTTCACGATTTATAACATCTACTCAATAAATAAAAAATATAGGTTGTTTTCACATGAAGGAAACCAGCGTATGTCTGCTTTACCAGAAAGGTAAGAAAATAAATTTCTATCTTTCATTATTAATGAAAAAACTTTTGGTATAACAATTTTATATTTATACTGGGTCCTTAGCTTCACGCTAATCGCGAACTCACCCCTTCTAGATATTTTAATAGATTATGAGGGCTGAGTTGAAGGGGAAAATAAATAAATAAATAAATAAAAAACCCAGTAATAAAAATTTGTTTATCTGATTGTGATAAAATGATGAACAAGATGCACATATGAGATATGAAATATTGAAATATATACATGAAAATAAAAATAAATGTGCATGAATAAATAACGATATATATAATATCGCAAAAAGAGTATTATTGTGAACGAATATTGATTGATTGTTGTGAATAACTGATCATTTTATTTATACTTATAACATATTCTAAGAAATTATTTTAAGAAAGTCACAAACTTCTTATAGTAAATATATTTGTTATCAAAGAATTTATAAAACTTGAATAACACGCTATGTCTGCCACAAAAGAAATTACGGCAGTAGAGAAACTAAATGATAATAATTACAATCATTGGTGTTTCAAATTAGAAAATCTGTTAATTAAAGACGATTTATTTAAATATATAACAGAATCTCCACCTGCCACACCCGATGATACATATACTAAAAACGCGGCTAAGGCGAAAGCCATAATTTGTTTGTGCATTGAAAATACACAAATCGTGCACATAAGACATTTGACATCTCCCAAAGAAATTTGGGAAAGATTAAAAAGTGTTCACCAAAGGGCGAATTTATCATCCAAATTATTCCTTTTGAGGAAACTATATTCGCAAAGGCTCAATGAGGGCGGAGACTTAAATCTACATATCAACAATATTTTAACTATCCGCGACAAACTCGCTGCCATTGGAGAGCTCATAAATGATTCGCACATCGTGGCTCTTATGCTTTGCAGCTTGCCTCAGTCATATGCTCCTCTTATAACGAGCATGGAGGCTAGAGACGAAAAGGATCTAGACCTCGAGTTTGTGAAAAACAAACTCATCGACGAGTACTCTCATCGAATCGAATACAAAAACACCAGCACACGACCAAGGGACACAGCATATAAACTAATAAATAAAGGAAACAAAAAATATTGCAGCTTCTGTCAACGAGATGGGCACGCTCGTTCAGAATGTTACAAATTGAAAAACAAACAGAAAAACAATTACCAAAGAAGTGAAAATTATAACAGTAATAAATTTAACAACCATGCCAACTTTAAAGCCAATTCGGTAAACCCCAAAAATCAACACAATGGTAGTAAAACAGACTCCTCGAATTTTTGCTTTAACAGCAAATCAAATATAGAGGATGAGGTCAACCAATCGATCATTCCTCTCTTCCCAGTGGAAAACAATTTTGAAATTGAGTCAGTAAAAATTAACCAAACACAAACAACAGATCCAAACACATATATCATTGACTCGGGTTGCACCAGGCACGTTGCATCAGCAAAAACAAATTTTGCTACATTCACAGCCGGGAATTTTGGGAATATAACAATCGCTAATGGAAAAAGGCTTAATTCGGAAGGTATGGGCGACGTAAAAATAAAAACAGACAAAAACCACTACATTACACTAAGAAACGTCTTATACTGTCCAGAACTAAAGGGCAATTTATTGTCAGTTAAGAAAGCCACTGAAAATAATATAAAGGTAATTTTCGAGAAAAATGCATGTTTATTTGTCAAAGATGATAATATAATCTTGACAGCTAAATTAAATGATAATCTCTACGTATTAAACCCTGAAGATGATTACGGCTATACTATAAGTACTCAAACTTTCTGTAACAATACAAATTGTATTTCATTGTGGCACCGAAGACTCGGACACAAAAATTTTGATGATATTAAATACCTTGTTAATCATGAATTAGCCAATGGGATAACAATTAACAAATGTAAACATGACACGCGATGCACCAAGTGCATTGAAGGAAAACTTTCCGCTCTGCCCTACCCTAAAGTAGCCACAAACAGAAGCAAAGACATCGGTACCCTCGCACATTCCGATATATGTGGCCCCATGAATACTGAAACGATAGGAGGGAAAAGATACTTTATAACATTCACGGATGATTATAGCAGGTACACAATAACATACTTAATCGCGCATAAATCGGAAGCCGTTGTCAAACTGAAAGAATACATAGCGCTAACAAAAAATAAATTTGGCAAGTTGATAAAGGCAATCAGGTCCGATAACGCAAAAGAGTATATCAGTGACGAATTTGAAAACTGCCTGATAGAAAACGGGATAGAGCGTCAATTGAGTGTTCCCTATTCTAGCCCACAGAACGGTGTTTCAGAAAGAAAGAATAGAACGATAGTGGAAATGGCTAGAACCATGTTGTCGGACGCCAAGTTACCTAAGCAATTCTGGGGGGAAGCTGTCATGTCCGCCACCTACCTCATCAACCGTCTACCAACAAAGGCTAACAAAAATAACATGACACCCTATGAACTTTGGCATAAAAGAAAACCCGATCTCTCGAACATCAAAACATTCGGATGTAAGGCATTTGCCTATGTCGACAAACCTAAAAGAAATAAATTAGATGAGAAAGCCATCGAGGGAATAATGTTGGGATATGATTTCAGAAGCAAGGGCTATAGGATATATACGGGTGAAAATAAAATTATAATATCTAGAACCGTAAAATTCTTCGAAGAAGGTATAAAAGATGAGGAAATTATACCCGCCAAAGAAAATCAAAACATCGAACAAACTCCCGCAGATAATATTGAAATTGATCTAGAAGAGCGCGACGATGATCAGAATAACACCCCGACCGACACATCCCTTGAGCCGAGAAGATCGCAGAGACAAAATCGTGGTGTACCACCTAACCGTTATGGAATAAGCGCAAACCTGTGTCACATTCAGGAGCCAAAGTCATGGACAGACCTACAAAATATCAATGACGCAGAAACTAAAGATAAATGGCTAAAAGCCACTAGTGAGGAAATAAATTCTCTGAAGCAAAATAATACTTGGAGATTAATAAAACCTATCCCGGGAAAACGCGTCATAGGTTGTAGGTGGACGTTTAAGGCAAAAAGGGGAGCCAACGGGTCTATAGAGCGATATAAAGCCAGATTGGTCGCTAAGGGATATGCTCAAAAATATGGAAGCGATTTCGACGAGACCTACGCACCCGTTGTAGCGCATACCACCCTACGAGCATTCTTAAACGCAGCGGTGTACAAAGATCTTAAAATAACTCACCTAGATGTCAAAACTGCTTTCTTACATGGCGATTTAGAAGAGGAGGTTTATATGCATCAGCCAGAGGGATACATAACAAAAGGGGAAGAAGATAAAGTGTGTAGTTTAAACAAAGCGATTTACGGCCTTAAGCAGGCAGCTAGGGCGTGGAACCAAAAAATAAGTAAATCTCTAAAAGAACTAAATTTCGTTGAATGCGCGTCAGACAAATGTCTGTACAAAAGAGTCCAAGATGGAAAAATCGCATACATAATAGTGTATGTTGATGACATCTTAGTCGCAGGAGACAAAACAGACACACACGAAATATACACGGAATTATGAAAGCAATACGAAATCAAAAATTTAGGTCAAGTAACACAATATTTAGGCATAAACATAAAGGAAACAGCAAACGGTAATCTAGAATTAGACCAGGAACACAAAATAATACAAATCGCAGAAAAATTCAATTTGTTAAATGGTAAGCCTACGTATACACCCATGAATACTAACTACTTTAATCTAGATCCAAACGGGAAACTAATGGGAAATAACGTAAAATTTAGACAGGCTATAGGAGGGCTTCTATACATTGCAACTTTAACTAGACCCGACATAGCATCAGTCGTTAACATCCTGGGAAAAAGGAATGAATCCCCAAGGGAAGTCGATTGGCAAGCTATCGAGAAATTAATTAGATATCTGCTTACTACCAAAGATCTTAAATTCGTCATAGATAAAACAAAACCTCCAATCCTAACGGCATATAGCGATGCCGATTGGGGGAACGACAGAATAGACAGGAAATCAACCACTGGAAACTTGTTTAAATTAGGATATAATATATTGGCATGGTCATCGAGGAAGCAGAGTTGCACAGCACTCTCGTCCACGGAAGCTGAATATATCGCTGCCTCTAATGCAGGTCAAGAGATTTCGTGGTTGTTAGACCTATTAAATGACCTCGAACTGTGTCAACAACTACCCGTAACGTTGTACGAAGATAACTTATCAGCCATAAGATTGACCGAAAACGAAAAGGCACAGACAAGGACTAAACACGTGGAAGTTAAGTATCACCACATCAGACATCTATTCCAGAATGGTATAATCAAAATAACTTATTGCCCATCGAAGTTAATGCTGGCAGACGTGCTCACCAAGCCGTTGCCTAAGCCTCATTTCGAGTGTTTGAGAAACAAGTTAAACATTCTACGCTCGTCGGTTTGACATAAAAAGCGGGGGTGTTGGAAAACGTCACAGTGTAAGTAATTTTATGTCCAACATCACTTCGCTTGTGAAATGACAATTTCCTCGTGATATATGCAACGCGTTTCTTTTAGTTGTGAAATATGTTCCAAGATGGCGACACTTCCCTGAGTTATCGTAGCGTAAGGTCACAAACTAAAGAAGGATTGTGTAAAAGACTTGTGTTTCGAAAAGGCGTCAACAGATCGCAGCACCACAGAAATTTTCTGATAGACTGATTTTAAATAGAACCTTTTTGCTTATTAAGCAGACTGTATTGTTTCAAGTTTTTTTTTTACTCTGTTTTAACTCTTGTGGGCCCCTTTTACTTCCTCACTTCTAGGCCCGATTTCGTGAGGCCAAGACGCACGGTTTTTTCGTGCGTTAACTCTTTGTTCAATGGAAGACTTGCATCTCCTACTGGATTTCAATGTTATTACTTCTATAGTACCCATATTTAACCCTTTTATTTTATTCTTTTTTAGTGTGTGTGTGTGTTCATCCATGTAACCCAGAATTCGTCGTGCATTAAATAGTTTTTTCTCTACAAGTGCATCTCCATCATTCTAAGAAGATATTTTTCACGATTTATAACATCTACTCAATAAATAAAAAATATAGGTTGTTTTCACATGAAGGAAACCAGCGTATGTCTGCTTTACCAGAAAGGTAAGAAAATAAATTTCTATCTTTCATTATTAATGAAAAAACTTTTGGTATAACAATTTTATATTTATACTGGGTCCTTAGCTTCACGCTAATCGCGAACTCACCCCTTCTAGATATTTTAATAGTTTTAAAATTTTCGAAATTTTAATTTGTTTAGATGTTAAACCCCTATCTTCTCTGAACATTTTGATATAATTGTTTCCTTGTAATTTCTGTTAGAAAAGAAGTTATGGCTTTTAGAATTATACCCGCTCAATAGCTGAAGCGACGTTTCCGAAACTTTGAAATCATTTTTCTTCCAATGATCTTTTTGGACGTAAAGTGCACGATATCTCAAAAACTTCTGAATAATTTTTCATGAAATTTTCAAAACATACGTTTTATGTTAGTCTGTATAAACTGAACCTGAAATTTCTTTTTTATTGTTCAAAATAATATTTTTTAGGCGATTGTACTGTTGAAATTTTCTAAATTTTGCATTATCTAAATACAACTTTGTATTAAGAATATAAAAAGGCTTTAAATAGAAATTTATTTAGGTCCAGTGTAATTATTATAACCTGAAGTACAAATAGACACCAAAATTTATTTTTTAATCCTGCGCGTAATCTGTTATGTCAATTTTCTGCTCGTCAAATGTCTGACACTTTGGAGCCCCTTGTAAATGCTGATTCTGCATCTTGCAATTTTTTAAATATACATGAAATGAAAGAACATACTTATAACTTTCATTCCAATTAAAATTGTGTCTGAAAATCAAATGCATTTTAAGATATTAAACGTTAAAAACAGTCTTTTTTTTTTTTTTTTTTTTTTTTTTTTTTTTTTTTTTTTTTTTTTTAAACCAATTTTAAGAGTCCTGAGACCCCTTAAAAAATTCGTATGTTCATATATTTTCATATATTTCATTCATATATTTTTTAAAATATAATATAATAATGTACAACAGTAGCCGAATGGTTACAGTGCTTGGTATCGTAACACTAAAGTGGCTGGTACAATCCCAAGTAGAGCAACTTTTATTTTATCCCCTATTTCTTCAATTGCCGTATATTTTACCTCCTGTAACGAAAAAAAAAAGAAACGGATATTCGTCTACTAACGAAAAAATCCTGGTAGCAGTGCTGTCAATAAAATTTTCACGAATTGAAGAAAGCATTTTTGAGAGTGCAGATCTCTAGTTTATAAGTCCTCAAAGAGACAAAAGAAATGTATTTTTAACCATTTGGAAAAATGGTTATTGTTCTCTGTCAGGGCAGGAAATCAAAAACATATTAAAATATTCTCTGATGATGAGCTTGGAAAGCTTGAAAATACCAAAAAGTTTTAAATAAAATGTATATTTTAAACTTGTAGCGTCTTTTTCATTACTTTAGTCGCCTTTTAAGTAAGACTGTGGACTTTTTAAAGTTCCCATTTTATATTTTATGAGAAAGCCAACTTTGATGAATACAAACTGAAAACATGAAACAGAGTGTAGGAGGAGGCACTTTCATTTTCCTAGTAACTTTACACCATTAATTAATGCTTTTCATGGTAGTAATTGTTACAACGTTGATGCGAGAATGAAATACGAGTCTTCAACCCCCACAGTTCATCACCTTTCCCTTTTCGTTAAAACAGACATTTCCGCCCATATTTCATCAAGATAAATCATGCTTTTATTGCTTCATTTTAAAACAAAGTCCGAACACAATAAGTAATAAGTCTAAAAGTAAAAGTAGTTAAAAAAAAAAAAAAAAAAAAAAAAAAAAAAGCTTTTATAGCCATTTAATATTTATCTTTAAAATCACGCCTAATTTCATGACTCCAATTCATCTTTTTTTTTTTTTTTTTTAACTTTCCTTTTTTCAATACGTTAATTTGTCATGGGTCTGATTACGGAAAAAATTCATCGCTTTGATCTACGCGTGGTAATTTATTAAAAAAATTGTAAATTTTGATCAGTTTATTTTTTAAGATTTGGCAACAGGAAAAAAAGTATTAAATAAACTATCTAGTCAAGATTTGTAATCTTTTTTTCTGAACATATGATTATAATTTATTAGGTTGAGCAAAAAGTTCTGGAAAATTTTTAATCTAATAGTTATCAGAATTTGTATCGTATATAGGAGTACTAGTGATACACTGTAAAAAAAAACGGACTAAAAAACGGAAATACTACTGGCAATCTAGACGCCAGTACTATTTCCGTTTTTTTACGGAATTTTTACCCATAAATTACAGAAAATGTTCCGTTTTTAATCAGAAAAACGGAAATTTTTTTGTAATTTATGGGTAAAAATTCCGTAAAAAAACGGAAATAGTACTGGCGTCTAGATTGCCAGTAGTATTTCCGTTTTTTAGTCCGGTTTTTTTTTTTTTTTTTTTTTTTTTTTTTTTTTGCAGTGTACAGTCCAGACGTGGCTCCACCCGATTATGGCCTCTTTCGATCAATGCAACACCTTTTTAAAGGGCCGTCGATTTGAATCCTTTAATGAAGTTGAAGAAGCATGTCAAGAGTTTTTCGATTCCAAGGAGCCGCCATGGTACTTCCAGCAAATCCGGAATCTGGCAGAACGATGGCAGAAAATTGTGGACTATGATGGTCATTACTTTGAAGAATAGTCCTTGTTGCTTTTGTTGTTAATTTGCGCATAACAACGCAACTTTCACAAATTTCCCAGATCTTTTAGCTCAACCTAGTAATTAATATTGAAAGATTAACTGAAGAAAGTTTATTTAAAAAAAAAAATTAACTTTTTTTAAAATTTATGCTTTATTTTTTATTTATACCTTATTTTCTATTTTTTAGTGTTTAAAATATTTTATTGTTGTAGTTTCACAGTCATTTGACACATTTCCGGTCTGGTTTGGTGCATCATTAACTTCATTGTTTTCCTAACTGTTAAACAGATGTAGCAATAAAGATTCGACTCCCAGCTAATAGAAAAATGCTTTAAAATTAATACCTTATATTTAAGTTCTAAAACCATTACAATGTTGTATTGCCATTGGAAACACATCTATTATATATAGTTTTTACAATTCTAGCGTATCAGGAACTGAGCGAAATTCTGTTACAAAATTTCACCTTACATAATAAAGTGTGAAAATGTAACACTCGGATCTGAGAGATTAATGAAACTAAATCGAAAATCCAACTAAAGTAAAAAGAGGTTTTTAATAATCATAAAATCATTTATGCCCCGTTAGAACTTTAACTCCCATTCAGTAGCGCCAACTTTTGAAAAATATTGGGTGGGATCAAAACTTTTTGAGTAAAATAACGCATACAATTTTACCCCTTAGTGCGGATGTATGTAGAAACGGAGGCGGGGGATGAACGAATGACTAAAAAGGACACTGGACAACAGTGGTTTTGTCCTAGAACTAAAATTAGTTGATTCTAGATCAGTTTTTGGCGCTGATTCCGAATATGCTTTCCGTTTATCTCTAGGTGGTCCAGGTTTTGAGAAACATACCTATTTAAATTTATGCAAATTTAAGCTTTTCTGCGCTATTTTATGTAATTTTTAGATACAATATATGTCACATCTAATTACGTTTTCTACATAATGACTATTTGACTATTTGCTTCAGATAAATGTCACGATTTGCATATTCTTAACATTTATTTATCAGTTATTTAACCTAATTTGCATATTTTCAATGGTGTAATGTTTACATCACTATCAATTTTAAAATAGTTGCCACAGAATTTATGTAATGTTTTTCCAGACTAGATTTTTATGCTGATTTCAAATCTGCAGTTTGCTTTCTTATGTCATGTCTAGTTTTTGAGTAAGATGAATTTCGACCTTAGCACGGCATTAACACAGGTTTGATATAAGATGCTTTTTAGGGGGGTGTAATTCATTGACAAGAAGGTGAACAGGGTCAGATTCAAATCAGAGACATAAACAAAAATTTATATAATCGAAAAAAAAATAAGTAGTAGAATCTACCCTAACTAGTTGAAGTTTATCGTACAAAGTATCATAAAATTTCTGGCTTTTTTTTACCAAAAACTAAAATTTCACTTTTTTTCAAAAACTAGACGTGATAAAAGAAAACAGATACAAGATTTGAAATTAGCTCAATAAACTGGTTTAGAAACATATTAGTGTACTCGTTAGAGGTCTGCACGGGCCGGAATTTCCAGGCCCGGGCCCGGCCCGGCCCGAAGGAAAGCTATTTTGGCCCGGCCCGGCCCGGCCCGGTGTAAAAATTGAAAGTTCGGCCCGAGCCCGGCCCGGCCCGTTTACATTTTTCCCGTTCTCGGCCCGGCCCGGCCCGTACAAAAATCAGTGAAAACAGGCCCGGCCCGGCCCGGCCCGACTAAATTTCTACAAAAAATTCCGTTTTTTCTCGACATACAATTAAGATTCTTTTAATGAATACTACATGCATATTTATGGGAGCATTTTACAGTATATTTTAAATTACTATGTGTTCGCAAAATAGAAAACACACAATAGTAAACATTAACGATTACTTAGTGTTTTAGTCAACGTCTCTACAGACGTTTCAAATTATAAATAAGGGTTCATTAAAAGATTATTGTAATTTAGAATAAAGGGTTAAAAAACATGATAACTTTTGAAGCTTATAATAAAAGGTAGATTTGTGAAAATATTTCTGTCATTTTTAAGGCTTTTCTCAAATCCAAAGGAGCTACATTTTGATACATTTATGAATTCATTTCTTTTCGGAAACGCATGAGGTTGGCAGGTATTCTTATTCAGAAACCATGTAAATGTCGTTTTTTTCTTAGAAAAAAGTAATATATCTTTCAGAAAACACTGCCAAAGTTAGCGTTTTGAATCGAATTTACGGAAGCGATAGCACAGGAAAGGAGAAAAACGTACAGTCACGTGACAAGAGTCTCTGTTATCTCTGTACGTAATTTATGAAAAATGGAAACGCTATTCGATCCCAAATGCCTTCAATACTCAGGCCTGTAAATTTTATGCCTTTATAGTTAAAAATGAGTCAGAAAATGTGTCTGAGAGTTTCGCATTGTTGAGCAGTAAATATGAGAACCACCTTAAGGTACATTTCCAAAGATATACTGTTAACAGAAGTTCATTATCGCTATTAATACTTTTACAAAACATAATGCCTGTCCTACACATCCTGAGAACGATTAAGACCAGTTCCGTCTCGGCACAAATCTGCCGAAAAAATTAAACCCGGGATCAGGCATCATGTAACTAACTGTACGATGCCGATCTCTACAATGGACATGTTACATTTCTGTATTGATGTTGTTAAACTCGCATCAGCTCGTACGCACATTTATACTTCTCGAAAAAGTCATATTCATTGGAAATGGCCTCTTATTTTATCTGCTACTCTCAAATTCTTATATCGGGCCGATAGGCCCGATTAATTTTTTTATCGGCCCGGCCCGTTTATTTTGTCTGTCGGCCCGGCCCGTTGAAAAAATTGTCCTAATTCTGCCGGCCCGGCTCGGCCCGTTTGAAAATTCTCCTCCATTCTGCCGGCCCGGCCCGGCCCGCGGGCCGGGCCGGGTACGGGCCTCGGGCCAAGCCCGGGCCCGTGCAGACCTCTAGTACTCGTGCGGCAGAAATATTTGAACGTCAAGAAACATTACTAGAAAAACATGAAAAATATGGAAATTAGGTACAATATTTCTCTGTCACATGTCAGTATAATCTCAGAAAAAACGTTTTTGTGAAGTAAATTAGGTAGTAATCATAACATAAAACAAAAAACCATGTCTGATATTGCTTTATACCTTAAATTTCCAAATAATTGTATAAAATTTACTAAAATTGCATAAATTGAAATATGCAAATATCTCTCAAACTTGACGTGCTGGAGTAAATCTAAAACTAGATTCGGAATCAGCACAAAAAACCGCATAACAAACAACTAATTTCTGTTTTAGGACAGAGCAAAAAGTCAAATTTGTTGACCAGCGTGATAACTCGAAGGAGGGTTTTTTTCCTAAGTAAAATATAAAATTATGATAATTTGACAAATAATTTTATTAAATTATATTTTTATGAGTTCTTCCTAATAAATACATTAATATTTATTATAAATAACATAAAAATTGCTAATATTTGTTATAAATAACATAAAAATTACTAATATTTATTATAAATAACATAAAAATAGCTAACTATTAAAAGAGCAAAAAATTAAATGTCAAGAAAAACGTGCAGTTTAGACACCTAATTACTTTATAAATTCAAGACAGTTAAACAGATGACAAAATATGCATTTGAGAAATTTAATTATATATCCGCTGAAGGGGCTTTCAGTGTTGATGTCCTTACTATTTTTCAAACATGATTATTTTGTGAACATAAATAAAACCAAATTTTATTTTAGCGATTAAATAAATAAATAACGAATTAAATCAATTGAAATTGAGTTTGAGTGGGCGGAGAGATCAAATTATTGGGTGGGCTCTCACCCCAAGGGCCGATATAAGATGGCGCCACTGCGTCCATTAAAAAGAATAAATCTGATACAATATTTATTTAAAATGTCTTACTATCAGTATTATTTTAGATTTCCTTTTTTTTTTTTTTTTTAAGTGTTTAAAGCGTGTAATTTGCAAATAAAACAATTTCTCCAAAAAATATGTCCCTCACCCCCTCTATTTCCGAATCTACTGAAACTAAAATTATGCAAAAATTTGGGATAGTGGAAGTTGATTGAAACCTTCCAGGAAAACTATAGACACCCTAGGTCACATAGTTTTTGAGAAAATCGCATTTTTCCGTTACACACAAATTTCTCTTTGCGGGCGCTCAGCAAGGGAGTTGAGGGTCGAGGTACCTATCGTCGCGGAAGTATAAAAAAGATTGCTGATAACGATATTCAAAAAAGTTATCAGTAATTAGCTGATTCAGACAGTTTTTTTAAAGACACTGGTGGTTTGGACATACATAAAGACACTGGCGGTGCACTGTAAGCGCCGTTTGCTTTTAAAGCTTAGATAAGAACTTTTAACGATATATTTGTGTAATGCAATGCCCAGTAGTACTATAAAAGATATAAATATCAAATTGTATAGTTACTAATTAATATATTTATTGTACAGAAACCTCTGTACGCGAGTAATATTCGCACTTGACCAATTATTTGTTATCACAACTATATTCCATTCAAAGAAAATCAATGTTTCCAGTAAATCATTGCTTTTGAATAGGAGGCAAGTCCATTGGCACAAACGAAATTATGATTTTTGTCGATTAACATGGATAACCAGAATTGCATATTAAATTGAAATGAAATAAGACTACAAAAAATATTAATTAAGTCTGAAGACATTCTGATATTAAATTGTAACCAACTTTTTTGCTGGAGTCTGTGGTTTGTGGTACAGCTAGACTTGGCCAGACCTGCCAACAAATATTTTTAAAGCCATTGGAATGCAAACCATTAAATACCTAGCAATAACATAAAGTGAAATTACCCCAGCTTTCATAATCAATGGCTAAATTAAATTACAAATATTTCATTTCAAAATTATAATACTAATAATATTTTATTCTTTCGAAAAAAAAAAAAAAAAGAAAAGGAAATGAAAAGAAAAGAAAAAAGAAAAAAAAATAGTTTCAGCTCTTTAAAGAAAAAATAGAAAAGAAAAAAAATCGTTATTGAATTTTTAGACAAAAGGAAAATCCTTTTCCAATATTTCAGATAATTTTATCTAAGAGAATACGCTAATAGCGTTTCCTTTCTTAAGACCTTAGTTTAGGAATATCTCTGATGGCTGCTTCATAGGAAGAGCTAATAGTCAATTCTTATCTGAAGAAGAACGTTATCTACTTGGACGCTTTTGTGATGAATTGTATCTCTACATAATATGGATTTCCTATAAAGCTATATCGCGAAATCTATAATCATTTCCAAGCCTGCCATATAATAATACTCTTAAATAAGTATTTATATAATAGTAGTTTTTTAATTATTTTAAAAAGTTGTTTTTCTAATAATTTTTCTTAATTTAATCTTTATAAGAATGATATATGTAAATTGTATCGCATTTGTTTAATAAAATCTCACCGAATTCACTAATCTTCCTCTAGAATTTACACAGAAAACCTTTTCGTGATTTAAACAAATTCAAGTAAAAGAATGGGAAAAAACATTAAAGACAAGAAACAATTTTTATAATAAATGAGATAACTTTTTAAAGATTTAAAAGATGTCGTGCAAGAATACGAATCTCTAGTAATAATCTACGGAAAAGCTTAAGGAGCAACAAAAATAAGTAACATGAACATCTCGCGTGAAGGCCCAATGAGGCTCAAAGAAAAGCTTTTAAATTTTACTGCACGCTTTTGATAAAAATTTTAGATGCTTAGTTATTACTACTAAGGATCGACCAAAACAGGTTTTTAGACCGCAACCGAATTTCGGTGATCTTCCTATTTTCGGCTGAAACCAAACATGTCCAAAAAAATGTTTTAAGTAATTAATACATACATAAATATACATTATTAATTAATTATACGTGAATATCTAGCAAATTAAAAACTTGTAATAATATATTAAATTCAAATGATACAAGGTGTAAATTAAAACTTTAAAACCAGTAAAAATACGTTTATTTCGACTGATGACATGTTTCGACTCACCCCGAGTCATTTTCAAAACAAATAAATAAAACTAGTCTAAATTTGCACAGTCCATGAAACACCATCATTCAGTTTTCCACCTATTCTTTCATACTATGCACGTTAGTTTTTATTTTACTTGAAATGAAAGTAAAATTGTTATTAAATTATTAATAAAATAAACATCCAAGTAAAATAAAAAACAATGTGCATAGTATGAAAGAATAGGTGGAAAACTGAATGATGGTGTTTCATAGACTGTGCAAATTTAAAATAGTTTTATTTATTTGTTTTGAAAATGACTCGGGGTGAGTCGAAACATGTCATCAGTCGAAATAAGCGTATTTTTACTGGTTTTAAAGTTTTAATTTACACCTTTTAGCATTTGAAATTAGTAAAATTATACGTGTTTATTAAACATACATAATTATTAATCAATTATACGTGTGGCCCAAGTTGTCTCTCTGTTCTTCTGACCATAACTTTTTATTTTCATATAAAATAGAATTTAATTAATTCATCCCCGACACAGAATGATTTTCTAATTATACGAATTTCATCTCATTAAAAAATGTTTTAGGAATAAATTCCTCGATTTATCTTTTATAATGATTTTTTAATTGATCATCTGTTAGACTAGGATTTTTTCCAAAGAGTATTTGGAACACTTCTGCTGTTTCAAACTAAAAATTTTCTGTTACTGTTAAGTCTGCAGCTTTTAATGAGCATGTGAAAAGCGTCTTCAAAGATTAGTCATATATACATCACTTGTTTTATAAATTGCACTCACGTCTTGAGTCAGTCATGACTGATAATTATAAACAGTGAAGTTGATAGCAACAAATAAAGAGTGTCTTATTTGAGCCGATACAGCTCAAACCAATATGTAATGTTGAAAATTTCCGAAAGAAGAAACGAGATTTTTGGAAAACAGATAGTTTCGATCGAGTTTCGGTTCGGCCGAATTTTCGGCAAAACTCTGATTTTGGACCAAAAACGAAAACGAAACCGAATTTTCAGATGATCTCTAATTACTACATATCATTTTTTCGAGGTTTTCGTTGTTTACAAACTGTCAAAACAAATAAATAAAACTATTCTAAAGTTGCACGATCCATGAAACACCATAATTCAGTTTTCCACGTATGCTTTCCTACTGTGCAAACCTTTCAGCTATTTGCTTGTTCCGAAAATTCCACGTATATTGCATTAGATTCAAATTTCTGGAAACAAATTATTTTCCTTTTCCACCTCCTTTTCCATTTGCAGAATTTTCCCTTTTCACCGAGTATTTGGAGAATAGTTCAATTAAATGTATTCAAGGTGCGTGCACTCCCTCTTATTTCCAAGGAGTCACGACTATTTCTGATTAGAAAATTCCTTAAGAGTTGACATTTTACAGAGTGAAAACTTTCCCAGAATGTAGTCGAACACAAGATCTTTTTGCATAAATTGCCAACGCTCTGCTTACTGAGCTACCTGGACCGACAGCCGGCCGACAGAATTCACTCAGATAACTTAAGACAAAAGGTCTTGGGTTCAACTCCAGGAGTGGATACTTTTTCACTCAGTTAGAAAAATTTCAATTTCTGTAATATCTTTACAAATCGATATGATTGAGTTAAAAATAATCAAGTGTGGAAAATGTCTATTTAATACTTAAATCTCATAATTGATAATCATCTTGTTTAACCTTTAAATGCCGTGTGTTGCCTTTCGTCAACATACCCAATTTAGGCTTCTAAAATACTATTAGAATAATATTGAAGCTATAATGCCTAATGTTGCCACTAAAATGCATTTTGAAAATATTATTAAATCGATTTTCAACATGTAGATGGCAACACTTGGGCTGTTTAAGAATAAAGATAGATTTATTTTTCAATTGTTGCTACATGTTCTTTGTTTTTTGTATGGAAGCTTGCGAAATACTTTATTTTGTTCTGTAGTGAGCAAGTAAAATTTGTTTCTTATCATAGTTCCTAAAATTCTTGTGTGTTTAATATTATAGAATTTTACTGGGAAAAATTATTTTTTCAATTAAAGACCATTATTGCCGATTAGTGACAAACTTTTTCTTAGCCATAAACCATGCTTAAAAAAATATATGATTTTTTTAAGTATTTTTCCCTTGATTTATTTAAAAAATGAAAGCCGAAAAACATTATTAAAAGGATTTTTGAAAAATCAGGCATTTAAGGGTTAATCTCACAATTTGTAACCATTTTCTGCTATTAAATAAGGCGAAAAAATCTATTAAAATTTGCGGTAGAACTGTGCGTAAGCTGTAGATAATAGTAAATAAATAATAAAAATTATTGTATGGTAAAGAATTTTTCATCTCAGAAAATTGAAAATTTGGTGCAACAGGAACTGTCAGAAATTATTAAAAAAGAAAGATAAAATTAATCTTGCATCATACTTTTGCTTGTCCAACGTCATTGAAAATATTACAAAAAAAAATTATTAATTTCGTTCATGATATACTGTATTACAAATTTGTAGGACTATTTAGAATGTTGAGTTTTTTTATGCAGAGTTCGCAATCTCATGTAATTGAAACGATGATATTAACGTTTTCAGCGATAACATAATCTATTTCATCTAAACGCAATAATGGAGGTCGTTAGTGTCTTATTATATTTTAATTCAGACAATGTCTTCAGGAAAATTTACCTTTTGCATTAGAATGGAATGTCCCAACACCCATACACACACCCACCAGATGATACACTAGACACCCAAAAGTTGGATTTTCAATTTACATGAACTAATTTAACAATTTTCTAACAATTTTGAAAATCATAAGTGGATCCTTTTTTTTTTTCTATTTTATTTAGAACAAAATTAGAAAAATAATCTACGTGCTTCTAATTTAAAAAACTCTCAAACTGCTTTGTATTTTCTATTTAATCATTCAAATTTCCAAACTGCGACTGAGTATGAGGCATTCTCACATAATTTTGACTTTTAAGTCCCTGAATAATAATTTTTATTTATTACATATTCTTAAGTTCTTTATCTCCTTATAGTGGAAAACATCCCATTGCATGATTGTATAACAATATTAACGAGATAAATAAGTTTTGGACGATGTTGGGGGTCAAATATACCACGAAATTCCAACACTGCCCCGTGTCCCTGATGCTGATTTTTATGTTTGGAGCTGTCTGTATAAAATTGTTTCAATAAAAGTAATTCGATGTAATTTTTTTCCGAAACTGGAACTATTGTTTTCTATAAATATTTAGCAAAAAATTAACCAGCACACATTTTTACGATTGTTATTAGTTTTTAACTCTGTTCCTGGATTTTTAATTCCTTACCGTCCCTCTTGCTAAAATTGTAAAGAAAATCACTTCAGGTGCAACAACAGAATTTTTTTCAAGTTTTTTCTCATGCAAAAGTATGCTGGAAAAAGAATGGCTAATATTCTTTGACAGGAAATTTACTGCAGAATTTAAATCAGCATTTAAATATCAACTTCAAGTACCGTGGCCTTATTGATAGTCTTACCGTCCCCATCGTTTATTCCTGCAATTTTCGAGGTATAATTTTTTTTTTATTATTATTCAATGTAAATAACTGTTTCTTAAAATCAATTAACATTGTGACTATCACTTAGTCTTAACATGATTTGCCTAAAAATATGTGGTAATGTTCCTTACCGTCCCATCCTTACCATCCCTTTTTTCCCCTTACCGTCCTTTTTTTTCCCTTACCGTCCTTTTTTTTCCCTTACCGTCCCCTTTTTTTTCGTTACCGTCCCTTCTTTAACACCCCTTTAAGACAATGTTATACCAAAATTTTGTACTAAAAATGCTGCGTTGTTATTATTTCTTATTTGAATGTTCTCTGGGCAAATTCATTATAAGTAAAAATTTAGAAGAAAATAAAAAGTTAGAGAGGTAAAACGGCAAGGAAAATTAAATTTGCAAGTTTAACTTAAACCTCAGTTAAATAAAAAAAATCTTCGCTGTTGTCCATTTTTTCTTTATTTTGAATCATTAAGACATTCGTCTATAAATTTATAAATGGTATTTTACTAAGTCTAATTTCACTAGATTTTTATTCTTGAAAGTTAATATTTTGTGAGAAAGCCTCTTATACAAAGTTTCATGTTGTATGAAACGTTCTTCTCCATCTTTGCTTGGTAACTTTTAATTTGGTAACTTATTAATATAAATGATTAAGCAATCAAAACAATTTAAAAAATAGAGAGAAGTGTAATAGTAAGGACAAATTTATAATTGTACACTTGAAAATAAAATTATTTAATTAATAACGAAAAATAATATTTTAGCAGTTTACTAATATATCATCTAATTGTCAAACATATCCGTTACTCATCAAGATAAAAAATTGCATAGCAAAGGTAAAAAATGGCTTACTACATTCTAAAATGTAGTGATATACATAATCAAAGTATTAATTGATGCGTGTGATTTTCGCTTTTAATTCCAAAAATTAATTTAGAGTATTAACAAATACCGAAGTTAAATTGGAATAGTTATAAAACTATTAATTTTTTATAGCTATCCCAGATTATTAATAACAATCTTTTATAAAACTTTGCCATCTTACCTGTTTTGAATTTTCTAATCCCTTTGAAATGGCGACCTTTAAATCACTTATAACGACGGCTTCGTAATGGCAATTAGATTATTGCTATTGCGGGAAGCTTATCTGTACTCAAATTCTAAATGAAATTACTTTGATATGCAGTCTATCTTCAGTAGTAAATTATAATGTATGACTTTGTGAACTTCAAACTTTAGCGTATTGTAGAAAAGGACAGTTTTAATTATCACAATCTACATCAAAGGGAACATAATAATTTAGTTTTGAAATCTTTCTTGATGTTGCGGTTTATTATTATTAAAATATTTTATGGAATATATTGGCGAAAAATTCGATCAGTTTCAACCATATAAATCACACTTTGTAATTTGGGGGATAATAACAAGACTGCATTGTATAATCAAACTGAAAACACTGTGCGAAATCTTTGAACTATTACGTAAGCAACTTCATTTTTAGAATTACATAAAATTTAAATAAACAATTTTTAATGGATTACAAAAAATTTTGGTTTTTATAATTAACAGCATTTCCACCTTTAAAAAGATTAGGCTAAAGGCTAAATATAATGAGTTCAGTTATACAGTCATATAACTGCAAAGTATGACGCTATATATTAATGCATTTATACTATATTTATTCATGTACCTTCACTATTTCTATAAATTAGAGATTACATAATCATCTGCAAGATAGTTTCGAGTACACTGATCCCATACAGGGTGATTCGGAAGTCCTTAGACAAACTTTAAAGGATGGTAAAGCACACTACAGCAAAAATCTTTTTGTATAGTAAACCAGGTTCGTAATTCATTTATTCACTGAAAAATACCGGTGTCTAACTCCAATGAGAATATAACTATTGTTTATAATGTTACCAAAAATAAAGACATTTTAAAGAAATGTTTAACAGGCTTATTACATTTTGTGTGAAATGTAATGACATAACTAAAAGAGTTCCAAGTATCAGAATGATGGACAGTAAGATCGTAGTAATGCGTATTACATTTGGAAATATGAAAAGTTTAGCTAGATTCGGAAGACTACCTCTGGTCCACGTCTCGTGATAATGTTACATTTCACACAAAGACAAGTAAGTCTGTTGCAAATTTCGTTAAGATATCCCCATTATCTTTGCAGTTATAAACATAAATACAAGTTTGGATGAGATATTTCGATGACACAGTCCTGTATTTGTGAATAAATGGATTCGAACCTAGTTTACCCTTAAAGTTTGTATATGAATTTTTGTATCACAGTATATAACTTGCGAACGTTGATTGAAGTTAGCCCAGAAGCCGTATGGGTAGGGCAAATATTTAAGCTTTTAAAAAGAAATCTACCAGTATAGGTGATATATGATAATACAAAATAGAAGCTATAAAATGTAATTTTTGCCAGGTGTTGGGTATAAAATTTATATCAGTATTATTTTACTTAAATTTTTATATTAACCCTGTGTATTTACTTCTAATAAAATACACTCTCGTCCCGAGTACCGTGTATAAAAGTATGTTCACGGATACTTTTACAAAAAAAAGACAAACATTTCCTTTCGCTCTCAAAGTGTTTCGAAGAGTCGTGTGATTTCGATATGCGCAATTTCTTGAAACTTTTTATACATCTCTTATGTAGAACTACACTGAAATCTGGAATAAACCTCTCTTTATCCATATCTTAAAAAGATAAGTGATGAATGAATAACTAAAAATTGACGTAATAATGATCAGCAGGATGGATAATAAATCTTTAATGTCAATCGTTAAAAAACAAGATACATCGCTATACACACACACACACATACTAATTCTATTGCAAATCATCGTATAAAAATGATATTGGTACTAACCTATTATAAAAACATCAACTATTAAACTCTATGCAAATATTACAGTTTGGAAGGTCATCTATATATTAAAAATTGTACCAATTTTCTTTTTTGCAAATAACTACATAAATAGCAACACCGATTTTATGATACTTTGAGTACTTTGGATGAAATCAACCCGGAAAATAATATAATAAACTATTTCATAAATCTTCATAGTTACAAAAGATAAAACTTTTAGGGGGATAATCTTAAATCCACGTGATAAACATTTTATATCTTCCCCCAAAAAATCATTGAAATGTTTCTTTTTTATTAAGAACAATAAAGAGACTGCAGTATAATCTAATTTTTTTTCTCCGAAACATAGTCTTAATTGTGAAAATAGTTAATAAATTCGTATTAAAAATTATGAATTTAGGCATTTATTAATTTTTAGATAAAAAGAAGCAGTATTGTCAAAAATATGGATGCGTAAGTTTACAGTTCATTTCAAACATTAGTTTGGAATATTTAGAGAAATTTACTTTTCGACGATCTAAGTGGTTCTCTTGTTATCGATTCCTTCTACAAAAGGTAAAATCTTAACAGGAAAAATTTGCTAAAAATTTTCTATCACATCAAGATAGATCTGTCACATTTAGATTTTTATACATTTTATCTGGTTACTAACTAAATGACCCTAGCACCTTTTTCTTGTAAGATCGTAATTTTAGTTTTCTAAATTTATGTACTATAAACCTTTAATACAGGGTGTCTACAAATTAGTTGGGCAAAAAGAATGATTTATTGAATGGAATTGACAGGAAAAAAAATTAAAGTACATATTGTTGTAAGATAGAAAAATAGTTCAAGTTCACCATTATCACAAATGTTCGATGTGACTTCCTTTCGTGACTCTGCAAATGTCCCATCGGTAAATCATTTCTCGCCACAGATTTGTCTGCATCTTTCCGTCGATCAAATTAATTACAGTACCGATTCTTAATTTTAGAACTGGATGCAGGAACTAACGTCTTGTACACGTGATCCTTTACAAAACTCCATACACCGAAACCAAGCGGTGAAAGATATTGTGATCGTGGTGGCCATTGAATAACACCTCTGCTCGCTAAGCGAGAGCGTTAGTTATAACACACCTAACGCCATCTACGAATAAACTTCAGTAATATTACTACTAGTCTGACTTTCAACTAGTTAATTTCATTTAACATTTCGGAAGTTCTTAACTTAAGGGGTCTCAGGACTCTTAAAGCTTTAAAATTTTTGAAACTTTAATTTTTTTAGATGTTAAACTCCTATCTTTTCTGAACATCTTGATATAATTGTTTCCTTGAAATTCCGATTAGAACTGAAGTTAAGGCTTTTACATTTATACACGTTCAATAGCTGAAGCGTCGTTTCGGAAACTTTGAAGTCATTTTTTTTCAAATGACGTTTTTGGGCATAACGCGCACGATATCTCAAAAACTTATGAATATTTTTTCATGAAATTTTCAAAACATATGTTTCATGTTAGTCTGCATAAACTGAACCTAAAATTTCCTTTTTATTGTTCAAAACAATATTTTTTTAGGTGATTATACTGTTGAAATTTTCTTAATTTTGCATTAGCTAAATACAACTTTCTATTAAAAATATAAAAAAGCTTTAAATACAAATTTATTTAGGTTCAGGGTGGTTATTAGAATCTGAAGTATAAGTAGGCATAAAAAGTTTCATTCTAGTTGCAATACTTATTTTGTAATTATGCGCGTAAGCTGTTATGCCGATATTTTGCTCGTCAAATGTCTAACAGTTTGGAGCCCCCTGTAAATGCTAATTCTGCATCTTACAATTTTTTAAATACATGAAATGAAAGAAAACACTTATATATTTTATTCCAATTAAAATTGTGTCTTAAAATCAAATAGATTTTAAGATATTAAATGTTGAAAATGGTCTTTTTTTTTCATCTTTTCCAATTTTAAGAGCCCTGAGACCCCTTAAGAAATTGCCCAACTAATTTGTAGACTCCCTGTATATAAAACAAAATTTATAACTCTATGAATATTTAAGAAAAAATTAACAAGTTTTCAAGAAACTCAAATATAGTGTGAAAAGTGAGTATTATCATACGAAAAGAAAAAGTAAGTACATTTGTTAACGTGTAGAAGGTCTGTATGTACGCTTTTTTTTTATCATGAACTGCAGTCAATGCACATTAATATATATATATATATATATATTAGGTGCACCGGAAAGTTCTGTCCGGTAGATAATGTTATTTCACGCCTACTTTTTTAAAATTCAGATTTCTTCATTGGCACCACTTTTTTGAAATGGTAAAATTCCCATTGTTTTCACCTTAATGTGAAATGTGAAAAGAAGGGGAATTTTACCAATTCACAAAAGTGGTGCCAATGAAGAAATCTGAATTTTTAAAAAAAGTAGGCGTAAAATAACATTATAGGACATCACTTTCCGGTAGTCTTAATATATATATATTAGTAACAAGAAAAACTCTATATTTAGCTTGTTTTCTCTACCATGATTCAAGATCATCAAACACAAGAGAAATTGTTGTGACCCGTAAAGACACATAAACACTTTTATTTCTCTTAGGGAATTAAAAAAAAAAGAAAAAGAAATCTCGACTGTCCTGTTACATTCGTGGTTTGACATTACGTGAAATGGATTTTAACAGAAGCTTGAATGTAATGTGAACCGTGACAGATCTCAACGCGATGCACTTTTTTATATTTTTTTCGGGGACGCATCGAAAAAGAATCTCTTGCGCTCGAGGTAGTTCAGCAGCCAAGGCGTGAAGATGTGCCTTAATTTGTATGATACAGGTTTAAGTTACAGGAAGTAGTCCCGAAAAATCAGTCATTGTTTCAAGCATTCGTGAGGCTAATTGATAACGGAATTTTTATTATATTCTGATCGATAATGTTTGTTGTAGCATGACAGGTTGCTAATGAGTAACTATTTTGTTGTTGTTGTTATTGTTAATTTCAAGTTAGTTGTTACTGAAAACAAAACAAAACAAAACTTGATTTTCTTTTATACAAGTTGTTTTTTATATTTATTGAACTTTGAAATATATTAAACATGAGTTCAGTAAACAAGCAATAATTTAAACGCAGTGACATCATTTGCTTTAAGACAGTTGCTGCCACTACATTTTTAATGGTAGGTTGAGAAACTTTGCCTTAGCATATTTTTATGCAAGGAAAAGTTCAGCTGAACTGAGTAATAAAATGTAATTTCCTTTTCATTTGAGAGATTCTTAAAAATAACTTTCAGAATGAAAAAGTATAATTTACACAGTTATTACACACTATAAAAAACTAGTCGGATGTGGCAATCCAAAAGCTTTCTTCTATCTCATGCATGTTAATACTTCCTGAAAAATGCAGCACAGCAGCGCCACCGATTAGATGATTTACGCCGAAATCTAATCAGCAATAACTTTTGTCAACTTCTAACTGAATCTGAAGTTAAAATTGAAAATCCGTGCATTAGTTTTTGAGTAGAGCTATGGCGGAAATCGTAAACAATTCTGCATAGCATCTGTTGGGCGATATATACGAAAACCTATTAAGCAACAACTTAAGTTAACTTGGTAACTGAAGCTGAAGTTTGATTAAAATCCGTGCATTACTTCTTGAGATAAAATATTGCGCGAATCAGGAAAAATGCAGCATAGCAGCGTTACCTGTTGGGTGATTTACACAAAAACGTAGTCAGCGCCAACTCAAATCAAGGACTGACTGAATCTGAAGTTTGAGGAAGAAAATCCACGCATTAGTTCATGAGATAGAGCCATTGCGGAAATCGTGAAAAATGCAGCATAGCAGCTCCACCTGTTGGGCGTTTTACACTAAAACGTAATAAACACCAAATCATAGTAAGTACTAACTGAATCTGAAGTTTCATAAAAATCCGCACATTACATCTTGAGATAGAGCCATTGCGGAAATCGTAAAAAATGCAGCATAACTGCGCCACCTGTTGTGCGATTTGCACCAATCAGCACCAATTTATATCAGGGCTAACTGAATATATTTTTTATTAAATTCCATGCAATAATTCCTGAGATATCGCGCCCACAAAATTTGTGTCACACACAGACACACAGACAGACAGGCTCACAGACAGACATTTTGTAAAAACATGTTTTTCGGGATCTCTCACCCCTAAAACGTGTAAATCCGTCGAAAGCCGGAATTCGAAAATTTTCACGAACCCAATACTTCCTTCTTGTAAAGATAGAAGAAAGTAAAAACGGACTAAAATACGGAAATTGTACAGGCAATCGAGACGCCAGTACTATTTCCGCATTTTAACGGAAATTTCCCATTAAAATACGGAAATAGCGCAATTCTTCTGGAATTTACGGTGGAAATTTTCCATTAAATTCCGGAAATAGTACTGCCGTCTCGACTGCCAGCACAATTTCCGTATTTTAGTCTAGTTTTTTTTTTACAGTGCAGTTATCTAATATTGGTTACAGTTCACCTAATACAGATTACAGTGATTCATTAATTTATTTTTCATGGTTGAAGTTGCAGATTTTTTAAAACTACCTTTATGATATACTAATTTTAAATGCTAAAAGGTGTAAATTAAAACTTAAAAAACAGTAAAAGTAGGTTTATTCGACTGTTTATATGTTCGATTCTACCCAAGTCATTTTTAAAGTAAATAAATAAAAATATTCTAAAATTGCACTGTCTGTGTAACGCCACCATTCAATTTTTCACGTACACTGTAAAAAAAAACGACATTTTTACAGTACAAAGTACTGTTCATCTCGCGCCCAAACTCGATCACAGTTGAATGTACTGTATCTTTCTTTGGTTTCCTGACTATTTAAACATGGAAAATACAGTAGTTGCGTAAAATTAACAGCATAATGTACTGGCAATTTGGACGCCAGTATTTTGTGCTGTAAAAAAAATGCGTCCAAATTGCCAGTACATTGTACTGTTAATTTTACGCAACTACTGTATTTTTCATGTTTAAATAGTCAGGGAACCAAAGAAGATACAGTACATTCAACTGTGATCGAGTTTGTGCTGGCAAATTTACAGTGGTTTTTTTTTTTTACAGTGTACTCTTTCATATTATACACGTTATTTTTTTATTTTGCTTGGGTGTTTATTTCTATTTTCGTTACCACTGAGTAGCTCCAGTCATGATTTTGGTAAGTTAAACGATGCTGTATCGTTACAAATTGAATTTCTGCATGTTATACAATCTTTATGGTTTTTCATATAATGGATGGATAATATAGACTGGAGGCAAAAATTATCTTACTTCCATTGAAATTTATTTGGATGGTTTCTTCTTGATATAATATTGCTAAGGCTGTGGTTTCTCTATTACTTTCAGTATCAGGTACATGCTCCCTTTTTCTGTGCTTAAATTTCTTGCTAGTTATACCAATATAGTAATTCTTTGATCCGTCTGCTCTAATAGTATATTTCATATACTCCCGAGTAATTCTCAAAATGAATTGTGCCAAATATTTTTGCAAATGCTATTCTTTAATTTCAGAGCTGGTATGGCTACTAAGCCATACCTTAGCTTATGGTACCTTATATCTTATACCTTAACTTAAACCATGCTATATTCTATAATTATTACCATAATTCAGATAGGGATTTCTTTTATGTTCATCGTTACATGAAAATCATTTTCTGAAGTGATTTATAATTATGCAAAGTACAGCTTTAGAACCATATTCTTAATTTATTTTGTTACAATATCAAATACAGAAAACACAGTTCTAGCACCATTGACTTTTTTGTTGTTGTTGTTGTTGTTACTTCATTTGTCAAGAAGTAATTTTGGAGCAAAAAATGAAAGCGACTTTAAGTGACTTTGTCCTTAATTCATGACTCATTTGAAACTACTGTGCAAAAACGCTCATGTATTAACATTGCATTTTTTTGCTTTTGGCACACCAGTTGGGGTATAGTAGCAAGAGTGGTTTGGTGCAATAGAGTGTTTTTGCGATAATCCTTTATTGTTATCTAGATTAAATCCAATCTACGTTGTTGTTAGAAGATTGACCACATACACAAAGGTCACATTGTTCAGATTGGAAGTTTTTGTTCAAACTACAGAATGCCCATAAAAAATGTCCCAGTTATAAATTTTAATAGTATTAACTATAACCGTTGTAGAATGTTGGTTCAAGGTCCCAAATAAAGAGGAAATAAAAACAGTTTTAGGCAAGTGCATGCGCGAGTACTGCTTTCTTATTGACTCGCTTGAAGCGCCACACACGCAAAATGACGACTCCTGAGCGTAAAGCATTATTGTTGGATTGAAGATTTAAAAACCATTAGAGATATGCGAATTTTTCCTTTGAGTCTTTATAAAAGATCGTGTCTACGTTCCGCCCGCTACTTAATTCTTTGCCAGAGTTGAGACACAAAATTGAAGAGGTCATTGCTTCCATTACTCCGGACTTATTAACCGAAGGGTGGGAAGAATTGAACTTTAGGTTGGATGTGTGCCGTATAACTAAATGTGCACCTATTGAACGTTTGTAAGAAAAACTCGGCTAGTTTACCTTCAATTTTATGAAGGATTTGTTGTAAATAGTCTAATTTAAGCTGTTGTAATATACCATTGAAACTGGGACATTTTTTATGGGCTCCCCTTACTATATAGCAACTCGCATTCCTGAACTTGGCAATACTCGCCTGGTATGTTCGATTAGACCAGTGAGATAAGTCAGTACAATGCAATAAAATATATCTAAGACAGGCTCGCCAAGTTTTTGTGTAAAATCGCCTCACCAGTTAAATTTCATCATGTCGCACTACTGTCTTATTTCTAAAGACATTCTACTTGCCAGCCCATTCCACTTTTGATACGCAGTAGGCAATCATATATAAAATTTTTAACGTGTATCTCTAGCCAAGAAAAAAAATAATATGTTACAATACGATAACTATTTTCAGCTTAAAGACTTTCCTGGTGTACTAGTACCATGCGAAAAGTTGCATTCAGATACGTTCAGTGGTTGTCGAAAAACATACACACACATTTAAATAACGACCAAAAACAGAAACTACTGTCTTTGAAGTTGCTTAAAAGTATAGTTTTAACCCTTTTTTTGCATACATTAAAACTGGAAAATGGTCAACGTTAAATTTGCTATTTTCCATTTGCTAAGTTACCGACTTGTGGCGCTACCTCGATTTTTCTACTGAAAGCATAGACGTCCCAGAGTAGCAAGATTGGAATAGGAACTGTAAATGGAATTCTTTGGCTAGAAAGAAGAATAGCATTTTTACCCACTATGGCGGACAGTATGCAAAAAGGGTTAACATTATTTATCATAGATTTTCCCTCGCGCAATCTATCACTATAGGATCTTTTCAGTAGATCTGTTTACTGCATGCAGAATCATTTCGGCCAAGTGTTGACTGTGAACTTTACAGCTCTACATTTATACTGAATGTATATTTTAACCATGCATACTACATCAATCAAAATGTTCTTGCAAAAAAGTATGATACTATTTTTCTCTTGTGAATAAATAACTCTGCGATTAGGCTTTAAACTTGTGTGTAAAACATATAATACTTATCTTTTCGTTTTCGTACATAATTATATAATAAATAGAAATGACATAAAAAAGAAAAGGCGTAATTGAAGAACATTATGCAAGTTTTTTTTATTCAATTCACAAACAGGAAAAGTGAAAAGACCAACACCCACTGCATAAGACATGCGGAATCAACATAGGCGTTTTTCCAAAGGTAGTTAGTTCCCAGTGCCCACCACTTTCACCTTTAGTTTCCTGGCTCGGAAGATTAGCTAGGTCACGGTCGCAGTGCGACGCGAAAACCGAGAGCACTTGTTTTCCTTTCGTAGTTGACATTTACAAGAGAGATGAAACGAGAGATTCTGCTTCAAGGTCCGTTTTTGTTTCATGGATCAGTGATGGAGAAGACATACCGTAAGATAATCAGAAAAGGATTCAGACACAACGGTTTTGAATGCGAAGTTATGGTAAAACATCTGGAATGTAAGGCACTTTCGGAGTACAATTTATGAATGAAATATATATGTTTTCTAAAGTTCGCTCTTCTAGAAATGGCTTCAAGTAGTGGCGTTATAAGATAAATACAAAAATATTTATATTATGTGGAATACATTGCGTGTGTATAAAAGGCACAAAAACAACGTCAAAAGATAAGAAATGTAACATACAGCTGTTTCTAATTGCATTGATAGCCCTCTAAAAAATAAACAAGAATTAAGATTCATGTTTCTCGCATTGATTATGAAACACTTTCCATCATCCTCAGAATATATTGAAAAAACTTCATTTTCCAATACAATTAAAAGAGATATTTAAAAAAACACTTTAGAAAACACATCACAATTATAAAAGTATATTGAACAGCCACTGGCAGCGAAAAGCTCTTTTTACAACCCTATATTGTGATCTATATATTTTTACACATACCACATAATGAAACTTTGTGTATGCGGCCTGGTAAAGAACATTAAATGTGACATGTCCTACTTTTCCTGTGAAAGCTATTAAAACGTTTTCAATAATGTACATCAGTTTCATAAAGAACACTTCGAATAATTAATAACTACAGAGAGTAGTGCAGTAGAATTATTTTTTATGTCCCTGTACATTAACAAAAAATTATACACGTACCATTCTTGATAAGAAGTATGATATAGGGTATATAAGTATTGCATATTGGTTTCGTAATGTTTCAAGAAGTGTAACATTATTAAATTTCAAACTATTGTCGTCCATAGATCATTGTGTATCCGAATTTCTTTCAGATCCTCTTTTATCCAACCATAAATTTTACATACTTCAATTTCAATAGGGAAGAAGCTATGGTAAACCTTAATAACATATATCAATTTTGTGGCAGTCCAAGTGTATTCACGAGAGTGAGATTTAGAATGCAGACAGACAGACGAACCGAAGTCAAACTTCAGTTATGTTAAAAAGTGTTACGAAAGAAAGAAACAGTACTAGCAGCACTCATCCTCATTTAAAAGGTCTTACATATAATAAACTTTTAAATAAATATATTTTTCATGATTTGAAATAGACACAATTTTCGGATTATTTATAATAGCGATATACCATTAGGGCTACTTTCGGCTTGCTGAAAAGACAGCCTATAAATTAGAATTCGCTAGGTGCAATTTAGAGGCACTTTTATTAAGCGTGATGTGTGATATAAGAGAACTAACAATGTGTCTTTTAATTTTTCTGGTACAAAATTTGTGGAAATGAAAGAAATTTTTTCAAGACGTCATATTTTTTGTCCCGAAAACGTTTTCCCACAAATTAAAAAAAAAAAAAGCATATATACAAGCAAAATTTTAAATTTCATCCAGATGCTAGAAATCAAAGATTCTTCGCTAATTTACATATATATTATATTATATATTTTTTACTTTGGATACATTTATTGCTATTTTCCGGACACTATTACTGAGAGTGTATGTACACTGCTAAAAATATGCAGCAATTGCTGCATACTCACTCCACCACTTTTATAGAATGTCTCTGTTCTGGCCAATGATAATGCCCTATAATATAGTCAAGTTACAGTTTCTTATAAAAGCGATGGAGTGACTATGCAGCAAATGCCGCAGATTTTTTAATAGTGTAAATTAAGGTGACCAGATGTCTCCTTTTTAGGGCACCAGCGCTCATTTATAAGGCATTTTCCTCAGTTTTGAAAATCTGAAAATAGGATGGATCCATTTATTGAACTTAGGATAAACAGACTAGATGGTCAACTTATCCTAATTGACCAAACGTTTATTTTCTTAGCCTTTAAAGTGAGCTTTTCACCATCAGCAAAATAATAGAAACAGAAAAGCACCTGCCAGATTCGCATTATTGGCATTTCTTTGTTTCAGAAGAAGTTAGACAACAATCAGGGACATTTTAGACACAATTAGGCTAATGTCAGACGGACGTCTTTTAGTAGGCTTTTTTCCTTACGTATTATCCCTACACAATGTCGCTACCATTGTGTAGGGATAATACGTAAGGAAAAAAGCGTGCAAAAAGACGTTCGTCTGACATTAACCTTAGGACAACAATTAGAATAGTCCATTTATTCATCCCTCATACGATCTTTTTATGCTTTTTTCTGAAAAAAATAACAATTTTTTCTATTAATTTTAATGGAGGTAAAGGGCCCCGGTAGTAATGTCCTGTTGTAGCAACGAATTCCGGCAAATCCCAAGTCTACGCTGCTGAAAGTCGAAATCTCCACCATCAGGGATTCCCATTTTTAGTTTCATTTGAAAAAAAGTGCTGAATTCGTTGCAATGTTTGTTCACCTAAATAAATAAATAAAAAATCCGTGTGTGCACTGGCTCTGTTACTAAAAATACAACATTCGTGTCCATTTTTCATTAATTCAAAAGTGACACGCCTTTAAAAAAGTTACAGAGGTAATGCAAGCCTGTTCCATAGATTTTTAAAAGATTTCTTGCCTCTTATTTTCAATAATATATCCTATGAAGCACAGTTAAGTACACATTTGTTCTCATCTTCATTTTATAAAGGAAATATCGTAATATTTTAATCATGAAAAGTCGTGATCCTTGAATCACGGAAAATCCTAAATCACGGATCCTTGGTTTACTGTTGGAGTGAATATAACAGATTTTATACACTTTCTAAATAGACTATCTCATTTTGTTCAGAATGGACTTTGTCTACTATGGTTAATAATAATACATTTATAAATGATTAGCTATACTACTATAAAAGTATTGCGTCTTAAGGACTAAATTTCGTAAAATTTTCTTTTTTTTTTTTTAAGTGTAATGGAAAATATAATATAACAAAATACGTAATAAATAATCCTCTTACTAACTTCTGCAACTTAAAAAAAAAAACTTTTTTTAAAATCATAAATATTTCTTTTAAATTTGTAAAAGCATCATCTGAAAACTAACAAAGAATATAAATATGCTTTTTAAATATACAAATAGTGGAATTTCGGCTTAAAAAACCATTAAAATTACCCTGCAAGAAATCATTTCTATACATATTTAAAGAATCGAATTTAATTTTTTAGTTTTTATAACATCTATTACAAAACCATAAGTAAAAAAAAAAAAAGATTTTTAGAAATAATATTTAGTATGTTTGTTTTTCCACACGAGGAAAGTAATAAAACTTTAAATGACCAGGAATTACCTCACACCTGTGTATTCAATTAAATAGGTTTATTATTGTTATATTTACGTGGCAATAAAGATCTTTGTAAAAGTTTTGGGTCAGGCTGTGGGCTTTTCTACCTTATTTCGAACAATTCATTTTTTGTCACTGTATTTAGGTGTGTCGTTTCAGATTTAGTTTTGTCTTTTGTCTTTCTTTCTTTTCTTTTTCTTTTTGAATCTCTTATTTGAAGGTTTTTTTTTTTTTTTTTTTTTTTTTTCGTTCTAAATGTGTTATGTATATATGTACATTTTTTTTTCATAATGGTATTACATTTTTTTTTCTTTTTACTTTAATCAATCACTATAACACTCTTAACCCCTTAAGTGATTTTAGTGATAATACCCATTTTAGTAAGAGTATGCTGCATACCAGATATATTAAATTTCGTCAAAAAGTAGTTTATGTCATTATTTTTAATTACATGCAATGTGAGGAGATGGAATAAAGGTTTATTTATATCATACAAACAGAAATAAGATTCGAAATAAACAACTATTACATGCACAAAGTTCGTAAGCTTTTCGACTTATTGTTGCATTACAATAAAGCGCAGAAATGTAGTAAATTAAAAAATAAGCTATGTATGTTTATGCTATAAAGGAAAAAAAAGCTTTGATGTTTACATTTTTCTCTGTTTAAATTATGGCGGTAATGGTTATAAAATGAAATATATGTTTTTTTTTTGTTGTTGTTTTTTTTTTTGTTTTTTTTTGTCAACAGATAATATTAAATGCGAACTGTGAAAAAATATATACAACTTATTCAAAGTACTTTAAAAAATGCTCATTTAATAAATAGAGATAAACTAGTGTGTTGTGGTCAACACAAAAAGTTTTTCTATATAAATCAAATGATCTTCAACCAAAATTAAATGACTGTCTATTCGTTCTACATATAGCTAACGCAGAAATCATGAAAAACAGAGCATAGCTGCGATAACTGTTGGGTGGTATACACCCAAACCTAATAAGGATCTATTAATGTCATCATCTACCGGAATACGAAATTTGGTGAAATTCTGTGCGTTAGTTCTTAAGGTATAGCTATCGCGGAAATCGGGATAAACACAGCATAGAAGTAGCACTTGTTGCTGATTTAGACGTGTCTCCAATCATCGTTTAGTTATTTATGTCAGGGTCAAACTGAATATGAAGAATGGCGAAATTCTAAGAATTAGTTCTTATATAGCTATCGCAAAAATCGTGAAAAATGCAGCCTAGCAGCGCCACCTGTTAAGCGATTTACACAAAACAACTAATCAGTCTAGCAGAATGTAAAGTTGATGAAACTCCGTGCATTCGTTCTTTAGATATAGCTATCGCGAAAATCGTAAAAAAATGTAGCTTAACATCGGCGCCTGTTTAGGCGATTTACCCCCCAAATGTAATCAGCAGCAATCTATCTTAAGGTCTAATTGAATCTGAAGTTTGATTAAATTCTGTGCATTACTTCTTGAGATAGAGAGCACACAAAATTTGTGTCACACACATAGAAACACACAGACAGAATCAACACAGTCAAATCGACAGAATCAACACTCTCAAATCGACAGAATCAACGCAGTAAAAACAGTCAAATTGTGTTCAGGACCTTTTAAAACGCATAAATCCTTCGATTAACCGGAAATCGAAAATTTTCACGAATCCAATACATTCTTTTTGTAAAGATTCATTTTGTAAAGGAAGCAATAAAAAAATAAAAAAATTAAAAGTTTCTCAATCGTGATATAAAATTAAAAAAAAAAAAAATCTTTAACAATGCGTCTACAGTTGCTTCATACCTGAATTCAAAAAACTTCACTCAATGATTAAAAAAAGTGATTAAAAAGTGTTATTTTCCCGAAAGTCATTTCTATGTAAACCAAAGTCATTTTCTGGTCATCACAGTCTTGTGTGTAGACAGACACAAGTGAAAATAAATAAAAAATGCAAATTGGGGATGTATAAAAAATATTTTTAATTGATTTGAATTTATCTAAAAATCATGTCAATATCACAAAAAATGAAAGAGCAGTTTGGTAACAAAAAAAAGGGAAAAAAGGCAGAAATTTTATATGGCAACGGACAGGACTAGTATGTCCAAGTCTATGGAAATGTACGCTTCTCAGAGAATTATCCGAACATTTTCCACAGTTTGTAAATATGTAAGTAGATTTCGACTTAGTAAATTTTTATGTATTTGATATCGAAAAAAAAAAAAAAAAAAAAAAAGTCTTTTTTACTGAAAATATTTCGTAGATTTCCAATGCCTAAACAAATACAGATAATAAGTATATACGCAGCTAAAATCAGTTTTTTAATATCAACATAAAAAAATTTATTCTACGCCGTCAGTTTATTCAACATTATTATGTATCTTTCCAGCTATATATCTTTAAAGTAATCTTTCAATTTTCACGGCCTCTCCCATCCTGTCAAAGTGTAATGTAAAAAAAAAAATAATAATAATTGAATCATATTGTCAAAAACGTTTTTCTTTCTATTTACGGAGTATGCTTGCTCTGATTGCTGAATCATAATATGTATACAGAGTGTTCCAAAAACCCCTGATATATTTAAAATTCAATAGAAAATCAACTGATTGTCGTACAGGAGTGCGATTTGAACTAAAATGCTTCTCATTGTGAAAAGTTTTCTTCAAGCGAATTAAAAAATTAGTTCTAAACTTCAATCATAGATAGCGCCACTTGCCCGTATGTTTGGTTTCAAACATGCGTTTTTTTATGGTTTTCAGATTAGTTTCGATTTGGTTTCGAAATACCAACTTACGCAATTAGTTTTTTTTTTGCTGGCTGTCGTCATTTCTGTGTCACAGCGTTAAAACTAATCTGAAAATAAGAAAAAAGCATGTTTGAAAGCAAATAAACGGACAAGTAGCGCAATCTTATGATCGAAGTTTGGAACTAATTATTTTCATTTGCTTGAAATTTTCATTGTGAGAAGCATTTAAGTCCAATCCGCGATCCTGTACGACAATTATTTGATTTTATATTGAATTTTAAATTATAACAGGGACCTTTGGGATACCGCGTATATATTATTTTTTTAAGTTTATTTCTTAATTAGGGGAAGGTTCTACTTATTTGAGTCAATATTTTCGATTTTATATTTTTTTACATTTTTGCATTGTTCAAGTGTGTAGTAGATCGCTGCCTTAAGGGGACCGGGTAAGCTCTATCTCCGCCGTGTTAAAATACACCAACTTTATGTACCTTTTTCTCAGAAGTGGTGAAATATAGAGGTCTAGAATTTTTAGAATAGTTTCAGTAACATGCTTTACGTATTTTAACAGACCATTTTCTTTCTAAGTGAACCTGAAGATTAATTATATTAATTATTAATTATTTATTGAAAGGTATTTTTAAATTAGCATTTTTAAATTAGCACATTAGCATTCAAATGATCCCCCCCCCCCCGCCCCGCCCAGATTTCGCCTACCTGGTCCCCTTAAAGACGTTTTCCAATATTAAAATTTCTTACAATCTTTTTTGCTCGTTGATCGCAACGTTCTGGTAAAGCTGTAAGCTTGTTTTTCTCGAAAGCAGATTTTTCAAAGTGGACGGCCGTTTTTCTCGAGAACTATTAGACTGATTTCCTTCATTTTTTCTTTAAATGAAAAGTAATCGTTTTTGCTGGAACTTATGCCCCTGGTAAATATAATTTTCAGTCATAATGTTTTTTTCTAGCTCACAAAAAAATGTCAAAAGAAATAAATTTTTCTGTTCAAAGTTCCTCTATTTTGAAAAAAAATCAACTTTTTAAACTAAGTATTCTTATAAGCTCCAGAGAATTTAATGCTCTTTAAAAATTAAACAACCCAATTTGTTTCAGATGCTTGTGACCGGAAAAAAATGGCCGCCCGATTAGACATTCACGGCACACTAGCGGGTACTCCCCGTCGCACAAGGCGTATTATTCATTTTATTTACACAGATAAATTTATATAAGCGAAATGTCAATAAATATAATGCAAAAAGTCCGAAGGTGAGGTCTCTTTTTCTTTGAAGCGTAGAAAACTAAAATCCCGTGAATTTCGGGCTAAAGAAGTAGAACCTTCCTTTAAGAGGCTACTTCACTCACGTGAAAACACCGGCTCGCTAATGTTAATTCTATGAAAGAAAATGTTTTAAATATCTCGTTTGCATTTCCATATTTTTAAATGTTTTTTTTCTTTCTTCATTTAATAGCTGAGGCCGATTTTTACATTTTAAATTTTGTTTCCAGGGGGTTTTTTTATGAGGATACTTTTACTTTCGGAACCGGTTCCGAAAGAGAAAGTATACGAAAAAAAAAATCTGCAAGAAAAATAAAAAAAAATAAAAAACCTCTTTTTTAGAGATCGACCTCAGTTATCCAATACAGAAAAAAAAAGTTTAAAAATATGGAAATATAAATGACATATTTAAAAAAATGTCTTCCATAGGACTAACATTAGCGAGCAGGTGTTTTCGCGTGAGTGAAATATCCCCTTAAAGGGCTAAGTATTAAAGGCAAAACCATATGCGAAAGAAATGAACTTTATAGTAAGAAAGCATGTAAAAATCTATCTCAGTGATGAACATCAATCTTATTATGTTTGGACTATCGTAACATCAGTAAAATGCACCGCCAACGATTTTCCCCCATAGACTACAAAGTAACGGAATTTTTTTGTGTGTCCAGGTGTACGAACTATAAATGATGCACACTTCATTTTAAATGCCTAACACTCCACAGAAAACATAATTAAGACATAAAAATTACATGACAGCCTGATTATAATTACAAGAGTTAGAGCATTGTAAAAAATTTTCATAAAACTTTTTGATTGCCACAAAATTGGTGGCAACATGCTGCCTCCAATTTTATGGAGTAATTTAATTTATATAATAGTGTAATTTAAACTGATATAACTGATGTAATATTACACATTAGTGTAATGTAACACCAGTTATATCGGTTAAATTACTCTATAAAATGGAGGCAGCAAGACTGCCTCCAATTTTATGGAGTGATGTTACATAATTTTTTTTTTACAGTGTGGTCAGACAGACAGACCGAATTCATGAACACTTTTCAACAGCGTTGAAATCTGTAAAAAAGAACATGAGAGGAAGATGTGTTCAGGGAGAAACTGGCATTATGTACCAATGTTTTAATTAATAGTTTAATTTGTAATTTTAATTGACATAAAATTCAATTTTTGGAAAGTAAATAAATATTAGCACATGTCAATGCATTATATTTTTTACAATACAGGAAAAAAGTCCCCATCCCACCCCTTCTTAACCTCTTAAGCACCACGACGTACCTGCGTACGTCATGAAATCTTCTATATGATGCATTATTACGTATGGAATTACGTAATTTTCGTAAATTTCGTCCTAATTTACGTAAAATTAGGACATATATGAGTAGTCCTAATTTTAAGTTTAGACTGCAATGATCTAAAACGTCTGTTTTTTTTTTGTTTTTTTTTTTTTTTTTTGCGTGGCTAATTGCTATTGTTATTAGTTCTGTACGGTATTTATAGCATAAACATACGCTTTTTTCCCCCTACATTTCTGCCCTTTATTGTAAGCAATAATTCGAAAAACTTACGAACTTCACTACACATATAGTAGTTGTTTATTTCAAACCTTATTTCCGTTTATATACTATAAATAAACCTTTATTTCATCTCCTTAAATTACATATAATTAAATAGTTCACATCTAATTAAAAATAATAACATAAACTACTTTTTGGTGAAATTTAATATATCTATGGTATTCAGCATACTGTCACTAAAATCAATCTGGTGCTTTACAGGTTAATATTGAGACTTACAAAAAGCCTGTAAAGGTATTAATGAATGCGTTGAATGCAATTACACCAAGATATAACAATAACATGCATGGAAAAAAAGAAATCATGCGTTAAGCATAGATTACCAAGCACTTTCCAACACATTCAAAATGCCATATTAAAACTTCACAGTTTAATAACGTGAAAAAGGATGTATAAATAAACAATTTGTAAAACGCATAACACATTTGAAAACACCATTTCATTAATTCCCATAAAAAGTCGGAAACAAAATCTGAATTTTTTGTGCAGCCCTGTATATGAACTATAGATTTATCTTATAACACATTATGCTAAAATTTAGTTAAATTAGGAAACGCATAGCACAGTTGAAATTTCCGCTTCAGCAATTTCCACCAATAAACGGAAATGTACTTCAGATGGTTTGTGTAGCCCTGTATATGACATTTATACACACTAAAAATATTTTTTTTTAAGTTTAATTTAAAAACCGCGTACCACAAAAGAAAACGCACTTCCAGCAATTATTGTTCATAGAGAGTACTGTAACCTAACTATTCTGTGTGTCACTGTATATCAATTATGTGTACTATGCACATCATATTCTATAGTAAATATCTTGCAGTGCACCTTAGCAATATATATCAATTCTAATATGTTTGAAGTAGTGTAACATGAATAAACACACCGCAAACGATTTTCCCACGTAGACCGTAATCTAATGGAATTCTTTTGAGTGTCCCTGTAAATGAACGATGAATGCTAACCATACCGTAACGTATAGTAAGCATGTTGTTATGTACTTCATAGATTTATATAAATTTCAATGAGTTTAAAATTGTGAAAACCAGAGCAAACGATTTTTCCTCATAGGCCGTAATGTATCGGAGTTCTTTTGAATGTCCCTGTAAAGAAACAGTAATAGCTACACGCTTCATTTTGAATACCGAGCATGACGAAGTGAATATCATCAATTTCATGGCGTTCCGACTATATTTAAACGAATTAGAGAACGAGCAGACAGACAAACCGATATCATAAACATTTTTCAACTAATGTTGGAAAGTATTAAAAAACATTTCTGAAACCTATCTTGAAAAATGCAAGAGTAAACTAGGTAAAAAGAAATATTTCGCATTAGTTTTGGTAAATTTATCAGGGTGTGTACAGTTCTTCCGCAATTTTAAAATAGATTATTTCGCCTTATTTAATCGAAGAAAAATAGTACAAATTCTACGATCAATAGCAGAAAAATTTAAAATTAAAAAAAATTAGACAAAAATTTCTAATCGCAAAAAGTAGTGTCAGATTCCTCGGAAATTTTAAGAAGTGTAACGCACATTGTTTTATCTGTTTCATTTATATGCCGGTGCATAGAGTAAGAAAATATAATTATTTCCTTAAAAAAAAAAAAAAAAAATTAAAATAATGTACAAAATACATTTATAAGCAAAAATGAATTTCCAGTACTTAAAAATCTGTACTTCATAACACAATATTTCATGCTTGACGTATGTTAAAATCGTGAATCTATGCAAATAGACACTTATCGGTGCAGAGAATAAAGAAATAATGATCAGAAAAGATAGACTCAAAAGTTTCGGTAGTAAAAGTGATAATATAGGTATTAAAAAGAAAAGTTTTTTCTTAAAATGGGTTTTCCAACTTTAGTTAATAAAAAAGAAAAATGTAATTAAATTGATGTTATTTTTGTACATTAAAGCTGTTCGCATTTAAGACAATAAGCAGTAATAAAAAGTTTTTTCTTAAAATGGGTTTTCCAACTTTAGTTAATAAAAAAGAAAAATGTAATTAAATTGATGTTATTTTTGTACATTAAAGCTGTTCGCATTTAAGACAATAAGCAGTAATAAAAAATCTTTTATGAAAATCCGTTATCTTCTGAATTTGTATATGCGGTTACTAAATACTCAAAAGTCAGATTCTTTTAAAAATATTATTGTCTACCTCGTTCTCTTAGAAATTAAACTATTACTTAAAACATTGCTAGGTAATATCATTTTGTCCCTGAACACATCTTCTTCTCATGTTCCTTTTAACACTTTCAAAATAATGGAAAAGTAAATAAATAAATAGAATGCTAAATTAATCTTTAAAAAAGTTAAAATTACACTATGTGCAAATTACTTAAAAGAGGAAAAAATATTTAAAAAGGCGTTAAATTACTTTAATATCCTTAGTACTTTCAACTATATACATAGCTTTCGTCAGAGAATACAAAAATAAGACGCTTGTATTTTTGTATTCTCTGACGAAAGCTATGTATATAGTTGAAAGTACTAAGGATATTAAAGTAATTTAACACCTTTTTAAATATTTGTTCATCTTTTACGTAATCTGCACGTAGTATAATTTTAAGTTTAGTTCAAAAATGTTTGTGAATTCGGTCTGTCGGACCGTCTCGCCATGCACTAACTTTCGTAAATGTTGTCGGATTGCCCAGTAAATTTTATACGTTAACTAGGCTTGCTATGGAATGTTTGGTACTGAAAATGAAGTGTGTATCATTTATAGTTTGTTTACCGGAACACACCAAAAAAATCCGTTACGTTATGGTCCATGAGGAAAAACCGTTAGCGGTGCATTTTATTGATGTTATGATAGTCTAAGCATAATGAGATTGATATGTATTATTGAGATAGATTACAACATGCTTTCTTAGGAGTATCGAAAACGTAGCATTTATTGTAAGTACATTCTTTCGGAACACCCAAAAAAATTCTAATATACACTGGCCTCTAAAAGTTAAGGAACAGTGACCGGATGCTTTGTAGTGTGCACGGTTTGTCTAATATCTACCAAAATTTTTGATGAATCTTCCTTAAATTTCAAGGATGTAATGAACATGTTTGACTTCATATTTTTCAGGAAAGATTTAGTCGCGGGTTCAATTAGGGTGCTAACAATAAATTTTATAATAAAAGAATGTTTGTGGTCACCCATAAAGCAGAAAAAGCTCAAAATGGTCTGTCACTGTTGAAAAGGACTATGTGGGTTTGATTACGTACTATACAATGGCCTCCAAAAGTTAAGGAACAAGGACTGGATGCATTCGATTGTACACGGTTTGTCGAATATCTACCAAACTTATTGGCGAATTGTCCTTGAACTTCTGGGATGTAAAGAATATGTTTTATTTCGTATTTATCAGTGAAGGTCAGTCGGGAGGACAATTAAGGGGTTAATAATAAATTTAAGAATAAAATAATATTTGCGATTACCTATGTAACAGAAAAGGCTGAAAATGGTTTACTACTGTGTTAAATTATACTATTTGGGTTATGTTTAACGTTCGTGTGCATTTGCGTAACCATAGCACGCATATTCGTAAAGGTGATAACGTTTCTGTGAAAAATTCAAATGTTTTTTGTTTATAGAATACAGGGTCTCTATAAAATTTAACACCACTTTCCGAAAACTTGGAAAAGAACAGTAGAAACAGTATACTGCAATTAAAACATGAATATTTTGCAATTAAAACGTGAAAGATTCCAAAATTTGTATTTCATAATTTGGTAGTCAGCTATTTAGGGCAACTCATATAACAAGTTGTAAATTGCGCGTCAAAGATGGCAAATGATGTGCTTTCGTACTATAACTAGTTTTATGAATATTTTTTGCTTGCACATTGTATTAAATGTATATTTTAGTGCAATTCATAAGTGCATATCAATTTCATTCTGTTCGAAAGGCTGCACATAATTAAAATGCACTTGAAATATTTTTTTTTCCATTGGCTGTAATGTAACGGATAACTTTTGACTGTACCTGTAATTAAACTATATACATCTGATTTTAATACAATTTGAAATGACTCGACAAAATTTTCCAACAATTATGTATTTAAAATTTCAGACCATTCGCTTGAGCAGTTTTTGCTCTGTTATATGCGGACGGACGGACAGACAGATGGAGCGAACGACGACTATAGGTGCTACGTATTTATGTAATTACGAACGCACCTAAAAATTCAAGTCAATTATAGCGAAAACTGAAAAAAGATACAGTGAGCTGGTTAAAAAATTTTGGAAAACCGCTTATAATAAAGCTACTTTTAGAAAGCAATTTACTATATCACCCCTATCTTTCTAAATTGTATAAAAAAGATGAAAGTTCTTAATGATATTCTGTTAGTGTTGAAAAATTTTTCATATTCTATGCTTCATGTATACTTTTTCGTTCTTGTTTATTTTTACGTTTAACCCAAAATCAGAATTTGCCTAGAATAAATTTTTCTTTGCATTTTTCCCGTAATAGCAAAACTCAATAAGACACCATCATTTTCTTATTAAAAAATGCTTTTATACTATTTTTATTAGTATTAGTATTCTGAAAATCTCTCACTGATTTATTATATCTTTTTTTTAATCTTATGATGGATTCAATTTCAAATGTTTCAGAAGAAATATCGTAAAGTATTTTTTAAATCTTCCTTTATCCTGTTTAGAATGTCACTGCGTGCAAAGAATATAATCTGACATTTGTTTATACAATTAATTAGTGAAAAAGCAAAATGATAAATTAAATATTTGAACTAGTAATGAAGCTTTTTTCTCTCTTTTTCTGGTGAAATCTGGTGATTTTATTGGTCCAGTCACATTTAATACTGTCTCCAAAATAAAATCCTTTGAAAAAAAAAACTCGAAATGCTTCCAAAAATGGGAACTTTCAGTTATAATCAACTTAGGGAAATTTTCGTGAAGCATTTAAATTTATTAAATTAGTTATCTTTATAATTAAAAGATTTATTATTTTCTTATCATAAGAATTAATTTTTAGGGAAATAATATCAGAAGATGAAAGGAATTCTGATTTGATTCAGTTTAGTTATATTTTGAATTTTTTTGTAATATAGAAGGAAATCTCGTCATTAAAGCTTGTAAAATTTCACTGTAAATTTAAGTCATAATAATAATACACTGTAAAAAATATTGAAAATCCCTATTCTAACGGCACAATTTCCATTCTTACAAAAACAATTTCCATAAAGAGGATTTCATGGGTGTGTCATAGAGTACATTGTAAAAAAAGACAAATGTTTCTTGATTTAGAAAAATTTAATATCACTACGACCTCTACAATGACCTCTTCCGAATTATACATTATTCCGAAAACAGTTCTGTATCGTTAGGATCCCCAGAAACAAATTTATTTTCGAGATTTAATTTAGAATGTATAGACCATAACATTAATATGATGCATTTTAATAATATTATACTGCTTCAAGCATAATTAAATCAAAAAGGATAACCGGTATTTAACTGCAACATGTTTTCCATAGGTTATACTGTGCGTAGCATTTATTGTTCATTTACAGTGACACACAAAAGAATTCGCTTACAGAACTACTATAATCAGTGGAAGTGCGTCGCCCACTATGGTATGCATTTTTAAACTTATAAAATGTTTAGCTTATTTATTGTTGTTCTGCCACTATTTTTGGAAATGTTTTTGGGTAGTTTTTATACTGTATTGGTGCTTTCTCAACCCGGAATATAGAGTTTTCGGATGTTATCAATTTTCAAGTAAACATTTTCATTACAGACAAACTTGATAAACTAACAGCATTAACATTAACATTAATATTATTTAATTTATTAGTGTTATTGTTGCATGAATAATTCAATAACGGAGTTTTAATATTTTAATTGAGAATTGATAGCATCCGAAAACCGATATACCGGTTAAAAAAATAAAAAAATGATTGATACACAATAAAAACTACTCGAAAACGTTTCCGGAAATCAGCGGCCTTGTGAAACCTTGTTTTTATAAATGTTTCTTTAAATCTCTAAAATATATTGATTTCTGAGGTTTTGATACATAAAGAACGCTTTTCGCAAACATGGTTAACTCGAGAGAGGTTGTTGTATAATTTCGTTTGTGGTTAGATTATGCAGTAGAACCTCGATTAACCGAGCTTCGATTAATCGAGGTTTCTGTGAACCAAGCCGATAACGAAGTCTGATTTTTATTTTATTTTATTTATTTATTTTTATTTATTTATTTATTTATTGGTGAATGAATCTTGAAAAAGACCACACTTTTTAGTTTACTGCCCGTGCTATACAGGCTCTTCTGCCCCCCCCCCCCCAAAAAAAAAAAAAAAAAAAAAAAACACTCTGCTACCAAGAAACATTGGACCCTGAGAAGTCAACGGCGAACATTGCTTTGTTTCCAATGGCTAAACTTTTGTAAATTTTTCAATCTGCTTTTTAAAATTTACTACTGTTGATTTCCTTTTTAAATTTGTTAAGCTGTAAATAATAACTTTACATATATTTATTTTTATTATTTAAAAAACGTTCCATTGGTTTTTTTTTATTTTAAGAGATATTAAATTCGCGAGCACAGCGAGTTCTACACACAGTTTCTATTCACCGAGATTTCCGATATCCGAGGTACTAACGGTCCCGACTCGGATAATTGAGGTTGCACTGTACTTTTGTAGTTTAAGAAGCATTTGTCTTTTTTAACAGTGTACGTATTTCGTGATTTTTGCTGTGCAGTTTTGGCAAAATAAAATATTATTTTTCTATATTTGTAAAGCATTTATTCCACTGGCGAAGCGAAGACGGTATTTTGGATTAAAACTCTTCCCAGAGTATTGAAAAATCTGATAAGATCCATAAAAAATCCCTGTGTTAAGGCGATGATGATGTGTAAAACCCAAAGTAAAGAAAAGCACGAGCAGAATAAAATATTTGTCATTCAATTGCTTCAAGGAATTATTAAAGGAGCCTCCATTACAATAGAAAGTTAATTTTTAAAAAAAAGTTAGAAGCAATAGCAGCAAAGTAGCACGTGTGTTATTGCTACTGCTCTTTCTCAATCTCTTCTTCTTCTTTTTTTTCCCCTCCGAAAATTAAGGAAGATAACTATTTTATGGAAACTTTGAACACATGAATGCTAAATTTATTATGAATGTTTTTTGTTTTCCTTACGTCGGTTTTTATGCGTTATGTACTGCATCACACAACCTCCCAGATGAAGATCATGGCAGCGCCACTGATTATACGCTTAGTAAATTTGTTTTGTAATTGAAAATAGCGTTTCCATATTTCCAATCATACATGAACAGCATCGAAAATGCTTCTGAAATTTGAACCGACCTAAAAGGTTTCATTTTTTCTTAAGTTGTCAGAATCTATATTCATCGATGTTTGACTGCTGTGCTGTAGTCTCCCCCTCCCGTCCTTGTAAAACAGATATTCACGGTATATATGATATTCCTTTATGTATTTATGTTAGATCACGAGGAAACGGTTATTTCATTTTTTATTTTTTTTTTACAAATAATATATGGTGTATTGCGCAATAGCTATTGATGCGTGTCGAATGAAGGACACTCGGACAGACAAGAGCGGGGGATGTTAGCTTAGGACACCCACAGTATTTCAACGGGATGCGTATACCGCCCAAGAATACATTAATGTCCCACTCGCGTTTCGGGACACAATAGAATTATACAATAGCTGAAAATAGCAACTGTATTCAAATATCGCGATTAGGTTGCAGATTGTTGTGAAGCACTCAACAGGAGATAATTGGTTTTTAAATAATTGTTTGCCTTAATCAGAACGGAAAAGCAACAGCGCTAATAAACGCAGAAATTATAGGATATTGCTTAGTTAATAATTATATACAAGAGGAAATTTTCTTATTAGCTATCATTTGCAAATAATTTTTTTTGCTCTTGATTAAATGTCAATGAAGTATACGGAATCTTAAGTGGACTAAATATAAAATTCCATATATTCTGCTGTATAAAGCGCCCTTTTAATAAAAGAAAATTGATCAAAATAAAAATGAATTGATTGTTATAAAAATGAAAGATTAAAAATTAAGGGGAAAAAATTCCTGCCGGCTCGGCCTGCAGACACAGGTAGATTTCGAAGTTAATAAGTACTAATTTCACCAACAAAAACTAAATCATGATTAGCGATAAACCCAGTTTAACAATTTCATCTGGCCGCTTTTGGCGAGTTTTTGGTTTCCTTTTTCTGCAAGAGTTATTTTTATCAGAATCATTTTAATAAGATATTTTTTGTCTTCAAACCATGTTTTTTCCTCCCTTGAGAATATTTTTAGTAATATCATCCATTAGTAGAGTTCATCTCATCAAAAACTTGTTACTACAAAAGTTATAAATAATATTATGAAGGTTTATATAATAATTTAATATGTGTGCTGATTGTTTCATTAAATGAATAGCACGCTACATTTTCAATTCTGACGTTCTCTTTATTGAGACACGCCCGCGTTTAATAATGCAGCCCTATATACTGCATCTCTGAGGATTTAAAAAAATTTTCATCTTGCCGATGATATTTTTTTTATGGCCTTAGTGGCAGATTAACGGAGATGTGCTTTTTTTTTTCTTCTATAACCCCCCCCCCCCCCTTGTTGTAAGAGTTGTTCCTATAAAAAACTTGTCAGTATAAAAGTTGTATATAATGTTAAGAAAATCTATAATAAACTTAAGTGGATTTGATATCTTTCGAATTGACGAAGTTATGATTTTTTTTCTTCTTCACCCCCTCCCCCCACTTTTATTTATTTATTTGTTTGTTTGTTTATTTATTGATGTAACAGTTGGTCCTATCAAAAATTTGTCAATCTAAAAGTTATAGATAATATAAAAAAGATTCATAATAAATTTAAGTGGATTTGATATCTTGTGAAATGATAAAGTTATGATTTTTGTTCATAGCAATAAATAAACAGGCTCTCATTTTAGTCAATACAGCTCAAATCGATGATGTTGAAAATTCCCGGTGTTAGACCGAGATTTTAAGAATACTAAGAGTTTTGGCCGAATATTCGACAGTAATTTCGCAGAAAAATAGATTTTATGTCCAAAACGATAACGAAACTGAATATTCGGTTCCAACTCTAATCGAGTATGAAGTTTTGCCCTAAGTTTAGGAATTTTCCTATCCAACGATGTGTTATACGACATTCTTAAAGAGGTAAACAGTAAAATAATAATAATAACTTGCCGCCCTTGGCGACCAGTTTGGTCTCCCTTAAAATTTTTGTTTGGGAAAGCATGCTAAGTATTGTATCATGTTACGTTTATTCATAATTTAATTTACTTGGATTCCTCTTATATATAATTAATATAATCCCTTAAGCTAATATTAGTTTTTGTTGCATTAAAATAGCTCAATGTGTTGATTTTCTGATGTAAGCAAGTAAACCCTATGGGTTTACAATGGAAGTCTATGGTAATTTGACGACACATTAGAGAGATCATCAAATTGGCGTCACTTTTGGCGGCTAATTTTGGTCGCAAAATTTGGTGATATATCCCCCAGTTGGCGACAAACTTGGCGGTATTTGGCGACAGAACATGGTCCCCCTATGGTAACCCCCTTATACGTATGGAGATGTATTAAATGCTGTTCAATAACCAATGAGATGCATTTCATTTGGGCTTTGCCATTAAATATTAACAAATAATCGCGATTTCTGTGGCCCGTACGATAGCGTAATATATATATATAGATTACATTTTTTGGTCATTTCAAAACAATCTTGTCCCTCTATAACAAAGCCCAGTGGAGCAGACTTCTTGATGAGATTTTTACGAAAATATCTATCAAATTAACACCTTGTAATAATATACTAATTTCAAATGCTAAAAGGTGTATATTAAAACTTTAAAACCAGTAAAAATACGCCTATTTTGTCTGATGGTATATTTCTGAATGATGGCGATTAATAGGCCGTGCAAATTTCAACGGTATTATTTATTTGTTTTGAAAATGACTCGGGTTAATCGAAACATGTCAACAGTCTAAATAAATGTATTTTTACTGGTTTTAAAGTTTTAATTTACACCTTTTAGCATTTGAAATTAGGAGATTTTTACGATTTAAAATTAGCAATCCTATAATGACAATGACAATGAATATTAAGAACGCAATTGATTTTGAATGGAAAGTGCCATTTTTGCTTTATCTAAGTCAAGGTTACAGAAGATTATTTGCCAAAAGAATATTCCGAGGAAAAACGGATAAAAAGAAGAATACTTGCTGACATTAACTTGGATAAAAAGTCGCCGCAAAGAGCATATTCCTATTAAATGCTATTTTAACCTCTTTCAGATAAATTAATGAAGTAATTACATTTTTTTTCTTTTTATATTAAATTCAGGATTTTTACATATGTTTGAAAATCAACACTCATTTAAGCCGCATATTTATTTTTTACACAATGACAAAACTAACTACAATAATAATAATAATGAAAACAATAGAAACAATATTAAAAATGAAATAAATGAATATTATAGCAAGCAATATTTATATAAGAGTTTGATTGATTTGCCACATGTATCTCCATTAAGAGGCATGATTTTACTACTAAATGTTTTAGAACAGAGGATATCTTTAGTACTGCCACATGTATATCTAATATGAGAAGATAGTTTTAACACTTAATCTATTAAAAGCAAGAATATTTTTAGAATCTAAAATTACATTAATAAACAGAAGATTTTTTTTTTGCATGCCTGTATGTGTGTGCACGCGATGACTAGAGAAATGGATATAGAGGTCTTCAAATTTGCTTACAGATAGACACAGACAAGTCCGAATGCGTCTGGCTCTCGGATTATAGAAATTTTCTTATTTTATATTGAACAAACACGCGTATTTCCCCCGATTTCCCAAGGTCGTTGACAATTTGGAACCAGCTATAAAGCCAATCCATATTCAACTTTCTTGATAAATATATTTGAATGAAAACAGAAATTTTTGATTTGGTCGGTAATTTCTTTAAGAAGACCTCTTTTCGCACAAAATGAGAACTTTTTTAAACCTAAATTTATTTTATACTTTAGCCCTCCATTGTTATATTTTATATTGCAGTGTAAAGAAATAAATTAGGAATCAGTTAAAATAGTAATAATTTGTATCAATACGAATTTTTAGAAAATGAGAAACTACCAACCACGATAATGAAGTTAGAGCAAGAGAATTTTCTGTCTTGGATTGCTACGGTATAACCTTTTATCACTAAATCTGTTGTTATAACGATGAAGTTTCTCCAATCGGGAAAAATAAATGATTTCGTCATCTTAAGGGGACACAGTACCTTTTAAACTACTTTTTCGATTTTGAATAATACTGTGATATACTTAAATATAATGTCACTACAGATATTAGGTACTATAAAGCAAATCTAATTTCATATAATTTCAAAAAAAAAAATCTTGTAGAACAGCCTATTCAACTAAAATTTAAATTAAAAAAAAATAGAAAATTAAAATTAAAATCCCTACTACTTTTTTAAATATGAATATTTTTGCTTCATTTTTTTTTTCCATTTTCCTTATATTATACTACATAAAACTGTGCATGGATTTTTAGATGTATGGAATATTAGATTTAATATGAATCTTTTTCTGTTTTGTATAGTAAAAAATCAAGAAAAAATAATTGAAATTCTTGAAAAAAAATTAACTATAACCTTGAATATTAAATCCATGCACAATTTTATGTAGTATGTTTTTAGAATTATGGAAAAAATTTTTGAAGCAAAAATATTCATATTTAAAAAAGTAGTAGAGATTTAAAAAAAAAAAATTATTTTTTTTTAATTTAAATTTTAGTTAAATAGGCTGTTCTACAAGATTTTTTTTTTAATTATATGAAATTATATTTGCTTTATAGTACCTAATATCTGTAGTGACATTATACTTAAATTTATTACAGTATTATTCAAAATCGAAAAAGTAATTTAAAAGGTACCGTGTCCCCTTAACTTGTGACATCCTTTTTTTTTTTACTTCAGATAATTAAAATAATATAGTAATGGTGATAATAATAATGATCATTAATTGGTAGTAATGATGATTTTCATTCCGCCGTTTTTAAAATAAAAGAATTTAAATACTTTTATTCTTGTGAGCGTTAAAGTAGCTGCCGGTGACTGGACCCGGCCTAGTGCCGCCAGGTGTCTAGCGTAAATTGGGGCTCCAAATGCTCTGGACACCACTAATTTCTTACAGTTTTTTTCGCCCTCATTATTCGCAGATAATTCTGCCATTACATAAGAAAATTACTTTAAAATACCAGAACCCTGATTTACGTGGGACAACTGGCAACACTGGTCCAGCCAGAAGTCTGAACCATAAGCGGTCCATGAGCCCGGTCTTAATTTTTTTTGGAAGATTCGGTCCAGATATAATCGGTCCCGGGCAACACTGGGCGGGTCTGCTAGTGCGTAACTGTTTTAAGCTTGCATTTCGAATTATTATTATTTTTAGAGTAATATTTGATTTGAATTGAAGGTAACTTTGAAAATAACGTACGTGCAGTCATATAACTGAACTTGAATCGCGTAAGGGGGGGTTAAATGAATAGAAAAAATTTCATTCAGCCTATATAAATGTAAAGTAATCGCTTTTATAAATTTTAAATAGCAGTGAATATTAAATGAAATTTTTTAAAAGCAGTTAGAATACGTGCAATAGATATTACGGAGGAAGTATTGAAAATGGATTATGCAGCTATTTTCGATATTTTTTTCCTTTTTATAAAAACCTTAAAAACCTCAAGATATATTTTTGGACTTTCAAGAGTTAGATTATAAAACGTTCAAAATAACAATAAACAATGTTGTTACTTAACGTTGTTTAAATTGTCACTTATTATATCTTATTTTCACGAAAGAAAAAAATTAGATATGCTTTATAAATGTGACTAGTCTATATTCTAATAGAATTTGGAAGTTGTTGTTTTTTTTATTCAGAAATACCTTTAAAAAAACCACTAAAATAGGAGAGTTTATTTTTTCAAAAAATTTCTTTTATCTGAAAATTAAAATTAAATTAATGTATCCCCACATCTTCGGAGGTGATTTTTTGAAACTTTTGAAATTTTCTCTTTATACCAATTTTTTACGATGATATTTAAGTTAAAACTGTAAATATTTTAGCATCATGTATAAATATTTTAGCATTATATGTAAATATTTTAGCAACTACGCAGAAATAATTTTTAGAAGTGAAAAATAGTCAAAATTATGTGAAAACTTGACATTTCCGCAAAACTTGGTAACTCAAAAACGAACCAGTGTGTTGGCATTTTGTAAATTGCATAATAAAGAGACTAAATTTCTCTAAAATAAAGACTATTCGCATTATAATAGCATCGATATATCAGTTGAAGTACAGATGTAATGAAAAATTTGTAGAATTCGTTGCAACTTTGTGACTTATACCACTGTAAATATAAAACAAATATTATCATGAGTGTAATCTGTCCTCTCAATCAACATTTGTGAAAGAAGTACACAATATTTCAAGGCATTTCATGCATAATTTTTTACTACACAGGATGTTTTGCGTATAGTAAGAGTTTAAAACACCTCATTTTGAGAAAAAGCTAACAATAACTTTTAAACACAATTCAAAAGCTGTAAAATCGCTAACTTTAAAATGCTGTAACTCTAGTTCTAATTAAGATACAGACATAATTTAAGCATAATTCGACAGTTAAAAGATTTTTTTAAATGTTATTTAAAAACTAAAAAATCGATATTTTGATCGAAAATGACGTTTCAAAAGTTTACGAATACCTTAAATCCAATGTGATCCAATACTATAATTTATAACTAACATATTAAGTATAACATACGTTTACTTTTCAGACGTCGTGATACCCTTTAAATCTGTCATTAAATATATTTTAATTTCTTGTGCTCATAGTAAATTTTCCGTGCAATTTCAGTTATTCCAATTTAAAAAGTAATTTACTTAAATAGCAGCATGTAATTTTAAAAATTGCAAAAATTATGAACACTATCAACAACAACAAAATAATCTAACTACAAATGCTAACAACACTACGCTATCAATATTGCTTCATAGCCTGAGTCATTAATTAAAGCCTAGTCATTAATTAAAACGTGCTTCAATTTTTTTTATGTTAATTATTACTACTACTATTATTATTTGTATAGAACTGTCTTTAAAGTAAAATAAATTTCCTTAAAAATGCTTCTTTTAATTAATGCATTACAATAAATGATCAGAGCACGCTTTTCTGAATCGTTGGTAACCCAGAAGAGGTTATTGTATATTTTCATTAGTGGTTATATTGTATTTTCCTTGATTAAGAAGCATCTGACTTATTTTTTTTTACACTGAAGAGTAATATATAAGAATATATTAATCCTTATTAATTATCCCTATCTTAATATATAAGAGTAAAGTGCAGATAGTTATATTTTACTCATGATTTGTTTAACACTCTTATAGTTACACTTCACTCTAAAGCAGTGGTTCCCGACTTTTTATTGGCCATGCCCCACCGAAGCATCTCTAAAAGGACAATCCCCCCCCCATCCCCCCTCCCTCCATAACATATATTTCTTAGTACTTAAAAGGAGGATGAATTTCATGTGAAGAGAGCCGAAAAGAGTTTTGTTGTTTCTTGGCAACTTACCTGAGTGTAAAACAAAAATATTGTACAGTCTGTATTTTTCTCTTCACAGCAGTTCTTGAAGAGTCTCACAGATTTGGCATTAAATTTAATAGTGCTCATACATTTTATAATAGATTTTAATTACTCATTAGGAAATAGAGAAAATTTTTTGGACACTCTAAAATTTCGTTATAAATAAGACAAATATGATTTTACAGAAGAACAAAAAGCATTTATTTCCCATCATAACTCTCAAGTCCAATTTTAAAATATTATATATTTATATTCTGTGTATGAGGTCTGCACAAGAGCCATAAGAAATTTACTATTTGAGCCATTGATTTTTAAAATAGGTCACGTTCATTTTATGTTATTGCTAGATAATCACTTTGAAAATCGCCACATTTGAAATATCATTGAACAAATTAAAGGACTAGAGCGAAATTTTCTCTGATATTAAAAGATATGTATTGTGGGTTGATTAAAAATATAATATTTTTGTTAATTTGTAATAGGATTTAACTAATTAATAATGGGGGTTTTTACAAAATGGACTTGCCCCAGTTTCAAAATCAACGTCTCATTTACATGTTTCCTTTTCTAATGAACATTTGAAATTTATGCATTTTATAAAGTTTGTAGTACCTCATTCAGCTGTTTCGTATATTATCTAGATTAAATGTGTTCAAAATGCAAAACAGTAAGATACACTCATATGTAGTTTGGTGAATAAAAGTTTCTTCGTGTGATATTATAGCAGAAGGAATGAAAATACAAGTCTTATTAAATAGTCGAAAATAAACAGCTTGAAAAATTATAAAATACTATAATAGCCAGAAAAATTATAGAGATCTTTAACGGAAGAATATGTATAATACCTTAAAAATATTTAAAATATTTTTTATATGATTATTCTGGTATAGATTCTATTTTCAACTTTATATTGCTGATTTTTTGAAAAATCAATAATTTCTTTTTTTCAATTTTTGTACTTATTACTTTCATTTTATGTCTTTAACATTATTTTTCCAAAATAATTACAAAGAATGGGCTTAGTACAAAATTAAAACTGCGGCTGGGAACGTTGGGAACCACTGTTATAAAGCATAAAGTACAGTAATAATTTGTTTATCAATGTGTCATTTTTTGTCATTTCCTGAAACATCGTAAGAATGATGATTAAAAAAAACAACATGATTTGTTTTCGTATTTCAAATGCTAATTTATACAATACTTTTTTTTTATTCCATGTTAATGTATTTTTTTTTCCTTTTCTTTTTATTTTTCATATCGCATATCAATGAAATGAAATAAATTTAAAATGAGAAACACTCTTCGCTACATTAATTAGCTAAGAATTACCAAAAATATTACCGAATGCTTGGGCATCTTCAGTGTTACTCATATGATAATTAGTGTAACCTAGGAGAAAGATAATAGACTTTGTTTCTTTGCCCTTCAAATCATCCTTGAATATAGTTTTGCTAGCCCATTTACATCCAAACTAAAATCATCCACCTGTTACGTAATATTCCATTCTTCTGAAGTTTGCGATCTACATAAATATCTTTATGAATTGCACAAGAAAGTATATGGCATCAGAAAAGAAAAAAAAAACAAGTTTAAGGTTTTCATTTTTTAATGAAATTTAAGTGAAGATTCTCTTAAAAAGTAAGAATGTAATTTCATCTTAATAATGGAATAATAAAAGAGAAAAAAATAAAATAAAACTTATATATTTTTTCTTGTATAAAGTTATATTGTGTTTTCCTATTCTTACCTTTGTCTTGCTTTCAGAAATTTGCATTTTTTCTTTCCTTAATCGGGGAGTACGTCATACCTTGCAGGCGCACGTGCGCATTATTTGATGAATTTCATTTATTTCGTGAAAAAAATATGCATTCGTATAGATTGATATTATCTCATGAAAACAAATATACGCAATACCCAATACCTTAAAGATATTTCTTTTAGAAAGTCTTCTAGATTTTTATCAATGCAGCTGTGTGCCTTGTTTCATTCAATTTTTACAATATGAAATTTGAATTTTGTCTTTTACTTTCAAAGTAGGGAAAGATATAATTTATACACTACTCTGATCAGTTATTATTGTCGCAGACTGTCATAAAGTATGATTTTAACTGTAATTGCGCTATATAAGTTAAAGGAATAAGCAGGTCCATATCCAATTCATTTTCAATAATAACATTTTATAAAAAAATATTTTAATCACATTAAATCCCGAGAAAGGGGTCTTTTTGAGTCAATTCAGAGAAATAATTTTCAAATTATACCTCATATGTATTCGCTGAAGATTTTTATTTTCTTATTTTTATGGACAACGTAGGGGCTATTTTTCTTTGTGTAATGTAAATAAGTACTAAAATGCTACTTACCATAATATTATGACTTTATATATATCTATTTATGGGTGCATTCTGTGGTACATACAGTGATTGGTCCTTGTAGATGTAATATAAAATAACTTGACTTAGGACTTCGTTAGGTGATCAAACTTATTTTATGGTTCAGTTCAGGCTCGGACTGGCCTGCCTGCCCATCGGCCTGATGGCCGGTGCGCCCTCGTCCGGGGTAAACTTTGCGCCCCTAATTGGCTAAGCATCTCCACTATTTTTTCCCTAGTTGTACACATGCATTCTGAATAGTGTACTAAAATTTGAAAATCTGTGTAGGAATAATCATCAGTTAAAAGACAAGTAGCATAAGAGAGGTATTTTTTGTAACCACATAGAAATTAAAGATTTGTCGAAACAATTTTAAGATCGGAAACCAAACTGGGTGTCTTTGCATGCGATTGAGAGAGAAAACATGCACAGGGAAAGCTAGTAGCCACGGCGCCCTCGGTTAGCTTTTTTCCCCATCACTTCTTTAAATGATATCTTTTGGATTTTAACGAAATATTTTGCATATTTTCAGTCCTTTAGTTTTTAGTAGCTTGACCTTCCCTCACCCCTTTAAAGCCGCCCCTGAATACACCTAGAATTAAACCCGTGCTTTTTTAAAACTTGAGAAAAGAAAGACTTAAATATCAGAAGACAAAAAACTTTGTGGGGATTTTGCTGTTGATTGGAAAATCTTGATTAGTTGTCTTTTCGAGGAATACAAACTCTAATACACTCCTGGATTACAATCTTGCAAGCTGTCGTATCCCGCGGGCTGCGTTTTTTCATTCACAAAATCTACACCATAATTTTCGGTTGGTAATCTTCACCTTATTTAATAATAGGCTTTCCGTTGTTAAATAACTATTAAAAATTCTAGTATCTGTTTTGAATAAAAAAATTGTTTATTTTAATCACGAAAAAATCTATCATTTTAGATATTACACGATTCGTTTTAGAAAATTGCGTAGCATTATGCAGATTTGATTGAACTTTAATCATGCACGGGGAATATAGCGAAGTCTTATAAGGTATCTCTCTATTCTAAAAAAAAGTAACTACCGCCGCCGCCGCCCGTTTTGAATTTTTTGTGACCGGAGGTCTTTTTTCGTTAATATTAAGCAAAATATTGCATACAAAAATATGAAAATCGGGGGAATTATAGAGAAATGTTTGATAAACACGCTGATGTAGGCAGTTTTCAAATCGAAGAAATATTTAAAGAGATATTTAATGCTAAAGTTGGACAAAATCGTTCCATTAAAAAAATTTTATAGGAGCAAAAACTGTACATCGGAATTTAATTATTTTTAGATCATTTTATGCGTCAGAATTTCCCGGTGTGCAGACTGCACTCAGTTTATTAATTTGACTCATTTTTTGAGGTTTTATTTCTATTTTAAATTCAAATTTTCAGTATTTCGAGATATATTTTTTTACACATTTTAGAAAATGGTATTAATTTAAACTGTTGCCAACTGTATAAACAGCGCAAATAATAATATTTGCTTCAAATTAAAAATTTATTTTACACGTGACTATTATAAACAAGAAAATATAAAAAGCAGGAACTCATTGAGAATTATCATAAAAACCATATTACACGTGAATTTTAAAAGTGAAAGAATGTTGTAAAATAATAAATTCATTAACATGCGTTAGAAGTCTTAAATAGGAGAAATTACTTCACATTTACGTCACATCACACATTACGTAAAATGAACAAAAAATAATATTGCAAAACAGTTTAAATTTAAAAATTGCGCGAGACATTTATGTAATATTTTAAGATGATATTTTCAACTATTTTTATTAGGATAGCGCAAATAATATTTCATTTCTAACAAAACTATTTTCACGTGAATAGTAAAAGGAGAAAGAAAAGTTTAGTGAAAATTACGTCAGATTAAAAACGATACATTTAAAGTGTCATTAAAAAAAACTTTCTTTTCGCTTTGCGAAAAAATACCGGGAGGCAAAGACTCTGTTTATTTAATTCATTTTATATTAGCTTATTTTGAAATGTCAACTGATTTTATTTAATCAAAGACGGAAACAGCCATTGTATCATTTAACATCCGCTGATTTGGCTTTAAAATTCCCCAATGAAAGAGAAATGAATAGAAACCCGTTTATAGGGAGATCGCCACTGTTTTTAAACTTATAATTCAATCTTCCGAAATATTTTTTAAGCCGATCAAATTAGCTTGCTTTTAGAGTCTGCGGTCTCTAAGCGGGGGTTGACGAGCATATCTCGTAGGGGGCAGCGCCCCCTAGTGTATTGAGAAAATAATAAAATAAGAAAACCCTAGCCTTGATATCAATCAATCTAGACTCAGTGTTTATTAGTAATATTAAGACGTTTGCATGCTTGGTGCTTTTCGAATGTCTTAAACCTTGTCAAGCCAGATACAACACAAACAACTAAAATTGAATTGAGTTCGTTAAATTTTTTGCGCCCTCTGAAAATCCAAGGTCTGCGCCCTTTTCACTGGCCCAGTCCGACCCTGGTTCAGTTAGGCAGTACTTTGAGAGTAAGGTGAGTTTGATCCTATTCGGCGGAGGCTCCAAAAACCTTTAAAATTATTTAACTTACTTCATAGCTGTTGGGAAAAGGCTGTTTATCTCTATACCTACCAAATCTGCCTTCTGCGCGATTGCTCTGACTTTTTGATCCAGCACCTGTAATATTTTCCAACAGGGAGCAAATAAGTCAAATTGGGAGGAAACTTAAACTTAATTGGTTTAATAGATTTTGATTGATGCATGGGCCTGTGACTCAAGCAAGGCCTGGACAAGCCCAGCTGCAGCACAAACTACAGACTCCAGCAAACAGCACTTAGCTTGAATGTTTAACGCTTGAATGCTTGAACGTTTTGAATCTTAAAGTTGGTTACAATTTAATACCTGAAAGTCATCAGACTTATTTTATATTTTTGGTAGTCTTATTTCATGTAAATTTAATATGCAATAATGGTTATCCGCGTTAACTGAAAACAAAAATCATGGTTTTGGTATGCGCCAATGGCAATGCCTCACTTTCAAAAGCCACGATTTGTTGAAAATGTTGATTTTCTTTTGGTGTAATATAATTATAATAACAGAATATTGAATATTTTATTTTATTTACCTATTTATTTATCTCAGTATTTCATTCTTTTTCAGAAAAGTTGCAATAAAACAAAAAAGAAATTTAATTTTATAGGAAAACGAGGAAAAATAAGAACAAATATTCAGTAATAAGTTTTTGCATATAATTATAAATTATGATAAAACAACGTTTTACCAATGTTGCCAATTCACCCCAGCTGCAAGAGAGCTGCTAAATCCTTATCGTGCTTGTTAATATTATAAATTTTATAACATAATCTGTTCGTAGTGGACTTCCCACACTTTCAAAATCATCTCATTTGAAATATCGTTGACCCAATCAATTATTAGTAACGATTTATACTGATATTAAAATAAATTTATTCTGGATTGATTAAACATAAATGTTATGTTAATTTGTAATAATATTTAGATATAACTTTTTTTTTTTTTGTGGACCCATTTTCAAAATCAACTGCTCACTTTCTGCATATCACTGCAAATAACGGTAAGGAATGATATCTCAATCAAGAATAAAATATCTGAATTAGGGATAGGAAACAAAGGAAAAATACAAAACTCAATCAAAAAAATTAAAAATCGACTTCATCTGCAGATTTCTTTTCTTTATTTGAAACACCAACAAGGCAAAATATATCTTTTAAGTAGAGATCGACCGAAAAATCGGTTTCGATTTCGGTTTCGGTCCAAACTCTGAGTTTTGGCGAAAATGTTGCCTAAAATTTGGCCGGGCCGAAACTATCTGTATTCCTAAAATTTCGTTTATTCCTTCGGAAATGTTCAACATTACTCATTGATTTGAGCTGTATCAGCTCAAATGAAGACACTCTTTATTTATTGCTACCAACTTCGCTTTTTATAATTATCAGTCATCACTGACTCAAGACGTGAGTGCAAATTATAGAGCAAGCAATTCATATGGGGCATTCTCACAATCTTTTGACTTTTGGGGGAAAAAATCTGACAAAATTAAACTTGCTAAAATGACATTTTAATCTGATAGACGAATGCTTAATGATTCAAAAAAAAAAAAAAAAAATGGTCAGCAGCGACATTTCTTTTTTTTTAACTGAAGTTTAACGTAAACTTGCGAGTTTAATTTTCCTTACCATTTTACCCCTACAACTTTTTATATTCTTCTAAATTTTTGCTTATAATGAATTTGCATAGTACCCACCGAACATTCAAATAAGAAATAATAACAATGTAGTACTTTTAATACAGAATTTTTGTATAACATTGTCTTAAAGGGGTGTTAAAGAAGGGACGGTAAGGCAAAAAAGGGGGATGGTATTGGAAAAAAGGGACGGTAAGGATGGAATGGTAAGGAAAATTACTACCTATTTTTAGGAAAATCATGTTAAGACTAAGTGAGAGCCACAATGTTCATTGATTTTTAGAAACAGTTGTTATTATTGGATTAAATTATTTTTTTTTTTATTCATTTACCTCGAAAAGTGCAGGTATAAACCTAGAGACTACCAATAAAGCCACGATGCTTGAAATTGATATTTAAATGCTGATTTAAATTCTAGAGTAAATTTCTCTAGCATTATTTCTCTAGCATACTTCTGCATGAGAAAAAACTTGAAAAAAATTCTCTGACAGCATCTGAAATGATTTTCTGTATAATTTTAGAAGAGGGATGGTAAGAAATCTAAAACCCAGGGACAGAGTTTAAAAAAATTATATTAACCCTAAAAATGTGTGCAGGTTAATTTTTAGCTACATATTTATATAAAACAATACTTCCAGTTTCAGAAAAAAATTACATCGAATTATTTTTATTGAAACAATTTTATGCAGACAGCTCCAAACTTAAAACTCAGCATCAGGAACACGTGACGGTATAGGAGTTTTCCAGGTGTTTGTACCCCCAACGTCGTCCAAAACTTATTTATCTCGTTAATATTGTTGTGCAATCATGCAATGGGATGTTCCCCAGTATATGAAACAAAAAAACCCACAAAAAAGTGTATTAAAATAAAAATTATTATTCAGGGACATGAAAATCAAAAGATCGTGAGAATGCCCCATATATGACAAAACTTTGAAGGCGCTTTTCACGTGCTCATTACTGCTACAGACTAAACGGTAATAGAAAATTTTTAGTTTGAAACCTCAGAAGTGTTTCGAATACTCTTTGAGAAAGTCCTAGTAAAGTAGATGTAACTAAAATATTTTTAATTAGATGAAATTTGTATAATTAGAAAATCATTCTGTGTCGTTGATGAATTGATTACATTTTATTTTATTGTATATGAAAATAAAAAGTTATGCTCGAGGCACAAACAGGCAATTCGGGTCTCACGTCAAAAATTATTAATTATGTATATGTAGTAAACATTTATAATTAATTAATAATTTTGTATATTTATGTATGCTTTAATTAATTTAAAAATTTGGACATTTTTGTTTTCGTTTTCGGCCGAAAATAGGAAAATTACCGAAACTCGGTTTCGGTTTCAGTGTCGGTCGATCTTTACTTTTAAATCAGAAATTATAAAGTATTTAAAAATCTTCGCCACTCTGTCACCAAGAAGAAAAATATGCCAATGAGGCATTTTATTTAATCATTAATTTTATTTATTAATTGATTGATTGCTATAAAAAGTTTTTCTTTTTTAACTGAAAAAGTACATTGTTAGAGTATTACAAAAAATGAACTTTATCTTTTATTTATTAAATTATCCACATTAGAAGACGTGCGATCGAAGTAGCATTAGGTTACTTAAGACGCCATCTTGGCAATTTTATAAGGGTGAATGTTCAGGCAAAGAGAAGAATGAGATTCACCCTAAAGAGTCGGCTCTACTTTCTTCTGCCTCTTCCAAGAACAGTTTTATCAAATTATAGAGTTACACATCGCTGACTTTGCACTCAAGCGTGCCGGGAGCTCGGTTAACGGTAGTTCAAGACTGACGTAGAATATCTTATGTTTTCAAAAATACGCGTAAGACAAAAAATTGCTATTAAATTTACGATAGTCATTTCTAAGAATTTCATTTTTAACACTTTCCAACAAAGTTGAAAAGTGTTTATGAATTCGGTTTGCCTGGCCGTCTGTTCGCCTGTCTGCCCACGCTCTAACTCAAGTAAATACAATCGAATTTTCGTGCAATTGATATATTTATAATGCTATTTACCGTGGCATGTTCGGTATTGAATATGAAGAGAGTAGCATTAATCGTTCATGTACAGGAGCATTCAAAAGAATTCCGTTACGTTATGGTTATTGGGAAAAAATTGTTTGCAATGTATTTAAATGACATTACGCTATTTCAAATGTATTTAAATTGCTATAAATCACTGAATTTTACTACCAGATTATTACTATAGAATAGCATTCATAGCATTTATCGTTCATTTACAATGATACACAAAAGAAATCGGTTACAGTACTGTCTTTGAGAAGTAATTGCTAGAAGATCGTTTTCAAATTCGGTATATGCGCTTTTAAATTTAACTAATCTTTTGCATCTTAATCGTTGTGTATCAATTCTATACCTCATATACAGGGCCGCATAAAATAATTCACGTACCATTCTTATTATTAGGGGAAATTGCTGAAGGGGAATTTTCAACTGCGGTATGTATTTCCTAACTGAACTAAATATTTGCATGCATGTAGTTTATAGATGCAAATCTATATATCATATACAGGGCTGCTCAAAGAATTCGGATAGTTTTCTGATTGTAGATGGGAATTTCTGAAATTGGGAAAAATAATTAAATGTGTTATGCGTTTCCAAAAGGTTCAATTAGACATATTATTTCAGCCTTTTAAACGGTGAAGGTTTGTTACATTATTTTAAATGTGTTAGAAAGTGTTTTATAACCTGTGCTTGACGCATGCTTTTCTCTTTCTTGTTATTTTCATTTTGGTAGTCACTAAAATACTTTGTGTATTTATTGTTTTTTTAGTTTAAATAATTGGTAAATTATATTATAGAACAGCGGACCCGTGCGAGGCTTTCGCAATGCAATCTTAGAAATTGTTTGCTGACACATTTTTTAAAATTATTTTTCAATTAACTTATTTTTAGGGTTTTATTCTTGAAATGTAAAAACGGAACTATCATAATATCACTCGTGTATATGTCTGTTACAGCCTTTTTTCTGGAAAACTATGGAACGAGGAAATCTCAAACTTGCCAGAGTTATAATGAAAGCTGAGCCACATATACAGTACTGGCCAAATTATTCTGGTAACAGGAAAATTTACACTTAAATTAGCCTAGAAATTAGTAATTGTATTACACTTAATATTGGGTAAATGTGTATGCATTACTTACAATGAACATAGTTATAGATGTCCACTCATGGCTTTTAGTGCTTCTTATCTCTTTAACAGGATCTTTAACAGGATATGACTGCTTTTATACATCTTTGCAACCCTTTTTCCGAACCAGTAGTTCCATTTCATCACTATGATATGCCATACACGAATTAATCGCTCAATTTGTTTGTTGCTGCAATTTTGTTGACTCTGGCCTTCGAATCAACAAAATTGCAGCAACAAACAAGGCTCAACTAACTGAGCGATTTATTCGTACATGGCATCATTGTGATGAAATTGAACGAATGATTCAAAAGTGCATCCAGGGTATGCCTAACGTATAAAGGAAGCCATAGTTGCTAAAGATGGACATACGAAGTACTAAAATCCATGAGTGGGCATCTATAAATATGTTCACTCTAAATAATGGATATATATTCAACCCGTATTAAATGTAATACAATAAACTAACTTCTAGTCTGATTTATGTGTAAATTTTTCTCTTATCATAATAAATTGGGCAGTACTATAGTCGGTCGATTATTAGCCATTCACAAATATTTTTAGAAACAATTTAGTGAGGCTAATTAAGCTACTTGATTCTTTTTTTATATATATCGTGTGGGGTGTTGTTCGAAAAACTCAAAAATATATTTATGTTAATTTTAGGTAACATATTTTCAGAGATATCGTCAAAAATGCCGGGCAAAAAATGTCCTTCCCCTCTGCGCCTAACCCCCAACCCCCTGTTTCCGAATCTACTGAAAACTAAAATTTAAAAAAAAATTAGGAATAGTAGAAGTTTATTTAAAGCTTGCAGGAAAACTATAGGTCTCAAAGCTTTTGAGAAAATCGCATTTTTCTGTTACACACTAAGTACTTTGCGGGGGCTCAGATTGAGAGTTGAGGGGCTCTCGAGCAGGGATGTAGTGGAGGGTATACGGGGGTATACGCCGTATACCCTCTGGATTTTTTTAAGAAACACCGTATACCCCCTGTTTCTCAAGGAAGCTATAGAATATAAGCTCTAGGGTATACGCTCCGCCTCGAGCGTATACCCTCTGCTTCGAGCGCATACCCTCTGTTTTTTTTACGACTACACCACTGCTCTCGAGGTACCTGTTGACGCGGAATCATCTAAGTATTATTGATAATGATTTTCAAAAAAATTTGTCGGTAATTAATTGAGATATTAAATAAATACCCATGTAGAAAATGAGCCACAGGCCAAGGCAATATTGCAACTTTACGACCTCCTTACGGAGCGCTTTTGGCACAGTGCCAAGTTTAAACTTTGTACAAGGTCTTTGTTTTAAGTAAGGTTAAATTAATAAACTAATGATAAATTAATGTCAGTACATGAGCGAAACAGCATCAAATAATTTATTTGCAATAAAGAAAACTCAATGTTTAAATTTCCTTTTATAATTATATTATTGAATTATATTTATTTACTATAAATCTATAAGCCGTTTAATACTCATTTCTATTTAATTAGTAAAAAACGAATCTTGATTAAAAATAAATTTTGTTTTTATGCATCCCCTTCCAAAATATTTTTCTGCCTACAGTCTTTTGCAGAAGTGCAAGCAATTAGAACTCAGACGCACAGTTACTAATAAAGCTAACACACGTAAGCAAGATACAGTTTGTTTTAATAAGATAATCAAGCTGAATATTGTAAATGTGTCCATCATTGCTAGCAATGCATCATTTTGCACGAAATCCGAAAATGAATGCATTGAGCATACTTGATTTTTTTTTAAATTATAGAATAATCTGTACCTTACTTACAAAGTCAGTTTTATAAGTAAATGTGCGCATGCCTTACAATTACAAACCTCTATATGCAATTAGTGGCGTATTTAAGCTAGTGATTGAATTGAAAAAAAATTACATTTCGGTGTTCTAATAATTATTTTTATACATAAAACACTATTTCTTACACTGTGCTGGTTTTTCATGACCGTAATCTTGTTCCGTGAGACAATTTCATACAAAATTGCACACTTTCACTTCAGATGTAATTTCATTGTTGTAGAGTATAATTTGTAAAAATAATTCGATTTCATAATCTACTTAATACCTGTTTAAAAGTATTCACTTTACTTCGAAGTCTTTAAAATTCCATGAATACTTTTTAAGAACTGTTTGTTTAAATTTATAAACTGCCCTTGAACCCGAAAACGGCGAACTAATGTCTGGGAGCCGACGCCCGTGCACACCCTTTTCACTCAGGGTTTACCAAGTTTATATAACGTATGCTACAAGAGACTGAAAACAATGTCTCTGGTTGTCAAACTTTGAAATATCAAATACAGACCACCCTGATTTTTCATTGTATTATTTATAAAAATCAGATTGGAAACATGTGGAGTGATTCATGCATTGGCAAATATATTCATGTGTAATGTGTTCTATCTTTTTCAAGTGGAAATTAATATGAAGCAGCATCGCAGCACTATAGGCAACATTGTAGTATCAGAGGGATTTAGAATATGCCAGCCATAAAGGAGAAGGGGAGGGGCGGATGCAATAAAATTGGATTCGCCTTTACAGAGACTTCTAACAGATTTAAGGGGACAAGGGACCTTCAAACTCATTTTTTATTTTTTATTTTTTCATTTCACTTCAAATACAATTAAAGGTGGAGTATGGCATATATTTATCACATAAGGAATTAAAAAAAATTGGGGATAAAAATAAGGAATTTTGATGAATATGTTAAGCGTTATGAAGAACTTTTTAAAATGCCCCATGCGCATTTCATATCAATAAAACTCCACAATATTTTTTATTCAATTTACAGATTTTCGATTTTTTTTTACAGTATTTAGTCGCCGTCTGGTCCATCCGTCTGCCTGTCCGTCTATCCGCGTATAACAGCGCAAAAACTACACAATCGAATGGTTTTGAAATTTAATATATGTAATCGGGGCAGAATTTTATCAAGTCATTTAAAATTTTATGAAAATTGAACCAGAACTTAAAAATGATATTAATAAAAGTTTTCTCCATTCTATTCAATCCTATAATACGTAATTAATTCAATGATATCCCGATAATGATATGATATTCGATATGATATTCGATATGATATGATATTCAATGATATTCGATAATGATTGTAGGTTGCCATGGTGATGACGTCCTATTTAAGAGGAAGACCTATTATTTCCGTATTACTGAATTTAATATATATAATCATAATAAATTTTGTATTCATGCATTTTTGCATAACAGTGCAACAGCTATTGCACCAAGATCTGAATATTTATAAAAACTAGTTATAGTACGAGCGCATCACGTTTGCCACGTTTGACGTGCAATTTCCGACTTGTTTAAAAAAACTATTTTCACTTTTATTACTTTAAAAAAATCTTTCACGAGGTGCCCTTTCAAACAGAAGGCCGGTTCAGATTTTTGAAGAAGACTAACTTATGAATTTCAATTAAGGTACAATTTCTTGTACGCAATGCCAAACATAGCAGCGTATTTATAAAGATGATTTTTTGGGGGGGAAACCGCTTTTAATTTCTTATGCAAAGGAAATATTTGTATAAAACTGTCAAATAACTGTTAAATTTTCATGGGAACTATATTTATATCTATTTTTCAAATCCTACTATTAGTTCACACTCTCCCTATATTTATTTATTTATATATCTTGTTCAAATTTTCAATCGTTAATAAAATACTTATTATTCAGCCTACCAAGTTGAAATAACTTTTTTAAAACTTGTACTGGATGACGACTGATGTTAATACAGATTTTTCAAATATTAATTCATTAATTAAATTTTAATTAATTAATTTTAGTTTTATATGGGAGACAAAATGGCGGCCATTGGTTATTGAACAGCATTTAATGCATCTTCATATCTATAAGGGGGGTTACCATAGGAGGGACCCTGTTATGTCGTCAAATACCGCCAAGTTTGTCGCCAACTTGGGGACCAAAATACGCCGCCAAAAGTGACGCCAACTTGGCGAAATCTCTAATATTTCGCCAAATTCCCATAGACTTCTATTGTAAACTTACTTGCTTATAGAAAATCAACAAATTGAGATATTTTAATGCAACAAAAACTAATATTAGCTTAAGGGCTTATATTAAATTTTTCTGTGATGACCCAAGTAGGAATTGACTTTAAAAACAAATTCTTCATAGTACTTGTTAATTTATACGGCTGCAAATATATCGTCCCTGCCACAAATCCTGTACAAATAGTACTACTTGCAAAGGTCTTAAATGAAATGCACTTTACCCTTTGTTTAAAAAAAAAAAGTAACCGAAAAACCGAGGGATTTTACAGACAATTCCCCATGTGAATCATCTTAGAAAACAAACATCCAATTCAAGTGAATCATTGTTTTGTCCCTACTGGATTCACATTTTAATTATCGACAAAAAAAAAAAAAAAAAAAAAAATCACCATTGTAAGAAAATACTGGAAGCCTTCAGGCATAAAATACAGCTCGTCAGTTTGCATGTATTTAACAGAGGGGGAAAAAAATTCTGCTCTTTGAAATTAGTTCCTCAAAGACGCTATTTAATTTCGAAGTAAAATATTCTATTGTGAGAGGCATAATAATTTCTGAATATTTGTTAATGAACAATGAACTTTTTTACTGCACTTTTTTTTTTAAAATCTCATTCTATTGCAGTCGCGGATTTTAAATGATGTTCTGAGTTTAATTTTAATGGAGCTCCATTTCATCCAGCTATTGTTTAATAATATGAATCATTTAAGTCAGTTTGTTCTTAGGAAGGATAAGTTTTACTGTTTTTGAAAACACTGAAAGAAGATCTGGGTTCATAAAATTACCTTATACTCATAATTAATTTCCCAAGCTTCACATGGAGTACTCCTTCATTTTGTTGATTTGAAAAACACTTTTATATTTTATTTAATCTTAAAAAAAGATTTCATGGAAGTATAATAATTTTTATATATATTTACAGGCGTATAGCTATTTTAAAATGTTAATTTAAATTTAATAAGAAACAAAAATTATTTGTTTTATTTTATTTATCTAAGTGATTATGCACTGCTGTGTCAGAGATTTAAATATATTAATGTACTATGATATTGTGCACTTACTTACATGAAACATTAATTAGTGAATCATCCATATCATCATTTTACTTATTTAATTTTATATTTTGATATGTATATACATACATACATATTTTTAATTCATCATTTATAATTACTTAATACAATAAATGTTTTATGCTTAATTCACTATTAGTTATTACTATTATTTATTAATTTATTAATTTATTTATTCTTATATAATGTAATGTATATATTTATATATTTTTAATTATCATTTATAATATCTTTATACAGTTTCTGCTTTAAAGCTTAATCCAGTATTAGTTATTAATATTTATTAATCTATTTATTTAAATTATTTAATAGTTTTTATTCTAACCAATGTATTTTCCTAATAATAAATTCTTGTGTAATCATTTTAAATGTAGCACTTAACGACAGAGGGCAGTGCTTTATTGATTCATTGGTTAATACATTGGAATTCATGTTTAAGTGTACTACAAATGGCAGCACCATTTCTTCTCCATTAGAGTTTTTTTTTCTTCCTGCTTATACTCTTCATCTTCATTATTACTCCTTGGTCCTACTCATATTTATTCGAATATTTTTGGCAGCATGTGCAAATCATTTCTTATACCTTTTTTTTTTTTTTTTTTTTTTGCTATATTATTTTACCCTAGATTGGATCTTCAATTGGTAATATGATTTTCTTTTTTTAATCCATTCCAATCCATCTATTTTATATCTTAAGTTATTTCTGGCCTTTTTTCTGGATTTATTGTGTGCAGTAGCCCTTTTTTACATTCTTTAGATTAACAATCCATTACATTAACCATTTACATTAACAATCCTTTTTATGAATTTACAGACATATATATTGTACTTAAAATAAACAGTCAAATTTCGTTTGTTCCAGCTATGATATTGTTTTAAACTGTTTTATACAAAAACAACTATTTAAAAAATATATAAATACAGTATAAATCATAACAGTCAGTATGAAAATAAATGTTTTTCGATAACAATGTGTAAATATTGCATGGCTGTATGTTTTTACGGCTTTCTTTTATCACTAAAATTTAATAGAAAATTTTGTCTTATTTGGTCTCGCATTTCGGCCATTAAATAAGTCAAAATTTATTATTAAATTTTATTGGTAGGATAATGCGTAAAAAAAATGGCATCGACAATGTTTGTTTAAGGGGTCTTGTACTTTTTCAATGCATCGAAAATTAATAAAAACATTCAAAATTTGAATTAGTGTATCTCTAAAATCTTTTCTTTATGTTTAAACATGATATTTTGACTGTTAATTAAATAGATTGTGCTTTTTAATATACACTATATGGCCAAAGGTGACCGGTCACTTTCGATTTTAGACGTTTTATTAAATATCTAGAAAAATACAAGAGGAATTAACCTGAAAAGGAAGCAAAAAGATGAAGGTTTGTATCCAAATATAGTAGTACGTGCAATATTGTGTACGCTATCTTGGCACTAATGAACAGATATTTGATACAACCACTCATATTTTTGCTTCTTTTTGGGAACAACGGATTTCGAGCTTATTCTACCGACGATAGTTTTCAGAATTTTCAAGCTATGATTTTAAGACTTTCACAAAAGTTGCTCTATATACTTAGCTAATACATTATGCACATTATATTTTGATTGCATTCGCGCATGTGCAGTGAAACATTAATTAGTAAACCTGCTCATTTTTCATCCAATTTTTATTATTTCTGATTATAGAGTATTATGTACAATATTGTTTGTCATATTTTCTGAAAAGAACTTTTCTTTATATTAAGAACTCAACAAATTATAAGCAAAAAACTTGGCAAAATTTGGGACTGTTTTTATAAAAACCTTAATTTCTCTACGATTATACATGCTATCCTCATAAAAATGAGCACAGTATATTACAATAAGCCACTTATTTGTAATCTCGAGTTTGAACGCTTTTGCTGCATTAGTTTTTACAGGGTTATCCAAAAGATATTAGTTCTTTTTCAATTTGTTGACGGTCCCCTATGAGGTTTCGGGAAAAATCCTCGCGGAAATATATGTCCTATACTATACTGTTTACACACCTGCAGTTTCAGGTTAATTCCTCATGCATTTTTCTAGATATCTAACAAAACGTCTAAAATCGCAAGTGACCGGTCACCTTCGGCCATATAGTGTATTACCATTAGAAACTGACAAGACTTTTACCAAATGCGCGTATTGTTATAATTAAAATGGCGCTATTTTTTAATCTGTCTGTCATTGCGTATATGATATCTTGAGACTATATACATGGATTGTTATGAAATTTGATATATATATACAGTAGAAGTTCTTTAATCCGGCACGTTCGGGACCACAGCCGTGCCGAATTGGCGATTTTGCCGGATTATCGGACGCTAATGCATTTTTTTTTGTGTGTGTGTGTGTGTTCACCTACATTATGAACCTGTGCAAATTGTATAAATATTTGACAAATACTGTTTTATATTTCGTCATTCTAACAACTGTGAGCATTACAGAAAAATATAGGATACGAAGTTAAAATTCAATTATTTAATATATACTGTATATGTACAATGTAATGTACATCTAGGGCATTGTATATGTACATTACATTGTACATGTAGTAAAAAATTAATATAAAAATTACCTTTTAAAAAAGCCTCTGATATTATGTTGCTTTTATGATTCAAATTTCCTCTTCAAAAAACCATTACAGATTATACACAAAATTATGTGTTCAGCAGCGTTGTAGCTTTTGTTCGATTAGGCAAATTTTATGAATGTATCTAATGCATCATTAGCCTGTTTACAAGAGAATTTAGATTCATCTGACACGGCTCCTTCTTCAACCGATTCCACCTCCTGAATCTGGGCTTCTTGTAGATGCTTCTTCCTAGTGATCCCAGTCAACAGTGATCGAAGAAAAAAAAAAAAAAAAACCCGCGGACTCGTGTGCCGGATTATAGAATGTGCGGAACCATAGAATTCCGGATGAAAGAGCTTTTACTGTAATAAGCACATAATAAGTATTTTTAAATAATGTACTCTTAGGTCAAAATTAATTCATTAAGCATGTAAATAAAATATTTTTCTAAACGAAATCAAAATTATATATATTTTTAATGGATAAAAATACAGTCATAATTTAAAAAATATATCATTGTAAATACAGTCGGACCTCTATTTAACGAAGTCGCTAAATCCCGAAAAAAGTTCGTTTTGTGGAAAACTCGTTAAATAGAGATGAACCTTTTTAAATAATTTAAACTACGCAAAACAGATTTTTAATTCATAAACACTAAACATTATTAAAAAAATTAACTAATCACACTTTTTTTTGTAAATCATATTTATTTATTTATTTATTTATTTATTTATTTATTTCATTTTACCATTCAAAAAGAAATCTGTAAGGACAACAAGAATTAAAAAAAAAAAATTGTCCAGAAATACACTGTATTTTCAGGTTTAAGAAAATATTTACATTAAAATTAATGAATTTTAATGACATTATCGTATTTATTATAACAAGTAATTTTAAGCATTGTATTACTACATGCGTCCTTAAATTTATTACTGAAACTTATTTACTACAAATCAACCTTTTTGAGTGTGAAAGGAGGATATTGAAAGTTTGCATTTACCGGATGAAATGCAAAGAATGACAGGGATTTTACTGCTCTCGTTGAGTTAGGCATCTGGTAAAACTAATTCAAGTTTATTGAGCATTATAAAATGTGTAAAACAAAGAATAAGTTTGAAGTGTCCGGAAATATTTTGAGAAGTAGAGAGAAAAAAAAATTATATCAGAAGAAAAAGTAAAAAGTTCATTAAATAGAGAATACACTTCGCTATTTGGAGGTTATTTTACGAAGAAATTAGCAAAATGTTGCTGGTCCCGAGGAAAAGTTCGCAAAATAGAGAAATTCGCAAAACAGAGATTCGTTAAATAGAGGTCCGACTGTAATTCAAAAGTAGATCATTTTAAAAATACTTATGTGTTCATTATCTTTTTCAAATTCCGTAGCAATCCATACACTCTTGCACTCTTGCTTCAAAAGGGATACAACTCAAAAATTGCGTATTTTGAGTTATGGCTGCTATTCTACTTGATTGCGCCTCTACCAATCACCTAAAGTACCAGATAGTGCACTGAAAATCCGCCACCAGGTATGCAGTTGTGTTTGCATGATGGCCACTGACTATTCCACAGCCGGAAGCAGTTTTTTGTATTTCTTCAAAAACGGGGTTTTTTGAGTTATGACACTTTTGAAGCAAGGATGCGATATATTCTTAAAATATCATGCGCGCAATGACTTGCGGAGTTAAAATAATAATAATAATAATAATAATAATAATAATAATAATAATAATAATAATAAAAGCTATTTTATTTTCAACAGTACAAAAATTTTGTGAAAGACAAGTCAGTGGCTAATGGTGTATCGATGTTCTCGCTGGCTTTTGACCAACATTAGCGATTTGGCGAATAAGAAATAAAAAGCAGTAGCTAAATGAACAGAAATGTTAGCAAAATAGATTCGGCTTGAAACACTGAAAAATCTATCTTTAACCCTTTATTGTATTCCTTTTTTTCAATATGTTCTAAAATAACCTAAGTTTTTGTAATTGCGTATACTATAGACATTCGAGTATCCGCTACAGAAACTATTAAAAATAAGTACATTCGAAATGTGTCCTAAATGTGTAAATGTTTCAGACATTCTTTTAGCTGCATAGATAAAAAAATACAGCAATCTTTGATTTACCGTTGTGAAAATATAGACTAAAAATGTCTATGAGATTTCGACTCTTAACCGATTAAAAAAAATTGACCGGCTAATGATACTTTGCATACATTTAATAAATAGTATGGTAAATGACTACAGTAAAACCTCCCTAAAACGACCACATACTGTTTCAATAAAAATTGGTCTCTCTGAGAGGTGGTCTCTTAATGGAGGTCATGTTTAAATCTAGATTTTAATTGTTGAAAAATGGTAACAATATTACTTAAATTTATTTTTCACACTAGGAAAAAATATAAAAATTTAAGTATCAAAATAAAAGTTAAGTACATAAGTTAATTACTGCAGAGTTTTAAAAATGAACACATTGAGCTTTGCTTTAATTTTACAGTTTTATATTTTATAATTTTTATTTCCAAGTCCTTTCGAAATTCAGTAAATAAATGCATTTTTTTGTGGACGGGAACAAATAATGACGATTTCATTACTTTATCTATTTCTTTGAGAGTTTTCCCACACAACAGGGCAGAGGAGTTTATTAACCGTCAGTCTTAATTTGTAATCAGATTTAAATCCATTGCCTAAAAAGGCACAAAGGGGTTTAAACACTTAAAAGTTACCGGGATAAAAAAAAAAAAAAATCTAAACTTAGTTTAAAAGTTTGATGAATAATGCACTCTCCGGAATTATTTTTTTAATAAAACCTTCTTCAAGCGACCAGGAAAAAACGGAACTTATTTCATTTTCTTCGAAGAAATCGGTCTCTCATGGAGGGGGTTCAACTGGGATGGTCTCTGAATGGAGGTCAAATTAGTATTGAGCCTATGGGAATAAATTTCGTTCCATGAAAAAATGGTCGTTGAGGGAGGTGGTCGCCTAATAGAGTTGGTCGCACAGGAAGGTTTCACTGTAATTTCAGCACCGCATTCCAGCAAAAACTTTCTCTATTTGGCGCTTAATGCGAGTAATTTTGTTTGTGTTTTTACTGCCGCGATGTTGGAGCATAGATAATGATTAACTGACAATAGAGAAATACCTACACCGTAAAAAAAAAAAATTGGACCAGATTTCCTGTAGAAATCGGAAAAATAGTTGTCCTTATCGTACCGGAAAAATTTCCGACTCAGCTCGGAATATAATCAGTAAAATCGGAATAAAATCCGTAAAATTGGAATAAAATCCATAAAGTACCGTTTTAATGAATGTTTCCTTTTTTTTTACGGATTTTATTCCGAGCTGGGTCGGAAGTTTTTCCGGTACGATAAGGGCAACTATTTTTCCGATTCCTACAGGAATACTGTTCGGATTTTTTTACAGTGTATCGCATAATGCTTTCTGTGTCTTTACCTGTTGTTAAATTAAATTGGTGTTGAGTCAGTATCTCTATAAATATAGCAATGAAAATGGCACAGTCCGATTGAACATGTAAAGCGACATCAATCGTTCAGTAACGCGCCTAAGAATTTGACTGTATTGGCACACCACACACACATAAACACACAAACTGAGCACTTGCAATTTGGCGAATTTGACAGTTGGTTTACAGGACAAATGAAGAATTTTGCCACGATTTGGCGCAATGGCGAGCGGCAGCGAGAATCCTGGTGTATATTAAAAAGCACAATCTGTTTAATGGATAGCCGAAGTTTCGTGTTTATACATAATAAGGTTTTGAAGATACACTAATTCAAACTTTGAATTTTATCTTGATTTTCGTCACGTTTAAAAGGTACAAGATCGCTTAAAATATGATACTGAGTCCTAGAATTAGTCAATTAAATTTAAAGTTAATTTCGTTCTGCGAAAATAAATTACTGGCCAAAGCAGAACCCCTTTATAATTTACAAAAGAAAATATTTTACTACTATTTGTTTAGAAATAATATTATAAATATTTCAAATTTTAAACATATGCTCGTCTGAGGAAAAGAGAAATAATTTTCAAACTTCTTAAAGACATGGAATAAAGAGATTTAAATAATTAAAAAAAAAAAAACTTCGGCAGTTTATTGTGCATTTTCTTTGAATCAGTTCGATAACTGCTTCGTAATAATGAGAAACATTTTTTAACCAGTTTTTCTCACGAGAATATCCGGAAGAAGTGTTAGTTTTATTATTTGATGCAGATTTACGTAAAATTCTTCTTACATAAAAAAAAGCAACACTTTAATATGAATAAAATATGAGTTAAATTCAAAGAATATTAACATGTTCTACAGTTTTCATAATTCAGAAGCGCTATTCACTGACGTTTTTAAAACTATGGTGTTTTTATTTTGCTTTCTGTTCTTTTTCAAGTTTATTGGCTGTAACAAAGAAAACTAAAATATTTTGCATCTTTAAAGAAAATGCAATTTTCAGCTAAAAAAAAAAAAAAAAAAAAGAGAGAGAATTCAATTTGAAAAAAGCAAAATATTTTACAGCAATTGTATGGAGATAATTCAATTTATGCGATGAAATGCAAGTTTTTAATTAATGGTTTTCATAGCACTAAAAGAAAAATACTTTCATAAATATTAAAATAAATAAATGATAAGAAGATTACGATATAAAAAATATATATGTGAAATTTTTTTACGTAATTTTTTTAACCGAGTTTAACTCTTTCGTGTAAATTGAAAAAAAAAAGGTCCGTTATGCGAAACTGAAAGCGGATTAAAATCTACTGAAGTGTATTAAAGCTACATAAAATGAACTTTAAAACGTTTTCTTTTTACTTAAACGGTGACAGATAATAATGCTACAGATTTTAAAAGCTTAAAATACACATTTTACTATGAAAAAAAACCCCGGACTAAAATACTGAAATACCACAGGCAATCGAGACGCCAGTACTATTTCCGTATTTTAACGGAAGTTTTCCCCCCCGTAAATTCAAAAAAAAAAAAAAAAAAAAAAAAAGGGAAATTTTTCTGTAATTTACCGGGGAAAAGTTCCGTTAAAATACGAAAATAGTACTGGTATCTCGATTGCAAGTAGTATTTCCGTATTTTAGTCCGTTTTTTTTACAGTGTTTGTATGAATTTCTTAGTAGTTTCGGTCTGCAAAATCCATAGACATCGTCAGGAATTATTTTCATTAATTTCTATTCTATTCATTTCAAATACCTCACTTCGTTTGAAATGGGAAAGTATATAATTCTTAGGATAGCTGAAAGTAGAAGTACTAGTACTCTGGATTAAAACAGATTATTCCAGCTACCCTAAGAATTATAAAATCTCCCATTTCAAACGAAGTGAGGTATTTGAAAAGAATAGAACGGCAAATAATGAAAATATTCCCTGACGATGTCTGTGGGTTTTGAAGACTGAAAGTAATAGGAAATTCAAATAAAATGTATATTTTAAACTTGTACACATCTGTAGCATTATTATTTGTCTACTTTTAAATAAACAGAAAGCATTTGAAAGTTCATTTTGTGTAGTTTGTGATTGAATCAAGGTACAATATTGCATTTCGACTTATGATTTTACATATTAAAGCTAGTTTTTCATAACAATGTATTTGGAAAATTACTTTCTCTTTATGGGATATCGATTAAACAGTTGTCATTAACTATTTAACCCCCCCCCCCCAAAAAAAAATAATAATAATCCCCCTCTCTTTAAAATATCGTACGGGAAAGGGCTAATAACTCATGTAAAGTGCAGCTTAATGTCAAATTTAAATTTTATTGAATTTTCCTCATTAATATTTCCGGTAATTATGCTAGTTTTATTATTTGATGAAGACTTACATAAAAATAGTTTCACAATACTTGAAAAAATAATAGTAAAAATAGTTTCACAGTAAAAGTAGTAAAAATAATTTCACAGTAAAAATAGTATATTCACAATACGTGACTATGAATAAAATATGAGTTAAATTCCCAGAAAATTATTATTTTCAACTTTTTTCATAATTTAAAAGCTCTGTTCAATGGTATCTCTTAAACTATACTTTTTTGCTTTCTTTTCGTTTTTATTGGTGACCATTAAAGCAAATACAATATTTTACATCCTCAAAGAAAGGGATTTTCAAGTAAGAAAGAAAATTATAAAAATCATAATAAAAATTTTTATTACTATTTGTGTATAAATTGTTACCTTTATTGAATGAAAAACTACAAATTTGTTACTTAATAAAATATTCAAATACATATGTGATAACGCGATAACAAAATTAGAAAACTCGTTCCAGTTTCTTTATACAATATTCCGGCACAGAAGTTTTAGTTTCAGTAATTGAAAATGTTTTGCTTAAAATTCTCTTTACATAAAAGTACATCTGGAAAAAAGTGAGTTAATTTTCGAATTATTATGGAGTTACTTTAATTTAGAATTGATATTCATTGGTAATTTTAAAAATATGCTTTTTTAACACTTTCGAACATAGTTGAAAGTGTTTATGAATTCGGTTTGTCTGTCCGCCTGCCTACCTGCCATCTGTCGATGCTCTAAATCGCGTAAATACAATCGGATCGCCACAATCTGATATATGTTATTGATATTCACTATAGCATGCTCGGTATTGAAAATGAAGCGTGTAGAAGTTATAGTTCTTTTATAGGGACATTCAAAAGAATTCCGTTGCATTACGGCCTATGGGGAAATCGCTTGCGGTGGTTTTCAATGATGTTTCACAATTTCAAACACATTGAAATTTATATACCGGATGAGCCAAAAGTTCGTTAAAATTTTAAAAACTCATAAAAAAGGAATAAATTATGATAAAGGAGCGAGGTTTGCAAGAAAGGACTCACATGGTAGTCAGATTTTTTTTAGCGGCAAAAAAAATTAGTTAAAAATCACATGTAGAGGGCGCTGTCGACCCGAAACACATTGGTGTCGTAGAATGTTTTGGAGGTCATGTTGAACATTTGTTATTGGAAGAACAAATGAATGGAGCGTATTGCTGTCCTGTTCATTGTGTTTCGGATCGTCAGCGCCTTCTACATGTGATTTTTAAACTTTTTTTCTGTTGCTAAAAAAAATCCGACTACCTTGTGAGCCCTTTCTTTCAAACAGCATTTCTTTATCATAATTTCTTCCTTTTTTATGAGTTTTTAAATTTTGGCTCACTTGGTATATCATTGAAGTAGACTATAGAATATGGTATGGGTAGCATACATCTTTCATTTACAGGGACACTGAAAAGAATTCCGTTTTACTAGAGTCTATTGGAAAAAATCGTTTGCGGTGTCTTTTATTCATGCTTCACTATTTCAAACATATTGAAATTTATATACAGGGTGATCAATTTAAAAGAGTACCCGTTAGTTTTTCTTATTACCCTTAAATCTGACGGATGTGGAAACTATTCTAACACTGAAGTATAGTTGTTTGAACCTTGTTTAAGTGTGGGACACAATTTTCAACACTGTTGGACTGTTACAACTTTATTTGAGAGGTAAAGCAGAAATGGAGACGCACAATGTAACTTAATCCTGTGATAATTTTTATTTTTGTAAAACATGATTTAATTCAAATTTTTTACATTATCATTCGTACAGCAAATGTTGAAAAGGTTCGACACCATTTTGAATGCAAATATGAACACGTCGAATCAAATTTTTTGACACAATTCGCAACATTGTTGGTGTTTTTGACGAGATTTCTTCAGTTATGATTTGTTTTTATTCATCGATGTTTGCAGGAGTTCTCTGAAAAACACTATCTTTGAGAGAACCCCCACCCCCCCCATAAAAACGTTGAAAGAAGCAGATGATTTACTCAAATCATTTGTGCAGAATCGGATTAAAAATTGCTAATGATGTTCACTCGAATTTATGCTTATAAAACGAATTTTCGCATTTAGAAAGTTAAAAAAACGATATCCGCACATTAAATATAGACATATTAAATAAGTAATGATGTTGAAAGTCTTGCTACATAGTATATTATAGATGTGTATAATACGAAAAACAAACGGGTAGTCTTTTAAATTGATCACCCTGTATATCTGAGGTGAACTACAAGATACTTACTATAAAATATGGTGTGCATCTGCATATCATTCATCGTTCATATACAGGGACACACAAAATAATTCGGTTACAGTACTCTCTATGAACAATAATTGCTGGCAGTGGTTTTCCTCTTGTGGTACGCGTTTTTAAATTAACTCTTTTTGTATATTACTTAATGTATATAATTCTTATAGATCATATACAGAACTACACAAAACACCTAAAGGACATTTCCGTTTATTGATGGAAATTGCTAAAGGGGAATTTTCAGCTGTGATGTTATGCGTTTCCTAACTGAATTGATTTTTACCACACTGTGTATTATAGGATAAATTTATAGTTCAAATACAGGGCTGCACAAAAAAATTCAGATATTTTTTAGACTTTTGATAGGAATTGCTGAAATTACAATTTTAATTAATTTTTCAACTACATTTCAGCAGTGAAATTACGCTTGAAATTATTGAATATTAATTATGTGAATTATCACATTGCTGACAAAGCGTAAACCAACTTAGTAAAAAATGTCCAAGCCGGGAATCGAACCAGGGTCCCTGGAATAGATCTCCAGTGCTCTACCACTAAACCACAAGGACGATGTCCAGCCTGGCATTGCTGAAATTATTTTCCAATTTTTTATACGTTTTACAAATTGTTTATTTAGCCATTTTATTTCATCATATTAAACTGTGACGTTTTATTATAGTATTCTGAATGCGTTAAAAAGTGCTTTATAATCTTCGCTTGCCGTATGATTTTATGTTCTTGTTTCTCTCTCTTGAGTTTATTGGTGGTATTAAAGAAAGAAAAACACATCAATTTACATCTTCAATGAAAGTGCAATTTTCGCCTGAAAGAAAAAGAAAAAAAGGATAAGCCCAATTTTACGCTATCTCTCTATTTTGAAAAGTTTCTCACACGTAGATACTCTATGCGGAATTCCATTTTCAAACAGACTTCCTGCATTACGTATTTAATAAGAAAGAAAGAAAGAAAGAAAGAATAAATACGTGTATTTTATTTTATCTTCCCGTTAGTCGCACGAACCTGTGGTCGACGTTGATTATATCAGCAACTTTAATGACTGATTTGCAATAGAAATAAACCAGTTCGTCCAATGGCCTCCTGTGTGTTCAATTGCATCACCTTTTGTTTTTATAAGGAGCCTAGAAAATTAGATTACACTGTATGATAAAGCTGTTATTGAGTCCTAATAGATATCTTCCTCATATTTTACATTTGCACGTGATAGAAGGGAAGTGATATGGCAATAAATCAGTGAACAAAACATCATTTGGAGTAACTGAGGTTTGCTTGCGAAAGTTGCAGGTTGAACGTTATGATATCTATACTGTCTATTCTTTGATATTCCTAGGCTGCAAATTTTATTTCCTTTCTTAATTTTTATTTATTATTTTTCATTTTCTATTATTTTCTGTCTTCCCTTTTTTTTCGTATTTTGCATGTTAAGGTTACGCATGTAAACGTTACCAATGCAGTAACAAAAAGATTAGCTGTATCAAGATGAGTAATATAAGTGATGATTTATAATTAGTAATAGTTAATTATACCATTAAAATTTGCAACACTGTGATGTTCTGTAAAAGTAGGAAGTTTCACGTTGCAATACTCATCATCAATAATCTCTTATTTTTTATGTTGTATTGTTTTTCTTATATATATATATGTGTATATATATATATATATATATATATATATATATATACATATATATATATATATTGAAAAATCCAAATTCATATAATTTAGTACACGAAAAAACATCTAACAAACTGTAACTAAAACAATAATTAACCAAACCAAGAGCAACTAAGAAAAAACTAAATATGGAGACAAGTGGCCAACGCTTATGACTTGTACTGCGGGATTAAACATGTTTTAGGTGCAGAACATTCCCCCTCACTTGCCAAGACCAAACAAATAGAGATTGAAAAAAAATGAAAATCACAAACTAACCCCAAAGCCGTCAAATGAAGTCCTTGAATATCATCACCGCTAAGCTATTTTCGATAGGAATCACAAATCGATAAATCACCATCATCGAACAATTCCAATACCTTATTTCGATAGCATTTTTTCTTGATAAAATAGAAAGTTAAATCATTCAGAAAATGTATTGGGTAATCTTGTTTACTATCGTTTATGTAAAGGTTAAAAATTTCACCAACCAATTTATCAACATTTGAACACAAATTTGCAATACGATTTAATCCATTTAAATATATATTTCTAAAAATTGAAACATGCACGTTACTATTAAAGTTTAATATTTTTATTGTATCAAAATCAAAATAATTTCTTTTATCATAAATACTGTATACTAAAATTCCGTTTTTAATCTCCAAATTAACATCCAAGTAGTTGACACTGCTTTGGTTATCCGAAGCACTCTTTAAATTTAAAGTGTCTGGATAACATTTAAATTGATAAATTTCTTTATTGTTATTCAGCTCAACCACCAAAACATCATCTATATATCTGTACATCTTTAAGTCTTTTTACAACAATAAACCGGCTTCATATGTAAACAGATAAATATCTGCAAGAATGGAACTACAACTGCCCTCCATTGGAATACCTCTCACTTGTTTATATATTTGTTTCCCTTCAAACAGATAATTTTCGTAAACAACAAATTTAAATAAATCGGTGAATATTTCAATACTGATATCCTTCTCTTTAGAGTTCTTGAAAAAATCTATAACTCTGTACTTCAAATCATCTAAATTTATGCTATTATACAAATCCTCGAAATCATATGTATACAATCCTGTAATGTTTTTCAGCTTTTTTAAACTTTTTATAAGTTCATAGCTATTTTTTATTACTATCGAAGAATATTCATTTATAACCTGATCAAAAATCTTTTGTAATATATTCAACAATTTTTTATTTACACATTACAGGTAAGAACCAAACCCACAAGTTACGGTTCTAAAAGTAATTGGGTTTTTATGGAATTTCGGAATCATTACAAGATAAGGAAATTCCGCACTATTTTGCTTTGATTTTATTTTTTTATAAAACGCCTTCACTCTGTTTACAATAACTTGTTTAGTAGTTTTTAGTAGTTGATAATTTCCCTCATTATTGTAGGTTTCCCTTAGAATATCTCCGCATAATTTTTTACATATTATAGCATAGTTGGTGTTAGCTTTATCCACATACGTAATGATAAAATCATCCTGTAGAACGGAAATTATATATATATATATATAATTAAAATACACATAGCAGATTAAGGAACATTAAAGAAAAAAATTTCGAGATTTAACAATCTATTAAAAGAATTAAGAATAATAATACAAATATATATTACTCGCAAAATTAAATAATTATTTAACTTTGATAGCAGTAACAAAAGTTTTTTTGAAGCGAATATATGTGCAAAAAGAAAAAAGCGATAGCTCAAGTCGTAACCACGATTGTTATAATGTCAGCGTTACAGATGCATACATCTGTATTTATAATATACATTTAATGTCATATTTAAAATTTTTCACTTTTCTTATCAAATCAGAAGTTATGTTCTGAAACAACAACTAAAGTAGTAGAAAAGGAAATTAAATTTACAAATTGGTTTTATGCAACGTAAAATGAAGTGAAGAGAAACCGTTTTAAAATTTAGGTGTAAAAACACAATATATTAAATGTTTTTCGTACCTAAAAATTTGGGTCTTACCTTCTTGTTTAGATATCAAATTAACAAACAGCTAAAAAATGAATTATAAATTATATAGGATAACTCTAGGATAGATGCCCATGGTTTTTAAAGATTGAAATAAAAGTTCTTAGAATGCAAATACAGGAAATATTTATGCATATTTGAAATTCTTATACGTATACTCATCATATTTTGGACAAAAAATATTTAAATATCGAGACCAAAAAGTGGGAAACAAAACTGAATTTAAAATGGCAGATGGTTATCTTTCCTTCAAGATGAGAAGAAATGGTCATCCAATACAAGAAAGACAAAATGAAGTTAAAATAGCAAAAAATGACACATTCATAAAAAACACATAGACATTTGTAAAAGTGCAATTATATAACGAAAAATTGTTGAAAAAAAATTGAATAAGCAAAATTTAAAGTATAATTTCAATCCTTCTCTTTTCGTAAAATTTTACCACATTTTCGGCAAAGATCTGGAAAGTTTGTACACGTTTCAGGGAACCATTTCTGGCATCTTATGCATTGTATACAGTAATCCTTTGTGGATATGGTTATATTCATCCTAACAACCAACACAGTTATCCTCATCCAATTCTATTCCCTCGGAATCTGTAGAATCTAACAATTTCAAATATATTTCATCTTCTTCGCTACTGGAAGTGTCATGTTTTTGTTTTTTTCTCGCGTTTACATTAGATTTTTCACTGTTTTAAGTTTATTTATCAACTGTAGCTGTTTCTGGGATGAACGTTTCCGAAGTTTTTCAATATTTTCTGAAAAAAAAATACATCGTTAGGCTCTATTATATTATTTCTATTGAAATATTTCTATTAGTTAAAATTTAAATAATTACATCAATTAACATAATTATAAACATAAAAATTATATAATTATTTTAAAAATAATTATGTTTAGTTAAAATCTTCACTGCATATAATTTTGAAACATTGATTATATGTCGCCCTCTCTCCTCGATTTGATGTGGCCATCTCTTCTAAAATTGATGGACAGATTGTCACCCAATTTAAAGCGTCACTCCGTCATTGTACGTCTTTGTTTTATACTTTAAAGCAAATATTGGATTATATACGTGCCTTAAAAATCCTTTTAGTAAAATATATATATATATATATATATATATAGCATGGGTACTGCAAAACATTCAGATACCTAACTCAACAAAAATATCCAACCACTAAATTAAATAAACATTAAAATTACACTTTCTTTTTATAATTTAAAAACAAAGCTGCACGTCGCAATTAATGAACACGTTTAACTATTATTTACGAACAAAGTTTTTGCTGCATGCAATCTGACATAATTTTTGAAATATTTAGACTGGCCATCTATCCTAGAATTACCCTATAAAAATGTGATATGATAAAAGATATGATATGATACGCACGTCACAACGTAGGGTGAATAGGAATGTTGCTTATTTTAAAGATAATTATATTTGTCGTCTCATGATTTTTTTATTTTTTTCACCCCTCCATTTCTATTTATGCCATTTTACTGTACCTATACAATAAAAAAAAAAACTGTTCCGTTAATAAATGTTTCGAGGTAGTTCATTGCAAGTAAATAAGAAAGCGGCATTAATGAATAAATAAATAAATAAATAAACATGCATTTATAAAAGATTTTTATTTTTAAAAAAAAGCATGAAAAAGGGTTAAGATTAATAAATGCTCTTTAAATTTTATTATGTCTGTATGAAGGCCCTTTGCATGAAGGGAGTTAATTTCCAACCTATAGAACAACGGGTAAAATATTTCTTTTAAGGTGACTTAGGACACTTAAACCTTTAAAAAATTCAATTTTTGAAAAAATATATACAGTGAAACCACCCTGTGCGATCACCTCCCTGAACGACTATTTTTTCATGGAACGAAATTTATTTCCTTAGGCTCAATACTAATTTTACCTCCATTCAGAGACTACCTCTGTTGAACTCCCCCCATGAGCGACCAATTTCTTTGAATAATATGAAACAAATTCCATTTTTTCCTGGTCGCTTGAAGAAGGTTTTATTAGAAAAATAACTGCGGAGAGCGCATTATTCATCAAACTTTTAAACTAAGTTTAGATTTTTTTTATTCCGGTAACTTTTAAGTGTTTAAACCCTTTTGTGTCTATTTAGGCAATGAATTTAACTCGGATGACAAATTAAGAACGACCGTCAATAACCTCCCTTGCCCTATTCTGTCAGCAAACTCTCAGAGAAATAGATAAATTAATGAAATCGTCATTATTTGTTCCTGTCCAGAAAAAAAAATGAGATTTATTTAGAGAACGTCGAAAGGACTTGGAAATACAAGTTATAAAAGATAAAACCGTAAAATCAAAGCAAAATCGATGTATTCATTTTTTAAACTCTGCAGTAATTAACTTATGTAATTAACTTTTGCTTTGATACTTAAATTTTTATATTTTTTCCTAATGTGAAAAAATAATTTTTAGTAACATTAATTGTTACCTTTTTTCAACAATTAAAATCTAGATTGAAACGGTTGATTAAGAAACCACCTCTCGGAGCGACCAATTTTTATTGGAACGGAGCGTGGTCGCTTTAGGGAGGTTTATTAAAACGTTTCTGAAAACTTTGAAATAAAATTAATATCACTCGTCTTTCTTTAGACTTTTTTAAAAGTTTTGTATTTTGCATGCATCTTATCAATTTATGTACAACTTCATAAACATATTAATACAAAATCTGCAATACAAATATTTTCAATTAAAAATGGTAGAAATCTAAGATTTATTTCGATTTCATTTGAACGGAATCTAATTTTTTCGGGTGTTTTGAGTATCATATTGTATTAATTTTATTTTTATTTTTTAATCTTCAATTGGCTTAACTAATTTGTAACAAAAATTTAACATTAAATGTAGAACTAATTCAATGAAATATCTTAATATCTGTCCCTTCTCGAGCTTAAGCAATGTAGGAAATATTTTTTTTTTTTAATTTGTTCTTCAAATTATGTTTTTGTTTAATATATTTTAATTCGAGTCAATATTGTAAGCATACATTTAATATGTGTGCAATATTTCATGATCAGAATGAGTGCAATCTGATAGTTTATAACAAGACCTTTTTAGCAAATGCGAATAATTAAATTTAAAGATCTAGCATCCACTGTTCCAAAAAGAGAGAAAGATTGCAAATTATTTTAATTAAACTTGGCATCTCAATCTTTTACAACCAGATGCATTTTGTGTTTGCTCTAATTGGAGTATCATAATCATCAGGTGGATGCGAATGACGTGATGGGATTTTCATATCAAATATACTTTTACGGTAGCTTGACGATTCGGCAACTATTTTGTCTGTATAACGTCAATGCTTATTGAAATTTGTCTAACTATCAATCATATAAGAACTAAATTGGATCACAAACATATCATTTAATAGCAGAGTACTTATTAATTATTTTAACTTAATATTAGACCTTAAACTTTTGTAACCGAAAAAAAAAACTTGGAATATTTTCCTTTTTTTTCATATATCACTTATTATATTAAGTATAATAGTTTTGAAAATATAACTTTTTAAAATCTGGTTATTCATCTATGTTAATGGTGTAGTAAATATGCATTTAATATTAATATTCTATTATCAGAATGAGTGTAATCTAATAGTTTTTAACAGCACCCTGTTAAAAAAAGAAAAAAAAACATTCACTCTGTTCTTAAATGAGAGACAGATTGCAAATTACCCTCATTAAGCTTTGCATCTCAATCTTTTATATTCAGATGCATTTAGTGTTTTCTCCAATCGGAGTATCATAAAAATTTAATGAGTTACGGAAGACGTGATGGGATTTTCATATCAAGTGTACTTTTACAGAAGCTTGACGAATCGGCAGCTATTTTGTCCGTAGAATATTAATTCTTATTAAAACTTGTCTAACTGTTAATCATGTAAGAACTAAATTGGATCACAAACACATCATTTAATAGCAGAGTACTTATTAATTCTTTTGACTTAATATTAGACCTTAAACTTTTGTAACCGAAAAAAGAAAACTTGGAATATTTTCCTTTATTTTCATATATCACTTATTATATTATGTATAATAGTTTTGAAAATATAACTTTTAAAAATCTGGTTATTTCATCTATGCTAATGGTGTAGTAAATATGCATTTAATATTAATCTTCTATTATCCGAATGAGTGTAATCTAATAGTTTTTAACAGCACCCTGTTAACAAAAGAAAAAAAAACATTCACTCTGTTCTTAAATAAGAGACAGATTGCAAATTACCCTCATTAAGCTTTGCATCTCAATCTTTTATATTCAGATGCATTTAGTGTTTTCTTCAATCGGAGTATCATAAAAATTTAATGAGTTACGGAAGACGTGATGGGATTTTCATATCAAGTGTACTTTTACAGAAGCTTGACGAATCGGCAGCTATTTTGTCCGTAGAATATTAATTCTTATTAAAATTTGTCTAACTGTTAATCATGTAAGAACTAAATTGGATCACAAACACATCATTTAATAGCAGAGTACTTATTAGTTCTTTTGACTTAATATTAGACCTTAAACTTTTGTAACCGAAAAAAAAAACTTGGAATATTTTCCTTTATTTTCATATATCACTTATTATATTAAGTACTAGAAAGGTAGCCCGTCAAAAATGACGGAAATTTAGATATAAAGATATATACAACTCATGTGCAAGAATATGAGTTTTCTCATTTGTTCCGCAGTGATAAATGAAAATAACACATTTTAAGAACGAAACACATTTATGAAAAACTGTGTACAGTAGAAGACCACTAATCTGCACAATTCCAAGTTTTCTGCAGATATTTGCGGTCATGTCTATTCAGTCTTTGTTTACATTTTTTTTAAATTCATATATTGGACAATTTAGATTATTAAGCCTTAAAAATAAATAAATTACACACTTGAAGTAAGGTAAAAACTATTAAATTATCGTATACGATTTCATAAAATAGTATTATATGGTATTATATGTGTGTGCTTCACGATCTTGGTTACGACTTTGGCGAAATTGGCTGCAACTTGTCATAATTCTAATAGTGTGGGCCTCTATAACAAAAAAGTAACCAGTTTTTAGTAAAATTTCTGATATAAAGTAGTTTTCAAAAACTTGTGTAAAATTGCAGGCCGTTCTCATATTATGCCAGTCCTGGGAATAATATTTCTAACACTGAAGAGTTTCCATGTATATGTGGAATTTAGAAAAGCTTCTCCAAAAGAAAGGTCCTGAAATGACATTGTAATTCCTCTAACTTCAAAGTTTAATCAGGCCCTGATGTTGTTTACTGAAATCTAATAAATAAATATTACAACAGAATTAAACAGCTAAACTTATTTAACTTACACTCGCTGTTACTTCCCGATGTTATTTTTTAGTATTAAGAAAGAAAATTATTTAAATTTTTCAAATCATGTACATTTATAATTTTTTTTCGTCTTTAATAACTAAATAATGAAAAAATATGCTTTTGTTCTGATCTCATAAATACGACAATAAAATAGTGTAACTAAGAGACATAGCAAAATTAAATCTTTGTGATTTCAAACCATAAACAAATGATACCGCCACCATTTTACATACTATGACGTCATTAGAATATTGTCCATTGATTGTTGGAGAACTTAGTTTGTGAATGATTACCTCAATGATTTAATATTTTTTACGGTTCACGATGAATGAATCACTTGTGTTTGTTTAGGTTTATGGAATGAGATATTAAGCCGTGAACCCAATTTCAATTAAAGTTATCCAAAGATATATGTATTTTTAATCGAAATTAAAAACAATGCTTTAATCTCGAAATAAAATGTTTTAGTTTGTATAATTGGTTATTTCTGTTAATTATTTATTTAGGTACTTTTCCATTATAGCGCATTTAAAAAAAAAAGCTTGGCGTAATTCGGGCATCAGAAAGTGAGATATGTTGCCAAAATATATAGCTATGAAAACAAATCTAATGAACTTTTATTTTTGTTTATATATGCTTTTATATACATAAAAAATCGTTTCTAAATATATATAATATTTTTTTATATACAAATTACGGCACAGATTTCAGATATGAACCGGGATACCTATGTCGCTAAAATGGTGTTATTTTGCCGGCTGTTGTTTTTTATTTATTAATAAATTGTTTAGGCACAGATGTCATATTCGCCCCATATTGGCGCGATTTTTTTCCGACGCCGATTTGGCGAAAACATCAGCAGCATAAGCAACAACATCCGGGTTACCATATCAAGCAAAATAACGACACTTTGGCGCCGGTTAAGTATACATTGCGTATATGACATTGGCGTCAGAAAAAAATCGCGCCAATATGGGGCGAATATGACCATCTGTGCCATTGTTTATTTACTTTTATTTTTTGTTTTTAAATTATATAAACTGTTTTGTTCTATAGTTATTATTCAAACTTTTATTTATTTATAGTTATTTCCTTTTCAAAATGATAGCAAATAATTTAAAAATATATAAGTAACTGGTATTCGAAAGCGAGATTTCTGCCGAATTGGCGTCAGAGAAAAATCACGCCAACCCCGATGCGTATATGGCATCTGTGCAAAAAATACTTCCGTTTCTTTATAAAAATGGATAAATAGTTTTTTTTACATTAAATAAATTGTATACTTATGCAAAAAATTGCTTGTGAGTATGAAGCAGTAAATAGGTTGTCAGAAAATACGTTGGCAAACTTTTTTCTCGCCAAGAAACTTTTCTCCGAAGTATTGTACGTACATAAGTAATGATTGCTAGAAATGCATTTTTAATTATGATATGCGCTTTTATGTTTCACTACATTTATGCATACTATACCGTGTGTATAAATGCTACAGTTCATATGCAGGGCTACACAAAAGAATTCGTAAGGGTTCCTGAGTATGAGAATAAATTGCTTAAAGGTGGTTTCTAAAGGAGTTATGCAGTTTTACGCTGAACTGCATTTAGATTACTAAGAAATGTTTGTAGAATATAGATAAAATGATATACAGGGTCACGCAAAGAATTGGATACATAACCGTCTATGGATGATAATATCTGGAAATATGGTTTCAGTAGCTTTAAGAGCAGCTTAAATTAAATTTTAGCTAAATAGTGGCATGTAATAACGGTACTATTGCTATGGACGGTAACTGCTGAAATCATTTTTTTTTTTAAATTATGCGTTTTCTAAAATGTTTACTTAGTTATCTTATTTACCTTATTTCCCTAAATAACGAAGTTTTGTTAAAGCATTCAGGATGTGTTGGAAAGTGTTTCATATTCTATGCTTAACGCATGATTTTTCTTTCTTCTTTAGTCTTATTTTGCATTTATTTTATTCTTAATTTTTAGTCTTATACTGCTTTATAGAAACTTTGACACAGTTGTCATATATACCCCATATTGGAGCGATTTTTTCCGACGCCAATTTGGCGAAAACATCAACAGCATAAACAACAACTTCCGGGTTACCATATCAAGCAAAATAACGACACTTTGATGACAGTTAAGTACCCGTTGTGTATATGACATCTGTGCCGAAACTTTAATATTTAATGTTTAAACTCTTCGCTCCACTCACCTTGCATATAGTATAAACTATAACACAGATAGCGCAAAATAATAGACAGTTTGATACTTTTCCACTGTAGGGGCTTTGGCATTTTTAAAAAAAAGTTTGGTGTAATTTGGGCATCAGAAAGTGAGATTTGGGTACTTTTCCGTTATGCGGATACCATTGTCGCCAAGCGTAATAGTTGGCGCAAAATGAAAGTCACATGAATTAAGGCATTTGAAAAATAAAAGAAAAAATATTGTCGTACTAAAGTGAGCATTTAAAAAATATAACATTTGAAAATTCCAGACTTTTACGAACTATTTCATTAAATCACAAATATATACTTAAAATAATTGAACAAATAACTGTTGTAAAATAAAGCAATAAAATAAAACTCATATTAAACTGCTGGCATAAAATTACAAATATCTTTTAGCATTTTGAAATAATTGGCGCATTACCATACATGGTACTTTTCCTTTATACGGACAGCATGCTAAAATGTATGCTAATGCGCCAATTATTTCAACCTTGATCGTAGATTTTTATTGTAAACCATGCGAAACATTGTGATTTGCTATTTATGAAACGTGAATCACGTGAATGATTATTGTTTAACCTTAACCTTGGAAAGCTTTTTAATCTGCTATTAATCGAATTAAAAATGCTTTTTTTTTTATAAAGTTGTAGTTTACTTTTTTTGCTGATGCTGAGATGGATTTTATCATTTGGCAATTACCAGATGATGAGAAAGTTGTGATAAAACTGTTTCAGGAATTTGGAATTCTGCATAATAAAAGATTGTGTTCAAAAAATCATGAAATGAAATTATGGATGAGTTCTGGAAATCCGAAATTGAGTTGTAGCTTACGATCATGCGAAGAAAGCGTAGAAATACGACAAAAAACTTGGTTTAAAGGATCGCGGGTGACTTTTCTTAATGCTTTGAGGTTTATATATTTATCGTGCAAAGAGTTGACATCGATTGAGTTTTGTGAGCTGCAACTTGATATGAACCACAACACAACAGTGGAATGGAATAGTTATTCGAGAGAAGTTTGTGCAAATGCTTTATGTTCTCGACCAAATAGAAAAATCGGTAGACCTAATAAAATTATAGAAGTAGATGAAAGTCATGTATTATTTATACAGATTGTTGGAAAGGATATAAAACAGATGAACTGCTAAGTGCTGGTTATGATCATTTCACAGTAAATCACAAATACAATTTTGTCGACCCTAATACTGGATGTCATACTCCAAATGTTGAAAGATTATGGAGCATCGCAAAATGGCGCAACAAAAGACATCGGGAAGCTGTTCGTCATCATTTAGAGTCGTATCTCATAGATTTTATGTGGCTACGCCTTCATTCAAAAAATGAAATGTTTACTGCAATGCTGAAAGATATTTATAATTTTATGGCAGCAGTTTAATATGATTTTTTATTTTATTACTTTATAGTATAACAGTTATTTGTTCATTTATTTTAAGTATATATTTGTGATTTAATAAAATAGTTCGTAAAAGTTTGTAATTTTCAAATGTTATATTTTTAAAATGCCCACTTTACTATCGAGAATGTTTTTTCTTTTATTTTTCAAATGTTTCAATTCACCTTATTTTCATTTTGCGCCAACTATTGCGCTTGGCGACAATGCTGTCCGTATAATGGAAAAGTACCGCATACATTTTGGCATGGTGTCCGTATAACGGAAAAATATTGAGAATTGTTGTCAAATCATATAAACAGCTATGAAAACAAACTTGATGAGTGTTTTTTTTTTTTTATATGTTTATTTTATATGTATATTATTCATGTTTTTATGTACAAATTACATCTGTTTCTGTATAAAATTAGAGAAACGGCTTTTTTAATCGTATAAATAAATCTTATAAATATCGGGTACAGATGTCGGAACAGATGTCATATTCGCCCCATATTGGCGCGATTTTTTTCTGTCGCCAATATCATATAGGCAACAGGTACTTAACTTGCGCCAAAGTGCTTGATGTGGTAACCCGGATTATGTTGTTTATGCTGTTGATGTTTTCGCCAAATTGGCAACCGAAAAAAATCGCGCCAATATGGGGCGAATATGACATCTGTACCCAGATGTCATATTCGCCCTATATTGGCGCGATTTTTTTCGGTTGCCAATTTGGCGAAAACATCAACAGCATAAACAACATAATCCGGGTTACCACATCAAACAAAATAACGACACTTTGACGCAAGTTAAGTACTTGTTGCCTATATGATATTGGCGACAGAAAAAAATCGCGCCAATATGGGGCGAATGTGACATCTGTTCCAAATATCGAAAAAAAAATGCATGTGTATATAAAATGAAACAGTGGATAGGTTCCCGGAAATATGTTGGAAAATATGTTGCCAAATTTCCTTTTTCGCCAAGGCACTTATACTGGAAAAGTACCTAAAGCACATTAATATCGCGCAGTTAGGAGCTCATACAGTATAGCGTCGTCTATTGGCGGTTATTTTATGAGTAGCATCGGGAGGAAGATGTAAAGATTTACTTTAAATTCTCACCCATAGATTTTGAAAAAATATCTTAAAAGAGCGGAGTTTAAATTAAATTTTGGTGACCTCCTTTATGAAAGATTAATAGTTATAAATGGGAATTTCACCAAATCAGCCAGCTATTGCCAAGTTGGCCAACATTTGGCGCTACTGCGGTAACCCTGCATTAGTATATTTCAACAATTTTTCATTTCAATGAGGTGGTCCTACCGGAATCGTGAGGGACACACAGAGACTTGGATTTTATATAAATAGATAATAGTTTTGAAAATATAACTTTTTAAAATCTGGTTATTCATCTATGCTAATGGTGTAGTAAATATGCATTTAATATTAATCTTCTATTATCAGAAGGAGTGTAATCTAATAGTTTTTAACAGCACCCTGTTAACAAAAGAAAAAAAAACATTCACTGTTCTTAAATGAGAGACAGATTGCAAATTACCCTTATTAAGCTTTGCATCTCAATCTTTTATATTCAGATGCATTTAGTGTTTTCTCCAATCGGAGTATCATAAAAATTTAATGAATTACAGAAGACGTGATGGGATTTTCATATCAAGTGTACTTTTACAGAAGCTTGACGAATCGGCAGCTATTTTGTCCGTAGAATATTAATTCTTATTAAAACTTGTCTAACTGTTAATCACTAAATTGGATCACAAACACATCATTTAATAGCAGAGTACTTATTAATCCCCCGGTCTTAATATTAGGCCTCTTTCTCATAAAAATTCCTTCCATGCATTTAATAATCTTCACATTTGTTTACCATCATTATCACAGTCATAATTTTCACTATGCGCAATTATTGGCTTATATATTATTTATAGTTATAAAGATACAGTAAAATATAATGATACCATGTATGCAATTACGATCAATAGACCTTTTCGAAATGGTTTTTAGCTTTGCCACTTAATGGTTTAGTTCGAGTGAGAACAGTTTCCTGTCAATATACAAATAGTCAAAATTCAGGCACGGTTAGACTTTAATATCTTAAATCTTACAGCAAGAGGATAATAACTCGAGAAAAATAATTTCCATGATATGGAAATTTAACATAAAATAACTTTTAGAATAATGATACAAGCAATTATAAAAACTTTAAGCCAATTGCAATAAAAAATATTAATTATTGCCATTTCTAATTTTTTTTAAATTATCAAATAAAAATTCTGAAAGCTAACTGCGAGCAACAAGGGTATGTTTTAAAAACTAACATTCTTTAAAGGAAGTTAGCATCTTCAAATAATTGAGAAGGAGTGTTTCAAAACTCGCCTTATCCAAAATTTAAAAGATCGAGTTTTCATCGAGTTATCAGTCTATACTATTGGTGAACTTTCATCGATAAAACACTGCAATCTTTAAAAAAAGCTAGTTTTATTGTGTATTTCTGGCATTGTAAAATCTCGGTTTACAATGAAGACCAATGGACGCAGTCGGAGGTTTTTCACGATTCCCCAAAATTTGATTTTCTGGATAAGGCGGGTTTTTAAAACATTAATAAACTTTCATACAAATTCCGTAATTTTCACGAAACGGGAAATTTATTTATTACACAAAATATTTAGTTTTCTTCCACAATGGGGTTTTACATTGGGTTACAACGCACAAACTTGCAGAATAAAATATATGTATAGTAATAAAACCATCATACTACAATATATATTCAAACACACATACACATATAAATAAAGCCTGCATTCAACAGTTAAAGGTATATGTAAATATTATACAGACATACAAACAATAAATACAATAGTTCAGTGCTCAGTGGTTAGAGCAGCAGTCTTGTATACTGTGGTCTCGGGTTCGATTCCTGGCTCTGGCTAATTTTTCACTCCAGTTGGGTTTATTGTATTTATTGTTTGTATGTCTGTATAATATTTATATATACCTTTATATTTATAGTGATTGTTTTAATAATCGCTATGCATTTAGCTAATAACCTACACCTAAACATCTAATTTTTTATTTTTATTTATTTATTTATTTATTTATTTATTTTTACTCAAGATTTAATAAAAAATGGAAAGTGGTATCCGACTTATTACCTACCCTTTGAAAATAATAAATTATATATATATATACATACACACACACACACACACTCATATATATATATATATATATATATATATATATATATATATATATATATATATATATATATATAACAAGAATAAACAATGACGTATGAATGCTGTCATTTTAAAGTGCAGATGCATAGTAAGAAAAAAATAAAAATGTTTACACTGAATGGTAAAATATGGAATTTAATTTTATATTAGCCCAATACTGTTACAGGCTTGACCTTTAAAAGTGACCCTACGGGTGAGGGAATTTCGAGACCAGAGAATTACTGGGAACCAGTACTTATAAAAAAAAAAATCATCATAAATAAAGCAAAGTTTCGCGCGTTTAAATTAGGTGAATTTATCTATAAAAAATTACTGGTATTTATTCAAAAACATTCCTGAAATGTAGGAACCCTGTTTTAAGTATATTTCTGGTTGTGATAAATTAAGAAAAACTAGAATATTCGTTCTTAGGTGCGTTTGTAATTATATAAATAAGTAGCACCTATAGTCGTTGTCTGGTCCGTCCGTCTGTCTGTCTGACCGCATGTAACAGCGCAAAAACTACCCAAACGAATGGTTTGAAATTTAATTTATATAATCTTTGCAGAATTTTGTCGAGTCATTTAAATTTTTATAAAAATCGAATCAAAACTTAAAAATATATTAACAAAAGTTTTCTTCATTCTATTAAATCCTATCCTACGTAATTAATTCAATGATATCCCATGATAGGTAGTGATTCTAAGTTTCCATGGTGGTTACGTCCTTATTTAAGATGAAGTCATACTATCTCCGTTGTACCGAATTTAATATATAAAATCGTAATAAATTTTGTATTCATGCATTTTTGCACAAGAGTGCAACAGCTATTGCAACAAGATCTGAATATTTATAAAACTAGTTATAGTATGAACGCATCTCATTTGCCACGTTTTATGTACAATTTCCGACTCTTCTTTTTTTTTCTTTTTTTTTTGGTTCATTATTAGAGGAGAATGTCCAAATACCGGCTAGGGCCTAAATACCGGCTACTAGGTGTTCTGAGAACTGAGCGCAGCGCAGCCTAGCGGTGATAGGCAGAGTTTGTAACTTTAATTGAGAGAAGAAAGTTACGAAAAGTACGTCGCTGAAGTCTGTGTCATTTACAAATAGTAAATGCAAAAGTGTCGAATCTGCGTAATCTGGTACATCAAAAGTTTTTCAGATATGTGTTTCTCATTAAACTGATCGTATATTGGCTTGAATTGGTGATTAATTTATTTTCTAGTCATATTTAGCTCTCAATTGTCACGCGCACATTATTGGTATTTTATTATATGAATGAGTAACACCGGTTTTAGCTTAAACATAGCAATGGTGCGAATACCGACTACCTAGAGTGGTCTAAATACCGGCTAGCCGGTATTTGGGTTTCTCTCGGTTGCTCTGTTTGAAGGGAAGGAAAATAAATTAATTTAAATATTATAATTAATAAATTAATTTAAATGGTCCAGAAATAGTTCCAGTCCCATTTCGCAATATGAAAAAAGCAACCATGGCCGTAATTCTTCAGGATCGACACTGGTTATCGGATCATTTTCGAAAAAAGCGCTGTTGGACACTACAAAATTGCCTGTAATAAATGTGAAGAGAAAGAAAAAAAAATGGCGGAGTAAACCAGGCGAAAGGGGCAGAAATTTGATTTTAACCCTCTCGCTGCGCAACCCGAGATTTTCTCGGGAATGCATTTTTTCCGTCTAATTAACCCTCCTTGATTATTCCCACCAGTTATTTTTTTATTGTAAATTTTTCCTTATTTAATCGGAGCATTTCCCGGTTAAATTAGACACAAATTTTTGTTTTGAAAAACCGGTAACAAAAGAATAAAAATTCTCAAAAGACGCTCGTCGCGAAGGGGTTAAATACGCAATTTTTGAAGCTATTTTGATAAAACAATTACGCAGCGAGAGGTTTAAAAAAGTGAAAAAGGAAAATATCCAATAGAGGAAGATGTTAAATTTGTGTCTTCTGCATGGGCGATTTCTCTGTGGACAAGAATGGGGAAGGGGATTCTGGGTTCAATGTTAAGAATGCGATATGTGGGCTGATAGGGACAATACCGACGCAGAGAGTGATATTATGTTTTTGATTTTTTCAGATAAAATAATTCTCATTTCAATCAGCAAGCTTTTATTTTCTTTTACACATTAAAAAACAAAATTAGAAACATAATGGGAAGAAGACTGTGAGAGATAGTCGTAAAGAATTTTAGAAATTTGACAAAAATACTTATTTATTAAAAATTTCGTATTTTTTCTGTGCATAAGAAATGTTATTAATCAATACAATTTATTAAAATAATATTCTTATTGCTTAATAATTGTCGTTAGCTCTATTTGTGTGATCTTTTGGAAAAAAAACTTAGGTAGCCGGTATTTAGACCCCATTTTAAAAACTCAAAATTTGAAGACTTTTGGAATTTTGCTTTTTATAAACAGAAAACGACTTTTAAACTGATTTTTTTTTCTCTAAACAGGTGTAAAACATGTCAAGGTACCCTGCTGTACTTTTTATTTTATTAATTTTGAAAATTGTATGATCTAGATTGAAAACAAAAGTGGTAGCCGGTATTTGGACCTTTTCCTCTAATATTTTTGATTGCCTGCTAAATTTTTTAGTCCATTTTGTGTGTAAGTTTACCTATGTTGATATTTCACACATTAACAAATACAAAACTTCCAAATAGAATTAAAAACCTTCAGTGTTATTATTAAAATTTCCAAGCATCAAGAAAATATGTTCAAATAAATATTTCTATTCTCGTGATAGATCTTTTAGATGGATAAGTTAGAACGGAATATGAACATGATAAATTCTTTCATCATTTACAAGGTCATACATGTCTTTAAAATTTATGGTCATGCGCTACATTGTTTTGCGCAATACTTTTTAACAAATACCATATTCTTTCAAGTACTGTTACACAATATCAGAAAATTCACATTTTTCAAATATTTACTATTAATGTTACCAGAGTTTTATTTTCTGTCTAAATGCTTCAATGAGTTTCTTAAACAATGACTTCAATATGCGAATTTATTTTCTTTTTTTCTTAGTCAATATCTGGGTTTGGATGGTCAGTTTCTTATGAGTTCAACTCTTTTTTTCTATTGTATGCTAATTTTTCTTCGTAGACAGTTGAAAACAATAACTAACTACGTAAACTTCTAGAAGGTTTTCAGTTACATCGGGACTGAAATCACGCTAGCACCAAAGTAATTTATTGGTTATTAACAACTTGTGAAAGGCTCCTCCGAAAATTTTTCTAAACCAAAGAATGCAACAATTCTTTTCTTTAGTCATTTTTGCATTAAAAAATAACTATTTGAACTGATTGACGCTATTTGCTGAACAATATGAGAACCTTGACACAGTTTCGAAAATTTAATGTGTAACACGATTTTTTAGAACTTTCAAACAGACATTATTCAAATCTTTTATAGTACTATTTTAACAGTCGTATAGCATAAAACTCGACCTTGTAATAACATTGAGGCAGTTAAAATCATAGTGTAAGTCACATTTTATAAAATATTTTGAAAGCAAAGCATTTACCCCAAACGTTTGATGTATTCCAATTACGTAGCGTATATTCTGTTGCTGTCTATGGGCAATGTTGTAAAACATGTATTCTTCTTCCTGTTAACCCTTTTAGGGCAAAGTACTTCTCGTAAAATTTAAAATGATTGACTGATACCAGAATTTACAAACAAATTTAATTGAAAATCAAATAAAAGCTTTTTTTTTTCACGTACTTAATAAAAAGAAAATTTTCAATCCAAAAATATGGTGCCAAAATGGTATCTAGACATTAAAATTAAGTGGTCTAAAAATGAACCGCCGCCCTGGAAAGGGTAAATATTTCGACATCTCGACATCTCCAAGTACTTAGTGTCAATTCAAAAAATTAGTAGATTACACTACTATGACTTTAATAGGCTCATATTGTAATTTTAGTTTAAATTGCTTAGCCCTTTCTTAATAAAGATGCATTCATTATTTAATTAATTCAAGGGCTCACTGTGTAGGCATATTAAGAATTACTAATACAACAAGCAGCTAATCAATAAATTTATAGTACTTTTAAGCGATAAAGTACGCGTAAATTGATACTTTGGTTACTAAGTATTTAATAATTAACAATTTCAGGTTATCTAGAGGTATAAAATAGAATACACCCTGTACTCCGGAAATATTTCAGTTGACGAAATTTCAGTCTTTTGCTAGAGATCATCAGTTGTAGATTGTCACTGGGTTAGATTTTTTTCATTCAAAATTCTTATTAACCCTTTATGTAATGAATTATGAATTCATGAAAATTTTATCTTCCAAAGCATTTTTCATGAATTTTTTAAACTACATTAGAAGATTTACATAATCATTTAATAAATTTTAGAAAGATTTTAGAAGGATTGATGGATTTATAATTATTCATTAAATTTGAATTAATAGGGATTTTTGTGCGATATTTATAACCCACTCAAATGTTTTATTTTCAATATTTTTCTTGGTATTTTGTAGAATTAGGCAATGAACAAATATAATGCCCTTACAATAGAAATATAGAAATATTTCCGAATTGATAAATCCCTCCCCATCACTCCCGAGGACAAGAAAGCTGAAAAAATGCAAAGACAAAAGAAATCTTCCTTGTAAAAATATTTTTGTTTTGTGTAATCAATAACGCTTTTGAAACAAGATAAAGTAATGCATCTATAACTCATTCTAAACTGTATTACTACTAATCGATGTATTAAGTGAATTTTATATTAAGCTATTTTAATGGTACTTATAAGTACCGTCAGTAGATAAAGGGTTAAACTATAGACCAGACATGATCTGTTATTAAGAAAATAACAGTAACAGTAACAGTAACAGAAAACTGAAAACAGAAAATACACTCATCAAGAAGTAATCGGACTATTTACTTAATGAATTAGATTTTTTTCATTCAAAATGCTCATGAAGCAATAGACCAGACATGATCTGTTATTGGGAAAATAACAGTAACAGTAGCAGAAAACAGAAAATAGACTCATCAAGAAGTAATCGGACCATTTACTAAATGAATTAGATTTTTTTCATTCAAAATTCTCATGAAACTATACACTAGATATGATCTGTTATTAAGAAAATAACAGTAACAGTAACAGAAAACAGAAAATACACTCATCAAGAAGTAATCGGACCATTTACTTAATGAATTAGATGGCTAAGATTTTCCTCAAAAGTCATGATTAGGATAATCCTGGTTAGTTATTTCCGTTAAGTTCGACTTATGCGCCGGCCCCACCAGTGGCTGAGAGGTTCTGCTTCCGAAGCTGGTAGATGGGAGGTGTTGGGTTCGAACCCAATCGCACCCGTCGGCCTAAGCGTTCGGAGTTTTCGTGGTTTTCTTAGAACGTTGGGAAACCTTGCGTAAATACGGATTAGGTTCCCTTAAAAAAAAAAAAACCACGGAGGGCACTCCCCATAGGGCCTATATCCCGCGAGTAGATAATCGGTCGTCAAAAATCAACCCAACACCACTTAAGCGCTTGAAGTGGCTACGCATGCATTCTCGAAAAAGAAAGATCCAATTTTTCAGAACTCGTTGTTTTTGATGTTGTGTTAATGATGTTTTTAAAAACTAAATGTTTGGACTATAATCCTCTAATTCCTATGGTAGAATGTGTTCTAGAAATTCCATGATTCAGATAATCTGAATTCATACCAACAAATTTCATTAATAAATTTCGCTTTATTTAAATACGGAATGTCTGTTCTTAAATAAAGCAAATAGTACTACTTTAAATTTCTCGCATGAGTTTGAAATATCCGAATTCAAAAACCCACTATATTTGAAACACTGGTGGTAGCATATATGCTACTATGAGCATTAGAGTGTCAATAAATTGATCTTGTGTCTAAGAAAGGCAGAGCTCACACACTATATATATATATATATATATATATATACACAATATATATAACCATTAAATAAACATTACCGACCACCAAAAAAAAATTGTGATATTTTGAATGAAATGACAATAAAACAGTTTCCCCCAACACACTTAACATGGATACCAAAAACATAGTATATACCAGCTGTTATGAATAAAATATAGTCCTTTGTACTATATTACGAGAATTAATATGGAAGAAAAAAAAGAAAAATATGGATACCGATAAAAATAATTAAAAAGCTTATATATCGAATTACATTATCAAGAGTGCAGAATTCAATAATATAAGCAAAATAGTCGTTTTCTGTGAGAAAAAAAGCTAAAAGCTGAAATTTTTTTTTCTTCTGTATACTCAAACGACTACATGACCAAAAGAAAAGATTCAAGATAAAAACAGAGTAATATTAAATGCCATGAAATGGAAAAATCAATACAACCTTTTAAATATTTAATTTATAGCAATGAAATATAGTAATATTACATAGCATACCCAATATAATCCCATTTTTATTTAATCCGACCGAATACACTCCTGCACATGGTATTCATTACCACTATAATTTTAAGCTTATTGTTGCAGTTAAGTTAACACAGATATTAATACCTAATGGATGCAGTTATACACACACACACACACACACACATATATATATATCTATATATATATCACTTTTTTATGGGCACGATAACTTCCGCAATTCTGCACAAATCTCTTCCAAATTGCTACATAAAATCAAGGGGTAGAAGATCTCGATCAAGTTCGTTAATGGGAATAAATTGGACAAAGGGGTGGAAATAGGGAGGGTTTTTGTGAAAAACGAAAAACCACTATAACTTCTTAATTTTTATACATATCAAATCAGTTTAAAGTTATACTGACAAGTTTTTGATAGGACCAATTCTTACTGCAAAAAAAAAAAAGTAGAAACGAAAAAAATGGGAAAGGGGGGGGGGGGGGGGGGTGTTGAAGAAGAAAAAAATTCATAGCTTGTTCAATTCACAAGATATCCAACCCGCTTAAATTTATTATACATCTTCTCAATATTATCTACAACTTTCATACTGACAAGTTTTTGATAGGATCAACTCTTACAGCAAAAAAATATTAAACAAAAACAGGGGTTGATGAAAAAAATTATCGTATTAAACGTGTACTCAAATCCAAACGGCTTATTTTCTGACTCATTTTTAAATTCATTTTCGCTCTCAAACGCTAAGCAAAATTTATTTACATCGTTTAAAAGTAGACTTTATTTCCAATCGTTTGGTACCATTAATTTTCTTCTACAATAATTTGTTGCAGAGTTAGTAGGAGGTGTTTACTTTTTTTTCCATGACTGTATGTCATTTTGTCTCAGCTCTGTTTACAGATTGCAGGCCAAAAATTTTATAAATTCGAAGTCGAAATTCAAGGCTTAAATATCACACAACGTTAGCGAAATTTCTGTATGTGATGTTTAATTTTTTTTTTCTTTCATAAAAATGATAATTTGGAACACTTTGACTTCTAAATCATCCTTGGAGACATCTTATAACTGTGCAGTCCATTATTTAATAAAATCTAATCTCCAGCGCATTCAACTGAAATTTTCATTTGGAAATTTAGTCCGAAAGTAAGCATCATAGGAACTTTAGAATAAATGAGAGTGTTATTTAGGCAACAACTTTCTAATATTTTTTTCTAAATAAAAGTTATTTAGTAATGTCTATTTTGTAGATATTTCAAATGGATACTTTCGAATCTATTAATTTTCTACAAACAAGTTTTTCTCAATGGATTTTATAACTAATATTTTAATCATATTCGATCTTGCCGATTTCTTATGCATTTCATACTATAATTTTTCTGAAAGGTTCATTATATAAATTATTGGTACTTATCATAACTTTAAGATTTCTAGTAGGCGAATTTCAAATCACTTGCAAATTTTAGAACGATATTTTAATGGGGTAATTGTCTTATTCTCCAAAATTTTTTTACTTTTTAAAACTTTTCTGCGTTGTTGCTGAAAAGAGATTTTACGATTTGAAAAAGAAGACCAAATTACATTAATAAACCAAAAAGCATTTTTCATGTAATGATTATAATCTAGCTGACTTAGGACAATCATACAATTAACCTGTTGTAAATTTTTAAACCTACTGCTTGAAATTGATGTTACATTTCAAAATTGCCCATCCGAATTTTTTAAGTTTTTTCTGAAAATAACTACAGTGATATCCTAAAATTAAATTTTTAGTTAACATTGTGCAATGAATTTTATATGTATTATCGAAATACGGTATTATCGCTATAAATTATTTTTTTTTCTCTCCTTTTTTTAGTCAAAAGTGTTCAAAAGTAAGTCTGAAAAAGATCATTTAAAAAAAAGATATCTCCGCACTGAAACTTTCGTATCAGTGGTGCCTAACTTATTTGTAACTTCATGCAATTTGGCAGGCTGTAACCCTCGACAGCGTGCTGTTATATATGGTTCTACTCTTATATTAGCGTTGAAGGCCATAGAAATGGGCTGTTGTCTATGGCTATACTTCAATATAAGTCTTCTGATAAATGTGACAGAAAACAATTTGAAGAGTAAGTTATTTGAAATTGATAAGAACCTTGTATTTTTCATTGCATTAAAAAAGGCCAGAATTGCATGATATAATTCTTCCAATACAGCTGTGCGCTAGAACTATGATCTATGTATGACATATTTTTTGTCACTGAAATACGAAAAAATACTTAAATTTATAACTAATATAAATAAAAATTACATAAACAAATCCGGGTAAGAGCTTGCAAGTAAACCCACTTGCTCAACCCTCGCCTCAGTTGTCACATGACGCAGTGGGTGTGTTAGTATCTTCTTCTTATTTGCATGCCCATTAACGCACCTTATGATCCTGGCACCCCTCTTACCTGCATAACCATACTCTTTCCTCGTTTTCACGGTCACCTAAACTCGACATCATCCAACTGTTGCTCAATATTCATCTCACGCTGAGAGAACGATTGAGGATGTGTTGAATATCGAAATTTTGCAGCTTCTGTTAAAGACATCAGAGTAATTCGTGGATGAGAACTGTATTTGTACCAGTTTAGGATGTCCCTCGCATTTTAACTGCTCCAGATTTTGCTAAATAATACTGTAAATGCTACAGTTTGGGTACATTTTCAGAAGCTTTTGCTTGCTGATGGTCGTATTTTGTTTCATTGTAGATTATGAGGTTTGTTTCCGTAACTAGGTAAGATTCGTATATTTTGGTTCTAAATTAGGATTTTCCAATGGTATTATACTATTCTTAAATCTTAGCATTGCGCTTTTGGTTCTTTATATTTGTAATTTTTGTTTGTAATTGGAAATTTAATTTCAAAGTTCATTGCTTTTATCTTCAAATGCGTCATCATGGAATTGCGCAAACCTTACTTTTAAATTTTAACATCATTATCTATCTTCTTCGCATAGGGAGTGTCTTAGTTAATTTTTATATAAAATTTGATATTTAATTTGAAAAGTTCATTGCTTTATCTTTAGTTGCGTCATCTTTGAATTGTTCAGTTCTAAAACAAATTTCTCTCATAATAGAAACAAAAAGAACATTTTTTTTTTCTTTTTTGATCACGATGATTTTATATCTCTAGAACTTTTATTCATATGATAACATAGTATTGTGTTCTGGTCAGTTTTCAAGTAGCCCGCCGCTGCCATTAATTTCTTTTGCTTCAGTAGATGATTGTTTTGGATGTTAGTTTTAAAATATGTCGCAATACTGTAACAGGATATTTTTTTATTCCAATATAAAATAATTCTTGGCTTTGCAGAGTCTCAGTTTGAGTTATTAATAGGATACCCGCAGTGTTTCTCTTTTATGGTTCTGTGCAGTTTTGCAATTTTATAAGAGATTAAAGTTTCAAATGCAATTTTGAAAACCTTGGACAATTTCTGTTTACTTTTGTGATGAGAAGAGGTATTAACAGGAAGCTTTTGTTTAACATTTTCATTAGTTTCCAGTTGTTTATTTAATTTTGGATTTATTTTATATGCGGCATTTTAATGAAATGTCCCAATAATTTAAGTATTTAAAGATATTTTTACGCAGTATATATTTAACAGTCACAGTTATTCTGAAGAGTATATTTTTATGCGATTTGGTGTAGTTCAAAATTAAGAGCTGGATGCTTGCTGCCGCTCAGAATATAATTGCAAGCAAAAGTTGTTCTGAAGAATTGACTCCAAAAGAAGTTGAACTTTATTTGTCGCTAGGGATCATGCGACATTCAAGGAGACTCTATAGACAAAGGCTATTGGATGCTGAAACGCATAGATTATGCAATTGGATAGAAAAGGTCTTAAGTAAGTACATTTAATGAATATATCCAAGTTTAATATTTACATGACCGTTCGCTTTCCTTTTTTATTTAAACATAAATATAAACGTAAAAATATTTTTAAAAGAACACTTTTATTCTCTTAAACTTACTCATTAATAAAATTACTAATTTTTTTTTTTTTAATTTCATGAAAATTATAATAAAGTTTATGTTAAAAGAACACTCTTTATTGTATTTATTTATATTTTCTACATTTTAAGGTTTAAAATATTTCATTCTTGCAGTTTCATAACCCGTTGGCTTAATTTGACGCATCATTAAATAAATTGTTTTCGTAATTCAGATAGCATTGTATGGCACATCATTAAATCAATTGTTTGTTTGTTTTTTTAGTAATTCAGATAGCATTGTCACCATAAAGCATATTCATAAAAAATAAAGCATTCACCGTTTATCTAGAAAAATGACGCCTAATTTAATGATTGCAATTCGTGCTTTTTCCGTTACTATATGTTTATTTTGCGTGAGTACAGAACCCGATTACGGAAAATTCATCGTTTTTTTTTTTTTTTTTTTTTTTTTTTTAACGAATAGTGGAAAACGCAAGCTACTGAGTTCCTAAGGAAAATTATAATTTTTGCTCTGTTTATATTTTAAAGATAGGAAAAAAGCATTATCTAAACTATCGTAATGGGATTTTTAAATTGATTTCTCAACGTATAAGCATAATTTAATTAATATGAAACTATTAATTGATTAAAGCTTATTTAAAAATCTATATAAATTACACCGTTTATTTTTTATTTATATTTTCTACTTTTAAAGTTTAAAATATTTCATTCTTGCAGTTTCATAACCAGTTGGCTTAATTTGGCGCACTATTAAATCCATTGTATTTGTCATTCAGATAGCATTGTCACCAAAAAGAATATCTGGCAATTTATCCCCATGGCGGGTAATAGAAAAATGATTTAAAATTAATATATTAATTTACAATTATGTTCTAAAATTTTTTAAATGCTGTATTATCATCGTAAAAACACCTGCATTATTTTGATAATTCTAACCTATCAGGAATTAAGGGAAAACCTATTACAAAATTCAATCTTTACGCTCAAAAGCCAAACTGAGTAAAACAAAAGAGTCTACAAACTATAACTAGTAACGATAGTGTATTATTTCATAAATAATTCTTTAGTATCTTGCAGACCAATTTTTTTTTTCTCTCTCTAACGCAGATCAAAACGTATTTTGATTCAGAAATTTTATTTAACTCACTCTCTCACCTGAACCTCATATGAGGCTACTAACTTAAATGATAAAAGTCATGAAAGTGATTTAATTAGGTGTGTTAAGAGGCTACTTCAGTCATGAGAAAAGACCCGCTCGCTAATGCTAATCCTATGGAAGAAATTTTTAAAGATATCTCGTTTGAATTTCAGTATTTTTAAATGATTTTTTTTTTTTTTGCATGGCATAGCTGAAGTCAATCTCTATAAAGGCCGTTTCTTTATTTTCCGATTTTGTTTACAGGTATTTTTAATTAGGACACTTTCATTTTCGGAACCAGTTTCGAAAGTGAAAGCATCCTCATAAAAAAAAAAAAAAAATCTGCAATCGAAATCGAAAAAGTAAAAAACAGCCTTCGTACAGAGCGACTTCAGCTATCCCATGCAAAAAACCATTTAAAAATATTGAAATTCAAACGAGATATCTTTAAAAATTTCTTCCATAATATTAGCATTAGCAAGCTAATCTTTTCGCTTGACTGAAGTAGCCCTTAAGCAACCACATTTTTTAACTGTGGTTATATTAACTACAATCAAGTCAGAATATAATGGAAAAAAATGAATTTCTATCTTACACAACATTTTTCTTTTCGGAAGAAAGAAAATAATAATTTAATATTTTTGCTAATATTTTTATCTTTTCCTTTCATTAAACGATATTATTTCTAAAACAAAACCAAGTCGGAAATTGTGCGTCAAACGTGGCAATTGCGTTCTTACTGTAACTAGTTTTATAAATATTTAGATCTTGATGCATGAGCTGTTGCACTCTTATTCAAAAATGCACGAATACAAAATTTATTACGATTATATACATTAAATTCAGCAATACGGAAATAATAGCTCTTTATCTAAAATAGGACGTAATCACCATGGCAACCTAGAGAAATTTTAAAATGAATTAATAGTTTTTTACATTTTTGTTTCACAAAAACATAAAAGTCAGTTTTCATCAGTCAAACATATAAATTGAAAATAAAAACAAAATAAAATGATAATTATTATATATATATATATTTTTATGAACAAATAACTTCATAATCTGATTTTATATTTTACATTTGCCAAATAGCTTTGTCATTTTTGGATAAGGGGTCTCAGGAGTCTTACTTTTTACCTGGCAGTGCAATTTAGCAACATGTCACATTTAATTTTTTTTCTTAGTCTCTATAAAACATAAATGCATAATTTTTTAATATAGACTACCTAATATCTCTTCAGTTTAAAATAATTTTTTTTAATATTTTATACTGAAATTTCATTTTAATTTTTTTATGTTTAATTTTGATAAAAAAAAATTTAAATTGTTTTTTGACTTGCATGCACTGCGCGCAAGACTGCAGCAAAACTATTTGTTCAAGAGCCCCCCAAAATATGGATAATGATATAAAACTAATTTATCTTGAACGTATACCTCATTTTTAAGCAATTTATTTATTTATTTTATTTGAAAATTAAATTTAAATTATAAAATTTTGAAAAAAATCATTATTTTATTGAAAAATATTCATTTTTAAATAATCAATGCAATTATAATATTAAATTTGAAGTATAAGTTATTCTTTACCTTAAAATGAAGATATTTACCAAGTTTCAAGCAAATTGCTTTATTAGTTTGTGAAAAATGTTGCGCGCAGTGCATGCAAGTCAAAAAACAGTTTTAAATTTTTTTTTATCAAAATTAAATATATAAAAAATAAAATAAAATTTCAGTATAGAATATTAAAAAAATTATTTTAAATAGGAAATATATTAGGTTGTCTGTATTAAAAATTTTATGCATTTATGTTTTAGAGAGACTGAGAAAAAAAATTAAATGTGACATGTTGCTAAATTGCACCGCCAGATAAAAAGTAAGACTCCTGAGACCCCATAAGCGACCACGTGAAACTAAATATAAATGGAAGCTATCATCAGATGAGAACTTCAGACAGTAATAAGAAACCGTATTAAAACACATTTTTTCGCACAAAAAATAACGAAAGCAACTTCTGTAGTATATCTGAAACAAAATTTAAATTCTACATGAACTGCATTCCTTTACGCAGTCTCTTAATCATTATTTTTGTTACATTTGATTTTTTATATACAGTTAACGTCACGGGGCAAAAATTATTTAATGTTATAAGTTGATTAATTAATATAATTTTACGAAAAAAAAAAGAAAAAGAAATGATCCTTAAAAACTTACAAATTTCTATCTTATTTCAATAAGTATTTAATAATTTCAGAGCACAAAAGTAAGTGCATCCTTCCTTAGTACTTATTGTGATTTTAAAGAGGTATAAGACCACTTAAATAGAAAATGTTTGAAAAGAAGGAAAAGCCATTTTTTTAGAAAAAAAAAAGGATTCAATTTAAGTAGAACAGTTTTAAAAAGAAGAAAAAGTCATTTTGTAGATAAAAAAATTGTAATTTAAAAGAAAATTTCCAGTCAATGTATACAGAAAAGTTTTGTTAAGGAAAAACAGTTATTTAAATAAAAAAATAAATTAAAAAAACAATTTAGAAAAGAAAATTACATTCAGTTAAAATAGAAAAGTTTTGAAAAGTGGGAAAAGTCAATATTTAATAAAAAATTTACAATTTAGAAGAAAATAACACTCAATTTAAGCACTGAAAATGTTTAACATTATCCCATTTTTGAAGTCTCACTTAAGAAATAATAATTAAAACATAGCACTATCGTCTTTTTATGGAAATAGGAAAAAAATTTCCACAAGAGGTATAAGCATAAGACATTTTTAAAAAATCTTTAATTGCATAAAAAATAATTAATAAATAACGAGAATATTTAGATATGAAAAAAAAAACTGTTCTGTAACTTATGTATATTTAAAGGGACCGGGTAAGCGAAATTCAACCAAAAAATCGATTTTTACTTTTTTATATCATTAAATAGTTTAAACTTTTATCTTTTGAACGATGTATTACACATGTTTCTATATAAAAAAAGTGTGGAATTTTTTTTTCATTCTTTCTAAGAGCACTTCATAGCAGTGAGCTACTTTTTTAAAATTCAGATTTCTTGATTGGCACCACTTTTCTGAAGTGGTAAAATTCCCATTGCTTTCGTCTTAATTAATATGTTATTAAATAAGGCGAATTTTGCTATTTTAAAAAAGTGCTGCCAATCAAGAAATCAGAATTTTAAAAAAAAGTAGTCCAGTGGCAATACCACTTCACAGCTTTAATTGACTTTTTCTCAAAACTTCGATTTTTCAGGTTTGTGTTCCTTTTCCTTTTTTAAATATCTATTAAACTTAAGAACTCGGATTTTTTTAAATACTTATGTTATAGTGCATACTTTAACACAGGGATTTAATTATTTGTTGAGAATTATTTATTTTAGGCAGTGAAATCTTCCCAAAAATGCTAATTTAAAAATGTCTTTCAATAAATAATTAATAATTAACTTTCAGTTTCGCTTAGAAAGAAAATGGTCTGTTAAAATACGTAAAGCATGTTATTCAAACTACTCTAAAAAATCTAGACCTCTATCTTTCACCATTTCTGAGGAAAAGTACATAAAGTTGGTGTATTTTAACATGGCCGAGATAGAGCTTACCCGGTTCCCTTAACCTCTTCACGCTCTTGGCTTCATAATTATAATTACTGTCAATAATAAGACGAACAAAAATTTGATAATAACTTATTCGCGATAGAGTCCCTCAACAAGAGAAGTAAGAATTTTATGGTTTAGCTGATAATTTTATTTCCGATTTACAGTTAGGGATAAAGCGTGAAGTAATTTTTCGGCAGTCAGTGTTGTTGAATATTCTGAACAAATCGTTAATATTTGATGAAAAAGAATATCAGATCTATTAAATATATTAAGTTTTAATAATTTGTGGAAATGTAAGAAAGAAATCTACTGTTAGTTTTTTTTATTTTTTTTTATAAGAAATCATTTCACTCATAAATTACCATTAACGCTCAGCGGACACAAATGTGGACATTATTATTTTTACTTTTTTGTGAATTTTTATTTTATTTTATTTATTTATTTAATTATTACCGTATATACTCGCGTATAAGTCGAGGAATTTCTTACAATTTTCGGTAAGCAAATTTCAGGGGTCGACTTATACGCGAGTCAATTAAAAAAGAAAAAACAAAAACTTCTAATACTACAAAATTATAGCTTTTTATGCGTATGAATAAAAATATATATATATAAAATATACAAATACTAATAATTTATCACTTAAAAAAAATAACTGATTTGTTTTTGCTCACATACTACCTTTTTGCCATTTGCAAGTGAAATCTTTGGTTTGAAATTGGTGCAAAATTGAAGTAAAAAATTAGGGGGTCGACTTATACGCGGGTTTTTTTTTTTTTTTTTTCCAGAATTTGCATTCGAAAGTTAGGGGGTCGACTTATACGCGAGTATATACGGTATTTTATTTTATTTTATTTTATTTTATTTTATTTTTATTTTATTTTATTTTATTTTATTTTTTTGCTTTTTGAATTCTTATTAATATAAAATGAATAAACCGTAAAAGAAAAAAAAATTAAGTGATTTTTATCTCACCATAAAAAAAATCATCCCTGCAGAGGTTAACTATTTTTCCATCATGAAACGAACGACTGGGGACGACAAACGACAGTCCGAAACCCGACCTCACCGAAAAAGGTAGTGTTTAACCCTACCGACCAAAACCGCGAGTCGAGTTTTGGTCGGGTAACCCGAACCGATGTATGATTCTACATTCAAATTCAGAAACAATAATTAAAATGTAGCAGTATCTTTAATAATTTTTTTTTATTATATGCAAATAGCAAAGTTTTTTTTTTTTTTTTTTTTCTGAGAAATAAATAAGCATAAGATATTTAAAAACAAATCTTTACTGACATGAAAAAAAATAATAATAATTAAATAATGAGAATTTTTAGATGTGAAAAAATATTTTCTTTAACTTATATATGTAACTATTTTTCATCTTGCAATGAACATCCTAGAAAGCAATTTTTAACTTTTTTCTCAAGGCTGATAATGTTTGTGCTGAAAATTCTTCGAGTCCTTCGAGTATTCAGAAGCATATTAATTAAATACGACCATGAAAGTGATTTAATTAGGTGTGTTAAACAGCTACTTTTTTAACTGTGGTTAGATTAACTATAATTAAATCATAATATAGTGAATAAAAATGTATTTCTATGCTATACAACATTTTTCTTTCCTGAAAAAAGAAATTAATAATTCAATATCTTAGCTAATATTTTCCTCCTTTCCTTTCATTAAACGAAATTATTTCTAAAAAAAAAAAAAAAAAAAAAAAAAAAAAAAAAAGAGGCAATTAATCCAAGACTTCGTTTAAATAATTTTAATGGTTAAATATTTATTGAGAATTTATAGAAAATGAATATATGTTTCATATTTGATAAAACAATTAGATTCTTATACACAGGGTGTCCATGAATTCATGGGCCAAACTGTAAGGTAAGTTAAAGTACACAGAAAAAAGCAATTTTGGTATATTAATAAGAGGTCGGAAATGAAAAGTTTTAATGAAAAACAAGAAATGCTGCGGAGGAAGTGAAAACGAGCGTTTTATTGGCATAGCAATAATAATAAGTGCTCAAATGTGCCACTGGCAGCGTCTAGTAAGTGATTAGTGTACCTTTTAGCAGATTCCAAGTGTTTCCCGAACATTTGCAGCAACGACTGAAAGTCTTGCAATGGGGTCCTCTCAGAGTCAACTAGTGTCTCATAGATGAGGTATCCGACAAGGAAGGTCTCCATACGAACATACTCCGAAAATCTGAAAAAATACGATGTTCTAATCATGAGTAGGTATGTTTATAAAAAAAAATTTCGGCGGAAACTCGATAGAGCGTGCGTAAAAAATAATAAAAACTTCGATATTTGGCGATTTATCACCGGTTAACGATGGAATCAAATTTCAAAAAATACATTTTTATGTCAAATACTCTTTAAGATAAAAATGTTTCATTTTGAACTTGCTTAAATAAATTTAATGTAAATAACTTTAGTTTTGTCAGTTTTAGTTTGATTGAACTATAGTTTTGTCATATATATATATTTATAATGAAAGTTAACTATCTAATTTTATGAATTAAAACAAAATTTAAATTAATTAAAATTGTATCAATCTCAAAGTTAAGTCCAATTGAGCACTGCCGCTTCAATTTTGTTGCTATAGAAACAGTGATTTCATTGATATTGAACTGCAGAATTCTTGATTTTGCCTTTATTTTTGAATACGCTTAAATATATGAAAATATTTTTTATATATGAAATTGTTTTTAAAGCAATAAAATTAAATAAAATGTAACATAAATATATAATACAAGAAAAAATGTATTTATTAAACTATCTCATCGTTTAAGTTTAAATTCATTACATACCATTTTACATGCATTCTAAAAATCAAGTAACAAGCAATTTTCAGGTGCATTAAAATCGTTTGCTTTTGGCGAGGAATGCTCGCCAAATTACGTGACGCTTTCGTCTTTCCGCGCCAAATATTCGAAAGTATTTTATTTTTTTTACAGACTTTCTACTGTAATTCCGCCGCTAAATTTACTGATCCTATACTCTCTGTAGGAAAAATTGACTTTTCAAGAACAAACGTCCTCTTTTCATTATCCCTTCATTGGTCACTCCTCGGCCCTCGTTATTAACTATGGTAACGAAGAGAAAATGAAAAGGGGACCTTTGTCCTTGAAAAGCTGATTCTTTCTAAAGGGAGTATAGTTGTTTAGTTAGTATTTTTTTAAAAATATTCTGAGTATGCCCGGTAAGGAGACCTTCCTCGTGAGACCTTCGAAAGGGTACGCCAATCGTTTGCTTGACGCTGCCAGGTATGTATCGATGTTGGTGGTGGCACATTTTAGCCCTTATACTGTGATTTTTATGTCAGTAAAACGCTTCTTTTCATTTCCCCCACATTTCTTGTTTTTCTCCAAAATATTTCATGTCTGACCCCTTAATCCTAAACCAAAATTGCTTCTTTATGTGCACTTTACCTTTCCTCACTGTTTGGCCCATGAATTCCGCGACACCCTGTATACTAGGGGTACACAACCTTTTTAAGAGAAGGCCCACTTTATACAAATTTCTAGATTGTCGAGGGCCACTTCAGTAACAAGGAGAGAATTTTATTTTGGGGAGGTGATCTGTGGCCTGTAATCAAATAAAAAAATGGTTTCAGAAAGGGGTAGGGGGAAATTTTTACCCCTCTAGCTCCCCTACTCAGTCAACATATCCAATTCAGTTGGCAAGCATACATCAAAAGTCTACATTTGTATATATAACAGAGATACAGCAATGATTATTTCGAAGGAGTGATAATATTCTTTGACTTTATTAGTGGAGTAAATTTTGTTTTATTAAAAGTGCTAAAAAACAAACATAGCGATGAAAGTGGCTAGTGCCGAAAAAAATGTGAACTTTCAACAATTTTTCCGTTCCTGATCAACGAAATTTACGATTTTTTCCACGCCTGGTCTACAAAATTTCCGATTTTTCCACATCAGATCGACGAAATTCGTTATTTTTTCACTCCAGACCAACGAAATTCGCGATTTTCGGAGCCCGGTCGACGAAATTCGCGATTTTTCCGTGTCTGATCAATGAAATCTGCGATTCTTAACTAACTGGCAAAATTTGTATTTTTTCCTCGCGGCAGATTGACGAAATTTGCAATTTTTTTCACGATAAACTGACGAAACCCGTGATTTTTCAGCAGCCGATCACCAAAATTTTTAATTTTTCCGCGTCTGATCGACATCGACAAAATTCACGAATTTTTCGTGCCCAACCAATGAAATTCGCGCTTTTTCGGAGCCCGATCGACAGAACTCGCGTTTTGCCGTGCCCGATCGACGAAATTTTTGATTTTTCCGCGCCTGATTGACGAAATTTGCGATTTTTCCGCGCCCGAGCGACGAAATTCGCGATTCTTAACTAACACTGACGACATTTGCAATTTTTCCCGAAGCAGATTAACGAAATTTGCAATTTTTTCTCGCGACTGACGAAATTCACGATTTTTCCACAGCCGATCAACAAAATTTTAAATTTTTCCGTGCATCACCAACAAAATTCACGATTTTTTCGTGTCAGATCAACGAACTTTGCGAATTTTCCGAGCTTGATCGACAAAATTCGCGATTTTTCCATGCTCGATTGACAAAACTCGCGATTTTTGCGTCCGATCAACGAAATTCGCGATTCTTATCTGAAATGTTCAATTTTTACCGCTGCAAATTGACGAAATTCGCGATTTTTTTCTGTGACCCAAGGGCAAAGATTGCAATTTTTTCCAGTTATAAATTGACGAAGTTCGCGGGCCACTGGTTGTGCATCCCTGCTGTATACTAATGGCATCCATCCCGGGCTTCCCAGGTTACATAATATAGGTGGAAACCTTTAATAATTGAAAACTCTAATAGATTTTCTACATTTACACTGTTAAAAATTTGCAGCAAACTGCCCAGTCAATCTACTGTTTTTATAAACAGCGGTTACATACCGCAATTTAACTCTTATTCTGACCATATTAATGTTCATATTATGGTCAGAATAGAGTTAAATTTCGGTTATGTAATTGTTTTTTCAAAATACGGTCAACTGACTGGACAATTTACTGCAAATTTTTAACAGTGTAATATATGTTATTATTATTATTATTATTATTATTGTTCAATAACAACGCGAAAAAGGATTTTTCTATGAAAAATATTGATAATGCATTTAAACAAAGGTTTTGAAATTTATTAAATGTGATTCTTTCGTATTAGCCGTATACCAGGAGTTAAATGCTGAAGAAATCTCTAAAGATTTCGCTACTTACGGCAACCATTTTTATTTTAATAATTTGAGTTGTTGAAGCGCATAGCCAAATTACATATCTATTAAATGAGGCTTTAATTTATGTTATTTTATTATTTTACTTATTTATTGATGAAGTTTTAATGTCGTACGGATTATTATCCGGAAAAAAAATTGGCAAACTATTTATATTGTTTTAAATACAAACGGCTTAGTTTTTCTTAATCGGGCTACATGCGACAGAGATAGATTTTATTTATTTATTTATTTATTTTGAATTGTGCGATGTTTTAAAAGTTAAAATAATTGCAGTAAAAGCAAAATATATTCAACATGCGTTGCCACCGTCAATTTGACATCAACGTTACTCGCAGGCATGTTTTTGCTTTATAATATAGATTATTTTCCGCCGTCTGAACTTTGCATTTGTTTTCGAAACTATGAATAACTAGGCAGAAAACTGCTTGTCGAACTTATAATAATTTACTAACGAAAATTTATAATAATACAATATATTACAGATAGTCCTCGATTAAGTGCATTTTATTTAGTTTCTAGGTCATCTATTTACAGGCATTTCTCTTTTCTTATATCAAATTCCCTTTACGGATTTCCATGTTTTTATTTAAAGATATTTATGTTTTTTTTTTATAACCTGTAATACAAAATACACACTAAATACACAAAATTAAAATTCTTTTACAGTTTTTTTTTTTTTTTTAGAAATATTAATGAAGAAAATTTTGTTTAAAAATTGCTTTATTAAATAATAGAATATTTTATAAAGGGGGAATTAGTCTCTGCGGATTTAGCGGGGATTTTTATTAATAATCACTTTGCAGTTGTTTCATTCCCCATGTGCATAAAGCTTGGAAGTATTAAAAGAAAATTAAAAGTAAATAAAAGTAAAAGTATTTCCCCGCTGAATCATAAAAGATATCCTTTGCATACAAATAGTTGCAGCTCTTGTCGTACAGTCAGTAAGTCTTCAACCCAGAGGTTTCGGTATCAAACCCGGAACGGCTGGGAATAAATATTCTAAAAATTAAGTAGCACAGCAGTTCGAATTCATTGGAAAAATTAAAATTCTTCAAAGTTAAAAAATTTACTAATTTCGAAAATTAAATTAAATTATTATTGTTAAAAATAAGTAAACCAAATAAATCTACATCAGAGGCTTGTAAATTTGCAATCTACTGTAAATTTACAGAATAATTTTTCTGTTATATAACAGGCTCTCTGTTTTTATAATTTCTGTAATTTTACATAAGTCTTAAGGTAACGGATTTCTAGTAAATTCTCTGTGATTTCACATAAAAGTTTTTACCAGTGCGAGTCCTATAAATTATAATTAGAAAACCATACTCTATGCTTTAATAAGTAAACAAACACAATCATGTTCGTTTACAACAGAAAATATCAAGCTGTTATAGATTCGTTTATAGAAACGAAAAAACACTGAAAATTCATAAAATTCAAAGTATCAAAACTGGTACGTTTTGGCCTTAGAAAATGAAATTTTCGTTTGCTTCATTTTTCAGAGCATGGAAAATAATTCTCTAAATGTAGGCCAAAGGGCCGCATAAAACTTTTTTATTAACTTTTAATAATAAATTTCAACTATAATAATAATAAACGCATAAATAATGAAAATAATAAAATAATAATGGTAATCCCGTGAATGTGTTTTACATAATGGAGAATAACATTTCAAATATTTCTGCAGATGGAAACGTAACTTTAAAACTAACACTTCAGGAGTTGATCAGTGATAAGAGACAACGCCTTGTATATCTACCATTTATTATATTATTATTAACTATATTATTAATTATATCATTATTATTTTATTATAATTATAATAAAATTTATTTTAAAAATACTCATTTGGATAAATATATCTAAACATCAATATTAAGTTACTTAACCTAGTTATTAAAATATATATGTGAAAAGAAAAATTACTTATGTAAAGTTTTTTTCAGTAACTAGTACTTTCGTTTTTAAAAACAAATACTTTAATAGAAAATTAAACCCAGTAATGATGGTATCCTAGTAATCATTATTCTTTTAAAAGCATATTAAATATTGCTAAATAAATTTTATAAAAGGGAAATTATTTTCAACATTTTATAATTTCTTAATTTTCAATTAATTAAGAAATTAAAAATTACATCTTGTTTAAAATTTTTACGGCATTTTATGTCAATATTATCTATTGAATTTTTATATACCGTGACTAATTACATATTTCTAACTTCATGACTTTTAAAATAAAACTAGTTTAAATCCAACATTTAGTTTTTAGAATTTTTATATACCGTGACTAATTACATATTTCTAACTTCATGATTTTTTAAATGAAGCTAGTTTCAATCAAACATTTAGTTTTTAATTCTAAATGTCATTCGTGACTTTTTCTGCTGTTGTAATCATTCTTTTAAGTAGTAAGCATCAGAAATATAATTTTTAAAAATTCCCCAACATTTGCTCTTAATCTTTTCGGAAAATGAAAGCGAAAGATTCAAAATTTGATATATGAAAACAGAATATTAACCACTGCGATAGATAACACGTTCTTTCTCTTACACTTTTTTTTAGTTTTTAAAAGAAATTTTAATGCAATTATAAAATTAATCAATTTAAGATTCTCCTAGGTTATTTTTCTGATTGTAATTATATTTTTCATTTCTTTAAATGTAATAATAAAATCAGAAAATGCAAATGATTCAAAATCTATTTGTTAGGTTGTGATGTAGTCTTAAAAAAAAAGTCAGAGGGTATACAATAGAGAGTATACGCTATAGCTGCGGACGGTATACGGAGCTTCTTAAAAAAAATACAGAAGGTACACGGCGTATACAACCAGGGGAGCCAACTTATATGGGCCCATGGGGCGCGAGCCCATTCAATAATTTGATCTTCCAGTGCACACAATTTCAGTTAATTTAATTCTTAATTTATTTTTTAATTATTTAATCGTTCAAATGAAATTCGTTTTTATTAACGTTCTCAAAATAGATTTGTTTGAAAAATAGAAAGGACATCCTCTAGACTTACAGAAGCACTGAAAACCCCTTCAGCGGATATAAAGTTAAATTTCTTGCCTATTTTGCCTAGGTGACTAAAATGTGTACTTTTCTTGACATTTAGTTTTTTGCACTTTCAATAGTTAGCAATTCTAATGTTATTTAAAATACATATTAATGTATTTATAAGGAAGAACTTATAAGAATGCAATTTAATAAAATTATTTTTAAAATTATAATTAGGAGAGACTAGGGACGGTTGACCATGCGGGAGGCTTGACCCACCCATCAATTTTCATATTTGAAAAAAATTTCAGAGTTTTATCAATAGGTGTCAACCAAAGCTACTGGAATGCTCAAACAACAGTCTTTGTTTCATACAGCTAATCGAAATAGGTGTGGAAAAATCAATTGTGAAGCGTTTTCAACCTAAAAGTTGTGTTTTTTAGAAATATTTTGTAAGCTTTTTTTCAAATAAAATATATCATAGAAATTTAAGTAAGTAGATTTTAAGTAATGCAGAAATATCGAGCTTTCATTCCAGGAATAAAGATTGTACAGTAAGTTAGACTTAACATATCAATGTGGTATTATTTAGAAAAGGTCTATGTAGGGAGGTTTGACCCAGTCAATGTGAGGGAGGGTTGACCAGATGCTCAAGGCTTCCTTAATTAAGTGGTTTTGAAAATATTTTTATTATACACTGTGCATAATCAAAAGTTAATGGTATATATATATATGTATATATATATATAAGAATGTGAATTTATTCTGTAAAGCTTCAGTAAAATGGCGTGATGGAAAAGAATAAGTTTAAAACTGACTAAAGAAAAATGTGAAAAATTGCTAGAAAATGGGAAAGCTGATAGGAACATTTTTTCCATTTAAACATTGCTTACAATAGGAAAATAAAAACAGTGGGAAATATTAGAAAGGACTAGAAAGGATGAAATCAGTAGTCTTAACCCTTTGAGGGGCAGTGGTACATTTATAAAACCACTTAATTTTAATTCCGAAACATCACAATGGCACCAGAATTTTGCTAAAATCTTTTCCATTTAATATGTATGTGAATTATAGCCTTTTTTCTTATTTCCAAATAAATTTATTCGTAAAATCCTGTGCCAGACATTTATTTCAACATTGTAGTAATAAAAGTGCTTTGCCCCTTAAAGGTTTAAATCATGTTAATGATAAGTTAATTGATTATGCGGTTGCAAAAGAACACAGCATCGATCGAAAAACAAGGTTTGTATAAAAGTTTCACCAGGGTGAATATAGTGAGATGAAACCAAACTATGTGACAACTAGAGTTGTCATATCGAGTGTCACAAAAATGGACTAAGGAAGGGACAGTGGCTAATAAATCCTGACATAATACCATGAAACACTATGAAAACGGAGCCTGTCTCTAACAGAATACTGGCTTAAATGTTAAAATTTCATTTTCCTTGCTGTACAATTATACCTGCTCAGACAAAATTCTGTTTAAAACAAAATTTTTCTCCTCTTACTTGCGATTGCGTCTGAACAGGTTTGTTTAAGCTTCACATTTAAAAATAAAATATTTTTATATAATAATTAAAACATGTAGATGTAGAATAAAGTTATTTTGCTTTTTTTAACTGATTTTATTTCTCTTCACAAATATTGCAATATAAAACAAAGTGGGTCAAGCCTCCTATATATTGGATCAACCCTCCCATATATGGGGAGCCTTGACCCATTATTTTTTCATGATTAAAATCAACCATTTTTCAAATTTCTTATATGTTACACTTATGTAGCAATTTTATTTTCATAACTGATTGTATAACGAATAAAATGATATAAAAATCTTTATTATGCATTCAATATTTTAAAAATAAAAAATCATTTTGTAAAAAGTGGGTCAACCCTCCCTAGTCTCCCCTAAATTATAATATTTTAAAAATGTGCTTAAAACAAAAAAAAAAAAACAATTTACATTCATACATGGAAATTATTCCAGAGAGAAACATTCGCCTTGCATACAATATTTCAAATGAAAATCAAATTTCAAAGTAATTGCTTAAGAGGCGCAAAGGCTAATATAGTGAAAACGATTCCATGCCGGGACTCGAACCCGGGCCATCACTATAGCGCACTGACGTTCTACCGACTAAACGTTACCCAGCCTGGAAAATTTAGTAAATTTTCAAGGCTGGGTATCGTTCCATATGGTTTAGTCGGTGGAACGTCAGTGCGCTATACTGATGGAACGATACCCAGTCTGGGAAATTTAGTAAATTTTCCAGACTGGGTATCGTTCCTTGTGGTTTAGTCGATAGAACGTCAGTGCGCTATACTGATCGCCCGTGTTCAAGTCCCGGCATGAAATCGTTTTCACTATGTTGGCCTTTGCGCCTCTTAAGCAATTACTTTGAAATTTGATTTTAATTTAAAAAAACAATTTAATTTCTACTTATCTTTAGTCATTCGCTCTTCCCCTCCCCCTCTCTCTGCACACACATACACACTAAGAGGAAAAAATTATATGTGTTATTTTACTCAAAAATTTTTGAGCCCACGCAATATTTTTGAAAAGTTGGCGCTACTGTATACAACCATAAACCCTCCACAACATCCCTGCTGTTAAACATATCACACAGATATATTTAAATCAAGAATGAACAGGATTGATTAAGTTTTTAAAGAATCATATTGCCTTAAAATAATTAAGAAGTTAGCAAACATTTAATTAGACCAAAATTTTTTTGTGTGCATTTCAACCATAGATAAACATACAAGATTGGAAACTATCATAGAGTATAATGGCAACGCGATGGCGATCGCAGCGCCTGTAGTGGCAATGGGGAAGAACAGGATTGATTAAGTTTTTAAAGAATCATATTGCCTTAAAATAATTAAGAAGATAACAAACATTTAATTAGACCAAAATGTTTTTGTGTGCATTTCAATCATAAATAAACATGCAAGATTGGAAACTATCATAGAGTATAATGGTAACGCGATGGCGATCGCAGCGCCTGTAGTAACAATATGACGAAACTTCTCATCCACGGAATATTTCTACTATTGAGCTTCTATCTTTATATAACAGCCTTCTTTAATAAAATGCTTACGTTTTCAGTAAAACGTTTTTCTTTTTTTATTTTATTATGTGTGTGTAAATAATAGGTTTGCAATATTAGTAAATAAATAAAACGAAACTAAATATCCAATCTTTAAAAAAATTGATTTTTTTTTTTTTTTTTTTTTTTTTTTTTACAGAAATAATAAATATTTGTTTTAATGCAAACTTTTGAGTAAAAATTTAAGGGTAAAATAGCCATATTCATGTTGAGTTAAATATATATATGTTGAATTATTTTGATGAATAAGCGACACTTATGGTTATCTTTACTTCCCCTCCCCCTTTTTTTAACTTATAGACTATTACACAATGTTTACTAATTTTCATCGCCAAATTTGAATTGTATTATCATAATGTACGTTAAAGTTACCATGATTACGTATATTATTATAGTTGCACTCAAAAGTATCAATGATATTTTAATTTCCACATGTCAAATGCATAAATATTTAATTAGATATTTTAGTTTCGTATCAGATTATTTTATTTAATTATATACCCGACAAAAACGCATAAAACCCAATTAATTTATATATATATATATATTATAATATTGCATTAAGATATATTCAGCGATAAAAATTAGTGACGTACTCACAGTTTTGTGTCATTCGTAGCAAAAGCGAAAGAGGAATATTTCGACTTCATATTCAGACAAGATTCTGCCGGATATATTTAAGTTTTAAAAAAGTTTTGGAAAAAAATTGTCATTTTTATATACTAAAAATACATTTAAATTTCAACGACACATTCTACTGGTCGATTTCGAGAGAATCGTCTTTCTCGAAAAGAATACAATCGAATCAAAGAACAGATGTTAAAAGTATAGAATAGAGTATAAAGAAATTTCATATACATAGATGAATTTCAGAAGCTTGTTAGCTATACTCCTTCTCACTAGTGACGCTAGTTAACAGTGTCATTACAGATTTTGCTGTATTTGTCCGATCTTGTATGTTTATCTATGCTTCACACTGTCCTGTAACCTGTAGCTGCATATTTCCATCTAAACTATTTTCCCTTCGACTCCCATTTTATAGAAGGCTAATGATACTACAGCTACAATAGAAAATTAATAATTCACTTGCGAATTTTACATTAATAAAAGACATAAGTCATTCGCACTAATAAGGTTCTACACTCATTGGAATTTCAGGCACCCCTATTTAAAATAAGAAATTTAATATTTAAATCGCAGAATTCGTAATCACCTCGTTTATTTACTGAATTTATAATATATTTCTGTAATTACATAAGGTAAAAAATGTGGTAGAACTGTGCTGATCCGGCACTATATTTCAAACTTTGCGAAAATACACTTTCACAATCTTAATAGAAATAAAGGATGTGGATTTTTTTTTTTTTTTTTTTTTTTTTTTTTTTTTTTTTTTTTTTTTTGTAATCTGAATGGCAATACTTGGAAATTCCAAGCGTGAAGGAATGAAAGTACTTTTAAAATAATACAAAAACTATTTCCCTATCGTACAACATATAGAAGAAAATTTTAAGGAAACACCTAAAAAATTCTGCTTTACTTTCTTAAAACATCCCTTTTCATCCTTTCTTTTGGAGTACTTTATAAATCATTTGTAAATCACAATGCAAACATTGTAAATTAAAAATGGAAACAGGATCGTTTGACTTTATGTCGTGATTTTTCTGACAAAGAAAGATCATTTTTCCTTGACATTATGCATGTTTTGACACGGATACATCAAGTGCATCATTTATGTATGTTGCAATTTTTTAAAATTTATAGCAAAGGGGCATATTATTATATTGTAAACTTGCACGTCAAAAGAAAACCCGCCTTTTATTTAAAAGCAAGGAAAAAACGTTCCTTTCAAAAGTTTAATTTTTTTTTTCATGAAGGAAAACATACGAAAACACGATTTGCCCATTTTTTAAACTCAGAAATACAATTCACTACTCTGATACATAAATCTCGCTTTAAAAAGAAACCTTACTTTCTTGGTGAGTGGGATAGAAATTTTACTTTCAAAATGCAGAAGCATTTTTCATTATTTCAACTCTAAAAAATTACTTCTTTTTCAATTGAAAACTTCTTTTATCTCTAAACAATTGAGCAAAAAGTACTTAATTTTCTCGTGTTTCATAATGAATCTGAAGTACAGATTTATATTATATAAAATTTTAAATTAAAAAAGTAACGCTTATGGATAACTGTAGATAATACTTCTATTTCCGTACTTTATACTAAATTCTACGTATGGATTTATATTTTCTGAACAGAGGGTTTTCATTCTTTTAATAAAATTAGTAAGAATTCATTTATCAAGGTCGGTATTAAACCTGTGTTGAGTTTTCCACGATTCCAAAAAACTTTCTTTATCATTAGAAACCTCAGAAAGTACTATATTTTTAGATTAAAAGAAGTATTTATACAAACAATGTTTGTTTTGCTGCCACTGATTTTAAAAAAACATTTCCGAATACTTTTTGTTGCGCACTAATCAGTTGCGCATTAATCAGTTTTCTCAACCTGAAATACAGGTTTTTCGCATGTTATCAATTCTCAGATTAACTAGTAGTTTTACAAATTAAAATTTTCGTACAACAAATGCATGGCTATTTATGTATTTAGATTTTTTTTTAATAAATCAGATGTGACGCGTATATTGTATATATGTGACGCTGAGAATTTTATGAAAAATCATGAAACTGCCTGTCCCGAGCGGAACTTATAACTTTAGCCAAAAAAATAACTTTAGCCATTGGGACTTCCCGCAAAAGTTGTGATGTTTGGTAAACATGGTAATAAAAAATTTTAAATGGGTTATACAATTCAAAAACTGAAGAGTAATCTCAAAAAATATATTTTCGTTTCAAACTGACAGCACTCCGCGAAACAAAACAATCAAGAAACGTATAAAAAAAGAAGAAAAAAATATGAATATTATCGAATTTCTGAAATAGTCTGAATAGTTATCTATTGTTTTTCATGAATAATATGAATTTCTTTTAAATAATCTAAATATTGCAGAAATTTTGTGGAAAAAATTGTTGCATTTTCTTAGTATTTTTCATTTTTTTCATCCAAATTTCTCTTCATTGATGCTTAAGTTACATTGGAAAAATCATACAATGCTTCTTTGTTATAACGTTAAAAATGAATAAATTTGTTATAAATTTTCTTTTCTATTATTTAACTTAAATTATTCATCATTAAGATCATATATTTAAACTAGAAATTTCAATCTATTCTCTCAAAGACGTTGTTAATTTTACTAGATTTTCTCCTTAATATATTATATATATATATATATATATATATATATATATATATATATAGGGTGGACCAGCCAGTACTTGATCAAATAAAGTCAGTGCTACAATTTTTGTATTATATGTCCTTCCTTTTAAGTTTTAAAAGTAAACTAACATGATTGCTACAACCCTTAATGAATGTCCTATAATGGGCAAAAATGAAATCGGCTGAAATTAAATAGCAACAAAATTATAAATAAATAGTTTTTTAATTGTCATTTTCCCAGTGGTTGATTAGGCGAAAGAAGTCAATCGAAAATCTTAAAATTATTCTTTAAAATATCATCCTTGGGCTGTGATTAACAATAATTCTTATAAAACTATTAGTTGAAATAAGCAAGATGGGATTATTTTAACTTACCGTAATTGTCTCCAACTAATCAAAAACTAAATGTTTACACTTTCTAATAAAAAAAAAATCATAAAATGGCTTCTCTTACAGCAGATAGCTGAGAACAATGTGACAACTGGTGCACTAACCAAAAATAGTAATGCCTAGTGCTACCTATAAAACTCACTTTGAAATGGCGTTATATTTCAAAAATTTTATCAACTACTGGAAGGGTATCAACTGCTGGGTCATCCTATATATATGGATCATTTTTTAAAGGTATTCTTACAAAATGAACTTTCCAGAAACAAACATTCCATAATCAGTAGGTATTTCTGTGTGAGTAAATTCAAGTTTAATTCACGTGATCGGCGCAATAACAGACGCAAAATGAGGCGTCTCTATTTTCGAATTTCTCACAAATTATTATTAATGCTTATTACTATTTCTTAGTAAAAGAGTTGCTTCTAACGTATCGTCAACCGGAGTGACTTTCTCACCCCGGGGCGACTTTGTCCCACCCCGCGGATAAAGACAAAACGTGTAATAAACAAAATTTGTTAGAATAAAACTAATTGTAATGCCGAATTCTGATAGATAGCGGTAGTAGCTTAAACATAAATTATTTAATTTAGCATTTTACAAATTCAATTTGGCATAACTTCGGTTGTTGTTTTGTTTACAACTTCGCACACGATTTTACTAGAGGAAACTTTTGATGGGAAAACTTATCTATACTTGATGCTGTAAAAGAATAATTATATATTTTTTAATTTCTCAATATGTCTTCTTTACAAATCAATAAGATTTGATATTTTAGATTTTACGTTGACCTTATTCACAAACCGCATTTTGAATGTCAATTTGGAGTGAGATTGTCTCGGCACAAAGTCTCCACAAATTTAGTTTATTATATTTAATTTTTCCGAAAATAAAATTCAATTTGGTATAACTTCGGTTGTTGTTTTGTTTACAACTTCGCACACGATTTTACTAGAGGAAACTTTTGATGGGATATTTTGATCCGAAAATAAAATTATATTGGCATTTACTGCCAATATAAATGTTGTACTAGTACGATATATATTATTCTTTTGTACAGGTACATGTGTAATAATGCCTCTGAGTATAATTTCCCAGTAGGTTATCTAGTAGGTTATCCAGTAGGTAGTAATTATAAAAATTATATTGATGAAACGCTTCAGAAAGTGATTAGATGTTGTTGTACAACATGTATTTAGTCAAAGAAAAGCAGCTGAAAAATATTCAGTTATTTTCACTATTTTAAAGAATAAGCTATAATGTCCTAAAACAATTACCCACCTCAAAATTAAGACCTATTTCTTCTAAAAGAAATGATTTTTCAGCTTCTGAAATAAGGAAAATATCCAAAATTTTGTTTTATATTGAAAAATACTAATCTTACTGCCTTAATTACTAAATGATTTTACACTTCTTGCATAATGCTCATTTTTGAATAAAATTTAGTTTTTATTATTTTAATACAAATTTTGTGTTTTTTAACCTCAAAATGACGTATTTTTTATTACGTTTTATTATTCTTATCATAATAGTGGGTTTGCATTGTCTTACAAAGTTTTTAAGGCTTATTTTATTATTTTTTAGTTATGAGACGAAGTCACCCCTGACTTTATCCTACTTTTTAAATAATATATGTTTTTAAAACTGTTCTTTAAAAATACTCAATGTGAATTTTTAAATTGTCCATTGATATCTTGAAACTAGAAAAAAAGAATTAGAAATTATTTAAAAGAAAATTTCAATAATTTTTGGATCTTTAAAGACAGCAAGGGGCAAAAAATGATACAAAGTCATCTCGGTTGACGATAGTTTGATAATAATGCTATTTTTGTAGTAAAAATAAATCTTAATGTACGAAATAAAGTGGCACAACAAAATTAATATTCTTTAAAAACTAACACCAAAAACTGTGTCTCAATTTACACGTTTTGGAACGAGAAATTTTCCATTCTGCCATTAAAATATTTCATGAGCTCTGTGTTCCCACACGTCCGCTCATGTAAAGTCTTAAGTACCATAAGGCATGCAAAAAGTCATAACTTTTGAAAGTCATTTAAAAATAATGATTCAAACCAAAACAAAAATTATGCCATTAAAATTTGGTGCATATAAAACATAATGTGCCTAAGACTTGACTAACACAATTTGGATTTATATATGTAGCATTTTAGACCATTTACTTTGAGTTAAAAAAAAATAAATAAAAGGTTTAACTCTACATAAACATGATCATTGGCATCGAAGCCTCAATTTAGCCATCGTTAAATTTCAAACACTCCATCACTTTTTTCACATTATAACTGGTTTGGGGGGAAAACGTGTCGAGCATGAAGATAAATAACGTAAAACTTTATGAAGGTTACATCGGGTCTTATAAAGTGAATGTCTACCTAAAATTTTATGAAATCTTTTCGTTATTTTTAGGAATTAAACTCATGAAATTACGATAAAAATTTTAAGTCTTACACAAACATGCATTATGGATATATGCAGGATGGGCCAAAAGTCTCGCATCATAGGAAAAACATGTATTGTTGCAATATGTTCTCAATATGGTTGCCTCTGTTATCAAAACACAATTGCAGGCGATCGTTCATGTTCCTCAGCATGTTGGCCACTAAGATTGGCGTTATGGCATGGCACTCAGTAGCACTCAACTAAAAAAATTAAAAAACTCCTATGATGCGGGACTTTTGGCCCACCCTGTATATTCTTTCAAAAGGTAAAAACTGAATTTTATAATTTTTACTTATTATTATATTTAAAATTATCGAATTATAAATTTTGTGTTTTTTTTACTGTGTTTAATAATCTGTACGAATCTTTTTCCTTTTTCAATAAAACATATTGTATCCTTCCTGCCAAATTATCGTAAATTCCCATTTTTTTTTTCTTTTTCTTTCTTTCTTTCTTTCTTTTTTTTTTTTTTTTTTAATTGTGTTATTGTAAGCGCAGTACAATATATTTCAATATATTCTGAAGCAGGTTTATTTTGTGTAGCTTGAACTTTATAAATAAAAATAAATAAAAATGTTAATTAAGAGCGCAAATGAAATACAAGAAAAACGTTATCTTTAAAGTGTATAATTTTTCGCTTACGATTATGTACAGGGTTTAGTGTATTTTAAGTACCTTAAAAATATAAATATTGGTTTCATTCACTTTTATTTTTCTCCTTGAAAGTATTGTTTAAAATACGTTTAAAGAATACGCTGCTTTTAAAAGCGAAATGGATTTTTTATATTATCACGTTTTCACTTTTTTTAAAAATAAATAAATCCATTTAATATTTTATTAAACTTTAGATAATGAATTAATTTGCCTTTTACTAATTTAATTTTCATGTAAATTTATTTTACGTAAATATTTGCAGAAAATTCATCTGGAACTTAAAGCATTATGAGCTTAAAATTGCAAGAGAATAATTCTAAGTCCGATACCACAATTCTTTTCATATCGACCTTCTATGAAAACGTTTTAAACATAGAATGAATCACAAGGATCATAATTTAATTTTGTCACCCACCCATAACTTCCATTTATTGTTTCCTATAATAGAAGAGGGAAATTGTTAAACTGTAATGGGTCTTTCAATGTCGTTGGCTCCAAGATATTTGTTTTCATTAAACATTAATCATGGGAAATTACGAACTAAATTAGATTAGAGGGAATTCTGAACAAAACAACTTTTCCGTTTTAGAAATTTGTGTTAGTATTTTTAAATCAATATTCCGTTTTTTATGTGTTTCTGTTATTAAATGCCATATTTAACGACACCTGTTATAAGTTTACACATTTGCTTAACTACATTTTCTCAAGTTCTGTTAAAATCGATAAACTTTTTAATTAGCGTAACTTTACGATATTAAGCAGAAAATGCTTTTTTTCTGTGCTATCTATATCTTCGTTCATGGACACTTAATTTTAGCTATTCTATTTTACGTTATATAACTAAAAGTTTATTTAGCGTTCATATTAACACAAAATTCATAATACTATGCATATAAATGAATTCATAAAAACCATTGATATGCATTCTAAATATTAATTTGAAACATTTGCATGAATTATTTTTTTGTTGTTGTGATCGTTGAATGGCGCAATATGGAAGTATTATATAAAGTACTAACACTTCTATATAAAAAACAACTAAGCGGACTAAACTTTGTTGCGAGATATTATAAATATTAGTCTTTAAAGTAATAATAAATGCAAAGCTGAATTCTTAAAAAAAAAAAAAAAAATAACAAAAAAGTATGATATCAGATCTTTCAACTTTAATTTACCATATCATTTAACTTGAATTTACCAATAGTCGCCACTGGCGGCTATTTTTATATTCTATTTGTACCACTATTTTAAAAAGATAAACTTTTTAACATATTTCTCTTGCACATTTTGTCAAAGCATATATGAAAAAATTTTGTATTGAGATGGTGGTGCGAGATAGAATTAAAAAATAGCCCCCAATGGCAGCCCTGCATCCTGCATGTCATCATTACATTATTCATCATATTATTTCCAAGGGTTTGTTGAAGAGCTTTTTCTTATAGAAACATAAAAAATTCTATAACTATTTCGAATAATCTTTATATCAAGCCATCTCCTAAATACTCACATAAAAAAAACTCTAGACGCACACTATATAGATTTAAACCTTATTATATCCAGCAAAATTAGTCATTTCTTCACTTGGTCAAGGCACTTGATTATAATTTTTTACAATGCCCCTTTAATATTATAGAAATGCATTCATATGTGTATGTATTTCTAAAATATTAACAGTATAATGTATGTGCGTGTATGCACATATATTTTATTATTTAAAATAAATACACATTCCATACCATAGCATACCATTTAAACATTTTGATTTATTTAATCTTCTGAGTTAACAATTACCGAAGTCAATACGCCTATAAAGCAATATTTTCGTGTTTTAAACTCTTTTATCCGATTTTAATGTCAATACACTGTAAGAAAAAAAAAATGTAAATCTATCGAACTAGTTTTTGTAACAGCTACAGAAATATGTTACTAAACTGTAAGCTTACTAAAATTTTATCTGTACACAGTAAAGAAAAAATATTTAAATCTACAAAATCAGTTTTTTGCAAAGCTAGAGAAATCTGTATGCTTACTAAAATTGTAACGGTATCCCGGGGTAATTACATGATTTTTTTTTTGTTGTTGTTGTTTTAGTTACATAAAAAGTTCTAGGCATTTCAGTTTCCTAGAATATTCTAAGCAACATTACAGATTTTTTTTGGCAGCTTAAACATAAATCTGTTACATGATATTTTTTGTTGTTGTTATTGTTGCAGTTACATTAAAAAGTTCTAGGCATCCCAATTTCCTAGAATAGTCTTAGTAACCTCATACATTTTTTTTTTTATTATTATATATATTTTTTTACAGTGATACATTTCTTTTACATTCATAAAATCCTATGCTGAAATTACGCGGCTGTGTTTAAATACCAAGTTTCTTTCCATTAAAAATGCATTAAACATCTTCTACCACAAAGCACTAAATACAAATATCAGGTCTCCTCCAATACCAATATCATCCTTCGGGGTAAATTGGCTTTTGCTTACCCTTTTCAAATGCTCATCAGTCATATCTGTGCTCATGATGATCGGCTAGAGGAGATGACACTGTGCTCAACGACGCGAAAAAGAGCTTTCATTTTTTGGTCGGGCGCGATTCATGGATTTGGCTGCTGGTTGTGTGCGAATCCCATGCTCTAGTGAAATTGGGGATTAGGCGTTTTCATTTCAATGTGCCTGTACGAAATGACTTGTGAAATTGCTTTAACCTTTTTTTCCCTCTCAACTCATCTTTTTTTTTTTTTTTTTTCTTTGACAAATATATTTTTTTCCACGGGTTTATTTATTGAAAAAAGTAACAGTTTTGTAACTTAATAGTCTTGACTTTGCGTGAAGGATTTAAAGAGAAACGGAATTTTCTAACCAGTCTTTAAAAAAAATAAAGAAGTTCAAAAGATTTTTAAAAAATAATGTATATCGTTTTCGATTGAAATAATAATGATATAACATATATTGGAGATATTTGTTTTATTTCCTTTACATGCTGAAGGGAAGAATTTTATTGTAAAAATTTTGGAAGTACAAAACATACATAACTAGAATACCCAAAAAATTCGACATTTGTTATTCACATGGTTAGGATAGTTTTAATTTCAGTGAGAAAAAAAAATTATTGGTAATATAACACGTTTCGAAAGAAACTGCTGAAATTGATTATCACTTTCACTGTTTTATAATTCTTCCATGATAAAAAAATATGATTTCAAAACAATATAAACAGGCTAATGGGTCCATCTATATTAAGAAAGTTTGTTTATTTATTTATTTACTTTTCTTTTCTTCTTTGGTGTGTTTATGTGTTATTTAACAAAACTGTTATCTTCAAAAAAGAAATATGCGATGAAATAAAATCTACTTTTACGAAAATATATACAATTCTTCTGATTGTAAATAAACAGTCTTTAATAGCTAAGAATCGTTAGAAACTGACATATCAAAAACCATTGGTGCTTTAAAAGCGTTAAGACTGTATCTGTAACTACGAAAACTACAAAAAGCTAAGGATGACATCGACAATTTCTCAACGATGTTTTATAAAGTGTAACATTCCTAAATCAACACTCATTTTAATCTGTTTCCTAATCCGTTTGGAGAATCGAGTTACCCATGATCCTATGCATAAGGAATTAAAGTTGCATAAATAAAGAATCTTAATATTAATAATAATAAATTCAAAGGAAATCTTACCTTAAACACAAATTTTAAGATATTTTTCCCACTTACATTGTGCGTTATAGTAATTTTTTAAAAGTCCTCTGTTCTTCTCTAATAATCAACATATTATTTAATATCACCGAATCAAATAAAATGCAGAATGAAAAATCGAATAACATAATGCTTAAATGGCTTGGTTTATTTCAAACAAATAGAAAATTTATGTTCTAGAATGAACTTTCTTTCAACGATCTTTTTCCAGTTTTGGTGCATAAAAATTGGGTGTTTAATCGAATTTGTCAGCACAATTTATTATTAAAATGGTGCTGCCTACTTTGCTAAAGCAAGTTAAGATAAATTCGACGATAATAAGTATTCTTTATAGGTAGTAAAAGCACTTCTTTCCATATTCCTAAACATTGCATAAGCATTACTGAGTCCGTAGGGCATGAAAAAGGAGTTACCAGAATAATTAAAATATAAATTTTTCATTTTTTTTAAAACCAGTAAAGCATTATATTACCTTATTTTTAATACCCTAAATCAAATTTAATCCAAAAAAACTTTTTGTTTCCCACTTTTTTTATATACTAGAATGATATCAACTCTTATTTCTTATTTTCAAGAACAGTCCCATTCGCAAGATATATCATTAAATGGATTTAATAAATTTTATATTATTTATATAGTGCTTTACAGTAATTTTTTAAAGCCCTTTAATACTTACCCAGCTACCAATGGCAATGTTGATAAGCAACAAATTGTTTAATATCTGAGAATCGAGAAACAGAATCAAAAGTACTAACAACATGATGCTTAGACGGCTTGCTTTGTTTCAAACAAATAGACAATTGGTGTTCAACTATGACATGTCTTAAATCGATTTTTTTTTTTTCAATTTTAGGTTTATAAAATGCCAGACCTCTGAACATTTGATAGAACAAAAATTCTGCTAAAGAAACAATTTTAGAATCCTCCTATAAAATACTTATTAATGAACTGCAATTTCATTATAACGAAATTCCATTACAGCGGAAAGTTGTTAGTGATTCCATAGAGTTTGATCTAACGAGATTCTAGTATCAGAGCAAGATTATTGAAAAGACACATGAAGCACAAGATTACTTTTTAAATTTTAAGAGATGAACCAAAATTATTGAACAATGGGGTCTCCAGTTCATAGTTATAATTTTTGCACTGCAATATCAAAGTTATTTTTAGAAGACTTGCCTAAAGCAAAGAAACACCCACGCTACTTCGGGAGAGTTCTGTTATCTGATCGGGAAACTTTAACGTGATCAATAGGTTGTTAACCATTGATATACTACTCTGATATTCCGTTAAAAAATCTTCCGGGTGAAGGAACATACAACAATTACAAATATATTCTCTGTAATATTTATTTTTACCGGAAAAATTAAAAATAAAACGCTGGTTTATGATATGTGGATAATGTTAACATTCTCCTAGAAATAACATTTGTAGCATAGCAGTGATGAGTTTCCGTATACAGTGTGCATCTGAAATTCTTCAACAAACTTTGGGGGAGGGAGGGGGGGTGGTTATAGTACTCATCAAGACAAATAAATAATGCGATGGAACATGGGGTCGCAAACCACTTATTGAGTCACAATTACAAGATGTTTCAAACCTAATTGAAGTCGGCTTGTCGGTAATAATTTTGCGATAAATAAAAATATTGCCGTAAAAATATAACGATTTGTACCTTATTTTGTATGAAATGTGATAACATCCCAAAAAAAAGTTGTAGAAGTTTCCTTTATACGCGGCAGTATGCATTTGACGTTCCACATTTTGGACTGTGATTATCAGTTCATACGGTATCATCGATTGCGTGAGTACCCTGTTTTTCCAGAACTTTTTGTAATGTTATCACATTTCATACAAAATAGGATACATATCGTTACATTTTTATTGCAATATTTTTATTTTTCGCAAAATTATTACCGACAAGCCGACTTCAGTTAGGGTGTACCAAACTCTATTTGTGACTCAATAAGTAATTTGCGATCCCGTGTTCCATTGCATTTTTTGTTTGTCTTGATGAGTACTATCTTCCCCCTAAGTTTGTTGAAGCATTTCAGATACATCTTGTACGTAGAACTTATAAAACTTTCTCGCATGAAATAAGAACCCAAAATTATACTGTGCTTCCATAACTTTCACAGCTCAATCGAACCTGTCTGCTATATTTAAGCGGACAAGGTACTCTTATTTTTCACATTAAATATACTATTCAAGGGATTATATAAGTACTATATGCATTATGGCACATATTTATCACACAAAAAATTTTAAAAAAAATTCTTCTAAGAAAAATAAGGTGTTTTCCTGAGTATTTTAAGCATTATGAAGGACTTTTCAAAATACCCCATGCGCATTCCATATCAATTAAAATTCCCAATACTTTTTATGCGAATTTATTTTATGTATCCAAATAAAACGGTGCATGTTTTTTTAAAACTAAATATAATTGAAAAAGTTAAAAGTAGATAATTGCAGAAATATGGTGCAAAAATGCTGAAAATTTGATAAAATTTAGAAAATATTTTTTCTTACCTTTTTTATTCGAATATATCAAATTCGATGCGAGTTTTATTTGTATAAATAAAATAAACTCGCATAAAAAATATTGGGAATTTTAATTAACATAGAATGCGCATGGGGCATTTTGAAAAATTCTCCATAACGCTTAAAATATTCAGAAAAATTCCTTATTTTTATCCCCAAAAATGTTTCTCTAATTTCTTGTGTGATAAATATATGCCATTATGCATATAGTATGCCCTTGATTAGTACTTAAAGTGGAATTAAAAAAAAAATGAGTTTGAAGGTCCTTTGTTCTCTTAAGCCTCGCAGTTAAAATCCTTAGCTTGGAAACTCAGCCTTAAATCAATACGTCATTTTGACGGTGGCAGCATCTTACCAATAAATTTTACATTTACTGCAATTTTTTTTTAACTTCTAAGAGTCGCACAATTTCAATTTTTACGCTGTTGAATAGGAATGAAAATGTTCTTACAAATGAATTTATTTGAAAACTATATCTCAAGCTACTGATTTGTTATGGTTTAAAAAAAGTTTCAATCATGATTTTTTAAAAATCTAACTCTATCATGTGCAGCCCGATTACGAAACATTAATCCGTTTGCTCTTAAAACAATATAAATAATCCAGCATTTGTTTCCGGCTAATATTCTATAACGAAATTAAAACTTCATTAATAAATAAATAAAATATTAATAAATGGAAATTTAATGGACAATTTATCAAATTACATGCTTAAACTACTGAAATTATAAGATTTTTTTTTTTTTAAAGGCACTGCCAATATCAGAATCAAAATGTAAATACCGAAATCTTTGAAGATTCCTTCAACTATTAACTTCTGACACGCGGCTAATAGGAAAATATCACTTTTAATAAATTTCAAAATTTTATTTGGATGTATAATTGATTTTTTTCATGTAAAACTGCTTTATGGTGTTGTTAGTATGCAATTTAAAGAATAATAAAATGAATATATTAAATGCAAAAAATCTATTATAATTTTCAATTAGTAAAACGGTTTTCATCTATGTTCTGCTTCCCGGGAAGCCTAGGTTCGATCTTTTAGCATAATGATAATAGCACACGAATGCAATGAATTCGTAAAAGTGTACATTAAGACGTATTTAAAGGAAATATATTAGTCAATAAACAGTATAAACGAGCTAAGCAGTGAAATGAGTCCAATAGTATAAGGCAGTAGAGTAAGATGTTTAAAATACACTGCTCAAAACAATTAAAGGATATTTGAAGTTTTATATAAAATACAGATATAAACGAAATTTTTTTGCCGAAAATAGAAGAAGAGAATCACAAATGCAAATTTTTCTGGTTTTCAAACTGTGGAGTATGCACATTTTGAGTTCGACGTCAAAAACGTCGCTTCAGCGGCAGCGAATGAAATTTGACTTTCAACTGGATAAAAGAGAATGAAGACAAGGATGATCGGCATTCAGTGATTGCTTTGTTTCGATGAGTACGATGTCTCAGCGAAGTCATTTGACAGATTCAGAAGCTTTGAGAATTGTTGGTAGGTTAGAAGGGGGCCAAACTCAAGCCGAAGTAGCGCAAGCCATTGGAGTGTCACAAAGTGTCATTTCCAGGATCTGGAACCGTTTTTTTTGGAGAGTGGATGTGCAGGCCGAAGACCAGGGCAAGGTCGTAGACGGGCAACAACGCCCAATGAAGATCGGTATTTAGCGTTAACAGCTCGGAGACACCGAACCATGAACGCTACTCTTCTCCAACAACACCTTCGCTCGGCTACAGGCACCACGATTTCAACTCAGACTGTCCGAAACCGGCTCCATGCTGTAGGTCTGTATGCTCGCCGACGGATGGTATGTGTTAGATTAACATCAAGGCATCGTCGCGACCGCAGGGAGTGGGCAACCGAGCATGTCAACTGGAGGAGAAATGAATGGAGCAATATTCTGTTTTCTGACGAGTCCCGTTTTCCTGTGCATCCGGATAATAGGCGTATTTTCATCTGGAGGGACCGTGGCAGTAGGAATAATCCTGCGTTCGTGCATGAAAGTGTCAGATTTGGCGGTGGAGGAGTGTTGGTGTATGGTGGCATCTCCATTGACGGGCGCACTGACCTCTACATCATTCGAGATGGAGCTCTGACTGGTCGCCGATATAGGGATGAGATCCTCAGATCTATTGTAGTCCCTTACGCTGCAGCAATCGGATATAACTTCATTTTAATGGACGATAACTGCAGGCCACATCGTGCAAACCTGGTGGAGGATTTCCTTTTCGAGGAAGGAATCGTTCGAATGGAATGGCCAGCGTGTTCTCCAGACATGAATCCAATCGAGCACGTTTGGGACGCTCTAGGAAGACGAGTTTCTGGCCGCCAACAACCCCCACAAACTCTCCAAGAACTGGAAAGAGCTCTTCTGGAAGAGTGGGGCAGAATACCCCAACTCGTCATTAATAGCCTCATTGAGTCCATGCCTCAAAGGTGTTCAACGTTGCTGGCAGCCCGTGGAAACCATACCCCCTACTGAAAATGATTTTCTTTGAAGAAAACACCTTTTCTCATTCTTTTTTTCTCATATGCACAAATTGTGTTTTTTTCCTTTAGTACACAAATGCGCAATAAAATGCATTTTTTTCTGCCAAACATGTGTAATTTATTCTCATATAACCTACTATGTCTGTCGACCATGTATCAATCAGCTAAACAGTTTACCAGATACAAAATCCACCTAAAACTGCAATATCCTTTAATTGTTTTGAGCAGTGTATTTGAAGCTTTTGAATTAAAAGCAGAAGGACATTGTTAACGTTTTTAAAAGGCTTGTAAGTAGTGTTGCCAGATGTCCCGATTTACGCAGGATGCCCTGATTTTGAGGGTGTCCAAGAAATGTCCCGAACAGTGGTTACACGGGACACCAAACGTACCGATTTTTCAGGATGCACAAGGACCATGTAATTCATTAGTGCATCAAGTGGAACTTGGTACAGTAAAACCTCTGGAGACAGAACTATATCTATAACGGGTTTTTTTATAATCTCTTCCAAAGGAATATTCTAAAAATATGCCTGTCTAAAACGAAATTTTATGCTGCTCCTACCAATTCTGTTTTACAAATTTATCTGTACTCTGTTCAGTAAATCTTGCATAAACGGAACCTGTTTGTAACAGAATTTTGTTCCCTACGATAGAAATACTATAGAATTGTACCTGCTAAATTGGAACAGGTTTTGCTGTTTAAGATTGTTGTGTTTTTTTAGTACAGTAAAATTTGCTAAAAGGGAGTCGCAAGTGACAGGATAAAAATTCCATTTTAAATATACTTTCGTCTTAGTAATTAAAATTTTATGGTATTCCTAGATTAGGGACAGAGAAATTTTTACGTTTAAGGCAACAGTATTCCGTTATACACAAGTTCTGTTTCCATAAAGCTGACCGTAATTTTATGTCCCGATTCAGAAGTCGCTGTCCCGCATTTTTGTAACATTGGATCTGACAACACTATTTGTAAAATAACATCAATTTAAAACTAATTCTTGAAATTCCATGTACAAGCATCTAATCCGAGTAAATGTATTAATCTTTAAACTGCGATGTTATGTTGCGTTCAATCGAAAGATAAGAAATGGATTAAAGAAATAACAGATACGATTTTAAACTGTAACTTACACTTGAAAGTCAAGTTCAGCTATTCTAAGGTTTCTGTATAATACTGATCCTTATCTTAAGATGTCCTTTCGCATCTTCTTCATTTCTAAGAACACATTTTTGTGCTTACATTGTGAATTATAGTAAATTATATTATATTGTAATCTAGGAAAATATGATGTAACAAAACAAGTCAGAAAGTATACGTCAAACGTGGCAAATGAGGTTCGTACTATAACTAGTTTTATAAATATTCAGATCTTGGTGCAATAGCTGTCGCACTCTTATGCAAAAATGCATGAATACAAAATATATTACGATTATATATATTAAATTCAGTAATATGGAAGTAATAGGATTCCAACTTAAATAGTACGTAATGACCATGGCAACCTTAGAATCATTCCCTACCATGGGCTATCATTTACGTGTGATAGGCTTTACTAGAATGAAATGAACTTTTAAAGTTTTGAGTCGATTCTCATAAAATTTGAAATGACTCGACAAAATTATGCGAAGATTATATATTTTAAATTTCAAACCATTCGGTTGGGTAGTTTTTGCGCTGTTATATGCGGACAGACAGATAGGCAGACGGACGAACCAGACGGAGACTATAGGTGTTGCGTATTTATATAACTACGAATGCACCTAAAGAAAATATACAGTAACCTCTTCCAAGTTGCCCGCGATTCCGTAAAAAGTTCTTTATCTTTAGAAACCTCAGAAACTAATATATTTTTGACATTCAAAGAAGCATCTACTAAAACTAAGTTTCTTTTACGGCCACTGATTTTCGGAAAGATTTTCTGAGAGTTTTTTATAATGCGTTAATCAGTTTTCTCACACTGTTAAAAAAAAACATCCGTTAACATACGGAAATTGTACTGGCAATCGAGACTCCAGTACTATTTCCGTATTTTAACCGAGTTTTTATCCGTAAACTTTATGAAAAAACGGAATTTGTTCTTGAATTTACGGAAAAAATACGTTAAAATACGGAAATAGTACTGGCGTCTCGACTGCCAGTACAATTTCCGTATTTTACGGAATTTTTTTTTACAGTGCACCCTTGAATATAGGTCTTTCGTATGCTATCAATTCTCAAGTGAATATTTTCATCTTCAACAAACATGTTTTATAGATAACCATGATGAATTAATAGCATTAAAATCAAGATTAAAATCAACGGTATTTTATTACTTTTGCATGCATAAATTCAGTTAATGGAAAATTCTAATTAGACATCCTTTATAGCATCCTAAAAAGTCACGCCCATCGGCCTAATCGTTCGGAGTTTTCCGTGGTTTTCTTCGAACCTTGGATTTCCTTGCGTTAATACGGATTAGGTTCCCTTAGAAAGACCCCCACGTAGGGCCACCCCCCCCCCTCAGGGCCATATCCCTCGTGTTGATATTTGGCCGTCATAAATACAACCAACCAACCAGCATTAAAAAAAGTAATATTCCAGTTTCAGAAAATCAATTAATACACTATAAAAACTGTACGGAAACGTTTCCGAAAATCAGTGGCCGTTAAAGAGATAGTGGTTTTCTAAGTGCTTCTTTAAATCGCGAAAATATATTGGTTTCCGCGGTTTCTAAACATAAAGAACGATTTTCAAAATTGTGGGTAACTCTAAAAAGCTTATTGTAAAAAATTGTACCCGGTTATGTAATATTACCGTTTATTAGGAAACATTTGTCTTTTTTACTTTCTTCTATCTTTACAAGAAGACAGTATTAGATTAGTGAAAAATTTTGACTTCCGGTTTCCGACGGATTTAAACATTTGTCTTTTTTACTTTCTTTTACCTTTACAGCAAGACAATGTTGGATTAGTGAAAAATTTCGAATTCCAATTTTCGACGGATTTATACGTTTTAGATTAGAAGGTGCTGAACACGATTTTACTGTTTTTATGAAATGTCTGACCTGTGAGTCTATCTGTATGTGACAAAAAAAAAAAAAAAAAAAAAAAAAAAAAAAAAATGTAGGCGCCCTATCTCAAGAACTAATTCACGGAATTTAATTAAACTTTAGATTTCGTTAGTTTAGAGCTTGATATAGATTGCTGCTGAGTAGTTCTTGGCGTGCATCTACCAACAGGTGGAACTGCTATGCTGCATTTTTTCATGATTGTCCCAATAGCTCTAGCTCAAGAACTAATGCACGGATTTTCATCAAACTTCAGATTCAGTTATACGTTGTTGATGATTAGGTTTCGGTGTAAATAGTCCACCAGGTGTCGTTGCTATGCTACATTTTTCAGGATTTACACGATTTTAGCTATAGTTATATCCCAAGAACTATGCTCGTAATTTCATCAAACTTCATATTCTGTTAGACGTTTACATAAGTTTGTTCTCATTCGCTTTTCGTGTAAATCATGTAACAGGCCTGCTATACTGCATTTTTCGCGATAGCTATATTTTAAAAAGTAATGCACGAAATTTACTCAAACTTCATATTCTGTTATACTACTTTCACATAAATAGAACGTTATTAGGCTTGGGTGTATACTGCCCAACAGATATCGCTTTTATGCTTTTGGGGTTCGGAATTTTAGTTACTGGTGTGTGGACAAGGTGGGTGCCGAAATTCAATGATTTGTTTGAGAAATGCGATATGCACACAATTCGACGAACCTATAACTATTACATCCTTCTGATGGATATATACTATCATTTAATTTTGACACTGTGGTAGTAGATTTTGAAGCATTAACATGTGTGAGATAGAAAAAAGTTTTGTGATTAGCACATCCGACTAGTTTACAGTGTATTCAAAATCGCTTTATTAAAATTTCTTTGTGCATTTAAAGTTATCATGTGCCTAAAATGAACTTTTCCCAACATTTGTTAATTGAGAGAATAAAGTAAAATGCTGGCTAAATTAAATGGTTTAATAAAAATTTCTGAGACTGAAGATAAAACTGAGGAAGTATGATTATCGTATTTAGGACAATTTAATTGTAGCTAATGAAACGATAAGTGTAATTCGTCTGCTGTTCTAAAATTTGAACAAAATTTCACAAAATCATCTGCGATGGTTATAAAGCCTTTCTGTATATTACGAAAAAAATGTCTTTTTCCTTACAGTATACTCAAAATCGATTTATTAAAATTTCTTTATGCACCTAAAGTTATCAAGAGCCTAAAACGAACTTTTTCCATCATTTCAGAATTGAGAGAAAAAGTAAAATGCTGGCTAAATTAAATGGTTTAATAGAAACTTCTCAGCCGAAGAAAAAATTGAGGAAATATGACTGGCCTGCTATTCTGAAATTTCAACAAATTTTCATAAAATCGTCTGCGACTTGATACCTTCAACCTCAGCACGATCATCGAATTAAAAGGCAATTAATTGTACGCAGGTAATACAGAAAAGGATCTTTTAGAAACAAGAGTTATATTGCAGTCCAAACTCGTACATAAGTAATTCATTGTGTAATCAATTACTTTCTTTAACATTAAATAAAAAACATTAAAAAAATGTTATTAGAATCGAATGGATATATATTTATAATATAAAAAAGTCAGCAAACAGGAATTACTTCGTTTTAAGATTAAAAATTGCGCATTAAAATTATTCTAAATGTTTTATGAGATTTGAAAATACGAAGCAATAATTTAACTGTAATGATATAATAGGATAATGAATCAAACAATGTATTTTATCCAAAGATAATACTTTTAACTGACTTTTCGATTGAAAAACAATTTTTTAAACTGAATTATAAAAACTATAAAAAGATTTTTTTTTTTTTTTTGCTAGAAAACATTTACATAGAAATTAGGCTTTAAGAATTTATTTTAAAACAAAATAAAAATACGGGTGAAAAGAAGAACGCTTTTAAATTAATTTAGCTAACAGTTTTTGTGTGTTTAAATTAAATCATGAGCTTTCTGTTCGTGGAAGCGGTACCTGCCTCATACATCTAAATTACATACATTTGAATATTTAGTGCTGAGTAAATTTCCTTTTAGTAAACGAAAAACATTTACCGTCAGGTTTCAATTAATAGAAAATATAAAAAGAATCACACTACCTATTTTGTTTCCGGCTTTGTTTTAAATTAAAATCAAAACAGATCTAACTTTCATCAGCAATATGTAATTCGCTGTTATTTAAAACTGAAAAATATTTCGATAAGTGTTTGAATATATTTAATACAGATACGCACAATTAATATATACTACCACGAAATCATAGAAGAACGATTTAATGTACGTACACGAGGTGTAATCTTCTTTATAAAATACTTAAATGTTTTTTGCACTCCAGGAAAAGTATTGATTTTATAGAAAATGCTAATAAAAAACTGTTAATTTCACGGGGTACTGGTATCTGAATTTTGACGAATTTTCGCTTACTTTAATATTCAAATGATATAATTAATAATTAAAGACAAGTTTTTTCTGTGAAATAAACACCTTCCTCCTGTCTGACAGTTTTTTCCGTAAAATTCAACAGATTTTTCTTTTAGTTTAATAAAAAAGTACAAATTTTTTGTTAAATAAATATTTCTAATTATCTGACAATTGACTTTTTTTCTAGTAATTTATTTAGAAAATTTTGAACATGCAGAAAAATCAAATTAATTTTTTTAAACAAATTTTTTAATTTTAAGTGGGAAAATCTTGAAAGAATTGGCGGTGAATATTAGTCAGTGTCATTATGATGATAATAATAAAAATAAACAAGCAATGTCTTTAAAATGTTTAGTGTGAAACTTACGCAATTTTCTGAAAATATCACTTTTCATAAATGACATTTTTATACTACCAAGAATTTTTAGCAATTGACAGATTTAATTATAAAATGTTTTATGTTTATTTGTATATAAATTTAAATAATTCCATAGACTTTACTAATAACACGAGGAAATAGCGCTGAAAATTTTCTCCTAATGTTCAGTATGCTTTTAAAATATTTAAAATTTTATTTTAGTCTATAGCTTAACAACACTGAGAAAAATGACACTTTCAAATCTGAGCAAATCGATGTTTTCATTTTGTTATGAAACGTTTTGTTTCAAATATGACGATCCAATGCTTTCAATTCTGAAACACAGGAAATACTCAGTTTCAAACAAAATTGCATTTTATTCGCTAAATGTAGTAAATCTCACCAGTGTAGTTGCATTTATTAATATTATTTCATATGTTATGATTTGGAACGAAACGCTCCTTTCAATAATATTTTATTTCATTAAATGCGGCGAACTACATTTTATTGTAATCGCGGAAGAACAATCAAAAGCCTTCCTAATGTGATCGCAGAAGCATAGAGTTTGCTTTTTAGCCTTCGAAATCGAAGAATGTATAACTTGGTAAAAGAAAGACTTCACAGGTGGAATTTGCAAGATTTCATTGAAAATTTTGAAGGTAATTTCATTAATTTTTTTGTTTCGAAATATTTATCCCTATTTTTATTGTATGCACACGTAATTTCTATAAGTTATCTTAAAATTAGGGTTAGCTATGTACCATGTTGTGTACACTCTAAAAACGATATTTTCAAAACTGAGCAAAAAATACTCAAATCTGAGTATGTCGCATAGTCAAAATGGCTCCGAATCAAAATTACTCAAGTTTGAAAATCGTATATACTCATTTCTGACAACACGGACATACTCAAATATGAGCATGCACAAATTCAAGAATAAAACATCATGTGCTCATATTTGAGTATGTCCGTGTTTTCAGAAATGAGTATATATGATTTTCAAACTTGAGTAATTTTGTTTCGGAGCCATTTTGACTATGCGACATACTCAGATTTGAGTATTTTTTGCTCAATTTTGAAAATGTCGTTTTTAGAGTGAACATGTAAATTTCATATATAATTTTTAGAAATTCCTCTTTTTTTATGCATAGACTTTTATAAATTCTTGTACTGAGATAGATAAATTTTATATTATTAAAAGACTAGTAATCTCTTCGTGTGTAAAAAAAAAAACCGTAGAAAAATTGAAGAAATTTGTAGTAAGCGTTAATATTTTTATTTCTTTGAAACAACACAAAACTTCATTAATAACTTGTAGTAAAACAACGTTAATACGTCATATTTAAAGTAATTACATCATAGGGACATCGCTGAGTTCTATCAATATCTTTTATTTTTATTTATTTATTTATCTATTGCTGTTCGCTGACAATAATATATTTTTCCATGCTACTTAAATCAAAATTTCTAATTTGTGCTGCATTTGCATCTTTCCAATTTGCTAAAAAAAAATTTGATCTAATTATTCCTGTGAGTTCTTTGAAGATGAGCGAAAATGAAAGTTATTAATTACGAATTCAGTAAATTTCAGTATATGTGATACCTATATAAACAATGTTTTCTCACTACAAAAAATTAACTACATTTTTAAGGAAATTTCGTTCCAGAAGTATCTGGACGCTTAGTTCAAAAGATTAGAACGGAAATCCAGCTGTTCAAATAAAATATATCCAGGGGAGAAGTCCATCAGAAATTCAGAAACAAGGAGATATCTCTGCAGGGAGGTGCGATTTACCGCACAAGTGGTAACCATTTCTATGCCGCACCTGAACTTCGAAACTTATGTAATAACAACTATAAGAAATATAAGAAATTATCGGTGTATTTGATTGAGAGCTCACTGAACATGTTTTTCGAATGTGTAATTACTACAATAACATGTAACTGTATAAATTCGAAAAAAAAGGAAGAAAGTGTGAGAAAAAGTAGGTTGGCTAGGAAGAAATAGATTGTTGTTGTATAGTTGAGGACACAGGACCTTTAAGCTTACAAAAAATCAGTTTTCGGATTTTGTTTCATTCTGAATTTTTTAAATTTTCTCAATAATATGCAAAAAAACCCTATTAGAAATCGACATTATTTCTTAAGTTATAATCATTTTTAGAGTACCATTGAAGGTCCGTAGATAATGAAACTTTAAAATGCGTTTTCTCAGATTAATGAATTTGTAGTTTGCGCGCACTGTTACTTTTAAACTATATAAGCTACAACTTTAAAAATTTAACCAAATATGGATTTCTTTATAACCTGCATGCTAAAATAAAAAAAAAAAATCACATATTTTGGTTATTTATTTTTTTGCACTTAAAAACTTAACTCTTTTTTTTTTTTGTGCTAAAATTAAAATTTAAGCAAAACTTTTTGCATATATTTTAGTTTTAGTTTAAGAACTACGGTATGTTACGATTATATTTTGATCAAAAATTGTTTAATATATGCATAATTTAGAATTTTATTTTGCGCGCATCACTTAATGATTTTAATTCAAGCATTAGTGAGATGAATTTTTTAATTAAAAATTTAAATATCAATTTTCTATAAACAACATTTATTTTTCTGAATAATATAGTTAAGAATCTATACTTTAGGTAGAAAGGGAAAAGAAGATCTTAATTGCATATTATTTGTGTTTTGGTACTTTGAAAAAGGGGATTTTTGTTACCGTTTCGACAAACTCAAAGGTCCTGTGCCCCCTTATAATAAGCGAAAATTCCCTAGGGAAATCTTCAAACATTCACATATACACATAAGAAGATATTCCTGTCTTCTTACCCAGCTTGGTAAACTACAGCAATTTAACACTTATATTTCGAAGCGTATGTAATACCAAACTATAAAAATATAAGGATTTATCGGCGCATTTTATTGAGAGTTCCTCGTACGCACTTTCAGGATATGTAATTACTATACAGTAATATATAAGAACGTAACTCCTGGGGAGAAGGGGGAATGAATATTGAAAGAAAGGATCATGGAAGGGGGAAGCAAATCAGAGTAATTATTCCTTTTTAATAATAAGAAACTAACTGAAGAAAATCTTCAGTTATACACCAGGGTTCGATCCAGGCAAAATTTGGGGCCTATTTAGGACCCCTTTACAAAAATCCATTTTATAAAACAGGCCCTTTCACAAAAGTCCTTTTAATGAAACAGGTCCCTTCACAAAATTCCTTTCGATAAAACAAGCCCCTTCACAAAATTCCTTTCAATAAAACAGTCCCCTTCACAAAAATCCATTCCATATAAACATACTTTTCATTGATTACTTTTATAAAAATGTTTAATGATTAAACAAAATAAGCTCACCAGAAATAAAAACTTCAGCTGAAGGATTTAAAGAAGTTATTATTAATAAACGTTTGATTTGAATTTGAGAAACTGTATTTCATCTTTCGTGACAAAATGTTATTTTTCACAAAAAAATAATAAATCTCACAAAAATAATTTTTATTTTTCACAAAATGGGCCCCAAGAGAAAAAAAACCTGTACCGATCCCTGTACACATATACTACAGATTTTTTTTCAACTAATATGTATAAATGCTTTTCTAAGTCAACTGACAGATTAAAAAATATACATATTTGTGACTAAATGTGTACTAAATGAATTCTTATAAAGTAATTATTTATATTCCATTTAAAAAAAAAAAAAAAATCAAGATACAAAACTAGAATTGTTTTTTTTTTCTTTTCAACTCTTTAATCAACATTTAAAAAAATGAACGATATAAAGGAAAGTGTTTCTTTTGTCAACATTTTTTTTTGTTGTTGTTGTTGTTTGTTTTGTTTTTAACTACAGCGAAAATTATTTACAAATAAATCTTCCCGTATAAATTTCCTGGTTCATTTTTAAAAAGTTGCATTACGTGAGTTTTTGTGCAAGAAAAAGTCACTGAATTTGATATGGGTTCCAGCATACTTCGGCATATTTGGATGTTTTTTGAGCTCCAATTAGACTCTATCGAGTTTCCTTTATGACTTTAAACTCTAGTTCTAATGACACAATATCAGAGAAAAAAAAACATTTGGATGAAACTATGTAACAAATACTAACACGCAAATCCGATACAAAAAAACTCGCTCTGGTCACTGAAGGATGACCATTAGATGATACGTCATGCTCTAGTTCATATGATGTCATTATCGGTAAGAATTTGGAAATAATCTTTGTGGCTACACATTTGCAGCAAAATAACTGTATGTTTAAATTTATATTTATATCAATTTAAAATCATATTCACTGAGAAAAATGACACTTTCAAATCTGAGCAAATCGATGTTTTCATTTTGTTATGAAACCTCCTTTTCCTGGAAACATAAAAAATATCGTTGCTTGTAGACCGGGAGCCGGCAGAACAGACAATCATCTCATCGAGTTCACGGATGAAATTCTAGGATTAATTAAATCTTGATTCGCATATTAAAACGTAATCGGTCTGCCAAGTCCTATCTTGGTGGAAAACACCTGAAAATCCGATTTTAGCGGCTGACTCGTAGGTTTACCATTGTGTTTTACTGCTCCCAGTCCTCCATGTTTTCATACCTTTGGGTGCAGGAAAACACAATGGTAAACCTACGAGTCAGCCGCTAAAATCGGATTTTCAGGTGTTTTCCACCAAGATATGACTTGGCAGACCGATTACGTTTTAATATGCGAATCAAGATTTAACTAATCCTAGAATTTCATCCGTGAACTCGATGAGATGATTGTCTGTGCTGCCGGTTCCCGGCCTATTACGTATTATCCATATCAGGTAAATACACCGTGCCAACAATCGCGCCTATAATACTGATTAAAGTAACCCTGTTTTATTTCTTTCTACACGGTAGCGCTATAGTTAATATTGTAGTAGAAGTATTAACTATATAGTAGAAGTATTAAATGTATAGTAGAAGTATTAAAGGTAATTGCAGAAGTAATTGCATATAACTGTAGAATATAATGTAATATACACTGCCAGAAAAACTCGTCTATATATACTAAATTATTCCTGATTTTTTAACAAATAATTTCCGTACTCCTAGAAATCATGTTTTATCCGGAAATTCATCCCAAAAGTCTGAAAAATAGGGAGAAATTTCGTTCATTCCTAGCACGCATGCGTATTGGCTCTATTAATGCTAAAATCCGAATTTATTTAAGAAACGAAAAACAAAAAGTTCTATAAATTAAGATTTCTAATTTAATAATAAAAATAAAAATAAACCAACAACAAAGATAAGAAATGTTTTCGAATTTAAAAATAAATAACATTAATTTTCTCAATAATTTCAAACTATTCACAATTTATTTTTTAAAGTTATAAAAAAATATGCACATTTAAAATATATTTTAATTAAAATATTAAATTGAAAAAATATCGATTTTACTAAAAAAAAATATTCTTCTCGCATAAAAATATAATATTCATATTTTACATCTAGATAATCGAGATTTTACATCTAGACATAATCTACATAAAAATATTTATAATTCATATTTCTATCCTGTTATAATACTAACTATTAAATCCCCAGCCACAATCTCATTAAAGACGAAATCTTCCCGAAATTAACTTAACCCTTAAATGCCTGATTTTTCAAAAATCATTGTAATAATGTTTTTCGGCTTTTATTTTTTAAATAAATCATGGGGAAAATACTTTAAAAAATCATATTTTGTTTTAAGTATGGTTTACGGCTAAAAAAACTGTTTGTTACTAATCGGCAATATTGGTCTTTAATTGAAAAAATAATTTTCCTTGATAAAATTCTATAATATTAAACGCATAAGAATTTTAGGAACTATAATAAGAAATAAATTTTACTTGCTCACTGCAGAACAAAATAGGGTATTTCGCAAGCTTCCAAACAAAACAAAAAGAGCAAGTAGCAACAATTGAGAAAATAAATCTATCTTTATTCTTAAACAGCACAAGTGTTGCCATCTACATGTTGAAAATCGATTTAATAATATTTTCAGAATGTATTTTATTGGCAACATTAGGCATTATAGCTTCAATATTATTCTAATAGTATTTTAGAGCCTAAATTGGATATGTTGCCGAAAAGCAACACCCGGCATTTGAGGGTTAAAACCTCAAAGCTTTTTAAAGAAATTAATCAAGCCAAACCCACCTGAGGTAAACATATTTACTTCAAACCGTTTCACTACTGTACATACAGTTGTAGCCGAGTGGTTAGAGTGCTGGTCTCGTAACACTAATGTAGTTTGTTTGACTTCAAGGTCAGCAACTTCTATTTTATCCCCCTCTTCTTCAATTGACGTATATTTTACCTCTTGTAATGCAGAAAAAATAAACGGATATTCGTCTATTTACAGAAAAATCCTAGTAGCACTGCTGCCAGGAAAATTTCCGGGAATTGAAGAAAGTATTTCTGGGAGTGTAGATATAGATATAGATATGCATATTATATTCATAGATATGGTATGTGATACATATCATATTCATTCCGACGGGAATAACATACACTCAAAAATAAAACTATCATCGTAAATATCTTTTATAGCAAAAATTGCCAATCAATGCTATGTGTTTAATAAATGCATACTAAATTATTCTTTGTAAATTTGCTTTTATATTATTTATCATTTTTAGGAGTGTTAGGTATTTAATAAATGTATATTAAATTATTGTTTTAAACGCGATTGGCCATTGACAATGATAAACATGATTGGCAGTTAACAGCCATTTTTGGCGATCCGTCTTCCTGACACGAATAATATGTAAGTACCGAAATTTCCTTTCAAAGACAGGATTTTGTTATACATGGTGCAACTTCTTTTCATTATCGAATAGCTATTTACTAAGCCGTTAGCTTTAAAAGTATGGTTCTAGTTCCGTTTTTAAAATTTTCTGTTATTAAAAATGCGGTTTTTTTTTTTTTTAATTTTTAGTGCCAGAAAATGCTGGAAAATCATAAAATTCAAATTGACATTACTCGGTAAGTTTTGGCCACAGAAGAATATAATTTTTACTGTTTTAGATTTTAGAGCATGAACAAGTTTTCCTAAATTTTGACTTAAATGGCTTTAGATGGATATGGATATGATGTAAAATAACATTTCAAAAATTTTTGCAATAACGATAAAAGTAACCGTTTGGGAATTAGCTATTGCATAACGTTAAGAGAAAACACCCTGTATACACGTCCCGCTTTCATGGATTCTGCAGTATATCTTCTTTTAAATACTTTTCAACATAGTTGAAAAGCGTTTATGAATTAGGTTTTTCTGTTCGTCTCTCTGTCTGTCTGGCCTTCTCTACGTGCTCTAACTCGCGTAAATATACTCGGATAGCTATAATAGCGGTAATACGTTATTGAGACTTAGCATGGCATGTTCGGTATTAAAAATGAGGTGTGTACCATCCATAGTTCATTTACAGGTGTATTCAAAAGTATTCTGTTACATTATGGTGTATGGAGAAAAATCATTTGCGGTGTATTTTATTAGTGTTACAATATTTGAAACATAATGAAACTTATATACCTTATAGAAGTTCATTATAAGATGGTTAACATAGAATATGTTATGGGTAGCACTTATAGTACTGTACAGGGAAACTCAAAAGTATTCCGTTTTATTACGGGCTATGAAGAAAAATCGTTTGCGGTGTAGTTTAATGATGTTTCTCTGTTAAAAACTTAATGAAATTGATATGGATTTCGGAGATGCATTAGTACATACTTTCTGTAGGATATGACTGCAAAGCATTTATCATTCATTGACAGGGTCACACAAAAGAGTTCGGTTAAATAACGGTCGACGGGGGAAAACTGTTGGTAGCGTATTTCAATTATGTTGCACTATTGCAAACACGATGAGATTAATATATATTGCTGATGTTTATACCAAGATGCTTGCGGAAGAATATGATGTGCATTGCATTTATCATTCTTTTACAGGGACACATAAAAGATTTGTTGTATAATACTGTATCCAAAGTTTAGTATGTTAGGGATGATTGCATAAAGTGCGTTTTCAGTTTAACTAAATTTTGCATACTACGTGGTGTGCATAAATTCTATTGACCCTATACAGGGCTACACAAAATAATTCGTTAGCATTACTGAGAGTGAGCGTGAATTGATAAAAGTGTTTTTTAAGTTGAGTTATGTATTTTAAGCTAAACTGCATTTAATACACTAAGAGACGTTTGTAGCATATAAATAAAATCATATACAGTGCTATTAAAAGAACGGGATATATAGCCGCCTATGGATAGTAATTCCTGGAAGTTTGATTTCAGTAGCATATATTTGTCAAAATTAAATTTCAACTTAATAGGAGGTGTATAAAAATCTGTATGTAGTATACAGGGCTGTACAAAAGAAGTCAAGTAAGTTTCCGCCCATTGGCAGAAATTGCTGAAGGTAAATTTTCAGCTGTGTTATGCGTTTTCTTACTAAACTAAATTTTATCATACTATGTAGAAACTGTATAAATCTATAGATCTTATACAGAGCTGCACAAAAGAATTGGAGCACCTTTCCGACTATGGCCGGTAATGGTTGAAATCGGGTTTTCAAATTGTTAACGTTTTCTAAAATGTTTACTTAGGTACCGTCTTTATAGCGAATTAAGCGGCGACATTTTGTTAAAGTGTTCTGGAAGTGTTTGAAAGTGTTTCATAATCTATGCCTGACGCATTATTTTTCTTTCTTGTTATATTTTGGAGTGAGATATTAAATAACAATTTGTTTTACTCTTGAGAATTTGTAACGTGTAAAAAAAAGCACTTGTTAAAAAAAAAGAAAAAAAAAAAAGGCTAAATTTTTGTTTTTACTTCACAAAATGATTCTTTAAAAATAGAAATATTTCACTTTTCTAAATGATAATAGCCTTCTTTAGATTCTTCAATTCTATATTATCATTGTATAAGATCTCCTTAACGTAATATGGTCCAATGCTTCGTGTTTACACAATAATAAAATGGGGGAAAAACACATTTTCTTCATTTTCTAACATTTTTCTCCAGTTATTGCTATTTTTTTTTTAACCTTTATTAGATACACTATTTTCTTTATTGTTAGCTTTATCTACAAAAGCTTTCACTTATCTTGTCCTAATTTCATTCTGTGGAAAAATTAGATACTAAAAAGAAAGAGTTAGAAGGCGAAGGTTTTATTTATACCTATTGAAAGCTCTAATGAAGGAGTCTAAACTGCTTTATTAAACAATAAAGAGTTCAAGGATCTCGTGAATGGTGATCTCGCTCAGGTAAAGATGAACTTTATGATCTTGGGAGAATTATGATTAGGATTATTACTGCCATCTAGTAGCGAAAGAAAACATTTTTCGTGCATTCGTTAATATTGGTATCCAACTTTTCTTTTCCTTTTTTCTTTACATTGCAAATGTTGAAAAAGCAGAAATTTGCTTATCAGAATAATACAAAATTTGAATCCTTTATTTAAAAAATAAATACAAATAAAAAATTAAACAATTAAATCTTAGGGCACTTTTTAGGGTGTTTTTCCTTTCTTTTTTTTCGAAATACGCACATAAGAGTGTTTTTATTAAATATCTTAAATAGTGATGACGATAACCATATATTTAAGCTTAAAAATTTAACCTCTTCAGTTCCGAAGCGAAAATAATAATACAAATGCTTATTCATTGGGGTTTTTTCCAAACAAAATAACACCGTAAATGACAGAAAAAATATCTTTTCTGAAATGGATTCTGTAGGCGCTTAGTAATTTAGGTTCAAAAATATGGATCTAAAACTACAAACCCCCTTAAAAACATCAATTTCGTAACCATTAACCTAAATCAACGCAATCACAAATTTAAGAGCTTTAAACAAGTAAAAAATCTACAAATACTCAAAAAATTTTATTGAAAACGATTTAAGTTAAATACTTATGAAAATTTCTCACTTTCTTGGTCATACTGTCTTTTGGACATTTTTAGGCATTTTGCAAACTCAGATGAAAGTAACATTTATTTTATGTGGGAATCAGCCGAGATGCTGCCATTTATTCGTTTGCTTTGAACGCAAAAAACATTCAGCTATTAAGAAGTGATGTGAAAATGTAAAAAAAATCGGACATTTTAGTTTTTATAAGGAAAAGAACAGAGGTTCCCGTATCGGGATCCAGAGACCGAAAAGGATAATACTTGCTCTCATTGATTCAGTTTATAAGTATTGTTATAAAAGAATATGATATCGTTACAGGGAGACTGAGAAGTTTAGAAAATTTTGTATGGATACATAGTAATAATGGAAAATATATAAACTCATGTGCACACAAGATTATTCAAACAAACATTATTTTTGCTTGCAACCTAGACTTATTATTATTATTATTAATATTATTATTATTATTAAGTCAGTAGTAAGTATAAGCTTCTTCTTTTAAGAAATGTAACGTGCCAATAGTGTTAATTGTTAAAAAGAAAGTGATACAAGAAGTTTTGCTACAAAATTTTGTAAAGATGTTCCATAATTCAAGAACACAATTATATTGTCACATCCGGAATTCAATCCCAAAAGAATCAGGTTAGCAAACTTAAGCACTATCATATAAAATCACGCAATATCATCATAATGTGTGACACCCAGGCAAACATATCTGTACTACATATGACACACGTAACAACAGATGGCATATTGAGAAAATGCTGTGATAGCGTTTAGATAGGCTTTGATGGATCCCAAATTATTTCTCGATTCACGATTTCACAGTGTTCGTGACTCATTTTATAAAACCTCACCCATGTAATTACTTCCTATTTTTTGCATGCATTTTTTGCATGCACAATATTTGTAGAAGACTTTTTTTTTCTTCTAAATTGTTATTAAGTTTGATACAACGTTTAAGCAAATAAAGCCTAATGATATATATGTATTATTTCTAATGTTAACAATCCTTACTTCTATGCACATATAAAACGCAAACGGTGAATACTTGGACTTGGGCAAAATGGTGCAGATGCAAAAGAGTGCCTGTAGTACAGACCCTTCTCTGAAAGAAACCTGTAGAATAGAATAATCAGAAACCATAGAAAATGTCCAGAAGTCTAGCTCTGGAACCGCGTATATGGGAAAAAGATAAAGCATATCAGATCCACAAAATAAGGTCATTTAAAGGTACGTTCCATTAAAATTAAAAATGCAAAGTAATATACAGAAATAATAAAGTTATCATTAAAGTTACAAAAAATTAAGATAGCTATATAACAACAGAAGAAAAAATAATTAATCAATATTTACAAAATAAGACCAAAGAGTGAATATAAAATGCCCAAGATGTCCTATCAAATTATAAAAACTAAGAAAAATATTTCGGATTATTTTTTTTAAGAAGATCACGTGTTGCCCGTGGCCTTTTCAAGCGGGCACGCTCATCATAGTATTATTCTGAAGAATGGAGGTTAAAAATGGTGAGGACCAGGGGTGTAGTGGAGGGTATACGGGGGTATACGCCGTATACCTTCTGGATTTTTTTAAGGAACACCGTATACCCTCGGTTTCTCAAGAAAACTATAGTAAGTACACTCTAGGGTATACGCTCTGCCTTGAGCGTATACCCTCTGCTTTGAGCGTATACCCTCTGTGTTTTTTACGACTACACCACTGGTGAGGACATTATCAAAGAATTTTTTCGCTTGTTTTTTAATGGCAGTACGAGCAGGAGGGACTTTTAAATCATTATGGATTGTGGTATTCCTCAGGACAATAGAGAAATATTTCTTCGCCTTGGTATTCCTACTAAACCAAGGGGAATGGAGAATGCCTCTGGTTCTGTTCAATTTGTATCTTTCCTATGTTGGTTTTAGCCGCTAAATCCTCGATCTGCACACAATGTAGAAGTATAGTAGGGAGTACCATCTTAAATAACAGTATTTTATTGCCCGTACTCATCTCAAAGGTTCAATTTTGCCTATATATATATATATATATATATATATATATGTACATATATATGAAGAAGAAGCGGATTCGAAGGATAGGTTTATTGACTAATAGAATTTGCAGGAAATTACAGAACAGCTAATAGAAAAATTTTTAGGGAAAGGAACTGGTAATGTTGGAAAATGCTTTTAGAAATTAAGAAAAGAAGCTTTTATATATTTTCAACAATTTAATAGTGGGGTAATTGCAAGGTCACAATTAACAACATAGTTATGATTTTGTAGATAACAAATGTTTCAAAAAAGTTAACTTCACGTAGATCCACACGTGTTCGTGACTCGTTTAGAGATAATTGTACCCGAGTCAAAAGATGGAAGGCTACCGAAACTAGGCCTGCAATTATTTAAAAAGTTCTGGTGCTTAAAATCGTTGTTTTATCTACTTATGCTATACTGTGCCAAGAATCATCTTTATATGTCAGGTTAATTGAGGTATTACACGAAATATTTGTTAAAAAGGCTTTTCACTAAGTAAACTCACATTTCATTAAAACACGTGTTTGATTAAAACCTTCAGTTAATTAAAAAATTAATTTAAAAAAACGTATCAGCAAACAATCTCGAAAATTGCAGTGTGAAAGTCTTTCTCGTGATTACTGGTTTTATTTTGTTTTAACTTGAGATTTTTGCCGTAAATCTCACTTTTCATCTATAATTTTCACCAATCTTGATTATGCTTCTGAAAGATTTTCTTCTTTGATCTTGTATCAAGTTAAAAATTTTCCAAAGTGTCTAAATTCATAAATACGAAGATTGATCCGTTCCTTTTCGTATGTCCCATTCAGAGATTTATCAACTTTGAAGTACCCAATTGTGGGTACTTCCCATATGTTTGACGCTAGATATATTTAAGACATTTAGTTTTAGACATGTAGTTTCATGTGTATATTGTTTTCATGAGAATTATTACAGAGTTAATAGAAATACTTAAACTCATTCAATAAATAACAGAAGAAATTGCGCAAAATTAAAAATTAAAACATTAATATTATTATTATTTCATTTTTTTTTTAATTTGAGGGCATTATTTTTTCACTGTTTATTTTTAGACTACAACATTATTTTTTCAAAACAATAATAATAATAATAATAATAATTGTTCTGGAAGTGGGTTAAGGGCAAAACATTTACATTTTTGTGCTTAATTGTAGCTGAAATCACTGAGGCACATACTATTTTAAAATATAAATGATGCTTTAAAGTTTTTTTCACGGTGAATTAATTCCTTTCGAAACTAGTTTCAACTCCATATTCACAGAAAGCTCATTTTTTTTCTCCTATGCTCTTATATTAAGAAAAATCTACAAAAAATCTTTTTATGATGCTCTCATCTTCTTCATTGATCCAACATGCAATCATCATTTATAATACTTGTTATCTGGTTACTTCACAGGAAAACCACGTCTTTGTACAACATCCTTATCTTTTATAGTCTGTTTAATCAATAAAATCTTACTCTTCTAATCTTTACGCCAACAATTTACCAAGGCTTTTGCGTTCCTTTACTGTTACGTAAGTGAAATAATTGATTTTCTTAAACCATTATTTTGAATTTAAAAATCGAAAACAAAAATAATTATCTGAAACTGAATTTTTATCCCGTTGCTGTTGAATAATAATTGCTGATAAAAATACAGAACAGAATTCTTGTAGCTAATACTTTTTAATTTATGTTATGAATTTATTATGTTTTAATTTATGTATGTTATGTTTTAATTTATGTATGAATCTTTGAATAATCCTTTTTTAAAACCATGAAGCTTAACAAAATATATACCATCTATTTCTATTACCTACGATTGTTTGGTGGGAGATTAACGTTAATGCGATTCACAATTACGCTTATCAAGAAGTTAAGCAGTTACATCCACTTCTATTAAATTGTGTAGCATAAAAAACAACTTTTTAAAAAGAAAAAATAATTTATTTCACCACAACTAGGAAAATAAGAAAATCAACAACAAAAAAAATTAAATAAAAATGCTTAAAAAAGTATTTCTAATTTAAAAAAAAAAAAAAGAAATTCTTCTAAAAAGCCTTATTTTATTTAATTTTTCTACTTTTCACGAGTTAGATTTAATCAAACGGAATTCGAAAGAGATTCAACCGAATTAACCTGAAACTGATTAATGTTCGACTGAATAATAAACTGGTTTTTTGAAATTTTGAAATTTCATTTGTTCATTAATTCTAAGTAATCTGTAATTTTTTTTTCCTTCTTCAAATTTTTACAATTATATAAATTTTAAGGTTGTTTTCAAATTTCAAGTCGCTACTTTCTAACACATTCAGGAAGTCATTTTTATTGTTGAATGCACGGAATTTAGAGACATTGTTATTCCGGTATACAAGAATATACAAAATCGTTTCTGTTTATCTTCTAAACGCAAAAGAATTTTTAGAAAAAAAAGTTTAAATTGAATCAAACACCTATTTTAAAGACATCACAGCACGGGAAAGATCGTCATCGGAGACATCGATTATGAGTTAATATATCAATAATCAGAAAATCAGAAATATCAGAAAATGAAAATTGTTATTCGATTATATAGTACTCTAATATTTATGTCTGCAAATTTCATGATGAAATATAAAATCGACTCCGTGAATGTATCATAATGATCCACATAGTTAAACGTAGAAAAATATTTTTTCAAAATTCTACGTGTTCCTTTCAAAACTGAAAATAACGCCAGAAATATAAATTCCCAAATGGTACGAATAGGTGAAAAGATAATTTTTTAACTTTAATATTTACATAAGATGATATAAAATTATATATATATATATATTTTGTAAATCCTTGATTTGGAATAATTAAAGTTTGTATATACTCAAGGAATGATTTTAAACATAACCATGATATGAATTATATTTTTAAAAACAAACTCTTTCGTCTACGAAATTATAATACCTAAAAAAAAAAAATAGTCAAAAAATAAAACTAATAAAATTTGCTTATTGTAAGTTATGATATAATTTATAGAACTGCGTAAAATGTATAATGGAAAATTCCAGTTTGAACGTTCTTTGTTTCTTAAAATTTCTGCATTTATAATTTCATTAATTTGTTAACTTTTTAGCCGCAACGAAATTTTGAACTTGTTTGTTAATTTTAACGATATTAATACATGTATATTTTCTCTTTCTTTACAGAAGTGGATGACATTACCGTCGCGAACTTCATGGACAAACTAGACAATGGTGTCATCATATGTAAATTAGCACGACTCATTCAAGAAAAAGCCGAAGATTCTAAAAGGCGAGGGCTCATCACAGAAGTATGTTTTTGTGCATGTAATTAATGTTGTGCTTATCATAACCACGATCTATTTTCAGAAATATTTTTTTCTTTGATTACATCAAATAAATAGTTTTATAATCAATAACGTAAAAAGCTTTAAATCTAATATTTGTATTAAAAGGAAAAAAAAAATAGAGGATCTATATTTACTGTCTCCTGATCGATTATTGTTTGGAAATTGTTTCAATGTTCTGCTTTAGATTAGAAACGTAAATCTATTTAGCAAATTTAACACATTTCAGTTACATCATTTTTTTCGATATGGAGCATTCATAATGCTATCGTAATTTTTACATATCAAATCAATCAATCAATTATTTGATTATTTACATATTAACGTATGCAAGAAACTACGATGGTATCGAAAAAAACCCAATTCAATATAAATGAAATATATTAAAGTTTTATAAATGAGAGATTAATAAGGTAAAGAGCATTGGAAATTCGCCAAAGGTTCGACTCTCAGTCTCGACACTTTTTCATTTAGTTGGGGAAAAAATTAAACTTGTATGATATCTTTAACAATCAGTACAGTCAATTGGGGGTAACTTTGACTCATAAGGGTAACTTTGGCCCAAAAGAGAAAAAAGATTATATCTGCAACATCACTTGAGTTATCAGCAAAGTTTTGGTCTCAAAATAAAGGTAGCAACACTAGCGTGAGGTTGAAAGCTCATTGTAAATAATTCGCCAAGGTTCTACCGTGGCAGCATGAACCAAAGTTAATAAATGTGGGCCAAAGTTACCCTAATTGACTGTATCTAAAGGAACTATGCCTGCTATAAATATATATATTAATTAATCCTTTATTTATGACCCATTCCTTTACTCTCTTAAATATTTCAATCAATAATCTTCATTAATAAAAAATACTGAATCATCTTGCGCTGTGTGCTTTTGCAACACCAGTTCCTTTTGAAGCCACTGACTGAAAATGCTTAAATTAACTAGTATTAAAATTAAGCAGACACATGAATCATTTAATTAGACACTTATTCCGTTTTATACACAAACATGACATTTATTTATACACAGAAAACACAAATAGACAATACAAACACATATACAGTCAATTAGGGTAACTTTGGCCCACATTTACTGGACTTTGGTTCATGCTGCCACGGTAGAACCTTGGCGAATTATTTACAATGACCTTTCAACCTCACGCTAGTGTTGCTACCTTTATTTTGAGACCAAAACTTTGCCGATAACTCAAGGGATGTAGCAGATTTAATCTTTTTTCTCTTGTGGGCCAAAGTTACCCTTATGAGTCAAAGTTACCCGAATTGACTGTATTGATTGTATTAAAAATAATAAAATGTATCTACGTTTCCATCGTTAAATGTAATTCCTTTCCCTGCGACTTATTATGTTGAGCTGTCTACGTGGCAGACCAGATGCTACTGTTAAGCTCTGGTATCTCGGCAGATGACCTTGGGAGAATCTATTTCTGATCAGGGGTTTCAGGGTCAAAGGTTGCCAAGTACAAGTGCGTAATTGGCGAACGGACAATCCGCCAAATCCCGGAAATAGGGATTTTCACCACCAGTACAAGTTTACTCTTTTATCTGTGATTTCTAAGAAGTTGGAAATAACTGTAAAATGTATATTCCTTGTTCCATGGTGATTTTACTATTTCAGATCGTAGCTTTTATTTGAGGTTGATCTTGCTCTTTGTCTTTTAAATAATTATTATTGATCTTTGTCAACTATATTCGCATTAACAAAATGCCACGGAAAAAGAAAATTATTCATTCCAAGGAGCGAAATGGGATTTTAAAAGTGGTGAAATTTTTTGAGGAGGAAAGGAACATTCTTTTAAAATTTCTCGCTTGCATTTTAACATTTTTAAATGATTTTTCCCTAGAATAGCTGAGGTCGATCTATAAACGGGTTACTTTTCGATTTTCATAAAGTTTTAGAATAAAGATTTTTAGATTTCTTTTATAATACATAAAGTTACTTTCGATTTCAAAACCGACTCCGAAAGTGAAAGTGTACTCATTATTAAAAAAAGCACCCTAAATCGAAAAAGTAAAAACTAGCCCGGTTAGAGATCAACCTCAGCTATTCTACGAAAAAAAAAAAAGAAAAAAGAAAAGAAAAAGGGGGAAAAAATCATTTAAAAATATAAATGATACATTTGAAGTGAATGCTCTCATAGGTTTAACATTAACATCCCTAGTGTACATTCTTAAAATATAATATAAGGTTTTATAATAACTTAATTTAACACTGCAACCATGCAGAGTCACATCAAGTGTAGTTCAGATGGTCACTCAGCGTCAGCACTAGTCGTAAAATCTGATAGACGCTCAAGTTATTCCTATCAATGCACCATCGATTGATTAAATAAACAAATAATTCAAAAAACCAATGCCATTAATTAAACATAAAATCCCCTCTCCCCTCCTCCCTATTTTTTAAAGGTACTATGGAAAAGCCAATAAAAAATATCGGAATTAATCAGTTATCTGTTTCTGATACTTATATATAATTTTTTTTTAAATATCGAAATCTATAGTTAAAAATATCTCAATATGCATGAATGGAATAAATGCAAAATAGAATAAATAGAGATAATAAAATAAAATTAGAAGGAAGTGAATTCATTCTCTAATTAATCTTAGGGAAAGTGTATGAAATTTCGAGCTCTTGAAAGGCATTTATATGATCCTATATATAAAAATAAAAATATGCAAACTGGGAGCATAAATTTATCTACTTTAAAATGAGATAAAGAGTTGGTTAATTGTACATGTGTTTAATTATCGTAAGTGAATTTTTTCCTTAATTAATGCATTTATTCTTCTTTAAAATTAAAGTCACGTGTAATAGCTATTAATTTATATAAATGTCTAACATTTTTAATTTAGTTAGAAAAAAAAAAGATATCTATATACACAATGAAAACATCCTACAATAATGTAGGCATTTTTTAAAAATTCAGAAGCATCTTTTTAATTATAAAATCATTAATAAATTTATATCTAAAATATTATGAAATGATCCGCATTAATTCTTATATATAAAAAATTTACATTGTTGAAAATATGTCTAGGTGCTTTTACAGTTCATTCCGATAATTAGTATCATCATTTTTATTATCAGAAGCATCGTTTAAGTTTTTAAATACCATAATTATTAATAAAATTATTGCTATTAGAAACGGCCACAGTTAAACATTACATTTATAAAAAATATATTTAAAAAAAATAAAAGAATCCGCTTATGGTTGTCACTATTTTCGGCTAACGCGCCAATTATGGATGCCATTCTCTCCAGTATGTTACAACCTTTTGCCGATTATCTAGAATAGAATCGTCCGAATCTCCGCGCGTGAAATGCCAAGATACCGGAGCTTAACAGTACTTATTACCGAAATGTTGTCTGGGTGAGTGAATGGTGTCTACCGGTTATACACTCTCAAACGGACTCTCAACGGTATCCAATAGCTAATTCCTAAACCGTTCGTCATAGACATATAGTTCCAATCATAGGCGTAGTGTGACCAAAAATTGTGGGGGGTCACCAAGGTCGTGCAAAATAAAAACGGCTCCCCGGGCGAATTTTCAATTTTGAGCCCCCCCCCCCCCCCCCCCAAAAAAAAAAAAAAATCTTCATTTTTGTGATAGGTGTAATAAAATTGATAAAGTGCAGAAACATAAATAAATTCTTTCGAATAAATATTTTTCGCGTTTATTTTGGAACTTTAAAGGGTTTAATTTTAATTTAGGAATTCAGAACAACTAAATAACATAAAAGAAAATTGCATTTATTTGTTAGAGAGTTCATGATGTTTAGCGACAGGGGAAAAAGTGATGAAGAGAGAAAAAGAAATTCCCCGAAAAATAAATAAATAAACAAAACAGTCGTTTGCAGCGTAAATTTCGCGCCTGGGGCGCTCCTTTAGACGCTCTTTGCACGGCCCTGAGGGGCACAACAGAGGTCTGCACGAACCGCAATTCCAAGGCCCAGGTCCGGCCCGTTTATTTTTTCACAATTTACCAGGCCCGGCTCGTACAAAAATCAATGAAAACAAGCCCAGCCCATGAAAAAATCATTTAAATCAGTCCCCGTTCGGTTCGGCTCGACACAATTTCTCAAAAAATTCCGATTTTTCTTAACATACAATTGCAGGGCTGCCACTTGCTACTAAAAGCGATTATTTTCAGCATCGGTGGCTATGCCGGCTATTTTAGGCCGAAAACCATTAAAAAGCGGTTACTTCAAGAAAAAAGGCGACTTTTTCTGGATTTCAGTGACTATTTTTACTGAAAATATTTGATTTTTTTCTTCAAAGCATCTGTAAAGTCATCTTCCCAAACACACTTTTTCAACGGTTGTTTGAAAAGATTCGCGATTTTTTCCTCGACGAATTCCAAAATTCTCGATTTCGCCCCCTGCCCCTCTCCAATCTATTGACGAAAATACTTATTTTTTTCCGAGATCTTTTTATACAATCGTTGAAGGAGATTTTGCGATTTTTTCCCCGATCCTTTGCCAAATATCTCAAATTTTTCTACGTCAGACTGACGAAATCGATTTTTTTCCGCCACCACATGTCCAAATTCGCGATATAGATTTTCTGCGACCGACTGATAGTCCTTACTATTTGTTTCAGAGATCTTTTGACGAAATTCCCGATTCTTTTCCAGATCGTTTGTCAAAATTCGTGATTTTCTTTTCATGACCGAGTTATAAAATTCGTGATTTTCTTTTCATGACCGAGTTATAAAATTCGTGATTTTTTGCGCGATCATTTGGTTAAATTCTCAATTTTTTTGACCAAATTTGCGTTTTTTGCCCGCGACCATTTACGAAATTTGAGATTTTTTTCGTGATCGTTAGACGAAATTCGCAATTTGTTGTCCATTCTTTTGACGAAAGTTGCGATGATTTATCCGCGACCGAATGACGAAAATCGCCATTTGTTTCTGTGACCTTTGGCAAAATTCAATATATTTTTTACAGTTGTTTGAGGAGATTCGCGATTTTTTCACGAATCGACTAATGATAATAGTTATTTCTTTTCGCTATCTTTTGCTACGATCGTTGAAGGATATTTCGCAATTTTTCCTATGACCTATTGCAAATTTCTCAATTTTTGGGGGGCGATCGTATCACGGAACTCATAATTTTTTTTCCCAGTGATCCTTTGCCAAATTTCGCGTTTTTGTTTCCGGCGATCGTTTCACTGAATTCACGATTATTTTTCCGCGTTACTTTGCCAAAATTCGCGAATTTTTCTACGACAAACTGTGGAAATTTTTTCTCCGCCACCACTTGTTGAAATTCCCGATATATATTTTTTCCGCGGCCGATTGATGGTACTCGCTGTTTGTTTCAGATATCATTTGATGAAATTCGTAATTCTTTTCCGCGATAGTTTATCGAAATTCATGGTTTGTTTTTCAAAACCGACTTACGAAATTCTTGATTATTTGTTTAAATTCTCGATTTTTTACGCGATTATTTGACCAAATTCGCGTCTTTTCAGAGGTTATTCTGTTCTGAATTTTCCGAAAATTTAAGGCATTCGGTTCCGAAAATTAGAAAAAAATTTCTGTCATCAATCCTAAAATTCGGGCATAAAAAATATCGTGAATTTCCGCAAATGGTCGCCGAAAAAATTAATTTCGACAATCGTTCACAGAAAAAATCGCCAATTTCTTCAAAGGATCGCAGAAAAAACGAATTTCGCCAAAGAATCGTGGAAAAAAACGCGAATTTCGACAAGTGATCACGAAAAAACGCAAACTTCGTCTGGGAATCGCGAAAAACAAACACATTTCACCAAGGGATCGCAAAAAATGCAATTTTTATCAAAACATCACGGAAAAGCGAGAATTTCGTCAAAGGATTGCGATAAAGAAACGCAAATTTCGTCGAAGAATCGCGGAAAACGCGAATTTCGCTAAAGGCAGCCGAAAAAACGCATAATTGGGGCCGGGAGATTTCCCCTTTTGCACTCCTCTGCTGTAACCTTTCAGACAATTTGCTGTGAATTTCAGATATATATATTTTTTTACTCAGAATTACCCTTGTCATCTTTTTGTCCGCAAATATTTGATGAAGTTTGCAATTTTTTTCTCTTGGCCGTTACACGAAATTCGTAATATTTTGTGCATTCTTTTGACGAAATTTGCGATGATTTTTTTCGTGATCGAATGATGAAAATCGCCATTTGTTTCCGCAACCTTTGATAAAATTAAAGATATTTTTCCACGGTCCTTTTAGGAGATTCGCGATGTTTTCGACGACGAATTACCAAAATTCGCATTTTTTTCCGCCGATCGTTTTATGGAATTCACGATTTTTTTTACACGATCCTTTGTCAAATTTCGTGAATTTTTCTATGACCGATTGGTGAAAATGATATTCGGTATTTGTTTCAGAGATTTTTTTGACGAAATTCGCCATATTTTTCCACGACCTTTCGTCGAAATTCCTCTTTTCTTTTGTCGACTGACTGAGGAAGTTCAAGGGCAAGGACGCATAAAGAAGTGAAAAGATCATTTGGAGGAGAAAGGCAGAGGCGACTTTATTAGCCATCGCGTCCTGTGTGAGATTTTTTATTGTACCACTGCAAATGCTATACTCATTTTTTTTTTCTTTTAAAGGGTTTTACTAAAGCATTTTACTTTGTGCACTCCTTCCAGGGCCAAAACTAGCTATATTTTCACCCGGGGCAAACAGGCATTTTGGCGCCCCCTCCTTCCTCCGCAAAGTAAATTTACAAAGCGAAATTTACGAAAGTTTCTATTAGAGAACTTATTTTAAAATTTAAAATGTGTAACAGTAAAATACGTAATAATATTGAAATATATAACCAGCTTTGTCAAATATTTATGCATTAAAACCTGTGAAAAAAAATCGAAGGGAAACGGAAATCATTCCGCTTTATACAGGTTTTCGTCTTAGCAGATATAACTGTTGGTATTATTTCTGTTGGAACCATGCAGTTTTTTTCGTTTAAGACAATATTCCATTACAGATATATTTCATTTTTCAAGATGTTTACTATTGTAGCATTACAAATTATCACAACTGAGGTACTTTAATGTCATAGTGATTTGAGTCACATTGTTTCAGGAACTAAAAAAACCAGGATTTAATGTAGGCATAAAAATGAATTCCAGCATTGTAAAATATCTTCCTGTACTATCTACACCAGTTTTGTGGAATTATCACTTATATCACTCTTCTTATTTATAGATTGATATGTCTACATACTTTCCTCAACTTTTCAAATTTAATTTTCAAAGCTAATTTTCAAATTTATGTGTGACTCAAAACAACAACAACAAAATTATTAAATTTTTACTTCTCAGTTTGTGAATTTTCGACCGCTTGGTTTTTATTGTCCCAATCAGTCACCTGACCTCGCCCCATCTAAGGCCAGATATGGTAATATGCATGTAAAAAAGTAATTATAAGAAAAATAATAGAGTTATTCATTTGCTGTTTTGTATATTGTAGGCAAATCTTTTTATCTATTCGACAATTTTAATGCACTTTACTCAGCTTTTCTTTTTGATTTTTCAGCTAAAAAATATCTTTTTACACAAATTTCACACGCACATATATAGATTGTATAAAACGGTAAACCAAATTTTCATATGGCGCCCCCTTTGCGTGGCGTCCAGGGCACATGCCTCCTCTCCACCCCCTTAGTTTCGACCATGACTCCTTCTCCCGTTAATTTTTATTGTCCCGGGCAGCCTGGGTGGGGCTTGTTGAGCTAAAGTCAATTGCTAAGCCTCCCCACCTAGCCGAACCTGTCCCGGGCAGCCACCCGAACTCGCCCATATCAAGACGGGAAAAATGAAAGCTCAACACTGCTCACGATGAGAGAGAAAAGAAAATTGATCAGTCTTCATGGAATCTTTTCATCAGAAAAGTCAGAGTCAAACAAAATCTTCATTTGGCGCCCCCTTCGCCTTTCGGTACACTTGGAATTGGAGAAAGAATAATGCCTAAGAAAAAAGCTCTTTTTTTCCAATTCATTTGCAGTCTTCTATTATAGATGAATATTTTTTATATATTTGTAAATTTCAATGCGTTTGGTTCAGTTTTACATTTGGATTTTCCGGCTGTAAGACATTTTTATGCATTTTCAATATAAATACATATATATTTTTGTATGTAAAGACAAAAAAAATCTTCATATGGCGCCCCCTACGCTTTCTGTTCTGGCGCCCAGGGTGTAGAAGGTTGGGGGGGCACACGCCCCCCCCGTGCCCCCCCGACGCTACGCCTATGGTTCCAATTACAAAAAAGTTTTGAATGAGGTAAAGAAATATTTTAAAAGCGATTTGGATCAGTAAAAACATTTCTTTAAAAATTACGAAATTTAAATTTTTATAGTCCCCCGGTCCTATAAGTTATATTTAGTAAAATTTTTCTGTTACACTGACAAGTAAGACAAAAAAAAAGTACCTATGTTCTACGATTAAAATTGACCGAATAATAGCTGTTTAAAGTTGGAGCATATTTTTTGATGCAGATTAAAGGTCATTCACAAATTTAGTAGAAATATAATTTCGTCAGATATATATAAAAAAAAATGATTGAGAGTAAAAATAGTATTGCAATATAAATCTGAAATCTTTAATCATTCTGATATATTAATTGAAAATATACAATTTGTAATAAACATATAAAAAAGAAGAAGAAAAAAAGGAATTTTTGTTAAATAAAATTATAAAAATAACAGCCTCAATTCTTTACAAAACGATATATATTTTAAAATGTTATCAGATTACATTAGCCTGCGAAATTTGGGTTGTGTCATGGTTTTTAGCTTTTGATAATTGATTCTTGTGTATTTTGTAGCGCTGAATACGAAAATGACCTTCATTTTTAACCATAACGTCAGTTTTTTTCGCAAATAATAAATTTCACAGTAAAAAAAAAAAAAAAATTTTGTTTCTATAAAATAGCTGTGATGGTTGTGTTTTTAGATTTTGATAATTGATTCGTATGTATTTTATAGTGTTGAATCCGAAAACGACCTTCATTTTTTACCATCATTCAGAATTTTTCGCAACTCGCTAATTTTTAAAAAATTGAAATATTGTGAAAATCTTATACTACTATAAAACAGATGTAAAACTTTTTCTCCTTGTAATAATTTATTCATCTTTTGGTGTATACATTTTTCAAAGCTAAACGTGTAAAATATTCTGTCAAGTAATGTATAAGATTATCAATAAAAGAAAGTGCTTTTATCACCTTGTGCTTTCGACCAATAAAAGTTTATTTGTAAGCAAAAGAGGTTCTGTAAAGACCGCGTATACCATACTCCGGGGCCCAATATCAATTATTTCGAGAGAAAAAATCGTTGTTATATTTAAATCATTCACGTAGATATGTTCGAGAGTATTTGAAAAGAATTGGCCTGTCATTTGGATATATTGTGTGAGACTATTAGGGCCCATATCGAATGCTTGTGATTCGTGTGCCAACAGTATAACTTGGCTGTTTTATTTAAGATTTTATTGAGTGTCAAAGCTGTAATGAAAATTTTCATTCAGCTTGCACTATATTGATAGAAATTCGATATATGGGGCATTCTCACAATCTTTTGACTTTTATGTACCTGAATTTTTATTTTAATACACATTTGTTTTGTGTTTTTTTATTTTATATACTGGGGAACATCCCATTGCATGATTACATAATAATATTAACGAGATAAATAAGTTTTGGACGATGTTGGGGGTCCAAATACCAGGAAAACTCCTATACCGTCCCGTGTCCCTGATGCTGATTTTTAAGTTTGGAGCTGTCTGTATAAAATTGATTCAATAAAAGTAATTCGATGTAATTTTTTCCAAAACTGGGACAATTGTTTTATATAAATATGTAGCAAAAAAATAGCCTGCACACATTTTTACGGTTGATATTATTTTTTGAACTCTATCCCTGGGTTTTCATCCTTACCGTCCCTCTTGGTAAACTTATACAGAAAATCACTTCAGATGCAGCCACAGAATTTTTTTCAAGTTTTTTCTCATGCAGAAGTATGCTAGAGAAAGAATGGCTAAAATTCTTTGACAGGAAATTTACTGCTGAATTTAAATCAGCATTTAAATATCAATTTCAAGATCGTGGCTTTATTGGTAGTCTTACCGTCCCCAAGGTTTATTCCTGTACTTTTAGAGGCAGATTAAAAAAAAAAATCCAATATTAACAACTGTTTCTAAAAATCAATGAACATTGTGGCTATCACTTAGTCTTAACATGATTTGCCTAAAAATATGTGGTAATTTTCCTTACCGTCCCTTTTTTACCCATTTCGTCCCTTTTTCCTATACCGTCCCCTTTTTTTATCTTACAGTCCCTTCTTTAACATTCCTTTAATACAATTTTATACAAAAATTCTGTATTAAAAGTACTACATTTTTATTATTTCTTATTTGAATGTCCTGTGGGTACTATGCAAATTCATTATAAGTAAAAATTTAGAAGAAAATAAAAAGTTATAGTGGTAAAATGGTAAGGAAAATTAAACTCGCAAGTTTAACTTAAACTTCAGTTAAATAAAAAAAATTTCGCTGCTGACCATTTTTTCTTTATTTTGAATCATTAAGGCATTCGTCTATCAGATTCAATGTTATTTTAGCTAGTTTAATTTCACCAGATTTTTATTCCCGAAAGTCAAAAAATTGTGAGAATGCCGCGGAACAAAAAATTCAAAGTTGTTTAGCGTAATATTTTTTCTGTTAACAATCCATAAAATATATTGTTGTAAACATTTTTTTCACAATTATTTAATTTTTTAATGCAAATGGTATTATGAAAAATTTCGCGCACTTCAGAAATTTCGCCCCATATGCATTTAAAAAAAATACGAATTTTAATCTCACTCAAATTTAAAGTTGTTCAATGCTATTGTTATAAAATGTTATAAAATGCTATTATAGTCTTATAAGATTAGATTATAGTCCTGTTATAGTCCTGTATAGTCCTTATTGATGTTATAGTCCTTTAGTGATCGAAAAAGCCAATGTAAAACTGTCTTCCAAATCTTTGATTTAATATTTTATTTTGATGAATTCTCTCTGTGTGGCTATAAATTAATGAATTCGGTGCCATAGTTTCTAATCCATATTGATCCAGGTAAATGTCTATATAGCATTTTCTTGATTAAATGTTTGCATCAGCTTATACTGTGACACTTCTATGAGCTATGGAATGAAAGTGATCGGATACCGAGATATCCGTGTTTGCAGAGCTTGTTGTACATATGGTGTCATTTCATGCCATATAGGTGATACTAAATAATTTATTTTTTTATTCCCCACTCTCACAGTTTACGATATAAGGTCACTACTTCCGAAATTCTCTTCTACATGGCACTGTAACTAGTATTAGAGGATAGAACATAGTCACTTTACTGTAGTTAGACACTAGAGATGAGTTCGCGCTCTGTTTTTGCAGCCCGAGCACAACGATTTGAAATCTCAGTCTGCCCGAGCCCGACATATTGCTCACCCGCAAGAAAAGTGACACATCTCGACAAAAGTAAATTTCACAGGAAAGGCAAAAGAAAATTTGCATGGTTTTACTGTAAGATGAAATTGCAGCCCTTACCTCTGCATGCAGGAATAAAAACATACATTAAAACATAAAACCCTTAAGAATGAAGACGTAAGATCAGGGACCCGGAGCTGGAGCTGGAACCAGGAGCCGGAGAGCTCCGGAGCTGTATTTTCCCTGGAACTGGAGCCGGAGCTGGAGCTCTAAATTTTCCCCAGCTCCAGGGCTCCTTTAGTTTTTAATATTCTTTTAAATCTTTTTTTTTTTCAGTCTTTTAAATTTCTAGGCTTAAAATATTTTAATTACATCATTGTTCAGTATTTTAATTATTTCATTTTTTAGGTTATTATTATTATTATTATTAGAGCAGGTAACCTTCTCAAAACATGGTAACACTACTTCACTTCTACTTTCTACTTGAACTAAGTGACAACACTATTTGAAAACAAATATGGCCGCCTGTTGTTTGCATGTGTAGTTGTACAATTTCGGCTGTTTGAATAATGTAGAAGAAATTTAAGATTTTTGTGTTTAAAATTCCACCAAACTTTCTATTTTAAAAGCAAAAGCTAAAAGATGTCATATTTTCTGAACAAGCATTTCAAGTTTGATGAGAAGAAAAATGCATTTTGTCAGATCTTTAATGAAGGTAGAAAGTATTTGTGAGCAAAAAATTAAACGTGTAAATTAAAATCTGCAACTCAAAAGCGCGAAGTCGGAGCCGAGTTGGAGCCGGAGCCGGAGCTGGAGCCACAGTATATTCTCTAGGAGCGGAGCTGGAGCTGGAGCATCAAAAATTGTTCGGCTCCGGGTCACTCCGTAGGATGATATTTGGAGGTTTGGATAATTTTACCTCCCCACACCATCCACCCCTCTTCTGTGGTCCACAAGTGGACATATAGCGTAAAAAAGTGATTTCCCGTATAACTGTTTGTGTAGCAAGACACATCTATGACAGTCCTATTAGTGGAATAAAACGAAAAATGAATTTTTGCAAGATGTGTCACTTTTATTGCGGATGAGCGATATTTTGCGACATCAGAGCCCGAGCCTACTAACACTGACCATGCAAAGGTTTCAGAATCACGTTGAATATTTCTCCTTATATCTCATCAGGGTCTGTACATATATAACGTTATCAAATTTTTGGCTATTTTGGACCCCCTCAACCCCCCCCCTTTAAAATATCATACGTTATCATTCCTCGAACCTCCCCCCCCCCCTTACAATATCATACGTTATCATTCCTCGAACCCTCCCCCCCCTACTCTAATGATACCGTTATCAGAGTCTAAAAATTATTTTTATTTTTAGAATTTTTTTCTTTTATACGTTTGGAATGCTATACAGATATGGTTATGCGTTTATTATTCGCATACTTTATTCATTTGAATGAAGATAAGTTAATAAAATATTAATATTATATGAATAACTTTGTATGAAATATCACTAAGAAATACTTACTATTTAAAAGTATTTAATAATAGCGTTTGTTAGATAAGCATTGTATTCTGTTACTTGCCTTTGCAGTGGGGTAAGTAGAACTTCTTATAAACAAAACAGGTGGATCCATTTTTTACTAGTAAACATAAGAAGTATCGTTTCGTCGGGATATTTCATATTTTGGAATGAAAGGATGTGAAGGCCATTAAGTGATTATAAAACACTTAATGGCTTTAATAATAAGTTTGTATTTTCATAAAAATAGATAAAAATTTAAAAAATTTAAAATAAAGAGATTATATTGATGTAAAGAGAAAAAATTACCGAAAAAAGAAAATTTTGGTTGGATAAAAAATAGATAACAGACTAAAAAAGATAAAAATAAAGAGACTATATTGATGTAAAGAAAAACAAATTACCAAAAAAGAAAATTTTGGTTGTATAAAAAATAGATAACAGACTAAAAAAATTAAAAATAAAGAGATTATATTGATGTAAAGAAAAAAATTACCAAAAAAAGAAAATAAGATAAAAAATAATAACGATATCAAAGACAAACTCCCTCTCCCCCTAAAGATATCTTACGATATCAAGTGCCAGACACTCCTCTCCTAAAGTGATAATGTTATATATACAGCCCCTCAATAACAATTTGATTCCCTTTCAAACCGATTTTTAAAGGATTGTAAAATACTTTAAGAAACTTAGAAAATATTTTGGCTTCTCAAATAGAAAGTTTTTCTTACTTTTTTTAAATTGTGAAAAAATAAATTTTTCACTTTGAGCCCGAACGTAAAGACCAGTATAAAAATATAGACCTGGCCCATCGGATTCAAATTCGAGGTCTTGATCTGAGGCCGTCTTATCTCTAGTAGACATTACTTCCATAACTCTTGATTTCTTTTATTTTCAAAAGTTATTTTCATTTTTAAAGACTATCCAATGCACTCTGTACATTATAATATCTTCATTCGTTACTTTAAATAAATTTCCTGATACTTTCATAACTGAGAGAGATATTTCAAAGATCTAAATTGCGAAAAGTCCTATATTTCCATAATAATTTCATTCAAGTGGGTTGCTTGAAATATTATTTTCATTGCAGGAAATGAAGAAACTTCAAGGAAATGAATAAACAAAAGTAAATTACTAATATTATCATCTCCATTCTTAAAATTCACATATAAGTTATAAAAGAGAGTCAAAACCTTGAACAATGAAACCTTTAAGCGAAGTCTCACAAACGAAGTTGAACCATTTTCCTTTCATTTCTTTATGAATATATAACATTCATACGAGCAATTTTAGCAATCTTTTAAACCAATTTTACCATTGTTTGAAAAAAAAAAAAATAATCTTTTTACATTGTGACAATTCTTTGTAGTTTAGATGCTCTTTTATTTCATTCTTGAAATAGCTCATCCCTAATTTTTCTCGCCTATTTACTTGAGTTTAGAGTTTGAATTGTGTACACTTATGACAACGTCTGCCCATTGTCTTTGTATAATTCATAATCATAATAATTGAGAGCAAAGATAGAATGATTCTCTCTGCCTTGTTGATTTCGAACAATTCTCTTTTTTATTCATCGCATTCATTTATGAAAGAGCTAAAAATTAATTGATTTGAAACTGACTCTTAAAAAATTAGGTTAGTATCAATGAATATGAAAAAGTTTCAAATAATGCATAGCATAGATATGTTTATAAATGAACATATTCAATGCTTTGCTGTTCAAAAAGATCTCTTAGATCGTTTTGAGATTCTTTTTTAAATGGGGAAATAATGAACGAGATTGATACGAAATAATAATTAATTGGAAGTAATTAATTTATTTTGTTGATATTTGGCATAAAATACAAGCGAGGAATTTGTTTCTTGGATATCGAAAAAATGCGAAATTTTTTATCTTATGTGTCACTGATAAAACTAAAATAATATTTCATATTATCTATAAATTATCTTCTGTGCATTTATAAGCTTTTTAACTGCATCATACAATAGTTTGTCAAGCATCTTAAATCATGTAGGGTTTTTTTCTCCTCATAAATATACTCGATGCTGCTTTTTTCTACTAAATTGTTACTATTCTATATATTATTTCTTAATTATTCATGGGCATTACACTGGAAATAGATTCCACTATTAGAGACATATTTGCTTTACAATGGAAATATTGTATATTGGCAATGAAGTGACAAAATATTTCTCAACAATATTGATGTGATATTGACAGAATGTAAATACCCCAATGTTTGTGCCAATAATGGCGCTTTCGTGCATTTGTGGGCTTTTTAAATGCATAGTACAATAATAATTTGATAAGCATCGTAAATGTTGTGGAATCGTTCTTCTGACTAGACCATGCTGCCATGTTATTTTTTTTTCTTACTAAATTGTTACTTTTTTGTATATTCTTTCTTAATTATTCATTGGCATTACATGCACTGGAAATATATTCAATAAAACGCCACATTGAGAGAAACATTGGCTTTATATTGAAAATATGGTTTATCGGCAAATGAAGAATCAAACTATTTCTCGACAATAACTGAATCATGTTGGCAGAACGTAAATACCCCCAAAGTTTGTGCCAATATTGGCCAAAAATAGCCATTATAAAAGCTTCACCCAATACTGTTTCGTTAACATGGAGCTGATCGATAAGTTCCTCAAGTGAAAAATTCCGATAGATTTTTTGAACGACCAAGAAGGCATATAACCAAGAACAATATATGAATGATATCTATGGGAAAATGTGATGCATATTTTAAGAAAAATCTCAGTTATTTAAAAATAATAAAAAGTTTAAAATTAAATGCAAGATAAATTTCTAATCTACCAAATTATTTTTTCCTTTATTTATTTATTTATTTATTTTTTCCTTTTTCGGCCGCACTCTTGTTCTATCTGATATTTTGGTAAAAATTCTCAAAACTCATCAAATATCTTAACGAGATAAGAGTAGCTTTAATTTCTTTACAATTTAAAATGTTATTTCTTCTATGTAAACTATCTGTGTTATTTTGAAACTAAAAAGTTCAACTCATAATTAAAATTTAATGTTACTCTAGGTACGTTCACTAGGCCTTTTTTTTCGTTCTTTTTTTTTCCTTTTTGCAATGATGGAACAGTGTAGCAGCAGAGAATTAACTGACACCGCTAAATTTTATTAGTATTCTTTGTCTTATTTGTCAGGATAGAACTTCTGAAACTTTCCAAGGCAAAGAATACTATTAAAATTTAGTGGTCACAAACGCCCAACTGCTGCGCCACTGTTCCATCACTGCCTTTTTGTAAAGAATAGAAAGGTCGAGGAATTAAACTTCCTAGAATGGCAAACAAATAAAAGCTATTTGATCCTTTTCTAGGTATTTTGGTAATTTTTCTTTCAAAATTAATCAAATATGTTAGTGATATGGACATAGGGGTGTTTATCATCATTATTATTTAAAATTGCATAGTTTTTTTTTTGTTTTTTTGTTTATTCTTATTTTGAAAGTAGTGTCTTTCATTCATAATTGAAATTTAAGGTTATTATAGAGCCCTTTTTTTTATATTTTTTATTTTCTCACTAGGCCTTTTTTCTTTATTTATCTTTTTTGTTTTGTAAAATGTGGGAGGATCGAGGAATTAAACTTCTTAGAATTGTAAACAAATAAAAGCTATTTGATCATTTTTTCAGATATTTTGGTTATTTTTTTTTCAAAACTAATCAAATATTTTAATGATATAGGGGCATTATTATTATTATTATTATTATTATTATTTAAAATGATATAGCTTTTTTTATTTAGTTTATTCTTATTTTGAAAGTAATGTCTTCCATACATACTTAAAATTTAATGTTATTCAAGAGACCCTTTTTTTATACTTTTGTTTTCTCACGAGCCCATGGGAAGGTCGAAGAATTAAACTTCTCAGAAATTAAAATAGAAACAAATAAAATATTGTCCTTTTTTTCATATATTTTGGTAAAATTCCTCAAAATTATTCAAATACTTTAACGAGATAAGCGTAAAAGTTTATTTGTTTATTTTATTTTATTTTATTTTCTAAGCCTAGTTTATTCTTATTTTGAAAGTAAAGTTTTCCATTCATAATTAAAATTTGTTATTGTAGAGGTATTTTTAATTAATGTTTGTTGTTTTGTCCGTATGCCCTACTTTTTTTTTCTTTTCTTTTTTGTAAAGAAATGGAAAGTCGGTGAATTTAATTTCTTAGAACTAAAAATGCAAGCAAACAGAAACTTTTTTTATATATATAATAGTCTGATTCTTGGTGAATCTAATGTTAATTTGTAACAGACTTTTGTAATTTACTATCTTTTGTTTTCTCAGCATACCGTTTTATCTTCTTCTTCTTTTGTAAAGAAAGGGAAAGTTAAATAATTGAAAAACTAAACTTCTTAGAACTGAAAATGCAAACAAATTACAGCTATTTGTTCAAATTAGTTTTGGTAGTGCCGAAGGAGATTGTATGTGTTTAACATTTCAAAATGGAAAAAATTCATTTTTTATATTAAATGAAAGCTTTATTAAGGGGTCTCATAACTCTTAAAGCTTCAAAATTTTCGAAATTTTAAGTTTTTTAGATGTTAAACTCCTATCTTTTCTGAACATTTTGACATAATTGTTTACTTGAAATTCGCATTAGAGCAGAAGTTGTGGTTTTTAGAATTATACCCGCTCAATAGCTGAAGCGGCATTATCGAAAAAAACTTCAGAATAATGTTTCAGGAAATATTCAAAACATATGTTTCATGTTATCCTGAATAAACGGAACCTAAAATTTCCTTTTTATTGTGCAAAAAAATATTTTTTAGGTGATTATAATGTTGAAATTTTGAAAATTTTATATTAGCTAAATAAAAATTTGTATAAAAAATATAAAAATGCTTTAATTAAAAATTTATTTAGGTTCCGGATATTTATTACAATCTGAAGTAAAATATAAATTATTTCCTTCTAGTTGCAAAATTTGTTTTGTAATCCTGAGCGTAAGCTGTTACACAAATTTTCTGCTCGACAAATGTCCGATAGTTTGGAGCCCCCTATAAATACTAATTTTGCATCTTTCAATTTTTTTAAATGCATGAAATGAAAGAGCATATTTATATCTTTCATCCCACTAAAAATTGGTTTTTAAAATCGTATACATTTTAAGATATTAATTGTTGAAAATGGTCTTTTTTTTTTTCATTTTTTCCAATTTTAAGAGTCCCGAGACCCTGTAATTCCGAAAATTTCTACCAAATTTGTGTTACAACGATTTTTATTTCAAAATTATCGCACAAATAATGACCCTACTTTTTCCTGTTTTTCATTAATTCAAGTTGTAAATGTATTTCAGAATATTAATTTTGATACTGCGTGCGGGATTTCTTTACAACGACTTTATGAAATAATTGAAAATTTCGAGAAGTCATAAATATTACCACTTTCTAAAAACTGAACTTAGATCTTGCATATAAATAAATATTTAAAGTTAAAAAAATCGAAACTAATATGAATCGATTGAATGTTACTCAATTTTTAACACTTTCAAACAAAGTTGAAAAGTGTTTATGAATTCGGTATGTCTGTCTGGCGTTTGTCCGTGCTCAAATTGTGGTAAATATACTCGGATTATCATGAAATCGATATGCAGTGAAACCTCCCTGTGCGACCACTTCCCTGAACGACCATTTTTTCATGGAACGAAATTTATTCCCATAAGCTCAAAACTCATTTTACCTCCATTCAGAGACCATCCCAGTTGAATTCCCTCCATGAGCGACCGATTTCTTTGAAGAAAATAAAACAAATTCCATCATTTCCTGGTCGCTTGAAGAAGGTTTCTTTTTAGAAAAATAATTCCGAAGAGTGCATTATTTATCAAACTTCTAAACTAAGTTCAGAATTTTTTTTTATTCCGGTAACTTTTAAGTGTTTAAACCCCTTTGTGCCTTTTTAGGCAATGAATTTAATTGTGATGACAAATTAAGAATGCCGGTCAATAAACTCCACTGCCCTATTCTGTCAGGAAACTCTAAAAGAAATAGATGAATTAAACAAATTGTCATTATTTGTTCCCGTCCAAAAAAATTGCATTTATTTACTGAACTTCAAAAGAACTTGAAAATAAAATTCATAAAAGATAGAACCGAATAATCAAAGCAAACATCAAGGTATTCATTTTTTTAACTCTAGACAGTAATTCACTTATGTAATTAACTTTTGTTTTGATACTTAAATTTTCATATATTTTTTCTGAATGTGAAAAATAAGTTTTAGTAACATTAATTGTTACCTTTTTCAACAAATAAAATCTGGATTTAAACATGGCCTCCATTAAGAGATCACCCCTCGGAGCGACCAATTTTTATTGGAACGGAACGTGGTCGCTTTAGAGAGGTTTTATTATATATTAATGATGTTTACCATGGTATGTTCGGATTTTAATATGAAGTGTGTAGCTTTAATAGTTCATTTACAGAGGCACTCAAAAGAATACCGTTACATTAGGGTCAATAGGGAAAAATCGTTTGCAGCCATTTCTAATGGCATTGCGCTCTCTCATATCTATTGGCATTCATATAAATTACTGAATTTCACTACAAGATTATTACTATGCAATAGAGCACTCATAACATTTATCGTTCATTTACAGGGACACACAAAAGAAATCGGTTACAGTACTGTCTTTGAGCAATAATTGCTAGAAGTGCGTTTTCAATTTCGGTAAGCGCTTTGAAATTTTACTATTTTTTTTTTTTTAATATTACTCATTGTGTATAAATTCTATACCTCGTGTACAGGGCTGCACATAAGAATTCATATATTCCTTATTAGCGGAAATTGCTGAAGAGTAATTTTCAAATGTGGTATGTATTTTCTAACTAAATTCTTACATGTTTTACATTCATACATGTAGTTTATAGATACAAATCTATATAATCATATATAGGACTGCTCAAAAAATTCGGATAATTTTCCGACTGCAGATGGCAATTGCTGAAATTGGGTTTACAAAAGTGTTATGTGTTCCCAAATGGTTCAATTAGGCATCCTATTTCAACTTATTAAAACGGTGAAGTTGTGTTACATTATTCTGAATGTGTTGGAAAGTGTTCCATAATCTATGCTTGAAGCGTATATTTCTTACAAGTTAAAAAATATAAAGGGATAAATATTTTTTTTTTTTTTTTTCTGAAAAATTTCCAAAATCTTAGTTCATTTTGTAGATACACACTATAAACAAATGTGGATTATTTCTTAATCTAGCAAGAAGCTTTACGAAAACATAATAAATCTCTTCCAAATTACCCACAATTCCAAAATCCTTTATCCTCAGAAAATTCAGAAAACAATAGATTTCCAAAATTTGGAACAAAAGTCTATTTTACTGACGGTAATTTTTGAAAATGTTTTCGAGTAGTTTCTGCTGTGTATTAATCAGTTTTCTCACCCGGTGTCAATATGAAATATCTTTTGTTTCTTTCAGTCCTCAAGGAAACATTTTCAGCTGAGTAACAAAATTTATGCATGCAAGAATAACACAATAATAGGTTCATTTTAAGCTGTAAATTTAGCATGTTTGTCTGTTGAATATTTGTTAAACAAGAAAATATTTACTTGAGAATAGATAGCGTCCAAAAAACTGGATATATAATGTGTTGATACTTATTTGAGAAAACTAATTAAAACATTATAAAAATTATTCAGAAACTTTCCAAAAATTACCGGAAGCAAAATAAACTATTGTTTCAGAAATGTGTCTTTAAACCTAGGAATGCTATTGATTTCTGAGGATAAAGGAATGCTTTTTTGGAATCGTGGATAATTCGTAAGAGATTATACAGAGTGTCCACAAAAGACTGTTCCAGTTATAAACTTTAATAGAATCAACTATAAGTTGTAGAGTGTTGGTTCAAGGTCACAAATTAATAGTAACTCAAACAGTTCTAGATAAGCGCATGCGCGAGTACTGCTTTGTTATTGAGTCGCTTTCAATGCCACATACGCAAAATGGTGACTCCTGAGCGTAAAGCATTATTGCTGGGCTGAAGATTTAAAAGTTGTTAGAGCCATGCGATTTTTTTGCTTTGGGGCTTTATAAAAGGTCGTGTCTACACTCCACCGCTACCTAATAATTTGCCAGAGTTGAGACACAGAATTGAAGAGGCTATTGTATCCATTACTTCAGACTTACTAACCGAAGTGTGGTAAGAATTGGACTTTAGGTTGCATGTGTGCAGTGGCGTCAACTTATATGGGCCCGTGAGGCTCGAGCCCACCGAATTATTTGCTCTCCTGAACCCCCCAATTTCCCTTGTTTTATTTCATTACATAGTTATTTATAATTTTAAATCTTGAAAACAAAATTCATTTTGTTGTCGTTCAAAAAATCATTTTGTTCGAAAAATTGTATTTACACCCGTAACAGACAGACAATAGTGCTAAATGTACGTCAGTGCACGTATAATTTTTCTCTTAACAGTTAAATTTCCCATATACTTGATCAGCAGAGTTGTAGTCTTAAATAAACCAGGAGGTACACGCGAGAGTTATGAACGTTAATGGCTACAGTATATGCTAAGGATTTGTTTGAGAAAGAGAGTGTATACGAAGCATCTCAAAATAAACTGTCAAGTGCCAGTATTACTCGCTCTCAGAGGGTTCCGTACTATAAATGTATGAATTATTAACTGTATTTTTAAAACATCGTTGCTAAAAGAACAATGAGACTTTGTAAAAAACTATACAACGTACGGTTGGGTATAGCTGTGTATACAAGAAAAGTATGAATGGGTATACCATAAAAGATAAAAGAGATATGGAACCTAAATAATTTTAAATATTTCTATTCTGTATACATTTTTTTTAATCTGATCCTAATCTGTTTATGATGAACTTAATTCGGTACTGACAATAAAAGTAGGGCATATCTAAACTTCTTTCGACATTCCATAAAACTAAATTCAGCATAGTAATAATCATTTTTTTTACAGTGTACCTAAAACAAAACCCTTGTTCAAAGTTTAAACTTGGCATTGTGCTAAGCCGCTTCGAAAGGAAGTCGCAAATTTGCAACGCCGGCTTGGTCCGTGCCGCGCTTTTCCAGATAGATGTTTGATTAGCTTTTGAAAACACGAAAGGCTTATTGAGAGAGCCTCTCAATACAAACTAGTCGCGAATTCCACAGAATTTATGTGATTAATTCTAATTAAATTAGTCTGTTTTTAGCAATGTGACGTTTATTGCTTTTATACTGCTATTGGGTATTGCATTCACAAATATACCATACAAGTTGTTATCTGGGCTTTAAAAGTCGATGGTACATGGAGTACGCCGCTCCTGTCATTATGTATGTCCAAACCGTCCGTGTCTTTAAGGGTTAATATCTCGGCTAATTACCGACGGGGGTCTTTTTTTACGAAAATCATTATCAACAATGCTTTTATACTTTTGCTACGATAGGTATCTCCAGCGCTCCCCAACACCTTTGCTGAATGCCCGCAAATCGAAATTTGTGTGTAACAGAAAAATTGCGCTTTTCTCAAAAACCATTTGACCTAAGGTAATGGCTATAATTTTCCTGCAACGTTTAAAATTAACGTCTACTACCTCTAATTTTTTCCTAATTTTAGTTTCGGTAGATTCGGAAATAGATGGGGGGAACATATTTTTGCCCTACATTTTCAACGATATCTCTGAACATATAATACCTAAAATGAAAAGAAATGTATTTTTGAGTTCAGTGTTACGAAAGCTTTCACACGATACGACACACGATATACAAAGAAAATACTTTTTTTTTTTCAAGTAACTTAATTACCCTCTCTACATTTTTCCTAAATATATTTGTGAATGTTTAATAATATGGAAATGTGTGGGTCAATAAGTCTTCATTACTTCCCCTAATTTGAGCTTTCCACGTTCCATAGTTTACGAGTAAAATGGCTGTGACAGACAGGCAGACACAGGAGAGATCTTATAATGGTGCCGTTATTACTTTTTAAGTACGGAACTCTAAAAATCCAGATGGTATACGGCGTGTACCTCCGCACTCTAAAAACGACATTTTCAAAACTGAGTAAAAAATACTCAAATCTAAGTATGTCGCATTGTCAAAATGGCTCCGAAACAAAATTACTCAAGTTTGAAACATGTATACTCATTTCTGAAAACATGGACATACTCAAATATGAGCACATAACGCTTTATTCACGATTACACATGATGTTTGTATTTATATATTGTTAATGGTTGTCAAATCCCACCTGCGAAGTCTTTCTTTTACGAATTCATCCATTCTTCGATTTCGAAGGTTGAATAACAAAATGTACGCTTTCGCGATTATATTACGATGGCTTTTAAGTGTTCTTCCGCGAACACGATAAAAATGTAGTTCGCCATATTTCATGTTATAAATTATTACTGAAAGGAGCGTTTCGTTCGAAATCATAACAAATGATATAACATGAACAAATTCAACCTCCCTGATAAAATTTACTACGTTTAACGAATGAAAAGTAATTTTGTTTGAAACTGAGTATTTCTGGTATTTCAGAATTAAAAGCATTGGGTCGTCATATTTGAAACAAAAAGTTTCATAACAAAATGAAAACATACATTCACTCAGATTTGAAAGTGTCATTTTTCTCAGTGCGTATGCCCTTCATTACACCCCTGTTGATCAGTGAGTATAAATCATTGAGTGAACATTATTTTTTTTAGTGACTATACCATGATATTCCTAAAGCTCATAAATGACTGAAATGCTTTGCTTCTTGCGTTTTTAATTTGTAATCACATTTATGGTGCTATAGTAAATATTAATGCTCTTATACGAAAGAATTCATGAATAACATAAGCAAATAATAAAACATGCCGTGACATTTTGCTTAAAAATTTTGGGCTCACCCGATGTTTTTTAAAAGTTGGCTCCACTGGATGTGTGCCGTATAATTAAAGACGCACATTTTGAACATTTGTAAGAAAAATGAGTTTAGTTTACCTTCAATTTGATGTATGATTTGTTGTAAATAGTCTAAATTACACTGTTACAATATACCATTGAAACTGGGACATTCTTTCACGAGCACCCTATATTATATTTTCGCAAACCTTCTTGCTTTATCAAGAAACATTTCTCTTTTTAACCCTTTATCTACTGACGGTACTTATAAGTACCATTAAAGTAATTTGTTATAAAATTCATTTAATACATCGATTAGTTGAAATACAGTTTAAAATGAGTTATAGATACATTACTTTATCTTGTTCCAAAAGCATTATGAGTTACACAAAACAAAAATATTTTTAAAAGGATGGTTTCTTTTGCCTTCGCATCTTTTCAGCTTTCTTGGCGTTGAAGGGGGGGGGGGGGCGATTTTTCATTTCGGAAAATTTCTATACTTCTGTTGTAAGAACATTATATTTGTACATTTCCTAATTCCACAAAATACTAAGAAAAGTATTTAAAATAAAAGATTTGAGTGCGGTTATAAATATTTCACTAAATCCCTATAAATTCAAATTTAATTAATCCTTTTAAATCCTTTAATCCTTTTAAATCCTTTAATCCTTCTAAAATCCTTCTAAAATTTATTAAATGATTATGTAAATCTTCTAATATAGTTTAAACAATTCTCGAAAAATGCTTTAGAAGATAAAATTTTCATGAATTCATAATTCAGTACGTAAAGGGTTAACAGTGTACGTATTGAGAGTACTGATATGATTCACCAATACTTCAACAGTTAATATAGTCAGCTAGCATCTAAAATGCTCAACCATATATTTTACCTCGCCTTGCTTTCTTCTATTTGAGGATAGGTTGCTTTGTAATAAAAACATGAAATTTTGTGACCTGATTCCCTCTCCTAAATTTCACCTCCATATCTTTACACGCTGCAACACACAACGTAAAGATAAACTTACATAATATTAATTAATTCTTCAATTAATTTTCAACAGTGAAATTACGCTCGAAATTATTGAATATTTAATGCGTGATTTACCACATTGCTAATTAAGCGTACAACGAACAGAGTGAAAAATGTCCAAGCAGGGAATCGAACCCGGAACCCTTGGAATAGCGCTCCAAGTGCTCTACCATTTAAGCTACGATTGTGATACCCAGTTTAGCATCTTTCCAACATATGTGAGTGAGAGATGCTAAGCTGGGTATCGTCCTCGTAGCTCAAATGGTAAAGCACTTGGAGCGCTATTTCAAGGGTTCCGCGTTCGATTTGCGACTTGGACATTTTTCACTCTGTTGGTTGTACGCTTAGTTAGCAATGCGGTAAATCACGTATTAAATATTAGATAAACTTACATTTCATATTCAGTCCTTAAGAAAATAACAACAGTGTCAGATAGATAGAAATTTACTTAACAATGTAAAATTTATAAATAATGAGTAATGTGCTGATAACTTAAAAATTGGACCTCTAATCATAATTTATATAAAATGTATTACAATTCTTTTTGTAAAAGTAATTTTTAACCATTACTTTTTGCTAATTTTATTTCATTAAATTGTTTAGCCATTATCCGCGTGAATTTATTTTCAGATCTGAAAACAAAAAATCCCCAAAAATTACAAAAAGTCTCCTGGCAGCAAAAAATAAGCAGACTTTATGATTGAAAATTTAGAAGAATTATAAAATTCTTTAAGATCAGGAGAAATATTTTACAGAGAAGCATGCGCCTTTTACCATTTAAGTAGATCCATGGTTGTTTTTCACTACAAGTGATGCATAAAATGTATGTGGTGTACAAAAAAATTTACTTCACTGACATGGATGAAAAGCATTTTTTTTTCAATGTAACATAACTTTTTCATATGTTCTTCTACCTTATTTAGGACTAGTTAGGACATAAAAGGGTGCTAAAATATCTCATTCAGCATCCCACTAATTATGATTTATATACGTGGGTGGTTCAATAATTATTGTCCCTAGTGTATATAAAATATTTGTACTGAGATGCTTGAAGTGGAATATCAAAGCCTAATGTCTTAAATGCCTATATGCTCAATTTCAGAACCGTAGCTACTATATTCACATAGTTTTGGGGGGAGGGGTAAAGTTTTAAAGACCTATTTGTGAGGGAGTTTTTAAAGAAGGGGGTGAGGGTGAAATGCTGGTTTGGAGCTTATGAGGCTACATTTGTGACAGTGGATGAGATGTGGCTACATCACTATGATCCCGAATGCAAACGACAGTAGTTACGTCTCATCCACTGTCACAAATTTAGCCCCATAAACTAAAAATCGCCTTTCACCACCATTCCCCCGCCCTTTCACTCCTCCCTCCAAAACTATGTGAATATAGCAGCTACGGTTTTGAAATTGAGCATATATGCATCTAAAACATTAGGCTTCGATATTCAATAACAATCATCTCAGTACAAATATTTTATATAAACTGGGGACAATAATTATTGAACCACCCACGTACGATGCATTTTCTAATACGATTTCAAGTTTAAATAATGCCATGTGATGTATAATAAAGACACATCTGCCTTTTTTCATCTAAATAGGTGTATGGATATATTTCAGTACAAGTGGAATAGAATATATATATATATATATATATATATATATATATATATATATATATATATATATATATATATATATAATACTCCGCCGACATTGATTAATAGCATTTTTTCCTTCAATTTAAAATAAATTTTCATGGATTATTCTCTCTTATTAGGGCTAGTTAGAACGTAAAAGTCTTGTAATATATCTCATCCGCCATCCCGCTAATTCTCATGTATTTGCGATGCATTTTCTAATATTATTTGAAGTTTAAATAAACGTTTTATATAATTGAAATGGAATTTCCGTCCTGGGTCCTTCTTAAGCCCTTCGCCTCCGTAAATGCCTTACTTTATGGAAGAAAATAAGGTTACTTGGGTCCAAGTAATCCTAATCTGCGTATTACTTGAACCCAATTCCAATAATTTATTACAGATATTATATGTTAAATTGTGATTGGAAAAAGGCCGAAAGTCTTAGAAAAGTATCTCAAAAGTAGTAAAGATTTAGTTATCACCACAATGGTTGATTTTTAAGCTATAGTTTGGTGAGAAATGTACAGAAATTGTCGCTTTTTGGATTCAAGTATCCCCAAGTTACGGTAATTATTACATTTATAAGTTATGAAGATTTCCGATTTCATTCAGTTTTTTGTGAAGACTTCCTCCACTTAGGTAGTACCTCCATCAGTACAGTAATTTGAAATTTAATTCAGAACTGAAATGGCTTTCACTTAATATATGCATATAATTTAAATAAATTTTAGTATAAAAATGTGCGTAATTAATATGGCTTATCTTTTTTTTTTTTTTTTTTAACGTAATAATGTTGCATTACCCCATTAAATACTAAGTGTTGTTCCCTCGCTGATATGTTGCAGTTTAATATGTGTGTTTAAAGAAAAATAAAACTGGAAACGATATTATACTTAAAGTTAATGAAAAAAAAAAAAATAAAAATAAATAAATAAATAAATTATCGATCACAAAACATTTATATAATTTTTTTAAGTAAAATATTCAGCATTTAAATAAATATGTGCATGTTATATAAATTCAAAATGAAAAGAATATTTTGAATTTATATAAAGGTAAGAAAATTTTATTTTCTTAAATTAATAATTGGCCATTTTAAAATATTCGATCTTCCTAATAATCTTTTATATTTTTTGCAGAGTGTGCCATCTGTTCGCTTCAAATGCTGGGAAAACGCTAAGTCTGAATCATTTTATGCACGAGATAATGCAGAAAATTTTATTCGCTGGTGCAGGAAGTTTGGAGTTCATGAAGCAGTTATTTTCGAATCAGACGGACTAGGTAAGCTTTTGAGAAATGATTCGATTTCGTTCCTGATTCTGTTTCAACGTTTTTTCAATCACTAAAATATTGAAATAAAAAGACCCTCTTATATTTCTAGTCTTAATGTAAAAGTTTTATTGATTGTTACTTTGGTATACGCTTTAAATTTTTAACCGAAATTAAACAAAAGTGGTGATACAATTAGTATTATTTTTTTATTTATGTGCAGGTATAACTTTTGAATAGATGCTCCATTTTTGTTTTAAATCTTCTTATGTTAGAAAAGGCTCGTTTGAATGCTGGTTCCGTATAATTTTTATCAAGATCTATAAATGGTACGTTTGGTTGTCTAACTTTCTGGGTTTTTTTTTCTATCATGGACTTTACTTGCAAATATTGGCCAATTGCCACGAAATTTGAATGTTGAAAGGTACACGGTATCACAAATTTAAAAAATGGTCATCATATTGTGAATAGTAGTTCTTTTTTCCCTGTTGGGAGATGCTTGTCCAGCAGGCCGACGCCATGTGGGATTCAGGCGATTTCGCCCCGTTTTCAGACACTAAAACCCGTAAAATTGGGTTATAGGTAGGGACCTGGTCAGCGGTTAGAAAGAAAGAAAGGGATATCCCGAACCAAGATCCACAAGTACAACTAAGCTTATAGGGGAAACCTTTCAGTTGCGCAAAACTACCACTGCAAATCCCCGCCAACCAACAGGGTCCAAAAAGTATTGACATATTAAAAATTTAAGTAAATGTTCATCTAGTGCGCATCAAACATGAGCTATGCTTGTAAAAATCTGGTTTAAAGTTAATGCGGATAAACAATAAATATTTTTCTAAAAAAACACTTGTTCTAAATCACGCTTGCCAACTGGCGTGCAATAAATAACTAAAAGAAAACTTTATTTTTTATTTTTTTGTGTATTAAAATTATGTTACTGTAGATATATCAACGATCGCTGGAGCATAAGCTTTTTTATTACAGTTACTTCTTTTCTCTAAGCAGGAGTCCTGAAGCGTCGATTTTCGTCCCGCTCCCTCCCAGATAGTTTCTTTCCTTTTTCTTCTCAACTTTTCTTCTTTTTTCTAAGGGGTTTCAGTTGCTCAAATATAGTTTAGGATTACTATATTTAGTGCATCTTTGATTTATTTCAGTTTTTAGACTGTTTAAATGCCCTATACAAGACCAAAAACATCTTTATTTATCAAATTTTAATGCATTTCAATTACATCAATTTGCTTTTTTTTTTTTTCGTGAAAATTGCTCAAAACACATTGTAGTTTTTATATATCTCAAAATATGAAAAATAATATATCTTAAAATATGCAAACTATCCGTAGATCTATATATCTTAAAATCTGTTTAAAAAATCTTAAAATCTATACATATATATATATATATATATATTAAAATGTGAAAAACAACTGAATCCAGGTAGTTTAGTGGTCAGCGCAGTGTCGTCATGCTACAAGTCCAGAGTTTGATTCAAGATTCAATTGTATTTTCTTCGTTTAGGGATCGAAAAAATGGGTGCCTAGAGAACTAAACGCCAAGGATTTCCGTGTTAGGTTGACCACCTGGCCACAATATATGTATTATAGCCTCTAAGGCGCATGGTTAAGAAAGCAGACTTGGGTACTGCAGGCCGGGAATTTTAATGTATTGTAGCACCGCTGAGTTGAGTTTAGTTTAGTTTAATCAAAACAACAGCAATAAAAAAGACATGTTGATTTGCCAATCTCCTTTAAAAACAATCATGAAATACAGTCATACCATGATATAATGCGAATTTGCTGCAAACTGGTAGGTTCGTCTATGGTTTACGTCTCAGCAGGTTGGAGAAATCATAGAATATTAGAGTTGTTTTCATCGGCAGTTATTACTTAAATACGAACTATAATTTCATAGGAATCGTCCATGTATGCACCCTTCCCAGATTAAAAATCACTAAACCTAGGTTTATCTATTTTACAAATCTCAATTCTGCTAAAGCAGTAGATGTTGTTTTGTAACAGTTATAAAATCAGTTAGAGCTGCTTCACTATATTAATACTTTATGATGAAAATGCAAGTATTAATTTACATTTATAGACGGTTCATTTGTCGCATCTCAATTGGATTAACTCTTCCAGGCGTATCGGAAGTACAAATAAGCCTGTAACGAAAGGTCAAAGATTCTAAAGGTCATCTATTATCCCTGTAGATGCGACTTCTACTAATTCTTACAGATTGTAAACAGCAGTATTTTGAATGGTTAAGAAGGTCAGTTTAAGAAATTATAATGTTAGTAGCGGTCAAGTTGGCATTGTTATCCCGGTGTGTACTTCTTTGTGCAGGGGAACGAGATACACATTTCTTAAATCATAAAATTTCACGCACTGATACACATAGTTGTTTATTTAAATAACTATGCACGTAAATATGTATGAGTGAATTTATTAAAATAATCGGCTTAATAGGTATTTTAGAGCCTAACACCACATCAAGAAGTAGCGTGAAACTATAACTTTTGTTGTTGTCTAAGTTCCTTTTTTAAGTTTTTGTGTACCCACATTCGCAAAATCTTTGACTAAATGCTTCTTGCCGATTTCCCTAAATGGCAACTACACCTCCTTGAAAAAAGATATGTAAAAAAAAAAAAAAATCCTTTGGACAAGTTTGAAACAGAAGCTCCAAAAACTTGCAGGCCTTTGTTAAATTTACTGAAGTTGGATCGTGGACTACGAAGCTTGTAACTATTACTCCTTTTTGAATTTATTTATTTATGTTTTATAGAAATAAAATATATTTTTTAAATTGTAAAAAACAATAACAAAAATTTTATTGCCGGTCAACAAAATTAATTTTTCCACGATATTGAAGCTTAAGTTTATTTTTAAGTTACTTTTGAGTCATCATTTTTTTTTATACTTTGTTTCTCAAATATGCCTGAAGATATATATATATATATATATATATATATATAATAAAAAAATTCTAAAACCATAAAAATTTATTCTATTTTCTATTATAACTATATGATTATATTATGAAAAAAAACTGTTTATTTATTTTTCAGGCATAGTTTGTAGTCAACTTAAGTTCCTTTATTAAAAAAATGCCCATGTAAATCCGTTAACGTGTTCATAAGTTACTGTGGCAAAACCACTGAAAACAGAAAGTTTCCCTTTGCAGGTATCGCTGATCTGCGCGATTCAACGTTTATGGCTTTTAGGAACGTAATTTTAGTAATTTTCTGATCGGACCAACTGTATGGTATTTTTAAAGATTCAAACATTATGAAAATAATAATGAAAAATAATACATTTTTTCGTCATTTTAAACCTTTCTAGTCCCCTTAATAAAAACATTGTCAACTTCAGTAGAATACATTCTACTAAATATAGATCAACCTTATAATCTGTTAATAAGATTAAATCATCTATATCTTAATAAACCTTTTCTCTTATTTAACAAGCATGTTATTCATTCTATGCATCATCGCTTTCTGTTCAGATATTTATAAATCTGACCATATATCTTCTTATATTTAATAGTCCTTCACACCCAACCTCGTACAGTTGTCTTGTGCCTCCTTGAACTCGGGCGGATTGCCTCCAAATACGACATAGAACCTCCTGGACTTGTTCAACTCGAGAAAGAGATCGATGAGCAGGAGGAGGACCGATCCTCGGACGGGCTTAGCTCCTTGTCCGACGGCTCCTCGCCAACCCTAGTCCGGAGCCGCACAGAATCGGCGCTCTCCCTGAATTCGAGTGGCAGTCTTCTCAGTCCAACTAGTCCGGACAGTGGGATAGACCACGTAGGAAACCACAGGCCGCGGAACAGGTTGTCCTATACACCACCATCCTCCAATTCTGCTCCTGCAAAAAGGAATCACAAGCCATCAGAACTCGACAAAAAGGTATTTCAATTTCATAATACAGACTTAATAATTTCAGGGTTCCCTTTAGTAGTAAAAAATATAGAGCAAAATTTGCTAAGATGGAATTACAAATGACGGGAAAACATTCGCTTTAGGCAAGTTTCCATCTTATAGCAATATCAGACGGGAGTCATTCTCATAACATTTCACTCAGCCAAGGCCTGATTATCCAAATAGAATGTGAAGTACGAGTTTTCCACCAAAATTTAAAAAGGGTCCAAAATTATTATATAATGGGTCTTCTAATTGAAAAAATTTTTTTTTTACATTTCGTCTCTATTTTTATTATTTATTTATTTATTTGGATGGAAAATTTTGCATTTACTACTTCAGTAAACTACCTTACTCAAAAATCTGAATCTGACCAATAGACTGTTAACCAGTCATACGGTATTCGGATGTGCTTATTAGAAACAACCCAGGTAACTAACATATAGTAACTCTATGTATTACAAATATACTGTACCTTTAGTCTATATAGGGAACATAAAAAATACTGTTTAATGAAATGTATATGAATTCAAGTAAGTCACTGCTTCCGGGAATAATATTTGTAGCATTCATGAGTTTCCATGTATATAAAATTTAGGAAACCCTTCCCGAATGAAAGAGAGCTTCAAAATGATATTGTACGTTCCCTAACTTCAGAGGTTAAGAGGGCCTTTCACCCAGCACATAATTATGGTCAGCCAGCAGCATTCTCTAAACCTTAGTGAAGGAGACTCACTGCATTTTTGCTAAGACCGTTTTACCGTAATTATGTCCAAAAAGTTGATCATTCTTTCTATACTCATTCAACTGAAACGATAGGGGAAAAAAGTTTCAATAGAAAGAAAAGTGCTCGGTTAAACTGATGGTATTGAGCTCATAGGCTATTTACATTAATTGCATATTATACTCTTATTTCAAAGAATAATGCCCCTCGAAAAATAAAGAAATCGACAAAAAAATCCATTTAGCTAAATTAAGGGGGGCGATTATCTCCGCCATTTCCCCTCCTCTTTATACTTAACTAGTGAACCTCCAAATCTAATCAAGGAAGTGCCTTATCAAACCGAACCTTTATCCAAAATTTGAAGCAAATCGGATATTCATATCAGGAGTTATCGCATTACGTACATACATATGTACATACAGAACCTGCGGGCACATTACCTCTCAGGCTTTGAGATCTGCGAGCTAAAAAAGTATCCGTACTATCCGTACCCGTCCAGTAACCCTACTCATTCAATACACGATAGTTAACCCCACAAAGAGCTCTGAGACTCTATTCTCGCGGTACTCGCAACTTCCGGACGAAGCTGAATAAAAGTGCTTTGTGCTTTGTTATTTATTTTTTCTCCCGTCTGATGTGGTTATAAACAGGTATATAGTATCTGTTATAATCGCATTATATTGTTTACACTGAGACTATGAAATTTTTCGTTTAAATCGGAATTCCATTACACTGTAAGAAAAAAAAAAAAAAAAAAAAAAAAAAACACTGTAGATTTGCTAGCACAAACTGCTGGCGTCCGAAGCACATTGTGCTGTTCATTTTACGCAACTACTGTTATTTTTCATGTTTATATAGTCAAGAAACCAAAGAAAGCTACAGCACATTCGACTGTGATTAAGTTTGAGCGCGAGATGAACAGTACTTTGTGCTGTAAAAATGTCGTTTTTTTGTTTTTTGTTTTTTTTACAGTGTATAAACTGATTCCATTTCCGCAAGTTTTAGTAAGTTCAGAAACTTTTTTAAAAAAAATCATAGATGTACTAAAAAAATTTTTCGCATTCACTAATAGTTTATGTTAATCATGGTATAACAAACGTGGTATCTCACCGTATGTAGTAAATATCAATTTTTGTAAATACCATGGCAATAATAGTATTTATAATAATTTGGTAAATTTTTTCTCCTTTCTGATGCGGCTATTAACAGGCATAACAATCATAGTATCCCCCCATTTATTGTAAATACCAAATTATTGTAAATATCATGGTAATCATGGCATTTGCAATAATTTGGTAAATTTTTCCCCCGTCTGATACGGTTATTAACAGGTATAGTGTCTGTTATAATTGCACTATATTCTTTATACCGAGACTATAAAATTTTCCGTTTAAAATAGAATTCCGTTATAAACTCGTTCCATTTCCGCAAGTTTCACTGTATAGGTTTAATAAGTTCAGAAACTTTAAAAAAGCATAGATGTACTAAAAAAAGATTTTCGCATTAGTAATATACCGTAAAAAAAAGACATATTTCTTAATCTACGAAAATTTACTATAATCACGAATGAAAATATTTGATATACCTTCCAAGTCACCAATATTCCGAAAAGCGTTCATTTATCTTTAGAAACATCAGAAAACAATTTATTTTCGAAATTTAAAGAAGAATTTATAAAAATAAACTTTCACTAGCTACCCGTAATTTTCCGAAACGTTTACGAGTAACTTTTACAATGCATTAATCAGTTCTCTCTAGCCGGCTAATCGTTTTTTCAGATGCTATAAGTTCTCAACTAAACATTTTCAGCTGCATAACTGAAATTTTGCATGCAATTGTAACAGAATAATGCTAATGTTAATGTTGTTAATTCTGTATGTTTGTGAGTTGTACAGGGTGTCCCAGAAGTAATGGGACAAACTTTAAGGGGAGGTAGGGGACATCACAAGAATTCATATTTGCATAGCAACTCAGGGTCGGAAACGCTTTCCTGGCGCGGTAGAGACGACACAAAACACAAGAAAGACAGGATACGAATAAGAGGAGAAAACATGTTTATTATCCTTAGTACATCAAAAAACTAAGAAGAAAGAACATTAAAGGAACAACGATCGTCATCAAAGTAGGTGTTCGAAATTACGACCCCGATCCGTGATGCATGGAAGCGCATCTCCGGCGTATGGAAGATCTAATGTTCTCGAAAATGCTGGGAGTGCCCCGGACTTCCCCAGCAGCTGCCACGATGCGTGCAACAAGTTCCTCAACACTTTCCAGCATTGTCCTTTCTTTCTTGTGTTTTGCGTCGTCACTACCGTGAAAGGAAAGCGTTTCCGGCCCTGGGTTGCTATGCAAATCTGAATCCTTGTGATGTCCCCTATCTCCCCTTAAAGTTTGTCCCATTACGTCTGGGACATCCTGTATATGTTTTCTGAACATGAAAATATTTATTTGAGACCTAATAGCATCCGAAAATGATTTTCTGGGCAGAGAGAACTGATTAATGCAATGCAAAAACTACTTGAAAACGTTTCCGAAAATTACGGGCAGCTAATTAAAAAAAAAATTATAAATTCTTCTTTAAATTTCAAATATAAATTCTTTTGTGGGGTTTCTAAAGGTAAAGAAACGCTTTTCGGAATCTTGGGTGACTCGGAAGAGGTTATTGTATATTTTCGCTCGTGATTATAATACATTTTCGTAAATTAAGAAACATCTTTTTTCACAGTGTAGTTAACATTAATCATGGTATAATATTTTTTGAGGTAAACTTCTAAAGTTTTTCAGATATATTAATTATGTGTAAAATTTTACCGAAATATTTGAAAATCTGAAAGTAAAACACCATTAAGTGTATTTAAAGTGAAATACAATTAAAATAGTCTGTAAAAGTTTATCAAAGAATGTACTATATTTATGAATTTATAAAAATAAATTATAAAAGCATTTTTAAATTCTTTCGGTGTGTTTTGGTACACTTACAATAATTTTGTCCATATATACATCCAGAAAAAAGAGTATCATTAATAACCATAAAACAATCATAAAGTAAAAGTTATTTTAGTGCACTCGCCAGCTTAAAATAAATAGATAATGCTCATTAAGTTTTACAAAACTGCAATGAAATAGAATATTTGCTGTGGAATTGTTTCTTCATAAATGTTCCTAGTCACTGTAATGAAAAGCTACAGTATTTCACAGACAATAGTAGCGCAAAAAACTTTTCAATTTCATATTATTATTATTATTATTATTATTATTATTATTATTATTACTATGAATTCTGTCTCTAAGAAATCACAAGGCATGGAATGCATAAACAGCAGCTTGCATCTATATAGCATCAACCAATACTTAATCAATGTTCAAAAAAATTCTATGACAAAGAAAACTCCAGTTTTGAATGCAGTTCTACTTTCACCATGAAAAGTACACACAGTTTGGTTTACATGGCTATAAAATATTGAAACAATAATTGCTTCTTAAAGGGCAACTATAAAAAATCGCTCCTGAAACAACAGCCAGGAAATTCAGCTTTAAATGCTGTTCTACTTTCACCATAAAGGGTAATCACGCTTTTCTTTTCCTGGTTATAAAATATTGAAGCAAGAATTGCTTCTTAAAACTCAACTGCAAGAAATTGCACCTGAAACAACAGTCGGTTTTTTTTTCATGCACTTCTAAAGTTATAAAATTTCTTATGTATTTACTTAACTCCAGTGTTTTTGGCATCACTCAATGTTAAAATTGTTGTTGTTCCAATATTCAATAAAAATTCTAAATTTACACATCAACTTTTATTTTTCTATTCTCGTGAGAATCATAGCTGATTTATGAACAAATTACTACTTCTAACAGTATTCTCATCGACATTTATATGCTTCAGTGCTTAACATGATCGAAAACCGAAACAGACTGATGTATATCACGAATAATAGCTTTTGCTTTCTTTTTTTCTGATATACTTCAAAAACTCTAAACTGTTTTTGTTTTTTACAAACAAATAAACAAATTATATTCTCATATATTTTTAACTTCTTCAGACCTGAAGTTAGAATAATGCTATAAATGCTCGATCATTGTTTTTACACACATAATGACACCACAGATCACAAACAAAAAATACATTTTTCTGGAACTGATATTTTAGAGAGCTAGTAATAAGTTCACATACAATGTGTGACCATTAAATAACCAGACTGGTGCTGCCTGGTTATGCCTGCCACCGGCAAACAACGAGAGTGGTGCAGTTGATATTCCCTTGAGGCTGTTACGTGGCATCTCCGCATTCCCTGCTCGATCGTTCAAATGACGTGTCGCTTAATTTGGTTGTAGCATTTGATAGACGCGTACCGTGTAGCAATTATCCGCTTGAAAAACGACAAGCGTTCAGATAAGAAAAAGAGTTAACCTCAAGTTTCTTGTGAAACTCGGAAAACTGTCACAGAAACTTATGCTATGTTAAAAGAAGCATACGGATATTAATGTTTGTCGCTCACTTAAGTTTTTGAGTGGTTTCAAAGTTTCAAAGAGGGACGAGAATTGACTAAGGGCGATGCGCGTCCTGTAAGACCGTGGAACTGAAAATGGACGCACACATTCAAAAAATTAGCCTGCTAATCCGCAAAAATCGTCGTCTGAGCATTCGAGCTATTGCTGAGTTGACAGGAATCGGCAAAGAAAATGTACATCAAAATTTGCATGAAATATTCAACATGAAGAATCCTGGATCCTACACCAGAACAATGCGCCAGCCCATTGAGCTTTTTTCTGTTTTTTTCTCAGTTTCAATTAACAGTTCGTTCTTTGGAGGTTAAAAACCTCCAATGAACTCCATTTTTTTTAAGGGTTCGTGGGTTAAAACATTTAATTTGACTTCCTGATTAATTTTCGGTCGATGCCGCGATTTCTTTCCTTTTGTCTGTAATGGTTTCCACCGCTGCTGCCTCCACACCCATCAGGGGCTTAGTAATCTGCCACTACTTTGTACTTATTCTGCGGACTTTTAGGCGCCGTCCCTTTTTTCCGATTTATTTTGTACACCGCTATATGGGCTTTTCCGTGTGAACCCTGGAAGGTCCATACATCAATTTATCCACTAATTTAAGTGAATTGGTACTATGAGTGTATAGGTATGTCATAAGAATATGTTCTATACATATTTATATGATAACATAATGAACATAAAATTTAATTCAGCTGGAAAATCAATAAAAAAAACTAAAATATTGTTTCTAGCCATTACTATCCCTATACGGCAATGTCATTTTGTGCAGCCTTGTACAGATTTTTTTAATATTATACTCACACCACATTGTATAGTAGAATTTAGTTTAATCGATAAACAAGTAAAACACTTGAAAATGAATTTTTCAGCAAATATTATCGATATAAGTTAATTCATTTGATCTTTTGGGTAGTCCTGTATATGATTTATAGATGTTTTACAAACCATGTAATGCATAAAAATTTAATTAAGCAAGAGCATACTTAACATAACTGAAAATATACATAAGCGATGACGTATCTGACTATTTTTTGTGCGACTCAGTAAAATAATATTAAATTTCACATGCCCATTTTATCATGTAGGATATGTTATCGCGCACATCAATAATAAATATCAATTTCACAAAATGCACTTCTAACATTTACCGTCTATTGAGAGTAATGCAGTCCAATTCTTTTGTGGCTATCTGAATAAACAATAAATGTTACGCAAACCTTTTTCTTCTCAAAACATAATGTAGTATATATCTACATTTTATATCTAATTCATAATGTTTAAAGAAATGTAGCCATATTAAAATATATTTCCAGGGATGCGAGCTCTCCGACCGAAATGACTTATTGCTACCACTAAATTTTAATATTATTTCTCGCCGTATTTAATGACATAATTTCTGAGACTTCATAAAGCTACGAAGTTAATTATAGTGGTGAAAATCAACCATTTTGGTCATCCCTGATTTCGAAAATTTTTCTGTGGGCCATAATAAAGCGGTACACTCTAAAATTTCTGTATAAGAGCCAAAATCTGGTCCAGAAAGGATGTCGGGATCCGCACTTATGTATCTGCTGTCATATATCTATATATTATAATGAGCTACTATTATATGCTACTTATTAATATTTAAATATAAATTTTAATCAATTTTAACACTTTAATGTTAAAAGAAGACACGACTGGGCCGTCACACCCACTGACATTAGTTTTAAGCAAACATTTTATACTTGATTCTATTTTTAAATTCTATTCGCACCACTATATTTTTAAATTAAATTTTGTAGTATGCACACTGTTAAAATATGCAGCAAATGCTACATACTCACTCCACCACTTTTATAGAATGTTTCTGTTCTGACCAATGAGAATGCCCCATAATTTAGTCAAGTTACAGTTTCCTATAAAAGCGATGGAGTGACGATGCAGCAAATACCCCAGATTTTTAACAGTGCACATATTGTCAAAGTATAAGTAATAGTGTTTCTTTAATAACAAAAGTGGTACAAACCGAATAAAATTTGTGTAAGAGATGCTGGTCCGGAAGTCACGTGGGAAGTGACATAGAACCGATAAGGGGTAAAACATTACTTCATTTATTATAGTATCTGAATATTATCAAAGTGTTTATGTATACTTTAATTCATGCATTTGATAAAATTGTACAAGAACTTCACACGAGTTAGAGGTGTCTAAGTTTTTTGGCTGTCCTGAAAAATCGTACTTTTCAGATAAAAATCCCATTAACTCCTAAAGTAGTTGAGCAATTTCGACATTTTTTTTTTTGTGATAGAGTATAAATATAAGATCATATGTAGCAGACAGTTTAAAAAAAATTGTTAGTTTCAGAAAAAACAATTTCTGAAAATGGAAAATTTCTAAAAAAAATGCCATTGCACTAAAATAAGAAGTTTTAGTCACAGAAAAAAACTGCCTGTCATAAGTCTTGAGCATAATCCAGCTAATTGGGATACAAAATTTCATGAAAATCGGTCGATGCACCCAGTCGAGTCTTCCCCTAAGGCTGATCTTAACTGCTCTGCTCAACAAGGGCAAAATGTTTTGACACATTTACAAATTCATTTTTTAACGGAAAGATATAAAATTGGAAAGCCTGGCCATGGAAGCGATTTGGAATCGAACTGTTTTTTCCATTTTTTGATCCATCCATTTCCTATTGAGTTAGAACCGTTTTTGATCACGTGACAAACACGATTTTCGCCCTTCACGGACTGATTTTTCTGCTTACTTCGGAAACTTAGGTTCAAAACGTCAACTTTGACACTATTTTCTGAAAGACCTATTGCGTTTGTAAAAAAACGGAAAAAATAGCTCGATGACATTGTTTCTACTACACCTGCTAGTTTCAGGCATTTCCGAATAAAAATTAGTTAAAACTTATGTCAGAAAGTTGCCCTTTTGGATTTGAGAACACCCTTAACTGGGTATTGGATAATCCCCGTCGTTTGAGAGGGACTCCTAAGTATATATTTGAGAATACACAAAGAATTGAAGTCTTCTTACGGGTTAGTATGAAAATATTTATTGTAACCAATGTTAACAATTTAATGTTGAAATGTGGTAGAAAAGGTCCATTAGCAAAGGTCAACCGTTATGGACCAGGCAGCATTATTCGACTGCTGGATTGGAGCGTTAATTGGAAAAAAATAATAGAATAATAATGTGTACTTTTATTGTATCAGATTTTAAAAAGAACCACGAGGTCTTTAAAAATACATTTAATGTATCCGAATTATTTTTAGTGTTCCTGTAAACAAACTATAAATGCTACACACTTCCTTTTCAATCGAGATGGAGAGCATCAATAGCATATATCAGTTACGTGGAAATTTAAGCATACACTATATGGCCAAAGGTGACCGGCCACTTGCGATTTTAGACATTTTGTTAAATATCTAGAAAAATACATGAGGAATTAACCTGAAACTCCAGGTGTGTAAACAAAATAGTACAGGTTATATATTTCCGTGAAGATGTTTTACCGAAACCCCATAGGGGACCGCCAACAAATTGAAAAAGAACGAATATCTTTTGGATAACACTGTCAAAACTAATGTAGCAAAAGCGCTAAAACTCTAGATTGTGATTAAGTGGCTTATTGTAATAATTTGTGTTCATGTTTATGAGGATAGCATAAGAAAACTCGAAGAGAAATTCAGGTTTTCATAAAAACAGTCTCAAATTTTGACAAGTTTTTTGCTTATAATTTGCGGAGTTCTTAATATGAAAAAAAATCCTTTTCAGAAAATATGACAATCAATATTGTACACAGTACCCAGTAATCAGAATTAAAAAATAATAAAAATTGGATGAAAAATGAGCAGGTTTACTAAAAAATGTTTCACTTCGCATGCGAGAATGCAATCAAAATATAATGTGCATACTGTGTTAGCTAAATGTATAGAGCAACTTTTGTAAAAGTCTCAAAAACATAGCTTGAAAATTCTGAAAATTATCGTTGATAGAATAAGTTGAAAATCCGTTGTTCCCAAAAGGAAGCAAAAAGATGAGGGGCTGTATCCATATATCCAATGATTAGTGCCAATATAGCATACACAATATTGTACGTACTGCTGTATTTGGATATATATGTATAGTGTAAGACGTTTCTTAAAAAGTTCTAATGCGGAAGTTCATATCTTTAAAGGAATTTCTTTTATATATATTTTTTAATTTTTTACTATGTGATCCATCTTACCCGGGCTACTCCGGATGAGATGGACCATTAGAATGGGAGAGATGGACCACAATAAAATATTAAAATAATTGCACATATATTAAATCTATAAAAGCTTTCTTTCATTACATGAAAATTAAATGACTTAGAAATTAAATTACTCAACATTCAGTTTATATGAATTAATATAGTCGTTTAATATAGACTTTGATGGCATTTCTCAAATTATCTTCTGTCCATTCCTTGCGTGTAGACGAACCTTCTGTAATATAGGTAGTCGGCATTTTGCGAAAACAGAAAAATAGAATTGTTAATTAAAATACTTTGTAATTTAAATTCAGCTTTTTAAAAAGCTAAATTTGAAATTCAAGATTGTATGGTCCATCCTTCACAACAGAAAACCTGGTCCACCTCTCCCGATCACCTAGATGAAAAATATAACCCACCCCGACTGTGCACTGTAGATATTACGTCGCCATTTTAGGTTATTTAGAAACCTAAATGTTCTCGGAGATTGCAGCATTAAAACTAGATAGATCAGATGTAAACCAAAACTTTTAAATGCATAACTAAGCCTAAATGTTCTCGGAGATTACAGCATTAAAACTAGATAGATCACATGTAAACCAAAACATTTAAATGCATAACTATAACCATATGAAAAAATTATTTAACTTATGAAAAGCAATAATGATTCTTAGCTGAAAAAATATTATGTCTTTTGATTAACAAAAGGTTGCACGCCATACAAAATATCTTTAAGTGTCTGACTGAGATAGTTGCTTCATTTGTGAGACGCCGCATTAAGGAAATATTTGACTGGTCCATCTCTCCCGGACTTACCCTATAAGTGTAAATTTACAAACTAATTGCAAATAGATGTATTTTTTCAAAATTAATATTGTGCAGCATTTAATTAGCAGAACTTTAATGATTTCAATAATGTTTTAGTAATTGGTTAATTTCTACTTATTTCAATGCGTTTTGTATTATAGTTTCAATCTAGATATTGATAATTGGTAACGTGTTACATAAATCTTTTGATGTAATATTTCAGGTAATGAAGATAGCAAATAATGTGTGTAAAGAACAACAAATAACAAGAATATCCGAAGGAAAATATTGCATCGGTGGAAAAAATGTCTTCGTCCGCGTAAGTAAATATATATGTATATTTATATTTATATATTTGCTCGAACTATTCTGGAATAATGGTTGCTTAATTTATTATAGTAACAATTTTTATCGGTAAAACGAAAAATAATCTTGCATTACAAATTCTTCCGGACTACATTATTTTGGCTGTATTTTTTCTTAAAAGATATATAGTGTGGCCAGAAATAACGTAACGGCCTAATTTGACTTAGTTCATGAAAACATAAAAACTTTTACGCAAACACTTTTTTTGTTAACAGCAACGTATCTCTCTATTCTAAAAAAAGGTAACTAACGCTGTCACCGCCGCCGTCGCCGGTTTTGAATTTTTTGTGAACGGAGATCTTTCTTCGTTAATATTAAGAAAAATGTTGCATACAAAAATATGAAAATCGGTGGTATTATAGAGAAATGTTTGATAAACACGCTGATGCAGCCAGTTTTTAAATCGAAGAATTATTTTAAGACATATTTAATGCTAAAGTTGGACAAAATCGTTCCATTAAAAAAGTTTTATAGGAGCAAAAACTATACGTGGGAATTTAATCCTTTTTAGATAATTTTATACGTTAGAATTTCCCGGTGTGCAGACTGCATTTATTTTTTTTAATTTTACTCATTTTTTGAGGTTTTATTTCTATTTTAAATTCAAATTTTCAGCGTTGCGAGAGATATTTTTTACATATTTTATAAAACGTTATTAATTTAAACTGTTGCCAACTGTATAAACAGCGCAAACAATAATGTTTGCTTCAAATTAAAAAAATATTTACACGTGATTATTATAAACAGAAAAAACCTCTTCAAGTTAAAATTAAATAAGTACGTATAAAAAGCAGGAAATTATTGAGAATTACGTCATAAAAACTATATTTACAAGTGAATTTTAAAAGAGAAAGGATATTGTTAAATATTAAATTCATTAACATGCGTTAGAAGTCTTTAATAAGAAAAATAACGTCACATTACACTTATTACGTAAAATGAACAAAAAATAATATTGCAAAACTGTTTAAATTTAAAAATTGCGCGAGACATTTATTTGATATTTTGAGATGATCTTTTCACCTATTTTTGTTAGGACTGCGCAAATAATATTTTATTTCTAACAAAAGTATTTTCACGTGAATATTAAAAAGGGAAAGAAAAGTATGATGAAAATTACGTCAGATTAAAAACGATAGATTTAAAATGTCTTATTTAAAAGAACTTTCTTTTCGCTTTGTTAAAATACAGGGAGACAAAGACTCTGTTCACTTAATTAATTTTATATTAGCTTATTTTGAAATGTTTAACTGATTTTATTTAATCAAAGACGAAAACAGCCATTTTATCTTTTAACAGCAACTGATTTGGCCTTAAAATTCCCCAATCAAAGAGAAATAGGGAGATCGACACTGTTTTTTAAATTATAATTCATTCTTCCGAAATCTTTTTAAAGCCGATCAAATTAGCGTGCTTTTAGAGTCAGCGGTGTCTGAACGGGCATTGGCGAGCGTAGCTCGTAGGTGGCAGAGCCCCCTAGTTAGTGAAATAAAAAATCACTTTTCCTCAAAATGTCCTCTTTTTGCTTTGATGCAGAGACGCAGACGTTTGGTGAAATTTTCAGCAATTGGCCGCTGCCAGGCTGGAGTGTTTCGCTTTCATTCCCGAATCAACCAACATATCAGAGCTTCCAAACTTTCATGATGCTTTGCACAAGACCTTGCCTCCAAAATCGACCACAAAGTTTAATCCAATGGATTGAGGTCACACGAGTATAGCACCATTTTTGAGCCGAGATGTCTGAAAAATTGGCCCGACACCAGTCTTGTGTAGATTTCTTTCGATGAGAAGGCGCGGAATCTTGCTGAAACATTCAAACCACGTTTCCAAAATATCTTTGAGCCGAGAAATCTACCGCATCTTCAAGAATCTCTTTTTGGTACACATCTTTATTCATTTTGATTTCAGAATCAATGAAAATGAAAGGAGTTTTGCCTGTTTGACGAATTCCTGCTCACACCATGGCAAATTTGGGCTTTTGACGATGTTGAACCACGGACGACTTGCCTGGAGAAGTCGTTGGCTTAATCGTATCATTCTGACGATTGTACAACTGTTCCAACGTGAATAGCTTTTCTTCAGAGAACAGGATCTACTCCCAGTGTGGAGTTGCAGCTCGCATCAGCAGTTTCCTGCATCTTTCGAGACGTACTCGTTTGTTTTGATGAGCGAGAAGTTGCGCTTGTTTGAGTTTGTAAGGATGAAGGTTCAGCTCCTCTTTGGCCATAAATCGAACCGATTCACGAGCAATCCCTGTCTGCCGCGCTATTTTTGTCATCGGCACACCCGAGGATTTCAGAATACGCGTTTCTTAATCAATTGTCGGTTTTTGCAATTGTTCACAGTCCTTTTTTTGCCTCTTTCCGGTCGGTCTCCTTTGTGGTAAAGCTCCTTTAATATCTTGATTGCTTTAGAAATGGTTGGATGAGGCATTTGAACCAATCGAACAAACTCACACACACTCTTTTCTTGAGGATGGAGCTCCAAAATCGCCTTCCGTTTGTTTACATCTAATTAAAAAAAAATTAGAGTTAGAACAAAGATCAGTAAGTGAAAAAAAAAACTCTGAGAATCTAATAACAACAAAATCATCAACCGTGACGTTACTTTTAGCCAGCGTTACGTTATTTCTGGTCACCCTGTATATCTGTAGTAATAATAATATATATTTCAGAAACTCTATAATATGAATTGGTAACGATAATATATTATATATTATTTTAGAAACTTTTACTTTTTATAGACTACTATTGCTAACTTTTTTTATAAACTGTATAGAGCTTATTTCTCAGAGTTATTTTTAATTGCTCTATAAAATCTATGCTTTTCGGATCTTTCCGTTTATTTATTGCAAAAATACATTTTCTGTGGAATCCTAACAATGAACAGAATATTTTGAAAAATTAAAATCTGGTTGATTACTTCCAGTAATTTCTCTCTAAAATACTTATCAAAAAATGTTCGCATATTTATATCATAAAAATATTGTCAATAAAATTAACCACTAAACTACAATATTAAAAAATATATAATATGTTATCGGACAACATTTCCATATTCTTTCATCCAGGTGTGTATGTATAGACGCGTTTTGAACCAGAGATTTTACTTAATAAATGAAGACAAATAAATAACAGATAGAAACAAAACACATTTTGTTAAAAAAAAAAAAAAAATTCCAAACCATACTTATTTGATTTATCTCAAATTGACTTAGTTTTACAGAAAGAAAAGGGGAAATTTTGGCATCTATGTGTTATAAGGTTTTAAAAAAAATCAAAATTCATTATTAAATTACTATTCGTGTAATAATTTTTAACAATAATTTTTTAAATAATTTTTTTAAGTAATATTTAGAATCGAGAAAATTAAAATGTATAAACACAAATAAGCTAGATGAAATAAAAATGAAGCTATTATTGAAGAGAAAAGTATATTTGTAACAAGTAAATGTGGCCTGATAGCATGCCTCCAGAGTAGAAACACTTTTGAAAACAAACACTGAAGTAGATTAAAACATCTGAGAATTTGTATGGCGTTAAGATGCTGCTTCACGCACGAATTCATAAACATGTTTATTATTATTATTTTTTTTTTAGTTGAAAATAATGTTTGATTTTATGTGCTATAACAGCAATAGGAGTTACTATTAAATACTAAATTATTAATTCTTAGAATATTTTTATTCTAAAAAACTGAAATTTGATATCAATTGGCATAATCACTCTTAAGATACCATGAGCAATCTGTATCCAGTGTGATTTTTTTTATTTATATACTGTATGATTAAATATAGCCAACATATAACTGTAGAGGCTTGATGAAAAATTATTTTTTCTACTACTCGGCCTTTAGTTTTCGAGTAATGTTGAAAACGGATTCATATTATGGTATTTACGGATAGTTCTAGACTACCTATTGTGTAGTAACAGTTTAGAAAGGGCTTGTATATTTTGGTACGATCGCATATTGGTTCATATTCAATATACAGAATGTCTCAAATATCTACGTACAAATTTTGAAGGTAGGTAGATCGATATGAACCGTATTCAAATACGAAAGCATGAACAGAAACGCCATTCACAAAAGGTAGAACATACACAAAAATACATTTATAACACAATGAAGAAAACAATTCAAAGCGCTTTATTGAGTGAAACATAACAGTACAGTTGGAAGGAACAGAAAAATGTTTCACTAAGTTCAAAATTCCGCTCATACATCGAGATGGATGTTCAGCACCAAAGCCTCATGGCCTGTCGAATATTTTCGAGAGAGAGATACCTGAAATTTGGCGAAAGATGACAATTCACTTCTGATTTCTTTCTCAGAAAGAGTTGGCGTTTCGCACACAGAGGTCTCGAAAGCCCACCAAAGGAATAAATTCATGCTAAATACATCAAGTGAATTTGAATGGTCATGCGATGGCTCCTTTTGCAAATCGAAGCGTTAGCTACTGCGTCTCCTATACATTTCCAGTCATGCTTTCATATAAGAATGTGGCTCATATCGATGTTACCTAATGTAAAAGATCTTTTCTACTTTTAAAATCAATATCTTTTTATGATATTGAAGTAATTCTCTTTAAGAATACGTTAACTAGTACTATTTTCAAAAATATTATTCCATGTTTTATTATTGGCGAGTCATTACTTGTTTAGTTTACATTCATTCAAATATACCACTTTTTCTTTATCAGTTGTATTTTCTATTTGAAAATAATCGTGCTTAGAGATTTCGATAATCCATATATTTCCTTTAATCTTTCTTGTTTCTTTTATAAATATTCTGTACTGATTTATATGTCGATAATTAATTCAGGATGTCAAAACACGACATTTAATTTTTGGTTATTTCTTTTCTTCTTCTTCTAGCTATTGAAAGGCCGTCACGTTATGGTTCGTGTTGGAGGTGGCTGGGACACACTGGAACATTTCCTTTCTCGCCACGAGCCTTGTCAAGTGATAGTAGTCAATCGAAAAAATTCATTATCAGACGAATATGTTTCTCTGGCATGCAACGGGTCTCCAGATTCCTTCCTACACATAAGGGCTAAGTACAAGAGTCCGCTGCCTACACCCACAACTCCAGAGTTCAAACTTATATAAAAGAAAAGATTGTAAAAGCTGCATTATTTTACTCTGCTACAGAAAATAAGACACGCTGCTATTCTTAGTAGAATGTGTTCACTCTTTTCAATCGTCCAGAAAAGACTGAAACTCTTTTTAATTTTTTTAATTTTAATACTTTTGAATGCTTGTGATAAAAGTAGCTATAAATATATAAAAATATATTACTAACAACTTCGTTCCTATAGAGAGAATACATTTTACCAGAAATGTCCCGTAAAAATACTACAAAGAAATCGTGATACTTTAATGATCATATCAAAGAATAACCTAGAAAGATTTTTAAATCTTGATGCATTTCACATTTTTAAAAAACTAATAAGGATTTTCCCTAGAACCGTAATTTTTTCCTATGCAGATGACTAATAAGCCTTGCAATTGAAAACCTTACAATTTTGTACGATTTTTAACTATTATTTTTCAACTTAATTATAAGTTAAATCTCATTCTTTCAAACGATTTTCTGTGAAAATTCATTTAATTTAATTTAATTTTATTTATTTTTTTGGCGTTAAAAAAGCCATAGTTATAAAAATTCAAACTGCTAGTTAATTTTTAACATACTGTTTTACGTAATCTACGAATTTTAACCATAATTAATGCGTATTTTTCTCCCTTGTCTTACGACCTATAATTTTTAACATACTGTTTTACGTAATCTATGAATTTTAACCGTAATTAAATGCGTATTTTTCTCCCTTGTCTTACGACCATGTAATATATATTATTTAATATAATACATGGTGGCTGAAAGTTCTTAACCAAAAGACTCTTTCAAATATTTATAGAGATTCCATTCAAATAACGATGATATTTCCAGATACATTTCTGAAAAACTTTCGAAATGTTCTCAATATATTTTAACAAATCTGTGGAAAATAGTAAACAAGAATTTGTCTGCACAAGAATTTTAACTAAAAAATAATGTTGTTTCCGCAGATCCTTCAACTAGTAATTATTATTTTAATTATTAAGTTTCATTTTTGAAAGTTAATATTCCATAAGCTTTGTGTACGTGTCTGCAACTGTAACAGAGTAAAATATCACTTGACTCGAAATAAAGCGAAAAATCGACGAAAACGTATCGACACCGATTCTGCTGAAAGGAGTCTGCTTTGAAAGCCAAATGTTTGGTGTTAAAATTTTATTTGCATATATAACACGCATTCCATTGGTGATGCATCATATAACATGCCATGTAAAAATATGCTTAATAGTTTTTATTTTTCATGTTACGCTATGTTTATGTAACTACTGAACTTATCATCCTCAACTTGTATATTTGATTCAGCATCATAAATCTTGTAATAATGCATACTCAGTGTAACTTTGTGGTTATGAAGTATTACTTTGTCAAACTAATGTGAAACTGAAGTGAAGCTTTTTTACTTTTTCTGTAATTAACTAATGGGGTTGTCAAACAGGAAAAAAAAAGTGTTGTGAGATTTTTTTTATGGCTATTTTAGTAATGAAGTTGTTTGTCGTATTGAAAATTGAAGAGAAAATAATTTTACATTGTTAATAAGTTTCAAAGTATTTATTTTTTGTATAAATATTAATTTTAACATTACGTTCAGAGTGATAAAAATGTTTTATTTATAATTGAAACATATATTAATTTCAAAATGACTAAACAACTTTCTTTTCTACGAAAGCTATTTGAAATTTTGTGACACTATTTTGTGACAATTGTTTAACTAGTGTTCTCCCAAAAGCATTTAATGAAGATAAGTTTTTTAAAAGTGATCAAAGTATTCATCGGGAAAATTGAAGATCGTATGGCATTTTAGCAATAAAAATATCAGAAACGATATTTTTTAATAACATACTTTCTAATATTATGTCCAGAATTTGGTGACTGCAGCCAAGATTGCCATATTAGAGGAGTTTTGGGCTTTTTATTTCCCATAAAAAGTGAACAAAATGTAAAGTAAACAAATAATTATTTAATATGTGTCTAAAAATATATTTGTGTGAATGCATGAGGTGTGAAAACATCATAAATAAAAGCTCAAAGAAATAAAATAAATTTATCATACAGCTATTTCAAAAACCATGGTGAGCAAGCGTGCTGTTTCTGATTTCGATTTCCACTTCTTCATTTTACACTGAAGAAACGACTCATTTTATTGACCCTTGAAATAGCTCTGTGCTAAATTTATTTTGCTTAAATGTGTTTTTTCTTTACGTTCATTTTTATTCATCGTAGAGCATTTTTTTTTTCTGTCAGTTGCCTATTGCACTGTATAATTGTTATTTTAACAAAAGTGTTTAAGCAAGTGTTTATATCAACAAAAAATGTTACAAAAGGGATTATATCGCTTTTGAGAGGTTAGTATTGGCATCGCGAAAACTGAAGCTCATTTATCATTTTAATCAGATTTAACAGATTAATCAGAACAACTTATTCATTAAAATTAAAATAAATAAATAAAAAGAATAACAGAAAAGACAAAAATCATTACCCGATGCTGTATAATAAAAGATTCTTCTGAATACATGACGTGGAAAAATAATGTAAATAAAAAGCTCAAACAAATAAAATAAATTTTGCATGCAACTATTTCAACGGACATGAAAATAACGTGTGTTGTTGTTGTTGTTTCCTGCACTCTTTTTCGTTTTTCATTTTGCACTGAAGAAGAAGCTTCTTTTAACAATCCTTGAAATAGTTCTATGCTAAATGTATTCTGTTTATATGTGCTATTTTATGTTTATTTTTACATGTTGATTATTCATTAGCATAATTTTTTTATTTATCTCGACGGTTTTTTATTGATGTAGGAAAGATTTTAGATCTTAAATCCTCCCTTTACCAGATTAACACGTTGAGTGTCATCAGTGACTGACACATATAGATTGTGTAACGGGAATCTATTTTATGGCCCAAAAGGAAAGACAGACAGAACAGATATGACATTTAACGTGTTAATAAAACTGAGATTACACTCAAATCATCACCAGGGTGAAGGGAGGGGTGGGGGGAGATCAACTACCGTGAATGAATTGAATACACCATGATCAACTTGTAAACTCCGCACTTCAAAATATCTTTCTTGTTACGGTACTGATACATGTTTGTCAGTATAAATCGGTACAAAGTGTGTAAATAATTTCCTTTTGTATAAAATCTTCATTTCTTTTTTCTATAAATTTTATTCTATTATTTGAAATTCAATAAAATGATATGAGTTTTCAGATTTCGAGGTTCCAAAATATTTGGCTTATAAAGGTTAAAATGCTGAGGAAAAACGCGCAACATACATTATTTCGTTTATTGAATAGATTAAGCAATTATAAACTAAGTATAACTAATTTTATTCCTGTTAATAAAATTATGCAAAAATTATATTGTTTAGTAATTAATGCTGAAACCATTTACTCACTAAAAAAAAAATTCATATTTCACCCCTAGTCTAGTGTGTTCAAAGCCAAAAGAGTCGAAATGATATAGAGACTGACAGCCCTGAATTGTGGTATTAAAACTTATAATATGTTAGGACTTAATCTTAGTTTGAAAAATCACTCTTAATAATATTGCAGTTGGAAACTTTTGTTTGAAATAATTTAGTTTGCATTTATTTTTTTTTTTTTAATCAGAGTGAAGCTTGTAATTTGAAAAATGTGTCCTGAAAGATAAGTATTTTGTTGAAAACCTGTGAGACCGAGATAAAATATTTTTCATCACAACTATTAGTAAACAGCTTCAGATTATAATGTATAAGAGGTTTTTTTTAAATAAATTAGTTCATTTTGTTTGTTTTTATGTGCTTGCTTGTCCTTTTTTTTTTTTTTTCTTTTTTTTTTTGTTCTTATATTACAATCTTACGCATCACAAAATTTTCTTTGTATTATTAACTTTTAACTGATGTCACGCGGTCTCCCAGAGCCCGCGACTCCCAGCTGTAAACACTTTTACAGCTTTTTACTTTTCTGTACTGAAGTTAAATAATATGAATAAAATACTTTTTTCATGCAATTTAATTCACATGCTCCTGAGAGAAGTTCAACGATATTGTTAGGACAAAATTTAAGTAAATTCAGCCATTTGAGTTATTTTTTTTATTCATTTTATTCGAGGGGTCTGAGAGACCGGATCACATCAGTTGTGTGACAAATTTTAGTCACATCAGTTAAAGGTTAATATCATCACTTAATTTCTACTTACTTCAAAATTAAAAAAAAAAAAAAAAAAAAAAAAAAAAAAAAAAAAAAAAAAAACGAAAAATCCTAAGTACTGCATAGATTATGAAGCACTTTCTAACACATTCAGAATACTACAACAAAATTTCACAGTTTACTTATATGAAAGATAATATCTAAATAAACAAGGGAATAATAAGGGATGACCGCCCCGGGAACTCAGCTTTCGCATTAGAGAATAAGTGCAATCCTGGGGGGAAATGTCTAAATGAACAATTTGGAAAACGCATCACGCATTTGAAAACCAAAATTCTACTATTATCATGAATAGTCATTAAAATTTGCGATTTTTTGGGGGGGAAACCCTGTATATTATCTACAGATATGTATGCATACTACATAGTATGCTAAAATTTAGTTCAGTTAAACGCATAGCACAGTTGAAATTTTTAACTCAGCAATTTCCACCAAAAAACGGATGTTTTTGAGAACTTTTTTGCGCGATCCTGTGTATGATCCAGAGTTGGGCAAATTTGTAATCTCAACCATCCGCAATGAAATTACAAGTTAATTGCATGTAATTGTTTATAGTTACACAAATTCAAACGCAGAAATTTCGTCAAATAATGAGGAGGGGGCGGTTCCGGCCACAGAGCTGCAGGAACTTTTTACGGCATGTAATTTTATCTATAATTAATTACATACAATTAAATTGTAATTACATTGCATGTAATTGCAATTACAAATTTGCCCAACTCTGGTATGATCTATAGAATTTATACATACCAAGTAATATTTAAAAAATAATTAAATTTAAAAAACGCATGCTATAACTGAAAACGCACTTCCAACAATTATTGTTCTTAGGCTTCAATTATTGCTCATTTTCTTTTATAGTCAAATTCTTTTGAGTGTTCTTGGAAATGAACAATAACTTCTATGCATACCTATTCTGTAGTAAGAACCTCGTAGTAAACCTCAGTGATGTATATCAAATTCAATGTTTAAAATACTGTAATATCATTAAAATATACGGCAAACGATTTTCTCCATAGACTTTCTCCATAGAATTCTTTTGAGTGGTCCTGCAAATGAACCGAAAATGCCACACATTTAATTTTCAATACCGAACATGCCATAGTATACCCCAATAACATACATTAATTTCGTGGCAATCGGACTATATTTACATGCGGTAGAGCACGGACAGACAGATGGACAGAAAAACCAAATTAATAAACACTTTCAAACTACAGTGAATTCTCAATATGTCGAATTCGAAGGGACCGGCAAAAATATTCGAGTTATCGTAATTTCGACTTACCAAAAATCCTTAAATACATACAGAAAATATATGAAAAATAATTCAATCATAAACATAGGAATTGCAATTATACTGTAATAACGGAATCTGCAAAATGAGCGCTAAAGAGATATATAGTTTAATGCTACATATAAGGTACTTACAAACCCAAGTTTTCGAAAAAACTTGTTTATTATGACTGTTTGAAGAAACGATTTTGTCTTTCACATATCAGAAAGTATGTAAACAAAGGAAAAGAGAATCGTCCACGCCGTCTCTACTTTCGAGATATTGCTGTAGTGTCATCATTGCCGCATGTACTTCTTGATTGTTTGGAGATGAAACGCAATTTACTTCCTCATCATCCTCAAACTCAGAATCGTTCTCCACCTTTTTCATTGCTTCAACTATATCTGAAGCACTAATGTCTCCGCAAACAGCGACATTTTCGTCAATCTTCAAAAACTCATTATCGTCATCTTCAGAAATAACTTGATCGTGTAGATTTTCATTCACAACACATGAGTGCACATTGCTTGCAAAGAAGCCACATCTACTGAAGCAAGTTTTGATAGTGATTTGTTTCACGTCGTTGTTCCAGGGACTTGAAATCAGTGTAATTGCTTCTAACACATCGCACTTTTGATATTTCCCATTTTCATCATCTTCGATTGCCTTCCACTCTTTTCTGTAGGAATCTTTTAAACATTTAATTATTCCCTGGTCTGCTGGTTGTAGTTTAGAAGTTGTGTTAAAAGGGAGAAATTCTAACTTGATAGATTTCAAGTTCAAAAGTTGATCGTGAGCGGTACACGGATCAACGAAGGTCAACATTTTACGCTTTTTTGCATGAAATACTACACCTAAATTTCTGATGTACTTCTCGAACAATATCAGTGTCATCCAAACCTTGTTATTGGATCTTTAGTCTGCCGGAAGTGACTTTTTATGTTTGAAACAGCGAGGATTTTTGTATTTAGCGATAACCAGTAAAGATAAGTTTTCTTTTGCAGAAGCATTTGCTCCGACAAGCACATTTAAACGTTCTTTACTTAACTTTCCACCGGAACATGATTACTCCTTAAACATCAATGTCTTTTTAGGAAAACATTTGTAAAAATCTCCCATTTCATCCATATTGTAAACGTCGTCCGCACTATAGCCTGCAAGAAATTTGGGTAATGAAACTGTCTTCCATTCATTACACAGCGTATCAGACACATCTTTGGCTTCAGTGTCTAATGTCCGAAACACAATGTTGTGTCTAGCTTTGAATTTCCCAGTCATCCCGTGCTTGCAGGGAATCCTTCCACGTTCAATAATTTTGTGAAATCCAAAGCATTCTCATGTAACATCGTACCACTTAAAGGATTTACACTCTTCTGTGTACTGCAAGACGTAAACCACTTTACAAGGTCTGTTTCGATATCTTGGAAGGCATACGTATTCATCCTTTTGCACTTTGTGTTGACTTACGTCTTTTGAAAATGCGTTCTTTATATTTGAGTATGGTAGATAGAGTGTTGCGATTGTTGCGAGGTCCATATTTCAGAGCTAGATATTTTTCATTAAATTAGGATTGTTTTCCATATCTTTTATGAAATTTACTTTTTGTTCTAAAGTAAGAGTTTCTAATTTCCACTTCGACATTTTAAAAAACTCGACTAAAAATGTATCACGATGTGAAAGCAATAAACACTAAAATGACAAGACTCGACATTAAAATAAAGAACCCGAATGAAATATCAATAATGGAATCAAAAAAAAAAAAAAAATCCTTCCATAAAAGCGTGAGAAATTTGGCAAATTAGAATACACTAAGCCATCTGAGACTTGAGAAAAGGGAATACGTAAAGGAGAAATGAATAGGGGATGGGGAACAATTGCCACAGAAATTGCAAACTCGCAGACTCTTCTTACTGTCCAAGGTGGGAAGTAAAAATAGCATCCTTCAAAGACCGCGAGGGAGTTCAGAAAAGTTCTCTCTAACAGAAAATGTCAGCATTTTTTAGTTGTGGCGGAAAAATTAAGAAATTTTTCCAATTACTGTTATTTGTCTTTCTGAAAAAAAATCGACTTAAAAGATGTAGACTTCGACAAAACGAGAAAGTTTAACATTGATTTGTAATAAAGGGGTCGAGACTTCGTGTAAACTTCGACTTAAACGAATATTCGACTTATCGAGAATTCACTGTATATTGAAAAGTGTTAACGATCTATTAAAAATAAGTAACACAGGTTTAAATAGTCTCCCTTTAAATAATTCCACCGATTAAATTACCAATTTAATTAAAGATGTAGGGTAAAGTGCTCATATTTCGTCCCCCCCCCCCCCCAGCCACTTTTAGCCCCTAAATGTTGTAATTTTCAGTGAAAACCTACCAAATTTATATTTTACATAGACTAACTACACACGCGCATAGAAACATAGGCAAATATCGTATTAAAAAATTTTAACAATGAGAAAAATTGTTTTTTCAAAAGTATCTAAAAAATGCAAAAGAAGAAAATTGGTCCCTATTTCGTCCCCCCAAAAAATCCAATACGTCGAGGCTTAACTTATAACTAATCAAAATTTATTTCTAAATGAGTAAGTAATTTAATTTACATTAAAGTAAGGCACAAAGAAATGCACTAACTATCAGTGGAAGAATAACATAACGAGGCATTAGCCATCCAAACATGAGCTAAAAATTGAAAAAATTGTCATGAAAAAGTATTCCTAATTTCGTCCCCGGGACGAAAATAAGAACTGCAAGGGCGACGAAATTGGGACCACGCTATTTCCCAAATGGCGGAGCTTCAGTTCCCGTAAGATAACCTGAGCGTCTTAAAATTCACTGTATGCTATGTCAGCATCTTACCTACGTAAAATATATGCAATGAAAAACAAATAAATACTTACAGTACAGTAAATAACGTTCTACAAACGACGTAATAAGAACTCGGGTCTTCTAAAAATAGAAAATTTGACGTCTTTAATTTATGTATGCGTCTTGGCGAACGAAACTTTCAATATTGGCGCCTTTTACCTTCCTTCCCCTGCGCCTTGCATCATAAGTTGCGCCACTTTCGCAGAAGCGGAGAAGTTAAAGGGGACGAAATATGGGCACTTTACTCTAATCATTATTTGAAAAAATACGAGTATATAAGAATTTTTTTCAGATTTTAGCCTATTTTCACCGGTAATTTCTCTATCTTTATCGATTTTAATAACTTATTGTAAAAAAAAAGATTAATTTAAAATTGGAAAAAAAAATATTTTTTTTTCTGACTTGAAGATAAAAAGTCACAAAACCATAAAAAAAAAAAAAAAAAAAAAAATACTTGGATGTGCCAATCCAGAAACTTTCTTTTATCTCATATATTATAATGTTGCAAAATGTTGTTACGAATGCCAATATTTCATTTATTAGTTCAATGCTATATAAACTTTGACTTTCATCTTAAATTTTTGCCTAATTAATCGGAGTAAAAACGAGTTAATCTCAATCATGATATTTATTGAAATCAATAGTTTTCGGTTATTCTGTTGTTCGCGAATAGCCGGCTTATTAGGATGGGAAGTTCCCGTCACTTCACAAACCGCCGGTGCATAATAGAACTACGAAAAATCAAGAAAATTACACAAAAATCGCTATTATAGTGCCCACTTTCGGCGGAATATTTCCTAATTCAGGGAGAACCTAAAAACTTGGTTCAATTCTATGCATAACTTTATATACTTTTCGATGGTACAATATTGAAAATGGTACCAAAATAGCTATTACAGCGCCCCTTTTCGGCGGAATTTTTCCAAATGCAGGGAAGATGTTCTTGCCATGGCCAAAGACATATACAAAAAATTTGGTTGAATTCTATGCCATTATACACTTTTCGATGGTACAATTTTCAAAATGGCACAAAAATCGCTATTACAGCGCCCCCTTTCGGCAGAATTTTTCCAAATTCAGGGAGGATCTTCTTGCCTTGGCCAAAAACATATGCAAAAAATTTGGTTCAATTCTATGCATAACTTCATACATTTTTCGATGGTACAATATTCAAAATCGCGCAAAAATTGCTATTATAGCGCCCCCTTCCGGTGGATTTTTTCAAAATTAAGGAAGGACCGGCTTGCCATAGCCAAAAACTTTTTTAAAATTTTTTGGTTCAATTCTATGCATAACTTCATACACTTTTTAATGGTACAATGGCGACAGACAGACGGACACACGGGCAGACGGACAAACAGACATTTTCTGTATTCATGTTTTTTGGAATCTCTGACCCCTAAAACGTGTAAATCCGTCGAAAAAAATTTCGATTACATTACTTTCTTCTATTGAAGATAGAAGAAAGTAAAAACTGTAAGAAAAAACACAAAACATTAAAAGCATTTCTTACGAGTTTACAAATTATTAAAATATGTATAAGATAGTAATAATAAAAATATGACATAGTTGTAACGAAAAGGATTTATTACTAAATATACAACTTTAAATTTTAAACATTTGCGTACTGACAAAGTTAAACTTTAAAAAATATATCTTTAAAAAATCTTTAAAATTCGCAATTTACACCTGTACAGAATTAGTTCCATTATAGATTTCCTTATACTAATATTTCGATTCATAAAATAAATTGAACAGTGCAGTCCGAATTTATGTTAACCGCATTACAACCTGCATTGAAACTTAAAGAGAACGTGGTGGTGGCGAACACTAAATTTTGTAATATGACTATTTTTTTAGAATTCATTACCAAATAACTAAGCCCTTTTAAATATTAATTTAATTTGTAACAGCATATGTTTATTGAAATAATATATGTTTTAAAGTGTTATTAGAAATTGATTTTCCATAATACCCACGCATGAGTTTCAAACTTTTCTGATGAAGAAATGGTCTGATTAAGAAACATAACACTATATAGGTTATCATTTGGACAATGTTAATTTCTAGTATATCTAGAAGTTTTTACAGTTTCATATTTAAATTTTTTAGATATACTATTCCGCGTGAAATTTTACTCCAAAAAAATTAAACCAAAAAAAGGATATTTTTATCAGAAAATTTAACTATAACATTTTGTGTTTCTATCGGATATACTTTTGCATTCAAATTAAAAAATTTTACATTACATATATAGGGGAGGCTAGTACACTGTCAGACGAGAATTATTATTACTTAACGAATGGCGACGATGTTTATTCTTATGAAAAAAAATTTGCTACATCTTTAAGCTACACAAATACGCTACACATTAATGTATAAATGGTTTTAAAAAAGTTATTTATAAAAAAGCACAGAAGCATCATAACGGAGTATCGGAAATTGCCTCACTGTGTACCACAAGTGATACACACTGAGACAATGTATATACTTTCCTAAATAATACATTTTTACACTCTATCAATAATTTTCTGCAGTTTATGATTTCTAACTAATATTTCTAGATTTTCAAAATATTAAAAATATGAGCCTCAGGTGGACAATGGTAGGCTACCTTCATGCAAAATTTCAAACTCTTACGTTTAGTAGATTTCCCTAGCCATACGCAAACACACGCACACACAAAAAGAGAGAGAGAAAAACCTTCTTATATTAATAAATAACTTTTTTAACATCAGAACCACATAGTAGGTACACAATGAGACACGTCTCACTGTTTACCACAACAATGTGTCTCACTGTGTATGTGTACTTTCGTTACGTTGTAACAAAATAGATGCCACATCTGTTACATCAATTTCATCGCTTTAAAAAGTTTATGTCGTTTTGTCGAAATAGTCTATTATTAGATATAGCTAGGTTTGGTTAAGCAAATATATGTCATATTGAAGGAAATAAACTATAAAATAGACGTTTATGTAAGTTTAACCACTATAAAATAAAGAATTATTTACTGTTTTGTCGGACGAGAAACTGAAGTGTCGAAACTACATCCACGTGTTGCATAAGATGAGGTCGTTATGTGAGTGTGCTAGCCTGGAGGAAAATTTACATGTCGAATCGACTGCTGTCTCACTGTGTACCATATCTCACTGTGCACTACTCTCCCCTATATAAAAAAAATAGTTGAAAAAGATTATCTAAAAAAATTCTAAATATTTATCCAACTTTAATTATATAATGTGAATTGTCACATTTAATATCCTTTCTCATCATCTGAAAAGACACTGAAATATTTAATAAAAATTTCAAAAAATATTATTACTTGTCTGGAGGTGTACGCCCATTTATATTAAATAGATTTTATATTTTGGAATGTTTTCTATCTGTATAATTATTGTTTCATTTCATGGTATATACAAAAGTGATATTATCTACTAAGCTGGAATATCTTAATGAAATGTCATTGAAATTTTTATTGCAAAGTGTTTGCCTCTTTCAGATTCACATATAAAGTGCATACAAATATAAATAGGATATCTATCTGAATTACTGGCAGAAATTACTTTATTAGTTACTTAAGAAATCACTTCACTAAATGGTTTTCATTTTAAAGCGATTTTCTTCCAACCAAAACATATCTAAATATAGAAAAAGTTCGGGTATTATGGAATAACATTATACTTTTATTTGCAAGTCAACATAAAAAAAAGTTGAGATGCAATAATAATTTGTAAAGAACAAACTTTGACTAATTTTTAAAACATTTTTTAATGCGTTTAACCCTTTAGCGGTCGCATTAAATTACGGTTTAAAAATTCATCTTGGTTATTGCCACCACTTTTTTGAAAAAGAACTATTCACCTTATTTAATGAGAGGTAAATGATACCAGAATAAATTCAATTACACCATTCTATAAAACTGGTGGGAATCAAACAATTTGAATAAAAAACACAGACCTTGAATATCATGGGAGCGAGAATTGAGGGGTTAAAGCAATGGAGTTATGAATATAGAGGAGGAGACATACAGTGTACTGTCTACCAGTTGCGAGTGCAGTAACTGAGGAGGTTATCACAAGTAACGGCTGCTTTTTTTTTTTTTTTTTTTTAATCGGATCTACAGTTTTTGAATACCGCCGGTGAAAACAAGCGTCTTATATCATGGAAAAATTTTCTCTCAAATATGGTAAAAACTTCTATTTGTTTTCACTGGTGTCAGTTTTATTGGTAAAACAGTAAGTTTATTTCACCGGTTGTCACAATATGGCGGAAACCATGGAGGAAAAAGATAGATGGAGATGGAGTAAGGCGGCTGGGGGTGACGCCAAAAAAGTAACCCTAAAATCCGTTACAGTGGGCCCAAACACAGGCACGTTCTTTCACGAAAAAAATAAGAAAACTTTTTGTAATACAGTTTTTAATTCATAATACAGTATGACTTCAAAAATCCGGCATTCAGAAATCCGGCAACTTCAGAAATCCGGTATCGAAACCATCTTTTCCCTCCCTTTTTCTTTTACACTTTCAAGTTATAAGAGAAGAAAAATAGCAATTCTTTATGAATTAAAAATTTCAAGATTGAAAGTAAAAATGCAAAAAAAGAATATTTTACTTTTTTTTTTCATTTGCAAGAGGTGATTATTTTCTGAGCAAATTTTTTTCGGCTCAATCACCGTTGCTCAGCAACGTGAACAGCTTTGGGGACAACTTTGGTGAATGCATGGCTCAATATATTGCCGAAACAAATTTTTGGTAACGGCGACATCAATGATGAGGCAGAATTTTTAGGCTTTCTCATTTCCCGTGAAAAGGCCGCAATTTATGACCCGATTGAGCACGCAAAATCTGAGAATGCATTAAGTGTCTAAAAAACAGACATAGATGATTGGATAAGCAATGACGAAAATGCATCAAAACGAACAATTTAAGGGACAGCGAGATAGCTGACGCTGTACTAAATAGAACCGCGGATAATTCTAGTAGCAGCTCAGAAGATGAGGCTGAACAACCAGCAGAAGAAATAAATATATGCTTTAGAGAACCAAGACTGTATTTCTGGAATAGACATTCTCCAATTGTATACAATACAAAAACAAAAAAAAATGTTAAAGAACGACCAAAAAATTTAAGTAAACAAAGTTGACATCGATGTTTCCGAAATTACAGCTGAAGAAATAATTTCATTCTTTATTAGATTTATTTTTTCTGTAGCATAGAAAATATCAAATAAAGTAAGATTTTTTTATATTTAATTTTATCGTTTTCTTACATAATTATCATTTAATAATTAATTAAATTATGGCTAAAGGCAGCATTAAGAATATAGTACTACTTTTGATATTCTTGTTACTATTTTTGATATTCCTTCAAAAATCCGGAAATTTCAAAAATCCGGCATAGTGTTGGTCCCGATGATGCCGGATTTTTAAAGTTATACTGTACAATAGAATGCTGCTTTATACTGCTTAAAAATAAGCAGATCACTTTCATTTAGAGAAAAAAATGTACGGGTAATGTCAAAGAATTCGGTCCCTGTTACAGGTGCTTGTTTTGTTCGGGCCTAGTGAGAGCATTTAAATTTGAGCGACAACGCGCATCATGTTGCAAACCGTTTTTACGGCATACTGCATCTCCGTCTATCTATTTCCTCCATGGGCGGAAACAATGGGTCTGAATACCGCAAAAGTATACTTACACCAGTAAAAAGGAAAATCTGTTTCTGCCATTATTTATGACTGAAATTTTGCATTAATAAGGACTGTAAATACGAAGTTATTAATAGTTCTATGGTTAAAGCAGAACAAAAAAATACATACCAATATTTAGATTTTTCTTTTTTAAGTTACATTTTCCGGGTAATGGCAAGCAGTCGGGTAATATGGTATAGCGTCATAAGGAATATTAAAATTGCGAGAAAAACCTCAATTTTAAAGAATAACCAAAATTATTTAAAGAGTAAACCTTAGTATATCCTCTATAAATTATCATAGTCTTTGAAAAATTGTTTTAATTTGTACACTCGTCTTGAAACAGTTGTCTATATGATATTTCATATTACCGGGCACACCATCTTGAAAAACATAACCCCTTCACTCGTCCACAAGGCAGCATAGAGGGAGACTGAGTAAAACAGCAATAAATATAACTGTTCAACTTTACACTTAACGTGGTTAACAACATTGAAAATGAGATTTTATAATTAATACGCATTTATAAAATTTACCTGCAAATATTGAGAATAAAACTTTATTTCACCGTGTCACTCCAACAACAGGTATCCAAACAGAACAAAGCTCAGTACCTCATAGAAGTACTAGGGAGTCGTATGGCAGATTTACGCTTGGCTGCAATACCGTATGCTCCAGATATTGAAGTATTCCATATTGTCCGACCATTCCATACTACACGTACTTCCTCTATCTATTAACAATTTTTTAAATTACTATTCAGTAAATAGCAGGGTTGCGGAGTCGGTGGGAAAAATAGCCGACTCCGACTCCGGGTTGGCAACACTAGTACTCGAACTGGGGTATTAGTGTTGCCTGTTGGTTAAAATACGGATGGAATATAAGAAAAATAAAGCTAAAATCTGACTATTTCGGCATTAATTATTTTTTTAAGGCTTCAAAAATAAAATAGAAAAAAAATATTTTTTCCGCTTTATTAATTTTACAATTTCGCGCCCACAAACCCGAAAAATCAAACTATCGAAGTCTAAAGAACACAAAATAGAAATTGTACTATTTGGGATCTGCGGACTGAGAAGAAACAGTGAAATCGTTACAATTTAGTTGTCATTTTGCTCCTCCAGACTCGAAAAACTTATATGGAAAGGAGGAAAAATAAAGATGGAAATGTTGTTATTTTGGAAATAATTCGGATCCTATGGATTCTAATAAAATAATTTTAAAAAATTGCATTTTTTAAAATTAGGTTTACAATTTTGGGTTTATTTCGGATTCTGCAGACCTGAAAAATCCCAAAATTCAAAAGGTGAAAGATATCGAAATTTCACTTTTTTATTTTTATTTTGGGTACCACCGATTCATAAAAAAAAATTTCAATTTCGTATTATTTTGACTGCTGAGCACAAAAATAGAGGAAAATGTCCAAATACCGGCTACCACTTTTGTTTTCAATCTAGATCATACATTTTTCAAAATTAATAAAATAAAAAGTGACAGCAGGGTACCTTGACACGTCTTACACCTGTTTACAGAAAACAAAATCAGTTTAAAAGGCGTTTTCTGTTTATAAGAGTCAAAATTCCGAAAGTCTTCAAAGTTTTTAAAATGGGATCTAAATACCGGCTACCTAAGTTTTTTTTTCCAAAAGATCACACAAATAGAGCTAATGACAATTATTAAGCAATAAGAATATTATTTTAATAAATTGTATTGATTAATAACATTTCTTATGCACAAAAAAAATACGCAATTTTTAATAAATAAGTATTTTTGTCAAATTTCTAAAATTGTTTACGACTATCTCTCACAGTCTTCTTTCCATTATGTTTCCAATTTTGCTTTTTAACGGGTAAAACAAAACAAAACAAAACAAAACAAAAAAGCTGCTGATTGAAATGAGATTTATTTTATCTGAAAAAATCAAAAGCATAATATCAGTCTCTGCGTCGGTATAGTCCCTATCAGCCCACATATCGCATTCTTAACACTGAACCCAGAATCTCCTCCCCCAGTCTTGTCCACAGAGAAAGCACCCATGCAGAAGACAAAAATTTATCGTCTTCCTCTGTTGGATATTTTCCTTTTTCACTTTTTTAGCCCTCTCGCTGCGTAATTGTTTTATCAAAATAACTTCAAAAATTGCGTATTTAACCCCTTCGCGACGAGCTTCTTTTAAGAATTTTTATTCTTTTGTCACCGGTTTTTCAAAACAAAAGTTTTTGTATAATTTAACAGGGAAAATACTCCGATTAAATAAGACATAATTTACAATAAAAAAATAACTGGTGGGAATAATCAAGGAGGGTTAATTAGACGGAAAAAATGCATCCCTGGTGAAATCTCGGTTCACACAAATTTTGCTACTTTTACGATGCCCAAGGAAATCTCGGGTTGCGCAGCGAGAGGGTTAGAATTAAATTTCTGCCTCTTTCGCCTGGTTTACTCCGTCATTTTTTTCTTTCTCTTCACATTTATTACAGGCAATTTTGTAGTGTCCAACAGCTCTCTTTTGGAAAGTGATCCGGTAACCAGTGTTCCTGAAGAATTACGACCATGGTTGCTTTTTACATATTGCGAAATGGGACGGGGACTATTTCTGAACCATTTAAATTGATTTATTAATTATGGAACTATTTAAATTAATTTATTTTCATCCCCTTCAAGCAGAGCAACCGAGAGAGGTCCAAATACTGGCTAGCCGGTATTTAGACCACTCTAGGTAGCCGGTATTCGGACCACTGCTATGTTTAAGTTAAAACCGGTATTACTCATTCATATAATAAAATACCAATACTGTGCGCGTGGCAATTGAGAGCTCAATATGTCTAGAAAATAACTTAATCAACAATTCAAGCCAATATACGATCAATTAAAATAATAAAACTTTGTAAAAAATCACCATAAAATTAAAACAAAACACAGGACGCGTTTCGAGCTAAAAACATAACAGCTCGTCATCAGCTACAGCATACACGTGTCCGTAAACGAACCTGTGTTCGTTTACGGACACGTGTATGCTGAAACGCGTCCTGTGTTTTGTTTTAATTTTATGGTGATTTTTTACAAAGTTTTATTATTTTAATTGCTTCATATCGCCAGTTTTCGGTGCTGTTTCGCAATATACGATCAGTTTAATGAGAAACACATATCTGAAAAACTTTTGATGTACCAGATTACGTAGATTCGACACTTTTGCATTTACTATTTGTAAATGACACAGAGTTCAGAAACGTACTTTTCGTAACTTTCTTCTCTCAATTAAAGTTACAAACTCTGCCTATCACAGATAGGCTGCGCTGCGCTCAGTTCTCAGAACACCTAGTAGCCGGTATTTGGACAATAGCCGGTATTTGGACCTTCTCCCCTAAATAAATAAAGGAAGGGTATTTTAGAATTTTTACTTTTGGTCATACAGACTGGAAAAATTTGAGGGGGAAAAAACAGAAAAAGGCTTCTAAATGCGATACCTGGTTCTTAGTTCTTTTGCCTCCAAAAATAGCAAAGATTTATAATTTTCGCATTACCTCCGGTAAGAGATCTGCATGAACCGAAATTTTAAGATCCGTCCCCTAAAACGTTCTGTCACGCTTTAATATTTATTCTCACTCCAATCATGTCTATTGCCTGTTGTAAATTGTTCCCACTTTATCGGCGCAATTATTTCAAATTTGTTATATTGGGCTTGTCAGCCTGGTCAATTTTTTTATCAGTCTGATCCGGCCCATTAGCATAAATTATCTTAACTCTATTTACACGGCCTGTTTAAAAAATTGCTTTCTTTTTCCGGTCCTTGGATTCTTCCAGATCGTTGTACCTCGGGTTCTATCCGCAAACCCCAAAAATACGAGGGGAAGTACTTATATACTAAATGTAAAATATCTACTACAGCTGTGAATTAAAACAGTTTTCATCTACTCTGCATGTGGGTAGTACCCTCCCTCATAGCATGCTTGGTCACAGTGACGTCGTTGTGACGTCACTGTGAGTCACTGTGGTCACGTCACATCTGTGACCGAAATGCCACCACTCAGTGATGTCACATTGTGAATGAGATGTGAACTTCTTAGAAAACTTTAAAAAATTACAAAAAATCTTCAAAACATGTTGTTACTGTAAAATTTTATTTTTCTGGCAATAAAAAAGAATTGTTAAGTCACTGCATGTAACGTAGGTCACAACACACTCACAAAAAAAAATTGTAATAAATTGTAAAAAATTGTAACCCATATTGTAAGTCACAGTGTGAGAAAAATATGAACTTCAAAAATCTTTGAAAATGAAGAGAAATGTTTTAAAAAGGCCCGCGTTACAGCGGCATAAGGAATGAAAATATATTAGTGGGTAGCAAGTAGTAAATTCAGACACGAAAAGATGGTGGTGGTGGTGGTGGGGGGGGGGGCATATAAAGGAAAATGCACGGTACAAGTATCAACAAACTAGATTTCCATGCTTTATTTTATCAATTTGATATCTAAGAGTTTGAAAGTATACTTTTTTTCTGATTTCAATTTTATCTAGTATTGCAATTTAATATAATAATCCTTCTCTTATTCTTATTATTATAAAAGTGTTTCTCGGAAAAATGGTACGTGCTGGAGCAATTTGGATAACATATTTAGAATTAGGAATATTAAATATATACACTTTACATATTTAGTTTGCAGGAAGGAAAATTTTTAATTTATTTTTACCGACCACTGGTATTCGAAACACTTTTGTGGCTTCAAACTAAAAAATTTCTATTATAGTTAAGTCTGCAGCTTTTAATGAGCACGTAGAAAGAGTCTTCAGAGTTTAGTCATACATACATTTCTTGCTTTATAATTTGCATTCAAGTCATATTTTTTCCTGTTAGTGTACCTTTTTTAAGTAACTGTTTTTTAAAAAAATTCTACTTCTTTCAGACTTTTAAAATAAAATTAGCATTTTCCGAATAAATAAAAATAATACAAAATTTATGCAAAACCCATGATATAATTTATTATTCGTATTTCAAATTTGTGTTTTAGAGATATGGCTCTAAAAAAAGTTATTTTACGAATTGTTTTATTTTACAGGAAATTAACATGAAAAGAATGACGATTGACAAAGAAATTTTTTTTATCCTCGATATTTATTTATATCTTTTTATTTTTTAGGAAGATACTTTGTATTTGTGTGAAACAATCTTTACTTAGAAAAAGGGAGGGGGGGGGTTAAAACTGATAAAAAGAAAAGGTAAAATACATTGGAAAATTCTTCAAATACAAAAATTTAAATACAGACAGTCTCATAAAATGATTGCACATATAAGTTCCATATCTGTTTATATAAAAGGAAATAAACTCACACCTGCCCCAAATCGTCTGCCACGATACCGCAGGGTAAACAGAGAACTTTTTGTTCTAACAGATGCGGTAAGTTACTAGTCTAAAATGTAAGCTTTTGCGTGTGCTTTTTTTAATGGAAGAAAAAGACGTCGCCATTTTCGGATACACACGGATATTAATAATTAATTTATGGAGCTCAAAAAGTAAGTCTTATTTAATTTAAATTGTTTGTTCCTGTTTTGTATATTTGGTGAGATGAGTTAGATAGTTTTATATTATACCTATAGAAAGAGACTGTTCTGGGATTGTTTTTCAGATTAGAAATTAACATTATACTGAATGGGAAATGCCGTTTTACATACTATAGTAGTGAAACTTTTGAAAGACTTTTTTTCATTGCTAATAATATTTTAAATTATTATTTAAAATCCTAAATCTTCATATCAATGTTTTCAGATTAAACATTTGCCAGAATTATAAAATAATAGAAATTCCTTGTAACATATGGAGAGATTTTTGAGAAATTGTTAAATCTAATAATACATTTAATTCACCTATTGTACTTTGTTGTTGTTTAATAGTACAATTATAAATACTAATTATATAGTGTTTTTCAAATTGGTATATTTATTTTTTTAAATTGTATGTAAGCACGTTTTTGCTGTTCGTGATTTTAATCAAACATTTAATTGTAGACATTCAGAATCAGTTATTAAATTTTCTTCGATTGTAAACTCATTTTCAACGTTTTCGATACACGTTCGATACTTCGCATTAAAAAATAAAATATGACAATTAAGCATTGAAATAAAGTGTTTTTCATGCCTGATAACAAGTTTATAGATTAAATTGCTTTACTATACTTTTTAAAATTTGATATTTATAATATTTATAAAAAAATATTTATAATTTATGATATTTATAAAAGTTGATATTGTACTGTTCATTAGCGATAATTGCTGGAAATGCATTTTTAATTATAATATGCGCTTTTATGATCCACTATATTTATGCATAGTATATGGTGTATATAAAAGCTATAATTCATATACAAGGCTACACAAAAGTATACGTAAGAGTTAAGGGGTATGGGCGCAAATTGCTTAAAGGTGTTTTTTAGATGAGTTATGGATTTTTATGTTGAACTGCATTTAATTTACTAAGAAATGTTTGTAGAATATGGATAAAATGATACACAGGGTCACGCAAGGAAATGGATATATGGCCGTCTATAAATTATAATTTCTGGAAATGTGATTTCAGCAGTTTTAAGAGTGTTTTAATTTGAATTAAATTTTAACTAAATAGTGGCGTGTAATAAAGATTCTAGGTAAACTACAGGGTTGTACAAAAGTATTCAAGTATGTTTTTATATATTAGTATAAATTTTTGAATGAGAATTTCAACCTGTTATGCATTTTCTTGCTAAACTAAATTTTCACATTATATACTAGTATATATCAACCTACAGATTAAATACAGGGCTATTCAAAAGAATTGGAAAACATATTTGGCTATGAACGGTAACTGCTGAAATCAGTTTTTCAAATGTTTTATGCGTTTTCTAAAATATTTGCTTAGTTATCTTATTTACGTTATTTCCTTAAATTACGATGTCTAGTTAAAGCATTCAGGAAGCGTTGGAAAGTGCTTTATAATCTATGCTTAACGCATGATTTTTCTTACTTGTTTTTTCTATTTCCCAGATCAGTCATTTCCTATAAAATTTACCAAATCTATTTAGCTCATATTAACAAAATACAATATACACGGGAATAAAAAATGTAAATAAATATGGCTTATCTTATTCTTCTTTAAATAGGAAATGTATTAATATCCGTTAGACTCCATGTTCGTATTTAATAAAATAATAACAAATCACAACACATAAAAACTTACACATTCTTAATATAAAGCTTGAACTCAAGATCAAGCTTAGAACTTAATAAAAAAGGATGCCAGTTGATAAGCATTGTTTTTTTCAGTGTAAAAATTAAAAGTATTTTAGAAGAATAGGACTCCAAAATAGTGATACATTGCTAAAAAGTACGGTAAAAAGATAATATTGTATTTTTCAAACAAAACTTTATTTTAAAATTCATCACAGTGTTTATAACAAGAATCATCACAGTATTAATGCTTGGAAATTTTTCCAGAGAGAAACATTCGCCTTGCAAACAATATTTCAAATGGAAATCAAATTTCAAATTGATTGCTTAAAAGGCGCAAAAGCCAACATAGTGAAAAAAATTCCATAACGGTACTTGAATCCGGGCCATCAGTATAGCGCACTGACATTCTACTGACTAAACCACATGGAACGAGACTCAGCCTGGAAAATTTCTTACTAGTACATGTTGGCAAGGCTACAAACGCAGCACAAGATGGAATATTTATCATGAGCCACCGACATGGGGCAAACACGAAACTTAATTAAATCCATTAGCGATTCAAACTATATGAATACTTGGAAATTTTTCCAGAGAGAAACATTCGCCTTGCATACAATATTTCAAATGAAAATCAAATTTCAAATTAAAATTGCATTTTAAGCAATTAATTTGAAATTTGATTTTTATTTGAAATATTGTATGCAAGGCGAATGGTTCTCTCTGGAAAAATTTCCAAGTATTCATATAGTTTGAATCGCTACTGGATTTAATTAAGTTTCGTGTTTACCCGATGTTGGCGGCTCACGATAAATATTCCATCTTGTGCTACGTTTGTAGCCTTGCCAACATGTACTAGTAAGAAATTTTCCAGGCTGGGTCTCGTTCCATGTGGTTTAGTCGGTAGAATGTCACTGCGCTACACTGATGGCCCGGATTCGATTCCCGGCTTGGAATCTTTTTCTCTATGTTGGCCTTTGCCCTTTTAAGCAATTAATTTGAAATTTGATTTTCATTTGAAATCATCACATTGTTTATGACAAGTTCGTCACAAATGACACATATTTCACAAATTAGTCACAGTGTGACGTCAAAGCATTGTCGCTGTCGTCACATGTTAGTCACAAAGTTAATGCCAAAATAGTCACAAATGACACACTTTTCACAAATTTGTCACACCGTGACTTCACAGAGTGGTCACAATGTGACGTCACAAACGACCTCTAAAACGGCCATAACGACCTCGCATTCTAGTCACTATGACGTCACATCGACGTCACGTGACGTCACATCGACGGTCACAAAATCACAGTGTGACTTCACAACGACGTCGCCGTGACGTCACCATGCCTTACGGGCTGTACCTACCCCTGTATCTACTTTACACACCGCAGTAAATCGCTCATCTTTAACTTGAGTAGCCTGATATAGGCCATAAACAACAATAATAATTCATTTTATAGATTTAAAATTACATATAATTAGGTTAAATTCACTTTAAAATTTCTATTAAAAAATCTGGAGTCGAAGTCGACTTCTTTTTAGCGACTCCGGCTCCGACTCTTTTGCTCAAAAATGGATCCGACTCCGACTCTGACTCCAAGACGCCCCACCAGTGGCCGAGAGGTTCTGCTCTCGAAGCTGGTAGACGGGAGGTGCTGGGTTCGATCCCAATCGCGCCCGTCGGCCTAATCGTTCGGAGTTTTCGTGGTTTTCTTCGAACCTTGGTTCTCCAAGCGTTAATGCGGGTTAGGTTCCCTTAGAAAGACCTCCACGGAAGGCACTCCTCCCCTTAGGGCCTATATCCCACGTGTTGATAATTGGCCGACATAAATCCAACCAACTGACTCCAAGACTCCGACTCCGCAACCCTAGTAAATAGGAACTAAACGTAAATTTTAATAATCTGTGGTTTAGACAAAAAAATATATCATTTACTGATGCTTTATTCTAAGAAGTTATGTTATGCTTTCAGAATGAAAAAATGCAATTTTGAATAAAAAATTTTAAATAAATGTTTGATACATTTTAGTCATAAGTGAACGAAATCAAAATTTACATGTGTTTCCGTGGAGTCTGTTCTTTAAAAAATTGCAACATTTATGTATATTTAAAAAATATATATTTAGATGTGTTTAAAAAAGTTTATGTAAAAGTGACTATGGCTTATCAGTTTGAGTTTCAGCTGATGTATAAAGCAAAAAAAATTATGAGAAACCACATGTATTTAGGTACTTTACCTTAAATCAGCTTTTTAAAAATATTCTATGAATCTTTATTTACAAAATTTATTAGCATTGGAGATTTTAATGTACAGTACAGTCCTGGAAAAAATAAATGCGCCACCCATGCTATTTTATCACAAAAAAATTATCACAGCGAGGTAGGGTGGAACCTCCAGTAATTGACACCTATAATGATTATGATGATTCGTTCTTGTTTAAATCACTACTTTTTCATTACTAAAAATTAACTTTTTTTCATAAATATTGTCAAAAACTCCAGCAAGTGACGCATATAATGATTATGATGATTCATTCTTGTTTAAATGACTACTTTTTCATTACAAAAAATTATTGTTTTTTTTTTTCATAAATATTGTTAAAAACTCCAGTAAGTGACACCTATAATGATTATGATGATTCGTTCTTGTTTAAATCACTACTTTTTCATTACATTTTTTTCCATAAATATTGCCAAAAACTCCAGTAAGTGACACCTATAATAATTATGATGATTCGTTCTTGTTTAAATCACTACTTTTTCATTACTAAAAATTATTTTTTTTTTCATAAATATTGTCAAAAACTACAGTAAGTGACACCATCCCTATTTTGAAAGACCAATAACTGGAACACAAGTTATACAAAATATAACTTATACAGTTAAGACAAATAACTTACACCTAGAAAGCATTAATTTGCATAATTTTTGAAGAAAATTATTATTTGAGATAGATTTCTGCTGAATTGTCAGTTACTGGTTAAGTGCCAATAACTGGGTGTTTCACCCTACTATATGACAAGAAGATGTGTTTAATTTTCATACATGAATGCAATTTTTCAATTAGAGGTCTTCTACATATTATTATTACTCTTTACTACATACCTCACACAAACTTTAAATTTTAAAATTATAACACCTACATTTGAGTTCCTTGAATCAAGGTATCCCGAGAAAAAAAAAGATAGTTTATATATTTTTCCTTAAATCTTCAACGAGTTATAAAGAAAAATGTGCCAGGGCTTAATTTATAAGGGTATCTACACACCTTCGGAAGTGGTTTTTTTGAAATTTGTGAAATTTTCTCTTTATACCAAATTTTTAGGATGGCATTTAAGTTAAAACTTTGAAAAATACGTAAATATTTTAGTAATTACACAGAAATAATTTTTTTAAAGTGAAAAATAGTCAAAATTATGGGGAAAAAAGGCATTAACCCCTTAACTGCACCGGGCGTATATATACGTCTATAGAAAATGAATGCATCGATTAAAGAGATGGTGAATTCCAATTATAGCGAGACAATTTTCACCATCTGGGACATTATATTTATAATAGTATAGCATGCTCATTTTCTTACTGTTATTTCAGAAAACTAATATATACCTTCTTTAATGGCAGAAATATGCGATATAAGTAAGGCTCTGGAGATTGCGTAAGATTTCGTCGGCAGTTAAGGGGTTAAAGCAAAACATGATAACTCAAAAACTAACCAGAGTATTGCTATTTTGTAAATTGCACAATAAAGAGAATAACTTTCTCTGGGACGTAGACTATTCGCATTATAATAACATCTTATATATCAGATATTGTGGCAGTTGAAGTACTGATGTAAAGACAAATTTGCAAAATTCGTTGCAACTTTGTCACTTATACAACTGTAAATATAAAACTAATATATTATCATGAGTGTAGTCTACTCCCTCAATAAACATTTGGAAAAGAAGTACACAAAATTTCAAGCCATTTCATGCATAAATTTTGCTATAGGATACTCTGCGAATAGTAAGAATTTGAAAAAACTTCATTTTGAGAAAAGTTGTAATAGCTGTAACTGTAAACGGCTTTAACTCTGGTCCTATTTGAGATACAGATTCAATTTAAGCACAATTCGACACTTTAAAAAATCGCTTTTAATATTGTTGCAAAAAGGAAAAATCGATATTTTGATCGAAAATGATGTTTCAAAGGTGTGTGGATACCTTAAAAAAATAATTTAAAAAATCAAGATATCACAAGGAGAAGAACCTGAAACATTCAATTAGTTTTCAGAAAATTTGTATGAAAATTTTTGATATTTAATAAACTCATTTTATAAGAAAGAAAAATCAAGTTTTCCGGTAGCTGCTAAAGATTTTCTTTTCTGTGGGCTCCAATGATAACAGGAGACCATCCCTTTAGATCGCCGAAAAGAAAAAATCACCCATATCTGGAATGCTAATGATTGGAACAAGCTGTAAACTTAACTCACGCCCCCATGTTTTTGACAATCATGGTTCGTTTTATGTAAAAATTAATGTGTCATAATTAATATTTTTTTAAATATGAATTTATTAATAATTTCCACAGTAAAAACAGGTTTTTGAATTGAAGAACTACTTGAAATATTTTTGGGGTTTATTCATTGAATCTCGTTTAAAAAAAATTAATTATAACTTAAACTTAGTCACTTGGATTTAACATTAGCTCTGAGAAGATATAACTTAAACTTAGTCATTTGGATTTAACATTAGCATTCTCAAACATTGAATTGCTCTATGAATATATGAGAAAAGTTTTTAAATTATCGCGTTTTCCGGGCTGCCTTGACCCCAGAAATTGAACTTCTGTGTCAAATGTGGGTGTAACTATTTGAAAATTTAAAGTTGGTAGAAATTTTACCATGCTGACGATCCCTATTTTTAAAAGCCCCACCAGTGGCTGAGAGGTTCTGTTCTCGAAACTGGTAGACGGGAGGTGCTGGCTTCGAACCCAATCGCGCCCGTCGGCCTAATCGTTCGGAGTTTTCGTGGTTTTCTTCGAGCCATCGATTTCCATGCGTAAATACGGGTTAGGTTTCCTTAGAAAACCCCCCACGAAGGGCACTCCCCCCTCGGGCCTATATCCCTAGAGTAGATAATCGGCCGTCAAAAATCAACCAACCAACCAGTCCTATTTTTAAAAATTTTATTCCTATTTGGAGAGTAGATTAAAATCGCAGTCAAATGATACCTTTCGCATTTGTCTGCGACTAAATACTAGTGATAAAATAGCATGCGGTGGTACATTTTCTTCCCAGGACTGTACAATCAATTAAGAAAAATCAAATCGGAAATTGTGCGTCAAACGTGGCAAATGAGGTACGTTCGTAGTATAACTAGTTTTATTAACATTCAGATCTTGGTGAAATAGCTGTTGCACTCTTATGCAAAAATTCATGAGTACAGAATTGATTACGATTCCATATATTAAGTTCAGTAATATGGAAATATACTCCATCAATAATTCCATCTTAAATAGGACGTAATCACGATGGCCATCTACAGTCATTACCTATCATGGGATATCGTTGAATTAATTATAGGATTTAATTATAGGATTTAATAGAATGAAGGGAACTTTTATTAATATCTTTTTAAGTTTTGATTCGATTTCATAAAATTAGAAATGACTCGGCAAAATTCTGCAGCGATTATATATATTAAATTTCAAACCATTCGGTTGCGTAGTTTTTGCGCTGTTATATGCGGGGAGACTGACAGACAGACAGACGGGTTGATCAGACAACTACTATAAGTGCTACGTATTTATATAATTATGAACACACCTAAAAATCGCGCCACTCTATGTTATTTTATCACTAAATTGTCGCAGAAAGATTGAATCGATGCGGGAAATGCCATTTGACTGGAAATTGCGTCTACTTTCCCAATGTGAATGTAACTTTTCAATAGGAATCATCTATATATTAAAACCTGTACCAATTTTTATTTTTCAATTGGTAACACCACACATTTGTCACCCTATTTGAGTTCATTGGATCAAAGAAGCCGAAAAAATATTTAGTTTATATAGTTTTATTTAAATCGTCATAAACTTAGAAGAGATCACAGTTTGAGGATGCTAATGATATTTTCACATGACAACTTTAATTTACATTCTTTCCAAAAAATTTTCGTATTAAAGTGTGTTTTTTTTTTGTTGTTGTTTTATGATATAAAATGGATTTTTAGGCATTTTTCTATTCAAACATATATTTTTAATTGTGAAAATTATTAATAAATTCACATAAAAAATTATTAATAATGAACTACATTAACTTTTACACAAAAAGAATAAGTATCATCTCAAACACGGCTATGTGCTTTTACAAATAATCTCTATCATTAGTTTTCGAAATGTAGAGAAAATTTCTTTTTCCATCGCAACTGAAACTATCTTCTATTATTGTTGGAATCCACAAAAGAGAAAATATTAGAGAAGTGCCGTGAAAAAATTATAGAATTTTCTTTAATATAAAGTGAGGGATTGTATCATTACTATTATTATTATTTATTAAAAAATTCTATTTACTTATTCTTGTACCTATTTCAATATTTCCGGTAATTTTCTTGGTATGATCTTAAATTTATTTTAAAAATTTTTTTAATAAACCCTTCACACAGTTGCTTTTATAACTCCGTGAGGATTTAATAAAAGTATACATTCCATACTAACATTTTTCCGGGCTGCTTTGATCCAAGAAATCAAATAAAGTGTCGAAAGTGAGTGTTACCATTTGAAAAAAGGAAAGTCGGTACAATTTAAAATGTGTTGACTATCCTTATTTCAAAAAATATGTATATTTATATTTAGAGAGATTAGATTCATATTTTCCCTATCGAACGGTGCCTGTCGCATCTGTTTGAGACTGTTGGGAGATAAAATGGCAGGGAGCGGTGTGTGTGTGTCCCCCCCCCCCCCGTGGAACCCTACACTTTACAGTCCGCAAGGGAGGAAAAAGTGAGAACAACCCATACAATTTAAGAGGATACTTCAGTCAAGTGAAAAGACCCATTGGCTAATGCTAATCCTATGGAAGAAATTTATAACGATATCTCGGTTGAATTTTAATAATTTTAAACGATTTTTTTTGCATTGGATAGCTGAGATCGATCTGTATGCAGGCCGTTTTTTACTTTTTCGATTTCGATTGCAGATCTTTTTAATGAGGATGCTTTCAGTTTCGAAACCGGTTCCAAAAATGAAAGTGTCCTCATTAAAAATATCTGTAAATAAAATAGAAAAGTAAAAAACGACCTTTGTACAGATCGATCTCAGCTATCCAATGCAAAAAAAAAAAAAAAAAAAAAAAAAATCATATAAAAAATATTAAAATACAACCGAGATATCATTATAAATTTCTTCCATAGGATTAGCATTAGCGAACGGGTCTTTTCACTTGACTGAAGTAGCCTCTTAATTGCTAAATTGAAAAACGGAAATACCCATTTAATTGGAAATTATGCCTTCTTTCAATTTATGTTAATAAGTATACTTATAGGGTCATCTTCACATTGAAATTGTAACAAACTTTGAAATTTTTTATGCGAACCCCAATTTTGAAATCATATTTCGATTCTTCAGTAAATTTTACCTTCGGATACCAAATTGAAGATCATTCGGTGACGAAGTTTAGGAATTATGCTGGTGAAACGTTTTCAACTCCTAGTGTTAAATTCATTTTTAATCGCTGCCCAGCAAAACTACTCCGCGTATAGTTCTTTAAACCTGACTCAAAAAATACTTAGCGGAATGAGCGGAAATTTTGGGGCCGCATATATGAAGCTTCTAGAAATTGATTTCTGTTTTTAAAAAAATCATAGGTTACAGTAATTTTTTCTTCCAACATTAATTTTATAATTTATATGTTCTTATGTCAAAAGTCATATGCACCTGAGGGCCTTTCTAAGGGAAGTTTATCTGTATTTAAGCAAGCTTACCGAAGGTTCGAAAAAAATCACTGAAAACTCCAAACGATTAGGCCGACGGCCGCGATTGGCTTCGAACCCAGCACCTCCCATCTCCCAGTATTGAGAGTAGAACCTCTCAGCCACAAATGGGGACACATATGTTTTTGAAGAAAAAAAATGACTATTGTGATTGTGTCCGTTCATTGTCTCTCATTAAAAAATAAACATTTCTGTCGGATGGTTTCTGGGAAGATTTAAATTAAAGTTAGTCATGTGGATTTAAAACGAGCATCTTTGAACTTTTACCTCTTTTAATTACATGAAGGTATAAGCAAAAATGCAAATTATATACCTTTCCGAGTTAATTTGATCCAAGAACATCAAATATAGAGTTGAAAATAGATGCAACCTTTCGAAAAAATAAACTTTGTGCAATTTTTAATATGTAGATGGTTTCCAAACCCTAATCCATGCATAACATTTAATAGCAGGCATTATTTCCAATGAGTTGGTATGAATATAATTTTTACACGATAATTTCAGGCAAAGTTGGTGCAGAGTCATAACTTTTTTTTTTTTTTTTTTTCCCTACTAGGACTGTACAGCTACAGTCCCCAGAAATCGCCGATGGTGAACACAATATTCGATTCATTCCTTTCAGATTCTTTAAAATATAGACCATCGACGCAATAATTTTGCTCAATGGCAATATAAAACATACAAAACTACAAACATTTTACTGCCTTTTGCAATCATTTCACGATTTCAAAAACCGTATTTATTTATGAATGTTTCCAGATAAAATATCGACCATGGCAATATAGCGATCTGAACGAACTCCATGCATCAAAACTTTTTTTAATGCCTATTTAAAACAAGCGAAGGTGTGTATTAAATGCAATATTGTTAGAATTTTTATATACGGGCTGTTTTAATGTTTTGTTCACAGCCGTGAATGATTCTTGAGAATGACTCCATTGTTATTCCTAAAAAATATATCATTACAAGTGGCATCACGAGTGAATGTTTACTGTTTAGATATGATTTTTCCATCTTATAACGTGTGTTCCTTTTTACTATTAGCTAAAAAGTTTATTTAGATAAAATGTATTACTTCATAATTCTTTTTATAATGCATTGCTATATCATTCTTTTAAAAATGCAAACACGTCATTCTGACGTGCTATCTTCTAGGTTTAAATAACGAGAAATGCTAAGGGATCGCTAATTATTTAAACATTTTTGAAAATGAATGTTAGATAGCTAAATTTTTTTATTAAATAATAATAATAACAATAATAATATAAATCCGGGCGCGAGGTCTTCTGCCGACGCGCCTGCCGCCACACCTCATAGGACTCTGCGACTTACCATTTGAAATTTCACACTTTAATCCCCATCTGCCGTTCACTAAGCCCCCAGAACGGATTTTTTTTAAAAAAAATCAGTTCTAAAAGACGCTTCTTGGATTTTAAAGAGCACTTATTTTATTGTTTTTCTCAAAGTTGCAAAGTATTTCCAAGATAATAGGTGTAGTGCCTAGTGTGTGATTTTAGGTGGAGGCTGCCCTGTGCCGGCCCAAGGGGTGTGTGAAGTGTGCCACCGCACGGAGCGCCAACCGGCGGTAGGAGTAAAGAGCGGCGATAAATAATTTTGGATTCTAGGTTTTTAGTTATGTTTTTCAAAACATTTTCTATAACCAGGTGTGAATCATCTGTTGGGTCTAGGTAGATCTGCTGAGCAGGGGACCTTCTTTGTGCTTAAAGGCGCTAAACTTTCACATGCAGCCACTTCTGTATTCTTTATTTGAGTAAAATACAAAGAACTTGTGATGAACATATCAAAGGAACGTAGGATGTTAGGATGCGTTCTTTAAAGAAATCCCTTTAAGCTAAAGGCTCGGATATTACCTTCCTTGAAACTGGAAAAGGACCACCACCTATTCAACTCTTCCGCTTCCTTATGGAGTGCTAATTTCTTTTGACTAATTAATTGCGCCGTATCTCAGGGGCGCCAAATTTAGGAAAACTTTAAATCAAAATTATCTCACATATTTTGACGATAAACAAAAATTACGGCCTTTTTTCCTCCTTGTGTACGTTTGAATGCATTCTTTAGTAAAATATTTTATTATGTGCAAAAAATGAAGAAAAAAAATTTCTCTAAATGTTATTAGAGTTAGTTCAAACCCATTTTGTACTTTACAGGATTACGTACCTGACAGGAACCTCAAAATGATTAAATGGAGGAGAGAGCGCGCTATATTTAGGGTGGCTTTAAATCAAAATTATCTCACATATTTTGACAATAAACAAGAATTGTAAGACCTTTTTTTTCCCTTGTGTATGATGTTTGAAAGCATTCTTTAGTAAAATATTTTATTACATCGAAAAATGAAGAAAGAAAAAGTTTCTCTAAACCCATTTTGTTCTTTACATGATTACGTACCTGAAAGGAGGATCCAAATGATTAAATGGAGAGGGAGGGAGGGGGGGGGAGGTGCGCCATACTTAGGGAGGCTCTAAATCGGAATTATCTCACAGATTTTGAAGATAAACAAGAATTGTAGACTCCCCTCCCCCCCTTGTATGTGGTATGTGAATGCATTCTTTAGTAAAATATTTTATTATATCCGAAAAATGAAGAAAGAAAAAGTTTCTCTAAACATCTAAACCCATTTTGTTCTTTAAATGATTACGTACCTGAAAGGAGGATCCAAATGATTAAATGGAAAGAGGGAGGCGCCATATTTAAGGAGGCTTTAAATCGGAATTATCTCACATATTTTAAAGATAAACAAGAATTGTAGGCCTTTTTTTCCCCCTTGTCTGTGGTGTGTGAATGCATTCATTAGTAAAATATTTTATTATATCCGAAAAATGAAGAAGTAAAAAGTTTCTCTAAACCCATTTTGTTCTTTACATGATTACGCCACGTTTAAGGAAGCTTTAAATCGAAAATATAGCGCATATTTTGAAGATAAACAACAATTGTATAGACCTTTTTTTCCCCTTTATGTGTGTGTAATCACTACTTGACTGGAATGTATACGATATACTATGCTTCAGATTCCGTGTCCATATCTTAATTATTTTAAAGACAAGATTTTTTTTTCTTTTTTTCAAATGAATTTTTCGAGAGATTAATGACTTTTCTAATTTATCAAAATTCTTATTGTGATAAGAGAATCCTTTTCAGAATTCAACATTTTAGTTTAGCGATCAGGATCAGTTTTAAACCTTAAAAAAAATCAATTTTCTTCTTTTCGATATATTTTAAAATTTTTGAACCTATAAAAAGAGATTGCGTGAAAATATTCAAATTCGAAGCGCGTCAATTTGAAGTTAATTGATAACGCATACTTTAACACAGATTCAAATTGAATTTCAACTTTGCGTGGGTTTTTACTGCTTGTACACATTGTAAAAAAAACGCTTTGAAAGATAGGTACCGTATTTTATGGAAGAAACGCCGCATCCGTCGTAAACGCCGCACTCCTCAAATTGGCCTGAATAAGCTAAAAAATAACGTAATCGCCGCACACGTTGTAAACGCCGCATCCATCGGAACGCTACTTTTGTCGACAGCGTCACATTGACCTAACTTTAATCAAAATTTTCTGAGCAGTGTACGATGCCTCGTTTTTAATATCTTAAGATGTCTGAAGTTTTATTTAAAATATTTAAATTCTATTTTAAATATTTTTATGAATTTTTAAATTAAGGAAACTCAGTTGGTATTTAAAAAATATCGTAAACGCCGCACATGGCGTAAACGCCGCACTTGGAACAAAATTAACTTTTAAACTCGTAAACGCCGCAGCGTTTCTTCCATAAAATACGGTAATTTATTTTCAACATATGTGTATAAAATGATTATAGTAAATTTTCTACCTACTTTTTTGACTACTTAAAGGGCGTAAAATTTATTTGTTGCAATTAGAACGTGTTTTCTGTATGTGATACACCTTTAAAAAGCACATTCTATCTCCCCCCCCCCCCCAAAAAAAAAAAAACCGCGTCGTTTAATTGACACAAACATTGTTAGAGTATGTGGGAATAATAATTTTATATACACTTATATTCAAAAGAAATTATCTATCTGCAAACAAAACTATTATTATTATTATTGTTGTTGTTATTTTCAATGTATGTAAGTAGCAAAAACACAGTTTTGGGGAAAGCATACCCAGAGTTTCGCATACCCAGAGCATCAATCGGAGTCTCTGTTAAAGTACTCATTTTTAATTTCAAATTGATCTATTTATAATTCGAATATTCTTATGTGGTTTTTGTTTTGCTTGATCCAGAATTATGTAATTTTTTAAGGAGTATAAAAAACAATAAATCATTTTTTTAAAGAATTTAAAACTCACGACTCACCAAATATAAAATTAATATATGCTTCCTTGAAAGTAAATAACAAGACACGGTTACAGATATCATCTTACATAATTGCTACTTATTAGTACTACTCTGTTCAGTATATTCCAAATAATAAACATAACTATTCTAATAAAATTTCTTCTTTCAATAAATTAATTATTGTTATTTTTGTCCTATACCATGGCATAATGAATGGCGTTTAATTTTTGTATCACAATGTTACATATTGAGATTGATATTTATTATAAAATTCAGATCTCAAAGATAGGATTAAATATAGATACATTTATCTATTTTATAGTCTTTTTAAATAATATCTAATTAAGAATAGCATATGTAAAAGTTTATAAACGAATAATTTACGAATATTTTAAAAATTCCGTGAAAAAAAGGACAAATATTTTTAACAGGTATGGTTAAGGGCACAAGAGAATGCTGGTACAGGCGCCAAAATTGTCTTGGGCCGGCCCTGAGGTTGCCCCTATATATGCAATGTAATCAGGGCCTTAAAATATCAAGTCTAAAAACTGCGGAATTAGGTTGCTTGTAAAACTATGAGAACACGGAAAAATTATTCTAAAATAAATAAAATTCTTTTGTTTTATTTCAAAATTATATAAGAAAATCGTTACAATCAAATCTTGCCATGTTTCAGAAAAATTTCCTTATTATTCAGTGCTGCCATCTTTTGAAGACGATGTAAAACGTACGACTGTTTCAATTTCCGTACAAGATAGCAGTATATTTCTAAAAATTTGCTGAATACATATACTGTGCAATACACTGTGCAATATTTCAAACGCACTAATGAATTACTAAAATATTTTGTACGTTTTTTTAAATAAAAAAGCTCTTATTCCTATCTAAATATGTTTTATCTATGTTTAAGCGGACAATAGTAATTTCTATTTAGTATTAAGATTTCTATTTAGAATTAAGATATTCGAGAGTTTAATGTAAAATTACAAATGTAAATTTCGAAAATTAACAATTAAAATATTAGCATAGAGAGAAACATGCATAATCTTTACATTCAAAACCACTAAAATCGGTTAAAATAAAGTCAAAATTCTAAAATCAACTAATTTTCTGATACATTCTTCTTATGTTTGTGATCAAAAATTTTGCAGCATGTTTCTACATAAATATGAATGAAAAAGAATTTGAAAAAATTATGTTTTATTTATTTATTTATTTATTTTACTGGATTCTTTGTTTTTTAGAAAATGCTACAATCTACTAAATCTATTTGTCAATGCCTTTTATTTATCTTTTTCCCTTTTCTGAGATAGAGAGATAAAGATATTATTAAAACTTTCGTACAAAATGTTATCACATCGTTCATCCACTTCATTTATCTTTCATGGTATAAAATCCTTAATACAGTAAGCTATATGAAAATAGAATCTAAAATAAAATACATTTTCTTTAAGATTTTACTTTTAAAGCAATAAGTAAATAGATTAATCTTCTAAAAAAATTAATTATTTTATTTTATTTCAGTATCGTATAAGAAATCGTTAAGAGGCTACTTCAGTCAAACGAAAAGACGCGCTTGCTAATGCTAATCCTATGGAAGAAATTTATAACGATATCTCAGTCGCATTTCAATATTTTTAAATGTTTTTTTTTTTTTTTTTTTTTTTTTTTTTTTTTTTTTTTTGTATTGGATAGCTGAGATCGATCTGTATGCAAGGCATTTTTTACTTTTTAGATTTCGATTGCAGATTTTTTTTTATGAGGATGCTTTTATTTCCGAAACCGGTTTCGAAAATGAAAGTGTCCTCATTAAAAATATCTGTAAACAAAATCGAAAAAGTAAACAACGGTCTTTGTACAGATCGATCTCAACGTATGCCTAAACGTATAGTATGGATTCAACCGCGCAAATAAAAATAAAAAATTCCTTAATATGTAGTGCTGCCATCTGTTGAAATAATTAAAAACAAAGCAGTGTTTGAATTTCCTTGTAAGATTGCATTATGTTCGTATAAATTTGGCGTTTTCTGCCGTTTGTAACATTTTTCTCTTGCACATATATATAGTATATGGGATATTTGAAATGTAGGAACAGCTTGCGAATTCGCCCGGAATCCGCCATCTTGTTTCTTTTTTGGTCATTTATAACCACTTTACGCTTAATTTAACAACATAAATAACAACAAACCTAAACAACAACAAACATAAACAACAGCAAAAATAAATAACAACAAAAAGAAATAAAGAAATCCAAATAAAGACATTTAAAAGCGGCGATCATCAACAAAGAAACAAGATGGCGGACTACGGGCGAATCCGCAAGTAAGAACTTTTATCTATGCTTAACAGGATATAGTTATTTCTATTTAATATTCAGAGATAGGAAATATTGGGAAGATTCTTATTAACGCAAAGTTAGAGACCGAAATACAATCAAATTCTAAAATCAAGAAATTTTTTAATGTGTTCTTCTTAAGTTCATAATTAGGGATTTTACAACATATATGCTCCAGTAGAGCACACTGATGAAAAATTAAAACCTGATATATATATATATATATACCGGGTGTCCCAAAAAGGACTGACTGATTTTAAAATTCAATAACTTGCAAACGGTGACAGGTATTAAAAGAATTCTTGCAGGAGGGTTATGCATAAGGTCAAAAGTTTTATTACAGTGATTTTCAATTTTAGTTCGAATTACAAACAATAGATGACGCTGTAAACAATAGTCGCTAAATACAGGCTCGAATTCTGGTCCTTTCTCTTGTTCCATGCTGAAAAAGGAGATGGAAATGTATTATCCGGGCCACGAAGTACCAAAAATCGAGCCTGAATTCAGCGTCTATTGATCGCAGCGCCATCTATTGTTTGTAATTCGAACTAAAATTGAAAATCACTGTAAAAAAACTTTTGACCTTATGCATAACTCTCCTGCAAGAATTTTTTTAAATATCTGTCACCGTTTGCAAGTTATTGAATTTTAAAATGAGTCAGTCCTTTTTCGGACACCCGGTATATACACAACCATTATATAATTACAATTCATCATCTATTACCATTCACTAAAATTAAATTAACAAATTTAGCTTCAATACTTTACACTGACATTACACAAAATAAAAATGGAACCCATGACTTGTAACACAAAATCAAGTACAATACTACTAATTCACTAGCACATTGCGGACGATTAATAAATTTAAATCAAATGAAAAACCACCAAATTTGATGTAATAACCAATTAAAGACAAAAGATACAAATAACCAGAGAAATAATGTTGAACCATTAAAAGACGTATAATAAACAAATAAAAGATCAATTGAATGGATGTATTAGGAAGCTTCTATTGCATTTCACTACATCAGGGGTACATGAAATACAAATATAAGCAATACATAGTCGATTGCTGTAAATAAAAATTGAATTCCTTTATGTACACAATCGACTATAATCCAAAAAGTATAAATTTACCATGCCATATAAATTGAATGAAATAAATAATTAATCAATGCAAGATCCGTAATAATTAACAACATGAACAAAATTGGAACATGTAAATTAAAAACTTACACAGAAAGAGAATTTTTATGACCATATGAAAATAGCAAACATGTATCCAGTTTAAAACAGCGAAAATCCCGCCTAATTAAATGGTCACAGTTAAAAGCGAATCCATACGGTTTCAAATCATCATACCTTGCAGAAATATTAACACTATTAGAAATATAATAATTATAATTAATGTAAATAGTCTAAATATGAAAAATTATTTTATATGCTAACTAAAGAATCCTGGAGTAAATAATAACTAAAAAGGACAAAAAGAACTAGATGTTTAAAATAAACGGGTAATAAATAAGATAAATAATATAATAAATTATGGCAACGTAATTATTTTAGAACTGAATAAATAATTATTTAATGCTGTCATCTACCGAAACTTAAAAAAAAATAAAAATGTCCATCCGTTTTCACAATCTCAACTAACAGAAGTAGAAATAATTACTAGTGCTTCCATCTATCGGAGATTACCAAAAATAGCTATGTAGAAAAACTGCATATAGCATATATTAGATCCACATTAATTAACATTAAAACAACACAACAATTACAATTCTAAATCAGCTCAACAGAGTATCGATAATAATCATTTATCATCTTTAATGTAATGTTTATAATTATTTTTAATTTATATATATATATATAACCATTAAATAAACTTACCGACCACCAGCAAAAACTGTGAAATTATGAATAAAATGACATTAACAAATACAGTTCCGCCCAACACACTTGACATAGATTCCAAAAACATAGTAAAAAACAGCAGAAATTGAATAACAGAAATGGAATAATGGAAATTTGTAGAACTTAGACAGAATCGTCGGGTCCCAAATGCCTTAAGTTCCACAAATAAAATGTGTGGTTTCATCTTCATATTAGCCATAAATTAGCTAAAGAATATGAATTAGGGACTACACACATAAAAAACCAAGAAATAAACCATTGAGCACCAATTAAGTTCAAAATAAAACAAGATTAAAAAGGATAGAGGAAAAATAAAAAACAACAAATACACTCATTATGCAATTTATTCTCATTTAAGATAGTATACTATTAGAAATTAATATGATATTGTCATGAGTAGGCTAAAATTTAAATACAAGTTAATCTTTAACTTTACTAAATATTAATGAATATGAATATATTTTTATATGAATTGATAAATATACAAATATAATTACCCCATTATACATATAAAAGTATCGAATCAACATCCATTATACATATAAAAGTATCGAATCAACATCCATTATAAAATGTGTATTAGCTACGTAGTTATATATCAAGTGCCCCATTTTTTTATACAGTACAACTTCGATATCTCGAATCTGTGGAGAAGAGAAAAAAATTCGAGATATAGAGGTTTCGAGTTATCAAGGTTTTGACAAAATTTAAAAATCTAATCTCACAAACTGCTTTTTGCTGTAAAAAATAAGATTCGTCGAAAACTACACATAATCTACTAATAATTAACAAATTACACTTCTCAAAGTTTTAATAATTTCAAAATTGTGCTATGCACAAACTTGTTTTGATCAAATAATACCCAATTTGTCATTAAGAAATGACGAATTGGATATTATTCAGAAGTTCCTCACAATTTGGGCTCAATCATCAACTTTGAAGCTATGGATTATCTCCTAGTTGAATGGTTGTCGATGGTTGTCCTGGTCGAAACTTCAAAGTCGTGTTTGGAGGCAAAAATTTAACAGCGATATTTTTTAGCGTTGGAAGATTAGAGTTTTACAATTATCTATGAAGAGGAGAACGCGTATTTTACTTTTAGCCATTGTTTTACCGATTCCTCTCAGGCAATGAGAAAAAATTGCGTTTGCCATTGAAGCCTTTATATTTCACCTGTACAGCATTAGGAGTGGCTTAATTTTAGCAAAGCACCTTGGCTTTTTAGATCGTCCTATCATAAGAGGATGAAGCTTTTCTTTACTACTTTGATTTGCTGCCACATTTTGCTGAATTCAATTTGCTGAATTTTTCGCACAATTACACGAAATTTACTTGGTTTGCCACGTCGAATTTCTTCAACATTAAAGCAGACAATTTGTTGGGAAAACTGTGGTACAATAATACAGTTCCATCTGCGTTAAACACATCATCTGCTTTATAGTCTTTTAAAAGAGAAGGAAATTCTGAGAGCCACTCTTCACAGGTAGCTGAATCACCCGGTGCACTTTCACTGCAAAGTTTCCAAAAAACGATGTTGTCCCTTTTTTCGGTTTCAAAAGCCTTCCATTCTTACCCTTTAAGTTCTTTGTATCAACAAAGGGATAAAAGAATGTGAAACCAGCATCCAGATCAAACTTGTTCTACAGCTGACAACAGCCGAAAATAAAAAATCAAACTAATTTCTGTGAGAAATATTTCGACATATCAAAGGTTTTGGATTATACATTTCGATATAACTATGGAAAATACATAAGAATTTTGATGGAAATACGGGGGAAATTTCTTTTTTTCGAGATATCAAGGTTTTTGAGATAAGGAGGTTCGAGATATCGAGGTCCGACTGTATATAAATTAACCATTGCGTATTATACAGACAACGCCACCCTCCTCCGTACTCTAACATCTACCGACCCAACCGTCCTATAATAATTTATTATTATTTTACAATTTTTTATTTTTTATAATTATTTTCTTATTTTATATATTTTTTTGTAATTTTTTTTACGCATGTGTTAAAAAAGAATAAATAAGATCATTTAAGTAATAATTATATATTAAAGAATATATGAATTTTTTTGGAAAACCACGATGTAATGCATCATAAATTAGTTTTTTAATATTATTGTTAATTAGATGAGAAGAACATAAACACTTTATTCTGTATAAATGATTAAGGATTATATTACGATATACAGAATTATGAAGACAAGATTTAAAATTAGTAAATGTATTAGCTTTGAATTTAAATTCTTTACGTTTGCCATATCGATCAGTTATTGTTTTGTTTTCTTTTATTGTAACTAGGGGGCTCGGCCCCCTACGAGCTACGCTCGCCAACCCCCGTCCAGACACCGCAGGCTCTAAATGCACGCTAATTTGATCGGCTTTAAAAAGATTTCGAAAGATTGAATTATAATTTAAAAAGCAGTGGCGATCTCCCTATAAACGAATTTCTATTCATTTCTCTTTGATTGGGGAATTTTAACGCCAAATCCGCTGCGGTACTACTTGATTATCCCGTCGACCCATTTCGCCAAATTATATAAATCGCCAAACCACTCACCAAATTATACAAGTTGACATAATTATTATTTTAAATAACGAAAGAACAAATAAATTCGTACAACATTAATAAAAATACAAATAAAACGTCGAAATAAAAATAACTTGATGACGTAGACACGTGTAACAACATTTCAAAATAAGCTAATATAAAAGGAATTAAGTAAACAGAGTCTTTGTCGCCTGGTATTTTTTAACAAAGCGAAAAGAAAGTTCTTTTAAATGAGACATTTTAAATGAATCGTTTTTAATCTGACGTAATTTTTACCAAGCTATTCTTTCTCTTTTAAATAATCGCGTGAAAGTAGTTTTGTTAGCAATGAAATATTATTTGCGGTTTCCTAACAAAAATAGTTGAAAATATTCTCTCAAAATATTAAATAAATGTCTAGCGCAATTTCTAAATTTAAACTTTTTTGCAGTATTATTTTGTGTTCATTTTATGTAATAACTATAATGTGACGTAAATATGACGTAATTTCTCCTAAGACTTCTAACGCATGTTAATGAATTTATTATTTTACAATATCCTTTCTCTTTTAAAATTCACGTGTGTACTTTTTATGACGTAATTTTTAATAAGTTCCTGCTTTTTATACATAATTATTTAATTCTAATTTGAAAGTTTTTTTCCTGTTTATAATAGTCACGTGTAAATAAATTTTTAATTTGAAACAAACATTATTGCTTGCGCTTTTTATACAGTTGGCAACAGTTTAAATTAGTACAATTTTCTGAAATCTGTAAAAAATATCTCTAGAAATGCTGAAAATTTGAATTTAAAATAGAAATAAAACCTGAAAAAATGAGTCAAAATAAAAAAATTAATGCAATCTGCACTCCGGCAAATTCTAACGCATAAAATGATCTAAAAATGATTACACTGCTATGTATAGTTTTTGCTGCTATAAAACTTTTTTAGTGGAACGATTTTGTCCAACTTTAGCATTAAATATCTCTTAAAATAATACTTCGATTTAAAAACTGTCTGCATCAGCGTGTTTATCAAACATTTCTGTATAAAACCACTGATTTTCATATTTTTGTATGCATTATTTTTCTCAATATTAACGAAGAAATACCTCTGGTCACAAAAAATTCAAAACCGGCGGCGGCGGCGGCGGTGACAGCGGTAGTTACTTTTTTTTAGAATAGAGAGATTTTAAGATCTAAAAAGTTAATTGCATTGTTAGATAGGAGGTTTTTCGTTAATTCTAAATTAGTAGGATAGTCTACTGGAAATTGAGAAATATTAGTTTGATCAGTGGCAATTAATATTATGTCATCAATATAACGATATAAATGTAGATTACTATTAATAAAAGTACGTTAATAGTGATATAAGTATAAGTCAGATAATAAACTGGATGTACATCCACCTTGTGGTATACTGACGTTCTGTAAATATAATGTGTTATAGATAATGAAATTTGTTAAAGTTTTAAATTTAGCTACATCTATATTAAATGTAAATCCAGTTTAAGATGATACTTTTTAAATAATGCATTTATAATATTATGTAGATCTAATAAATCAATATTATTAAAAAGATCTTTGAAATCATATATCGTTATATTCTTTACACATTTAAGATTTTTAATAATATTGACCGCAGTTAATAATTATTTTTTATACAATTTGTATTATCAGTGGTTATTGTCAGTATATATATTTGTTTGAGAATTTTTAATAGAAGTTTATCGGCCATATTATTAAATGTATTGCATCCAATAGTTACAGTCCTAAACTTAATTGGTTTCTTATGAAATTTGGGTATAAAAACTATACAAGGATAATTAAAGTTAGTAGAGAAAATATTTAATAGTTTATAATAACTTTGAATTTTACGATTGTTTACTATTACATTTTCATTAGTTTTTTGAAAAGATTTATTAGAAAAAATACAGGATGTAAGAAGTTGGTGATAATAAGATTTATATATGATTGCATAATTATTAGGAGATTTGTATACATATGTAATAACATAGTTTTTTTTTTTTTTTTTTTTTTTTTTTTTGTATTTTAGTAATTTGCTGCAAAAAAATGCTTTGTGTTAATAGTAACCAAATCCGAAATATTATATTTTAAAGCCTAAGTTAATTTTCCAATTAGTATTTTCCATTGATTAAAATATTCAATAGGTTTATTGTATGAGATTGAAATTTCATAAATAAAAATATCTATATCATACGTAAATATTACGTTAAATTTAGATGGTAGTCTATATTTAGTACCATAACCCATTAGTTTTTATCAATTTAAAATCATTAACAATATTAAGATTTCCAGTGATTATATGTTCATGATCATTATTTATGTATATTTTTAGAGCGGGGTCATTGCATTTACATGGAAAAGTACTTGCTACAAATGTATTTTTTGAAAAAGTATTGAAATTAAAAATCTTTCTACCGATTGTATTCGGATATTTAAAGGTTTTTGATGTATGAAGATTAATAATAGGAAAATAACAGTTTTTATCATTAATTATAGAATTAATATTAATTTTATTAAATATTTGATTTGAAAGAGTTATTATCATTTGAGTATTCGTGTTTTGAATTTTATGGGTTTTTCTTTTTTCTTTTTCTTTCTTTCTTTCTTTTTTTTTTTTTTTTTTTGTAAATTAATGTTGAAAATATTAACTCTAGTCATAATGAGATTTTAAAAAATATCAGGGAAATGTTTAGAGAGAGGTTTACTGAGAAATACATTTAAATGTTGTACAATCTGTTTCTTTTTAATAGCAAATATGTATTTTTGAATTAATAACCAGTTATAATTTTTTATATAGTTACTTTGAAGATTATTTATTTGTTTAGTAATATATTTTTTGGAAACTACAACTGCTAAAGAACACTTTCCTCGCTTTTTTCGTGTTTTTTTACGATTGAAGTTATGATTTAGAGTAGGATAAATTGGAGAATAATCAATAGTATTATTTATAGATGAAAACACTTTAACATTTCCACATCGCGACTATTAAATATTTCATTATTAAGTCCATATGGATAAATGGTGTTGTAATATTTCATATATGATGACTCCGTATAAAGACGTTCTTATTTATTTTTCAGAATTTGTAGGATTTCAATTGTCGTATTTTTAAATTGATGCTTATGAAAATGCTGAATTTCATCTGTAGACTGTAAATTTTTTGCTTTGCTTCTTTTAGAGTCTGAACGATGTTGATTGATTCGTTTATGTATTGGACCTGATGTTTCACCTATATATTTCAAGTTACATAAGTTGCACTTTATACAATATATATATATATATAATATATATCAGGTTTTAATGTTTCATCGGTGTGCTCTACTGGAGAAATATGTTGTGAAAATCAAGAGAATCAAAATACGCTGAAGCAGCATATTTGTTCTCCTTGAACTCCACCTCTCTCTTGCAGTGCTGTTTAACCTTTTATGTACTGAATTATGAATTCATGAAAATTTTATCTTCTAAAGCATTTTTCGTGAATTTTTGAAACTACTTTAGAAGATTTACATAATCGTTTAATAAATTTTAGAAGGATTGAATGATTTAGAAGAATTAATTAAATTTGAATTTATAGGTATTTTGTGCAATATAATTCCATTCAAATCTTTTATTACCCGACTGAAAAGAAGGGTTATGTGTGTTTCACCCGTATCTGGGTATGTGGATATTTTTTATACCCTCAAAACATCCCAACGGCTGGATGGATTTTAATGAATGAGGTCTCTATCAATTCGTCTTAACGGCCCGATGGTTATAGGCTAGGTTTTGTTTTTATAAATTCAAAATGGCGGCCGTAAAATACAAAATGGCAGTAGATACGAAAAAAAGAATTAACGCACCCTATTGAGTGGCATATCATTGGATAGGTCTTTCAAAATGAAGACGATGTTTCATTGATTATTTTACAGTCAGAAGCTTCGTTAAAATATTATACAACCTGGAAGTTGTGTAGGTAAGATCTCTAGCTTTACTGCAACTCTAACCATCATAGACATCTATAGACCTCATCAAAACAGTGTTTATAGATAGGAACTAACAATTAAACACAACTTAAAAATCATCAATACAAGTAAATGAAAAAATAGGTAAGTAATATAAACAAGTAATATAAAAAAAATATTTCAAGTTAATTCCTACTTAGGTCAATAATCCCTACTGACCCATTCTCCCATTCTTCTTTCCTCTTGAGTGGCGCTTAAAGTGCTTTGATCAAGAAGAGGGCTCTCTCGTTCTTAAAATACCTTGATCAAGAAAAGGGCTCTCTTGATTATTCAAAATTAATTAATTTAATTAAATTAATTAATTAATATTTGAAAAAAAACTGGATTAACATCAAGTGTCATCCACTACAAGTTTTAAAATTTTTATTTGAGTTTGATTGGATGAATAATAAGTATTTTATTAACGCCTATTTATTTAATGCCTTTGGAACAAGATAAAGTAATGCATCTATAACTCATTCTAAACTGTATTACTAACAATCGATGTATTAAATGAATTTTATAACAAGTTATTTTAATGGTACTTATAAGTACCGTCAGTAGATAAAGGGTTAAGAACACACACTCGCCAGAATACGACATTCACAATCTCAAGCCAAATTCAGCTTTCTCCAAAATTTTCCGTTTCCATTTCAACAATTTTAAACGATTATCTTAGCATAGAATACCTGAGATCAAATGGTAACACGTGAGGGTTTCACCCTTTTTCGATTTATGCTTCAGTTTAATTCTGATTCTGGCCGGTTCCGAAATTGAAAGTGTGATCAGAATTGATCTGCAACAAGGATGAGTACAGTTTTACATCATTTCCAAGACAATTTTTCCTCTTATTTAATCGTCCAAAATTATTATAAAATCGATGATTAAATAAGAAGATTTCGATTTGTGTAATTTAAAAACTAAATAGAAAATCTTTAATCTGAAAATGTAGTGCTAGACTCCTTGGAAATTTTAAGGAATGTATGCACCTTGGACAGAGAACTTAATTGAAAGTTTTCATTAGCCCCTGAATGTTCGCATATTTAAGAGTTCGCAGAATCTGCTGGATCTCAAAGCTGGACAACAACAAATACTAGGGTTTCTCCTTTGTTGTCTAGGATCCACCTTATAATATATTGACAAAGGAATTATATAGTAATTGTTTGATTCCAAAATTGTTAAAATTGTAGTGCTAAAAGTCAAACTGATAATCTAAAACTTGATGACCTTGATCCGTTGTAACTGTGTATGAGGAATTCTTTGACAAATCTCCACGAAATATAGCCCCCAGAATCTTCAAAAGCGGAAGATGAATTATGGCTTTTACTTACCTTAAGGCTTCTATCCGCCAAGCCAAGATACTCGTAAACCAATGCTAAATCTATGGGGAGGTTCTTAACCACTATCTCGTTTGCATTTCGACATTTTAAAATATTTTTGTTGTTGTTGCACTGGACAGCCATGTCGATCCCTAAATTCGCTCTTTTGTACTTTTTCGATTTTGGTTGCAGATATTTTTTTTTAAGTTAGTTTCACTTTCGGAACCACTTTCGAAAGTGAAAGTGTCATCATAAAAGAACTGTAACCAAAATCGAAAAAGTAAAAAAAGGCGACTGTAGGGCTCGACATCAACTGTCTGATGAAGAAGAAAAAAAAATTAAAAAGTCGAAATGCAAACGAGATAGTAGCAAAGAAGCTCCCCAAAGGTTTAGCAATAGCTCACGACAGTCTTCGCCTGACGAAAAAAGGAGCCTTAAGACCATGTTGTGTGGTTTTATTTGCCGTTCAAACAAAATTGTACAAGACATCGCTGCCTCCACCTTCCCAAAAATGCGAACGATGGCTATAACTCTGTTTCTTATTTATGAAAAAATAAATGAAAAGTACCATTTTAATTCGTGTGATGGTCTTATTAATCATTTGTGGGGGGGTTTTTTGGCATAAGAAATCGCTTACATATTAAAAATTTGCAGCAACTTTGATTTTTAAAATAATAATACCCGTTTCTGAAACCATATTCGAGTTCCAGATCAAAGTAGCCTGGAAGAAGATATGGTTTGGATACTTTTTTTTTTAGATGTTCATAGGGTATAAATGAAAATGTGGTTAGGGGTTATCTATAAATTTCAAAAAATAAAATTTAGATCTCACTGTGAAAATTACTGGGAACACGCAATTAGTTACCAGAAAAATGATAATTTATAAGTATAAAATAATCTCGCTTTATATGAAAGAAAACTATCACAAAGAGCTACAAGTTGTTGAAAATTATAATATTGATTTTGGGAATGAAACTCATTTCTTGATAATTTTCTTATATAAGCATACTGGAACTGGAAAAAAAATTCTCCATTAATAACGATATGTCTTCTGATAAATGTTAAATACTTTAAAACATAATAAGGAAGAAGTAAAATTTTTCTAGAAAATTCCAAACCTGTCAACTTTCTTTTAAGCTCTAAAATACAATGGAATTGAAAAACGTTATAATAATGTATTTCCTTATTGCACATCCAAATGATCAAGCTACAACGCAATATAAGAAAGTTTAAAATAATTGCATTACTATACTCGAGTTTTCGTGCGTACACTTGAGTGTGAAATGAGATCTTATTTCTTCCAATTATTCCAAAAAATATTACTTAATTCAGTTTGAGATTATTATATTTTCTTCCGGGTAAAATCTTTTCTATTTTTCATCGATTTGCAATTGATATTTGAAAAATGTTTGCGTAATTTTATAAATTTCAGGTTTATTTTACTTTTTTGTATTATAGTAAGAAAATATATGTTCAGTTTTTATTTTTGCAGTATTTATTATTATTATTATTTGTTTATTTTTAATATGAGTGTACAATATTATTTTTAACATTCAAAGGTCACATTAACTAGCACATTTTTGCAAGTATCATTTATCACTATTTATTTATTATTTATTTCATGTTCATATCATTACAGTACACAATTTTTTATGACGATTTTCTAAAATTTATGAAGGCACATTATACTTAAGTGCATAAATATTATTCTATATTTATTATTATAGATTATTAGAAAATAATTAATAAATGATCTATGGATTCTAACTTTCGGTTATATTTTCCATATCATTTTAATGTAAATATTCCACCATTATTTTAGTAATGCTTTATTTCCTGTGTATTTTTGTTCCGTAGTCAAAAGTTCGTATATCTTATTATAACTACACTTGAAAATATTTTCGTATTATTATGAGGAAACGAGAAAAGTTTAAAAATTTTTAACTTCTTATTCACGGTTATTATTAACTTATTTATTTGATTATTTATTAATTTATTTGTCACCAAGATATTCGTATGCTCTCTGTTAGATGAATTTTAGAAGAAAAATGCAGAAGCAAATGTGATTTTTTTTAATTTACGAAAATTGAATAATTGATTAGGCAATTGTAATTAAAATATGATTGCAATCGTATCTGATGCATAATCATTGCAGGGAGATGTGGATAAAGATAACTCCATCGGAATAAACATTATAAAAAGTCAATTATCAGCCTTACGTAATTTTTTTAACCTTTACAGAAAGTCACAAAAAAAATAAATAAATAGATAAATGAAATAAGATTTAATTTTTTATATGATGGAGATACGTACATTGTTAAAAATCTGTACGTTTGTTGCATAGTCACTCCACCGCTTTCATAAAACACGGTCACTTGACTATATATACTATGGAGCATTCTGATTGGTCAGAATAGAAATATTCTATAAAAGCGATGGAGCGACTATGCAGCTAAAGCTGCAGATTTTTAACACTGTAGGGAATGTGAATCGCAAAAGTGTACAAAATAAGATAGGAGCTAAGATTATGTTGATGAACTAGTTCTGCTACTAATTTCTAAAAAGTGACGCCTTCAATTTTTATATGGACCCTGGGTCCTATAAATTATATTTATAAAAGAAATACCATGCTCTGACAACTGCAACAGTAAAAATTACTCTCTTCTACTATCAAAACTCGCTGATTTATGACAGTACTTTGAATTTTATGAAATTTTTAGCTTTCGTCACTAAAAAAATGTCTTTTCTGTTTTTATTGCTGGAAAGCACCAGTATTCCACAAAATTCAAAAGTTCATAACGCGGTCAGTTTTGGTCTTTGGAAGAATGGGATTGTTGCTGCTGTACTTATCAGAGTATGGAGATTGTGTTTTTAAGTATAACTTATAGAATCAGGAGCCGTATAAAAATTGGGGAATATTGTGTTTGTACATTTCTAAATTTTTTAACACTTTGAGGTCTAAGCCCGAGTCTCATTCGGGTTGACGTTTTCGGTGAAGCGAACTAAGCCCAAGAGTCTCTCGGGATCTTAAAAGTACCTATTATATACATTCTCGAATTCGAACTTACTAGCCGCCCTTGACGACCCATTTGGTCTCCCTTAAAATTTATGCTTGGGAAAGCATGCTAAGCATTGTATCATGTTACTTTTATTCATAATTTAATTTACTTGGACTCTCTTAAATATAATTAATATAATCCCTTAAGCTAATATTAGTTTTTGTTGCATTAAAATATCTGAATTTGTTGATTTTCTGTAAGTAAGTAAACCCTATTGGTTTACAATGGAAGTCTATGGGAATTTGGCGAAATATTAAAGATATCGCCAATTTGGCGTCACTTTTGACAACTAATTTTGGTCGCCAAATTTGACGATATATCTCCAAGTTGGCGACAAACTTGGCGTATTTGGCGACAGAACAGAGTCCCCCCTATGGTAACCACTTTGTAGGTATGGAGATTCATTAAATGCTGTTCAATAACCAATGAGGTGTGTTTCATTTGGACGTTGCCGTTAAACAATCAACAAATAATTGCGATTTATGTGTCACGTACAATAGCGTAATATATATATAGCTAGATAGATAGATAGATTGTAAACATTATGGAGTTGATCTTTGTGATTTAAAATGTGCCACACAAAAGCAACTTTCACTAACTAATGTTGATATACAAATAAAACATATTTTCAGATATTTGTACAACATTTGGATATGTTTTTATTCAAGTCTATGTAAAATTTTATGTTAAAAAGGGATGTTTTCTGATGCGGAACTTTTTTTTAAATATAAAACAAGCTTTCTTCAATAATTTCTCATTAAATATTAATTTTTAGTACATTTAACCCTTTAAGTGGCTTAACCGTGTTTTTCCGTCAAGTAATCTTTCAATTCAAGTGCTGATTTAACACAAAATTGATATTAGTGTTATTTTTTTTTTTTTACAGTGCATAACATAAATAAATATGCAAGGTAATCATAAACAAATCCCCATACAAATAATTTTCATAGCTATTGTTTTATGAAGCATTAAACATAAATGATAAAAAATGCCAGACGCTTAAAGGGTTAAATAGTTCTTTGATTATGAATAAGAATAGTTTGAAGTTTATAATAAAAAAAAATATATTAAAATGCATATCTTCCAAGTGTTTTTTAAAGAAATCATGAAAAGTACCAAATACTTCAGTCTGAGGGAGATATGCGATTGAAATAGCTCAGATCTCAAAGTGTTAAAAATAATGGAATTTCATTGTAAGATATTTTGTAGAATAGTTACTGTGCTTAAAAAAGGAAAGAAAAGGAAAAAGAAGAGAGAAATTACACTACTCACATTTCAAAATACAGCTTGAAGCAAAATATCAAATGTTATTACAAGCAACACAAGAATGACATACTTCCAACATGTAATATGAAATCATGTAAGCATCTCCAATTCAGAAAGCATTATCCTCTTAAGACAGTTTCTTTTTGCTGAATCAGACACGAAAATCCGCAATATTAACTTACGTACACACGTCACTAACATTTGGTCTTATCAAAGATTTTGCATTAACTGATTGAAAATAGGCTATAAAAAAAAATAAAAAAACTGAAACGAAATATGATTTTTAATGAAATAATAATTAAAAAAAAAGGAGAAAAATTCGGTTTTCTGGAGTTTTATTTTTATTTATTTATTATTTTATTTTTATTTTGAATGATTCTCTTTTAGAACAAATAAGATATAAAAAAGCAAAATGTTGATGCGTCAGTTTATAAACTGTAATAGCAGTTGCAGCATAGGATTCAAGTAGAAGACATGGAATTTTGTATATCGTTTTTTCACGCTATTACGAACACGTTGTTCAGTTTTTGGTGCCTGAATAAAATTTCCTCGTTATTATTTTTTGCTTAGATGAAATTTTCCGTGAAGTTTTCAGTTTCACTTTACCAAGTAATCAATCATTGAACAGAATCAATTCATTAAATCCCTTGAAACTTATGCTATTAATTTTTTTATAAACAATTTACTCTTGCCACAGAACACACTAATAATCTCCGACTAAGTTGGGCAATATTTAATAATTAATTTCCTTCCATATCCTAAATTAGATATGGGGTCGTCTTATCTGCTGAAACCGATCTCTTTTTAGTTTAGTTTTTAATGAATGCTTGTCCTTTTCTGGTTCTTTCTCTGAATTTTTTAACCTTCGCCGTCAGTTTTTTTTTTTTGAAAAATTAAGAAAAAATATTGCCCGATTTTTTTAAAAATATAGGTAAAAAAAAAAATTCTGCATTTGCTCTGACATTTTCAGATCGATAGCTTGATTAGTTTTCTTAATATTACCCAATTAGGGAAAATTGTCAGTATCTTGTTAAAATAATTAAAAAAAAGCTTGTAAAATTTTAAAGCTACTTGTTGGAAAAATTAAAATACGCACCAGAAAATTTTTAAAAATATTTATTAAGTAATATTATATCAATTTTCAAATTTTCAAACCCTTTTTATTCTGTAAAAATAAAAGAAGCAAAAATTTCGTACAGAGTGCACTGCTAATCATAAAGAAAAATATGTTAAAATAAAAATACAAGCATACTTAAACTCATATTGCCATTTAAAAATTTAAATGGCAAAGTTATACAAAAATATCTTATTAAGTTTATAATCCTGATCTTTTCATTTTTCTTTTAAGTTGTAATTGCTACTTTTTATAAAACCAACCGCTGCAGGAACACAATTGTTTGCAATATAAATTTATGAAATAACAAAATTTTCCTAATTGAGTAAAATTTATCAGTTATGGTGATAGTACGGGGCATAGGAATAATTTCCCGACGCTTCTCACTTGTTTTTAAGTATAAGTGATAAAAACTGCCTTTCAAAGCTATTTGTTTATTTTGATTTTATTTTTACTTTTCATCATTAATTAGCATTATATTTTAATAGCTTTGGATGCATTTTTAGTACCAAACAAATACTGCGTATTATTTTGTATGCTATAAGACTTTTATAAATCTTTAAATTTTCAGATTTAAAATTTACTCTATTTAAATTTCTTACTGGTTATTTTTGCATCCCCAATCTTTTGGAGCTGAAATTTTAAAATGAGTTAGATTTGACCATATTCATATAATATACTTTCTGATGTTTACTCCTAAAGCCAGGGCAGTATTGCCAGATTGTGGAATTTTTTCCAACAAAACAGCTACCAATATTTTTTTCTATTAATCTTCTTTTTGTTTAATCACAGAATTTTTATCATTAAATATAGTGAAGATAAATATTCTGAAAGAATGGTAAATAGTTTGAATAAAAACTTTCTTCAACATGGCAACACTGCAACGTTTGCAAGTGCGTTCGTGCGAAATATATTTTCTGCATCAAACAAGAACTGAATCAAACTTGGGGAAAATGCCAAAGACTTGGCGGGCCACTGAATAGTTGCTGGCGGGCCAAGTGTGGCCCGCGGGCCACGTGTTTGACATGCCTGTTATAGATCAATCAATTCGATACAACATTTGTGCTTTTAACATTCAGTTTTTTTTTAGATTTGCATTGCATAGAACATAAATAATGATAATCAACATGTAATGTAATAAAGTAATAAAAAAAAAAACCTTCAATGAATTATATTTCTTACTTTTGTCCAAATATCAAATGTTCAGTGTCAAACCTTTATTGTTACACGCCTTGCACGAGCCGGGTATATAACTTTAAGTGCAGATTCATGGTTGCCAGTCGCTATGTGGCGACTAAATTTTTTGCTTTTGCGACTAATTTTCCGCGTCTAAATCGCCATCCTTTGGCGAATTTCGCGTTTTCCCCCTGCGATCCTTAGACAAAATTCGCATTTTTTCGCGATTCTCTGACGAAAATCTCATTTTTACCGAGATTCTTTGACGAAATTCATGTTTTTATAGAGATCCTTATACGAAATTCGCATTTTTTTCGCAATGCTTTGATGAAATTTGCGCTTTTACCGCGATCTTTTGACAAAATTTTCGAAGTTTCTTGCAATCCTTTGATAAAATTGGCGTATTTTCTGCAATCTGTTGACAAAATTCGCGTTTTTTCTGCAATCTTTTGACGAAATTCTCGTTGTTTCTGCGATCCTTTGACGAAATTAGCGTTTTTTTCTGCGATCTTTTGCTAAAATTAGTGGATTTTTTTCGTGATCCTTTGACGAGACGATTTTTCTGCAAAGATTGATGCAATTCGCATTTTTGCCGCGATTCTTTGACGAAATTAGTGTTTTGTATTTTTTTTTAAAGGGGGGGGGTTATGAAAACTCTTTGGCGAAATTCGTGTTTTTACCCTGATCCTTTGACGAAATCGGTGATTTTTCTGACAAGATTGGCGAAGTTCACGTTTTTTTGCGATCCGTTGACGAAGTTTGCGCTTTTTTCGCGATTTCTTGATAAAATTTGTGTGTGTGGGGGGGGGGGGGGGGGCGGTTTACGATCCTTTTGCGGAATTCGCCCTTTTTTCTGCAAAATTGATTTTTTTTCGTCGACCGTTTGACGAAATTCTCGATATTTTTCCGTGATATATTTTATTTCCGGATTTTCAGAACCGAATGACTAAAATTTTCGGAAAATTCGGAACAGAACACCCCTGTAATAGTCTGTGATAAGATTTTTTTTTAAGATAATTTTTCTTGTGTGTTCTTGAAAAACAAATGCTTGAATTGTATTTTGATTTTTATAATGCGGCATAATGTCACACATTCCGTTTTTTTTTTTTTTTTTTTTTTTTTTTTTTTTTTTTTTTTATGAAAACTCTTATATGACAAAATGAAAATATGAAATATTGTTTTCTTAATGTTCCGATTACCATGATTGCTTAGCTTATTTTTATAGATATCTTTTTTAACCTCTATCTTGCCCAACTTTATCGTCTGACTGTACATAGCTTAAGGTTTATATTGTATTTAATTTATATCCAAATTAAAAGAATTGTGTGATTAAATGAAAATTACACATTTGATGTAATTAGTCTGTGTTTCTTTTGTACATGTGTAGACTACTTTTCACTTTGAATTCCTGAATTTTTTCCCCATATAAACGCTATTTCTTTTACGCGTTTCTTTCCCAATGTGGCGGCCACTGGATTATTTGGGTTTAGAAACCACTGGCCCCTTAAAAATTTTGGGAATCTGTATCTATAGGGATAACGAAAAGAATCCGAAAATTATTTTTGAAATCAACCTGAATTCAATGCACTTCAACCAGAAACCGACATGAAAACTAATATGAAAGAAAATGAATCCGTACTTCGATGCAAGAATGAAAAATACCCTTGTATAATTATGTCTCTATAATATCAACTTTATCTTTTATGTAGAAGGATGAACATATAGTACATTCTCATTTATAATCAAGTACATAGTTTTTTCATCTCAAAAAATACAGTGACTTTCTTTTGAAAAACGTATTGCCAAACCCGAACCGAGCGAATCAATTAATGTTCAATCCAAAACCGGCTCAAACTTGAAACAATTAAAATCAACCCGACAAGCAACATATATTTCCAATCCGATCCGACACGAACACGGATCAGGTCGGATTCGGGTAAAATTGAGTTAATTGACCTGATACATTAACCTTATATATATTAATGTTATACATCTAACCTACACTAATTTTGAATCTTACTGTACACAATATTATTTTGACCCGCAGTAGATAATGATATATTAAAATGTTTGACGTGTCACTATCCTCCATACAACAATAATTTAAAAAAAGGGAAAGTAGTACCGTGTACTCTGTTAAAAATCTGTAGCTTTTGCTGCATAGTCTTTCCACCGCTTTTATAGAAAACAGTTACTTGACTATACTGTGGAGCATTCTCATTGGTCAGAATAGAGATATTCTATAAAAGCGGTGGAATGGCCATGCAGCAAAAGTTGCAGATTTTTAACAGTGTACTTTAATAACATGCTTAAAATTCGTTACGAATGGTCAATTTTTACCAAAGTTACAACCAGTAAAGGGAAAAGGGAAAACAGACAGACAAACATATCGTTTTTAGATCATGGTGGAATTCCAACGGGACCATCTGCAGTCCGAGGCCTTTCCAACAAAAAAACTATCAGAATTGGAGATCCGTTCAAAAGTTATGGGTGATATATATATAAGAAAACATACAATCGAATTGTATAACCAGGGGTTTTCTATATGAAAGTGGTGACAACGGATATAAAATCTGATTGGTTGAGACAGTTTTGGACAAAAGCGAATCGCCAAGTATTTTGGCAATCCTGACATTATCGCGAAGCTAATGCTTGTTAACTTATCTAATCGAACTCGACCAGGGGAGTATCTCCAAATTCTGGAATGTACATTTGTCATAGTTCAAAAACGTCTGTTTAAGCACAACAGTCTGAATATGCGCCCTATGCGTATGTCGCCACTCTCATATATAGGCTCCCTGATATAACCTCTTTCGTTTGAAGTTGTTAATAATAATCTCGTACAAGTGACTATTGCCAAGCTCTGTAATGTTGCTTACCATAATTTGGACAAAAAGTTCGAATTTGGAGCTCAGTGGTTTACAAATGCCGAAAAGTATTTTATTAACGTGAAAAATTTTATTATTGTTTACTTTTAAAAGTTAAAATCCATCCTTACTGAAGATCCTACAGAAAATATACAATAATTTATGCTTAAATATGCCTGTTAAATCTGACGATAATAACAAAGTTTAAAATAACATTTCGTTTCCTTTAAGTATCTATCTAGCTTGAAATCCATAAAAGTTTAAGGCATTTAAAATAAAATAAAGTAAAATTTATATTAAAGATTATACTATCCAACTGAGACAAAGGTTAATTGTTTATAGTTACGAACGCTATCATAAAAATTTAAGAATTACCGTACTCAACCCAGAATTTGAATTTTAGATGAAAATATAAGTACAGCGAGATAACACAATAAATCTGCAGTTAGTTTTAAGATTCAACCTTCTCTTTTGCGAATTAACCCTTTCTCTTTACAAATGTTACGTCATAAGTTCAACCCTTGAGGTGATCCCCGGAATCAACCTCCCGTTGGCCTCAAAAAATAGAGAGCAGCAAACTCACCTGCTGACCAACTGATGGGATGCTACAATTGAACATGTGTTGTTTGCTTCGCCAGGTCTTGTTTCGCGTGCTGTGTTGTGCTTGGTTGGATCCTATCGGGTGATGAAAGTAAACTAAAGTTTACATGATGGGAGTGTTACGGTACTTGCCTTCACTTTTACCGTTTGTAGCTTTGTTGTATATGAGAGCTCAGGATTCTGCAGCTCCTTTAACCAAAGACCGATGGAATACTGAATATGATTACATTGTAGGTAAGTTGTAATTGATGTTATAGATATTCATTAAATAATGTAGATTTTTTGTGACAAAATTGCAAGTTTATATATGAGTTAAAACTTAAACTTGTGTGTGAAAGTCTTAATTTTCTTAAAACTATGCAATCATTATATTTTTTTGCCTTCCAATTTTATTTCAATAGTAGGGCCTGATTAAAGCATGGGTCAACTGGCTCGTGGCCCTAGGTACCCTGATTTTGTAAGATCCCGAAATTTGATATGCAATTTTCGTACAGCTGAAATTTTAAGTCTGCGTTGATCTTTTACTGTTTGTAATCAAAATTTAGAATAGTGTAAAATAAAACATACATTTATCTAAATAATATTTATATATTTACATAGGTATTGTAAAACATCGAAACTGTTTAATTTTTTACGAGAGTTTGGGAAAGTGCAGCCTAAGTATGTGCGAGGTCATAGGAATTTGAGTCCTTACATCGGGCCCTGTAATCCGATTTTACCCCGATCCGACTCGTGGTTCCAGTCTGGTTGACACTAGTGTTTTTCGTTGCAGGTCTCACCCGAGTCCGTTTCGGGTTAGGTTTTGGTTTTTTCGTGTCGGGTTCGCCCCTTTTTTAAAAGAAGGTTCTGAATATTTTTCAAATGAGAAAAAATCTACATATTTGAATATTAATTAGTGTATATGTGTTTATTTTTATACAAAAGATACATTTCGTATTGTAGATATAATTGTAGGTTATATTTCCTTAATTGTATTGAAATATGGATTAATTTTATTTCACTTCGCGTTCGGTTTGGGTTTATTTTCAGGTTGGCTTTAAGCAGAAATTTCGAGTTCAAGCCGTCTACAACCCGATACGTGCAAGGCTCTACTATGACTTTCTTTTGCTTCATTGGCTCCTTATCAATAGAAAGTTTGAAAATAATAAACAGTGTTTTGATAGATTTAAAATTTGTAACTTAAAAAGTTTTATGAACAGTTTTACTTGGTTACATTTTAATACTGACTAAGATGGATAAAGATCGCAACATAAAATATTTAACCAATATTGAATCTACGAATTTCAAGTCTCGACATCTTTTGCGGAAATTATACTTTCTTGTATTTACGTATCTGTTGAAATTCTTTTGATTATACTTAACATCGATTTTTATACAACATAATAATTAAAACGATTTCTCAAATTTTGACAAGATGATGCATTATTTTTATAGGAATGCGTTATACAGTTAAATATCCAGTGATTGCTCTCAATATTGAACTTCTTATGCGTAATCAATTTGATTTCTGATGCATCCTGACCCTTAAAATTACTGTATAAACTTATTCTTTCTTTCTTTTTTGTGTGTGTTCTGAAACATCTCTAGTTCATATATATTACTTAGTTAAAGGGTAACACCATTTTGACCTGTTCAAAATTTTGAAAATGAAAATTTAATTCTTAAAATACTTTATCACACAAAAATCATTTTATTATTAAGAAATCGAAAGTGAAAGGAAAATTTTGTATGGAAGTAGAGGAAGTCACAGTGAGCAAACAGTAACGAAAATTTAAATCGCGTTTTTCAAACAAGCATTTTGAATATCGGTTATAGTTTCGCCCATTTTCAATCTATAAATTTGGTCTTCTTGAAAATTAATCATGTTTTTTCTAGTAAAATAAGTAGAATTTCTTCAAAATATTTATAATGCTCTTATCTGAGTAACTTTAAGCAACGAAATGTTTAATTGAAAATTAATATTTTACTTTGAATCCACGCATTTCGCTAAAAATGCATATTTTTTAAAATTGCTACTTATTTCGCCAGGTTATAGCCTAAAAGCTTTTTTGTGTCTGTGCATGTGGTCATTGTTCTAGGTTAAGGGGGTCCGGGACACAAAAATCTTCAAATTTTCTAAAAAGTTATTGCATTAAAAATCTTTTTTTCTGCCTAAAAGGACGTTTAAATTATGTTTCTATCTTTATTAGAACAGAAAATATAATTTTTTTCGTTTTGGTTTTTCAAGAATTACTTTTCAAGCAATGATTGTCATCGAAACGACTTCTTGTGAAAGTGCGTTTTTCTTCATGATGGATTTTCTTTACTATTTATCGTACTTAAATTGTTATAAGTCAAGAACCGTTAAAGGTAAAGGTCTCAAACTTGGAACAAGTCTTTTTCAATTATTTTACTTTAATTTTGATTCAGCAAATTAAAAAAATATATATTTACTTTTGAAAATATGATTTTTTTTAAGTTACATCATTTTTTAAATGTTTTTGCTTTAAATATTTTAATTTTTTTTTATTAATATTTTTTAAAAAGGCTGAATCAAAACTAAAACTTATATTTCTGTTTATTTAAATTAAAAAAAATAATTCTACAAATAATATTTCCAGTTATAACGATTTTAAATTACCCCACTTTTTTAATAAATTTAATTTTTTTAATAAGTTTTATCATATGATTTTATTTACAAATGATATGGTTAACCATCACAAAAAAAATTCAAAATTTTAACTCTATTAATAAAAATTATTTTAAAATGTGTCCCGGGCTCCCTTAAGGCTGTTCTTAACTGCTCTGCTGAACGAACGCAAAACGTTTATACACATTTACAAATTCATTTTTTAACGGAAAGGTATAAAATTGAAAAGCCTGACCATGGAAGCGATTTGGAATCGAACAGTTTTTTCCATTTTTTAATCAATAAGCTATTGAATTATAAGCGATTTTGACACGGCATTTTCTCCCCTTGATTGGATTTTCTTCTTTCGTTCGGAAGTTCGGTTCAAAATGACAACTTTGACAGTATTTTCTGAAAGATCTATTGCGTTTACCAGAAAACGGAAAAAACAGTTCGATGACATAGTTTCTGAATAACACCTTCTAGTTTCAGGCGTTTCCGAATAAAATTGAATTAAAACTTATGTCAGAAAGTTGACCCTTTTGGATTTGAGAACAGCCTTAAGTTTACGATGATTTTGTCGTGTTTATTGTTTGATTCTGTTTCGAAGTGCTCCCACCCATCAGCTGTCAAGCCGCCATATTTTAATTATTAACAGGACTACTCCAAGAAAGGACAACAAACTGTAATATGTTTAATGATTCAGTATAAAGAAATATTTATAAATTCGAATTTCTTTTAAAAAATCCCGAAAAGTCTCAAATCGCAGGACGTCATAGTGATGCTATCCCTTAAGTATTGCATTGATTTGCCGAAACAAAGTTCATTTCTCCCCAGCTGACCGGTTTATGACATGCTGTGTGTCTGATCTGAGTAACGTTTAAGTAAATGTTAAGTAACTTTTATAATATGTTTCACTTGTCAAGAAAATAAGATTTATCGATTATTAATGTAATACGTCACTCTTTTCTTCTGTTGCACATCTACAACTAAAAACTACTGTCGTGGGGCTGTTTTACGCTAAAATATCGCAAATTAGTAAATATTTTAAGTATGTCTCCAAATATCTTATTTTATATAATTATTTATTTTATAAAACTTAGCCTTTAACCCTTTAATTCACATGATAGAATACGTTCTAGAAATTACATAGTTCAGAGAATCTGACTTTACACCAGAAAGTTTCGATGGTTAATTTCGCTTTATTTAAATGCGGAATGTCTGTTTTTAATTAAAGCAGATATTGCTATTTTAATTTTCTGGTGTAAATTAGGTATACACGAATATAAACGAATAATAAAAAAATCTCTTAAATTCAAAACACTGCTGCTCACACGTATGCAAAGCTGCGCACTAAAGGGTTAAAGGAAGCGTTTGACAATAAACGCAAAAAGATACTTGGAACTTTGCAGTTTATTTTCTCAAAATGATGATTGTGTCACTTTTAACACCTTTATCATCTGAGCTCTTCAAATCTCATTAACTTAATCAGGCAAAGCCGAATGCTAGGAAATCCAAAATATTTTTAAATTGTCAAATTTGGTACAAGGAATTGACTTAAGAATTATGACTCAAATGCAAAAAGTAAAACCAGCATGCTTTAATTTCCTACAGCGGTATAAATCTATAATTTATAAAAGTAAAAGTAGCGCCGATGTTTACCTTTTAAGATGGATATCATAATCGCTATCCTTTGTTAGTAGAAATGACTATGCATTGACCATGTTTATTTATTTATTTTTATTTTATTTTATTTTATTTTTTAAATCTTTGTTTATTGCATATACATCCTTGACAGTCATGATTTAACGCAGTGACCAAAAAAAAAACATATATACCGATACACCTTGCAATTTAAATATCACTTTTGGGGAAAATAAACCCTTCAGAATTGCATTGATTTGCCAAAAAAAAAAGTTCATTTCTCCCTAGCTGACCGATAAAATGTTCTTAAAAACCGATTAAATGTTTTAAAATCGTAAATATTGACCTACCTTCTAGGACAGTTAAAAGTTATAAAATGTTAACTTTTAAACGCAAAACTTATGGAAAGTTCTGAAAAAGCAAAAGTTATGAATTCCCATAGAAAACATCTTAAATTGAAGCACTTTTTTTTTAAGGACCGTTGAAGCGATTTAATACCTTTATTTCGATGCTATTCTAATTAGCTTTATTTCGATCTTTTTATTTATTTATTTATTTTATTTTTTTTTTTTTGGGGGGGGGGGGTATTTGAAAACTCCTTATCTCCTTACGTAATATTTGTACCGAGTAAACTTAAATTGAAGCAAAACAAGATTAATATTCGAAAAAGGTGGTAGCTGGAGGGGGGGAGGGGCTAAGGGAATTTTTAGTATATAAAATAGCCGGAGGACCTTAGAATATGTTAAAAGGTATTGCAAGAAAATCAGATCATTTTTAAAGAAGTTTCACTAACGGGCCCAAGAAGGGTATCTCAAAATGGTGATAGCTGAATAAGAGAAAATGTTTGTAAATCATATAGTAACAGGAGGACATAAGTTGTTAAAAGTAAAAAAAAAGGTTAGTGAATCGGATTATTTTAAGGGAGCTATAGTAGAGGTATAGCAGAAGTCTCTGAGAGCAAAGACCTAAGATGAAAACTTGTTAAAAGGCTCTAGTACTTAGCGCTTTACATCTTCAAGGTACTTGCGTAGTATTCGTAGCGAATAAACGTAAGTTGAAGCTGAAAAAGAAGAATGCTATTCGAAAAAGGTGATAGCTGGGGTTTGGTAAAATTTTTAGTTCATAAAGTAGCAAAGGACCCTAAAGAACTACATTAAAGAAATTTTCAAGAGAATCTGATGATTTTTTAAAGAAGCCGCACTAAAGGGACAAAAGAGATTAATATTTAAAAGTGGTAGTAAGTGAGATCGAGGAATTTTTTGTAGTTCATATGGTAGCTGGAGGGACATACGAAGTTGAAAAGAAAAAGCTAGTAAATCTGACCAAATTTAAGGGAGCTATAGTAGGGGATTCTGAGAGCGGATCCCTAAGATAAAAACGTGTTAATCCTTTATGCCCCGACCGTACTTTAAAGTACCACAGTTTTCTATCACAATTAAAACACTCATTGCATACATTCCCAATAATACTTTTAGAAAACAATAGTAAATATTTCCCTTGACCGTCACTAAATAGCAATATCAGTTCTAGAAAACAAGCTTATTTACGAGCCTATTTTGGCATGTGTGTGTGTCAAATTCGCTTCCATTTTGCATAAAGCATCCTTAACTTTTGCTTTGAAATAGCTGAAATTTTTAAAGGCTATCTATTTTTTTCTTCTTGTTTTAAATAGATGACTTGACACTGTTATGCGAAATAAAATAAATTTTCTCTTTAATTTACGGAGCACTTTTAAGTGTCGTCGGGACTTGGATTGAACATTGTTTTTACTTGGATTTTTATCATTTGAATATATATGGTGCATGAAAACGTATATATGTACTAGGGATGTATGGGTACTAGACAAGTGGATTTTGAAACAAAGGGGAAGCTATATGGTGTGATTTATATATGATATTGATGAATAATAAAGCAAAAAACATTCTTTTTCTTTGGAACAAATGTTATATTTTCATTTAAAAAATATTACAGATTTGAAAAACATCTAAAAATATCTTTTAGCATTTTTATAAATAATTTTGAGTTTTCTACAATTACAAGTTTGCAAATTTCTCTCTGATATGCTAACCATCGGTCGAAAGTGATAAAAGTATAAAATATTCTTCTGATGACGAAATACTCACTGATGATCAACCAAGAGCACCATCATCTAGTCATGCATACATCATTATCATGTATGCATCTAGAATATCTACATAAGTCACATTAAAATAAAAAGAAAAAATAGGATAGGTTTTTTTTTTCTAAATCTCGATATTTTTTTTTTCCAAATGTTATGACCCAGCGGTACTTTGAAGTACCATTTTAAGCAATTAGCCGTAATTAACAAAAATCAATCTTTTATTTTTAATGCACATATCTTCTAATGTATCATAGTAATGCAAGGGGGAAAAGTTTCAAGATTTTTCAAATTCATAATTTGGGATATAAAGCGTTTTATATGTGTAATTTTTCTAGTGAATAAACGTAAGTTGAAGCCGAAAAAGACTAATATTCTAAAGTTGGTGCTTGGGGAGTAGAGAAATTTAGTAGTTTATAAAGTAGCCTGAGAACAGTAAAACTTATAGAATGTTCAAGAAAACTGCAAGATAATCGGATCATTTTAAGATTCTACATTAAGGGGCCCAAGAAGGAGATTAATATTAGACATCGGAAGTTATTAGGGGGGAAAAAGCTTGTGAATCGGACCCTTTTTATGGGAACTATAGTAGGGGTGCTTAAAGGGACCAACTGATGGTTGAGAACAGTGCCCTAAGTTGAGAACATGTTAAAAGGTCCTATAGCACTTAGCTCTTAGGGAAATAATTAAATAATACAAACTTAAGGAAACTCTCTAAAATAGGGGGAATTGCTTAAAAAAAGGACTCTAGGGACCCCATTAGAAATATGACGGCAGAGGCGCGGGGAGAGGAGTCAGACTCAAATTTAAAGTTATGAATTGATAGTGTGACGCAATTAATGAGTCGGGGTGAAACCTTCGGTTCGCACATTCGAGTTTTACATACATATATTTAACGATTTTCAAATCTACATATTAATTAGTAATTTAACTTTCACTCATTTAAAAAAAATAGACAATTATTTCTTTTCATTTTCAGAAAAGAAATGAAGGTGATCGGCCGGAAGATCCCTTTTTAGTTCGGTTTTTAATGAAAGCTGATCCTGTCTAGATAATTTTTGAACTGCCTCACCAGTTTTTTGCAAAAAATTAAGAAAATTACCGACCATTTTTACAAAAACTGGGTATTTAGATGTTGAAAAAGGGTTCTATGTATGCCGAATTTCAAATCGATGCCTCAGTTTTTTTTTAAATTTTTGCTGATTAGTCAAAATTAGAAAACTGTCGTTTGCGATTTCAAATCAAATCGGATGTTTTATTTTCAGATAAAAATAATTGCATTTTCGAAGTGAATTGAAATAAACGGTCAAATTCCAGTATTACTCGCGCACAGAGGGCTCCGTAGAATATATATTGATTAGTAACTATATTATTACAAAAAAAAAAGCGTTACTAAAAGAATAAGGCTTTGTATGAAACTATACAACGTAGAATTGGATATAGCTGTATATACTGGAAAAGCATAAATGGATATACCAAAAAAGTTCAGATATATATGAAGCTTAATATCAAATATTGCTATTTCGTATAACACTTTTTTAAATCTTATCCTTATCTGTTTATGGTGAACTTAATTCGGTGCGGACAATAAAAGTATATTTAAACTTAATTTGTCATTTCATAAACCCAAATTCAGCATAGTAATAATCATTTTTCTTTTTTCAGTGTACCTAACCTAAAACAAAACTATTGTTTAAAGTTTAAACTTCGTATTGTGCTAAGCGCGCTTCGAAAGGATGTCGCAAAGTTGCAACGCCGCCTTTGTCTATGCCGCGTTTTTCCAGATAGGTTTTTAATTTATCTTTAAAGACACAGGGGACGTATTAAGAAAGCCTCTTAGTGCAAACTAGCCGGGAATGCCATAGTAATTATGTAATTAATTCTAATTAAATTAATCTGTTTTTAACAGCTTGGCGTTTATTTTTATACTACTACTAGGCATTGCATTACTGAAATATATCATTAGAAGTTGTCATCTAAGCTTTAAAAGCCAATGGTGCAAAGAGTACGCCGCTCGTGTCATTATGTATGCCCAAACCGTCAGTGTCTTTAAGGGTCAATATCTCGGCTAATTACCGACATTTTTTATTTCGAAGATCACTATCAACACACCTTTTATACTTCTGTGACGATAGGTACCTCCAGCGCTCCTCAACATCTTTGCTGTGAGCACCCGCAAATCGAAATTTGTGTGTAACAAAAAACTGACTTTTTTCAAAAACTATGACCTAGTGTAATCTCTATAGTTTTCCTGCGAGGTTTAAATTTCTTCTACTACCCCTAATTTTTTCATAATTTTAGTTTCAGTAGATTCGAAAAAAGAGGGAGAGGTGGACCTATTTTTGCATTACATTTTCGACGATATCTCTGAAAATATAATACCTAAAATTAAAAGGAATGTATTTTTTAGTTCGGCGTTACAAAAGCTTTTCCGCGATATACAAAGAAAAGGTTTTTTTTTTTTCTTTAAAGCAACTTAATTAGCCCCTCTACATTTTTCCTAAATATATTTGTGAATGGTTTATAATCTATAAATATATGGGTCAATAGCCTTTATTACTTCAACCAATTTGAACTTCTGACGTTCTATAGTTTACAAGTAAAATAGCTGTGACAGACCGACAGACACAGGAGTGATCTTATAATGGTTCAGTTTTTACTTAAGTGCGAAACCATAAAATATACTAAAAATCTCATTAAAAAAAAATATTCGCGAAAAATTTGCACAAAGTGAAACATTCTTATATTAGTATAGAATATTTTCAAATGTATTATATATAAAAGCAAATTAAGCTTTTTATAAAAATGTTCATATACTTCCCCTCCCTTCAAAAATACAAAATATCAATTTATTTTGGATGTTATTTAATATTCGCTCACTTTTAAATTTAATTTGTGAAAGAAGTGCATTTATATTGCATAAACTCAAAATTATAATTGAAAAATTAAGGAAAATGTCATTCAAATACATTTTTTCGCGACTGTGTTGCTGAGACAAAATGCTTGATCAAAAAGAAATTTGATTTTAACAAATGTAAATTAATACGTTCAATGATTTTGTGTAAGTAGTAACTTGTTACTATTACCAATTCTTATTTATTTGAAATGGTATCCAGTAGTTATTTCTATTAATTCTTACATCCATTCTGAGAAATATGTAGGTCAAGGTTTTCACTAAAAGTCTATTAGACGAAGAATAACGATGTGATCTAATTTGAATAAAATACGAAAAAAAATGTCCTTATTTAGGAAACCCTCAGGGTTACTGATGAAAATTTACGTATATATAAAAGTGACAAAACATCCGTTTAATGTTTACTAAAACATTACCTAATTTAGTTAAACTGTGTCTAGGAATAAAGTTTTTTTTTTCTCAATTTGACACATGTTTTATACATAATCGTTTTATATAGTGAAGACTGTTTCTTATGAAACATAAATACTAAATTTTTCAAATTTTGCTGTTTTTCACGAATGTTGTTTAGGAAATTGCATTTCTTGCTCCTGTGGCAAATATAAAGAATTTAGAGACAAGAATCGGATCAATTTCTTCGCGTAAATATGCTGCATTAGGATTAGAAATTTACTTTTAAACAGTGTCGTGATTAAGTGTGATCCACTTCGGTTTTTCTAAATTACTTTGAAATACACTGGAATTATACTTCATCTGCAAATCTTGATATTTCTTTTACAAAAAAAGTTATGCAAACTTTAACGTAGAAATAAAAAAATTAAAGTTTACAAGTATAGTCTTGAAGGAGGAAGGTGAAAAAATGTCTTCCACTTCTAATTTTATCACTTTTTATGTGGAAAAAATAGTAGTATAATCGATAAAAAAAATAACGTCTACTTATAACTTTTGTCTTCAAAATTTGCTTATCTCCGTAATAAAGGGAACAATTTTTTTTTTTTACTAGTAACGCAGAAATTTAACTCGATAAATCCTACTCTAATTTCAAGCTTAAATATCAAATTTTACTATTTCTGTTAACAGAAATAGTTTGAGTTATTTTAGGTTAAAGTTACCAGTGTCGATAGGTTACACCGAAGTGGATTAGTTTGCTCTTTCGTCTGATTGTTTGAAGTAGAAGTTCCTAATTTCTTTTTTCTTATCAACAGTTATCTCCTTTTGCAGGCTGTTTCCGGAAAGTTTGAAAATATCAATTCAGAGTTAAAAATTTAGAGATTTCTTAAACTCCCTTTTCCATGAGTAGATAAAATATTAGAAACTAGGATCAGATAAGAATCAGTACAGTTAAAATACAAAGTAAAATCTTAAAACTAATAGGCAATTATAAAATGAGTAATTTTTACATTTTAACAAAATTATGAACTCTCTTCAGCAACTAAGGATGAAAGACGATTCCCGATATTCATAAAATATGTTTAGCCATTCCGTTTGAGACCACCTTATCATCACTGGAATCCTGTTATGTTTAACAAGTCACAAATTGTATGTGAAACGTGACAAATGAGGTGCTTTAGTACTATAACTAGTTTTTTAAATATTCAGATCTTGGTGCAATAGCTGTTGCACCCTTATACAAAAATGCATTAAAGCAAAATTTATTACGATTAATATTAAATTCAGTAATACCGAAATAATGACTCCATCTTAAATAGGACGTAATCAAGAGGGCAACATAGAATCATCACATTAGACATTACCTTTCATGGGATATCATTGAATAATTTACGTATAAGACTTAATAGAATGAAGAAAATTTTTCTTAATATCTTTTTAAGTTTTGATTTGATTTTCATAAAATTTGAATTGGCTCGACGAAATTCGTCAACGATTATATTAAATTTCAAACCATTCGGTTGGGTAGTTTTTGCGCTGTTACATGCGGATGGATGGGCCAGCCGACGACTGTAAGTGCTACCTATTTATATAATTACGAACGCATCTAAAAATCAATGGATGGGCGAGCTAAATACCATATCAAATATTGAAAAACATGATAAAGGTTTTATTCGACATTCTCTCATATACCTCAAACTTAGCTGCCAACCTTCTGGGGTTTTTTTTACGATAACTAAACCTAATATCAATAAAAATAAAAATTATTAACTATTACTTGTTTGTATGGTTATTTAGTACATCTTTCGTTTTTATAAATTCTAGCTATGTCATTAGAAACAGATGGTTGATATACCTCAAATATTACACATAATCAGGCTTCAAAATCTATATTCGAAGAGCTAAATACTCCCAATGACAATAATTGTAAATGTTTATATAAATACTGTTAATTTTACGACAGAAAAAAGTTCGACTCTGGTTGCTTAGCTTCAACACTTTGTAGCAAATCTTTTCAATTGACTCACAAAAACTGATGATTTATTTTTAAATCGAACCACTTATTTTCGTTAAACTAACATCAGAGACGATTAATTTTGATATGAATTGAATGGAGGTTGTCGTCAAAAGTTGAAAACGTGCATAAAAATGCTCTAAATATAATTTACTTCAAATTCTCAAATTGCCGTTCACTGATACGTTATCGACTGATGGTCCCTTAATTTATATATGTTCATTAACGCGTACAAAAAATATTTTCATGCCGTAAAGTTCATAAAATATATAAATGCCATGTGATGCATATCTGTTATTTTAATGGTAATATAATTACTTTAATAGTAACATTTCATTTTTAAAAGGGTTGTTGCAATTTTCAAACCTACAAAGCGGAAATAAGAAAATTCGCCTTGGAGTAGGAAAAAATATGTATTGATAAATCGGCATGGGACGATTTATGAGTAGTTCTTTTAAAATTCTGTATAACACACTTGTTTGAAGATTAATCGGCTATTAATAAAAAAAAATCGTGCTTCAAGAATTGAGAAATTTTCAAACACATTCAGAATACTGCAGCAAAACTTCACAATTTAATATGGTGAAAGATATCAAAGTAAATAATTTCGAAAACGTATAACATATTTGAAAACCCAATTTCAACATTTGCCGTGTATAGCCTGAAAAATATCAGAATTCTTTGATGCAGTCCTGTGTATGATATAGATTTGTATATATACTACATAGTATGTAAAAAATTTAGATCAGTTACGAAACTCGTAACACAGACGAAAATTCCCCTTCAGCAATTTCCGTCAATAGGCGGAAATGTACTCAAATTCTTTTATGCAGTCCTGTATATGATCTATATAGAATTTATGCACACCAAGTAACATGCACAAAATTACTTAAATTTAAAGCCTCGTGCTACAATTGAAAACGCACTTCAAGCAGTTATTGCTCATATAGTCCTGTAACTGAATTTTTTTTGTGTGTATGTAGACTGCAAATACGTGAAACACTTTTGCAACGCTAACTGAACATAATTAACACTTCTAACTAAAATCATTTTTGATTGTGTTGTGAATGTCTTGCGAATGTGTTGTGCCAAATAATGATTGTGCAAAATATGTTGTTAAAAATTACAAGAGGAGAAAATGTGTTTTCAAAACATTCATTTTTAAAATTGTTATAAATATTTAATAAAATAGTATGTTTTAAGTGTGTGCGTGTGTTAATTTAAAGACACCATGTAGAAAGTGTTTTACATTTGTTGTTTTATAGTATTCTAGACTGTGTGGTGTTTACAACGAGTTGTTAATTTGGTGACAGTGTTGTGCAGCACAACAGTATTGTAAGAAAATATCTTCATGAGCACGATTTCAACACAACTCTATTTTTAGAACACATTTCTAGATAGCAACACTTTTGCAACATATTAAGAACACATTTCTAGATAGCAACATATTAAGAACATAATCATAACACAAAAAATATTTTGTATATGAAGTTTTCTAATTCACAACATATTAAGGTGTTAATTTGGTGACAAAAAGTGTTGTAAAATGTGTTTACTTTTGTGTTTGAGAATTTGGAGTGTAAATAAACCATAAATGCTATGCCATATTCTGTAGCGAGCATCTTCTAGTGCAACGCGGTAAAGTATGTCAATTTCAATATGTTTGAAATAGTGTAACATCATTAAAATACATTGAAAACTATTTCTCCTCATGTACCATAATACAACGGAATTCGTTTGAGCACCTCAGTTAACTATAAATGCTACGTACTTTATTTTAATAGCGAATATGCCATGGTAAACCGCAATAACGTAAGGTAGGGGAGTACACAGTGAGACATGGTACACAGTGAGACAGCAGCCATTTTGACATATAGTTATAACATTTTCTTCTAGCTGGCACTCGCACATAACCACCTCATCTTATGCAACACGTGGATGTAGTTTCGGCACTTCGGTTACTCGTCCAACAAAATAGTAAATAATTATTTTACAGGGGTTATAGTTACATAAACGTCTATTTTAGAGTATTTCCTTCAATATGACATATATTTACTTAACCAAACCTAACTATATCTAATAATAGACTATTTCGGCAAAATGACATAAACTTTTAAAGCAATGAAATTGATGTAACAGATGTGGCATCCATTTTGTTACAACGTAACGAAAGTACACAGTGAGACACACAGTTGTGGTACACAGTAAGACGTGTCTTATTGTACCTATTATGTAGTTCTGATGTTAAAAAAGTTATTTATTAATAAAAGGTTTTTTCTCTCTTTCTCTCTGTGTGTGTGGGCGTGCGATGGCTAGGGAAATTTACTAAACGTAAGAGGCTGAAAATATGCATGAAGGTAGCCCAAGGTCTGCCATTGTCCACCCGAGGCTCATATTTTTAATATTTTGAAAATCTAGAAATATTAATTAGAAATCATAAAATGCAGAGAATTATTGATAGTGTAAAAATGTATGATTTATGAAAATATATACATTGTCTCACTGTGTACTGCTTGTGGTACACAGTGAGACAATTTTCGATACTCCGTTATGCTGCTTCTGTGCTTTTATAAATAACTTTTTTAAAACCATTTATACATTAATGTGTAGCGCATTTATGTAGCTTAAAGATGCAACAATTTTTTCTTCAAAAGAATAAAAATCGTCGCCATTTGTTAAGTAATAATTTTCGTCTCACTGTGTACTACCCTCCCCTATATCAAGACATAGTAATCCTAGTATATTTTGCTGGGAAAGTGTTACAATAGGCACTATTTCATACCAGATAAATCACCAGTATATTTTGTCATGAAAGATGGACAAAAAACATAATTATCATGTTTTTAAAATGATTATTAAGAAATTATAATCTATTAAGTATGATATTTGAAAACTTCTCATGTATTAAAAATTAAATTCTAATTCAAACAATGAAATGGTATTAAACAAATGGGTTGACCAGCTTTGTTATCAAATAGGTTAACCATTTTCAGAATTGAAGATCGTTTTTAAAGTTTACGTGTTCAAAAATCAGAAGTGTTTTATTTTGCTGAAAATAAATCCAGTTTGACATGCAAGATATTTTTAAATCAATGAAAATATTTTAAATCATCAAAGTGTTTATTTTTAACACTTTGCAGCAAAGTTCAAAAGTGTTTATGAATTCGGTTTGTTCGTCCGTGCTCTAACTCGCGTAAAACGATTACCATGAAATTGATGTATATTATTGGGCATCGTTATGGTATGTTTGGTATTGCAGATGAAGTGTATAGCATTTATGGTACATTTACAGCGACATTCTAAACAATTCCGTTACATTACGGTCTATGGGGGGAAATCGTTTGCGGCGTATTTTAATAACACTACAGTATTTTAAACATACTGAAATTTATATATTAGGTTGTAACGAAAGTTTTCCGCCAAATCACCATTACATAATACTAATTATACTATATATAGTTAACTGTAATTTTATATATAACCACCATTCCGCCAAACCTTCAGTGTCATACGATACAACACTAGTACCTAAAGCTGTACACTTTATTCGGTGACATTCTGCAGTTCACTTTTCGCAACAGAACTGGAAGTAAATGATGGTTCTAATCTGGTAGCGTGATAGTTCTAATTCGGACACCTTGTACTTAATGATAACGACATTTTTTTTACAAATTTCACATACGGTGTTATAAGGCAAGTCTCTTTCTTTCAAATGTCAAAAATCGTTTGACAAAATATGAGCTAACACGTCAACGCGAACTGTTTGCGCAAACCGTATTAGCTGTGGCGAGAAACTTTCGTTACAACCTGATATATACTGAGGTACACTACACGGTACTTACTGTAGAATATGGTGTGCATAAAATATATCGTTCATTTATAGGGAACACAAAAGAATTTGACGACAGAAGAAACTGAATTATTGAAGCCTATGAACAATAATTGCCTGAAGTAAGTTTCCAGTCGTGGTACGCGTATTTAAATTGAACAATGTTTTTAAATATTACTTGGTGTAGATAAATTCTATAGATCATATACCGGGCTGCACAAAATTTCTCAAATACATTTTCGTTTATTCACGGAAATTGCTGAAGGGAAATATTCAACTGTGCTATTCGTTCCAATTAACTTTTGCATACTATGTAGTCAGTGGCGTGGCGTCCGGTCATCGCTGGATGCGGCGATGACCAAGCAATATTTTAAAACTCTTAATAAGTTTTTAAAACTCTACGATCCAGTTTTAGCAGAACATTTGGAGTTCATGCATAAGTGAAGGTAAGATTTAAAGTTTCTTTTTTGAACATTCAACCATTGAATTTTAGAGTTAATAATTTTTCACCACAAACTTAAATAATTGCGATGACCACCGAAAATTTTCACGCCACGCCACTGTATGTAGTATACATACAAATATATTATATTTGTATTATATATTATATATTATATATTATATTGTATGCAAATCCATATATTATATACATGTCTGCACAAAAAACAAGTTGGAAATTGCACATCAAATGTGGCAAATGTGGTGCGTTCGTACTATAACTAGTTTTATAAATATCTTTTGCACCTCATACTGTACTGCATGTATATTTTAGTGCATTTCATAAGTGCATATCAATTTCATTCTGATCGAAACACTAACATGATTAAAATACACTTGAAATAATTTTTTCCCATTGGCCGTAATGTAATGTAATTTTTTACTGTCCCTGTAATTAAACTATGCATCCTATTTTCATAAAGCCCCACCAGTGGCCGAGAGGTTCTGCTCTCAAAACTGGTAGACGGGAGGTGCTGGGTTCGAACCCAATCGCGCCCGTCGGCCTAATCGTTCGGAGTTTTCGTGGTTTTCTTCGAGCCGTGGATTCTCCATGAGTAAATACGGATTAGGTTCCCTTAGAAAGACCCCCACGGAGGGCACTTCCCCCACCCGGGCCTATATCCCTCGTGTAGATAATTGGCCGTCAAAAAATCAACCCAACCCTATTTTCATAAAATTTGAAATGACTCGACAAAATTTTGCAACAATTAAATATTTAAAATTTCAGACCATTCGGTAGGGTAGTTTTTGCTCTGTTATATGCGTACAGACAGACGGACGGACCGAACGATAACTATAGGTGCTACGTATTTATATAATTACGAACGCACCTTAAAAAAGACATTTTCCCGACTATTGATTGTAATAGCATAAACTTGGTTTCAAATGCTTTGTGAGTTTTTCAAATTGTTTATTTATACATCCTATTTCACATTAATAAACTGTGAAGTTTTGTTACTGTATTCTGAATGTGTTGGAAAGTCTTACATAATTTATGTTGAACGCATAATTTTTCTTTCTTGTTATTTAATTCAGGATCGGAAGAGAAGAAAACATTTGTCATATGAGGTGCTTTTAAAAAAAGTCTTTGAAGGAAAAGTGTTTTCGTGCTAGAAAAACTTTGAAAATGCCATGCTAGTCGGGCAGCAAGATATCGTGCCCATGAATTCGGAATTCGTACTCTTTATATTATTGATCAGTACGCTAACCACTTGACTAGTAATCAGTATGAAACAAGTCAGGATCTGAACATGCTATCGAAGTATAAATTAAACATTTGATCGAGGCCAGATGTGATAGGGACCACGTCATATATGATTGTCTCGGTTCTCATTCTTCTCTTGAACTAATATATTTCACAAAATGGTTTCCAATTGATTAGTATTGTATTGATACAATAATACAGTAATAATAATAAATACTATTTTTCAAGTAGGGGAGAGTGGTAATGAATGGGCCAATTTTTGGTTTTTAACTTTTGTAATTTTTCTAATTTTTTTTTGACTCAGAATTGGCTCTTCAGTGACATTACTTATTTGGCTACATAAAAAAAGTCATAAAAATTGGATTAGAAAATGTCTGTAATGAATGATAATAGAAAATAAAAATATAGAAATTTGGCCCATTCATCCCCACCCATGGGGCTGAATGGGCCACTGAAGGTAATGAATGGGCCACTAAATGAATTCAATGTAAAAAATGTAGAATTAATCTTTTATTCACAAAATATGACAAAATGAATGGAACTTGACATGATATGATCAAAGTGCACTGAAATAGTAAGTAATACACAATGCTTATCAAAATTTATGAACATCGAACATATTATTAAATCACATAATTGTAGCAGAAAAATGACAATGAGATTATAAGAAAGAAAACATAAAATATACATAAAAATAATAGATAATACACATTATGATTTAACAATTTATATTTTTCAAAATTAATATTAAACGACGTGGTTGTAAGAGGGTTGGACTGCCTATTAATTGACTATTTAGTGTAAATTTCTGGTATTATTTATTCTACCCATCAGATTCAGAATATAAAAAATTATTCTAGTTTTATATCAAATTGAAAAATACTGGTAGGTGTGATCAACAACTGGACAGTTCATCTTAATCATTTATACAATTTAACTTATGTTTCTAATAACTAATATTTCTTAGGGTGAAAATGTGCAAATTATTTTTTAGGCATCACTATAAACCTGTTCTAACTAGACAGTAATTTTCGCCCTAAGAAATATTAGTTATTTATTAGAAACACAAGTTAAATCCATTACAGCCAGTTATGTTTCATATTAAAGAGAAAATCAGAAAAAAAGAAAGAAAAACCATATTTTCATGATCAGGGCAAAGATGGCCCATTCATGACTATGATATAGTGGCCCATTCAGCCCCACCTATACTTCTAGAATATATTAAGGGTTTTTAGTACATTAAATTCAAATAACATCTAAATACATCCTAAAATTAGTTTACAGATATGCAAACACTTGCTAATACACATATCTGCAATGAAATAAGATACTTTTAGCTTATTTATTTTACTGAAAAAGGAAAAAATTTACTTTTCAATTTTATTCTTGACCATCCTACTCTAGTGGGAAAATGGCTTCTCCCAAACAATAGAAAATTTGACGAGTTTGGTAGAACAAATAGCTTCATCTATTGGTGGCATCTAAAATAATTTTATGCAAATACTTTCATATTTTGTTAATGGCCCATTCATCCCCATGGCCCATTTATTACCACTCTCCCCTACTACTTGTATTGCTGTTCACTTTTTTTTTTTCAAAGCCACTGCAAACAACAAAATTATATTTCGATTTATGAATACCAATGCTGTAAAAATATTCTTCATGCACCGTGTGTGTTCTTATTAATTATTTGAAGAAGAGAAAGTTTGTTCCAGCAATGATTTTATGCAATTTTATAGAAAATAATTTGAACAAAAATTCTAAAATGCACTTTTATTTCATTACTTGCATAAATTTAAAATCTTGCACTTAAAAGCAATATTTTCTTAGAAACGTTTTCGACGATATTAAAATGTACAATCTATTTAAGGCACCATCTTCAAATTGCACTCTTTTTTTTAAATCTTTAGAATCGCTGGTTTAGCATTGTTAACAAAACTGCAACAAATGAATTTCCGGACTTACGCCAAAATTAAAAGGAAAAAGAATGATAGCGTGAGTTGTTGCATCTTCAGTTATTTACTAATTATCCGTTTAATATTTACTTCCCGTTTTGATTCAGAAAGATGATACCAGGCGAAAATGAGGTTGCGGGAGAAAACGGGCCATCTTCTCAATCTGGTTTATTGCCTTGGTTAGCGGTCGTGGTTTGATTTGACATGCAGACGATGTTGCCTGAAGCTTCCGTACAACTTTCAACCGAACCTACTGAGTGACATTGAAGATAGCTACAGAATAGGAGATAATTGAGATCAAATGTTGCATTTTCGTGATTAAAAGAAGGTGACTGGATATTTTTCAATGTCTAATCATGCTGTAGGCATTGTAAAGATTTGATTTTTTATCTTTAGACGGGGATGTATTTAAAATAATTCTCCTTTTTAGGGCTCCGTAGTTAAAAAGTAAAAACGGAACAATAAGATCACTCCTGTGTATGCACGTCTGTCACAGCAATTTCACTCGTAAACTATGGAACGTGAAAAGTTCAAATTGGCTGAAGTAAAAAAGGCTATTGACCCTTTATTTATAGATTAACTATTCACAAGTATATTTAAGAAACATGTAGAGGGGCTAATTTACTTTACGAAAAAAAAAAATCTTTTGTATATTGCGTGGTGTATCGTGTAAAAGCTTTCGTAACACCGGACTCGAATATATTTCTTTTAATTTTAGGTATTATATTTTCGGAGATATTGTCTAAAATGTAATGCAAAAATGTCCCCTTCCCCCTCTATTTCCTAATCTACTGAAACTAAGATGATGAAAAAAATTAGGGGTAGTATAAGTTAATTTAAACCTTGCAGGAAAACTATAACGATTACCCAGGGTCCTAGTTTTTGAGAAAATTGCATTTTCCCATTACAAATTTCGATTTGCGGTCGTTCATCAAAGGCCTTGAGGATCGCAGGAGGTACCTATTGTCGCAGAAGTATAAAAGGATTGTTGATAATGATTTTTCGAAAACATTGTCAGTAATTAGCGAAGATAAGCCAGACGGTTTACACATACTACGGGGATGACCGCCCTGGGAAGCTAGCTTACGCTTTAGAGTATAAGTGCAATCCCGGGGGGAAGATGGACAGAGTACATAAAGACATGAGCGGTTACTCTACGAGCCATCGGTTTTTACAGCCTAGATAACTTTTAATGATATATTTGTATAATAAGGTCCAGTAACTAATGGATATATTTATTGTACGAAATCCTCTGTGCGCGAGTAATACTCGCACTTGATCGATTATTTTTTTTTTTAGAACATGCATTTGCAGATAAAGAGGATAATTTTTAATTGTTCATCAAAGCCGCAAATCATTTTTATTTAAAACACAGAAACGTGAAATGCAATAAAACTTTGCCTTTATTAACTGAACAGCCATTTCGTAAACCATTCTTTTTAACTTTCCAACAGAGTTGCAATATGCTTATCAATTCGGTTTGTTTGTCTCTCCGTGCTCTAACTTTCGTAAATATAACCGGGTAGTCATGTAACTTTTACGTTATTGAGATTTCACAAGGACTCAGAAGAATTCCGTTACGTTATGGTCTATGGGAGAAAATCGTTTATGGTGTATTTCATTGAAGTTCTAATAGTCGAAACATAATGAGATTGGTATGCTTCACTAAGGTAGACTATAATATGCTTTTTGATGAGTATGGATTAAGTTGCATTTAGAGTTCGTCTACAAGAGCGCACAAAAGAATTTCTTTACATTATGATCTATGGGAGGAAAATATCAGTTGTGGGGCATTTTAATGTTCTTATGATACTTTAAAAATAATGACCTTAAAATGGAGTACAGAGGTATATTACAATGTTTTATATAAATTGTGGAATGACCAACATTTACCATTCATTTACAAAAATACTCTATAGAATTCGCTTATAGGGGTTGACTATCTATATAATAAAGGACAAGCGTGTCCGTGTGTAACGCTGACGGTCCGTCGCCCTCAAAATGACAGTACGACACTGTCATTTTGACGGTGGCAACAGTAGACGATTAAATTTAACTTTTACTGCAATTTTTTAAACTTCTAAACATCGTACATTTTCAATTTTTACACTGTTGACTAAGGAATAAAATGTACTTTCAAATTCACTGCGTTTGGAATAGTATAGAAATTTATTTAAAAATTATCTCAATTTACTCAATTTTTATTGTTTTTTAAAATAATTTGCAAGCATGGTTTGTTTTAAATCTATTACTATCATGTGTAGACGATCACGTAAAGTAAATCCGTTTTAACTTAAATTAATATAAATAGCTCATCATTTGTTTCCAGCTTATGCTCAATAACAAAATTAATTCATCAGCAAAAAACACTCATCAATCAATAAATAAAACAATAAAATATAAATAAAACACAAATTTAAGACATGCAACCGAACTATTCGCTTAAACTAGGGATGCACAACCTGTGGGCCGCGATGGGCTAACATGTGGCCCGCGAATTTCGTCAATTTAAAACTGGAAAAAATTGCAATTTTTGCCCATAGGTCGCAGAAAAAATCGTGAATTTCGTAAATTTACCGTGGGAAAATTGAAAATTTTGCCAGTCAGTTAAGAATCGCGAATTTCGTTGATCGGGTGCGGAAAAATTGCGCATTTTGTCGATGAGACTCGGACAAATCGCGAATTTAGTTGATCGGACTCCGAAAAATCGCCAATTTTGTCGATCCGGCGCGGAAAAATCATAAATTTCATTGATCGGGTACGGAAAAAATGCGAATTTTGTCAATGAAGAGTGAAAAAAATCGCGAATTTTGTCGATCAGGCACGAAAAAATCGCAAATTTCGTTGATCGGACACGGAAAATTCGTCCTTTTTGTTGATGGGCAGAAAAATTGCACATTTTAGGTAGCTTTCTTTACAAAAAAGCTACCTATTGCAGCCGTTCGGAGGAAAGCGATTTCAAAAAATTTTGGTATATTTTCATCGATCATGACCCCCAGACCCCGAAACCACCCTCCGTTCAAAATTGATATATATATATATCAATCTGACATATGTCACACTGTAACTCCCGTAATTATGAACCGATTTCGATGTAATTCGGTGTGTACATAGTACATACCAATGTCTCGACCGAGTTCGTTGGCCAGCGATGGCGGCCATTTAAAATTTTTTTAAAAATTTAAAACTTGAAATGTGGTACCAAAAAATTAAAAATGGAAAAATATTTTTTTCTTATGTATTTGACCTTTATACAAAGATTCCGGAGCAGTTTTTGTTTCGTCTATATCTTAAAAAATGGCTGAGTTATAGCATTTTGAATTTCTAGCGTGGCTGACATTTTGAAACGTCCTGAATTTTGTCACGCGATAAAAGGCGTATTTATGAACCGATTTGGATGTAACTTGGTCTGTACATAGTACATACCAATCTCTCGACCGAGTTCGTTGGCCAGCTTCATCCGCCATCTTGTTTCAAAATGGCGGCCATTTAAAAAAATTAAAAAATAAAAAAATTTAAATGAGATACCAAAAAATTGGAAAATGAAAGATTTCTTTTTTGTATGTGTTTGACCTTAATACAAAGATTCCGGAACAGTTTTTCTTTCGTCTATATCTAAAAAAAATGGCTGAGTAATAGCATTTTGAATTTCTCTTGTGGCTGACATTTTAAAACGACCTGATTTTTGTCACGCGATAACAGGCGTATTTATGAACCTATTTGGATGTAACTTGGTCTGTACATAGTACATACCAATGTCTCGACCGAGTTCGTTGGCCAGCTTCATTCGCCATCTTTTTTCAAAAGGGTTGCCATTTAAAAAAAATTAAATTTAAAATTCAAAATGAGGTATTAAAAAATTGGAAAATGAAAAAGATTTTTTTAAGTGTTTGGCCTTGATACAAAGATTCCGGAGCAGTTTTTGTTTCTGAAAATTTGTTCTTTTGTTGATATCTTAAAAAATGGTTGATTTATAGCACTTTGAATTTCTAGCATGGCTAACATTTTGAAACGATCTTGTATTTGTCACGCGATAACACACGTATTCGCCTATTTCCATGTAAGAAGGCATGTGTATATTATACATCAACACCTCGACCAAGTTCGCTGGCCAGATTCATCAGCCATCTTGTTTGAAAATGGCGGCCATTAAATTAAAAAATATATATATATTTAAAGTGAGGTGCAAAAAAATTAGAAATTGAAAAAGGTTTCTTTCTTAAGTATTTGATCTTGATATAAGGATTCAGGAGCATTTTTTGTTTGTCTTTACTTTAAAAAATGGCTCAGATATAGCAGTTTCAATTTCTATTGTGGGTGACATTTTGAAAAATCTGATTTTTTGCATGCGACAGCACTCCTATATATTAACCGATTCCGATGTGAGTGAGCATGTGCACAGCAATTACTAAGGTCTCGACCAAGTTCACTGCTTAGCCTCATCCACCGTGTTGTCTTAAAATGACAGGCACTTTAAGAAATTGCCGAATTTGGCAGCCAAATATAAGTTACTTTAAAGAAAAGCAGCTTGGATAAAGCTGACTAATTTCGCGAAATTCTCATTCATTATATTGATAAAAATTAGTATTGAATCTCCTATATTCGGTTTCCACTAAATTGAGCTTCGTGTGTTTGCATGATATAAGTTGGCTTTTTTTAAATAAGGATTATGAAAGCTACCTCTTCCTCCCGGCACTGGCCGGAAGGACTTTTGTTGATTGACTGCGGAAAAATACCCTGTTTCGTCTGTTTATCGCGAGTAAAAAAAACGCGAATCCCGTTGATTGGGCACGGGAAACTCGAAAATTTCGCCGATTAACCGCAGAGAAATCACGAATTTCATCAATCAGGGGCGAAAATCGCAAATTTCGCCGATTAGAGGCAGAAAAATCTCCAATTTCATCGATCAGCCGCTGAAAAATCGCAAATTTCGTCGATCGGGTACGGAAAACTCGCAAGTTTTTTCGATCGGGCTCCGAAAAATCGCGAATGTTGTTGGTCTGGCACGAAAAAAACGCGAATTTTGTTAATTAGGCACGAAAAAAGCATGAATTTTGCCGATCGGGCTCAGAAAAATCGCAAATTTCGTTCATCGGGCACAGAAAAATTGGATGATGCGCGGAAAAATTGAAAATTTGGTTGATCGACTGCGGAACAATCGTGAGTTTCGTCAGCTTATCGCGAGAAAAAATCGCGAATTTCGTCAATTTGGCGCGGGAAAAATTTGCAAATTTCGTCAGTCAGTTAAAAATTGCGAATTTCGTTGATCGGGCGTGGAAAAATCACTAATTTCATCGATCAAGAGCGGAAAAATCGAAAATTTTGTCGATCGAGCACGGAAAAATCGTAAATTTCTTTGATCAGGCGCGGAAAAATCTCAAATTTCGTTGATAGGCTCCTCTTCCCTCCTTCGTTCATAAAGTTCACATTTTTCTTTGGCACTAGCCACTTTCATGCTTATGTTTTTTTAGCACTTTTAATAAAATAAAATTTACTCTCTCAAATAAAGTCAAGGAATATTATCACTTCTAGAAAATAATCCTTGCTAGATCTGATATATATGCAAACGTAAACACTGTTGATGTATCCTTACCAACTGAATTGGATATGTTGGCTGGGTATGGGAACCTAGAGGGTAAAATTCCCTCCCCTGTAAAACCATATTTTTTTTTACCTAATTATAAGTCACAGATCACCTCCTCGAAATAGAATTTTCTCCGTGTTACTGATGTGGCCCTCGACAACTTTTTGTAAGTGGCCCGTCTCTTAAAAAGGTTGTACACCCCTAGCTTAAACCATTAAAATGATCAGAATAAAAAAGGCTGATTATAAATAGCGATCTTTGGCGATTTCTTCGACTGTTAATCCTGACGTGAAGCCAATGCGAAAGTATCACTTTCAATACATTTCTCAAATTTTATTTGAATTCAATTGTTATTTTTCATACAAATATTATCTTTGGTATTGTTAGTGGCCATTCCAAAAAATATATATTAAATGAAAAAAAAAATCAGTTATTTAAAAAGATAAAGGTTTTTATCTATATTCTTCAACCCGGGAACCCCGAGTTTATTCCCTCCTGATTGATAGTTACTGGGTTGCGCATTTTCTGTTCTCGTAGGCAGTTTTAAACTTATCTAATTTTTAGTGTTTTACGTTGTGTGTATAAATTCTATAGATCATATACTATACATGGCTTCACGATAGAATTTGCCCACATTACCACATATGGATAGCAATTGCTGAAAATGGATTTTTTACTGATTTATCAGTTTTAAATTTGTATAGATATATCTCATTTCACTGTATAAAAAAATAAATAAAATAAAATCTTCATAAAACTTCAAATAAATCAAGTGGGTAATTAATCGATTTTCACATTTTTTATTCCTTAGTTTTATACGGTAAACGAACTTCGCACCAAATTTGAAGTCTGTATGTGCAGTAGATATGAGATCTTTTTGATGAGTGAGTCAGTCAGTCAGTGATAAAATTATAGATTATCAAACATTTTCAAATGTCCTTATCTCGGAAACTAATTATGCGTTATTTATAATTTTTTTGATTTTAGGTAATTATGGTGCCCTTACTACGTATTTCGTATTAATAGTACGTTGGTCACGTAGATTTTCAGTAGTAGTGTTGAAATTTGGCGAAAACAGCTCGAAATGGTACGTGTAATATAACACACTAGTATGTCAGACGAACTTGCCTGACACACTGCCGTGTGTCTAGATTTAACTGTCTTGCGTTCTTTGTTGATTCAGAGTTATTTCTAGAAAATTACTTGCATGCTATGAGACTGAATTTTTAATGTATTTGTACTTAATTTCATTGTTTTCGTTATTTTGTCATACGAACTTTCTTTGCTTTGATCTTATGTTTGTTGAAAAAACTCATTCTTTGAACGAAAAACCAATTTTTATTTGGAGTACCAAAGTATAAAAATTAGCAATATTATCGTAATCGTAGGAAAGTGTTTCATAATCTATGCGTGATGCATAACTTTTCTTTTCTTTGAAATTAATATGAAGTGTTTGTACATTTGCATTCAACGCTTGTCAATCGACACCCGTAAGCTAGAACAAATTAGGATGCATTTATGTTACCTTTTTGTTTTTTCGACACTAATCCCCTTTGTTATATTACATTACTTTAATTGAAAATAAGATCTGTATTGTAAAACTGTTTGTGGTCATTGAAGCGTTCATTGAGGCATATATTCAAGTGGACATCTGACATTAAGTAGCGTACAACATCACGCTACTGAAACATCTATTCATTCACTTTTGCACGAATGTTATTTTCCCCCTTAAAAAATACTTTATTCTCTTCCTGAATCCAGCTTTCGCATCGCGTGCGGTATGGAAGTTAACTTTATTGATTTTTTTTTTTTTTTTTCTATAAGCATAATAATTTTTGTATTGTATTGCTACGAAAAAACATAGTATTGTTTTTACAACAAAACAAAATTATTATATAGGATAATATTAAATCGCAGTCTACGCGTAACCTCTTTTGTTTGAATTGAACGTTAAGGTGCTACTTCACTCACACCAGACTCCCGCTCGCTAATGTTAGTTAAGCCTTGGAAACAGTTTCCGAAAGTGAAAATATCTCTCTATTCAAAAAAAAAAAAAAAAAAAAATACTAATGCTGTCACCACCGCCGGTTTTGAATTTTTGTGACCGGAGGTCTTTCTTCGTTAATATTAAGAGAAATATTGCATACAAAAATATGAAAATCGGTGGTGTTATAGAGAAATGTTTGATAAACACGCTGATGCAGACAGTTTTCAAATCGAAGAATTATTTTAAGAGAGATTTAATGTTAAAGTCGGTCATAATCGTTCCATTAAAAAAGTTTTATAGGAGCAAAAAGTATACTTAGGAATTTAATCATTTTTAGATCAATTTATACATTAGAAGTTACTGGTAAGCAGACTGCATTTATTTTTTTAATTTGACTCATTTGTTGAGGTTATATTTCCATTTTAAATTCAAATTTTTAGCATTTCGAGAGATATTTTCTACAACTTTTAGAAAAGAGTATTTTAAATTGTTGCCAAATTTAAAAACAGCGCAAAAAATTTCTTTCAAAGTAAAAATTTATCTACACCTGACTATTATAAATAGAAAAAAACTTTCAAATGAGAGTTAAATGATTACGTATTAAAAGCAGGAAAATGTTGATAATTACGTCATAAAAACTATATTTACACGTGAATTTTAAGAGCAAGAATTAAAAGATGTAAATGGAGGAAATTAGGTCATATTTAAAATTGTCAAACAGTTTAAATTTAAAAATATACTTCCGCGAGATATTTATTTCATGTTTTGAAATAATCTTTTAAAACTAATCTATATATTGAACAGCATTTAATGAATCTCCATACCTATAAGGGGGGTTACCATAGGGGGAGACCCTGTTCTGTCGCCAAATGCCGCCACGTTTGTCGGCAACTTGGCAACTAAAATTAGCCGCCAAAAGTGACGCCTACTTGGCGATATCTCTAATATTTTGCCAAATTCCCATAGATCTCTATTGTAAACCAATAGGGTTTACTTGCTTACAGAAAATCAACAAATTGAGATATTTTGAGCCAATGAAACCAATGCAGATGTTAAGTGCCTGCAAGAGTCGCATTACTCTTGTTTTGAGAATTCTAAGACAAAGCAAATAATATTTCCTTTCTAACAACAAAAGTATTTTCACGTGACTATTAAAAAGAGAAAGAAAACTTTAGTGAAAATTACGTCAGCTATAAAACGATATATTTAAAACGTCTTCTTTAAAAAAAAAAAAAAAAAAAAAAAAAAAATCTTATATAGCGTTGTTAAAAAATACCGGGAGACACTCTGTTTGCTTCAATCATTTTATATTAGCTTATTTTCACATGTTTCACTGATCTGATTTAATCAAAGACGAAAATAACCCGTTAACAGGGAGATAGCCACTGTTTTTTAAAATTATAATACCGAATTTTTTTTTAAGCCGATCAAATTAACGTGCTTTTAGAGTTTGCGGTGTCTGGAGGAGGGCAGAGCCCCCTAGTCCTCATAAAAAAAAAAAGAAACTCCTCAAACAAAATCGACAAAGTAAAAAGTCTTTGCAGAGATCGACCTCAGCTATCTAATGCCCCCCCCCCCATAAAAAAAGGAAATGCAGACGAGATATCAAAAAAAAAATCCCATGGGATTAACATTAGAAAAGCTTATGTTTTCGTGTGAGTGAAGTAGTCTCTTAAGGGGTAGGCGTCTACTTATTTGGTCTAAAATTCACGTTATTTTTTACGAATTTTTTTTACAAAGGAAATATATCACCTTTAGACTTTTTACATTATATTTGACATTTCACAATATATTTACATTTTTGTGCGTAAAAAAATAAGTCTTGTGCGACGTAGAGTACCCGCAGGTGCGCACAGGAAACTATCAATCGGGCGACCATTTTTCTCCTGTTTCAAGCATCTGAAACGAATTAGGTCGCCGAATTATGAAAGGGCATTAAATTCTCTGGAGCTTAAATCACCATTTAGTCTAAAAAATTGAATTTTGACAGCATGGCGGCCATTTGAACAAAAAAGGTCTTTTTTCCTCCTTTTTTTGCGAGCTCGCCAAAATAACTAATCAATGAAAATTATGCTTTTCGGGGGTATAAGCTCCATAAAAAAACGATTAGTTCTCTGTTAACTAAAAACGAAGGAAAGCGGTCGAGAAAAATGGTCAGTTTTTGAAAAAGAGTTTCGAGAAAAAGCAGTTTAAAGTTTTACAATAGTGTTACGCAGGGCTTAATTTGCACCGGAGCTGAACTCCGGTACTTCTCTGTTTTCAGTAAATATTTAAATATTGGTCGGAATTCACCGGAGCTCATAAATGCAGGGCTCCGGAGCCCAAAGCAACAGCGCTTTTTTTTTATGAACGCTGCCCATTTTAAGGCTCTGCTCTGCACATTTACGAAGTCACTTTCATTTATAAGTAGTTATAATTACCATGCATTGTTATTCTGATAGAAAGCAATCGAGCAGTGCTTCCCCCTTTTTGTATAAACGTATTGAATATTTCCGATAACGGTGTTAAATTTTTAATTTAATCTGATTTTCAGGGACTCACCACAAAAGGTTGTTAAGGGAAGGAATTGATTATAGTTTCAAATATGCACCTTTTATAGGAAATTGAAAAACGCTGTTCCATTCTTCAACATATAAAAGATAATTTCTATAAATTTCATTCACTTTTTCATGAAAAGGCATAACTGGCGAACTATTCCTTTTTAGCGTTAGCGCTATTTCTGAATCATAATCCTTACCATATTTAATCCCTGAATCCTACAATTAATTAACATTAAAATTACGCAAAGATTTCTTTTCGGAAGGAGTGATAACTAAAAAGTGGATTAGTTGACAGCTAAGTATATTAAATAATTATGCATTATAAGTGTATGCTAATAGATATATTTAAATTTATTTTGCTACAGAAAAAAATGCTTTAAATTTTGCAAATGTATGAAATATAAATATGCGGATTGGAGTGACGGGGGGAGGGGAGGGGCACGCTACGGTTGTTAGTACTGCAGAATATTAGGGCTCCGGTACTTTTTTTGCTAGAAATTAAGCCCTGGTGTTACGACCAAAGAGCGGCGTTGTGATGTTCAACAAGCAAAAAACAATGTAAGAAATTAGAATACCATGAAACCACTTTCATTTAGCCAATCTACACTCTTCAGAGGTGGAAGAAACATTGAAATTTTTAATAAGTAGAACCTCCCCTATGAAATTTTCGTCAAATTAATGTAATTTCAGACAGTATAGCATTGAAGGAAAATATTCACCTTTTTTTGTTTGAGGAAACACGTGAGTTTTTTTCCCCTTTTACCGATTGGAAAAATTCTCGATTTTTTTTTTCTTTTTTCGCGTCCGTTTTACGGATTTTGTTTTTTTCCGTGATCCTTTGCCAAATTTCGCGATACGTATTTTCCGCTACCGATTGATAAAATTCGCTATTTGTTTCAGCGATCTTTTGACGAAATTCACGATTCTTTTCTGCGATTGTTTGTTGAAATTCGTGCTTTTTTACGCAACATACTGATCAATTTCTGTATTTTTTGTGCGATCTTTGACGAAATTCTCGCTTTTTTGCGTAATTGACTAAATTCGTGATTTTTTTTTTTTGTGTGTGTGTGCGCGACGTTTGGCGAAATTTGTCATTCTTTTCCCCGTGACCGATGTATTGTTTTCTGCGACCGATTGGTAAAGCGGCGATTTTTTCCTCGGCTAATTAGCAAGATTCTCTATTTTTCTTTTTTACAACGACCGTTTAATGAATTAATTTTGCAGAATTCCGCTAAGGGAGAGGAAAAAATCGCGGCTTTTTCGAAAATTAAATATTAGCTGACGAATCAAAAGCCTTTGAAATTAAGGTGAAAGATCCCGTTCAGAATTTTTTATGCGAGATTTTCCTATTTTGTGCGCGATATTCGAAATCCCGTACACTATTTCGAACCATTTCAAAGAAAACTTTGCTCCCTTCCACCCTACCTGCTGTCAACATTCTTCCAACCAAGCTATTCAGGAGATTTGGAGATTTCCGTCCGGCGTATTTTCACTCAACCTTTTTTGCAAGATATATTAGTGATGGGCGATTCTCGAGAATTCGACAATCGAGAAAAATCGTCATCGTAAAAAATCACAATCGATACAGCCATCGATTAATTCATAGAATCTACAATCGAGATGTTTTACAATCGATATTGGAAAACTTAGCTATTATTCTGGCCGACAATTTTATAGTAGTGATAGGGCTTAGTGATGGGCGATTCTCGAAAATTTACCAATCGAAAAAAAATCGTTATCGTAAAATACACAATCGATACAGTCATCGATTACTTTCGAGAATCTACAAAGGAGATGTCCTAGAATCGATTATTGAAATCATTGTTTTTACATATATATAAGGCAGATTTTATTAAATATAGGGTAACTGAAAACAGATGGAATAAAAAAACAACAAACCAAAGGGAAACTATAAAGGAGCCATAAGACTGGAAAAGTCTTGTAAGGGTGCCCCCTGGTTGAAAAAAAGCCGAAAAAACGCGAGTAGCTATGAAGTGCTAAGGGGAGTTTAAGTATCAAAAATTAGAATTTTTCGGTAATTAGCACCAAAATGGCCAAAGAAATAAGAATCAAAAGCACCACCTAGTGGCAGAAAAATGAACTAAAGGATGATAAAAGGGATCAAAATTTTTTATTGATTTTTCTACGTCATTTGAGATTGGATCTATAATTTCCCCATTTTTATAAAGTCTTCGACTGGAATACATTAAACGAACTCCGGCGGGGAGCAAAGTAGGAGGGAGGGGCAAGGAAAGTGCATAATATGAATAATTGGTCACAGGACTTTCCAACGATATGGCACATGAGGGGTGTCGGCTAAATTTAGTAAAGTGCCCCCCCCCCGCTCGGGGGCAAAGTAAGGGGAGGGGCTCGGGCGATATATAAAATGAAATAGTAGTCAGAGCTTTCCAATGATATATCACATGAGGGTGTCAGCAAAAGATAGAAAAGAGTCCCAACTCCCAGGATTCCAATTATCGCCCCCCCCCCCCCCCGAAATATACCCTGCCCATCCTTCTCTTTGAAATTTTCATATTAAAAATTATTTATCGGAGGGCTCCGTAAAAAAAAAAAAATCCGATCTAAAATGTTTAAAAACGCTACGATTTCAAAAAAGTTCGAAAAGTGCCTCTCTCGGGGCGCCAAACTAAGGAAGGAAGAAGAAAGGTTCATAATATGAAAGAGTAACTTTGCGATGATAACCGAAAACTTTCCGATGATAGATCAAATGACTGGTCCAAAAAAAGTTTGAAATCTACCCCTCTCACGTGGGTTCCCTCTTTTATCCTAGAATATACCGGAAATCACGCAGCCCCACTTTTAAAATTTTATATTTAATAAATAATATTTATCGGAGGGCTCCGTAAAAAAAAAATCCGATCTAAAATGTTTAAAAACGCTACGATTTCAAAAAAGTTCGAAAAGTGCCTCTCTCGGGGCGCCAAACTAAGGAAGGAAGAAGAAAGGTTCATAATATGAAAGAGTAACTTTGCGATGATAACCGAAAACTTTCCGATGATAGATCAAATGACTGGTCCAAAAAAAGTTTGAAATCTACCCCTCTCACGTGGGTTCCCTCTTTTATCCTAGAATATACCGGAAATCACGCAGCCCCACTTTTAAAATTTTATATTTAATAAATAATATTTATCGGAGAGCTCCATTAAAAAACCTCATTTAATGATATTTATTGTAGAAATCTCTACAATTAAAAAAAAAGTCACCCCCGCACCGCTCCCCCCCCCCCCCCCCGAACTCCTTCCGGAATTCAACTCTGGGAGGAGAAAGGTTCATAATATGAAAGAGTGGTGAAAGGACTTTCCGATGATATGTCAAGGAGAGGTTTGGTAAAAGTTTGAAAATTACCCCCCCCCCGCCTCCCTTTGTGCACTCTCGCGCACCCCAGAATTCACTCACCTTCCTCTTTGAACTTTTTATATTTAATAAATAGTATTTATCTGAGTCTCCAGGTATGGGGCAGCTTGGCAGAGCTAAAATAAGAGAAACATTGAAAATTCGGGGCAAAATGACACTAAATTTAACAGTAAAGTTTGAAACTAGGACTATATAGAACTGAATACATAAACCACTATGCTTCATAACCCACATCGGTTAATAGCAATAAAATAAGTGCCAGTTAAACTGATGGCATTGAGCTCACAGGTTATTAACACTAACTGTATATTATACTCTTATTTCAAAGAATAATGTCCCTCAAAAAATAAATGAAGGGAAATATCCCCCGTTTTCCCCTTTTATACTTAACCAATGAACCTCCAAATCTAATCAGGGAAACTCCTTAACTATAATAAATCAGTATATCAAATTTGAAGCAAATCAGATAATTCTGCATGAAAAAAAGAAACATATCGCTAAATTAAGGGTGGTCTAACCCCTTTAACCCTTTTATACTTAACTAATGAACCTCAAAATCTAATCAGGAAAGCTCCTTATTAGAACAAACATAGAAAAAAAATTAAAGTAAATTGAATAATTCTCCATGAAAATCCATTTATCTAAATTTAGGGGAGGGGACTTGCCCCCTTTTCGCCCTTGTATACTTAACCAATGAACCTCCAAATCTAATGAAGGAAGCGCCATATCGGAATAAATCGGTATATTAAATTTGAAGCAAATCCAATAATTCTGCATGAAAAACCCTTTTATCTAAATTAAGGGGAGACTAGCCCCTCCCCTTTATACTTAACCCATAAACCTCCAAATCTAATCAAGGCAGCTTCTTAACATAATAAACCGGTATCCCAAATTTGGAGCAAATCGAATAATTCTGCATGAAAAACCCATTTATCTAAATTAAGGAGGGGTCTACCCCCCTTTCCCCCCCTTTATACTTAACTAATGAACCTCCAAGTTTAATCAGGGAAGCTCCTTAACATAATAAACCGGTGTACCAAATTTGGAGCAAATCAAATAATTCTGCATGAAAAGCCCATTTATCTAAATTAAGGGGGGACCAGCCCCCCTTCTCCCCCTTTATCCTTAACCAATGAACTTCCAAGTTTAATCAGGGAAGCTCCTTAACGTAATAAACCGGTATACCAAATTTGAAACAAATCGAATAATTCTGCATGAAAAACCCATTTATCTAAGTTAAGGGGGGGCGGACTACCCCCCCCTTCCCCCCTTTATCCTTAACCAATGAACTTCCAAGTTTAATCAGGGAAGCTCCTTAACATAATAAACCGGTATACGAAATTATGAGCAAATCAAATAATTCTGCATGAAAAGCCCATTTATCTAAATTAAGGGGGGGGGGGGTGTCTATCCCCCTTCTCCCCCTTTATACTTAACCCGTAAACCTCCAAATCTAATCAAGGCAACTTCTTAACATAATGAACCGGTATACCAAATTTGGAGCAAATCAAATAATTCTGCATGAAAAACCCATTTATCTAAATTAAGGAGGGGGTCTACCCCCCTTTCCCCCCTTCATACTTAACTAATGAACCTCCAAGTTTAATCAGGGAAGCTCCTTAACATAATAAACCGGTATACGAAATTTGGAGCAAATCGAAGAATTCTGCATGAAAAACCTATTTACCTAAATTAAGGAGGGGGGAGGGACCAGCCCCCCTTCTCTCCCTTTATCCTTAACCAATGAACCGTCAAAACTAAACAGCGGAACGCCTTATCAGAATGAACATAAAAAAAATTGAAGCAAATCGTACATTTTAATCAAGAGTTATCGCGTTACGTACGTACATACATACGTACGTACAGTACATGCATACACACAGAACCGACGGGTACATTAGCTCTCAGGCTTAGATAGCCTGTGAGCTAAAAAGTGATTGGATAAGCAGATGGACTCCTTTGAGAAATTATGACTTAAACCAGAAATGCGGTAAGTTTGACTCTGAAAGCGTCATTTCCATCTCGCATTTCGGCAAATCTCATCTCGATGATTTTTCCAGCATTTCGACGCTTCCAGGTGGGAATCTGCTCGATGGTTGGTTCTCTCGCCGTTTTAAACCTTTCGGGATGGGAAGTCTCTCGAGAGTTTCCTCTCGCCCTTTTCAACCTTTCGCGATGGGAAGCCTCTCGCTTGTTACTCTCGTCCTTTTCGAAATGTCCCAATGAAAAGCCTTTCGAGGATTTCTCTCGCGCTTTTCAACATTTCGCTATGAGAAGCTTTTCGCGGATTTCTCTCGTCCTCGGCAGAGAAGAAAAGTAAGAAAATTTATCGAGAGTACCAAGAAACGAGATAGAGAAAAAGACATGACAATGAGCTGTGAAATGAAGCCCTAATTTTCAAAGTTTCTCTTATTTTAGCCCTACCAAGATGTCACATACCTGGAACCCTCCGATAAAAATTATTTATTAAATATAAAATTTTCAAAGAGGAAGGTGAGTCGGATGATTTCGAGGGAGGAGGACGTGAGAGTGGACTCATGGGGTGCAATTTTAAAAATTTTACCGAACCCTTCCTGTGGCATATAATCGAAAAGCCCTTTGACCACTCTTTCATACTATGAACCTTTCTTCGCCCAAAGGGGGGGTGGGGAAGGGGCGAACAAATTTTTAAAACCGTAGCCGATTTCTATAATAAATTTAAATATCACTTTAAATATGGGTTTTTTATGCAGTCTTCCGGTAAATATTATTTATTGAACATAAAAATTTTAAAGTGGCGGCTGTGTGAATTCCGGGGTGAAAGAGTGGGCCCACGGGGGGGGGGGGGGGGGGGAGAGGGGGAGCAATTTTCAAACTTTTTTTGGACCAGTCATGTGATATGTCATCGGTAAGCTCTCGGATCACTCTTTCATATTATGAGACTTTCTTCCTTCCCTCCCCAATTTGGCCCCCACTGCGAGGGTAGTTTTTTCCGCTTTTATCATTTTAGATCGGATTTTTTTATGGAGCCCTCCGCTAAATCTTATTTATAATATATGAAATTTCAGGACACTTTTCCAAATTTAGCCAAGACCCCTCATGTGACATATCGTTAGAAAGGTTTGTGACTACTTATTAGTGCTATGCACTTCCGGTGGTCGCCCCCCCCCACTTTGCCCCCCCGGAGGACACTTTTCCAAATTTAGTCAGTACCCCTCTTATGAGATATCGTTGAAAAGGTCTGTGACTACTTATTGATGTTATGCACTTCCGGTGACAGTCCCCCCCACTCTTTCCCCCCCCCTGGGGGACACTTTTTCAAATTTAGTCAAGACCCTTCGTGTAAGATATCGTTGGAAAGGTCTGTGACTACTTATTGATGTTATGTACCTACGGTGTCCCACCACCACTTCCCCCCCGGGGGCACTTTTCCAAATTTAGCCAAGACCCCTCATCTGAGATATCGTTGGAATGGTCTGTGACTATTTATTGATGCTATGCACCTCCGATGACAGTCTCCCCCAATTTGCCCCTCCCGGGGGACACTTTTTCAAATTTAGCCAAGACCCCTCATGTGAGATATCGTTGGAAAGGTCTGACTACTTATTGATGTTATGCTCCTCCGGTGTCCATCCCCCCCATTTTGACCCCCCCCGGGGGACACTTTTCCAAATTTAGCCAAGACCCCACATGTGAGATATCGTTGGAAAGGTCTGTGACTACTTATTGATGTAATGCACCTCCGGTGACCGCCCCCCCCACACTTTTCCCCCACGGGGGTGTTTTTCTAAATTTAGCTGAGACCCCTCATGTGACATATTGTTGGAAAGGCTTATGACCACTTACTCATGTTATCCACCTCCCGCACCCCTCCCCCCCTTTCCCCCCACGGGGTTGCCATTTCTATAAATTCAGATCCAGACTTCTCATGTGACATATGGTTGGAAAGGCCTAAAGACCTGTGACGACTTAATCATATTATGCAGCTGCTGTGCCCCTCCGCTCGCTTTGACCCCTCCCCCAAGAGATCTGGTCCGACGTTCATTCGTTTCGATGTTATATTTTTTACAAGATTTTGTAGTGCGTGCACACCACACCCGCCTGCTATCATATATCAGTGCCGTATATAGCGGGTAACCTGTTCGTGATTTCATATTACAATATTACGTATAAATTAGGGCCCCCAATTAAAGGAGGGGTCCGCTAGTGGTCGAAGTCACCTAGTCTTTATTAACATCGACTCATTCCAGTTCACCCGCAGACTATTCTTGATAAATGTATGACGTATATAATACATAATATATGATTTATAAAAGAAATTTGCAAACTGTAGTCATCGAGAAAAAATTTATACAATCGAAAAATATCGAGATGTCCATACAATCGAGAAAATCGAGAAAAACATCTCGTTATCGCCCATCACTAAGATATATCTGAAAAAGTTGAACAGAATAAACCGCAGGTAAAACGAACTCAATAAACGTTTGATGCACAGTAATTATACTTTATTTTGACACAATCGTGCTGATTGGTAACGAAATCATACAAGTTGTAATTTTTTCATCCGAGGGACACTTTTTTCACTCAGTTCGAAAAATTACAACTCGTATGATTTCTTTACCAATTGGTATTATTCTATTCAGATCGACGTTTCGTCACTCAGTCGGCGACATTCTCTAGATCAGGGATGGCGAACCTTTTCACGTCCACGTGCCAAATTTTCCCAAAAATATACTTTACGTGATCATGTCGTGCCAACAATAAAAAAATTTAATGGATTAAATAATAATGAATCAAAACTTCCTGAAATGTTGTTTTCAGCATTAAAAAAAAATACAGGTAGTATTTGATGTTATACTGTGGAAATTTATTTAAGAAATATTATTTCTGTTCTCTCATCTTAAATGCCAAATAATTTATATCCGCTTCGCACTTAGTTATTTTCAATAGAATGCAAGTTTAATTGCACTCACTTGACAAAACGTTTTTAATTGATTTTTTTTTCTTTTCTTTTTCTTTTTTTCTTTTTACGAAAAGAATGTCTTGCAGAAAAAATTGTCAAAACAGCAAGCGCCAGAAACTACAGCTTTTAGTGTCTGGAATTGAATTCAAGTTGTTATAATTTTACAATCATCATTTTTGTTTATTACACTTTTAATTTTTGTTTAGCGATAATCTTCTAATTCTCAAAGTCTTCTGAGCCAATATTGAGCTAGATTCGGATAAATTAAGTTATATTTCAATTTCTTCAATCTCTGTGACAATCACAACTAACCGAACTAATCGGATTCAAGTAACACAGACAACATCTATATTAATTAATGCATTTTGTGAAACTTTACTATATTTTGATGTAAAACTTAAATCTATGCCGTGCCAAAAATAATCTGCAGCGTGCCACTTATGGCACGCGTGCCATAGGTTCGCCGTCCCTGCTCTAGATCTTCGTTGATACAAATATTTTTATTCTTATCCCACTTGATTTCATTATGCATGCGATCTCGTATTTTTGTTTACCATTTTCATTTTTTTTTTTAATTTTGCGAAAATATTTGTATCAGCAAAGATTTAGAGAATGTCTGAGTGATAAAACATGTCGATCTGAATAAAGATATTTATATGCCTTTTAAGGGTATATTTTTATCACTTTTAGCAGGTATTAATTTTATTTTCAGTGATTTTCATATATAATTTTATAGTATGATTGTGTTAAAATAGTGAAGTGTAATTATTATGTATCCAATGTTTATTGGAGTTCCTTTACCTGCGGTTGATGCTGTTGAACTATTTCAGATAACAGACCAGATGTTTTTGCCAAACAGATTGTCTGATTTAGATTTGTCCGCTGGATTTGTCCAGGATTACTTGGTTGGAATAGATTTGGCAGCTTAAGACAACGTTGTGATAGACCCTGGTTTAGAATACCGGCTTTGACACTTTTTCACTCAGTTGGAAAAATTATAAGCCGTATGACTAAAACTGAAGTTCAACCAGAATCTATAAGATCATACATATAGGTTTTATAAAAGATAGAAATTTTGTTTTAATTTATTTAGATATATTCATATCTTTTAGGTGTACAGACGTTTTATTGGTTCCAAAAGTTACATTTTTGACATTTTTATGAAATGTTAGATTTTAACTGAGGTGAACTAGAAGAAAATATTACGAATTCTGATATAAAACAACTAATAATAATTCAAATAGTACAACTACATATTTAAGATGTTTCTGAAATAGTAACTGTAAAAATTGTGGTTTGAAATGTGTAAACTTAACAAAAAAAAATTATCTGCGCTGTAGTTATAAAATTTTTATTTAAATTTAATAAATGTAGTGTTAGATGTCTGTTGAGAAATAACTTTTCTGGGAGATTTAACTCGAATGATACATTTTCCTACTTTATCTGATTTACACGTGCAATATTGGAACTTGGAATATGGTAGTTGAAGGATAAAGATTATTTAAAAAAAAAATTAAATTTCCCGATCAAGTATGGATAGTTATTTAGGAAATATACCTATTTTATTTCAACAGTATTCGGTAATATATGGTAACTCATTTGAAATCAGTACATTAAACAACTATTTTAGTTTGGTGTCTATAAGTTCTTAAATATGCAAAAAAATAAAATGAAAAAAAAAATTAATTAATAGTACTATAAGCACTGCATAATACAGGATTTTTTTTAATTTTTGAAACTCGTGAATTTATGTGCATTTTATTTACTACTTGGATAAAGCAAAGAGTTCTACTATTTTCCTTCACCAGTTCTTCTCATGATTTCATTCACAATTCGTTTTTAGAAAACGCCTTTAAGTAGAGGTCACTGGCACGGAGGTGAAGTAACCTTAACATTGAAAGGCTAACTTCAGTCCCATCGAATTAACTTTCAATGAGTGGTACTTGCTATTCGAAATATGTTGAAGAGGCTAACTTGCTCGCCCTGCAAGAATTTATCATTGTTTTGTTAATGCAATTTCGCGTGCCTTGTATATAGGTTACAAGCCGTAGGTAATTCTGTTTTGTTACAAAATTTTCAAAGGGTTAAAACAATCTGTCGTCAGTGAATTATATATTTTGATTTATTCATCGATTTATATTTTTAAATTGTGTTTGAAATTACTTCATTTAAAGTGTCATTTTTTTTAATTACACATGTCTTTCTTTGTAACCTATTGAGGTGTTTGACATGTTAACTAAATGTATAATCGTAGAAAAAAAATTTAAACACCCCCTACTAACTATGTAACTAATTATAATACAAGAAGGTTACTGGAGCCAAACTATTGGAAATAAAGTCAACTTTTAAATGTATGTAAAATTTGCTTAGGGCCATCTATAAATCAAAACCAGACCAATGGGTCTTTTTTAATAGCAACACACAATTTTGACAATAACTTTTGAATCTTCTGTTCTAACTATGTCTAGAAACGAAATTTTAAATCATTTGGATGGTAAATTTTGAATTATAAATATTCAAAATTAAGAGATTCTAATGTTAAATTACATTTTCATATTTTTATTATCTCCTGAAATTACGATCCTAATGTGATAATTTTTGTGTGGTCATAATACTAAAAAACCCAAAAATAAATACATTGAATTTGTAATTTTAAAAATTTTATGAATTATGAAATTAATATTCGAAAAAATATGAATTTCAACCTACAATTTTTTTAATAGATTTATATTTGTCCCCCTTTATGCGAATTCTCAATTTCAAATTTTTCTTTCAAGTGGTTTTCGAATTATGATTGAAAAACGTCAAAATGATGGTTTAAGGGACCCGTCTGTGATGTGCAGAAAAGTATAATTTGATAAAAATATAATTACTCACTTTATTGAAATATTTGGGCTGGCAGTATCGAAACGTATTAAGTGAGTGAAATGGTTATATTGGCAAGAAATAATACATTATTAGAAGTGACATAGTCATTCTGTAGCATTTCAACAATTGAGTACCGTAATTCAATTTGGATACAGCCCGTAAAATATGCTCGTTTTAAAATAATTAATTTCTCTGAAACTGATTGCACGAATTTCATAGGAATTTCCATTTAGGGTAATTGAAGGGTGTGGAATTTATTTATGGTGTTAAACTTGTGGGTTTTGTTGGTTGGAACTATTGGGAAACTATTTGGAAAAAAAAACTAAGTTTGGCTTCGTTTTGATATGTAGATGGCCCCCTAAACAAATCAAATTTTATATAGATCATTTAAAGATAAACTTTGTTTCCAATCTTTTGTTACCAGTAACTTTGGATATTGCAGTCATAGATTTCTTTTCTCATTTTACTCAGAAAAAAAAAAAAAAAAAAAAAAAAGCAAACACTTTGCAAATAAAAAAAAAAGCCCTTATTAAATAAATTCAAGTCATAGGAACCACAGTAAATATTTAAGTACCACACCTTAAATTAGGTACAGATTTTTTTTTTTCCTTGATTTGGTGCAATTTTCCAAAAGAGGGCAAAATTTTTACATAAGCAAGGAGAAAGACATTTTTATTAAAATTAAAATAATCATTAATTAAATCTAATTCTAATACATTAAATAAAATTGCTTATAAACATTTTAAAAATTTAGGTTGTTGCAATTTTTTTATGTAACAAATAAAGAATTTGTTAAATTATGTGCAAGTTTTTAAAACTAAAATATCGGAATAAACATTACGTTTAAAAGATTGGAATCCAAAAATAGAACTGAGCTACATATAAATATAGAAATAAATGACGTACTTTTGCGATATCACTTAGACTCACTTCGAAACATTCTTTCTTTGTGCAATTTTAAATTTATCTTTGTTATGAATAAGCAACATTGAGAACCTTCTAATATATATTTCAATTTTCCTATCTTACTGCAACTCCAAACATAGTAACATAACAAAACATCCGTATATCAGAAGATTTTCATAATTTAGTATCTAAAACACTATTGTCTTTGTATTTCAAAATCGGTGGCTATCCCCCCCTCCTCCCCCCCCCCCCTCCCATAACTTTCAATTTTGGTTTAATTTTTTGGCCCTAACTATATTAAATTAATATTTTAAATATTTTTTTATTAAATCTGCATCTTTAGATTTACTTGCAGTGATATTTTTAAGATGATTCACATTTTAGATCCAGAGAAACAATATTTTGAAAATGGAACTGCAGTCTAAAAACAGACTCAGAAATGTGAGATTTGAGAATTCAAAAAATTTGACCCACCCCCCCCCCCCCCATATCTCACAAACTATGAGGTCTAGGAAGAAAAAAAATTGATTCATATCAAGATAGAATTAGTATGTACACACAATTTCCCCCAAATCCCTATCGGTCGGGTTACAAACCATAAAAAATTGTTTGAACTGACATGGTGCCCAGATGACAGAAATGTTTGAAATGACAAGCACTGACAGAAGTTTAATTGCCCTGCTATTAATTTAGATTATTACTTATTTTTCCTTTTTATTTATTCTTTATAGTAATAAAATATTTTTTTTAAGTTTAAACAACAGAAGTTCAAATATTGTACGGCAAAATTAATATTGCCAAATTAGTTTTGCCGCAATTTTTGAAGCCTGGGTTTCATATTTTTGAGTCGTCATTTCTTCTTTATACTTTTTATTACATCAAAATTAATAAATTTAAAATTTATAAAAAATTATCCTCTTTTTTATAACTTGGGGGGAAAAAGTTTGTTTTTCAGGTTTAGTTTGCGCAAAATTTAATTACCTTTATTTTTAAAAATGAAACATGCAAATAAGTTAACTTATTCAAAAGTTATTATGGCAAAGCTATTGAATTTTATTAATTTTATTTAAAATTTTATTAATTAATTATTAACTTAAATTACATTATTTCGAGATAACTGAGTTTAAAGTGTTGCCTTTGCAAGTATCTCCGATCTGTACGACTAAACGTTTGACTCAAACAATATAGCCCAGGCAATAGGGAATTTTACCTAACAAAATTAATGGTAGTTCCGTAAATCGGCTTACTTTATGTTTTTTGGGTCGCTGAATCCGAATTTGTAACTTCCCACCAAAATTTCCCCCGGCAACCCCCCAAATTTTGGTAAAAAGCCCCCAAAAAGGTTTTTAATAAAAAAATCAAATTTTTTATTGTTTTAGGAGAAATTCAGAAAGTAGACAAAATTTGCAACAAATTAGATACATGACTTAGGATGAAGGGGAAGGGGGGATCTGCCTCGGAACATACGCCGCGGTGCTGCGTGGACTAAGTTGCACAATGCTACTTAACCACTCACACGTTTACATTCGCCCTCCCATCTCCCCCTCCAAACTTTCCTTATAAGGCTTACTTTAATTTTTTGGGGTCGCTGAATCCGAATTTTTAACTTACCCAACAAATTCCCCCCCCCCGAAAACCCCCCAAAATAGTTATTAACTTAAATTTCTTATTGTTTTAGGGGAAAAGCATTACGAAATTCAGAAACTAGACAAAATTTGCAACAAATAGGATATATGACATTATGACGTAGGATAAACGGGGAGAGAGGGGGCTGCCTCGGAACATTCCCCGCGCGCTTTTCTCAAAAACCAAATTTTTTCAAAAAATCAATTTTTGGGGGGGTTGCCGGGTAAAATTTTGGTGGGAAGTTACAAATTCGGAGTCAGCTACCCAAAAAACAAAGTGAGTCGAAATCCAAAACTAGTATTAATTTTTCCACGTAAAATCCCCTATTACCTGGACTTCATAATTTAGTGCACGTAGCGCCGCGGAGCATGTTCAGAGGCAGCGGCAGCCCTCCCCCTCCCCGTTCATCCTACGTCATGATGTCATATATCCTATTTGTTGCGAATTTTGCCTAATTTCTGAATTTCGTAATGCTTTTCCCCTAAAACAATAAGAAATTTAAGTTAAAAACAACTATTTTGGGGGGGTGGATTTGGGGGGGAAGTTAAAAATTCGGGTTCAGCGACCCAAAAAACTTGAAGTAAACCTTATAGAGGAAGTTCGGAGGGGAGATGGGAGGGTGAATGTAAAAGTGTGAGTGGTTAAGTCGAATTGCGCAACTTAGTTTACGCAGCACCACGCGCATGTTCCGAGGCAGATCCCCCCTTCCCCTTCATCCTAAGTCATAATGTCATAGATCTAATTTGTTGCAAATTTTGTCTACTTTCTGAATGTCTAGATACTTTTCCCCAAAAACAATAAAAAAACTGATTTTTTAATAAAAACCTTTTTTTTTGGGGGGGGGGGAGTAAAATTTCGGTGGGAAGTTAAAAATTCGGATTCAGCGACCCAAAAAACATAGTAAGCCTTTTTTCCAGAACTATCTTGAATTTTGCTAGGTAGAGCCCCTATACGGTCTCTACTGCCTGGACTAATAGTAATTTTAGGAATTCTAATATGACCAACTGACATTGTTTAAGGTCCAAAGACGTTATAGGAGTTCTTATAGGTTCAAACATATGTAGGGGAGAGGGGGGGTAGTGTGGATAAGGGGATAGAATAGACATTCAAAATAACAATTTAAATAATGTAGAAAATATTTGTTTTTATATTTAAATTAAATGCCTTCGTTTTACAATATTTATTTCTCATTAAACCTTTTTTCTTTCATTTGAAATAAAATCAGTAACTATTTTGGTGTTTTTCTGTTATCCCATCGCTATTGTCGCCAAGCGTAATAGTTAGCACGAAATGAAACATTTGGAAAAAAAATAATTTTGTTGATAAAAAAATGAGCATTTAAAAAACATCTTTTGAAAATTACCTACCATTTTTTTAAATCAATACAAGTACTTAAAACAAAAGAACAAATAAATATTTTGTAAGTAATCTTAATAATATATTAGTCTAATCTTAATAAAATATTGTATTAATGTAATCTTAATAAAATATTGTATTAGTGTAATCTTAATAAAATATTAAAGTTTTTGGACGTTCCATTTTTAAATCTGGCATTTTCACAAGCGGAAACTTTAAAGTTCATGATTTATAAATACAAATGTACGTGATCTGCTGAATATGACGCTACATTCACATATAAAATCATATAATTAATGTTCAAACTTAATATGTTGATGTCGAAATATATCCGATTTTGCTCAGTTTCTTTTAAAAAGTAAGACAGTACGAAAAAAATAATTGAAAAAAAGAATTAATTCCAGTTTTCCTGGTTTTACTTCCAATAGCTTTTGCAGAATAAGTCGAAAAAAAGTAAAAAGGACACGCTAGATTCAATACCGACAGCTGCGGCAGCGTATAGGTCACCTTTTTTAACACTTCCCAACAAAGTTGAAAAGTGTTTATGCATTCGGCTTGTCTGCCTATCTGTCCACGTTCTAACTCACGTAAATATAGTCGGGATTTTCATGCAATTGATAAACGTTATTTAGGGCCACCAAGGCATGTTTGGTATTGTGTATGAAGTATGGGGGATTAATAGTTCATTTACAGGGGCACTCAAAAGAATTTCGTTACATTATAGTCAATGGGGGAAAAATCGTTTGCCGTGTATTTTAATGACATTACGCTATTTCAAATGTTTTGAAATTGATATAAATCACTGAATTTCTCTACAAGATGATTACTATAGAATAGGGCAGTACAACATATACTGGGCTGATCAAAGAATTGGGATAATTTTTCGATTGTAGATGGGAACAGCTAAAATTGGATTTTCAAATGGTGTTGTTTCCATATGGTTGGATTAGACATAATATTTTAGCTTATTAAAAAGTGCAGTTTTGTATCATAATTCTGAATGAGTTGGAAAGTGTTTAATAATCTATGCTTGATGCATGATTTTTCCTCTTTTTTTATTTTTTTAAGAATAGAGATGCATGTCAGTTTCAGAAACAAAACGAGAGTTCCTTATTCAATTTCCAAAAGTCCCAATTTGAAAGTTCAAAATATAACAAAATTGGAAGAATTGTATAGAAATATCTTTTACATACTTTAGCCTTTTGACTGATTTTTTTAACGTTTTGTTTGTCACATTTTAGATTTTTTCTTTTTTGTCCGAGGTGGGGGGGGGGGGGTATGTCGGAAAGGAAATTCTTTTCTTGGGGGAAAAAACCCAGTTAGATTTCATTTATTTTACGTTTATTAAGTTTCCCTTAAAGTTAAAAAAAAAAACAATCTTGCATACATGGCATTTTATAAAAGTTGTTTTTAAGTACTTGTTTAATTTTCCTTCGAATTTTAAGTTTAATAACGCCAATAATGGATAAGCGTAACGTGAGAACATACTCAATCTTCTTACTTTCATGTAACCACAATTAATTTTCGAAAGCCTGTTTTGTAAAGTTTCATGTCGATATGTGTTATGTGCATGGAATCACTACCTTGTTAAATCGCTAAAAAACCAACGTTTGAATATTCAAGCACTGTGAAAATTGTTTTTATTTATTATTACTATCTTGTTGCTCAGATTTTTTTCTTCCTCATTTTATTGATGATTTTTTTTTACCAGATGTTAATAAACTTTAATAAAGTCACAAATGTAATTTTGGTGCCGTCTAACTACAATCCTTTATAATTCTCTACAATTCCTTAATACATTTCGCTTGTTACAGATTTTCACATTGCATAGCCACTCTTTATTCTTTGTACTAGAGTTATTCGGAAACTAAGGTCCGATTTCTTATAAAGCATAAATTATCACAGATTTGTTAAAGAACTTTTTTTTTTTCATTTTTACATTTTTCTACATAGTTTACATATTTGTTTAAACATTTGTCGTAACGTTCTACAAGCTTTTGTATGCCTAAGTCATAGATATCTGCCGCCTGTGAGGATAACTAATATTTAACTGCTTCTTTCACCTTGTCATTTGTATCGGGAATGAGTCTCTGGACTATACGGTAGGTGGTCTATCTGTTCCCATCCGAAAGCTCTAATCAGATTTTGGGTGTGAATTGCGGAATGGGGTCTGGTACAGCATGCATCAACAAATCCCCAGACGTCAGAAGGCCACGTCGCTTATTTTGTATTGCACGTCTAAGTTCAGTCAGGTTAGTGCATAGTCCTTGCTGTCAAAAACCGAATTGCTGACCGTATTTCCCTGTCCGCGGGCTGATCAATTGTTTTAAAATTTTTGAACTAACACTGTAAACAGCACACTGCAAATGGCGTCGTTTGACGAGCAAAGCATGCGCGTTTCAATGTTCGCGTGAATGTGGAAACGGAAGAACTACTAGATGGAAAAAGAATCCCAAAAATGAAGATCAGATTAAAAGGAAGCAATTTATTAATTTAGTGCGCAAAAATTTCAAGGGGCTCTGTACCCGGCCGCAAGGTTGCCAGGGTCTTAAGAGGCTACTTCAGTCAAACGAAAACACACGTTCGCTAATGCTAATCCTATAGAAGAAATTTATAAAGATATCTCGGTCAAATTTCAATATTTTTAAAAGATTTTTTTTTCATTGTATAGCTGAGACCTATCTGTACAAAGACCGTTTTTTACTTTTTCGGTTTTATTTATAAGTATTTTTAATGGGGACACTTTTTCATTTTTGGAATCTGTTCCGAAAATGTAAGCATTCTTATAAAAAAAAAAAATATAAATAAATAAATAAATAAATCAGCAATCCAAATCGGAGAAGTAAAAAATGGCCTTTGTACAGATCGATCTCAGCTATCCAATGCCAAAAAAAAAAAAAAAAAAAAAAAAATCATCTAAAAATATTGAGATGCGGCCGAGATATCTTTATAAATTTCTCCCATAGGATTAGCATTACCGAGCGGGTCTTTTCGCGTGACTGAAATAGCCCCTTAACTGAAATGTAGAAATCGGTTAGAATCTGAATGTAGAATTCACCCCAAAAACGAATAAAATAGGATTGAAAGGAGGCATGTTTTTAATAATTTAGTGCATAAAAATTAAAGGGACTCCGGGGGCCCGGCCCTTAAAAATTAAAAATCCAAGCCTCAGGTGCATCAGGACATGTCTTGGGCTATTCTCACCTAAATTTCAGACTTCTACGTGTAGTAGTTTTCGCTAGCCATCGCACACACACACACACAGAGCTATTTGTTCTTTTATTAGTATAGATACTGTTTTTATAATTATTTTCATTAAGCAACACCTGATACACCAGGGGAAAACTTGAAAAATTTACCTCAACTGCACCTGCTCTCTCGTCTCTAGTAATACTGCATTTTTCTTATGTTTTATAATAATCTTAATTAAGCAACTTGTTTTCTATACGCGTAATGCTGGGAAAATATCAAAATATGCCTCATCTGCAAATTTTATTGATAATTTTTTTTTCTTATATAGTTATAATTTTCATTCAGCAGTCCATATTCTGTATGTAAAGCTAGAAAGACATTAAAAATCTGCTTCATCCGCAAATTTCATTACTGCAAAGACATTTTCATACATTTTTTATAATGATTTTCAATAGCAACCAATCTTTCCTGCGTAATGTAGAGGAAAAAATAAAAGATCTGCTTCATTTGTAGATTTCGTCGTTACAGCAATTTTTCTTATTTAAGTTTTATATTTATTTTCATTCAGCTACCAATCTTCTCTACATAATGCCGAGAAAACGTTAAAAACCAAGCTCATCTGCAAATTTCATTATCGCAAAAAATTTTTTTGAATTATTTTCATTGGCAGCCCATATTCTCAATGTAGTCCCGGAAAAAACATTAAAAATTTGCTTTATCTCCAGATTTTATTAATACAAAAATTTTCTTATATAAGTTTCATAATTATTTTCATTCATGAACCCGTCTTCTCTGTAATACTGGGAACAAAATAAATTGCCTCATCCTTTCACTGTAAAAAAAGAGTAAAATACGGAAATAATGCTGGCAATCTAGACGCCAGTACTATTTCCGTATTTTAACGGAACTTTTTTCCGGTAAATTACAGAAAAAATTGCGTTTTTATTTAACGGAAATTTTCCTGTAATTTGCCGGGAAAAAGTTCCGTTAAAATATGGAAATAGTACTGGCGTCTAGATTGCCAGTAGTATTAACGTATTTTAGTCCGTTTTTTTTTTTTTAGTGTTGATTTCACTATAGCAGAAATATTTTTATAAATTATTATTAACAACCCACATCTCCTCTACGTAATGTTGGGGGGGGGGGGGGGGGGGGATTAAAGATCGGCCTCATCTGCGGATTTTAATGATGCAGCAATTTTTCTTATGCATGCTTGATGATTATTTTCAATGAGGAACCCATCTTCTATACGTAATTCTAGGAAAACATTAAAAATCTGCCTTATCTGATAATTGTATTGACATTTCTGCACGGGTTGTTAGCGAAAAGAAAACCTATTAAACTAAACCTTAAAAATCCACTCGAATTAAAGACATCTGTCAATGAGTTTTCTTATACATTTTTATAAGCATTTTAATTTCCTCCCTCCTATTTTTTACACGAAATGTATGTTTAAACAAACACTTCCTCGGACATATTGGCATAAAATTAGATGAATCTAGGCTATATGGACAAATACGTGGTCATCGGTGGTCACTTTGGTTCATTTTCTAATAAGCCTAAAATTGCATATGCTCATTGCAATGAGTATGAAAAAACATCAAGCTGATTGTGAAATTTAAATGGATAATTTCCAATTAGCCTAACTCGCCACAGGCTCTTTGCAATAAGCCTGAAGATATATCGGACTGACTGAGAAACAAATGATCATTTTTCAGTTAGCCTAAAACTGCTTAGGCGCTTTGCAATCAGCCTGAAAAATATCAGGTTAATTGAAAAAAGGAAGGTGATTCTCCAATTCGCCGGCCTCTTCGGAAACAGCCTAGGCTCTTTGCAAAGAGCCAGATTTCTCAATTAGCCTACGACATATACGATAAAAACACAACTTTGCTCAATGGCACACATAAACAAGTAATTTTATATGAACTTGAACAAATAAAATTAATGATAAAACATAATACCGACGTTTCGAACTGCGTCTGAAGTCGTCTTCAAGATAAATATGATGTTGAAATGTTTAAAAGTCTAAAGATTCAACTTTAAGTAACTTTCGATTCATCTCAACTTATTTCATTTTACAATTTTCTGATGTACTTACTGCAGTTTTCCATATAATTGTTCAAGACTCGGCAGTAAGCTTTCATATGTAGACTTTTAAACATTTCAACATCATATTTCTCCTAAAGACGACTGCAGATGCTGTTCGAAACGTCGATGTTATGTTTTATCATTAATTTTATTTGTACAATTTCATATAAAATTTCTTTTTTATATATTAGACCGGGAGCCGGCAGCACAGACAATCGCCTCATCGAATTCACGGATGAAATTCTAGGATTAGTTAAATCTTGATTCGCATATTAAAACTCAATCGGTCTGCCAAGTCATATCTTGGTGGAAAACACCTGAAAACCCGATTTTAGCGGCTGACTCGTAGGTTTACTATTGTGTTTTCCTGCTCCCAGTCCTCCATGCTTTCATACCTTTTGGTGCAGGAAAACACAATGGTAAACCTTACGAATTAGCCGCTAAAATCGGGTTTTCAGGTGTTTTCTACCAAGATATGATTTGGCAGACCGATTTCGTTTTAATATTTGAATCAAGGTTTAACTAATCCTAGAATTTCATCCGTGAACTCGATGAGGAGATTGTCTGTGCTGCCGGCTCCCGGTCTATATAGAATTGGGCAAGTTTGTTTTTAAAGTATACATCTTATTTATTAAGTACAGTTTTATTTCACTTTATATAATTTACACCATTCTTTTCAGACTATTCACTCTTCATGCTGTTTATGTATTAGTATACGATTTCGTACTTTCAGTGGGTGCTGGTTCATCCGGAGCTGTCGTAGCTAGTCGATTATCCGAGGATCCTAATGTCAGCGTGATGCTTCTAGAAGCTGGCGGGCCAGAAAACCAAATTACAGATGTTCCTTTAGTGGCCGCTAGTTTGCAGCAAACTCCAGTAGACTGGGCATACCAAACTGAACCACAGCAAGCTGCATGTTTTGGACTGAAAGGAAGGGTAAGTTAGAACACTAATCGCATTTAATAGATTTTTCTTACTCTTTCATTTAAAGTTTAACACTTTCCAACATAATTGAAAAGTGTATGTATTGTGTCTGTCAGTCAGACATGTCGGGCTCTAACTCGAGTAAATATACTCAGATTGCCATATAATTGATATGTTATTGATGCTCACTATGGCGTGTTCGGTATTGAAAATGAAATGTGTCATTAGTTCATTTCAATGTAAAAAAATATCCGTCAATATACATTTTCCGTAAAATTTTACGGAATAGTTTCATTTTTCTAAGAAAACGGTACAATTTCCGTAATTGACATGGAGATAATAAATCCGTATAAATCCAGTAATTTTTCCATAAATTTTACATAATATTTCTGTATTAGGGAATTTGTAATGTTTTGAGTGCAAGTGATGTTCAGAATTAATTGCTGTTTGGAAATCGCGAATTAATTCTTCTATGTACTTGATATTATTTTCAATAAAACCACAATATTGGCTAAATGTGGCACTATATTGAAAATATCCAATAATATCCAATGACTTCCCAATAGATAAATAGTGTAGATTTTACATGGGTTTTCAAAAAAGAAAACGAAATTTTCTGGAATTTACGAAAAGAAATTTCCGTTAAAATATGGAAATAGTACTGGCGCCTCAATTGCCAGTACAATTTACGTATTTTAACGAAATTTGTTTTTTACAGTGTTATAGGGGCACTCAAGTGTTCCGTTACATGATGTTCTATGGGTAAAATCCATTTGCGGTGTATTTTGTTATATTTTAAACATAATTGAATTTATATACCTTTATTACGATGCACTAGAAGATAGTTACTATAATAAAATATGTTATGTGTTTCACTTGCTGTACGTGTGCAGGGGAGCTTAAAGTATTCTGTTATATCAGGGTCTATGAAGAAAAATCGTTTGCGACGTGTTTTAATATTATTCTGTTACAAACATAATGAAATATGAATTTCTGAGGTCCACTAACACATGTTTTCTGTATAATATGGGGTGCAAAGTATTTATCATTCATTTAGAGTCACGCAAAGGAGTTCGAAAGTTTTGTTAAAGAATTCTAGAAGTGTTGGAAAGTGTTTCATAATCTATGCTTGACGCATGATTTCCCCCCCCCCCCTCTTTTCTAGGTAAAGGTGGAATTTTTAAACGGATTTTTCAGTCTTTTCCTGATAGGCTAGAATTATAAAAAATATGTATAGGGATGTGCTTCCAATGACAATACAACATTTTAATATTTTTTAAACATAATTAAGTTAAGGAATTTTCCCGTTAGCCGGTAGCTGGTGATAAATCGCCAGATAACCCTACTCGCACTTCTAATGTTTTAAGATATAACAACGATATCATTATTTAAACAAATTATTCACGATTTTTAATTTTTTTTTCTCGATATCTAATCATAATTTAACTAATATTACACTGCTAAATGAGTATTTTTTTTAAATATTACTCTTTATTTTAATATTTATAAATATCGTGTTGTCATCGAAAACGCACATGTGTACATAATTTTAATAATTGTGTATCAGAAAGCGGATGAAAAATCTATTACAAAATTCCATCTATACGTACTAAACCAAGTTAAATAAAAGAGTGTAAAAAGCAGGGCATCGGAGTCATGCTCATTTTAGAGCAAAAGAGCCGAAGTCGGAGTAACGAACTTTTGGCTCACCCGGTATTTTAACAACTTTAAAAACTCATAAAAAAAGGAAGAAATTATGATAAAGGAGTGCGGTTTGCCAAAAAAGACTCTCAAGATAGTCGGATTTTTTTTTTTTTTTTTAGCAGCAAAAAAAAAATTAGTTAAAAAATCACATGTAGAAGACACTGACGACCACGAAACACAATGAACAGGACAACAATACGCTCAATTCATTTGTTCCTCCAATAACAAATGTTCAACATGACCTCCAGAACATTCTGCAACACTATTGTTATCCTGTTCATTGTGTTTCGGGCCGTCAGCGCCTTCTACATGTGATTTTTGAACTTTTTGCTGTAAAAAAAAATCCCACTACCTTATGAGCCCTTTCTTGAAAACCGCACTCCTTTATCATAATTTCTTTTTTTTTTATGAGTTTTTAAATTTGTAACGAACTTTTGGCTGACCCGGTATAAGGCTACTCCAACTCCAGCTTTTTCTGTTAGACAGTTTGAAGTTAAATTAAACTAATCATGTGCAATTTTAAATCGATAAAATGAATTATATTTGTTATTTTTGTACTATACCAGGCTACCTAAGTTAAAGATGCCCAATATACTGCTTGTTGCGCAGAGTAGATGAAAACCGTTTTTTATCAAAAACCCTAGTAGATATTTTACATTTAGTATATAAGTAATCCTTCGGATTTTTTGGGTTTGCAGAACCCGAGGTAGAAGGTTCTGCAAAGGCACAAGGCCCACAAAATGTAGACCTTTTTTCAAACGTTTCAGCAGAATAAATTTAATTTTTGTTAATGGTCTGGATCGGACCGATCAAAATACTACGCAGGCTGACCGGCCCGATATAACAAATTCGAAAGAATCAAACTACGCCGATAAAATAGGAAAAATTTTCAATGGATGTAACTGGGATGAGAAAAAGTACAAATGTGCTGTATGATTCTAGTTTGACAACATCAATAAAGAAACGCAATGTGTCAAATTTAGTTTTTCCTTCAAATTCTTCTGGTCTGTAGGGCAAGAAGCAATGTTTTGATTTTCCGGATTTTTCAGGTCAGTTGGATTTTTTGGGTTTGCGGGACGCGAATTTGTAAAATTAAGGGGACCTTTTACATTAGGAAACAAACAAACAAAAAAAGCACTTTATGATTTTTTTGTAAGAAAATTGCATGATGGTTCTTTTTGAAATTTTAAGTTTATTGTACATATCTTAAGGTATAAACAAGAATTCTTTTATTAGATTTTGTTGCTTCTACTCTAAGTTATAAACAAATATGTTCGACTGCTTTGGAAGATTTCGTCTGGACGGAGGGCATGATAGCGCCTTGTAGTAGGAGAGCTGTTGAACATTTTTGAGTAGGTATTTGAGGCACCCTGAAAATTTGTGCAACACTTCTTTTGTAATGCCTGAATACAAAATCGAATGTCTGGCTGAAGGATCGTGGCCCAAAAACTGTGCCAGACAAAAAATGGCACTTGACACATGTCTGGCACAGTTTTTGTGCCGACTAAAGTGTCTGTCATTTTCAAAATATTTTTTTCTAAGCATAAATATTATTTTGTCTCAATCTCAGCGTGCCTCAAATACCTTTTTTGGGTAGTCAAAAAATGGCACTAGACACGTGTCTGGCACAGTTTTTGTGCCGACTAAAGTGTCTGTCATTTTCAAAATATTTTTTTCTAAGCATAAATATTATTTTGTCTCAATCTCAGCGTGCCTCAAATACCTTTTTGGGGTAGTCAAAAAAATGGCACTTGACACGTGTCTGTCACAGTTTTTGGGCCACGATCCTTCAGCCAGACATTCGATTTTGTATTCAGCCATTACAAAAGAAGTGTTGCACAAATTTTCAGGGTGCCTCAAATACCTTCCCTAAAATGTTTAACAGCTCTTGGACTATTGTAGAATTATCTGAAACACAAAAATAAATTTTCTTTCGTAAACTTCGTGAGTATTGCTTCTAGTTAAACTAAAGGAACCCATAAATTTATTAAAAGAAGGTTATGTAATGGCTGATTTAAAAAAAAAATTGAATTCGTTTTTATTTGTAAATAACTTTCTTTTAATAATTTTAGTAAAAGCTTTAATTCATATCGAAGGCAAATAAATAAGCTATAATTAAAAAAAAAATCAAGATGGTCCATTGAGTAGTTTTTTTAATCTTGCCCACCGTGTCAAAAAATGTGGGTGACACGGTGAGCAAGATTAAAAAAAACTAATCAATGGATCATCTTGATTTTTTTAGGTAGATTTCGTATGAAATACTACCTATTACATTCTCCCCTATGTTGGAATTTCTGAAATATTTTTGCAGATCTACACCGATCATGGCCCCTAAAACCCAAAACCACCCTCAGTAAAAAACTGTCTGTCAACCACATTTTTTGACATGGTGGGCAAGATTTTTTTTTAAAAACTACTCAACGGATCATCTTGATTATTTTTTAATTGAAGCTTATTTAATTGCCTTCGATATGAATTAAAGATTTTAATAAAATTATTTTAAAAAAATTAACAAATAAGAACCAATTTTTTTAACATTTTTTTTTTTTTTAATCAGTCATTACATAACTTTTTTTAATAAATTTATGGGTTCGTTTAATTTAACTAGAAGCTATACTAACGAAGTTTACGAAAAAAATTATTTTTGTGTTTCAGATAATTCTACAAAGCTCTATCATGCCCACCGTCCAGACGAAATTTTCCAGAGCAATTGAACATATTTGTTTATAACTTACAGTAGAAGCAACAAAATCTAATAAATTCGTGTGTATACCTTAAGATATGTACAACAAATTGTTAAAATTTCAAAAAGATCCATCATGCAGTTTTCTTACAAAAAAAATCAAAGTGCTTTTTTGTCTCCTAATGTAAAAGGTCACCTTAAAAAAGGGGAAATTATTTTTTTTTTCCTTCGAAGCCCTAAGAACAGAATTAATGCCGAAATAGTGAAATTTTCACCTTATTTTTCTTGCGTTCCCTCATAATTTTAACCAATAGGCAACACTAGTATATTAGCCAGCCCGGAGTCGGTTATTTTTCCCACCGACCCCGCAGCCCTGGTGAAAAGTCAGTAGTAGCATTATATTATGTTGTACCAAAGTAAGATGTGAATATTAGTTCATGAAATGCTTTTTTCCAAGCGTGGGGCTTAAAATATAATTTTTTTTCAGCTTCATTGTTATGAATGTATCTTATCACTATGTACTTGTTCTCTTATACAAAAATCTAATATTCTGTTATTTTTAAAAGGTATTCTCCTTGTTTTTTAATATATTAAAAGAAATATAATTTTATAAGCTATTCATATTTTTGCAGAATTGGAATATTAATTATTACATATAAAAGTTATAAGGATATATACATATCCGAAAATTACTTCATGTAATTTCATGATTTATGCATAGGAGGTGGTGGGCGTGTAAAAGTCTCTGCTCAAAGCTCCCAAAAGGCAGTCATTCCCTAAATCTTACCAAAAAAAAAAATCATAAAAATTTTAATATTAAAAAGATTTTATGCCTTTCAAACATGAATTGTTAACTTTTTATAGCGCAGTCGGTGGCCCCGAGGTCGAGTGCTCGGAGGATCAAGCACTTTAAATTACATGTTATACGTCCGAGGCAACAGGAAAGATTACGACAACTGGGAAGCGCTGGGTGCCAAAGGCTGGTCTTGGAAAGATGTATTTCCCTACTTCTTAAAGTCTGAAGACAATAGGGATCCTCCATTACTGGATTCAGGTAATATATTTTAGATACTGAATTTTATTTTTAGTGTTTTTTAATAATATGATAAAAAAAGTACCTGAAATTAAAAATTCAATGATTCATGAATTATAATAAATTAAGAGAATTACAGGAGTGAAATGGGTATAAAATTGCTCATAAATTTTGTATACAGTTTTATTTTGAAAATATTCAAAGCTTTCATCAACAGATGGCGCTTCACCGTGTTAAAGAATTTTAAAAACAAAGTACTATAAAACTTCCAGAACGCGACACTTTTTGCATTTAAACAGGTGAACAAAATGAACACTCATTTTCGATCCAAATTTGCATGTTAGTTTGAGCATTCTTGTAGTCTTAACAACACATAGCTCTATCCATGGACGAAATGCTGAAATGTATTTTTGAATTACCCTATAAAAATTTATCAGCTACGCTTAAAAACATAATTTATTTCATATCTATTATAATTAATGAGCTATTGAATTTTAAAATTCCGATGTGTTATTTCTGGGACGCGCTGTAATTCCTTACATTCTTACTCGTGTATTTGTTACAACTGGAATTTTCTCTTCTCATTCTTTGAGTAAAGTGAGAGGAGAGTGGTGGATTGACGCCAATGGGATTTGAACCAGGGATCTCGTGATCAATAGGCGAGAACGTTAGCGTCGAACAAAAGGCCAAGCCAGTTACTCTAAGCTAGTAACTCGCTTTATCCTGATCAAGTGAGAGGAAATCGCTATACACTCCATCCCCAGTGAGAAAGACTTATTGCTGACATCTGACGAGCGATATGCACTCGCGAATGATGCTGTTGTACGCATATGTGATGCGTGTGATGACAGGCTTTGTGCTGTGAGCGTTTCACAAGCTTTGGGTGCAAGGCATGATTTTTTTAGTGCTGCCATCTATTGGTTATGAGATGATTGTCGTTGAAGATTGTTGAAAATTGCGTGTTTGTCCGGATCATTAATGAGGAGAGAGTGATGGATTGGGGCCAATGGGAGTTGAACCAGGGATCTCATGTTCAGTAGGCGAGAACGTTAGCGTCGAGCAAAAGGCCAAGCCAGTTACCCTTAGCTAGTAACTCCCTTTATACTGATCAACTGATATGAGATCGCTACAAAAGCATAACAAAATGTGCCTGACTGAACATATTTATGTTGTGTATCTTTTGCAAAGCAAATATCGGTACTTGCCAGTACATTTTAGGTTGATTTTGTAAGAAATATTACCTATTGTATTCTCCCCTATGTTGGAATTTCTGAAAAATATTTGTAAATCTACACCGATCATCACCCCTAGAACCCAAAACCACCCCCCAGTCAGCTTAAAACTCTATTTTTTTATGGACACGATAACTTCTATAATTCTGCACAAATCTCTTCCAAACTGACACATAAAATCAAGGGGCAGAAAATCTGTCAATTTCGTTAATGGGCAAAATCGGACGAATAAATGGAAATGGGAAGGGTTATTTGAAAAACAGAAAAAGCCCATAACTTCTTAATTATGATACATATCGAATCAGTTTGAAGTCATTATTACTTCTTAGGAAAAAGGCCAAAAATTTGCGTACGACAGATTTTTGATATCATTAAAAATGGCCTCAAGGGGCGAAAAAAAATAGGGTTTTCAGAAGAAAAAAATTCATAAATTCATCAGCAAATCTTCAATTCCCAAGATATCAAATCCACTTAAATTTATTAAAAATCTTCTTAACATTATCTACAACTATTATATTGACAAGTTTTTGATAGGACCAACTCTTACAGGAGAAAAAAATAAATAAAAAAAAGGGAGCGGATGAAGAAAAAAAAATCCCACCTCCGTTAATCCGCCACTAACGCGCTAAAAGAGTATTATTGGCGAGATGAAAATTTTCGACAACCCTCAGAGATGCTGTATATATGGTTGCATTATTAAAGGCGCGCGTGTCTCAATTAACATTCTCAGAATTTAAAATTTAGTGTGTCGTTCATTTAATGAAAAATTCACCACCACGCAGTTTAAATATATTATATAAATCTTCTTAATATTATCTAACTTTTGTAGTAACAAGTTTTTGATAAGATGAGCTTTACTAATGGATGATTACATATTACTAAAAATACTCTGAAAGGATGGAAAAAATAGGGATTGAAGAAAATATTATCGCATTAACATGATTCTGATAAAACCAACTCTTACAAAAAAAATGAAATTAAAAACTCGTTAAAAGCGGGCATATAAAATTGTTAAACTGGGTTTATCTTTAATCTTGATTTAGTTTTTGTTGGTGAAATTAGTACTTAAGGCTGTTGTTAACTGCTCTGCCCAACAAGCTCAAAACGGTTTGACACATTTACAAATTCATTTTTTAACGGAAAGATAAATGGAAAGCCTGGCCATGGAAGCGATTTGGAATTGAACTGTGTTTTCCATTTTTTGATCAATTACCTATTGAGTTATAAGCGTTTTTGATCACGTGACAAACATGTTTTCGCCTGCTCTTGAGTGCTCTTCCTCCGTTCGCGCGGAACTTCGGTTCAAAACGTCAACTTTGACACTATTTTCTGAAAGATCTATTGCGTTTGCAAAAAAAGGGAAAAAACAGCTCGATGACATAGTTCTGAACAACAGCAGCTAGTTCCATGCATTTCCGAACAAAAATAAATTAAAACTTATGTCAAACTTGCCCTTTTGAATTTGAGAACACCCTTAAGTTCGAAATCTACCTGTGCCTGTAGGCCGAGCCGGCAGGAATTTTTACACACTTAATATAATGGAGCAAACTTTGATATTCAGTACTTCTAAAGTGTCTATTTATAGTCAAAATACGCATTCGTTTTATTTTAGCTATTTTTCCATTAAAATTTGGTCTATTTTTCATCCCAAATTATTTATAAGCTTTTATATCTTAAGATTAGGTTATATGCTTAGTATTTTCCAACTGATTTTTTGAATATGAATGAAACTTTTTTACAACGAGAAGTTAAAATGTTTTGGGTTAATTTTTTCTTTTCTTTCCGTGATAAGTTACATCATACTTAAATATTTATAATTATGTTACGGTTTAGAAAATAAATATTTTCCATAGGATGTTTTTCGGGAATAATACGAAAGGAAGAAAAATTATAACTACAATATGCGCTAACGTAAAACACGAAAAAAAAAATGATCAGTTAAAAGGAATCAGTTATTGTATCCTCTTTATTTTTATTTTATCTTTTTTTTTTTTTTTTTTACTTTGATCTTCAATAGAAGAAAGTATTGTAATCGAAATTTTTTTCGACATCCGATTTTCGACGGATTTACACGTTTGAGGGTCAGAGATCCCCAAAAACAGGTTTATACAAAATATCTCTGTCAGTCCGTGTGTCCGTATGTCGCCCTTGTACCATCAAAAAGTGTATGAAGTTATGCGTAGAATTGAACCAAATTTTTTGTATGATTTTGGCCGTGGCAATTCGGTCCTCCTTCAATTTTAAAATATTCCGCCAGAAGAGGGCGCTATAATAGCGATTTTTGTGCCATTTTCAATATCGTATCATCGAAAAGTGCAGGAAGTTATGCATAGAATTGAACCAAATTTTGTGTGTATGTTTCAGGCTATGTCCAGCAGGTCCTTCTTGAACTTGAAAAAATTCCACCAGAAGGTGGCACTATTAATTGCAATGTCTGTGCCATTTTCATTATTGTACCATCGAAAAGTGTACGAAGTTTTGCATAGAATTGAACCAAATTTTTTGTGTATGTTTCTGGCTATGGCAAGCAAGTCCTCCCTGAATTTGAAAAAAAAAAAAAAAACTGCGGAAAGGGATTGCTGTAATAGCGATGTTTTTTCCTTTTATTGTACCATCGAAAACTGTATAAAATTATGCATACAATTGAACCAAATTTTTTCTGCATGTTTTTGGCTTTGGCAAACAGATCCTCCTTGAATTTGGAAATATTGCACGATAAAGGGGCTCTGTGATAGCGATTTTTGTATACTTTTCTTGTTTTTTCGTAGTCCTATTGTCCACTGGCGGCTCGTGCAGCCTGCGGGAACTCGCGTTGTACTAAGCCGGCTATTCACAAACAGCTGATGACAACAGAATAAGGAAAAACTATTGATTTTAAGAAATATCATGATTCATGATATATATTAACTCTGTTTTAATCCGATTAATTGACTGAAGCAGAAATTTAATATGAAAATCAAAGTTGGTATAATATTGAAGTATTAACATGTGTACCTACTTTTTGAAATATTAAGATGTATAAGAAAGTTTTGGGATTGGGACATTAAACTAGTTTTTTGGTGTTGAAATAACTGAAGTTTGATATATTTTTAAAAAGACAATGCATAAGTTTATAATTATAAACGATGTTGGCTATTGTCTAACAAAAAATGGGAATTAATTTGGTCGTTTAGCCATAATACAAGAGAGAATCTGTTGTTGAAGGTACAATGAAAATAACTTTACTTAAATCAAAAAATGGAAAAGTATAATATATACAATATTGGCAAATATTACGATGCAGTTTTAAATTACTGCGGATTTTAAAAATACTACTGCTTAATAAAAATAACAAATCCGCTAATTTTTTATGGACATTGATAAAATTTGTTAGATAAATAGAAAGGAAATATAAATTCAAGATAATTTCCTTGATAATATCGAAACATATATATATATATTTCTCAAAAAAATTTAAGCCTGTATGAAAGCATTCTCTACACGATTATTTCCATTTAAAAAAAAAAAAAAATGTTAAAATCCAAAAAATATTACTTAGTGCTTGCCTAAAACGCCTGAGTATACAGTAAAGATAATATGACCTCTGTTTTTTATACAAATCCTCGGCTCAATGAAAGTTTTTTTCATTTATTTATAAATTATAAATATGAAAAAATCTTTGAAAAACAAGAATGTAGTCTAAGTTTCTTAGTGGTTTACGATCCTTTAAAAAGTGTGAAGTAGAATTAAACTGTTTTTGACGGGACATAAGGAGAAATATTCCTATTCTGAAATACTTTCAGCAGTCAGTATTAGTAATAAAAGAAGTCGTGGGATATCACTTGTCTGTCCTCATTTACTGTTTGAAGCAGTATGACGGAAAAACAGAACTCGCGTTTTTCTGCCATAATTGTACAATATTTTAAAAGAATAAGAATTGTGAATTTTGCCGATTTCTGCTAGTGGTTAGGTATAAATAATTTTGCCATTTTAAATAGATTTTCAATTACATGAAAATATGAGAATCGTGAAACGTTGTCATGTGGGAGTATTGGGCAAATACTCTTATATGTAAAAGTTATTTTTGAGAAAATCAACATTGAACAAATTTTAAGTTATTAAAAATTTACTGTTCTGATACTTTCGGGATCGGGTAGTGATGCGAATGACGCAAAATCTTTTGGGCTCTGCTTTCAAATCGTCGGACTCATTTCAGCCTCATAGAGCTGTGGCGCACCACAGAGTATGGAGATCTAATTCTCCTTTCTTTAACCCCTTCGGGACCGGCGGCTTTTACACAAATTTTATTCCGTAGGCACCACTTATTTAAAAGAAGTTACCTTTACTTAAACAATCACGAAAAGGCTCTAATTAAAGAAACTAAATATTACTTTTCTTTTTTACTGGTGCCTAAAACAAATTTTGTATGCTCTTTTTGAGGGTGCATATGTGCACCCATGGTCCCTAACGGGTTAAATCTCCTTTACTCTGTGTGGATGACTGTGGTGCTGACATCTACCTTCGCTATGAAGTAATATTAACTGTTTTTTTCTTGGGAGGAAAGTGGACACATGATATTTCGGTCCTTGGCGTCTTAGTCCCGCAATCTATATAAGAATGCTATTTTACAGAGGGCCTGATTAATGCATGTATAAGTCATTTTAAAGAGGTATTAATTTTTTATTGAAGCCTGTCCATATTTAAGTATATCACAAATATAAGGTGCTGAAAGTTAATTCTTATAACTCGATATTTAATTCTCGTAACACATTTATATTTTGTATGATATAAGTAATATTTACAAAGTAGCGGTAGGGGGGACTTTTTTTAAGACTGAAACTCCTTAAATTTTAATGTATCGCATCGCGAATATAAGGAAACTAACTACAAGCACTTATAATTTTGATCCAAATTGTTGCAGTCCACGCAAATTTTGTATGGCAAACATAAACTTAAGGATGGTGGGAATTCTGTCAACTTTTTATTGAAGCCCCTCATATTTTTTGTCATATAAATATAAAGTTCTGACAACTTAACACTTATATCTCAGGCTATAATATTCGTATCTGTTATTCTAAAGGTTTCGAGACTTCGATTATGAAAACCAACAAAATCCCCTTTATAAAGATTACGTTTACCTTAAAAAATGTATTCCACGACATTTGCAGCCCAAGTATAAGTATTTTAAGTTATCAGCACCTTATATTTGATGAACTAAAATATGGGAAGCCTCGATTAAAAAATTGACAGCCGCTCAACCCTCTTAAAACGGTCACGTTTACCATTGAGAATTTATGTGGGATGCGACAATTTAGATCAGAATTATAAGGATTTGTGGTTAACGAGCCCTTATATTCGCGCTGTGCAAAAATTTTGAGGTTTTCGGTTTAAAAAACAGTCTCCAGTAACATTATGTCACGCTGTCCACACATAAATTTGAGCGCGCTGTATTTAAATTAATCGGCTCCTTATATTCAGCTTTTTATAAAATTTAGGGGATTTCATAATTTAATAAAGAAAAATAATTAAATAAAATTTACCCTTGATAATGGACCTTCATGATGTTGAACCATACGTTTGTCGGTCATATGATGATTAGAGTGAGTTATTAGGGGAGCGTGATGGGAAATGATTATTATTCATATGTCTGTAGCAACACAAAGTTTGTCTTGCCGAACTGGCAATAGTATGTTTCAGTTGTCACTTGAATGTAAAAATGTAGATACCGTCCCGGCCGGTGATTCAATCTGATATGTTCTGAAAGTATGTTAGTCTAGAAAGTATGTTAGTCTGAAAGTCCTGCTTCGTGAGAAAGTAAGATTTCCCAAAATGTTTTATTTTAATAAAGGGAAAATATTTTTTTTTAATTTAACCATAAAGACAATCATCAGTTTTGAATATATTCGTATTTAATTAAACATTTTTGGGCTCGTTAATTTATTCCAGGCTAGTATAAATCTCAAACTGAACATAATAAATAATCGAGAAGCATTTTTATTTCTTTTAAATGGATAAAAAATGTTATTAGGCCATTGTTTAGGGAAGTATAAAAAAAAGTCCTTCCGGCCAGTGCCGGGAGGAAGAGGTAGCTTTCATAATCCTTATTTAAAAAAAGCCAACTTATATCATTCAAACACACGAAGCTCAATTTAGTGGAAACCGAATATAGGAGATTCAATACTAATTTTTATCAATATAATGAATGAGAATTTCGCGAAATTAGTCAGCTTTATCCAAGCTGCTTTTCTTTAAAGTAACTTATATTTGGCTGCCAAATTCGGCAATTTCTTAAAGTGCCTGTCATTTTAAGACTACATGGTGGATGAGGCTAAGCAGTGAACTTGGTCGAGACCTTAGTAATTGCTGTGCACATGCTCACTCACATCGGAATGGGTTAATATATAGGAGTGCTGTCGCATGCAAAAAATCAGATTTTTCAAAATGTCACCCACAATAGAAATTGAAACTGCTATATCTGAGCCATTTTTTAAGGTAAAGACAAACAAAAAATGCTCCTGAATCCTTATATCAAGATCAAATACTTAAGAAAGAAACCTTTTTCAATTTCTAATTTTTTTGCACCTCACTTTAAATATATATATATTTTTTAATTTAATGGCCGCCATTTTGAAACAAGATGGCTGATGAATCTGGCCAGCAAACTTGGTCGAGGTGTTGATGTATACTATCCACATGCCTTCTTACACTGAAATAGGCGAATACGTGTGTTATCGCGTGACAAATACAAGATCGTTTCAAAATGTTAGCCGTGCTAGAAATTCAAAGTGCTATAAATCAACCATTTTTTAAGATATCAACAAAAGAACAAATTTTCAGAAACAAAAACTGCTCCGGAATCTTTGTATCAAGGCCAAACACATAAAAAAAATCTTTTTCATTTTCGAATTTTTTAATACCTCATTTTGAATTTTAAATTTAATTTTTTTTAATGGCAACCCTTTTGAAACAAGATGGCGAATGAAGCTGGCCAACGAACTCGGTCGAGACATTGGTATGTACTATGTACAGACCAAGTTACATCCAAATAGGTTCATAAATACGCCTGTTATCGCGTGACAAAAATCAGGTCGTTTTAAAATGTCAGCCACAAGAGAAATTCAAAATGCTATTACTCAGCCATTTTTTTTAGATATAGACGAAAGAAAAAACTGTTCCGGAATCTTTCTATTAAGGTCAAACACATACAAAAAAAATCTTTTTCATTTTCCAATTTTTTGGTATCTCATTTAAATTTTTTTATTTTTTTATTTTTTTAAATGGCCACCATTTTGAAACAAGATGGCGGATGAAGCTGGCCAACGAACTCGGTCGAGATATTTGTATGTACTATGTACACACCAAGGTACATCCAAGTCGGTTCATAAATACGCCTGTTATTACGTGAGAAAAATCAGGACGTTTCAAAATGTCAGCCACGTTAGAAATTCAAAATGCTATAACTCAGCCATTTCTTAAGATATAGACGAAACAAAAACTGCTCCCGAATCTTTTTATCAAGGTCAAACACATAAGAAGAAAATATTTTTTCAATTTTCAATTTTTGGTACCACATTTCAAATTAAAATTTTTCTTAAAAATTTAAATGGCCGCCATTTTTAAACAAGATGGCGGGTGAAGCTGGCCAACGAACCCGGTCGAGACATTGGTATGTACTATGTATAAACGAAGTTACATCCAAATCGGTTCATAAATACGCCTTTTATCGCGTGACAAAATTCAGGACGTTTCAAAATGTCAGCCACGCTAGAAATTCAAAATGCTATAACTCAGCCATTTTTTAAGATATATACGAAACAAAAACTGCTCCGGAATCTTTGTATAAAGGTCAAATACATAAGAAAAAAATATTTTTCCATTTTGAATTTTTTGGTACCACATTTCAAGTTTTAAATTTTTTTAAAAATTTTAAATGGCCGCCATTTTGAAACAAAACGGCGGATGAAGCTGGCCAACGAACTCGGTCGAGACATTGGTATGTACTATGTACACACTGAATTACATCGAAATCGGTTCATAAATACGAGAGTTACAGTGTGACATAGGTCAGATATATATATATATATATATATATATATATTGATATATATATATATATATATATATATATATATATATATATATATATATATATATATATATATATATATATATCAATTTTGAACGGAGGGTGGTTTCGGGGTCTGGGGGTCATGATCGATGAAAATATACCAAAATTTTTTGAAATCGCTTTCCTCCGAACGGCTGCAATAGGTAGCTTTTTTGTAAAGAAAGCTACTTAAAACTGGTACTAATATACAAAATATATCGTATGGTTAATTTTATTAAAGTAAGCAAAAAAATTCTTTGAAATAATATATCGTCATCCCCTCTCCCATCGTGTTTTCATTAGACTGTTTATCGTTTTTGGAAGTCTATCGAAAATTTTAATATAGATCTAAAAAAAATAACAAAAGCTTGACACTAATATCCAAAATTACGGATATAAGACACACTTTAGTTGCATTAGTTTTTGAGATAGAGCTATTGCAAAAATAATGAAAATTCTAGCATAGCAGCTCGACCTATTGGGCGATCAACACCAAAACCTAATCAGTAAAAATTTCTGCTTATATATGTAAATATACTATATTATAATGTCAGAGTCGTCGGATCAGTAATCTAAATGTTCCAGATTTTACTGAGTAATTCAATTCTATAATAATAAATAAAATTTAGTTTCGCTCTAAATATAATATCATACTTTCGACTTAGGAAATAATTCTATGCCAGTGAATAAATGGTTATGAAGTTGCAATAGATTTTTCTTTTCAAAAGCACTTTTTCATGTTTTACATTAATAAAGTGCAGCTTGAAATCTATTATCACGTATTAAAGTAGCACAAGTTTTTAATTAACCTAGATTCCATGACCGATTGTTAAATCGAAATACTTAATCTAAATATACGTATATAGATGAAAGCTATTAAAGAGCAAAATCATAATTTATAACTATATTAAAACGACAGCTTTTTTAGCTTTTTTTAATCATCAGCAAGATTTATATTTTTGCTTGCGTCATCTATCACGAGATTAACAAAACATTGATAAAAGTTATTTAGAAACAATAAAATCTATAAACATTTCATCCTAAACTCAGCCCAGCACCACAGAATATGTGCATTGTACAAAGTACTAGGCAAAAGCTATACAGGATGCCTGAAAAATATAGTGACACTGTTAGGGGGGAGGTAAGATACATCATAAGGATTGATAATTGCACAGCAACCAATGACCGGAAACGTCATCGTAAGCAGCTAGGTGGTGATGTTCACGAGAGCACTGGAGGTGAAAATCTGCTTTATAGCAGTCATTTCAGAAATAGTCGCTTTGATAAGAACATGCAACATTTTGCGGGCAGGGAGCTTGCAGACATTCCCTTCGTGTACAAATCGGCTGATGGCAATGCACGAGCAGCTCAAGGACAGTTTGGGTTGATTTGGTCGCGATGTCTTTGCCGAGCGTTACCTGTTGTCATCACCTCTGACATCAGCAAATTATCTCATCTTTTTGGAACATGCACTACGAGGCTTACTTCACCCTGTGCCACAAAATGTGAGACACAACATGCGATTTCATTATAGCGCCCTTCCCATTTGTTGTCCCTTTATTTCTTATAACTCTGCTACCCACTTTCCCATGACGTTTCCGGTCATAAGTTGCTATGCTATTATCAATCCTTATGATGTGCCCTACCTCCCCTAAAAGTTTGCCGCTATATTTCTGAGACACCCTGTCTACAAAAAGATACATTAGTGTAGACGCGTAGATCCTCAAAAACTTACATTATGTATTCAACACGATCACTATGTTTATTTTTAAAACTTTCCAACATAATTGGAAAGTGTTTGACTTCGATTTGTCTGCCCAATCTTTTACTTTCGTAAATCTACTTGATATATCGCGAATTTGAAAGGTTATTCAACTTTACTACAGCATAATCTATTTAAAATGAAGTGTATAACATTTATAGCTCATTTACAGGACTCTTAAAAGAATTTGGGTAGAATGCGGTCTATGGATATGATGTATGGGCGATACATATTTGAAGTTCGTTTTCATGATACTTTTCTAATTCGAACATTACCAAATTGATATATATCATTGATAGAGGTGTTATGTATTACAAGATTTTTACTACAGAAAATGATGTGTGCAGCAATTATTGTATTATATGTCCTTCCCACATACACACACACCCAAAAAAAATGCTAACACTGCCGCAAGTCATTGTATCAAATATAATTACCAATCGATTATTAATAGTCTATTAATACTGTTCTAAAAATTGTCTGAGGAGGGTCGTTTACATATAGAAATATGCAATCAATAGAAATTTATGTACATCGATGCATAACTTTTGGACGATTACTCGGATTTCGATTTTTTTTCCCCCTTGGAAATGGCTCATTCGTGCATGCTTTACAAATTTCATCAGGATTCAAAAATGTTTTTGATTTTTTTTTCTTTTCCTTAATTTCTTGGCTTTTCAAAAAACTGACTAATGATCACACTATTTGAATATATTGTTAGGATACATAGCACGTCTTTGTTTTAATAATAATTGTATCGTGTATTGTTTTTTCCTTAAAGGGATAGGTCAAAATTTTGAACATTATCTATTGCTAGTCAAAATGAATGATAATGGCCATGAACGTTGGCGATTGTTGTGCCAAACACTCACTAAAATACACCAACTGCCGTGCAATATGTTGAGAAATAATCGAGTTTTTACAAAAGTTACTAAGTATTTTATACTAGTTAATCTTGTAGTATATATATAGAAACATAATATAATCTATAACAATTAGATGTAATATGTTGAAAAATGTACAAAATCTAAAATTTCAAATTAACAATTAGTCATCTAATCGTTTTCTGGAGTCGCAATGACATTCAAAATCATATTGTAATGCAAAATTTAGATTGTAAAAATACATTTTACTATATAATTTAAAAAAAAATTTTTTTCTTTAATTGCTTAGTTCATTTCCAAACTGTCGTTTTTTGTTAACTTAATAATCATTTTATTAAGGCCAACTTCGTAGTAATTTAATCTAAAACCATATTGGTTATAAATTTGATAAGTAGTAATTTAACATTATATCGTAACACTTTTAATTTTTTTCCTTCCTGTTTTAGGTTATCATGCTACTGGTGGCTACCTGACTGTAACGACACCTCCCTATTCAACCCCGCTTGCCCATGCGTATGTGAAAGCAGGACTTGAGTTAGGATATCCAAATATTGATATAAATGGAAGATTTCAAGGAGGTAAGATTTAGCTAATATATTTATATTTAAGTGTGATTATTTAAAATGATTGTGTATGATGCATATTTATGAAAAATTTTGAGGTAATTCATGTGTTTTTAAAACCGATTTCAAAAAGACTATTTTTCTTGCTATTAAATTAAACAAAATAATTTCGTAAATATTTAAAACGTTTAAATTAACATGAAAATTGAGTAGCGATAAAGATTTTCAGGTATTTGATATTTTATAACTTTAAAAACAAAATCATAACTCGGTGTTATTCAGTGTCTCAAAAAAGTATTAGGTTACAAACTTACGTTCAGATATTTTTGAGAGCCACGTTAAAAGTTAAACTTTATCTTTCTTCATTCACAAATTTTTGGGACTAACCGATCTTTAAGTTTAATTAAAAATAAATAAGACAAAACAAAATGTTACACCAATACGGATGGGTGTGGAAACAGCATTAAACTTTAAAAATTTATTTTTCACTTCTATGTAGCAACTCTTAACTTCTAGTATTTTTAAGAGGGCGGGGAGGAGGACTTAGCGATAATTTTTACAGCGATACATGTCCGAATATTTATGTTCCCGAATTTGTTTTTTTCTTTTTTAATGATTATATATCACCTAAATATAATGGCCTCAAATTTTATTAAAATATCCTTCCTATTTATTTTGTGTTAAGTCAGTGTATTTTATCGTAATAGGCTTATAACGTGAATTTGTACTTTAAATATTTTTAAGGTAATATAATACAAAATAACTACTATACCAAAAAAAAAATTATATATATAGTAATTTTGTAGTTAAAATTTATTAAAATTGCTATTTAAACTATTACTTTAACGCTGATTGTATTATTTAACTGTGTTGCTCTTTTTCCATTGAGCTTTCGAATAAGAATTTGAATAGCGTTCATTAAATTATTCAAAATAGTATCGATAAATTAATCTCTGTCAGTCTTATCAAAAAAAAAAAAAAAAAAAAAAAAAAAAAACGCTATTATTACTTACATATGCAGATAAAGTATACTAGTCCATTTAAGAAAAGCTAGAAAATATTTAACATTTTGAAAATCGTTATAATCCAGGCGCATTTAAATATTTTCTGAAGTCAAAATTCGCTCCTTTTTGAAATAAAAATAATTTTTATTTCATTTTAAAAAAATTTATTGTGGGAGTTAAGTAAATATTTAAACTTTTCTATGAACCTCGTTTTTAAGGAAACTCTGGCAAATTGGATGTTTTAAACAAATTTATTGAAGAAAGGAAGAAAAAAATAGCATAACTTGATCATTTATCAATCAAATCTCTATCTTTTTAAATTAGTAAAATCCGTACAATATTTGACGATGAAAAACTATCCAGTATATATTAAAACTTAAAATAATATATGAATATTTCATGCTTGTTGAGATGAAAATGACTTTCTTATTTTCAGAAAAATCATTAAAAATCGGGTTAGGGAGAAAGATTTTGAAAACAGCTTTATGTTATAGAAAATAACTGCAATCTTAAATACAATACTGGTTTAATCGAATCTGAAGTAAACAGGGACTTTCTTTTAAAAATTTTTAACTTTATTGTCCTTTTACAGTTTTGTTTTTAAATGTAAATGCACTTTGATTTATAAGCACTTGATTTTAGGATGGATGATTCCTCAAGGCACCATTCGAAGGGGAGCACGCTGCAGCACAGCCAAAGCCTTTCTTAATCCTACACGTGGAAGGCCAAACTTAGATATAGTAGTATTTGCACACGCTACTAAAGTAAGCAGTATCAGAATTTTTTTACACTAAACTTACGGTCAGGAATTATATCTGCTTTTACTCAAATCAGTTATTTTAAAGGATAGATTAAAATGTTTTTTTTTTTTTTCGTAATGACCTTAGTTCGTTTTTCACTGATAAGCAAAAATTTCAAGGCCGGGGAAATAAATGAGTATATTTGCCCTACATTAATTTTAACACAATTATTCTAACTGGTAAATAAATTATATTAGATGTAAATTTCCAACTGGGCGAAAAATGTCCGGACAAGAATTCGAACCAGGGATCTCCTGGCCATAGGCGTAGCGTCGGGGGGGCACGGGGGGCACCTGCCCCCCCAACCTTCTGTACCCCGGGCGCCAGAACAGAAAGCTTAGGGGGCGCCAAATGAAGTTTTTATTTTTTATCTTTACATACAAAAATGTATAATGTATATGTATATATATCGAATTCGCATAAAAATGTCTCACAGCCGGAAAATCCAAAAAGAAAACTGAACCAAAGGTATTAAAAATTTACAGATTTATAAAAAGATTCATCTATAACAGAAGACTGCAAATGAATTAGAAAAAAGAGCTGTTCTACAATTCCAAATGTACCATGTTTACGCCTTCTATCATTTAAATCCCTTCCTGTGTCAGGAGAATCAATAACATTTTCCAAGGTCAATCTCCACCCCTATCTTCTGTGTGAAACTGACCCTCACCGATAATTACCAACCGCCAACCGATTTCCCTGGGAGGGGGAGTGCAGAGGGGCCATATGCCCCGGACGCCAGAACGAAAGGCGAAGGGGGCGCCGAATGAAGATTTTGTTTGACTCTGAATTTTCTGATAAACAGATTCCAAGAAGGTAGTTCTATTTATTTTTAATCTCTCTCCCTGAGCAGCATTGAACTTTCTTTTTTCCCGCCTTGCTATGGGCGAGGTCGAGCGACTGTCCGGGACAATAAAAACAAACGAGAGAAGGAGTCAGGGCCGAAACTAAGGGGGGAGAGGGGGCATGTGCCCTGGGCGCCACGCGAAGGGGGCGCCAGATGAAAATTTGGTTTGCCGTTTTATGCAATATACATATGTGCGTGTGAAATTTGTGTAAAAAATATTTCCTAGCCGAAAAATCAAAAAGAAAAGCTGAGTAATCTGCATTAAAATTGTCAAATAGATAAAAAGATTCGCCTGCAATATACAAGAGAGCAAATGAATAATCCCATTCTTTTTTTTTTTATATAATTACTTTTTTACAGGCATATCACCATATCTGAACTTAGAGATGGTGAGGTCAGGTGACTAGCTGGGACAATAAAAACTAAGCGGTCGAAAATTCACAAAATAAAAAGTAAAAACTTAATAATTTTGTTGTTGTTGTTTTGAGTCACACATAAATTTGGAAATTAGCATTAGGTTCAGGAAAGTATCTAGACATATCAATCTATAAATAAGATGAGTGGTATAAGTGATAATTACACAAAACTGGTGTAGATAGTACAGGAAAATATTTTACGATACTGGAATTCATTTTTATGCCTATAGTAAATCGTGGTTTTTTAGTTCCTAAACGATGTGACTAATATCACTATGACATTAAAGTGCCTCAATTGTAATAATTTGTAATGCTACAACAACATGTAAAATCAGGAAAAATAAAATGTGTATACAATGGAATCTTGTCTTAAATGAAAAAACTACATGGTTCCCAACAGAAAAAATACCAACAGTTATGCCTGATAATACGGAAACCTGTATAAAGCGTAATTATTTCCGATTCCATTCGATTTTTTCCCTGGTTTTAGTAAATAAATAATTGATAAAGCTGGTTATATATTTCAATATTACGTATTTTATTGTTACGTATTTTACTGTTACGCATTTAAAATTTTAAAATAAGTCCGCTAATTGAAACTTTCGCAAATTTCTCCTTGTAAACTTACTTTACGGAGGAAGAGGGGGGCGCCAAAATCCATGTTTGCCCCGAGTGAAAAGATAGCTAGTTTCGGCCCTGGAATGAGTGCAAAAAGTTAAATGCTTTAGTAAAACCATTTAAAAGAAAAAAAGAGTATAGCATTTGCAGTGGTACAGTAAAAAATCTCGCACAGGGCCCCCTGGCTAATAAAGTCGCCCTTGCCTTTATCCCTCAAAATGATTTTTTCTCTTCTTTTTGTCATTTCTAGACGTTTTGCCACCCTAGGCGGAAATTGAAAACTACCGCTCTGTCCCTTTTGATGCAATTATTTTTTTCATTACTCTTGGTGCATTATTTTTTGCATTATTTTTGGGGCAATGTTTTTTGCAACCAACTAGATCCAGTCTTAGAGAGACGAGGAGAGCTTGGGTGACTGCCCGTGATAAGCAAAAAAGTGCGCAATGGCGCCCTTTTTTGTTTGGCACCCAGGGCGCCATGAATAGTAAAGCCGCAGCCGCTCCTGCTTTTACCTTACCAAATTACATTTCTCGTCCTTTTGAAACTTCTAGGTAGGTGACAACTGAAAAATGTCGCCCATGCCTTTTACTAAAATTACTCTTTTTACATCCAGATCCGGCCTCAAAGGGCGCGAGGTCGGGCAACTCTCAACGGCTAAAGACTAAGGGTTGAAATATATGCAAGATAGAATAGTAACTCCCTTTTTTAATGTTTTTTTAAGACTATTATAGCCCGGGCCGAAACTAGGGGGGGTGCAGAAAGAGGATGTGCCCCAGGTGCCAGAACAAAGGCAAAGGGGCGCCAAATGAAGATTTTGGTTGTCGTTTCATACAAAAATGTATAAATATATATGAAATACAAGTTAACTCGCAAGCTAATGTTAAACCTATTGTAGTGTTCTTTTCAAATTTTTCGCTTGCATTTTAATATTTTAAGTTTTTTTTTTTTTTTTGTTTTTTTTTTCTCTTAGAATAGTTTAGATTGATCTTTAGCATTGCTATACTTTTAGGTTTCGAAACCGGCACTGAAAGTGAAAGTAACTTTATAAAAATAATTTGCGACCAAAATCGAAAAAGTAAACACTAACCTGGTTAGAATTCAACCTCAGCTTTACTAAGGAAAAAAAGTTAAAACTATTAATATGCAAGCGGGACAATTTAAAAAGAACGCTCCCATACGTTTAGCATTAGTGATCCAGTTTCTTCGCGTAACTAGTGTAGGCTCTTAACGCTCAGGCTAATGTTAATCCTATGGGAGTACTTATTGTGCAAATTATTAAAAACATTCATTAATCACTGTTTCAAAAGAATATGCGATAGTGTATTATACATGGGATTTTCAGATAAATTAATGTGAAATTTATATTCACATATTTTAGGATTGTGACTTATTGAGACTTTTACAAAAACGATAAATGGCAGTGATTTTCAATTTTTAATTTTTTTTAAGATGCAATTAAATTTAAACCTTTAGTGTGTAGCATTTCACCCACTCTCACTTCCACAAAAAACAAAAACGCTTTAGTTCTCAACCATCAATACGGTGCTGGCCAATCATTGATATTTGGTCAGTAGTTGTAAGTTGATCGGCAGAAGAAAATTTTTTCCTGCAAAGCTATATACTATTTTTTATAGTGTCCAGTCATCCACGTAGTTTAATTGCAGTGAATGGTCACGCAAAGAACGTCTTTGACCTCTGAACTCCTGTTTCCCTCTTGTGCAAAGTGAGATAGTAGGAGCGTCTTTACCTACCGCCCCCCACTCATACACACACTTGGTTTGGTCTAATCTGGTCATTTGTGGAAATGTGCTTGTAGTTAAATGTTGTTATTATTTTTTAAACTGGTCAGAAATGAATGAACGACGCAAAAACAAGCGCGATAAAAAAGTAGGATTTTTTTTTATAGAAAACTCAATAAAAATAGATGTCACGGAGTACGGCATGCTGGTTTTAAATTCATGCAAGTCTGGCTTCAGAAGGACGAAAATGGAACAGAAGGTAAGAATATACAGAATTGTTTGTTTTAGTAAATTAATACGTTTTCAGAAAAAAAACAAAAATCCCCACTCAAAAATGTGATTATTTTTGGCACATCATAGACTCATTTCTATTCCTATTTGCCTGAAAATTACAGATGTTTAAGTGACAGGTGCTTAAGAATCGAGTAGCGTCCTTTCTTTTCCTAACTTTTTCCTAATTCGAAGCAGCTTTATTTAAAGCGGATTACTAAATGGATCCGTCTTGTAATTGTCAGTCTTCGAATTCGAAAATCAAAAGTCCAACTTTGTTGTTATTTTATAAAAAAATCGGAGTTTTTTAGAAAAAAAAAAAACTTTATTCTATTTCATAAAAGCATCTCAATTGCAGGGCTGTCACTGCCTAATGACACTGAAAATAGTAGATTTAGTAGCCGCCAACGAAAAAAATAGTAGCATTTGTTCGAAAATAGTAAGCCAAAATAGTCCTATACCCATCACTTAAAAAAAAAAAAGGAAGAAAAAATGTATCTATAACAACTGAAGGGACTTTATGAATGTTCAGATCTTATTTCACAGTTTATCAATCAATCACTGAAATCACTCAAATCACTGAATAAAGAATAGAGTAATTTCTTCAAATGAGAAAGCAAGTTATCCAGAAAATAAAACCCTAATGTTTCAGTTATGAAGTAAATAAGCTTGTTTCTTCAACAATAAAATTTATGTACAGCACCAGGAAACATAGTAGTAAAAACTTCTTGCAGATTACCCCCGATACTATTTTCCATCAGGCCTTTCACATTCAAGAGTTTCTTGAACAGAAGGAAGAAAAGTTTTATTTGAGGGGCAGGATTAGAAATAACGTGTGGGATATCGTAAATCCCACACAAAAATGGAAAATCCCGCATAATAAGAAAATTTGTTTGGATGGAATCTTTAAATTTACTTTTTTCACAATCATATGATTCGTAAGCGATTTTTTTCTCTTTTTCGTGAAAGCCACGATTTTTTTTCTTCTGGAATTCCGCAAAATCAATCCTCAAACAGCCGCGAATTTTGCCAATCGGTAAAATTGCCCCCCTAATTGGGGAAAAAATCGCGAATTTTGCAATTCTTCACGGAAAGAATTGCAAATCTCCTCAAACAACAGTAAAAAATATCTTGAAATTTAACAAAGGTCGCGGAAAAAAATGGCGATTATCGTCAGTCGGTCGCGGAAATATTATCGCAAATTTCGTCAAAAAATGGACAAAAAGTTGCGAATTTCATCTAACGATCACAAGAAAAAAAAATCGCAAATTTTGTCAAATGGTCGCAGGCAAAATTACGCAAATTTGGTTCTTAAAAAAATGGAGAATTTAACCAAATGATCGCGCAAAAAATCAAGAATTTCGTAAGTCGGTCGTGAAAGGAAATCACGAATTTTGACAAACGATCTGGAAAAGAATCGGTAATTTCGTCGAAAGATCTCTGAAACAAATAGTAACTACCATCAATCGGTCGCGGAAAATATCTGTCGCAAATTTGTCCAAGTGGTAGCGAAAAAGAAATAAATTTCGTCAATCTGTCGTACAAAAATTTGCGAAATTCGGCAAAGAATCCCGGAAAAAATCGCAAAATCTCCTTCAACGATAGTATAAAAAGATCTCAGAAAGAAAAAGGTATTTTCGTCAATCGATTAAAGGGGAAAATCGCGAATTTTGGAATTCGTGGCGGAAATGATTGCGAATCTCCTCAAACAACTGTTGAAAAGTGCGTTTGGGAAGATGACTTTACAAGCGCTTTGAAAAAAAAGATCGAATATATTCAGTAAAAATAGTCGCTTAAATCCGAAAAAAATCGCTTGTTTTCTTGAAATGGTCGCTTTTTGGCCTAAAATAGTCGGCATAGCCGCCGGATGCTTAAAATAGTCGATTTCAGTAGCATTTTAGTAGCAAGTGCAGCCCTGCAGTTGTATGTTAAGAAAAATTGGAATTTTATGAGAAATTGAGTTGGGCCGAACCGGACCTGATTTAATTGATTTTTCCACGGGCCGTGCATGTTTTTACTGATTTTTGTACGAGCCGGGCTTGGCCATAAACTGTGAAAATATAAACGGGCCGGGCTCGGGTGGAAGTTTTAATTTTTACGCCGAGCTGGGTCCAAGCCTTGAAATTGCGGTCCGTGCAGACCTCTAGTGTGCCTCCCCAGGGCCTTGCAAAGAGGTTGTTAAAGGAGAGGTCGGTCGCCCCGGGCGCAAAATTTATGCTGCGAACCACGGTTTTATTCATTTTTTGGCCGCCGATCATTTTCCAGGGGTGGGGTGGGGGGCGCAAAATTGAAAATTCGCTCGGGGCGCAGTTTCACGGCCTTGATGCCCCCCAAAATTTCTGGTCACGCTACGCCTATGCTCCTGGCTGAAGCCGTCCATGAAGCCGTTACCATCTGAGCTATCCCGGACGCTACATTACAATCCAACAAAACTTGGAAGGGTTTGGCGGCTTGGAGTTGGCAGCTGTTGGCACTGGAACTTTTTCACTCAGCTAACCTGGGAGGATTTCTGGATATTTCTGGAGTTCCATTACCTGAGATTTATTCTGTTGAGCTGAACCAGGTTTCAGACCAGATGCTATAATCAATAAGGTTAGCTGGATGAAAAAGTTCCACCAGATTCGTCCGGATAGCTCAGATGGTAGAGCACTGACGGCTTGAGCCAGGAGATCCCTGGTTCGAATCCTGGTCCGGACATTTTTCGCCCAGTTGGAAATTTACATCTAATATAATTTATTTACCAATTAGAATAATTGTGTTAAAATTAATCTAGTATAATTACGTATCCAGCGATTTCTGGAGTTCCATTACCTGAGATTTATTCTGTTGAGCTGAACCAAGTTTCAGACCAGATGTTATAATCAATAAGGTTAGCTGGGTGAAAAAGTTCCACCAGATTCGTCCGGGATAGCTCAGATGGTAGAGCACTGGCGGCTTCAGCCAGGAGATACCTGGTTCGAATTCTGGTCCGGCATTTTTCGCCCTGTTGGAAATTTACATCTAATATGAGTATATTTGCATCGTAACATCATAAAAACCTAATGCATATTTCTAAAAATGTTTGCATTTTTTAAACCTAAATTTAATATTTTATGTCTCAATAGACCTTTATTTTTATTTAACACTAGTGACAGTTTTAAAAACTTTGGTAGTTACACTGGTGATTAAATTTAGAAATATCGATTTCTTTTGAAAACCAAGCGGTGGGGAAATATGCTATTGCACTGAAGACAGCTTCTTGTAATTTTGATTAACCAAACTAGTATTTCAAAATTTTTGGATCGTTATATACTTCTCTTTACTTTACCATCTGTATAATATTCAATATTTTATTTTAAAACGTTACACTTTCTGAATGATTTAACCCTCTGACTGCCTTTTAATTTTTCAAAATTCACTCGACCAATGTGTAATCGACCAGTATGCTATCCATTATTACATATTTGAGATCATCATGTATTTGAAATATGTAGTGTATTTATCATTCGCATTTTTACCCTTTGACTATGAAATTTTTAAAACAAAATTGTTTCAGAAATTATGTATTTAAACTTTTTCTACAAATGTTTTGCCCGTGTAAATCTCGGAATAAGCAGTCAGAGGGTTAATATTTACTTATAGACTAGGAGGCAGCTGCACAAACCATCACGTCATCAAATTGACGGCTGAAATTCCAGGATTAGTTAATTCGATCCGCATATTAAAATGCATCTAGTATGGCAAGTCATATCTTGGTAGAAAATATCTGCAAATCAGTTTAACGGTTGATTCGTAGGGTTACCATTCTATTTTCCTGCTCCCAGTCATCCATGTTTTCATACTTTTGGGTGCTGGAAAATATAATGATAAATCTATGGATCAATCACTAAAATCGGGTCTGCAGGTGGTTTCCACCAAGATATGACTTGGCAGACCTGTTGCATTTATTCTGCTAATAGTTCTAATTCTGAAATTTAAGCCGTCAACTCGATGAAGTGATGGTCTGTGCAGCTGTCTCCCGATCTATTAACAGTATGCAGATAACTTGCGCAACTCTCTGGTTTACTAATTGAAAATGTAAACATGGTTACGAAATAAATGCATGATGAAAGTTCACAATTAAAGAATGAAGAATTCAAGCTAGATTTTTTTAAATATATTTTGATATAATATAAGCTAATAACATCGATAGAATTCCCAACGTGACACCTTCGATAGTGATATTTTGATATCAAAGCCCTAACGATAATATTTAGAATCATGTAACCATTTCTTATTTGTTTTAAACAATCCATATTCAGGATTCTAAACAATCATTTCTATAATATCTTGAAATAGTGAAAAAACATCCAGACAACTCTGTGAAATGCATATTTGATATTTTACTTCTATATTTTTCATTACATCGCATCATAATCTGTTTTATTAATAAATTTTGTTTTGAAGCTTGTTGTAACGAGGTGATAATTAAATCAACTAATTGAATGAATAGAGGTTAGAGCTTATTGAATATTGGATGCTACTTTAATTCCAAGAAAAAGAAAATATCGGTTCCATTAATGTTTATGAAGTAAAATTTACGAGATTTCAAATAATATAAGCTTGGATTATGTTTGAGCAACAAAGTCAGAATTAAAGTACGGAGTATTATGCAGTAGCCCTAATTAAATCTCAACTCGTTATATCGTATGGATATATCGCTTCATTGTTTTTCCGAAAAGCGCAGTAAAATATTTTCTCAAATCTGCAGCTAACCAAAGTTTATCTGTAACCCAAAAATGCTGCACCGAGCCTACTATCATAAGGAATAAGTTATCCTTAAAATAAGCAAAGTTTGCATTTACAATAGTAAAAAGTTGCAATAAATACATTAAACTTAACGTGAAGTATATTTTACAATTTCTTTTTAAGCAATTAGGTTAACATGGAAGGTCTAACATAATTTGCAGCGCCCGCTACCATGCTGCTCTGTTTCTGCTACTGAGTCAAAAAAATATAAAAATAAAGTTTATTCCTGTATTTATTCAGTATAAACATAGACAAATAATTTATATAACTCCCTGTTGTTCATTTTTATGAAGAAAATTGTAAGTGTAGAAATTAAGTTTAAATGAAAATCTAAACCATTAATTTGTAACATATGACTTTCCTTAATTTCTCAATGTCCTCGATATTATCGAGCTTTTATGTTATCTTGAAATGTGCGATATAACAAGGAACAGTTGTAATTAACATTTTATTAAGCTTTCACCACGTGGAATGAGTTTTTTATAATAAAATGTCTATAAAATCTGGGTATTTTTATACGAAATAGCTATTTTTTGTTATTCAAAATACTAGCATCATTTTATCTGTACAAATATGTGAAACACGGATAATTGATTCATGGATTTTAAATAGATTACGAAAAATATTTACGATCTCTTTGTTCATTTCTTCTTAGATCCATTTTGACCAATTTCGTAGAGCTCGTGCTATTGAATTTGATCGTCTTAAAATCACCCATGTTGTGAAGGCCCGCAAAGAAATAATCCTATCTGCTGGTGCCATCAATACACCTCAGCTTCTGATGTTATCTGGCGTAGGACCAAGACATCATCTTCAGCAGTTAGGGGTTGGTGAGATATTCAAAGGATTTCTTACTTTTTATTTTCTTCAGTATATATTCAAAGATGCTAAATGTTCAATGTACAGTAAAATTAGACAGTGTTTTGCTTATCAAAACTCATTAACAAGAATGAATTTTGTGTCCTAAGACCACTTCAGTTACAAAAGAAAAAAAATTAGTATTTTGAATCTTTAGATGTAAATGAAATGAGAATGTTTCCTTCCTTTACCGGCTGATTAAAAGTAACAGGAAAATAAAAACTCAATAATTTAAAAAAGTGTAGACAGTAACACTGAAATTTTCCCATAAATGCACCAAAAAACAGATTTGTTCGAGACAAAAAAAAATTGTCACAATAGCTACATTTTTCGCCATAGTTCACTGCATGGCGGTCCCAAACTTCTGCTTGTTGCTTTTTAAGCCATCTTCCATGGGTTTCAGGCTGAAAAACTATTCGATGCTGTGCTGAGAACGCCTGTGTCACGCACGTCCTGCAGCCATTTTCATTAAGGATCGCCATCACACTGAACATGTGTAAATGAAGCTGCGTTGCAAACGCACAACACCTGAACTGAAATTTGTTAGTAAAAGAACAAAAGAGAAGAGTGGAAAATGTTGTCTTATTTTTCTCCAAAATAGTTTTATTATATGGATGAAGGTGTTATGAATTAATTTATCATACTGTAAAGCTAAAATTCTAATTATTTTCGTATGTACGAGACTATTTTTTTAACATAAGTTAAATGCACCTATAGTGATACTGATAGCTACTGATTTTTAAAGTTTAAAAACAACCACAAAATCCATTTCTGAAAACAACGGAAAGAAATCTGACTATCATAATTAAATGTCAACTTTCCATAAACTGTTTGGAATAATTGTTTTTGTTTTTCAGCAGGTACGTTTATTTTCCAGAGTGTCTTCAAAAACAGATTTTTTGGCAAATTCTTATAGATTTCATTAAGAGGAGTTTTTATTTAAAACATCGTTTCTTTAATAATATGTTTTATTTTAAATTAAACTACTGTTGATATACTCTATTACACTGTAAGCAATTTGTTGGATATGCCGAAAACTTAGATTCATGCATCAGAAATTTACTATAGTAGGAGAGCTGTTGAACATTTTTGAGTAGGTATTTGAAGCACCCTGAAAATTTGTGCAACACTTCTTTTGTAATGCCTGAATACAAAATTGAATGTCTGGCTGAAGAATCGTGGCCCAAAAACTGTGCCAGACACGTGTCAAGTGCCATTTGGCACTTGACACGTGTCTGGCACAGTTTTTGTGCCGACTAAAGTGTCTGTCATTTTCAAAATATTTTTTTCTAAGCATAAATATTATTCTGCCTCAATCTCAGCGTGCCTCAAATACCTTTTTTGGGTAGTCAAAAAATGGCACTTGACACGTATCTGGCACAGTTTTTGGGCCGACTAAAGTGTCTGTCGTTTTCAAAATATTTTTTTCTAAGTATAAATATTATTCTGTCTCAATCTCAGCGTGCCTCAAATACCTTTTTTTGGGGTAGTCAAAAAATGGCACTTGACACGTGTCTGGCACAGTTTTTGGGCCACGCCCACGATCCTTCAGCCAGACATTCGATTTTGTATTCAGCCATTACAAAAGAAGTGTTGCACAAATTTTCAGGGTGCCTCAAATACCTTCCCTAAAATGTTTAACAGCTCTTGGACTACTAGGCCTGCTACTGGAGCATAGAGGAAGGTAACATTTTTTATTTTTTTTTTTCGAAGAATATATTTTGAAACTTTGAATGTTTATTCTGATACACGAAGTTAGGACTAGGCTAATAAAATGTATCTTTTGGAATTCACTAACTTTAATGATAATTAGATAAATGTCCTTAAGTGGCCCGCTACTGGTGCGTTTACCTTAACACGATGAGTGTCACGTTAGTCACCGGTGACTGACACTGAACTTTCCGTTTTGGCCGCGTCAGTATCAGTGACTGACACATATATATTGTGTAACGGAAATCTTATTTCGTGGCCCAAAGAGAAAGACAGACAAAATAGACTTGGCATTCAACGTGTTAATGTTTATATTTAATAATTGATATTTAATAATTTAAGTAATTTTTGATATCCTTCTATATATAAAAAAAAAGTTTTGATTTGGAAATGGACCAATGAAAATCTGCGTAGATATTCCGGGTAGATCCACATCCAATTTGAATGCTTAAGCATGGCCTTTCATCGTTAATATTAAAAAAACTGTTGCATACAAAAATATGAAAATCGGTGGTATTATAGAGAAATGTTTGATAAACATGCTGATGCAGACAGTTTTCAAATCGAAGAATTATTTTAAGAGATATTTAATGCTAAAGTTGGACAAAATCGTTCCATTAAAAAAGTTTTATGGGAGCAAAAACTATACATGAGAATTTAATCATTTTTAGATCATTTTATACGTTATAAGTTCCCGGTTTGGAGACTGCATTTAGTTTTTTAATTTGACTCATTTTTTGAGGTTTTATTACTATTTTAAATTCAAATTTTCAGCATTTCGAGAGATTTTTTACAAATTTTAGAAAATGTTATTAATTTAAACTGTTGCCAGTTGTATAAACAGCGCAAACAATAATGTTTACTTCAAATTAAAAATTTATTTTACACGTGACTATTATAAACAGAAAATATAAAAAGCAGGAACTCATTAAAAATTACGTCATAAAAATTATAATTACACGTGAATTTTAAGAGACAGAATATTGTAAAATAATAAATTCATAAACATGCGTTAGAAGTCTTAAATAGGAGAATTTACTTCACATTTACGTCACATTACACTTATTATACAAAATGAACAAAAAATAATATTGCAAAACAGTTTAAATTTAAAAATTGCTTGAGACATTTATTTGATATTTTAAGATGATCATATTTCATTTCGAACAAAAGTATTTTTACTTGAATATTAAAAAGAAAAAGAAAAGTTTGGTGAAAATTACGTCAGATTATAGTTCTCAGATTAAATTATAATTTGAATCTTCCGAAATCTTTTTAAAGCCGATTAAATTATCGTGCTGTTAGTCTGCGGTGTCTGAACGGGGATTGACGAGCGTAGCTCGTAGGGGGCAGAGCCCCCTAGTTCAGTAAATAAATGTTAAGTTTTTCTCGAGGAGATTAATTAGTACAGCCTGTTATAATTTTAAACATGAAACCAAGAAGATAAATAAAATTTTCACTTCAGTTACCCCGAAATTTTATTTTTGTTACACATTCTTCCTTAAACTATTCTTGCTGCAAAAGTTCAATTATTAAAAAGAATTCCGTATGTTTCTGTGCATTTCTACGAAAATAATTTTAATCTCAATACCATGCAGATTTTTTTTTTTAGATTTTATTTACTGGTTTTCTCGCTGAGCAAATTTAAATAATATTGAAAGTTTGAGTTTGATTCATCCACTAAATTAAATCGCAGCCTCTCAAAGATTGGGGGTATTCCTGGATTCACAAATAACATTAGTATAATTACTGAGTGCACCCCTTCTTTTTGTTGATTCTGCATTTATTCGTCTTCTGTTTAAAAGGGGCGATTTCAATATTGAATAACTTTAAGTGTATTTTGACTGCCTTTACGTAACCATCGCTATGTACAGAATCTGTTATGAGACTTCCAGACTGCCAAATCTGTGTATTGAGAATCTTCGCGGGAAGAGTTTAGTATACTGTTTCCCTGTGGTTTACACTACTAATTCCATTTTTTTTTTTGTGGGGGGGGGGGGGATGCGTTATGGGAAATCAAAATTTAGTGAGCTGTATCTTTTTTCATTGTTTGTAATCTTACTTACCTTTTAAATTATTAGTGGGTGTACCATACATCACCATATGGGTGCCAGGTAGCCCTTCACCTAAATAACCCAAATAAAAACATCATCGTTATGCTATGGCTTTTTCGAATTGCTATTTTTTTTTACGTTTTTTCTATTTTTGGATCGCGTCATAGAGTAAGTGTGTGTGTGGGGGGGGGGGGGGGAGGTAAAGAGACGCACTTTCAATAAATTTTGATTTTAAATGAACACATTAGTCTACATTTGTTTGATGGCTGAATAAATGTTATATTAGAACCTCACTCAGTATCACCACCAGCATAGAATTTGTAAAATTATAATTTCACAAGAAATTTCAATTTTTGAAAAACATTACTTTGCGTGTCTTTGCGCCGTTGATTTGGGTAAAAACCCGCAGTGAAAAGGCTAAGCCTTACTTGGTTTAACCGACCAATTGAACGTTTACAGAAAAGTATTCGAAATAAATTACACGGCATATAGAAGCTAAAATGTTTCTGTTCTACGCTGAATTTTTGGATTTGTAGACATTTGCAGTATTATCTCAACAATCACATGAACTTTTTTAAATATTACATCCAAAATGAAAAATTGAAACTTACCTAATTTTCTCTGCGCGTAAGGCAAATTTCTTCGCATGTTATCAATACACAACTACAGGGTTCCTACGGGTCAGGGAAAACAGGGAAAAGTCAGGGAATTTGAAAATTTAGACAGTCAGGGAAATGTCAGGGAAATTTTCAAATATTTGAAATGGTCAGGGAATTTTTGATACATCAGAATCTCGGTCATCATAAATGAAATTTTGAATTATTCATCAAATCTAAAATTTTATATAAAATTTATGCAAACTATATAACAATAGCATAATATGAAAAATAATTAAAAATCAAACTTATACAGCGCATACTTTTTTAAAAGCATTTATCTAGATTAAAGTTGTCCATTGCGGAGTGCTTTACAACAATATATAAGCCGAATTTTTACTGAGAAAGGTCAGAAAATTTTTTGAAAAAATTCAGGGAAAACCTGGAAAGTCAGGGAATTTTTTTTTACCAGAATTGTGTAGGAAACCTGAACTAGTACGATTGAAGCCAACTGCCCACTACTGTTTAACATTGGCGAAAAAAAAAAAAGTTGCGTTCATATTAAATCAGCCGGTGCGAGTCTTTGCTACATGTGTGTCTTTTCCCTCATCTACTCTATATTAACCTGTCCATGTATGTTATTAAAGTCTAAACATTGAAAATTATGAATATAAGTACTTCTTACATTAAATGAATTCAAAAATTAATTTGTTTTTTAAAAATATGTTATTTTTTAAATATTAACTATTTTTCCATTGTAAGCGTCTTTTTATAAACGTTTGTTCCTTTGTCATAACTGTATCACTAATGTGGAATATTATTTTCTTTCAGATACCTGTGGTGGCGGATTTGCCAGTAGGCTACAATCTCCAAGATCACATCTATCCAGGTGGCATGCATGTTCTAATTAATTCTTCAGATTCCATCATACAACCTCGTATCATCAATTTGAAGGATATTAATAACTTCATTCTTTTAGGAAGAGGTGAATAATCTTTCTTCAAGCATTTAGTTTTATCATAATATTTGATTTTTTTTTTCAACAAATGCTTTTTGTACAGATTTTGTACAGCAGGGCGATTATAAAATAATCACCCCCGTGTTTGAAGGCATCTGCAGCTGAATCGAGTGAACGAAATGAAACTACATTATTTAATTTAGACTTTTGAAAGAATGGGAAACTAATTAAGTGAAAAATGTATCATTTGGTGTAATTTCGATAGAGAAAATTTGACACTGACGAACTCGAAAGTTATCAAGATTTCACTAACCGCAGAAAAAAAAAACTGTAGCCCAAACCAATCTCCAATCAATTTGTAGGAACACAAACTTAGTTGGGCCTTGCTGAGATATTCAAATAAGCTTTTATACACCTTATGAAATGAATATCAGCAAAAGTTGTTTTTCCGTTATACCAGCACCATTGTCGCCAAGCGTAACAATTGGAGCCATATGAAACATTTGAAAAAATATTGTTCGTACGAAAGTGATCATTTGAAATATATAAAATTTCAAAATTACAGGCTTTGACTAGCTATTTTATTATATCAACACAAATATATACTTAAAACAAAATAACAAATATTATACAAAAAATCTATACTAATAAAAGAAAATTTCGTTCTGTCTGTGTCCGCAATGGCTAGCGAAATCTAAAGGGCGTACAAGTCTGAAAATTTGTGTGAGTGTAGTTCAAGCCCTCTCCTAATTCACCTGAGACTTGGAATTTTAAATTTCTAATAATGAACTGAGTTATTAATTAAAAACTCCAATTCAACTAAAGCAGGGATTTTAATCAGACAGCAAAGAAAATTCTTTCTCAAACGCGACAAGAGGAGGAACTGCTGCTAGGTTGGTAGGTGTGCAATGGCGATAAAAACACTGGAGGGGTTTTCAAAGAGACATCATATTTTTTTAATATTGCATTTATAGATTTCAAATTAACACATCTATGCGTAGAAAAATTTCTCTTTCAGAATTTCTAAAAAATATTCCGATACTCCAATTAGAACTCGATTTATCAATTAAAAGTCTGGTTTAATGAAAGGATTTTTTTTTTCATTTTGCAATGAAAAAGAAATGTTTTCAAGTCAGGAGACCCAGATTATAAAACCACAGGTTTTTATTCTACTTCGAGAGTTCAGAGCTCTATGCAATTTTAAAAAATACAGCATTTACCGGATGGAAAATTACACATGTGCACAGAACATTACGCCGCTGGAATTTTTGGAATTGGAGATGCCGATTCCAGATATCTAAATTTCATTAAAATCGCATAATTAGATGTGGATATGTTGAAGACATATTATCTGGGAACTGTTGAATAGAGAAAGATACAAAACTATACTAAATCTTAGCGTTTTTTCGCTAATTATAATTATTTTAAATCCGACAATAACTCCGCGGAAGCTAACTTAAGTAGTCGCTCAAAGTTTATTATCTACGCTCTTAATAACGCGCAGCGAGGAAAATCTCTTGATTTCGTATTTGAATACTACCCCCCCCCCCCCCCCCCCTTCGAATAATATATCTACTGATACTTTAAAAACAAAGTTTCGTTAGGACATAGGTTTGTTTAGATCAGGGTGCGCCCCTTGGCGGTGGAAATCGGAACTAACAGATTTTGCAGAGCGTGTTCCGCACGTCTGCTATGCCTTTTAAGACCCGATGTATTTGTAAATAAAGCTAGTAATGCCTGTAGAAAGTAAAACAAGGACTGCAATCGCTACCTGTTGATTAAAAAATGATACTTTATCCGCAAACCAGAACTATCGTTCGATTCGAGTTTTTATTACATACGACTCGGAAGCAAATATTTAAATGAATGTCTAACCCGCACGATCGTGCAGGTTGGGTCTTAAAGGGCTATACGGTGCCGCAGGCAGCGGGAAACACGTGTCGAATGTTCGTACAGAACATATTGCCCTCAGTTTGAGTGCTTATTTCCGAATATTAATTTCAGCTAATTTCTTAAATTCTTATTTGAGTCCCCCACCCCCCCCCCTCAACTAATATATATACGGATAGGTTGTATAACAAAGTTTCGTTCGGATAGAGGTTTGTTTAGAATTGAATGCGCCCTCAGACAGTGGAATGTGGAAGTAACAGATTTTGCAGCACGCCTGCTATACGGTGCCGTAGGCAGCAGCGACCAGTGTTGAATGTTCGTATAGAGCATATTGGGCCCTTTGACGGTAGAAGGTGGAACTAAAGGAATTTGTAGGGCGTGCCCAGCGCGCCTGCTATACGGTGCCGCAGGCAACGTGGACACATGGCATCGTTTCCTTCCGAAAGTGGTGCGTTTGAACAGGGTGCACCTCCTGGCGGTGAAAGGTGGAAATACAAGATTTTCCGGCAATATTAAATTTGAAAATAAAAAAAAAATTCACTCAGGATTTCGATGTGAAAAAAAAATGGTTACACCTAAGCCATAATTTTACAGTTAATTATCAGTACTTTAGCGCGAAAATTACGCAGTTGTCGGAAACTTATCGCCCCCCCCCCCTTCCCATCGTTTCTCATTTGTTATCTCGAACCTTTTTACCTCTAAATATCAGGATCTTTATAAACCGATTTTTCGCACAGTCAGCGGGCTTCTATTTTGGACAAAATCAAGTTAAAGATATAAAGTCATACAAATTTAAGGTTCATTTAAAAGTATTATCACGTACCCGGGCAACGCCTTGCGGGTCAGCTAGTAATAAAATAAAATTCACTTAAAGTGCAGGCAAGCAATTTAAAATGTCTCTTAGCACATCATTTTTTGAATAAAGGCATCACTATATGAGCTCTGAGATAGGATTGTAAATAATGACGTGCCGCACTGTTTTTTTTTAGTGCCATTTTGCCATGCTCCATAATCTCAACAGAGTAGATATGAGATCTTCTGTTAAAGTCAACAAAATTAATTTGTGATTTACCATGAAATATTTGCAGCTGTCATAAAAACCCTGTGCAACTCAAGTCCTGAAATAATTTTATTGCAGATACCTCACTAGATAACTGCCAAATTGTAAAATCCATCTCAAAGCAGCGAAAAATGTAAGTTATAACTTAATATTTTCGATAAAAAAGGGCAAATTAAAATGTTTTGCATGGTTTACGATTGTTAAAAGATTCACATTCAATAAGTAGCAAGTCAAGTCACAATGTATAGCACTGTTCCCAACAGAAGTCCTTTACACGTACAGAATTAAAATAAATGGCACATTAGCATGCAATTTGGCATGGTATTGCTATAATGGAAAAGTATCCAGCAAAACTATCGCATAAATAGTTGTTCTTTTTTTAAACACAGAAAATGTTTTGTTTGCGATTAGTATTTTAGTCATCTATTTTTTTTTTCTTTTTAAGGTCCGTTCACTACTTTGGGAGGAGTAGAAACACTGGGATTTATTCACACCAAATATGTAAACGTCTCTGAAGACTTCCCTGATGTTGAAATCCACTTTGTATCCGGCAGCCACGTCTCAGATGGTGGACAAACCTTCCAAAGAGTAATGGGAGTAGCACAACAGGTACAGTTGTTGAAATATATGAGGCAGAATATCTTTAAAATCTCATAGAAATTAAGATGAAAATTTTTAATTTCTGCAAATTTATCATTAGTAGAGTTTTTATGTTACTAGTTTGTAAAATTTCACCCTGTTTAGTCTGTATAGTTGTTCAAGGACATGACAATGCATAAAAAGTAAGGGGATTCTACGTTTTTCATTAGTCAAGTATAGTGAAGAATTAAAGCACATTATTTGAAATTTAAATGAGGATAATTGTGGCAACTTTTAAAACAATTTCATTATAGATCAACGTTATTTGCAACCATTTTAAATATGAAACTTTATTAATTTAATTTTAAACGGTTCTAACGTCTTCTTTTCTTAAATTCTTTTATATTCTAGATGTGGGATTCATTCTACAAGCCTTATCTTTTTCGAGATACATTTTCAATGAACCCTGTGCTGCTACGACCTAAGAGCAGAGGATTTATCAAACTTCGATCAAGAGATCCGTATGATCCCCCTATTATTGATCCAAAGTACTTGACTCATCCACATGATATAAAAGCTATGGTTGATTGTAAGTATTGTTTTAAAATACAGTAATGAATTAAAAATAAAAGGACTGCTCGAATATTTAATGAATGATTTTGATAGATTAAATATCTATCTACTTATAATAAAATCAGAGTGGGGGAAAAGTGTAGGTAACCATTTCGGTGCGAACCATTCTGGTCTGCGAATCGAACGTAGCTAAACGCCATGTTAGGCTTAATGGAAAACATATGCTAACATATGACAGCTAAATGATAATTTCTTCTACTTGAAATAATGTTTGTTCAGCATATTATTTTATAAAACATATATATATCATATCCAATTATAATGTATTAAGTTCCAAATTAAAAATCAGCTATTATAAACATCAGATTACTAGATATAAATAAAACACTATTGCCATTCACAATTTCCGAATCTTGAAACAAATGAATGACTCTCTGAACGTTGTATTTAAAAAAAAAAAAAAAAAAAAAAAAAAAAAAAAATACCGGTTAGCGTCCAAGCTGCTCTTAAAATATTTGTAAAAGTATATTAAAACCTTTTTTAAGTATTTTAACTTTGTTTAAAACCTTCAAAAACTATCTAAATTCTAAATAAAAAATAACGGATAACTATCTATACAAAAAATGGAAGTACGAGCTGTAGGCAGCTACACTAGCGCCCTCGGCCTAAGCTTTAAGCTTTTCCGTCTATAAATCAGGTTGATGTCTCTTGCGCCATCTTACAGCAATTAATATAAACAAAGACACTTTCTGTTGAAATTGTACTTTTTTTTAATGCATTTTATCAGATTTGAAGGCATTGCAAATAAAATTAATATTTTTTATCAATTCTCATTGAAATTGAAACAAAGAATGTATAACACAGTGGTACAACATATTTTAATTATCTTGCTAATAAAATTATGAATTTTAACATAAGTTTGTAGCGAAAAAAAGTCAATGTAATTTACTTTCAGAAACAATGCAGATTAAAATCATTAAAATTTTGCTGCTTAGCTTATTACAGAATAATTCAAAATTAGTTTGAGTAGTAAAATAATTTGTAAGTCACAAAATTAATATAGGATAAAGAATAATATATAAATTTAACCTTCTACTCAGTAATATGAATATGTAAAATATGTATTATAGGAGAAATTACGCTTAATTCTATAAAACTTTTTTAAAATATTTTACATATTCATATTACTGAGTAGAAAGTTATTTTTATATATTATTCTTTACACTATATTAATTTTGTGACTTGCAAACTATTTTTCTACTCAAACTAATTTTGAATTATTGTGTAATACATTAAACAGCAAATTTTTAATGCAGAGGGAACCTAAACAAGCATTTACGTCATAGCATGCGTAGCTGGAAATGGCGCGTTTGAGCGCTGGTGATTAAACTGTAGTTTACATATTTTCTTTGTTCTAATCATCAAAAATCAAAGGATAACACTTTTTGATTAACAAAATGCATAAGGCATCATTTTTTTTTAAGCCAGAAAAATATATTTTTTAAATATTGTTTTGAAGATTTGTCATTCACATTCCGTCATTTTTGACGGGGGTTATATACTAGTTCTTAAATAAAAGCATAAATGCCAACCTTCCTGTTTGCTTTTGTTTTCCCAAGTCAAAAAGCTTAATTTGAACCCGAAAAAAATATTTTATGAAATTAGTCCTGTTCCTATGTGGTTAACTTTATATTAAAACTAGGGGGCTCTGCCCCCTGCAAGCTACGCTCGCCAGCCCCCGTTCAGACACTGTAGAATCTAAAAGCACGCTAATCTGATCGGTTTTAAAAAGATTTGAGAAGATTGAATTATACTGAAAAAACCTGTAGCGACCTTCCTGTAAACGGGTTTCCATTCAATTCCCTTTGATTGCAAAAATTTAAGATAGAATCAGTTGCTGTTAAGACATCCAATGGTTGTTTTCGTGTTTGGTTAAAGAAGATCAGTTAAAAATTTGAAAAGAAGCTAAAATAAAATGAATTAAGTAAACAGTCTTTGTCTCTCGGTATTTTTTAACAGCGTTATAAAACGATTGACATAATACAATTACTAAAATTTGCCGTTCTTAAATGCCACATTAGCATCAGAATATTGGGATGAAAATTTCCCTTTTATTAAGTAAATGAACAAAAGCATTTTTGTATTTCGAAATTTGTTTGTAAATTCTGGTGCCATTCACTGATTTCAAGATTTTACGAATAGAAGCGCCTTGTCCGTGAAAGGGTTAAACGCATATTAATGTATTTATTATTTTAAAGTTTCCTTTCCCTTTTAATATTCACGTGTAAATACAATTTTCAGGACATAATTTTCAATATTTTCCTGCCTTTAACACATACTCATTTAATAGTAATTTTAAAGTTTTTTTTCTGTTTTTACGTGAGTCACGTGAAAATAAATTTTTAATCGTTAGGAAATATTATTCTTTGCGCTGTTTTTAAAATTGAAAACAATCTCTATAATAATAGCCTAAGTCGTGTGACTATCATCAACAGTTCCAGGCGGATCCCTTCGCTTTTTATATTCCAGGCGGCCATTTTGGTGCTTTAATGTTAGCCAGCCACAGGTGTGATAAGTCGCCGAATATTATTCTATCCCCATTATTTCGTTTATATTATAATAGTCCAAGTCATGTAACTGCCATAAACAACGGGCTGATTCCTTCGCTTTTCATAAGAAAGGTTTCCATTTTGATTAAAGAATCAAAATTATTTTTTCGAATAAAACTACATAAAAGTTGCCCTGATCACGAAGAATTCCTGGTACTTTTATGTTAGCCGGGTGAAAATCTCGCCAATAGCTTTTTTTTTTTTTTAACTCGCCAGTTAGCATTTTTTAATTTTTCGAGTGGTAAATTAAAACGGCGCTACTTGGTTATCCCATCGACCAAAAATCTGTCGCCAAACTATAAGATTAAATGCCAATAATGGTTGATCGTAAATGTCACATTCACTTGACTTTAAGGAAGTTAACACATGCTCACGCCATCAAGGGATTTTTATTTCGACGTTTTATTTGTATTTTTATTAATGTTATACTAATTTATTTGTTCTTTTGTTATTTAAAATAAAAAATATGTCAATTTGCATGATTTGGCTATTTATATAATTTGGCGAATTTGGTCAACGGGATAAGTAATAACATTAAAACGTTGCTTTGAAGTGGAAATTAAATCTCATGATTTGTTGCATTGTCACATACGCACCGGGTTTGGCGTGATTTTTTTTTTTTTTTTTTACGACAATTTGGCGAAAACCTCGTTTTCAAATACCTGTTACATATGTATTTTTGAATTATTTTCTGTTATTTTTAAAATGAAATAACAATAAATTAAAAAAAATTAATAACTATAGAACAAAACAATTTATAACATTTTTTGTAAATAAAAAGAAAATGAATTCAAATAAACATTTATTAATAAATAAGCAACAATAACCGGGTTACCATGTCAGGCAAAATAACGCCATTTTGGCGCCAATTAGGTACCCCGTTGCGTATATGACATCTGTGTCTAATGTTTTTCTTCTCATTTTGTTTTAAAAAAAAATGAAGTAAAAGGCATTTATTTTAAAGGTTTCAATTTTAAGTGAAAGTTTTGCATTAAATAAAATGATAATGAAATACAAATTGAATTCTGAATAAAAATAACATGATGCATTTCTTAGCATACATTTAAGGGAAGCCAAACTCGTCGCCAAATTAATTTAATATAACCTTTTCTAAAATATGAAAAAAAATATCTGTTATGATTAAAATTTGTTTTGCCATCATTAGAAAAAAAGTATTTAAAATTAGAAAAAAATTAATATTTCGAAAACTAATTCTAATTTAAAAATTCTAATACCAGTTTTGAGATCTGTGGATCAATAGGGATTTTTGGTGTTAATTTCATCGCAAAGTATTCCATATTTTAGAAGAAATCGCCGTGAAACGTAATCAGTTGTTTAATCAGTCGTTTCATAGAATCATTACATAATTCGTTTCAATTCGATTTATTAGGATTTTATATATATAGGGTAGAAATAACTGCCAGCATTCTTTATTTTATTTATGTAACAGTTTAGAGTTTGAAAATATTTATTTGATACTTAAAATAAACTAATTCTGTTATTTTTGAGATTTTAAACTTTATAATATCAGTGGGTATTTTGTCCTTTTCCCGTTTCACAGGTTTACAAAGTCCATGAATCTTTTTCTGTTGATTTATGAATGCACTTTTTAAAAGTCCAACTATAAAATTCCATAACTGACTCTCTTAGAGATTAAGCAGAAATACCAATAAAGTGTTTTGATTAAAGTTTTGCTTACTTTTTTTCCAAGAATTTAGCTGTTCTTTTAGATGTACAACTGTTTATTTTACTTTAATGCAGCTGTACTGAATTATGAAACTATGGATGCAAAGACGCTACGGTAAAATCTTCCGACCCTTAACCGACAGCCAGTTAATAGGTAATATTCAAAATTAACGACCGTAATTTCCGTTGCATCTTTCAGTTTGAATTTAATTTTTACTTTCCTCTATCTTTACAAGAAGAAAGTATTGGATTCATGAAAATTTTCGAATTCCGGTTTTCGACGGATTTACGTTTTAGGGGTCAGATTCCAAAAAACATGTTTTTACAAAATGTCTGTGTGTGTCTGTCTGCCTGTCTGTGTGTATGTGACACAAATTTTGTGGGCGCTCTATCTCAAGAACTAATGCACGGAATTTAATAAAAATTTATATTCAGTTAATCCCTAATACAAATTGATGCTTATTAGTTTTTGGTGTAAATCGCTCAACAGGTGGCGCTGCTATGCTGCATTTTTCACGATTTTCGCAATTGCTCTATCTCAAGAACTAATGCACGGATTTTGATCAAACTTCAGATTTAGTTAGTCCTTGATATGAATTGATGCTGATTACGTTTTGGTGCAAATCGCTCAACAAGTGGCGCTGTTATGAATTTTGCAGGATTTACACGAGTTTCCCAATAGCTCTATCTTAAGAACTAACGCACGAATTTTCATCAAACTTCAGATTCAGTTAGTCCTTGATATGACTTGCTACTGATTATGTGTTGGTGTAAATCGCCCAACAGGTGGTGCTTCTGTGTTGCCTTTTTTACGATTGCCTCAATAGCTCTATCTATAGAACTAATGGACGAATTTTCATCTAACTTCAGATTTAGTTATATGTTGACACAACTTGTTGTTAATTAGGTTTTGTGTTAATCACCCAATAGGTGGCGCTGCTATGCAGGAATCTTCACGATTTTCGCAATAGCTCTATCTTAAAATCTAATGCATGGATTTTCTCCAAACTTCAGATTCAGTCAGACGTTGACATAAATTGTTGCTGATTAGGATTTGGTATAAATCACCCAATAGGTGGCGCTGCTAGGCAGCATTTTGCTAGATTTAGACGATTTCAGCGATAGTCCTATCTCAAGAACTAATGCACGGTATTTCATATCTTTAGAATCCTCATGAGATGCATAGTTGCCATTTAATTTTGGCAGTGTGATTAGCGAATTTTGAAGTATTAACATGTATGAGATAGAAGAAAGTTTTGGGATTGGTACATCCGACTAGTTAAAGATGTCGTCGCATATATATACTTCCCTGTCGATTTGTATTTCAGAAAATTTTACTCCTGATGATGGTTTTAAAAATTAAGCCAATTTATTCATGTGTTTTTGTTTCACATCTTTAAATTTATTAATTAAGTATACGTTGAATAGCAACATCCATTTTGTTTAGTACTGTAAAGAAATTTTCATTAGATTTTTTTAAGTTTGAAAAGAGTTTGCTGAAAGTATTCATGCACTTGTGCATATATGTACAATGACATTTTCCGTTTTTATCTTTCTTAAAAGTTTCCCATTCAGAATTGCACCAAATTGTGTATACGTCGACATGTCGTAAAAGTAGATGGCAAAAATTGCATTTTGTTCTTTTTAAACAGCTGTTGAATATTTAATTTATAGTTGAATAAAGTTCACAATAGTTCTTTGACTTCGATGGTTCTTATTGTAACTGTATTAGCAAACTAGTTTTTGGATGCATATTTAGAAATATTTTCTACTTCTAGTCAAACGGTAATCTTTTTTCCAGCTTAGATTAATATTACTTATTGTACCGTTTTAACCATCTTGCTTATCTTAACCGTATATGAGGCTCCTAACTTCATTAATAAAGTAATACTGTTTTAAAATCGGCTTTCGACTCCATTGTTTTCAATGGCATCTTAAAGCATACCTCTGAAATCCAAGCCATTTTCTGATACATTTTTAAAAGTTTTTCTCGCAAGCTTATCAAATTGGCAGTTGTTCTTGTTCAGAAACTTTGTATGGAACAGCTGTTCCCCTTTTCGGTAAAAGCAGATATCTTTCAGAAAATTCTGCCAAAGTTGGCGCTTAGAAACAAATTTCCTGACGAAACTTCGCGAAAAATGGAAACTATCGTCACGAGACAAGAATCACTTCTTACACAAGATGCAACATATTTATCTAAAAATGAAAAACCGTTCCATTTTAAAACTCTTTAATAATCATGCCTGCAAGCGTCATGCTTTTTACAGTAAGAAATAAATAAGAAAACGTGTCAAGTTTCGCGTTGTTGAGCGGAGAATATTTTTTGAGAAGCCGTCTTTAACCCTCGGACAACCAGGTGGAAATTTGAATCGTGAAAGGCCATGTGTGGTCATTCAGTGACCCCAAAGTTTAAAAAAAAAAACACATTTATTTACCGTATCAGAAAACCCCCAAAACTTAGCTTTTTAAAATTAATTTAATAATGTACAAAAAATCGCAACCATAGAAAGAAATAGAAAATGCAATATTGTTGAAAGAAAGGATTTAAAAAAATAAAATGATCATTAATTCACATTAGGATTGAACTTGCGCTGGGGTCGGAAAATGACCCCACTTAGTCATTCGATGGTTAAACATCCAGGTTTCATGTGGTATAAATCTTCTTTTAAACACTATCTAGAATTCAAAGTAGAAATTTTGCTTTAATATTTCTCAAAATTCATCTGCGATAAGGTTAAATATTTTCCTTTATAGATGGTTTCCACAGCGTTTTTAAAAAAGATTTTCCCTCTATATTGCTTAATTTCTCAGCAATACGGTTAAAAATTTTTAAAAAAATCATGGCTTTTACAGCATTTTTAAAAATTGTATTTATCTTGTAACTTTGAAATGTGCTGTCTCTGAGGATTTTTTTTTTTTTTTTTTGGGGGGGGGGGGGTGGTCATGTTCTAAAAATCTCGTGTGTGAAAATTTCCTTGAAAATTGAATTTTTTTTTCTGTCATAAGTTGAAAGTTTACAGAACTTTAATAAAGCAAATTTGAATGTGGTTTCTGAGATTTTATGTTACGTCTATTTGGTTTCAAAGGCAGAGGCCTACCTTAGGTCAAGGATTCAACATATAAAGAAATATTTTTTCATGTTTCGAAACGATATGTCACCTGAGAAATTGTTCTTAAGTCTGAGATATTTTATCACGACTCCTAATTTGAGAATTTTGATATTTTTAAATTTATCTTCCGAAAGGCGTAATTGTTTTGAAATTACTCTCATAAGATGTGAAAAACTAATATTAAAACTGACTTTTTAATTTTTGATAAATGCTTGATTTTTATTGCTCAAGTTGAAATGCTTATGTAAATTTTGATAAAAATTTCTTTTTGTCTTTCTTAGCAATGAAAATATGCATCGCCGCAATGAAAACTCCAACAATCCAAAAGTACGATGGAAAACTTTTTGAGTCACCTCTGCCTGGCTGTGATCATCATCCTCGATTTAGTGATGAATTTTTGGCCTGTTTGGCTAGAACATTAACTGCCACTTTATATCACCCTGTTGGAACTACTAAGATGGGAAATCCTTTTGATCCAACCACAGTAGTGGATCCTCATTTGAGGTATGTTCAATGAAACTTATGTCTTTGTTTCTTATTAAACTGATTAAAATTTTCTCGTTTTTTTAATTTTCCTTCATTTAATGTCTCTTTGTTTTCTCAAGTTTGTTTAAAGTGTAAGATACTATCGTAATTTCATGTTCATTTGAGAGTTAGATAAGTTCTGTTATTATCTTCATATTTGTATGCAGTTTCCGCGTTTTTATCAAAAACACTATCTCCATTTCAAAAATTTTGACTTCTACATATTGCTTGTGACACATGTTAAAAGCAATAATCTAAAAACATGCTCATTTTATCTGTTTATTTTTTTCACATTTCTGCAGTTTTTAAAAGATTACTAGTAGGGGAGAAAATCAAATGTAGTCTAAATTCTTATAAAGAACTTTTCTTCTAATACGGATGATTATGCATTATTCTGAAGGAATAACATTTTGTCAAACTGTAAAAAAAATCACAAAATATACAGTATGAACTTTAAAAAGCTAGCTGTTTTATTTAAAAGGCGGCAGAAATAATAAAATGTTACAAGTTAAAAATATACATTTTATTTGAAATTTCTTGGTACTTTCGGCCTGCAATTCCCGCGGTCATCATCAGAGAAAGGAATTCGTCAGGATTCTCTGACGATGGCCGCAGGAATCGCTGACCGAAAGTACTAGGAAATTTTAAATAAAATGTATATTTTTAACTTGTAACATGTATTTTATTTTGTCGCCTTTTAAGTAAAACGGCGAGCTTTTTAAAGTTCATATTGTGTATTTTGTAATTGAAACAAAAGTGGAATATTGCATTTCGTCTTATGATTTTATTTATGTAAAAAGATCATTTTTCAAAGGCTGCATTTCACAGGAAAGAGAAAATATTTTTCTGTATCAGTTGAAAAAATAAATTTGTAAAGCTATTGAATGAGAGCTATTAAGTTTGTAAATAGCAATATTATTATAACGATGACATCAGAAAATCATCCTACGGTATTGACATGTTAATTGCCACATTCATGCTTACAGCTTATTAAAATGTGTTCTCAAGACATTATATATAATTTAAAATTTTCTTCTTCCTTTTAACGCAAATATTACTTCATTGAAAGATTTTCCAATTAAATTCAATTATTTAAATTCCATTGTTAGTAACAAATTAACATTAATTTATACCGCCATATTTATTTTAACCGGACTGTAAGTATCAACCAGTCATAACCAAACGCTATTATGTTATTTTCTCGAGCCATTTCATGTGTATGTAGGTGCTTTTATTAAATATCGCTGTACTTTGTATTTGCAGCATAAGCTACAAAAAAGTATTGGGATTAACTCCCGATTTACGTGATACTACCTGCAATAATGCTGTAAACCACCTGTGTTTCACATGCTAGTTAACATTAAAAATTCTCAAAAGCATTCTTTTACGCATTTCAATTCCAACCCAAATCTGTTTTACACGAGTATTTTTCTAAAATTTTTTATCATGACATTAGTTTTAAATTTTTATGCTCAGAATATTTCTTATATAAAAAAAGAAGTGATTTTACATTAAATCTTATTGTAGCAAAATAGGCAATATTGAATTTTAAAAAGCTCACCGTTTTACTTGAAAGGTGACAAAGATAATATAGATGTTAAAGTTTAAAATATACATTTTAAATTTCCTAATACTTTCGGCCTGACATCCCGCGGCCATCGTCAAGGAATATTTTTATTAATTGCTGTTCCTTTCATTCAAATGCGTCACTTCGTTTGAAATGGGAGAGTCTATAATTAATGTAGCTGGAAGTAGCAGTTCCTTGGACTGAACTTATGTAGAGAATATTTAACGTAATCCCTGACGATGATCGCGGGATTGCAGGCCGAAAGTACTAGGAAATTTAAAATGTATATTTTTTAACTTGTAGCCTCTATTATCTTTAGTGCATTTTTAAGTAAAAACGGTGAGTTTTTTAAAGTTCATATTGTGTATTTTGTGATTGAATCAAGGTGCATTATTGCATTTCGTTTTATGATTTTATCTTATTGTAGCTTTTTATATTTCAGAGTAAAAGGCGTTCATGGATTAAGAGTAGCAGATGCTTCTATTATGCCAGAAATTGTCTCCGGAAATACGAATGCACCATGCATTATGATTGGAGAAAAAGCTGCAGATATAATTCGTGGGAAAAGAACTATCTTAAGAAGGAAGGACAAAAGATAAATATATGTACTTAGTAGTTTGAGACTTTCATTAAATTTGAATCTGATATTATTTGAAATCAACTAAAGATTCCAACAGAAGATTCAATTTAAAAACTCGGCAGTGGTGTAATGCATTTGATACTTTCAAAGTATCAGACCTTGATGAACTTTTAATTAAAACTTTTCAGACCAATTTTTATTGAACGGAAAAGTCAACGAGTATTTAATGAAAATACTCTGATAGAAATACACCTACGGAAAGATGTTGTTGATATTCAGTTTTCATTCATTTATCATTTTTACACTTCTCAAGTGTTTTAAAAGTTTTACTTGTACATATTGTTTTTATCATGTTTTTACTGTATATATTTCAATAATTTATAACTTTGTAAGTAAATTTATGAATAAAAAAATATTTATTACTGAATTATTTATTTCAAGTTTTGAGAAATTGTCATGTGAATACATTTTGAAATTTTCAGGTGAATTTTGACTCGTCTTAAAAGTACCGAAAATAATTTAACTTTTGTATGATAAAATAAGCTATTTCTTCTACATATTTCAACTATTTATTTTTTTATGCGTTCCGAGCAATATGGAATTATAAATAAAACCATACAAGTCGTAACCCGTCGAATTCAACGAATGAGGATTTTTAAAAGAACTGTTAGATTTAAATTATAAAAACTGACAAAAATTATTACAATTAATCTTATATTGGCCTGCCTAACTCAAAACACAAATATTAAACTTTTAAAGTTAAACTTTAAAGTTAAACTTTTCAAATTATTGAAAAATTAAATTTCGTTCCTAGATAAGAAATTATGACGTTATCAATTGAGGTTTTGATCTTTTGGTATTACGTAGTGAAAAATCAACAAAAATTGCGCCACTGTGGAACAATCTTTTTTTTTTTTTTTTTCTTAGAACGAAATTTTAAAATAACAACATTCTAACGGTCGCAAAATTTACCTGCGTACTTTTCATATTCACTATTTTAAAAACATTTTAACGTGCAATAGATCATTAATATATTTCCAGACTTGATGTGACCTTTGACAGTTACAATTTTGCATGTGAACATTCGCGCTCTTGACTTGAGGTTCTGATCTTAGTACCAGCGAAATATAGAAATTTATACTTTTAGACGCATTCGTAGTAAATAATTTAGTTTTACCAAAGAAAGTACTCGTTTCCTTTTTACTATGATGTCATATTCACTCACTGAAACCTTATGAGATTGTCTCAATCATAATGTAAAAAATACAGCCTCAGCGGAATGTAAAAAATATTGAAATGCAACAGTAAAAACGCGGGTTGTTTTTAAAACGTGACGTCATTTTCTATTCAAAACACCGCCCCCTGAATACTAGGCCTGAGCGCTGGACCAAAAATGGCGGCTGCCGAAGGCGGATTTTTTTCAGCGTGTGTACGGTCCCTTAAATATTCCTACCAATAATTTTTTGAAGTTTTTTCCGCTTCATTTTTCTGAGAATAAACAAGATAGAGAAATCTTTTATAAAATACTGGTGTCTACATTTAAGAGACCGTATCTACGCTAAAAAAAATCCGCCTTCGGCAGCCGCCATTTTTGTGTCATTTTTGTGTGAGGGCTCAGGCCTAGTATTCAGGGGGCGGTGATTCAAAATTTAATAAAAGTTATTTTTAACTGTAATGAGAAAATGTCATCCATAATGATTTAGTAATTCCAGTAGTATCCTTTTTCTTTTTAACAATGGAAGTAACAAAGTTGCTACCACTGAGAAGAAATTTCCTAAAGGACTTAAAACTAAAATATAAAAATGAGACTTTTTTTTTTAAATATTAAGTGTGGGCACATCTACAAATAAACTGCTTTCATTAAAAAAAAAAAATATCAAAATCGGTTCAACAGAAAGCTCAGGTCAGATGACTAAAAAAATAGCCTTTTAAATAATAGGTTCTTCATAAGTTCTTTATACAGCCAATCTTCAATTATACAAAATTAAAAAATGCAACTTGCCATAAAGGTAGGTTTTGCTTATGTAAACAAAAGGCTATTAAAATAATATTGCTAAATCTAACGTTTTACCTATACAGCTGTTTTAAGTATTTGAAAAAGATTTCCGCAAATATTACAGTATAGCTTTTCAGCTACATTATTTTAAATTTGCTCTATTTTTTAAATCGATACAAGTAGTACCAAACTTTTTATCATTTGAGTTCTGTACCTACTCACAGATCCGCATTGAAAAACAATGTTAATTTTAACACTGTAAAATATACTGAATAACAATAAAATTCGTGTTTGTATGATGAACTGAAATATATATGTAAATAAAAGTATGAGTTCTTAAGTTTAATAGATATTGAAAAAAATAAATTTAAAAAATCAAGACCCCGACTGCGTAAAAAGCGAACTAATTATTTCTCATCAATGTGAAACTATTTTTTTTTCAATTCCTACTATTAGCGCATACACTCTCTATATATACCTTGTTCAAATTTTCAATCGTTAATAAAATACTTATTATTCTTCCAATCAAGCTCAAATAATTTTTTTTAAACTTGTAGTGGATGACAATTGGCTACAGTGGCTAGTTGTTTTTTTTTTCAAATATTAATTCATTAATTAAATTAAATTAATTAATTTTCAATAATCGAGAGAGCCCTCTTCTTGATCAAGGCATTTTAAGCGCCACTCAAGAGAAAAGAAAAATGGGAGAAAGGAAAAATTCTCTTATTGACCTAAGTAGGAATCGACTTAAAATATTTTTTTTTTATATTGCTTGTTTATATTACTTACCTATTTTTGTTTATTTACTTGTATTGATGACTTTTAAGTTGTGCTTAATTGTTAGTTCCTATCTATAAACACTGTTTTGATGAGGTCAATAGATGTCTATGATGGTTAGAGTTGCAGTAAAGCTAGAGATCCACAATACATACACAACTTTCAGGTTGTATAATATTTTTAGAGCTTCTGACTTTAAAATAGTCAATGAAACAGTCTTCATTTTGAAAGACCTATCCAATGATATGCCACTCAATGGGGTGCGTACAATTTTTTTTTGTCTCTACCGCCATTTTGAATTGATAAAAACAAAACCATCGGGCCGTTGAGATGAATTGATAGAGACCTCATTCATTAAAATCCATCCAGCCGTTGAGATGTTTCGAGAGTATAAAGAAATCCCACATACACAGATACGCGTGAAACACAACTCTTCTTTTCAGTAGGGTAATAAATAATTAAGGACTATACTTTGTAAAATCGAATATTAAACAAAATAGAGGTTGCTATCACACGTATACTTTATTCATAAATTTAAAGATGTAAAAATAAAAACGCATGAATAAAATAAAACAACGTTTTGGTTAAATCTTCAAAACATCTTCAGGAGTAAAATTTGCTAAAAACGCAAATCGATAGGAAACAATCTACATGCTGCAGTGTCAAAAATTATATTCAAACTGGAAGAAGCAACAGGGACTTCAAAAATCCTTTAAAAACAATTCCAGTGGCGCCATCGGTAATACAAAATAAATAAAATGAAGCGCTATCGTTAAAAAAAAATTTCCTGATTCTTTAAGCGAGTCCTAAAATAGTTCCTTGTCTATGGAAATTCGTTTAAGGAATGGGAAATATGCAACGATAGTGTTTCATTTCTTATTCTGGAAATCTAGGTTAGCATTTTGAAAGGACAGAGATGTTTCCATGTTTTTCTAGCCCCCACCCCTTCGTTTATTTATATTGTATAACAGATGTCGCCACTGAAGTTGTTTTTTAAGGATTTTCTAAGTTTCCGTTGCTTCTTTCATTTATAATTTTTGACAATGTTGCATGTAGATTGTTTTCTGCTGAAAATTTTGCACCTGAAGATGATTTTGAAGATTAAACCGAAACTTTGAGTTTTATTCATGTGTTTTTATTTTTGCATCTTTAAATTTATAAATAAAGTATACGTTGGATAGCAACCTCTATTTTAAAGCATTTATTATGCATCAAAAGTTTTTTAGCCTCCGGTGTGGTATGCTATTTCTTTCTCCCAGCTTATTTTATGTCCAAAAAAATAACGTTACCTTACAAAAGCTATAGCCATAAAACAAAGCATTACGATTAAATACTCTTTAGCAAATTTTTAAACTTCTAAGCATCGCACATTTTCAATTTTTATACCGTCGTATTCGAAAAAAAAAGTTCTTTTTAAATGCATTTTGTTTGAAAACTGTATCTCCATTTACTTTTGAAATATTAAATTTTGTAGTTTTTGGAGCCATTTGCTTAATATTGGCAACGGAAGTACTCCATTTCTGTAGAAAGTAAAGGAAAAATAGTTTTAAAATAGTAATTATATATTTTTGTTGCCATTTTCTCGTAACAACCGAACGAAAATGTAATTAAAATACGTGCTATTTTGAAAAAAATATAAACGAATGATTTATGTTAAAACAATGGAGCTATTATATGCTATATTTAATTGTAAGTCTCTATGAATCACTAGATAGCAGTTTTTTTTTTTTTTTTTTTTTTTTCGATTTTCTTGAATGACGGAATTTTTTTGCTACATTTGTGCATTATTTCGCGATAGTGATGTGCTATGCATGCTTTACTGTAGATGTTTAAGAGTAGATCGTAAATGTGGAATGCTTAAGCAGATGCAAATGACGTCATTTTACATAAAACGTGTGCTTTAAGTCTTAAAATTGAAATATGTTTTGTACTGCAGTAGAGTCCCGCTTAACAGAGTTATTTTCTTCTGATGGGCTGGTTGCTTCTATTATTATGAAACAGCCATTATAAATGAAATGTTAGGTGAAGATGAAAGAGCAGCCGTAAAAAAATGTTATGGCTATTTTATTTTCCCATTCTGACCAGAAAATCAGAGTTCTAACTTTTTACGGCTGCTCTTTCATATTCACCTAACACTTCATTTATAATGGCTGTTTCATAATAATAGAAGCCATCAGTCTATCATAATAAAATGAAGTAACAGAAATGCCGGAGGCGACACTAAATTCTGAAAAAGCAGAATTCCTGTTCTCTAGTTTACATTACTTGTTTTTGTTATAATTTTTGTATGCATTATATGCTATTAATTACTTAAATTCACCTCTTAAATTCATTCCTATAAGTAATGGATAAAGTATTTGCTATTATATTAAAATAGTTTTGAAAGAAACTCGCAAAACATTACTTTATCATTTATATATTAATAATTGAATTTCATATAAGTTATAAATATAATAGATTCAATTATAAAAGCATAATCATTAATAAATATAAAATTTTAATAAATTCAGTAATAAATAGTTGCATATGTAAATAAAATAAAATGATCTCGTACATTCTGGGAGTTTTATGATAATAGGTGCAATGCTACACTTTTGTAGCAAAAGATTTCATTTAAAATTTCTTTAACTATAATTTTTTAATTTTCCTAGTGCTTATAAATCTTTCAAAACGGTTGCCAACAAGACGTTTCCTTCTGACAAAAGCCCAAAGACAAAATAACACAAGCTCCACTGTGTCGCGTGAATCTATGTAGATTTTTGTGATTTTCCTTGTTCGGGAACGATAAATTCGAATAGCTTATACTATAAAAAAATTATTCCTAAAAAGGCAAATCCAGGTCTTATGTCATGACCAAAGTGATCAAGTATTGGTTAAAAAAAGTATCAAATATGATGAATTTGTTTTCATTACGTTTTACTATACACCGAAGAGCCAATGCATTATGAACATCCCCACTTTTTGCAGGATGACGTGCAGGACACATAATCAAGTGGGAATGGTACTTAAATGCTACTAGGGAGTCTGATGAATCATTTTTACGCTTCCTTCTGCCTGTGATGGAAAAGGCTGCTGATCTAAGTGAGTTTGATCGAGGGCAGAAATGAATAATCTGACGACTCGGAATGAATATCTCCGAAACTGCACATCTTCTCGGTTATTTGTGACATATCGCTGTTAGTACTTACACAAAGTGCATGAATGACTGTGAAACCATAAGTAGAGGCCATGGTGTTTGACGCCCAGACGTTGTCAAGGAAAAAGGACATCAGAGACTCTCCTGCTTGGTAAAGCAAAATCGGCACCATTGACTGGCTCAATTGACATCCCAATACAATAAAGATCCAAGAAGAATTGTTTCTGAGCATATGAGACTACGCAGCAAAAGTCCCACTCATGTGTCTCTGTTGACCAAGCATCATCTCCAAATACTCCTGCACTAGGCCCGGGAACATTATCACTGGATCATGGATCATAGGGAGAGAGTTGCCTCGTCGGCTGAATCACGATTCATCCTTAAATATGTCAATGGCCGTATCAGGGTACGCCTTATTCTAGGCGAGCTGTTGCTCCCCCTTATACAACAGTCCTACACAGGCCGGAGGTGGCGATTTTATGGTTTAGGGAACGTTCTTATGAGCGTATGAGACCTGTGATCGTGGTATAATAGACCATGAAGGCCGCGGACTATCTGAAAATGATTGCAGACCAATTGCACCCTTACATGGTATGTCTTCCAAAATGAAATGAAGTCTTCGAGAAAGACAACGCTCCGTGTCAGAGGACTTAAATTGTGCTGGATTAGTTCCAGGGACATAATACTGAATTCCAGTTAAGGTCCTGGCCGCCTAACTCGACGGATCTTAATCCAGTAGTGCACATTTCGGGTGACATGAAACGGCAGCACAGAGCTCAAAAACAACCATTTTGGAATATCCCGGATTTGCGTGGCTTGAACATCTGGTACAATCGGTCTCCTGTCATCTACCAAGGACTTGTGGCATCCATGCCAAGGAGGGTTGCACATTTTTTGCGAACCAAAGGTGGGCCAACCGTAAGGAAGGTGGTCATAATTAGTGATCGGCGATTCTCGAGAATTCGACAATCAAGAAAAATCGTCATCGTAAAAAAATCACAATCGATACAGCCATCGATTAATTCCTAGAATCTACAATCGAGATGTTTTACAAACGATTATAACGAGAGAAGCTAAAAACAGTTGTTGGAAAACTTAGGTATTATTCTGGCCGGAAATTTCATAGTAGTGATAGGGCTTGCTCGAGAATTCTGCTATCGCAATTATTTGCTCCTGATTTAGGCTTAAGGGGTTACTTCAGTCAAGTGAAAAGACCCACTCGCTAATGCTACTCTTATGGAAGAAATTTATAAAGGTATCTCATTTGAATTTCAGTATTTTAAAATTATTTTCTTTGCATTGGAATAAATTCTCCCTTCTTTATGAAACTGTAATGTCCAAATCACGTAACTATGGCGCATTTGATGAATCAAATAATCTTTCCACTTTTTCGATAACTCCAAAAAGTTTGATACAGTTTAAAGTTTCCCTAAATATCAAATGCTGTGGAATTTCCCCATTGATCGAAAACAAAAGTTTCTTTCGAAAAAGTAAGGATAATAGGATAAAGATACTTGCTAAGAGGGAACCTGTCTAACACGAAAACTGTTTTTCAGTGCATAGCGATTCCAACATGACTCTTTAAGTCTGTATCGAAACCCAAAGTAGCTACTTTGACACATTTATAAACTCATTTTTTATTTTGGACGCATTATCTAGAATCGATTAGTATTTCCCTCTTTTCGATAAAGGCAAAAGGTTTTATAGAACTTAAAGTTACCTAAATGTCTAAAGTGTGTCGAATGCTGTGGAATTACTCCGTTTATCGAAAAAAAGACAGCTTTATCTAGAAACGTAAGGATAACCAGACATATATAACTGCTGAGAGGGAACCTGCCTAACACGGAAATTGTTTTCCAGTGCCTAGCGATTCCAACATGACTCTTTAAGTCTGTATCGAAATCCAAAGTAGCTAGTTTCGGACACATCTACTAACTCATTTTTTATTTTAGGCGTATTAGTTAGAATCGATTAGCATTTTCCTCTTTTCTATAAAGGCAGAAGGTTTGATATAAGTTACTTTCCTAAATGTCTAAAGTGTTTCTAATGCTGTGGAATTTCTCCATTTATCGAGAAACATAAGGATAACCAGACAAATATAACTGCTAAGAAGGAACCTGTCTAACACGGAAATTGTTTTCTAGTGCCTAGCGATTCCAACATCACTCACTCTTCAAGTCTGTATCGAAATTCAAAGTAGCTAGTTTCTGACACACTGACTAGCTCATTTTTTATTTTAGGCGCATTAGCTAGAATCGATTAGCATTTTCTTCTTTTCGATAAAGGCAGAAGGCTTGATACAAGTTAAAGTTCCCTAAATGTCTAAAGCAGTGGTTCCCAACCTTTTATTGGCCACGCCCCACCAAAGTATCTGTAAAGTCACTATGCCCCCCCCCCCCCACACACACACACTAATCTGTAAATTATGTCTCATTACTTAAAAAGTTAACTCTATTGACCACATTTTTTAACTTATCAAAGAGGTGAATCTTCTGCCACAAATGTGTTTTTAACATGATTTTATAAATGCAATGAGATTATACATCTTTGCCTATATGCCAAAATGAGTTTTGTTCTACTGTTCTAATTTAACTCGATGCTAAAGAAATGTGTTATAAGGTCTGCATTTTTATTTTCGCAAAATATCTTAAACAGACATTTACATTTAACGTTAAAAGTGATAAATTTATACATTTTATAATACATTCTTGTTACTTATTAAGAGTTGGTGTAAAAGCTTTGGACACCGACTTTTCTTTCTATGGATAACACAGTACACAAAAAGTATTTCAATATTGTCATCTTTATCAAATTAAGTAGCCATTATTCCGTTTAACACATTCTCTCTATTTCCCTTTTTCCCAATATAATTAATTGTCTTCGCAAACAGAAGTAGAAAACTCATTCAATAAATAATCGAAACCGTTACGAAAATTTTTTTAATTCATCACCAGAAAAATTATCGTGAGCTTTAATATTTTAAAAGATATCAAATATTTTAAATGATTATATCAAAATATTTCAAATGATTATTCGCATAATTATTCTGGTGTTAAATCTATTTTAAAATTCGATAAGGAACATTGTAAAAATTCAATTAAAAAAACTGATTTCTTAAATTTTTCTTGTATATTCCATTTATTTTTAGCCTACAACACTACTTTTCCCCCAAAAGAAAAAAGAAACTGATCGTGAATGAGGGAGTAAGAAATTTGGATTTGCCCCCCTAGAAGGTCAAATTGCCCCACGTTGGGAACCATTGGTCTAAAGTGTGTCTAATGCTGTTGAATTTCTCCATTTATCGAAAACAAAGGAGTGTTATCGGAAAATAGAAAGGTAAATAGACAAATATATCCGCTAATAAGGAATTCTATAACTAAAATAAAACTTCAATGGGCTTCATTTTTGGTATTTCGGATAATTTTAATCTTCCAATCCTTACCAACGTGGTATTAGATTATGGGTCTGGAAAAGGTAGAAGAAACGCACCCCTCCCCCCACCCGAAGGGGCATTAGGCCCCAAATTGACAGTAGGGCAGACCAGGGATGAAAGTTAACTTGATGTAAGAGAGGACTAGGGGAAGTTGAGAATGGTAAAAAAAACCAAACCATTGAATAAGAAAAAAAATTGAAGAAATGGTAAAAGAACAAGTGAAGCGTGTGATTAGAGCCAGACAAATGAAGAGGGGCCCGATGGGCCACAGCTGGTCCAGAATGAGTGCCCAAATGGTCAGAATGGGTCAAGAACTTAGAGAATAGTATCTACAATGAAGAAAAACAATGAGACAAAATATTATGAAAAACAGATGAAAAATACCAATAGCATGAGGCTAAAAGTAAAATGTTTCACTGGGCGGTGCCCCCTGGTGGTATTAAAAATAAAATTGATACGAGAAGATACGGGAAGAGTAAAAAGACTTTATTTTGAGAATTTTATAATTTTTGGACAAACAGTATACTAAAAGGTTTGAAGAAATAAAACTTTAAAGCGTCCTCTTGAGGCGAAGAAGGAAGTTAAAATTAAGATACATCTGTCCATATTTTTTATTCGATTTTAGACACAATTTGATGTTAGTCTTATAATTTTCCTATAAGTGGAAGATATCGTACCAGAGTACGAAAATAACCGCCACTAAGTATATTCCTTTAGAGCATTTAAAGCCCAGGACTCTAAAATTAACGGTGGATTGACAAAAGAAAGGTAGATTTAGAAAGGGTATGAGATTACCCTTATTTTAATATATTACATGAGTGGGGTAAAATAATTTAAAAAATCCTCTTTCCTGAGGCGACACTTAAAATCTTGAAAACACATAATTTGCAGTGCAGTTTTGTTATTAACAATAGCATTCTAATATTAAGAGATATGGAACAGCTTACGAGGGCTAAAATAAGAGAAACATTAAAAATCAAGGACAAACTGGCGCCAAATTCAATAGAAAACTTCTATATCAACAATTGAAACCAGAACTGATAACTTAAACCACTATGCCTCCTAACCCATATCGGTTAATAACAAAAGCGAATGGAAAAGAACATGTACTCCTTTGGGAAATTATGACTTACCCCAGAAGCGCGGTAAGTTTGACTCTTCTGAAAGCTTTCTCTCTCTCTCTCTCTCTCTCTCGCACTTCCTAGATATATTTTCTGGATGCAAACTGCTCGTTTACCTCGAGAGATCTCTGCTCGATGCAAACTGCTCGCTTACCTCGAGATACCTCATCGATTGTAACTCATCGCTTCCCATTGTCACTTCTCGTTTCTCGCTCTCGGTCTCTTTTTAACATTTCATATGACGTTGTCGAGAATGAGAAATCAATTTTCGTCCTTTCTCGAAATGTTACTCTCGATGATTGCCATTTCACGCTCGGCCAAGAAGGGCCGAGAAGAGATATCGAGGGACAAGCTGGAGAGAGAAATAAGCATGACAATGAGCTGTGAAATGAAGCTCTGATTTTCAAAGTTTCTCTTATTTTAGCCCTACCAAGCTGTCACATACCTGGAGCCCTCCGATAAATATTATTTATTAAATATAAAAATTTCAAAGAGGAAGGTGGGTCGGGTGAATTCCGAGGAGTGGACCCATGCGGGGCGCAATTTAAAACATTTTACCGAACTCTTCCTGTGACATATCATCGAAAAGCCCTTTGACAACTCTTTCATATTATGAACCTTTCTTCCCCCGAAAGTGAAATTCGGGGGTGGGGGGAGGGGGCGATTTCTATAATAAATTTAAATATCATTTTAGATGTGGGTTTTTATGCAGTCTTCCGGTAAATATTATTTATTGAACATAAAAATTTTTAAGTGGGGGGCTGCATGAATTCCGACGCGGAAGAGTGGGCTCACGGGGGGAGGGAGGGGGAGCAATTTTCAAACTTTTTTTTGGACCCGTCATATGATATGTCATCGGAAAGCTCTCGGATGACTCTTTCATATTATGAGACTTTTTTCCTCCCCTCCCCAATTTAGCCCGCACTGGAGGGGGGGGGGGGGTAGTTTTTACCGTTTTTATCATTTTAGATCGGATTTTTTTATGGAGCCCTCCGATAAATATTATTTATAATATATGAAATTTCAGGACACTTTTCTAAATTTAGCCAAGACCCCTCATGTGACATATCGTTGGAAAGGTTTGTGACTACTTATTGATGTTATGCACTTCCGGTGAACGTCCCCCCACTCTTTGCCCCCCCCCCGGGGGGACACTTTTCCAAATTTAGCCAAGATCCCTCATGTGAGATATCATTGGAAAGGTCTGTGACTACTTATTGATGTTATGCACCTACGGTGTCCGTCCCCCCCACTTTGCCCCCCAGTGGGGCACTTTTCCAAATTTAGCTAAGGCCCCTCATGTGAGAAATCGTTGGAAAGGTCTGTGACTACAGATTGATGTTATGCACCTCCGGTGACAGCCCCCCTTTGCCCCCCCGGGGGACACTTTTTCAAATTTAGCCAAGACCCCTCATGTGAGATATCGTTGAAAAGGTCTGTGACTACTTATTGATGTTATGCACCTACGTTGTCTGTACCCCCACTTTGCCCCACCGAGGACACTTTTTCAAATTTAGCCAAGACCCCTCATGTGAGATATCGTTGGAAAGGTCTGTGACTACTTATTGATGTTATGCACCTCCGGTGGCCATCCCCCCCACACTTTTCCCCCACGGGGGGCACTTTTCTAAATTTAGCCGAGACTCCTCATGTGACATATTGTTGGAAAGGCCTATGACGACTTACTCATGTTATTTACCTCCCGCACCCCTCCCCCCACTTTTTCCCACGGGGAGGGCATTTTTATAAATTCAGATCCAGAACCTCAAGTGACATATGGTTGGAAAGGCCTAAAGACCTGTGACAACTTATTCATATTATGCAGCTGCTGTGCCCCTCCGCTCACTCTGATCCCTCCCCCAAGAGATCTGGTCCGAGGTTCGTTCGTTTCGAGATTGTATTTTTTTACAAGATTTTGTAGTGCGTGCACACCACGCCTGCTATACGGTGCCGTATATAGCGGGTAACCTGTTCGTGATTTCATATTACAAGATTACGTATAAATTAGAGGCCCCGATTAAAGGAGGGACCCGCTAGCGGGCGAAGTCACCTAGTCTTTATTAACACCGACTGATTCCAGTTCACCCGCAGACGATTCTTGATAAATGTATGACGTATATAATACATAATATGTGATGTATAAAAGCAATTGGCAAACTGGAGTCGTCGAGAAAAAATTTACACAATCGAATAATATCGAGATGTCCATATAATCGAGAAAATCGAAAAAAACATCTCGTTATCGCCCATCACTATTCATAATGTTTTGGCTCTTCAGTGTATGCACTATATGACCAGATGTTACCGGACTCTGTCATTTCAGACGTTTTGTCGAATTTCTGGAAAAGTAGCACGAATTCTTCTGAAACTTCAGGAAAATAACAAGCATGTTTTACCCATATTTTTCAACGAGGATTTGGTTACAAGTGCAAACGAGCAACCGACAACAAATTGATTAAAAAAATAATTTGTGTAATTTGTGATCACCTGTAAATTAAAATGCTCCAAATGAATCGTAGCTGTAGCACATAATTGTCTGAATCCTGTTCAACATTTCTGTTCATCTGTGTAAAAATTGCACGTATATATTCTTGGAGATTTATTTAAATAATTCAAGAAATTTTCGCATGTTTTTTTGCTTATAGCACGCAGATTTTTCCGGCACGTTTAGCACCGATTTCACAATACCTGACAAAATAAATTAGATAAAACATACAACAAATAAAATGTAAATATATTTTTAATATTTGATGAAACCCATAAATATATTTTACACAAATGTTGTACAGAACCCACATAGGTCTATTTCATTTCGAACATTTTAATTTACAGGGTGATCACAAATGTTATTTTATTTATTCAACATGCTCTTTATATTCTTGAAATTCCAGAAGAATTCGTCAAGTATTTCTCTAAATATTCGACAAATCGAAAGTATCCGATGACTTTTGGCCATATAGTGTATTTACGACGATACTAAGAATCTATTGTACAAATATGAAATATAGAATTTTTTTTTTCTCGGCATTTGTTTTTCGTAAAGGCATACAAATATATTGTTGTGTAAAATTAAAAACAAAAAAGCTTTAAATCATTACCCACGTTAGTATTAAAATATTACACAAGGAAAATTTCCAGATATAAAAGTTATTTAACTTCATAGGCAAAAGTTTATTTAATCCATACATACTGTTACTTTTTTAATTCTATGTATTAAGTGAAATTTGTAGCTCAAACTTATTTTAAAATATTAGAATTTAAGTAACAAGAATTTTTTTTATAACAAGTTTATTTTATTTACAAAATTCTATAAATAATCAAAAATTGCATTAAAAACAACATAGATTTAATTATCAAAGGTTAAGTTCGTTTGTACTTGACGAAAAGGATTTTACAACATAGTCCAACGATTTTACAATAGTTTACACAAGTCCATGGCCCAATTTCTTGGTCATTTGATTTTTAAACAAACTGCTTTTTGTAGTACTTTCTTGTTATAAATGAGGTTGCCGGATGTCGTGAATTTTCTATCCCCATTGGTGCCAGCTAAGTTTTATCAAATCTGAAGCCTTCTCACCGATCATAATAGTTGGAGCATTGGTATTGCCAGAAACGATATTTGGCATAACGGATGCATCAACAACACGAAGACCTCTGATACTTTTTACCCTGGAAAAAAATAGAAAAGAAAATTATAAATGGTTTATTGAGCTTACAACGATACTTGTGTATATTATCGCATCAAATTTGGAACGGGTCTTGGCGAGTTTGTGTTTAAGCAAAAAAAATGGTTTGTAATTTGGTTTTTAAAAAAAATCCTGTTTTGTAAGCGTCACGCCTCATAAATTCCGCCAATAGGAATTAAATCAACTAAAATGCACTTTCACGCTTTTTTTCCCCCCATTTCCTCTGCTTCCGACATTCAACAGTTTTTTATTTATTTATTTTTTTTTTTTTTTTTTGATAGATTAGGTGTGGTTAACAATAACAAGATCATATTGTAGCTGTAGGTTTATGCTACTATATTTGAATTTCGGAGGTACCAAAACATTAGTTTGGTGTGCATTTCAATTACCTATAAAAATATTTTATTTTACAAATTCCTTTTTAATAATCCCCAATGCTTATTTTATTTTTACGGCGGGTACCTGAATCTTAAGGATTTATCAAGAAGGCGATGAAGTAAAAATTATATTACCACGTTAAAAAACTCAGAAGTATGGCGATTCCGGATTGGATTAATTATATTAGCGAAAGTCCTATTTTCATGAATAGAATACCAGCACTATTGAGATTTATAGAGAAAAATGAAGTCAATTTTAGAAATAAATATCCATACCTCTCGGACACTTCTTCAGACAATGATTTATGGGTTTTTGCTATCTTGTTTGTTTTTATTGTAAATAGTTTTCATATATATTCATTATTATTATTGGTATTATAATTATTACAAGTAGTGTTTTTGTTACTAATATTTTGTATTTATTATAAATCGTCATACTTTGAACCAGGCAGCTATATTGAGAATCTTAGTTTTTTGATTTACTAAAGCATAAATATAAACATTGACCAATCTTTTTAAAAACTGCTCTCAAAAGGATGTACTAACAAATGGGTTTCGGCCGTCCGTAGGAAAACTCCATCAGGCTTGGAGCTACGGTTCAGATTTCCCTTTCAGCTTCCCCCCGTTTGTGAATATAGAGTCGGATGTGTCAGTCCCAAAACTTTCTTCTGTCTCATACACGTTGATATGATACTTCAAAATTCGCCATCAAAGAGCCAAACTTAAATGACAATCTATGCCCATCATGAGGATTCCACAGGATCTATTTATGTGAAAGTGTAACAAAATATGAAGTATGATTAAATTTCGTACATTAGTTTTGTTGATAGAGCTATCGCGAAAATCGTGAAAAATGGAGCATAGCAGCACCACCTGTTGGACGATATACACCAAAGCCAATTCAGCAACAAATTGTGTCAACGTGTAACTGAAGCAGAAGTTTGATTAAAAAAAAATCCGTGCATTAGTTTTTGAGCTACAGCTATTGCGGAAATCGTGAAAAAAAATTTATCGGGCCAGTAAGGGGCCGTCTATGGTACGCCGAAAAGCATAATTTGAAAAAATATATATTTTTTACTCATTTTATTGAAACGTTTTGGGCTGGTAATAGTCTAAACATATTAAGCGAATGAAATGGGCCTATTGGGAAAAAATAATACATTAATAGAAGTTACATAGTCATTCTGTAGCATTTCAACAATTGAGTACAGAACTTCAATTTGGATACACCCCCTAAAATAGGCTTATTTTAAAATAATTAATTTCTCTAAAACTAATTGTACGAATTTCATGAAAATTTATATTTAGGCTAATTGAAGGGTGTAGATTTATTTATGGTGCCAAACTTGGGTATTGCTATTAAAAAAAAAAAAAAGAGTTTGGGTTCGTTTTGATATGTTGATGGCCCTAAGCAAATTTTATATACATCATTTAAAAGTAGACTTTATTTCTGATCGTTTGGTACCAGTAACTTTCTTTTACAATAATTTGTTGCAGAGTTAGTAAGTAGGGCGTGTTTACGTTTTTCCCACGTCCACGAGAAAAGTTTAATGCTATACCTAAGGTGAGGATCAACGACTGCTGAAGAATCCCATGGGCTGCCCATTTTGCATGTACCTGCTGGATGATAAATAGTTATAGTGTAGGTTCTTGCTACACATTCCAAATAAAGTTCACTCCACAGTGGATACACCGCACAACCTGGAAAAGCAGTTTCGAACGGACGTGATCCCATATGTTCAAATGGAGGTTGAAGGCCTATCTTCATGCAAATTTTCATACCTGAAAATATATTTGAAATTAAAAACTAATAAATGTAATTGTTTATAAGCATGGTTTCATTAAAATTCACAAAAAATGTAGGGAAAAAAATATATTTTTTAATGTACTTAAAAAGTAGAAAACTCTTGGGGGGGAAAAACCTTAAATGGGCAGAGTTTAAGTTTCGATGAGCTCGATTATAGAAGACTGATTTAAATGGGAATTTCTCCAAATTAGCCAGCTACCGCCAAGTTGGCTTCATATATGGCAACTTATTTTTGTTGCCAAATTTGGCGATATATCGAAGCTGATACTGATTTCTCCATAGAAAATCAAACACCAGATTGCATGAACATTAACAGCAAGTTTGATTTTTTTTTCTGTATTATTATTATCTTGCTGTGACAAATTTGAATTGAGAATTTCGCAGCAAATCTCCAGCAAGGTACACCATCACCCACTTGCATGAGTAGTTTGTTGTGAAATTGATAGCAAGTCTGTCTTTAATTCACGAAAGTGACGAAAGCAAAAAATCCCTCTGTTGAGAAAATAGACAATCAGCAGATACGCAGAAATTGCAGAAATTTTATTCGGTTGACACCGCTTTTTTTAAACGCTATACTTATCAAATACCAAAAAGGCTCGAACTAATAAAGTACAGATATTACCCTAACTTGTTTATGGTGGTAAAAACGATGCATGCACCTTAACGGTGAATACGCATCAATAGACGTGATCGAATGTGTTAAATTTATAGTGTAATAGTTGTAAACAGTTAATGTGGCATGGAAAGATTATTACTTTGCACTAAGTTGGCAGTATTTTTTATTACTCGTTTGCCGTTAATTTGCAATAAATTTGATACAGCATGAATTTAACTTGCACGATAAGTCAGCTGCAAGTTCAAAGTGTGGTGACTTCGGCGTTTGTGTTATCTTGCTGCAGTCTTGTTATGAACTTTCAGTCTTGCTGCAACTTTGCAGATTTTCAAAGCAAGACTTCTGCAAACTAAAAATGCTATGTGGGTCTATATTTTTTTAACTATTGTGTAAATTTCACGTCTTTTGCCCCCCTTAGGGATCGAATTTTTAAAAAAATCAGTGCCCAATCCTGTGTTGCCGTCAAGAATACAGTAAAGGAAGTGTGTGTGTGTGTGGGGGGGGGGGGATGAGTCACAAGATTTGACTGCCACATACAAACATAATTGTAAGTTAAAAGAAATCATGTAATAAAAACAAAATACTTTAAGGAAGTTGTACTTAAATACTTTTAATGGTCTTACCTTCGATTAACACTTTAATATCTTGCGGATGACTGAAATAATTAGGATCTATTTTCGGCTTTGTGTACGGACTAGAAGACTGGAGAGTAATACGGCCTTTGCTTCGCGGCCGTAAGAGCACGGGATACATTGTGAATGTATCCTTTCCGATGTATGGCACGTAAACTTCCTTAAACATCTGATGGGTAAATAAAAACATTCATTTATTTTGCATAAAACTATTATTCATTCGTATATATATGCTTTTAGTATTTTCCAATGAATGTCTATATTTAAAAAAGCCTCATAATTATTTTTATAAGAATTATACACACATCCCACATATTAACGCACTATATGTGCGCTAATAAGTGGAATATACTTTTCGGTTTTTTTTTTTTTTTTTTTTTGAAAAATGTTTATGGGTAAGATGTAAATTGGTCAACCCATTTCGAATCACCAAGGTGATGTCGCTTGACAGTTTTAATTTTTCTAATTTTTTAACCAAGTTTTCATCATAGTTTTCTGGATTTAAAAATATAATTATTTTTTTATCATATCTTTTTTTTTTTTTTTTTTTGGGGGGGGGGGGGGGGTCATTTTTGGTGAAAAACGTGTTTCACGGAAAATGCTGTAACTGCTTTATTTTTATACCTATCAAGGTGAATCGAAAACCAAAATTTTCAGCATAAAATTGTCTACATTTTAGATGATTATAGAATTTTCATTAGACTAAAGGATCTAGGTCAAAAACATATTTAAAACTGGTGAAATAAAAGGTAAAACACCACATTTCGTTGCCATTATTTTTTATGAAGGAGATCACTCACCTTAAATATTTTTTTCTTACACAGATCTCTTATAGGGTTACCTCTTTTTACAAATTTCAATCCTAAAAACTTTTTTTCTTTTGAAAAGCTCATCAAAAACTGTGCTAAGTCTATTTTTGGCAGTTTCAACTAATTTTATGCTGATCATTTTGGTTTTATTCATCTTGATAGGCGTAAAAATAAAGCAGTTACAGCATTTTCCGTAAAACGCGTTTTTCGCCCAAAATGGCTGTGGTAGCCTGTTAAAAAGGGCCACCCCCAAAAACTAAATGATAAAAAAAAATGTTTTTAAACCCATAATGCTATGAAGAAAACTTGGTTAAAAAATCAGAAAAAATAAAAACTTCGAGCGACACCAGATTGGTGATTCGAACCCCAATGGATTGAGTCAGATTCTTCTTAATTTTTTAACCATTAGCTCTCTAACGGTGGGAGGGTATTCAATATATGGCGCTCAATAAAACTTTGATTGCAAAATTTACCATTAGTCGCATGTTATTTTCAAAACAAAAACAATTCGATATATTTTATTTATTTATTTTCAGCGTCTTACATTCGTTAAACATGCCAAAATTGTATTAAACCTTATGCAATCAGGTATTTGTTAGAATTATATCAGGATTTTGGATAAGTTCCCCTAAAATTGAGTTGACATAGTTTAATAAATAAACATCTAATTGTTAGAAATACTATCTAAAATCAAGGTGGGTACATTCTATAGAATTTCCAAAGAGTGTAACACCACTATTTCAGATTAAAAAACTTTAAAATATTTTCTTCAGATTAGAAATCTTTCTACGATTAATCGCAGAATTTTTAATATTTTTCCGCGATTAAATAAGGTGAAAATTCTATTCAAAAATTGTGTTAAGGCTGGACGCACCCTGCTAAAATGCATGTTTAATATCAATCATCAAAATATGCATTTTTGAACTCGAACAATGTTTAATTTCTAAACTAATAATGATGTAAAAATTTCCTCCTATTAACATTTTGTCAATTCTTAGTTAACCCTTTATCTACTGACGGTACTTATAAGTATCATTAAAATAACTTGCTATAAAATTAATTTAATACACCGATTAGTAGCAATACAGTTTAGAATAAGTTATATTTGCTTTACTATATCTTATTCCAAAAGCATTATTGGTTACACACAACAAAAATATTTTTAAAAGGGTGATTTCTTTTGCCTTTGCATCTTTTCAGCTTTCTTGGCAATGGGAGGGGCAGGGATTTTACAATTTGTAAATATTTCTATATTTTTATTGTAAGAACATTATTTTTGTGCATTTTCTACCTCTACAAAATACTAAGAAAAACATTTAAAATAAAAGATTTGAATGGAGTTATAAATATTGCACAAAATCCCTATAAATTCAGATTTAATTAATCTTTCTAAATCCTTCAATCCTCCTAAAATCCTTCTAAAATTTATTAACTGATTATGTAAATCTTCTAATATAGTTTCAAAAATTCACGAAAAATGCTTTAGAAAAAAATTTCATGAATTCATAATTCAATACATAAAGAATTAAAAAGTAAAAATATACTTACAAGATCATTCAGACCCATGACTCTTCTAATGTATTGGCCCCCATCAGAAGAGGGTGAACTCGATATGAAGTGTATTTCTATATCTGGCCAGTCATCTGTGTGGTTGGCATATTTGGTATTTACAAATGCTATTCCCTCTGCGCCGCCTAATATTGTCATCGGACCTACAGAATGAACAGATTTCATTATTGGTCATGTTGCTCTGTTTATCAGAAAGACAAATGAGGACTAAAAATGGAAAACGCTGAAAGTCCAAAAGCTGAAATTTTTCAAGAGCGAAAAAAAGAAACTCCTACTTGTGGTACTTACAGCGTTTTCCACTTCACTCCTTTTGGGCTCTTAGAGCAGCACTTTAAAATGTAGGTACCTAGCTTCCTTTCGTTTAGTGCTTAAATACCTAATATTATCATTTGTAAACATTTCTTTTATTTATATATTTAATATTTTTCACCTTGCTTAAAACAGCTCATTGATGTAAACAATGGCCACCAATCGCCGTGCACCTTCTCTTTGGCACATTCAGCGTTCTCCACTTTACTTCGTGTGGCACATTCAGCGTTCTCCACTTCACTTCGTGTGGCACATTCAACCAGCGACTTTTTTCTACTTTTTTTTTTTTAACTAATTTTACTAGGATTAGCACTTCAAGGGTTCTCCTATTTGTTAAGCTTGGCATTTAAGACATTTTTTCGTAAAAAAAGTTTTTAAATTTTTTGGTATTTTCAGCGTTTTTTATTGTTAGTCCTCAAATTTTCCCAAAGATAATTTATTTAAGAATGAAGGCATCGATAGTTCTTTTTAGTAATTCTATAAAATATTTTTAAAACATCTTAAGGGATCTCATATAACGCGCATCTACAAATTTTGATGGATTTTACAGTGTCAAAGCGCATTATTCTCCAGAATATACTGTATATTTATAAATGATGTAATTACCTTTACCGGAGGCAAGAAAGTTTAAAACATTTTTTATCGTGACTATTCTTTCCGGCAGCAAAGAGACTGGATCACCCATTACGAAGTGCATGCCTGCTGAACCGACATGATCCTGTAGATTTTCACCCACTGGAAGATCAGCTATCACAGGTATCTTAATGAGGGAGATAAAAGAAAATTCGTATAAGAAATAGAAAACATATCTAAATCCTATTTGAAAAGAAGTACTAACAAACAATTAAATTTAGCAAATTCAGTTGGATATATATTTCTTTACTTTAGAGAATTGGATAAATCTTAATTATTTAATAGATTCAAAATATAAAAAATGTTTCTAAATAGAAAGAATAATTGATATTTTTTTTGCTTTGTTTTGTTTTAAGAGAGGTTACAGTAAAAGATCAACTCCCAAATTATAGTCTCGTATTATATGTTCTCGCATAATGCGTGTACTTTGCTTCGTATATCCCTTTTTCGAAGTCAAAATGTTTGCCTATTTGTGCTCATGTATCTGGGAGCCGGCGGAACGACATCCACGACGGGTGGAAGAGGGGGGGAGGAGGGGAGGACAATATTTTGGCACAGTCCTCAACCTAGGCTCTACGGTTTTTTGAGATTGCCACTGGTTAAATTTTTAGCCAAGCTACAAATCCGGGAAAACTACATTTTTCATAATGATGAATACTGCAAATCTCGAGTTTATTATTATTTATAGAAGGGTGTAAGCTCGAAATAAGCTGAACTATGTTTTTGTCAAGACTCTCCATGCATGACAATTTTTAAACATAGCAACATAAAAAAACCTACAAAAGTTTAACAATTATAGGCCAGTAAAAATAGGATTTTACTAACCGATAATTCGCGGAAAGCTGGAAATCGTTTTAATCACTTTTTTTACATCCAAATGAAGGGATTTGAAGTTTGTCCCATTTTTTCTAGTGAGCTTTAGACGTGGCCCTCAAAATTTTCGGACTTTTTCAGTATTTCGCAAACAACTCAAAAACCGTTTACTCTACAGGAACAAGTCTTATTCATTAATTATACAGCACAAAATTCTGTGTCGATTGAGTACTACAGACTGAAAATTCCACCAATATTAAGCGAGATATGATAAATTTTAAAAAAAGCATTTTTCCAAATTTTTCTAAAAAGACCCTCATAAAATCAGTTTTTTGCGTGCCAGTTATCTGTTAAATGAATCGTTTCGCTTACAAAATAGGTAGAACTGCATAAAATGAAGAATGGTACTGTTTAATTAACAACTTCAAAATATAATTACATCAATATGGGAATTTGACCAAGCTTTTCAAAAGATGATTGCACTTGAAATGCAACCGATATCCCAAAATTAATTTTAATTTTGTCATACGTAAGCAAATTATTTTTTCAGGTGCATAAATCATTATATTTTGAAAATTCAATGAAATGATGAATATAAGGTGTAGATAATTGAAAATTGAAAGAATTACAGGTCTACTTAAAATTATGCATTTTATAAAATGTTAGAGAACAATATAATATTAAATCAAGAAAAATAATTTATTTAAAAAAATTAATAATATTAAAACAATGATAATAAAATCTACTAAAGTTAATTGAGGAAAATGCAGTGAATTCGAGCTTAGAGCATTTTTTTCTGGGCCTTGAGCTGTCTATTCTTCTTCCTCCTCCTCTACATGGAAGGCCTCCTCGTCTATATCTACTTTTTCGTTGTATCTGGTTTGTGGATCGTCTTCCCCCTCCGCATTTGTGCAGGACGCACCTTTACAGTGATAACGTATAGTTGAGCATTTAACCCCGTTCTTCCTACAAGAACATAAACCACCTTTGCACCCCTTTGCACATTCGCATGACAGTGTTTACGCGCTCAGATGGTGCAGCTACAACATTCGTGGTGACTGGAAGTATACCATGCCTGAATGACTTTCAACCCCAAGCAGTGGGATTCCTCATCCTTCTATTCCAAATGTTGACCTATAGAAAAGCTCTGAATGAATGTTGTTTGGCTGCATCAGTTGGGGGCAGAGAAGTGAGGTTAAATTGGGTCTTCATAAGGTATTTTGCAAATATGTGTTGTATCGCAATTTGTCAGTGTTGTTGGCTTCGTCGTACTGGGGGCTGTATAAGGTGGCAATAAATTTCTGTCCCGCAGCACTTACTTCCTGAGCGGTAGCATGTTGTTTATTAAAGGCAGTTGGAACATCCTGTAGGTGAGCGTGATTTTTCAAAAGCTTGCCAAAAGCCTAAAGAAAACTGGTGTATAATCACAGCCACTAAAAGCCTGCAGGAATAGGATGTTTTTCTTAAAAATCGGCGAGTACTTGAAACTTAGTGATGAATGCAAAACATTGCCCGACTGTCCTTTCCCAGGTTTGAAGAAGTATATCGTGGATGAGTTGGGAGCAAATGCAGTCAAAAGCAAAAGCAGATCAATATCTTCCCCAACTATGATGACACGTACTGCTGATCAAGTTGGATGGCTTTCATCACGATGGTAGTATCTACATCTTCGACCCCTTGCTTTACAACAAACTTGTCTTGCTCCAGTTTTTCAATGAGCATTTTTATTGAAAGGCTTTTATTGCCTTCATTAGCAAGGAAGTGCTCTTTTTGCATTGTGAGCGACATAGTTTCGTCAAAGTCAACACTTGCTGCAATGTATCTGTTTTTTTGGACAGAAACGCTCAGCAGACTTCGTGCCATGCTCTGTCGATTCTTCTGGCTAACTGTCAAATACAATGGTGGGAGTTTTACCATAGCTGTTTTTCTAATATTCAATGTACTTGGAAATAATTGATCGGAACTTTTCTCGTAGCTCCCAAATCACTCAATGAAGCAGTAAGCCACAATCAATCACATGGATAGTTTGTATGATTTGTTCTAAATCGTCAAAGGGAGTAAAGAAATCGTAAAATACTGATTTTCACGTATTCTTCATCCTAACGTTATCAAACAGAGAAGTCGTTTATGGAGCCAATTCATATTCAAAGAATTTTCTAAGTTCTTCCTCTGATTTCTTGTCGAAGGAAATTCGACGAAAAAATGTCTCTGGATTAACGGATACCTCCTCATTAGGGACTTTTACAACACACGTGAGGCTTTTCATTGGAGTTACTCGATTGGATCTGTTCAATTTCAAATGTCCAAAATGACCACCAATGACACTTTTTATACTTGCAACTCCAATCTCTTTGGCTAGATGACAATTTATTTTTATTTTATAGCTACCAATCACTCCTGTACTCAGACACATCACGTAGTCACATGAAGGGAATGGGTTAGGCGACAGAAACAATAAAACAAACTTATACACATCAATGTTGTCCCTTCTGATTCTAGATAATCTCGAATCAACGTACTACTCTGTTGTACAAAATGACACCCCACAGAACTTCTGCAATTGTTGGGAAATATTCATTATTATGGGCATCGTAGCAATCCATTTAGCCAGGGTGTTATCGGTCAGTCCTCTATCACGAGAGAGACCTCCAGTACTCTTCAACGATCTCATCAGGGTCTTCTCAATAGTTTAGACCATATTACAGACCAAAATTTTTCTGGTCGTCTTCTTGTAAATTTACGTTTATTTATATAAAACATCATATTGTCCCGGGGTCCGACACTACTCTAATTCTACCATGTCAGGGAAATATAAGTGGAAGGGCTTCGCATAGAGGAAATGTCCGCTTGAGTGGAAGTAGGGAAGCATTTCTTTGACGACAGAATTAAAATTATTTTGGAGATATCGGTTCCATTTCAAATGCAATCATCTGCTGAAAAGCTTGGTGAAATTCCCCTATTGATCTAATAAAATTTTGAAGTTGTTAATTAAACAGTACCGATCGGCAAATCATGCAGTTCTACTGTTTTGTAAGCGAAATAATTCATTTAACCGATAATTGGTATGTAAAAAACCGATTTTATGAGTTTATTTAGGAAAATTCGGAAAAATGTACTTTTTTGATTTATCATATCTCGCTTGGTATTGGTGGAATTTTTAGTCTGTGGTACTCAATCGACGCAGAATTTTATGTTCTACAATTTATGAAGATTTTGTTTCTGTAGAGTAAGCGATTTTTGAGTTATTTGCGAAATACTCAAAAAAGTCCGAAAATTTTGAGGTTATCGTGATGCCACGTCTAAAGCTCACAAGGAAAAATGGGACAAACATCCCTTCATTTGGATGTAAAACAAAGTTATTTAAATGATTTTCAGCTTTCCGCGAATTTTTGGTTGAAACGGTTCTTTTTTGAGCTAATTTTACTGAACTATTAAGAGGTTTTAAATATTCAAAAATAAGTTTCAATAGACGTCTTACAAAATTGAGAATATGAACAGAAAATAGCTGAAAATGCTCTTTCTTTTTCGGTCAGGAAGAAGGCTCGTCTTCAAGAAGACATTTTTTAACTATAACAACTTTTTCAAAACAACGATTTTTTTCAAAATGGCGAAGTTGAACATCTTCTTTTCTAATTAGGGGGGCTCTGGCCCTTTTTTATTATTATTATTATATGCGCTTAAATAAATAAATAAAATAAAATAACCTTGCGCGGAAGATTTAGGGGATAGTACCCTCTTCACAAATATTTCGTAGCTCCTTTTTAGGTGCGTTCGTAATTATATAAATACGTAGCACCTATAGTCGTCGTTCAGTCCGTCTGTCCGCATATAGGGCCCACCAGTGGCCGAGAGGTTCTGCTCTCGAAGCTGGTAGACGGGAGGTGCTGGGTTCGATCCCAGTCTCACCCGTCGGCCTAATCGTTCGAAGTTTTCGTGGTTTTCTTCAAGCCTTGGTTTTCCAAGCGTAAATACGGGTTAGGTTCCCTTAGAAAGACCCCCACAGAGGGCACCCCCCCCCCTTGGGCCTATATCCCTCGTGGTGATAATTGGTCGTCATAAACAAAACCAAACCAAACCTGTCCGCATATAACAGAGCAAAAACTACCCAACCGAATGATCTGAAGTTTAAAATATATTATTGCTGCAAAATTTTGTCGAGTCATTTCAAATTTTATGAAAATCGGATGGATAAGTTTAATTACAAGGACAGTCAAAGTTTTCCATTACATGACGGCCAATGGGAAAAAAATATTTCAAGTGCATATTAATGATGTTACAGACTTTCGAACCGAATGAAATTGATAGGCGCTTATAAAGTGCATTACAATATACATTGAGTACAATATGCGGTGCAAAAAATATTTAAAAAACTAGTTATAGTACGAACGCACCTCATTTGCCACGTCTGACGAGCAATTTCCAACTTTTTATCTTTTAATTTAATTATTACACAAGGTGTCTAGAGAAGTGTGTCCCAGTTTCAGTGGTATATTATAACATTTTGATTTAGACTATTTACAACAAATCAAACTGAAGGTAAACTAACCTAGTTTTTCTTACAAATGTCCAATACGTGCAACTTTAGCTACACGGCACACATCCTACCTAAAGTTAAAATCTTCCCACACTTCGCTTAACAAGTCCGGAGTAATGGGAGCAACAGCCTCTTCAATTCTGTGTCTCAACTCTGGCAAATCGTTAGGTAGCGGCGGAACGTAGACACGATCTTTTATAAAGCCCCAAAGAGCAAAAATCGCATGGCTCTAACGGTTTTTAAATCTTCAGCCCAGCAATAACGCTTTACGCTCAGTAGTCGCCATTTTGCGTATGTGGCACTGCAAGCGAGTCAATAACAAAGTAGTACTCGCGCATGCGCTTGTCTAAAACTGTTTGAGTTCTTCTTTATTTGTGACCTTGAACCAACACTCTACAACGCTTACGGTTGATACTATTAAAATTTATAACCGGCACATTCTTTTATAGACACCTTGTATTATAATTTCTCGTATATTGTGTTTTAGCAACGCCCCCTAGATATTTGAGAAAGCCTTGACACGCGTCACGAAAACGTCCTACAAAGCAGGCAAAAGAAAGAAAAAATATCATTCATTGGCTCGTAGATATCTACGAACCAATAAATAATATTTTTTCATGTTTTGCCTGCTTTGTGTGACGTTTCCGTAACGCTTATCAAGGATTTCTCAAATATCTAGGGGGCATTGGTTCTAATGAAGTATATTTAACTGTATCATACCCAGGGTCCGACTAGCACGTTTTTGTGCCCAGGGCACTTTTAATTTTTCGTGCCCCCTTAGATTCGTTGATTTATTGATACTAGTTTTTTTTGGTACTTGTTAGTTATCCCGTCGACCAATTTCGCCAAATTATATAAATCGCCAAACCACCCGCCAAATTATACAAATTGACATAATTTTTATTTTAAATAACAAAAGAACAAATAAATTAGTATAACATTAATAAAAATACAAATAAAACGTCGAAATAGAAATCACTTGATGACGTAAACACGTGTTGTCAAGTGAATGCGACATTTACGATCAACCATTATTGGCATTTAACCCTTAAATGCCTGGTGTTGCTTTTCGGCAACATACCCAATTTAGGCTCTAAAATACTGTTAGAATAATATTGAATCTATAATGCCTAATGTAGCCAATAAAATACATTCTCAAGATATTATTAAATCGATTTTAAACATGCAGATGGACACACTTGTGCTGTTTAAGAATAAAGATAAATTTATTTTTTCAATTGTTGCTACTTGTTCTTTTTGTTTTGTTTGGAAGCTTGCGAAATACCCTATTTTGACCTGCAGTGAGCAAGTAAAATTTATTTCTTATTATAGTTCCTAAAATTCTTGTGTGTTTAATATTATAGAATTTTATCAAGGGAAATTATTTTTTCAATTAAACACCAGTATTGCCGATTAGTAACAAACTGTTTTTTAGCCGTAAACTATACTTAAAACAAAATATGATTTTTTAAAGTATTTTTCCCATGATTTATTTAAAAAATGAAAGCCGAAAAAAATTATTACAATAATTTTTGAAAAATCAGGCATTTAAGGGTTAATCTTACAATTTGGCGATAGTAATTTGGTCGATGGGATAACTAACAAGTACCTTTTTTTTTCTTTTACATATTACATGATTATTCGAAAAATGTCAACTCAAAAAATTAAGTTTTCCGGAAAATTGAAAAACGATTCCATGAAAAAAAAATAAAATATTTTTTCTATCATTTATTGAAACGCACTTTTAACCATATATTGCGATAAATTTTTGTCATCTCATCTGAGTAATATCTCAAATATCACATTTTTTCACAATTCTGATTTTTTAAATGGGAATTTAGATTAAATTATGAAAAAATTTGTGCCCCCCCAGAAATTTTTCGGCACGGGCCCCGGGTGCCAGTGCGATAGTCAGGGCCTGATCATACCAGATCTTCGATCAAAATACTGAGCGACATGAAACATTTGATTTTTTAGATCTATTCTTAAGGTGATTGTGCAGACAACACCAACATCAAACACAAACATCCAAAAATGTCTATATTTTGAGAAACAATGGCTTGAAGATATTACACAAAATAACCAAACAAAGGTAAATTTTCTTTTATATTTAAAGTTTTACTATATTTCTAAAAATAAAATCAAGCACTGTAAATAAAATTCATGACTTACGCAATGATTTTAAAATATTACAGAGGATCGAGATAACCAAAGATCGGTTTCCTTTCATACAATAATTTTATTATGTTTTGGAGGAATAAAACCAAGATTGTGAATAAAATTAATGCAAATTATGAGGGGATATCAACCTCTTTTTATATTCTCTAGTCAAACCTATATATTTTTTTTAAATTTAAAAGTTTAGAGGAAGCAGTTGTCATGTAACAAAAATCAAATTTCTACTAAATTGAAGTAAAAGGCTTTTGTTGCAATTCTATTGCTTTATTTTTTTTGGCAGCATGCATTTAATATATTAACGTCCGTAAAATGGTACTGAACTCTCACAGAAAAATTTAACATTTAATTTTTAAGTATAAAAAATCGTTAATATTATTTAAAATATTGAATATTAATAATGTCTCAAATCATCCAGAGTAATTAGTATTGTACTATTTTAGCTTTATCGTGTTACAGAATACCTTCTTGAATGAAGTGAAACAAATTTTAAGAAATGAAACGTAACATTTTCTTGCACTAAGCTCTTCAACTGTAATAAAATTTGACAAATTTTAGCTGTCTATTCCTACGTTACTAGTGTACATAAATTTTATTCGGTTGGAAGCACTTTTTTTAAACGTTTATCTTTACTTATTTAATGCCGAAAATATCCTAATTAAGTAAGGCAAATATCTTTGATTACTGGTATGAAAAACAATTGCTGCATGGACATTTTGAAGATGCATGTTATGCATTTACGTTCCCGAAAGGTATCGAAAAAACAAAAATCACTACTGAAAAATATTTATAAAGTATTTACATAGATGGCAGCACCATATCTTGCTATTCTATCAAATCAGTGTAAGGTAAGTTGGATATTTGTCTCACCTCTTGAGTCATTATATTTATTTCGTTTACTAGCGCATAAAATATAGTATTAATCATCTTAAATTGGTTCCTTTGGAACTTGAAGGTTAGAGATATAGCATTTTACGATGGAATTGAATATCCAAGAAGATCAACAAATCTCAGAGAAAGAAAAATTTGGTGCTGCCATCTAGTGTTTAATAACCGAATGAACTAAAAAATGCTCTTAACACATAGCTGTACGTTTCAGAAATGTGTGCCACGAACGGCTTAACATAATTAATAATAATAAGATAACATAAATAAATTTTAGACGTTAGAAACTCGCATAATTCAAAATCTTTACCTTTTAACTTGTTCTTGTTAATCCAACGAAATAATAAAACAATCAAATTAATGCAACCTACACATTAACTATTTAAAAAAATATATATGCATGTTAAATAAATTCCATTTCAAGAATAATCAAATTTCTACATTTTTTACAAATATATATACAAATATTACTATCTGAATAATTTGACCTTTTTACCCCAAATTTTCGCAGCTGATTTTTTGGTCCTATTCCAGACAGCATGAGTAAGTGAGGAGAATTTATGGCACCAGCTGATATGATTACTTCCCTTCTTGCACGGACTGTAAATGTTTTTCCCAGACGATCAAATATGACACCTCTAGCTCTTCTTTGCTTATCGATCAATATCTGAAAATATCGATTAAATAGGGCAGAATCAATCATTAGCTGACTGTAACAAGTATAAACAGTTTTTATAAATCTATCATTATTATTAAACTAATGTAAAATTATTGGAAATGAATTAAATATAGTATTAAATGGATTTTTTAAACACACGATTGTAACTGTTGTATAATTTTTAGAAAATAGAAAAGAAAAAGGAAAAAATAATTTCAGTTCAGTTATACGTGATTATGCTGATTAGTAATAATGAAAGTTCGTAGAGACGTAAAAGTGATATATTAGCTAAAAGAAATATGAATTTGCTAATAGTTTTCTTTGACATGAACTCTATATTAATTATATTTATGCAATGGTCGTATAAAAAAAAACAGGCAAAAGTTTCTCTTGCATATTTTTGTCAACTCAGCATTCATTTTTCACATTTTGATCTATTATTGTTAATTAAGTAATAAAAGTAGTCGACCAAATGAAGAAATTAGAGCAAATGAATACTGAATGTAAACAGTACGAAGAGCTTTTTTTGCCACTTTGGGAAACATTTTGTCGTATGATTTACAAAATTAAAAAATAAATTATCTTACAAAATAATGAATGTTAGTGTATCCTAAAAATAACGAATAATATAATTAAGCTTTCAAAAACAAATAAAGTCGTCGTCTTCTTCTTTTTTTTCTTTTTTCAAATTTCAAAACACCTTAAATGCACACTGATTTACGTACAACTCATGCAAAGCAGAACAACACAGCGCTTGGTTCTCTGAATCGTCATGATCATAATTAAGAAAATATTGAATACACTGTAGGTAATATATTGAATACAATGCAGATGATAACAGTACGGCTCTGCCTAGCATTTCTATCTGCATATAAAACTCTACGATCTGTCTATTCCAAAATTTATCTAAATTATTTTCTACTTAAGAAATAATTTTTATTTGTTATATTCACTGGCTCTGAATCTTATCATTCTTCATCCATGGCCCATTATTATTATTATTATTTGTTTTAAGGTATAGTAACAACGACTATTTTTTTTTTCCTGCTGAATCTGATTGTAAATTTAAATCGTTAATTTATAGAATCCCAAAATACATCCGAAGAAGTATTGCATTGAAAAACCTTTACTCTTAGACTCTTCTCAATTTTTGGTTCTCCGCTCGACAACGCAAAGCTTTCTGGCACATTCATGGAGTTATTTTTATATGTAAAAGCGTGGTGCAAGGATGAGATTTGAAGAGGCTCAACAGATTGGAAAGTAATAGAGTTATTATTTTTAAAATAAATATATTAGGGTCTGTGCATATATAACGTTATCACATTAGGGGGGAGGGGTATTTGGCACATGATATCGTAAAATAGCTCTAGGGGAGGGGTATTCGTTTCTTCATATCGTTATCATATTTGATCCAACAAAAATTTTCTCTATTTGTAAATTATTCTTTATATCAAAACACCCCTATCTATATTTATGGAAATACAAATTTATTATTAAAGGCATTAAATGATTAAAAAATTATTGAATTCCAAAATATGGAATACCCCAACGTTTGGCATTTCTATTCTTTTGTTATATGTGTATGCATATATAATCCACTACTGTTCGAGAAAACAGGTGCAAAGTATGTTTTAGATGATACTTGTTGTGTATACTAGTAAAGAAAAGAGAAAGAATGTTGTTCACCTGTTTTGTTGATAAAATGTTCTGCCTCCTCCCCTCCCCCCTTTGTGGGGGGAAATGCAAGAAGATATTATTACTCTTGAATGCATTATGTAATAAAAATCAATTATTAAATACTTTTAGATAGTAACTATTGTTTTTAAGTGTTATTTGATTTTAAATTATTTCACGTGTAATAGTGATATTTTATTGATTCCGCTTCCTTTCAATCAATAAAGTATGCAAATAATAAATGTATAATATCTATATATCACAGCAAGCAAAAGAAAAAAATAAAAAGTAGTTTTAGGCATTGTAACGATACGATATCATTGGGGGGGGGGGGGGGTGATAACGTATGATATCGTAAGAGGAGGGTGGTGAAGGAGGTCCATAATTTCCAAAAAGTTGATAACGTTGTGTATGTACAGCCCCTTACATCTTGAAGTATAATCACTTGCTTCCTCATGACGATCTTTCACCGACTGTCCGTTTCAAAAATCTATTTAAAACATCAGCTTTTATGTCAGTTTATGAAAGATCCTTTACCTTTATAGGGAAAAAGAACATCTATTCGATTTCTTCATATCTGTAAATAAATATCTCCAAAATTAATGAATTTAAAATAAAAATGAGTTGTTAGATATCTCATAAAGTAGTAAGTTTAGATTTAAAAACCGTCTTAATACTAGTGGCAGAAAAAGACCCAGCAGGCAATATGCGCCCATGCTGTGCTCAACTCTTTTGGCAATGCTGCCTTGCCCTGTTAATATTATCCGAGCCTCAATTCTATTTCTTCTTTTCATTATTTACAAATTAAATTTTCTGGAACGGAACAACAAAATACACAATAAAGTCTCATAAAAGCTATTGAATTTCAAACGACCGTAAATTTTGTTTATGAACACGTATTGAAATGAATTCAGCATTTTCTTCTCAATTCGAGGTCTTGAATTATTTGGCAAAGTTTGTCTCTTCTGTAAGACTTTGTTCGAATCTTTAGTAACATATATTAGAATTTTCTTCAGAAAATTTTTTGAAACTAAGAAGCTAAAAAAGTATAAAGAGATGAATATATATATATATATATATATATATATAAATAGTCTAAACTTTCTTCCAAATAACAGACTAAAAACTTGAATGCAAAACAAAATATAGGACTTACTTTAGTAACGTAAGCTTTAATGACAATATCTAAATTTTTTCTTTTCCTTGCAGAAGATAAAAATGCTTTGGCTGTACTGCAACGAGCACCTTTACGAATGGTACCTTGAGGTATAGAGACACCTAAATAAAATAATATACTAACTACAATAGTTGTGAATGTTAAACATGCGTTTTGTTCCATACATGGGGATACAATTTGTTGCATACATACATTAGTTTCCATATATAAGGATATATTTATATAAAATGTCAGATTCATTAATAACAATATGAATTGGGTCATCAGTATGATTTCAGTTCGTTGCTCTTTATTGAACTCATTTCTACGATACGAAATATAAAACGACCGAAATATAGAAAATGAAATGTTAAAAATTATATGTATGGAAACTTGCGGTCCACTCTGTATTATTATATATTCTGTTTTGAGAAAATGCTAAAACCATAAAATAAGTATTTATATTTGGAAAACAATGTGCGCAATTGAAATACAGCAATTTACAGATGAGACGTTGAAAAATAAGATATTCAGTTTTGGAATTTTCGGAATTACACAATTAATTTTAATCACTTAGATCAATAAATTTTCAATTTGTTTTATCAATATATTTGATAATCAGAGCTGAATTTTTGTTTCACGTGCTCGTGGATAAAATCAAATCTGCCCACTCTTTCATATATTTTTCTTTTGAAGGATTAAAAAGGTAATGATTGCTGAAAAAGAAGGGAAGTAGTAGTGTTAATTTTTTTTTCTTGGTAAGAATAGTTGCAATTTTAAAAATATATATTTAATCTACTTTTAATATTTTGCAAACTGATGAATGAAATAAATAAATAATTCTCTCTTCAATTCTGTCACACATAGTAGAGTAAACGTAACTCATCCCACCATTAAATTAATTAGTGGAATTTGGCACTTTGTTTTATCAAACATAGGTAATCAGAGTTAAATTTTCGTCTTACCTTTCGCTAGAATTTAATAAAATCTCGTTGAAAAAATGTCATTATTTATGTAACAAATTATAGCTTTGAAAATATTAAAAAATATATTTTTAAATATATACAATTTTTCATTATTAGAATTATATATATTTCCTTTCAGTTAATAAAGGATGATGACTGGATATTGGGGGCATTGTTTCTGTATCCATCTAAGAGACGCTTAAAAATTTTTCAAAACGCACAATAAGTTCTAAGTAATATAATAAAGTAATTCATCTCACTTTTTAAATTAATTTATTCATTTTTTAAATTAAATCAAAAAGTTTATAATTTATTTTATCAAATACTGATAAACACGACTGAATTTCCGTTTTACCTTTCGCTACACTTTAATAAAATCTCAACGAAAAAATATAGCTATTTCTTTTTAAATATTTCAAATATTTCATTTTTTGAATTATGGATCTTCCTTTTACATAATAAAGGATATTGGTGGGGATAATGCCGTGGTTCCTATCCCTATCTAAGAGACGTTTAAAAAAATTCAAAGCCATGAATAAATTCTAAGCAATATTATAAAGTTTTCATTATTTACATGAATTCGAAATGCAAAAATATACCTGTTTGACGTGGCCCATTCAGATCAACTTTCCGATATCCAAGATAATTAGCAGCTTTTTCAAAGGCAAAACCAAGTGGTGTGACGAAAGGAGGATTGGAGACTGTTAAAAGGCCATTTATTCCATGATATCCTAGTACAAGACAAAAGAAAAATTATTTGTCCGATTTCACTTTTAAGATCTGATCATTGAAAAAAGTAAAGCGCACTACTGTTTTTTTTTTTTTTTTTTTTTTTTTTCACACTATATTAGAAAAAAAATCATATTGTTCTTAAAAGGAATCGGTTGTTTTTACTTCTGTCTTTATATTATTTTTTTATCTGATGTACAGGCATTTTTCCGATAAATTTTAAGCAAGGTTACTCCAGTTAAAAGTACTTTTAAAAACTGAACTTTAATGAAATTTTGGCAAAAAAAATATAATTACCAAATCATAGGTTTGAAAACATTTCTAAACATGCATGAGTTGTAGTTTTCCAACTGGGCAAAAAATGTCCGCGCCAGGATTCGAACCAGGAATGTATTGGCTGAAACCGACAATGCTCTGCGATTAGAGCTATCCCGGGAGAATCTAGAGGACCTAATTCAACCAGCTAACCTTATTAACCATAGCATCTGGTCTCATATATGAATCAGCTCAACAGAATAAACCGCATGTTATGGAACTCCAGTAAAAGCTGGATACGTAATTACACTAGATTTACTTTAACACAATCATTCAAATTGGTAAATAATTCATATGATTTGCAATTTTCTAACAGGGCGAAAAATGTCCGGACCAGGATTGGAACCAGGGATGTCTTGGCTGAAGCTGCCAATGCTCTGTCAACTGAGCTATCCCGGAAGAATCTAGAGGACCTAATTCACCCAGCTAACCTTATTGATCATAGCATCTGGTCTTATATATGAATCAGCTAAACAGAATAAACCGCATGTTATGGAACTCCAGTAAAAGCTGGATACGTAATTACACTAGATTTACTTTAACACAATCATTCAAATTGGTAAATAATTCATATGATTTGCAATTTTCTAACAGGGCGAAAAATGTCCGGACCAGGATTGGAACCAGGGATGTCTTGGCTGAAGCTGCCAATGCTCTGTCAACTGAGCTATCCCGGAAGAATCTAGAGGACCTAATTCACCCAGCTAACCTTATTGATCATAGCATCAAGTCTGATATATGAATCAGCTAAACAGAATAAATCGTAGGGTATGGAACTCCAGTAAAAGTTACATAATTACACTAGATTAATTTTAACACAATTATACAAATTTGTAAATAATTCATATGATTTGTAATTTTCTAACTGGGCGAAAAATGTCCGGACCAGGGATGTTTTGGCTGAAACTGACAATGCTTTGCGATTAGAGCTATCCCGGAAGAATCTAGAGGACCTAATTCACCCAGCTAACATTATTCACCATAGCATTTGGTCTCATATATGAATCAGCTCAACAGAATAAACCGCAGGTTATGGAACTCCAGTAAAATCTGAATACGTAATTACACTAGATTTACTTTAACACAATCATTCAAATTGGTAAATAATTCATATGATTTGCAATTTTCTAACAGGGCGAAAAATGTCCGGACCAGGATTGGAACCAGGGATGTCTTGGCTGAAGCTGCCAATGCTCTGTCAACTGAGCTATCCCGGAAGAATCTAGAGGACCTAATTCACCCAGCTAACCTTATTGATCATAGCATCTGGTCTTATATATGAATCAGCTAAATAGAATAAATCGCAGGGTATGGAACTCCAGTAAAAGCTGGATACATAATTACACTAGATTAATTTTAACACAATTATTCAAATTGGTAAATAATTCGTATGATTCGTAATTTTCTAACTGGCCGAAAAATGTTCGGACCAGGATTGGAACCAGGGTTGTCTTGGCTGAAGCTGCCAATGATCTGCTAACTGAGCTATCTCGGACGAATCTGGAGGACCTAAATTTTTAGAGGGATTTCTAAATATTTTTCATATTTCATCAATTGTGAACATTCTTTTTCCATAATACATTTTTTTTTTTTTTTTTTGAAATCGTACAGTCTTTAGGACTTCTTAAGTCGTAGCTTTAAAAGTCATCCATTATTTCAAAATTTACGTACATTTTCAGATATTTCTATTTTAGTCCTTTCCTTTATTCTTTCAGATTCTCATATCAAGCTAAATTTTAATAAATAAATTTCTTCTGTGGTTTAAAATTTCTGAAATTCTTGAAAAAACTTAAACAATAAAATATAAGAAGAGACTACTTTACTTATTTTTCATTTTCAGAGAAAAAAATCCTTTTCAATAATTGGCTGTATAAAAATACTAAAAGTTAAGCACATTTTAAATTAAGGATTTTTTTTAAATGAAAAATCCCAACTGATCCAACGAACGCATCCAACATATTAGATGACAGCTATTTCCAGTATTCCACAGATAACCAAATTTGTTTAGATGCTGGAGCCACCATCATTTCCGAAACAGCTAATATTATTACTTTCTAGGAATATTATGCTGGTTTCGATAGGGGAATGTACCGCAAATACTCGAATTATATACCTACGTGCTTTTCACAGCCATTAAACGTTTGATGTACAAATATATTTAAATTATTCTAATGAGTAAGGTTGGTTGGTTGTATGTGTGGGGTTTTATGGCGCAAAGTCCCTATAGGGACATGCTACGCCAAGACAAAGTCAAAATGGAAAAACATAAAAAACTTAAAAATCTGAGTAAGAAAATAATAACAAAAAGATAAGAAAAACAAAAAAATTAATGAAAACAGTAAGATGTATGATTAAAACCATTTAAAATATTCAAAGTCCATAGTTAAAAGGCAAGCGTATTATAATTAAAAACTGTGGGGTTATAAAATAATAACTGTTAAAAGATACAAAGCTTAAAAAGTCCTTCCGGCCAGTGCCGGGAGGAAGAGGTAGCTTTCATATTCCTTATTTTTAAAAAGCCAACTTATATTATTCAAACACACGAAGCTCAATTAAGTGGAAACCGAATGTAGGAGATTCAATACTAATTTTTATCAATACTAAATCATTATGAATGAGAATTTCGCGAAATTAGTCAGCTTTATCCAAGCTGCTTTTATTTAAAGTCACTTATATTTGGCTGCCAAATTCGGCGATTTCTTAAAGTGCCTGCCATTTTAAGACAACATGGTAGATGAGGCTAACCAGTGAACTTGGTCGAGACCTTAGTAATTGCTGTGCACACGCTCACTTATATCGGAATCGGTTGATATATACGAGTGCTGTCGCAGGCAAAAAATCAGATTTTTCAAAATGTCACCCACTTTAGAAATTGAAACTGCTATATCTGAGCCATTTTTTAAGATAAAGACAAACAAAAAATGCTCCTGAATCCTTATATCAAGGTCAAATACTTAAGAAAGAAACCTTTTTCAATTTCTAATTTTTTTGCACCTCACTTTAAATATAATTTTTTTTTTAATTTAATGGCCGCCATTTTGGAACAAGATGGCTGATGAAGCTGGCCAGCGAACTTGGTCGAGATATTGATGTATACTATCCACATGCCTTCTTCCATCGAAATAGGCGAATAAGTGTGGTATCGCGTGACAAATACAAGATCGTTTCAAAGTGTTAGCCATGATAGAAATTCAAAGTGCTATAATTCAACCACTTTTTAAGATATAAACAAAAGAACAAATTTTCAGAAACAAAAACTGCTCCAGAATTTTTGTATCAAGGCCAAACACATAAAAAAAAATCTTTTTCATTTTCCAATTTTTTAATACCTCATTTTAAATTTTAAATTACATTTTTTTTTTAAATGGCAATCCTTTTGAAACAAGATGGCGAATGAAGCTGGCCAACGAACTCGGTCGAGACATTGATATGTACTATGTATAGACCAAGTTACATTCAAATCGGTTCATAAATACGCCTGTTATCGCGTGACAAAAATCAGGTTGTTTTAAAATGTAGCCACAATAGAAATTCAAAATGTTATAACTCAGCCATTTTTTTAGATGTAGACGAAACAAAACCTGTTCCGGAATCTTTGTATTAAGGTCAAACACATACAAAAAAAATCTTTTTCATTTTCCAATTTTTTGGTATCTCATTTTAAATTTATTTTTTTTTAATTTTTTTAAATGGCCACCATTTTGAAACAAGATGACGAATGAAGCTGGTCAACGAACTCGGTTGAGTTATTTGTATGTACTATGTACACACCAAGATACATCCAAATCGGTTCATAAATACGTCTGTTATCACGTGGCAAAAATCAGGACGTTTCAAAATGTCAGCCACGCTAGAAATTCAAAATGCTATAACTCAGCCGTTTTTTAAGATATAGACGAAACAAAAACTGCTCCCGAATCTTTTTATCAAGGTCAAACACATAAGAAAAAAATATTTTTTCAATTTTCAATTTTTTGCTACCACATTTCAAATTTAAATTTTTCTTAAAATTTTAAATGACCGCCATTTTTAAACAAGATGGCGGATGAAGCTGGCCAACGAACTCGTTCGAGACATTGGTCTGTACTATGTATAAACGAAGTTACATCAAAATCGGTTCATAAATACGCCTTTTATCGCGTGACAAAATTCAGGACGTTTCGAAATGTCAGCTTCGCTAGAAATTCAAAATGCTATAACTCAGCCATTTTTTAAGATATAGACGAAACAAAAACTGCTACGGAGTCTTTGTATAAAGGTTAAATACATAAGAAAAAAATATTTTTCCATTATTAATTTTTTGGTACCACATTTCAAATTTTAAATTTTTTTTAAAATTTTAAATGGCCGCCATTTTGAAACAAAATGGCGGATGAAGCTGGCCAACGAACTCGGTCGAGACATTGGTATGTACTATGTACACACCGAATTACATCCAAATCGGTTCATAAATACGAGAGTTACAGTGTGACATAGGTCAGATATATATATATATATTGATATATATATATATATATATATATATATATATATCAATTTTGAACGGAGGGTGGTTTCGTGGTCTGGGGGTCATGATCAATGAAAATATACCAAAATTTTTTGAAATCGCTTTCCTCCGAACGGCTGCAATAGGTAGCTTTTTGTAAAGAAAGCTACCTAAAAGAGGTACAAATACTACATAAACATAAGTTTAAAAAACACGTGAGTAAAAAACAATGTAAAATCAATTAGATAAAAATTCCTCGAAAACTGTATTTTCTTCATCAGCACTTGACTCATACGACTCCGAGTCCATTGCTTCATCTACATAGTTCTGCAGCTGCTTCGGATACTTTAAGTTAGAGACAGGTGGATTTAGCCAGTTGTTCTTGTTCTTTTTCTTCACAGTGTTCCACTGTGAAGAGCCCCCGATTGTTTTTCTCTCTTTCTGAACGCAAATTTTTTTGCTTGGTTTCACTGTTTGACTAGTATCAGGTTTCTGTGATGTTTTTTTTTATTTAACAGCCTTAGTATCAGTCTGGACTTCAGATGACTTTTTGGATTGAACTGGTTCGGATGACTTTTTGGACTGAACTGGGTCGGATGACTTTTCGGATTGAACCAGGTCGGATGACTTTTCGGATTGAACTGCAGGTTTTTGAGACTGACTAGTTTGATATACTATAGTAACAGGTTCTGAGGATGGTAGCCAACGTTCTAATAATTGGGTTGCATAACATTTAGAACCACAGCAGACATCACGAGTTTTTATCTTTGTGGTCCTGAGTGGTACTGTCATAGGTGAGTTATTTAGTGGAACGGAAGGCTCAGTCTGGGTGCTTATGTGCCTTACAGATTTTGGTTGTTGTTTGAGTAGACTAGAGTAGGAGACTCCGACTGACGGAGTCCTGGATTCAACAACTTTACGAGCTTCAGGATAGGAGAGATTTTGAGTTATTTTAACAGAAATGATTTCTTTTTCACGTATCCAGCTTGGACAAGAACGGGAGTATGCAGTATGATTACCCTTGCAATTTATGCAGCGTTCAGGATTTTCACATGATTTATTGTCGTGCCCAGCTTCTGCACAACGTGCATAGGTAGTGGAGCCCCGACAGTTAGTAGTAGTGTGGCCATAACGCTGGCAATTAAAGCAACGTAGAGGATTAGGAATGTAAGGACGAACAGGACAATTAAGGTAACCAGCTTTAATTCTTTTTGGTAAGGTAGGGCTATTGAAAGTCAGAATGATGTGCTTTGTGGGAAGCACTTTTCCATTCCGACGTAGTGTAATAAGTCGTGCATCTATGACATTTTGATCATTTAAATTTTGTAAAAGTTCATCCTTGGTAGAAAATAAAAGATCTGGTTCGGATATTACACCACGGCTTGTATTTAGGGTTTGATGTGCTTTAACAGAAACAGAAAATGGACCTATGGTATTAGAATTTGATAGAAATTCTGACTGGCCGGCTGAAGTAACCTCAACCAATAAATCCCCAGACTGCAGTTTTTTGAGATTATGACCATCACCGAAAACAGACTGAAATGTTTTTGCAATAAGAAAAGGTGAAGTTTTCTTAAATGATCTATCGGACAGGCTATCAGTACGTTTGATTACAAAGAAGCGAGTGAAAAGATTGCTCTGTACAGTTTGTTGCTCTCCACATGGGAGAGGATTTGAAGGAAGTAAAGTTTTTCCATCCATATTGGGATAAAAAATCAATTCAGACCCCGGCCGCACCACCCACTACCGAGCGCAACAAGGGGATGCACATTCGTGCACCATTGCTAACCAGGGCTCATACGGTCACAAGAAACTCCTATGCCAGTCTCCACCCTTAACGAGATGGCTAGTAAGTACTCGTTCGCTTGATCCCAGCCAGTGACGAGTCAACTGACCAGCCGATTGATTCATACGGGACCAATATGCACCTCCCGTCTACCTGAAGCAGAGGCCAAAGCAGTGTGTTGTTTTCCCTCAACTGCCAGGATCCCCCTTTCCAGGGACACGGGTCGCCACGCACGGCAAACACGTGGGTAATTTACAATTCTCTATGAATCTATATACAGGATGACATCGGCTCATACAGAATTGCCCTCACCTCCGAAGAGGAAACCACAACGAGAGTGAAACAAAGAGGAAAGAAAGACAAGAGGAAAAGAGGAAAAGGAAAAGAGAAAGATCGCTCAGGTGCCCGGGGTTGCGAAGCCAGTGAATACCTAAAGAAGGTATCCCCCTGGGGATCTAATGAGTAAGAACACGTTTAGTTCCTAAATTAAGCTGATCTCATCTGACCTGACCCGTAACACATACATTTAGCTAAATTTGTTGAGACAAGTCCTTCCATATTAGGTAGATTTCGTGAGAAACACTACCTATTACATTCTCCCCTATGTTGGAATTTCTGAAAAATGACCCCTAGATCCCAAAACTAGCCCCAGTTCAAAACTTTATATACATATTCCTTTTTTATGGACACGATAACTTCCATAATTCTGCACAAATCTCTTCCAAACTGATAGATAAAATCAAATGGCAGAAAATTTCGGTCAAATTCGTTAATGGACAAAATCGGACGAAGGAGTTGGAAATGGGGAGGGTTTTTGTGAAAACAGATAAAACACCATAACTTCTTAATGTTGATACATATCGGATCAGTTTAAAGTTAGTATTACTTCTAGGAAAAGAGCCAAAAATTTATGTATGACAGATTTTTGATATAATTAAAAATGGCCTCAAGGGGTGAAAAAAATAGGGTTTTAAGAAGGAAAAAACTCATAACTTCGTCAGTTGTCAAGACATCAAATCCAATTAAATTTATTATAAATCTTTTTAATATTATCTACAACTTTTATACTGACAAGTTTTTGATAGGACCAACTCTTTCAGCAAAAATAAATAAATAAATAAATAAATAAATAAATAAAAACGAAAAAAAGAGGGTATTGAAGAAGAAAAAAAGTCATAACTTCATCAATTCACGAGATATCAAATCCGCTTAAATTTATTATAAATCTTCTTAATATTATCTACAACTTCTATAGTGACAAATTTTTGATAAGACTAGGTCTTACAGGAAGAAAAAAAAAGGAGGGGGGTGGTTGTAGAAGAAAAAAATGATTCTGGTAAAACCAACGCTTACATAAAAATGGAATTAAACACTCGTCAAAAGCGGCCAGATAAAATTGTTAAACTGGGTTTATCTCTAATCTTGATGTAGTTTTTGTTGTCAAAATTAGTACTCGACTTCGGAATCTACTTGTGCCTGCAGGCCGAGCCGGCAGGAATTTGTATTACAGTTTAAAACATTGAGAGTTTCTCAGTTGATTAGCAAATTTTTTTCTTTTTACCATTAAATGCCATCTCTGGATCTGTATTATCTTCTGATTTCACAAAGTAGGGGAAAACCTCCTTCCAGCTCCATCCATAAGCTCCGTTCTTAGCCCAGTTATCATAGTCTCTCTTGTTTCCTCTGATATAAAGCATGTAATTAAGTATGCTACTTCCTCCAAGTACTTTACCACGAGGCCACGGCATTTCCTAATAAATAAATATTTGGGAATTATTTCTGTATTTCATAAAGTTTGAAAACTACTTGAAATGTTAAGCAAGCGAGCAAATGAGTCTAAAAAGCCAAATTCGTGTTTGAATTCGACAAATGATAAATTGTGATAAAGTACAAAATGCACAGATAATTTTTTAAAAAGCCACTTCAGTCAAGTATGGTACTTGATAATGTGTACTTTAGCATATTATGTTTCAGATGTTTGAAATATTCCTCCTCAAATTATAATAAAAGTTAATTTAGTGATGAACTTTTACCTAGTGTCTCATTCGGAATTTAGAGTTGGATAAAATACTAGCGCTTTCAATAAATGACCGTTCTCCTATATTAATATAAATAAATGACTCCCTCTTCTGACATTTTCCTTGGAAATTTATTCATATTCACAATATTTTAACTATGGCCCACAAATGCAAAGAATTTTTTTCCATGACGACTTTGCTATAACCACATTGATAGAAGTTGTTGAATGCTGAATATTTATATTGTTGAACTACATTATGGAGTAAAAAGGAATTTGGTATAATTAATATGTGATAGCAAAATTCACTATTCGATAATAAATAAATTAGAAACATTAAAAGAAAAATTTCTCATTGGTAATTACTGTCATTCAGGTATTTTTACTAGTGTTACTTGTTGTTGTATTCATTATTCATAAATGTACATTAAAAGCTTTTCGTGAATTTATTTTAAAAAAAATTCTTAACTCCAGCACTTTCGACTGCGTTCCGAATTGTCCTCTAATTATGTGTCCCAACCTGTCCCGGTTTCTTGTCTTTTGGTTTTATTATTTCAGCTTGATATTATTGAGATTATAATTAGATTTTTAACTTGTAATGATAAATGTGTGTATTTTAAATATTCGACACATCTTTATTATTATTATTATTATTATTATTATTATTATTTATATTCAAAATATAACTATACTAATAAATCATTCGAGTAACGTTACTGCAATTTTGTCAAAACTAAGAAACTCGTATAAATTTTAGTATGTTCCCAGCATGAATTTCAAAATAGACTCAGAACAGAGTTGGGCAAATTCGCAATCTGATTAATTTGTAATCTCATTACAATGTAATTGGCATGTAAGGGATTATAATTTCAATTACATGTTAATTAAAATCTGAATTGGAGATTCAATTAGCATTGTAATCGTAACTATAAATGCTATGTTTAATTTTATATAATTGTAATTATAATTGAGAAAAATATAATTAAGATTATGTGTAATTATAATCTGAATTTAAAGTTCAATTAGCATTGTAACCGTAACTATAAATGCTATGATTACAATTATAAAATTGCAATTATAATTGATAAAACTATAATTACGATTACAAGTAATTATAATCTGAATTGTAAATTCAATTAGCATTGTAATAGTAACAATAAATACTATAATTATCATTATATAATTGTAATTACAACTGAGAAAAATATAATTAAGATTATGTGTATTTATGATTTAAATTTGAAATTGAATTAGCATTTTGTAATCGTAACTATAAATGCTATGATTATTATTATATAATTGCAATTATAATTGAGAACTTATAATTACAATTACATGTAATTTCAATAGCAATTTTTTTATTAAGATATAATTGTAACTGTAATGCAGAAGGTTATGATTTTCATTACGGTGCTGTAGTGTTATAACTGTAAAATTTTAGTTACAATTACTTGTAATGTGAATGGTAAATTTAGATTATTGATTTGATTTCAAATGTACTTGAGATGATTATAATTACCATTACATTGTTGTAATAGTAACTAATAAATTTTAGTTACAATTACGTGTAATGGAAAAAGTAAAATTTCCAATTAGATTTTATTCCAACTGTATTTGATACTGTACTTATTAATGATTATATATTCTTTTGATGACAATTAAAAAATTTTAGTTACAGTGACATTATAATAAGGGTGATACATTGTTATACATTGCAGTTAGTATTTTAATAATAACGGAAAATTTTCAAACCCGGATAATCTACCATTTTTTTACTGAAGGCCCCCCCCCCCCCTCACCCAATATTTTAGTGCGTCATAAATAAAAGGGGTGGTAACTTAAAACTCTTATAACTCAAACTGTAATTATCGTAGGACACTCATATTTTGTATGGTAAAAGTAATCTTTATGAAAAGGGGGGAAGGGGGTGCATTTTTTTAAACGGAGATTAGTAAATTTTAGAATAGCGCTTGTAACTCTTATATAAATTGTCGTAATCTAGACAAAATCGGTATGGTAAACGCAATAGTTTTAAAGGGTAGGGGCTTTGTCGATTTTTTATAGAAACCCACCATATTTTAGTATATTATAAATATAAGTTGCTGACAACTTAAAACAGTTATAACTCTAACTGTAATCTTCGTAGAACACTTATATTTTGTAAACTAAATCTTTATAAAGGGGGAACAGTGTGGGCGTTTTTAACCCCGGATTTCGAAATTTTTGTATAGTGCGAATATTAGGTCTCGATAACGACAAATACGTGCAACTCGAATTCAAAATTCAACTTGTCACATCGCATCTCACACAAATTTCGTTTAATTTCTTAATCTTTTTAAGAGGGGGAGGGGGTTATTTTCTATAGCAGTTCTTCCATATTTTAGTGCATGAAGTACTGACAACATAAAACAGTTATAACTGGAGCTGTAGCTATTGTAGAGCTCTCATATTTTGTAAGGTAAACGTAATCTTTAGAAAGGGGAGACATTATCTTTATTATTATTATTTCTCAGTTTAAAGTTCATTGTCGGTTTAAAGTTTAATACTAGTGCATTTTTCTGTTGAAAAATTAATTTTTCACATGTCTGGGTAATACTTGAATAGTTTCTTTTATTTTCTAATATTCTGTAATTAGTTAATACACTTTAAAGTACAGTCTTATAGTCTATCAGGTATTCTGATAGTGCCGCAAATAGCATATATTTTTTGTTGTCCTTTTTGCAATTGCCATTATTTTTCTGAAATTGATTAGCAATTTAGTATTGAAAGTTAATAAGAAAAGTAGAGTTTAATACATAAAATCAAAATTCATCGAAATTTTGTTTATATGCTAATGCATTTTTTTTTTGAAAATTTATATTTTACGTGTTTTGGTAATATTTGAATATTTTTCTATTGTTTTTATTATTCTGTAAGACAAATTTTATATTTTACACGCAATCGTTTTAAAAGAGGAGGAAGGTTTTTTTTTTTTTTTTTTTTTTTTTTTTTTGTATGCGTGTGTGGTGGGGTTCTGTTTGCAATATTTTGTATGGTAAACGTAATTTTTATAAAGGGGAAAGGGACATTGTCGGTGCTTTTAACAGAAGACCCAAACTCTTAGTATAAGGCAAATATAAGGACCCAATGAATATAAACGCTTACAACTCTGATCCAAATTGTCGCAGAACATGTACTTTTTTGTGTCCTGTTGGCAATTACGATTGCTTACTGAAATTGACATAGTGTTTATGGGTAAAATAAAATTTTGATATTTAAAATACTGGTTCGTCGAATTTCAGTTCATATTTTTATGCATTCATTTAATGTAAAATTAGCTTTTCGCATATTCGGGTAATATTTGAATGTATATGTTTTATTTTATATTGTTATGTAATTAATTAAAAATACTTTAAATCAGAGTTCTTCATTGAGGTTGGTAGTCCGATTTTGTCAGTGGAATCGACACGTCTATGTTAATGGAAACTCATCCATGAAATTTTTTCGCAGATCTGCAATCTCTCTCTCTCTTTTTTTTTTCTTTTTTGTCATTTCCAAATCATTAAAAATTAAATATATCTTATTACTAATCCTACAGGTTGTAAACGGTCTCTATAAATTCATGAATTTCATAAATTGAGTGCTCCGAGGCTCACATTTTAATCCTGTTCCATGCACTGGCAGAATTTTTGTTAAACAAAACTTATTATAATATGAAATGTAAAATGAAATAAAACTGCAAAATATTGCTATTGAATATTTCTTAATTTGGTAAACAAATGGTTAAACACTTCTGTATTACAGCAACAACTTTTGAACTCTGTGTGACTTAAAAGAAGTTTTTATATGTTGTTAGTACTGGGGTGCAATTTAAGAGGGTTAGGAGAACCTCCCCTTCTTTAAAGAATTTAGATTATAGCGGCCATCAGAAGTAATACAAAATTAAATCCGCTTGGTTTATATATTTCTTAAAGAATAAATTTATCAAATTTATTTTAAAATTCCACTAATCTTTAAAATTGAAGAATCTGAGTGCCTTTGAGCTTTTTTACTTATTTATGCGTAAAATTTACCTCCTTTGAAAGTTATTTTGAAATTTTAAAATTATGTATTTCCTACAATACAGAAGGTACGGGGAGGGGGCTGAATTGCGGATCCAAGGGGAGGTCACGGGGGTTCATGACCCCACTCTGAACACCAACAAAAATATTCTAAAGATCATTTTAAAAATGAAATATACAGTAGAGTCCCGATTAACCGAGTTTCCACTTTAACCGAGTTACTTTCTTCTGATAGACTGATGGCTTCCATTATTAATTATGAAACAGCCGTTATAAGTGGAGTGTTAGATGAAGATGAATGAGCTGTCGTAAAAAGTTAGAAGCCTGATTTTCGGAGTTTTTTTCAAAAAAAAAATATGGCGATTTTTTTTCCTATTCTGACCAGAAAATCAAATACGACTGCTCTTCCATCTACACCTAGCACTTCATTTATAACGGCTGTTTCAAAATAATGGAAGCCATCAGTCCATCAGAAGAAAAGATCCATTCCAAAGGTACAAGTTCGATTGAAAAAAACTATTTAATACTTTGAGCTGAAAGAAGAGGCTGCACCTGCAATTTTCATAACACTAATAGAATCACATAGCTGCCAATAATTATGTTATGATGCCTCGCTGTCCGGTGGGCCAGTAGGACACTGTATGTGATTAAATAGCGTTTTCCATTTTTCGATAAAAGCAAAGGATCTTACAAAAAATTCTGTAAAATTTGACTTTTTAAACCGAATTTCCGGAAGTGGCTGACAATTTTTCCTTTTGACGACATTTCTGCGGCTGTCAACTCGTAAAACGTGGCTAAAAATGCTAACTTTGACAACATTTTCTAAATGAATCTTTGCCTTTGTAAGAAAATGGGGAACTCTTTATTTTCTTGGTATCTGAACAATATCGGTGCATTTTGTATTTTTACTAATATTAATGCTATTTTTTTTTTTTCTTTTTGTATTTACGAATGAAAATGACTTCGCGAAAATATCAGAAAAGTAGTTAGTTTGGATTTCGGAATAACTTTCAATATAAAAAAATTTCATAAAGAGATGTGATACCCTCCCACCCCATAAAAGGGCATTCATGACCCCTGAAACGGGATCGGGCTAAATTTTATTTATTTACAAATTGAAAAATGAAAAAAAAACGATTGCTAGTTCAAAAACAGAAATGTAATGTAAGTTTTTAAAGGCATTTTATAATCAGCTAAAAATCAAATTGAAAGAGATTGAATTGCTATTAGCCGGATATAAAGAGAAATATTCTATCTGATTCTGAAGACTTGGCACTATCAATCTTAACATAAAGAAGTTGAGGAATGTCCCTTGTTTAGCCTTTGTTTCTGTTTGAAGTCTTTCTTTTGAATTACTGGAAATAGAACTCGTGTCTTTCTGTCATTGATGAATAATGTTATTTTAAAATAATAAGAAGAGTTACTTTTCATATTTCTGTCGTTGGTGGGATATGAGTTTCAGGGACGTGAAAATTATGAAACATCATTAGGGGCAACTTTTTAGAATTATTACTTATTTTTATACAATAAGATACTTTTAAATCAGAAAATTACCCTTGAAACAATTTTTAAATATTATTAATTTATATCGCGTACTTTCTTTATCCAGTTCGGGTTCTGATGACACAAAATTTTTCAGGCTCGAATTTGAAATCGATGGTCTCTGACTTCGAATAAAAGGTCCCGAACATATCTAGTCACAGACGCTGAAGATGGTTAAATAAGGGGAAGATAGGAGGCGGCGAAATAAAATCGTTCATAGGGCGTATGTGCGCATAATCGTTCATATGTGTGTTTAAAAACGATTTATAGCTGAAGATTGCATAAAGCTACTGAAGTTTTTTTTTTATGTGAATCTAGTTGGATGTGCATATCCCAAAACTTTCTTCTATCTAATACATCTTAATATTTCAAGCATACACTGATGGATCCCGCACGGAATCGGGCGTGGCGTCAGCATTCTGCGTCATGCGGAACGATGTGGTGGTCCATTAATGGGCCTGTAGAATCGGAGATGATAACTCTGTATTCCAAGCAGAACTTTTTGCGATTCTGCGGGCACTAGATTGGATCTCTTCCCAACCACCTTCCTTCACCAGGCTGTACAGTGATAGTCTTTCAGGCTTACAGTCAATCTTCGTGCACAGAACTAAGAACCCTTTAGTCCTTGACATAAAAATTGACATAAAAACATAAAAGTTACTCTCTCATACACAAAGTCGTCCTGGGCCACGTATCGGCCCACATTGGCATTGAGGGCAATGTGCGGGCTGACAGGTTGGCGAAAGAAGCAACGGCTAGAACATCAATAGATTTTACCCTTCCCCTTCCCACCTCACACATTCGCAGAAGGTTGAATCAAAAAATCATCTCAGAGTGGTAAATTTATTGGGATTCGTCTACCAAAGGTAGATACACATACGATCTCATACATATAGTGTCAAGAGAAATGTACTTTCTCTCACCAGCAACTACAGCATTCCTCTCTGGCCATGGACCATTCAAAGAATACTTGAAACGTTTCTTTCGGGCAGCCACCCCCTTCTGCGAGTGCGGCGAGGTCGGCACTCCAGAACATAGCTACTATCACTGCACGCTTACCCAAGCCTGGCATATTAAACGCCCCCGCATCCCTCCCAAAAATTGGCTTTCCAATATTCTAACAAGACCCCTTCTTATAGGCAAATTAAATAGAATTTATAAATTTCAAACGGAACTAACAAACCTCACCTCATAGACCTGCATGGTGCTGCAACTTACCCATCAACCTTGTGGCTAATCCCCCACAATTAACTGGACTTATTGTGGGATCCAGCACACTCCACGCTCACTCACTCTGCTCATCCGCCCCTTGTCGCGAGGGAGCAGCCTGTGCTCCGACGGGAGGAGCTTGTATTGCACATATTACTATTATTATTATTTTTTCTTTTTTTCTTATTTTATTTTATTTTATTTTATTTTTAATTTTTTAATTTTTATTTATTTATTTATTTATATTTATTTATTTATTTTTCTGTTAACGAATCCCCGCGTGCCGGGGAGCACTCCGGGTGGGGCAAATAGAGTCTACATCGGACCCTTGAGGTCTGGTGATTCTGTCCCACTTAGGTAATAAATAAATAAATATAGTTACAAATGTCAATAAAATAACATTATTAGTTCAATATTATACCAACTTTGACTTATCTTGAATTTCTGTTTTAGTCAAATAATCGGAGTACAAACGAGTTCATCTCGATCATGATATTTATTAAAACCAATAGTTTTCCGTTATTCTGTTGTACATCCGCTGTTCGCAAATAGCCGGCTTATCATGATGCGAAGCTCCTGTCGCTTTACGAGCCGCCGCTGTACAACAGAACTACGAAAAATCAAGAAAATTATACAAAAATCGCTATTACAGTGCTCCCTTTCGGCGGAATATTTCCAGCTTCAAGGAAGACCTGCTTGGCATAACAAAAAACATGCACAAAAAATTTGGTTCACTTTTATGCATAACGTCATACATTTTTCGATGGTACAATAATCAAAATAGCACAAAAATCGATATTGCAGCGCCCCTTTCGTCGGAAATTTCCCAAATTAAGTGAGGACCTGCTTGCCATAGCCAAAAACTAAAGAAAAATTGGTTCAATTCTACGCATAACTTCATACACTTTTTGATGCTACAATAACGACATACGGACATGGGGACACATGGACAGACAGACATTTACTATATACATGTTTTCTGGGACCTCTGACCCCTAAAACGTGTACATCCGTCGAAAACCGGAAGTCGAAAATTTTTTTAATTACAATTCTTTCTTCTGCTGAAGATATAAGAAAGTAAAAACATCACGTCTTTCTGTCTGTGTTATACCTCGCATAAACATACTCGATAACTTATCATGGAAGACGGTAGTATTTCGAGTGACGCAGCCTTAAGCCTAAAATCGTATCGTATCGTATCGTTAAAATCGTATCGTATCATAGAATTCGTAGATGGCGGAACTCATATATACAGCTAACTCGACATCAAAGAAAACGCGAAAAGCCGCCTTTTAATAACTCAGCAGATATATGTCTTATTGTTCTGAATTTTGTAGAACAGTCTTATATCTGCAGTCTAATCGTATACTGAAATTTTTGCATTTCTACGTGCAGTATATTTTGAGATCTAAATAGCCATTTTTAAAGTGAAAACGTTGGTATAATATCGAGGAAGTTCCTAATTTGAAAATCTCGAAAACGGTTCTAACGATTATTTTAATATAAATATTGATACATAATATAAATGTGATTAAGGCGAGGTGAATAACACTTTTCTTTTTTCTGGGAAAACTCTCGTTCGTTAAATAATTCGATTTTTTTTCTCTCGAAAATGACACGGGCGATTTTTTAAAAATCAAATAAATATGTTTCAGATGAACCAAATAACAATTTACTTGTTTCCAGCAAGACTCTTGTTCGTTTTATAATGCGCATGAAAAATCGGACTATATTTCTTCGCCATTCTATAGAAATTTCACCGAAAATGCATGACACTGTATTCATACACATGCTTTCTTCTTAACCACTTTTGGGGAGAAAAATTTTGTCTTCCCACTGGCTGAGTGGCTAAGGGCCATCGTTTGCTGACCTTAAGATAGGCAGTTCGATACTCGGTGGTACGTGTTTTCACATGTGAATGTTTATTTTTTTTTTTTAAAGTCTGCTAGTTGACCATTATTCTCAGTTCCTTTGTAATTTTTTTAATTGCTATTAAGTTAAATAAAATTACAATTATAATGACGCCAATTTGATGATGATTATTTCTTGGCAATTTTTCAACAATAAAAATATTACCATAAATTTTATAAATATATTTAATTTCAATCACTTTACAAAAAATATACATTAATAATTATTATTTGAATATAAATCACACGATCAGAAACGTAAAAAAATAATTCATTTCAGCTCTTTTTTTTATAATATCATTTTTTATTATTATGACGGTCAATCAATATATAATCACTGACATCCATAATAATATTATTATAATTATTATTTTCCTTGCATAAAAGCTATTGTGATGTAATAATTCTTTTATAATAAATAATTTTGTTGAAATGTTTTATTTATAAATATCAATGAAGTTTGATAACCCCGAGACAATTCTTTTTATTTAACTTTGCAATATTTACAGTTTACATAATAAGCATATCAGAATTCTGGTGTCGCCATCTTTTGACGCAACTGCGTAGCATTATAGAGAAATGTTTGATAAAAACGTTGAAGCAGACAGTTTTTAAATCGAAGAATTATTTTAAGAGATATTTAATGTTAAATCTGGATAAAATAGTCTCATTAAAAAAGTCTCATAGGAAAAAAAATATACATGGGAATTTAATCATTTTCATTCAATTTAATCATTCAATAGAAACTCGAAGTTTGCAGAATGCATTTATTATTCTTAACTTGCCTAATTTTTTGACGGTTTATTTCAATTTTAAATTAAAATTTTCAGAATTTCCAGAGATATTTTTTACATATTTTAGAAAAGGTTATTTTAAATTGTTGCCAAATGTTAAAACAGCGCAAAGAATAATATATCCTTTAAATTAAAAATTTATTCACACGTGACTATTATAAACAGAAGAAAATCCTTTTAAATTTGAATTAAATGATAACGTGTTAAAAGCAGGAAAATATTAAACATTACGTCATAAAAATTGTTTTTACACATGCTTACTTAAAATGAAAGAAAATTATAAAATAATCAATTATTTTCAAATTAGAATTAAATGATTACGCATTAAAAGAAGGAAAACATTGAAAATTACGTCATAAAAATTGTATTTACACGTGAATATTAAAAGAAAAAGAAAATTTTTAAATAATAAATTCATTGATATGTGTTAAAAGTCGTAAATGGAGGAAATTACGTCATATTGGCCAAAGTGGCCAAAACAGTTTACAAAACACATTGCAAAACATATTGCAAAACAGTGTAAATTAAAAAATATATTTATATGAGAGATTTATTTCAAATTTCGAGATGATATTTTTAACTATAGTTGCTAATTTTAAGGTAGCGCAAATAATAATATTATCTTTCTAATAATAAAAATATTTTCAGTTGAATGTTACAAAGAGAAAGGAAAGTTTGGTGAAAATTATGTCAGATTTAAAACGTTACATTTAAAATCTCTTATTTAAAATCATTTTCTTATAGCGTTGTTAAAAAATACCATAAAGCAAAGACTCTGTTGACTTAGTTCCTTTTATATTTGGTAATTTTCAAATGTTTAACTAATCTTATTTAATCAAGCAGGGAAATAGCAACTAACATCAGCTGATTCGGTTTTGAAATCCCCCAGTAAAAGGGAAACCCGTTTACAGTAAGATCGCCATTGATTTTTTAATTATACAGAGCAGCCTCGATTATCCGAGCTAATTGGGACTGTTAGTAAATCGGAATCGGAAATCTCGGTTAATAGAAACTGTGTGTAAAAACTCGCCGTGCTTGCGAATTTAACATCTCTTTTAAAAAAATATATAGAACGTTTTTTAAATAATAAAAGTAAATATATGTAAAGTTCTGTTTCACAGCTTAACAAATTTAAAAAGAAAATCAACTACCAGTAGTAAATTTTAAAATGCAAATTGAAAAATTTACGAAAGTTCACACAGCCACTGGAAACAAAGCATTGTTCGCTATTGACTTCTCAGGGTCCAATGTTTCTTTGGAGTTGAGGGCTTTTGGGGGCAGAAGGGCCTGTATAGCACGGACAGTGAGCTAAAGAGTGTGGTTATTTTTAAGGCTCATTCAAAAGGGGAAAAAAAAATCAGACATTGTTATCGGCTCGGTTAACAGAAACCTCGATTAATCGAAGCTCGGTTAATCCAGGTTCTACTATAATTCAATCTTTCGTAATCTTTTTAAAGCAGATCAAATTAATGGACTTTAGCACAAAGTCACATAGCTGATAACTGCCATGCTTGTTGGCCACCTTTTTTTCAAAAAGTTTGCTTCACCTTATTCAATTAATGAGATATCTCCGATAAAATAAGTCACATTTTCCCGTTCTAAAATACTGGTATCCAAAAATCGTAGCATGTAACTGACACTACAAGTACTCATGGAACTAGACTATTTTAAGTCTGATTTTTATTATAGACTATATAAAATTATTAAAAATATATATTATGATAGGAACTAGCGGGCTTCGTCCGCTATTTACGTTACGGATATAAAAATCATGTTTTTTTTAGGGAAAAAGAAATAAAAACCTATTTGACGATAGGTTTATAAAGACACATTTTGTATTTGTTATATTTCCGGGGATGAGGAGGGGGGGGGGCTATTTTGATTAAATATCGCAATTAGTCTACATGGCAGATATAATTATGATAGACACTAGCGGGCTTCGCCCCTCTATGGCGCCTTATGGGTCCAGCTTCCATAACTCAGAAACTACCTTTCGGACATCAATGCAACAGATTCCAAACGTTATAATTAACTTAATAATCACCCTATATAGCATTAAAGTAAATTTATGAGTACTGCATACTATTTTTTTATCGTAATTTCTGAAGAGAAAAAATTATTTCGGTTCCATTCTTAGGTACTGGTCTGAAAAATTTTGAAAAAGGGGGGAAGGAGGGGACATGAGACTGCTGTTTGTCAAACAACACAACGGGCTCTGGCTTATTCAACTTGGTTTTTGATGACTTCAATTGGAAGGTGGTTTGTTTAAAAGAGTGCGTTCCCTGCCCCATGAAAATTGGAACTATTGGTGCTACATCTATGTAAGGATTTAATAATTATAAATTAACATTTTGGATTTATTAATTTAAGGATAAAGTGTTTTTAAAGGAATATCAAATGAAACCCTCTGTGCGATCTGCGATTATACTTACCCAGTTGTTTTTATATACAAACTGCTATAAGGAAAATTGTAATAAAATAGTAAAAATTAAATCTGCATTAAATTCCATAAGTATCTTTTTTTTAATCATTTTATCACTAACCTCAAAAAAGTAATGATATCAATGCAAAAACCCTTGACGGGTTAAAAGTTTCTGACGCAGCACTTTATCTTATGCTCTAAGAATTTTAAATATGGAACTTAAAAATACTGATATCAAATTTTGAGTGACGTTATGCTATTTCTTAAAAAATATATTTGTATTTATTTCACCATTTTATTTTTGTTTTATTTATAATCGCATGTGCAAAAGTTATGTTCAACATGAAAAGCTGCATAAAATTTTATTCGCTGTTGCTTTATCATTTACATCTCTCATAAATTCAAAATATGTGTTTTAAAAGATATGATATAAAATTTAAGTGACGCCTTGATGTGACTTTAAAAGGTTTGTTTTTTAAAATTCAATTTAAATTATTTTTGACTTGGTTAAAATATTTTTTTTACATCTACACAATACTTTTAATTTTCCAATTCACTGTTAAATATATCACTTTCATTGAATCTATACTATGCATTGAAATGTATTTATTTCAATAAATTGATTTATCTTTTGTGTCACGCTATTCAAAATTGTGAGTAAGATTTATGTAAATGGTTTGTTTGCGTCATTGTGTCCAAACTACATGAAATGTATGAAAAAGGATAGTTTGACGCAAATAAACCATTTACATAAATCTTACTCACAATTTTGAATAGCGTGACACAAAAGATAAATCAATTTATTGAAATAAATACATTTCAATGCATAGTATAGATTCAATGAAAGTGATATATTTAACAGTGAATTGGAAAATTAAAAGTATTGTGTAGATGTAAAAAAAAATATTTTAACCAAGTCAAAAATAATTTAAATTGAATTTTAAAAAACAAACCTTTTAAAGTCACATCAAGGCGTCACTTAAATTTTATATCATATCTTTTAAAACACATATTTTGAATTTATGAGAGATGTAAATGATAAAGCAACAGCGAATAAAATTTTATGCAGCTTTTCATGTTGAACATAACTTTTGCACATGCGATTATAAATAAAACAAAAATAAAATGGTGAAATAAATACAAATATATTTTTTAAGAAATAGCATAACGTCACTCAAAATTTGATATCAGTATTTTTAAGTTCCATATTTAAAATTCTTAGAGCATAAGATAAAGTGCTGCGTCAGAAACTTTTAACCCGTCAAGGGTTTTTGCATTGATATATATTACTGAACTTTGCCATGGCAGGTTCGGATTGAAAATGAAGTGTATAGTTCGTTTACTTGGTCACTTAAAATAACACCATTAAATTATGGTCTATGGAGAGAATATTTTGCAGTGTATTTTATTGATGTTGCAGTATTTATTTTTTTTTTTAATTTATATGCATCCCTGACGTTTACTGAAAGATGCTTGCTACAGAATATCTTGTTCATTTACATTTCATTTACAGGAACACAGAAATGAATTCGGTTACAACACTGATTAAGAACAATAATTATTCGAAGTATGTTTTGAGTTGTGGTATGCGTTTTTATATTTAACTGATTTTGTGCATATTATACCTGGTGTGTAAAAAATTTATAGATTATATACAGGGATACACAAATAGTTCGAGTGCAATTCCGCTCATTGACGGAAATTGCTGAAGGGAGATTTCAACTGTGTGATGCGTTTGCTAATTTAACTGAAATTTTCGCATATTATGTAGCGTATATACAAATCGAATACACTGTTGCGCAAAAGAATTCGCATATTATTCCGACTACAGGTGGCAATTGTTGGAAATGAGTTTTCAAATGCCATATGCGTTTTCCATATTGTTTTCATTATCTTTTACAAATGAAATATCTATGGGGGGGGGGGGAGAAGGGACCATTCTTCCCTTGAGCCAAAATAGGGTTTCCAAAACAACATTAGAGATCTTCGAGTGAAAAGACTTAGGAGGCAATTCAAGCATGGCACCCGCGCCGCGACAGTTTTAATTCACGAGACTCGGACTCTCTCCGATCTTTTCTCTTTCAGAGCTGGGTCGGGTTCGGGTGTTAAATTTTTCTGATGATTCAAGCCGTGCCAGACTTGTTTAAACGTTCTGTTCGTGTCCAACCTATCCAGTATGAAAAGCGTTATTGACCCGACCCATGCAGCTCTCTAAATTCTTCCTCCCGAGTCCACGTTGGGCTTGTTATCTTGCTTATTTATTTTGGTAAAAATTATGTTAATGTTTGCTTAGCGAAATCTTAAAAAAATTTAATTTGGTTCAATAAAGTCTAGAGATGTCTTTTTAAAAATAAATTTTTTTTCTTTGTAGAGCTTTAAAATTTTGTTTTTCTTTAACCACCCGTTTCTTTCATTCTAAATTACGTTGATTTTGTTACCGGATTTTTTTTTAATGTAATTGTTTATTTCTCACGTGGTGTTTATGTACATAATTAATCCAAGTAGCCATCGATATTGTTATTTTTCTGTATTCATGAATTTCGAACATATTCTGAAAGTAGAATGCGTGCAAAGTCAAAGTAAGTGTGCTTCATGAATAATTTTAATTGTAGTATCCAGGCAGAAAATTTTGTTTTTATATCTGACCGAGTCAATTAATTTTTTGGCTCAGGACAAAGTTTCAACTTTTATACCGGGGCGAGGCAATAATTCTTTTGGTTATTGGACCTGCGCTTGGGTCGGGAAATTTTATCCCGTGTAAATCTCTAATTGGCATATCTAAGCCAGCTTCAATTTTTTTTTAATGCATCTTTCAGCCAGCATCCCTTAGCTACTGAATATATGTTTCTTTAATAAGTTTCAAAATATTCTTTAATGAATTATAACTGAGCTTAGAGATAAAGAGACAAGCAGTCTTATACCAAGTTAGTACTTTTTAAATAATTCTGAAATCTGGCGAAGCATCAAAGCGTAAAATTGTCTCTATTAGTATACTGAAGAGAAAGTAGTTAGCTTAAAAAAAAATGAGCCTTTATGCAACTTCGGGTATGTAACTTACTCAAGTGCTCGGAGATACACATCTCTTTTAAAAAAGATCTTGTATGAATGCTTTGTATATTTTTCGTCTTGTGCCTATGTAAGGTAATTGTAAGAAAAATCGGAGCGACGTTTTTGCTTTTATTGTATTGTGCTAACGCTCTTCCCTACAGCTTTATTTCCGAAGTGTTCGTTATTCTTTTGGACATTTTATCACAACGTACATTGAATCGTACGTGATGTTACAGAGATGAGAGCTCACTCTACCTCATGAATGTTCGATTAAATTATGCATTAATGCTGCACCTATCTCTACCTCTGTCTGATTGGGGGCATCTTTAAAGTTCATATCCCTTACTATATCTCAACTAACTCTCACTCCCACACCCAATAGTTTACTTGGGATGAGAGTAAGGAAAATCAAGTGATATGCAATTGCTTACATGTGCAATGCGCTAAATAAGAGGTATTTGCTGTTAAACTTTAAGGCGTTTGTTGTGAAAAGCAAGAAAAACTGGCGACTGAGAGGAAAAATGGAAGGAAAAACAAATATTTATATTTTGTCTTTTCCTAAAAAAATTAGCATTGAATGCAATACCTAAAAAATCAAGTGTTAAAGAATAGAATAAATTTTTTTTTAATTTTAATTTGCATCTTAAATTACAATTGATTATTATCTCATAACTATCTTTTGCAGAAATATGAAATATTACCAATGTTTAATTTTAATTTCATTAAAGAATGCATAGTCAGAATTAAAACGCAAAGGCTCTGTCGCATTTGGAAACTTGGTCCATGCAAACGTTCTCCATTCCTTTTGTGAGTTATCTGGAGAAGAACGACACTAATATCATACAAATGTGATATGAAGAAGGAGGACAATGCGTATGGAAAATTTTGCCTCGATTAATTCATACAAGTGGCTGATCCAAGTGTGCAACTGAATTGCGGTAGTAACCTATCAGAAGATGTTAACCTTTAACCGGTCTCACAGACCGCTGCTTTTTTCAATTTTTATAGTTTAACTTGTAACTTTCAGTTTAACTACAGACACTACCAAAATTCTCTTTCTTTTGGAACTTTAATACTATCACAAGAGACTGTTGAGTATGTGAATTTTAATTATAACAGCCCTGTACAAAACGTTAAGTACAAAAACACCATCCTATGAATTAATCGCGCCTTTTATTCATCTTTCCATGGTACGGTCTGACAGACCACTTCACAGTAGTTACATGACAATTTCTGTCACATTAGTCAAAGATTAACTTTCACTAATAGGGAAAAGGCTTTGATATGCATTTTATTTATGGAACTGCAAATGGAAGTCTCATAGGCTCAACGATTGTAAGAAGACGTGTCATTAAACTTGCTTTTGTTAATTTATCATTCTTTGCCTCGTATAACAACATCATATTCGGCACCCTCTAGCACCTTAGCGTTTTAATTCCTACCATGCATTCTTTGATGAATGTTGTTTGTTTGGATTTGTACTATAAACTCTTGAAGTTTTACACATCTTTTATGAAACATCCTGTATATATATAAATGAAATCTTTCTCTCTCCGCTAAACAATGCGCGACTTTCCGACACATTTACAGATTCCTTTTTAAAAGTACAAAAATTCCTGCCGGCCCGGCCTACAGGCGCAGTTAGATTTCGAAGTTAATTGCTAATTTCAACAAAAAAAACTAAATCATTATTAGAGATAAAGCCACTTTAACAATTTTATTTGGCCGCTTTTTGACGATTTTTTATTTCATTTTTATATAAGAGATGTTTTTATCAGAATCATGTTAAGGCGGTATTAAAAAAAATATTTTTCCATGCACAACAACTTAAAATTTTTTGGCACATTTTCACATTCATTTTTAAAATAAAAAATATGAAACTTGTTGACGTTGTTTTTGCAGAGATTTATAAGCGACCTGTGTTTTTATATTTTGTTCAATTAATTAAAACTTGATTTATAAACAATTATTTTCTCAGTAAGACAATATTTTTCATTTTTAACACAATCGCTTCGGGAAATTCGGTTCAAAATGCCCAATTTGACATCATTTTTTGAAATATATTCTGCCTCTATCAAAAAGTCGACCATTACGGTACATTATAGAGTTTCTGAATAAGAGAATCTACCAATTGGATGCGTTTTAGAGCAAAAATAAATTTAAAAATGAGTCAAAAATAAGCAGTTTGGATTTGAATACGCCCTTAATATGATGATTTTTTTCTTCAACCACTATGTAATTTTAATTTGTTTTTGCTGTAAGAATTGGTCCTACTTGTCAATATAAATGTTGTAGATATATTAACAAGATATATGATAAATTCATGGGGATTTTATATCTTGTGAATTTACGAAGTTATGGATTTTTTTTCTTCCACCTACCCCCCCCCCCACCCCCCACCCCACCCCCACTTTTTTTTTGTTTTCGTTTTTAATTTTCTTTGCGCTACGAATTGGTCCTATCAAAAACTTGTCAAATATAAAAGTTGTAGATAATATTCAAGGAGATTTATAATAAAATTAATTGTATTTGATATCTTAAGAATTGACGAAGTTATGAATTTTTTCTCCTAAAAATCCTATTTTTTGCGCCTTTTGACCCCATTTTTAATTTTATCAAAAATCTGTCATATATAAATTTTTGGTCCTATTTTTAGAAGTAATAAAAGCTTTAAACTGATTTGATATGTACAAAAATTAAGAAGTTATGGGTTTTTTTTCGGTTTTTACAAAACCCCTCACTATTTCCATCCCCTTGGTCTGATTTTGCCCATTAACGAGCTTGACCGAGATTTTATGCCCCTTGATTTTATGTATCAGTTTGGCAGAGATTTGGGAAGAATTACGGAAGTTATCGTGTCCATAAAAAAGTGATTATATATTTATATAGTTTTTACTGAGGGTGGTTTTGAGTTCTAGGGGTCATGATCGGTGTAGATCTGCAAAACTTTTTCAGAAATTCCAACATAGGGGAAAATGTAATAGGTAGTAGTTCATACGAAATCTACCTAAAAATAACTTTTGACATGATTTGGAAACGAATGGATTTTTTTTATTTCAATAGCTTTTTCTGTGTTTTTCTTTTATTTTAGAATTTCCAAAAAATTCTAGTTTATTATTGTCATCTAGCAAGCTTCTACAGTTTCGGCATATACTAAAACAAAAGTTTTGCCTTCACTTTTCAAACATCCCACCTAAAAGTTTTGTTTTACCCCACTTAGTGTCCTAAACAGGTAGGGTTGTCCAGACACTAACCCGAAAATTCCATTAAAAGTCAAACTTAAAACAGGCCACAAAAGCGTCGACCCGAAACCAAAAGGAAGGAAAAATAATTCATATTATAATGGTATTATATAATGAAGTCTACATTTACATCTTTAATATAAATTTTAACTTTTATATAGGAAAATAAACCTCTAGTATATACTCGATAGTATTAAAATACACTAGAACCTCTAAACAAGGGTCACCGCTGAACAGGGCTCTCGAATTTGTCACTTATTCGGACGTGTGCGCTATTCAGAGACAAATATTTGTGTTGGGAATTGAAAAGTTACGCTAAATAGAGGTGCCCACTATTCGGGAGCGTCCGTATGGAGATTTAACTGTATATGCTATTAATTATGAATAACGGACATATTTCACGGTTCGGAGGCGTCCACTCTCTATATATTTTACTTTGCAAAATATTAACAATTATTCCCTAAATAATTTTTTGGGAGTGTCTGGAAGTGTTTTGGGAGTGTTTGCTGAGTATAGTTTACATCGGGAAAAATATTTAGACTTCCTTTTGAAAAATCGGGTCAAACAGAACACTTCTCGCAAGAGTGAAAACCCAATTCGACACCAACCCGAGCCCTAAATAAAGTAAGTCAATCTGACCCGAACCCTAAACTGCAGCAAAAAAGTCAACCCGGCCAAACGCGGATCGCAGCAAAAAAGTAGAAGTTAATCCGGCCAACAGCAAAAAGTAGAAGTCAACGGACCCAAACACGATCCGAACTAAAAAGTAGAAATTAATCTGACCTACAATGAAAACAAACTAGCTTCCGAACAGCGGGTCAAATTGGAACCTGCAAACTTCTAAAACAGCTCCCCCCCCCCACCCCCCTAGTATACGGTAAAGTTTTGTTACAGTATTCTGAATGCGTTGGAAAGCGTTAAATGGTATCTGTCTCAGAGACCATTTACAGCAGTTAAATATTAACATTTAATTTCTGTGAGCAGTCTCATAGACCGCTGCTTTTTTCAATATTTAGCTTGTAATTTTCAGTTTAACTACAGATACTAGTGAAACTTTGTTTCATTTGGATCCTTAGGAATATCGCTAGAGTCTTCTGAATAGGGGAATTTTAATTATATTTGACTTGACGATAAAGTTTAGTACAGAAACAGCATCCTATGAGTTAAAGGACCTCTTTATTCATCCTTCGATTTAGCAGTCTCACAGACCGCCTCACAGTAAATATGCGACAACTTTTGTCACAGCAGTTAAGGGTTAATATGCCAAACTATTCAAACATCTTTTTACAACTGTACATTTATAATTAAATAAAATATACCATGATAAAAAATAAAATAAATAAAGGAATGAAAAAACCATTATCTTCAAAATATAAGGTTAGTTTCAATGAAATCAAATAAAGTTGGATACTTTTTTTTCAATTAAATGATTTAACTTCGACAAGAATTTGCCATTAACTAAATCTACAATTTTAGATTAATCTTTAACTGATGTCACAGAAATTGTCACATAACTACTGTGAAGAGGTCTGTGAGACCGCTTCATCGAAAGATGAATAAAAGCCACGATTAACTCATAAGATGTTGTTTTTGTACTAAACTTTTGGACAGGAGTGTTATAATTAAAATTCACCTATTCAAAAGTCTCTGGTGTTAGTACTAAAGTTCCAAACGAAACAAAATTTTAGTAGTATTTGTAGATAAACTGAAATTTTCAAGTTAAACTATGAAAATTGAAAAAAGCACCGGTCTGTCAGACCGGTAACATCAGTTAAATATTAATTTGCATTGCAAACAGTTTTTTAAAAAAAGGTTTATCATAGTTACTAATTTGATAACATTTTCTCTTTTTCTATAATAAATAAATACGTTTTATTTATTAAAGAGTTTTATTTTGAAACTTATTTGCACAGCTAAACCCTTAAATTTCTTCACTTGTGAATATCTGAAAATCATAACCCACAAAAAATAGACTCGTGCAAGCAGCATTGGAAAGTACATTTAATTATATCTTCTTTAACACTTTTTTTTTTTTTAATGTCAAATGACACCTTTTAAAAGTTTTTGATTTATGATTTTTCATTTGTAATTTTAGATTGAAAGAATTACACATTATTTTCAATACATTGAAGACATTTTTATGCTTATTGCATTCAAAAACTACGAGCAAAATAAACACAAATCAAAACTTTGAAAAGGTGTCATTTGACACCGGTAAAAATAGTGTTAAAGTAAACACTCTTCGTTTTAAAATGCAATTAAAATAAATTAAGGATTTTTCCCGTTCTTAAAAGTTTGTATTTAAAAATTTAATAGAAATAAATTATTTGCATGAAAAGATTAAATATAAAGGAGAGTGCTCCAAAGATAGCTAGTTGACTCAGCCCAATCATAACCCCCCCCCCCCCCCACACTCATGTCCTCCTCCCCCTTTTCTAGTCAGGTTAGTTTTTACGAGCACATGTAGGATTCTATTACTATATAACTTATAGTTACCATAATAAAACTATGAAAATTTAAATTTCAGAGACATTGATATTTTAGTTACAATTACATTTATTTAATAAAATTACAAAATTTCTTTCTGAAATTAGACATAATTAAACCATATAAAAAATTAAACAAATTTACAAAATTAGAAAATGAAGCAGTAACATACTTTGTTATTAAAAAAGTAAAGTACGAAAATATACGCTGAAAAGGTACGATTATTACTTTTTAACTTTGAAGGAAACATTTTTCCTTTTGGCATTAAAATATATTTCAAATTTATATAAGCATTCTTCGTTATATTTAAGATTGGCTTTTAAAACAACACGTTTTTCAAACATTTCGTCAGAAAGCCTATTAGCTTTACAATAATTTGTAATAGTTGCAAAAGAAAATCTTTCTACAGATGCCGACGAGGGTAGCGGTGTGTTATATTTAATGAAGATTTTTTTAATCTCTTTATAAGAATTCAATACACTTAGATCTTTGTTTTCCTCCAAACAGAAATGCGCGTACAATAGTTCTGCTTTCCTTTTAGGGTCTTGTTTTGCTTCTTCATGATCAGAATCAATAAAGAAAAAGTTATCTCTTTCTTCACTATTGACAGAACTCATTATATCCAGAGATTCGTTAGATTTCATTTCTTTTGTCAATTCAGTAATAAACAACATTTTAATTTTTGTATAAGCTGAATCGCTAATACAAGACAGCCACTTGAATTAAAAAAAAAATGGATGACATAAAGTTGCAATTACGGCTATTTCTGCTTGGCGAGAGGAAATATCAAAATACTGACTAAACCTGTTTTCTATACTTTCTAAATAAGCTTCGGCCAAAGGTCGGCAATACATAAAATCTTCGGTCAATGATTTTTGCAATTTATGTCGTAATGATAACAAAGTTGGTAACAAAATCCCAAAATACGTTTCTTTTTCTCCTTGAAGGATATCTAAAGCCGCGGCAATATGTTTACTACATTTAACGTATTCTTCTATATATGTGAAATCCTGATCTTTAAATGAAGTTTTCAAATCTAATTCCTTGCTCAAAATAGCAGATTTTTCTTTTATCGATAGAAATTGTTTCATGGCGTCAAATAAACTATTCCATCGCGTTGCGTTAGGTCGACTAAGAGTATGTTCCAAAATGGAGATGATAATTTCTGAAGATTTAGGTCGACATGCTGCTCTCCAAAAAATATTACATTTTTTCATCACTTGTTCGTGTATTTTTGAAATTTCTGTGTCTTGGCTTTCCAGAACATTGTTAGAATCAGTAGTTGCACACAAACTAAGTGTATGAGACGCACATCTAAAATGTAAAGGTAAACACTCATTTAAATCAATTACATCTTCTACATCATCTATGCTAGACGTAGTGTCAGAATCACACTCCGTACTACATGAATTGTATTGCGCATCTAAATCACCAGTATCTTCTAAAATACATTTTTCTTCAATTCCAAAAATTTTAAATGCTTTCACAAAATTACCACCATTATCAGTAATCGCAGCTATTACTTTTGCAGAATTCAATTCAACCTTTTTGTAGATGTTCATAAGATGGTCATAAATTTTGTCGTAACTATGAGTTCCTTTGAATCTCTGACAAGCTATAGCTCTAGAAATCCGTTTTAATGTCTCCGGATGAATCCAGTGAGCTGTAACTCCTAAGAAACTTCTTCGTCGCCCTGACCATATGTCTGTGGTTATACAAACGAATTCGATATCTTCCAACTCACGTTTAATATTTTCTACTTGTTCATCGTAATATATTGCAATTTTTCGCCCGAGGGTCCTACGACTCATTATGTTAAAAGATTTTGAACAAGAATTAATGTTTTTAATTATATTGTGGAAATAAATATTATCAATGCTTCTTAGTGAAATCATCGAATCAATAAAATAATTTACTACATCTTTGTCAAAATGATCCTGCAAATATACGTTTCGACTTGATTGCCCAGAAACATTTGATGATTTTCGTTGTTTTTTTGACTCCTTTAAATAGGCACGATATTCTTCCAAATAATTGATTCCATGCTTCCTTTTGAGGTGGGTTACAAGATTGGAAGTGCAATTATTTGAGGCTTTTACCTCACTGTTACACTTGGTGCATTTTGCTACAATTCTACCACCTGAAGACTTATTTTCAATTTTTTCGAAAAAATTTCCATCTAGTATTGTAGGTTTATTTTTACATATAAAGTCAGAAATATCAGAAGCAGTTTGTAAATCACTACTGCATATTGGAAATGAACTAATGGCTTGCATAATAGTTTTCGAAGAAATAAATTCTCATTCAATTTTTTAAAATTTTATAAATAATTTAAAAATGTGCATTCACATGAAAAAAAATTATAAAGGCATTGTAATATAATTTGGTTCACCAAAACACTCGCGTACCTACCATTCGGCAAGAATAATTTTTATAACGTGACAGCACTAAATTGCATGTGAATCACGTGATTTTAAAATCAGCGCTTTATTTGCATAAGGTGACAAGTTGAAAGGTGTTTTTCTACAGATTATGCATCTTCTTTACTTGATTTCAAGCAGATAGAGCATTTGGTGTTTTATTTTGTTCCATTTCGCACATTGTTTGCTAACATAATTAATTAGATTATGTACATGATTTTTTGTTGATAATATTTATTTTAATTGTTTAAAAAAAGGAAAGTAAAAAAAGGAAGATATGGGATATTTGCAAATGACGTCACAAATCAACTGTTGGAGGTAAAACAATCTTGGAGAAAAGTTTTGATTGGTAGCCGTTAGGATTGTGGCTGTTATGGAAGTCAACTGCACAGTCGTGATTGTCGGATGAGAAGGTTATTTGAAAGAAACCTCCCTATTAGTCTGACAAAAGTGAGCCGACGAGCAAATGGTCAAAAAACAACCTGTCATTTATAGATTATACATTATATGATAGAGTTACAGACAGGAAAAGCATAACAACAGTTTGTTTGGAACAATAAAAAATATTGTAAATTTTGGAGTTAATAAAATCCATGACCACTTTCCCAATGTCTCGAAGTATGATCTTTTGGCATCCGCGTATCGGTCAATATTAGTGATGGGCGATTCTCGAGATTTTACCAATCGTGAAAAATCGTCAGCGTAAAGAAATACAATCGATGCAGTCATCGATTACTTCCCGGAATCTACAATCGAGATGTTTTACAATCGATTATTGATTATTATTTTACAGGCTTATACAGTAATTTTTAAGTTTTTAGTAAATACGTGGAAACTAAAGATAGATGGAATAAAAAAACATACCAAGAAATCGATGTAAATTTAACACTGAGATGCTCTGTAAAAAGATCCTTATCTACAATCTTCATTTGAAGCTAAATGAAAGGTTGTGAAACAACAGAAGCAGTAATGTAGTTTGCTGCTATCGTTTTCATTAACTCTTTCATTCAACTTTAATTGATGGAGGGGCACCTGATATGAAGCCTTTAGAAAGCTCTATTCTAACATTTGTTAATAATCTTAATACAACTTGTTATGTAATACATCTTATCAGTTTTTAAGCCTTCTGAAAGAAATGTTAATCCCTAAACCTACCCCCTTTTCTGTACTAATGATTTATGACAATTAACAAATTGTTAGAAATGCGTTTAAGAAATTAACTTTAATGTTACAACATCTCCGCTATAGTATTTATCTTTCGAATATCATGTGCCATTCTATATTTTAATACAGGCCAATAAAACTCTAAATGATTAATATCTTTAAGATATGTTCCGTATAAATTTCTTTAATGAAGTGTGCATACTAATGTTTCGATAAAACACTGTAAAATATTTTAAGTTTATAATGTTTGAGCATATTAATAATAAGTATCATGGATTTTCATATCAAATTTTATTTTATGTATGGCAATGTGTATTATGTATGCAAGTCTAGTAAATTGAGTGTACTACAGATGAACCAGATGCCAGCAAAATGAGTTGAATACGGTAACCCCAACCCCTCAGAATTTTTCAAAACACTCTTTTCAAACAAGTTTTTCAAATATAAGATCAATATGTTATCAAGAAATATGTTCAAAGTAATGATAAGAACAACGCTATTTTGGAAGGCTAAATAACTTAAGAAAATACTTTCAGTTTATTTATCTACTTTTAAAAACATTATTTAAATTTTTCAAGGATTGTAATATCTTTTTGCTAATTTTGTTTTGGAATAAGTTCCCTTTTATTTTTTATGAAAGTGCGATGTCTAAATCGCGTAATTATGGCGCATTCGATAGAATTGAATAGCTTTTTCACATTTTCGATAAAGTCAAAAATTTGATGCAAGTTAAAGTTCCCTTAAATATCTAATGCTGTAAGATTTCCCGTTGATTAAAAAAAAAAGAGCTTTATCGAAAAAGGGGAAGGAAAACCAGACAAATATACTTGCTAAAAAGGGAACCTGTCTAAACCGGAAACTGCTTACCACTCCCTATCGATGCCAAAATGATTCTTTAAATTTGCATTCCAATTAAAAATAGTTACTTTCTGACACATTAACGAACTTATTTTTATTTTCAAGCGTATTAGCTAGAATCGAATTTTTCCTTTTTCGCTAAAGGCAAATGTTTGATAATTTTCGTAATTTCGTTCAAATTTTCGTAAATGCGAGCCTAATATTGGGGAATTTCACCATTAATCGAAAACAAAAGAACTTTACCGAAAAACAGAAGGATAACCGGACTCATATACCAGCTAAGTGGGAACCTATCTAAGACGGAAACCGGTTTCCAATCCCTAATGATTCCAAAATATTTTTATCTGTTTGTACTTGTACTTAAATCCAAAGTAGTTACTTTTTGATTCATTTAAAAACTCAATTTTATTCTCAGGTGCATTGTATCCAAAAATGGAAGGATAACCGCATAAACATACCAGCTAAGAGGGAAACTGTCTAAAACGGAAATGGTCTTTGGTCCCCAGCGATTGAAACATAACTCTTGTCTGTACCCAAATCTAAAGTAGCGCCTTTCTAACTCATTTTTATTCTTAGGTGCATTAGCTAGAATCGATTTGCATTTTCACATTTTCGATAAAAGTAAAAGGTTTGATAGAGGAAAAGTTCCTAAATGTTGAATGCGTGTCTAATTCTGTGGAACTTTCTGGTTGGTCAAAAGAAAAAGAGCTTTATCAAAAAATGGGAGGATAACTAGACAAACCAGCTAAGACAGAATCTGTCTAAAACGGAATTGATTTCCAGTCCCTAAATGGGCCCCTAACATGACTGTTGCCCATCTGTACCTAAATCCAAAGTAGCTACTTTGTGAGACAGTCACGAACTCATTAGAATCGAACAGCATTTTTCCTTTTTTTTGCTAAAGGCAAACGATTTAATACAGACCAAAGTTCCCCTAAATGTCTAATGCTGTAGAATTTCAAAGTTGATCGAAAACAAAAGAGCTTTATCGGAAATGGAAACAGACAAATATATTTGCTAAGAGTGAACCTGTCTAACGAGGAATTGGTTCAAATATCTAGCAATAGCCAATGAAGTTTGATTAAATTCCGTGCATTAGTTTTTGAAATATAGCAGCGTTACCTGTTGGGCTATTTGCACAACAAACAAATCAACACCAATTTGCATCTAGGTCTAACTGAATATGAAGTATTATTAAATTTTGCGCATTACTTCTTGAGATAGAGCGTTATCAAAATTTTTGTCACATAAAAGACAGATATTTTCTAAAAACTGACAAATTTTTCATGAATCCAATACTTCCTTCTTGTAAAGATAGATGAAAGTAAAAATGGAAAAAATGCCCCACACAAACTGAATTAAACCCTTTTCAACTTAAGTATATGTACAGGGTCGGACTGGGCCAGGGAAAAGGGCGCAGACCTTGGATTTTCAAAGGGCGCAAAAATTTTAACGAACTCGCGTCAATTTTACTTGCTTGTGTTATATATGGCTTGACAAGGTTTAACACATTCGCATAGCACCATGTATGAAAATGGTTTAATATTATATCACTGATAGAAGATATAACATTATAGATTGAAGGCTTCGCTATATCCCCCATGCATGTTTAAAGTTCCATCAAATCTGCACAATGCTACGTAATTTCTTAACCGAATCATCTAATATTTAAAAGTTCCAGCAAGTTGAACATCGATTACCTTGTAATAAATGATTGATATGAGGGGTAGAGTTTTCTTATCTTATTCTTTTTTCAATAGATACCTTATAAGAGTCATGGAAAAAAATCATAATTACTGATGAAAAAAGCTGGCGTTATACGATAATATCAAAAAGAAATTCTTAAAACGCCATAAAATTTAGAAATGCGCAAGACCATTACAAAAGAACTTAGTCTTCTTTCATCAGGCGCAAAAGATACGTGCTTCCAGTTTGAAAGGAGGAGAAAGACATTTCTAAATTTCACATTTCTGCACTTTCATTCATTTAAACACATTTCTGCATGCATTTCTAAATTTTATGGCCTAAGAAGTTCTTTTTGACCTTATGGGGGGGAAAAGTGCTACATTCCTACGTAGTACATTCCTACCAATTCTCCTGCAAATAGACGTATAAAAAATATAGGTATCAAATGATTGGAAATACTATCTACTATTAAATGCTATTAATAAATTTTGCTTTGAAAGATTGTCTTCATATTAAAAAATGTAGGAATGTTGATTGTTAAAATGGTAACATCCGCTTTTGTCACCCTATTTGAATTCCTCGCCAGCCAGGAAAGAGATATAGTTTATATACTTTTTTAAAATCTTAACACAGTTATAAAACAAAACAAAAAAAAAAGTTAGGAATTTATCTAAAAATTTCGGAAAATAAAATGAAGATCTCACAAGAAAAACATTCCGAACACACTCAATCAGTCACCAGTAAAATTATACGGAAATTTTAAATTTATAAACTTACTTTACATTAAAGAAAAGCCCTATAAAGTATTCCTTGTAAGTTTCTACGATTTTTTCTCTGTGGTTCTTTTGATAAAAAAGACGGTCTCTTAAATTACGGAAAGGCAAAATTTCTCTCTATTTCGGAAACTAATTATTCAAATGAGCTGTAAACTTACACATCGATGTTTCTAACGATTGAGGTTTGTTGAATGCAAAAATTAATGTTAGGTCGTAATTCATAATTTTTTTAGTATGAATTTATTAAAAGTTTTCACAAAAAGAAAAAAAAAATTTTTTTAATAGAGAAAAAAGTCTGTAACACGTTTAGGCCTATACGTATCTCTTTAATAAATTAATAAAAAATCAATCAGGTGATTTTTATGAAGATATAAATTAATGCTTCTGAAATTGGTTTAACTTTAGCATCCATCCTCAAATTTAAACTCTTCTAACTCTGTCAAGATTTAAGATAATGTATATAAATAATACCTTTTTCTAGTTTGTCTGGAACCAAGAAACTCAATAAGGTGTCGAAAATGGGTGTTATTGTTCGAAAATTCAAAGTTGATACGATTTTTAATGTATAGGCGACTTCGGTAGCATAATTTAAACAAAACAATAATAAATAGACATTATTTTCAGTCGATTGGTTCCTATAGATTTTTTACGATTATTTGGAGCCGAATTAGTAAGGGGTAACCATTTTTATTCCAATCATCATCATTGATGCGTTGGAATTTGGCAGAGAAAAATCTAACATGTTTTTTGCACCAGGTGCCAAATAGAGCTGCTGCGGTACTGCTATGGGGTTCAACTTTTTTTAAGTATATTTCTTAATAAATATTAAAATTGCTCTCTAAATATGAATTACGAAGTTAGCAGTCGTAGTTATCAGTCAGTTAAAATGAGATAAATTAAATTTCTGTTACAATCTGTTAGCAATTAATTTTTATTTACTATAGTTTTTTTTTTGTTTTTTTTTTTTTTGTAATAAAGTAGCATTTTTAAGTGTGGTATCTGCAGGTGTCTCCCTCACCATACACACAAAAAAATACACACAAATCTAAACTTCGTTTTAATTTTTAAAAAAATGTATCTAGAACAAAAATGTACATTTCGTATGTAAATAGAAATTTTGAAAACTAAATCTCATGCTTCTTCTGTTTTCTTTAATAAAAGTACCGCTTATTATAGGGTATTTGAATGTTGAAATATAAGGATATTTCAACATTCAAATCAATATCACATTAAGGAATGTGAAAATAACACTTGCTTGTGAAAATAATACTTATTACACTTGATATATTGTAGCATTTGATATAAGGCGAGTCAGGTATTTTGTAGGAAGAGGCCTTTTGTATCCTTAAAAAAATGACTTTATGTATCCATAAAAGGCTGGATTGATATTGCATTATTAAAAGGTTTTTACAGAAGAAGTACACCAAAAAAAGTCGCTTTGTTAGTTAAAATCACTAAAATAATTTACTCTTCTTAGAACAATCTTCCTATGATTTGCAAAGCCCTTATCATAATTAGAGATCAAGGGAAATATTTTAGTTTCCATGATTCAGAGAAATGCCCCAGGGATTGTATTCATGCAAGTTTCATGATTCAGTGGCTAGCTTTTTTTTATTCAAAAACTTATCATAATTTCTGAATAGTAATCATCACTTTATTTAATGATAGCTTTTTCGTGATTAAATCAAAACAATTTTTTATATAAAATGCGTATTAGAATTTTCTAATAGTTATTTAACAACAGAAAGTATAATAATAATAAAGGACTTTACGTTGTAATATCGATACAAAACAAATAAGTGTTGCTATCCAACGTACAATTTATTCACAAGTTTAACATAAAACTCCTGAAACTTTCACGAGTTTTATGTTAAGCTTGTGAATAAATTGTACGTTGGATAGCAACTCCTATTTGTTTTGAACAGAAAGTATGTCATTAAATAAAGCTAAGATTACTAACCGAAAATTATGGTGTTGATTTAGTGAATGAAAAACACTGTCTGCGGATTCCACAGCTTGCAGGATTGTAATCCAGAACTGTCATCATATTTGTATCCCCCCCCCCCCCCCAAAAAAAAAAAAAATGCTTTTCGATCCGGAACAAAATTCCCACAAGAAGTGTTTTGCCTTCTGATATTTATCTCACTCTTTTCTCAAGTTGTTTTCAAAAAGTACGTTTTCAATAATAGTGTATTCAGAGTAGACTTTAAAGAGCGGGGGATGGGCAAGGTATTACAAGCGAAAAGACTGAAAATATGCAAAATATTTGGTTAAAATCTAAAAGATTATTATTCAAATAAGAGATAAAAGAAAATCTTGCCTAGGGCGCGGCGCCGGAGCTACTAAAACTGTCGCTCGGTACATGTTTTCTCTCTCAATCGCATGCAAAGATGCTCACTTTTGCTTTTCCAATCCTTGAATTGCTTTCATTTATCTTTAATTTATTTCTAATAGCAAAAAATAACTCCTTGTGCTGTCTGTCTATTAATGGATGTTTAGACCTAAACAAATTCTCGAAATTTAATATACTAGTCAAAATGTATGTGTACAATGAGAGAAAAAGTATTGGAGCGGCTTAGGCACTTAGGGGCGCGAAATTCTCCCTGGACGAGGGCGCACCGGCCCTCGGGCCGATGGGCGGGCGGGCCAGTCCGAGCCTGTATATGTAACAAAATCACACGCCTCCTAATCTGTATCCTTCTTTGAGAAACTATGACTTAAACCAAAATCGCACCAAGTGTCAATCTGACTGTGAAAGCTAAATAAATACCCAAAGAACTTCTAACTCATAAGAAAGGGCTCCATTACTGTTTTTCTAGCTGGGATTTACATCACATTCATTTCTGTGACTTCCCTCCTTTACGCTAGAAGTTCCTAGCCAACCCAGACTACGTAATCATGACGTATATGGAATATGCTCATTCATTTCTCTCTCGCTCTCTCTCTGTCGCACCTCGACAAAAGTCTGCTCGATGCAAACCTTTCGTTTACCTCGAGAGATACCTTTCCTCGATGAAAACCTCTCGCTTACCTCGAGATATGTCTTCTCGGTTGTAACTAAGGCCGAGAATGAGAAATCAATTTTCTTCCATTCTCGACATGTTACTCTCGATGATTGTCAAGAAAACTGATTTCTCCCTCTCGGTCAAGAAGGGCCGAGAAGAGATATCAAGGGGAGAGCCTGAAAGAAAGATAGGTATGGCAATGAGCAGTGAAATGATGGAGCCTTCCGATAAATATTATGTATTAAATAAAAAAAATTCAAAGACAGAGATTGGTGATTTTTGGGGGTTCGCAAGAGTGGACCAACGGAGGGGGGGGGGGATATTTTCAAATTTTTACCGAACACGGCATCTGATACATCATCGTAATTTAACAACCCTTTCATATTATGAATCTTTCTCCCATCCACAGTTGAATTTCAGAATGCGGGGGAAGGGGGGGGGGCGGACAAGTCTTTAAAACTGTAGTGAAATCTAGAATAATTATCATTTAAATGGGTTTTTTGTCGGAGCCCTCAGAAAAATAATACTTATTAAATATAAAAATATTAAGAGTTGGGGAATTCCGGGAGTATTCAAGGGGCGTGAGAGTGGACCCACAGGGGTGCAATTTTCAAACTTTTATGAAACCCCTCATGTGATATATCTTCGGAAATCATTCTGACTACTCTTTCATATTATGAACCTTTCTTCCTCCAAAATTGAATTTTGGGGGTGGGGAGGGGCGAACAAATTTTTAAAACCGTAGCGATTTCTATAATAAATAGCATTTTAGATGTGGATTTTTTTTTTATAAATCTTCCGGTATTTATTATTTATTAAACATAAAAATTTTGAAAGTGGGGGCTGCGTGAATTCCGGGGCGAAAGAGTGGACCCACTGGGGAGAGGGGTCGGGGAAGCAATTTTCAAACATTTTTTGAACCCGTCATGTGACATATCATCGGAAAGCTCTTAGATAACTCTTTCATATTATGAGACTTTCGTCCCCCCCTCCCCAATTTTGCTCCCACTGTGGGGGAAGGGGGTAGTTTTCAAACTTTTTTGAATTTTCATTATTTTAGATCGGATTTTTTTACGGAGCCACCCGGTATTATTTATAATATATGAAATTTCGAAAAGTTGGGTTGTATTCCGGTGAGTGCGGTAGTTGGCTCCTTGGAGGGGGGGCGGGAGCACTTTCTTTACTTTTATCGATACTCTTCATATGATATATCATTAGAAAATCCATTTATTTATATTAAACACCTACCTGCCCCTTTCCCCACTTTGCCACCGGGGCATTTTTTGCAAATTTTGCTGACACTCCTCATGTTACATATTGGAAAGGCCTGTGACCACTTATTCATGTTAAGCACCCCCTCCCCACTTTGCCTCCCCCACGGGTATACTTTTCTAAATTTAGCCAAGACCCCTCATGTGACATATCGTTGGAAAGGTCTATGATTACTTATTGATATTATGCACCCTCGGTGTCCGCCCCCCCACTTTGCCCCCACGGGGGTACTTTTCTATTTTTAACCAAGATCCCTCATGTGACATATTGCTGAAAAGGTCTGTGACTACTTATTGATGTTATGCACCTCCGGTGTCCGCCCTCCCCCCACTTTGCCCCCACGGGTGTACTTTTTTAAATTTAGCCGAGACTCCTCATGTGACATATTGCTGGAAAGGTCTGTGATCACTTACTCATTTTATGCACCTCCCGCGGCCCTCCCCTCCCCAACTTTGTCCCACGGGGGCCATTTTTATAAATTTAGCCGGGAACTTTCATGTGACTTTTCTAAATTTACCCGAGACCCCTTGTGATATATTGTCGGAAAGGCCTGCGACCACTTACCCACGTTATGCACCTCTCGCGCCACTCCCCCCACTTAGACCCCCTGGGAGGGCATTTTTTTAAATTCAGATCGAGATCGCTCATGTGACATGTGACATATAGTTGAAAAGACCTAATGCCCCATGACGATTTATTCCTATTATGCAGCTGCTGTGCTCCTCCCCTCACCTTCACCCCTCCCTTCCCCCAGGGATCCGGTCCGAGGTTCGTCCGGTTCGAGATTATTTTTTTACAAGATTTTATAGTGCGTGCACACCACGCCTGCTATACGGTGCCGTATATAGCGGGAAGCCAGTTCGAGATGTCATATTACAAGATTACGTATAAATTAGAGGCTCCGACTAAAGGAAGGGCCCGCTAGCGGGAAAAGCTACTTAGTCCTTATTAACGCCGACTCATTCCAGTTCACCTGCAGACGATTCTTGATAAATTTATGAAGTATAAAAGCAATTGGCAAACTGGAGTCATCGAGAAAATATTTACACAATCGAAAACTATCGAGATGTCCATACAATCGAGAAAATCGAGAAAAAGATCTCGTTATCGCCCATCACTAGTCAATATACCTTCCCCCACGCCCCCAAAACTCCGACTGTAATTCTAAACCTGCCAAATATAGTGTGGTTCAACATCATAAGGTGCCATTATCGGGTAACTCAAAAGGGTTTTTTATGGAACTATCTAAATTTTATATAAAAAAAAGATGAATTAAGGCCACTAAAAAGTTAAACTATCTTAATACACGTTAAATGGTAGCAGTACGTTCAAACTGTGCTTTTGCAAACTGGCGAAATGTAACAGAGGACTTTGTCCGTTTTTTAAATTGGAGCTTCCAAAATTTTAGTGCAGTGCGAATATAAGGGCCTGATAATCACAAACACTTATAAACTCGGATAGAAATTGCCGTGGTCTGCTCAAATTTTGTATGGTAAACGTTACAGTTTTAGCGGGGGCTGGGAGGGGAGTTGATTTTTGTTTTATCTAAGCCTCAATATTTTAGTACGCCATAAATATAAGCTATTTACAACTTAAAACACTTATAACTCGGAATGCTTTTGTCGTAGCGCGTTCATATTTTGTATGGTAAACGCAATCTTTATAAAGGACGATGAGAGATTTTTTGTTTTTTCAGCGAAGCTCCTTAAATTTTAGTATAGCGCGAAAATAAGGGCTCGATAAAAAAAAAAAAAAAAAAAAAAAAAAAAAAAAAAAAAAAAAAAAATCCCTGCCGGCTTGGGCCTACAGGCGGAGGTAGATTTCGAAGTTAAGTACCAAATTCATCAACAAAACTTAAATCAAGATTAGAGATAAACCCAGCTCCTTCACTAAGAATGAGCTCTAGGGAGCTAAATATTTTGTGAAAATTCTAATATACACGAATACATACACAGTATGTATATGGAATAGGTTTAAAAAATAGCTAAAGCAAATTCAGAGAACCTCAAAGTGTTAAAATAAGTTAATATTTCCATAATCGGATGTTTTAATACGTTTCTTCAAACTCACAGGAATTTACATATTCACCTGCTGAGGTCCATTTTATTTCCAATATGACGCTTTTTTTTTTTTTTTTTTTTTTTTTAAATTCGTCAAACTATTTATTTCATTTTGAGTTTTCATGCGGAAATCTTGCTCCAAAAAACTTATGACGTAATATTTAATTTGTTTTCAATTCGTCAAACTGTTTATTTAATTTATTTTTACACGTGAAGATCTTGCTTTAAAAAAGCAATTGTTGTGGTGAGAATTAATTTTATTGCTTTTTTTTAAACTGTTGGCAACTGCTATAACGAAAAATATTTATTTTTTCCTGTCATTGTTGTGTAATAGCTGGTTTTACCAGAATCATGTTAAGGCGGTATTCAAAATTTTGAACCCACCCCATTTCCATTCCCTTTGTCCGATTTTACCCATTTTCAATCCCCGCCGAGATATTAGCCATCTAAAAGTTGTTGGTGAATTTGAAGACGATCCGTGCATAATTGCGACTTTTATCGTGCGGACAAAATTTAGTACATACATACATATATATATATATATATATATATATAAACTTTTAAGGTGGGGGTGGTTTTGGATTCCTGAGGTCCTATAATGAAAAGTTATGAAGAAATTTTTCAAAAGTCGCACCATGGTAACGACTGCAATAGGTAGTATTTCTCACGAAATCTACCTAAAACACTTATAACTCGAAACCAGATTGTAGCAGATCGCGCAAATCTCGCATGGTAAGGTGATTCTATTAGAGGTGGAGAGGGGGAGGTGTCTCTGTCTATTTTTTATTGAAGCCTACAATGTTTTTGTATATACAAAAAGATTCTTAAAATTGAAAATACTTATAATTTATAATACTTATACTTATTTAATTCTCACGGCACATAAGTTTTACAAAGGGATGCTCATGAGGGGGTCATGTCATTTCGTTTTCTTCCTATAACTCAGGCTGTAACTGTCGTAAGACCACTAAACGTTGTTATGATTAATATCATGAGTATATATTTTCAGGGTCCTTTATCTTTTTTTAACAACAGCTAAATTTTATAAAACTGTGAATATATATATATATATATATAAAGGCTGAGAAAATTAAACTCTTATAACTCGTGAACAAATTGACACAGAAATTTTGTGTGCTTGATCAATGCGACATAATTGAATATTAGACATTGTTGGATTTTTAACCACAGCCTACTAAATTTCAGTATAGAACCCGATAACCATATACACTTTTAAATCGGATCCAAGTAGTAGCACATCGTACAAATTTCTTATATTACACGTAATCATTTAGTGGTGGTGGCTTTATTGATATCTTATCAAAGCCTCCAAATTATAGTACATCATAAATATAAGAAGCCATGAAAATTATAACTTGGTTTGTATATGTCGTAGCACTCTCATAATTTGTATGGTAAACGTGATCATTATAAAAAGGGAGGGAACTTTGTTGGCATTTTTAAAACCCGAGTTACAACATTTTAAGTTCTGAGCATGTTTTGTTTTCATCTACAAAAATATATGGTGCAATCATAAAAAAAATCAACAGAGCCTAACTCCCTTAAAATTTTTACGTTTATCATAAGAAATTTGTGTAGGCTGCAAAAATTTGCATCCAAGATAAAAGTGTTTGTAGTTATCATGGCCTTAATATACTTCTATATTAAAATTTAGGGGTTCCTGTTCAAAAAAAGAAATAGCTCCGGCTTTATAAGGATTACACTTCCCATACAAAATATGAGTATCCTACGATAATTACTGCTCGAGTTTTAAGTGTTTTAAGTTGCCAGCATCTTATTTAGGAATGGATGCTGTAGAAATTTCTTAAATCGATTTATCATTTATGTAATATTGCGATTTTTTAATCATAAATACATTTAACAGTGACTTTACCTTTAGAATAGGGAACCCATTTTTTAATTTATAGTGATTAAATAAGGTCTTTAATCGTCATCCCCCCCCCCCCTTACTGTATTATACAGGGTGTCCGGTCTCAACGGTGTCCAATGGCTAATTCCTAAACCGTTAGTCATAGACTTATAGTTCCAATTACAAAAATGTTTTAAATCAGGTAAAGAAACATTTTAAAAGCGATTTGGGTCAATAAAAACATTTCTTAAAAAATTACGAAATTTAAATTTTTATACGGTCCCCTGGTCAAGTTATATTTAGTAATTTTTTCCTATTACACTGACAAGTAAGACAAAAAAAGTCCCATTCATATAACGCTAAAATTGAGCGAGTTATGAAACTTTAAAAATGCATGACTTATGCCACTTTTCTACTCTGAAAACAAATGAGTTCGGCTTGGCTTTGAGGGATCATATGCCAAGTGTTTAAAGTATTCGAAGGTCTTACTTCATGTGTATCTGTGCTTTGAAAAAAAATCCTACAAGTATTATGATTAAGTCTCAAATTGGCTAAAATAACATAGGTTATATTTTGTCAGGATTTGAGACTGTTTCTCTTATGATTTCTTTTAACAAAAATTATGTTTTTTTATAAGTTTTTATGTTACTTCAACAATCATATGTATGTTTTTGCAGTTCAAAATTTGTACTCTAACTTTAACCCACTTTTAAATATCCGATCGAGATTGCATTTTACATACTGGCGCAAATCCGATAACAATCTAATATTATTAAGATTTTCGGTGGTTACCATTTATACTTATTTTACAGGATAACACAAAACATTTTGGATAAATTTCTGCCAATGTGTTTAAGAAAAAGTTTTAGATTAGATAATACAAGACTGCGATTGTTGGGTTTTTCACATTTATGCATTTTTTAGCACTGAATCCGAAAATTACCTTAATTTTTAACCGTCATGTCAGGATATTTCGCAAATCATAAATTTTCAAATTTAAAGAATAACAAAAATCGAATACTATGAAGTAGCGGAGATGGTTGTGTTTTTTAACTTTTGATAACTGATTTTTACGCACTTTTTAGCACTGAATCTGAAAATGACATTTTTAACCATCACGTTAGATTTTTTTTTGCAAATCGCAAATGTGTAAGTTAAAATATAGCTAAAATCTCATACTATAAAACATATGTAAAACATTTTTTATTTTATTTTATTTTATTTTATTAAAAAATTTATTCCATATTTTTGCTTATCCTAGGATTCTTACAGCTAAACAGCTGAGTGGTCCGATGAGATGGGGGAGGAAATTCAGTTTTAACGTTGAACTCCTTAACTTTGAAATTTGCAATGTGCGAAAAATCCTGATATGATAGTTAAAAATGAAGGTCAATTTCGGATTCAGCGGTACAGAGTATACAAGAATCAATTATCATTAGCTAAAAAACATGACATAACCCAACTTTTGCAGGCTTGTGCAATCTAATAATATTTTAAAATACGTATCATTTTGTAAAGAATTGAGGCTGTTAATTTAGAATCATTTTATTTAAGAAAAATTCTGTTTTTTCTTTCTTCTTAAGTGTTTATTACAAATTGTATATGTCCCATTAATATGCCAGAATGATTAAAGATTTCAAATTTATATTGAATTGTTAATTTTACTCCCAGATATTTTTTATATCTGACGAAATTATATTTCGACTATATTTGTGAATGACCCCCAATTTGCAGCAAAAAATATGCTCCAACTTTAAACAGCTATTACTCGGTCAATTTTAATCGTAGAATAACGGGACTTTTTTTGTATTACTTGTCAGTGTAAAAGGCAAATTTCACTAAATATAACTTATAGGACCGGAGGACCGTATAAAAATTTAAAATTCGTAATTTTTTAAGAAATGTTTTTATTGACCCAAATCGCTTTTAAAATATTTATTTACGTGATTTAAAACATTTTTGTAATTGGAACTATATGTCTATGACTAACGGTTTAGGAATTAGCCATTGGACACCGTTGAGACCGGACACCCTGTATAGTATAGTAAGTAGTTTTTAATTTTCCAAGTAACTTTGATAAAATATATATTTTAAGCTTAAAAAAGTTCGTATGACCTCGGGATTCAGCACTTAAACAATAAATCAATTAAATTAAAAAAAATCAAAATACCCGACTGCTTAAAAAGCGAACCAATTAATTATTTCTATCAATGTGAAACTATTTTTTATATTATTTACGTATTTTGTTTTATTTATTTGTATTGGTGACTTTTAAATTGCGTTTAATTGTTAGTTCCTATCTATAAACACTGTTTTGATGAGGCCTATAGATGTCTATGATGGTTAGAGTTGCAGTAAAGCTAGAAATCCTACATACACAACTTCCAGGTTGTGTAATATTTAAACGAAGCTTCTGACTGTAAAATAGTCAATGAAACATTGCCTTCAATTTGAAAGACCTATCCAATGATATGCCATTCAATAGGGTGCGTAATTTTTTTTCGTCGCTACCGCCATTTTGTATTTTACGGCCTCCATTTTGAATTTATAAAAACAAAACCTAGCCTATAACTATCGGACGATTAAGACGAATCGATAGAGACCTCATTCATTAAAATCCATCCAGCCGTTGGGATGTTTCGAGGGTATAAAAAAATCCACATACCCAGGTGCGCGTGAAACACATAACCCTTCTTTTCAGTCGGGTAATTAATGAGCTATTTTGAAAATTTTGATTAGTTCAGTAAAGAAATAATATAAAATAAAAGGATTGTGTTTTTTCTAACTTCTGATGGCTGCTGAAATCTAAATTCAATAGTCTGTAGTGGGGGAGGGGGGGGGGGCTCCCATAGTCTTCTTAACTTGCACTACACTTCTAAAAACATACAAAAACATTTTTTATTTTATTTATTTATTTATTTATTAACTGAAAAATGATTAAAAAGATATTGAGGAAAAACAGAAACATATTCAATGAATCTAATACTGAATTTAACCAATAACCTTCCGTGATGAGAAATAAAGTTAAACTAGACAACAGGAATTCTGCTTTTTCAGAATTTAGTGTCGCCTCCGGAATTTCCATTACTTCATTTTCTTCTTATGGAAATTTTCTCTTCTATTATTATGAAACAGCCATTATAAATGAAGTGTTAGGTGAAGATGAAAGAGCAGCCGTAAAAAGTTAGAACTCTGATTTTCTGGTCAGAATTCTGGGAGGGGTGGGGGGGGGGATGGCCATGATTTTTTTTATGGCTGCTTTTTCATCTTCGCCTAACACTTCATTTATAATGGCTGTTTCATAATAATAGAAGCCAACAGCCCATCAGAAGAAAATTGGTTAAGCGGGACTCTACTGCAGAACAAAATATATTTCAATTTTAAGACTTAAACCACACGTTTTATTTTATGTAAAATGACGTCATTCGCATCCGCTTAAGAATTCCACATTTACGGTCTACTATTAAACATCTACAGTAAAGCATGCATAGCACGTCACTATCATGAAATAATGTACAAATGCAGCAAAAAGATGCCGTTATTCAAGAAAATCGAAAAAAAAAACGGCTATCCAATGATTCATAGATACTTACAATTAAATATAGTATATAATAACTGCATTGTTTTAACAGAAATCATGCGTTTATATATTTTTTTTCAAAAAAGCACATATTTTAATTACATTTTCTCTCGGTTGTTACGAGAAAATGGCAACACAAATATATAATTTCTATTTTTAAACTATTTTCCCTTTACTTTCGATATAAATGGAGTACTTGAGTTGCCAAAATTAAACAAATGGTGCTGAAAACTACAAAAAAATTAATGTTTCAAAAATAAATGGAGATACAGTTTTCAAACAAAATGCATTTAAAAGAACTTTTTTTTTCCAATACGACGGTATAAAAAGTGAAAACGTGCGATGCTTAGAAGTTTAAAAAATTGCTAAAGAATGTTTAATCGTAATGCTTTGTTTTTCGGATAGCTTCTGTAAGCTAACGTTATTTTTTGGACACAAAATAAGCTGGGAGAAAGAAATAGCATACCGTACCGGAGGCTAATAAAAAGATAAAACAAAGATGTGTAAATCATACGCCGCTGTTTTATTTCCTTTTAGGTTTTAGATTATAATAAAATGTGTTTAACATAAATGCTGACATTCATGTAGTTGATGGAGAAGGATTGAAAGTAGGAGCCTCGGAGCACTCGGCTGCTGAAATTCATGAAGTGTTTGTGGCGGTTTGCTCCTGTAGGATTTGCAATAAAATATATCTAATTTTCAATGATCAGAAAATGACAAAGAAACCTAAAATTTCAGATAACCGGAAAAACTCATAAATGTGTCCTCACCCCTCTCACTTTCTTTCCTTTTGCAAGAAATCGGGTTACCAATTCAGAACTATGATTTAAAGTTTTTTTTTTATATTAATTTCAAAATAATAATATATTAAAACTAAAATATTTAAATATTTCCCAAACATATGAAAATTAATTTTTAAGGTAAAGAATGTATAAAAGTACAAACAGAAATTCGATGTATTTGTATCGTAACCCGAAACCGCTGTTAGCGGTCTCAGAGACTGCTCTATTTTTCCATTTTCACAAATTTTCCGTTTAACTATAGATGCTGGTTAAATTTTCTTTTATTTGGAGTCCCTTTATCTTCACTACTAACTTTTGAGTAGCTGAATTTTAAAAATAATAGCTGTGTACATGAAGTTTAGTAGATAAATAGTATTTTGAGAGTTAATGTAGCATTTTATTCATATTTAGATTAAGCGGTCTCACAGACCACTCACGGCAGTTATGCGACAACATTTGTCACTCCGGTTACTGGTTAACCGGTCTGACAGATTGCTCACGGTAGATATGCGACAATATTTGTTACTTCGGTTACGGGTTAAATATAAAATTTTAATCTTTTTAACCATAAATACTGAATAAATTTAGAAATGTATTCGTAATTGTAAAAAATTTAAAATAAAAAATGCGTTAAAAAAAAAAAATTCGTCGTCGACACCGCCGAAATACGATGCCTAACCCGATGCATGATTCTACTTCAATGTATTTTAATTAATTAGAAAATAATAATAATAAAAAAAAACGTATACATTCCAATATTACCCAAGCATGCGAAAAATTAATTTTCCTTAAACTAATGCATGAAAAGGTAAACTGAAATTCGATGAATTTGGATTTTAAATATACAATTTTTTGTTTTGTTTTTACAACTATAAAAACGGAATCAATTTCAAGAAAAGATTCTCAATCGCAAACAGGACCAAAAAATGTCTTTCTCTCCCCCTTTAAAATAATTGCTTTTATCATATGAATTTTTTATATTCTGTGACAATTTGGATCTGAGTTATAAGTGTTTATGTTTAACGGGTCCTTATATTTATGCCATATTGAAAGTTGGGGGCTTCTGTTAAAATACCGACAATGTCCTCTTCCCCATTATAAAGGTTACGTTTACTATACAAAGTGTTTTACGATAATTGTAGCTTGAGTTATAATTATTTTAATTTGTCAGCCGCTTATATTTTTGATACACTAAAATATGGAAAGGCTTTTATGAAAAATCTATATAGCCTCGCCCTCCACCCTTTAAAACTGTTACGTTAATCATATGAAACTTGTGTCGACAAATTAGATTTGAGTTATATGTGTTTTTGGATATCGGGCCCTTATATTCGCGCTATAGTAAAATTTATGTGGTTTTGGTTTTTTTAAAAAAAGACAATCAATGTCTTCTGTAAAATTATGTCACTTTTTGCACCGAAGTAACTAGGAATTGAAATGGCATTGGGACCGATGTGTCGGGATCGAAGCCCTATGACCTAAACAGCAGGAACAAAGTCTCAGAACCGAAATGTACTCATGAATGATTAAATTTGAGTTCCTTCATTTTTAACATTGCATTCTCAATCATCAGATAATCTACAAAATTTTAAATACATTGTATGTATATTACTTATATCACAGAGATATTTAAGATCTATATGTTAAAAATAATGTGACATTGTCCCTTCGAGCGCGATAAGCAATTTTTTATATTTCGTAATAATTTAAACCTTATATATTAACTTTTTTCTGGGTATAAAACTTACTTAAAAAAAAAATAATAATCGTTTTGTAAAATTATGGTGTATGCACCTCTGTCTCATGACACCTCTCGACATCAGATTCTGTATAGCGCGTTTTTCGGGTCTGAATTAAAGTAAAAAAAAAAAGGCGTATTTCCAGAAAACGATTAATTACGTAAAAATAACTAGAAAATTAGTAAATATGCAATTCTGCTTAAAAAATTCTATTATGTTTTTATAACATTATAAATTAATACTTACTGACATATAAATAGTTACTTATAATTTAGTTACATTCTTATAAACGTAACTGGGATTAACTTGCATTGAATTACAAGTAATTTTCATATCAATTTTAGAAATGCAATTAGAATTAGCTCGTAATTGATTGCAATATAATTTAAATATATTTCATAGAATGTAACTTAGATTTAGTTATATTACATTACACGCTAACCAAATTTCATTCTGAGCAAACATAACTGAGATTAACTTGTAATACATTAGAATTTAATCTAAATTATATTTTAAAAACTGCAATTAGAATTAGTTCATAATTCATTGCAATTTAATTTAAATACATTTCATAGAATGTAATTTAGATTAAGTTGTATTATATTACACGTTAACCAAACTGAATTCTGAATAAACGTAATTGACACTAACTTGTAATACATTAGAATTTAATCTAAGTTATATTTTTAAAGATGCAATTAGAATTGATCTATAATCCATTACAAGTTAACTGGATCCTATAATTAAAAAAGTAATCGATTACAGGCTAATTGGGTTATATAATTAAAATCGAATATGAGTCATCTTGTAATATAGATTACATGTTAATTGAATTATACAATTAAAAATGTAATCTGAATCATCTTGTAATCCATTACAAATTAATCTAATTAAAATTTAAAAGAAAAAAATGAGAATTGGTTTGTAATCTATTACACGATAATCAGATTATGTATTTCAAAAGAGTACTTGAAATTACTTTGTAATGCCTTACATGTTAATCAATTGCATTGTGAGGGAATTATAATGTATTTTAATCTATAATTTCATTACTTTGTAATCAGATTCTGCCCAACACTGACTCAGAAGTAAATAGCGCAGTTATCTATCACTACCTATAAATAATAGTGTTTATTTGCTGTTCATCTTCTGAAACATAAGATATTACAAGGGTAATATCCCCAAGGTGTCCACTCTCTCCTATTACAGTCAATCTTCGGTTGCTTTGCTGGGTTTCTTAACCCTTCACTGCACCACGTTCCACATCTGGCACATACCTAATTACACTGTAATTCTTATTATATGCCATGTATTTGGCCTATATGATCTCTATCCCTGATCAAGAACAGTCCAAAGAATTGAATAACACTTATTTTGTCCATGTCAGATGGCTGCATTTGACAAAAAAATAGAATTTGTTCTTCGGAAACAAAAAAAAATTCGATCAAGCTATTAAGGTAAAATTTACTTTCATTATTTTTACTGAATACTTAAAAATATTAATATAAAAAAGTTGCAGAGGGTTAAGCAAATAAAATTAATTAATTTAAGCTCATTTAGTTGTAAAATATAGCAATACAATATTTTAAAACACTAATTGTGTACATAGGATACACGCCATAAAATATAAAATTTTAGCTGAAAATTTGAAATTTAATTTTTTTTACTATTTTTTCCATTATTAGACCGATATATAGATTTCAAATAATTTTTTTTTATATAAATATAGAAAAAAATCGTGCAGTGAAGGGTTAAGATCATCTCTTACCTTATTAATTAAACCAAAACATGAATATTTTTGAGGTGTCGTCTTGTATTTCCAATCATTTCTAGTCATCTGGAGTTGAGCGGCAAGAATAGGTACTTCACTTTTCAATTTGGGAATACCACCAGCTTCCAAAAGTAGAATTGTTACATGTGGATCTTCGGACAAACGATTTGCGACAACAGCTCCTGCCGAACCAGCTCCAACTAAAATGATATTAAAAATATAATCATAACAAAATACGTTGTGTTGTATTCTATTGTTTAAAGGCTATCTGATTTTGGAAGCATATAAACTAAAACTGGAAAATTTAATATAAAATATAAAACTATAAACTGAAATTTAGTAATTATCAAATAAGCATCTTTCTTTTACCTACATAAAATGAACAAACTAGGATTATTACTGAAACTAATACTTAACTTCTTTTTTCATTAGGCAGAAAATAGTATGCACTAATCAGTAAGAGAAAGTTCAAATTTGGCGTAAGGTATTATAATTATCAATAATGATGCGATACATCTTTAAGCATCCAAATAATTCGCATTAGTATGATTTATATATGGCGAGATTTACCATATCTTGGAGTTGTCAGTGCAAATGGCAAGCTCCTTTTTATAAATCTGTGAGCGGACGCTTTTAAAAGCTCTTTTTTTGTTTTTTTTTAAAGGATGAGTTTTTAAAAGTTCCTACGTTTTTAAAATATAGCTTCAATTTTATTTTTGAGAAACATAGGTGCGGTTTCATCCTTTACCCTGATGACGATAGCTAAGATAATATAAAAACTGGTATACACTCATGCACTTTTTTTAGGTGTTTAAAAACGTGGTTATTATTTATAATTATAACGCATCAGCAAGGTAATACGAAACCTGCTACAAGTGTACAAGCATGCTTCGAACAAGAAAATCTGTCAGCGTTGTAATAAGCTGCAAATCCACAAAAATCTACGAATCTTTAATTTTCACTTTTCATGTAGGTAAATGACATGTTTTTATTTGATGTTGGTTTATTTTCAAATTTTCTTAATTTCTACAATATTCACAATTACAAAATTTTATGTAGTTTAAAAGTACCAGGACATTAATAAAATTCGGAATAATAAAATTTATTATAATAAAATAAAATTCTTGATCGTTATGAAGACTAAAAGATAAAAAAATAAAATAAAATAAACAAAAGCCTTTTACGATTAATTTCCTTTTAATTTTAGCAATGGCACTTTGATGAATCACTTTTCAAAGCTCAATATTGACAACTCAGAGAATGTGTATTCTATGTATTACATTCATTTTTCATTTAAACATTACCCTTTGTATACAACGCACAATAACGATATTCATAACAACAATTTTTATATATTATATAGGAGGCTCACGACCATAGTAGGACAAGTCCATTTTGAAAAAAAAAAAAGAGATAGTCCATTCAGAAGGTACATAAAATCTGTTTTATCCACTCTTACAGTAAACCAAGTCTGTAAACAGATGCCATATATGAGAAAGTATGTGAAACAGACTTTTTTTCACTGTGGGAGTTGATAAAACAGATTTTATGCATCTTCTAAATGGACTACCACATCTTTTTTTCAAAATGCACTTGGTCTACTATGGTTGTGAGTCCCTCATATATAGAATACATAGAATACATAACAATAACAACATATTACTTCTATCTACGTATGCTTGAGAATCATAATAATTTGTAATGGAATTGATATTTCCTTGTGTAAGTTCATTTAAGAAAATTCATTTCTACTATCTGTAAATTTCGCTACATCTTTGTATGGAACTAATCACTGAATATTTATTCAAAGAATTCTTTAGAAATTAAAATTTATAACACATTTTAAAATATAATCTATAAATATAAATATTTTATTTGCATCATTTCGTTTGTGTCATAAATTACATTTGGGATAAAGTAATACAGTAAAAATAGTTATTAGTTTTTAATTTAATTTATTTATTCATTGAATTTTAACTCTAATGAAAATATATGCAAGTGACCTACAAAAGTTGCAAATTATTTACAGAAAGCGTGCGGAAATAATTAACAATTTTTGCTTTTAGTGCTTTTCACTGGTGGGTACTCCCTAAAAATCAGCAAGCTTTAACTGCCAGTGTTATGTAGCTCATTTATTTCTGTCGTTAACCACTTCATGAACTCGTAAATTTTTATAATAACCTTTCCTCGTAGTAATTTTGATCGGGAATTTTAATTGGAAATTCTGACATTTCCCGGAATACGGAAATCGAAGATGCATTCACTCAGCATGCGTTGTTTTTCGAGGTGTGAACAGCGTATATACTCCTCCCTTTTATTTGTTCTGCTTCAAAGATCAGCAACAGAAACAAACAAAAACAGATCCTGAAACAGTGATTGTTTATTTTTCAAAGTCATTTAAGTTTGAGGTCGAGTGTCATTGTCAAGGTAAAGAGAGGCCAGAAGTGTTAGAAGAAAATAACTATTATGGATAACCTTTTACAGGTCAAGTTCCTAATTGAGAACATCGAATTGAAAAATCATTAAGAAATTAAATATCATTCATATTGACTTGAAAACTTAAAAGTTAAAAAAAAAAAGATAACTTAATTTTCTAAAAGATAGCTTAAATAATTGCGTTTCAGCCCTGAAAATGGAAATCTACAGAAAATCATAAAATTTCAAACTTCCAAGTAGCCCGGGATGGGCTCGAGGCAATTTTCTATCATTATACTTAGTCCAGGCAGGGCCGTATCAAACCACCATTTTGTTTTATTTTACTTTATCTATCTATACTAATATTATAAAGTAAAAATTGTTTGTTTGTTAGAGGTAATCTCTGGAGCTACCGAACCGATTTCAAAAGTAATGGTATCAAAATGATGGTGTTGATCCAACTTAGAACATAGGCTATATTTTATGTCGGTGCCACTACACCAAAGGGGGTGCAGGAGCAAAAAACGTTCTAAAAATGCGATTTTTGCGTTACCGAAGGGCCTAGAAATATGAAATTTGAAATATTAGTTACTTATTAGATATAATGAATTTCTAAGAGCAGTTCTTAAACAATTCGAAATTTAAAAGGGGTGAAAATGCGCGAAAAGCGTTCTAAAAAACGTTCTAAATGGTGGTTTCTACACAATCTCAGGAAATGCCAAACCGATTTAAAAAATAATGGTGTTAAAATGATGGTAACAACCCTTACTCTAACATAGGCTATGTTTTATGTCCGTACCACTACCCCAAAGGGGGTGCAGGAGCAAAAAACGTTCTAAAAATGAGATTTATGCGTTACTGAAGGGCCTAGAGATGAAATTTGAAATATTAGTTACTTATTAGAAATAAAGGATTTCTAATAACAGTTCTTAAACAATTCGAAATTTAAAAAGGGGTGAAAATGCACAAAAAGCGTTCTAAAAAATGTTCTAAATGGTGGTTTCTACACAATCTCAGGAAATACCAAACCGATTTAAAAAATAACGGTGTCAAAATGATGGTGACAACCCTTGTTCTAACATAGCCTATGTTTTATGTCAGTGCCACTACCCCAAAGGGGGTGCAGGAGCAAAAAACATTCTAAAAATGATTTTTGCGTTACTGCAGGGCTTAGAAATATGAAATTTGAAATATTAGTTACTTATCAGCTATAATATTAGTATAGATAAAGGAGAAGAGTTCTTAAACAAGAACAGTTCTTAAACAATTCGAAATTAAAAAGGGGTGATAATGCGCGAAGGAGGTTCTAAAAAACATTCTAAATGGCAATTTCTACTCAATTTTGGGAAGTATTAAATCGATTTCAAAAGTAATTGTTGTAAATTGATGGCGACAGATCTTGCTCTAACATAGGTTCTGTTTTATGTTTGTATCACTACCACCTGGGTGTTGCAGGAGAAAAAAAGTTCTAAATTGCAGTTTTTGTGTTATGGAAGGGCCTAGAACCATGAAATTTGGAATGGTAGTTACTTATAAGATATCAATGATCTCTAAGAACATTTCCTAAAAAATCGAAATTTAACAGGGGTGAAAATGCGCGAAAAGCGTTGTAAAAAACGTTCTAAATTGCTATTTCTATGCAATCTCAGGAAGCACTGAACCGATTTCAAATATAATGGTGTAAAAATTATGGTGACAGCTCTTGCTCCAAGATAGGCTGTATTTTATGTCTGTTTCCACTACCCCAGAGGAGAAGCATGAGCAAAAAACTTTCTAAAAATGTGATTTTTGAATTATGGAAGGACCTAAGATTCATGAAATTTTGCATGAGATATATTTATTAGATATAAATGATCTCTAAGAGCATTTCTTTAAAAATTTGAAATTTAAAAAGGGGTGAAAATGCGCGAATAGCGGTCTAAAAACGTTCTAAATTGCGATTTCTACTCAATCTGAGGAAATACCAAACTTATTTCAAAAGTAATGGTTGCAAATTGATGATGACAGTCCGTGCTCCAACATAGGCTATATTTTATGTTGCTGTCACTACCATCTGAGTGTTGCAAGAGCAAAGCATGTTCTAATTTGCGTTTTTTGCACAACTGAGCGGTCTAACATTTTGAAATATGGCATGGTATTTACTTACAAGACGCAGCTGCTTTCTAAGAACAGTCGAAAGAAAATTCCACATTTAAAAGTATGAAGTGAGCGAAAAGCGTTCTAAAAATTTTCTAAATTACAATTTTTATGCAATCTTATCAAATACCAAACCGATTTAAAAAATAATGGTGACAAATTGTTGGTGATAAAACCTGCTCAAACATAAGCTATATTTTATGTGTGCGCCACTACCACCAGAGGATTGCAGGAGCAAAAAACTTTCTAAATTGCGATTTCTGTGATAGTGAAGAGACTAGAAACTTTAAATATGGAATGGTAGTTACTTATGAAATATAAATGCACTCGAAGGACTCGAAGGAAAATACATTCGAATTAAATAGGGATGAAGTGAAGGGGAGATACGAAAAGCGTTCTAAAAAAGTCCTAAATTACGATTTCTATGCAATTTCAGGGAATGTAAACCGATTGGTGATAATAGTTGCGAATCAATGGTAACAGTCTCTGATCCAGCACAGGTTATATTTTATGCCGATGATTCTACCAACTGGGGTTCACATAAACAACAAACGTTCTAAAAAAGGCCTTTAAAAGCTTCTAAATTACGTTTCTGTGGAATATTAGGAAATAACAAACCGATTTCAGAATTAATGTTGGCAAATTAATACTGACAGTTCCTATTTCAACATAGCCCTTTATGTTGAGAGAGGAGATAGGACTTTGGATTTGACATGGTTAATTTTAAGATGTAAGAAAATGGTTTCTAAAAAATTCAAAACTTCAAATGAATACTGAAATGAGCGTATTAATTGAGCATAAAAGTTTCAAAATATTTTCTAAATTATCATTTATTTAGTTTTATTTCTTTTTATTAATTTAAATCTTATTTCTGCCTAATGCAGTGTAATAATGAAGTTTAGTCAAACTGTGTTTTAAATAGTATTTTTTGAATTATTCCTAAAAGCATAATTTCTTTTAATAAAAATTAAACATATAAATATCACTTGGCATAGTTCAAATATTACGCGAGCAAAGCCGCGGGGTTTGCTAGTTATATATAAAAATAATAGTGGTTTTGAAAATTGTTTAACGGATCTTTGAAAACTTTCTTTGGTTTAATAAATTACACAAAATATTTTAAAAATCTAGTTTTATATATATACTATAGCCTAATCGTTTTGAATTTTTTTTTTCATTCAAAACAACATCAGTTTTGTAACGAGTCTTTATAAAACATATGATATTACAATTCTGATAAAATTTTACTTAAAAGGTGCTAAAATATACATGAAAAGGTTTCTACAGCATAAAAACCGTCAAAGATGTTAAAACCCCAAGCGTTTTCAACTGGATTATAACAGTCGTCTTCAGGGGGAGGGGGAAAATCAGAGGAGTGAAAGTGCGTGGAAATTCTTTGTTTAAGTAGCAGTGGACGAGTCTATTTCAAAAGAAGGGAGGAGGGGGGAGATATGATTATGCTTCAAAATCGTTAGAAATATCTATATAGTATTCTATAATTATAGTATTCTATACCAGATTTTAGAGGTTACTGAGGGGTTCCCTTAGACCTATTGTTTCCAGGTGCTTAGCTCCAACATATACAATAGAAAAAGTTTTCGTACCGCTACTTAAAGAAATGTTACCGCCTACAAATCTTGTGGTCAACTCAACTAGAGAGTTTATTGAGAAAATAACGGACGAAAATGTATGTGATAGCAGTATATTTGCAAGTATGGACATCAAATCCCTGTACCCCTCAATCAGTGTAAAGGAAATAAAAATCCCCATAAAGCAATTCATAGATAATAACCCGGCATATAACGATGAAGTAAGAACAACTTTGAATTCAAGCATTAACTTGATTACAAATAATAGCGTCTTTCAATTTAATAGAAAACTTTATAAGCAAACTGAGGGTGACCCGATGGGCTACTCCATTTCAGGATTATTAGCTGAACTGAAACTTAGACCACTTGAGAAAGATATTATATCTAAATCAGATTTAAAACCTCAATTATGGGTGCTTCACGTCGATGATATATTTTTAATTTGGAACCATGGTATCCCCTCTTTGAATTAGTTTTCAAATAGAGCTAATAACCTGGATTCAAATATACAGTTCACATTGGAAGTCCAAGAAAGAGGAAGAGGATCCTTACCATTTTTAGGCTTAGAATTAATAAGAAATAATACAACATACAAAATTGATAGGAAAATTTACAGGAAACCATGTAATTCAAATAGTACAATGTCCTACAATAGTAATGTCCCATTTAAATACAAAACTGCAGCTTATAAGTTTTATATAAATAGAGCCATAGAATTTTGTACAAGATAATACCTACAAGCAGAATTACTCACTATTAAGAAGATTGCAATAGAAAATAGTCCCCGCCCCCCCTCACACACACCAATGCATCAATAAATTAATCTTTGATATTCAGCATAGAGAGTTAACCAGAAATGGCATTAAAAGTAATCTCAAGTTTTATAGTTTCAATTATATACCTCAGTTATTTGAGAGGATTAGTTATCAATTAGAAATATAATATATACCTAATCGCAAAACCATCTGCCAAATTAAAAGAACACCGAAAAATAGACCCAATCCCTAACGATGAAATTTCTCGCATATATGCAATACCTTTTACAGACAAAATAAATCAGAAACAACTCAAATACATAGGAATGACCACCGGGAAATTTAAAGACAGACGAAAAGAACATATTGCAGACATAAAGTATAGCAAACCCTCTATTGCTCTATCCAGATTAAATCAAAAACAAGATATTCACATAGATTTCAGTAAAGCAAGAGTCATAGCCCATACTTCAAATTACTACACATCAATAATCAGGGAATCCTTGGAAATTTTAATTCAAAGAAAGAATACTTGCAATGATGTACCGTCCTACAACATATCTAAAATCTGGTATAGAATACTAGATATTTCTAGCGATTTTGAAGCATAATCATATCCCCCCCCCCCACTCCTCCCTTCTTTTGAAATAGACTCGTCCACTGCTACTTAAACAAAGAATTTCCACGAGCTTTCACTCTTCTGATTCCCCCCCCCCCCCCCTCCAGAAGACGACACTTATAATGCAGTTGAAAATGCTTGGGGTTTTGACATCTTTGACGGTTTTTATGCTGTAGAAACCTTTTGATGTATATTTTAGCACCTTTTAAGTAAAATTTTATCAGAATTGTAATATTGTATATTTTATTTGTTAATCAAGGTGAATATGACGTTCAATAATTATAGTTTGAACAATATTTTGTAACGAGTCTTTATTTGAATATAATAGTTTAAATCATCGGTGTTGCTACTGTCTGTTTCATGGCTTACAAACATATAATCTGGAAAATGCTGTTAAATTCTCGCATAAATAATGCAGATGTCTTCAAAAAAAATCTTAATTGTAGGTTTATAAATACTATTTCAAATAACTAAACATACTACGTCTGAATCAGAATTTATAATTTAAAAAAAAGATAGTTAAAATCAGACATTTAATAAACTATAAAACACATTAATATTACAAAAGACATTTATATGACAAAGCAAAATAAATTACTGTAGACATTCCAAGCATTATATACAAGCTTCACATCAGTACAAATGTCAATCGAAAACCAAAGCTATTGTTTACATATGTTCCATTCAAAATATAACCTTCTGTTTACTATTTAATTTTAGTAAACATTAATGTGAACTGTCGGTATTTGACATGTGTGAGCAACTAATGTATTTTTTAATAAAAAAATATTTTAAATTAATATGTACTAACTTTTAATTGGGTGTTCCTGGAGAATGTACAGTTGAACAAAAGAAATAAATATTATCTGGAAATTCTGTTATCCAGACACATTCAAGCATTTTTGTTGCTCCCTAAATATAGTGTAAAAATATAATAATTTTTTATTTACTGTTTAATTTTCATTAATGGAAAATGTATGATTGAATAAAAGAAATTAATACTAACTGGAAACTCTGTTATCCAGACACATTCAAGCTAGAGGTCTGCACGGGCCCGGGCTTGGCCCGAGGCCCGTACCCGGCCCGGCTCGCGGGCCGGGCCGACAGACAAATTAAACGGGCCGGGCCGGCAAAAAAATTAATCGGGCCTATCGGCCCGATATAAGAATTTAAGCGAAGCAGTTAAATTACGAGCCATTTTCAATGAATGTGATTTTCTCGAGAAGTATAAATGTGCGTCACGAGCCGATGCGAGTTTAACAACATCAATACAGAAATGTAACATGCCCATCGTAGAGATCGGCATCGTACAGTTTCAAGATGTCTGATTCCGAGTTTAATTTTTTTTCAGCAGACTCGTGCCGGGACAGAACTGGTCTTAATCGATCTCAGGATGTGCAGAACAGTCATTGTGTTTTGTAGTATTAATAGTGGTAATGAACTTCTCTTAACAGTATCTTTGGAAATATAAAGGTGGTTCTCATATCCACTGCTCAACAATGCGAAGCTTTCAGACACATTTTCTGACAAAATTTTTAACTATAAAGGCATAAAATTGACAGGCCTGCCTATTGAAGGCATTTGGAAACGAATAGCTTTTTCCATATTTGATAAATTACTTACAGAGATAACAGAGATTCCCGTCACGTGACTGTACGTTTTTCTCCTTTCCTGTACCATCGCTTCCGGAAATTCGATTCAAAACTCTAACTTTGACAGTATTTTCAGAAAGATATATTGCTTTTATCTATGAAAAAAATGACATTTACATAGCTTCTGAATAAGAATACCTGCCAATCTTACGCGTTTCCGAAAAGAAAAGAATTCATAAATGTGTCGAAATGTAGCTCCTTTGGATTTGAGAAAAGCCTTAAAAATGAGAGAAATATTTACACAAAATTACTTTTTATTATACAGCTTCAAAAGTTATCATGTTTTTAATCTTTTATTCTGATGAACTACATTAATCTTTTAATGAATCCTATTTCCATTTTGAAATGTCTGTAGACACGATGACTAAAACACTGTAAGTAATCGTTAATGTTTACTATTGTGTGTTTTCTGTTTTGCGAACATCATAGTAATGTAAAATATACTGCAAAATGTTCCCATAAATATGTATGTAGTATTCATTAAAAGAATCGTAATTGTATGTTGAGGAAAAACGGATTTTTTTTTTTTTTTTTTTTTTTTTTGTAGAAATTGTGTCGGGCCGGGCCTGTTTTCACTGATTTTTGTACAGGTCGGGCCGGGCCAAGAACTGTAAAACTGCAAACGGGCCGGGCCGGGGCGGGCTCGGGCCGAACTTCCAATTTTTACACCGGGCCGGGCCGGGCCCGGGCCTGGAAATTCCGGCCCGTGCAGACCTCTAATTCAAGCATTTTTGTTGCTCCCTAAATATAGTGTAAAAATGTAATATTTTTTTATTTACTGTTTAATTTTCATTAATGGAAAATGTATGATTAAACAAAAGAAATTAATACTATCTGGAAACTCTGTTATCCAGACACATTCAAGCATTTTTGTTGCTCCCTAAATATAGTGTAAAAATGTAATAATTTTTTATTTATTGTTTAATTTTCATTAATGGTGGCATTAGGAAAATTTTAAAAACTACTTCATAAAAAAGGTTAAATTTATTGTAATAAAAGCAATATCAAAACATGCTATATGCTTTTATCGGAATTATGATTAAAGATTTTATTATAAGATTTTATTAATAAATAAAAGCTTGAAACTATTAAGTATGAGATTTTGTGATGCAGTTTCAAGATTCTCTTTGAATAATAAGGCTTAAACTTTGAAAATTATTGCACTTTAAGAATTATTCTCAAACTTTACTTTTCTATAATTATAAAAGGATGAGTTGGTGTGTCTGTCGACTGTACAGAAAGGTCTACCGCATGAGGAGTCTACTGCTACGAAATATAGAACTCCAATTGTGGGGGGTGGGGACATGTACAAGTTTGCATGGGCCGAAAATTTCAAACTTAGACCCAAACCGACCCGTTTACATTTTCGCAGTTCACAAACCGGAATCTGCAAAAATCAATTATATTAGGCCTGATATGTAGGCTCAATTTCTACAAAAAAAATATTAATATTAATAATTAAAAAAATTAAATGTAACAGCAATAATTATAAAAGAAATTTTTTCTAGAAAGTTGTTTTACAAGAATACAGAAAACTCCCTAAACGAAAGATGTACAATTCCACCAGAAATCGGGGCCCTACTATGATGTACTCCCCAGTGATTTACTATTTGAAACAATTGATTTCCTGGCGTGCAAAATCCATTTTAATAGATTTTTTTTTTAATTTAAACTATCATATTCCTTCTGTTCAAGTGGTCCTTTCCGAACTACGAGTACATATAAATATTTTCGATCCCCTTTCTTAGAATTCCTTTGAATTTAACTTGAGCTCCCGTAAGCTGTGGAGTAGAACGTAGAAAATGAACAAATTAGCAATTCTGAAGTTTTTGAATGTTTTGCAAAAGATTTGGCATGGCTGGAGAACCTGAAAGACTGTGATACTGGTGAAGTAATAATATTTTAAAACTCCGTGATAGAGCTTCAAAGCAAAGGCAATTGCAACTGCGATAAACAAAACATTTTTTCAAACCTTTGTGATATATGTAAGAAGTACTTAATTTCGAAATTAAAATTCAGATAATTTATTTTTGTTTCTATTTTGCTATTGCTTTATTTTTATTAAGCACTTGTTACTATAATACGAAATATTGCATCGATTATCCGAAAATTTCGATTTTCCGAAAGATGGTCGGTCCCAATTACTTAGGATAATCGAGGTTCTACTATACATACTAATTTTAAATAAATTTAATACTCATCTTATTTACTCACCAATGATGTAATCATATTCCGAGTGGAAACTAGCAGAAGGTATGGGAGCAAAACTATTATCCGAGAATAGATAAAACAAAGCTAGAACAGATACTAAGGACGGGACGACGGACAGAACGGTAGAAGCCATGTTCCGCCATGAAAAAATCTTTCCATAATCTGCTGCCTTAATTTACGGCTAACTCATGAATTCTGAATGATTCCACCTCGGGTTTCAGGGAATGAATGAATCTGCTAAGAGCATATCAAACGCTGTAGGAGAAAACGAATTTTGTGTGAAATCACGAAGACGTGAAATGTCGCCAAAGGTGGCAATGAGGTCAAACGCCAGGGTGGCGTTGAAATTGCAACGCATTCGTGATTACAAATTATGCCGTTCTTATATCAGGGGCACCGGCAACGAAGTACAGGGAAGAGTCATTATCGCTCCGTAGATTTTGAAATTTAATAAACTAAATTTTCTTTTGCTCTGGCGATTTTGAAAAGCAATTTAAAATTTACTCTTCCCAGGTGCCTTAAACTAATTAAACACAAGAAGAGAAAATAAAATAAGAAATTTTCAGATTCAGAAGAGCAAAGCTAATTTTAAACCAATGGCAATTTTCTTTTGAAATTTATCGTTTATATTTCAATATTTGTAAATGATTTTTGAGTTTCTGAATCGGTTCCGAAAAAAATCGATCAATCGGTCCCAGAAAAAAAAAAAAAAAAAAAAAAGGGTGAAATCAAAACTTAAAAAGTATGAAGATACTCGGTTAACATCAACTTTAGATATTCTATGAAAAAAAACTCATTTAAAAATATTAAAATGAAAACAAGAAATTTAAAAAAAAAAAGAGCTGCCATTGAATTAACATTAGCTTGCGAGCGTCTTTGTGCGACTAGCATAATCACGTCTTGTTTTCATGTTCATTAACCCTTTATCTACTGACGGTATTTATAAGTATCATTAAAATAACTTGTTATAAAATTTATTTAATACATCGATTAGTAGTAATACATAAAAGTAGCAAATAAAGCCTTTGTGCAACAATATTAAAAAGCAGAAAACCAACGTTTAAAAATGCACAAATAATACATGTATTATTACATGTATTAATAATACATGTATTAATAATAATACATGTTATACATGTATTTCATGCATTATTTGTGCATTTTTAAATGTTGGTTTTCTGCTTTTTAATAGTATTAATACAGTTTAGAATGAGTTATAGATACATTACTTTATCTTGTTTCAAAAGCATTATTGGTTACACAAAACAAAAATAATTTTGAAAGGGTGATTTCTTTTGCTTTTGCATCTTTTTAGCTTTCTTGGCGTTGGGGGAGGGGGGGGGGGGTGATTTTCAATCGGAAATATTTCTATATTTCGATTGTAAGAACATTATATTTGTACATTTCCTAATTCGATAAAATACTGAGAAAAATATTTAAAATAAAAGATTTGAGTGGGGTTATAAATATTGCACAAAATCTCCATAAATTCAAATCCTTCTAAAATCCTTCAAAATTTATTAAATGATTATGTAAATCTTCTAATGTAGTTTCAAAAATTCACGAAAAATGCTTTAGAAGATAAAATTTTCATGAATTCATAATTCAGTACATAAAAGGTTAATTTTTTATGCCTGATGTATAACGCGCATCCGTAAAATTTGGCCCATTTTTCTTGTTTCAAAAGTGCGCGTTATATACTGGAATATGCATATATATACGTACTCATATAGGGTGTTCCAAAAACATTGACCCCGGCTTTTATTCCTTAAATATTGATCATAGGCATATATTGTAAATTACAAAGTTGCATAAAAGAGGTGCAGAATTTTATTAAATCGATTAAAATTTTCGGAGTTTAAATTTGAAGAAATACAAAATTAATTTTTATACAGCCCATGTACGAAATTTTTTCCAGTGAGTATAATGTGCCTCATGTACTAACAAGGTCATGTACAAAATTTCAGCTTTTTATCATAAGAAGTCGCAGAGGTACTAAAATGCATAGATTCTGACTTAAACCACTTTTCCATGCTTGAATATGATTTCGCAAAGGGGAAAAATCCTGTCGGATTATCTCGTTTCGATATTTCTCTCTTGCTGTAAACATTTACATTTTAATCTATGATTAACCCTCACCAACTTTGTTTAAACATATCTCTGCGACTTTTATGATAAAATGCTGAAATTTTGTACATGACCTTAGTATGGGGCACATTTTACTCATTGGGGATTTTTTGTACAGGGGCCGTATAAAAAAAATTTTTCACATTTAATCCCCTGAAAATTTTAATCGATTTCATAAAATTCTGTACCCTTTTTACATAACTTTGTAATTTATAATATATGCCCATGATTAATATTTAAGGAATAAAGGCTGAGGTCAATGTTTTTGGGACATCCTGTACATACTATGTATGTTCGTGCGTAACGCTTGTTCCGATTTCCATTTTTTTTTCTCTCTTTTCTATTGAAAAGTCTGAGTCTGCAGGTAATCCCGTTACCATATGATCAGGATCTAACTAGATTAATTTTAACACAATTATTCTAATTGGTAAATAATTCATATAAGTTGTAATTTTCCAACTGGGTGAAAAATGTCCGGACCAAGATTCGAACCAGGGATGTCTTGGCAGAAGCTGTCAATGCTTTGCCAACTGAGCCAATAGCGTATTCAAGGGGTGGGGGCTGATAGGGCTGCAGCCCCCTCCGAAATTTATAGAAAAATCAAGTTTAATTACGAAAGTTCAGCAAAACCTAATGAAAACTACTAAGATGAAATTCAAATGGAACCAAAAAAATATTCCGTTTTAGACACGTTATTAAAGTGTGTTAGAAATCACCTTAGAAAGTGTGTTATTTCGCAGAAACAATAAAATTTTCCATTTCAGCGAAGTTTCTGTTATACACAGGCTCTCTTTACACAAGTTTTATTGTATAAAACATGATATATGGTGATTAAAAGTGCATTATTCATTTTTATTACTTGCTATATATCAGTTTGAAAGTCTGTGATTTAAAGTTAACCTTTTTTTAAATTTACTTAAATGCGGTAGGTTGAGAACGCTCTTAAGTAATGTTAAATTTACTGTAGACTTCGGTTTTATTTACTATTTATTCTGATATCGTTTAGCAGATAGTTTTATATATTCTGTTTATAAAAATGCAGTATAACCATTGCATTATACACTGTAAAAAAAATTCCGCAACGTTCCTGGGAAAAAATGGGCAGCTGAGTTGCCCATTATTTCCAAGAAACATTTCTTGAAAATGTCTGGAACTTTACTGTATATGTTAAAAACTTTCTACAGAAATGCCAGTAAGTTTCCTGCGAAATACCAGGAATATTTCTGTTGACAGCAAAACATTACTGACATTTCACAGCATGCGGATCCGCAGACGATTTTTACATTTCCAGTTGACAATTTTCGCTTTATTATCATTATTTGTTAGAACGAAAAAATATTTTGAAATTGACATCAAAATTATTATTTATAATTTACACGAAAAAATAAATTTTCAGTTAAAATTCAATAAAGTAAATATATATATGATATATTGTTTCTGAACTTTGCTTAAAATATAAAAATATATAAATGTAAATAATAATTAGAAAAAAAATCTAGACATAAAATATTTTGCATTTTCGTCAGTAATTATGTTAGTTTACAAGTTAGATAAAATACATATAAATTTTCATGAAAAAAAAAAACCTAAACGTAATTTTATATTTTTTCCGAAAATAAAAAAAAAATTCAAATTTGCAGCAATTCAAAGTGTCAAATATATATCAAATTTAAATCAAATTGTAATAAAGTGTTAAAATATAAAATTAATTAAAAAAGAAAAAAAGAAGTCAAGAGCATAGAACTCGGGCCGTACGGGTGGCGTGCGAACCTTCTGCGTCCACACCACGAAAGACACGTTGAGAGCTGCAAACTAATGGGTATTTGAAACGTATGCTAAACCTCGGCATCTAATTTCTGAAAATCTAAGGCCCATCCTTTCACAAGAATAATTAGAGATAAGAACTCTAAAACATACTTTAAATTAATCAAAATCGGTGAGAATCATGTTTGATGGTCCCCTGGTTAATGAAGATCCAAATAATAGGTGTATTTTTTTTACATGGTCTGCTCGTTAAACATTCCACAGACAAGTACGAGAGATAATCTCTTAGCGATGTCACAGAGGTATTGTATTTTCATCTGAATTGTCTTGACAATAGAGACGTAAAGGATTATGTCGTCTATTGATTTATTTGCATTCCATATTGATTTTTTTACATTCATTTAAGGAATTCGTTTTCGACACTCGCGCGCGAGCAACGGATTATAGCAAAAAAATAATAAATGGCGGCCGCAGCGTTTTGCTGTTTCCAACTTTTGTTCAGGAACGTTTCAGATAATAAAACCAGAATTTCACAGGAAAGAGCTAAATTATTCTGAAAACCTGAGAAAAGGCGAAACGTTCCTGGATTTTACATGGAACGTTACCATATTTTTTACAGTGTACTTGCTAAGACGAAAATCTGCCTAAAACGAAAATTTTCCCAGTCCTATGCGATTTCATATTAGCAGGTTTGATTGTATAACATACGCATTACCTGCTATGATAAAAACCTGTTTAAATTAGAAATTTTCCGGTTCCTTGTGATTCCATCTTAGAAACTTTTACTGTATCTCAGACCCCGCCCCCCCCCCCCCCCCGAAATGATAAGTTTAGATACGCCACTGAACTGAGCTATCTGGAGGACCTAATTCATAACCTAATTCATTAGCTAACCTTATTGATCGTAGCATCTGGTCTGATATATGAATCAGCTCAACAGAATAATTAGCAGGCTGGAGATATAACTGCGTGCCTGTTTCCCAATCTTTTTTACTTTATGAGCTATTAACTTTTATTTTTAGAAAATGACCAACCGTAAGAGAAATTTTAATCTGATGTTAAGGTGCATAGTACTACTTAACGGCATTAAAATAATCGTCGCATCATATAATTTTTTTTTTTTTTTTAGATGGACTCGTCAAAATGATGTTAAGGTACACACTAATACATCCCAAATGGTCCGCCAACTGAATACCAATAAATTTTAACAGAAAATTTTATGGTAGGTTTGCGCTAGAATTAACTTTCAAAGGTGATTTTTCTAAAATAATATTGGTATTCAGTTGGCGGACCATTTGGGAGCCCTGCAATACTACTTAACCTTATTGACCCTTCCAGGGCCAAGTAATTGTGTATCTGAAAAGATTGGTATAGGGCAGCACTAAATGTTTTTGTTGTGTGTCGGATTGATTCTAATTGTTTCGAATTCAATTTGGTTTCGGGACCGTACGAATCCGTATAAAAGACAAAGTATTTTTATCACACCAGAGTCTACCCATAGGCATGGTACAAGGAAGCAACTAACTTCGACAACAAAGCCAATAGCATTGTCATCGAAGTCACTTATAATTATGTAAATGGCAACTAGAATTATTTAGGGGACACCCGAGATAATTATAGTCCGAGAAGTAACGACAATTTAGATTGAAATGGATGCGGATTCGGCGACAGCAACATCACACTGTAAAAGTCAAATGAATTCTATCTCGATTAGGGATAACTGCCACATAGTTGCGAAAAGAAAGTTTTCATTCTTATATAAATATGCGTAAACAATATCAACACATTGCAAGAGGATGTGTAAAAACGCATTTTTCGTAAACTGTGTCACGTAATAATGATTTCCTATAGATTGGGTATGGAAATTACTGCTTTCATGGAAAAATTTATATAGAGGAAAACAGGAGATGTACTTTCAGGTCTAATTTTTCGTAATTGGTTGCAAACAGTTTTCCATTTATAAGGATTTTTATAAGAATATTGTTCGAAAAATTACCTTCAACCACACACACCTGCTCAAAATTATAAATAAGCTGTAATCTGCAGTACAGGGAATATTTACTGTTTTACTTGTTAGAATGTGTAAATAATTTTTTTAAATATATTTTATAGGACCATGGGACAGTGTTAATAGTTAAATGCCGTAGCTTTTAAATATATATACAGTCGTACCTGGTTAAGATACGTTTCAAGGGACTGAAAAGTCTGGTATTAAGCGGGATCACGTGTTAACCTCTTTGAGAGGAGCGTCACGTATACGCAATGCATAAGATGTTCCAATTCCGTGATTATTCCCACCAGTTATTTTTTATCGTAAATTTTGATTTATTTAATCGGTGAATTTTCCCTATTTAATTGGGCAAAAGTTTCTGTTTTGAAAAACCGGTAATAAAAGATTAAAAATTCTTTAAAAGGCGCTTGTTGCGAAGGGGTTAAATGTGATTTGTATAATGTAGCAAGAACCGAGTGTTCCGTACCTGTAACAAACATTGTAATTCGCCTTTGGCGACGGAACACCACCCCCGCATCTATGCCAATTGGCAATCAATCCTTTTAATGTAACCCTTTCGTTGAACCCGGATCACGGGTTGAGTACGCATGAGTGTAAGAGGAACAACCTCTGCGGCAACATGTCGCCATTAGTCTTCATTAAAACATTTATGTTAACAGTCCGCTAATTTCTCTTTTAATTTAGAACACCTCCGTACATTTTGGTCCTAGCGACCCGGAGGTAAGACCAGCGCAAACTAATTTAATTTAATTTATGTCAGTTTCGTCAACAAGACGAAAGGATGGCAGACTCGGACATTACAGCACTGAATCGGCGGCGTGGCAACATCAAGGCCCAGCTAACGAAGATCGTAAACGCCACCGAGGGTAAAAGTTTCTCAATTGCGGAAACCAAGGCTCAACTAGAGCTCCTTCACAAAATCGAAGAAAAATTCGAAGTGATCAAACATGAATACTACAAAATTATGGACGAAGAAAAGATTGAGGAAGCGGAAGAACAACTCTCGCAATTGGATGAGGAGATACAGAAATTAGAGGTAAGCCTTAAATCATCTTTTCACAAACAAAATGAAGAAAAAAATAGTAAAATAGACAGCACGTCTGAATCAAAATCCCATGATCAAGTTATTGCCAGAGGGGTCAGCATAAAGCTTCCCTAAAATTCCACTTCCGATTTTTAGTGGCAAATTTGAAGAATGGTCTACATTTAAGACCACCTTCAACGAATTGATCAATAGCAATCCTCATTTAACAGACAACGAAAAACTGTTTTATCTCAGAGGAGCATTAACGGGTGAACCGAAAGGTTTACAAACCTCAGATGACACCTTTAGCTCACTCTTCAGAGAGCTGGAAGAGCGCTATGAAAACAAAAGAATTATTGTGGATTGCCATATTAAAAATATATTAAATCTTTATGTAATCAAACAAGAGTCAGCAAAAGAACTGAGAAACCTTGTAGATCAGGTAAAAAAGAATTTGAGAGCGTTAAAGGTCTTGGAATTCGATAGAGACACCTTTTCAAACGCTATTTTGTTGAACATAATATTAGGAAAAATTGATCGAGAAACTCGTAAGCAATTTGAATTAACACTAAAGGATAAGGAAGTGCCTAATTTCGATGAATTTTTAGAATTTTTAGAGCGCAGATGCCAAATTTTAAGTAGTATTACTTCTGCGAATGCTTCAAAAACCACCAATAAATCTTTATTTATCCGTACCACCAAATCACAAAATAAAATGTGCATTTTATGTAAAACAGAAAGTCACCCAATATATCATTGCGAGAAGTATAAAAGTATGAAACTAAGCGATCGTCTAAACATTGTAAAGAAAAATAAGCTTTGTTTTAATTGCCTTAGTTTTTTTCATATAATTCATCAATGTACTTCAAAGAGCAGATGTCTTGTTTGCAGCTCCAAACATCATACTTCGTTGCATAATTACTCATCACCAGATGTTCGAATTTATGAGCCGTCAAAATCTATAAACAATCTGGCTGCTGAAGAGGCAATTAATAAAAATTTAGCTCCCGAAGATTCAGCGCAAAATGAAAATGTAGTTCATTCATTTTTTTTCACATGAAAAGAGCCATAAATCTGTCTTAATAAATACTGCGATTGTTTATATAGCAGACATTAATGGTATAAATAAGCCTTTTCGTACAATATTGGATAGTGCCTCACAGAATAATTTTATAAGTTTAAGAGCAGCTGAAACTTTAGGTTTGAAAAAACAATCAATTAACATTCCCGTTTCAGGTCTTAATAATTCACCGATGTCCTTGAAATCTAAAGTGAAGGCGTGTGTCTCTAATAATAAGAGAGGCGATTTGCGATGGAATTTGGACTTGTTGATCATCCCGAGAATCACAGATTTCACTCCTGGAAAGGAAATAAACATAAATAAATTAAACATTCCTTCGAACATCTGTTTAGCTGACCCACAGTTTTTTATTCCAAATAAGGTTGAAATTTTATTAGGTGCGGAACTGTTCTTTGAATTATTAAAGGCAGACAAAATAAAGTTAGGAAAGCACTTATATTTACAGGAAAGTGTGTTTGGTTATCTAATTTCTTGTTGTGTGTATAACAATGTAGTAAAAAATACGAAAAAATATTGTTTCTTAACGAAAAATTTAGAAGCTTTAGATAACACATTGAAATCTTTTTGGGAGATAGAAGAGGTGGGAAATTTAAAACCTTGTGATAGCAAAGAGTTAGAATATTGCAATAGGCACTTCGATAAAACGCATTTTAGAAATCCGGATGGCAGATATGTCGTAGAAATGCCTTTCAAACCGGAAATTTCTGAGCCCAATTTAGGAAATTCAAAAATCGTTGCATTGAAAAGATTAAATTATCTATGGCAACGTCTAGATCGTGACCCTATAATGCGGAATTTATATACACAATTTCTTAATGAATATCAGTTTCTTAATCACATGCATGAAATAGAGGAAACTAATGAATTTGAGGACGGCTATTATTTACCCCATCACGGAATTTTACGACCATCTAGCGCGACAACTAAATTGCGCGTCGTATATGACGCAAGCGCAAAAAGTAGTAATGGATACTCATTGAATGATTTATTGTGCAAGGGTGGTGTGCTACAGGACGATCTCTTTTCGATATTGGTTCGATTTAGAAAGCATATTTATGCATTTACCGCCGACATCAAACAAATGTTTCGAATGATAGAGATAAATCCGTCCCAATACAAATTCCTAAAAATTCTGTGGAAAGACAGTGCATCATCCCCGGTTAAGGTCTTTCAATTATCAACGGTCACGTATGGAACAGCTTGCGTCCCATTTTTGGCCACCAAGGTCTTACAACAACTCGCCTTAGATGAGCAAAAGGCTTTTCCATTAGCTTCCAATATTGTACTGAAAGATTTCTATATGGATGATTGCTTGTCGGGGTCATCCAATTTAGAGGAATTTAATTTAATGCAAGCAGAATTAACACAACTCCTTCAGAGGGGGGGAATGATTTTGCATAAATGGTGTACTAATAAGGTCCAATCTACTGACAATCAGATATTTCCCTTGGATAGAAATTCAGAAGAAATAATGGTTAAAACTTTAGGCATGCTTTGGAACAGTTCTAGCGATACATTTACATACAAAGTCAACGTTAAAATAACAAGTACTTTCACCAAACGAGAGGTGCTATCGCAAATTGCCCGGCTTTATGACCCTCTTGGTCTCTTAGGGCCAGTGATCGCAAAGGCAAAGATATTCATGCAACAATTGTGGTTGCTTAAATTACAATGGAATGATACTTTACCTTCGCAAATTTCCAAACAATGGAAAACCTTTATCGCAACATTGCCAGAGCTCGAGTCCATCAACGTACCGAGATGCTTCTTAAAGGTGCACGTCCAATCAGTGGTACTTAATGGCTTCGCCGATGCTTCTTCAAAGGCATACGGTGCAGTTATTTATGTGCAAACTATATCTAACTCCAACGAAACGGTTAGTCACCTTCTTTGCAGCAAGTCACGAGTGGCCCCTACAAAGGTGATAACCGTACCCCGCTTGGAACTATCAGCGTGTCTTCTTCTTGCAAAATTAACCTGTAAGGTCTTAGATGCTTTAAACCAACAGGTGAATGCTGTGCGACTATTTTCAGACTCGACCATTGCCTTAGCTTGGATGGACACTGCTCCACATTTACTTAAAACATTTGTCGGCAACCGTGTAGTGCAAATAAAGGACATTTCAAGGAACATTCCATGGCACCATATACCATCGGAGCATAACCCCGCAGACCTGATATCCAGAGGAATGGATGTGAAAAACCTTGCCTCCAGTGAACTATGGTGGAATGGGCCGCCACTTCAAATTCTTAAAGAAGCAATAGAGAAACCTATTTCTAGTCTTACTGACTGCTCGAACAGTTATTATTCCAATGAACTCAAAGCCAGTAGACAAGTGACTTTAATCAACAATATGGACATTAATTTTTTTGATAATTTGTTGACTTTAACAAATAATTTTCTTAAATTAATTAGAATTGTAGCATATATTTTTAGGTTTTTTTTAAAGTGTAAGAGGGTAGCAACTGCAACAGGCCCTCTGTTACTGGAGGAATTAATGGGGGCAGAAGTGTGCTTGATTAAGCATGTGCAGGTAATGTATTTTTCCAAGGAAATCTCCGCCCTGAAAGGGGGATCTTCGGTGCATGGTTCAAGTAAGTTAAAATTTTTGAACCCCTTTATTGATTCGAATGGCTTGATAAGGGTGGGAGGTAGATTGGCTAAATCTAACTTACCATTTGATCACAAATTTCCTATAGTGCTACCAGCGAGCTGTCGCTTAACGAGAATCATATTCCAGTATTATCATGTACGAGATTTTCATGTCGGGCCCCAGGCTCTTTTGAACACTGTGCGCCAAAAATATTGGCCTCTTAGCGGTAGAAACACAGCTCGCAAGGTAGTACATGAATGTGTGCAATGTTTTAAAATTAAGCCTATGCTGGCTAATCAAGTAATGGGAGATCTCCCTCCTGAAAGAATAACGCCCAGTTCACCATTTGCCAGAGTAGGATTAGATCTGTGTGGCCCCTTTGAAATAAAATATAAGGGTCAGAGAAAGGGTACCTTCCAAAAAATATACGTTGCCATTTTCGTGTGTATGGCCTCTAAACCTGTACACTTGGATTTTGTCTCCGACTTGACATCCGAGGCGATAATAGCAACGCTAAAGAGATTCTTCGCTCGTCGTGGGAGGAGTTCGGTAATTTTTAGCGATAACGCTACTAATTTTGTTGGGGCTTCAGCAGAACTGAAGCGTTTACGTAAACTTGTAGCCAGTGATGAAGTTTGTAACTTTTTAGCTTCAGAAGGCATTAACTGGAAATTCTCCCCTCCTATAGCACCCAACTTTGGTGGACTTTGGGAGGCAGGAGTTAAGGCCTTCAAATACCATTTAAAAAGAGCAGTAGGTTCCGCTCATCTCACGATCGAAGAATTTCTAACCGTAATAACACAGATCGAAGCGATTTTAAATTCGCGACCGCTTTGTCCCTTGTCCACAGATGCTGACGATCTTCAGGTGTTAACTCCAGGCCACTTTCTCATAGGCAGGCCCCTTAATTTAATTCCTGAACCTAATTTGATGGAGGTAAAGGATAACTTGCTTAACAAGTGGCAAAGGACTCAAAAATTAACCCAAACGATTTGGAAACGCTGGCAAAACAATTATCTCAGTAATTTACAGGAGAGAAACAAATGGATGTTTAAAAAACAAAATATTTTGCCAGGCATGTTGGTCCTATTAAAGGACACTCAACTCCCACTTTGCACCTGGTCTCTAGGTCGCATTACTAAGGTAATCCCAGGTGCTGACGGAATGGTCAGAGTAGTAGAACTACGCAGCGCTAAGGGCAATTTTAAACGTTCTGTTAACCAAATAAGCATATTACCCATAAATGACAATGATTAACAAAAATCTGGACTGTAATTGTGTTTCATTGTGTATTAATTGTGTTTATTTTATTTCTTTGCTTATAATCTGTACTATGTTGTGTTTTTTTTTATCTGTATTGCATTTTATACATATTGAAATGTAATATTTCAACGCCGGGCGGGATGTTCCGTACCTGTAACAAACATTGTAATTCGCCTTTGGCGACGGAACACCACCCCCGCATCTATGCCAATTGGCAATCAATCCTTTTAATGTAACCCTTTCGTTGAACCCGGATCACGGGTTGAGTACGCATGAGTGTAAGAGGAACAACCTCTGCGGCAACAAGTCGCCATTAGTCTTCATTAAAACATTTATGTTAACAGTCCGCTAATTTCTCTTTTAATTTAGAACACCTCCGTACACCGAGCTTATTTACACATCTAATCACCTAAATGAACTTTAGAGCTTTTGTTTATATGTATACAGTTGAAAATTGTGTCTTTTACGCATATTCAGATTAAAATTTAACTGTATTCGTTTAATTCTTAGTGTTTTTATTGAAACGAGTAAAAAATAACTCAAAAAAATATGGATTCAAACATGACTTTATTATCGATTAAAACGTTACAACCAAAAATAAACAATTTTATTAAAATCATATTATTACATATGAGTATGAGTAACACCTTTCTTTCGATTCTATGACTATTCTTCCAAAAAATTGCTAAAAATCGACATACTATAAGAAGCAACGGATTCATTCATTCTTTTTTTTCAATCTGGCTTTCGCTAGAGAGTCTTTCATTCGGGACGGGACTGGGCACCTGGGAATCTTGCTTCCGCAAAAGAGTCGGAGTAGAGTAGAAGAATAAAGGGTTGCAGACGAAGATGGGCCGCATGAAACTCATGTCGTGGTGCGAGTCGGAAGTAACTCACCGGACATGAATAGAATAGGACAGGAGAAGACAGGAATCAGAAAAAGTAACAACAAAATAGAATTGAAAACGAAAGAATGTTTTTCTTTCTCCTCAAATGTGTTTAAAAGCACTCTGTAATAGGAAGGTTTTATTTACTACAGTGTACGAGAGAAAAAAAAACAAAACTTGACAAGATGCACCGTGTAAAAGGTGGAAGAATAAATAATAATAAGCGACAAAAATTTGTCTATCTTTCTCTAACATACACGAAGCGAGAGGCAAAAAATATTAAGACGCCGCGCCGTGATCAATGATGAGTGTTGCTAATTCCACAGTGTTGATACTTTAGCGGTATCTCTTTATTCATATAACTGCCACAATTTCCGATTAGTAATATGCACGTTAATTAATTTGCCATTTAATAAAGCGAATTTTACTATTTGGAAATAGTGGTAGATATCCGAATTAAAAAATCCCTCTAAATTGGTCACACTGTAGATGAGAGAAAAAATTCACATCGTTGTCTATGAATTCGCGTATTAAGCGATTTTTTTTCCCTCAAGAGACCGAAACTTTAAACGTGATATTTTTGCATTAGTCTTATGGGCGATGTCCAAGGAACCAGTAAATTCCGCGTATTAAGCGGGATTGCGTATGAAACGTGAGCGTCTTAACCGGGTCCGACTATATATATATATATATATGTATATATATATAGAGAGAGAGAGAGGGAGAAATGTAACTGATTTTCGATATCATGGGGGAGGGGAGGCAACATTTGGAATATTTTTTTAATTGGAACTAAACCTCTAAAGCTAACGGTTTAAGAATTAGCTGTTGGACAGCGATAACACTTGTATATAAGTTTGATCATCGTTGCTAACCTCCCGATTTTTTTAATACCAATTTTTTTATGCAGAAATACTTGTTTTATATAATCGTACAATTTCTGAAATTAAATAAAGCAAACATTTTTGTAAGAATTTACTAGTATTAAAAAGATCGGGCGGTTGGCAACCATGGTTTGATATATCCAATACTTAGATTTAACCATATTCCTATTTAGCAAATTTTTATTATAGTTTGATAAGTCTTGATAGCCTTCATGCACTTAGCACCAATTTTTTCACAGTCTCAAATAAGGATTGCTCATTTGATTGTAAAATCATTTCATGGCATGCCATGTTCTACAGTGACATTTATCACCTCATAAATATTAATGTTGATCTTCAAACTTCTGTCCCGATGTGTGGCGTGGTCGCGAAGATCCATAGAGTTTGGTCTGAAAAAGTGATGGAAGGGCGGTCAAGCAATGCAAGGTAAAAAGGAACGGAGAAATGTAGGTTCTTCACTGTAGGTCAGTGGAGGAAGTAACGTCAAGGACAATAAAGATCTGAACAAGTGAAGGAACGGAACTCCCGTTGCGTGTGGAACGCATTTTGACTGCTTCACATCTTTCCTTTACAAATGCTTGTCGGATGCTGGACGTACTTAAATGATAAAAGAATTAACCTTACGCATCTTTCGTCTGAAGAAAGGAAAATTTTGAAGAAAAAGAGAATCCCTACATCCTTTTAAAAATTGATTTAAAATATACAAAAAATTGAATTGGCAGGAACAACTAAAATTCCCTCTACTCAATTGTAATCTGTTACGAAGAAATGACATACACAGTTGTAGACCAAAGCGTATCTGTAAAATTGTAGTATCAATTTCTGGTTTAGTATTAAGTGTAATTATTTGAATATTGTGTCATCATGCGGTTTATTAAACCTTCTAGTACCACTACCAAATTGAGAGTAGTTTTGATGCTTCCTGCAAAACTTCAAATGGTAATTCTTTGAATTCTATTTTGGGTGTAGGCCCTAAGTCACAACGGGACATTTTTGAAATTTTACTTAATTTTCGATTTCCGAAAATTGTTTTTTCCGCGGACATAGAAAAAATGTACCGCCAGATTTTGGTTTCCGAAGAAGATCAAAATTATCAGCAAATCGGTTGGAGGTCTAATCCTAATGAGGAAATAGAAAATTTCAAATTAAAAACTGTAACATACGGTTTAGCGCCAGCGTCTTTTCTGGCCACCAGATGTATCAAACAAACCGCTCATGATTACACAAAAATGTTATTATTTCGCGAATGTTAGAACAAGAAGTGTATATGGATGATTTATTAGCAGGTTCAAATACTGTTAGGGAAGCAATAGAAACTTGCAAAGAAATTACAGATGTTTTACACGTTCATGTGGGGGGATTATAAGCAGGCACACAAAACTGCGACTTGTTCAAACTGAGAAAACTTTAATTATAACTTTCTTGACTATTGTAAAAGCACAAACACTGATTCTTGGTTAAAAATAATATCTACAGTAAAACAATATTCAAAATATTAAAGGTTAAATTATCAATCGGATCAATAACAATCCTTTTCCATTAGGAATACTTTTAACGATCCTTTTCCATTAGGAAGGGGCTACGCTCGATCCCCGATCATCGAAACAGCCGTCGGCAGAGACGTCTTTCTCTAGCCAATGCAGAAAAGCATCTTCCCAGATATCTCCGTGCTCATCCTTGAGTTTTTGCTGGATTAACAATTCCTTTCATGGGAACTGGTCCTCGACCTCTCAAAGCATCTGGTGTGTGGTATATCTCGCCACTACACTTCGGCCATCTTGACCCTTCTGTGTCCGCACAGAGATCACCACTATATATGCTGGACTGGTACCGTTCGACTTTCATGGAACCTGAAAAATACTAGAAAAACACACACAAAAACAAACAACATGACAAATAATTGCAATATCAAATCACTAAATACAGACGGACGCAGTCTTTTCATATAAAAATAAAACATTGAACACCGTTCCAGTTCTTGGTTTATAATATAGTATTTAAAAAAGAGTAATGTGCAGGTAAGTCTATCACTTGGATGCAGTTTTTGAACAGTATAAAAAGTTTTTCCTTGTATAAAATAGTCATAAAAAATGTTTGGATAGATAGAAAGTACATGCACAGTTACACTGGTAAAACACAGTAAAAAAATGAAATGAACGCAAAAAAAAAAAAAAAAAAAAAAAAAAAAAGGAAAACACCAATTTGATCTAGCACTGTGTTTACTTTAGGTTGAAAAAGCCCATGACTTCATGTGATCAGCTGCAGTAGCGGTCACTCTTGGACCCTCTTGGAAGCCATCTTTTTCGACATCGTATCGATCATTGTTCTTCACTTTAATCACTTTGTATGGACCAAGAAATTTTGGTCGTAGCTTCATACCGACCCCAAATTGGGTTCTTTGAATCGCAACTAAATCACCAATTGTATAACATTTCGCTTTTTTGCGTTTACGGTTGAAAGTTTTGCGATTTTCCTCTTGAATTTTTAATATATGTTATTTCGCGATATTTCTGCTGTTCTGTCTTTCCTCGACAAACGCGTTTTCATGTTCCTCATCAAGAATTTGTTTCACTTTTAAATCCTCTTTATTTCTAATTTTTACTCCCGTTAAAAGCTCAAAGGGTGTGTATTGAGTGCTTCGGGAAATCGTACTATTCATTATTCGCTGAACAGTCAGTACATATTTATACCACTTCGACGGATCATCGATACTTAATTTAGCAAGGATTGATATGAGAGTCTCCTGTTGTCGTTCTACCTGTCCGTTTCCTCTGGGTATTCCCGTTGTAATTAGAACATGCTCAATATTTTCATCTTCGAGATACTTTTAAACCACTGGAGGTGAAGGCGGCACCTCGGTCGCTAACTATTCGCGCTGGATTTCCGAATGTAGCTTGTTGAATTTTTAATTTAGAGATTGCTTCCTTTGCAGATGTCGTCTTAACTGGATAAAACCATACAAATTTTGTAAAAGCGTCCACTACAGAGAAGATAAAATTATAGTTTTTGTTGGTAGAAGGCATTGGGCCTAAGTGATCGACGTGATAAGTTTGGAGGGGGGAATCCTGTTTAGGGAGGGGATTTAACAATCCTTCACCTCTCCCTCGTTTTCTATTGTATAGGATGCATTTTACACAATTTCCTATAACACTTTCAATTTGTTTTCGAAGATTGGGGATATAATAATCCTGCTTTTTTATCGCTTCGGTCTTGGCTACAGCGTAATGTCCTTTATTATTAATTTCGCGAACAATTTCTTTTTGCATTATTTCCGGTACTATAATTAATTCTCTACCATCTTCATATTTATACACAATATTTTTCCTAACAAAATAATTTTTGCTTTCATTTTTTTTCAACTAGTGTTTTGATAGTTTTAATGTAATCGTCTTCGTTTTGTGCTTTGGTTAATTCTGTTGTAATTTCATCATGCGAACTCGTTGTGACTAATACGGTGTTACGACTCAACGCATCAACGTGTTTCATTTGATTTCCGGGCCTGTGGACAATTTGGTAATCGAATTCTTGTAAAAATAATGCCCACCTTTCTACTTTTGGGCTAAGATCTTTCTTCTCTAATTGTTTCTGAAAGGCGGAACAGTCAGTTACTATTTTAAATTTATGTCCTAACAGATAGGTCCGAAATTTCTTTAATGCTTCAATAACAGCAAGCGCTTCGAACTCGTAACTACTATATTTGGCTTGGGCGGGTGTTGTTTTCTTTCTCATGAAATGAACGGGGTGTAAGTTTCCATAATCGTCTTTTTGTAACAAGACTGCCCCAAAACCTAAGCTGCTAGCATCCGTGTGTAATTCTGTCTCTGCCCCTCGTCTAAATATTCGCAACACCGGTTTATCAGACAATTTATTTTTCAATATTTGGAAAGCTTCTTTTTGACTTGCTCCAAAATTAAATTAGTTCTCCGTTTTTAGGGGATCACTTAAGGGTTTAGCGATTCTAGAATAATTCGCTATATATTTTCTAAAATATCTAGTTAACCCTAGGAAACTCTGGAATTGTTTCTTATTTTGTGGCTCAGGGAATTTCTCTACGGCCAACGTTTGTGTTTCTGAAGGGCGAATCGTTCCGTTTTCCACTATGTATCCTAAATATTCGATCCTTCTTTTCAAAAACTGGCATTTAGAAAAATTAAATTCGAGACCATACTCTGATGCTACCTGAAACACACGTTTAAATTTAGAAAGCGCCTCTTCTTCAGTCTGTACCGGGACGATTATATTGTCTAAATACACCGAAACAGTTTTATCTCTTATTAGCTCTTTGAGGCATGCATATATGTAGCGTTGAAAGTGCCGATGTGCTAAGCTTAAGCCGAAAGGCATGAGATTATACTCGAACTGGGAATTATTTGTAACAAACGAAGTAAATTGTTTACTGTCCTCATCGACTTCTACGTGAAAAAAAACCGTTCTTCAACTCTAATGTGCTAAAAACTTTACTTTGCCCGATATCGTCTAAAATATCATCTATTACTGGAAGGGGGTAATTATCCCTAATTATCTTTTTATTAAGCTTTCTGTAATCGGTGTATAATCTGAAATCGCCATTCTTCTTTTTGGCTAAAACAATAGGCGTGGCGTAACTCGAACAACTTTCTCGTATAATTCCTTTATCAAGCCATTCCTGCATTTGTTTATCAACAAACGCTTGTTCTGCAAATGCTAATCGCCTGGGTCGGTGCGTAATTGGTATTTCATCGCTTAATATTATTTTACCTTCCAAATTAGCACTTTTTGTTTTCTCAGGCTTATAATTCTCAACTAAGTTAATTAATTCTTCTTTTAAACCGCAGTCAGTTATGTGAGTAAGATCGATTTTGTTTATATTAACCGAATTCGCTATTTCTACTAAATAAACAGATTGATATTTAGGAGTATCGGCTAAGGATTCTTCAATTACGGGAGTGTCGGTGGAATTTAACCGCAAGCTTGGGATGGTCATGGGAATGTTTGTAACATCCGACAGCAAGACTGATTTGACCATGGGAATGTTTATAACATCTAAAGGAGTATCTAACTTCGGAATTTTTAAAGGAACCGCAGTTACCATATTAACAATATAATTTTTCTCCTTATTTCGCTTACTCGTAACTTTAAGGCCATTACCCGATATTTCAAAATTTAATTTATTCAAACAATTATTTCCTAAAATCATTTCGTACTGTAAATCATTAATGACATAAATATCACAATTCACACTAATATTATCAATTGAAATGTCAGTATTGAAAAAACCCTTCGGACTCTCTCCTTTTCTACTAATTCCTGTCAATTTTACCTCATTTTCATTTAATTTAGGGCTTCCTAAAACCTTATAGATATTATTGTTTATCATTGTCACATCGGATCCAAAATCTACGACAGAATTGACGTTTTTCCCCGTAATTTCAATAATCTTGAGGATTTTATCCGATGGGCAGGAATTGTTATTGGTAGTGTTTACTGATTTATTATAATTGAAGTTATTTTGGTCAGACCTATGTTCGGTTTCTTTGCCTATAAAATAAGTTGGTCTTTCTTTTCTGCGGGGACACTGATTTGATTTATGGGAGGCGTATTCATTACAATAAAAGCATTTAATTGTGAAAGGGTTAGCGTTATTTCTTGTGTTAAGATGATTTTTTTTCATATTTACTACTTTGCGGAATGTTATTTCTGTTAAAACCTTTGTTTTCAACGTTTTGAGTAAAACGCCTTTTAACATCGTTATTCCGATTTCTCGGTTCGGAAGTCTTCCTGATGTTATTGCGAGCTGCCTCATAATCATCAAGTTTACTTCTAAAATCAGAAACTTTAGTAAACTTAGGCAAGTCATCGATAAAATGCTCTCTCATCTCAAATGGTAATTTTTTCCTTATTTTGTCGATACCCAAAATGTTTTTTAAATCCTCATGGGACAAAACGTTAAGACTTGTTAACCATTGTTCCAAAAAATTAGCGAGTTCAAATGAAAAATCTCGCCACGAGGCCGAATTCTCCTTTCTATGGGAAAAGAATTTCTGTCGAAATTGTTCCGTACTGAGCTTGAATCTTTTCAGTAATAATTGTTTAACGTAATCATAATCATTAGAGAGTTCCTCCTTTTCACGACCTATTATGTTAACTATTTCCAACGGTAACAGACCTAGCAAATAAGTTACCCAATTTTCCTTTTCTACATCCAGACGCTTGATTTGGCGTTCAAATAGCCTAAGATAAATGCTTATTTCTTCCTGGTTGTTATATTTTGTAATTAATTTCAAAACATCGGGGCTTTTAATCCCGCTACTTAATGTTGGAATTTCTGTCTTATTTTTCGCAGCCATTTCTAGTTCCAGTTTTTTAAGCTCATATCTAGACACATGGCAGTGTGTCAGCCAAGTTCGTCTGACATAGCCGTGTGTTATTTACACGAACCATTTCGAGCTGTTTTCGTCAAATTTCGATGCTCTACTACTGAAAATCTATGAGACCTACGTACTTGTTATACGAAATGTGTAGTAAGGCAACCCTAATTACCTAAAATCCAAAATTTTATAAATAACGCATAATTAGTTTCCGAGATAATGACATTTGAAAATGTCTGATAATCGATAATTTTACCACTGACTGACTCACTCACTCATCAAAAAGATCTCGTATATCTACTGCAGCAACAGACTTCAAATTTCGTGCGAAGTTCGTTTACACTATAAAACTAAATAAAAAAATTAAAAAAATGAGAAAATCGATGAATTACAACCTGGGGGTGCCCATTTTTACTTTAACATTACGTCTATTAGGCGAAATTTTAATTTGCCTTAGGAGGGGACACTGTTCTGTCGCCAAATACCGCCAAGTTTCTCGCCAACATGGCGATATCTCACCAAATTTGGCGACCAAAATTAGTCGCCAAAAGTGACGCCACCTTGGCGATATCTCTAATATTTCGCCAAATTCCCACAGACTTCCATTGTAAACCTATCTACTTACTGGGGGTTTATCTGGATTTACTTGTTTACAGAAAATCAACAAATTGATATATTTTAAAAATTGAGAGATTTTAAACAATTCTTTCTAAGTGAGCCCCTAATTAGGTTGGAGGAGTGAAATTTTGCATACTGATAGCTGAACACCTCACATCACATGACAAACCATAAAATTTTGAAAAAGTCGTACATTTAACCCTTTGCCCTCCCACATGTGCATTTTAAACAATTCTTTCCAAGTGAGCCCTAATTATATTGGAGGCGTGAAATTTTGCATACTTATAGCTGAACACCTCACATGAAACGAGAAATCTTAAAATTTTGAAAAAGTCGTACATTTAACTCTTTGCGCTCCGCTATGTGTATTTTAAACAATTCTTTCTAAGTGAGTCCCTAATTAGGTTGGAGGCGTGAAATTTTGCATACTTATAGCTGATTACCTCACATCAAATGACAAACCATAAAATTTTGAAAAAGCCGTACATTTAACCCTTTGCGCTCCGCTATGTGTATTTTAAAAAATTCTTTCTAAGTGAGCCCCTATTTAGGTTGGAGGTGGGAAATTTTGCATACTTATAGCTGAACAATGACAAACCATAAAATTTTGGAAAAGTCGTACATTGAACCCTTTGGGCTCTCGCATGTGTATCTTAAACAATATTTTCTAAGTGAGCCCCTAATTAGGTTGGAGGCGTGAAAATTTGCATGCTTATAGCTGAACACACATCAAATGAAAAATCATAAAATTTTGAAAAAGTCGTACACTTAACCCTTTGGGATCCCACATGTGTATTTTAAAAATTCTTTCTAAGTGACCCCCTAATTAGGTTGGAGGAGTGAAATTTTGCATACTTATAGCTGAACACCTCACATCAAATGACAAATCATAAAATTTTGAAAAAGTCGTACATTTAACCCTTTGGGCTTCCACATGCGTATTTTAAGCAATTCTTTCTAACTGAGCCCCTTATTAAAAGGCAGATTTGAAATTTTGCATACTTATAGCAGAACACCTGTGGATAGGCGACAAATCATAAAATCTTGAAAAAGTCTTACGCTTAACCCTTTGAGGTGCCACATATGTACTTTAAGCAATTCTTTCTAAGGGAGCCCCTAATTAAGTTGGAGACATGACTTTTTGCATACGTATAGCTAAATACCTCAGACCACGCGACAAATCATAAAATTTTCAAAAAGTCTTATATTATTTACTCCCCCGGCCTCTAACTTGTGTATTTTAAGCAATTTTTCTAACCTCCGCCCTTTTCACCCGGGGAGCACTTTTCCAACTTTTGCCGACACCCCTTTGACCATTCTTTCATATTATGCACCATAGCCTTACATATTTTAGTTCCACTTTTTACCGCCAGGGGCGCTTACTTATCTCGGGTGCTATGGGCTCAATCCCCTCGACTAATATATCTACGGATAGTATGTAAAACGGAGTTTCGTTCGGATAGAGGTTTGTTTAGAATAGAGTGCGCCCCTGGTTGCGAAATGTGGATCTAACAGATTTTTCAAAAGGATAAAGTGTTTTTAAAGGAATATTAAACGAAACCCTCGGTGCAATCTGTGATCACACTTATCCACTTGTTATTTTCAAAAACATCAGAGAAAAGGATATTTAGTTAATTAAATTTGAAAATCCGGGGAGGGGCAATGTCCTTCCTCTGCACTGCCTCTTTGCCGGCAACCATGAATGAATGATACATAGTGTGTGGCATAAGCACATAACTTTATTTTTCACTTGCAGTACAAAAAAGCAGGCCCAGCTATAGGATATTTAATTGGAAAATTTAATAGGAAAATTTAATATAGAAATTTAATAGGAATTGTTGTTTCAGAAACAATAAAAATTTCGAATCAATACATTTCGTTTCAAAACATGCATTCAATGAAGCATTATTAAAATATAGATTTCTGCCGCAAATTGACAGCCAAATAGTTTGTTGTAGGAAATTAAAATTAAAATTGAATGTTGCTTGGTGAATAAAATAGTCACATGTAAACACATTAAAAAGCATTAAGTAAAGTGTCTAAATATATTGTAACTTTACAAAAAGTAATGATATCTAACAAAAACATAGCTGTGAAAAAAGGGAGCCAAGTTCTGTAAAGACAATGGCAAGAAAAGAAGTGATATCTAAGTGGGTGCCAAGTTCAAATAAAATTCACTCAAACTTACCTACTGAAGTATTATTGCATTTTTTAAATTGTTTAGAAATAAAAATTATTGATAGCATATTAATAATAAATCTAGAACTTGGCAAGTTTTTGATAAATGTTATGCCTATCAATTTCATGTCTTAATAAAATGGTGATGTTAATATTAATTTCAATGACATTACAAAAAAAAAATTAATGTAGTTTTATAAACAAATGATTCATGTTAAAGATTTGATAAACCAATAAATACACAGATACACTCCCGCTCGTCTTTGGTTATCACTCTAGCACCCACCCTCCAGAAACCTGAATGCAAACAGACTAAGATACCTGACAAAGAGACAGATATACTTACGCTTGTTCTTGGTCATCACTCTAGAGACTGCACCCCTTTAACCCTTTCAGGGGCAAATATCTTTTATTCGTGAAATGCTGAAATGATTGAATCACACCAGAATTTAAAAACAAATTTATTTCAAAATGGGTAAAATCTTCTTTTCACGTATTTAATAAAATTAAACTTTTTAGTCCTGAATTCTGGTGTCAATGTGGCATTTTGCAGTTAAATTAGGTGGGCTATATTTTATCCCACCGCCCTTCAAGGGGAAGGAGCTCACTCAAATTAAGGCTTCCAATCATGAAATAACAAGATTTGATATAATACTGTCATTATTAAAAATAAATGACTCGTAGGTAAAAACTTGCCAAGTTCTAGATTTATTATTAATATGCTATCAATAATTTTTATTTCTAAACAATTTTTAAAATGCTGTAATACTTCAGTAGGTAAGTTGGAGTGAATTTTATTTGAACTTGGCACCCACTTAGATATCACTTCTTTTCTTGCCATTGTCTTTACAGAACTTGGCTCCCTTTTTTCACAGCTATGTTTTTGTTAGATTCCCGTTTACTCGCTTCCTCTAGCGGCAATTTTCTATCCAATTCTTCTTATTCAGTAACAATCCCAGCTAAAAGATTTTTAACAATATCTTCATTATAATCGTCCGATTTGGTGATAATATCTGAAAGTTGGGGCTTAGTAGAGCTTTCAGGTGCTTCTAACCCTAAATCCCTCACTACTGATAGTAAATCTTTCTTTATGGCACGTACTAAATGCGCCATTATCTTTATTTTTATTACCGACTTCAAAAAGGAGGAGGTTATCAATTCGACGCGTATGTATGTTTTTTTTTTTTTTTTATGTATGTTCACCGATTGCTCCGGAACTTTTTGTCCGATTTATGTGATTTTTGCTTTAATTGAAAGAGGATACTCTCGAATTGGTACCACTTCCGTTTCATCGAAATTGGTTGAGTAGTTTTTTAGTAATTCAACAAAAACCAATAAAATGAAGGATTTCACCCAAATTATCTTTCATTGTTGTAACCGGTTTCTCAATCATAAGCATAAAACTATGTATTCATATACGTTAGCGCCAAGTTGTCGCAAAACTTGGTGCAGTTACGTGAATTGTCGCTAAATTTGGCGACCAAAATAAGTCGCCATAAATGAAGCCAACTTGGCTGTAACTGACTAATTTGGCGATATTCCCATTCAAATTCAGTAATGGATCTTTCCCAATCTGTTTCTTCGCATCTTCTAATCGACAGTCATATTTAAAATTCTCAATTGGCAATCGCATTCAAAATAGTAATTTAATATACATAAATTAATGATACACCATTATTTCAAATGCTAAATAATACAGAAGCAAACTAACTTAATACAAAACAATAATTTAGTATACAATAGTTTAGTTTAATTAAACACATAACATCAGACTGGCGGCACATAATATAAATATATATATATAATAGGTACTTCTTAGTTATCCCGTCAACCAAATTACTGTCGCCATATTGTAAGATTAATTGCCAATAATGGTTTGCCATTAATTAATTAATTGTAAGATTAAATGCCAATAATGGCCAATAAAACCATTAATTCGACGTTTTATTTATATTTTTATTAATGTTTTACTAATTTATTTGTTCTTTCGTTATTTAAAATAAAAATTATGTCAATTTGTATAATTTGGCGATATTGGTCGACGGGATAACTAAGAAGTGCCATAATATTATATACATACCTATATTATATTATATTAAACAGTCATAGCATGTATGAATGAGGGTATGAATACATGTATGAATACATGGAGGGCATGTATGATTGCTTTTTGATTCCCTTTAATATTTCCACTAAACAACATTAATGATAACTTTCCTGTATAGGGGCCTTGGAGATAAAATGAAAATTTCACGCATATATTCTGACAACCTATTAACTGTCTCGGTACTACTAACTAAAAGTGCTAAACAACAAGATATAAATGTTAAGTAACTGGCATAAAAAAGTTCATCATTAAGAAATAGACACTGCTGATAGTAAAACGAACTAGGCGCCCATCAGGTTTATTGACGCTACGTGGTGATTAGGTGGTCTCCCACGACGATGCCAGGTATCAAACACGCTCATCTAGGGCAACCCGGAAGATAAGGGCCTGGTCATCGGTTAGAAAGTATGAAAAATAAGTCATTGGGTCTCTCTTCTCTATTTCATAGAGCATTTTTAGTAAGCCGAAGAACTTTTTATTGTCAGTTTCCAAAGTTCGATATTTTTTCATGCGAGCAGCATCTCTTGTCATTCTACCCATGTCCAAATAGAGAAACAAAAATATTTAATTAAAAAATAAAGCTATTAAATCTGAAGAAGAATGAATGTAACATATATATAAAGAATTTTCACAAAAAACCTGTGTTATTAACGGACACACAAATCTGGACAAAAGAATTTACTTATCAAAATAACATCTTTAAAAGTCCCTAATTTCCTCCAAAAGAATCATTCAAAAATTGTAACTCAAAAAAAAACTAAAAAGTGAAAAATAAACTTTTTTACCAAAAATAAAACCGACTTCAAAAACTACTACAAAGTAAAAAATAATTTTTTTACATAATATAGTTAATAAAAAATTAAATTAAGAGCATTGTATTTACCATGCGTATTATTATATTTATGTACATTAATTTGATTTTTTGGAGTCGGTGCCAGCCAAGCAAAGTTCAAAATTAAAATTGCCTATCCAATACAAATCGTAACAAGATTCAGCAAAACCGTTTAGGAAGAAAATTCCATTCTCAATCAACTCTGACACCATCCTGCATTTGAAAATTTGTGTTTGGTTACGATTTTTTTACATAATAGCCTGTATAAACGCATTAATTTTACAATAACACTTAATTTAGTACACATAATTACAACTAATATCACTTGAAAATACACGTTTATAAAATCAGATGAATTGTTTCAAAAATGGTAAAATTCAAATTTTTTAACTAAATAACAAATCGTAAAAAAACTCGTAGATATTTGGATGTGTGTCTGTTGGATAATTATACTTAACTTCGTTTGGCTGGCACCGACTCCAAAAAATCAAATTAATATACATAAATATAATAATACGCATGGTAAATACAATGCTCTTAATTTAATTTCTTATTAACTATATTATGTAAAAAAATTATTTTTTACTTTGTAGTAGTTTTTGAAGTCGGTTTTATTTTTGGTAAAAAAGTTTATTTAATCTAACGTTAATTATTTATAGCAACATAAAACATATAAAAGACTTCACTTACTTTTATGGGAAAAATCCTTTCTTCAAAACATAAAAACACAATCACTAAAATAAAATAAAAAATATATAACGTAGTATTGTACCACCACCGGTACAATTGATGCACTCTGTAAAAAATAATATTTTCTTCACGTAACTACACACGCGTAAGAAAAAAAAAAAAAACAGCTCTAAAAATAAACCACTAAGCTTAAGAAAATAACACTAGCGAGAAAAGTAAATCAGGCTCGCAATAAAAAAAACACAGCGAACGAATAATATGTACACCAGGCTCGCAATAAAAAAAAAGCACAGCGAGCGAATAATATGTACACCCGCGATACTTTAGCCCGTAAAAAAAACACTACAAGCTTTCTTGACACACAGTCTTGATTTTTTTTTAGCAGAAGCGTCCGAAAATCTCAAAAGATCCCATGGCGAACTTTTTTCCCCCTTAGGAAGAACCGTGAAATCAGAGCAACTTAAAATCCTTCGGATGTCCAGGCAGTAGATTCCGTCAATACATAAAGCAAAATTGTTCTTGAAATTGTATAAAGTCCAAGGAATGAGAAAAAAAATGTCCTAACAGACAGTTCACATCCCGGCCGAGCCCCCAGAATTGTGGGAGGATTATAAGCAGGAACTCAAAACTGTGACTTGTTCAAACTGAGAAAACTTTAATTATAACTTTCTTGACTATTGTAAAAGTACAAACACTGATTCTTGGTTAAAAATAATATCTACAGTAAAACAATTTTTCAAAATATTAAAGGTTAAATTATCAATCGGATCAATAACGATCCTTTTCCATTAGGAATAAAAGGAAGGGGCTACGCCCGATCCCCGATCATCGAAAGAGCCGTCGGCAGAGACTTCTTTCTCTAACCAACGCAGAAAAGCATCTTCCCAGATATCTCCGTGCTCATCCTTGAGTTTTCGCTGTGTTAACAATTCCTTTCAAGGGAACTGGTCCTCTACCTCTCAAAGCATCTGGTGTGCGGTATTTCTCGCCACTACACTTATGGTTTCCACTTAAGGAACCGGAATTCAAATTCAAAAGAATTTCTTAGAGAATTTAAAGATTGTTCTGCTACCGATTCAAATTTGAAATAATTCCTAGTGATAATGAAAGCTCTAAAGTTCTAGGCTTAAGCTGGAACTCTTCTTCAGACACTGTTATTTTCAAGACGTCACTAAAACTCACTCTACCTCTTACAAAGAGGCATATTTTAACTGAGTCTGCACGAATTTTCGACCCACTAAGTCTAATTTCGCCCTGAACTGTAATTTTAAAAGTATTTTATCAGAAGCTTTGGCTTACAAACTGGGACTCTATTATTCCGCAACATCTGGAAGACGAATTGCTACGGCTTTAAATTTCATTTAATAAGTCAATTGTCTGTTCCTAGATGTGTTACGCTGTCATCCGGTAATACATTTGAATTACACGGATTTTCTGACGCCTCAACACTGGCTTACACTGCCGCAATTTATTGCCGATAAACATAAGGGCAAAACTGATGCTCTCTTAGTTTCTAAAACTAAGGTCGCTCCAATCAAGCAAATTTCGTCTCCTAAATTAGAATTTTGCGGTGCTCGCTTACTATCTAAGCTGTTTCATTCCGTTATGGATATACTCAAGAATTACAATTTCAATTTTTTCGCCTGGACTGATTCGAAAGTCGTCCTTTCTGGGCTATCAGCACATCCGCATAAATGGAAAACATTTGTCGCGAACAGAACCTCACAAATAACAGAAATGTTATCTACAAAGCACTGGAGACATGTCCCATCTAACCAGAATCCTGCAGATATCGCTTCACGCGATATTGATCCTAAATGTCTTCTAGAATGCGACTTATGGTGGAAAGGCCCAAGCTGGCTGGTTCTAGACCCATATAGTTGGCCAAAAGAGGACTCAAATGCTGATGAATTTGATGAGCAAATCAAATCCGAAGAAAGGTCTGATCCAATTATTTCATTTCACACTCGTACATCAATTGATCTATTTGATAATTTGTTTCAAAAGCACGCTTTACTTTCAAAAATTATCCGCATTTTGGCATATTGCCAAAGCTTCATTAAAAGATGCAAAAATGCTAACGAATATCAAATATCTTCGACACCACTTACATTCAAGGAAACGAAATCTGCCGAAGAAACTATCGTTCTTTGGATTCAAAATTCTTACTTTCATGAAGAATTTAAATGCATCAAAGAACAAAAGGCTTTTTCTAAAAAAAGTCCATTACATTCCCTCCATCCGTTTATTGACGAGCAACTTCTCTTACGGGTGGGAGGATGCCTACAAAAGTCACAGTTAACGTTTAACCAGAAGCATCCTATGATACTGCCCTCACAACACAAATGAGTGAACTGTTAATTAAGCAACAACATATTGCAAATTTACATGGTGGCCCTTCTCTATTATCACACATCCTCAGACAATCCTATTGGGTTATTTGTGGAAAAAAGCTCATCAACAAATGCATCAATAGATGCTTAAAATGCTACAAATATAAAAGGTCCATTGCCACCCCTCAATTAAGGGGCAATTTACCAAAACATCGAGTGACCCTGGAACGTCCCTTTTTCTCCAGTGGTGTTGATTACGCAGGCCCTATATCTATTAAATTTAGTAAGGTTCGGGGTGCAAAAACAACTAAGAGCTATATAGCTTTATTTATTTGAAGATTTTCGATGTTTTAGTGCAAGGCGAAGTGCCCCACGTCATCTTTATAGCCACAATGGAACCAACTTTATCAGTGTGTCTAGAAAACTAGACAAAATACAAAAGGTGTGGTTTTCATTTCCTAAAAATGAAATCATGGCGCACCATCTAACTGTAAGCTCTCTGCAATGGCATTTCATCCCACCTTCTGCTCCTCATTTTGGCAGAATTTGGGAAGCTGGAATAAAATCTACGAAATACCACATAAAAAGAGTAATAGGAGAGACCCTACTAACGTTTGAAGAACTATCTACGTTACTGGCTCAAATAGAAGCACTACTTAATTTGTGGCCCCTTATGAATTTAAACGATAATGATACTGATAGCATAAATATTCTCACTCCCTCACATTTTCTTACAGGTGATGTCTTACACTCCATTCCTGAGGAGTCATCCTCCACTACAGCTAATCCTAGGAATCACTGGGAGTTGATTCAGAATATAAAAGAGGCTACAAATGATGGAGTAAGGAATATCTTGCTTCTCTGCAACAGGGAATGAAATGGAAAGATGCCGCAACTAACATCCAGGCTGGACAGGTAGTGCTACTAATGGACGACAACCAACCACCAGGTTCATGGCCATTGGGACATATAATCGAGGTCCACCCAGGTAGAGATGGCTTCATCTAAGTGGTGACTCTGAAGTGTGGAAATTCACCCTTCAAACATCCAGTGAACAAAATCGCAGTACTCCCTATATATCAGGACTAAATCCCTGATAGGGTGGGAGCATGTTGATAGATAAACAGTTATCAGCATAATTCTCATAACATATCTATTAACATAAATCCTCACGTAAATTACTATAATTTAGAAAAGAACATTTCATTTGTTTATTGCTATAACTATTTGTGTTAAATATACATTTCATCTCTTTATTGAAACAACTCTCTTTATTAAATATATCTGTCATCTATTGATTGTAATATCAAGAACATTTTTGAGGGCCACTTCCTGGTTCAGACTGATCTTCAGTGCAGCTACACTAGAGGATGCAGATGCAATTCAAACTCTGTCCTATGCACACCCTCGCACCAGCATTTGTTTTGCTGAGAGAAATTTACACTAGCACCCGGGTATCGCAACCCTGGATACTGTTTACATTTAAATTTAATTACTACACATTCCTATGCCCGTCCAGGATATTGTAACCAAGTTAATATAGACTTTTCTATGCATCTCCTGTTACTTATTTTCAACCTATACACAAAGCACATAACGAATACGCACAAGGGGTTTTGTAAAAAATGAAAAAAACCCATAACTTCTTAATTAATACATATAAAATCAGTTTAAAGTTATTATTACTTTTAGGAAAAGGGCCAAAAATTTATGTATCAAAGATTTTTGATAAAATTTAAAATAGGCTCAAGGGGCGAAAAAAATACGGTTTTACGGAGAAAAAATTCATAACTTCATCAATTCTCAAGATATCAAATTCACTTAAATTTATTAAAAAACCTTCTTAATACTATCTACAACTTTTATACTGACAAGATTTTGATAGGACCAACTCTTACCGGAAAAAGGGGGGAGGGGTTGAAGAAGAAAAAAATTCATAACTTCGTCAATTCACAAGATATCAAGTTTTTGATATCTTTAGGATTTGGACCAACTCTTATAGCAAAAACAAATTAGACAAAAATAGGGGTTGAAGAAAAAAAAATCTTATTACGATTGTACTGAAATCCAAACTCCTTTTTTTCTCACACATTTTTAAATTCATTTTTGCTCTCAAATGCATCCAGTTGGAAGGTTATCTTACTCAGAAATTATATAATGTGCTGTATTGGTCGATTTTTTGATAAAGGCAGAATATAGTTTTAAAAATGCTGTCAAAGTGGGCATTTTGAACCGAATTTCCCAAAGCAATAGTGCTAGAAACGAAAGCCCCACCAGTGGCCGATAGGTTCTGCTCTCGAAGCTGGTAGATGGGAGGTGCCGGGTTCGAACCCAATCGCGCCTGTCGGCCTAATCGTTCGGAGTTTTATTCGAACCTTGGATTCCCAAGCGTAAATACGTTAGGGGGTTAGGTTCTCTTAGAAAGACCCGCACGGAGGACCCCCCCCCCCCCCCCTAGGCCCATATCCCTCGTGTTGATAATTGGCCGTCATAAACACAACAACAACAGCTAGAAACGAAAAAAATGATCATACTGAGAAAAATAATTGTTTGTAAATCAAGTTCTAATTAATTCAACGAAAAATAAAAATGCAAATAAAATTGTTAAACTGGGTTTATCTCTAATCTTGATTTAGTTTTTGTTGATAAAATTAGTACTTAACTTCAAATCTACCTCCGACTATAGGCTGAGCCGGCAGGGATTTTTTAAATATTTAATACATTTTTTAGATTACAGAGCCATTATAACAAAGAGCAACTTTATGTGAAAGATATCAATTATACATTCAAATAATAAAGTTTGAATTTTTGTGAAAGCTACATGTTTAAATAAAAACAACAGTCACTGTCCTAAACTCATTTATAATCTATCTACATGCAGCAGAGTTTCGAAGGAATTACATTAATGTAGCTAACAAATATTTTCTGTTGAGATAGATTAAAAAAAATAATTTTACTTGAACGTTATTTAAAATAACAGTATATTTAGTTACAGTTTTCAAAGAAATTTCATTTAAAAGAACATTTTTTTGTTTTATTCAATGGTGTAAAAATAGATATAATGTGATACTTAAAAATGAATATATGTGTGATTAAAAAGAATACTAACTATAGTGCAGGTTGTTGCCACTATTGTTATGACATCAGAATTAGTGATGGATATTTTTATGCTTTATAATATAGATGTAAAAATGTTTTGTAAATTTAAGTTTATTTAATAATCAATCATTTTATATACTGTTTATTTTTAAATATGGTCATTAGATTTAAAATTTAGGTTTTTTTCAATACTGTACTTCATCACGGATATATATATATATATATATATATATATATATATATATATATATAAGAGTAATAAAAACATTTTCTGGTCCAGGGACTGGCTGGAGAAAAAGTTTGCTTAAAACAAAACAGTAATATCATTGCCACAATTTCACTTTTGGAAGGACTTTCAAAAGAAATTTTCAACAGAGTTAAAGCTGGCCATCAAATTACCTTAACATGAAAATAGATGCATTTTGATTGGCAACCCTGAACAAGTAAACTACTTTTAAAAATACAAAGATTTCTCACTTATAGGGCATTTTGTGATAAAGTATAAACTTTGTCAGAGTATAAAGTTCAAACATTTTCGACAAGCTTATTAGAGATATTTGGTAATTTTGAAACAGAGTCAGGAATTTGGGTATTGTAATTTGGTGAACATAGGTTCTCATTCTTTTTAAATGCTTTCAGCGCTCTCAAAGATATCAAAAGATTTTTATCTTACCCATAGAACCTTAGGTACAGTAGGATTTTTATTTATTTATTTAAGGGGGGTGGGGATACTTTTTGGGTAAATTAGGACAAGCTCTTAAATTTGACACTGTCCAGGACTATCCAATTGTGTATGGTAGCCTATAAACAGTATACTGTATACATCTTCCCATATATTTTTTTCTTTCTCATAAGAATTCTATACATATTGTCCCTTTAGTTCAGGCACTTAATTAAATGATTACTTGATATTATACTTTTAAAAAACATGACAGCACCAGGATCGTAATAGTTTAAATCTAAAACGTTGATAACTACTACATATTTAATTTATTGGAATAGTTTCAATAATCTGTTATAGAAACATGTGAAGTGCAATACAAAATAAAATCTTAGAACACTATAAAAAAATTCATATTGCAGAATATGGATTAAATAAGAAAAATCGTCTTTCATTATCTTTCATATGAGATTCTATTTCTAAAAATATTTTATCATCAAAATATTTCAAATCAAAGTATAAACTAGGGATGTGACGAATAGTGATTTTGCCGAATAGCTGAATATTCAATCAAATTTTAGGCCAAATATCAACCTTTCTTTTTTTCAATAAAGAAAATAACCTTTGATTATATATACACATATAATTTAAAATTTTAAAAAGGGAAAAGGAATTAAGAACAAATTTATGTTCTATTATTAATCTGTTTAAATTTTTTAATAACTTGATGTAGGGTGAAACTGCCAGTAAATGACACCTTAAAGAGTCAAGTCAAATGACTATTACAAAACTTTAAATCCATTTTATACTTATTTTTCTTTTTAAAAGGATAGTAGAGATACATTTAAAAATTACTGTTGACAAAATTATCAGAAACTATACATTTGTATTAAAAAATAATAATTTTTTTCATAAATATGGTGAATAACTCCAGTATCTGACACCAATCCTATTTTGAAAAACCAATAACTAAGGACCAACGAAAACAGGTTTTTTAGACCGAACAGAAACCAAATTTCGGTAATCTTCCTATTTTCAGCCGAAAACGAAAATGTCCAAAAAATGTTTTAAGTAATTAATATATTAATTACATAATTAATTACATAAATATACATAATTATTAATTAATTATACTTGTAATTATATGTGTGGCCCAAGTTGGCTCTCTGTGCCTCTGACCAAAACTTTTTATTTTCATATAAAATAAAAAGTAATTAATTCATCAACAACACAAAATGATTTTCTAATTCTTTGAATTTCATCCAATTAAAAAATGATTTAAGTATTCATACCTCGATTTAACTTTCATAATTATTTTTGGAAATGATCATCTGTTATACAAGAACTTTCTCAAACAGTATTTGAAACACTTCTGTTGTTTCAACCTAAAGCTTTTCTATTACTGTTAAGTCTGTTCTCAACTGCTCTGCTCAACAAGCGGAAAACGTCTTGACATATTTACAAATTTATTTTTTAACAGAAAGATATAAAATTCGAAAGCCTGACCATGAAAGCGATTTGGAATAGAGCTGTTTTTTCCATTTTTGGATCAATAAATTAACTATGGAGTTATAAGCTATTTTGATCACATGACACGGCATTTTTCTCCCATTACTGACGGGATTTTCTTCTTTCGTTCGGTTCAAAATGCCAACTTTGACAGTATTTTCTGAAAAGTCTATTGCGTTTACAAGAAAACGGAAAAAACAATTCTATGACATAGCTTCTGAATAATATCACCTTCTAGTTTCATGCGTTTCCGAACAAAAATGAGTTAAAACTTATGTCAGAAAGTTGATCCTTTGGATATGAGAACAGCCTTAATGAGCATATGAAAAGCGTCCTCAAAATTTAGTCATATATGCCTTTCTTGCTTTATAATTTGCACACATCTTCAGTCAGCCATGTCTGATAATTACAAACAGTGAAGTTCATAGCAATAAATAATCTCTCATTTGAGCCGATACAGCTCAAATCAATGAGTCATGTGAAAATTTCCGAAGGACAAAGCGATATTTTTTAAAATTCAGATAGTTTCGGTATTGCCGAATTTTCAGCACTTAGATTTTGAGCTAAAAATGAAACTTAACTGAACTTTTAGTTGATCTCTACCATAACTGACACAAAGTGAACCAACATTTGACACTTTACTTGCAAAGATAACAGAAGAAAAGTTATTTTTTATTTCAAGGAATTTATTCTTTAAAAGTACTTTAATCTTTATTGTAAAAACAAATTATTTAAACCTTATTTATATATGTTATCATACTAGAGATGTATGTGTCTTTTTTTTTTCATGTTTTAAATTATTAGTAATGCAAATATCCAATAACTGACATTTATGATCTGTAACTGACAAATGGTGTCAGGCCCTGGTAGAACAACTTAAATTTTAATAGTATTGAATGCAAGATAAATTTATTATTGTTAACTTTTTTTTTTTTTTTTTTTTTGAACAGTTTTCAAATAATATATTTGAACTTTCTTTAATATTACCAATAATTAACTTTTCCATCGGAGACTGGTGTATTTAAATTACTGAAACCAATAACTGGCATCCCTCATTAACCAGTCGATTTTCCACCAACCTTTAACTTACGATTCAACTCTCAGTTGAGAAACCTTAGGTTGGCAAATCTAACTGCCGGTTAATATTTCAAATTCATCGATAACTTTCAAGCCGCGATTAGTCGACCTTAGATTAGTCAAACTTCAGTTGAAATCTGCGTGGTTGATTTGCCAAAGGAATCACATGACCTAGTAATTGCCTCTGCGAGTTCTGTCCTACCTTGACACCATCTTTATTTGTTTTTTTTCAATAACGAAACTAAAAGCAGTATTGGAAATGCAAACTTATCATGTTTAATTTTTAAATAAAAAAATCTTATAAATAAATTTGGAATTACCGATTTTATTTCATGGTTTTGTTTGTTTACAGAACAAAATTTTCAATAAAATTCTTAACAAAAACATTCTTAAAAAACAGTTGATTAAAAGAAATGTATTAAAAACAAAAATAAATTTCTTTAATATAAGTTTAATAAACAATTATCTGATCAAAATAGTAGTATTAAGTAGAATAAAAGTAAATAATGCAATAGGTTTGTGATATCATTTGATATCACATATATTATTCTTTATAGGTAATTCATATGATCCCTACAGAGTTAAAATTTAATATTAACTATCAATATAAATATGCATCATTCTATTTATTTTTGTATATCTAAGTTTTAAATTAATCTAAATCCCTTTTACATATTTCTTTTACATTCCCAGAAAACTCTCTCTGTTCTTTTATCTAAGAAAATAAAATAAAAAACAGAATATTATTCACAGACATTTCATTTCGAAAGATAGATTCTTTTCGTGTTGCATCTGCCTATAAAATTTCTCTCTGTCAAATTTTTAAATTCGATGCTTTAGTAAGAAATAGTCGAAACTTTGGTTAAACCAGCGGTTAGATAATAATATCCAGATGTACAGTAGAACCTCGATTATCCGAAGCAATTGGGACTGACCCTCTTTCGGAAAATCAAAATTTTCGGATAATCGGGAAAACTTTAATTTTAAGATTAAGGAGAAATATATGCAATATTTCGTATTATGGTAACAAGTTCTTAATAAAAATAAATAGCAAAAGAGAAACAAGAATAAATTACCTAAATTTTTATTTTGAAATTAAGTACATTTTACATATATCACAAAGGTTTGAAAAAATGTTTTGTTTCTCACAGTTTCGATTGCCTTTGCTTTGAAGCTCTATCACGGAGTTTTTTAATATAATTAGTTCACCAGTATCACAGTCTTTCTGCTGCTCCAGCGATGCCAAACCTTTTGCAAAACATTCAAAAGCTTCAGAATTACTAATTTGTTCGTTTTCTTCGTTGCACTCCGCAGCTTACGGTAGCTCAAGTTAAATTCAAAGGAACTCTAAGAAAGGGGATCGAAAATATTTATATATACTCGTAGTTCGGAAAGGTCCGCTTGCACACAAGGAATATGGTAGTTAAAAAAAAAAAAAGCTTTCAAAATGGATTTTGCACACAAAGAATGTGATAGAAAAGAACAAAGCTTCAAAAATGGATTTCGGTTAATCGAGAGTTTCGGTTAAAAGAGTTTCAGATAAAAGAGGTTCTACTGTACTTTTAAACTTATGTCGCCTTTCATTTTACCACACTCATTCCAATGCTATTGACAGCCTTTGAATTCTTTCTTTCTTTCTCACGTACTAGCGCTTGGCTAATTATAGCCTATTAGGCTTTTCATCTAAATTTAAACTGCCCATGTATTCCAATGTAACGGTCACACCTTGGCAAGATCTGTGTCTTACCCAATATCTATGAATCGCCAAAACTTTACGAATGAAAATGTGAACTCTTTCACTCTTTGCCTGCACTTGATGATGTAAAGATCAAGATTTGATTTTTGTGTGTCAGCGGGGCCACTCCCAAGTCACCTATGTGTTTTTCGATTTTTCATTAAGTTCTGTTTATGCTACAAGTATTAGTTTTAATCTTCTGGACCTGTGTTGTTATTTGCTACAGGCAAATTGTATTTCATCACAGAAATACTCAATTTTATTTAAATAATGCAAAAGACATTTCCATCTACTTATCAATATCTGAAGTTCTTATGAAAGAAAAACAACCCACAACAAAACCATTCGTTAGTATAAGGTTATTATTATTATTATTATTTTACAATTAATATTATATATGAAGATATTTTCATATATTTATTTCTAGCACATATATTTTTTATTTAACAAATGTAATTAATTACAGATTCAATTAAAATATCTTGGATAAAATAGCATGCCGGTAGCAAAAAAAAAAAAAAAAAAAAAGACAGGAAGCCTTTTAAAAAAAAAATCATGCCTTGATTATTACACATTTTTTTAGAGATCATGTTTAATAACTTTAGAAGAAGGCCGAAAACATGTATTAATGTTCTTAATGTACTGCGAAATTAAAAAAAAATCTTCTAAAAAAAGTCTCTTTAAAACAAAAATCATTATTTCAAACTTACTAAGTATGTTATTAAAAAAATAATTATTTATCTATCATGAACAACTGACCACATATACACAATTTGGTAGAAAATTCATGCTTTAAGCAACTATGAACGGTACAGCGAGGGAAGTCAAATGGAAGAAAATTAGTTTTCTATTTTTTCGTTATTATTAAAAAAAAAAAAAAGACACATTTTTTTACTAAATTGGTATTGAAAGAACATGTTTCTATTTGGATTCATTAGATGGCACCACCAAAAAACACTTTGTAAATCAGTAAAATTTGAAGTTTCATTTTCAGCACACAAATTAATATAATTTTGTGTTCATAGAGCAAAAATACCCAAAAAAAAGGGAGAAATGTAAGTGACACTTTCTTTTATAATACCATCTTTGATAATTAATGCTTCGTTTAATTAATAAATCCTTGACAACTTTGTTTAAAAAAAGAAGCATCAACGCACAATTTAAAATGGCCGCCATCTTTCTTTCTACTAGGCATGCACGGTTCACTAACCTACCTACTAGAGCTTGGTTGAGTTAGTCAACTCCAGGTTAGTATTTACCTTGAATTTCATGAGGTTGGGTAAACAGTGAATTGGATTTCGTATTCAACCGAGAGTTAAACTCGAAATGCGAGGTTGAGATCGACGGAGAATTACCGGGTAAGCTAAATTAAATAACTATAAACTAGAAGTCATGGTTCTAATGTATCATAGACATCTTTTCACTGATTTCTACACATCTAACTTTAAGAAAAAGTTTAGAATGGTTTATTACAAATAGATTTAAAAAAGAACTGCTTTAATTTTAGAAATAAGATGAATGTCTCAAAATGGTACTTTTTGTGTTCGCAAATGTTTCTTCTTTATTAAATATGTTTTTTTGCCTACTAGTGGTAAATAAATTGACTCCAAAATAAAAATAAGAACCTAAGTTACCACTAGATGAATTTACTTTGCAGAATTTTACAAGAAAATGCTTATCTGAGTTATGCAATTAAGAATGAAAATGACTTCATGAATGTGTCAGAAAGTAGCCTGCATCGATTAGAGAAAAAAATTGCAAAAAATTCTTATCCTGAATTTATTTGGCAAGATATCTTGCCATATTCGGTGATATATCTCGAAATTTTCGGCCAACTGAATAATCGGCAAAAGGGCCAAATACCAAATAGTGGCCAAATATCAGTCTCTTCCCTAATATATGCAGGCATGTGATTTGATTACCAAAACAAGAAATTAGTTGAAATACTTTATATTTTAAGGTTGGTTGCATTCTAATTGCAGAATTTTGAATGAAACAGCTATTCATTGCACGTTTTTTTTGCTGCACTACAACATTTGTTTTCTAAATGTATACATACAAAATATGTTAGAATATTAAACAGTAAACCATTTTTTTATATGCAAAGAACATAATTTAAATTCTGTACTAAGAATTTTCTTTAAACGGTTTTGCAACTGATATGATTCCAAATACAAAACAATAAAATGTCAGTTCTTTTTTTTTTTTTTTTTTTTAAGGGCCTTGTTTATTTTACATTTAAATCGCATTAATATCAGTTAATCATTTAAACAATTATTAAAAAAAACAGAGCAGGCCGCACAAAAATTACTGTTCTTTTATTTACATGCTTTATATATTTATTCAAACTTCAATGCATACTTTTACAAAAATTGCAAATCAAAATTGTGTCATAGCATATTAATGACGATTATGTATATGGATTTTGAAACCTTGATTTGTATTATCAAAATTTGTAAAAATAATTTCTAGAGAAAATTAATCTGGGGAAGACAGATGTAAAGATAATTCTTTTTGAACAGGCAATACTTTATAAATTAGATTTTCAGAATGCCTTCTGATGATTAAAGGGGGATATACAGGCAAAGAAAAAATGTGCTATTTCTTTTTAATGAAGAGGGTGATGTTTCAGAATAAGGAAGGTACATTTTAAGAAAAATCAGGTTTTAATTAAAATTACAAATGATAGGTGAATGGCTGCATTTCTTCTACACCTCTTAAAGAGTGAATGCTACTTAAATTTTATTTCTATAATATTTTAGAAACAAAAAGGTGGCCTTTAGCATCTAAAGATGAAAGATTCGTTTCAAAATAATTTGTTCCTATTTAGATAAATTTGTAAACTTCTAGGTTGCACTCAAACATATGTAGAATGATAGCATTTTATATATTTAGAATACTATAAGATTATTTTATTTCAATTCTTTCTTTATATGTAAAAGTACTTTTTAGGATCGTTCGTAATTATATAAGTACCTAACAATTATTAAATAATTTTATATTACTTTAACACACTGTTCTTTTTGAATAAAAGTCATAATAATAATAATAGTAAGATTAAAGAGTAATGCCTACTAAGCCCAGTAGCAAAAAATTCTCAAAGTGTCTGCAACAGATACTTCAGGGGCAGAAAATAATCTGCAGGTAAAATATTTTAGAATTGAAGCATTAATTAATCAAACGATCACTTACCTTTGTTATTATGCATTTTATTAATTTTACTAATAATAATCTTAGTTTTTGTATTAAGCAATAAAGAGCTAAACATAATATAAAGCGAAATAAAGGTTCAATAGAAAAATAATCTGCAAGCGAGAAAAGAAAATCTGTGACGCCGTCTCCTGTCTTGAACTTTCTGCTACAAGGCTATTAAGTGGGCTGAATAAAAAATTTGAAGTTTTTCAGCAAATCAAATACGAAAAAAATTAATAGACTTAACAGTTACAGGTATAAAAATAGTTTATTTTTAATAAAAGCATAAGAGTATAAAAAATATTCCTTCATAAACATGTAATAAATTTTCATATATTTTTGTAAAACAAATGTAAAACTTTAAATATGTTAATGCACATAACATAAAAAAAAAGACTAAGACTATTTTATATGAATGTTTTTCATGCTGCAATATGTGACAAGTCTTTAAAGAAAAAATAATAATAGTAATAATAACAATAAATACAGCCAAAATTAATGAAATAACTAAACTAATAATATCTGTAAAACATTATAGAGACCAAAAGTATTAGAAACAATTCGATAAATACCACAATTATACTTTATGGCACTTTTTTATGTGAAAAAAACAATAATAGTTTAAATTTTCTGTTCATTCACTTGCTTTTAAAATTTATAAAATTGACAATGACTCTTTTTATTAGTATTTCATCAAAATAAAATATTTAGCCATAATTTTTGGTATCATAATTACACTATTTTGTTGCTGTTGTTTTTATTAAAATTTGATTTGATCAAACGATTAGAAACTAATAATCAAAAACCTCCAAGAATGTTTGAAGTACAAATAGTACGGAATTGAAATATTTTCTTTAGGTAGCAATATAAAAATCCAATTTCAAAGTAAATTCTTATAAATACTTTGTAGCCAGGGCTATAGTGGAGGGTATAAAGTAGTATATGCCGTATACTTTTAAGATTTTTTAAAGAAATTCCATATACCTTCTGTTTCTCAAAAAAAGCTATAGCATATACTCTCATGCTATAGCACAGCTACCAGCAGTTATAGCATATATCTCAGAGGTCACTAACCGGCAGTCTGCGAGAAAATTTTGGTGGTCCACAGAAAAATATGGAATCTTTTCAATTTTTTTTTTTTTTTTAATGCTTTACTAATAAATGTACTCTATAAATAATAAAGTAAAATATAATAGGAAAATTCTGTGATTAAGTAATTCAAATATTCTTTTTTGGAAACACTTCTACTAAAATATCAGAGGCTTGAGAACTATGTCACTTTTGTTTGGATAACAATGAAAACTTTGATTCAGTATTCAACAAAACATTGATGTGAAAATGTATTTTCTTTTGCCACAGCCATTAGAACTCTGTGTAAGTCTCAATTTGAAATAAAAAAACGATTTGCTGCATTCCAGTAATGTCATTGAAAGGGAAATATATGAATAAGAAACATATGAATGTTGACATTTATTGAATATATGAATTCAATTCAAAAAAGCACTTTTAAAGATTTTTGTTATGATTAAATAAAGCTAAAATTAAAAAAATAGTTGTATCCTATGGGCACAGTTTGACACCCTTCATTTATAATTTTGTCATATTGAATAGGTTTGTCTCATATTAATAAACTGTTAACTCTGTGAATGTATTTATACTTTAAATTTTTTTTATATATATAGGTGGTCTGTGGGTTTTAAAATTTTGAATGCAATGTCCTTGAAGTCCGAAAGGTTGGCAATATCTGCTCTAGCTTATACCCTATAGCGTATGCCTTTATTTTTGGTGTTGTTTTTAATTACAAATACAGCATTGTTAGTAGCTTCAGTAATTGCTATTTAGATTGACATTAAAATTCTAATTACACAATTTAAAATCCAAGGAATGGAAACTGCCAACTGTCAGAAAAAGCAGTATAGCAATGTATGAAACAAGCTCTCATCTTCAAGAAAAAAACAGAAATCGAAAGAAACACTTATATAATAGACAATTATACAAGAAAAGAGCACAATATATTAGCGAAAGCACAGGGTAATTTCACAGCTAAAATTTCAAAATTCTGACCAAGAGAATATTGCATGTGGGAGCCTTCTGCCCACGATATAGCACCATCCTTTAGAAAATTTATATTTTTAAAACCTTAATTAAATGGGAGAAGCAATATTATAACTTCTATGAAATTAAGATCACAAAAATTGAAAGAAATCCAATTATTAAAGACACATAAAATTTGATTACAATTTTCTGAACTGTTGACTTTATGATACTTTGCCATGTGATAATACTTATGGTAAGTTTAAATAGCATGTTAAAATAAATGCATGACTAAAGATAATTTTTTCTACGTCTCTCTATTCCTCACCATTTATAAATAACGGTAGAAAGATAAAAATAATTTCAGGCTTCGAGGTCTGTAACACTAGAACACAGAGTCACCAAAATTAAAAATGGGATTTTTAGAAATTTTTTTAAAATACAAAGCAAACAATTGTGCACTTAAAAATGAAAGAAAAACAAATCTGGTATCTAAAGAGAAGTGGTAGAATATAAACGTATCAAGTATTCTTCTAGAGTTAAACTAATTCATTACCATTTATAAATAGTTTTAAAGACAAAAAAGTTCTATTAAATTTTGCACAGTTATTTTATTATTGAAACCATTTACCATTCATTTAATAATGCAATTTCTTATAACAACATGAAAAAGTATTTATAAAAATCTTGAAATCACTTAATAAACAAAAATTATTCCAAGTACAAAATAAGACTTTTATCAATTAGCAAATATATCACCAGCAGGTACAAAAATAGTTTTAATAAATGTACATTCAACTGCACATTTTAAGATCTTGGCTTTATTAAAATCAGTCCAAATGTTATTACAACAAAATACCCGTTGACTAGGATTGCTATTAGCACAGACAATTTTAGGGGGCACATCAGTAAACCAAACAGCATTAACATCGTTATTCTTACACAGTGCTGGAACCAGGCGTTTATTATTTCCACAAATTATATTTATAACACCACTGGGTACATTGGCACTTGAGAATATCTGTAAATGAAAAATATCATGAACTTTCAAACAGATTGTATATTATATATATGATATATAATTAAAAATCCTTGTAGTTAATACAGATATTTTGAAGTGGTGTCAAAACATATAAGAATAAAGTTAAGCAGATAATAAGAAATATACATTTACATATGCAAGCACCAATAATTAAATCTCATTAAAAATAATTAAAAATACTTTTTATATAGTAATATTTCTGTGTTTTCTAATAACATTACTTATGCTGAAACCCTTTACCAATGCATTTCAAACAAAATTCATGAAAAATAACACAAATCTTAATAGAGATAATTTGAATAAAATGTTGCATGTAACAAATCATTATTAATAATTTTAAAGAATAGTTTTGACAATAAATGCATGTTTTCAATGCTAAAAAAGAAAGATTATTAAAAATTTTAAGGCTATTAAAAGTAGCAAATACAGTTACCATTATTATTAAAATATTGCTGAATGTATTAAAAAATCAAGAACTAATAAAATTCAATTTATTTTTATATAGCATGGAGATCAGAACACATAAATAATAACTTTAAAAAAATCATACATATAACTTTTTTTCTTTTTTCTTTATATTTGTTGTCAAACTTGCCTTAATAAAGACAAATTATTGATAATCAAAAGCCACAACAGAGGAAAAGGTCATGTGAGGATGTCCTCTGGTTGCAAAATTTGAAAATGTATGAGTAGGTATAAAAAGGTAAGGGGAGTTTAAGTATCAAAAATTAGAATTTTTTGGCAATTAGCAGCAAAATGGTCAAAGAAATAAGAATTAAAAACACCCCTAGTTAGAGGTCTGCACGGACCTGCCTGGCCCGGTGAAATGAAGTCGAATCTTCAAATGGGCCGGGCCGGCAGAATTAGGACAATTTTTTAAACGGGCTGGGCCGATAAAAAAAATTAATCGAGCCTATTGGCCTGATATAAGAATTTAAGCAAAGCAGATAAAATACGAGCCATTTACAATGAATATGATTTCCTCGAGAAGTATAAATGTGCGTCATGAGCCGATGCGAGTTTAACAACATCAATACAGAAATGTAACATGTCCATCGTAGAGATCAGCATCGTACAGTTACATGATTTGGACGAAAGAAGAACTGGATATAAAAAGGACAGTTCATCATCTCATTCGATGATTTTAGTCTTCACTCGCAGAACATCGCCATCACCTTGCACCACCAGCAGACCATGGACGGAATTTTCTTTCTCGTGAAAATACTTTTTCTGCTCTATACCCCACAGAATCATCTCAGCTTTAGCTTTTTCCTCCATTGTTAGGGTGTTAGTATTATAAGAAGGCTTCTTTCTCAGTTTATTTACAAACCGCAACACCCAGCAGAAAATTCTCACAATTTTGGAAAAACTAGAAAACCGTTCATACCACTCAGGCCTCTCTATTTTCACGTTTAGGTTAATAATTTTTGTTCTTTTTAACTCTGATGCAATTAATTCTTCATCTGGAGAAAATTTAAATTCAGGCCATTCCTTTGGAGTTGTTTTCAGAAATTCAGGCCCCTCCCACCAAACGCATCACAGTAAATGCTGGGAAGTACAGCCACAAGAGGCTATGTCAGCAGGATTAATTTTTCTTGGGATGTGTCTCCAGCATTCTTTCTTCGACAGATTTCGAATCTCCTTGACTTATTATTTATGAATACACCCCAGTTTTCTTCTTGTTGTATCCAGCAAAGAGCTACAGTTGCATCCGTCCAGTAGTAGATTGGAACTTCTTCCAAGAACACAGCGTCAGCAATGTATTTGGCTACACGTGCTCCTAAAACGCAAGCTAGAAGGTGCGGAATTGTCACCTTCTTCAATGGAGATACACAAGATTTTGCTGCCACAAACCTCACATAAACCTTTCCATCGTATTCACTTCTTAAAAATATAACGGTGGCATAAGCACTTCTACTGGCGTCACAAAATACATGCAGTGACTTTTTGCATAACCTATGCGACAAGGAAACCTAAGCTGGGAAATACTAGACAATCTTTGGTACCATATTAAGAACAGAGTTTTTAATTCATCTGGCAAAGGTAAGTCCCAATTTGCTTTAGTTGCCCAGGCTTCCTGAAGTACTAATTTTGCAGGTACAAAATTTGGCACAATGAAACCTAGTGGATCAAATATCGAATGAATTATGGATAAAAGTTTTCTTTTTGATAAGTCTGATGAGATTTGCTCAGGTTTGAAGGGAATTATAAACTCATCATTATTTATACGGTCCCACTGAAGACCTAAAACAGGAGAGACAGTATTAGTGTTCTGTGAGGGTACCGTTTCACTTTCGGGACCAAAGGTCCACATACGTAATTCCATTTTGGCTTCTGCCATAATGACAGCTGCTTGGTTCATAAATTCTTCAAGCTCTGCACCCGTATCAACTGAGGTTACGCAGTCATCTACGTAAAATGAACTTGAAAGCTTTTGGGCAACAACTTCAAATTCTTTAGGCATATTTTTAAGATGGAATGAGATCACCGCTGCCATCAGGTATGGGCTACTGGTAACCCCAAAAACAACCCTTTTATGCTGGAATTCAGAAATTTTGTTATTTTCCCACCAAAGAAATTTTAGAACATTTTGGTCTTCCCACTTTAAGCCAATCTGTAAAAACGCTCGCCTAATATCAGAAGTTACGCCAATTGTCTTTTCTCTAAACCTCATTAAAATCGCTGGGATTTCTTCTACGACATTCGGACCTTTTATCAAACAATCATTTAGCGACAACGAATTATCTGATTTACACGAGGCATTGAACACGGGACTAATTTTGCTAGTTAAACTATCTAATTTGATAACTGGATGATGTGGCAAGTAATATCCCTTTTCATTCTTTTCAGATTCTGGGATTTTTTCTATTACGTCTTCCGACAGCCATTCCTTAAATATCTTATCATATTTGTCAAAGTTATTTAATTTTTCTAATTTACAAGTAGTGGCAAAAAGCCTTTTTTCTGCAATATGCCGATTAAAGGAAATGTTAGGGGGAAATTTTTGAACCCAAGGCAAGCTTACGCAATATCTCCCATCTTCGTTTCTATGAAGCCCCTTTAAAAATTGTTCTTGCGCTAATTGATCCTCCACCACTTTGGAAAATGTTTGCACTTCGTCGGCAATGCCAATTGTTTCCAAACTCCACATATCAGAAACTTTCATGTTTTGAAGATGAAGATTAGTTACTAACATGGATTGGGCACCCTCAAAACTCTGAACATTTAATCCTATTGGTTCTCCACACAAAGTCCAACCCAATTTAGTATTAACGACTGTCAAATGCTCATTAAGTTGAATTATATCATGTGTAAGAATTTGCCCATAAATATCACTACCTATTAAAATTTCAATTTCCGGGTAACTGTCACCCACATCTGAAATCCAAATTCTGTGCTTTTTTAATTCCGTCAATAAAGGACCTTTAGAGACGCATGGTATCCCTCCACAAATTTTTTCCATATCTAGAAAGCAGAACTGATATTCAGTACGTTTCCCTACAGGACTTAATCTCATAGAATATCGTTTATGAGTTTTAGACTCAGTTCTTGTTCTCCCAAACAGAGTATGAGCTAAATTCTCAGATGAGAGGCTTTCTAATTTTAAAGCTTCAGCTGTAGATTTCAGTACATACGACCTTAGAGATCCGCAATCTAAAAGACATCTAACTTTTTTCCTCATGCCCCCTGACACTACTTCAACCATTAATGTCATAAGGAGGAATTCTTTCATACACGAAGGTGTAGACATAGTAGCTTGTACCGTAGTTGACCCTTTTGCACTCACTACACTCTCACACTTTTTTTCCTGAATCTCGGGACATAAAATTATGGGATGAGATCGTTCGCACAAATGACATTGTATAAATAATTTACAATCCCTAGCAAAATATCCAGGCTTAAGGCAGCACTTTAACTCTCTTAATTTGTCTAACTTTTCCTTTAGAGGCAAAGACACAGCCGAAAAACACTCTTTGCTCTCATGATTTTTTCTACAAAATACACACTTTTGCTCCTTGGTTGCTACCAAACTTGCAGCACTCACGGAAGGTTTTTTATTTTTTAATTTGACCTCACTAGGGCATTCTTCAAGTGAGGGAGAAGAAATTTCAAACCCCGACCGTGCAAGTTTGACTCTCTGTAACCCTTCAACTTCTTTTCACAAAAATTCTAAGATATTTGAGAGACATGGTCCCTTGTCACTAAATAGAATGCTTCTCTGCCACACCCTTATCATTTCAGCCGATAAACATTGTTATGTTGTAAAAGCTTTACATAACATTTCCCCTTCTTAAATTTACATAAACTTAATTTTGTATATTCTGTTAATTTTAATAATCTACTTCCGTTCACCATCTTTCAATTTTGACAGCAAAATTTTATTAAGTTTTAAATATTAAATCCTAAATCTTTACTTTTAATTATTTCATTTAAAATTACATTTATTATATTCTATTTTCTTTTTCCATTTCTCTGGTAGACTTTCATAAAATTACTGAAATCGTTTGCCAGAGAAACGAAATTATTACTACTAAAGCTTCCCTTAATTTTATTGCTTTCCATTCACCTCGCATCCCGAAAGATGCAATTTTTAAGAAGGTTTTATTCCTTATCTCAGAACAGACAGGAAATTCCTTTCGACGTCATAGGCACTCCCACATAGCAAACATTCCTTTTCTCCCCGCTTCTTCAGTGCGTTGCCATTTCATGGTCATAATCCTACTACAAAATCTTTTTCGCCGGAAGTGCTAGCGACAGGCCATCTTTAAAAATATTCTGATTGGCTGACGTTGCAGAGATCGTTTCCAGATTTCGGCAGGCAATTTGAAAAAAGAGTTCAGTTGAATTTTTCTGTCGGACGAGACATCATCTATTTGTAGCTACAGAGTTCCTTTTTTTTCGCCGTTAGGCCAAGCGGCCTAACGGGCGTTTCTCATCCATATGAATGCTTATCTTAAATGTTTCTTGATATGTCAATAATACTTGAACTGAATGTACTTCATGAATATTTTGGAGCTTTCACACTTTGATCTACATCGCTGAATCTGCAAGAATCATGTCAAATGGTGATAAACTACATTTAAACCGCAACCACTTAAGAAATTCACAAAGTCTGTCCCCGACCTTCAATCTACTGTTCTCTTCTAAAGAAATTTGGTAATATTACTTATGATACAACGATCCGTTAATGATTTTTTTACTACTCCTCACAATTCGTAATGATAACCAGAAAGTGACTTTGTGAAGTCTGTCATTGAACCTTCAATATGGATTCCCATAAAGAAATATGATGATAAACTTTTAATCGATATTTTAATATTTTTCTACATTACGTGATCAGTATTCATCCATCCATTCTTCAGACTGTTACATGTGTCATGATTATTTTAGAAACTCTACTTGGAAATAACAATTTTTCACGCTTATATAAAAACAATAACAAGATGATCAAATATCGATTAAAGTATAATTGAAGAAAATAAAGTGATTCATTTCTCTATAAATATGTAAATTTAGATGGTCAAAATAATATTCAAAAATATTCCTAATTTTATTATGTCATACCGGATCCGGAAATAAAATGCTCAATAATGTTTAATAAATGATATTATGTTTAAATCGCTCTTATTATTTAGTGTTGTGTGCTATTTCTCTTGATGTGCATCTAATGGGGTGAGTCATTATTTTGTTTTTCTTTTTCAGATTTAATTTTATTTATTTACGACGCGTACTAATTTACCACTATACGTACGGCCATAGTGTGATCTCGGGGAATGTGAATTGAACTTATTTCGATCAGATTTGAATATTTCTTTTCGAATTTTCATTTCAATTTACATATCCCGGAATCATACTTAACATTAATGGCGCCGCGACTTCAGAGATCGTTTCTGGTATTATTGCATCATGGTTTTTCAATAATTTTTTTTCTTTTCTCTAGTAAGCATTTACGATGACGTAAAAATTTAGCAATTTCGCTTCAAAACTTTTAACATTTTAAAACTTTTTGCATATTTTTTTACTTTCTCTTATAAACTCCTATAAATAAATTATTAAATAAATATTTTTTATAAATAGATGACTTAATTATTCTTATAATGCTTTATTATGATTTTTTTTTGCAATTAACTTCTTTAAAAGTTACGTTTTTCAAGTTCATAAACATTAAAAATTTTATTTACTACTTCAACATTATTTTAATATCTACATTTTCTCTCATGTGCAGATATTATTTTGATTTTGAATATATTCTGGTACATTTATATTAATTTTGAAAGAGAAATATTTTCTTTTATATATTATGTGTGCCTTTTTCTGATTGAACAATATTTTTATCTTCAAGGACATGGTATAGAATATCATTATATGTTTATGAAGTTCTAATTTTGTGTTTATTTGATATACAAAATGAAAAAGTTTTGATAATTGCTTCATTTAATATGGAGAGGATACAATTTTATAGTTTTGAAATTTTTATTAGGTATGTGACGGTTTTCTTTTAAACAATTTATTTCAGTGTTATAGTATTTTTATAAAAATTAAAAGTGATGTTATTTATAGAAATATAGTGACATTTTTAATATTATGAAATCTAAACAATTTTATGCTATAATGCATTAATGAAATTTTTAAAATAACGATATAAAAATTTAATATCAATGATTTAATATATTTAATTATTATAAAGTTTCACAGGTTTATATCATAATTGTGTTTTATACTTATTATTGTTGAATAATTTTAAGAAAATCATAAATTTTGGTTCAAAAACATCTTTTTTTATTCAATTACAATGCATTTTTTTTATGATTATCAAGATGCTAAATTTTTATTCATTAACTTTCATATCTCATTGGAATATTAAGTGGTATTACATGTACATATCATGCAGTAACTATCGGAATTCATTAGCGCATGGTGAACTCTATTACTTGCTGTATGATACGGCATCTTAATGCCACTCTTCACATATTTTTTTTTATTGCTGTCAATTTTAAATGTTTTCATTGTGGGTTAATTTAGTCGATTAGTATCAGCATTCCATGCACTGCGGGCGGCGCAACAGTGTGCTAGGCGTATATGGTACATTGTGGTCTATTGGTACTATTTGCTGAGTTGTTCTACTTGACATTCACCTAGAATTGGTTTTTAAATATATAATAATATTGCTCACATAAAACTTAGAAATAATTACCTTTCAATCTTATCAAAAAAAAAAATAAATAAATAAATAAATAAATAAATAAATATAAATAAATAATTATAAAAAATAATAATAATAATAATAATAAGAATAATCATAATAATAAATTTTTTTGAATCTTTTAAATTGCAAATAAGCTATTTGTTAAAAAATAATCTGATCAATAATTTGAGAATTATTAAATAAATAAATTATTTATACCAATAGCATTCTATTATAAATACAATTTTATATGTTGCTAGACATGAAATTTATTCTCCTGTTAGGTTTTAGAAATTGATAATTATCTCATAGCATTCCCAATTCTCCTGTGCTTTTTATACCCCTTAAAATATTTATTTTTTTTTTACATACTATAGCATTTATTTTAATCCCCCCCCCCCCTTATGTTTAAAGGTATCTTTGGTTATCTCTGGTACTTTCACTGGTCAGAGCTGTTACCCAAGGTTTCTGTGGATTTTCCTGTGCATAGACCAAAAAATTCCCGTAAATGGTGTACAGGTCTACCAGCCAGATATTATTTTTTTTCATTTCATTTGGAAGAATGTGGGACTTCCAACTGTTACGGAGACAAGTTAACAAGATCTTGCTCTTGAGATTAGCCAATTTTTGGTTCTCAGACAGCTGTGATGCTCTACGCGCATTTTTCTGTACTCAATAGATAAATTTGTAATTTCTTATTTTGTCAGTAGATTATATTTATCAAGGAGCAGTCCATTTTATTTTATTATTTTGGTATTTGCTCGGAGATCAAAGTATTTTTTTTACTTGCCGGCTTCCATAAGGGTCGGGTCACAAAAGAAAATAGCTTTCTTTCCCCCCTCCGGTTCGTCTCGTGCGATAATTTATAAACTCTGATAAGATACCACTTATTTTTACAATATTGGCTTTTTATGCTATAGTCAAAATTTAATCTTTTCTATGTTATTTCAATTTATAATAGATTTTTTCGCACTGTGAGAATTATTTAACTTCTTGCTGAGGATATCAAAACATTAAATTTTTATTAATTTAAAAAGGGTACCCTATAACCTAAAAATCTAACTTATAATATAAATTGAAGAAAAATGATGTATAAAAAAAAATAAGAAAATAATAAAAAGAAATGAAACAAAAATAAAAAGAAATATGAAATGAAATTATGAAATAAAAAAAATAAAGAAAGAAAATGAAATATATAAAAATAAAATATAAAGACTTACCTTGATTTCAATTTTTCTATTTCTTTTTTATTCTCTCCCAGGCTAACTCATCCAGTTAGATAAATTCTTTCTGCTTGTAGATAGTACGGACTACTTTGTAGTTACTATGAATTGGGTAGAAAATAATTTTTTTTTGGTGTCAACCGGTGTCGCATTAATTAATATTTCTGATCAATTTATTTCTTTTTGTGGACATTTGGTTAATTTTTTTTAACACACATTGTATGAATGGAATGAGTGAGTAATATGTATACATATATAAAAATAAATGATAACATATGTAAAAAACATATGAAAAATATGTGTAAACACATATTGGAAATCGGTAGTCTTTATAAAGCATTGTATGTCACCAATACTATGGAGAAACTTCTCTACGTTCTTCGGTTGACTAACACATTGCTTGGATTTCATCATAGGAATTTTTTTGTATACTCCTCAGCACTTAACGTTTAAATATTTGATATTCAATGAATTATTAAAAGAATAAATAATTAAATAAAATTATTTAAAATAAAAAGATCATAAACAAATCAAAGATTTTGATATCTGCATATGTTATTCAATATTTGATACAAAATTAATATTACTATTGCTAACTTAATTTGTGAGAATGTTTCATGCTTTTAATATAAGAATCATCTATTAGCTCAGTAGACTTTATAAATAAAATAAAATTTTCTCTGTATTTTTCTGAAAAAATTTAAGAGATTTATAACAGATAAACTTACCTTTTCATGTCCTAAATATTCTTTGGCATCCAAGACTTTTTGAAAGCTTCATAAATTCCTTGAAATTTTTATTTTGTACTGATGTCTGATAATTTTACTTTCATTGTGTTATTCATTTAAGTAAAAAACTGATTTCTCATAACATAATAGTAATGATAATATTTTTACTTTGAACAGAAGCTACAAATCTCAATATATTGTTGTTTTTTTATATTTATGTGGTAAAACATTATAAAGCTTTTTCTATATTACTATTGTTGACACAGAAATACTGTTATGTTAATGTCAGTTATGAAATATTGGTAAAATTGTTAACTATTATTTTGGTTTACTTTTATATTGCTTTAATTGTACATTCATCATCTGCACATGAGAGTCATAGGTTTTCGTGCTCTATTTCACAACTCACCCCTACAATATGTATATCCTGCATCTGTTGAAATGTTTTGTGTTTTGCAGAGAAATAACTGTTTGTACCTAGAGTTTTATTTCATAATACATTTCATTGACATTTAATATATGCTGATTTACACCATCACTGTTATGTAATATATATATGTTGTGTTTTATGTACTATGCTATATGTTGTGTTTTATGTACTATGCTTAAATTTTATGTGTTTTTAGGTGTTGTTTTTATAGCTTGTTCCTTCTTAAATCCAAATTTTCACTATTTTAAAACTTCTGCAGCTATAATTTAAATTTTTAATTTCTCTTTTTGTGAGGTTATTGTGCAAATCACATGATTTTCCTCGTTTCAATTTTATAAAATGTTTGCCTTTTGGTTTTAAATAACCGTTGACTAAACATTTTTTTTACTATTTTTTTTTTGTATGCAGCGGAGATAAAATGTTATGTTGTAAAAGCTTTACATAACATTTCCCCTTCTTAAATTTACATAAACTTAATTTTGTATATTCTGTTAATTTTAATAATCTACTTCCGTTCACCATCTTTCAATTTTGACAGCAAAATTTTATTAAGTTTTAAATATTAAATCCTAAATCTTTACTTTTAATTATTTCATTTAAAATTACATTTATTATATTCTATTTTCTTTTTCCATTTCTCTGGTAGACTTTCATAAAATTACTGAAATCGTTTGCCAGAGAAACGAAATTATTACTACTAAAGCTTCCCTTAATTTTATTGCTTTCCATTCACCTCGCATCCCGAAAGATGCAATTTTTAAGAAGGTTTTATTCCTTATCTCAGAACAGACAGGAAATTCTTTTCGACGTCATAGGCACTCCCACATAGCAAACATTCCTTTTCTCCCCGCTTCTTCAGTGCGTTGCCATTTCATGGTCATAATCCTACTACAAAATCTTTTTCGCCGGAAGTGCTAGCGACAGGCCATCTTTAAAAATATTCTGATTGGCTGACGTTGCAGAGATCGTTTCCAGATTTCGGCAGGCAATTTGAAAAAAGAGTTCAGTTGAATTTTTCTGTCGGACGAGACATCATCTATTTGTAGCTACAGAGTTCCTTTTTTTTCGCCGTTAGGCCAAGCGGCCTAACGGGCGTTTCTCATCCATATGAATGCTTATCTTAAATGTTTCTTGATATGTCAATAATACTTGAACTGAATGTACTTCATGAATATTTTGGAGTTTTCACACTTTGATCTACATCGCTGAATCTGCAAGAATCATGTCAAATGGTGATAAACTACATTTAAACCACAACCACTTAAGAAATTCACAAAGTCTGTCCCCGACCTTCAATCTACTGTTCTCTTCTAAAGAAATTTGGTAATATTACTTATGATACAACGATCAGTTAATGATTTTTTTACTACTCCTCACAATTCGTAATGATAACCAGAAAGTGACTTTGTGAAGTCTGTCATTGAACCTTCAATATGGATTCCCATAAAGAAATATGATGATAAACTTTTAATCGATATTTTAATATTTTTCTACATTACGTGATCAGTATTCATCCATCCATTCTTCAGACTGTTACATGTGTCATGATTATTTTAGAAACTCTACTTGGAAATAACAATTTTTCACGCTTATATAAAAACAATAACAAGATGATCAAATATCGATTAAAGTATAATTGAAGAAAATAAAGTGATTCATTTCTCTATAAATATGTAAATTTAGATAGTCAAAATAATATTCAAAAATATTCCTAATTTTATTATGTCATACCGGATCCGGAAATAAAATGCTCAATAATGTTTAATAAATGATATTATGTTTAAATCGCTCTTATTATTTAGTGTTGTGTGCTATTTCTCTTGATGTGCATCTAATGGGGTGAGTCATTATTTTGTTTTTCGTTTTCAGATTTAATTTTATTTATTTACGATGCGTACTAATTTACCACTATACGTACGGCCATAGTGTGATCTCGGGGAATGTGAATTGAACTTATTTCGATCAGATTTGAATATTTCTTTTCGAATTTTCATTTCAATTTACATATCCCGGAATCATACTTAACAAACATGATTCAACCATAGAATATAGCCAGCAGTATTGGAATCTTGGTGTACATCTAAAGACTCAAGAGCTCTGAGATGGGACTCAGTTTTGTCAAACAATGACACCAGGGGTAATTTATCTTTACCTTGTGAACGTACGTTTTGGATAATTAATTTTAACAATTCTCTCACATATATCTCAGTTACAATTTTTTTTGTTACCAAAACGCTCCTCAAACGCAGAAATGACTTTAGGATAATTTGCCAAAGTTAACGGATAACTCTCAATTAACTCATAAGCTCGAGTCCCCGGTAACATTGATTGTGCTAAATAATGAAATTTGTCAGCATCATCCAGACTCTTATCCTCATGGATTTTTTTTAATTGGCATTAGAACGAATGATAACTTAACAGTTAACCATCAAAGTTTTTAATTTGAATTTTCGGCAATTTGTACCATTTTTCATTACATATATTTACACTACTATCAACATTAGAGCTCATATTAATTTTAAAGCCCAAATTATCCGTTTTTTCTTTTATTCGGTGACTGAGCGTTATAAATTCATCAGAATATTCCTCGCAACTTATAACTTCCATTTCTAAATTATCATAAGTAGCCTTAGCTGCTATCATCAAATCTAACATTTCTGAATCATAAGATTTTAATTCAGTGACTATTGTTTGTAATTTATCAAATTTATCGTCTAAAACGGATTTATCCGGTTGCTCTTTTTCTAATTCGTCTTTTAAAAGCTTAGCTGTTCTAGTATAAGAGTATATAGTATCTAGTATGCTGTTGCACGTTTTTTCTTCAATGTATCAACATTCATTTTTTATATAAATGAAAATATACTCAAAATCTCAAATACAAATCTTATTATTATCTCTAACAATGACTCACAAATTCTCATAAATTCTAAACTCAACAATCACAACATTATAATTCTAATTTAATACAATAAATAAAAGTTCACTACACGATGAGTATGAAAACAAAAATATATTAAAAATACTAAATACTACTAAATATGCGGCATCAGTTATTCTTATTTCTAACTTAAATGGAACTATACAATAGTATGATTATTTCTCACATTCAAAATCAAAAATTATAATCAAATTCACAATCCTGGCAGGCTCGCCATTTTCTATGTCAGAAACTCAAAATAACAACTTAAAACAATGACATAGAAATGTTCCGCTAAACTGCGATGACATGCTCGCAGGTGGCTATACTTACTCTTAAAAAATACACACTAAACTTCAAATTTAAACCAAAACAAATTAATAAATCTTATGTCTAATGAAACATTTATATATATAACTCTTAGACATAAAAACATAACACACTGCTTAAATTTTGACTATACGCAAGATGCTTAAATTTAGAATATTTACACAATTAAATTTAGAACATATACACAATACATTATATACAGTTATATAACAATATTTACGGATAAATAATCATACTAAAAATCGCAAAGAACTCACTCTACTATAAACACAAAAGAACTCACTTTCAAAAAGGTGGCACAGTTTAATTGCCTCAATTTTAATTTTATTCTAACCTGTTGGAGAGAGGATCTCAGCAATTGGCGATATTAACTCAACAGACTTTTTCCTTGCATAAAAAATGTATGAACTCATCTTATATGGAAACTTACCAACAAAATGAGAATTTCAATCGGTGATCAATGCAACAAACATTTTTAAGAGTTATCAATCAGAACTTTTTAAATCTGAGCCGAACACTTTTTCCTTTCATAAAACTTCGCATTTTTTTTCCGCAGCGAAAACTAGCCTCTTCTCTAACTCTGGAACTGCACGTCTGTGAGAATAAAGAACCTCTACACTCTTACGTCATATTATTACGTCAGCCTCAAAAGGGTGCGAGAAAAAAAAAGACATTACGTTTGCTAAAAGCAGGATTTATAAGACACATGGCAATTGCTAACAGCAGGTTTTATCTTTCAATTACAGATTTAAAGATAAAAATAACAGACTATTGAATATATGTAAGAAATCAGAAGAAATATGTAAAATATCCAGAGTGGAGGCAATTGTGAGAAAATTGGGAAACTTTAGTTGAAATCAGGGGATAAATGCAGATTTAACAAGTCTGCATTAAGCATACAGATAAAATACAGGTAAACAATACATTACAGGATACAGTATAGGACACAGGTAAAAAATTAAAAATTCTCTAAATTTAAATTATTCTTTTTAAAGAAAAGATTTTTTATTTTGATAGATAGATATAAAGATAAAATTTGTATTGATTATTATAAGAATAAATAAGAATCCTTTTATGGCTATTAAAATTTAACCAAAGATACAGAATTTCTCAATTGAGTACTTTTCATTCAAGGCTTAACATGGTGACCGGTATTGGACTTTTTTAGTTTTCCCTGACTTTTCCAGGTCATTCTCTTGTGAAATCGAATTGCAAGTAGCCAATTTCAATAATAAAAGCAGATAAAAATGTTTATAGCACCAGAATGTCTCCATTTATTGCAAATTAGTTTTGGTAGCCATAGCATACCATCATCAGTGACAGTACGCTATATAAAAATAGTATGAATTGGATTTATGTTAATTTGTAAATGTAGTAAATAACTGGGCAGTATGACGTTTTGGAACTGACAGTACGCTATGTTTATCGAAACTAGTTTGCCACAAGTACAAGTATTTTTGTTTTATAAACATTGTTTTTGTTATGTTGTAAAAACTTTACATAACATTCACCCTTCTTAAATTTACATAAACTTAACTTTGTATATTTTGTTAATTTTAATAATCTACTTCTTTTTACCATCTTTCAATTTTGACAGCAAATTTTATTAAGTTTTAAATATTAAATCCTAAATCTTTATTTTTAATTATTTCATTTAAAATTACATTTATTATATTCTATTATCTTTTTCCATTTCTCTGATAAACTTTCATAACAATTGCTGAAATCGTTTGCCAGAGAAACGAAATTATAACTACTACAGTTTCCCTTAATTTTATTGCTTTCCATTCATCTCGCACCCCAAAAAATGCAACTTTTAAGAAGGTTTTGTCCCTTTATCTCAAAACGGACAGGAAATTCCTTTTGACGTCATAGGAACTCCCACATAGCAAACATTCCTTTCTCCCCGCTTCTTAAGTGTGTTGCCATTCCATGGTGATAATCCTACTACAAAATCTTTTTCGCCAGAAGTGCTAGCGACAGGCCATCTTTAGAAATATTCTGATTGGCTAGCTCCGCCGACATCGTTCTCCCGATTTTCGGCAGGCGCTTCAAAAAAGAGGGAGTTGGAAGAAAATTGTCGCAGGAGTAAGACGTGCCATTCTTTAGGGGATTTTCCCCCCGCTGGGCCGAAGGGCCTAGTCCTGGTACGGTACTTTGCAAAGATAACGATTTTACAAGCAGGAATTGTCTCTAAAGTTGAATCATCTCTCCATTATTTAAATCAATATTCGATGCTGAACATCTCTGTTTCCTAATTCAATAGTAATTCATTTTTACGAATATGGAATTCAATAATTTAACAATTTTCCGAAATAGTGCTATATTCTACAGCTAAACGGAGGTTCCGTGAATTGGGACTAGAAGAATGTTGCGGTAATGATTTCTGGTAAATAATGCTACCTTTGATCTACTGTTTGATCAAGACAACAATAGTATATCGTAACGACGGCACTTTCTGTTTATTCCCATTTCGAAGGATGTCATGTTCCGGAATTTTTATTTTAGTTCTACATCTTTAATGATTTCACCATTATTCATCAACGAACTTCAGTTATCGTTTTCACCAACGGACTTCAGTTACTGTTCACATAAGATAATCCAATTTAGAAACTTTATGAACAATAGCAAAACATTGAGAACTGCCACATACAGATGATATTTTCAGCAACAAAAATTTACTTAAAAAACAATTCTTAAATCTTGTGCCTCAATTACAACTTAAGTATTCATGTTATTCTCTCAATGGCTACCTGGATGCACAATATCTTTGTCATAATATAGAATAATGATAGTGACTTTTTACTGCAACTGAATGTGTTATTCCTTTTCAATAATTGTAGCTTAAAACATAATTTTCTCTACTGGATCCAGTATCTGTCTTCTAGAAAATGTGTGTAAATAAAATTTAGTTAAAATCTATTTATCTTGTATCATTGAATAATATATTGTACAGATCTCATGGGGTGAGTAGATTTTTCAATACATATTTTATTATTTATTAAGTGATTTCCTTTTTCAGATTTAATTTAATCTAGTTACGACGCGTACTAATTTACCACTATACGATCAAAGCCATAGTGTGATTTCGGGGAATGTGAATTGAATTTATTTCGATCAGATTTTCTTTTCGAATTTTCGTTTCAATTTACATATCCCGGAATCTCACTTAACAGTTTTTATCTGCTTATATTGTGCTGTGCCAAGTAATTTCTTATAATCAATTTCAACATTGCTTTGAAATTTCCAAGTTTCAATCAAAAGTCCCCAAGTTTTACAGATTGCCTGGCCATTCTGTTTTAAATATATTAGTAAGTGAAATGAAAAATCTGTTAGATGTGTTTTAAAATTTAAAGTAAAAATAAATTAAATAATTACCTCACACATTTTCAAAGCAATTGTTGGATACAATGTACTACAAATTGCCACAACAGAATTGCCGTAATAAATTGCTGAGAAAAGCAATGTGATAAGGGAGAGCAATGGTTTTTCATCAGAACACTGAAGACCAACAACACCTAATGGACATCTATTTTGCAACACTAAGACATTTTTCTTGACCTCCTAAAAATATAAAAGGTACATATCTTTTAACGTAAGAATGATATATTTCATGAATTCACAAAAAATGTTTTAAAATAATAAAATCCAAATAAGATGTAAGAGAATTTACAGAGTTCTGGGGAAAAGGAAATTAAAAATTAATTTTCCTTCATCCAACTTTTAGAAAGCAGTACATTTATATAACAAATCTAACCTTATGATTAATAAGACATTTTTAATATTTGTAAACATTATACATGTTAAATGACAGAGGTAAAAGTAACAACATGCACACTACCTAATAAAACAAATACAGTGTACACACTAATAGAAAAGCAGGCCAGAGCCACATCCTGCTTACCCTTTCAAAGTTAGGTTGAATACAAATTGCCACATAAGCAAAGATTACACAATCTTTAACATAACCAAAGATCACATAATCTTTGCCTTGAAATATGCCTTTTGTCATTAAAAAGAAACAGTAACTTTTTTTATTTCCATTTTAAATTACTAGAAAATATGCTCAACTAGAACAAAATTAGGGGTTTGAACCAAGCAAAAATTATGTCACAACACAAAATTCTATTTCAGGCAAAGAGTTCTTTCAAATAAGTGTGCTTTATAAAATTCAACTTTTCCTAAACTTTTTATTATGCAATGATATGAAAATTGTAACTTTTCAGAAGCAACAAACTCATAAAAAATAATAGCAGCAGGAAATAATGCAGTCCGTTGTTTTCAAGGAATAAACCCATGCCAAGATCTGATGTTTTCTTATGAGTGATAAATAGTATGATCTTAAACTATTTCTTTTAAAAATATATAAAATATATTTTTCATTTGAGAAAAGGGAATTTTTCACAAAGCTCTATTTCAGGCAAAGCACTCCTTAAAAAAAAAAAAAAAAAATCTTGCTCCATACAAAATGAATGCTTCATAAACTTTTTATTGTGTAAATGATATGAAATTTGTAATTCAGCAAAAGCAACAAGCTCAAGAAAAAGAATACTTGGAAGCAAGAAATAGTGCATTTTGCTGTTTTTATAGAATAAACCCATGCCAAGATCTGATGCTTTCTTACGCGTGATAAATAGTATGATCTTAAACTATTTCTTTTAAAAAATTATAAAATATTCACTTATAAAATTTATTTTCTATTTGAGAAAAGGGAACCCTTCACAAACTCTATTTCAAGCAAAGTGCTCCTTAAAAATAATTTTGCTCCATAAAAAATAAACTCTTCATAAACTTTTTATTGTGTAAATGATATGAAATTTGTAATTTAGAAAAAGCAACAAGCTCAAGAAAAAGAAGACTTGGAAGCAAGATGTAGTGCATTTAGCTTTTTTCATAGAATACACCCATGCCAAGATTCCCAAATTTCTTATCATTGGTAATTACTATGAGTTTAAAGTATATGTTTCCGAACCATATAAGTGTCCATCAACTATTCTTTGCACCTGCTCCTGTCCCTCAAGAAAAAAATTAATAACTATATTTTACATCTATTAATTGTAGTTCATAATTATCTAAAGAATAGCTAGGCCATTAATCTATACTTTAGAAGACGCAAAAGTTTAAAATATGTGTTACTATCTTTGTTTCACGCTAATATAGGAGACAGAACAAAAAATTCTGGGGAAAGTAGCATAGAAGAGAAATACAGACTTTAATTAAGTGAAAAATAGTATTAGAAACAAAAATAGTTCATGGTTCATTAGCATATCTAAAACTTCGTTTATTAATATAATAAACATGTCAAATAAAATTTTCAATTAACGACTTATATATTAAGAATTGTAAAAACCTTGTTAACTTTTCTTTGGGACAAAGAGTATAGTTGATTGAACCATAAATTCTCAATATGCATGCTTAAGGGTATATTGAGTCAGTTGCTTCAGTAATCCTCTACAATCACAAAATTTAATGCTAACTGATGAAGAAATTTAAACAGCTCATTATTTTTACCTAATATAATTATCAAAGTTCTGTTTATACTATAAGAAAATAAACACTGAATGTCCACTAATTTTTTCCCCAAAATTATTTTTAACAAAAGTAAATTATTTTTGTTAAATAACAACACAAGTAAATAAACTTATGATGATCCTTAAAAATGAATTATGTGGAATTTTAACTTACAGATGGCAAAATAAATAAATAAAGTAAGAACAACCATTTTTAAGATTTTAAAAAAGAAAAAATAATAATAATGAAAATTTCCCATTTTTTCTTCATGAAAACTCATCTGAATTCATAAATTGAAATCAAATAAAAATTTTAATTAAATGGAAGGTATTTAGTCATATAACTCTTTTTCTTTTACCTGAACAGGTCCACAAAGTTTATCATCCTGAGTAGCCAAGTTAAACAACAAATCTAATGCTGCATCAAATTCTTTTTCACATTCATGTATGGGGTTTTTAGAAACTTTCTGCAATTCAGCCACATATTCCTTTTTTGCTTTCTTTAATTTATCAGTTACAGCAAAGAAGATTTTTCTTTTCTGCAAGTCTGTAAGTGATTCCCATCTGAAATAATTAAATAAACAGAGGGAAATAATAATAACTATAATTTATGGTTATTTATAGGATTATAACATTATTATTTTTACAAAATATGAAAAGTTTTATTTTAAATGTTTAATAGATTATTTGGTATAATCAGTTTTTGACTTTTCTATTTAATACATATGTTACCGTGAAAGACCGGAATTGGAGAATGTCGACTTTCACGGGTGAATGTCAACACATACAAAATATGTCAGTGAAATGCCGAATATTTGATTATATTCTTGTACATTCGGACCATCACCAGTGTAAGTTGACAAGCAAATATATGCTCTAGTTGATGTCGAAAAGAGAAGCTGAAGTCAACAGAAAGGCAACAGTCTTTCGCCAAATCCTTTGTTCTGCTGCGAGTCTGTCAGCTTTGTTAGTCTTATGCAAGGTTTGATGGTGCGCACAACGTTTTCTTAAATTTTATTTTATTCGATACCCTAAATTATATTGAATAGATACTGCACTGAAATGTGATTTTTTTTTTTTTTTTTTTTTTTTTTTTTTTTGTTGAAAAGTTAAATACATTATTTGCGAATAAACAAGAAGACAATTTTTTCATTTGTCTCAAGAAAAGTACTCCAAAATACTTTGTGAAGTGATTTCTGCTAAAACTAAGTGCAGCACACCTTTGGATTACAGAACGTTCAAATGTCCTAACGTTTTATAAATTAATGATGAAGAGAAGTTAATTCTACCATTAAAACCAGGAGAAACGAATATATAGCATTTTGTTACCAATGATAAATTGTTCAGTATACTATTTGAAACTCACACCAGAATAGGTCACGGAGGAAGAATGCGCATGTTTAAAGATTTGTAAGTTAAATACAAATATATTACATATGCAGTTGTATTATTGTACATTTATTTATGAAAACAATGTCAAATGAAACATAGTGCACCTGAGAAAAGTATTGTTGAGAAACCAATGGTCAGTTCTGAGTTAAACTCAAGATGTCAAGTTGATCTGATAGACATGCAGTCACACAGGGATGACGAATATAAGCTCATAATGGTGCATCAAGATCATTTAACAAAGTTTATCCAGCTACGATCTTTGTCAACTAAGACAACTAAAGGTTCTTCTAATATTTTTAACATTCGGTATTCTAGCTATATTGCAATCAGATAATGGTAGGGAATTCAGTAATCAAGTCAAATCCAAATTATGCACAATGTGGAAAAATCTTGAAATAGCTAATGGAAAACCTAATCATAGTCAAACACAAGTCTCGGTTGAAAGGGCCAATCAGGATATACAGAATATGTTAACTCCATGGATGAACGATAACGATACACATAAATGGTCAGTTGGTTTGCCCTTTGTTCAATTTCCCAAGTACACTACATACCAAGAAGGAATACACTAAAATACTTATGATGCTATGCTTGGCATTAAACCAAAAATAAGCATAGTATAGTCTTTTTTTGTTTAGCGAACAAATCGCAAATATTTTAACCGAAGAACAACTCGAAGAAATTGCTAATACTTTTGAAACTGGAGAAGAGCTTGAAAAAACTGGTAAGACTTTTGAAGAAAATTTGAGCAGTGTTAGTACCGAAAACCATATTCCAATGAAAAATATTGAAGATGACCTGCAACCTACCATGTCTTCATATCAAGCCCTGGCTGAACAACACGAGTTCATTTCTATAAAAGGAGTGGCCACGAAAGAGAATCTCCTACTGCAAGTAACAAAAATGTTATCAACCTTCAAAAAAAAAAAAAAAAAAAACCTCCTGCTAAAGTTGGGATACTGTACGAATACAAGTCTCTGATGTCAACTGTGGTCGTAAAGATGGCCGAAATGTATTAGCAGCTGTTGTTGGGATAGAATACTCCAACTTTTATAGCCTAGCAAATAAAAATGGTACCCACAAGCAGCTTTATACCCGTAAACAGTTCGTAATTTATAAAGAAAAGTTACTTCACATAAATGAGATTTCTTCTCAAGAAATGTCGCTGAGAGAAGAAACTGCAGCTAATTCGAGAAGTGCGGGAGGGTGGCAAGGCTATACATGCTGTCATAGCAAAAGTAAGTGTTCTAGAAATAAATGCAGTTGTAAAAGAAAGAGCCTCTTGTGCAATTCAAAGTGTCATAAAGGTTTAAGTTGTTACAATAAATAAGTTTTCAAACAGATAATTAAGTTTTTTATTGATATTATTTTCTTTTCTCTTTTACAATATACTGTTTGTTTTAAGTTCCACAGTTTATTTACATATGTTGTTACTTAAGCTTTCTCCTATTTTGAAATATATTGTAATGTGTTTTGATAATAAAGTATAATTTATAGAAGAAAAGTCCACTAAGGTATAAATGCCAAGTTCTTTATTGGCTGATCTTGAAACTAAAATCTTAATGCTTAACATCTATCCAAGTACAACTACTATCATTATTAAGAAGGCAAGCTATATCGAGCACCCCTACTTCTTCTCACGCTTTAATCTAAAGCTACATGGTCAAAAATAACAAATCCCGGGTTGCCCTTTAAATTTACCACGATGTTTAAATTCTCCGAGGTTAGTCCCACAGTGAAAACTCCTCTACAGAGTGACAAGCGCCTCTCCTCACCGTGATTGGTCACTTCTCTCAGCAAGACAGGCGAACAAGTTACATCACTCGTGACGTTTTATCGCACCTGAAATACAGAGAAAAAAATGCAAATATCCAACATATTCAACATTCACCATTAATGTATGTTAAATGTCGACATTTGAGAAATAAGGATATTTAGCAAATCTTTCAGATATACACCAAGCAACTATGTGAATGTTCACATTCACCAGTGAAAGTTGTATTCTCCAAATTTCGGTCTTTCATGGTAACATATACACATTTTGCAATGTGAAATTACAGAGTATCCCATAAATCTGTAAACATTTCAAAAAATTCATAACAAATTAGCAAATTGTCTTATGAGAGTTTGGTTTGAACTGTACGATACCAAGATGTCAAAATGTGAGATTTTTTTTGTAAAAAAAAGAAAAAAAAAGGTTAAAAAATTTCTTTGAACCATTTTTTTTTCTATGCAAAGCCTGACTATTTTCCCAAATCTTATTATGCAAACTGTACTCTGATATAACAATTTGTAAAAATTTTATCAATTTTTTAAATGTGAATAGTCTTATGGGACTCTTTGAACTATTTTTTTTTCTCATGAAAAATTTCTCTTTTTGTCAACAGCCTTATGATATAAACCATACTCCATTATGACAATTAGTTAAATTTGCACGATGATGTTTCAAAATGTAAACAAACATATGTGGGATATCCCATGCATGCTCTAGAAGAAGAATTAATTATTTTGCTTGATAAAAATTTAAATAAATTTTATAGTACACAGGCTGCATAAAAGTATATAATTTTCATATTATTTCACATTTAATATGCAATATTTTCCTTTTAAAAAATAAAGTCAATCGTCTTCTTCTAGAGTATGTAAAGATCACAATAGCCAGTGCTATGCCAAGCATGTTTGCAAATAAAATTTGATGCTCCTAATTACTTATCATACTTTGAAAACAAAGAGTTTGAAAATTAGGAGTCTGTCTGTCTGTCTATGTATGCTCTCACAATGTGATGGATAAAGCCAACGCCACAACAATAGGCACAGAGGTAGAGGTCTACACAAGCTGAAATTTTCCAGCCTGGCCTGTCTGGTATAAAAATTAAAAATTTCTCCTGGGCCATTTATATTTTCACAGTTCAGGGTCTTGTTCGGCCCATACAAAAATCAATGAAATGAAGCTGACGATTTCTAAAAAATATTCAGATTTTTCTTAACATACAATTAGGATTTCTTTAAAAAATACTGCATACAAGTTTATGCAAAAATTTTACTGTATATTTCAAACTATATCTCAGCAAACCATAGAATACAGAATAGCAACATTAATGATCACTTAGATTCTCAGACTATTACATTTAAATATACACTTAGTAAAAAATGTATATATGTTATTTTTCTGGAAAGTACATTCAGTTTGTGTCACACTAAATCATACACTGTTTTCCAATAAAGCATTTCAATCTTTTACTTTTCTGGAAGATACATTCTATATCACAGCAAATATAGAAACAATTCGCACATTTTTTAATATAAAACTGAAATTTGAAGAATTATATAACACAAAAAAATACAGAATATATATTTTTTTTAAGTTATGTATAAAAAAGAGATATTACAAAGTTTAAATTTAATTAAATTTAATAATGTTGAAAATTGTTATACTTAGGTTGTGCAGAAATGGCACTAGACACTGCATTATGAACATCACTCTCAATGGCAGATGGTATAAACGTATTTTCATCATATTTGATTGTACCATTGTCAGAACGTTTGAAGACGCCTCCAATAAACAATTTATATTCTTTTCTGAAATTAAGAAATACTAGTTTACAAATAAAATAAAATGTAAATTCAATGGGAATAAGTATATTTTGATGTACTCATGCAAAATACTTCTGTATGGCATAAGAAAATAAAAACAAATTATAATGCTTCGAAAATTCTCAGTACACTTCAAAGAGAAATCATTTCTTAACTCTCTTGCTGATGATTTTTTTTTTCACAAATCACTTTTGAATTGGCATAATTAAAATGTCATTCACGATTGTGTTAAAAAATGATTTATGCTATAAACAAAGCCTGGATGTTTAAAAAGTTTCTTTCTCCCAAAAATAAATAAGTAAATAAATAAAAATAAACATATATAAATCAAATCATGCACACACACACACACATACATATATATATAGCGGTAAATAGTTTTTTTTTTTTTAACTGCATTTCAACATTTAAGTTAGCAGCCTTATATGAGACTAACATAAGCAAGAGGGATAATAAAATATACTCAAATTTAAAATAATATCAAATAACATATAATTGTTAATCTGATAAAGGAAAAAAAAAATAGAAGCAATTCTACATTATAAATTGTATTGAATTTGTCGAAAATTAAAACAGAAAAAATAATTCATTGTTATGGTGAGCAAATGCAAATTATGCATATTAAAAGACTAAATAATCAATATAACTGAAGCATAAATATTAAAGAAATTCTTCTGGCATGCTAAATACATTAGGTCTTTAATTTACACCTTCGAAATGCAAGAATTAGGTTTAAAACAGCCAGATAATTTAAAAAATATATTACAATTAAATAAGAAGAGGAGGATTTGACTTATGGCTTAAAAAAGAAAATGAAGAATTAATGAATGAAACAAGTAAGAATGAATTTAGCGAAGATGAATTTATATAAATAACTATTCATTTCATATCGAGTGAATGTGAAACAAATTGTGATGAAATTATTTATGTTAAATACAACATATTACAGCCTTGCAATGTTTGAAGATTTATAAAATTCCATCGTTTAGAATAATAAAAGCATGGAAAGAAGTTTAAAATTTGGAAGAGACTTTCATGATTGCTTGGCTTCGTGACTTCGCACCAATAAATTTTAAACAGCTGATCATAGGTTTTAAACAAGATATGTGGTTACAGATTTAAGAGTTCCCATCATACTTCAAGGAAAAGAATTAAAGAAATAACTCTGGGGTCCAGCAAATTAGAAAATGAATGGTTATGTAGATAAATAAACAAGGAAAAAAGACAACATATTTTTGAGGGAGAAATAGACTATACCAGTGATTCTCAAACTTTTATACCTCACCCTTGAGTAAAAACTTTGTGTTAGCATACCTCATATTTTTTAATTTATAAAAATAGAAACAGAGAAAACAATGAATGGATGCAACTAAACATAAAATTGAATCTACATTTAATGTAAGCTTTACAGGTAACAAGTTTTAGGTAGCTTTCATTACAAAAAGCTACCTATTGCAGCCGTTCGGAGGAAAGCGATATTTCAAAAAATTTTGGTATATTTTCATCGATCATGACACCCAGACCACGAAACCACCCTCCGTTCAAAACTGACATATATATATGAAATGAGAAAGATTAAACCTTTTTTAAAACTTAAACCTTTTTTAAAATTTAAAGTTTAAAAGTAAAAGTACTAAATTTAAAACTCCCAAATTTTATTTAACTTTTGAAATGCCATAGTCATTTGCCCCTGTTAACTTGGTTTTCCAACCCAACATTTATTACTTTCAGGCTTCAAAATTGTTCTATCTTTAAGAATAAAAATGCTGAGGTAAACGCAATTCTCCATTTTTGTGGTGAGGCTAAAAATCCCAGATGTCGAACCCATAAAACGTCATAATGCCTGGATAATTGTTAGCCTATGAAATTAGATCACCTCCTATTTCTGTAGTGCCGCACTCTAGCGGAAATATTCGATATTTAAGACAGGACAACGAAAAACCCGTAGCTTTTTACTAAAATGAAGTGCTAAAATAACTGCCGCCCCCGGTAGCGCACTTGGGGAAATCGGGCCGCGTCAACTCTCAAGTCATCTGGACCTGGGTTTTGAAGGATCACATGTAATTAGAAGACACAATAAAAACCAGGTCACAACGAATTCTATCTTCTCTTCTTGGACTTATATTTACTCACCAGGAAATGGCCACGACTACCAGAAAACCATACCGTTCGACGAACCAGCCACGGTTCGCCCCTGCACAGTACCGGCTATCCGGAGCGGGCCGCGGTGCTCGAAAGTGCCCGTAGTCTTCCCGAGTCAGAGCATCCCCCGATGACGGGTCACCGCATATATTACATATATATCTGGCCTTTGTCACACTGTAACTCTCATATTTATGAACCGATTTGGATGTAATTCGGTGTGTAGATAGTACATACCAATGTCTTGACCGAGCTTCATCCGCCATTTTGTTTCAAAATGGCGGCCATTTAAAATTTTAAAAAAAATTTAAAATTTGAAATGTTGTACCAAAAAATTGAAAATGGAAATATTTTTTTCTTATGTATTTTACCTTTATACAAAGATTCCGGAGCAGTTTTTGTTTCGTCTATATCTTAAAAAATGGCTGAGTTATAGCATTTTGAATTTCTAGCATTGTTGACATTTTGAAACGTCCTGAATTTTGTCACGCGATAAAAGGCGTATTTATAAACCGATTTGGATGTAACTTCGTTTATACATAGTACATTTCAATGTCTCAACCGAGTTCGTTGGCCAGCTTCATCCGCCATCTTGTTTAAAAATGGCAGCCATTTAAATTTTTAAGAAAAATTTAAATTTGAAATGTGGTACCAAAAAATTGAAAAAATATTTTTTTCTTATGTGTTTGACCTTGATAAAAAGATTCGGGAGCAGTTTTTGTTTCGTCTACATCTTAAAAAATGGCTGAGTTATAGCATTTTGAATTTCTAGCGTGGCTGACATTTTGAAATGTCCTGATTTTTGTCACGTGATAACGGGCATATTTATGAACCGATTAAGATGTACCTTGGTGTGTACATAGTACATACAAATATCTTGACCGAGTTCGTTGTCTAGCTTCATCCGCCATCTTGTTTCAAAATGGCGACCATTTAAAAATTAAAAAAAATTTTTAATTTAAAATGAGATACCAAAAAATTGGAAAATGAAAAAGATTTTTGTCACGAGGCGTCTTCTCGTGTAATGGTTCCCGATAGTTATTAGTACTGATGAGACCAATAAGTAATCATGCCTCTAAACAAAACAAAGAACATTTAATAATTAAGAAAAAAAAAGTATTTACAATTTCTAATACATCAACGGGCTAGGCTCATCGCCCATCTCTCCCGTGGTTTCAGATCATTCAATAATAAACAAAATCACAGTTTCTGCGACCAGCGGCCAAACATGTCTTCATCCTTCCAGGTCAAGGGCCTCTCTCTCTCTCCCTCCAATGTTTATTTTCTTTCCAACCCTTGCATCCCCCATCCGCGGAGAGTCCACTTCAAAATTCCAGAGATGCATTAGGGGTGCGAGGTTGTTAGAGTGTTCGGGGGGGGGGGGCACACGAATGTGACACCTCCCTTCCACTTTCTTTCATCTGTTTTTAACCGATGAACGGAAAGTCACTAAATAATCACTATCTGAAGTCATGGTGTCAGTCCATATCATGATATCAGTCCATAACACCAGTTTTTTTTTTCACCTTAATAAGTAAATATTGTTCTCAAGTGGAGGTTATCGTTTAATTTCCCTTGTACCAGATCCATTTCCCCCATGAGTGATAATAGGATCGAACCGCATAAACTTCTTAACACCTTTGCATTAAAAACAATGGATAACACTTAGACTCACACAAACCCTAAATATTTGGTAAACTTTTTATAAGTAATTACACACTTAAAACTTTACACATATATCAAATATTACTTGTGCTACATACACTCCTAAGTACTGTTATCATTTTTAACGTTAAACCTGTGGAAACATTCTAATTTCCAAAAATTTTTTTTAAACCACCTCATTTAGCAATTTCCAATAATCACTCATTAAATTAAAAGATCACATGATACCCCCCTCGGACAATAACACCTAAATTAAGGCATTCCCGTTCTTAGTTATAACACATTGTTCTAATTAACTCTAATTTGCATAACTTCCCAACATCTATCAGTGAACATTCAGTATATCATTCCAGTTTTTTTTTCTTACTTTCATTTAAAAAAACAGATATACAAATAAAAACCCAATTACTATTAAAGAAATCTTCAATTTCATTACTCTTACTTTGTTTTTACAAACATCAAATCCACTTTGATAACACATTAAAATTCAATGCAACAACCCTGCTTATACCTAGAATCAGTGTATAATTCCCATAAGCTCACACAACTATGTGATCTGTTACATTCATTCTGCCAAATTAGCATAATCCACCACATTATATTATATATTTAATCGTTGACTTACAATTTTAAAAATCATACAACAATTAAATTTAATATCCATTAAAAAAAATGAGATTTCCACTATTATCAATCTCTAACTACTCATCTTCATTACAATTTGGCTGCATAATTTCATTTCTACATGTTATACTTAATTATCATATTCACACAAACTCATCACTTATTAAATATTTTACCCTCATAGAATATACAACTTAAAACACATTAAATACCATTATTAATAACACACACAAAAAAAAAACACAATAATATTAATAAACACAATAAGCTAAATTACCATTCTTAAAATATTCAACAATTTCCAATTAAGTTATATTCCTAATATTACACATTGCAATTTTCTTATTAGGCCAATTGTTGACAGAAGCACATTTATTAAAAGTTTCGTTTTCCCTAATAATCACAAAATTGAGTGCTAAATTCCTTTTAACTGCCATCTCATTAATTAAATTAATAAACTCATCCTCCTTACAATACACTTTACTCTTTTTAAAGTTCATTTTACATTTTATAGAATTAATTTGTTTTTGACCATTTCCCATATTCGCTATTTTAGGATCCCCATTTAATATTTCTTTATTTATCATTTGAACGTTTCTCTTTCTTACCGCATCATACTTAAATGGTTTTTGGCCTTTCTCCTTAAAATTTCCCTGTTTGTGACCTCTTAACTGTTTACTGTGTAGATCTGACTGAGCTCTCTGCTCCCTAGCCGCTACAACCTGAGCTACCTGGTCCTGATTCCCCATAATTTTTACTAAGTTAACCCTTTGTTTTACTTCTGGAACTGGTAATACTTCACTGTCTAAAATCTCCATCCCACTATCATTTCTTGTATCTGAATGAGTCTGTTTTTCCCTTTCAGTTTCAGTATTTATATGGTTTTCCTCCCTTCCAGTTTCCCATTTATTGTGACTCTCTAATCCTATAGCTACCCTATCCGACTTCCTTTGCGCTACTAAAGTATTATACACCGCAGGCGTTATCAGTGCCGGACAGTTTAAATTTTCTGCGACAGCCACCTGTATGTCAATTTCCGAAGATTTTTTCCCTTTATCTTCCCATAGAGCTAGTGGCAAATTACTTAGATCAACTTTCTGCTTTCTTCCTATCGCTGGGATTAAATAAATGTGACCTCCAGTCATACATTGATCTGGAATCAAGTCTTTCCGAAATACGCAAATCTCAGCCCCAGAGTCCAAGATCCCCTCTACTTTTCGTCCCCCAACATTAAGCTCTACTATCGGTAATAATTCTTTATTCTGCTTCCTGTTTTTACAATTCGCCGCTGTCCATCCAATTCTAGCACTGACCCAACTGACTTTTCTCTCTTCATCACGGATTGTCTCTTTCTTCTGCGTACATTCTGACCGGTAATGATTCCCCTTGCAGATAAAGCACGTGACCAATTTCCGTTTCTCTTCTGTAAACCTATTTCTCTCACCATTCCCTCCCTCATTGCTACTAAGGGGGGAAGCAGTTCCCCTTACGTTTCTCTGCTCCTCTGTTCGAGGTAGCCTACTCTGCCTGAATGACTTTAAATCTCGCCTCTTATCGCCTTCGTAATAACAATTACCCTCATTCAGTTGCGGGACAGCCTCTACATATATATCTAGTGTCTTAGCAAGATCCACAGGTGTCATCCAATTGGACCCCTCTTTCACTAATATATGTGATTTCATGCTGCCTGTTAACGAGTCTTTAATTTTATCCGATATGATAAGATCTTTTAACGATTTAAAATCTTTTACCTCCCGGCTCTCTAAATAAAAATCTAAGTTGGTTTTAACCTTCGCTACCCATTGGATGTAACTTTCATTATGTTGTTTATAACATGCCTCAAAATTCTTTTTGTGTTGTAATGGAGTCAACGCATTTTCCGCTAAGATACACTCCTTAATGCAGGTATAATTAGATAATTGGTCGGTTCCCAAACTATTCGTTAGACTTCTAATAAAGTTTCCAAGCCTGTTCAGAATTATTTTACCCCAATATTGCTCTGGTACTGAATAAATTTCAAACAGGGTTTCTGCCTGGTGAAAAAAGAAAACCCAATTTTCTGTTTTTTCTGGAATGCGAGGCATTTGATCTCTTACTATATGTAAATATTTTGCTAGTCCATCTTCAGAATTATTTATTATTTCCCTCTGATTCCCACTCGAGCCCTGTCATTGTTGAATTTCGAGTTCCTTAAGTTTTATTTCATGTTCGCGGGCGCTTCGCGTTTTCTCCTCACACTCAAGTTTTTTTCGTTCACTTATAATTTGTTCTAGCAATTCTTTTATCATGGCTTCCTCATAATCCGCGTGTTCCAAAATAATTTTACTGAGTTGGATTTTGGTTCCCTTTTCAGGCCCAATTCCTCAACTTTGGGTGAGGAATTGGTTCACCCAATTCCTCAACTACTTGAGCTAAATCTGCCCTACTACCTTTCATTAGAAAGGTCATTTTCCAGCCCTTTTCAGTAACAAACAGAACAAACAAACAAAAGAATTCTATGGTACTTAATTAGCCCCAAAATTTATATATAGTTGTATATATATATATATATTCTAAATTTCAATCTGACATAAAACCATTTTATCCCGAGCATTAAATTTGTTTACAACATATAATACAATAATAATAACAATAATAATACACTAAAAAAAAATATCTGAATACGTTTACATACAATTATGCCGGTTAATCCCACCATCACTCATTCCTAACAGACAACCACAACCACTTTTTTTTTTTAACATTACCAATTAAATTAAATAACCCACTATTATTATAACCTTATCCTTTTATAACAAAACATACCTGTTTCTGGTACAAACGGAAAAAAAAATAATCTCCACTCACCAGTCATTCCCAGTATTCTTGCTTCTTCCTTCCACCATAAATATGCCGTCCAGATGATCTAAAAGGCTTGCTTCTATCTCTTCCAGCCTCTCACCAGCTATGGCGTCTTCCATCTATGTCCATCAGCTTCACCATCAATACATCACGACGTTCTTTTTCGTTTTGCTGCCCTAACTGGGCATAAGCATCCATAGAGGCACGCAATGTGGATCTCATCAGCCTATCGGTACCGACTACGCCAATGTCACGAGGCGTCTTCTCGTGTAATGGTTCCCGATAGTTATTAGTACTGATGAGACCAATAAGTAATCATGCCTCTAAACAAAACAAAGAACATTTAATAATTAAGAAAAAAAAAGTATTTACAATTTCTAATACATCAACGGGCTAGGCTCATCGCCCATCTCTCCCATGGTTTCAGATCATTCAATAATAAACAAAATCACAGTTTCTGCGACCAGCGGCCAAACATGTCTTCATCCTTCCAGGTCAAGGGCCTCTCTCTCTCTCCCTCCAATGTTTATTTTCTTTCCAACCCTCGCATCCCCCATCCGCGGAGAGTCCACTTCAAAATTCCAGAGATGCATTAGGGGTGCGAGGTTGTTAGAGTGTTCGGGGGGGGGGGGGGGGGGGGCACACGAATGTGACAATTTATTTTTTTGTATGTATTTGACCTTAATACAAAGATTCCGGAACAGTTTTTGTTTCGTCTATATCATGGTTCATACACTCAAGAACAAATAAAATTCAAGCACTTTTCAAGCACTATTCCAGCACTATTCAAGGACTGATTAGATACATGCATAAAAATGGCGTAGAATAACACATAAGGAAAATAGCCACCCCATTGATTATCTATTTCAAAGAAATCTTATTGGATCTTTTAATTTTGATAAAAGGCATTTTCAAGACATATTATTAGAGAATTTTTAAAGAATAATGTGTTTTAGTGAGGTACAATAGTGAGGTGCTTAGTGAGGTACAATGGAAAGAAATTTTACATATAAGAAAACAGAGCTTGATTTTTTTTTTATTATTTAAGTACAAAATAAATAAAAGGTATGGTATCACTACAAGAGAAGAAGGCAGGAGTAAACTAGTTAAATTTTAGGAATTCTGAAAACTCATCAGGGGTTAAATACTAGCATTTCTGAAGTTGTGCATAACTTTTTACAAGTTATACTTTAATATTTTAAATAAATATTATTCTCTGAATTCTCAAACCTTACAGCATTTGCGCTTATCCATACAAAAATAATTGGAATAAAGGTTAGATAATTTACTTTTACTTTTTAAAAACAAAAGATTTAAAAAAAAAAAAAAGTTTATAAAAAGGAATAAAAATTTTATTATCAGTTACACAGCGAAAAATTTATAATTGATATAATTCTGTGAAGTTTTTCCTGACTGACACCATTTGCGATTTTTATGAATGACCGATTGACAAATTTTACAATGTTTTTCTGCAACCAATTAACAAATTTAACAATTTTTTTTGAATGACCGATTGAGTATATTAGAGGAGGGGGGGGGGGGGGGGGGCATTAGGTGAAATTGGCACCAAACTGACGAAATTCGCGATTTTTTTCGACAAATTGACGAAATTTGCATTTTTTATCGTATAATTATTGGACGAATTTTGAGGTATTTTTTCCCGATGATTTTTCAGGGGTGATTCTGAGTAAAAAAAAATTACTGAAATTCACATAAAATTCTTTGAAAAGTTACAGCAGAGGGGGGTGGAGGGGATCCACTCCTGGCACTAACTATGCAGTTTTTTTGCTGCCCTTTGACACAACTTGCCATTTTTTCGCGATCTTTCGGCGAAATTTGCTGTTTTTCGCGATCTTTCGACGCAATTTGCCACTTTTTCGCGATCTTTCGATGCAATTTGCCACTCTTTCGCGATCTTTCGTCAAAATTTTCCGTTTTCTCGCGATCTTTCGACACAATTTACCGTTTTTTCGCGATCTTTCGACGAAATTTTCCGTTTTCTCGCGATCTTTTGACAAATTTTTGGGTTTTTGGTGATCTTTTGACGAAATTTGAAGTTTTCAGTGATCTTTTGACGAAATTTGAGGTTTTTCCGTGAATTTATGACGAAATTTGTGGGTTTTTCGCGTTTCTTGGACGAAATTTTCGTTTATTCGCGTTCCTTTGATGAAACACGCGTATTTACGCGATCTTTTAATGCAATTCACGTTTTGTCCGTGATCCTCTGACGAAATTTGCTCTTTATTCGGGATCTTTTTCCGAAATTTGCGTTATTTCTCTATTCTTTGACGGAATATGCGTTTTCCCCACGACCTTTTGACAAAATTTGCATTTTTCAACGATTCTTTGGCGAAATTACCGATTTTTTTTTCATGCGAACGATCTTTCAAATTGATATTTTTCGGTGACCATTTGTCGAAGTTCGCAATATTTTCCAGCACTTTTCATTCCTTGAAAATGAATACTTTCTTTTCCAGCACTTTTCATTCCTTGAAAATGAACACTTTTTTTTCCAGCACTTTTTCTATTTTTTCCAAAGCGTACGAACCATGTATATCCAAAAAAATGGCTGGGTTACAGCATTTTGAATTTCTAGTGTGGCTGACATTTTAAAACGAGCTGATTTTTGTCACGCGATAACAGGCGTATTTATGAACCGATTTGGATGTAACTTGGTCTGTACATAGTACATACCAATGTCTCGACAGAGTTCGTTGGCCAGCTTCATTCGCCATCTTGTTTCAAAAGGGTTGCCATTAAAAAAAATAAATTTAAAATTTAAAATGAGATATTAAAAAATTGGAAAATGAAAAAGATTTTTTTTTATGTGTTTGGCCTTGATACAAAGATTCCGGAGCAGTTTTTATTTCTGAAAATTGGTTCTTTTGTTTATATCTTAAAAAATGGTTGAATTACAGCACTTTGAATTTCTAGCATGGCTAACATTTTGAAACGATCTTGTATTTGTCACGCAATAACACACGTATTCGCCTATTTCGATGTAAGAAGGCATGTGGATAGTATACATCAATATCTCGACCAAGTTCGCTGGCCAGCTTCATCAGCCATCTTGTTTCAAAATGGTAGCCATTAACACTAGAAGGACGGGGATTTTTACTCAAATTTTATAAAAAATATTTCGAACCAGAATTTTTATTTTGAATTATTAACTTTTTTATTTAACTAGTTTTTTTTTTCTTTTTAACTTTTAAATTAGGTTTATAAAAAAATTTCTGGTTCGAACCACAATATATTTATTTGGTAGCGGTCAAAATGACCGCTCGCCGTCTTTCCAGTGTTAAATTTTAAAAATTTATATTTAAAGTGAGGTGCAAAAAAATTAGAAATTGAAAAAGGTTTCTTTCTTAAGTATTTGACCTTGATATAAGGATTCAGGAGCATTTTTTGTTTGTCTTTATCTTAAAAAATGGCTCAGATATAGCAATTTCAATATCTAATGTGGGTGACATTTTGAAAAATCTGATTTTTTTTGCCTGCGACAGCACTCGTATATATCAATCGATTCCGATGTGAGAGAGCATGTGCACAGCAATTACTAAGGTCTCGACCAAGTTCACTGGTTAGCCTCATCTACAATGTTGTCTTAAAATGGCAGGCACTTTAAGAAATTGCCGAATTTGGCAGCCAAATATAAGTTACTTTAAATAAAAGCAGCTTGGATAAAGCTGACTAATTTCGCGAAATTCTCATTCATAATGATTTAGTATTGATAAAAATTAGTATTGAATCTCCTATATTCGGTTTCCACTAAATTGAGCTTCTTGTGTTTGAATAATATAAGTTGGCTTTTTTAAAATAAGGAATATGAAAGCTACCTCTTCCTCCCGGCACTGGCCGGAAGGACTTTTTTATAATGTGATGGATATGTTTATACGTCCTTGGCAACATTTTGCTGAAGTCTAATTGTAAGTCATTTTCACAGCTTAGTATGTTTTAGAATTTTTTGTTTTTAAGACAGTTAATGAGATGAAAAGCCATTTTTACTGACTCATTTAGCTGCTCTACATCAGACCTGCCCAATCTTTCAGTAAACAAGGACTCCCCTCACCTAATTTCAAACAATGAAGGGTGCCATTATTCATATGACTTAAATCATGCAACAATATTATCTCACTGTTGTAGTCAGCAAAGTGTGATTATCGCAGGGACTAACTTCCACCAGTAATTTTGTACAGTAATCATCACATTATTTGAATGTAAAATTTCTGTGATATATGTGGCACATTTACTATTCGGAAATATTGATGAAAGTTTGCTTCTTTGGTAACCATGCCCTCAGTATAGTGGTACTTATAGGTTGCACACACCTTATACGTTGAACATATATTTCATTGTGGCAGACATAAGGTCCCTACAATTCGTAAATTCTATGTAGAAATAATTTGAAGAGATAATATAAAGTAGTAAATTTAGAATGACAGTTTTTTTTAAGAGAGCAGAAGATTAAGAGTGTGGGGACCATGTAAAAGGTTTTGTAGTGGAAGGAACCAGAAATCTTTTCATAACAATTAGAAAAATATATGCAAACATTATTTACTTTTTAAAAAAGCATTCTTCAAAAATTGATCTTTAACCTTACAAAAACTTAGTGACATACGAAAGGGCACCAAAAAAACCTTCAAAGAGCGCCATGGCTCCCGTGGGCGCTGCGTTGGACAGAACTGCTCTACATCATATGCTGCTTGTAAACGATACACGTTCAATACTTTGGGAAATTCTGGACTACACCATACAATGAACAATAAAACACATGTTGCATACATATTATGTAATTAGTGGAGGTTTTTTTTATATGTAGTGTGCTTTTAAATTATAATGCAGTTTTACAGTTCATTAATCATATAAATTTTATAATTCTATATGCTTGATATTGTACATATTAAATAGTATCAATAAATGCATTCTTTAAAAAATAATTTACATTCAACACTTTTTTGTTTGAATTTTTCAGTTTATGCGAGTTTTTGATAATTTGATTTGATCTTATATTTTACTAATTAAAACAATTGGGATTTTAAGACAGTTGCAACATTATTATTTCTATATTTCTTTCTATAGATTTTTTCTGACTTTTGAGGAAATATTTATATGATTTTACAATATTGTTTATTTATTTATAGATTTTATTGAAAGTTAAAAAGAGATTTAAGTAACATTTTGAAAACATTTAAAAAAGAAATATTTATTTCTAAACATTAATTTTAAAAAATGCTAGAAAAAAATAACAATGACACTGATTTTTGGACACAGTCAACTGTAATCACTCAATGCTTTCCTCCCCTTCCTTGCCATCAAAGAAAAAAAATAGCACATTAGGTAAAACAACATGATTAAAACAGAAGTAGTTAAATCCAAATAATGAAGTAAATAATTACTGAAATAGCTAAACAAGTAGAAAATAATGAAATAATTAAAGTTAAGTAATAATAAAATAAGTTCTGATGCTTTTTAAATACTACAAACATACACATAACATAACAATCACAAATATAAACAGGAATTAAAAATAAAAGATTACAGAAACATAACAATTGCAATTTACATCTAATGTGATTTATTTATTTAAGTATTTTTTAAATGAAAAATAGCAATAAAGATAACTGATTTTTAAATTAATTTTTTAATAAAGAATCTATTGCTTATCATCTAACACTGTTTGTACATTTATTTAGCTGAATTTCTATAATAACTATTTTTGACAACCACAGATATAAAATTACAGGATTTAGAGAAAAAACACAACAAAATGTTGGTGGAACAGACAACACAATGACACGGCTCAAGAGAACACTAACGTGACTATTTTAATAAGATTAAAACACCATAAAGTATATTCAAATAGCAAACAACTTACACATTGTCATTTACTCCAACTATAGAAGATTCAGACTTTTCGAATATGTTGGGTAAAATTAGCCAATTTTCATATTGTAGCTTTATTTCAGATTTAACATTTTCAGAAACAGAAATTACAGATGAATGATGAAGCAATGCCTGGATAAAAGAAAACAATATCTCACATGAAATATTAGCAATAACAACAGAAAGAGAAGAGCGGTCTATATTATTGGCTTACATTGTTATTTTATGTAACTATTAAAAGCAACTAAAATTTAAAATAAAATAAGTGTAGATACTTATTCAAAATGAAATATGTTATTTAAAAATTTTAAATAAACTTTTTCATGGATAAAATTTAAAAGTACCACATCGTTACCTTATTTATTTGAAAACCTGGAACAAGTATAATATCTTGTACATAAAGAAGATTCAGCAATAAGCTTTTCTTTTATACTACATTTGATGTTGATGATTACTTTTAAACTTACTTTTAGCAAAACTTTGAGATAAAAAGAAAAAAAAAATCTTTTATAATTTTGTAGAAAAGATTATAAATTTGCATTTTTTAAAGGATTGTTATGTAGCAAAAAAGGTAATGCAAACAGCTATTATTGAGGGGAAATGAAAACAAATAAATCAATGAAAATCTGCTGAGTATTAGACTCAGGCACAAAATATTAGACCTTGACCATTTTGAATGTCTGAAGCTAAATTTTTCTTAAATACAGAAAGGGCAGATATTTTGAAGAAAGAAGAATGATTAATATTGATAACAGCAGTTAATGCAGAACTGAAATTTATATGACAAAAATTTTAAGAAGTATATATTCCCCACCAAAATTCTCCATTTTAAAAATTTTAAAGAATTAAAAAATAATTGAAAAATCAATTGAAACCAATTAGAAAAAAGAAAAAAAGAAAGACACTTTGAACACTGACAACATTTTTTTTTAACACTCTCGCTGCACACTTTTTTTTTTCTTTTTTAGAAATATGATCAAAAGTTGTGCATTTATTTTATTACATATTTCAAAAATCCATATAGATTTTAGAGTTAAAATATGTAAAATTTTTTTGTAAAAGAGTTCTTTTTTAATAAAGAATTAGATCATAAAAAAAGATAGCGTAAATTGTGGGTTGCGCAAATTTTACTTTTACATTGCCCGTGGAAATCGCTTGACGCACAGCGAGAGGGTTAGAGGAAGGAATGGTCATAATGTGATAAAAAAATATTGAAATACAAAAAATATAATTTTATGTATACAACTTTAATTGGACAAATTACTGTTAAATTATCAAATGTTAAATACCTTAAAACAGTTGAAATGTTATACATTTTCAAAGGACAATTGTTCTATCACGTATTTTACAATTATTAAAAATTTTAATTAATATACATTTATTTTTACCTCTTTTCCACCTTCAACAGAGTTACCACTTGAATAAACTCCACTGTAAGGTATTTTAGCATTGTTTACATTTTCTGAATTCACCCAGACAACACTAGTTTTTAGTTTTAAGGCCACTTCCATAGCAACAGAAACCTGATCAGTCCAGATGCTAACAGCAGCACCTTTGTTGTCACTATTAAACATAGATACTGATTCTTTAACAGTACGGAAAGGAACTACAACAATGATAGGACCACCTATCTGAAGAAAAAGCAATTATGTAAATTAGACAGAAGTTGAAACAAATTTTATAACTGTAATTCTCAAGCTACACAACGAAATCAAAAAAATTATTGCTTAAACATAATTCAAGACAATAGTGCATACATTTCACAGAATAAACTTTCGACTAAGTATTTCTGAATACAAGCATAAAATTTATTTTTTTTAATACAATTTTACAGAGATATCAGTGGACCCATGCAAGGATTTCACACTGCGGTCTAATATTTTTTAGATGCAGGTTTAAACTTCTAAAGAAAAATTAAGGATAAAGTTATCTGTAAACAACAATAGTCAATCCAGAGTATCATCTCATTTATTCTATCAAAGTTACAATAAAAACTGATCGAAGATAGCAAAAGACAAACGCAAGAAATTTTTACAATCATATTTTAACTGCATTAGAGGATGACATCATCCGCTTAGGGGGAACATAAGAAAAAAAAAATAAATTGAATACATGCAAAATACAATTTAATCTAACATAACAAAGCATACCTTTTAGACTATACATGAAATACCACTACTTTGATTGACTGACGTTTGGCAGTGTCTTTTTCTTTTAAATATTTCAATTTTGCTTTTTAATCACAAATATAAAATAAACAAGGGCAGGGACATGTATGCTTTTTATTTTTACACTATTTATTTTTTTTATATAATCATTGCTGAGCACGATACAATGCAGTATTTTATTTTTGTGACAATACTGATTTGAGAAAAATCTTTCATTTCATTAATAAAAACAATTCTCATTTAATTTTTAATCAAAAAATGTTTTGTAAATGCATAGAAAAAGGGATGTTGACAACAGAAGTAATAACCAAAATAAATAAAAAATATGATAACCAAAACATTAGAACTAACATATCATTACAAGGAAAAATGCCAGCATGTCTTAATTCTGGCTAATAAAACTCAATTTCGATTAAATTACAGATAATCTATAATAATCAAATAGAAATTTCAAAAATATTTATATTACAAGATTTGAATTTTGTACTTCAAAATTATTTTAAATTTGACAAAATTGGTATACTATAGCTAGTCAATTTGAAAGATTAGCCTTGGAAATAAATAGAAGAAAAGAGGAAGAAGAAAAGTACAGTAGAACTTCTTTTATCAGAAACTCTTTTAACCAAAAGTATCAGTTAACTAAAATCCATTTTTAAAGCCCCCTCCCCCTTTTTTTTTAACTATCACGTTCCCTGTGTGCAAAATACATTTTGAAAGTTTTTTTTTTAACTATCATATTCTTTGTATGCAAGCAGACTTTTCCGAACTACGAATCTATATAAATATTTTTGATCCCCTTTCTTAGAGTTCCTTTAAATTTAACTTGAGCTCCCGTAAGCTGCGAAACAGAACGAAGAAAACGAACAAATTAGCAAGTTTTGCAAAAGGTTTACCATGGTTGGAGCAGCAGAAAAACTGTCATATTGGTGAACTAATAACATTTAAAAAATCAGTGATAGAGCTTCAAAGCCAAAGCTATCAAAACTGCAACAAACAAAACATTTTTCCAAGCCTTTTTGGCCCCACTAGTGGCCGAGAGGTTCTGCTCTCAAAGTTGGTAGACGGGAGGTGCTGCGTTCGAACCCAATCGTGCCCATCGGCCTAGTCGTTCGGAGTTTTCCGTGTTTTTCTTCGAACCTTGGATTTCCTTGCATAAATATGGGTTAGGTTCCCTTAGAAAGACCCTCACGGAGGACACCCCCTCCCCTTTGGGTCCATATCCCTTGTGTAGGTAATTGGCCGACATAAACAACATACACACACAACACACTCAAACCCTTTTGACGTATGTAAAAGGTACTTAATTTCAAAAGTAAAATCCATGTAATTTATTCATGTTTCTATTTTCCTATTGCTTTATATTTATTATGCACTTGTTACCATAATAAGAAATCTTGCATATATTTCTTCTTAATCTTAAAATTGACGCATTCTCAATTATCTAAAAATTTCAATTTTCCGAAAGATGGTCGGTTCCAATTACTTCGGATAATCAAAGCACTACTGTATTTTCTAAGGGGAATAAACATTGGTTTTAAAAAAAATGAAGCTTAAAAAAGAAAAAAAAACTTTGTCTGACAGTGAAGCTGAAGTCAATTAAGAGTGAAAATTTCCCGTCATTAATTTTTATTTCTTAGTCACAGGATCCATCTACTTCAGATGGCTGAAAAATAGTTATACTTCACTTTTTCTACCCAGCGAATACAAATAAATAAATAAATCAAATGTAAAACTATGAAAACTATATAATTAATCTGAAAATGTGATTTAAAAAATATATTTGCTAAAATGTTTAAATGCATATTTAAAAGACAGCAGTAAAACTTGATTTCAACATTTCAGGTATTGGATTCTCATTTTAACCCATTCACTCCCAGTACATCCACTAGTAGATACATGCTCTGTATATATATTTAATCTGGGAGTGAAAAGATTAAGGTTTAAATTCATATTTAAACAGTAAATTGAAAACAATTTGATGCATTATAGGGTTCCAGGGCCGATTTTTATCTTTTATAATAAACTAGCTGACCCATCGTTCGGGGCCCATGATAATAATCTTAAATTAAACTTAAATTTATATGATTTTAGATCTTTAACTTGATTCTGTCTAAATTTATATTTTTAAATGAAAAAGATTGTGAAAAAAATATTTATTTTTAAAGGTAAAAGTACTTATAAGACTTTTTCATTTGAGTAACACGATTCCACCTTCTGTTACGAGACTTTCACAAAAGTATAATAAATTTCACAACCTATAATTGTCCAAATATTCAAAGATTTGGATATGTTATATAAAATACATGCTGGCTGACAGTGTGAAAACAGGGGAGAAAAAAAAAATTGATATTTAGCGGTAAAGACAAAAGCATAACTGAAATTATGCCAACTAGATTTTAAATGAGGCAGAAAACATAAAAAAACAGAAAGAGAAACATACCTCTTCGTGCACTAGCTTGAAATTTGTTGGCAGATTGCTTATTAATGTAGGCATCATATGAGGATATTTCCAACTCTTACTGTCTGTATTTGACATGCTTATTCTCTGAAAACAGAAAAATAAATATATAAAAATAAAAAAAAAAAAACACAGGAAAATAACATTTAAAAAAATTCAAACAGACAATTTAATATAAAATTTAATTTAAAAAAAACTACACACTTTTCCTTTAAATTTATCAGCTTCTTTAAGGCACTCTGTCAGAATTTCCTTCTGTTTTTCAGTTACTATGCAAGACATATCTGTTTTAGACATATTCTGGCCTACAAGTATGTGAGAAAATTTATCATTTAGAATTTTTAGAAATTTTTCACTAATAGACTCTTGAATCATCACTTTGCAGCCACCACTTTTGCTCTGTTAAAAGAAGAAAAAAATTATAGTTTCTGGAGATTCAGTAATTTATTTATTTTTAATCACATAATGCATATATCAGTATACTGAGAATTATCAAAGTATGTTACATCAAACTAAATTCTGAAACATATTAAATTTATTTTAAAACATTTTATATCATTAACTCATTAGCGAGTATTTAACTATTTTCAATAACAGTATATTTGTATTTAGTGGAGGAAAAAAAATTGAAAATAAGCAACAAAGTTAACCTTACAAAAGAAAAGGAAAAAATGTTATCGAACTTTTTGTAATGAATAAAATACAAGTAATTTATAACAGTTATTCACACCACTGCATGTAGAAATTAATATAATTAAAACCTTTTTATAAAAAATGCAAAAGGAAATTTATCTAAATTTTAACCTAAAATTTATTCTAAATTTAAGTAGTTTCATAAAGATATTAAAAGCATTACAATATAAAAAACGTATAAATTAAAACACCAATTCAAACATTCTTTTCTGTACAAAAAATATCTTTATAGTATTTAGACATACATTCCTAAAGAATACAACTGTTTCAAACCTACATACTAATTATTTTTAAAGTTAACATATCAAGGAATACTCTAATTGTTATATTACTAGTACAATAGTCATATTGGTCAGCAACACCAGCAGAATGATGCAATGGAGGTATACAATGGTATATGCTGTACACCTTTGGATTTTTTTTAAAGAACCCTTTATGTTCTCTGTTTTTCAAACAAAGCTATAGTGTATGTCCTCTAACGTATAACCTCTCCTGTGCTCTGTATATCTATAGTTTCTGAAGATACAGTAATTTATTTATTTTTAATCACATAATGCATATATCAGTATACTGCAGAATTATTAAGGTATGTTTCATCAAACTAAATTCTGAAAAATATTAAATTTATTTTAAAACATTTTATATCATTAACTTATTAGTGAGTATTTTAACTATTTTCAATACCAGTATATTTGTATTTAGGGGGAAAAAAATTGAAAATAAGCAACAAAGTTAGTCTTACAAAAGAAAGTGTTTACCCACTGTGTATCGTGTTTATCCACTGTCTATAGCAGGGCTGTCCAACATTGTGCTATTGCACTATTTGAAGATTTTCATGGTATCCTTTCATATGTTACTAAGTTTTTGTAAAGATAAAGATCCATTTTAAAAGAAATAATATTTACATATTTTTAAGATTATTTTTAAAGCAATTAATGTTTCTGGCTATTTTCCCTACAAAACCTTTTACATAGTGCACCCAACCTTTGTCCCTCAATCTTAGAAAAATTAGAGTCTAAATTTATTACAATTTATATTATCTTTTCAAATTATTTTTACATAGAACTCTTGAATCCCAAAGATCATATGCCTACCACTATGAGATGTATGTCATTGTATAAGAGTATCACTAATCAGGGCTTGATTACCGCAGGGATAAATTTACACCAGTATTTCCGAATAGTAAATTTTTGCCCTGATTATGACAGAAATTTTGAATTGAAATAAGGAAATGATTAGTACTATATAAAAATGGTGACAGAAGTCAGCCCCTGCAGTAACAAGAGTCTGCCACTATTTTAGCGAGATAATATTGTTATATGATTTAATACATGTGAATAATGGCGCCCTTTATTGTTTGTGATCTGCCCAGGTGAGATGCACCCCCGTTTACTGAAAGGTTGGACAGGCCTGGTCTATAGCATATACTGCCAGTTTTTTCTTTTTCTTTTAAGACTAGACCATTGTAATACATTATAGCAATACATATAAGAATTACAAGAAAAAACTGTCAAAGAAATTATAGATGAAAATTAGCAGTCGCCATTTGCCACATGGCAATTAAAAAAAAATTTGTTATCGATTGTCAAGTGAAATACAGCTTTTTTAATGGAAATATGCATCTCTACTTTGATTGCATCTAATTAGCAAACTGTTTAATTATATTTCCTACCTAATGCAAGCAGATTTCAACAGCTTAGCTGTATTTTCAATATTTTGGCTTTTCGCCATGTGCTTGATCTTAAGTTGGATTTTAAAGTCATTTTCTTGAATTTTAACTGCTTCCCTATTCTTATCATGAATTTGGCTGGTATAAAACCCTGATTTATAGAAAAGAATATATATATACAACAATTATAGTTTATTTAGATGTCAAGAAAGTTTGAAACATTATAGTGTCCACTAACTTTAAAAAGTGGCCACTAATGAAACTGAGTTTACTGGCCACTGGCTACTAATTCAATTTCCCAGTTTTCACATATAAAAGAAATACATTTCTATAGTTTTACACTGAGCTGATATTCATATTTCTGTTTCAAGATATTTCTGTCTTTAGCTGCTGCAGAAATTCTATTTGACACTTAATCTAAGATTTTTTTTTTTTCTAGTGATTGTTAGTGCATCAGTAAATATTTTTAATTGTACTGAGGAAGAGCTCGTCTGGTTTGACAATTGTTTTAGGAAACTGCTTGCACTACTCCATTCATTGCAGTTTTTTCAATTTTTATATAAATATTGATAACAAACCTTTCGTATTCAATTTAATGGGTTCCTCTGAAAGTTATGAGCATTTTTTGTAGATGAAATTCTAACTGTGCATGAGTTATTGCTTGAAAATAAACTTTTGGGGGCAGAATGAAAGAGTAGGAAGTTCTACAGAAATATCTAATCCAGCATTTATGATGAACTATCCAAACTAATACAGCCAAATCCAATTACGACGCATTTCAAGGGACTAGAAAAAAAAGCACATTAAGTGGTGTGGTATTACTAATAAATTGTGCCGTGATATGAAAGGTAAATTTGAGTACCTTTTAATTAAAAAATTGCGTTGTGTAATATCGCAATAAAACCCTCCGTTCTTTGAGGTCAGCAATTGTAAAAAAATTAAAAAGGAAACTTCTTACTTGTATATCTGTAAGGAAATGATGAGGAGACTTGTAAGCACAAATCAAACTTTTTATTCATCTTATTGAAGAGAAGTAAGAGGCCTTCACCCCTTGGTCACCGATTTTCAAAATAAATACGTTGCCGATAAAATAATTTATTCCTCTTTAAGAAAATCTTTAAAATTTAAGATGCAGCACTAGGTGAATTTTCTATAGATAAAAATCTCAATTAAAAGCCTTTTTAAACGAACAGGAAAATAAATTTAACAGGAGTTATTAAAAACGCAGACATCGCTTTCGGAAACTTTTTACCGGATTCCACATCCATCGGCATCGGCAGACAGACCGGAGCAGAAGCTCGCGGCCCCGCGATCTTTCAAAACAAAAACTAAGTCATAACAGATCACCAACAAAACAGATTCTGATTTAAAATTAAGGAAATTTTTAATTTATAGTAAGAATACGGGGACTTTAAAAGTTAGAGAACGAAAAGATTTAAATCTATTAGAGAATTTAAAATGTTAAGCAATATTTTAATAAACAAATCCGAAAGAACACATTTAAAAAGTTTTGTTTTTATTTGTTGTATGCTCGGTGATTAGACACACCTCCGAAAGATCGACATCCATTCAATGCATATGCTGTGAGAGACTTGCTCCGATGACGTTCTCACAATCGTACAGATCTCAAAGCAGAAGCACCCCATGCCAGGCGCTGTGAAACATCAGAGAACTTGCCGATCTGCGGTCGAAACGAAATCGCCCGCGCAAAAATAAATATGGATAAATATGGTTTTTAAAAAAATCGATGTATAAGGCCAAAAGAAATAAAAAACTAACATGATTTAAACACTGTGAGATTTCATCTCACAAGTGGAATCATATATTAAAAGTGATTTGCATAATGTGGCAGGAATTGATGTTATTTACACATCTAAATTTCTACTTCAGATATGTTTATGGTCGAAAATTGTGTCTTTTATGCATATATGAGTTAAAATTTGATTGTATTCAAGTTCAACTCATTGTTTGCTTTCAAAGGACCAACTAAAATAATAACGAAAAAAATATGAATATAAATAAGACTTTATTTTCAATTACTACATTATAAATTTAAAAAAAAAAAAAAAAAAAAAATTCCTGCTAAACTAATTTTTTTTAACACAAACTGAAAATATTAAATCTTTGCTGAACAATCCAGTTATTTAAATCATATTTATCACTTGTGATAAGGAGTAGCCTTATGATCGGTCTTTAATTTTTTATATAATAAGTAAAATATATATTTGTTATTATTTCTTAAAAAATACATTGTTAGCATTTCAAAAAGTAAACAAAGCATAAAAGAAACATACAACCACAGTAAAATGTTCAAATTGTAATCATTTTCCAAATATTTAAAAATATATAAAACGATTTATTTTATTTAATTATTTATGTATGATTGAAATAATATGCTAAAATACTTTAAACTTGCATAATAAGAGAAATATTTTTTTATGTTTGTTCAATGGATAAACTCACAAACTTCAAGTCAACTACTATGGATAGACAAAATATTCTGCATTATATTTTCCAGATGCTATTTAGAGTGAGTAAAATCCAAAGTCTAAGTCATTTACTGGAGCATGCTTGATCTGAAAAATCTGATGTTTAGAATACAATTCCTTGTCATTAGTGGCAAAAACTGAGATTTGGTAATATAAATGCAAAAAATTACTTTTGCCTATGATCTGTAAATGAAAATCTGCTTTAATTTGTATTTTCACAGAGTGCACAAAATGTATTTTATCCAGAGCACATGCCGTTGTGATAATTATTCTCTGATCATTAATCTAAGTTTTGTGTCTTAATATATACAGTCAGATCATTAGGATAAACTTAGAAGGATTCTGATAGAGAAAAAATGATTTAACTATCATCGGTATAACAAAAACTGATATCTGCCTTATTAAAAAAACCTTTATGATTATTGGGTAAATATCTTATTCAGTTTTACTGCACATTTATATCAAAGATTGAGAATATTTATAATGTTAAGCAATAGTGACATAACAAGGAAAAGCTATTTTTAATAATTTCTGAATCTTTACTCAAGAATAAAACATAAAAATTAGAGGATTATATCAAAAGTTAGAAATTCTGAAATAATATATAATTCATAATTAATTAATAAAAATCAATTAAAAAATGATTTTAGCAATGAGTTAAAATTTTTTGCATAATTAGATATATTTTACCAAAAGAAATTTTATCTTAACCCTCTGACAGTTTAGCAAAAGGGCAAAATTGTAAACTTGTTTTCTCTGTATTATTTTTTAAACACTAAAAAAAAAGATGGCTCTTTCAACATTATATGAAAAAACTTTATTACGAATATGAATGTAATCCTTGAGAGTAATAATCAGCATTCAATACATTAAAATGCATTACCATATATACTCGTATATAAGCCTGTTCACATATAAGTGATTTTTAAGACCCTTCTACTTTGAATGAAAAATACTGGTAAAATTCTTGACCTACGTAAGCCAACCCTAAAACATTCCAATATGTTTTCAGACAAAAATCATATTTTTAATGAAATACTAAATAAGCAAAAATAATTATATAAAAAAAATTAAGAAACATCAAGTGAACCCTTCAAACTCAGAATCACTATCTGAATCTCCAAAAAATTCTATGAAGTCACATCCTGTTGTTTCCTCGTCACAAAAATCAGATTCAGCACCTGATGAATTTTTGTCATCATTTTCGTAAATAAAATCGTTCTCAGTGCCATTCACAGCATTGCTAATACCACACTTTTAAATGATATCACAATAATCTCCCTTGGAATCGACATCCACACCTCTTTAGTATTTAATCAATAACACGATAGCATCGATTCCCGCTCTTTTCAAATTGCCACCCTTTGTTTTCTACACATCTGGCGAACAAATCCACACAATCTAATTTTTTTGCAATCTATTTTTAAATGATTTATTGATCAAACATGAATTTGCCTATGGCAGTCAGAAAGCTCTGTGGCTTATAACTTTACTCCCCCCCCCCCTAAAAAAAAAAGCCCTGTGTACAAGCCGACTCCCCCTTTTTAAATGACAATTTTAGGTCGTAATTTTTCAGCTTATATGCGAGTATATACGGTAAATCAGTAAAGTTATATTACTGTTTATGTTGCAGTGAAACCTGCAGCTTAGTGAACATATTAACACGGGCTTGCCTGTAAGAGGGCTAAAACTTTTTATATCTCAATACATTATGCTTATAATGTTGCAATACATCTAAGAGAATGCATCACAATTAATGTATGATTCATAGCCATTAATTTATAACCTATTCTACTGATTACTTTGCACTTTTTGCACTTAAAGAGAAAAATACCTACACAATTACACTGTTGAAGAAAGCATTATATCTAGGCAAAATGGGATAATAATTGTAGAGTGCTAACAGCAAGATCTTTCTTTTTTTCACTGTTTTCACAACACATAAAAAATGAACAAAGGACTACCTGTATGCAATACATGGATATTTTTCTCTTATTTAAGTCTTAAAAAGTTTATTTAAATTATAGCCATGTTAAAATTTTGCCTTAACCATCTTGAAACTTACAACTAATGTACAATTTTCTGTCACTACACGTAACTTTTTTAGCGCTACTGAATAAGTGAGAACAGCTGATCAGGGCCCACACTAGAAATTTCATTTTATTGGTCAATAAATTAGACGAATTATAAAATTATTAGCCGAAACAACCATTACTGTATCTGTATGAGAGACATTCTTGAAATTTTATACTAATTTTTGAATGCCTTACTACATTATAAATAAAAATAGACCACAATACATTTTAAAACAAACCTACATAATAAATTTAACAAATACTTACTAGGTAAAGTATGTACATACAAATAAATTCTTAATTATTTGTAAAAAACACCTTCAATTAACTGAAAGAAAAGCTATTTAGTTACATCTAATCCAGGTAAAAGTCCTTTTTTTAACTACCTCAATTAATAAAAGCTACATAAAAATTGAACTTTGGCTACTTGAGCTTTTATTATTTTTATAAAAAAGAAATTGTTGGGATTTTATACTGTCATGTTGTTTCCGAGCCAAAATCATACATTTCTATCTACATTGTGATTTTAAAAAAATCAAGTATCACTTCATCTATTTTTAATGGGTCATTTATAAATATGAAAATCCAAAAATATTTTGATCATAAATTTATTTCATGCACCAAAAATATGATTTATATATGGCCTTGCCAAAGAAAATTTTTTTTCTCAAATTTTATGATTTAGTTGAATTTGCATGTTGATGAATGGCATGGCTAGTGAAAACAATGTTTGATGTGACCCATCTTATCTTTATTAAGAGTAAAATTTTCTTTTTGTAACACACATTTAAATACTAAACTACCAATATACTACTACATGAAATAAATAAGCACTTCTATGTACTATTTCAATACCTAGTCTTTTTAAAGCACAGGCATGTTGGTGTTAAAATAAATAAATAATATAAAACTAAGAGAAAAATGTAAGCTTCTAAAATTGTTACTAGATATTCAAACAGAATTTTACTGAAAATTAAAAGCATTTTATCAAACAAATATAACAAGTTAATAAGTAATACTATAAAAATATATACCCGAGTGTCATGGCTAAAAAAAGCTTCCAATACTCCATTAGCAGCTGAATGAAAGTCGACTTTCTCATATACAATTACCACAGGCCTTTTTGGTATTAGAGTATCACAAGGTATATGAGCCTCTGCACTAAGTTTTGAACAGAGGATGCTTCTTTCCAAAGAGCCAGTAAAAATTAACTTTGAAAAAATAGGCAAATCTCCTATAGAACTAAACTTTTCATGATCAGTTGGAATGACATTCAATACACCATTAGGAAGCCTAAAAGATGAAATCTAACATAAGTAACAAATCGAAAAGCTTGGAAAAAAATCAAAATCAACATTTCACTGAAAAATTAATTTGCAAAATAAAGATTACTACATAAAATCCCAAGTGTAACCCCCCCCCCCCTCCCATTCTTAACCAATTTTGATTTTCTTTTCCCTTCCCAAATATAAGCTTCCTCACCCCCAAACATCTTTTGTGCAAAACATTGATTTTAAAATTAAAAAGGAGAAAATCTTCCATCTTTTGGGAGATTTCCTTTTTTTCTTTTTAAATAATTTGAATGAAATCCTTCCCTCTACACAAAATCTGATTCCTTTCCTCTCCCCCCCCTCTTCCCATCCGAAGTGCAAACAGTTAAAAACTTTAAGAATATTAACAAGTTCTTGTCTTATTTCTTTTGCTCTTGCAACAATAAGTAAATAATCAAGCATCTAAATTACAACTCTCCACTTCTTCGAAATTTACACTTCCCCCTTCAGCATACAATGGTTAAAATAATTAAAACTCTTTAGTAAAAAACTGTGATATTTTTGTTGCTCTCTAGTAACAATAAATAAATAATCAGCCATTTAAACTATCCCTTTACCCTCAAAATGTTTAAACCCTCACCAAATAAAAGGGAGAAAAAAGATTTTTTAGAGGGATTTAGATTATTCTTTTTTCAAGCAGAAACCCAACAAAATATAGAAGATTCACCTTTGTATATTTGTCACCATGTATTTACCTTATTTACTTCTAAATTAATAATAAAAATAGATTTTTAATGAATTTAAAAAAATCTTGATTATATGTCCTCCCTCTTAAAATTAACTGTTTTCGCTTTTGAAAGGGGGGGAGAGGACTTACATTTGGGATTTTACGGTATATATATGATATTTTAAAATCCCCATACAAAAAAGTTATTAAGAATATCAGAACTTGAAATTCGTTAAGAGAAACTATCAACAGGATTACATAAACAAATGTCAATAATGTTTCACCTTTGACTGGGAATTTTCTGAATTCATAACATTTTTAAGAATCCTATTTATATTTACTCACTTCTAATATGTAATCCATATAAGAAGGAGCACTGTGCTAAATGCTCCAAAGTAAATGTAATTTAAAACTAAATTTTATAAGCTTTTGTAAATGTTGCGTAAAACCATACCAATATATGTTTTAGTTATCTGAAATATGGTCGAAAATTATTTTACAAACTATAACACAGATGTTATAAGTCTTTCAGCCAATTTAAGTGCCAGATGTGATTAAAGAAAATGAAGCTGGATTTTTGAATACACAAGATTATTAAATGTCCGAATGGAAGATCTATTGAGGATCAAAATGATTACAAAATAATGGTAAGCGATATTTGCTTACCTTATTAAATTATTGTTATTATAAAATTAAAGGAAAACAAATCCAAACTTTCATTAAAATAAAGTTCAGAGTCAGAGAGTAATCCAACGTAACACACTATTAACATTTATAAATCATGGGAATAGCTTGGTAGGGAAAGAAAAATATCTTTAATAATCTGACTAAAAAAAAAAAAAAAAAGATTATGCAAGAATCACCAATTTAGTCCTTGAACCCATATGTAAATATATAGAATTACCAAAACATAAATGAATTGCTGATTTATAATGAGTAAGCTAATAAATAATACAATATAATCTATACAAATAGAAGTAAAAAATATTCTACTGTTTAGACATTTATTTTTTATCCACATGACTAAAGTGGAAAAAAATTGTTTTGGGGTCTAATGGACTCATCGTGGTAGTGTAATGTTACCACCACATTATTTTAATGTGCTATTTAATCACTTCACCGGCTGTCCCGAGATAAGTTGGAGGTAAAAGCACTGTTTCCCCATACCTGTCGCCGGTGAAGTGGATAAATTAACCATAAATATTAGAAACAGACAATATTTATGGAAATATGGGAACAGCATTGAAATAATTTATGTCAATAATTCAAAATAAGAATACAAAATGCATGTTTTCATTCTTTGAAAGTGAAGCTTTTTATACATGTATTTTTTCAATTTTAACCAAATGTAATAAGCTTGCTTCATGTGCTTCCATCCATGAAATTCTTTCATGCAGTATTTCAAAACTTGGACGTGAATTCCACTATCCTGCAATGAATATGGAAATGCTTTCAGGGCTGTAATGGACGATATACGGTGGTATGCACCATATAACTTCTAGGTTTTTCTAAGTAGCTCCATATACTTTCTGTTTTTCAAGTAAAGTTATAGTGTGTACTCTCTAGTGTTCGCTAAAACCCTCTGAGTTTTTTTTTACAAGGTTGCTACTCATGTAGGAGAATGAAATTCCCTGACTTTTCCAGGTGCATTTTATGAAAATTTCAGTCTAGCAGAGTAATGTGAACTGGACAAGACAACAATAAAATAAATATTGTATCGCATGACAATATAAAAAATTTCAACTATATATCACAATTAAAATTTTCACATATGCACCCCCCCCCCCCCCCACACACACACACAAAAAAAAATGCTGTTACAACTGCAATAGAATTTGCTTTCCTTAATAATTTCTGAGTATTTCAAAGTAAGTGTCCTGTAAAATGGAAAAAATATATATACATATACAATATTTTTGCACAAAATGATACTTTACTTCACCACCTATCACAATCTTATCTATACCTATCCTAATCAACTTAAGTTCAACTTTAGGCAAAGGGGGTTCAGAAGCAAACATTTCAGGGTGGAAGTTAAGCAGATTTGAAATGATTTATTAGTTACATTAAATGTCAATAAAAAATATTACAGAAAAATTTCAAAGAATTATATTAAACAATTAAAAATTTTAAAGTATGTGTGGAGGTGACATTGGAAAAAAGAAAAGAGGAAGAAAAGGGGAAGAGGAAATTTTAAGAGGTGATTAAATAAAGCTTCTAAAAATTAGAATTTGCAAAAATGTTGAAGATTTTTCTCATTTGCCATGGGACAAAGGTTGTACTTATTTGGCGACCTCCATGAAATTTTATTAAATTCCCTGACTTTTCCAGGATTTTGGATAAAATATAGAAATTCCCTGACATTTCCCTGACTTATTAGACAAATTTCTGAATTCCTTGACTTTTCCAGGTTCTCCAGGTTTTCAAGGTAACGTAGCAACCCTGTTTTTAAGACTATAACATTGAATGCTCCTCTGGCAGTCATGTAGTCAATGATTAATAAACATAAATTGTGATTCAGGATCAGGAATTAAACTATGAAAATCCCATTAAATAACTAAATCTAACATAATAATTTAAGCCTAGAAATTATATTTAAATCCAAATTCAATTGTTTGAATAAAGGATTTTAGAATTAAGAACACAGTTGAATTCTGTATAAAAGTATTGTAGTAAATTTTTAATAAAATCATTTAAATAAATATTTAAAGTTAAACCACTTAGAAATATGTTTTCCAATGGATTCCTCTGTTTTTAGTTTGTGATATATATTATTAAAACTAATTTTATAACCCACTTTTAAAAAAGAAATCTCTTACAGGATTGCCCTTTTGCCAGTCTGTAATTCTTATCTCTAATTTCAGAGAGGTTAAGTTGCTACTGAAGTTAAAAAATATTTTCTTTACTAACAGACATTATCACCCCATCAGCAAACTGATTCACTTTGAACTGCCACGTTTAGAATTGTTAGGAGATGGCAATTTTAATATATTTTACCCATTTAAATACTATCTAATTATTATTTATCACTCTAGTTAATTAAAATTAAGTATTCAAATTTTAATATTTAATTTTAACTTAATTATTATATAATCAACTATAAAAACGATACTCTGCCAGATTATATCTTCTTCTCACAAAACAACAAAAATCTAATCTTTAAATTTATCCAACAAAAAATATAGATTTCCTTAATTGTTTCCTTTTTAACAGTAATAATAATATTACCTTACTTCTATGAGATATTTTAATAATTTTCATGCAAAAAATAAAGTATTTAAAAGCAAAAATATAATTGCCCCTTCATTTTGTTCAATTTAGAAAATGCACCATTTCCCTTCTTCACCATCTTGGTGCTTCATCAGAAACAACAAGTTTGACGTATTTTCAGACACTATGTTGATAAGTTGAAAGTTTTCGACAAAAGAGCTTTACCATCCACACTGCAGGAGAGGTAAACAAAACTATAAAAATTCCTCTGTAGTTCCATCATTGCCATTTCCAATGAAACATCATTCTCAAAACGCATTCAGCGAATTTCTTTGCGACATGCAAGCAAACATTGCGCAGTTGTATATCACAAATGAAATCTTTTCCAACTCTGTCATGTGGCACCCGTTCACAACAGCCAATGGGATCGCTTCCTTCCTGTTGGAAGGTGTTTGGGGAAAAGTTAGCATCTCTCTCTCTTGGCATTGAGATTTGGTGGAAGATAGACATGCGGGCTCGGCCAGAGTGCTGAGTTTTGATATCAGTACTTTGGCAGATATGCCAAATACGTCTACTTTGGTAAAATTACACTTAATGTTCATTCATGTTAAAACATTTTGCTAATGGTATATAATTCACTTAAAATAAATTATAGTGCTGAGATTGAACGTTAAGCGAAAATGATTTCATACAACAAACTATCCCTATTGTGCAAGAACTGTCTAGTAAATGCATCAGCAATGATCACGTTTCTATTGTATCACAAATTTCTGCTGAATGCAACAGCAATGATTATGTCCCTATTGTGCAACGATTATCTGGTGTCATGTCATGGAAGTAAAAATTCAGCAGAGGTAAGTTTTATAATTGATAAATTTGATGAAAAAAAGCAGTGATTTTAAGATCTAATGTGATGAACTACAGCATATTCTGTTTCTTCATGAATGAAATTACCCTACTATGATTTCTCACTCAGAGGAAATTTCTAGTGAGATAATCAAACCTGATGTCCTTCATAATGGATTAACAACATATACATATTCACGAAGAGATAAAAATTTTTTAAATTCTCTGAAATGTCCCTGACACTTTATTAAAGAGCCTTCGCTTAATCCAAAATTGGACATGAGGAACTCTATCATACCTTAGACTGAATTCCAATTGATCAATATACCTTAACATTATTACCTGAAACTAAATACGAAATCTTATTGTGTTAAATGCATTTTTGTGTTTGAATTTAATATTTGTGAAATATTCAATTAAAAAAATTATATACCAAATGTACAGTAAAACAATAATTATGGAATATGTACAGAAACCCATTTTAAGTGATATTTTTAATAAATATCTTTATTTCCTTATATTTGTTGTGTTTATTTGTATTTCATTTTACATTTAACTTTATGGCAATCTTATTTAATTACGATGTGCATTTATTCTTAATTTAAAATAATATAATGTAACAGAATGAAATATACGATTGAGAAATTAAAAACTCTCTGGTAAAACTGTTATAAATTCATGTCGAACCTAAGTGGAAAAGACAAATGTAAAAAATTTTAAAGCAATAATTTATTATTATTGAGAAAAAACCTGTAACTGATAAAATGCATGTATATGAAGTTTCATGCAAAATGACCATGTATTGTAGCTTGGTTTAAGGAAAAACACACACACTGATTTATTTATATATATATATATATACATAGATAGGATTATGTAATGTAAAAATCAGCAAGCGAAAAAACGAGATAGTGATGCTTAAGTTTTCATAGATAGGAAATGAAAATATTTACATAATAATACAAACTATATAATATCATAAAATAATAAATAATTCAAAACATAAAAATGTAAATGAGTTATGCACATCATACTGTTACCAATGTTGGAAATTTCTGTATTTTACTTTGAAGGCTCTGATTCAGGTAAGTGAAAATTTTGTAAGTATTCATCATGAAGGTTCTTCATATTTAATCAGATTTATAGATTTTATATGCAATATACCTCTTGTAATTATCCACTAAGATCATGGGCCTTAAATCATTTATCTTAAATTTCTGTTACTTCAAAATTTAACTATTTTATTATTGTTCTAAAATTTAACTGCCTCTCCAAGTTAAAATTTATAACCCCCTTAACTATCTCTTTTCTTTTTTTTCATTATTTTTTCTCTTTATTTAACAAGGATTTATTGACAATATGCATTATCACAATTTCTTTCTTAAAAATTCCTTTCAATAGAAATTTTCTCAGGCAAAAATTTCATTTTCCCCCTCTGATAACCAGTTGATTCTTATAACAAAAGTTTATCCTAATTTTACAAAAAAAAGTTATAATTTACATATATATTTTTTCATATTATTAATAAATTATGTAACATATTCAGACAGGAAATTCTATATAAAAATATTGTAGAAAATAATTATAATTTTTTCTGAAGTGTAATGATTTTTATAGCTGGTGAGCTGATTCCTTTAAGCGTGAGAAAAAATGAATTCAAGCATATTTGAAGTTGTATATTTAAATTTGTTAAAAATGGTTGATTCTTATAATCAGATCATTACCATTGTAAATTGTGGTTAATGTATTACCCTGTACCAGATAAAATTGGTGCAATATTTGATGATCCTCAATTTCACACCTACTCTTGTTGCAAAATTGAAAAACACCAGATGACACTAAGAGCATCAAATTGTCGACTGACAGTTGTGTTTATGCAGTATGTTTGTCATTAATATAAATATATTTCTCTTGCCCCATCCAAATAAATATTGCTGCTGTTTAAAGATGACTCAGAATATACTATTTGAAGCTGTCAAAATACAAGAATCAGGACAGAATTAGGTGAGATCAAACTTTTCTTATTTTCTGTTATTCCTTTTATGATTATGAAAGTAAATTCTAAAATTTTGATTTTTATTAACTCTAAAATGAATATCAAATTTTATCCTAGTACCTCTGAACTCTTTCACTTTTCCTGTGAGATTTGTTAGGAAGGGAGGGAGCTGGAAGAATGTAAAATTCCCTGTCCCTGCACTTTTCATAATTTGCTGTATGATTCCTATTTCAAATACAGTAATCTCTCACTTATACGTCGGTGCAAGAGACTGATGAAAAACGACGCATAAACGAGAAACACGCATAAATGAAATTCAATTAAAAGTTACATTTGAAATAAATGTTAAGACATATTAATCTTTAAATGGTTAAATATCATGCAGAATAATAGCAAAAAAATATGATTCACTTGGATTGTTAATGATTTCCTTATTCAAATCTAAAATATGTACACCTCAAAATTTTAATTTCATACCTTATTTGTTTTAAATAGTCTACAATTGAAATTTGTTTATGAGCTTGATGTCTGTCCCTAAAAATAGCTTTTTCAAGTTCCTTGAAACAAGAATATGTAAAACCAGATGCATCAGTTCGTTTAATGTAGTAATGAAGGGTTTCCAGGGCATCTATTAATTTTGCAAAAGTTGGTGGATGTGTTTCTACATTTTCTTCATTATGTGATTCGTCTGCATTAGCGTCGCACATACGGTATTTGCGTTATCTACGTGGCCAAAATTATTTTACATTATATATCTATTCTAAAAGATACAATTGAAAGAAAAAATACATTTATTAAATTTATAAAGATGATTTATTAAAATAAAGCACAAATTTTATTTTTAAAAACTAATATTCATCTTTGTCACTCTCTGAAGAATCATCTAGAACATTGGGATTCGTAGGCAAAAGAAGAGCAATTGTTTCTGTCAAAAAGGAGCTCATCCTTCTTCTTTTTACTTTTCTCATGCTACTTATAAGAGGGTCTGATGTTAAAAGTAGCTGATTAAAAATGTCTTTGTTGCAATTTTCCCTCGAGAATTTTTGTGCGAAGTCTTGGCGGTATAGCCTAAAATGCTTATTACGCACTTCTGCAGCCTCTTCTGAAAGCTGTCCAATGGGCAATAATGCATTTTTAATGATAACTGCACCATGAATTAATATTTTGTGCATTGTTGGAGTTATTGGATGCCACAGGTACAAATCTACATATAAGCGAGCAGTATCTAATCATATTTCTCCTATTTCATCGGGTTAATTATATGTCCGCTTGAAATTGTCTCCAGTGTGACTTTTAAGTGATATATTAGGTCATAACTAAGGATGCACCGAATAGTGATTTTGGCCGAATACCGAATATTCAGCCTACAGGCAAACCAAATACCGAATATTCGGCTAGCCGAATAGTAACTGCTAGGCCAAATACTGAATATTCGACCTCCCCAATAGTAACTATTCAGCTGAATACCAAATATTCAGCTTGTCGAATACTTTTATATTTCAAAGTTTAAAGGCATTAAAATGTTAAATTTTAAAACAATTTTACATAATATTTAAAACAGAAACTTTTATTCTAATAAACAAGAGCTTTTTTCAAATAAACTTTAACCTGAAAAAAATCTGCTTTGAGTTATTTAAGAAGAGGATAGTTATAAAAAATTTTTAATTTATAAAATTTTAAATTTCATGGCTTCTTCGGAGAATTAAAATGAATAAAATTTACTTAAATTCTAAAACAAACATTTTAAAATCAAAGAGAAATTGTGAAGAAATTAGAAAAATAATTGTACAGGATCATATATTATTTGTTTGTCAGGAAGAGACTAAAGTAAAAGAAAATAAATAATACAATCTATTCAAATTTTATATGGTGGCAACTTAGCAACAATAACTGTTCTATTCCCTTTGATTAAGCAAGGAAGTTTTTAAATGCATCCTAGATTGGTGTCTGGAGTGGGCAATCATTTTCAGAGATTGTAAACGTTGTTCTTAAAATCGTAGCAAGAAACAGATTTTATTCCATATGGACAATGTTCAGGAACTTGCATTTGTACATAATTAATTCCTATGAAAATCCTCATGATTGGTTAATTTTCTTAAATAATACTTAACAAACAGCAAATAAATAATGTAAAAACATTCTCTTTTATTTAAATATGATTCTGTTTCCAATTATTCTGAATATCTTTATAAGTTGACTGTTAAACGTAGAAGTTGTATAAGGTTTTTAAAAATATGTTTTAAAAACCTTATACAAAAAATGTAAAAGTTTTTTTTTAAGTATACGGTTTGCCGAATATTTCGATATTTGGCCAAACTGAATATTCGGCAGACCAAATACTTTGCTATTCGGCATACTGAATAGTTTGGTATTCGGTAGAATGGTCGAATACCGAATAGATACCGAATATTCGGTGCATCCCTAGTCATAACTAATGCCTATTATGTCAAAAGCCAATTTGGGGTCGTCATAAAACCTCCTAATTGTATTGCCGTCATTGGTATTGCCAAAATTTGCCTTTGATAAATCTACCAGTAAACCAGTTTCTTCGCGAAATCTTTTCTGGATTTTGAGTTTTTTTTCCAGTTCAATTTTTTTCTCTGCTTCAGTCTTCCGCTCTCTATATTTCTTTACTCGCAACTTATAAACCAAATGGAGAATGCTTTCAAAAGTCTAATTCTGGCGTGGAATATTGAAAGGCCAAACTCTATAGCTTCAGAATTAATTTTGAATATCAATTTTGTTCAAGTCCTTAGAATTTGCACAACATATGTAGCTCATCAACTTGTGGATTTTGTGCCAGTCGCAGCGTTGCAGACCTTGCCATCTACCATTGTCATGATAAAGACATGACTGACTGAGAACCTGTTCCCATTTAAATTAACCTCTGTGGCGTTTAGTGACATCGCAGAACTTTTTATAAAGTTAATTTCTTCCTCCGTAACATCAGTATTTTCTTTGACAAAATGAAATCTTATAGGACGGCAAAATCAAGATGAAGAAGGTGTTTAGTTTTCCCATAATACAGTAGACGCTCGTTTTTACGAACCTCCTTTTTGCGAACACTTGCGATTTTACGAACTAGAGAGTTGTCCTGAATACATTCCCATAGACGCAATGTAATTTTTCGCTCCCATTTACGAACTACAGATTATGAAAATCTCTTTTTTGCGAATTCAGTTTTCATACTTTTTCTTTTTTTTCTTTTTTTTTTTTTTTTTAAATATTGGAACGAAGTGCCAACGTAATTAAACTCTCAACAGGTGCAAAAGACAGCAGGTGCATTCCAAGAATGTGTTGTTTCCCCCACCCTCTTTTGGGGGGGGAGGCAGCATAGCAACAAGTTCATGTAGCGTCACGTGGTTGCTTATCACTGATTTTAAAGGCACGTGGGTGGAAGGCTTCTGATTTGCGAGTGAAGCTTGGACGACTTTCTGGACCCGCCTATCCCCATTTAACAAGCAGGTGCCATTATTGAATGGGGAAAGGAAAGATTTTAAAAGATTTTGTTCTGTAATCGACTATTTTCTCATATCAGCTGGACTACCCAATCTGTGAAGTCTCGTAAGTCGAGAGGGAGATTGGGCCAGAGACGTTAGATAATTTCAGTATGTCGCAGTTGAAGAAACGCACGTGTTTATCTGTTGAGGTAAAAAAGAAAATTTTAAAAGAAGTAGACGAGAGAATCTTAACCAAGACAGAAATTTCGAAAAAGTATGGAATTCCAAAGAATAGCCTCTCGACAATTCTAAAATCTCGAGAAAAAATCGCTGGAAATAGAAACACCGATAAAAACACCTCTCGTAAATATTTCAGAGAAGCAAAATACCCCCAATTGGAGAAAGTTTTGATTTCTTGGATGAGGAAAATGAGAGGAATGAACATTCCTATAGATAGTAATCTCCTTAAAGAACAATCGACCTTTTTTGCTTTTAAACTGAAAAACAAAGACTTCAAGGCCTCAGACGGTTGGTTACAAAAATTTAAGTCCAGGCACAGTTTGAGCTTCAGAAAGTTGTGTGCTGAAAGTAGAACAGCGAATACGACATTGGCAAATGAATGGAAAGAACGTGATTTAAAAGCATTACTAACTGAGTATGCTCCAGCGGATGTATTTAACGCCGACGAAGCCAGTTTGTTTTTTAAGATGTTGCCTGAAAAAACACTTACCTTCAAAGGTGAAAAGTGTAGCGGAGGCAAAAAGGGTAAGCAGAGAATCTCAATCTTACTCGCAGCCAACATGAATGGAACACAAAAACTACCCCTGCTTTTCATCGGAAAAAATTTGATGCCTAGATGTTTCAAAAATGTTAACAAACTACCAGCTGCATACCATGCAAATAAAAAGTGCATGGATGACTGGGCACATTTATGAAAAATGGTTAAGAGACTTGGACCGTCGCTTTCTATCAGAAAAACGTAAAGTTCTGTTAATTGTCGATAACTGTTCAGCTCACATTGAAGTCTCAGATCTTAAAGCCATCCGTGTGGAGTTTCTTCCACCGAATGTAACATCTATTTTGCAGCCTATGGATCAAGGTGTGATTCACAGTTTCAAGCGCATATATCGAAGGGTGCTTTTGCAAAGAGTAGTCATGGGTTTGGAGTTGGAGAAGCCTTACGAAATTGATGTTCTAAGCGCGATGCATTTGTCAGTACGTGCTTGGAATGATGTTCAAGGGACCACAATATCTAAAGCATTTCAACACACAGGCTTTACTACTGTACTTGAAGAAAATCAAAAAAATGTACCTGACGACATGAGTGAAGATGAGTTACTCATGAATGAACTCCGCAAAAGAAACCCACTGTTGCCTGAAATTTCATTCCAGGACTTTTTGAATGTGGATTCAGATGTGATTTGTATGGAAGAAATATCAGATGAACAAATTATTGCTGATGTAATGAATGAAAGGGAAGAAGAACTTTCAGATTTTGAGCAAGAAGAAAATGAAACTACCCAACGTCCGACTGTCAAACAAGCAGCTGAATGGTTATCAGGACTAAGGCATTTTTTTGAAGAGAACAATAACAGTGAAATTATTTCAAGCATAGATAAAATGGAAACATGTATTTTCCAAAATGTGATTTTAAAACAAAAAAAGATAAGTGATTACTTTCATTCCTAATTTTTTATAAATATTTTCATCTATGTATTTTCATCTACAAATACAGTCTATGTTTTCATATGTAATGTTTCAAGCATGATAACATATTTTTATGCGAACTAAAAATATTTTTTGTGCATAAATTTGCATTTATTTCTTATATTAAAATATTATAAATTTATTTCAGTATAAGTCTTGGCATAGTCCTTTATCTATAAAGAGGGGATAGCTTGAAAAAAATAGACATAAATAATGTAGGTACTCATATCATTTTTGGGGGTTTTCTATTTTACGAACTTTTGATTTCACGAACTATTTGAGTGTTCCCTACGAGTTCGTAAAAACGAGCGTCGACTGTATCTTTTCATTTTCACTACCAGAAACTAATCGTAAAGGGATGAAACTACTTTGAAATATGTTCGCATCTGTGTCGGCATCATTTACAAATTTCTGTTTAAATTGTGCTTGTTGTGAGCCATCACAACCCCATTTTGAAATTAACTTTAAACTCTCTCGTTCTTGCTCTTTCACTGTTGTTAGAACCTCTTCTAGGAACATAGATAAACGCTTAACTGTATGGTCAATCAAAGGCTGTAAATCAGTTTTGGCATAAGTACTTGTTACTCTGCATGAATCTGGGGGCGTATAGAATTCTTGTACAGCTTTTTGTAACAAGGTATAACAAGGAAAGAATTCCTTGTTGGTGTTTCTCACTATTTTGTATTATCGATGAGTTAAGGCTGTTCTCAAATCCAAAGGGTCAACTTTCTGACATAAGTTTTAATTCATTTTTGTTCGGAAATGCATGAAATTAGAAGGTGTTATTAATCAGAAACTATGTCATCGAACTGTTTTTTCCCTTTTCTTGTAAACGCAATAGATCTTTCAGAAAATATTGTCAAAGTTGGCATTTTGAATCGAAGTTCGGAATGAAAGAAGAAAATCCAGGGAGAAAAATGACATGTCACATGATCAAAATCACTTATAACTCAATAAGTAATGGATTGATCAAAAAAGGGAAAACACAGTTCGATTCCAAATCGCTTCCATGGTCAGGCTTTCCAATTTTATAGCTTTCTGTTAAAAAATGAATTTGTAAATGTGTCAAAACATTTTGCGCTTGTTGAGCAGAGCAGTTGAGAACAGCCTTAAATCAGCTTCTACGAACATGGACAATGCTTGTGTTGTCATAAGTGAGTCTGTTTTTTCGCTTTTTGATTTAGAAAAAGCCTTTTTATATTTTGCTGCACGTTTCGGACTACTGATGATTTCTTTGAGTATTTCAGAAGCATCTTATTTTCCAGATTTCCGCAATTCAACCTGAGCAGCATGAATGATAACATCTTTCTCTAGAGAAGATCACACTTCTTCTGTTTTCCTCTTCTTAGTTCTCTCACTCAATTCAATAAATAATTTAGATGGTCGTCCAGACCGAGGTTGTGATATGACAGGTATCTCAAACATTCCTTCTAGCCAAGAATGATTGTTTTTGAGAAACACGTCTTCCTTCTTATGGGCTTTTAACCATCTCTGTTTAATTTGCAATTTAAAGTGTGTGAAATTGCATTTTAAGCTCTCAATTTGGTCTTCTGTGTAACCTTCAACTGATATTAGTTGATCTTTAAAGAAATTTAATTTATCTTCTAAATTGGACAAGTCAAAGCTCTGCATTCGATCAAACAAATATTTACGGGTCACAATCCTTACTCCTGAGGCACCCTGTGAACTTACAATAAAAATATTTTTTTTTTTAGAATGCTATTTACGATAGTCAATTTTTTTTTATATTTGGTAAAAAAAGTTCAAAGACCTAGATAATACATATCTGCACTTTTCCGCAGCAGTTTCTTTGATTTTTCACTACTCAAGGCTTCAAACTTTTGATTCAGTTCGAAAATTATAACAGGATGTGACTTGATAGTACAACAAACACTTGGTTAAATATAATATTTTAGAAATAATCTTACTCGAATATGAAGGTACCTTCAAAGTACAACAACTAAACTTCATAATGATAAAACAACAAAAAAAATATTAAAGCTTTGCATTATTACCTGTTGTATCAGGATCCATCACAAACACTTTCAAAACAAACATAAAATAAAAAAACATTTCACTGCAAAGTTAATGTTTTTACATGAACGCTGAGAACAGACACAAACAATAAGTTGAACGATCGAATTCCGACTAAAGATAAATGAGACGCATGCACGGGAGAAAGATGGAAAGGGTTGGGTATTGTCCTTGAAACTGTCTTCTAACTCAGGTTGTCGTTCTTTTTAACGGCTTTAGTACTTTAATAATTTGACTTTTAGCCGCGTAGAATGCTCAAATACCCGTATGTGCATCGTCTTGAATTTCTGTGGCTATTTCTTATATGTCTCTCATTTCTGCCGCTGTTATATTTTCATCGATATCCACAAAATCAATAAAACTAATTATTCTCCCACACATGCCATTCCACTTTTCATCTAATAGTGGCTGATCTTTGGAAGAAGATGAGTCATTTTCAACATCTTTCAGAATAAATCCTGCTTTTTTAAAACAATTTTGTATGCATGTTTTATTGACACTTTCCCATGATGAACATAGCATTTTTATTGCATCAAGTACGGACACTTTTTTAGATTATTTTGTGCACTCTTAATTCAAGTGAAGCAAGAATTCTTTGAATCAAAAATTTTCTGTAATTTACTTTCATACAACAAATAATTCCCAAATCCAACGAGTGAAGTTTAGTTGAGCAGTTTGCAGGGAAGAAAACAACTGACCTTTGAGAAGTCCGAAGGGTGAGCATAGTACTGGTCAATGAATAAAACAACTTTTCATTTTTCCTTTTCCATCTTTGCATCAAATCTCTGAAGAAATTTGAAAAAGATATTAGCATTCATCCACGCTTTACTGCTATTATCGTATTCACATGAAAATTTTTTTACATTTTTAAAACAACGAGGATTTCTCGATTTTTCAATAACCAAAGGGGATAATTTCTCAGAACCATCTGAATTACAGGAAAGTAGAATTGTAAGTCACTCTTTATTTTTTTTACCGCCATGACACGCTTCAATCTTAAAAGATAAATTGTTATCGCACCACGATTCATCGCAATTAAAGATATCATAAAGCTTATAATCTTTCAATAAAGTTGATAGATCACTTAACCACTGCTCAGCATTATCTTCATTAATGCTTGCACTTTCACCACTTAAAATGTGCATAGCTAATCCATGCCTATTATTAAGTTTCTGTATCCATTCTTGGGACGCAGAGAAATTTTACATTCCAAAAGTCTGTGCTAATTCAATTCCGTTTTATCTTAATAACTGACAATTGACTGGTATGTTGGAGGCACGATCTTCTCTAAGCCACTGCACTAAATCTTTTTCCAATTGATCAAATTTCCCACTCTGTATTTTACTCTATTTCTTGTAATGAATACCACATTTTGTTGGCAGCCTTAATTGGATCTTTATTTTTCAAAATGCCTTTTAAAAATGTAACAGAAATTTTGAATTGTTTTGCTAAAGATTTTTCAGTCACATGGGGCATCTCTTCAGCCATTTTAATAACCTCCATTTTAAAAGAAATAGGTATTTTTTTTCCCTTATACATCTTCAATAATGAAAAAAAAAAAAAAAACGCTTCAGCATTCTGAGTGAGGTCAAAAATTTGAGAACATAAAAGACTTTTAATATGTGCACGCTAATAAGACAGATTTCAATTGCTTCATTTCTGAAGAAAAGCCCCTCTCACCCTTCCCCCTACTCTAGAAGTATCATGTGCAAAGGGGTGTGGCCAAGGAATGCAGCTTCCAATTATTGTCCAGAAGACGTAAAGCAAACAAAGACAAACAATTGACTTTCCTTTCACAAGCTGATGTGGTTTTTTTTTTTCAGATGGTCACGTCCACGTGTAGGATAGGAAGAAATTTGAACTGAAACTTGAAATTTCTCCAACTCATAAGTGAGATTTAATGTTGCGATGCATAAACGAAAAAAACAACAACAACAACATTGCGTCGCTATATGTTTATCCGGGACTATCGAAAATTGATGTGTAACTGAGGGAGACCCATAAAAGAGGTGACATATAAGTGAGAGATTACCATATATATTTTTTATTTTGATATATGATATAAATCAAGGGTTTCAAACTAATAGCTCAGAAGGCTCTTTGCAACAATTGATTTGCTCTAATAAATATATTTTTTTTTCTTCTGGGAAATTAATAGTGTTTGTTTGAAAAGAAAGTTTTTCATTACAATTGCAATAAAGTTCATTGAGAAATACATTTTAATGCCTTCAATAATGCATGTCTGCTTATGTGAGCCTAATATTTATAAAAATGTTTGCTGTGCAATGGATAATGAAACCTGTCAATTAATTTACTCGAAAAGGCAAAATTCAGAAATCCCTGACATAAATAATTCTAAATATATATCATAAAACCATTTAAATACCACATCTTTTTTAATACAAAGTGCACATTCAACGTTATGTAATCTATTTAATTTATAAAAAGGTATAAAACTTAAGATTTACCCAGATTCAGAACAGATTTCTGCTAACAGAAATGATGACAAAGATGATTTAAAATCTGGTAAAAGCAAAACTGAGCTTCCTGAAGCCAGTATAGAGCTCACTCTTAAACTTAAGGTTAGGCATGGATTATTATATTCTTCCACAACAACACAAACAGGGCCTTAAAAATAATATTTTATGCTCAGAACAGAAATAAATTAAGATCATATTCATAATAGCTTGAAAACAAAAAATATTTAAATATTTACAAAACATAATGTTATTTTTTCAATACATTTTTTAATATATGAGTAAAACATTAGATCCACAAATATTTCAAAAGAAAAATAATTTTAAAGTTGGAGTATTTTAGCACATGATACATTTAAAATAGATTTTAAAGAGTTTTTTAAATATCTCAAATAAGAATGGTTTTCAACTGAAAATATTTTCTGCAAAACATGTTTTATGAATATTTCATAACTCATACTTAAATTCAATAATATCAGTGATAAATCTGATAATCGATTAATTGTTATTGCAAAAGAAATGCAGGCATACTTTTTATTTTACCTACTTATGGCTTTAACATCTAAAGTAATCTATACAAAAATAACAAATTATCAATATATGTTGTATTAATAATGAAAAAAATATAGTAAGTATGTATAATTTTTTTTAACTGAAATTTTAGATTTATTGGTTTAAAAAAAAAAAAAAAAATAAATAAATCAAAATATAAGCCCTAAGTCTATGCATAACATTTAAAGTAAATTGTATAAGGTCAAAAATGCTTTCTACATGAATGTTAAACATATGCTTTCAAATCTGTTCATTATGTTTAAATAATGAACATAAAAGTGTAAAATAGGTAATATAAACTTTAAAAAGTTCACTGTTTTACTTATAAGGTGACTAAAATAATAAAAGAAATGTTACAAGTTAAAAATATACATTTTATTTAAAAACTTCTTAGTACTTTCGGACTTTCCCAAGCCCTTCATAAGAGAATATTATAATAACTAATTGCTGTTTATTTATACAAATCGTATAATCGTAACTTCATTTTGAAAATGAGAGAGCTAATAATTATTAGAGTTGAAAGTAGAAGTAGTATAGTTTCTTAAACTTAATAATAGAAAAGATATATTATTATTAACTGGAGCTCCATTTATTTTATTACATCACTCTGTTCTCATACATCGCTTTAATTTAATATGTGTAGCGAAATAGTCGAAGTAATAGTGTTTCAGATTAAATATGCATTGGACTGAACTTAATTAGATCATGTGATTTTAAAAAAGCTCTATAAACATGAGGCACTAAAATTTTTTTCATGGGATAGCTTAAAGAAGACGTTTCAGATGAAAATACTACAACTTTTGAATTTAAAATGTTTGGCAACTTTTTAACTGAATTCATTTTTTCTTTGAAAAGTGAACCAATTCAGTCATCAAAATATACACTTAAAACAAAAAAAATATTTAATTGCAGCAATTTTTAATCTTTCATTTTTATATCCAGTGTAATATTACACACTGGGAGATTTTAATGAATTTTCTTGTATCAAAATTGCATGTTTTACTCTGGAATGTATGGTAATTGATTTGAATCTTGAGATATTAAATATATATCTTAAGAGATTAAAATAACAAACACAACATTCATCATATATTTTACTGACATGTAGCTCAATGTAGAACTATGAGTAGAAATCAAGATGAGAACCATTTAGTTTGAAAGTGAGGGGGAAATGTTGCCATATTAAACAAATCAAAAGCATGGCTGCAGATTACAATTACAAGACAGAACAATTTATTATCATAAAGAGAAAAAAAATTACATCATAAACTTTGATTTAAAAAATCTAACAAATATTCTGTAAAGCAATTTATTATTTTTGCTAGAACTGATAATCAAAGTTTTTAGTTAGTAGCCAGTGCCAGTTGACCTTTAAGCTCAGACACTACTTTTGACATTCTTAATTTTTGTTAAATTAAATGTAATAAAATTCCTTAAATAGATTACAACAGTTAACGCAGCATCTGCTAAAACTGATCATTTAAAATATCCCGAGACCACCATGAATATAAAAAATGTAGATCAAACTATTAAACAATTGGAACACTTTTCAAAAATTTTTGGAAAAAAAAAACTAATTGTTTATTTTATTTAGTTACCAATTTTTTGTGTAGTCACTGTGTGGTTAGTTGTGACTGGATTTCTTCAGGTCTAGGCACTAATACATAAGAAAATTTAAATGAAAGTGAACGAAAATGTAAAAGTCCATATATACTAATCAGAATTCTATTTTATCTTCAATATTCAAAAAAGAAGAAGAAATACTATCTCTGTATACATGATATCATAAATAAAATTTGTACTGGATGAACTGCATTACTATAAATTAAGCAATTACATATTGAAACTCACTGCTAAATTCTTGAAAAAACTGGAAAAAAAGTTTACATCAAGGCAGACTCTTTATTAATATTTCTGCTAAATATCCAGATGCCATAACATGGACTTTGGGAAGATTGGGCAAAAATGATACTTTCAATCTTACAAAAAACAATTATCTTACAAATTAAGATGTAAAATGACAGTTACCAGTGTTGTAGTCATATAAAACTCAGAGGGTATAAGCTAAAGTCATGAACATTCATGGCTAGAGTATAAGTTATATCTATTTTTGAGAAACAGAGGGTGTATGGAAAAATATACTCAGATTTTCAAGCAATTGATAAACTTTGTTTAGGGTTACCATGGCATGTTTGGTACTGTATATGAAGTGTTTGGGATTAATATTTCATTTACAGGGGCACTCAAAAGTATTCCAAAACATTATGATACATGGGGAAAATCGTTTGCAGAGAATAATTGGTGGAAATGCGTTTTCAGTTTTGGCATGCACTTTTAAATGTAACTAATGTTTGGCATTTTACTTGTTGTATATAAATTCTATATCTCATATACAGGGCTGCACAAAAGAATTCACATACCATTCTTCTTATTAGCAGAAAATGCCGAAGGCGAATTTTCAACTGTGGTATGTATGTCCTCACTGAACTAAATTTTTACATGCATCTAATTTACAGATAGAAATCTATATGTCATATACAGGACTGCTCAAAGAATTCGGACAATTTTCCGACTGTAGTTGGGAGTTGCTAAAATTGGATTTTCAAATGTGTTATGTGTTTCAAAATGGTTGAATTAGACATCATATTTCAACTTATTAGTTTTGTTACATTATTCTAAATGTGTTGGAATGTGTTTCATAATGTATGCTTGACGCATGATTTTTTCTTTCTTGTTTTCTATGAAGATACTTTCATTTTTGGAACTAGTTTCAAAAGTTTTCTCATAAAAAAAACTCCAAAAAAATTTGCATACAAAAACAATTAAAATTAAAAAGAAAAAAAAAAGAAAGAAATTGTAGAGATTGATCTCAGCTATCCAATGCAAATAATTAAATAATTAAAAAAAAATTAAGGATTAAGATTAGCAAGCAGGTGCTTTTGTAAAAATGAATTAGTCCCTTAATAAAAAATGTAGAAATGTAACTTTTAATAGCATCAAAGCAATTTTATATAAACGTCGACAAATTAAGAGCATTGTAATTTTGTCCAATTACATCCAACATCATGAACTTTTTACAAAAAGAATGGACAAAAGGTCAATCCTGATTTGTTGCAAGTTTTCTTTAGTGTTTGAATCAGGGTTGGCAAGTTTTTGACATCCAAGTGTTATAATCAATTTTAATCATGGTTAAAACCATTCTGTCAAAAACTTAATTTTAATAAAATAGTATCAATGGAGTTATTTAGCAGAATTAGATAGACTTTACTCAATAAATTCTAAATAAAACTGCATATACATTAGAACTGCTGGGTATAAACTGCATAAATACATTCTTGAAACCAATTTGTAGAGGATATATGGTAAACTGCAAACAGATTGCAGGAGAATAATATTTTTAATAAACATTGTCTAAATCTTATTTAATGAATTATTTTATTAATAATGCATGCTTTTAAGATGAACAGTTAATAAATCCTTAAATACTTGTAGCAATTAAATTTTCGAAGGTTTAATCTAATATTTCACAGAGGTAAATTGTTTAAACTTTTTTCTCTTGTTTATGGCTAGAAGCAGAATGAAATTCACCGTAAATGTATCTAATGAGGGTATCTACTGTCCTTAAGACAGGGCAAATTCAGGTATATTTTCCCATGAGTACAAAACAGTATTCCTACGAAGCTAGTTTTATAAAATTGATTGCTTAATCTTTTATGCCCTGACGGTACTTTAAAGTACTTATCTCATATACTATACTTATATATATAAAGTACTTATCTTTTAAGTAACTTACTAAATCTTATTTAATGAATTATTTTATTAATAATGCATGCTTTTAAGATGAACAGTTAATAAATCCTTAAATACTTGCTTTATTTTCCAACTGAAATGATATGTGTAATGTGTGTTTAATGATAACGATACTTATATGTACAAAAAAAAAATCCTTCCAAGGAAAAATACGAAACTAAAAACATAAAAATTATAACTATTGTTTCATTTAATGAAAGATTTTGTCTTCTATTGTGTACGAGTCATAATCATACTTCATATTAAAATAGCCTCATGATAATTTGAGAAAGGAACAGAGTTTAAGAGGATAATAATAGATTAGAGAATTGTTGATGGACAACAGTAGAGAAATTCAGGTCTGGTAGATGTACATGATATTTTCGTAGCACGAAGAAACACAATGACAAATTGAGTATGACTCTTTTTCTATTTCTTTTGATAATTTAACTAGTTTACTGTTACAGACAGGGTTGCAAAAAAGCCGGCTAAAATTTAAAAAAGCCAGGCCGGTGGCTTTTATTGGTTTTAACCGGCTTTTTTTGGCCAAAATTGGCCTTTTTTGGCCATAATTGGCTTTTATAGAATGAAGCATTGTAATTATAAACTACACATTTTAAAGTGTTTTTAATTAGTTTTAATGACATTTAATTGATTTAGAGTTTAATAAGTAACCCAATTTCTCAGTAATGAAGACATTAATACTGGAATAAAACTTAGATGGTTTTGCTAGTGATTTGTAGTCAGAATTGCAAATATGTCAGCTAAATTTTAAAAGGGCTATACCAACTGCCAATTTTTTCAGTTTTACTGCTTTATAAAATTAAAGAGGACAATGGTTACTTAGTTACATGTTTTATTACTTAATTTTAAGAGCTATTAATATACAAGTCTTATTTTATTTCTAGTAAACATTTAAAATTATACATAGTCATATTAATAAAAACATCATTTCTCACTATTAAAAACATTGCGAACAGCATATGCATGAATATGCTTAACAACAAGCTTTTCAAAATTTTATTTAGAGAATTTTTTCTTCTTGTTTAAATGCTCTATTTTTTATACACTTATGTACCACTCTCCTCAAATATTATATCCTTTCTAATTTCTCTTTTAACATTTATAACTTAATCTCTCAATATGGACACACAAGAATGTTTCCATTTTGATGTGCTACATTTTGTCATTAATTAAATATAATCTTTAAAATGTGTAGTGTATATGGAGCTATGTAATATAGAATTTCAAAATATCAGTTTGGAGCCTAACTTATATTATTTTCAATGTTTATATATATTTATATTTGTTTCAGACATAATGCCTTCACATTTGCCTTCTAGAAGTTAGACTTATTTATTTGACAAAATTTAATAGAATCTATAATTTTTTTAGTAGAAAATATTTATAAGTATATTAAAAATTAATTGATCCAAATTTAAAACAAATTAACTGTAAACCAACTTAAAAAAATAAAAGCCGGCTTTTTTAAAGTGGTTAAAACCAAAAAAAGCCGGCCGGCTTTTTTTGGCCTGGCTAAAAGCCGGCAACCCTGGTTACAGAACTCAGAAAAGTAGTCAGCAAAACAATACAAAATTCTTCTTCTTATTATTTTTTTTTTACTATTATTTTAAAAAAAGAAAAAGTGTTTCAAAAATGTGGAATTTCGCAATTCAAAGCTCAAATTTCTCAAGTTCACATGTATTGGAGGGGGAGGCTCCCGCCCCCCCCTCCCATTGGGATGCCTCTGAGGGTGATTCACAAAGATGGAGCCAACAGCTTATTTCCTTAAATATTGCCTCATATGCATACACAAAAAATTACATCTTGATAGCTGCAAAACTCATAGAAATATGCCCAATTAAATAATTCATCGTGTTTTAAGGGATTAGACAAAAAATTAAAGGCTTGTAATTCAAGAAATTGATGTAAAAATCTTAACTTATATTTTATTCTCTCAATATTTGTTATATTACCTCAATTTATGTCCTATTTCTATTATGTTCCATTCACCAAACAGGTGTAATTAAATAAATGTCTTAAATTGTCTTTTAATAGCTTATAATTTTGTAAATGATGCCTATCTTGCATTCCAAATACATCAATATTACAGTGCTGAGAGATATGCTTAAGTGGTGTAAGTCTCAAATTTTGACTTTTAATATCTCAGAGTTTTGCAATTTTATGACATTGAATTTTTTTGTATTTCTTTCAGGAGTGGATTAAGGAAAATTCTCCCCTAGGAAATTTTACCCTACGAGGGCAGTATAAAAGTTTAGTTTGTGTATTTTCTCAAAGATCTCCCAGTGATTTGCAATGTTTTCCATAAAATTTTTCATCTTTTTTTTAGGAAGATTCGCAATAAGAAGTATGTCTCAAGAGACCATAGGAAATAGGCTCAATCGTTATGAATAACCCTATATATTATTATTTGTATACAATTTACTTTTGTTTGTATATAAAAACAGATAAATGGCTTCTATATTAAATAAATTGCACAAATATTGAAAAAAAATACTTGTGTAATGAAACAGTGAATAGGTTGCCAGAAAATATGGATGAAAAATGTTCTTCACTTGCCAAGACCATTTTCTCTATCTCAAAAAGGCCCTATACTCACAAGGGAACCACTTTTGGTGTTGCTCGCACCTAGCATTGAGACCTGGTGTACTTTAAAGCCCTATATTATGAAGTTTGAGAATCAATAAAATTTTTCTGTTAAAATAATATTTCTTGATTATACAGCAACATAACTTTCTGAAAATGCAATTTTCGAGACCACTTATCGGACTATTAACATCGAATTTTTTTAAAGAAAAGCATTTAAAAATAAAAATTAATTAATTATAAGTATAAAATATTGAAAAAAGTTTGAAAATTCCTTCAAAAATTCACAAATTTGATTTTGAAAAATTGCAACTTTATATTCATATTTTTGGCAGGGAAACAGTTGGCGTTTATTTTCAAAAGTAGAGCTTTCCGGCAACCCTAGCCAAATGTCGCAGCTGAATTTGTAATAGCTAGAAATTGACCTATTTCGCCACAGTAATTTTGCTAAATTGTGTAAAATATTAATTTACTTTATGATTACTTTTACCGAAGGACCATTTAATACAGCAACATTTCATTTTAAACATTCGAAACTTTATTTTATTCGATTTCAAAAGAAAATAGTTTGTTTATTTTGTACTTCACTAAAAAATAGTTTTCAATGATCTTCGAAGCTTTTATAGAATTATATTTATTACTTATATATTTATCGTCTGCATAGAAAAAAATAAAAATAAAAACCTAATATTTGTTTCTTATGCTATCAATTATAAAAAAAAAAAATTAAATTAAAAAAAAAATCGCAATCTGATATAATTTTCTAGTTCTGTACATTTTCTCTTTGGATAAAGCGGGTGGGAAAATTGTAGCGCCATATTTGGTGAATTAATTCACTTTTGGCGTGAAATAAACAAATAAATATGTAATAATAAAAAATTAAAAGTATAAAAAAGTATATAAAATATTATTTTAACAGAGAAATTTTTTCGGTTCTCTAACTTTTATGTATAGGGCTACAAAACGCACCAGATCTCAATGCTAGGTGCGAGCAACACCAAAAGTAGTTCCCTTATCAGTGATGGAAATTGGAAAATAAAAGGTAGGCGTCAAATGACGACTACTGTAAATGTCTTAGGCACCAAATTAAAATTTTTAGTTGCAATTTCTAAAATTCATTTTTAACCTTACTGTAATATTGCATGCTACTTTTTAGAAAAGCACAAATATTTGCTTTTATTTAAAATTATTGAAGTTCTTAATCTCCAAGATTATAATAATTGAAGAAACTGTAAAAGAAATTAATAGAAAAATGCACTTAATCATGTAAAACAAAATTAAAACTTGATAGCAAATCCAAAACAAAATTTTATCCAATGTTGATACTAACAATTGAATTTGCTGGATAAAATAAATAAATAAATCATCATATAATGCATCTACATTTGAATCGCATAACATGAAATCAAAAGGTGCACTAATTTTATTTTATTTTGCTAATCATTAAATAAACAACAACAAAAAAAAAAAAAATAGGTGCTAAATTTGACAACCAAGAATAATTTTGTAGCCATAAAATGCAATAATTTAGTTGCATTTGACGACTAATGACTGCTAATTTCGAACACTGCCCATACTGAAAAAGTAATCTTTCATACCAATCAAAGTATCAGTTACATCACTTAGCAAAATTTAAAAATATTTTTAATATAACACAGAAATAGCTTTAATAAAAATTTTTTATTATAAAGTGTACAGTATTTACATGATAAATCATAGAGTGAAAAAATAGATACCATTAGGAATCCAATCTTTTTCTAACTGTGCAGCACAACAAGCATAATAACTGAAGCTCTCAATTAAATCAGGAACATCTTTGGCTTTCACTCTAGAGACATGCTTCCCTGAAGATACTGCTTCTACAGTGGCAAACAATTGTTGATACTTTTCTAAGGTTAAAGCAATACTAAAATAGAAGGAAAAATGAAAATGTCTCTAAAAGTTATAGTTTTGATGTTGAAAGATTTACATATCAAACAGGAAATAAAAGATTATTGAAATGAAAACATGACATTATTACAGTAGAAGATCTTTATAACGCAAACCTAAAAACGCAAGGTTGTGCGTTATATAGAATTTTGCGTTATATGGATCACATCATTAAATTCACCTTGTAAACATGGCCAAATATGTCTGAAACACATCAAAATACATTAGAATATCTTTATACTGCATTCCTTGTTACCAAGAGTTATCCAAATTATAAATTTTTGCATAATATAGGTCAGACATTGTTAAATTTACTTTATAAACATGATCCAAATATAACTGACACAACCATCCCTTATATTAGACATTTTCAAAAATGTTCATTGTAATAATAGCATTTTTTTCAGTAAAAAGGTCCTAAATTAGAAGATAAAGTTGAACTAAAGTATCAACTTTAGTCCTCTAGAGAGTAGCAATATTTTACAATGTGAAAGTGCAGGTGCTTTTTAACTGGAAAAATCATTGTTTACATCTGAGAAGTTGTGCGTTATATGGAGAATTGCGTTATATAGAATTGCGTTATAAAGATCTTCTACTGTATTATAAAAAATACTAGTAGGACAAAAAAGTTTGGAGACTGTGATATCTTCTACCCAAAATGGAAGATAGAGGATCTACTTTACCATGGCATAAAGGTATATGTGAGGTAAGGTGTTGTGGCTTGTGAGTAAGAACTAAGAAATATATCTGCCAGTGCATGTTTTTTCAAGACAATGCATGTATGTTGACAAATTGCATTAACTCTTGTTCGTTGAAAGCACAAGTAGCATTTGAAACACAGCATGCAAATATCAAATTTCATAATTTGAAGATATCATTAAAAGAACCATTTCATATGATGTAGGGCCCGGTAGCAGAAAGTTCGAGACAGGAGACGGGCGTCGCAGATTTTCTTTTCTCTTTTGCAGATTCTTTTTCATCGAACTTTTATTTTGCTTCGTATTATGTTTAGCTCTTTATTACTTAATACAAAAAGTTAAGACTATTATTAATAAAAATTTATAAAATGCCTAAAAACGCTACAGGTAAGTGATTGTTTGATTAATTAACGCTTCATTTATAAAAATATTTTACCTGCAGATTATTTTTTGCCCCTGAATTATCTGTCGCAGGGGAAATTTAGAGAAATTTCTGCTACTGGGATGTAGGATAAGCAGGTAATGTGTCTTGCCCAAACGTTTTCAAGGGATATCATTTCAAAAGAGCATCTAACATTCAGGAAGCTGTGACAAGCAAAACAAAGATAATGTTATCCAAAGGCTTCTGGAAAGGTTCTGACTGAAAATTAAAAATCACTGTAGCTGCACTCCTGTGACCTTCAGCATCAGCACACATTAAGCACAGCATGTAGCTAAAAATTTGATCAGTAAGAATATTTCACAAACATGAACAAATTCAGAAACCACTGAGTCTACACTTGTGAGTGCTACAGAGAAATATGCTCCAACATGTGCAACATGCGACAGCACCTATGTAAGTGTTTTGATAGGAAAGAATGCAAAGGACTGAGATGGGAAGGAAACGATTTTCTTACAATTAGGCTTTGGTTTTTTAGAAGCACTTTTCTGCTGGTCTCCGGAGTGCAGTATTTATGAGCTCTGGTGAATTCTGGCGAATATTTAAATATTCATTGAAAAGAAAGTACCAAAGCTGAGCTCTGGCACAAATTAAGCACTGATTTTATTAAATAGAATTTTATGAAGGGACCCTAAATGGGTCAGGGTTGCCAGCTTTTAGCCAGGCCAAAAAAGCCGGGTGGCTTTTTTTGGTTTTAACCACTTAAAAAAAGCTGGCTTTTATTTTTAAAAGTTGGTTTACAGATAGTTCGTTTTAAATTTGGATCAATTAATTTTTAATACACTTATAAATATTTTCTACTAAAAAAATTAAAAATTTTTATTAAATTTTGTCAAATAAATAAGTTTTCATAACTTCTAGAAGGCAAATGTAAAGGCAATTATGTCTGAAAAAAAAAAATTATAAATATTGAAAAGAATATAAGTTAGATTCCAAATTGGTGTTTTGAAATTACATATTACTTAGCTCCACATATACTACACATTTAAAAGATTATATTTAATTAAACAATGACAAAATGTAGCACACCATGGAAATTCTGGAAACATTCTTATGTGTCCATATGGAGAGAAAGTTATAAATGTTAAAATAGAAATTAGAAAGGATATAATATTTGAGGAGAGTTTGGTACATAAGTGTATAAAATTTTTTAAAAAAGCATTTAAACAGTGTATAAAAAGCATTTAATCAGTGTATAAAAAGCATTTAAACAAGAAAAAAATAAAAATTCTCTAAATAAAATTTTGAAAAGCTTGTTGCTAAGTATATTCATGCATATGCTATTCGTAATGTTTTTAGTAGTGAGAAATGGTGTTTTTATTATATGACTATGTACCTATAATTTTAAATGTTTACTACAAATAAAATGAGACTTGTATATTGATAACTCTTAAAATTAAGTAATAAAACATGTAACTAAGTAACCATTGCCCTCTTTAATTTTATAAGCAGTAAAAATGAAAAAATTGGGAGGGAGGGGGTGTTAAAGGTCAGTGCAAACCAGATAAAGCAGTTGGTATGGCCCCAGGGTTCGTAAATATCATGATATTTTCGAAAATATCAAAAATATCTGATATTTTGATATATATCCGATATTTTCAATATATATCCGATATTTCCAAAGCAGCCAACTTACCGCTGATAATAAATGTTTTTGAGCATAATATTGATTAGAAACTAAAATATATTGCACTTAACATGAAAACTTAAACAATATTCTAAAAATGCATTTTTTTTTTTTTTTCTTTTCAATTTTTTTTTTTCCCTTAGAACAAAATTGAAGATGAACTAATTAATAACAGTAACAATTAGTTTTTTTTTTATAAGTGTGTAAAGCAAACTGTAGAATTCAGTATCAAAATCAAGTATAAAAACATCAGGTAGTTTTAAAACAAAATTTTAAATACAAAAAAGTTTTTTAATTGAAAAAATGTAACATAAATGTAAGTATAAAATGTCTTATTTCGTATTTCCTAACATGTTGTATAGTTTAAACTCAACTGGACCAAAACTTAAGAAAAGATTATTTTTTAATGAAGCTGTATATCTGATTATTAAATTTAGTCAGTTTATCTTTTAATGGTTGTTCTGAATTAATTATGTCCCACACAATTATTAGTTCAACATTTAAAAATAAAAGCTTCAAATCCGAAGCTTGAAAAATATATTTTCCTTTTTTGGCTGAAAAAGTCACATCCAGAAGAGACAAAAGTTCTTTATCAGATTCACACAGTCAATAACAGTTGAAAATTTATTTCATTTACACTGAAATATTACAAACTACGACTGAAAATATCAAAAATATCTTGTGCACATTCATATTTTGAAAATAATATCAAATGCAGAAAATATGAAACATCTTGATATATTGAAAATAAATATTAAGTATATGAAAATACCAAAAATCTTGATATTTTGAAAATAGATATCAGTTATAAATATCATGATATAAATCCACTGATATATATCAACGAAACCTGGCTGTATATAAATTATCTAAATTACATTCTATCTTTCAATGGCTGTTCAGTAATAACTGTCTCACATAATTATTAGTTCTACATTTAAAAATAAAAGTTTCAATCATAAAGCTTGGAAAAGATTTCTTAAAAAAGTTATTGCCAGAGGCAAAAGTTCATTATCTACAGAATGACACAGTCAATAACAGGTAGAAATTTCATTTACACTTGCTTTGAATGTAGAAAATATAAAAATTATCTTGCTCAGTGATATTTTGAAAATAAATATCACGTATACAAAATATCAAACATCTTGATATTTTGAAAATAAATATCAAGAATTTGAAAATATCGAAAATATAAAAAATCTTGATAGTTTAAAAATAAATATCGGATATATATCAAGATATATATCATGATATATATCCATCGATATATATCAACGAACCCTGTATGGCCCTTTTAAAATTTAGCTGACATATTTGCAATTCGGAGTACAAATCACTAGCAAAACCATTTAAGTTTTATTCCAGTATTAATGTCTTCCATTATTGAGAAATTGGGTTACTTATTAAACTCTAAATCAATTAATTGTCTTTAAATAATTAAAAACACTTTAAAATGTATAGTTTATAATTACAGTGCTTCATTGTATAAAAGCCAGTTATGGCCAAAAAAAGCCAATTTTGGCCAAAAAAAAAAAGGTTAAAACCAATAAAAACCACTGGCGTGGCTTTTTTTAATTTTAGCCGGCTTTTTTGCAACCCTGAAAAGGGTCCTAATTTTTGCCTTTATTTTTTATTAATTTTTTTTTATTTTATTCTACATTTAAAAAAAGGGAAAATACTTTGTAAATTTACAGATTAAAAGTTGATGCTGGAAAATGGATAGGGTGCACCTCTCATTTCTAAAAAGGGCTCGATGCATCACCATTTAAAATAAAAAAAGGAGGGGGGGGGTGCAGTATTCTTTTTTTTTAATCTGACGAAAACTCTATAAATGACTGTTCTACATTAAAAACAAGATTTACATTTTGAAAAAGAATAAAAAAAACAAAATTCTAGAGTATAAGAATAGGCACAATCCCCTCTGCATTTTGCTTTGCTAAAACACACTCATTAAAATAAGCTGATTGCTTTTGCTAAAATATAACATTTTTTGTGGTAGAGTTACACCGAATACTCTATATATACTGGGTATTCAACCAAATTGTGGCCAAGTACTCGTCCAATATAATGTAGCTGTAAGAATTTCATTTTTTAAGCATATATTTGAAGACAACGGAATTTATAACTGATCCATAAAAGGTTATTTGAGTATAAATGTATACTAACATATTCAACAATTCATAAATACTATTTAAATGGTGCAAAAAACATATTCTACAAAATATAGAAAAAGGTAAGAGAAACCTCCATGGAAAACTAATTCAGATTAAAATTACTTTAGTGTTATATTTATACAAATAAAAATAAGTAATTTTTAAATTTATAAGAAAAGGCTACACTTTGGATACCGTTTGTAGAAACAAATACAATAAAAAATTAATTAAATCTGTTATATTGCAAAAACACCAATCGTTATACACTTTCAGTAGACAGGGCATTTCTTTTATTCTTGTAAATTCGGCCTGCCTCAGAGAAAATGCATTCGCTGCAAGCAAGGCTAAAATAACACCTTTTGTATGCTGTACTGTACATATAAAAAAAAATTAATAAGAAACTGTAAAGCTAATACAATTTTTTTTAATCAAAAGGAAATAAGGTACATTTATAAAATATGAAACATTTTGCATTATTCTATGAATTGTTAACAGCAAGCAATAGCCATTTTCGATAGGCAGATTTCATGTATCGGAATAAATAATGACAGTTTAAAGAATCAGTTTTAATTTCATATTGATTAATTGTACTTTTTATGTACTATCAATTCTTTTATACATTTTTTTTTTCATATTTTTTAGATAACAGTACTCTTTTACAATTTTTGAATTTACAAAAATTGTATTTAAAGGGTGCTCAATAAATTAAATTCTGAATTTAAGTTAATTTTTAAAAATATGAATATATGCCCAAGATATAAACACACAAACATTAGGTGTTACCCTTAGACCAATGTCAGACGGGCATCTTTTTTGCTTAAGTATTATCCATTCACAATGCTCTTTTTTGCTTAAGTATTATCCATTCACAATGCTATAGCATTGTGAATGGATAATACTTAAGCAAAAAAGACGCCCGCCTGCAATTGGTCTTAAGCTCACTTCACATGCATATCAGTGATTTTTTTTTTTTTTTTTTTTGTTACACACAATTATTTGGTACTCAATCAAGAAATGCACATCAGTGATTTTTTTTTTATACACAATTACTTGGTATTCAATCAAGTACTAGATAAATGGTTGAGTACTCAACCAAAAGTACTAATCTGTATTAGGGATTGACTGAATACCGAATAGTCGATTCGGTATGTAAACCGAATATTCGACTTCGGACGAATACTTAAAAGTATTCGGCCGAATAGTTGCAGATAAGTACTTTCTTAGAAGTAGAATAATTCTCTTTTACTTAGCAGTAGAATAGGCTAAAAAATGAGTTTCAATATTATGTGCATGAGTTCAGAGTTCAGCTGCACTACAAAAAACAAGTCAAAGGCCATTTTTAATTAAAAAAAAAACTTTTTCCATCCTAAAATAGTCTACATAGGTGTGAAATCAAAACAACTGTCTACAACAGAGAAAAAAAAAGTAAGGAAGGTGCGCATCTTTCCCTTATCATTTATTTTTATTTATTTCTACATTAGTTTTTTTAAAATTTATTTAATGTGTATTTTCTTTAATACAGTAAACTCTGTCTAAGGCGGAATCGGTCGGGACCGAGAAAATTTTCCGTGGTAGACAATATTCCAGCTTATGCAAAAGATCGTGATTTATTGGAATGAAGCATACATCAGTCGAATAGCGTTTTATGTTTTCGATAAAAAGATTGGATCTTGAGTTATAATGAATTGCTCGCGATCTTTCATCGATTGTCCTGGCTCGAAAATCTGTCAAAAACTGAAATTCTGAAGATCCTTTGTCTTTATATATAAATGAGAAATGCTATTCAATTTCTTAGTACCGCTGTAATACCTACAAATTTGAAGTTTACACAAAATAATAATAACTTCGGGAATGAGACATCAGAAAAGCCATCACTTTGAGTACAACCTTAAAGCACTTATATTGCACACAATACATATTTTCATAAATGTGCACTACTAATAATAACTTTTAAATGCATATTTATATAGGAAAAAATGGCATAAGCAAGAATTCCTTAAAATTTAAACAGTTTCTGTTCCTTTGAATTAACTTTTTAAAAGTATTACGGAATTTAATTTTTATGCTCGACATTGAGTATTTGATGTATATATATCAGTTTTAAAGTTTCATAAACGAAATGCCTTTCATTTTTAAAATATCCTATTTTCCGCCTTATGCAAAATTTTGTTTTTGGAGGGACCTTAAGACTCTTTCCGTTTCCACGTTAGGCAGATTCCGACTTATGCAGCAATAATTAATGTTATTTTCTATGGGTTCGCCGGGACTTTAAAAATTTTCCGCGGTAGACAGATTTCCGACTTACATAGAGTCTGCCTTAGACAGAATTTACTGTATACACATCGAATAAGTATATCAGAGTTCATATCTGTATGTCTAAGGTGTATATTAAAATTAAAGAAAATACACACATCAAATAAGTATACCCCTATGCCTATCCTATAGCTTTTATAACCATTATATCAAAATCGCTCAAATTTCTTATCTTCATCACCAGAATGTTAAAATATTAATTAAAATATAAATATTCTATCAATAATTTGACAGAAAATAGTTAAATGTACAAATTGATATGATACATTTTGTATTTTGAGAACATTCCTATTCAATATGTTTATAATTAGACTTGGACAAACAGTAAATCAGCTTAATGACAACATTGTTTCTTTTTATTTGAATGAACTTTTGTTTTTCTGACAATCCTTATCCTTAATAATACCCTGTATAGTTTAATACTTTCATAGTTATTTTTGGGTATTGACTAGTGATAAAATAATAAAAAATAAGTGATGGGTTAATGAATTTGTGAGTGGAAAGAAGTCATTAAATTTTTTTTGTGTAATTGGATTTAAGAATAAAAACGTAACTGAATGAAATTATCGAGAATTTAATTCCAGTTAAAGCTTATTAAAAAAGCTAATATATGCAAAAATGCCTATTAAAAAGTTTCAATTATTCGGTTGCCGAATACAGAAGCTTCGGTATACACATCGACCGAAGCTTCGGTATTCGGCAAAATTGCTGCTTCGGTCAATCCCTAATCTGTATGTCACTCGTTTGTGGACTTGATTACAGAAGCTCATATCAGATGAAAATTTCCAAGCATTGGCAGCTTCAGCGAAGAAATCCCTGGTTCGAATCCTGGTACAGACATTTTTCGCACAGTTGGAAATTTACATCTGATATAATTTATTTACCAATTAGAATAATTGTGTTAAAATTAATCTAGTACAGAAGCTTAATCGAAAATCAACAAATATATATATACTATGTGATATTAAAGAATAGTTTGCTCAAACAAATCATAAAAAGGAAAGTTGAATGAATAAAAATCACATAGTTTAATCAGTAAGAAAAAACTTTTACATGAAATGACATAAATAACATACTTATACAAAATCTTTGACCTGGAAGTTGGAGTCATAGTGGACCATGTTTTAAAACCCGCAGATGAGCTCTCTGCAGCAAATAGAAAAAGCTTGTTATCAACAGGAACACAAATGTCACACAAATACTTTGCACTGAAAATATCATGGACTTTATGATCACAAGTTTCTGATTTCATATCTTTTCCTTTTTGTAGCCAATATCCATTAACATAACCAAAGAAAACTTTTCCATGTTTCTCCAGCCATGACTATAGAACATTATAAAAGAATACAATATATTTTTTTAATAACAAAATACACAAATATTAAATACACATTTTAATTTAAATGTCACATGAAATTTTTCATTCTTGATTATTTAAAGCATAAATAGGTACTTTTTGGTTAGCCGGGCACCAGTGTTATACATACAGTGTGTTTCACAAAGGACCCCTAACTTTAAAAATCAATAACTCGGAAGCGGTGATAGATAGAAACATGAAACCAGTGGTATGTTTAATAAAAAAATTGTAAGAATCTTATACATAAATCTCAAAATTTAGTTCAAAGTAGCCCCGATAGATGGTGCTGAGAACGTTAAGAATACTTGGGCATGTTGAAGATGAACGCGCGCCGCGCGCGCGAGCTCAGGATACAGGAACACGGAGTGGGTCTTTATCATAGATGTAATAAATGTTCAGTACATTCAGGAAAGGATCTTGGATTTGATTAATTATTGTGCTAATTATAAAGATAATCTGTTGCAAATGAAAGGTGAGCTAGATAGCTGAAAAGAACAGAGCACTGAACTCGAGACTAGGGGTTATGGGTCCCTCCCCTAGAGTTATCCTCCGTGCCCAAAATTGTGTTTATGATTTTTTCAATTTATTGGTTGCTTTATATTTTTCATAATAAATAAGATATTTTTGATAAAGATAAATTTTTATGTTAATAATACAGAAGCACATGTGAGTTTTTATCAAGACTAGGATGCAGATCATATTTTTTAAAATTTATAAACATTCTTGAAAATTTATAAACATTCTAATCATACTTTATTCACTACAAAACTAGACGACAAACCCCATATATTTTATCTCTTCTAGAAAATATGTGTTGAAATATTTTTAGTTAAAATAATGTACATCTATTACATTTTATTTTTATAATATTTTCCATGTTGATTTTAACACCGTAAAATATGATCTGCATCATAGTCTCGATAAAAACTCACATGTGTTTCTGTATTATTAACATAAAAATTTATCTTTATCAAAAATATGTTATTTATTATAAAAAATATAAAGCAACCAATAAATTAAAAAAATCATAAACACAATTTGGTGCGCGGAGGATTCGAACCCATAACCCCTAGTCTCGAGTTCAATGCTCTGTTCTTTTCAGCTATCTAGCTCACCTTTCATTTGCAACAGATTATCTTTATAATTAGCAGAATAATTAATCAAATCCAAGATCCTTTCCTGAACGTACTGAACATTTATTCCATCTACGATAAAGACCCACTCCATGTTCCTGTCTCCTGAGCTTGCGCGCATTCATCTTGAACACGCCCAAGGATTTTTAACGCTCTCAGCACCATCTATCGGGGCTATTTTGAACTAAATTTTGAGATTTATGTATAAGATTCTTACGATATTTTTTATTAAACATACCACTGGTTTCATGTTTCTATCTATCACCGTTTCCGAGTTATTGATTTTTAAAGTTAGGGGTCCTTTGTGAAACACCCTGTACATATGTATATACATACATATATTATATACATACGTTGTATACATACACACATATATATGTATATATACATGCATATATACATGTACATATATATATATGTATACATATATATATATGTATACATATATATATATGTATATATAACACTGGTGCCTGGCTAACCAAAAAGCACCCATAAATATATAAAATCTCCATGATAAACACTCCTGAAAACTAGACACCTTTAATTTTTAATCGCTGACACCTTTGGGTTATTCTCTGCAATAGTGCAAAAAGTGCTTCCCAGCCATATAAATGCTCTTAATTTTATTACATTTTTATTTATTTTTATTTTTATTAGAAGATCTAAACATAGTTTATTAGGGGCAGAAAGTAAAATTTAAAAATAAATAAATATAGTATTTAAAAATATAATATATATCATGCAAACATCATTCCCTCACCTTTCCCCCACCTGTACTACCATATTTTACTGCCTATTTCTTTCCATCCAGAAATAAAAATAATTAAAAATACCCTTAGCAAAATAAAGTTCTTATTTGATACATTACAAAAAATAATAAAAATATTAATTTTTACTATTATTATATAGTCTACTCAATCAATTATATGTTTCCCCATGTTAGACCATCATTCCCTCACACATTGCTATTATCTCAAATATCTACCACTAATGAGCAGTAGCAGTCTAGCATCCTTCACAGAGAAGAAGCTATTTTGAGCACTCGTCAGTCCAGCAACATAAATTGGTGGTGTAAGATTTTGTTAATTTTACAGAATTTTTTTTTAGTCAGTATATCCGGAAGCGTTTTTATTAGCAGTCATTCCCTCACACAGAATATTAATTTTTTTGTAAATATCAAAAATTTTAATTTTATCATACATTATATATTAAGTGTTTCTCTTAAAGGAAACAGTTTGGATTTCTTCATAATTTTGCATTTTCCCCCTACAACTAGTAAAAATGTCTTATTTCATCATTCCCTCACTTGTCATTCCCTCACATTTTCTATTTTATTTTTTTCACAAATTTTTATTTTATTTTTTTTGTAAAGTCAAATTTTTAAAACAATTTCTGTTGCTATTAAAATTTTCAATAATTGACTGATTTCTTACCATTTATCTAATTTTTATGAAAATTTACATATGCATCATTCAAGTCAGACTGCTGGCCAAATTTGCAAGTATTGTAGAGAACAACCCCTTTACATTTGCATGTTTTTACCTCTGAAAAGTGGACAGTTCCGAAAAGCAGAAAAATTACGAGTCCTGAGGTTTCTGCTATTTAGAGATTTTATTGTGTAGTATACTATATAATACAAAATATTACGAAAAGGAATAATTCATAATTTTGAATGGTGTTTTGATACTTTTATGTGTGCCAAGCGCAGAGTGATAAATCGCCAAATATTATTCCCGTTGTCATTAGTTGTAAGGATGTAGTGGAGGGTATAAGTCACATACCCTCTGGATTTTTTTAAGGAACACCGTACACCCTCTGTTTCTCAAGAAAGCTATAGTATAGATTCACTTGGGTATACCCCCTGTTTTGAGCGTATTACCCTCTGTTTTTTTTACGACGGCACAGATGTCATATACGCCACATATTGGAGCGATTTTTTTCCGACGCCAATATGGCGAAAACCTCGTTACTATATCATCTATATTCGGGTTACCATATCAAGCAAAATAACGACACTTTGGCGGCAGTTAAGTACCCGGTGCGTGTATGACATTGGCACAGAAAAAAATCGCCCGTAATATGACATCTGTGTCATATGCTCTTCACTCATTTGATATGAAATACAGATTAAATAAAAAGAAAAGAAAGAAAAATACTATAAAGTAAAACTTTTCATTTCAACATAAAAACATTGTTTCTAATTTATACACGCGATTGGCGAGGTGGGGGAAGCGCTATTGGCCAGATTTGTGACCGGCTATAAAAGTACCGGAATTTTTTAGCTTGCCATCAAAACGCATCAAACATCAATACAAATCCTTTAGTATAAAATGCCTGAAAAATAAAATTTTTAAACAATAATTCCTCATTTAAGTATAGTTGGAACATTCACACATTTTCTAATATTTTATATTATAAGTAGTATTTGTCAATATGAAAACTTATCTCTGACAATATCGATACACAAAAATAATGTATTTACCAATGCTAATTTATCAGAATCTATACCAGCTGACAAATTCATAGTTTTAAATAAATCGTATATACTTTGTTCAACACTATTACTCATATCAAAATTTAATAAAATCTTTCGATGACCTAAGAACAACTAACAGAATAAAAACATCTAACGACGTTTTCAGAATATTGTTTACAAAAAGTCCAAAGTACTGATTCCAAAGCTGACTTTACGTCGACTAGTAACGTCGGCTATGACTGATTCTCAAGAACCGACTACTATCGAGATGCGACAAATCGATTTGAATCAATCGAACTTCATAAATTTTTCATCCGTTAGAAATAATACTCTTATTTTTAAAACAGGATGGTCAATAATAATCGAAAAATTTTTATTGTCGATACTTTTTATATTTTTCAAATTTATTTTTTTTACAGATTTTCGTTTGGCATTTTTGTTTTTTATCGTAAAGAATAGTTGGCAGCATGTGCTTACATTTACAATCAGAAATCTATGCTACCACTCATGTCTAATAGATGGCAGCACTAAACAATAATCAAATTCAGTAATCAATCATTCTTAGCACATTCTTTAGAATTTAAATTTTATTTACATTCCGAAACTAAATATTGATTAGTAGATATTTTTCTTCCGTAAAAGTAAAGTTAATTAAGGGACGATTTGGCCGAATTCGAAGTTTTTTCGTAGTGGTTTAGTGCTTTAGCGCAACGCGTCCGTAGGCTTACACTATTTTAGAGCTCAATAAACGAATTAAATGATCTTTCTCAAACTGGGCGGGATCAGAACGCAAAGACTAGTAAACCAATCTTGCTTTTTTTTTTTTTTTTTTTTTAATTAAAGGTAATATAATTTATTGCAGCTTGGACCACTTACAGCTATTTAAAAAATATATATGTATATATATATATTTAGAATTCTAAAAATATTTTACTAAAAATAATCTTAATTAATTAATCTAAAAATAAGTGCAGGGCTCGCACGCTAGGGCATCCACCCACGCACCTTGAGACACATATGTTTGAAATGTTCTTTAAATGTTAACAAATAAAATGCAGAAAAACCTGGGAGCTAAAATCTTCATTCTTTTTCCAGAAAAAAAGTTGCTAAAAAAACTCCTTTTTTCGACCCAGTGTTGAATTCACAGACACTTATCTCGGGGAAGGATATTTGTGGCTTCGGGGGGGGGGGGGGGGGTCACACCGGGCCACCCCCTGAATTCACCACTATTTCTTACAGGTCAAAACCCCCTTAAGGATTTATAAAGTAATTATGTAAAAAACAAGAAAGAAAAAAATCATGCGCCAAGTATGGATTATGAAACACTTTCCAACACATTCAGAATAATGTAACAAAACTGCACCGTTTAAAAAATTTAAATATTACGTCTAATTCAGCCATATGGAAACGCATAACACATTTGAAAACCCAGTTTCAGCTGTTCCCGTCTACAATCGGAATTTTTTTTTCAACAGCTCTGTATATGATATATAGATTTGTATATATTAACTACATGCATGTCAAAATTTAGTTCACTTATAAACAGTGGTGACCATCCCCCCCAAACCCAATGACGCAAATTCCCCCCCAAAAAATCTTCGCACATTAACACTGAGTCCCCCCCCTAAACAGAAAATCAATTGTAAAATATATTCTTATTATAAAATTATTTAATAATAGTATTCTTACGTACTGTCATACAAACATAAAATAAAAGTTTTAACAGCGTAATAAATAATAAAAGATACATTTTTTATTATTATCAATCTGATTGTTTTCACATTTATAAGTCCTGACTGACAAGCCCGTGTTCACTATATACGTTTTAATAAATAAAGTTACTTTTTTATGAAAATAAATATTTACTTACAAGTATTTAAAATAAAAATCTTTTAAATTATTACAAAATAAATCTTAAATACAAAAAATGCATATCGTTTTAAGAAAACTAAAATATTAAAGACGAGTCGTTTATATCAAACGCATATCAAATACATTTGCATGTACATACGCCCTTGTTTAAGATTAAATCTTAACGCTTAAGATTTCCCAATCATTTTTTTTTAATACTATCTAGTCATACAGTTTAATCTCACCCTCCCAAAAAAATTCTCTAAATCACCTCCCACCCTAAAATAAACTGTGGATTGAAACGTTTATTTCAGTACAAGTGTTGCTTTATACTGCTTTAACAACATACAATATACTCTTATACAAGTACCGATTCTTATAAAATGGCAGACATTATACCGTTAAAACATAGTCCTATATCTATTGTAAGCCCCTGTATTCTGTATAGGTATGTTTTTCTTTCACACCATAATTTTTCAGTCTTATTACCTAGTAATTAATCCTCCTTTCCCTCCCAAAAAATTCTAATTTTTCTATAAATTTCTCCCTTCCCCCTAAAATAATTCGTGGACCAATAAAAAAAATCGTAATCGGTAAAAAACACAATCGATATAGTCATCAATTACTTCCGAGAACCTACAATCGAGATGTTCTACAATCGTTTATTAAAATCATTGTTTTTATATGTTTATAAAGCAGTATTTAGTAAATACATGGTAACTGAAAAGAGATGGATTTAAAAAACAACAAACCGAAGGAAGGCTATAATGGAGCCATAATAGTGGAAAAGTCATGTAACGGCGTTCTTTGGTTGCAAAAAGTTGAAAAGTCGCGAGTAGGTATGAAACGGTAAAAGGAGTTTAAATATCAATAATTAGAATTTTTCGACAATTAGCAGCAAATAGGCCAAAGAAATAAGAATAAAAAGCACCCTTAGTGGCAAAAACATGAACTGAAAGGATGGTAAATAATATCAATATTTTTTATTGATGCTTTTACGTCATTTGAAATCAGTTCTATGATTTCCCCTTTATTAGAAGACCATCTACTGGAATGCGTTAAACAACACCCCTGGGGGGGAAATAGGGGAGGAGCAATAAATGCATAATATGAATAAGTGGTCATAAGGCTTTCCAACGATATATCACATGAGGGGTGTCGGCTAAATTTAGAAAAGTGACTCCCGCGGGGTCAAAGGGGAGAAGAGCGCGGGAGGTATGTACATGAAGTAATAGTCACAGAGCTTTCCAATGATATATCATATGAGGGGGTGACGGCAAAAGATAGAAAAGTGCCCCCAGGATTCCAACTATTGCGCGCCCCGGAATACACCCTCCCCCCTCTTTTTGAAATTTTAATATATTATAAATTATTCATCTGAGGGTTCCGTAACAAAATCCGATCTAAAATGATAAAAACGCTACGATTTCAAAAAAGTTTGAAAAGCGCCTCACCCGGGAAGCCAAATTGGGGAGGGGGGGAGAAAGATTCATAATATGAAAGAGTGGTCCGAAAACTTTCCGATGACATATTACATGACGGGTCCAAAAAGTTTGAAATTTACCCCTCACCCATGGGTTCACTCTTTCTTCCCAGAATACACCCGGAAATCACGCAACCCTCACTTTTAAATTTTTATATTTAATAAATAATATTTACCGGAGGGCTCCATAAAAAAAAACACACTTAAAATTATATTTCTTGTAGAAATCGCAACGATTTAAAAAATTCACCCCCTTACTGCTTCCCCCTCCCGAAATTTACTCCAGGAGGAGAAAGGTTCATAATATGAAAGAGTGATCAAAGGGCTTTCCGATGATATGTCACACGAGGGGTTCGGTAAAAGTTTGAAAATTAATCCCCCGTCGATCCATTCTCGCGCCTTCCAGAATTCACTCACCTTCCTCTTCTGAAATTTTATATTTGATATATAATATTTATCTGAGGCCCCCAGGTATGGGACAGCTTGACAGAGCTAAAGTAAGAGAAACATTGAAAATTCGGGGCAAAATGACACTAAATTCAACAGTAATTATTGAAATTAGGACTATACAGAACTGAATAAATAAACCCCTATACCTCCTAACCCATATCGGTTAATAACAAAAAGAGATTGGATAAGCAAATGCACTCCTTCGAGAAACTATGACTTAAACCAGAAATGCGGTAAGTTGACTCTGAATGCTTCATTTCTCTCTTTCTCTGGCATTTCCGCAAATCTCATCTCGATGATTTTTGACCGGCATCTCGACTTTTGACTTCCCGATTATTCCTCTCGCGCTTTTCAACATTTCGTATGTTGGCCGAGAATGAGAAATCAATGTTCTTCGCTTCTCGATATGTTGTTCTCGATTAGTGTCTTTTCATAGGTTGCCGAGACAATTTCCCGTTCTCGGCAGAGAAGAGATGTGAGAAGATTTATCGAGACGAGATAGAGAAAGAGGCATGGCAATGAGCTGTGAAATGAAGCCCTAATATTCAAAGTTTCTCTTATTCTAGCCCTATCAAGCTGTCACATACCTCGAACTCTCTGATAAATACTATTTATTAAATATAAAAATTTCAAAGAGGGGGGTGCGGAGGGGATGAACAAATTTTTAAAACCGTAGTGATTTCTACAATGAATATAATTTTGGATGTGTTTTTTTGATGGAGTCCTCCGGTAGATATTATTTATTAAATATAAAAAATTAAAAGTGGGGCATGCGTGAATTCCGGGCCGAAAGAGTGAACAAACCCGGGGGGGGGGGGGGGGATTTTCAACCTTTTTTAAACCCTTCATGTGATATATCATTGGAAAGCCCTCGGATAACTCATTCATATTATGAGACTTTCTTCTCCTCTTCCCAATTTGGCCCCAGTTTTTGAACTTTTTAGCGTTTTCATCATTTTAATTCGAATTTTTTAAGGAGTTTTCCGAAAAATATTACTTATAATATATGAAATTTAAAAAAGGGGGGCTGAATTCCTCGGGGATTGCGATAGTTGAACTCCCGGGGGGGAGCACTTTCCTAATTTTTGCCGACACCCCTCATGTGATATATCATTAGAAAGTCCTGCGATCACTTATTCATATTAAGCACCTACCGTGCCCCTTTCCTCACTTTGACACCCAGGGTGGCACTTTTCTAAATTAACCGAGACCCCTCATGTGACATATTGTATGAAAGTACGGTGCCTTCTATACGGTGCCGTATGCAGCGGGGACCCAGTTTGAGATTTCATATTACAAGATTACGTATAAATTAGAGGCCTTGATTAAAGAAGGGGCGCCTAGCGGGCGTAGCCAACTAGTCCTTATTAACCCGACTCATTCCAGCTTTCCCACAGACGATTCTTGATAAAATCGAATCGGGTATGGTATAAAAGCAATTGGCAAACTGGAGTCATTGAGAAAAATTTTGCACAATCAAAAAATATCGAGATGTCCATACAATCGATAAAATCTATAAAAACATCTCGTTTTCGCCCATCACTAGCAGGAAGTCTTTTTCTCTGTACAGGTTGTTTACCTTATACTGTTTTAATGACACACAATACTACTCTTCTAACATCACTAAAATATACTGTACTTAAATCCTAGTTTTCTGAAAATCGTCAAGTAATTTTAGCGTTCTCTCTTCCTCTGAAATGCTTATTTTGTTGTTATTTCTTATCATACCCATCAACAATATATTTTTGCACTCGGACTGTACGATTCGACCCTGTCAAACAATATAATAAATTACTTAAGACGCTTCTGGAAAGCTATTCCTTTTATCACGTCTTGCGGTCCTAATTGCCTTTCAGAATGTATTAAACATTTTCCCACCTGTATACCAAGTTTTTTTTTTATTCCCGCACTTTCAAAGATATTAAGACGCAAAATCGGTTCTTATTGCTCTTATCTAGAATTTAAAGAATGAAAAAAACATGACCATTTCTGTAAATTGAATGTTGAAAAGAAGTTAAAAGTGATATTAAAAAAATCAAAAACTTTTTTAATAGTGAAAAAAAAAGGAAATAGTATTAAGATTTTAAAAATCCCCCCCCAAAATATACTTTTTCTCTAAATTCCCCCCAAAAAATAAATTTTATGACGCATTTTGCGTCACCAAACCCCTCTCTGGGCACCCCTGCTTATAAAATGAATATACTTCGGTTGAAAATTCCCCTTCAGCAATCTCCTCTAATAAGGAGAATGGTACGTGAATACTTTTGTGCAGCCCTGTATATGAGGTATAGAATTTAACGAGAATATAACGAGTAACATGCAAAAAATTGATTGAATTTAAAAGCGCATACCGAATTTTAAACCGTACACTCCAGAAATTATTATACAAAGACAGTACTGTAACCGATTTCTTTTGTGTGTCCCTGTAAATGAATAAAAAATGGTATGAATGCCCTGTTTTAACGTGATCGTTGTGAAATTCAGTAATTTATATCAGTTTCAATACATTTGAAATAGCGTAATGTCATTAAAACACTCTGCAAACGATTTTTCCCCATATACCATAATGTAATGGAATACTTTAGAGTGCCTCTGTAAATGAACTATTAATCCTACATACTTCATATACAATACTAAACATTCTTTGGTGATCCTAAATAACCTTTATCAATTGCATGAACATCCCAGTATATTTACGGGGGTTAGAGCGTGGACAGACGGACAGACAAACCGAATGCATAAACATTTTTCAACTTTGTTGGAAAGTGTTAAAAAATGAGGTTTTAATGGGGAAAAAGTCTTTATTGATATTTTTTTTTAAATAAAAAGTGATATTATTCGTAGATTATTATCTAATATTATGCATGAACAAAAAAATACACCGACCAGAGTATTTTTAAACGATTTTTAAATAATTGCATCGAAACAGTCTATTTGAAATTTAATTCGCTACTCGTTTTTCGCAAAGGAGGCTTAAATTGAGGGAAAAAGCAGACTCACTTTTCGTTTTTTTTTTTTTTTTTTTTTTTTTTTTACTAGAAACGGGAAAGGGAGGGATATGTCGCGTGGAATATTACTTATATTAGAGAGATGGGCGTTATTTAAAACAGTGTGGTCCAGCTTGCTGCCCTCCTACTCATTTTTGTTGTCTCTTGCCCTTCTTACTGGAAAAAATATTTTACTTTAACATTTGGAAAAAAAATCGTTTACCATTCTTACTGTTTTAATTTTTTAAGCAATACTATTTCAGTTTTTTTTTTTAAGCTTACATCAGCAGCACTTTACAATCTTCATTTCCCCTATAATGGCCATATTGAAGCGTCATTCTTCGACCATTATAAACCATGACATGCCTACTCCGATATTCACTTTCATTCAGTACTGTTACGAAGGAGGCAGGTGGAAAAGGCAAGAAGCGGCCCAGGGCGGAAAATAGCCTTTTTTGAAACCAGGGCAAACATGGATTTTGCCCCCCCCCCCTCTTCCGAAAAGTATATTTACAAAGAGAATTTTACAATTTTTCTAATAGCTGACATATTTTTAAATTTAAAGTATGTATTCATAAAATATGTAATGCTGAACTACGTAATCTACAGTGGCGGATCCAAGGGGAAGGTCACGGGGGTCATGACCCCCCCCCCCCCTCCTTGAACACCAACAAAAATATTCTAAAGATCATTTTTAAAATGAAAGGAACAGTATAGTCCCGATTATCCGAGTCCCGCCTAACCGAGTTTCCTCTTTAACCCAGTTATTTTCTTCTGATGGACTGATGGCTTCCATTATTATGAAACTGCCATTATAAATTAAGTGTTAGGTGAAGATGACAGAGCAGTCGTAAAAAGTTAGAACTCTGATTTTCTGGTCAGAATGGAAACAAAATGGCCATATTTGTTTTTTATTTTCTATTTTTTTAAATTATGGCCATTTTTTGTGTTACCGTTAAATAAGGTGTAAAAGATATGTGAGTAAACAGTTTAAAAAACATAGTGCATTTAAAAATCCAGTATTAGAAATTACCTTCCATATTGAAAAAAGTAGTCTAATTATTTTGTGCAGCCCTTTATACGATCTATATATTAGAAAATACACTAGATGCTAAAATTTACTTCATTTTGAAAATTCCTTTTTAGCAATTTTCGCCAATAGATAGAAATGCACTCAATTTTTTTTTTCTTTTGTACATCTCTGTATATTATCTAAAGACTTTTGCACACACCACATATTAAGCTAAAATTTAATTCACGTAAAAAACGTATAACACAACTTAAATGACACTTCCAGCAATTACGAACCATAAACGGCAATATATCATTTTTGTTTGCGTAGCCCTGTATATGAATTTATTTATGTCCCACAAACTTCTATAAGTATACAAATGTAATTAAGCAGGAAGATGCATAACGCAATTATAAGCTACCCCCTTAGCCATTCACTTCCATGGCCAGTAATACTTAGGCATTTATTTGTGTAGCCCTGTAATGATTAACAAGAAAGCCATATTTTCAGTAAGAAACTTGTAGAGCATACCAGTAATGTATACATTTCATTGTGTTTGAAATAGTGTGACAACATTAAGATATGCTGCAAACAATTTTTCCACGAAGATCCATTATGTAACAGAATTCTTTTGCGACCCTATAAATGAATAATAAATGCTTTGCACTCCATATTTTCCCACCCTCGATCAGTTGAATATTTTGATACTTTAATTTTTCCTCCATTTTATAAATTACTAGCCTCCTTGGCGACCAGTTTGGTCTCCCTTAAAATTTACGTTTGGGAAAGTATGCTAAGCATTGTATCATGTTACTTTTATGCATAATTTAATTTACTTGGACTCCCTTAAATATAATTAATATAATCCCTTAAACTAATATTAGTTTTTGTTGCATTAAAATATCTCAGTTTGTTGACTTTCTGCTCGCAAGTAAACCCTATTGGTTTACAATGGAAGTCTATGGGAATTTGGCGAAATATTAGAGATATCACCAAGTTGGCGTCACTTTTGGCGACTAATTTTGGTCGCCAAATTGGGCGATATATCCCTAAGTTGGCGACAGAACAGGGTCTCCCCCACGGTAACCCCCCTTATAGGTATGGATGTGCGTTAAATGCTGATCCATAATCAATGAAATGCGTTTCATTCGGGCGTTGCCACTAAACAATTAACAAATAATCGCGATATCTGTGCCATGTACGATAACGTAATATATATATAGATTCTCCACATTATATCTAAGCACGCATTTTGTACAATATCACGTTTAAATCATGGATGAAAGTTTACTGAGAAGTAACAGGCAGTTATACAATTTAAGTTCGTTGCCATTATTTAAGTATTGCGCGGCAGCGCCGCAATACTTATTTATTTCCAGTGTCACTTCTCAATGTTAATTTAACATAGAAAAGCCTATGGAGATCATAACTTTTTCATTTTTTCTTCCCGCCTTTTTGTCCCTGATGTCATTCATTTTTTATTCTTTACTAATTCTAATAATATTATAAAGTGTAAAAACGTTTGCCTGACGTCAGGGTCAAAACGAATGGTAAAATGCCTTTGCATATGGGTGAATTATAACCCAGAGAGAAACACGGGCAAATTTTATTTTACATTATTCAAATATTTTTCTTAATAATTCCAAATTTCGCTTTTTTTCATTAAGAATCAATGGACATTTTTCATAGAAAATGTAACTTTTTTTAGTGTAAAAAATGTAACTTTTTTTCTTTCATTGTTGCAAAAATTTCAAAAACCGTAATAATAATTTATTTCTTTTTAGTTGAAAGATTTCCACGTAAAATAATAAATTAAACTAGTTTTTTTTTTTTTTTTTTTTTTTTTTCATGAATTAAAAAGGTGAATATGGCGCCATAGTGGAAATAAAAAGTATATTTTCAGAATAAGTTTTTGATTTGGTCAAGTTTATGTTTTAGTAAAAAGTTTCAAATGGATAGCTATTTTTACGCAGGTAGCAAACTTAGTGAAGAATTACATAACTTAAATTTTAAAATGTAATGTTTTTCCGAGATGAGATCTATTTATACCCCAAGTTAAACTTAGGTAATACTTTTCTGATGTGTTTACATCACCCCTTGGGAGAGAATAAGGTAACAAAATTTAAGTAAAACTTTTATTTTTTATTTTTTACTGTATCACAGCTATAATATTGTTAAATATTAGCAGTAAGGATTCAACACAATTTATTTTTACATTCATAGCGTTCCTGAGTAGGAAATAGGGTATCTAAATTTAAGTGAAGTTAATTTTTTATGTTTTGATTACAGATTTTTTACGTTCAGATTGGAAGTTTTTGTCCAAACTACAGCAACCTGCATTACTACAGTGGTGAAATATTTTGAATTATACATTGATAAACTGCATCATACATTTTGATGCAATACCACATACATCAAAGCCTGATGATGATACCCTCAATTAATTTTGAAATCAGTTCGTCTGAATGTAGTAGTTATTAAAAAACTTGACATATCAAACAAAAACATAATTTGTAGAACAAATTAAAACTAGTATGTTGTGGCCATCACAAAACTTTCTTCTATATAAATCACGTCAATTAAATCATTTAAATAGTACAAGATATTACATCCATTTAGCACCAATTCATATCAAAGTGTATCTGAATTTGAGGTTTGATAAAAATTCGTGCCTTAGTACTTGAGATAGAGCTATAGTGGAAATTCTGGAAAATGTAGCATAGCAGCGCCACCTGTTGAGTGATTTACACCAATACATAAACAGCAATCATTGATATCCAGGTATACATGGATTTGAAGTTCGTTGAAAATCCAAGCATTAGTTCTTGAGATAGAGTTATTGCGGAAATCACAAAAAACAGCATAGCAGCGCCACCTATTGAGCGATTTACACCAAACTGTATAAAATGTCAATTCATGTCAAGGACTAACTGATTCTAAAGTTTGATGAAAATTCGCGCATTAGTCTTGAGATATACCTATAGTGTAAATTCTGAAAAATACAGCATAGCAGCGCCACCTGTTGAGCGATTTACACCAAAATGCACAAAATGTCAATTCATGTCAAGGATTAACTGATTCTGAAGTTTGGTGAAAATTATTACATTAGTTCTTGAGATACAGCTATAATGGAAATTCTGAAAAGTGCAGCATAGCAGCTCCACCTGTTGAGCGATTTGCACCAAAACACAAACAGCACTAACTCATATCAAAATTGAATCTGAAGTTTGATGAAAATCCAAGCATTAGTTGTTGAGGTAGAGCTATTGCGGAAATCGTAAAAAATGCAGTATAGCAGCGCCACCTGTTGAGCGATTTACACCAAAATGTACAAAACTTCAATTCATGTTAAGGACTAACTGGATCTGAAGTTTGATGAAAATCCGTGCAATTGTTCTGGAAATTGAGCTATTGCAGAAATCGTGAAAAAGGCTGCATAGAAGCGCCACCTGTTGAGAGATTTACACCAAAAACTAATCAGCACCAATTTGTATCAGGGACGAACTGAATATAAATTTTTATTAAATTCCGTGCATTAGTTCTTGAGATAGAGCGCCCACAAAATTTGTGTCACATACAGACAGACTCACAGATGCACAGACTCACAGACAGACATTTTGTAAAAACATGTTATTCGGAATCTCTGATCCCTAAAACGTGTAAATCCGTCGAAAACCGAAAGTCGAAAATTTTCACGAATCCAATACTTTCTTCTTGTAAAGATAGAAGAAAGTAATTATTTCCTACATTGTTTAAGCCCGAGAAGGGACAGATATTAAGATATTTCATTCAATTAGTTCTACATTTAATGTTAAATTTTGTAACAAATTAGTTAAGCCAATTGAAGATTAAAAAATAAAAATAAAAATAATACAATAAGATACTTAAAACACCCTAAAAATTTAGATTCCGTTCAAATGAAGTCGAAATAAATCTTAGACTTTTTTTTTAGTTTTGTATTTTGCATGCATATTATCATTTTATGTACATTTGTCATAAACATAATACAAAATCTGCAATACAAATATTTTCAATTAAAAATGGAAGAAGTCTCAGATTTATTTCGATTTCATTTGAACGGAATGTAATCATCTTAAGTATCATATTGCATGAATTTTATTTTTATTTTTTAATCTTCAATATGCTTAACTAATTTGTTACAAAAATTTAACATTAAATGTAGAACTAATTGAATGAAATATCTTAATATCTGTTCCTTCTCGAGCTTAAACAATGTAAGAAATCAACTGTGTTCTTTCTACTTTCTTCTATCTTTTCAAGAAGAAAGTATTGGATTCATGAAAATTTTCGAATTCCGGTTTTCGACAGATTTACACGTTTTAGGGGTCAGATATTCCAAAAAACATGTTTTTACAAAATGTCTGTCTGTGACTCTATGAGTCTGTCTGTCTGTCTGTCTGTGTGTATGTGACACAAATTTTGTGGGCGCTCTATCTCAAGAACTAATGCACGGAATTTAATAAAAAAATATATTCAGTGAGTCCCTAATACAGATTGATGCTGATTAGTTTTTGGTGTAAATCGCTCAACAGGTGGCGCTGCTATGCTGCATTTTTCACGATTTTCGTAATAGCTCTAACTCACGAACTAATACACGGATTTTGATCAAACTTCAGATTTAGTCCTTGATATGAATTGATGCTGATTACGTTTTGGTGTAAATCGCCCAACAGGTGACGGTGTTATGATGAATTTTGCAGGAATTACACGATTTCCCCAATAGCTCTATCTTAAGAACAAAAGCACGGATTTTCATCAAACTTCAGATTCAGTTAGTCCTTGATATGACTTGCTACTGATTATGTGTTGGTGTAAATCGCCCAACAGGTGGCACTTCTGTGCTGCCTTTTTTTACGATTGCCTCAATAGCTCTATCTATAGAACTAATGGACGAATTTTTATCTAACTTCAGATTTAGTTGTATGTTGACACAAGTTGTTGTTAATTAGGTTTTGGTGTTAATCACCCAATAGGTGGCGCTGCTATGCAGGAATTTTCACGATTTTCGCTAAAGCTCTATCTCAAAAACTAATGCACGGATTTTCTCCAAACTTCAGATTCAGTCAGACGTTGACATAAATTGTTGCTGATTAGGCTTTGGTATAAATCACCCAATAGGTGGCGCTGCTAGGCAGAATTTTGCTGGATTTAGACGATTTGAGCGATAGTCATATCTCAAGAACTAATGCATGGAATTTCATATCTTTAGAATCCTCATGAGATGCATAGATTACCATTTAATTTTGGCAGTGTGATAGCGAATTTTGAAGTATTAACATGTATAGGATAGAAGACAGTTTTGGGATTGGTACATCCGACTAGTTTTAATTTGTTCTACAAATTATGTTTTTGTTTAATATATATTATTTTACATTGTTCATTTGAAATTATGCATTTCTTATTGTTCTACCTTCCTGCTTTAGCATATGATAATACTCTTTATTACGTACGTTTAATCCATAATATAATATGAATGCAAGATCTCAATAAATGGATTTGTATACGAAAACCTTACATATTTACGCATCTGATGCGCTTGAAAAATTCAATCTGTACGCCAGATTCTTTTGACATTAGCCTTTTTAAATAGCAAATGGAAGACTAATAATAATAATAAATTTTAATTTTAAGAAGCCTGGTAAAATAGATCAGAGTTTCTTAAAGTGGAATACGCCAAGAGGCTCTAGGGGCTACATGACAAGTCAAATATAGAAACCGACTAGATGCTGAAGATGATTTACGACTCTACTTCAGCAAACTAGCACCAAAAATTCAAGAAATATTCAAGGGTAAACAAGTGCACTCGTCAGAATAGAAAACCTGTTATTTGTAATGTGTGTAAAATACAAATAATCAAACGTTTGTAAAATAACAACATGATAAAGTGTAAAATAACAGTATGTTTATTTTCTATCCATTCTTGTTTGTTGTTTTCTTTTTACTCAATTTTCTATCGATCACTCTTGCAACTAAAAAAATAAATAAATAACTAAGTAAAAATAAATCTAATATATAAAAATGAAAATTTGTCTGTCTGTCTGTAATTCTATACAAATCCCCAGTTTTGAAGCCACACTTGTGAAATGTTGCGTACATGTGTATTAAAACACGGCTGAGGCAAACTAAAGTAATCCGGAATCGAAATAATTTATAGTTCATTTTTAATTAATAACAAAAGACCAATAAAACTGCAATTTCCTATCAAATTTAAACATGTTTCGTTATAGCAGTTGCCAATAATTAAAAATCCACATAAAATTCTTACCACAACAATTATTTTTCTAGTGCAAGATTTCCACGTGAAAAATGAAAGTGAAATAAATAGTTTGACGAATTTAAAAAAAAAAGTTAATATTACGTCATATTGGAAATATAATGGACGTCAGAATGTGAATATATAACGTCATTTGAGTTTGAAAAAACATATTGAAACATGATAAAAACCCGATTATGGTAATATTGGCACATTTTAAGATTTTGAGGTTCTCTGAATTTGTTTTCGCCATTTTTAAATCTATTCCAATTGTATGCGTGTGTGTATGCGTGTATATTAGAATTTTCCCAAAGGTTTAGTTCCCTCGAGCTCATTCTTAGTGAAGAACTGAAATAAAGATGCCTTTACTTCTTTTTTTTTTAATTGTTTGTTTTATGCTGTATCTTTAATTTTGAAATTGATTTTTCAAAACAAACGTTCTTAAAATTCCGGGGCAACGCCGGGTATTTTAGCTGGTAAATAAATAAATAAAATAGGGGTACACTAGATACATGCATTTTATCATAAAGTAAACGATGCATAAAAGTTCGAGAACCACTGGCTTAGAGAGTTAAAGGGTACTAAATGTATGTTGTTTACGTCTTTATAATTCCCCCCCCCCCATATATATATATAATACATATATAATATATGTATATATTATATATATATATATATATATATATATATATAATAAAATTGAAATCACAAATATATGAATAAATTGGTAAAGTTCTAAAGATGAATTAGAAATTAACATAGGAAACCAGTATGTAAAATAAGAAACTATGAATAACTCACAGAATCTTCAGAGGAGCTTGTGAGTTCATTCATAGAAGATGCGTTATTTCATCCAATTTTGTCGTCATTAATCCTAAAATGACAAAATTTAGCTCCTTATAATGCAAAAATAACAGAAAATAGAGATAATAAAAATCCAAGAGATCTAAAAAAGATACACCTCACACAGGATATTAAAAATTAATAGAGCAAAATACCTAAATTACGTACTAGGAAGCGTAATTGCAGCATGACTGGATGGTAAAACAGAGTTAGGACTATTTTAACATGTGGGCTTACAGTTGATTATCTGACTGAATATATATATTAAAAATGTATTTAATGCATTTGTTTCCTTTTCTGTGTGGTAATATCGAGTATGATGTTAGTTGAAAATAAAATTTAAATCAAATCTATTTTAGTCCTCATCATCACAACTTTAAATTAACTAGAGAGAAAAAATATATATTAACAGAAATGACGTACTCTGTCAGTCGAAAAGACCCGCTCGCTAATGCTAATCCTATGGAAGAAATTTATTAAGATATCTCGTTTGCATTTCAATATTTTTAAATGAGTTTTTTTTTTTTAAAATTCGATAGCTGAGATTGAACTGTAAACATCCTCATTAAAAAAAAAAAAAAAAAAAGTGTGCATTCAGAATCGAGAAAGTCAAAAACGGATTTTACGTACATATTGACTTCAGCTACCCAATGCAAAAAAAAAAAAAATAAAAAAAAAATCATTTAAAAATATTAAAATGCAAACGAGATATTTTTATAAATTTCTTCCATAGGATTACCATTAGTGAGCGGGTCTTTTCGCTGGACTGAAGGAGCCGCTTAAGGGAAAAAATAATTAAAGAATAATAACATAAATCTAAACATAAAGCACAATAACTAAATTAGATAATAAAAAAATTAAATATAAAAACAAATGAATGTATTGTTATGCAATATTTGAAAGTGCACTCCAGTTAATACGTGAGGGACTTTTTCTCTCGCTTGTTTTTTTTATGAATTTTAATTCATGATAATAACATTAATAAGGAAGAATATTCCAAATTATTCATATATTCCAATTATCCATATTCCAAGAAGAACTGCTGAAACTTGTTTGAAAGTCTGTTTTTATAAAAATATGTAGGAGATTTATTTTTCTTTTCATAACTGTACATTCAAGTTCCGTTATCTCTATTTGCTCTCTGTTATCTCCGTCTTTGTGAGGGGCCAATTCTCCAAAAAATTTTCCTCGACATTTTAATCGCATTGCCTGAAGCCCTACAATATTCATTTGCCTAGCAACGTACGCGAGACCCCACTGAAAGCGCTCGATAAGGCCCCGGGTGGGAGGCCTAATTCTCAGGATTTAGTTTTTCAAGTTGAAAGAATGTTTCAGGTTTTATGGCTTAATGGAAGCGATATACAAGGGTATTAAGAAACAGTTTGAATAAAAGTTTGCAAACTGAAAGCAAGCTGATCGTAAATAAAATACAAGCAAAATATATTAGATATAAAATAAAAATAGAATGCGAATGGCGATGATGAAATGTCCGGAGGTATTATTCATGTTTAATCTATACTAAAAGTAAGAAAAATATTTGAAACTCTGTGATTATAAAAAAAAAACCCTATTAATAAAATTAAAAATAGGTTTTTTTTTTTTTTTTTTTTTTTTTTTTTTTAATACTCGTTTACAAGGTTCGTTGATATATGGGAACGTCCATTCATTAGAGTTGTAACCATTAGAGCAATTTTTTATAAATAATTCCATATTTTATTACAAAATATAATTAAGATAAAAATTGATATATAACCCAGCTAAATACTACTGTGTTCCACTTACGTAACATATATCTAATTTGTAATAAAAGCATTTTACTTGTCTATATATTAAATCAATTTTTTTTTTGAAAATATCAAGATTTTTTATATTTTTCATATTTTCATATGCTTTATATTTATTTTCAAAATATCAAGATGTTTTATATTTCCTATATTTGATAAATATTTTCAAAATATCAAGATGTTTGATATTTCCTATATTTGATATTTATTTTCAAAATATCACTAATATTACAAGATATTTTTGATATTTTCAGTCGAAACAAGTATAAATGAAAATTTCAACTTTTATTAACTATGTTATTCTGTAGGTGAAGAATTTCAGTCTGGCAATGACTTTTTTTTGTCAAAGAAGAAAACAAATGTATTTTCTAAGCTATATGTTTGAAGCTTTTTTTTTTTTTTTTTTTAATCTAAAATAGAAAGATAAACTGTATAATTTGCATAATCAATTATATAATGGTTGGTTATATCAATTATATAATGGTTATATTCCTTCATTAAAAAGGAAAAATTTCTGATTTTGGTTTAGTTGAGTTTAAACTGTAGAACATGTTAGAGATTTAAAAAAAAAAAAAAAAGGCAAGCTTAGATTTGTTAAAATTTTTCAAATAAGAAAAAAGTATTTTGTATTTAAAATTTTGTTTTATAAATTTCTGGTTCCTTGACACCTGTTACTGAATCCTATGTAGCTTGTTTTTTTTTTTTTTTTTTTTTTTTTTATAAGTGCATAAAAGCAAATTGTTTCTGTTTTCAATTAGTTGATTTTCAATTTTATTCCAAGTGAATAAAAAAAGTAAAGGAAAAGAAAAATGCATTTTTGGAATATTGTTTAAATTTTCATGATAAATGCAATATGTTATAGTTTCTAATTTATATTATGCTTAAAAATATTTGTTATCAGCAGTAATTTGACTATCTTAAAATATCGAATATGTATCGAAAATATCGATTATGTTTGATATTTTCAAAAATTTCATGATATTCACGAATCCTGCTCAGTTATGAGCATTCAATGTTTGTCTTAAAAAAATCTCTCCTAATTTTATGTCTGCAATTCTTGTAGTTCCAAAAAATGTCTGTTACAATACGTTAATTTTGCGTGAGCCCCAATTATTGTCTGAGCGAAGCGAAGGCTAATACACAGCGCAGGGCAAAAACAGCTACGATGGATATTAAAACCTTTCGTAAAACCTTTCGTCAAGCATAACTCAAAAAATATTTGTCGGATTTCGGTTATGATTGTACCAGAAGGTACCTATGAGGGTAACCTACTGAATGCACCTACTATCAAAAATAAGTTCCAATTCGTTTAAAAATTATATTAAAAAAACTGATAAAAAAAGCACAATTTATCTACATACGTCACGGAAATTTAGTCTATGTCATTTTCACCGGCTGGATGTTTTCGTAGAAAACCGAATTACAGTACATGGAGCAAAGAAAATATGCACGCACTAATATTAAAGTGCAATTAAACATATTTAAATTTAATCAAACAGGAAAAGAAATAGGGATTTTTTTTTTCTATTCCAAAGAAAAAAGGGCATAATATATAGGTTATTAGCCATATTAACATAGGGTTTTAGATTTTACGATAATCTACCCAATAGCATTTTTTAATCGCCAAAAGCAACATTTATATTTTGCGTGTGAAAATTTGAAACAGTTATTTGATGTTTATATAAACAATTTTGATTTGTGGCATCATTTATTCTTAATTAATTGTTTTTTTTTCTTTTTAGTACTTTAGATGAAATTTGGGTACTTTTTAGTTATCTCGTCGACCAATTTCGCCAAACTATATAAATCGCCAAACCACCCACCACATTATACAAATTGGCATAATTTTTATTTTAAATAACGAAAGAACAAATAAATTAGTATAAGATTAATACCAATACAAATAAAACGTCGAAATAAAAAACACTTGATGACGTAAACACGTGCTTACACGTGCGTAAACACGATTTCCTACCCCGACGAGGACAATAACCATTTTTCCAAATGGTTAAAAAAAAAAAAAAAAATGTTACAGCAATGAAATTTAATTAGAGTTAAACGAAGCTTTTTAAAATACGACAATGGTTGAAAACCAGATTACGGAATATTCCTATAATATTTTAATTAATCACGGTACTTTTTTTTCCCGTCCGGTTCAAATTTTGCCAAGAGTATTTTATTTTATTTTATTTATTTATTTATTTATTTTTGGTCAAAAGCCGCCTTTTTTTTCCGCACGTATAACTTGTGTTGATGTTGAAATAAATGTTTTGACTTATGCTAGAATATTTGTTAGAAAATTATTGTGCTAGAAATTTGAAAATCGGTGTGGTGGCTACTTTTAAGATGTAAACACTCGTTATGAACTCTTTTTAAAAGGTTGAAAATTTTAAAGTGAGAAATAAACGTAAAACGTTCTAGAAAGATACTAAATCACGATTTATTTGGAATTGTTAGTGATAGAAATTCTGAAATTTCACGTGGTTATCAGTTTTAAAATGTAAATGCCGATCAGTTTTTAAAAAACCTGAAAATTAAAAGGATGTACGATAAAAAAAAAAAAGATCTAAACTGCAATTTCTGTGATACTGTTGGAGTTAGAAACTTGAAATTTGGCATGGTAGTAGATGTAAATGTTCGTTCTAGAACGAATTCTAAAAAATTTGAAATTTAGAAGATTAAATAAAGCGGACAAAGTCCTAAAGATGATCTAAATAACGAAGTACGTGGAATTGTTAGGAATATAAACATGAAAATTCACATCGCTATTACTTTTAAGACATATATACTCACAACAGAACAATTTCTAAAAATTTGGCTATGTAAAACGGTGCAGGAACAAAAAACTTTCGAAAATTTTCTATTTCTGTGTTACTGCTGAGTCTAAAAACTTAAGTTGAAATGAACAGAAACGTTTTAATATACCATTAATTAGAAATTATTAGGTATAGAAACTTTAAATATTTAATAATACTACATCCCCCCCCCCCCCAAAAAAAAAAAAACAACAAACAGACAAAAAAAACATGCAATTTAAATGCAACAAAATGAGTAGATACACATCTAGCATTGAATAAATTGTAAATATTGAATAGATGTCGGTATGAAACAGCGAATAGATTGTCCGAAAGTACTACTTGTGAATGTGTTCCTTCTCTAGACTCTATCTCTTGCCAAGGCTCTTAACAGAGGGAAGCGCTGGTTTAAATTTGATATGGATTTTTATTTTCAGATTCACTAATCTAGATAGTTCATCATTTGAATTTGTAACCAGTATATGGCCAATTAAAGATAGTATCTCATTTTCTTTACTTGCAACAAGTTATTATTAAATCTATGTTCTCGGCAATATCGCTCAGACTAATCCCTCTGAGGGAAGTCCTAGTTAAAAATTCTCCTCTTTGATTTACGCTATTTTATCATAGAAAGTACTAAGGATTTATTTAAAAATATATAACTTTTGTTCTGTTTTTTTTTTTTTTTTTAAAGATATGGCGAGAAGAAAGAAAGACAAGCATTATTTAAACTATCTCTTTAAAACTTCTGAATTGTTTTCTTTTTATATATAATTATAATTAAATTAATATTAAACTGTTAATTGATTAAAACTAATTTTTTTAATTATCACAATATATTGTTCATTTATATTTTTTATTTTTTAGTGATTAAAATATAACATTGTTGCAGTTTAGCAACCTGTTGACATATTTTGGCGAGCATGGTTCGGCGCATCATTAACTCCATCGTTTTGGTAACTCGTATAAAGTTATAACCATAAATATTATGCTGCGATTTTATCACGTGCAACCGGCTGACTGAAAAAATGCCTTAAAATTTTTACTAATGTATCATTAAACTCTAAAAGTATTAAAATGTTGTGTTGTCATGTGAAATACATTTGTGTACACAATTTCTATATTTCTAGCATATCAGGAAATAAATGACAAATCAGTTACAAAATTCCATCTTTACATATATGAACCAAGTTACATAAAAGAGCGTAAAAATATTTTTTTTAATCACTGTTGAAATATTTTCTCTGAAATAACGAAAAATCCGTTGGTAATCATTGATTTTAAGTCTTTTACATACAACTGAAGACCAAAATTCTGCCCCCCCCCCCCAAAAAAAAAAAGATTGTGATCCCACGAGAAAAAATTCGATGACGGCTGTGATCTTATTATTCATATGCTAAGTTATAATTGCGCGTTAACTGTCAACATTCCTTTCTTTCCCCCGAATCAAATCAAATAAAAACTATAACTTTTATTAAATAAAATAAGTTAATACACAAGCCACAGTGATCAAAGAAATATTTCATTAAATATTTTGTCTTGCTCAAATTATGTTAAATATACTTAAAAAAAAATCCTAGCATGTTGACAGCAATGACGTTATAGCAGAAGCCTTCAATTTTACAAAAAAATATGAAGGGAATTATGTTTGAAAAATATTGCAATGTACCAAAATTTGTTATACTAAAGTGTAAAATTAAAATAAATTGAATTACATCTCCTCTCTTTTTTTGTACAATATTTCCGATGTAAGCACTAATTTGTTACATCAATCTTTAAAAGAAAGTATGGTCGAGAATCTCAATATAATGCTTTTCACCGAGAACTCATAAATTTAACGAGAACCTCTGTTTCTTTTTTGTGTTTTTACATTTAAAAAAATAACAGTGTGTGTGGTATTTTCGGTGTAGTATTTTCCGAATAATAGTAGTTTTACTCTGAAACTGTTAGTTTCTTTATAATAAATTAATAGTTATTCAACAACCAAACCAAACGATACTTACAAGATTTGAAAGAATGTCCGGTGATCCAGGGCTGCCACAGGCGACTATTTTTTAATTATAACTGGTACCACATTTTCAAAACAGAAATCCCTAACACACACTTTAACAACATATGCAAGAAAAATATACTTCAAAATTTATATTAGAAAAATACTGGTGCGAACAGAATACAAAAATAGTCACCTGAAACAGCACTGTGATACTAACAAGGAAGGTCTCAGTAAGAGCAGCACATACTCACAGAAAAAATACAGATTATTTTCATGAGGATATATTATCTCTCTAAAAAAAAAAAAAAAAAAATCCTGTAGAATTTTGCATACGTAAAAAAATAATGAAAGTTGTCGTCTTTTTTTTTTCTTTTCTTTTTTTTTGCGATTTATCGTCGTTTGTCAATACAATGGAATTTCAAAAAATACGTTTTTATGATACTACTCTTTAAGTAAAACTCTTTTTTTCTCTTCTCTTCATAATGAGCTGGTTTATGTAAGTTTAACTTAAATAAATACACATTTGTAACGACAGTATTATTTTTTTTTATACAATTTATACGTATTTGTAAGGGATTTTAACAATTGTATTACGGTTTAGAACAAAATTTAAATTGATTACAATTGCTTCAAATTCAAAATTAAGGTTCGATTCTGAGCACTTTAGGGTGGAGCGAAAAAAATTATTATTTTTTTTTAAATCAAAAACGGGAAGGTGCCAAAAGATGTCTTTATATTAGTACATCAACTGCGTGCAAATTTATCGCTGAAAAGAAATGGCTTAAGTCTGCGCTTTTCGCCCAAAAGTCGAAAGTTTTGGTAAAATTTGACATTTTTTCAAAAAAATTAAAACATTTCTATAGAGATGGTTATTATTTAAAAGTGTTTTATAAAACTTTATTATTAATGACTTAACATATTTAAATGTTTAAACGATATCTTTATTCTGTATAACTGGAGCAAAACTGACAATTTTTGGTGAAATAGGACGTGGCCACTTTGTTCTGTCACTCAGCGAATTGTTGTTTAGAATACACCTCTTACCTAGTTGCTTTCAAAACTACCCAGGGCATCTAGATTGACCACGCTACCATCTGAACACAATATTTTATTTATACATTGAATTGTGATTTTTTTTTAAATCAAAGACTGGCATAAGTTTTCTATGTATCAACCTAGTCCATCTCTTCTTTGTATCCACAGACTTTGGATGCTGCTGCTGTGATCTCCTTCACGTATTTTTCTACTGCTTGCGTAAGAGAAGGCAAACAATGTAACGCAGTGGGGATGATGTTCATCCAATCTAATCAGCCGTCTGTTATCTTCACCAAAATTGCATCCAATTAATGCATAGTGATTGGGAGTTCTGTTACCACAACATTTTTTTGATCAACTCAATTGTTTATATAATGATCTGCCTCAAAGTTGATTGTAGGTATTTCAACTTTGAGTATGCCATCATTTACTCTACCTCTTGCGTTTATTATATGCTGAGAAGCTAGCTGTTTAATGTGGTGGCGATCGTCAGAGAGCAGTGAAATCAGAATTTCCTCGTATGCAAAGCAACTATTGTCCTAAATAGTACTTGTTTCATTCCGTTTTGTGTTTTGTTTAGTAGCTGAGTAATTTACGATGAGTTTTTAGATCCCTTCTTTAGATGTGGATTGCATTTGATAGTAAACCATTCTGGGGCCAAACTTGGATTACATAGCACTTTTTGAGAGAACGTAGAGACACTGATGGGCAGTGAGTGCTCATTTAAAGGCGGAGAACTCTGTTCGTCGTTGTCATCCATTCTGAATGGGGCATGTTTAAAATGAACCATTAAAATGGATCATATGCCACCTCCAAGTCCAGTGAATTTTCTCTGCATCATTTATTAGACAAGATCGTTGGCAAAAATTAGATTCTAACCCACAGGGATTCGCCGGACCAATAGGAAAATCTTTGTCCACGTGCCATTCCCTTCTTATTTCAATTTTTGAAGCTATAGAAAGCAATTTTGAAACATTATTTCCTGAAATTGAGAAAAGGGTACTCAGCACAGACTAGAAATACCTGCTAGACATTTGCAAAGTTATTTCATCAAGATATTGCTCAGAAGAACTAGCGAATAGGAACCCAAGAAACTTGTCCTACGAAAGATGGCTCACAAAGGCGAATAAAATTTTTTGCCTTTACATAAGCACTGATTGACCATCAGAGTCTGTAAATTCGCTCACAAAATATATAATTCAAGTTTATGCCGCAGGATGGTTTACAATCCACATCTAAAAATGAATCTAAAAACTAATGGGAAATTACTCGGCTACCAAACATCGCAAAAAACGGCCAAAAACAAATACTCAAAAAATTATTAAGGACAATGGTTGCTTTGCCCATCGAGAGCAAATTCTTATTTACAATGCTCTCTGACGATCGTCATTACATTAAACAGCAAGCTTCTCAGCATATAAAAAATAAAAGAGGTAGAGTAAATGATGGCATACTCAAAGATGAAATACCTAAATGTTGTAGAATGTTGTAGTAACAGAACTCCCAATCACTATGCATTAACTGCATGCAATTTTGGTGAAGATACTAGACGGTTGAATAGATTCTATTAATTCCACTGCACTACTCTGCTTGCCTTATGCACAAGCAGTAAAAATATACGTGAAGGAGTGTCACAACAGCATCATCCAACGTCTGTGGATACAAAGAAGAGATGGACTAGGTTGATAAATAGAAAACTTATGCCAGTCTTTGATAAAAAAATCACAATTCAATGTATAAGTAAAACATTGTGCTCAGATGGTAGGGTGGTCGAGCTATGCACTGTTGTGACATGAAATGCAGCCACCTCCACATGGTACATACTGGGTAGTTTTGAAAGCAACTAAGTAAGAGCTGTATTCTAAACAATTAGTTGTTAGACACAACAGAGTGTCAACGCCTTTTTTTTTTACCAAAAGTTGTCAGTTTTGCTCCAGTTATACAGAATAAAGATATTGTCTTATCGTTTAAATATGTTAAGTCATTAATAATAAAAATTTAAATAACACATTTAAATAATAACCATCTCTATAGGAATTTTTAAATTTTTTTTAAAAATGTCAAATTTTACCCAAAATTTCGACTTTTGAACCAAAAGCGCAGACTCAAGCCATTTTTTTTCAGCGGTAAAATTGCACACAGCTGATGTAGTAGTATAAAGGCAACTTTTAGTTCTACCCGCTTTTGATTAAAAAAGATTAATTTTTTCGCTCCACTCCTACTGTACACTGATTTCGATACTGTTAGTGTCAGAGACAACGAGAGTTCAGTATTGTTGCCATGGAAACAACGACTCATTCAATAGCAAAATTTATAACGGTAGCGTTCTTAATCAGGCATTTATTTTTTAAATACACTTAAAACTTAACCAGCCAGAGAATTCGAGTAAAATTAAATTACTGCAGCAACACGCAACTTATATATCTATATTATATAAGATTATAGAAATAATAATGAACTATCAGATTAACTTATTATTTTCTAAAAGTGATAAAAATACATTTAAAAAGGCAAAAATATATCTTTATTCAGATCCCCCCCCTTTTTTTTTTTTTTTTTTTTCAGATTCGACATGTTTCATTGCACTGACGGCAACATTCTCAAGAACTAAAATGATACAAATATTTTCGCAAAAAAATATTAAATTGAAAAACTGCTAAACAAAAATCACGCGAATTTAAGCATAATTAAATTAACTGCAATATTAACTAGTCGGATGTGGCAATCCTAAAACTTTCTTCTACCTCATGCATGTTAATACTTCCTGAAAAATGAAGCATATCAGCGCCACCGGTTAGGTGATTTACACAAAATGTAATCAGCAACAACTTATGTCAAACTGAAGTTTGATGAAAATCCGTGCATTAGTTTTTGAGGTAGAACTATTGCGGAAATCGTAAAAAATTCTGAATAGCAGCGCCACCGGTTGGGCGATTTACTCCAAAAATTAATCAGGGCCAATTTATATCAGGGATTAACTGAATCTGAATTTCGATCAAAATTCATGCATTAGTTCTTGAGATACAGTTATTGCGGAAATCGTGATAAATGTGGCCTAGGAGTGCCACCTGTTGGGCAATTTACACCAAAAACTAAACAGCACTAATTTATATCAGAGACTAACTGAATATGAAATTTGATGAAAATTCGTTCATTAGTTCTTGAGATAGAGCTATTGCGATAATCATGAATAATGTCGCATAGCAGCGCTACCTGTGGGGCGATTTACATCAAAAGTAATCAGCACGAAATTATATCAAGGACTAACGGAACCTAAAGTTTTATAAAAATCCGTGCATTAGTTCTTGGGATATAGGTATTGCGGAAATTGTGAATAATGCAGCATAGCAGCGCCACCTGTTGGGCTATTTACACCAAAAAGTAATCAGCACACGTTTATATCAAGGACTAACGGAATTTAAAGTTTTATTAAATTCTGTTTATTAGTTCTTGAGATAGAGCGCCCAGAAAATTTGTGTCACACACATACGCAGACAGTCACAAAGAGATATTTTGTAAAAACATGTTTTTCAGGTTCTCTGACCCCTAAAACGTGTAAATCCGTCAAAAACCGGAATTCGGAATTTTTCACGAATCCAATACTTTCTTCTTGTAAAGATAGAAGAAAGTAAAGATGGATAGATGTGAACGTGAATTATTTTATATTATTGTTTCATTATTCTGTAGAGCATCTCTTTCCGAATTTCAGTAAGCTCCATGGAGGCTGAAATCATTGCATATACTGTCACTGTGTAAGAAGATCTCTATTGATTCTCGGATAATGGATGGAAAATAAAATCTTGATGGATAAATTATTCTACTATTTTTAAAATCTATTTATAAAGGTTTTCTGTTATATAGCGTGGCTGACGCTGTAGTTTTCTTGTTGTTTTTGATGTCTGCTATATGTTCTTTGATTCTAGTTTTAACGTTTCTATTTGTCATTCCTATATAAAATTGAGCTGTTCCATCTTCTTTGGTGAAAGGTATTTCATAAAATCCCCGATAATTCATTTGGTTCTATTGGATCTATTTTCTTACATATACGTAGAAAAAATAATTAAGTTCCTATGTATAGTTTTTACTCCTATGAAACTTGGTTAATGGAACAATTTTGACCAACTTTAACATTAAATATCTCTTAAAATAATTATTAGATTTACGAGGGCGGGCTGAAAAGAAATGCACACATGTTTGTAGAACAGGAATGAAAACAAATAGCAAGATTGAACAAAAAGTACATTAATGTATAATTCTTAAGCTTCAAAATCAGATATTTATTTTTCAACATGGTCACCGTTAAGGTTAACAATTTTCTCCCAACGTGTAAGAAGTTTTTTATTTGTCCGTCACTGGAAATATATTAAGACTTTTCTCGCAAAGCGATGTAAGTAAGCGTACAAACTTAATACTGGAATCGGGCGTAAATTAACACAGTTGCGCCATCTCGTGGACGGGGTGATAATCCACATACGCGGGCTTTTAGTGTGACGTCAAATATGACAGGATATCTACCATCTGCGCATATTTTCTAAATCTTTAGTCACTCATGGAACTGAATTTTGTTTATCACATTTATTGCAAAATAATGGCGTAGCGAGAGGGGCGCCCAGATGCACTTGACACTAGAGATGAGTTCGGGCTCGTTTTTTGGAGTCCGGGCCCGCCCGAGCCCGAAAGATTTTTTGTCATCAGAGCCCGAACCCGCCCGAGTCCGATACCGAAAATATACATAAAAAATATCATGATATTTAAAAAATTGTCTCGAAAGTGATATCTCATTTTTAAAAACTTCTTACATAGAAATAACTGTTAAATGAAAATTTAAATTCAATCTTATCAAAAGAGCAGTTCGGTGTCAAATAAAAATATACTTAAAAGGATTCTCATATTTTATTTCCCTTTAACACGCAAATTTGATGGACACATTAAAAAATGCGTTTAATGAAGAAAGGCATGAAGTTTGCAGAAATTACTATTTGTATGCTGAAGAATCGAATAACGTTTTTCACTTTCCTATAAAAGATGTACACCTTTAACGATAATCGATTCCTTTCTCATAAGTCTTCCGTGATTGACGTAAACCGGGAAATCAAAGTAAATTACAAAATTGACACCATTATCTGTTAAAGGTCCAATGCTTTTACATTAAAATAGGAAACACTGACTGATTGCTTTCTATCGGAATAACAGGGTAATTATATTTACTTACGAAGGAAAGTGACCTCGTAAATCTACTACAGAGTTCTTAGCATGAGCCCCCTCCTTAGCATTCCCCCTTCACTTTGATTAAATAACATTGAAAAGAAAAGACTTGAAAAGTAATTTTAAGCGGGGAAAAAGTTCTTTCAATCTTTTCTATGCATAAATAAATTCTATGCATAAATAAAGATTTCCGGTTTCAGAAAGAACGAGCCCGAGCCCGAAGATTAGAATAACAATAGAGCCCGAGCCCGTCTCATCTCTACTTGACACCACGAAGTTTCTTTCGCCTTGTCAGAGACATATCAGTTATTAATCAAGGTGAAAAAAACTTTACAATTTTAGTGGTGTGAAGTAAGAAAACAGTTAGGCATATTCCTGTAGTTTAATCCCGTTCGCTACGTGGCGTGCGACCTTGATTGATGTGACCTCGCCTTTAATATTGCGGTTACCTCTCCCATTTAAGAATGGACGCTTAATTATATCGCTTTGCCTTTCTCGAATCCAGGTCTTCAGAGTTGCCTTCACCTCATCGTCCGAATTGTAATGATTTACCCTTGAGTTCTGTCTTGAGTACTGAGTAGAGGAAGAAAAAATAAAAATTACAAGACGCAAGATCGGGGAAGTAAGGAGGGTGTGGAATCGGTTCAAACTTCAGGCTTCGCAGAACTTCGGCAGTTGCGGATTTTACGGTATCCCAATTATTCAATAATGAAGACGACATGTTCCTTGGATATTCTAATATGGTTTGCGATACGCTTATTATATATAGCTAGAAAGATAGCCCGTCAAAAATGACGGAATATGAGATATAAAGATGAGATACATACAACACATGTGCAAGAATATGAGTTTTTCTCGCTTGTCCCGCAGTGATAAATGAAAATAACAGATTTTAAAAACGAAACCCATTTATGAAAAACTATAATATAGTAGAAGACCACTAATCCGAACATCTTGGTTCCAACCGTTGTGCGGATTTGAGGCTTTTTGCGGATTACAGGTCATGTTTGTATTATAAAATTAGGATATATGGCTTCTTTATGCTAAATAAATTGTATAAATATTGAAAAAAAAATGCGTGCGTATATGAAATGAAACAGCAAATAGGTTGCCAATTTTCCTTCTTCGCTAAGGCCCCTAAAGTGGAAAAGTACAGAGAGTTTGACTTTTGTACCCGGTTATATAAAGCGCGGTACTTTTCCAGTATAGGGGCCTTGGCGTACTTTTTTAAAGTTTGTCATAACTTGGTCATCATAAGTTAGATTTTTTGCCAAATGATATAAACTGCCATAAAAACAAAATTAATGAACTTTTAACTTTATTTGTATAATCTACAAACATTCTATTTATAACTATATTATTGTTGTTTTTTTTATATACTATTTACTTCAGTTTGTATACAAAAATTTTTAAACGACTTCTTTATAATAAATAAAATGTATAAATATTGAAAAATTACTTGTGTATATGAAACAGTGACTAAGTTGCTAGAAAATATGTTGCCAAATTTAATTTTTTCTATCTCGCCAAAGGCTTATATACTAAAAAAGTACCTAAATCGCATTAAAATCAAGCAGTTAGGAGCTCACATAGTGCAGCGCCGTCTATTGGCTGTTATGTTATTAGTAGCATCGGGCTGAAGATGTAAAGACGTGCATTTTCGTATATTACACTTTAAATTCTCTCCCATAGATTTTGAAAAAAACATTAAAAGCTCAGAGTTTAAATTAAATTGCTGCGACCTCGAAATACTAATGGTTTTAAATGTGAATTTCGCCAAATTAGCTAACTATCGCCAAATTGGCTTCATATATGACAACTTATTTTTGTTGCCAAATTTGGCGATATTTCGCCAAGTTGATCAACATTTGGCGCTGCTGTGGTAATCCTGCATTAATAATTTTCAACAATTACACATTACAATGAGGCGGTCCTACCGGAATTGTGAGGAACACACAGAGACTTGGATTTTATATAAATAGATTTTTAAACAAAACATATACATTTTTTTTTAGTATTTTTGCTTGGATTTTATATAAATAGATTTTTAAACAAAACATATACATTTTTTTTTTTTTAGTATTTTTGCTTCTTAAAAAGTAAACTATCTATTTAAAAGAATTTAGAATGAACATTTATGATATTTAGTGAAATATTAATTTTTTTTTTTACATATTTATAAAAAAGTTCTTTCTTTAACTTACTATTGTATCATAATTAGATTAATCTTGATCTGTTTCATCTTCATACTCATCTTCCTCTTCTTTTGAATGTTGTTCGTATGGTGTTTCTGGGAGTAATAGTTCTATTGTTTCGCTAAAAAAAGGCTTGCTTTTTTTCTTAGGCTTTGGTCTTGAACTACTTATAAAAGGATCAGAATTTAGTAAAGGTTTGTTCAAAATATCTTTATTACATTGGTCTCTAGAAACTTTTCGGGAAAACTTGTGCCTATATTGGCGGAAATGTTTGTTTCCAGCTGCAGCAGCCTCCTCCGAAAGTTAACGGATAGATAATATTGCATGTTTAATTACTGTGGCCCCATGTACTAAAACTTTATGTATTGTTGGTGACATTGGGTGCCACCCATATAAATCGACATAAAGCTTTGCAGTTTCTTCAGTGTAATTTTCAAATTTCTTAACATCAGTTCTATGAAATTACTTTGGACCTTTTCGTAAGGTTAATATTTATTCCAGTGATTCGGGAAGTAGTATTGGGGCCCACAAAAAATCTTCTTGATGTCAATCATTCGTGTACCAAAATCTGCCTTGGTAATATCTATTAGAAGACCCATTTCTTCTTTGAAACTATTTTGAATTTTTTTTTTTGTTGTTGTTGTTGTTTCTGCCACAACTTTTTTGTCTTCATTGGTTCTCGCTTGCACTTTTTTAAAGGAATTTTATATGACAAATGCAAAAGTGACTCAAAAAATCGAATCCGTGCATGAAGAAAGAGCTAATTTTATGGAACTGTTATGCCAATGTTCCTTTATCTTACGAAAGCACTTTTTGTCCTATTGGCAGCCTCCCATTTTTCTTTAACACGTTCACGCCGACGCGGTGGGTCACACTCTACTGTCTCACAGCTGGCTTTTTGGTCTCCGGCTTTTTGGATACCAGTATTTTAATACAGAAAATGTTGTTTTATTTAATTAGAACAATTGGGCGATTTAAAAAGAACAACATTTTCTCTAAAATAACAGTGGTGTGCAAAAAGCCGGAATCTTGACAACTCTGAGACAGTCGAGTGTGACCCACCGCGCCTGCGTGAACGTGTTAAATTCCGATTTGAAACGGCTTAACAAACGTTTTAATTATTCTCGTTCATTTACCGAGCATTTCGTCATTCCTATAACTTTCTTTCCATGAAATATAATTTTTCCTCTATTTTTTTATTAGGACAATCTTTAATAAGGCCAAACAGCAACTTTTTTGAAACATCTTTTGCTGTCACTGAAGTTTCTAAAAGAAAAATGAAGATTTTCCGTTTTCAAAATATCGTCATCTTCTAATACCATTTTTTTTTATATAAAACGGTAAAAAAAAAAAAAAAAAAAAAAAAAAAAAAAATGGGGCAAGTTGGGGCAAGATTTTATTTTATAAATATAACAAGGAATATCTATATTTTATATTCCAACAAAAAGTTTTGCCGGGAAAAGGACGGAACGTATTTATAAATCTCTAATAATTTAAAAGAACTACTAAAAATTACACTTATTTTTAACGATAAAACAATGTGGCTATATTCATAATAATATTCCTTTATAACTAAAACTAAATAAAGTAATTTAAGCTACATACTTTCCACTTCTTTGTCCATAAAGGGTTTTTCAGATCTCCGCTGCATACAACGATAAATGCAATTAAATAATGCGCTTCTCACCACAGCGCTGAGAAAAGAGACATCTGCGATGCACGATAGCTGTGTTCAGACTGATAACTTGACGGGGAGTTTTACCGAACATTCCTAAGATAGTGTTTACGTGAAGCACCGACTACTAAGCTATACAAAAAAAATAAAGTATTGCGGTTTTCAACGAAGTTCATTTTTCGATTTTTGTCCAGCTTTTTTTTAGAAATATTCTTCTGCGCGGTCGACGAGTTTGCAATGTTTATCTTCTGGGCAGTGATCGGACGTCCGCTGCGTTTTTCATCAACAATTATGGCTTTTTTTTTTTATCTAATCACAAAATTTTCCTGCCGATCGATTTACAGTAGACTTATGAATAGTATCATCACCATAAACAGCCTTTAAACGATGATGAATTTCAGCATGAGTCACTTTTTCAGAAGTTAAAAATTCGATAACAGCACGCTGTTTAACTTGCGTTTACATAGCATTAAAACACGTCTCTATGCTTCCGCTTCTCAAAACACAATGGATGAATTCAACAACTTCAAATCTGCATATGCGTTAATCAACAAACACTATCTAAAGTTCGTTCGAAGTGAAAAATACAATATCTCTCAGATACTTGTCTACAAAACCTAAAGAGCACGTTTTTTGATGTGTCTTAAAGAAACTTTTGATCAAAAAACTGATTTTCTGAATTCATCACATGACCTTAAAACGAACCAATGGCCATTGCTATCCTTACATCTTCTAAAAGATCGTACTGTGTTTAAAAAGAGCTCCTGTTCTGAATTTTAAGGGGTCTTGTACCTTTTAAACGCGACGGAATTTAACGAAAAACTTCAAAATTTGAATTAGTCTATCTTCAAAACCTTTTTATGCATAAACATGAAATTTTGGATATTGATTAAACAGATTATGCTTTGTAATATACTACCAACAGAAATTTATTAACCCTTTATAGAATCTGTGTATTGTTGAAATCAAAATAGCTCTTTTTTTACCCCATAAGTCATTGCGCGCATGATATCTTGGGAAAGTACGTATGAATTGTCATGAAATTTGGTAAATATACTAAACAAATATGTGTGTTTAAAATGATCTACTTTTAAGTATTTACAATGGTAATATTTTTAGTTATGACTATTTTTATTCATTAAAAATATAAAATTTTTATTTTTTTTTTACAAAAATATTTTTTTTTATATAGTTAATGAAGTAATTTTCGCCTAAGAGTAGATCATTTTAAACACACATGTATGTTTAGTATCTTTACCAAATTTCATGATAATCCATACACACTTTCTCAAGATATCATGCGCGCAATAACTTATGGGGTAAAAAAAGAGTTATTTTGATTTCAACAATACACAAATTCTGTAAAGGGTTAATAAATTTCTAATGGTTGCATATTACAAAGCACAATCTGTTTAATCAATCTCCAAAATTTCATGTTTATACATAAAAAGGCTTTGAAGATAGACTAATTCAAACTTTAAAGTTTTTCGTTAATTTTCGACGCATTTAAAAGGTACAAGACCCCTTAAATTAGATGTAAAGGCTAGTGAATATGACATCATATTGACAAAACCGTATTAAAATATTTCAGTTTTATACAGACTCTAAAACTCATGACGTCATTGGCATTTCCCAATAAAACGTTCCTGTGTATTTCCTGGCTTTTTCTGCGCTTTTTTTCAGGAGGCAACTGCTTCACACTATGGAAAACTTTCCCAGAAATCGATTGTTTGTTTGAAACAATTCTACCGTGTGCCATAATACTTTTTCAGTCCATATAAGAATGAATCCTTTCTTTCAATTATAACATCATTTTCAACATCAGAACCATTCATCCCCTTCGAGATTAAAGCGTCATTTAAGCAATTGTTTTAAAATTCCCGAGTTTAATTAAATATTCATTTTAATTAATTGAAATTGTATAATTTTCAGAAATATTTTATTTTGTGTATACCAAGGATCTTTAAATAAATAGCAAGAGCCCAGTCTATTTATGTGTAGGAATAAGGATCAGAAATCTGACGTCATCATTGACACAATTACAGTAAAATATTTTAATTTATGGATGAAAATGCATCTTTTGTTTTCCGAATGCATTATCTTCATCGGAAACATTTCGTTTTCCATACTGTTTACTACGAAAGATTATTCACTGTCATTTTAGTTACACAGATTACTTAATATTATTTTTCAATAAATAATCTGTGTTCCGCTCTTACGCGATTAGTGCATAATTAAACGGAATCGTTTTAACATGTTTACATTTTATGAAAACCATTGAAATTTTTTTTAAAAATATGACGGGAGCTCAAGTGGTGAAATCATGCTTCTGGTTGGTGGAATTTAATAAGGGAAATTAATAGTGTTACTGCAGTTGTTGCCAAACGGTACGCTACAAATTTACCCCTATTTTAGTTCCACGCGAGAGAAATATACAGCGAAATTAAGATAATTCGAACTTGTTTAATTCGAAATTCTGGATAATTCGAACTTTTTGCTCGGTCCCTAGAATCCTGTATTAAAATAATGTAAAAAAATCGTGGATATTTCGAATTTTATTTTGGGTAATTGGGTGATTGTCCGTAAAATTTTGTGGTAAAAGTTGTTCCTGAGCCTTTTTCCGGCTAAGATGCAAAATATTTTAACGGTCTTTCTAATGAAAAGAAAGATGATGGTTTGGAATGTCACTATATGGGCATTTCCAAGGAATTTTTTGACCAAAGCAAAATCTTACGACTGGACCAAAGAATCATCAAAAACTTTAAACATTTCTATAGCCGCTTTTTTTAAAACATCCTCATCGGAGATTTTGATATTAAGAATCTCAACATTCTTCATGCTTTACGAATGTGTAGGCAAACATGTTACAAGGTCAGTGAGAGAACGATTTAGACCGAGAGCCGGCTGCATAAATGATCACCTCATCGAGTTAACGATTGAAATTCCAGGATTAGACAAAATTCGATTTGCATATTAAAAAGCAACTGGTCTTCCAAGTCATATCTCGGTAGAAAACACCTGCAAAATCGGTTTTAGTGGTTGACTGGTAGGTTTAGAATTATGTTTTCCTGTTCCCAGTCCTCCATATTATCATACTTTGGGTGCAGGAAAACGGAATGATAAACCTACCGATCAACCACTACAATTGGGTCTGCTGGTGTTTTCCACCAAGATATGACTTAGCAGACCAGTCGCATTTTCATATACAAATTGAGTTCTGTCTAATCCTGGAATCAGTCACATCTATGAGGTCATGGTCTGTGCAGTTACCTCCCGGTCTAATTATGAAATGCTTTCATAAGGCGGAATTTGTAATGAAAGAAACGGGAGGAGTAAATGTAGTAGAAAACTGACGAAATTGATCCTGAGCTGGCTGTCGATGATTGGGAAGATGCAAAATCTGATCTATCAATCTTGTATGAGGACTATGTCAATATGTAGACAAAAAAGAAGTTTTGTGTGGCGAAGCGACTGGTGTGAATATTATTGCTCAACTGGCAGAGAACAACCAAGCACAGGACAGACTATCTGGAGATGAAGTTAACAAATAAATACAAGAGAAGCCCCTACCTAATTCATCAGAAACTGTGATGCATATACATGAACTTCAACGCTTTTTGCAAAGTCAGCCTAATGCAGAAGATTCTATTTTTGTATCAGTTGTCAGGTTGAAATCATATGCTATGACTCAAAGATTGCATTTAAAGAAGCAACCAAAAACATCTGACTTTTCTTAAAAGCGATGAATAATTAAGTTAGTAGAAAATGTTTGATTTAATTTTTTTAAAAATGCAACAGTTTTCTAAGATAACGCTTATGTGTTAAATCTTTCATCGTAGAGTTAATCTTTTTTATTTATTATCTCTTTCCCCCCCCCCCCCCCCTTTTTTTTTTTTTTTTTTTTTTTTTTTTCTGAGAGAGAGAATATATGTAATTCGAATTTTTGGATATTTCGAACTTTTCTCTGGTCCCTTCAACTTCGAATCATCCAAGTTTAACTGTATACATAGATTCTGTGATGATAACTGATAAACACCTTTTCTAATATCTCAATTAAATCATTTTTATTTCTCACGTCCATCTAATGTCGATACAACTATATTTCACCAGAAAATGATTTAATTTAGTAAAATCCCTTTTCTTTATTTATCTGTTACCTATTTTTACTACTTACAGTAAAATACTTTTCCTTTGTTTTGTGAGACAGGGCTCCCATTGATCAGTTTTTTGAAAACCAGTAATTTTTCAGAAAAAAAATCATGGTAGGTTTCTGAAACAATTGCAAGAAAAACATCGTTCAAAGTAAGTTTCTACGAAATTTATAAACAAGATTTTTCTTTGAAAAATAGTAGTGTTCAAAAAACGGACCGAGTAGGAGCCCTGTGTAAGAAAAAAAGATTTTATGAATTAAAAGTATGTAAATTTATATATTACTAGGGGGCTCTGCCCCCTACGAGCTACGCTCGTCAACCCCCGTTCAGACACCGCAGACTCTAACAGCACGCTAATTTGATCGCCTTTAAAAAGATTTCGGAAGATTGAATTATAATTTGAATCTGACAATTATAATCTGACGTAATTTTCACCAAACTTTTCTTTCTCGTTTTAATATTCACGTCAAAATACTTTTGTTAGAAATGAAATATTATTATCATCTTAAAATGTCAAGTAAATGTCTCGCGCAATTTTTAAATTAAAACTGTTTTGCAATATTATTTTTTGTTCATTTTACGTAATAAGTGTAATATGACGTAAATTCTCCTATTTAGGACTTATTATTTTACAATATTCTTTCTCATTTAAAATTCACGTGTAACTATAGTTTTTATGACGTAATTTTCAATGAGTTCCTGCTTTTTATATTTTTTGTTTATAATAGTCACGTGTAAAATAAATTTTTAATTTGAAGCAAACATTACTGTTTGCGCTGTTTATACAGCTGGCAACAGTTAATAATAATTAATACAATTTTCTAAAATTTGTAAAAAATATCTCTCGAAATGCTGAAAATTTGAATTTAAAATAGAAATAAAACCTCGAAAAATTATTGAAATTAAAAAACTAACTGCAATCTGCACACCGGGAAATTCTGACCACGGTGACCGTTTTTAGCCTGTTGTATAAAATCTGGACTGTTGTATGAGATACAACAGGCTAAATCCGGCTAAAAACTCAGGCTAAAAGATAGTTGTCAGTCTATCGACTGGAAATTAACAGATTTTTTTAATACTCGTATAACGAAATTTAGAAACGATTGCGGATGATTAAAACAAAAGACATGGGTGTTTATTGCTCCGGGAGGTTATCTTTTTCTGGATGTCTGTCTGTCTATCCTACAGCATGCAATTTTCTTGTAAAGGATGATATTATTATGCAGTAAAACCTCCATAACGGACACACTCGATTAGTGGACACCTCTATTTAGCGGACATTTTTTCGATTACCAACCCTTAAATAACTGTACACAATTTACTCTCAGTAGCGGACACCTCCAAATAGAGGACAAATTCTGCCCTCCCGAGGTGTTCGCTATTCAGAGGTTTTACTGGTAAAACCTCCATAACGGACACACCCGATTAGCGGATACCTCTATTTAGCGGACATTTTTTTGATTACCAACACTTAAGTTACTGTACATTTTTTACTCTCATTAGCGGACACCTCAAAATAGAGGGCAAATTCTGCACTCTCGAGGTGACCGCTATTCAGAGGTTTTACTGTACATATTATTGGCCGTTATTTTACAGGGTCGCACAAAAGAATAAGAATATATGAAACGAATATAAACTATCTTCGGGATTGCTAGATCGCTGATGGTAATGTAATTTTAGGATGTTGTTGCAGTCACCCGCAGCATGTTTCCAGGGTTTCGTTCATCTGACGAAACCCTACCTGTCCCACTCCTTTGTCTGTCTATCTGTCTGTCCGTCTGTCCGTCTGTCACAGAGCCCGTTCTCAGAAACTATATATGTCGGAGACTTGAAATTTTGCATACTTATAGCTGAACACCACACATCAAATGGCAAATAATAAAAATTTGAAAAAGTCTAATATTTAACCCTCTGGTCTCTAACATGTGTATTTTAAACAATTTTTCTAACTCAGCCCCTAGTTAAGTAGGAGACTTGAAAGCTTGCATACTTATAGCTGAACACCACACATCAAACGACAAATCATAAAATTTTGAAAAAGGTCTAATATTTAACCTTCTGGGCTCTAACATGTGTATTTTAAACAATTTTTCTAACTCAGCCCCTAGTTAAGTAGGATACTTGAAATCTTGCATACTTATAGCTGAACACCACACATCAAACGGCAAATAATAAAAATTAAAAAAGTCTAATATTTAACCCTCTGGGCTCTAACATGTGTATTTTAAACAATTTTTCTAACTCAGCCCCTAATTAAGTTGGAGACTTAAAATTTTGCCTACTTATAGCTGAACACCGTACATCAAATGGCAAATAATAAAAATTTGAAAAAGTCTAATATTTAACCCTCTGGGCTCTAACATGTGTATTTTAAACAATTTTTCTAACTCAGCCCCTAGTTAAGTAGGAGACTTGAAAGCTTGCATACTTATAGCTGAACATCTCACATCAAACGACACATCATAAAATTTTGAAAAAGATCTAATGTTTAACCCTCTGGGCTCTAACTTGTGTATTTTAAACAATTTTTCTAACTCAGCCCCTAATTAAGTTGGAGACTTGGAATTTCGCATACTTATAGCTGAACACTTGCGATAACACGACAAATCATAAAATTTTGAAAAAGTCATATTTAACCCTCCGGTCTCTAATTTCTGTATTTTAAGCAATTTTTCTAACTCAGCCCCTAATTAAGTTGGAGACATGAATGTTTGCATACTTATAGCTGAACACTTGCGATAACACGACAAACCATAAAATTTTGAAAAAGTCTAATATTTAACCCTCTGGGCTCTAACTTGTGTATTTTAAACAATTTTTCTAACTCAGCCACTAGTTAAGTTGGAGACATGAAAGTTTGCATACTTATAGCTGAACACTTGCGATAACACGGCAAACCATAAAATTTCGAAAAAGTCATGTTTAACCCTCCGGTCTCTAACTTGTGTATTTTAAGCAATTTTTCTGACTCAGTCCCTAATTAAGTTGGAGATATGAAATTTTGCATACTTATAGCTGAAGACTTGCGATCACACTACATATCATAAAAATTCAAAATGTCTTATATTATTACAGCCCTTTGACCACTCTTTCTTATTGTGCACCACAGCCTTACATATTTTAGTTTCACTTTTTACCACCAGGTGACGCCAACCTATATCGAGTGCTATGGGCCTGATCCCCTCGACTAATATGTCTACGGATAGGTTGTGAAACGGAATTTCTTTCGGATACAGGTTTTATTTAGAATAGAGTGCGCCCCTGGTTGCAAAATGTGGAACTAACATATTTTTTCAAAAAGATAAAGTGTTTTGAACGGAATATTAAACGAAACCATCTGTGCGATCTGTGATCACACTTAACCAACTTGTTTCTTCAAGATGGTGCATTTAGCATTTATAATAGTTATTTTACAGGGTCCCACAAAAGAACACGAATGTATGAAACGAATATATCTTAAATGCGGGGTTTGTAGATCACTGATGGTAATGAAACTTTAGCACGTTGTTACAGTCACACGCAGCATATTTTTTATTTTATTTTTATCAAGAGGACGCAAATAGCATTTATAATAATTGTACAGGGCCGTACAGTAGAATACTAATATATGTTATATGCGGGATTTTTAGATCGTTGATGTAATATAATTTTAGCGTGCTGTTACAGTCACCGCAGCATGTTTTACATTCAAGAAGGTGCATACAGCAATTAGAGTTATTTTACAGCGCCGCACAAAAGAACACGAATGTATGAAGCGAATCTATGTTAAATGCAGGTTTTCTAGAACGCTGATGATAGTGTAATTTTAATATGTTTTTACATTAGCATACAGAATGATTTTTCTTAAAGAGGATATATATAGCATTTATAATTATTGTACAGGGCCGCACAAAAGAATACGTACATATGTTAAATGCGGGATTGGTAGATCATTGATGATTATGTAATTTTAGCATGTTGTTACAGTCACCCGCAGACTGTTTTTTTTTTTTAAGCGGGTGCATGTAGCATTTATAGTTATTATACAGGGCCTTACAAAAGAATACGAAATACGAATGCATGTTAAATGCGGCATTTGTAGATCACCGATTGTAATGTAATTTTATGATGTTGTTACAGTCATCTACAGCATGATTTTTCTTAGAGATGGTGCATATAACATTTATAGCTGCTTTACAGGGCCGCACAAAAGAATACGAATATATGTTAAATGCGGGTTTCGTAGATCGCCGATTGTAATGCAATTTTAGGATGCTCTTACAGTCACCCACAGCATGTTTTTCTTTGACATAGTGCATATAGCATTTACAGTTATTTTACAAGGTCATACAAAAGAACATGTAAGTATCAAATTAATATATGTTAAATGCGGGGTTTGTAGAACGCTGACGGTAATGTAATTTTATCATGTTGTTACAGTCTCTTACAGAATAACTTTTCTTGAAGAGGATGTATATAGCATTTGAAGTTATTGTACAAGACCGTACAAAGGAATAAGACGGGAGGAAATGGGGTAACCAAATTTCGGTAAAATTAATTTTTTTGATTTTTCAATTTATGATAGCTATATTAAAGTTAAAGTTCGCACAGATTCAACACAATTTTATCACGTGTTTATATATACAGTGTCCCCTGGCAGGAAATAGAACAACTATTTTAAAATAAAATATTTTTATTAAAATAAATTTTCAGAATACGTTTCTGCAATGGTGAAATTTATGTTTTACTAAAATATTTTACACGAAACTTTTTTTTCGCTGATAGTACCCCTGGTGGGAAGATTGTATAACTGAAATTTTAAAATTAATTTTTTTTTTACGTTTTCTTTTACGTCCTTAGCTTTAAGTATGCAAAATTTCATGTCTCCAACTTAATTAGGGGCTGTGTTAGAAAAATTGCTTAAAATGCACAAGTTAGAGACCGGAGGGTTAAATGTGACTTTTTCAAAATTTTATGATATGTAGTGTGATCGCAAGTCTTCAGCTATAAGTATGCAAAATTTCATGTCTCCAACTTAATTAGGGGCTGAGTTAGAAAAATTGCTTAAAATACACAAGTTAGAGACCGGAGGGTTAAATATGACTTTTTCAAAATTTTATGATTTGTAGTGTTATCGCAAGTGTTCAGCTATAAGTATGCAAAATTTCAAGTCTCTAACTTAATCAGGGGCTGAGTTAGAAAAATTGCTTAAAATACACAAGTTAGAGCACAGAGGGTTAAATATTACACTTTTTCAAAATTTTATGATTTGTCGTTTGACGTGAGGTGTTCAGCCATATGTATGTAAAATTTCATGTCTCCAATTTAATTAGTGGCTGAATTAGAAAAATTGTTTAAAATACGCAAGTTAGAGCCCAGAGGGAGGGTTAAATATTAGACTTTTTCAAAATTTTATTTTTGTCGTTTGATGTGAGGTGTTCAGCTATAAGTATGCAAAATTTCATGTCGTTAACTTAATTAGGGGCTGAGTTAAAAAAATTGCTTAAAATACAGAAGTTAGAGACCGGAGGGTTAAATATGACTTTTTCAAAATTTTATGATTTGTCGTGTTATCGCAAGTGTTCAGCTATAAGCATGCGAGCTTTCGAGTCTCCAACTTAATTAGGCGCTGAGTTAGAAAAATTGTTTAAAATACACAAGTTAGAGCCCAGAGAGTTAAATATTAGACTTTTTCAAAATTTTATGTTTTGGCGTTTGATGCGTGGTGTTTAGCTATAAGTATGCAAAATTTCAAGTCTCCAACATTTATAGTTTTTTTTTAAATGGACTCTGTGACAGACGGACAGACAGACAGACAAGTGAGACGAATAAGGTTTCGTCAGATATGAAACCCAAACAATATGTATGAAGTATACATCTTTTGTTAAAAACATACAATAATGTATATGAACAAAGTATTTCAATTTCGCTAGTGTAGTGTAATATAATTCAAATACGATACTTCCAACAATTTACGCGTTTAGAAAGTAATGGTTTGGTTTGGTTTGTGTTTATGACGGCCGATTATCAACACGTGGGATATAGACCCTGGGGGGAGTGCCCTTCGTGGGGGTCTTTCTAAGGGAACCTAACCCGTATTTACGCATGGGAATCCACGGTTTCGAAGAATACCACGAAAACTCCGAAACGGTTAGGCCGACGGGCGCGATTGGGTTCGAACCCAGCACCTCCCGTCTACCAGCTTCGAGAGCAGAACCTCTCAGCCACTGGTGGGGCTAGAAAGTAATGGACCCGATGTTTTTTGTGGAGCCCTGTATATGAATAATAAATATTACGTTAATCGTTTTTGATTGAACCATGCTAGAGTGAACCTAAAGATCGTATATCGAATTTTTTCTCAAAATATGATTTTTTTACATTTTTAATTATACAAACCGTCAATAGATAGCAGGACAATCGATTTTATTTTTAGCCTGTTGTCAGGCTAAATCTAGCCTGCATTTAGCTTGAAAAAACGGTCACACTGATTCTGACGCATAAAATGATCTAAAAATGATTAAATTCCTATGTACAGTTTTTGCTCCTATAAAACTTTTTTAATGGAACGATTTTGTCCAACTTTGGCATTAAATATCTCTTAAAATAATTCTTCGATTTGAAAACTGTCTGCATCAGCGTGTTTATCAAACATTTTTCTATAATACTACCGATTTTCATATTTTTGTATGCGACAGTTTTTTAATATTAACGAAGAAAGACCTCCGGTCACAAAAAATTCAAAACCGGCGGCGGCGGCGGCGGTGACAGCGGTAGTTACTTTTTTTTTAGAACTAGGGGGCTCGGCCCCCTACGAGCTACGCTCGCCAACCCCCGTCCAGACACCGCAGGCTCTAAATGCACGCTAATTTGATCGTCTTTAAAAAGATTTCGAAAGATTGAATTATAATTTAAAAAAAAGTGGCGATCTCCCTATAAACGAATTTCTATTCATTTCTCTTTGATTGGGGAATTTTAACGCCAAATCCGCTGCGGTACTACTTGATTATCCTGTCGACCAATTTCGCCAAATTATATAAATCGCCAAACCACTCGCCAAATTATACAAATTGATATAATTTTTGTTTTAAATAACGAAAGTATTTAATAAATTCGTACAACATTAATAAAAACACAAATAAAACGTCGAAATAAAAATAACTTGATGACGTATACACGTGTAACAACCTTTCAAAATAAGCTAATATAAAAGGAATTAAGTAAACAGAGTCTTTGTCTCCTGGTATTTTTTAACAAAGCGAAAAGAAAGTTCTTTTAAATGAGACATTTTAAATTAATTTTCAAAATATCAAATAAATGTCTAGCGCAATTTCTAAATTTAAACTTTTTTGCAATATTATTTTGTGTGTTCATTTTATGTAATAACTATAATGTGACGTAAATATGACGTAATTTCTCCTAAGACTTCTAACGCATGTTAATGAATTTATTATTTTACAATATCCTTTCTCCTTTAAAATTCACGTGTATACTTTTTATGACGTAATTTTTAATAAGTTCCTGCTTTTTATACGTAATTATTTAATACTAATTTGAAAGTTTTTTTCCTGTTTATAATAGTCACGTGTAAATAAATTTTTAATTTGAAGCAAACATTATTGCTTGCGCTTTTTATACAGATGGCAACAGTTTAAATTAGTACAATTTTCTGAAATCTGTAGAAAATATCTCTAGAAATGCTGAAAATTCGAATTTAAAATAGAAATAAAACATGAAAAAATGAGTCAAAATAAAAAAAATTAATGCAATCTGCACTCCGGCAACTTCTAACGCATAAAATGATCTAAAAATGATTACACTGCCATGTACAGTTTTTGCTGCTATAAAACTTTTTTAGTGGAACGATTTTGTCCAACTTTAGAATTAAATAACTCTTAAAATAATTCTTCGATTTGAAAACTGTCTGCATCAGCGTGTTTATCAGACATTTCTGTATAAAACCACCGATTTTTATATTATTGTATGCATTATTTTTCTTAATATTAACGAAGAAAGACCTCCGGTGACAAAAAATTCAAAACCGGCGGCGGCGGCGGCGGTGACAGCGGTAGTTACTTTTTTTTAGAATAGAGAGAAACTTACAATTTTAGGAGGAGCCGGAACCTCGCTGCCATTTAAATATCTGAAGGTGTCATAATCTTTTTACCAGAAGAAGTCTAATTTTGTTGAAGAAAGGAAAAATATCTGCATTTAAAAAAAATGGAATGAATTACTTTTTAAAAATATTCTAAAACATTATAATGGTCCTGTTTTGGTGAAAAAAGGGTTGTAACTAATTATCGCCAGGATTGCTCATGTTTAACGCCAACTTTATCTCTGAATCCGATTACGGAAGATTAGTTGTATAATTGGAGTATTTTAGCAGAATAAATTGCTTATTTTGAATTATATATTTTTTCAGTTACTTTTGGTTTACCTGACATCTAAATGCAAAGTATTCTATAAAGTTTTCGAAAAGTGGAGTTGAGTTACCCCAGCTTTTTTTCATAGCAAATAATTTTGATAAATGCATTTAAGTGACATTACGGAATAAAAAGCCCCTTCTAAAAATTTCATGCCCAAGGCACAGGTAACTTTGACCCATGCGATGATCAGGCTTTGCTGAAAAGTAATAAGTATTTTACAGTTAACTTTTATCTACCCAATACAGCTTTTAAAATTTTCAGATTACTTTTGCAAGGCTGCGACGGGCGACTATTTTTCTATTCTATTCGCACCACTATTTTTAAAAAATAAATTTTATAAAATGTTTCTCATGCAAATGTTGTCAAAATGTACATCAGAGATTTTTGTTTTGAAAAAGCGGTACCAGGTAATATTTAAAAATAGTCGCCTGTGGCTTTTGTTTTTGAAAAAAAAAAAAATCTAATAGAAGTAGTTGTAAATTTCGTGGTAGACCTATATTTGGAAGAAAGAATGAAACAACGAATATAAGATAATGAACTTTATTTACATAATAACAAAAGGTGATATCACAACAGTAAAATTTTTATTTGCTGCATCTACTAACATCTATAGCTATTTTAGTGAACAAGGCAAAAGAAAATAGCTACATTTTTTTTTTTTTTAAATCACAAGAAAAGTACAAATATTAAGACTATCAAAGTGCAATAAATTTTTAACATGCCTAAAACCGAAAAAATTGAGAAATATTAATTAAGTTTTTCTTTTGAAATATTAAAATCACTAAAACATTTGTTGTTTAGTTATTTCAAATTAACGTAATGTTTCGCACTCTTGGATATCAAAAATTTAGTTCAGTGAGTTAAAAAAAATATTTTCAAATTATATTTCTTCTTACAACTACAGATTTTGCTTAGATAAAAAAATCCTGCAATAAAAACTTTTTTAATACTAATACAAAATGTTGGCGTTCGTTATTCAAATTTCAGTATTAAAAACTAAGTTTTTTCTTATTTATCCGCAAGACAGTTGAAATGTAATAATTATTTATTACACTGCATATCTATTTAATTATTATTTATTTTCGACCTTAATAAAAATTATTGAAACATACATCGATACATTTGACCTATACTGATTATTTTATAATGAAACAAAAGTTTACTTTAAAAAAAGTTTAAACTTTTACACAATTGTGCAAAATAATTTAATCTTATGTAAATAACTGAAAAAAATCACATATTGCAAAAATGTGTAATTAAAGGTGTTGGGATTAAAAAATTGCTTTAAATATTTTTTTTAAAACTGCTGTGATTTTGTGAAAATATTGTGTTAAAAGTCAGAAACACAATGTCATCATCAAATACTTAAAGGAAGTTTATGTACTAAAGTGTTTTAAAGCTAAATATTAAAAAGAGGTACAAAGATAAGATTTATTATCCTAACGATATTAAAATAAACCATGTTTAATTCATATAATTACTAATATCAAAGACAATGAAGTCGATTAAATAATTATCCAACTCATTCCCTTCTAATGATAGAAATGACTTTTAATTCATACAATTGCTTTCAATATTTGTACATATCCAACATATGATACATTAATATGAATGTATACCAAGATGTCCAGTAAACATACATAAATAATAATAGAAATAGTCACGAACAAAATATATACAAATAATTTATTTATTCTTTTTTTATGTATATTCCTTTTATCAGAAAGGGAAGTTTTATATACCTCATCTTTATTCACGTATTCTCATTTCTATACTGGCATATTCAATGCTCAAAATCATTCTATTCAAAAAAACAAAAAGCAAACTACACTCATAGTGAGTTTAAATATAAGCAAGTTTGTTATCAACAAACTATATTGCTTAAAAACTAACCAACGTTGTATGTGTGTGTAATATGTATATAGTTAGTTACTTCATTTAAATTAAAAAGGGGAAGAAATCTTTAAAATGACAATTTGAATAGTTAGTTGTTGAGCTTTTAATACATTCCTGTAGAAAATTACATTAAGATTTAAGCTGACAGGGTTTTCATGAACATATAATCACAATTAAGAAAAGGTATTCTACAATAAAAAAGCTCAAAAAGTTTCTCCACATTGGAAAATGAAAGCTTATTTTCAAATATCATATTCACATAAAAATATTCACACACAGCCTTGCATTTTATGAATGAATGCAAAAGAAGATAAACAGGATAATTATTTTCTACGGATGCTTCATTAAAGCAAAAACATCATTGATAACATCGAGTTGATACCATTTACACACAAAAACTTGAAAGTAACCGTAGAGATGTTGATAGTAATAAAAGTTGCTTTGTTTAAATTATTCTAATTAGCTTGCATAGAGCAAATATCTTACATCATTAAACATTTTAATAAATAAAATAGAATTCTAATTAGCATCATTTTCTTTTCAAACATAATACATAAACCAAACAGTATTTTAATATTATTTCAGGCAATAAAAAACCCCTTAGATATGTTTTTTTACAAAATGAAATGCATCATTAATGTATTTAAAACAACAATAATGCTAAGCAATATTTATATATATTCCCAGAAATAACTTAGATAAAAAGATTTTCTATTTTAAATACTGCACTTCGAAAAGAAAGTTTCTGTACGTCACTTAAAGTCAGCGTTATTAGGTAAAAAAATAAAAATAAAAATAAAATAAGAATTCAATAGAAATATAATTTAACAACTCTGACACACATTAATTCTCCTTATTTCTCGGTTTTCTCTTTTAAAAGAAATTTTCATTTATATCGACTGTCATATAACAAATATATAAAAACATAATGTTAATATAAAATAAATAATTTGTATCAGGTTATTTCTTCATTACATGGTAATAATAGCCATAAGTATTATTTTTCTGATAAAAAAAAATCAGAGCAAAATTACTACTATTGTATTTCATTACTTTATTTTGGAATAAGTGTTTCAATAGCAAATTTATTACGCTTCACATAATAGGAGCACTGCGTATGGTACAACAATCAAAACTAATCATACTAATAACTTCACAACATTAAAAACAGTGATGAACATGACAGACGAAAAAATGTATAAAATTTTTGTATAAACCAGAAAGTATACATATGCCTCTCTATCCCAATAATCTGTAGAATACTTCCAAATTTTGGCAAGTGGGGAAAATCTATGACACAACATTTGACACATATTCCATGAAAGTTCAAACTCTAAACAACGACAAAACTCTAGAGTTCATGTGTATTTCTCTACTCCATATGACGATGTGAAATGATACCAAGTTCCACAACATAAACAACAACAGAAAAAGTTTTCAAAGTCCAGCTCCGTTTCATTTATAATTTAAAAAAAGGAAAGAAAAATGGAATTCGTATAGGAGTTCACCAGCAATTATTCGCACACTGGAAAAAATTAGTTTTAAACTGAACCGTTGAGTTCAGAATTTCCATCCATTTAATTCCAACGTTGAAAAACAGACCATTAGGAAAAGGAGGAAGTTTGCAACTATCTAATACCATGAAGTCGATGATGTGGCCCTGCATACCCTTCATGGCATTCTGCAACACTTGAGAATTTCGGATGGTCTTGCAGAATACCACTGTTTCAATCTCGTCTGGGCCCTCGGCTATTAGTTTAGGTATTTCCAGACACTCACAGGGATGGATATCTTCTCTCCTGGGGCAACCATCTTTTAGTATAGTTGTAGGAGCCATAGCAGGAAACAAAGACAGCGGAGATATTGATGACACTGGGGACCTTGGAGGATCAGCAACGACGATTCCGGTAAATAAGGCAATCCGAAAGAGAATCCGAATCGTTCGATTCATCTTGAAAGTTTCCTGAAACAGAAAAAAAAATAAGAATAATGACTATTAAAATACTTTTAGATTTAGAAAAATTATCAATCACTGTTTAGCAATAACTAAAACCTATATTTTCATAGATTTTTAACAGGGTTCATATTCATTTTCCAAGGAAAAATCCCCTGAGAATCCCCTGATGTACTTTCCGGTATGCATAATTTTTCCATGTCAACAATTAATGACATTTTTTAAACCAGTATCATGACTCCCCCTCCCCCTTCAAAATAAAATACAACTAAGGTAATCTCAAAAACAAACTTTATACTTCACCTATATGAACAGAACGTTATAGGAAAAAGGTTCATTTGTGTACAACAGAGATGAAGTCTGCACACCTTGTGGGGCTCTTCTTAAAACCTTGGTAGATTACTGTAAGAATTTAATTTATACTCTGTGATTTCATTACCTCTTTGAAAAGCATTATGAATAATATGAAGGCTACAAGTGCCAATATCAATTTAAAAATATCCTTTATTTTTCTTAAGTTCCTCTTTAACAGTTTTCAAACCTCGCGGTGTTAGTAAGTGTGTCTAGTGACTGAATGGATGCCGCCAGATATTAAAGGATGCCTAGATATAATATAACATATGTTACATTTAACCTGTAAGAAGGTTGGTTGGTTGTATTTATGCCGGCCAATTATCAGCACGTGGGATATAGGCCCTAAGGGGGGGGGTGTCTTCCGTGGAGGTCTTTCTAAGGGAACCTAACCCGTATTAACGCTTGGAGAACCAAGGTTCGAAGAAAACCACGAAAACTCCGAACGATTAGGCCGATGGGCGCGATTGGGATCGAACCCAGCACCTCCCGTCTACCAGCTTCGAGAGCAGAACCTCTCGGCCACTGGTGAGGCCCTGCAAGAAGGAGTGGTTAGTTTTGAATTCTGTATATCACGATGTTAGAAGGAAGGCCTAAGTTTGATTTCATTACGACTCTACAAGGTACGCGAAAAGCAGCAAATGCCCTCAATTTCCAAGAGTAGCCAATCATTTTGCCAGGTTTTCCCAGGTTTGGGGAATTTTTTACGAGAGATTCCCCTGATTTTTTTAGGACCAAAATTCATCCCCTGACTTTCCCCCTGAATCTCATGATCCCCTGATGAGTATGAACCCTGTTTAAGAAATTTCCAGAATAATTTTGATAATTATGTTATATGCTCTAAAAAATTAATGTAGGAAGATTTTTTTTTTTCGTTAGAAAACTCTATACTTTTATATCCTTTAATGTTTTTCAAGGCATCTCAAAATCTACAGTATTTAGTCATTCCAAGCGCAGAGAACGAATTGTATATGCAATTAAGTATTGCGTAGCATACACAGAAGTGAAATAAAAAATAATTTACAGAACAACTTTGCACGAGAATCAGCAAGTGTATAAATAGAGCTAGTATGTCAAGAAATCCATTTTCAAACAAATTTAACTTTGTTAAATAAATAAGTACAAAAGTAACAATATTTTTTTTAAAAACCCTCTTTTATAAGCATTCAATGTTCATCTTGAAAATCACGTCTATTTATTATTATTATTATTATTATTATTATTATTATTGCAATTCATGATCCCCCCCCCCCCCAAAAAAAAAAAAAAATTCCGTTACAATAGATTAATTTGGAGTGGGCACCGAATTTCATTATGAAGGAAATCACTGTTTTCTTTACCCTTGATAAGAAGCTCAAGCAAGTGAATTCATTAGAAAATATACAATTTTTGCTGTTTCTTTTTTAAGAGCAACATGAAAGAAAAAAAATGAAATATTTAACCTATGTTTTTAGGATTTCTAAATTGATTTCTCAACGTATAATCGTAAAATTAATGAATCTTAAAACTATTCGTTAAGTTTTTTTTTTTTTTTTTAATATTACATCCTTCATTTTTTATTTATAATTTATTTTCTACCTTTTAGGCTTTAAAATGTTTCATTGTTTCAGTTTCACAAACATTTGCCATATTTTGGCGAGCATTTATCGTTGCATCATTAAATCTATTGTCGTTTCAACTCTCCTAAGAGTATATAAACTACAGAGAATATTTGGCGGTTTATCACCTGTGGCTGGAAAACGGAAAAATGCTTTAAAATTAAAGTATTAATTAAATTCTAAATGTATTAAAATGCCATTTTGTCATCGGAAAGACACCTGTGAACGTAATTTTTATAGCTCTAACTTACGAGGAATTTGATTAAAAATTGATTGCAAAATTACATCTGAATTAAATAAAAGAATAAATATTTTTCGTTTCTTTAAGATGATATTTGAGTAATTCCCACTGTTCAAATCTCATGTGATCAGTTTCAAAATCTGGAGCTTGCCATCAGCGTTTGACAGATTTCATTAAAACTTTAAACAGATGGAAATTTTAGTGTGTAAAACAATCAAAATAGCTGAACTACTTTCATAGTTATTGAAAGATTAGAAGTGCTAACAATAACATAGTATAAGATATCATAAAACATTTCATCTCTAGAATGGAATTCCGAAAATTTTAATTTCAGGATTCAGTGGTTCAAAGTTTATCTCAATACAATCACCATATCAGAAATCCACCAAATTCATACAAATTGATTTAATAATTTTGTTAAAATATGAAAATATCGTTTCAAAGGATGAAATATTTTAGAGAAATCTTTTTTTTTTGACCATCATAAATGAGTGAACTTCGAGATAAAACTTTTTACTCGAAATAACAAAGCTTTAAAGATTTACAACACATTGTGTTACCAAGATAAGGCCCAAGTAGTAGTCAATGGTTCATTTGTAAAATATTTTTACAGACAAGAATATTTTCTTGGAATAGCGGAAAACTATTTTTTGTGTAAAACAAGAGAAGTTAATGTTTATTTTTAAAAATAAGTTTTTCTTGCAAAATATTATTTATTAATAGTTGAGTATGTATGGAAAACTAAAACACACACACAAACATATATATATATATATATATATATATATATATATATATATATATATATATATATATATATATATATATGAGGCGTTCAGAAGGCAGTCTGACTAACTCCATTTTAAGTGGCGTTTTTTTTAAATAAAGGAACATTGAAAATTTTCTATATATATATATATATACAGTGATAAAAAGTTACCCTTGATTAAAAGAAAATTAATGAGTTGAATCAAAATATTCCGAGAAAAAATATTATAGAGATACAATATTTTTATAGTTAAAATAACTAACTGTTTATACTGAACATTTTCATTTGATAGAGTTAATCGATTTCTGCACTTAACGGCTCATATATTGAGTAAAACTGAAAACTTTCGTTGGCGAAAAAAAAAAAATTCTTTAAGATAAATACTAGCACAACAAATTTTATGCTAAATGACTTAGACTTCAATAAATTTCATTAAGAAAATTAATTAAGAAAACTTATTTTTCTATATGATAAAAGTTAACGTGTAAAACAATTTTCTTAATGAAATTTATTAGTTTCTAAGTGATTCAGCTTCAAACTGGTTGTGTCAGTACTTACCGTAAAGAACTAGATTGATTTTTTCAGATTCTGTCTAAAGCTTGATTGGTTAAGTTATGGTAAGTCTATATGGGATATGTGCATGAGTTATGAAATACCTAGAGAGAAGGATTTTACAGGAGTCTGATTCATAATTATATTATATCAGTAAAAAACTATTTAAAATTCTGAAGGGCCATACTATTGGCACAGAATTGATTCCCAGATGTATTTTCTGGTTTGTAATGTTCGCTGTGTAACTGCTCAATATGGAGTAATATTAAACAGTTTTATTACTTCTTAACAACACTTTATGAGGATACGACTATAAATATGAATTAATTTAAATAATTACCATAAAAGAGAATGGTTATAAATTGTTTTTAGAGAAAATCGCAATATACATACATGCATTCAGAAAATATTATGATGTGCATAAAATAACTCAAGCTACCGGGAAAACAACGACAAACAATTTACCCGGGTTATTAAAAAAAAAAAAAAAAAAAAAAAAATCCAAATTTTCTTCTCAAAATATCGACCAAAACAACGCCCAAAATTTTCTAAAGCATTTAGTTATATGGAGAAAAAAATAGACAACTTTCTTGTTCAAAATTACAGTGAAAAATTACGTTGGGCACACGAGGTTTTGAAAAAGTTCACAAGCCAAAAAGGAAAAAGAAATTGAAACAAAAAGTGTTTTGTAAATCTTACAATTAAAAATATAAGTGTATATTAAAAGACACATTTTTAATTTTTCTCACAGTCATTGACTTTTTGCAAAATCTGGATTTTCTGAAATCGAAACAATACATTTAATCATGCATGTACTCTCTTTTGAAACTCCTTTTGACATTTGTTTTGCGATCTTATAAATGGTGCAATGTGGTCAATTTCTAGAACTTTTATTACTATAATCAAAGGCTGTAATTTATATTTGAGAATTGCGTGCATATTGTGCTAATAAAAAATTAGCTTTACGAAAGTTTTTTAAAGCTATTTTGACTTTGCACGAAGCATGTCTTTTGCATTGAAAACACGTAGCATATATTATCTCCAAAACAACTTTTGAATAGAAATTCGAAAATAAGTAAAACGCAAGGTTGAGTGACAACTTAATTATTCCCATACTTGTGCCAACATTGAAATAGACATGAGGTCATGGTTAAAAGATCTGATATTGTTCAATATATCATTCGGTTGTATCCGGCACTACATTTAATTTATTTTTTCAAATAACCGGTCAAGTGCGAGTATTACTCGCGCACAGAGTGTTTCGTACAATAAATATATATTAATTAGTAACTGGACATTAGTAATTACACAAATATGTCATTAGAAGTTGTTATCTAGGCTTTAAAAACCGATGGCGGTTAGAACACGCCGCCAATGTCTTTATGTATGCCTAAACACTCGGTGTATTTGAGGGTTAATATCTCAGCTAATTACCGACCACTTTTTTCGAAAATCAATATCAACAATCCTTTTATACTTCTGCGTCGGGGGATAGGTACCTCCATCGCTCCTCAACTCCTTTGGCGAACGCCCGCAAATCGAAATTTGTGTGTAACGGGAAAATGCGATTTTCTCAAAAACCACGTGACCTAGTGACCTATGTGACCTAGCACTATAGTTTTCCTGCAAGGTTTAAATTAACTTCTACTATCCCTAATTTTTTCATAATTTTAGTTTCAGCAAATTCGGAAATACAGAGACATATTTTTGCATTACATTTTCAACGGCATCTCTGAAAATATAATATCTAAAATCAAAATAAATGTATTTTTGAGTTCGGCGTTGAAAAAGCTTTTACACGATATACAAAGAAAAGATTTTTTTTCAAGTAACTTACTTAGCCCCCTACATTTTTCCTAAATGTATTTGTGAATGGTTAATACTAATCGTTAAATATGTGGGTCAATAGCCTTTATTACTTCAGCCAATTTGAACTTTCCACGTTCCATAGTTTATGAGTAAAATGGCTGTGACAGACAGACACAGGAGTGATCTTATAATGGTACCGTTTTTACTTTTTTAAGCATGGAGCACTAAAATAATAATAATAATAATATGAAACACTTTTGTTTAAGATTTAAGAAAAGTATAAGTAAAAATGGATTTCTTAAACATCACACATTTAGTTTTAACTAATAAAAATGTATCGTTTCACAAGAAAAGTACTGAAATAGCCCATAATGAATGACGGACTGGCTATTAAAAAAGTTATAAGCATTTTTAGGTTTCTTGCTTTCCCCTGCCCCCATTCAGGCACTTATAATCAAAATGTATATATACACTATATGGTCAAAAGTCATCGGGCAATTTCAATTTTAGACGTTGGTCGAATATTTAGCTAAAATAGCCATGAGGCCATGGTAAAAGAATACGATATTGTTCACCATATAATTCGGTTGTATTCGGCACTATATTTATTTTTTCGAAAGAAAAAATAATATGGTACACTTTTGTTTAACATTTAAGAAAAATGTGATTTTTAGTAAAAACGGATTTCTGAAACATCAAACATTTAGTTTTAACTAAAAAAAACTGTATACCTTTTCTGAAGAAAAGTAATGAAATTAGCACATAATGACGGACTGACTACTAAAAAAATTAAAAGCACATTTCCAGGTTTTTTGCTTTTTTCCCCATGCAAGCATTTGTAATCAAAATGTATGTATACACTATATGGTCAACTCAAAACTCGCCGAACAATTTCAATTTTAGATGTTTAGTTGAATATTTAGAAAAATACTTGACTCCTTCTCGAACTTCAGAAATTCAAAGAACATGTTAGAAGTCATATTTTTCAGCGAAGGTTTTATCATGAAAGCCATTAGAAAAAACAAACAAAATAAAATACTCGAAATGATTTGTAGTTGCAGTATAGAACAATGTGGATCTTGCACAGCTTTTGTGTTTATTTGTGTTAGAATAGAACACATATATATGAGGATATAAATATTTCCTTTAAAAAAAGTCAGAAATTTCCGCATGATTCTGTTTGCAGCATGCAAGGTTTTCGACCAAATTAAACTTCACTAACAGGAAACTTGACAAAGTTCAGTAGAAACAGCATATTATAATTAGAATATAAATATATTAAATATTTGATGAGAACTTGTATGAAATAAATTTTGAGCATAGCCAATATTTCTTTTTCTTTCTTTTTTTTTTTTTTGGGGGGGGGGGAATAATTTAGTGGTCCACTATATATATAAGGCAATTCACATTAAAAAGGTCAAATGAATATCATGAAAATTCAAAAATATATCGACCATATTAGCGAGATGAATATCTGAATATCAGTTGCTTTCTAAAAGTAGCTGGATCATAACGGATTTTTCACAAAATGCCGTTCTTTATTAACTGACTTCCAGCAAAGGTTTGATCCAGTATTTAACGTGAAACCATGCGTAGCTTTGGGAACGATGCTTCGATTTTGATCATTCTTTTATTGTTGTTGTTGTTATTATCATATTTTTGTTGTTGTTGGAATGGGCTCGTTATGGTTATTCTTCTAAGGAAAACTAAAGCATCAATTAAAAATGAAAATAAAAAATTACAATTTGTGGAAAATCGTTTATCTTTCAGCTACTTTTACAAAACAACTGAAATTCAGCTCAATAAAATAGCCGATATCTTTCTGAAATTTCGCGATATTTGACTGGTCTTTTTATGTGAGCTGCCCTATATAGCTGACTACTAAGTTATAAAACAATAATAATAATAATAAATTATTATACTTCGCGCATTCGATGTTATGAATTATTTCATACAAATACTGATATTTCACCAAAAAAATAATATAGTTATATTCTAATTGTTGTATATTGTTTATACTGGACTTTGTCAAGTTTTCTAGAAGTGTCATAAAAATTTGGTCGAAAACCTTGCATGCTATAAACAAACTAGTCGGATGTGGCAATCCCAAAACTTTCTTCTATCTCAGACATGTTAAAACTTCCTGAAAAATGCAGCATATCAGCACCAGTTAGATGATTTACACCAAAATCTAATTATTAACAACTTTGACAACTTCTAACTGAATCTGAAGTTTGATGAAAATCCGTGCATTAGTTTTTTAGATAGAGCTATTGCGGAAATTGTAAAAAAAATCTGCATAGCAGCGCCACCTGTTAGGCGATTTACACCAAAAACTAATTAGGACCAATTTACACCAGGAAGTAACTGAATCTGAAGCTTGAAGAAAATTCATGCATTAGTTCTTGAGGTACAGCTATTGCGGAAATCGTGAAAAATGCAGCACAGCAGCGCCACCTGTTGGGCGATTTACACAAAAAGTTAAAAAGCACAAATTTATATCAGGGACTAACTGAATCTGAAGTTTGATGAAAATTCGTACATTTTTTCTTCAGTTACAGTTATTGCGATAATCATGAATAATGCAGCATAGCAGCGCCAGCTGTTTGGTGATTTTCACCAAAAAGTAATCAGCACCAAACTATATCCCGGGCTAACTGAATCTGGAGTTTTATGAAAATCCGTGCAGTAGTTCTTGAGATACAGCTATTGCAAAAATCATGAAAAATGCCGCATAGCAGCGCCACCTTTTGTGCGATTTTTACCAAAAACTAATGAGGATCAGTTTATATCAAGTTCTAACTGAATATAAAATTTTGTGAAATTCCGTGCATTAGTTTTTGAGATAGGGCGCCCACAAAATTTTTGTCACATACAGAATCACAGAGTGACAGACAGACATTTTCTAAAAACCATCAAATCGTGTTCAGGACATTCTAAAACGTATAAATCCGTCGAAAACCGGAAGTTGAAAATTTTCACGAATCCAATACTTTCTTCTTGTAAAGATAGAAGAAAGTAAAAACATGCAGAGATTTCTTGAATTTCTTAAGCGGTTACATGGGTTTGAAAATTTCAACAAATCCATTTATTTTTTGTTTTTTAGCTGATAGTACGATATGTCTAGAATATTTTCCAAAGTTTCAATTCAATCGAGTAAGGAGAGAGAGCCTTTGGAAATTCCCCCTCATTAGGCTAAACCGGGCATAAGCGACGCAGGTAGTATATCGCTTTTTAGGTGCGTTTGTAATTATATAAATACGTAGCACCTATAGTAGTCGTTCAGTCCGCCTGTCCATCCGTCCGTCCGCATATAACAGCGCAAAAACTACCCAACCGAATCGTTTGAAATTTAAACTATATAATTTGTTGCATAATTTTGTCGAGTAATTTCAAATTTTATGAAAATCGGATGTATAGTTTAATTACAGGGACAGTCAAAAATTTTCCGTTACATGACGGCCAACGGGAAAAAAAATATTTCAAGCGCATTTTAACGATATTACAGCCTTTCGAAAAGAATGAAATTGATATGAACTTATGAAGTGCACTAAAATATACATTCAGTACAATATGCAGTGCAAAAAATAGTTATAGTACGAACGCACCTCATTTGCCACGTTTGACGTGCAATTTCCAACTTGTTTTCTAATAACACTATTTTTGAAGTCGATGGACACGGTTTCTCAAAAACTAATGCACCGATCTTTTTGAAGTTTTGCGGATTTCTTCAAAATAGGACTGACTAGTGATTGAACGAAGGATTTTTTTTTTTCGATCACAACTAATTTTACAAGGCTATATAGTGTAATTTATATACCGAAAATTGTACTGTTTTGCATACAACTCCCAAAAAATTCAAATTTCAATTTTTGTTTAAATACTTCGTTCAGTCACGAGCTATAACTTGTCTACTAACAGATTTTTTTTTTCAGGTAAGTTACCAGGAGTTATCCTGACCCCCCACGAGGACACTTTTTTTGAGGGGTCTCTGGAAACCAGGTCACACCGGCTGAATTTTCCAAATTTTTGAATGAATTATTTTTTTTTAAATATTGTTTAAATATTGCTCTTTTATATGCTTACACGTTTGAATAAAATAATTTATTTATTATATATTTAAAAAAAACACAGAAAATATGCCTTTTTTTAACCTCCGAAACCCATATGTAATCCCTTAACCCGTAACTGGAGACATGGATTTTCTTACGCGTTCAGAGATACAATGTTATTTCCTTTTTTTGTTTTTTGTAAACAGCATTGGAATTTTTTTTTAGAAGCGCAATATATTCTGGAAATCATGTAATGATAAAAGAACTATTTGTCGGTACTGAGGAATGATTTTATTCAAGGACAAAAAAACCCATGATAATCAGAGCTAAAGAACAACGCGGAGTCATTCTGACTCCCGTCTCCAGTTACGGGTTAAAGAAACCTTTATATCCATGTATATCCGTGCTATTTTTACACAAATGATGTACAAGATCTACATAGTTCTGTGCTACAGTTACATATCATTTCAAACATTTTATTTTATACAGTGATAGCAAATACTTTTTTTTTTATTCAGTTTGTTGTTGGTCTCCAAATTGCCCCCGTGATCAAAACTTCACTGAAAAATACGTGGTCGAACATGTTCTTTATATTCCCGAAATTACAGACGAATGCGTCAAGTATTTCTCTAGATATTCGACTACACATCTAAAATCGAAAGTATTCGGTGACTTTGGCTATATACTTTCTCTGTATACCTGGATGAGATTTTCGATTCCTGTTACCCAACTCCGGAGCATAGTCTCAGGTTTTAGGAGCTTGATTACTTAGGGTTCAGTTCAAATCAGCACATGCTAAGTATACCTTATAATTTTTATAAATACAGTATCCCACGGTTAAATTACACTTCAGTGTATCGTTCACTGGAAAGTATCTTTTACTTTCTTGTTGTTGTCTCTCGGGAGGTAAATCTAATAAAAACTAAACTTTTCTGCACTTAAAAAAATGTAAATAAGAATTAATAAAGGTAATTCTTTATTGTTAATTTTATTAAAAAAAAAAAAAACCCAGTTTTCTGCGTATAAACTACATTTGAAAATAAATTAAGTTATTAGTTAGATAACCTACCCTCTTCATTTTTTTAATGTTCATATTTATATAGCGCATGACAATACATTTTAATATTTTTAGAATTTAATCATAAATTGGTAAATTAATTTTAAGGCATTTTACAATCAACCCGCCACAGGTGATAAATCGCTAAATATTATTTTGATCACAATTGTATAAGAATTACAACGTCAATAGATTTAATGATGCGTCAAACAACACTTGCCAAAATAGGCCAATTTGTTGTGAAACGTAAAACAACAAAGTACTTTAAGCATTAAAAATGCAAAAAAATATATAAATAAATAAATAAAAATTAACCGCTTTAATCAATTTATAGTTTCATATAAATTAACTATTATTATACGTTGAGGATTATATTTAGTTAACTCAAACAGGTAGTGTAAATAATGCTTTCATTTTTTTCTTCTCTGTTGCCATATCTTAAAAAACCATAGCAGAAAAAATTATAATTTTTTTCATATAAATCCATCGGCTCGTGTTTTCCACCATGAGTAAAAAAAAATCGGTGAACTTTCCATAATCGGGTTCGGAGTTGTGCGTTAAAAACGAGAGATTTGGTAAATATGAATCTGAAAGCTGCATTTGATTTGCATACTTTTTATAAACTGGAAGTTTGTTTCTATCATGAGCGGTTTAGGAGATAAACGGCGTAATATTGAATCACCCGTTATACTGCGATCAAAAGACTAAGATTCTAACTTTTACAATTGTTCTATAGCACGATTTCTATTTTAAGCAGCAACATTTCATTGAAAAAAATGTGAAAAAAAATATTAAACAAGATTTAGAGTAAGAATGAAACAAGAAAGTTAAATCAGATAAAAGTTTCGAGAGATTAAGAGTACGAGAGTCAAGAGTAAGACTAATAACAAATTTAATTTACCAACGTATACGTGAGAGAAAACGTAGTATATCTGAGAAAAGTTACAGGTTGTCCATAATTAAACGACCCTATTTTAAAGTTGTTTACAGACGAAAGTGTTGTTCAGAATGTTGTGAAATTTTGTAAAGGACATTTTCGTTTGATCGAAAAAAGAATAGTTCAAAAATTTTCTGCTAGAGGGCGTTTTAAAACGAATTACACATTTAACATACATCTACGATAGTTTACAAATTTTACTACAAATAAACACGTTCCACATGACGGTCATCACTTTCAGATACCATCTGGAAGCGTAAGATAGCATGTTCCAGAATTGACCGCAATGTGTTCTAGGAAATGATAGAAACATGTCGTGAAACGCTCTTTTTAAGATCAGGTAAAGTCAATAAATAAAATTTATAAACTACCGTAAATGTATGCAAACTGTGTAATTCATTAAACGCCCTCTGGTGGCAAAATTTTGAACTTTTTTTCTTAAACAAATCTCCATTCTTTTATTATGTCTTTCACAAAATTTCTGTAGACAACTTTAAAGTAGGGCCGTTTAATTATGGATACCTTGTATATTTCCTATGAACGCTGTTGCAGAAATGGACGTATAACTTAGACAAGAGCATAAATAATATATCATCGCTTATTTTCTTCTGCATAGTTGGGATCACACTTCATAAAATTTAACTAGCGTCACGAACTAAAATAATTTTCCATCTGATTTTCTTAGGCAAAGGCTTCTTACATAATATGCCAAATGTTGACATTCTGAGAAATAACGCTGATTGAACGCTCCAGTTGAATTGAACATTAAAGAAGATTAATTAGTGAAATCTGACCGACTTTCCGACAAATACTCGTAGAATGAATGTACTGTGTAACGCAAGCCAGAAAAACCCAATAATAATAATAAACTTGTGTGAGACTATTTTACAAATTTAAAGCTTATAACTGCAGAATGTTCCATGCAAAAACAGAAGTTGTTTCTTTGCAAATCTCGTTTTATTGGAACTAACGTGACTGACTTTTAAAGGAAGACTTTAATGCAATTTCAACACATGCATAATCAGGACACCAGCCTAATGATTGCTAGACCACACAGAAAGGTCATGGACATACGAGAAATAACCAAGAAGTAATTTGAATTCCAGTTTCCTACTTGACCGAATGGTATTTATTTAGTATGCAAAATATCTGTAATTTTCTTCATTAAAAAAAGTTTCTACGTATTTCCGTTTGCCATGTACACTGCAATTCAGTATTGTTATTAACGATCTAAAAATCTAACAGAGTTTCCTGACCTTGAAAACTCAGAAAACAAGATAATATTCAAAAGAAAAGAGGAAAATTTTCAAGCATTTTATTCCCTCACTTGCACAGCATCTGAAAGCTATCGTAATAAAGTTTATTTATTAAGCGGCATAGAGATTTTGTCGCCAAATATAAAATACGAATTTAACGTTTCCAACTTTTGCATAAGTCCTATTGATTTATTAAGTTTTAATTGAATCGGGATCATTCGTCACTATTACTTTCATTTTCTGAAAATGATTGCTATATTTATAGTATTATTGAAAATTGTTGTATATAAGTATGTATGTATATAAGATGTAATTATGTAAGATGCATCAGCAGATAAGGAAAAGATTTCATGTAAGAATGAAGATGTTATATTTATAGAATACGATTAGTAATTGAAAAAGTATTCATTAATTTAAAACACTCTGATCCACAACATACCAATCAGGCAGATATTTTTAAATTCTTGTATTTTAATTTTTGTCTTCTTTTTTCTACTTCAGTGAATTGAATTTGACTTCTGCCATTGGAACTCTTATAAAAATATGTTAGTGAAGCGGTATACTAGAGATTTGTTTTTGTAAATTCAAGTAATCACTTACCGTTAAAAAAATTTACGTTACAATAAATAATGAAAACATGGGATTCTAAACTTAATTTTAAAAGATTTACAAGCGATGGCGTAATGAAAATCTGAAAGCATCGGCCCATACTGATTACTGAGGACAACTTCACATGAAAGCCATGTCACTAGGTTTTAAGAACAAGTATATTTTATTTAGTCGAGGTGTGTACAAGATTTTTTTTTTTTAGCTCATTCAATATGTTGAGTTTTATGTCAAAATAACGCAATTTGCGGGAAGCGTTACTTTGTTTCCATTTAAAGAAATCGGCAGCTAAAAGTTGACCCCTAATGACATAACTAATAATAAGCTAGAAGAAGCAAGGGCCGCCGCGGCGAGCGGCCCATCTTCGTCCGCAGCCCTTTATTCTTCTACTCTAGTCCGACTCTTTTGCGGAAGCAAGATTCTCAGGTCTCCAGCCACGTTCCGAATGAAAGACTCTCTAGCGAAAGCCAGATTAAAAAAAAAAAAATCAAAAATTGAAACCGGACAAATTTAAAAAGGGAAATTACACAAATTAAAGACACCGAAAAGCAGGAAGGGTTGGGCTCGGGGCGATGAAGCTAGCGAACGACTCCTAGCTACTTCTAGCTTATTATTACCGCCGCGGCGAGCGGCCAATCTTCGTCCGCAGCCCTTTATTCTTCTACTCTAGTCCGACTCTTTTGCGGAAGCAAGATTCGTAGGTCCCCAGCAACGTCCCCAGTGAAAGACTCTCTAGCGAAAGCCAGATTGAAAAAACCTGTGGGAGTTATGCTCCAGCGATTTCAACTTGTGGGTTCTAGTTTAGAATATTCAAAAGTGGAAATTTAGATTTATAAAACAAGAAACACTTTGGTGAACCTAAAAACTTTGAAAACGAAGAAATTAAGGCATTGATGGTCGAATATCAACGAAAAATTCTTAAAGAATAGGAAGCAATATCAAATGCAACTAAAATTGTCATCTATAAAGGTTTGAAGTCGATGGAAATGGTTCAAGAGAAGAAAATTGGGTGTGATATCAATTGAAGCCAAGAGACATCGATGTTTTATTTCACTCAAAAATTATTTATTGCTTCAATGGTAAAGAAGGAAATGGTGATTTTCTTTCTGCTTCGTACGGTCACTGGCGATGAAATAGGGATACTTTACGACAATCCAAAGCAAAGAAAACCATGGCACAAATCTGGCCTAAGATCAACGTCAACAGAAAAGCCAAACATCAACGTCAACAGAAAAGCCAAACATCCATCGTTCGATGAAAGAACTCTGTATTAGGTAAGATCAAAAGGATGTGGTCTATTACGAACTGCTAAAACCTGGTGAATCCATTACTAGGAACCGTTATCGGCAACCAGTGTATAAGAACCGAGAATTCAAAGAAAAACGAACGATCAGAATATGCCAAAAGACACGACAGTTATTTTACATGGTCAAGGATACGCTATCCCTACTCGGATGGGATGTTTTACCCCGTTTACCGTATTCGCCAGACATTACTCCTTCTGACTTTCACCTATTTCGATTCATGCAGAACAAGCTTTCTGAAAAGCACAGCTGTTCTGTGGGAGATATGAAAAATGACTCGATTTATGGATAACCTCAAAAGACAGAGTGGATTCTTAATCAATGAATCCGACTTTTATCAGAAAGATAGGGAAAAGTTGTAGCTTAAGAAAATGACCAAGTAAAACACATACCGTCACCTCTCAGAATTTTATAAGTTTTCTTTTAGATTCTATAACAAATTCGTTTTAAATAAAACGTAATTTTCCCTGTTAAATGCTTTACGCGTGTAAGAATTTAATTAAGTCTTCTTCTTTTTGTATATATATTTTCAATTGAAAAGTATTTGGAAATATTATTTGGGCTTTTTAAAATTTAGCAACACGTAGATAAAAACGGCTATTTCATATGAATTAAATCTCTACTCAAATAATGAAATTTTGAATGAAAAATAGGGAAAAAAATTCTTAAAAAATTAGACAAATTTAAAAAAATGATTGGACATTACACACCACAATCCAGTCAAGTGTAAGTCTGGAAAAGATTATTAAATTGCTAGGCATAGTTTTTCATTCTATAAAGCTTCTGTAGCTTAACTATCTTTACGGATTTAAAATTTAAACAGCTCTTAAAATAATTCTATTTAAAAACTATTTGCTTCAGCGTATTTATCATACATTTCTTTATACAACTACCAGTTTTCATGTTTTTATATACAATGTTTTTTTGCAGTATAAGCCGAGAAAATAACACAATAAATTCAATTATGGCTTATTAACTTATTATTACAACAGCCCATTCAACAGTATTTCAGATTAATGATTTCACATTACTCAGAAATATATTTATGGCATTTGAAAAGCAAAAAGTGCAAACTATATTAGTTCATTTAAAGAACAATAAGGATTGAAGAAAAGAACTATTCGAAACTTATTCGAAATTGAACTATTATCTGATCCATGTGTAGTGTATATTGTACAATGGGATTAGTTTGTGTCTTAAACTACTAAAAGATGTTTCAAAATTTAGTATAAGAATTCTATACTTTCTCAAATTAGAGTTCATGATTGTTTCCCTTTTCGCAACTCAATCTTTTTAAAATGACAAGGTCAAAACTCAGCAGTGTTTCTCAGCAGGTGTAGCATTAGCTGAATATATGATAGCCTTAAACAAGAAAAGAAATATTACATGATACAGTTAGCTTAATATGTCGAAAGTGATTATGAAAACTAACAGATTAATCTTTCACACAAAAAGAGACGACAGATCTCTATTCAAGGCTGCGAAAAGCCACTTAGAAAACTAAAATTGTTGCTCCAGCGTGGAATGAGGTACCGAACCACAATGAAAGCTAATATTACCTTTATTTGAATGACGTATTTTTAAAGATAACTGTTTCATATTTCAAGTGTAGATAATTTTATTTATTGAAATGATTAATTTTAGAAAGTTCGTTAAGAATTGCAATACAAGACACAATTTTTTTTATAACTATATCAGCATTCTGTATTTAACTAAGCGTTTATGCCTTGATGTCATTTTGAAGTGTAATTTAAACTAGTATATCGTGGCAATCCCACAACTTCCTGCTAAATAAATCAAATCATCTTACAACCAAAATTAAATTACAATCTGTTCGTTCTTGAGATGTAGCTAAGGCGGAAATCGTGAAGCACAGCAGCGACACCTGTTAGGTGGTATACACCCAAACTTAATAAGGATTTACTTATGTAGAGGTCTAATACAATAAGAACCTTTGTGAAATTTCATGCATTATATCTTGAGATATAGCTATCACGGAAATCGTGAAAAATGCAGCATAGCAACCGCATCTGTTGGGCGATTTACCCCCAAAACCTAATCAGCACCAACTTATGTCAAGATCTAACTGAATCTGAAGTTTGATTAAATTCCGTTTTGTAGGTCTTGAGATAGAGAGTCTTGAAAATTTGTGTCGCATGCAGACAGACACAGATTCACATACAGAAATTTTCTAAAAACAGACAAATCGTGTTCCCCCTCTACACACACACAGAGACAAATTGAGAACAAGATTTTGTGGATATTTAAAAAATAATCAAGATGAGACAAAAAGTGAAACTATAGTTTAACCCTTTGAAGGGCAAGTAATTGTGCTTCTGTAATGTTGAATTCATACCGCAATTTTCGAAATGTTTTATTTGAAAATAAAGAAATGTAATTTTACAACTTTTTTTCACTTAAGTTATAAAAGTAAAATTTAATTATAAAATTCCGATTCAAATCTTGATTAAAATTAAGTGGGATATAATATTATGACATGAGTTAGACATTTTTATGAATGTGAGTTTTAATCACAGTACATGAAGTGAAAAGGGGTCATGCATTAATTACGTCACACTTCGAGAAGGGCGGAGGGGATTCATAAAGTGTGATACAGTGTGAGAAGGGAGGGGAGGTGGTTAACACGACGTGACGTCACATCTGAAATGTGAAAACAGGTAGGTAGGTACTATTATCAAGTAGTATAATAAACTTAATAAATGAATTTTTGTACAAGTAAAAAATAGGGTATTACATTTATTTATTTTTTTTATTTATTTATTTTTATTTTATTTTATTTTATTTATTTATTTATTTATTTATTTTTGCATTAGCTTAATGTAAAAGCACACGAAATCTTAACAGTTTTGTAATTTTTAGACTAGTAGGTATGTAACATTTTAAAAATATAAAATTAACTATAAATTAACTTTTGCTGAAAATGTGACGTCACAATAGGGGGAAGGATAACACTTGAGTGTGACAATTTGAAACAAAGGGAGGAGAGGGAAGCTACAAAATTTTGCGTTACGTAATTAATGGACGATCCCAAACTATGACCAATTCAAATTATCCGAAATGGAATTCTTGACGAGTGTTGTAGTTTCGTCAACTCTTGTAGTTTTGTAGCTCTAGCCACTGTCAGGGATAGAATTCAAATGGAGTTTTTACGGTAAATGATATTCTATCTTAATTAAATCAATAGTGCTTATTACAGAAGCCAAATCTACAAAAATCTTTAAAAATGTCATAAAAACGAACGTTAAGAGGCTTGAAAAAAGGAGGAGGTTATCAATTCGACTAGCATGCATTTTTTATATATATATTCACCCATTACTTTGAAACTACGCGAGCAATTCATGCGATTTTTAATTTAATTGAGAGAAGATACTGCGAAATTGGTCCCATTTAAATTTCATCAAAATTGATTAATTACTTTTTTAGAAATTCAACAAAAACAGTAAAATCAATATTTTTCCTAATTCTGTTGTATGTTGACTGCTTTCGAATCGCTGGGTTAGCCGGATGCGAAGTGATGCACAACAGAACTACGAAAACTCGTTGAAGAACTATATTTTTAAGGTGGAGGGATTTGTAAGCTAATTCAGGGTTGTCCAAAAGTCCCTGGCACATTTTTGAATTTAATATAAAATCTAGTAACTGAAGTCGATTATTTTTTTTTTTTGTTTCAAAAGTTTATAATTATTTTAAATCACGCAATGTAATTTTTCACACTCTTTTTGAGCCTTTATTAAAGATCAGCAAAAAATTACGAATTGATATTTGATTACAGAAATATGTATATTAATTCATCGATTTATCAATTGATTACAAAGGTAAATAAACTATGGTTTTCCGGTATTTAGTATTTTTTAATATTAACATTTAATACAAAAGGTAACGACAGAAAAGGAACTTATGATTAATTAATGCGAATAGTTATCAGAGGCAGACGTAGAAGGTATGCAGGAAATAAAATGACCCGATTCACGTGGTTATAGTGGCCCAAATACCACCAAAAGTCTTTTTTTTAATATGCATTTGAAATTTTGTTACCTTCGATAAAGCATTTTGCTGAACCGAAAAAGTTTTTTGTCAAGTAGGAAAGACCGGTCCTGATATAAATATGATATTTATGAAGCTAGAAATAATCCAATTGGTAGTTGTGATCACTGCCAAAAACAAAATCCATCTTCAACTAGTCACATCTACATAAAACTAGAACTTCAACAAATTATGTTTTCGTTTTAGGGTAATTCAAACACGTCTGGTCTGCATGGCCTTCGTTCTTTTTAATGTAATGGATATTATTTTGTTCACTAGGCTTTTGATCACCAGCTTATAGGTGAACAAACAATACCAACATATTTTATTATTATTATTATTACTTTCGAAATTTTGTTACATAGGAAAAAGGTATTTTCGGTGTCCTAAAGTGTTACTTACACACAAATCCCTTTATAGAGGATGCCAGTCTTGATAGTTATACGATATTTATGAAACTAGAAAAAAGGACAAAGTTCAACTGTTTAGTTGTAAAAGATGACCGTTGAGATAAATTGTATCTTTAACTAGTCGCATCAGCATAAAGCCAGAACTTCAACAAATTAGGTTTTCGTTTCACGGTAATCAAGCACGTCTGGTCTCCATGGCCTTCGTTCTTTCACCTTTGTAATGAACTATTTTTTATTATTTTGGTCACTAGGCAAAAAGATTTTTAGAAAAAAATCACCGAAAGTTTCAGCTCCCTGAAGCGTAAGAGATGAGTCATGCTGCTACATCCGGCGCATTTGAAGTCTTTTGTCATCTCATGGCTTTATTTCTATTTTTCCTCTTTTCAACAGTAGTTTTGAAACTGTTGCCGACAAGGTCGTGTTGCGGTCGAATTTTCCCTAGCACATGTTTGTAGCGAAAGTATTATTCTACATTTGTATAGAATTACAAATACAGAGCAAAGTGAAAAGAAAATTTATTTCACCTATAGTTTTACGCTTTTACATATGGATACGGGAATATCTGGTTTGTGCTGTGGTCGGACAACTATTGCAGCGCTTCAAACATTAATGTAAAACAGTTTTTTTCTTTTTTGTTTTTCAAAGAAAGTTTTTTTTTCTATAAATATTTGTTTGTGGCTAATGGATTTTCCTCGCAGACTGCAGGAATTTCCCCCGCCTATACAGTAATCGCTTAGGCGTATGTGTAGCAGTTTCTTTTTCCGTAATAATCTATCTTTATCATGTAATTGAAATTGATATAGAAACTAAGGCTGCATATAAAATTTACCTATACCTAGATAATACACATACACGCATATATAATATATACCGAGTATCCCAAAAATGCCCGATTATTTTAAAATTCAATAACTTGCAAACGGTGACAGATATTAAAAATATCTTTGCAGGAGGGTTATGCAAGATGTCAGGAGTTTTTTATGCTGCGATTCCCAGTTTTAGTTACAAATAGCAGCGATAGATGGCGCTGCAAGCAATAGGCGCTAAATCCAGTCTCGATTTTTCGGTCTTTCTTTTCAATGTTTTGAATGGATCCTGACGTACCAAAAATCGGTTCTGGAATTAGCACCTATTTCTCGCAGCGCGATCTATTTTTTTAAATTCGAACTAAAATCAAGAATCATATTAAAAAAATCTCCTGACATCATACATAACTCCCCTGCAAGAATTTTTTTAAATATCTGTCACTGTTTGCAAGTTATTGAATTTTAAAATCATCGCTCATTTTTGGGACACCCGGTATGAGGACGTGAGTTTCAAAACTCGCCTTATCAAGAAAATCAAATTTTGGGAATTCGCGAAAAACCTCTGACTCCGTCCATTAGTTTCCATTGTAAACCAAGATTTCAAAATGCCAGAAATACACGATACAACTGTAGTTTCTTTGCTGATCGCAGTGTTTTTTTAAATGCAGGTTCACCAATAGGACGGATCATTTGACAGAGAAAACTCGATATTTTTAATTTTGGATATGGCGAGTTTTGAAACTCACGTCCTTATATATATTAAATACTTGAGAATGCTACCGTGGAGAAGCAGATATTATCAATTTCTAGTATTAGCTTTTTATTTGTCCTAAATCTTAACTTGGGAGTATTCTAATGCCAAATTTTGATGTTGAATTAAAGAAAAAAAAACATATCTACATATTTTTTAGAAATTACGTAAAACTTGATGTATTTCTAAAATAAGAATCTAAAAAAATTATTGTGCATCTCAGTAAAATGAGATTTTTCATTTGTTGGAATTTTCAGCAAAGTCTTTCAAAAAAGATTTTTATATCAAGAAATTTCTTCCATAAAACTTTAAATTAACACCTTCTTAACCCTTAAATGCCTGGTGTTGCTTTTCGGCAACATACCCAATTTAGGCTTCTAAATATTATTAGAATAATATTGAAGCTATAATGCCTAATGTTGCCAATAAAATACATTCTGAAAATATTATTAAATTGATTTTCAACAAGTAGATGGCAACACTTGTGCTGTTTAAGAATAAAGATAGATTTATTTTTTCAATTGTTGCTACATGTTCTTTTTGTTTTGTTTGGAAGCTTGCGAAATACCCTATTTTGTTCTGCAGTGAGCAAGTAAAATTTATTTCTTGTTATACTTTCTAAAATTCTTGTGTGTTTAATATTATAAAATTTTATCGAGGAAAATTATTTTTTCAATTAAAGATCAGAATTGCCGATTAGTAACCAACTGTTTTTTAGCCGTAAACCATACTTAAAACAAAATATGATTTTTTTTAGTATTTTTCCCATGATTTATTAAAAAAATGAAAGCCGAAAAACATTATTACAATGATTTTTGAAAAATCAGGCATTTAAGGGTTAATTCGGTACAAACTACAAGTTATTTAAATCGTTTATCGGTAGTCTAAATAATGAATGCATCGTTTTACGTTCGATTAAATAGCTATTATAACGCTTAGCGCAATTATTTGAGAAGAACTTTTTGAAAAGACTCCTTTAAAGAACCGATTTTTATCATTCAAAACCCTGTAGATATGACAAGAACAACAGATTCTGTATAGCTAATACTTAAAAAGAAATTTTAACAGTACATAAATACTTATACCAAACGGTATATATGAGCAAGAGCCCTTGTGATCAATGGGGCTCGGCGAGTTCTTTATAATATATGTATGTGCTGTTAGAAAAGGCATAGTAATTTCTTACAACCTTTAGATTTAGAACATCATTACATATATGATTAATCGCATACATTTTGTGTTTAACATCTTAAAATATAATGCAATATATGGTTAGCAATGCGATATTTAGAAAAAAATCATTTCTTTATAGATCCATACATACTTTTAAAAAATATATAATTAAATAAATATTAAAAGCACTTAAAATGGATGAGAGACAGATTCTGCATTTTGTTTATCTTCTAGAATCAGACCTCGTAAGAAAGGATTTGTTGTAAATTATATACCTGATGTTCGGGCTCTAAAACAGATGGTCCAGGTATTACACGTAACACCAAAAAAACGAAAAACAAATTTTGCATCCAAGTGTTTTATTAGAATTATGGGAGATACCACAAAATTTCAGACCTGGCAACCCATGATTTCTCTTTACGTTTCTCTTTAACGTTACTACGTTATACATATTTACGTTTCTATTTGAATAGACACAAATCGCGGCCATTGTGTTTATACACGTCCGTGGGTTATTGCGCTACAAATAAAATTGAAAATTTTTATGTACATCTGAAAGACAAATTATAAAAGTGCTTAATATCCTGAATATTAAAAAAAAATGTTTTTAAAAATACTTTTAAAACCTCAGCTAAATACTGAAGAGATATACATATATGCAAGTTATTGTATGATTATGATGCATTAATGAAAGTATATTCTCCGTTTAGAATTAAGCATTTTTATGAGTGAGTATACGTTGACAGGAAAAAAAACAAATAAAAATGAACATAAAATCGTAAAACTTAACAGAAAAGTAGCTTTCTACACTAAGAGAATACAAATGAGGGGATTTATAGACTTGAATAGAAAGTGGAAAACAATAACAAAAATTCGTTCTGTATTTAGTAGACGCTCAAACACATAATGTGAGCCCGTACTTTTTTCAACAATTGAAGAGAACATTGTTCTTCCGCATGGCCATGTTGACGCCTTGCGACTTTTGCCAGTGAAATACATCAAAATCAAACGCGTACTGCTACCAAACAACGGCAATGCCAACACTGAAAGCGGCATATGACACCGTATGTCTACCATATCCAGGGTCGCCAGTTTGGCCTCCGTTTTTATTCCGAAATTTCAAATTCCTACCGGAAATTCCCCAAAAATATGTTTTATTTTATGTAATTACAAAATGTCTCTCATAATATAAAGCAAAAAATCCGATTCATAATTTCTGGTATAGACTCGAAATTTCTGAATAAAAATGGAGGCCAAACTGGCAAACCTGACCATATCAACAGAAAAGTTGCTTAATGTTGTGAATGGCAGGCATGGTTTATGACATGGCTGAGTGACGGACGACTTTATGGACATACCAGACATTACTTTTTCCGATATCTTATCCTACATACGTTTGACTGAAAAAATGAAAAGCCATCAACAAATGTAAACAATGCTGCCAGTAAGTATTGGTATCTTGACTGTTAAGCTCTATAATAGAATGGAGTGCTAACTCTCAGTGGTGTAGTCGTAAAAAAAAACAGAGGGTATACTCTCTAAGCAGAGGGTATACGCTCAAGGCAGAGCGTATACCCTGGAGTTTATATACTATAGCTTTCTTGAGAAACAGAGGGTATACGGCGGTCCTTAAAAAAATCCAGAGGGTATACGGCGTATACCCCCGTATACCCTCCTCTACATCCCTGTTAACTCTCCGGTCCACTTTCTGTCACGACTGCATCACATTTTCATTGCCCGCGCAAGTAACGAAACTGAGGCATTTTTCAAACTTTTCGGCAAACAATTCTTTTAATCATTTTTACACGTTTTTCCTATTTTTATGAGCAATATTTATAAAAAAAATTTCATGTTTCTTGTTAAGCTTAAATGAGATTTTATTATATATATGATAAAATTAAATATAAAATAAAGTCTGTAGATTTTTAAATAAAAATTACAATGCAGCTAAAATTGTAGCATTTTCGTCATATTTCAAAAAAGAAAATCTAATTTGAAAATATCTACCACATACTACTGTATGGGAGGAAATCGATGTTTTGCCATCAATTTTCCTCCGAAACTCTACGACATTGTAGTCATGGAATGGTCGTTAGATTCAATGTAACAGAATAGGGAGTTAGCTCTCCGTTCTGTTCTGGAGCTCAGTGATCATGTCAGAAATCCCTGCTTCATTTCAATACTTCTTGAATAGCTCCCAACTCTTACGCTTTTTTGTACCAGAAAAATGTAATAGAAATTTTTGCCTTATTTAATCGGCAGATTACGGCGATTAAAAAAGGTAAAATTAACTATTAAATATTTGTGGTGCAAAAAGGCGTAAGAGTTGGCAGCTATGTTTTTGTGCCAACGGTATCTTTCCATCTTTCATTAGTTTGCCACTTTTCCTAACTTTGGGATCACCCGGTATTGTTGACAAAAAAGAGAGACAAAATAGTGTCACTATTGCAACCGTGATATATACTCTCTTCAAAGGATTTAGTAGTCAGGGGGAAAACTATGATAGTCACAAACTAGTTATTCACTATTCTTTACTGTTACGTACGTGGACGATCTATTTTCAACTGTATTTTTTCAAAATATTACTTTAATTTTTGTTTCGATCGATGGTTACTAAATGATAGTATGCCTTAAAGCTAATCGATGGCACTGTTATTCAAAATTCACAAAAAAGGGACTATCATTGTATCGCCTTGATCACTCAATTGCAAAAGATATATACGATATTTCCGAAAGGGTTCTACAGAAGGAACATAAGCCATATCAGTAGATATGGCTTAGATAATCACTGACCGAGATTTTGAAACGGCTAATTAATAATTTGAATTTATAAATATGTGCGTTTCTGAGCATGTTAAAATTTAAAAACTGAAAAGTCATCTGAATGTTGTAAAAAAATTAACAATATTTTAAAAAGTACAAAACGTAGTCCTTACTGGAAAACTGTAGGATATTGTTTTAATTTTATAATTATTGTGTGATTGCAAAAGTTCGTGCCCGATTTCCGATGTATCGAATTTCGAAGTTTACCGAAGTTGTTTTAAACGGCGAAATGCAGCCGAATTGCCAACATTTAGTCTCTCAGAAATATCTTCAGTTGTAATCCGTGGATAATTATTTACTAAATCACGGAATAAGTCATTATCAATACCAGAAGATCACCTAGGGCGAATTTTATCGTTTAGATTGAAATTCCCATTTCGAAATCGACAAAACCACATTTAACTGTCCTAAGAGCGGGAGCACGATCCAAATAAACGTTTTGAATATATTTTGCAGCGCGTCCAACATTCACTCCTTATTTAAATTCATATAACATAACATGACGAAAATGTAACTTTTTATTTTCCATTTTGAATATTAACCTTGCACACAAATTAATTTGAAAAACTTTTTTTAACGTTATGTTTACTCACGACACATGTAGATAACTGTCAGTTAATAATATGGTTATAAAAGAAACATCAGCACAGTCAAAATTTCAAGTTTCTGCCATCTATGAAATAGGACGAACTTTTGCAATCACCCAAAATAAAAAAAGAAAAGTAAATTTGAAGACCTTTTAAAATTACATAAATTTAATAAACGTGTTTCTTCTTATTTATTGACAAACAATTCGTATAGAGATCTTATTTGCTCGGCATAGAATTAATTTTGGAAAACAAGGCGGGAAATGTGAGTTAAGGTCGAATTGAGCAGCCTTTGAAATTCATTATTAGTCATTAGATTAAGCAGTCATTCACAGTATGAAATAACTTCCAAGACGTTATAAATGATGCATGGCCTTCACAGTGACGTAAATGCATTATTACCCTAAATAGCACGGAAACACCATCACACTAATCAGTTAGGAATCGAATTGTGACAGTTACACGAAATATTGCTATGCTCTTTCTGTGTGCTAATGATTTCGGTTCGAAATACTGGCAATGAAGTTGCATAAAATAATGTGCCAACTCACTATTCAACATTCACTATTTAATATTGATAAACTCATGAATAACCTGTTTGATTTACAGCTCTGTTCATTCATAAAGGTGTACAAAACATTGATGTATAAAATTACTTTTAATAACTGTAGACATCAAAATGTCATAAAAAATGTTAAGTAACATTTTCAAGGACTAAAAACAATGTCTTATTTTAATTAAAAACATCATGTTTTAGAGAATAACATTTTTGTTTCATTTTATTATGCATTATTGGAAAAAATACATAATTTATCAGAGAGTAAAAAAAGATATTTTGTGCTATCAAAATTATTAAACATATGTATATTAGCATTTTTATATGTGGGGTGAAATTTTATTTTTTATACGCTGTCCTTTAAATTAAAAAAAAAATACTCTTCAACTTGAAAATTTGTTTTCTTTATGTAATACCTTTAAATTTCATATGAGGTTCTTTGTTTGATATTTAATAAATTAGTTTATTTTTTTATTTTTTTAAATATGGAGTAAATTACGTTAACTTACGTTAGAATCCTTATACAAAAATAAACTAGTATGGAAATACCTCTTTAAATTTATACTTCGGATGGGAGAATTACGATGCACGAACAAAATTGTGCGAGTTAATTGCCAAATAATTCGTGCTTTTTAAAGTCTTAATTTACTGATAGTACTAGATATATTTAAAGTTTTATTAATTTTTAAATTAAATTCTAAAAACTGAGTTTTTAGATAAGTTTTAATTTTTCTTCAATTTAGAAGAAAAACGTCCATTTTAAAGGCTATTTAAGATTACTGAATTGGTTTTAACTTTCATTCAACGAACATATTTTTTTCAAGTTTCGCATGTGTTTGAAATCATTAAGGTAAATTTTCCATTAGAATTTTAAACTCTTTTTAGAGTAAAAAGTTAATTAAATACACGAAGCTGAAACGGTATATTAGGAAAGTACTCACTTTTTAAAAATATATGCAATTTTAAACCATAAAAGTTGTTCAGAAAATCAAATATTTAATTAAATGATTCATGAATATTTTATATATAATTAATTGAATGAATGTCTTTAGGGAATCATTTCAGTAATTTCTAATTACTCCAATAACTTTTATAAGATATTGCTTCAGCCTTGTCGTTTTAAATAGTCTTGAGATTATGGCTATATCACGTTCATTATCAAATAAATTGATTAAAACTTCGGTAAACAGAGAAAATAAAATTAAGCTGTCTAGACATATTTTTTCGCATTTTAGAGATGCTATTATCTAATTACCTGTTCAAATATTACAAAGCTTTGAGTTATTATAATAGAGCAATCACATTAGCGAAGCAAATAGAAAATTCTTGTTTAACTTTAAAGATGTTAAGCTATGTATATTGGTCTGTAACATGATTTAACTCTCAGTAGTACATTAATAAAATTTTTCATGAAATTTTCAGATCTTCTTAATGGGCTTTTACCAATAAAAATACTTTTTTATGTCCATTATTTATTAAATCTTCAATTATAGATAATTTTAAATTTTAATGAGAGGCAGTAGAATAAATTTCGGCTGAAAAAGTTAAAATGGGCATGGATAAAGAGAGAATGTCAAACAAGGGAATCAGCATGTGTTGCCAGGCAGAGTTGGGCAAATTTGCAATCTCAATGATCCGCAATATAATTACAAGTTAATTGAATGTAACTGATTATAGTTACACACATTCAAACGCAGAAATTTCGTCAAATAATGGAATGGGGGCAGTTTCGGCTACAGTGCTGCAAGAATCTTTACGACATGTAATTTTAAATATAATTACACATAATTAAATTGTAAACATATTGCAAATAATTGAAATTACAAATTTGCCCAACTCTGTTGCCAGGTTTAGCATGGTACTAAAAGAAATTTAAAAGAATTTGTGCATCATGAAAAATCGGGACTTCTGTCATCCCTTATAGTAGTTACGCGGGACAAGTTTTGGAGCCCCTCAAAATAGGGATATCCGCGTAAATCGGGACACCTGGAAACTTACAGAATTGACACTTGCATTTTATAGTTTGTCTGCAATTTTGGTGAAGTTCGCATGTAGCATTGAGGCTAGTGTTGCCAGGGTCGGTATCATAAAAAGCGGGACAGGGAGACAAAAAATGTGGAACAGCAGCTTCTAAATCGGGACATAAAAAACAGTAAACACTACCAAAATGGAACCTTCATATAACGAAATCATGTCAAAAATTTTATTGTTCCTACGGTAAGGATACTATACAATTACACCTGCTAAGACGAAAGCCTGCTTAAAACGCTTTTCTTCTGTTTCTTGTGATTTCCTTTCAGCAGGTTTTACTATACTAAATAAACACCACAACATATGCATTTTCAAAGCGGAATCGTAAAGGACTGAAAAAAAATTCCAGTTTAGCAGGTATAATTGCATAATATTCCTGTGGAAGGAACAATCAATTTTTTACTTTTAAGACAGAAATCCGTTATAAACAGGCTCCGTTTACACAGGGTTTACTGAACAAAGCACAGTAACACTTGTAAAAACAAAATCACTAGAAACACAAAATAGTTTGCTTTAGAGAGGTTTCTGCCTAGACAGTTAGATTTTTAAGGTATTCCTTTGGAAGGGACTGTAAACATTTTCCGCTATAGACAGATTATTTCTTTACAGATTCTACTGTATTAAGTTTCACTCGATGTAGAATAATAAATAGCATGATACTAAAAGAAATTTAAAAGAATTGGCGCATCATGAAAAATCAGGACTTTTGTCGTCCTGCGCAATGTTTACGCGGAACAGGTCTTGGAGCCCTAAAAATCCGGACATCCGGCTTAAATCGGGACACTGGGCAACACTAATTGAGACCTGCATTTTGCAGTCCTACAAGCCAAAGTTAGAAAACCAATAAAATGTATCTGCAAAAATTTTCTCATATATTTTTGTATACATGTAACTTAATTTTTAATTGTTAATTTCACGCCAAAAGCGAGTTATGTCGCGAAATAAGGGGATTCATATATGAATCCAAACCACTACCCACTCACAAGCAGAGACTGACTTTCGGCCAGGGTTGCCGGGGAAATCTCAACGGGAACTAATAAAGCCAATTTCGCACCGCCAGAAAGGTTCTATTTAAGTTCTTAAAGGAATTTTTAAACTTTTTTCATTATTTTATTGTTATTATCAATAAGATTGTATTCTAAAGTACTTTTCCTTTAAAAAAAAGCATGTGCTAGTAGTTTGGTAAGTGGTCCCAAAATTTGCATTTTCAGAAAGTTATGCTGCTGTAAAATCAATAAACACGATTTTTTCAGGAAAATTTTAACGGTTCTCAAACTTCAGCCTACAGGGCTATAAAATGCACGAAGTCTTAATGCTGGGTGTGAGCTTCACTAAAAGTGGTTTTCTGGTAAGGACAATTCAAGAATAAACTCTTTTTTCAATTTTCAACATCTTATCCATATGAAATATTATAGTACAGTCTTTTTGTTAAATAATAGACTTCTTTATATACAAATGGAGATTAAAATTCATCATTGAACCGTGCATAACTACTTCGCGATTTCTTTAAAATATAGGTGCTTTTTTTTTTTAAACTTGCCACGCCATTACATTATATTTAAAGAAGCAGGAATTCTGCTTTTTCAGAATTTAGTGTCGCCCCCGATGAGGAAAACAAAATATATTATTGTTACGAAGTCGAATTTCGAGGAAAGAAAATGTTTAAGGAGGAACTCTTTCATTAATTCATAATAAATCTACAAAATTAGTTACAATAAAAGATGTATATTACACTGATTAGTCTAACTCTCAAACAAATATTTTTTTTAACTTAAAGGTCAATACTCTTTTATAAAGAGTTCTCTTTGTGTTTCATCAGTATGTGATTTGAATTTGCGTTCTTTTCAAAAGTGAAGCATTTCTACCTGTGAAGAAATTAAAATCCGCTGGAGTGAAAACGATGCACTTCTACAAAACGTTTTTCAGTTTTAAGAATTAAAATACATGCTTTTATTTTATATAAAATAACGTCGTTTACATCCGCTGAAGAATTCCACATTTACGATCCAGTCTTAAACAAGATTTATAGAAAAGTATGCATAGGACGTCACTATCGCAAAATAATATCATGATTCGTACGCCTCCTTGAATTTTGCAGACCAGAAAATTTTTTGGTACCAGTATTATCTTATAGAAAATCTCGTCTTAAAAGAAGGCGAAATTTTGCGCGTTTAACTTAGATTTATTTTTTTATAAAAAGATATTGGTTGGTAGTTTTCCTGGAGAAATAACGGTATCCGTACGAACCATGAATACATAAACCAAGCAAAAACAGATGACGTAAACTCGACAAAAAAAATCGCCTATCTAATGATTCATGTGCCTTTATTTGTTCGTAACATTAATATGGATACTTAAAATTAAATATAGTTTATAACAGATCTATGTTTTATCAGAAATCATTATTTTAGATTTTTTGAAAATAGCAAGTATTTTAATTACATTTTTTTTTCAATTGTTATAAGAAAATGGCGACAAAAACATATAGTAATCTACTATTTTCGTTTTACTTTCTACGGAAATGGAGTATTTCAGTTGCCACCATTTAAAAACTACAAAAAAAATTAATATCTCAAAAATAAATTGATATGCAGTTTTCAAACAAAATTGCAGAAAAAAGTACCGTATATACTCGCGTATAAGTCGACCCCCTAACTTTTGAATGCAAATTCTGGAAAAAATCAAAAACCCGCGTATAAGTCGACCCCCTAACTTTTTACTTCAATTTTGCTCAAAATCAAACCAAAGATTTCGCTTGCCAATGCGAAAAGATAGTAAACAAAAACAAATCATTGAAATTTTTTAAATGTTAAATTATTATTATTTGTATATTTTATATATTATTTTTTTATTAATACACATAAAAATCCATAATTTTGCAATATTCGAAGTTTTTGTTTTTGCTTTTTTAACTGACTCGCGTATAAGTCGACCCCCCAAATTTGCTTTCCGAAAATTGTCAGAAAGTCCTCGACTTATACGCGAGTATATACGGTACTTCTTTTCACTATACAAAAGTGTAAAATTTGACAAAGTGCGGTGCTTAGAAGTTCAATCTGATCTTAAGAAAATTAAGCTTGGCGGCCATCTTTCCATATTTTACACAAATTTCTAAGCAACTAAGTTCGTAAACGAAAAGTATAATAAGTTTGCATTAATAACAATTTAGAACTTCTGATTTTAACTATGGACAAAATAAAGTTAAAAAAAGGCTTATTTTGAGAAAGGAAGTTGATTTTTAATGCCTTGAATTAATTGCTCCAAAAAGGAATCATGAGATGAATCCCGAAGATACGTCACCATTATTTTAAGACACAAATTTCAAGCACACAATTCCGCAAATAAAAAGCATAAAATGTTTGCTTTAAACAAAGTCAAACTTCGGATTTTAACTACAAATAGATAAATTAAAAATGAATGATATTTTAAGAATATAAATTGATTTTCACTCCTTTTAAAAGATTAATTACTCTAAAAAAATAAATCATAAGATGAATCCTTAAGATGTCACTATATTATTTTAAGACCAAAATTCTCCGAATAGAAAGCCCACAAAGGAAAATATTTTAAAATGTCTGAAGTAAGAATTTTGAATTTTGGATTTTAACCATAAATTTGAGTACTTAGAAATTTTCGTAAAATATGAAAAGATGACCGCCAAGCCCATCATGCATAATTTTAAAACACTTGAATTTTCAGAAACACGTTACGATGTATTTGGTACAGGAGAAAAGGATTTCTATCAACATATAACGAAGGCACTCAACTTACAAATGGTAAATATTTTAATTAAAAAATGTTAAATAAGCACCATAATATAAGCTTGGAAATTTGATATCACACCATATTTTAACCACAACTTTCATCATCTTTTTTTTTTTTTTTTTTTCTTTTGAAAAGTTTTTTTTTTTTTTTTTTTTTTTTTGTATATAATTAAAATACGTGCCAAAAAAAAAATCCCCCCCCCCCCCCCATTATGTAACGCAATTATTTTGTATGGCCCTGTAAATGGATAATAAACATTCTCTGCACCGTATATTCTACAGAATGCATATTTTAGTGTTCTTCATAAATGCTTACCGATTTCATTATGTTTGAAAGAGTGTAACGTCATCAAAAATGCACTTGAAATGTTTTTTCCCTTTCGCCGTAATGTATCGGAACACTTTTGACTGCCCCTGTAACTGACCTGTTCGTGCTATATAAACTTAATTTCACTAGGGATCTGCTATGACAAACGTCAATAACATACAAAAATTTCAGGTCAATCCGGGTATATTTTAGAGTTTGATTGCGGACAGGTAGGCGGCCAGACAAACTGAATTCCTAAAAACTTTTCAACTATGTTGGAAAGTGTTAAAAAATCAAAGAAAAAATAATTACGTGAATTTTAACGGTCTGATAAAAGCGCTTGGATATTTCTTTCTATTTTATTGAGGTAAAAGGCAAATTTATGCATTTAAAACAACTTAAAACTCCCATTAGCATGGCTGTACTATATTCAGTTTCAGCACTTATTATTATCCAGTCATATAGGACATGTAAGGAGGGTATTGTAATAGTGATGTATGGTGTGGAGCACCAATAACGTCAAAACGGTATTTTCGATTGAACTGTCGGTTAGCCGGTATGTTGCAGTTTTCTTACGGAAAAATCTACCGATTAGTTCCACCTAAACAAAAGCTGTTTTTCAACCATTTATAACCATTTATAACTGAAAAGTACTGTTTGGACAGGGGAAAAATTACCAAGGAAATGTGCAGTGTAATACTTGACACACACATACACGCCATGCCACAATTTTCGACAAGCTTGACGATAATTGATAATATATTGCCAAATTTACAGACAAAAATAAGTCTCTCAAAACAATGCCAAATTAGTACTTATTCAAGAATTTAGAGAAGTTCCCATATAATCGTTGTCCTTACATAGTTAGAACTCTGATTTTCTGGTCAGAATGGGGGGGGGGGGGAAATGGCCATATTTTTTTTTTTTTTTTTTTTTCCCATTCTGACCAGAAAATCAGAGTTCTAACTTTTTACGGCTGCTCTTTCATCTTCGCCTAACACTTCATTTATAACGACTGTTTCATAATAATGGAAGCCATCAGTCCATCAGAAGAAAATAACTCGGTGAAAGCGGAAACTCCGATAATCGGGACTCTACTGTAGTTCAGATTTAAGACTTATAACACGCGATTTTATTTTACATAAAGTGACGTCATTCATATCCTCTGAAGAATTCATCATTTGTGATCCAGTGTTAAACAACATCTACCGTAAAGTACGCTTAGGACGCCACTATCGCTGAATAATACACATCTCAAAAAAAAAAAAAAAAAAAAAGATTTCGTCAATCAAAAAACTGGACAAAAAAATCGGCTATCTAAAGATTCACAGGCCTTCATTTGTTTGTATTATTAATATAGATATTTAAAATTTAATTTAGCTTCTAATAGCTCCATGTTTTATCAGAAATCTTTCACTTATATTTTTTTCAAAATAGCACGTATTTTAAATACTTTTTTTTTTCAGTTTTTATGGGAAAATGGATTTCACTTTCTACAGAAATGGAGTTCTTCCGTTGCCAATATTAAGCAAATTGTTCTAAAAACTATAAAAAAAAATTAATGTCTCAAAAATAAATGGAGATTCAGTTTTCAAACAAATTGCATTAAAAAGTACATTTTTTTCCAATACGACGGTATAAAAATTTAAAATGTGCGATGCTAGACGTTTAAAAAATTGCTATAGAGTATTTAATCGCACTGCTTTGTTTTACGGCTGGCTTCTGTAAGGTGACGTTATTTTTTGGAGACTACACAAAATAAGTTGGGAGAAAGAAATAGCATACCGTAGCGGGGGCTAAAAAAGGAATAGTCTAAATTAATTGCATAAATATGCTTCCTAATCCAAGATCAAATTTCAGTCAATTTTCGCCAATGCAAATCTTTTTGATCCCTTAATTTTAATTCTAAACATTAATTCACATTGAAAAATGATTGTGGCTCTCAGTTTCTATCCAAACTCGCTTAGAAAAGCGTAAAATTTAGTACTTTCTTCTAGTTTAAAAATATGTATGACACGACAAATTTTCTCCGGATAATCGCCATTTTGAGATTTTCATATCGTGCTCTTAAAAACTGAAATATTCTCGAAAGTCAGGAAGCGACTTTTATTTTCCAGATGACTCCAACACTTAAAAATTACTAATTTAGAAGCAAAATGAAGTCATGCATCATGAGTTTCTAAATACAAATACAGAAATTCTGAAATAAAGCTGATGTAATGCACTTAAGCATGAATGTCTGTGTTTTTAGAATATCGTAACAACTTATCATTATCATATTTTTCAGTATATATACAGAATACTAACTCTCAAATGAACTACTTAAATTAGTCCAGAGTTAAAAATATCGACTTAACAACAGAAACAGAAAACTAAGGCCTGAGCAGACTTCAGACATTTAATAGAGATTGAGTCAGATTAAACTGTTCAAGGCTGTTTTCAAGTCCAAACTTTTTATTTGCTTTCTGACACTTTTTTAACAGTTTTGTTCGCAAACATATCAAATTGGCAGGTGATCCTATTGAGTAATATGGAACCTAACAGGTTTTTCAATTTTTCGGTAAAGACAGAAGATTTTTCAGAAATTACTCTCAAAGTAGCCATCTTGAATCGAATTTCCAGATACGACAGCGTAGGAAAAGAAAACTCTGTCTTTTCGGAGACAATAAGCGCTTATAATTCAAGATGTAATAAATTTGTTGGAAAATGTAAACAACTATTCGATTACAATTCACGCCAAGAATCATGCATGAAACTTTCATGCTTTTATGTTTAAAAATGAGTCAGAAAATGTGTCAGAAAGTTTCGTGTCGTTGAGAAGGAAAAATATTTTTCAGAACCGCGTCTTAAGTCTATTCAGTACCTTGAATTTAATAATTTGCTATTCACATAATAAATCAATATTATTTAAATTGAATGAAATTATGATGGTAGGCCTCCCCGCCTGGCCTGAAACTGACTACTAAAACTGATTAATTAAATTAAACAAATAGGATATCTATGCCTTAATACGTTGCTATTTTAATAAAAATCTATGCTACAATTATGTATTCTTCATGGTGCGTAGAACTCTACCAAATATTTTCATAGAATTTTTCGTCTTATTTTATCGCAAAAAAATATTACAAAATCTGCGATTAAACAAATTTTAAGATTCAAATTTTAAACAGAATTTTTTAAATCGGAAATACCGGTGCCAGACAACTTGAAAATTCGGTATACTACTTAGTTATCCCGTCTACCAAAAATCTATCGCCAAACTATAAGATTAAATGACGATAATGGTTGATCTTAAATGTCACATTCACTTGACTTTAAGCAAGTTACACGTGTTTACGTCATCAATTGATTTTTATTTCGACGTTTTATTTGTATTTTTATTAATGTTATACTAATTTATTTGTTCCTTCGTTATTTAAAATAAAAATTATGTCAATTTGTAAGCGGCTTGGAGATTTATAAAATTTGGCGAAATTGGTCGACGGGATAATTAACAAGGAAGGTCTCCTTACAGGGCATACTCAGAATATGTTGAAAAAAGTACTAGTGAAACTACTCATGTATGTAATAAGGGATCGGTTAAATTTAACGGCGGAATTTCAGTAGAAAGTCTGTAAAAAAATAAAATACTTTCGAATATTTGGCGCCAAAATACGAAAGTGACACGCGATTTGGCGAGCAAGATTTTTCTTTGCCAAAAGCAAACGATTTTAATGCATCTGAAAATTGTTTATTAATTGTTTTTTTAGAATGCACGATTTTTAATGAAATTAAACTTAATGAAAAAGGTTATATATTTTTTACATTACATATATATGTTGTTTGTTGCTGTAGTTATTTAATTTAAAACTGTAAAAATATTTTCCATGCTTTGCAAGTTGCAAATATCTATTTTAAGTTAGAGCCAGCTGACATTAGATTGCCATAATACATTTCCATATCGAAGACGAAGTCGTTTCCATAGCAACAAAATCAAATCGACAGTGTTCTATCTGCCTTATTTTTGAGCTTGAAACAATTTAAATCAATTTAAATTTTGTTTTAAATCGTAAAATATGATATTTAAATTTTATTATAAATACATATAAATATATATGACAAACTATAGTTAAAACAAACTAAAAATGATAAAACTATAGTTAAAACAAATTAAAAATGACAAAACTAAAGTTATTTAAATTAAACTTATATAAACAAATTGAACATAAAAAGTTTTTCCTACATAAAAGTGTATTTTTTTTTCATCGCCAACCGGTGATAAATCGCCAAATAAACGAAAATTTCGTTATTTTTTTACGGACGCTGTATCGGGGTTCCGCCAAAAATTTTTTTATAAACATACATATCCATATGAGAAGAACATTCTGTAATTTTTTCAGATTTTCCTGAGTATGCCCGTATGGAGACCTTCCTTGCAAGTAGTACCGAAAAGTCCAAGGAGTATACAAGACAGAGTTCTAAGTAATAATAGAGATGCGGTATGCCGTAAAAAAGGTTTGCTATATGAAGGCAGTTATCGCTCAAATTTAAATGCCCTCATTCGGCCCAGCACGCACACAGACTTTGTGGAACCGCAAGTATTTGGGCTTAATTTTGACCGGTTTCAGGGTTGTATTTTTAACATCACGCCAGATCAAAACACTTCATCTCAATCTATCTCTTACCTCCGTGAGTATACATACATTGATTCTTGATACCAAGATCCCTTTAGCATAATATAAGGGGGTTTTACTTGATTACTAATGCACCAAAATGGCGCTACAAACAACAACGACAATAAAAAGGCATACAGAAAATTAGGCTTTAAGACATCTGAATTCCGTTATTAACTGCTCTTTGATTTATTTATTTCTGGAAAGTTATGCAAAAACTCTGTAAAACGTAATTAACTAAATTAACAATGCGACAGTTGCAAAAAAGGAGTGCGATAAAAGCAGATATCTACAGAAATGCTAAATAAAGGAGTCGACTGGTTTACCAGTTGAGTAATGAAACATTTTTCTAGATTAGGAATTCTCAAAGGTATTTTACATTTAATAAAACAGTTATTCTTTCTTAGCAACTAATTGGCTTACATTATTGTCTTACCATCCTCATTTCTAGCTAGCTTCTGAATGCCCTTTTTCTAATTTTTGCGCCTGGCGTCTTAGGTAACTTTGTCGCCAACATTTGGGCTTGGCGCGAAGTGGTATTCGTCTAGCAGAAAAGTACCAAGCAGAAATATTCGATATATTTTGCCACTTTACAAAATCTTAAAAATTTGTACTGCGCCAAATGAAACTTTGAACCATATTTTAAACAGACACCTTTTTTTTTTTTTTTAAGCTTATCACTCTTATCCTTAATTATACATTCAGATTTAGATTAACAGGAGAATTTTAAAATGTTTTAGCTTAACATTTTACTTATGCTAAATCCGGTTCTGATAATACTTCAAGAGGGCCAAGAGAGGTTAGTCTACCGTAATCAGATCTATTCAATTGGTGTATTTTAGCCTGTGTAGTAGAGCAACAGGGTGATTTCAGTGCTGTAGTCGTAAAAACAGAGGGTGTACGCTATAGGCAGAAGGAGTATACACAGAAAGTATATGCTATACTAGTTTTATTTGAGAATCGCAGGTTATATGGAGTTTCTTAAAAAAATTCCTGAAGGTATGCGGAGTATACCATCGTATAACCTCCACTATACCCCTGAGTGATTTTTTATAGCAGTTATTTAATATACACAATCATTTTAAACTATTCTATCGCCAGCATCGTTCACATTTGATGCCAATTCTTGGCGGGAAAACTGATTACAGAAGATTAATCCATATTAAGAGCAACGTTTGCATCCGGTTTTATTGTCGCTAAATTCAGTTTTATCGTCCGCTTACTTGATAATTTTTTACAAATATTATTTGCATTTTACCGGCTTCCATAAAATGAGTTTTGAATAACACTAATATTATTGAAAATCTGCTTAAATGCACACATGTGGATTCTAATAGTACACTACAAGCGTTTGAACAGAAATGTCTTTTGATTAATTACTGGTCTTTGACAACAGATTTAGAATGGAATATTGTACAGTTATTAAAGAATTTATTTTTTTTTTTTTTTTTTTTTTTTTTTACAATACTCACTTTCACAATTATACTGCAAAATGTTCCTCTAAATCTAGTAGTAAATTCACAGTAAATTCTTTAATAAGGTAAAGAAAAATAGATGTTCGAATATCAATCATTCTATAAAATTTGCCTTAAGATATGTATTTATGAATTATATGCTTTTAAATGGAAATACATTTCGATTAGTCTGAATTGACTTTGTGAAAGATATTAATAAAGCATTTAAAAGATGTTACAATACTTACTTTTGCAGGTAATTGAAAAAAAAAAAAACTTTATATCTTATAGAAAACTCACAGAATATTCTTTAACGAGAAAAAGAAAACGTAATGACGTAAAAGATAGAATGGAAAAAAATAAATGGAAAAATAAATACGCACGAGAAAAAATTAAAAATAGGCATCGCTCATTTCTTATCAGCTTATATGAATTTTCTTCTTGGTTGCTTAGCGACACCTACGCGTTTTGAAAAGTAAACTTACCGGTCAAATTACTCGTTGTAACCCAAATTGGCTCAAAAGGATTAATTCATGTGATATCTATATAGACCCTTCTTTTCTTTTCGGTTCGAGGCTATAAAAAATCAGCTGTTTGGGAAAAGATTGAAAAATCGTTTCATTGGAAAACATTACGGTTTTCAAGAACTCATTTATTTTTTATTCTGCTAACTGAAAGGATTGAAATGTGTGTAATAGATTTGAATAATATATGAAATATTCATTTAATTTCAGATTAATTTCGTTTAAGGGGGTCCGGGGCACAATTTAAAATAATTAGGCGCGTTCGTAATTATATAAATACGTAGCACCTATAGTCGTCGTTCGGCCCGTCTGTCTGTCTGCTCGTCAGTCCGCATATAACAGAGCAAAAACTATCCAACTGAATGATCTGAAAATTTAAATATATAATTGTTGCAAAATTTTGTAGAGTTACTTCAAATTTAATGAAAATCGGATATATAGGTTAATTACAGGGACAGTCAAAAGTTTTCCGTTACATTACGGCCAATGGGAAAAAATTATTACAAGTGCATTTTAATGATGCAGCCTTCCGAATAGCCTGAAATTTTAAATAAATAATAGGTGAAAAATTTTGTTGACTCATTTCAAATCTTATGAAAATCGGATGTATAGTTTAATTACAGGGACAATCAAGTTTTCCGTTACATTACGGTCAACAAGAAAAAAATATTGCAATAGCATTTTATTGATGATACAGCCTTTCGAACAAAATGAAATGGATATGCACTTATGAAGTGCCTAAAATATACATTCAGTAGAATATGCGGTGCAAAAAATATTTATAAAACTAGTTTTATTACGAATACACCTCATTTGCCACGTTTGACGCGCAATTTCCAACTTGTTTATTTAGTTAAAATTGATTTTTTTTTTTTTTTTTTTTTTTTTTTTTTTTTTTTTGTGCTGGTTAACCAGGTCATTTGTAAATAAAATCACATGATAAAACTTCTCATACATTTTTTTTTTTTAATTTAAAATTCATTAAAAGAGGGGGTAATTTAAAATCGTTATTACTCGAAATGTTATTTGTAGAATTTCATTTTTTTTTCATTTAAATAAACAGAAATATATAAATTTTAATTCACTATTTTTAAAAATATTAATTTAAAAAAAAATTAAAAATATTTAAAGTAAAAAAATAAAAGGTAACTTAAAATAATAATAATATTTTCAAAAGTAAATATTTTTTTCTAATTTGCTGAATCAAAATTAAAGTAAAACAGTTGAAAAAGACATGTTTAAAGTTTGAACCATTTAGCTTTAACCGTTCTTGACTTATAACGATTTAAATACAAGAAATGGTGAAAAAAGTCAACATGAAGAAAAACGCATTTTCACAAGAAGTCGTTTCTTGAGTCTGTTGAGTTGTTTCTTGAGAAGTTGCTTGAAAGCTAGATTTTGAAAACAAACCAAAACAAAAAATTTAATATTTCCTGTTCTAATTAAGATAGAAACATGGTTTAAACGTCATTTTAAGCAGAAAAAAAAAACAGAAATTTTTAATGCAATAAAAGTTTTTTTTAGAAAATTTGGAGATTTTTGTGTCCCGGACCCCCTTAAATGATCGAATTTATTAGAATAAATTGGATTACAGCTAATGCCTCTATAAATGAGCGAAATTTTAAGTGTTTAAATTGAAGTTTGTTAATAATTTATGTAAATTAAACTTATTTTACTTATTAATACATGTTTTTACTTCACGATTTCAATGCTAATTTTTAATGTTTAGAAATTTTTTCATTTATATTCTGCAAATAATAATTAAATAATGAAAGAATATGCTTATATATTCATTAATTTTTATTAATATGGTTTCTGAGCTCATATATGTGACAATAAAATAACGTTGCAAAGAGAAATAGCGAAAAAAAATTGGGTGAATGCAAATCATAAACAAACGATCACGCCGCCATTTTAGCTACTGTGACGTCACGGGAATACTGTCCATTGTGTTTATTTCTGTCGATAGCTAAAAACTAAACGTGGTTTTGAGAGGTTTTTAACTACAGAACATTCTTAAAAGTTACATCTATATGCTATATGAAGTATATATTCAACGCAGCAAAGCGAGTAGAATCCTGCATCAGAGTCGGGTTATACAACTGTCCGAACCTAAATTGAAATTGAAAATTCTATTTAATGAAAAGAATTGAAAATTCTCGAAGTCAATCCAAAACCTGACAAAAGTAATATTCAAATAATGAAAAATTTCTATACGAATTCAGAAAAACCAGAGGTCGATGCAGGTTTTTATTCTTGGAGCCCATTTTGAGAAAAGTAAAAGTTATTTCTGCGAATTTTATTATATTTTTGTGAAAAATAACATTTTGTAACGAAAGTTGAAATCCAGCTACTCAAATTCGAACCAAGAATTTATTAACAAAAACTTCTTTAAATCCCCTTGCTAAAGTTTTTGTTTTTCGTAACCTGCTTTTATTTACAAATTATACATTTTAAAACAGTTTTTATGAAAAAGATATTTACGAAGGGGCCTGTTTTATTAAGTTTATTTTTGTGAAGGGGCCTGTTTTATTAAGTTTATTTTTGTGAAGGGACCTGTTTTATTAAGTTTATTTTTGTGAAGGGGACCATTTTATTAAATTTATTTTTGTGAAGGGGCCTATTTTATTAAACAAATTTTTGTGAAAGTGCCCTAAATAGGCCCCAAATTTTGCCTGGATCGACCCCTGAAAACTTTATTGGAAAAAAGACAAAATTTGCTACACTGGGCTAAAAGATTGAAATCCGATCAGTTTTACTAATATTGGAAAATCGTCGCAAGAGGATAAAAACGCTAGTAATTGCATGAATAATCCCATAAAAAAAATCTAATAATAAAATCCAAAAACAGGATTCGAGGTGCATTACTTCAGACATACAGCTATGTTCCAGTCAAATCTTGTACCGCAGCGGTCTCTTCAGAACAGAGTACACTCACACGCATATACACAGACAAATATCTATCATTGTTATTATTTAAGCATTTTCTAGACACCGCTTTGTCCCTAATACAACAAAATTATCTTAATTCTAATGATAATATCAATTTGAAAGTGTGAAAATGTTTGGATAACGTCAGGGTCAAAACGGATGATTAAATACCTTTGTATATAGGCGGATTATAACACAGAAAGTAACATGAGCTATATTTACTTTAATTAAATAACTTTTTTAATAAGTCAAAATTTCGTTATTTTCATGGTGAAATAATGAATATTTTTTCTATCTAAAATTTAACCATTTTTCTTTATTGTTGCTAAAAAATCAAAAACTGTAATAATAATTTGTCCACGGCAATTAATTTTCAATTGAAAGCTTTCCACGTGATAAATGAAATAGAAATTTTTTTATTAGAATTAAAAAGAAGATGAATATGTCGTCATACTAGAAATAAGACGGACATATTAGGTAATAATACAAGGGACACGAGTATGAGTTTGCACAGAGCAGGTGAATATGGCATCCCATTTTTAATAAAAAGACATTTTCAAACATTTAATAATAATGCAATGGTTTATAGCATCCCCTAAGAGAAAATAACATAACAAATGGTATCTAATACCATCGATTTATGCTTTTTAAAAATAAGTTTACCTCGGTTAAGTTTATCTTTTGATAGAATTTTTTTCATTATAGGTTTTTTTACGCTCATAGCGGTCCTAGTAGGATATTGCATAGTTAAAAATTTAAAATAGATTTTTTTATACTTTCCAATATGGGAACCATACGTAAGTTAAAATTAGGTAATTATTTTCTCTAGTGCTTATATCGCCCCTTGAGAGAAAATATGGTAACCAAATTTAACTTTTTTTATATACAGTGGCGGTCAAAAGTTTCCGGCCAGCATAAAATTTTTGGTTAATTTGTAAGTATACCCATATCAAGAGGAATCTCAAAGTGATACTTATACACTTTATTGACATAACAATTAAGAACTTATTTATGGAATAAAAATTAAACATTAATAAATTTAATTGACAAAATTAATTTGCAAAATAAAACGCATGTTCTCAAAAGTTTCCGGCCACCTTGGCAAGTTCGAAAAAAATGGTGTTATAGCGGAAAATAACAGTGATCAACAACATCTACAATTAGTATTTTGTATTCATACATTTAGCAATAAGTACTGCGGCGCAGCAACGTGGCATCGATTCAATGAACAGTTGTAGATCATCAATGTTAAGTTTTGTCCACGGTTCTTGCAATTTTTTGTGAAAATGCTGCTAAATTGGAATATTTATAATTCCACACACATTTTTTAGTTACTTTCAAACATTTTCTATTATATTCAGATCGGATGATTGGGCTGTCCATTTCAAAAGCGAGGTTTTTTTGTGCGAAAGCCACTGCTTGACGAGCTTGGATGTATGCTTTTGGTCGTTATCATGATGAAACAAATAGTTGCGACCACGATTTTTCCTCCAATACGGCAGCAAAGGATCTTGCAAGATATCCTTATGCATTGCACTATTCATCTTGCCGCGGATTTCAAATAACGGACAGGCGAATTTTCCAGAAAATGCTCCCCACAGCATAACATGACCTCCGCCGTGCTTCATTGTAGGAATAGTATATCTCGCACCTTATCGTTTGTTTTAGGTCGTCGGTTGTAATGGTTTTTATCACTCACAAAAAGATTGAACGTCGATTTATCTGAAAATAGTACTTTTTTCCAGTTTTCACTTGTCTAGTCTTTGTATTTCTTGGCAAACGCCAGTCGGGCCCTCTGAATTTTTTTACTTATGAAAGGTTTTTTAACGACTGTGACGTTTTATCTGAGGACTCAGAGACCAGATGCCCCTAACGAAATAAACATCTTTAAATTGGACCCTCCAGATACCTGCTATAACTTCGCCTGTCAGTTTCACCAAAAAACCAGATGGTACATGTAAACAGTTTTAATCATGTAAATATCTGGCGAAAAAGTGCTGCGTAGAAATGTTATAAACTGAACTTGTTGACTAAGATGAGTCAAGACCACGTGGGGTATTTTGGAGATGAACTGATGTCAGAAAAACAAGGCCCCGTGGAGGGAGAGTATCTGCTGTGACACGACCCCAGACGGTCGAGTTCTCGGTCCTGCCGAAAGGAGCGTCTCGCTCCGGAAAAGATTAACTTTTTGCCGTGTAAATATTACGTGTGCTTGTTATATGTGTGTCTCGTATTGTCTAATAAAAACTCTGAAAAAAGAAACGAACGCCAAGTTCTTTAAATTTCTAGTTAAGAGCCCTTCTTAAGTGAGTTCTTATATGACGGTACAGTTGGTTGTCAGAAGTCGGATGCGAGTTGTTCGAAAAATGTTTGGGCACACACGCACACACAAAAAGTTAGCTAGTTTTTAGTATAAGCCTGCACTTTAGGCCTGCACTTGTTACCCACGGAAGGAAGGATTAAGTGAAGATCATTCTTTCAAAAAGTAGAGAGCCGTCCTGATACTGGAAAAGAAAAATAAAGGAAAGTCCCCGTGTGTTGGAAGAAGGGAAAAACGTGAAATTTTCCGTGCGGGAAAAGAGGAGGAGGCCAGGTTTCGGTTTGGGAAGAGAGGAAGACAGTTCGGATTTTCACCCCGGTCGGCTGAGAGAATCGGACATCGTCCAGCTTTTCACCCCCCCCCCCCCCCTGCTGAAGGAAAAAAGAAGATCGTCATCGGAGGAAGGTGCTTTTGGTGATGAAAGGATTGCGGAAGAGTGGAAAAAAAAAGAAGATAATTCTGGTTGTAAATGTGAGTGGGCCCCGTTTTGGGTCGAAGATAGTGTCCAGTGTTCCGTGCCTGTGGATATATTATTTTTAGTGGACCTTAAGGTCAGAAAGAAAGTGTGTTCAGTGAGCCGTGCCTGTGGATATATTATTTTTAGTGGACCTTAAGGTCAGAAAGAAAGTGTGTTCAGTGAGCCACCCGGCTGAAGAAAAAAAGTGGATTACCGGTTAGTGTCTGAGCCTTCATTGGGGTAAGTCACAATTTTGAATTTGGAGTTAATGTTTAGTGATTTTTAATTATTTCAAATTGCTGATTTTGTTGGGAAAATTCAAAAACGGGAATGACAAAAATTGAACAGGTACTAGTCATGGAAGTGAGTCAGTATTTACATATTGCTGTGTTATTGAAAGATATTTTATGATTGATTGTGATTATTGTTAATATAGTATATATATATTTTTTTGTTGTATTAGTGTAGAGAAGTACCTTTTTATAGAGAAATTTTGTTTGAAAAAAAAAAAGGTTAGATATGGCTTTCCTGGGTAAAGGAAAAAAGAAACATATAAAAAAGTTAGTGGATGAACTGGAACTTCACAGGACCGGAAACGAAACTCGGATTCAGTTAACGCACTTGGTGCTGGAATCTGAGGAATATGAAGAAGAAATAGTACGGGCTCTGTATGAGACTATATTAGAGACAGCTAAGGAGGAATTAGAACGGAAAGAAAGTCAGCGCGCACGGTTACAAGCTATCGAGAGGGAGGACATGTTACGTAAACAGACATGGGAGCGTGATCAAACCATTAGGAAGGAAAAATTGGAGCACGAGAAAGAATTAAAGGAATTAGAATTAAAAAATAAATTCGAGTTAGAAAAACTAAAAATCGAGAAAGGAATTGCCCCGTCTTCAGTAAATGCAAATAATATACATTCGCGTTCCCCTGAACAGAACTTAAAAAAATTAATCCCGGATTTTAATCCAGAAAAAACAGATATTAGCTTGTATTTGGTTCTGTTTGAACGCCAAGCAAAACGGGTTGGGATACCGAAGGAAAATTGGGTCTCTCATTTAATTGGGCTTCTGCCAGTAGACATTATTTCCATTATTGCCAGACAACCCGAGACAGAGTCAGAAGATTACGATAACGTAAAAGGTATATTGTTAAAAAAATTTAAATTAAACCCAGAGAGTTTTCGGCAGAAATTTGTTAGTCACCAGAAGTCGCAATCTTTAAATTGGCAGGATTTCGGTTTCGAAATCCGAAATTATTTAAATGAATGGCTAGAAGGTTTAGGAATATCTTCTTTAGACGAACTAAAAGACCTTTTGGTCACCGATCAGATTAAACGGCGTGCGACGTTTGAAATGCGTGAACATTTCATTGACAAATGGCCACAGCTTAAGACCGAAGCAGCGATAGTGGAATTATTGGATGGTTATGAGAGTGTCAGAGCGTCGTTTAAGAAAAATCGGTACGCAGAGGATGGAAATACGCGTCCGAAATCGGATGAAAAACAGGTAGAAACGAAGAATGAAACTCTCCTCCCTGGTGCGTCAGCCCAACGCGGTACCATGAGTCGGGAGAAAGCATTCGAAAAAAGAGTGGAGCGTAGATGTTTCCATTGCAACTCCAGGAACCATTTGCGGAATTTTTGTCCAGAATTGAGAAAAAATTCGGGATCGCGGAATACGAGTGAAGATATTGAAACGGGAGCGAAAGCTAGAGTAAGCTATGTAGGAGTGGAGAAGTTAAATTCTAGATGTGTCTGGGATAAACAACAGAAGGCCGTAGGCAAAAGTAAATTACCACTCATTGATATCAATATTTTGGGCCGAAGGGTTAAGGGAATAAAGGATTCGGGTACGGAGTTATCGGTTTTTCGAGGCGAATTGATTCCAGATCAATATAAAACGGGTGAACAGATTGAGTTAGTTCCGGCCATCGGAAAAATTCGCAGAGCAGATCTGGCGAAGGTTCCAGTTTCTTTGTGGAACGGGAACCAGGAAAATTCACCTAGGATTTATATAACGGCAGCACTGGTGCCGGAATTACATTGTGAAGCTTTGCTGACACCTTGTATTTGTAGGCGTTTATTTAAATTGAGAAAATCGAATCGCAGGTACGCGAGGGGGAATAATTCAAATACCAGGGTGCCAGAAAAAAATAAAGTTGAGGATGCAGGGTTAGGTAAATTTAAAACTGGAGAGAGTTTTAAAGGCAGTGCGAAAATTGAACCCGAAGTGATAAATAAGGCATCAGAAAATCGCGAGCAGGTCAAAAAAATAAACGCTAATTCCGAAATTAAAGGTTTGGAAGAATTTGATTCAGAACAGTTCAGTGAAACTCCCATTGTACCGGCGAATAACTTAGAGGTTATTTCCGATGAAATTGGTGAAGGAAAACAAATTTTAAAATTTCCTGTACGTGATAAATCGAGTAGCAGATTACCCGAAAACACCCTTAAGATCACAAATTTGATCAGGGAGAAGGATTTTTCTGGCGGTGTTGTGGCGACAATCTCGGTTCGAGAGCGGGAAGTGCGAACGACGAAAAGAGGGAAATCGAAGAAATGGGTTCCGATTGCGGAATTGGGTCAATTCTTCTCGGACGAAAAAGAAGAACGAGAAGATAAATCCCGTATCTGTTTTCAATTTTTTGGAAAACAATTCTGTTTATCAGATATGTAAGAGAGTTTTAGACAGAGAGTAGAGATTAGGGATGTTTTGGTTTGTTTATTTTGTTTTGTTTTGCTAAGAGTGACTTATGTATTGTGTTATTTAGTTTATAGTGTGTGAATATGTGTTTATTTTGAAAAGAGATTTTTATACACCCCATTTAAAAAAAAAAAAAATGTTCATTGTATGAAACTTATAAAGTAAACGTGAAAGGATTTCATATGTTAAAAAGAAGAGTTAAGTGTTTTTATGAAAGACTGTTGTTTCAGTATTTAGAAGTAAGAGGATTAGAAATATAACTATTCTTGGATATCTTAGATATTAGATTATAAATGCTTTTATTTTTTGGCTTGGGGAAAAAGAAAAAAAAAATTGTAATTTAAGAAAGTTAATAAGTTGAAATTTAGAAGTTGTAATTTGAATTGGAACTTGTATTTTGAGTTAGTAATTGTATTACGTACAAAATCGTTAGAATATACATTTTGGTTCTTAATGTTAAAATTGTTAATATTATTCTTTTAAACTCCTTTAAATTGAGAAAAAAAAAACCTCTTGTTTTGAACAATTAAAGGGTAAGAAGAACCTTATGATAGAAGTACGGAAATTTTAGTTTACTGATTATGTTAAAAAGGTTTTTTAAATCAGTTAGTGAAGGATTGTATTGCTATATGTCTGTGTAGAATACAGAGATTATATATTATTAAGAATAGTTTGAGTGTTTGTTTTATTATTGTGTTAAAATTCTTTTAAGTAACTTATTGTATATAAAAGGTTTAAAAGTGTTTGGTTTTATTAGTGTATTAGAATTCTTTCTTAAGATTATCCATATATATAAGGAAAATATATATATTAGTATTGTTGGTTATCCATGTGAACATGAGAGAGCGAATTTTTATTGCAAGTACCTGTGATGTTTCCAACTTTTTATCTATTCTGATTGTGTTAAAAGAAAATTCATAATGAAGGTGCTGGTTTATTATAAAATTGTTGAAGTGCTTATTATAAATCTTAGTATTATTATATAACGGTGTGCAATTGCAATGTGTTTATTGTTACTGTATTTATTATGTTTGTTGTGTGTTATGCTGAATCCCTTCCATGGTAACGAAGTACTTTCTGATAAATGTTTTGATTTTTAAAATTTAAAATTTTATTAATTTTGGAGTAGATAGCATTGTTAGGGATAGCATTAACTCCGAATTTCACTATGATTGTGCACCCGAGTGTGGAAATTTTTCCCTTAAGGAAAAATTTATATGGGGCATGGAGGGACTGTGACGTTTTATCTGAGGACTCAGATACCAGATGCCCCTAACGAAATAAACATCTTTAAATTGGACCCTCCAGATGCCTGCTATAACTTCGCCTGTCAGTTTCACCAAAAAACCAGATGGTACATGTAAACAGTTTTAATCATGTAAATATCTGGCGAAAAAGTGCTGCGTAGAAATGTTATAAACTGAACTTGTTGACTAAGATGAGTCAAGACCACGTGGGGTATTTCGGAGATGAACTGATGTCAGAAAAACAAGGCCCCGTGGAGAGAGAGTATCTGCTGTGACACGACCCCAGACGGTCGAGTTCTCGGTCCTGCCGAAAGGAGCGTCTCGCTCCGGAAAAGATTAACTTTTTGCCGTGTAAATATTACGTGTGCTTGTTATATGTGTGTCCCGTATTGTCTAATAAAAACTCTGAAAAAAGAAACGAACGCCAAGTTCTTTAAATTTCTAGTTAAGAGCCCTTCTTAAGTGAGTTCTTATACGACGGTACACACCGACTGTTCCATAAAGTTCTACGTCACATAAGAGTCTTGACACTGTAGATAGACTTGTTTCAGCAATAACCATAACACCATAAATCGCTTTTAACACCATAAATGGCTTGGAATTGCAGCGGCATTTTTACGCGGGTCATCAACTGCTTTCCTTCTGATAATTCTGTCCACAAGAATAGTCGTTTTCCATGGTCCCCCGGACCGTGGCAAGTTCCAAAGGCCATGACCATCTTTATATATTTTTTAAAATATTGTTTACAGCAAATTTTCCGATCGACAACTTTGCCGCAATCTCACGAGAGGATTGTCCCTTTAGCGATAAACAAATCACTCATTTAGGAACAATAAATTGTTAAACTTTTAATTTTTGAATTTCAAATGCATTATTCACCTTGAATAATTAACAAACATGGCCAAAAAAACACTTTAGCGATAGCAATAACTAATGAATGACGAATGGCCGGAAACTTTTGCACGCGCGAGTTTTGAATTCCTCCCCTTTGCATCAAGTATCTTTAATAACCAATCAAAATGATCACGTGGTCAGAGGTAATTTGCTTATTCCTAACTTTTGGAGCAATTAAACTTCTTCTTCGCTAAAACGTTCAGTCAAACAAATCAAAAAATCTAACTGGCCGGAAACTTTTGACCGCCACTGTATGTATTTTGCTGTATGACAGCAACTCTGTTGTTAAATATAAGCAGAAAACATTCAATCCAATTCACTTTTGCATTCATAACGTTCCCTGGTGGAAAATAGGGTAACTGAAGTTAATTAAAATTCATTTTGTTATGTTTTTATTAAATGTTTTTTTATGCTCAGATTGAAAGTTTTTTATCCAAACTACGGCAGCCTGCATTGCTGCAATGGCGAAATATTTTGGTTGGTTGGTTGTATAGAGTTTTATGGCACAAAATCCCTTAGGAAATATGCTGCGTCAAAAAGAGCTTACAAAAAAGTGAGAAAAAAAATGCCATTAAATATAAGAAGAGATATGATAAGAGAAATCTGGATGGGGTACCTCACCCAGATGTACTCAAGTAAGTGTAGACAACTAAGATTGTCAATTCCTAAAACAGTAAACCACAAAAATAAAAATATTTCAATACAAAGTACTCTTTGGACGGGGTTCCCATCCAGATGTCATAAAAGTGTAAAGGAATAATCTTAATTGTTAAACAAATAAAGGAAATAAACAGTTAAATCTCATAATAAAAGCCAGCATGTTTTAAAAAGGTAAAGAGCGCCCCATGAGGTGTTTCTCCAATGAGGTTTGTCAATGTTGGTGAAGAGGAATTAAAAGAAATTCTGTACAAGTGCCGGAGGCCCGGACAGTCAGTTCAAAGATGATGGATGGTTAGGAAATTAAAGTGACAATGTGGTCACATGCGAAATATTTTGGATTAATCATTGATAAATTTACATCACAAATTGTATTGCGATACCGCATAAATCAACCCTGATGATAACACCCTCTGTTAATTTTGAAATGAGTTCATCTGACTGAGGTAGTTATTAAAAACTTGACATTTTAAGCAAAAACAAATTTGCAGAACAAATAATAATAAAAAAATTCCTATAGGCCCGAGAAGGGGCATACATTGAAATTTTTCATTCGGTTGGTTCTACAATTAATTTTAAATTTTTGTAACAAATATAGTTAAACCAATTGAACTTTAACATGTAATACAAAAATGATTTTTTTAAAGTCAATTCCTACTTAGATCACCAAAGAAAAATTTAATATAGTAATCCCTTAAGCTAATATTAGTTTTTGTTGCATTAAAATATCTCAATTTGTTGATTTTCTATAAGCAAGTAAACCCTATTGGTTTACAATGGAAGTCTATGGGAATTAGGCGAAATATTAGAAGTATCGCCAAGTTGGCGATACTTTTGGCCACCAATTACTCATTTTGGTCGCCAAATTTGGAGATATATCGCCATGTTGGCGATAAACTTGGCGGTATTTGGCGACAGAACAGGGTTCCCCTTATAGGTATGAAGATGCATTAAATGCTGTTCAATAACCAATGGCCGCCATTTTGTCTCCCATATAAACTAAAATTAATTAATTAAATTTAATTAATGAAGTAATATTTGAAAAAACTGTATTAACATCAAGTGTCATCCACTACAAGTTTAAAAAAATGTATTTGAACTTGAGTGGATGAATAATAAGTATTTTATTAATGATTGAAAATTTGAACAAGATATATATAGGGAGAGTGTGAACTAATAGTAGGAATCGAAAAAATAAAAATCCAACAATATAATACTTAAAACACCCTAAAAACTTAGATTCCGTTCAAATGAAGTCGATATAAATCTTCGATTTTTTCTTTTCATTCATAAACTTCAAACAACATTTGCATTACAGATTTTGTATTATATTTATGATTTGTATTTTATATATATTATATATATTAACTATTAATACTTATGCATTGAGAAAAGAAGAAAAGGAAGATAAGGAACTGAGGTATATCCATGAAATTTTCTATGTAGATTGATATCTAAATTTTAGACAACTAAAAATAAAAACTTTGCAAGTGGTCCACGTTGCCCTATCCTCCCAAACATTCTCTTCCAAATATTTAGAATCGACATTTTTTTAAATATACTAATCCGAACTTTTAAAGAATGAATCTTGTTGACAATTTTATAGCCAAACAGATAGTGAATTTATTTTGAGTGACTCTAATGTTTTGAAATAGAAGGTTAAAAAAAAAACATTCATGAAAAAGTATGAATGGCCGTACTTCATTCACTTGTTTCAGCGCGGAAAGCTTCTACTTCCTGAACAACTTTAAAAAGCACGTGGTTTGTTTCACAAAGTTCTTTTTTTCTTCCAGGTTTTCCCCGTCATCCGTTTAAGATGCTGCAGGAATACGATGAGAAGCGCAAAAGCAAAAAATAGCATATTAAGATATAGATCTTGAAATCGTTTGACTTTTTTTTTCAAGTTTATTTATTTATATAACATGCTCGATTTACGAGCATAAGCATACTGAAAATATTTATCTTTTCGAACTGCTAATGTAATAGAGGAGAAATTAATGTCAATTCAGATTGCCCTCTATTGTGTTTTGCAGAACCTTGAAGGTGTTAAAAGGTTGCCAGGTGTAAAAAAAAAGTTGTTACTGTGGTATGCTCTTACTGCTATCTGGTTAAAATGGGTTGGAATTCCGAATCACCCGCCAACTATGAAATAAAATTCAGTGAGATACAAAAGTAACTATGTTTTTTTTCCTTTTCGCGTTGTAAAAGCTGAGATATAGAAATATCATGCAACCGTTATTCATTTAATGCAGTGGCTGAGCAGTGTAATCTTTATTAGCGTTGTTGTTGTTATTGTTGTTGTTATCATCTAATGAGTAATAAAAGAAAATGTATAGTAAATTCATACTTAGTTATGGCATATATTCGAAACACAGCCGCAGTAACTCAATTTAGCGTCTGCTGCATAAACATAATTTTGATTTCCTATCGATTGCCGGCGTATCGATAGTTAGTGATAACTGATAACACTGATACTTATCTGTCATCCCACTTGGGGCGCATTTTATGAAAGACTCGCGTTTTGGGCACCTGCTTAGCGAGTTGGCGAAACAGGGAAAGCCAGCTAGTTCTATCGCCAAAATAATCGCATTGTTATGTTTAACCCTCCGTCTACCAGACGGGTCCATTGGACCCGACAGGTACATACAAAATATTCATTCAAACCAGAAATTTCTTTAAAATAAACTAAGTATATAAACCAGACAAAAATAAGGTAAATAAATAAGTTAAATAGTTTTAAATAAAAATTCTGGTGTAGAACGTTTTATTAAAACTTGAATAAAATTCCCGGTAGATCTAGGGTTAAATCTAAAGTTCAATAGGAATGTGTGCGAATGAAATAAGTCATTTTAAGGTGGGGAAAGAAGAGAAATACGGCAAAACCTTCCTAAAGCGACCACGTTTCGTTCCAATAAAAATTGGTCGCTCCGAGAGGTGGTCTCTTAATGGAGGTCATGTTTAAATCCAGATTTTAATTGTTGAAAAAAGGTAACAATGTTATTAAAATTTATTTTTAACATTAGAAAAAAAATATGAAAATTTAAGTATCAAAACAAAAGTTAATTAATTAAGTAAATTAGTGCAGAGTTTAAAAAAATGAATACATTGAACTTTGCTTTGATTTTACGGTTTTATCTTCTATAACTTTTATTTCGAAGTCCTTTCGAAGTTCATTTATTTGGATGGGAACAAATTATGACGATTTCATTAATTTATCTATTTCTTTGAGAATTTCCAAACAGAATAGGGCAGGGGAGTTTATTGACCCTCAATTTGTTATCAGAGTTAAATTCATTGCCTAAAAAGGCACAAAGCGGTTTAAACACTTAAATGTTACAGGAATAAATAAAAATTCTAAACTTAGTTATTTGATGAATAAGGCGCTCTCCGGAATTATTATTCTAATAAAATCTTCTTCAAGCGAACAGGAAAATACGGAATTTGTTTAATTTTCTTCAAAGATATTGGTCGCTCATGAAGGGAGTTTAACTGGAGTGGTCTCTGAATAGAAGTAAAATTAGTATTGAGCCTATGGGAATAAATTTCATTCCATGAAAAATGGTTGTTCAGGGAGGTGGTCGCACAGGGAGGTTTCACTGTAATATTATTTTAAGGCGATTTACATATTTAATGCTTTGTTTTAAAATGCAGAGGTAAATGCTAGATGATAAATTTAGATTTCAATTCTTTTAATTTTCCAATACATATAAAATCAAGGGCGCTCAAAACCTCTTTTAAAGATTTCTTAAGGACAAGATATTAATGATTGATTGCAACTATCAAACTTCTTTATTTAAAAACTTGATTTACCCGAATCCGTTCAAATTACGACAAAGAATTCCATGTGGCATTTTCAATAAATCTTATTACTTTTGCAATCATAAAAAACACTAAGTTATCATTCTATCGATAAAGAGTCAAATCCAGAAGAGAGCTCAACTTACAAGACTTTCGGTTAAATGCTTCAAAACCATTTGTCGTGTTTACCATAGTCTCAAAATCATATCTATCCTCTATCTGGAATCAGTTTTGAACCAATTCCAGTCTGTACATTATGACTTGCATTCTGTACAGTCGTGGAAAAAAAAGTAAACATCCCCTACTAACTCCTCAACAAATTATCGTAGAAGAAAGTTACTGGTACCGAACGACTGGAAATAAAGCCTACTTTTAAATGATGTATATAAAACTTGCTTAGGGGGGTCATCTAAATATTAAAGAGAACCCAAACTTCTTTTTTTCCAATAGCAATACCCAATTTTAACAAGATATTTCAAATCTTCGGTTAACACTATGCCTAGACACCAAATTTCAAGCCATTTGAATGATAAGTTTTTGAATTATAAACATTCAAAATTTAGTGCTTCTAGTGTTAAATTATATTTTTATTAATATCTCCTGAAATTATACTCCTAATGTGCTAATTTTTTGTGTAACAATAATACTAAAATACCCAAGCATAAATACGTTGAATTTGCAATTTTTATAATTTTATGATATGAATTGTGAATTATGAAATTAATATTCGAAAAAATTATGAATTGCAACGCCACTTTTTCCTGGTTCCACTCACATTTTCATTACTAAAAAATATTATTTGTGATTTTTCAATGTCGAAATGGAGTTGTAAACAATTAACATAAAACAATGAAGCAAACTGTATAGTATTAAAGGGGATTTTTTTTTTTTTTTTTTTTTTTTTTTAATATATTAAAGCTAGGAAGAAACTATGTTAATTTAATTACAGTGAGAATCTCAAGACAGGAGCTAGAACCTGTGTAATTTATTGTAAAACAGGATAATAGTAAGAATATTAAATTGTAATATCCTCTGAAAAAGTGCATTTTCTCCTTCACTCAAGAGAACTTTATTGAATTACACGAGTTCGTCCAGTAACATGTTCTGTGCAAAGGTACTAGTGGGTGAAGACATGGTTAAGGCTTTGTCTGTACTTAGTTTTCACAGGCACAGATAAAAAGACCTGAGTTTGAGAAAATTTGACAAAGACCGAGGTTTTCTAAAAACAAATGAAATCGGGAATTTGTTTTCTTTTCCTTTAAAAGTATTATAATATAATTGCGATGCCCAAAATTTTATTGTAACCTCAATTGTATAATTCAGTTGTAATTCCTCCGATACCGTCAACCGATACTTTGGGCCACTTTTTCCTGGTTCCACTCACATTTTCATTACTAAAAAATATTATTTGTGATTTTTCAATGTCGAAATGGAGTTGTAAACAATTAACATAAAACAATGAAGCAAACTGTATAGTATTAAAGAGGATTTTTTTTTTTTTTTTTAATATATTAAAGCTAGGAAGAAACTATCTTAATTTAATTAGTGAGAATCTCAAGACAGGAGCTAGAACCTGTGTAATTTATTGTAAAACAGGATAATAGTAAGAATATTAAATTGTAATATCCTCTGAAAAAGTGCATTTTCTCCTTCACTCAAGAGAACTTTATTGAATTACACGAGTTCGTCCAGTAACATGTTCTGTGGAAAGGTACTAGTGGGTGAAGACATGGTTAAGGCTTTGTCCGTACTTAGTTTTCACAGGCGCAGGTAAAAAGATCTGAGTTTGAGAAAATTTGACAAAGACCGAGGTTTTCTAAAAACAAATGAAATCGGGAATTTGTTTTCTTTTCCTTTAAAAGTATTATAATATAATTGCGATGCCCAAAATTTTTATTGTAACCTCAATTGTATAGTTCAGTTGTAATTCCTCCGATACCGTCAACCGTTTGGGCCACTTTTTCCTGGTTCCACTCACATTTTCATTACTAAAAAATATTATATGTGATTTTTCAATGTCGAAATGGAGTTGTAAACAATTAACATGAAACAATGAAGCAAACTGTATAGTATTAAAGAGGATTTTTTTTTAAAGTTTTGGAACAAAGTAGTCCTTGCTAGGGGCTTCTTTAGTCCATTCACTTAGTTTCATATAAAATGAATACATTTCATATGTAAATGAATACATTTTTATTGAAACACCCTTACAATAGCATTTGCTAATTAATTAACACTGCAAACTCGATAAACAAATGATTTTTAAATATTTAAACACATTAAACTAATTGTTAATATTAAAGAAACGAGAAACAGTTTTTGCCATGTTATCCTCAGCAACTGGAAAAAAAAAACAATGTAACATTTTGCTACAGTAACATTTGAAAGAAATGTTACTTAAAACATGTTTTAAGAGATTTGGTTGTATAAAAGGCATTTCTAAGTAATTGGGGCTATTTTCGGAGCAAAAAAGACCTGGCACAAAGTAGCCCCGAAATACCAGTTTTCATGTTAACTTTATGAAAACGTAAACATTTCCTGTCAAAATAAAAGGTTAAAGGGAAAACTATGATTACACATGAGTTACAGGTTACTAAAGATAATATTTTGATATTTACCTTATTTGTAGCTCTTATGCAGATTGCTTCAGCATAGAAAGTTTGGATAAATTTTACGCACGAAAACAGTTGTTTATAAACACATCCAGTGTTGCCACTAAAGAAAATTAAAATTACCCCCAAACTATTCAAATACTCTATAGTAGGGTATAAAATATTTTTCAAGGGCAAAAGCTAAAAATTATCTTGTATTGTTTGTTCAATACAAAGAATAAAGACTTTTTTTATGGGATGGACCAAAGTAACCTCACAAGGACCAAATTAGCCCCGGTTGACGGTAGCAAAAAAGAATGAGCTATAAATTTTAATTTGAAATGTAGTAGTTTTTTACATATCATCACCACGCATTTAACATTAAGTTTCAATGACAGCTATCTTTTTTTTTTTTTTTTTTTTTTTTTTTATCAGCTAATCAGCTAAATCATTTCTTTCTTTGACTGAAAGTGCAGGAAAACACAATTCGCGATGTAAAATTTTTGAGAAGTTCAGTGAAGCAAAGTTTTTTTTTTTTTTTTTTTTTTTTTTTTTTTACAGCTTTGTAACATTCTTTATTTCCTTCATTCATACGTTCCAAGAAATTAGAAAGCTCATTTTTAACAGATATATAAATAAAGCATGTAGTAAAGATTTTCTTATAATAAATATTATTATTCTATTAATTAATTTTATTTGCGACACAACTGAACTTCGTAAAGAATTATTATTTTTGTTATTATTTATGATTGAATTTAACGTTTATTTTTTATTTTTTATTATACTTGTGTGCAGTGACGGGTATAAATCAATTATATTTTCAATCAAATAATTGATTAAAAATTTAATTTAACTATGAATAAATTTTAATAGCAAGCTGCAACTAAATTAAATTGCAAGTAATACAATTTAGTTGTATCTTGCAATAAAATCAGTCACAGTTAAAATGGTTGAAATTAAATAAATTTCCCAGTTGCAGTCCGCAATTAAATCAATTATGACTACATTCATTAAAAATTTAGCGAATATTCGCATATACTTAGTGATATTAGTTTGAAAAGCATGCTTATGGTTAATGATTTATTGAGGTTTTGTGCCTATCAAGAACTTAAGAGTATACCCTAACACTTTGAATTTATGACGAATTATGGAAGTTTTAACGCATATCTAATAAGGAATCAATGATAGTACAAAATCTGTTATTTAGAAAAATTGTATTATTTTTACCAGAATCAATCTTTTTCCATTTAAGGCAGGATTCCATTATATGCATAGGTTACGTTTTGACATGCTTTATTGTATAAATAACTTAAAACCTGGAGTTGAAGAATTCTAAAAACTTATTTTATGTGAAGAAGTTAATTTTTCAAGAAGGAAATACGTTCTTTTGCTTCAGATTTATTGACTAAAGTTTCAATCTTAAAAAAATTAAGAACGGTATAGAAAAAAAAATAATCTACTAAACTATAACTTACATATAGGGGATAAATATCAAGAAGATATAAAAGAGGTGTTTAGACAATGATAAAGACTGTTATCCAGATATTATTTCACTGGAGACGTTGCAGTTCAATTGACATTTTCTAAAAATAATTTTAAATTAAAATTTAACATTTTTACCAGTTTATCTCACAAGCAGTATATGTGATTTTTTGGTTAAAAGAAAAAAAAATCTGCGATCTGAGAATATGAATTAATTTGTGTTATTTACAATTGAACTTTTCTCTTGTTTCGACCTTTAGACAACGCAATAGCTGGAGGGTGGAGTCGGCTTTAAAACCTCAATAGATTTCCATGACCTTTAAAAGCTTTTAAAATATATGACATAAATCAAAATGAAACACTCTGGTGTTTACCAACAGAATCTGTCAAATGGGTCATAAATTTCTACGGATGGACAGTGGCATTTTTTAAAGCTTTTTAAGATTATAGAATTTCTTAGATCTTGACTTTCTTTGAATAATTTAATGGCGACAATAAATTTATTTGCCGCTCATTTTTTTTTCTTTCTTTTTATGGGTGGAAAAGTGTTAAGTTTAACATAAATTGCATCAGTGTAATATTCTGAAAGTGTTCGATTAAAAATTATTGAATAAAAAAAAATCCGTAAGCTCCAAGTTTGAACAATTATTTTTTTCCCCAGGAATCTGATTCATTTTCTTTTTTTCAGAAAATTTTAGAAATTTTTTTATTGTGTTAGATTTTAATATTTCTGGGTCTTGGTGCTACGTCTCCCTATAAATTTTCAAGTTAGCCGATCCGAGTATGATTGAATCTTATTCTTTTGCTTATCCATTTTAAGATTACTTCACAATTAACCATTAAATGCATTATTTTATTTAATTGAGCATGCGCACTTATCATTTATGCAGTCACTCTAAAAATCGATTACACCATTCTTGTGTTCTAATCTGCAACCATTACCTAGTATTAGGCGGTGAAATATTAATGTACAAAAATTTATGCAAAAGGCATCTTTTGAAATTGATAAGCCCCGATTGACACACACAGAAAAAAGAAAAAAGACAAAAGAAATGGGTGTTGCTGATCAGCTACACCATGCATTGAAGTGTTAAAGCATTAAAACTAATGAGTAATATCATGTATTACTTATTACAATATATTTCATATTATAAATATGCTCTCTAAAATTATACATTTAATTCGTTACTTTTTTATCGGATGCACAAGAAGGATAATAATTTGCATGTAACAAAAAACGCATAGTTTCCATGAGCAAAATAAAAATCAGTACAAGTGTGCTTTTGGAAAATGCCTTTAGGAAAATAGATAGGCGATGTGAACAAGGGTGCAGTGGAGGGTATACGGAGGTATACGCCGTTTACCTTCTGGATTTTTTTTAAGAACCTTCGTATCCCTCTGTTCCTCAAATAAAGCTATAGCGTATACGTTATGCATGACGTTCATAAATTTAGCGTATACCCTCTGCCTGCAGCGTTTACCCTCTGGAATTTTTACCACTACAACACTGGATCTGAAACTAGATAGAAAGATCAGGGTCATTGACACTATATAATGATGGAAGTATTTAAAAATTGCGAAAAAATTCATCGACTAATTTGATATGAATCTAAAGCATCCAAGGGATTGAAGAGCTGCACCCTTCATCTTACAGTATAGATTACAAAATCATATATTCCAGTCATATGCATATCTGATGATAGCTTCAGTTTACATGTTTAAAAATACATTCATGCACTGAAGCTATTACCACTTTCAGAGCCACTAATTTTCTTCTTGGTACTTTAAAGTAATGTGTTTTGTAAGACCTCAGAGTACGTAAAAAACAAAATTGCATAATTTATAAATACCAACAATAGATTACCTAATTTGAATAAATAATTAATGTCAATGAAACAAGAGATGTTTTATTTATAGACAAATACAACCACTGAACATCGCTTAAATAATTTTTTTCTAAAATGACGTAAATACATCAATGTCAGAGACTCATGTTTGAAGTAGATTATGTATGAGGCACACCAGTTTTATTACAAGTATCATATGCTATGACATGCTATGCCTTGTATTTTTGTAATGCGTGATTCACAGACTGATATAAAGCAGCTGTGATTAATGGTGGGTTAGTGCTAGGTATACCACATCGAGAAACAAACAATGGTTTTTATATATGTTTTATTCAATATTAATTAGCTAGAATAAATTTTGCTGTGTTTTTATCAGGGCTGCGAAGTCGGAGTCGCTAAAAATATGCCGACTCCGACTCCAAACTTTTTGTTGAACAGTTTGAAGTGAAATAAAAAATAAAACCAATTACGCTCAATTTTAAATTTATGAACTGAATTATTATTTTATTTTTTAACTCTATACGTTAATAAATATTTAGTTATTTTTCAAGGTGAGTTTTGAAAGGTTTTTGTTTTGTTTCGTTTTTCGTAAATTAAGTCCAACTCAACCCGAATCCCGTGTCGGCCCGACTACCCAACCCAATGAAGGAATCTATCTGAGACAAAAACAGATGTTTCAATTTAACCTCTCTCCTTCTGTGCTCGGGTCGGGTCCTGAAATTTATATTTTAAGTCAGTCCGAAGCGAACCGGAAAGAAATCTGAACCATGAACCCGACCTGAAATGAAATAAAATCAAAATTTTATTGGAATTATGAAAAATAGTCATCTCTAACAGCACTTTTATCTTTTGTGTACGAAAAGAAATATATATTTACTTATTCGACTTATAAGTTAAACGATATTATGGACTTTCTTTTGAAAAATCGGGTCAACCCGACCCGAACCCGCAATAATAATTATCAGACTGGCGCACAACGAAAAACATTTAGCGCCAACTCAATCCGAACCACCGTTCGAATCAGGCCCTAACGAATGCAACAATCTACTTCAGATAACAATGGATGTTTCACTTATCCTTTGTTCAATTTTTACTGCCATTTTTTTCAGTATTTCAGATAAAAAAGAATGTGTGTAAAATATGAAACTGATTAAAGCCGCTATCACTACAATATAGGACAACTCATACAGAATTTTTCTCATTAAAACAAAAAACTGTACTTTTCTTTTTAAATATTTCTTACCCAAAACTTAGACGTTCTTCTATTTCTAAGCCCCAACGAGAGTCTTCCAAAGGCCGGGTTGCACCCGACCCGAATCTGAAATTTCTGCTGAAAGTCAACCCAAGACCCAATCAACCAAATCCGAAAATGGAAAAAAAGTCGTCAACACGAAAAAAAAAATTAGTTCATATTTTATAAAATAAACAATTATAAAAAAAAAGCCTACAATTTTATCTTTTTTGTATAAAAATGAACTTAAATACACTCATTAATATTCAAATATATAGATTATTCATTTGAATTTGAAAAATCAGGTAAAATCAAAAGTGTCAAAACCTAACTCGAAACATTTAAAGTCTATCTGGTTCGGGCTAAATTTGGTTATCCTATCCGATGGAGAATCGTAATTCTAACTTACAGTAGTTCTGTTTCCATAAAGTTTCTTTTCTGTTTCCATAAAATATATTTGATGTAACATTTAAAAAAATATGTTAGACGTCACATTTAAAAAAACAAAAATTTTTTAATATGGCCTCTAATATATATTTTATATTACAGTGATTAAAATTGTCTTTAAAGTATGAATTAATATCTGAAATTGGTACCTATATAAACTGTAAATTATAAATACAGGCATTACAATCTCAAATGTAGATAACTACATTTTTATAAATGGGGATAATTACTCGGTACTTTAAAAGTATTATTCCTTTTATCCAATATATCATTCTTCAAGTAAGGGGGAAATTATTATTTCATAAAACTGGTGCCAACCGAACAATTTAATTTTTTTTAAAGCGCTAAACTGTCTATAATGCTTGGCAGGCAATCCTGCCAGTCGGATTATATGGGTTATATATCTATATATCTATAAATAGGGTAGATGTGCCAGTAATGGACACCCTTAAGGGATTTCTCTAAAAATTGTTTTTTAAGTAATAGTTATGTGTATTATATTCCAGTTTTTTTCAATATTATATTAATTTATCAACAATATTTAACCATTCCCATAGTCTCATTTCCCAATATGAATCAAAATTTAATTGCAAATAGCAGAAATATATCAAAACACCTAAAATAACAGTAATGGACACCATTTGTTCCAGTAATGGACACCCTCTATTCTAGTAATGGACAGTCCATAAAAAGTAATAAATATAATTGTTTTCATTACTGTATTTAGAACCAATCGAACGAAATTTTCAGCCGAAAATAGAAATATTACCGAAATATCGGTTTCTGTTTCGGTTTCAGCCGATCCTTAATCTTAATTACCCGACTGCCAAGAAGGTGTTTCACGCGTATCTGGGTATGTGGATTTCTTTATACCCTCGAAACATCCCAACGCCTGGATGGATTTTAATGAATGAGGTATCTATGGATTCGTCTTAACCGTCCGATGTTTATAGGCTGGGTTTTGTTTTTATAAATTCAAAATGGCGGTTGAGACGAAAAAAATTTTTACGCACCATATTGAGCGGCATATCATTGGACAGGTCTTTCAAAATGAAGACGATGTTTCATTGACTATTTTACAGTCAGAAGCTCCGTTTAAATGTTACACAACCTGGAAGTTGTGTAGGTAGGATCTCTAGCTTTACTGCAACTCTAACCTTCATAGACATCTATAGGCCTCATCAAAACAGTGTTTATAGATAGGAACTAACAATTAAACACAACTAAAAGTCATCAATACAAGTAAATAAAAAAAAAATAGGTAAATAATATAAAAAATGGTTTTACATTAATGAGAAATAATTAATTAGTTCGCTTTTTATGCAGTCGGGTTTTTTGATTTTTTAAATTTAATTTTTACTTGTTACTATTTAATTTTGAACACTTTTTCAATTTGCATTATCTATATATCTCCAAAAGGTAAAAAATTAAAGCGCATTTCAATCTTTTTGAGAAACCCTGTGTGTATGCCGGAGTCGGAGTCGAAGAATCGGAGTCGGACATTTTTCCTACCGACTCCGCAGCCCTGGTTTTTATAATGATTTAACAAGGGTCAGAATATGAATAATATTTCCACGGGCGATTAATGATTAAAATAAAATAATTCAACATAGCGTGTAAATAAAAAATGAAATGCAGATAAAAATCATTTTGAGACTTTCGTGAGACATCTTGATGTGTTATTCAACCAAAATACAAGCCATAAATAAACTTTCATGTTTAAGAACAATGCCACTTTATATATATACACTATGACGCAAAAGTTTAGACAATGAAGAAATTCTTACATACTTTGAAAAATATTTATTCAATTTTCAAATCACTGCTTGAAATTAATGTGCTGTACATATAAACAATATTTATAACAAAGAAAAGTGGAATTGTGCATATTGCAATAAATTAAATGGTAACAAAAATAAACTGCTGTCTCAAAAGTTTAGACACAAATTAAATAAAATCGAAATAAACAATTTTTAAAACCTGGTTGCGCATCCATGCTTATGTATTACGTCATATACACGAGATTGCATGGAAGAAACTAAATCTTGCATAGTTTGTGGATCGATATCGTACCATGCATTCTCAATAGATGTCTTAAGTTCCTTTTCAGAAGAGTATTGTCTAGCGTTGCTATAAACTTTGCGACACATGATGCTCCAAAGGTTTTCTATAGGGTTAAGATCTGGGCTACATGCTGGCCAGTCGAGAACTCTTATATTATGGGAATTAAATCAAGATTTTGAATGTTTTGCAGTGTGAATTGAAGCATTGTCTTGCTGAAATTCCCACTGAGGACCCCCTAGAAGCTCAGCAAATGGCAGTAGGTTTTCTTCTAATGTCTGTGTATAATGCTGTGAAGTTTGACGACCACTGGTGAAGGTCAGAGATACTTGTCCATTATAGCAAAAGGCTGCCCAAACCATCACCGAGCCCCCTCCTTGTCTGCGACTAAAAAAACGTCGAGGTTCCTTCCGCAAGTCATGCCAATACGATAAACAACCATCTGGACCATCCAGATTCCACTTTTTTTCATAGCTAAATATGACTGACTGCCATTTCTCTCCATATGACATATGCTTTCGAGCCCACATAAGTCTTTGTAACTTATGATATGGTTTCAGAGATGGTTTGTTCTGCATTTTGCTATAAACGATTGTTCCTTTTTCCAAAATTCGTCTACGAATCGTATCCTTTGATACAGAGAGTCCCGATGAGCTTTGAACTCCACGTACGCTCATTTGTTGAGTACTCGCTAGTCTTTGTATCAGGCGATCCTCTCGTACATTTGTCACACGTGGCCTCCCAGACCGACATTTTGCTTTATATTCGGAACCACTCGATAAAACTCGATAAATAGATTTTTTTGACCTATTAATAATAGCAGAAATTTCAGAAACGCTCTTCCCGTCACCTTTCAACTGCCAAATCCTTGAAACCTCATTCACTTGAATTTCTTTAGCTCTCGGCATGTCGACTATGAAGCGCAATCGTTTGCAGAACTTAAGTACTCCAAATTTGTGACATCATCGATTCTAAATTTGCATATGCCAGCGAATATTCAAAGAAATTTAGAATAGTGTCTAAACTTTTGCGACAAGCACATTTGAATTTTTATGAAAAAAATTAGTATTATAGCAAATAAAACGACTGTCTTTTGTACATAGCATTTTAAATCAGTTTTTGAATATATTTACAGGTTTTTGTAATTCTGACGTCATAATTCTACATTTTAAAGCTGAATGACGTCATTGTCTAAACTTTTGCGTCATAGTGTATATATATATTATATATATATATGCTTTTCATATTTTGAGGAAAACATTTACTGCATAACAATAGATGATTTTTAATTATTTGTATTTGAAAATAATGAATTCTTAAAAAAAAAGATTATTTTATCATTATTTAACCTAGTATGCTAATGGTATTTGGAACACCCGAAATTTTTTTTTTTGATGATTTGTCTTTTTTACTTTTTTTCTATATTCATCTAGAGAAAAATTTCGACCTTTTTTTTTTTATGGATTTTCCCTTTGTTGGAAGTCCTGTATTCGATTTGTCAATTTTTAGGCTGATGTCTGTCTTATGTCTTATACTAATTCAATTCCTACTATTAGTTCACACTCCCCCTATATTTATTTATATATATATATCTTGTTCAAATTTTCAATCGTTAATAAAATACTTATTATTCACCTTATCAAGTTGAAATAATTTTTTTTAACTTGTACTGGATGACAATTGATGTTAATACAGTTTTTTCAAATATTAATTCATTAATTAAATTTTAAATTAATTTTAGTTTTACATGGGAGACAAAATGGCGGCCATTGGTTATTGAAGCATTTAATGCATCTTCATATCTATAAGGGGGGAGGGGTTACCACAGGGGGGGGCCCTGTTCTGTCGCCAAATACCGCCAAGATTGTCGCCAACTTGGCGATATATCGCCAAATTTGGCGACGAAAATGAGTCGCTAAAAGGGACGCCAACTTGGCGATATCTCTAATATTTCGCCAAATCCCCATAGACTTCCATTGTAAACCTACTTGCTTATAGAAAATCAACAAATTGAGATATTTTAATGCAACAAAAACTAATATTAGCTTAAGGGATTATATTAAATTTTTCTTTGATGACCTAAGTAGGAATTGACTTTTAAAACAAAATTTTTATATTACTTGTTTTGAAGATGTTATTAACTGAAGGGCCAATACGGAGAATTCTGTGAAAATTCATACTTAATCGAGTTCAGACATAAATCGATGCTAATTAGATTTTAGTGTATACCGCTTAAGTGTACCGAATAAGTTTGGTGAATATGCCATGGTTTTCAGCCTCATAATTAATATATAAGATGCTTATTATTAAAAACTAGCTGATTAATTTTGGTTTTAATCATTCAATAGAGATGTTGTTATGCTAATGTTTTTTGTTATGAACATTATGGCCGTATCTCATTTTTTATTGGGTAGAAATGAATATACTTCTGTATTTGAATTACAGAAGATAACATTCGTAAAATTTAACAATTGCCAAATGAGAAGAATAGATCCCTTAGAGAAACTCGCCGTATTTGGCATAGTTTTAAGCAAAAGAACTAAACGCGCATCAAATGAATATTTCATTGATGAACATGGACAGAAGTACAGATTATTATTAATAATAAGGAATGAACTGATGGAAATTCAAGAATAGAGACATGACACAGCACCGACAATGACAATACTGCGCTATCTATATTAATATAGTTGAATATAGAAGAAAGTTTTGTTATTGTCATAGTAGACTAGTTTAGATAGATAGTTTAACATTCTCTTTTATTATTTTCAAACAAAGCTTTTGAAAAATATTTAAAAATCCTATTTGGATTTTGGCGTTTTTTATATCCCAGTGTAGCAGGATTGGCTGATATTTACCGTTTGATGGTTTTAACCACCTTTCGGAAAGCACCATTGAGTTCTCATATAATTCTGAGGAAAACACGTTTTTACTATGGTTTTTATTATTTAGAGAAAAAACATTTTCTCGTATTTCTTTCACATCTATGAAAATTTATAAACAAGTTTTTTATAGTTTTCAATTAGAATCAAATTTGACTTTTTTTTTAATTTAAACACATTATTAAATTTCTAAATTCATAAAACTATTCATAGAACAGGAACACAGAAATATGTATATGTATCATAATGGACATTTTCTTCTTCCATTTTATATATAGTAAGCCATCTTTGTAATTTGCTAAAATTCGTGAAATATAAAAGTAAAAATATGCGTTTGGCAAAAATATCCAAGCATTAATGTTATTTATTAAAAAGCTAGTAGTGGTAATGACTTTTAAAAAAATACATTTTTATTATAATTAAAACGCTTTATCTTAAGTAATATATATATTTTTTATCCAACACTGTTTTAACTTTAATTTACTTTAACAAATTTAATAAGAAATTTCTAAAAAGATTTTGTGTTAGACAGTTTAAACATGTTTTCTAACTGAAAGGCGAGTAAAATGAAGCGTGAACTACTTTCTGATGAGGAAAAGTGAACAAAAATATTTTTTTTAAAAATCAATCTATTAAATATTTATGAGATCAAATTATGTTTACTTTAATTATGATGGGGAATGAAGAAAATGGTAGGAATATATAATGTTTAAATTTACAATCTCAGGCAATTGGCTATGATCAATAAAAGAAAGTTTCACTCTGTGTATGTGTCTGTCTGTCTCTGTGTGTGCGATGGCTAGCAGAATCTACGGTTCGCACGAGGCTGAAAACTTTTGTGAAGATAGTAAAAGGTCTCTCCTAATGCATCTGAGACTCAGAATTCTGATATTTTGTTAATTAATTAAGATATTAATTAAAAATGGCAAAGAACTCTCATCAAAATTTCACTTTTTTTCATCACGAGGGCTGAAAAGCACTCCTACATGCCCACAAACCCATTTACACATCGGAAGCAGGCGAAGGACCGCTTTTCGATCCTATTTGTGGTTTTTAATACTTTTGTTTTAATCGAAATCGACAGAACCGCTGGGTACAGTTCAAACTGAAAAACATATTCCGAAAGATTGAAAAGTTATTTTCAAAAAGAGTCATTTTTCCGAAAAAGTTTTTACCCTTATGCCAACGTTCCTCCAGGGCGCAATTTTAGAAGTACCGACAAACCAAAAATATTCTCTTAAAGCTGAATCTTTCTTCGAACAGATGGTGTAACTGGTTTGAAAAAATATGAATTTTAACTCTTTCAAATATACCGGCGAACGCAGGTCGCTTCGCGCCACACAGAGACGATTATTTTTTCAACGCTAAAAGTAACGAAACGTCCGTATTTTAATACAATCTTTTTAGAGCATCTCAATAGACCAGATTTACATCACCTACAAAAATCTTGAAACGTTCGGACGAGTAGAAATATTTTTTCACAAAATAAATGTATGGAAACTTTGACAAAAACAATAAAAACCGAGGGATTTCGGTGCGGTTTCACTCGACTTCGGCAAAAGTTTTCCCTATTAATATGCTTATTTTTTTCCCGAAATTTTAAAGAAGGCTTAGCTACAGTTATATTTATAATCTATTGAAATTTCAGAGAATTCGGACGATATGAACTATTTATTTTGTTATGCTAATGGAACTATGGAACGGATGCGAAAACAAGAAAAAACAACAAGAAGAAAACACATTTCTTTTCCAACTAAATATCAAGTCACTTCGCGCCATACGGAGACGATATTTTTTCTGCGCTAAAGGTAATAAATGTCCGTATTTTAACACAATATTTTTAGAGAATCTCAATAGACCAGATTTACATCACCTACAAAAATCTCGAAACGTTCGGAAGTGTAGAAATATTTTTTACAAAATAAAATGTGTGAAAGTTCCGTCGAAAAAGAAAATGTCAAATAGTGTACTTTCGATTCAATAATTTTTTCGGGATTTTTTCATTTCAAATTTTTAAATTAAGACAAAATGGAGTTAAAAATATAAAATCCCAAATTTGAGGCTCATTTAAGGGTCATTCATCACGGACCCGGGCAAAGCTTTCCGGGTCAGATAATAATATATAAAAGAACGATTAATACCGATAATATTAAATCAAAAAAATATTGGCTCATCTTTAGAATCAAATTGTGTTTATGTGTTCTCCAAGATTTTTATAGTAAAAACTTCATATCTTACAAGGGAACCACTTTAGGTGTTGCTCGCACCTGGTATTGAAACCTGGTGCATTTTAAAGCTCTATATTAGGAAGTTTGGGAATCGATAAAATTTTTTTGTTAAAATAATATTTTTTGATTTTACAGCAGATTACCTTTCTGAAAATGCAATTTTCTAGACCACTTTTCGGGCTTTTAACGTAAGTTTAAAAAAAAAAAAAAATAGTTAAAAATATAAATTAGTCAATAATAACTATAAAATGTTGAAAAAAGTTTTAAAATTCCTTCAAGAACCTACGAATTTGATTTACAAAAAATACAATATTATATTTACATATTTGGTGGGGAAAGATTGGCGTCTTTTTCGTTCCGTACAGTTTTCCGGCTACCCTAGCTCAGTATTTTCGCTACGAACGGTGTTGTAATGGTTTGGACATAAACCTATTACAGGTATAAAGCTAGAGAAAATTTTGAAGTGCCATATCTGGCGACTTAACTCTCTTTTGGTGTAAAATTAACAAATAAAAATCCAATAATAAAAAATTATAAATATAAAAAATATATATAAAATATGATTTTAACAAAGAATTTTTATCGGTTCTCTAACTTTTATGCATAGGGCTACAAAATGCACCAGGTCTCGATTCTAGGTGCGAACAACACCTAAAGTGGTTCCCTTGTTAGTACAAAATCAATTTTTACATATGGAATTCAGCTAAGATATAGTCTACCTCATATCTTTTTCCCAAAGATTGTTACTTACTTAGGTATGTATATTAATCAATATTGATTATATAATAATACAGAAAATACGACTTGCTAGAGATAATTATATATATATATATATATATATATATATATATATACCGGGTGGCCCAAAAATGACTGATGGATTTTAAAATTCAATAACTTGCAAACGGTGACATATTTAAAAAATTCTTGCAGGAGGGTTATGTAAGATGTCAGGAGTTTTTATGCTGCAATTCTCAGTTTTAGTTACATATAGCATCGATAAATGGCGCTGTAAGCAATAACCGCTAAATCCAGGCTCGATTTTTTGGGCTCTCTCTTCTTCCATGCGAAAAAAGGAGATTAAAATGCATTGAATGGATCCCGAAGTACGAAAAATCGGGTCTGGACTGAGCTCCCATTGCTCTCAGCGCCCCATCTATTGTTTGAAATTTGAACTAAAATCAAGAATCACCGTAAAAATCTCCTGCCATCCCACATAACACTCCTGCAAAAAAAAATTTTAATATCTGTCACCGTTTGCAAGTTATTGAATTTTAAAATCCATCAGTCATTTTTGAGATACCTGGTACATATGTTGTAACAGGAAGTGAACTCTGCACAGCAAAGCTAGGCAGATTCTTCAGTGAGGCTCTTGATGAGAAACCTCGACGGCCGAACAATAGATTTTGATAAGCTATATAATTTTTATTGTGAGAACGAGAGCAGAAGCAGTCGAGACTTAGACTTAGCCAGACGGACTAAGAGAGGTTGCAAAATCTCTCCGGCCAGGTAGACGAGCTGCGCTTTAGTAATGTTTTATAGGCAGACGACCTACCGTAATATGTTCATTTTTAACTTAAATGTAATCATCCATATTGTACATATAATCACCCTTGTGCAACCAAGAAACCATTAAAATTTTGTTATTAAGCTAAAAAGAAGACTCCTAAACGTTACCTGTCATTTACATGCATTTTAAACCCGTAATCTCAAATCAGGAACAGCATGTTTCCCTACATATATAAACATTATAAGCTAACATTTATTCAGCCATACAGAGTCTGAAAGTATTTCCCAGGTTTTTGCCGGTAAAAAAATTAGTTTTTCTCATGCCTCCGAAAAACCAGTTTTTACCATAAAAACGCACCCTGAGTGTAGCAAGTCGTATTAACAAGTTCGCTGCCAAAGCTGATATGGTGCATCCGTTCAAAGACGCCAAGATCATATCTGCAATTTAGTGCTTTTACATTATTTTCTGTTTTATTATTTAAATTTATATATATGAAGAATTACTTTTACAACAAATAAATTCAAAGGAGTATGCTCGTTGTTGGCAAATGAAACATTGCAGGTATTTTCTATGGCAGTGTGCTCGTAATCGGGGATAAGAAGATCAATAACGAGCTATCTCGTAGCTGGCAAGGAAACCCAGTTTGCTAACTACGAATATTCTCTAGATGGCAGCGAACGTGTTAAAAAAGGAGTAAAAAAAGAATTCCAATTTATTAAACAGTTATCTACAAGCATAAATTACTTTTGTAAGCAATTTAATGATAGTTATTTCTTCAATATTTCTTTAAATAATTGTGCCTTATTTTTTGATGAATAAATATAAATAGCTTTAGAAAATTATACTTCAGCATCCGTTCATAATTATTTAATATATTTTAATACAATAAAGTATTATTTTCAGTTATATAAGAATAACTTTGAATAAATTAAAATGATTCTATCTTTAAGGTTTATATTTAACAATTTATTTGCCATTTTAAAACACTTCAAATAATGTTTATTTATGTACTTACATATTTTTAAATATATCAGTTCCATGTAATTTAGCTGACGTGTTTATTTTTTTCTTTTCGCAATATTTGGCAGATACGTATAGATAATTGTAGTTTTTAATAAAGCTGTAGGATTTATTTTTATTGAAAAATACACATATAGTGTAAAGTAATTCAATATCTTACCAGTACATTTTGAATACTATTACGGAATTTTCTGTAGGGTATTAAAATAAAAATTAATTCCTAGAACTTAGTGATAATGACAATTTAACTAAGGCTTTTAGCACTTTTAGTTGTGAAGATTATTCTCTTGTCATTGTTTGCTACTTTCCGATTCATTTTACATCACTTTAATCAGAAAAATATTTCGCGTAAACCTAAAAAATGTGTTACTTACGAATAAAGTTTTTTTTTTTTTTTTTTTTTTTTTTTTTTTTTTTTTTTTTTTTAATGTATTTAGGTAAACTCCCAAATTTTAAAATACCTTCATAGGAATTTAAAATAGCTTTTCATAAATTTAAATTTCATTACAGAAAACTATTCGTAGAATTATTAGTACAATATGCTTCAAATTTCGATCTCTTAAATCTTTTAATAATTTCTCCAGAAGATCGTAGTGCTGTATTATGTACTTTTTGCAGTAAAAAGGTCAAATTTAATTTTGGTGATTTTTCTCACAAACGCTAACAAGCCATGCGTTTCAAACAAAAATCTGACAACCTAAAGTTTTTTTTTTCACTTTTTCAGATCACGTGCGTTAGGACCAGGGTTGTAATTTTAACCGGTCAAAATTGATTTTGACCAGGACACTGGATAAAAGTGGTTTTAACCGTCCAAAATTGGTCAAAAGTGGTCAGAAATGGTCAAAACTGTTAAAAATGTTCTTAATTTTAATAATTATTTTTTCTTTGCAATTAAAAGTAACTTAATAAGTAATAAAAGTAACAGGCAGTTAAAAAAATAATACACTGATAAGTTAAGGAGGCTCATCAGTAAAATATGCTTATGCAATACAATAAGAAAGCTAGATCCATAATTGTCCTATCATTGTTAATAGTGTATCAACAGGGAAAAAATCATTCTTCCTTTCAGCTGTTGATACAGGGGCATCTAAAAAAAGTGCCCAGTATTGTTTAAAACTAGCAGCTGATGCTAAAGAAGAGGTAGAAAACAAGTTTGCTTGTAAAGTAAGAATTTGTGTAAGTTAAGTGACAATGAAAACAAGATGAAATGCATGAGAGACGATTTTCAAAATGCATATAGAGACGAACTGTTTATTTCTTATGGATGTGCTGCACATTACTTGAATCTTGTAGGACAAGATATTACAAAACAAACACAAACAAAATTAATTCAATAATGAAGCATGTTATTGAAATGAAAAATTGCAGATGAGTATGAAGATAATATTGATGATAGCATTGTTAAAATCATTAACAATGTATACAAAGAGGTAAGATATTTATAAAATCAACTTAAGCCTATTTCCCTTGCTTTAGATAAACTTAAAAAAGAAGATGCTACTATATCTGATGCATGCGACGAATGGTTAAGATTGCTAAAAGAAAAAGATCTTGAAACTTATTCTGAAATGATACAGTCTCGAATTAATGAAAATGTTACCCCAGTTCATTTTCTGGCTCATATGCTGAATCCTGTCTACATGAGTAAAAGTATTGATGAAGAGAAGCAAAAAATAGCAAGGCAGTGGTTACACGATAATATTGATCCAACCTTTTTGCCTCTTGTGATTGTATTTCAAGCAGAATCCTCACCATATCCAAAATCCTATTTTTCTGAAAGTGTAAAAGATACAATTGGGCCTGATGCCTGGTGCGCAGCAATAAAGAAGGTTAAAGGCATTGATATAAAATTTGTTGAATTCACATTACATCTAATGAACTGTTGTGCCAGCTGATCATCAATTGAAAGATTGTTTTCTAAATTTGGAATAATCCAAAATAAATTACGAAACCATCCAAGTTTAGAGACAACTGCAAAACTTGTTACTTGTAATCATTTTTTAAATTCAACACAACTTGCATAAAAAAATAAAAGAGCTTGTGTATAAAAAATAATTAAAACATTTGTGTTGTACCTTGGTGTTATATTACTTATATTATGACATTTTAAACAAATGTTAACTTAAGTTTGTAACATACGCTAGTAAAACATATTTGATTAGAAGTAAATAAATTGAATAGTCAATTTCAGTGGTCAAAATGGTCAAAATTGATTTTGACCAGGACGGTTAAAACCGGTTTAAACCACTGGTTAAAACCACCATGGTTAAAACCAAGACAACCCTGGTTAGGACTCAGCTGTTAAAGAGTGCCAATACTTTCCTCTAAGTAAAATTTAAATGATTAAAATTAATATCTGTCAACAACTAGGTAAATTGAAGGTGTATCTTTTAAAATGCCTCGCTATATTAGAGGTACTTCCATTGATCCGCTATAATGCCGAACAGCGGAGAATATTAAACCAGTTTCAGGAAGATCGCTACGGTTTTTTATTATTATTATTATTATTATAGTTGAATATTCCGTAACTTTTTAAAATCCGATCAAATTAGCGTGTTTTTAGCCTGCGGTGTCTAAAAGGGGTTTAAAAAATTAATACCATATACAGTAAAATAAAACTAAATTTAAACTGCTGCCGAGAAATTGTAAATGTCTATCAGCATTGCAAAAAACATTTCTTTATTTCAATAAAGACGCCGCCAGATGAAATATAATGAGGTAGAGTTGTAAATAATTACCAATTGTGCCGCGCTGGCTTTTATTACGCGCTTTTGCAATGCCCCATAATCTCTCAATAGATTGGGTATGACCTCAAGTGTTAGGGTTTACAAAATGATATTTATGATTTGCTGTGAAATGTTCGTACCCGGCATCTCGTAAACAAATTTTATGTATAATTCTATAGCCCTGAAAATTTTTTATTGCAGCTTCCCCATCATCAGGTAATTGCCAAATGATAAAATCCAACGCTGCGTCAACGAAAAATGTAAGCTATAACTTAATAAAAAATATTTTCGATAAAAACAATAGCTAAGTAAGATGTTTTTGCGTGGTTCTGATTGATTGAATAATAATCAGAGTAACAATATGAATCGCGTTTAATAAATCGAGAGTCACAATATTTGGCATAGTTTGCAATTAAAGAAACTTTGCACGGTCAGCGTTGAAATAAATGCGCATTAGCATATACTTTGGCCTAGTGTTAGCATAACGAAAAAGTACCGAAAATTCACCTTTTTGTTGGCGTGTAAATGTTGACGAGCGCGCGTACATAAAAGTATTCTTTATGTACTCAAGTACGCGAAAAGTTCCAAATTTGGGCCCCCACTCCCAATTGGCATATTTTATAGCGAAGTGGTTTGTTGTATAACTAAGAAAATCGTTGCAACTCATACTGTAGTAACTACATTGTTGCGAGCATCATTATGAAGTTAGCGTTACAGACACACACTTTTATGCTTTATAATAAAGATTTTAAGTTATGAAATGAACTGTTATATATGCATGTGAATACAGAAGATGCGTGTATGTCAACAAAGAGCTATTGTAAGTACAGAAATGCATTGTAGTGAGATAAAAAAAATTAAAATTTAGAACTAATTTAAAATTTAAAAAATATTTATTAAACTGGGACATTTTGGTGATTAAATAAATGTTGCCGACAATGTAGTATTTATATGTGTATGTTTGTATGAATTTAAAGGTAGTTATTGATTAAGGAAGATAACTTGATGATCGTTATACGTATTTTTCATATATATAAAGGGGCATGTTTCACAGTAAACAAGTGACAATTACAGTTGTATCATGTTCGGAAGAGTAATAATGGCGAAAAAAACGGAAATAAAAACACTAATTTTTTTTTTCTTGGCATCAGTATAAAAGAGTATTTTTCAAATCTGTCACAGTCTGATGCAAATAATGCGTGGGTCGGGAGTTGATTTCTTTTTTCTCTTTAACTTATATCTGTTTATAGAATATTTGACGTCAAAGCATAATAATGGACATGGAATGGAACGGTTTACATTTCCGATATTCTTTGAAAACTGATCTCGTCGTTATGCCGAGTTATCAGTAACTTATTCTTGATTTATTTTTTTTTCCTTTTGAAACAAATTTATAATTTTAAATGAAATTTTATCAGTGTTATCTGAATTACTTGTATGTTGCAGCATAAACGTATTTTTATTTAAATTAAAAGGCCAGATACCTTTAAATCTACCAAAAAGTAAAATTCATTTTTACTCAGTCATTAAAATTCAGCTAATACGTAAATATTTTGATGAAAATAGCATTCAAAGTTTTGAGTTAGAACAAAAATTATAATGAAAAGAACTTCAGACAAATATATACAATATAAAAAATTCGTTTTTAAGATTACAGAAAATAGTTATTTTGCAGATTGAGCGCACTTTCGCAAATGTGTCTGGTTAGATTTTCGTGAAAATTTGAAAATTTAACATTTTATTTCGTAAATGAATTAACATAAAATGCCGTAACATTTCGATAGTTTAATTAATATTCTAAAATATATTTAATTATGTTTCTGAATTTTCAAACCTTTAGAAATGTTTATTTTATTAATATTATTAAAATACAGGGTAAGTCAAAATGAATATAGCGATTACAAACGGCTATAAGTATTTAATGGAAAATAATTTATCGGTAAGATTAACACAGAGTGTAGACGGAACTTCAAAATTTTGTATACATGCGTCATAGATATTCTATGTGACATCCCTTGGTCACACGGACAACATTTAGGCGATAGTCCATTTCACGCCATACATTTTGAAGCATTTATTCAGTCACCGACACAAGCGCATTACAAATGCGTACTTTGAGTTCCTCAATTGTTTTGGGCATGGGAGGCACAGAATCGCAGGGTGTAAAGTGAGGAGATCTCGGTGGCCAAGAGCAGAAGACATCGTCGGCATCTTCACTTCGACCGATCCAACGCTTTGGAAGATGTTGGTTTAAAAGTGCGCGAACCTCCGTACTCCAGTGTGGGGATGCTCAATCTTGCTGCACTACTGTGATAACAGAATGACATTTGTTAAATCCGAACGCGTAGAATGCCTTCTGCACGGGACTCCCCATTTTTACTAATGAGACGCCTGCATTCAACGGGGTTCTTGTCGTTGCGAAGTTTCAACTCGCGCATGCGTAGGCTTCTGCTTCACTGGACTTGTGCCTTACGTAAAGAAATTTTGAAGTTCCGTCTACATTCTGTGTTAATCTTATCGATAAATTCTTTTCCATTAAATTGTTATAGCCGTTTGTAATCGCTATATTCATTTTGACTTACCCTGTATTACAAATTCTGTTTCGTCAGTAGGTCAAGTCAATTAGTATCTATTTGACTTTAAAAAAAAAAAAAAAAAACCTCATACGGTTGAGTTATGTGACTAATACCCAGCACACAGTTCAGCAATTGTTGAAAAATACGCACCTGTTTGAGACAAAATTACAAACTAGTCGGATGTGTCAATCCCAAAACTTTCTTTTATTTCATACAGCTTAATATTTCAAAAGTTGTTACACTTGTTAATACTTCAATGTTGTAACATCAGCACTACACAAACATTGATTTTCATCTTAAACTTCTGCTTCAATTTATTAATCAGAGTAAAAACGAGCTAATCTCGAACATAATATTTAATAAAATCAACATTATCGTTATTCTGTTGGATATCCATACACTGGGATAGGCAGACATTTTGTAAAAACATGTTTTGGGGGAATCTGAGCCCTAAAACATGTAAATCCGTCGAAAACCGCCAGTCCAAAAAAATTTCGTTTACAATACTTTCTTTTATTATAGACAGAAGAAAGTAAAAATTAAATCTATTTAACTTATTAAGCAGCAAAATTTAAAACAACATTTCGAAAAATTTCATAATTATATACATGATAAATAAACATTCAAACATAATCTTTTTTAACTTTACTTTTTATATTTTTGACATATTATTTTTAAAAAAGGAAGAATAATTTTAGTTAAATATCGTTATCCAACCTATTCTTACTTGATGTACTTGGAAAAGTCTTAATAAATGTTTTCATGCAAGCTTAAAAAGATTTCGAATTAAACATGCGCATGGCAAATGTAGTACAAACAAATGATATAGTGATATTAAAGTATGTGGTTGAGGTTTCCGCATTTCATCGCTAGATTTCTAAAATAAAATATAACAATTTTAGAAAATCCCTTACTTCTTTCTCTACAACCTTCAAATATTACTTTTACAAAGCCTTAAAAAAAAAAACCTGTGTAATAATTATTTAATAAATAAAGTGTGCGTATAATTTAGCATTAATTATGCGCGGATTTTAAACTTGAAGGAATTTTACACGGTTCTTTTCACACCCCTAAAACAAAGTTAAGAAATTCAGGCTAAGTGCTCACTCCCTGTTAAAACTGCATATTATACATACTTTTGACAAAGGTTTTGAAATAAGTTTGAATGAATTAAGTACGGTATTAGTGAATTTTTCATCCATTACATAGCGATATTTAAATCTGGAGCTCTATTTTTCACATTTATTTTTTAATTAAAACATTTCTAATAAAAGAAACATTTTAGCTAAGTTATCACTTTCTATGTAACTTCAGTGTAATAGTTTGATAAACGTTTTGAAATAAGTCTGGAACAAAAATTAAGTGACGATATTATAATTCCTACTAAAATTTTCTTAAGGACTGATTGAATTATGTTATCTAAAAAAAAGGAGGAGTTGAAATCATTATGGCATAGGAGATACTTGCGTCTGCACACTACGTCATAAATTGTACAAATACTTCCCAATTAATTAATTACCCTGACTTCCCCCTTATTATCAAGCAGTTCATTCAATTACTTCTATAAAGGTTATTGCAGCAGATGGGCCATTGTGGGATTTTATGGATTGATTTCACCATGGAAGTAATATATTATTTGAAGCAATCCTATTATCTTTTACCCCTGGGTCCAGGGACACAGTTTGAGGGTTCTCTTCTAACGTCACCAGAATTCGACATCTCTTCATTCTGATAGAGATGAATGAATAAAAAAAATTGATTTTCTGCCCAACTTTTTAAATCAGACCCGCGTGGAATTATTCTACGCTTGAAGTTTGAGTTCGTAATTGGGTTTATGTAATGGGATAAAAAATAAAAAACTCATGTGATTTCACCGTAGTTAAATAAACCGGATTTTAATTGGTTTTCGTTGAAATGAAAGCACCATTTCCCTAAATTCGAAATTAACAAAACGTGACGTTCAGGAAATAATTTTGAAATCTCCATTTAATGAAGGAAAAATGAAGCAGAACTTTTCTGCTAAATATGGTTCTGTAAAGATACTTAGGAGAAGATATAAATTCCGGAGTAAATTTTTTTATGCGTGTAAACAGCTTACGGAAAAAATTTGAAATAAAAATTTGATATGTGTTGAAAATGTCTATAATCATGTTTTTACAATAAGCACTTACAGATGAGAATAAAACAATTTAATAACAATAATAATAGTCGTTATGGAACTGTAAACAGTAAAAAAATTCTGTTATTTGTCAAGGTAATTTTCGTATTTTAAGGGATTTTTTTTTTCTCTCCAATGAAAGGGATTTCATTAATATATCGGAATGTGAGGTTCAAGAAATATAATTTTGGAATTTCCATTTAATAAAGGAAAAATGAAGCAGAACGTTTTTGCTAAATATGATTCTGAAAAGTACTTAGGAGAAGATATAAATTCCAGGGTAAATTTTTTAATGCGTGTGTATCAGCTTATGAAAAAATTTGAAATGAAAAAGTTTAAGATTATTTTTTTAGAATAAGCCCTTAAAGATGAAAATAAAACAAATAATAAAAACAATCGTTATGGAACTGAAAAAGTTTTGTAAAGTATAGTAAAAAATTCCGTTATGTGTCAAGGCGATTTTCGAATTTTTACAGATTTTTGTTTCTCTCAAATGAAAGTGATTCCATTAATGTGTCGGAATATGGATTTATATATAGATGATAACAATGTATGAAAATATTATCTTTAATGTAAAACGAAAGTTAGGGAAAATTGACAATTCAAACTAGACTTTTTGTTTTGGCTGCGTTATCTGGCAAGAATCAAATAAATGTTAGCTTCGGAAAAAAATCGGATAGTTTGAAAAATATTTAAAAATTAAAATTTTATAATAAAATCTCAATATTTCATTCATTAAACTTTTATTGGGGAGATATTAATTAATCCAGATAACTAAAAAAATTATTTTAAAATAGGATACATAAAATGTAATAAATTTAACCCGTGAATTCCATACTAGTACGAATTCTAACCCACCAAAATTTGAAATAGAAACGTTTTTTTAAAACATGCTTTCATTAATTTTCATTTTTTATTAATATAATGAAATAAAAAAAACACCACAGTTAAATTGAACATTAAATTTCGTACAGGAATCGTGTTATATTTCATTACAACTATATTGCCAACAAAGTTATGGGCAGTTTAAGTTACGAAATCCCAAATCGCACCAGAGTGGAGTGAACTGATGTGTGGAATCCATGTATTAAATATTAAATAATTAAAGTAATATTTTTTTGTTATCTTGCTGAGCCATATGTACCCGTTAAAAAAAAATTGATTTTTAATTCATGAAAAATAATAGTTAATTTACCTTTAAATAAGGAATATTTTTTTATAGTAAAGTCAAATTACAAAACCTAGCCACCCACCCCCCCCCCCCCTCAAAAAAAGAAGAAAAAAGGATTTCGCATTGACAGTCTCTTATTTACATTAATTGACATTAGTTGACATACAGTCCTGATAATATTGCTTCATTTTCATGTCAGACAAAGAAAGAATGTTTGTTTATTTTTTAAGCCTATTTGCAACCTATATATTTTCCTCTTATCTTTCTCGTGTATGGCTTCAAGAAATGTAGTGTTTGAAGGACACTCTTGTAAGTAAAAAAATGCGGCATACATAACATAATCTACAAGTTAGTGTTACACTGATAATAATCAGCAACCCAACTGCCGGTAAACAATCCTAAAGAAATGATTGGTATGTTCTAATATTTAAAAAACATCTGCTTAAGACTGTACAAATTACCGATTTGAAAGTAGCATAATTTTCATGGTAATTATGAAACGTTTGCTGCAATATATCTTTTCAAAGTTCATTATTTAATTTCAGCGGTCAGTTTTAGAACGAAATTAGATATATTTCTAAGTATTATCAGGATAGGTGATTTATACTACAAAAAACTTAAATGGTTTCTGAAAAGATTTTTTTTTGCATACTTTTTATGCCTGGCACAGATTAAAAACTTAAATATACAGTTTACATAAACTGTACTTAAATAAAAATAGTATAATCAAAATAACAAAACATTACACTTTATTTTTCTTCACTTTTTCGAATCTTTTATAACATATGTTTTATGCATTTAGGAAATCTGAACGTGCACTGATAAACCCAGCACGGATATCTGTTAAGATAATTTTATTTTAAAAAATTGTATACAAATTATTTACTGATTTACTGATTATATTTACTGACTATATTTACTGATTAGCCCATAAATCTCAGTCAACAGTATGCTCCTTTGGAAAAAGTCCAGTTAGGGAATCATACTATATTTGAGAATTTTAGGGGAATTTTCAACGTGTATTTAGGTCATTATTCGCTGAAAATGTTATTATGAAGCAACCAGATTTGATAGCTAGTTAACTATTATAACTAATGCTCAACTAAAAAGGTTATATGCTGAAATATCAATTAACAATAGATCAGTGCCTGCCAACATAAAATACCTGGTGCATATTTAATTTACACCGACATAGAGATGCATATTCATGATTAAATGTTATTGAATAATCTATAATGGTTGAAATATCAGAAAATTCATCTGAAATTCAATAATTTCATTGATTATTTGAAATGATAAATAAATATTTTGAATTGTCCGTTCATATATTGATAAAACACAAAGTAGTGGTAACATATCGAAGATTTTAAAATTATTTTATTTTTATAAGCACAAGCACTTACATTCCTTCTATGTAATCTGCTTCTATATTTATTCAGCCAAATTGTTGGAAGGCGTCATACACCATCAGCATATACATTAATGTTGATGTCCAACAGAAACGGTCATATGTCCAAGATTACCATCTTTCTAGTGCTGTAAATTATTTCTTGCAATGGTACTTTTATTTTGATGAAGATCATAGCCGCACAAAGTTATAATGGGTGATAATTGTGGATGTTCTAGTTTCTTCCATCATTAAGAGAACATTAGCAACGTTCACACAATATCACCAGACATTACTATTCGAGAGGTTGCTCTGCCAAACATGTTCTGCCATACTAAACACATTTTTTGTTGCATTTTGACAATATTCTTTATGTCAAAATGAAAGAACAATTGCGAAGAACCATAGCAACACTATAGAAGATGCTATCGTGTCAATGTTTCATTCGTTGCAGGACATGGCAGAAGTGTGCCAGCTGGTGATGTATTTGAGAAGAGTTGACAGAAGATGTTATATATGTTGGATAATTATATAGAAGGAGAAGGCGTGAAAGTTTGTACATATATGGCAGTAAAGTTATTTTAGGATTATTAATGTGTTCCTCTTACTTAGTTAACAACTAGTGTCCTGCATCGGGTCGGGTTGGGACTATATTTTTTCGTTGCGGGTCGGAATCGGATCGGGTTGACTTCTACTATTTTGCAGCATGTCGGGATGGCTTTCATTGTTTCGGATTGGTTTTGACTCTAATTGTGTTAAAATTAATCTAGTGTAATTACGTATCCAGCGATTTCTGGAGTTCCATTACCTGCGATTTACTCTGTTGAGCTGAACCAGATTTCAAACCAGATGCTGTAATCAATAAGGTTAGCTGAGTGAAAAAGTTTCACCAGATTCGTCCGGGATAACTCAGATGGTAAAGCATTGACGGCTTCAGTCAAGACATCCCTGGTTCGAATTCTGGTCCGGACATTTTTCGCCCAGTTCAAAATTTACATCTAATATATGCAATAAGACCTAATAATGGACACAATGAACATTAACAAAAAGCGAACACATTTTTTCAGCAAACACTTTTTGAGTTTCTAAAATTTGTGTATTCGTACGCTTATACCTCTGAATAGAGGGCACCTCTGAATCTACACACACATAACATGTGTATGTGTGCATACATATGATACATGTGTTTTTGTGTGCGTCAAAAACTGAATGTTCGTAATATTTTTCATATTCCGAGAGCAGAAAAAAATGATTTTTAAAGAAGGAATAATTTATGATCACATTTCTTATATACATTTTATCTCTCATGCCGTACTTTGAATATTTACGCATTCCTATTCAAATGCGTATTTATTTTCCTCTGAAACATTGTTCTGCTCAAACTTTTTCCGAAAATCAAAACAACCCAACTTGCAAAAGACCCACAAGAAATATTCTAGGCGGAACCCGTGCCGCAGAAAAGAAAATTTGACTTATTCCGACTCGAAAAAAGAAAATTAGGGACAACCCGACCCGATGCAGGACTCTAGTCAATGATTCCGAGGTGTCCGCTATAAAGAGGTTTTTTCTATATTTGAATATTAAAAAATATAGATTTGCTCATTTTTCTATGTAAAACATGAAATTGGTATTAGATATATAATTGTAGATTACTGTCATGATTGCATTAATACATGATTTACTTTCCTTTCATTTCAGGTTTGGGTCGGGTTGCGGGTTGAAGTATTTCGGGTTCGGGACCGAAGCAGTTTGAAATATGTCGGGTTCCAGTCGGATTGCGAGTCGCCGAAAATTACTTTTTCGGGTTCGTGTCGAGTAAATTTTTTTGTCGGGTTCGGTTCGTGTTGCGAGTTGATTTTAAATGGAATTTTCGGGTTCGGATCGGTTTACTCTTGTTCCAACCCATGAATATATGAGCTTGCATTTTGAGACATATTTCAGTCATAGGTGCCATATACAGAGGAAGCGTAGTACAGACTCGTGCATTCACATAAAATATTTAGAGGGAAAATTCACAGGGATAAATAGACTTAAATTAGCTACAACCAACTTTTTATTGTCTTTTGTGACACTAAATTGACAGCCTCTTACATAATTTTAAAACACACACACACACAAAAAAAAAGTTATTAATTAAAAATTGGCTGTATTTTTTTAACCGAAATATTTATTTAATTATTTTAAATTTAAATGTTTCGATATTAATTATAAATGAATTTAAATGTATGAAACACATTTTCATATGTGAAACTAATCTAAAGAACTACGGGACTGATAATAAATCTGATAACGGCAATTATGACTATCTCGGAAATTTCATATGAAAGTCGGATAAATTCGTTTAAAAATAGTGTTGACAAATTGGAAATTTTTTTAATTCAAAATATCTACCACTATTTCGGAATAGCGGTAATCTATGCTTTATTTAATGCCGACATTCCGTGATTAAGCCCTTAATCGTCGAGCCCGGTACATTCAAGAGCAAATCGCACGTGAAATGAAAACCGCGACAATTAAGGGGTTAAATAAACTTATGATTACTAGTCGGAAAAAGTGGTAGATAATTAAAAAATAATTCTCCAGTCTGTCATTGAAATACATTTCTAGGCTCGCCCTGAAACAATAGGGCAGCCAATTGTGATTGGTAAAGAATCGCCATCTTAAATAATAATAAATTTTCACAGGCGATCCGGGGACACGGCACTTGCCTTCTTTCCCGGAGACTGGGGTTCTGGGCTTGTTTCCGCAGGTAGTAAAACTTTTCCCTGCCCTGGGCTTGGGGGTTACACCTAACCATAAGCCAAAAGCGGGTTCCCAGGGTGGGTGCTTACTTACTTACTACTTTTAAAAATTTTGTTACGAAATATGAAGGATGATGGGAATAACACACTTGCTAGTAAAATCTTTGCATTCATGGAAAATTGCATATGGTGCTTCTCACAATCTTTTGACTTTTATGCCCCTGAATAATAATTTTTATTTTAGTACATATTCTTGTGTTTTTTTTTTTTCCTTCATATACGGGGGAACATCCCATTGCATGATTGCATAACAATATTAACGAGATAAATAAGTTTTGGACGATGTTGGGGGGGGGGGGGGGGTCCAAATACCAGGAAAACTCCTACGCAGTCTCTGTCCCTGGGTTTTAGATTCCTTATCATACCTCTTGCTAAACTTATACAGAAAATCACTTCAGATGCAGCCACAGATTTTTTCTTTTAAGTTTTTTCTCATGCAGGAGTATGCTAGAGAAAGAATGTCTAAAATTCTTTGACAGGAAATTTACTGCAGAATTTAAATCGGCATTTAGATATCAGTTTCAAGCATCGTGGCTTTATTGGTAGTCTTACCGTCATTAACAATTTTTTTTTTAAACATTACACTGCGGCGCGTCACCCGTACATTCAGGCTGAGACGCCGCACTTGTGCGGTAGTTATGCCGCACTTGTAATAAGAACAGAATGAAATTATAAATAAAAATATTAAAAAAAATATTCATATCTGGGCTATAATTAACGATGTAGTAACAAAATGAAACTAAATGAGTACAACGAAACGTATTAGTAGATTCAAATAATTGTTTGCCTACTTTCACTATTAAAATTATCGACAAATTTTTTTACATTAAATTTTAATTGTTATTTCAACAACAACGTTACATCAATGTATTAGAGAGCGAAAAGAAAAAAAGTAAAATTGTATTTCATAATTTATTTGTTAACCCTTTCGAGACCGGTGGCTTTTACACAAATTTTATTCGGTTGGCACCACTTTTTCAAAAATAAGTTACCTTTATTTAAATAATCATGAAAATGCTCTAATTAAAGAAAGCAAATATTACTTTTCTTTTTTACTGGTGCCAGAAACAAATATTGTATGCTCTTTATGAAAGTTCTTATATGCACCTATGGTCCCGGATGTGTTAAGAGACCTGTTTTTTTCGACTATAATCTGCAGAAAAAATGTCGAAAAAGTACAAACTTTATGTAACTAGATTTGACACATGATGCAACGAAGCCAATTACACTTCCTCTTTTTTGGAGTAGTTTTCTAAACATTAATTGCAAAGAACGTCTGCGTTACGCGTAATCGAATTTTTCATTATCATCATCTTGACTTGCATCTTTCTTGCCCTTCTTACTTTTTATTTTCCCCCTTTTCTCCTTTGATTTTAGTGAACTTGATAACATGCCTAACATGCTTAGTCTGTGCAAAAAGAAAAGGAAAAGTTAATAACACTTAATCATCTCGTACAAAAGAAACTGCGGCATATATACCGGCATTGCAGTGCGGCATGTATCCCATTTTGCATGGTGCAGACGTCGGCCATCACAGTTACCTGCCATCGCTAAGGGGAATGGCGTAACCATACACACAGTACTCTATACAAACCCTACACTTAGTTTTGACTTCGAAATCACGCATGCATTTAGTAATTAGTGTATGAAAATTATTTAAACATAACGTGTTTAAAAGTTTGGACGGTGAAATCATGCATTGTCAACATAAGGATTGTACTTCTAAAAGTAAACATCGAAATAGTATTCACGCTATACACTGGTTAAAATAATCTCATTGCGCACCTATACTGTGCGTTTGACGACCATCTATTGATAATTACAAGAAATACAAGAGGTGCGGCATCTATCCCGGATGCGGCGACTCTCCCGGAGTTACCCTACCACCCATTTTTTTCCATTACCGTCGCTTTTTTCCTATACCATCCCCCTTTTTTTACCTTCCGTCCCTTCTTTAACACCCCTTTAAGACAATGTTATACCAAAATTTTGTACTAAAAATACTACACTGTTATTATTTCTAATTTGAATGCCCTGTGGGTATTATGCAAATTCATTATAAGTAAAAATTTAGAAGAAAATAGAAAGTTATAGTGGTAAAATGGTAAGGAAAATTAAACTCGCAAGTTTAACTTAAACCTCAGTTAAATAAAAAAAATTTCGCTGCTGACCATTTTTTTTTCTTTCTTTTGAATCATTAAAGCATTCGTCTATCAGATTAAAATGTTATTTTAGCAAGTTTAATTTCACCAGATTTTTATTCCCGAAATTCAAAAGTTAATGAGAATGCCCCATATCCGATTTTAGAAAATGCAAAAAAGTGAAATTTTTTTTAAAAAAATGATTTAAAATCAACACCTGAAACGAAAACATTTAATCGTTTGCCACCATTCAATTATGATTTGAAGGTTTAAAAATCATTTTGTTAAAAATACTTTTTAAATTATCTTGAAAGTATCTCCAACAAGAAATACCAGAACGACTTGGCTGCCATAACTTCCGGCTTTTCTGAAAGATCATCAGTCATCTAGATGAAGAGCGTCAAAAATTAAAGTGGCCGCTTGTTATCCTATTCATTAGCTTGATAAGTTGCAGAACAGGTTATGAGTAAAGTCAAACGATATATAATGATGATTCGATTCTTTTTAATCGCAAATTATTCATCAAAGCGGCTGCTAATTTCTTATTGAAAAGTGTTATTGAACTGCCATACTCAATCTATCATTTCGGTTATGCGAGAATATTTATCTCTTGATACTTGCTAATATTGATAGCAAGGACACTTTCTCCTTGTGGCAAAAGAAGTAAATAATTGGGAAGGATTAATTAATGATACAGAGCAACTTCTTTAGAACTCGGAACAATTTATTAATAGTAGTTTATAAACGTATATTGAAAATATGAGTGCACGTTCTAGTGGCTGATTACAAAAGAAATGTATTTTCTTTAAGGGGTTACACATACGTTCGCAACTTTCAGAAAATCATTTTTTTTTTTTTTTTTGACGGAAATTAAATCCTTATAGTGCGTAGAATTATGGGCAAAAAGATTTAAAGTGATATCTCAATTATTAAGAAAGATATGATCAAAAATGTGAGCGTGCCCAACCGACCTCTCCGAACAATATAAAGCCAGCTTTAGCATTCAGCTAGAAACTTACAAATACATGCTGCTGCTGTTTGTTATACGTGTGAGAATGTTTTGAGCCATTTTAAAGATTCGATTCCCTTATCGAATGCTAACGAGAGTTTAAATGCTAAAATTTGTCAAAAGTCACACACGGAAGTAGTTCTATTCTTCAAATTGCCACCGATATTGGCTTCGGTCACATGTAATGATGGTGCAGAAATTTACATGTTTTTTTATACTACAAGTAAGGGGATGCAAAGGAAGACGCCAACCGTCTGCGACATGCTAGAATCAAAGCGGCACAAGCAACGAAAGAGGATCGTCACTGCTCGTAGATGTAACAAAACCATTTTAAATGAACAAATTAAGACACAGGAGGGTCCACTGTATGTCGCAGGAATAGCAAATTAAGTGTAAGTTGAAAAAAATGTATCAATGTCTTTTTTCTTCTAAAACTTTAAACGTGATTTTCTGGAAACTACATTTCTCAACATGGGCAGCATGATAACTTGAACAATTTTTAACATTTTTGGATAAAAAAGGTCAAAATTTTCGGCGAAAAATGGAAAAAAATATTTCAAAATAGCATAATTTTCTTATTTTTCAATAATTCAAAAATTTGAGCCGATGACCCTTAGTTTAGAAAAAAAAATTGAAATTAATATTTTTTTTTATTTCTACAGGAAATTAGAATGCTGCCCATCCAACTCGGATACTTTGGTACAGGTCAACGCAGCTGCAGGTTACCGACGTAACATTGCTCACCCGCAAGAAAAGTGACACATCTCTCAAAAATTTCTTTTGCTTTTTATTCCATTAATAGGACTGTCTTAGGTGCGTCTTGCTTCGCAAACAGTTTCATAAGTGTAGCTATGCGGAAAATCACTTCAGGGTCGTGCAAAGCGGGGGGCGAAGGGGCGGTCGCCCCGGGCGCGGAAATTGAGGGGCGCCAAATTTGTATTACTAACCTCATTTTTTCGTTTCAGAGTTATTGCATTGTCCCTTACCCTACATCCAAATACAAATTTATTAATAAGGACTTCTTTCTTTTCAAAACTTGTCTTTGTCTGAGTCTCTTTCGCTAACCTTCTCTTTTCTGAGTCTGTAATTTTCTTTCAGTGCTTGTGAAAAAAACATATACTCTCAAAATAGCATGGGGTTGCCTTCTGGGAATACAAAAGGGTTGAAAACTGTTATAGTGTATTGTTAGATACATATTTTCTACACCCATTATCTAGATTCCCTTTTCCAAAATACAAGGCAATTTCCTCTTATTTATTCAGTTCTTTAGAGTTTCTGATTTAAAATTAAACGTAAAGTTCCGAAATAAACGCGAAATTTGTATTAAGTAGAATTTATTTCCGTTTCTGCATTTTTCAGTTTTGTGATACATCTGACAAAAAAAAAAAGAAAAAATGTGTGTGTGTGTGTGGGGGGGGGGGGGGGGCAAATTCAAGCTTTGTCCTGGGCGCAGTTTTCTCTTCGCACGCTGCTGAATCACTTTGTTACACTTTATGTCCATTTGTGACCAAAAAAGAGGGGTGGATTGTGTGGGGAGGTAAAATTATCCAACCCTCCAGACCTCACCCTACGTCTTCATTCTTAAAGGTTTTAAGCTTTTATGCACGTTTTCATTCCTACATGCAGAGTTAAGTGCCATGATTTCATGTTGCAGTAAAATCATGCAAATTTTCTTTTGCCTCTCTTGTGAAATTTACTTTTGTCGAGATGTGTATCTTTTCTTGCGGGTAAGCTATATGCTACCAAATTAAACAAGTTGGAAATTGTGCGTCAAATATGGCAAATGAGGTGCGTTCGTACTATAACTAGTTTTATAAATATTTTTTGCACCGTATATTGTACTGAATGCATATTTTAGTGCACTTCATAAGTGCATATCAATTTCATTCTGTTCGAAAGGCTGCAACATCATCAAAATGCACTTCAAATAATTTTTTCCCATTGGCCGTAATATAACGAAAAACTTTTGATTGTCTCTGTAATTAAACTAATCATCCGATTTTCATAAAATTTGAAATGACAAAATTTTGCAACAGTTATATATTTAAAATTTCAGGCCATTCGGTTGGATAGTTTTTGCTCTTTTATATGCGGGCGGACAGACAGACGGGCCGAACGACGACTATAGGTGCTACGTATTTATGTAATTATGAACGCATCTAAAAAGGAAAAAAAAAATAAATACTTGAAGCAATAAAAACAACGGGGAATTATTAGTTTTTCAATGATTTTCAATTAATTAAAATTAGTGGTATCCGACGTGCCATAGTTTGACACCCCTGATTTAGAAGATCAAAACTCCATAACCCAAAATTTCTTCACCGAATCACTTCCCGTTTGCTATCGGAAAGAAAATTTACCGAAATGCCGAATATAATGACAAAATTGGGTTTCTGTATTAAAAATTTTAAAGTTTGTTTCAGAAAAAAGATGGCTCTCTCTAAGTTTTCTTTATGCATACAGAATTGCATGCGACAAAATTCCCTCTCGCATATCTTTGCGATAATTTCACGATAAACGTACATTTTTTTTACAAACGTACATGTGTTAAGTAAGTTTCCGATTGCACTTCTAAATTTTAATGCATATGATATACTCTCTATATATATAGTCAAACTTTTTGTAATTAATATAAATTCTTGAAATACTAGAAACTTTATAATTTTAAATTAAAAATTTTAAATAATCTACAATTTAAATTTCAATAATGGGTTTTTAAAACTTCCTTTATCCATGACAAAATTCTAATAATGTTCTTTTTGATTAGCAATAGATGATGCATGATGAATATGAATGAATATGATGCAAATAGATTTTTTATAAAAACTTCGAATTTGTTTTAAAAAATTCCAGGAAGAGCCTTACATTTTAGAGCGTCAAAATAGTGTTACTCTTAAAATATCTAAATAAATTTTATTATGAATTTAATTGTATCATCTTTATAAGATGATTAAATAAATATTTTAAACCAACTTTATTCCTTTCCGGTATTTTGAGATTCAAAATTGGAAATTTCAAACAACGAAATATTAGCTAAAATAGCAGAAGCTTCTTTTTCTTTCTTTCTTTTTTTTCTCTTTTGTGACCATTGATATTGTTATTCATTCCCTATGCATCCTCTATTCTTGAAGGCACCCACGTAATAAAAATTCATACTGCGTACACTATTTTCTGAGAGGTTTGTCACTAAGGCTGTACATCATGATTTACCTAGCTAGGTCATGGTCAGACAGCAGGATTTTTTTTCTTTCTTTTTTTTTTCAGGTTTATGTTTGGTTCTGTTTTTTAATCTTAATTTCCTGCAAATCAAAAGAAGTTAAAATAATGATGAACAGAGATTGGACGATATTCTGAGAAAATATTCCGAGAATCATACAGAATAATCGTGCTATTGATCAATTAAAATATATATCAATCTCTATTCGAAGTGCAACACTAAAATTTATACATTTCTTTTGAAGTATGTTTTTTAAACATTATTTATCTATAGATAAATAATGTTGTTAATCTATAGAATACTCTTAAGATCTAATATTTTATTCTTTCCAGGGATCTATGTATAGGTGAAAATTGGCTACTCTGAATTATTCCAAGAATCATACAGAATTATCGTGCTATTGATACATTTTTAATCTCTTTTCGCATTTCCACACTAAAATTTATAAAATTCATCCGAAGTATACTTTCTAAACATTATTTTTTAATCTAGATTATTCTTAAGATTGAATATTTTGTTCTTTCCACGTATCTGTTTAGGGAAAAATTGGGTACTCTGAATTACTCCAAAAATCATACATATTTATCGTGCTATTGATACATTTTTAATCTCTATTCGAATTTCCATACTAAAATTTATAAAATTCATCCGAAGTATACTTTATAAACATTATTATTTAATCTAGATTACTCTTAAGATTGAATATTTTATTCTTTCCACGGATGTGTTTAAGAAAAAGCTGGGTACTATGAATTATTCTGAGAATCATACAGCATCATTGAGCTATTGAAAATATATCATTCTCTATCCGAATTCCCACACTAAAATAATTTATAAAAGGCTTCCGAAGTACCGTATTTTATGGAAGAAACGCCGCGGCGTTTACGAGTTTAAAAGTTAATTTTTTTCCAAGTGCGGCGTTTACGCCATGTGCGGCATTTACGATTTTTTTAAAATACCAACTGAGTTTCCTTAATTTAAAAATTCATAAAAATATTTAAAATCGGATTTAAATATTTTAAATAAAAGTTCAGACATCTTAAGATATTAAAAGCGAGGCATCTTACACTGCTCATAAAACTTTGATTAAAGTTAGGTCAATGTGACGCTGTCGACAAAAGTAGCGTTCCTATGGATGCGGCGTTTACAACGGGTGCGGCGACTACGATATTTTTTAAACTTATTCAGGCCAATTTGAGGAGTGCGGCGTTTACAACGGGTGCGGCGTTTTTTCCATAAAATACGGTATATTCTTTAACATTATTTTTTATCTTGATTTCACTTAAGATCGAATATGTCCTTCTTTCCAGAAATCTTTTTAGGTAAAAATTGGGTACTCTGAGTTATTTGGAGAATCATACAAAACTATCGCATTATTAAAGATATATCAATCTATTCGAAGTGTCACACTAACATTTATAAATTTCTTTCGAAGTATGTTTTTTAAACATTATTTATCTAGATTACTCTTAAGATTGAATATTTTGTCCTTTCTACGGATCTGTTTAGGAAAAAATTGGTTACTCTGAATTACTCCGAGAATCATTCAGAATCATCGTGCTATTGATATATTTTCGTTCGAATTTCCACACTAAAATTTATAAAGTTCTTCCGAAGCATACTTTATAAACATTTAATAATCTAGATTAGTAATCTAGATTTAATCTATATTACTCTTAAGATTGAATATTTTGTTCTTTCCAGGTCTTTTCAAGAAAAAATTGGGTACTTTGAATTATTCCGAGAATCATACAGAATCATCGTGCTATTGGAAATATATCAATCTGTATTCGAACTGCCACACTAAAATTTACAAAATTCTTTCGAAATATATTTTTTAATATTATTATTTATCCAGATTTCTCTTAAGATCGAATATTTTATCCTTTCCAGGGATCTGTTTAGGCAAAAATTGGTTATTCTGAGTTATTCCGAGCGTCATATAGAATCGACATGTTATTGCAAATATATATTGATTTCTATTCGAAATGCCACACTAAAATTTACAAAAAAAAAAAAATTTCGAAGTATTCATTTTAAACATTATATCTAGATTATTCATAAGATCGAAAATTTTGTTCATTCCAAGGAATTGTTTAGGAAAAAATTTGGTACTCTAAATTATTCAGATAATCATAATTTTAATTTCGTTTTGCTAATTTAGGTATTGAATATTACATGGAAGTGAGAACGGTATAAGATTCCATAATCGGATTCCAAGTTAATTTTTTAGATATTTTTTTTAATATCATGCTTGAAATATATTTTAAAAACAATAAAAAGTTGATTAAATTGAAATTACAGTTTTAAAAGAAATTGCTTTTGAAATTACATTTTTTTTTCTAATTAAAGGCGTATAAAAGTAATTAAAATTTCCGTTAATGGATTGCTTAGATCACTGCCATCGTCGATATGACGTCAAAGTTACTCACAGACATACTTTACTTTATAATACAAGGCAAACAATTTTGTTAAAAAATGATAAACAGGAACCTGAATGTAACAATAATTTCAAATTCATAAAATTACGATAAGATTTTTTACAAATATAAAAAGCTGTTCACAATTTCACAAAAACATTTATCTCTCTAAATTTAATCTTTGAGCAAGCCAATAATTATAAAGATCTTTTCACAATTATTAAACATGCCTGTTTCTCTTCCCTTGCTTCTTAACCCTTCCTATCACACGCGCTCCACGGACCCGACAGACACATTCAAAATGATTTTTCTCATGGGAAAGAAAAAAAAAAAAAAAAAAAAAAAAAAAACTGAAAATTCTGTAAATATGTGACTTTTCCTGTAAATATGTGAAAAAGTCACATATTTAAGGAATTTTCAGTCTTTTTTTTTTTTTTTTTTTTTCAAGAGAAAAATCATTTTGAATGTACCTGTCACGTCCACTGGACCCATCTAGTAGCGGAGGGTTAAACAAGAAATTATTCTACAGATCTCTGTCCCATTTAAAATTCGAGTCACAATCCTTAATTACAGAATTTTTTTGCGATTCATTCTTCTTGTGATGATATCTATTTAAAATGTTAACCTGTCCTGAATAAATGCTTTTAATCATCTTTTTTAAAATAGACAGATTTATACTTCAAGTTCTTTGAATCAGATAAGCATTTTTAACAAGAAAAGTAACAATAAAACAATAATTAAGCTTTTTATCCTTTATTTTTATTCCTGGCTTATCTGATTACCACTAAAAGTTAAACTAAGGTTCAAATGTTACTGCTTGAGCTAATGCGAAGACTAGTTGGGCAACCTTGAATTCGAAAAGAGAAAAGGGAAAACGATAGTTAATTCAAGTTTTTTTAACTTTGCTTAAAATAAACTTTTTATTGCAAGGTTCCGTAATACGATATTAAAATTTTATACTTAGAGAAACTTTACACTTTTTTTAAGCGCGCAGTTTTCTAGTTCTTTCATTTTCATTCCCATAGGAAACTCAGAAATCCATTTTTTTTTTTTTTTTTTTTTTTTTTTTTCTTTTTTAATGAGCAAAATAATGAACAGTAAAATAAAAACTTTTTATAAAGACGCAGATTTTTTTTTATTGCGCAATTAAGATATTACTTTACCCTTTTATTTTAACTCCTTGAGGAGCAAGCAGAAATGTCTCTAAATATTGAATTCTCAACGGAATAATCGAAAAATTTTATTTTTAAACGATTTTCCTCCAAAGTTAAAATATAAAATTTAGTAAAAATTTTCTGGTGAGAATCTTGTTTAAATTAGGTGGGATATATTTTATCCCACCGCCCCTCAAGGTGTTAAGGCTGTTCTTAACTGCTCTGCTCAACAAGCGTAAAACGTTCTGACATATTTACAAATTCATTTTTTAACGAAAACATATAAAAATGGAAAGCCTGGCCATGGAAGCGATTTGGAGTCGAATTGTTTTTTCCATTTTTTGATCAATCCATTACCCATTGAGTTATAAGCGTTTTCGATCACGTGACAAACCCGTTTTCCGCCCGCTCTTGAGTGATTTTTCTACTTTCGCGCGGAAATTCGGTCCAAAACGTCCACTTTGACGCTATTTTCTGAAAAATCTATTGCGTTTGCAGAAAAATGGAAAAAACAGCTCGATGACATAGTTTCTGAACAATAACACCAGCTAGTTTCATGCATTTTTGAAAAAAATAAATAAAAACTTATGTCAGGAAGTTGCCCTTACCTTTCGAGTCCAAAATTGTCCATTATAAGATGCTTTTTGCGACTCGATATAAATCTGCAAGTTTCTGTTATTTTATAGTGTTTATAATAAAGTAATAGCATAATAAATTCAATTGAATTTTTCAATGTAATTATCAGATGTTTAAAAATTACATAAAATGTATGCAGGAAATTACAAATAAGAAATTTAATGACTTCTGTGAACCTATAAAATAACTCTTGAAGGAAAAAAAAAAAAAACAGTAGAATCCTAATTCTAGTGTCAAATTGTATCTTAATATTGTCTTTATTAACTGAGCTAAACGCCTTTAAAATCTTTAATATTTTAATAATTTTAAAAATTAAAAAAGTTTCAAGAATTTGCAGTTTTTAAAATTTTTAACTTTTATCGTGTTATACATCAAAATCTATTGATTTTTTTTTTCTTAACTGAGGTTGGGTGAATAAATATGTAACAGAAATGCATATGAAAAATATTCATGCAAAATATTATAACTTTACTGCCATTACTTTTTTTAAAAAATCTTGCAGGTAAATGTAAAAATTAGAAATTGGGAAAATCAGGTTTCAAGATTGAGTTTCTATTACTTATACCAATATTTATATAGAAGCATTTAAAATGCCCCTGCCAATTAACCACACTGTTTTGAAATGCTTTTAACCTCCTCGGCTCGGAAGTATCGCATTGTGATACTTCCGAACCGAGGAAGATATAATCTAAATTATTCGATTTTTTTACATTTTTACTTTACTTCTATGTAGCTGAATGTTTTTGTCTTTGGATCAAAACCAATAAATAGCAGCACTGATGCTTATTTCCTCATAAAATACGTGTTATCATAATCTGAGTTTGAAAAATGCATTCAAGACAGTGAGAGCAAGAAAATAAGAAATTTTCAAAATTAATTAACTTAAATGGTTTACAAAAAGAAAAAAATCAGGATTTGTAGATCATCCAATTAATTTAAGGCCTTCAATTTGTTATTGCGTAATTTCGGTCATTGATAATTAAATTGATATTTTAAGGGTGTTAGTGATTTTAGATCCATATTCGTGAACCTAAATTGCCAGACCCCTGAAGTATGAATATCAGAAAAAAAGGGCACCTTCTGTCATCTATGGTGTCTTTTTATTTGTGCAAAATCAGCGAATGTGTATTCGGAGTGTTATTTTACCTACGGGTCTGAAGAGGTCACGGCTCTGAATTATTTTTAAAAACATTTTTGAAACATTGAATTTTTGAAGGTACAAAGGTACTATGTCCCCTTAGTGCTGCTTTTTCTGGCTCTAAATCATTTCTATGTATAACAATTTTATTTAATGCATTGAAATTTTCATTATTAAACTCTTATTTAACTCATTGAAATTTTCATTATTAAACTCTTATTTAACTTACTTTGATTCCTGGATATAAAGATGAAATTGGTAATTGATTTTAAACTCACTTCCTGACATGCTTAGATGCATAAAAATTATCTACACAGGTGTACTTCCAATGGAAATGAAATATTTCAATATCTTCATAATTTACGTATAAATTAATAATTTAGCAGGGTTGGGTTGGGTTGATTTTTGACGGCCAATTATGTACACGAGGGATATAGGCCCGGGGGGAGTGCCCTCCGTGGGGGTCTTTCTAAGGGAACCTAATCCGTATTAACGCATGGAAGATCCACGGCTCGAAGAAAACCACGAAAACTCCGAACGATTAGGCCGACGGGCGCGATTGGGATCTAACCCAGCACCTCCCGTCTACCAGCTTCGAGAGCAGAACCTCTCGGCCACTGGTGGGGCAATATAATTTAGCAGGAAATTTAGGTACAGAAAAAGGAGCATGTAGCTGATATAAAATATAATAGAAAAACCACCAGTCTTAGGAAGATTATATGAAGAAGAAACCTTCCAAATAAATTTCAATTAATGTAAAATAATTGTTCCCTCCAGTCTATACTATATATCCATTATCAGAGAAACAATAGATACGAGTATTGTAACACGCAAAAATTCAATATGTAACAATGCAGCATCATTTAATTTACGAAAATTATGGTTCGAGTTACTTCATGGTTACGAGCAGAGATCGACCGAAAATTCGGTTTTCTAACGAATTCTGAGTTTCGCCGAGTCCGAAAATTCTGTTTCCTCAAATTCTGAGTTTCACCTAAAATTCGTTTTCGGCGAAAATGATGCCAAAAATTCGGCCGGATCGAAATTATCAGTATTTCAAAAGTATTGCTTCTTCCTTCGGGAATTTTCAACATGACTCATTCAATTGAGCTGTATCGGCTCAAAGGAGACACTCTTCCTTTATTGCTAAGAATTTCACTGTTTGTAATGATCAGCCATGACTGACTCAAGGCGTGAATGCAAATTATAAAGGAAGAAATGCATATAACACTAAACTTTGAAGACTCTTTTCACGTGCTCATTAAAAGTTGCAAACTTAAGGGGTCAGGTAACCTTTGAACCAATAAAGTACATGGCAAAGTGACCTCTGTAAGAATTGCAGTAATTCTTTAACTAATTAACTTTTAATTATAAAATTGAAAACGCATGTTAGGAACGACGTATTTTATCAATCAAAGTTGTTAGAAAAGGTATACACATATATAGTTTTTTAAAATTTATTTTTAAAGATAATACAATTTTTACGAAAGAATTATTCTTGCATGCATTGCGCGCATGATTTTTCCCATTTCAATGGCTGAAACAAGCCAAGATTTTTTTAATGAGTACAGATATAAATTGTTTTCAAAATGACCTACAATGAAAAAAATAAAACTTGTAGATCTCGAGGAAAAAATTTTTTTTAGAGTAATTCGAAAAATCAAGATTTTTTTTTATACAAAAGTAGCCGTGAATTCTGAACTTCTTACTTGAGAAACATAATAATAGGTCATTTTGTGCTTCTGTACGTTTAATACATCCACCAAAAATTTCGTGAAATTCTAGGCAACCGTTTTTCAGAAATCGTGCGCGCAATGATCAAAATCGCTGTTTTGAGAAAATTGGCTTTAAAGATTGAAAAACCCGTTGATCATATAGCAAAAGCTCAAAGTGTTTTAGACATAACTTCTCTTCTAATGCGAATTTTTGTATGAAGTTTGATTTTAAATGTTCCCAGAGAATCATATTTAATTATAAGCTATTTAAAAAAAAATCGATTTTTGGACGCTTCAAAGGTTACCTGACCCCTTAATAGTAATATGAAGTTTTTAGTTTGAAACCGCAGTGAGAAAGTTCTAGTATAACAGAGGATCTTTTACAAAATCATTATAAAAGATAAATCGAGGCATGTATACCTAAAACATTTTTTAATGAGATGAAACTCGTATAGTTAGAAAATCATTCTGTGTCGTAGATGAATATAATTACATTTTATTTTATATTGAAATAAAAAGTTTTGGTCAGGGGCACAGAGAACCAATTTAGGCCTGACGTATAATTGCACGCAATTAAGAATTATGTATAATTAGGTATGAATTAATTACTTTTAAAAAAATTGGGGGCGTTTTCGTTATTGGCTGAAAATAGGAAGATTACCGAAATTTGGTTTCGGCCTTAAAAACCTGTTTTGGTCGATCCTTAGTTAGGAGTATACAAATAAACATTCAATTAAAAAAAGAAAAGAACGTGTGTAATCTGAAAGAATACGTGAAAAATTGAATGATGAAGTTTCAAATCATTACATCATACATCGTACAATTCTATACTATTCTTATTTGTTTTGATAATGGCTCGGATATAGCCGAAACATGTAAACAGTCTAATAAAACTACTTTTACTGTTTTTAAAGTTTTCATCTTATATCTTTTAGCAATTAAAAGAAGTATGATAAATAAGTCAAAGTATTTTTCCGTTAGCATTGCACAGGGGCAGTGGTGTAGTCGAGGAGGGACGCGGGCGGACGGCGTCCCCTCACTTTTTTATTTTATCTCAAACGTCCCCTTACTTTTTACCTTCAAGGGGGACGCTAGGAACCTGGAGGACTCAGATTTCCCAAGCCTATTATATTTTTAAAAGGATAATCTATCTAATAAACTAACAATTTGAAGAATAAAAGCATTGAATTTTTATATCTTCCAACAAAATTGAAAACTTTAATAAATTATAACGTGTTAAATATATCGAAAATGATGTGTGATATGGAGATTCGTTATTTGAGTTCTTTGCTAGAATAGTTCAACTAAAATCATGATGAAACTGTGATTTTAGAACGTTTCTTTTGTGTTTCACCTCTTTAAAATTCGAATCTTTAAAAAACATTCGCATATTGCACTTACATGCTAGACGTAATCTACTTACTGGGGTTTCTAGCCTAAATATTTCTAGAAAAAACCCTGATAAAATGCAATTTTTGGAAGTTTAAATTTAATTTAAACTATGTTTAATTTTTTAATTACTTTTCTCGGCAATTAAAGATGGAAGACAAGATTTAAAAACAAGTTTGACCCATGTGATACGGACCTTATGTTCAGGACTATAAGCGTCCCCCCACTTTATTTTCTAGGACTACACCACTGCACAGGGGATAAATCGCCAGTATTCTTTACAGTTACAACTGTATACGGGTTGTAACAACAATGGAGTTAAATACGCACTAAAGCCCGCTTGGTAAAATACAGAATGTCCGGGTTAAAAGTATCCAAAAGTTATGGCTTATTATTACAGAACTACCCATTAGAATATAATACATTTCACCTCCATGGATTGGAAACCCCTCCGAGATTTTAAAACTTTGAACAAAACAAACAAGTTGGAAATTGCTCGTCAAACGTGGCAAATGGTGCGTTCGTACTATAACTAGTTTTATAAATTTTTTTGAACCCCATGTTGTACTGAATGTATATTTTTTTGCACTTCATAAGTGCATAGTCTGTAACATCATTAACATGCACTTGCAATATTTTTTTCCTATTGGCCTTCATCTAACGGAAAACTTTTGACTGTCCCTGTAATTAAACTATACATCCGATTTTCATAAAATTTGAAATGACTCGACCAAATTTTGCAACAATTATATATTTAAAATTTCAGACAATTTGGAAGGCTGTAACATCATTAAAATGCACTTGCAATAATTTTTTCCCATTGACCGTAATGTAACGGAAAACTTTTGACTATACATCCGATTTTCATAAAATTTGAAATGACTCGACAAAATGTTGCAACAATTATACATTTAAAATTTCAGACCATTCGGAAGGCTGTAGCATCATTAAAATACACTTACAATAATTTTTTCCCATTGGCCGTAATGTAACAGAAAACTTTTGACTGTCCCTGTAATTAAACTATACATCCGATTTTCATAAAATTTGAAATGGCTCGACAAAATTTTGCAACAATTATATATTTAAAATTTCAGACCATTCGGTTGGGTGGTTTTTGCTCTGTTATATGCGGACGGACAGACAGACAGACGGACTGAACGACGACTATAGGTGCTTTGTATTTATATAATTACGAACGCACCTAAAAATTGAAACTATGGTTGAGTGGAAAAAGCGCATTATCGAAGCAATTTGTCTAATAACTCCTGATATGCTACGAAACATTTGGTGAGAACTGGATTACCGTTTAGATGTTTGTCGTGCTACCAAAAGGTGTTATAATATCAATAGATTTCGACGTGTACTTTTTGAGATGCTATTTATTTTTTAATATATATATATATATTTTTAATTGGTATTTCCGTAAAAATAAGCCATAACTTTTGGATACTTTCAGCCCGGACACCCTGTATATCAAGTGGTTATGAAACCGCAACAATGGCTAACTAAACACTAATATGTATTAAATATAATGAAATAAAAATATCTATTGTTTTTTAAATACTTTATCAATTAATAGTTTGATATTAGTTAAATTGTAACGTTATACGTTGAGAAAACAATTTAGTAATTCTGAATACATAGTTTGAAAAATACTTTCCTTTTTTTTTCCTATTGCCATATCTTAAAAAAGAAACAGAACAAAAATTAAATATTTTTTTTTAATAAATTCAATAATTTGCGCTTTCTATTAATAAGCGTAAATCAAAGTTGCGAACTATTATGATCTCAATAGACAAATTAATCACGCACTGTATATATAGCTATTACAAGCAAAAAATTCAAAAAGTCGCAAACTCGTAGTGATTATATAATTACTCATATAAACTAGTCGAATGTCGCAATCCCAAAACTTTCTTCTATCTCATACATGTTAATACTTCTTGAAAAATACATTATAACAGCGGCACCGGTTAGTTGAATTACACCAAAATCTAATCAGCAACAACATATGTCAACTTCAAATTGTATATGAAGTTTGATGAAAACCCACGCATTAGATTTTGAGATGAGCTATTGGGGAAATCATGAAAAGTTCTGCACAGCAGTGCACCTGTTGGGCAAGTTACACCAAAAACTTAACAGGATCAATTTATATCAGGGACTAATTGAATCTAAAGTTTGGTGAAAATTCATGCATCAGTTCTTGAGATACGGCTATTGCGGGAATCGTGCAAAATGCAGCATAGTAGTGCCATCTGTAGGGCAATTTACACAAAAAACTAAACAACACTATATCAGGGACTAACTGAATCTGAAGTTTGATGTAAATTCGTGCATTAGTTCTTGAGCTAGAGCAATTGCGCTAATCATGAATAATGCATTATAGCAGCGCCACCTATTGGACGATTTACACCAAAAACTTAGCAGCACCAAACTATATCAAGGACTAACTGAATCTGAAGTTTTCTGAAAATCCGTGCTTTAGTTCTTGAGATGTAGCTATTGTGGAAATCATGAATAATGCAGCATAGCAGCGCCATGTGCTGGGTGATTTACATCAAAAGTAATCAGCACCAATTTATATCAGGGACTAACTGAATCTAAAGTTTTATTAAATTCCGTTCATTAGTTCTTGAGATACAGCGCCCACAAAATTTGTGTCGCAGACAGACAGACTCACAGATAGACATTTCGTAAAAACATGTTTTTCGGGATCTCTGATCCCTAACACGTGTAAATCCATCGAAAACCGGATTTCGAAAATTTTTACGAATCCAATACTTTCTTCTTGTAAAGATAGAAGAAAGTAAAAAGTTAACCAAAAGAACTCTTAATTTCGCATACTCAGAAAAAAAAAAAAAAAAAAAAAAAATCTTAATTTATTTAATTGAAAAATGGCTTTAGGTAATTAATAACTCTAATCAGTTTCGTTTTTTCTATTTTTTAAAAAAGTAAAAAAGCAGCTTCATATATCGAGTTAAATTAAAAGTGAAATTGATACTGTTATACAGAATGTTTTTAAAAGAACACGCCTAATTAACTGACGATTAAATGAATAAAAAATTACCTTCCATTTTTAGCAAAAATTACATAACTACATAATAATGAATACTAAGAATTCCTGGATAACTTTTTATAGCACTTCAATTATTTTTCTTTTAAAAAAAGAAATCTTTAACTACTTCATTTACCTGAAAGTTAATAATATTTTACAAAAAATATTTTCTTCAGGGTCAAAAGTTTTGCTTTCTTCGTGGCAATATATTTTTTGTTTGGCAACAGATAAAAAAGAAATGAAGTATGCTCGAATGAAGTTTTGCATTTGTCCCCAGGTTAAAAGCAACTTTACATCTGATATCTCTAACAATAGCTGAAAGCCCGAATTAAATATTTTGGCAAGTTAGCAGTTTTCAAGGCGCAAGCAAAAATTCTTGGGGTAAAATGTCAGGGGGTATAATTTTTAATACACTACTGATTTTCGTAAGATTTTTTTACAGTCTTTACGTGTAACACAATAAACTTTTAAACATGCGCATTATTATGGCATGTAAGCTTGTAAGTGTGGATAAGTTATTAATTTTCTTGATATATTATTTTGAATCAGTAGTCATAAAAAAAAGTTAACATATTGCAGCAATATAATTGTATTATAATATTTTATAACTGATAATAACTGTATTGACAATGTATTTAATGTTATATAATTAGTATAATTATATAGTGTGATAGTACGTTTGGTGATGAATGCTTTTATAATATGCCTATCAAAAAAGCTTTTCTTTCCTTTAGTTTTTATTTCATTACCTCAATTTTCTACACTTAAGTCTATTATGTAGATCGCATCTATTAAAATATATAATTGGAAAGGTAATTTTGACGTAAGTCCAATAATATATTCTCAGTCTTAGAATGTTGCCAGTCGTCTCAACTTTTTTAAACATTCAGATTACTTGATTGCTACCATTTTTCTGAAGTAGTATAAATCACTTACTGACGTTATAGTTTTGCCTCATTAAATCTGTCATTAAACAAGATGATTATTACATTACTAATTCAAAAAAGGGTTAGCTATCAAGCAATAATAATAATAATAATAATAATAATAAAAGTAGTGGGCTGGCAACACTGCACTCTCGTTGAAAATCCTTAAAATGCCGAAAAAAATTACTCACAAATCTGGAGTTTAAATGAATCTATGAATACCTTGATTTCGTCAGAAGTATGGTTTTAAGTTAATAAAAATTCTTGGCTGCCGGAAAACTAATTTATTTTATTAAACAGAAAACATTTCTGGCGGATGCAAAACCACAAAGTAATTAGTATATCATTAGAGGATCTAGGTCAAACTTTGACTTAAAATAACAGTAATAAAAATATACTTCGTTTAACGTGAGGTGTAATTCATGGTTCATACACTCAAGAACAAATAAAATTCAAGCACTTTTCAAGCACTATTCCAGTACTATTCAAGGACTGTTTAGATACATGCATAAAAGTGGCGTAGAATAACACATAAGGAAAATAGCCACCCCATTGATTATCTATTTCAAAGAAATCTTATTGGATCTTTTAATTTTTAAAAAAGGCATTTTCAAGACATTATATTATTAGAGAATTTTTAAAGAATAATGTGTTTTAACTTAGTAAGGTACTATGGAAAGAAATTTCACATATAATAAAAAGATAAGAAAACAGAGCTTGATTTTTTTTTTCTTTAAGTGCAAAATAAATAAAAGGTATGGTATCACTACAAGAGAAGAAGACAGGAATAAACTAGTTAAATTTTCCGAAAACTCATCAGGGGTCAAATATTAGCATTTCTGAAGTTGTGCATAATTTTTTACAAGTTATACTTTAATATTTTTAATAAATATTATTCTCCGAATTCTCAAACCTTACAGCAATTGCGCTTATCTATACAAAAATAATTGGAATAAAGGTTAGATAATTTACTTTCACTTTTTAAAAACAAAAGATTTTAAAAAAGAGTTTATAAAAAGGAATAAAAATTTTATTATCAGTTACACAGCGAAAAATTTATAATTGATATAATTTTGTGACGTTTTTCCTGATTGACACCATTCGCGATTTTTATGAATGACCGATTGACAAATTTTACAATGTTTTTCTGCAACCGATTAACAAATTTAACATTTTTTTTTCAATGACCGATTGACTATATTTGGAGGGGGGGGGGGGACATTAGGTGAAATTGGCATCAAACTGACGAAATTTGCGATTTTTTCGACAAATTGACGAAATTTGCATTTTTTATTGTGACCATTGGACGAATTTTGTGGTACTTTTTCCCCGATGATTTTTCAGGGGCGATTCTGAGTATTAAAAAAAAGTTCTGAAATTCACATAAAATTTTTTGAAAAGTTACAGCAGAGGGGGTGAAGGAATCCACTCCTGGCACTAACTATACGGTCTTTTCGCGGCCCTTCGACAAAATTCGCCGTTTTTTCGCAATATTTCGACGCAATTTGCCACTTTTTCGCGATCTTTCGTCGAAATTTTCCGTTTTCTCGCGATCTTTCGACGCAATTTGCCGTTTTTTCGTGGTCTTTCGACGCAATTTGTCTTTTTTTCGTGATCTTCTGCGGTAATTGGCCGTTTTTTTCGCGATCTTCCGTGGAAATTTGCCGTTTTCTCGCGATCTTTCGTCGAAACTTTTCGTTTTCTCGCGATTTTTCGTCGAAACTTTTCGTTTTCTCGCGATCTTTTGACGAAATTTTCGGTTTTTTTCGTAACTTTATGACGAAATTTGAAGATTTTTCGCGTTTCTTGGACGAAATTGGCGTTTTTTCGCGATTCTTTGACGAAATTTGCGTTTTTTTTGCAATCATTTGACGGAATTTTCGTTTTTTTCGCATTCCTTTGATGAAACACGCGTAATTACGCGATCTTTTAATGCAATTCGCATTTTGTCCGTGATCCTCTGACGAAATTTGCTCTTTATTTGGGTTATTTTGCCGAAATTTGCGTTATTTTTCTATTCTTTGACGGAATATGCGTTTTTTCCGCGACCTTTTGACAAAATTTGCATTTTCAGCGATTCTTTGGCGAAATTACCGATTTTTTTCATGCAAACGATCGTTCAAATTGATATTTTTCGGCGACCATTTGTCGAAGTTCGCAATATTTTCCAGCACTTTTCATTCCTTGAAAATGAATACTTTTTTTTCCAGCACTTCTCATTCCTTGAAAATGAACACTTTTTTTTCCAGCACTTTTTCTATTTTTTCCAAAGCGTACGAACCATGTAATTACAAAATGCATGGAAATTTTATATTTTTCAACAAATATTTAACAGCATCTTTAAGTATTTATGCATAATGATATAGAAATAAACTAATTTATACTTGTACATGAAAAATCTCAATTCTCAAATGTTTTGACTGAAGAATGGAATTCCGTATACTACCTTGCTATTTATTATACTGATTGTTCTTTACAACCAATTAATTTTTAAAGAATTACTGAATTTAAACAATTATTTTCAAATCAGCGTAAAGTTAAATTTTACTTTTATTTCAGAAAAATAAAATACTGCATAAATAGTAAATTTTAATAAACTATTTAATTGGCATTCAGCTATTATGTAAACAAACTTAAGAGGCGAGAAGTTAAAATGTCTTTTTTTTTTTACAAAGGCAGAAGGCGAGAGACAAGAAAAATCTTCCGCAAAGTAACATAAATTAATTAAATTATAGGTATGGTATGGTAAAACCATTTAAAATTTATTATTAAATATTTTAAAGAAATTATGCGCTGTTCCTATAGGAGTTTTTCTCACATAATAAGGGCCGTTCACAGAACTCTTGTTTCTTCTGGGGTTTTCTCTTACACATCATGTATACAGGCAAAATTGTGTACACAATCCTTCATTTAAAGAAAACTCGTATCTAAAGTATATATAATTTAAAAGATGCAAATATAATTCACTAAATTTCCACATAGATAACATTAAAGTAGCATTCAAATAAGAGGAATTTAAAAATTTTTTATTCCTTAAAAGAAAAAAAAAGACATTTGTGTCTGACACTTCTCTTTGAAAAAGAAAACATTTGTGTCTCACAGTTCTCTTTGAATTTATTATTACCCGACTGCCAAGAAGGGTTACGTGTTTCGCGCTTATCTGGGTATGTGAATTTCTTTATACTCTCGAAACATCCCAACGGCTGGATGGATTTTAATGAATGAGGTATCTATCGATTCGTCTTAACCGTCCGATGGTTATAGGCTAGGTTTTGTTTTTCTAAATTCAAAATGGCGGCCGTAAAATACAAAATAACGGTAGAGACGAAAAAAAAATTTACGCACCCTATTGAGTGGCATATCATTGGATAGGTCTTTCAAAATGAAGACGATGTTTCATTGACTATTTTACAGTCAGAAGCTCCCTTTAAATACTACACAACCTGGAAGTTCTGTAGCAGTGGTGTGGGGTGAAAATTTTCGGTGGTCATCGCAATTATTTAAGTTTGTGGTGAAAAATTATTAACTCTAAAATTCAATGGTTGAATGTTCAAAAAAGAAACTTTAAATCTTAGCTTCACTTATACATGAACTTCAAATGTTCTGGTAAAACTGGATCGTAGAGTTTTAAAAGCTTATTAAGAGTTTTAAAATATTGCTTGGTCATCGCCGCATCCAGCGATGACCGGACGCCACGCCACTGTTCTGTAGGTAGGATCTTTAGCTTTACTGCAACTCTAACCTTCATAGACATCTATAGGTATCATCAAAACGGTGTTTATAGATAGGAACTAACAATTAAACACAACTTAAAAGTCATCAATACAAGTAAATAAAAAAAATGGTAAGTAATATAAAAAATAGTTGCACATTGATGAGAAATGATTAGTTCGCTTTTTATGCAGTCGGGTTTTTTGATTTTTTAAATTTAATTTTTACTTGTTGAAGTTTAATCAGTTTTAATAAATATAATTTAAATTTTTCATTTGAATTTTCCATTAGTGAGTTTTTGTGTATTCTTTCTTTTAACACAAATACATAACATAGTTGATTTGAGACTACACATTTTGACTACACATTTTGACTACACATTTTTTAAGCCCGTTGAAAAATATGTTAAACTTTAGCAGGAAAATAATAATAATAATAAATAAAGTTGTAAATTTCAAATGGTATTAGCAATTCTAATTTAGAATACCTTTCTCATTTTGTATGATAGGAATATTTTGCCAGTGGCTGTAATGCTTATCACAAATATGAGGAATTCGAAACTGAAGTTCACGAAAATGTCCAAGAATAAGTATGATCAAAGCAAGGTGAGTGTGTAGGGGTTTCTGTTTCTTGTTTCTTTCTTTTTTTTTTTTCTAAAAAAAAGAAATTTGTTAACTTTCTCTTCAGAAGTTCTTCATAAATGTGCGCCTTCTTAGACATTATCGCCCCAAAGTGGTCGGTGCGTAATAACGTTCAGTTATACTCAGAATTGCCTTAAACGTTTTGAAAATAATTTGATTTGCATTAATGCTACATCAAAGAAAGAATTAATTTTAAAATCCTGTTAGACTCACCAAACTTATAGATAACATTAAATGCGACACTGATTAATTATCTGAAATAGAATAGATTTAAATCCGCTTCACACTTACAGCAATTTCTTCACATATACTACCTGTCAATTTGCTGATAAAAAAGATATGATTAATAAAATTCTATTGATATCACTAATTATGGTCGGTTTGAGTATGAAGCGACAAAACAGCCATATCAAAGCGGCTTCTTTTGAGGAGCGGAAGTTCAATTCTGAATAGGTTTTGACTTGTTTTGGTGGCATTACAGTTTTTTTTTACACTGTAGTGCAATTGATCCCTATTAGAACGAACTCCAAGGAACTAAAAAGCTTTTTTCCCGGTACTGGAAATAAATATCATAAACGGGTATGTTGCCGGGCAATGCTAAAAATGCATTTATTGTAGCTATATCGGAATTTGTTAGAAATGTGATATGGGAAAGGGCGGTGAAATTATATTTGGCACGGGCACCAAAATGTTTAGCGCTTACATGTATCCAACAGAGTGTTGGAAAATCCCAATAATAAAAAAAGTACTATATAAATGAAGTTTTTGAAACTTTCTTCCTTTTTAAGTTATTATACCACCAGGAAACTATGTAAGTTTTTAAATAATTAAATCTCCAAATATATGATATTAAGAAACATGGAACGACATATGCTTCGCACGAATTAATGCAATTGCAATCAGTAGTTACAGAGAAATATAAAAAATTAAAAATAAACAAATTTGATGATTAGTAATACAAATAGCAAAATACATAACAATATATCTTGGCAGCATTTTAAAGTCAGTAAATTATACAACCACTTGACCGTAAATATTAACTTTAAATATGAACTCTAAAATAAATAATTAATTAAACAAATACGCATTTAATTATATATTTGTACACACATGCACATATAAGTGTAATCCAAAGAATAACAGTTATATGTTCAGTTCCCATTATTTTTTCGATTTAGTCCACCTAGTAATGAAATCTGAATTACTGTTACCATCTTTTTACCTATTTTGTAACACTACCATTTTAATTCTTCGGTATTACGTGATAACACATCTATAACAAAAAGTATTGAACTGAAACAGGGAAATGAGGTTTTTATATGCTAGATGGACAGTACCAATAAAATTCAAATCATACAACAGTTGCAAACGCTCAGCAGGTGTTATCACTCATTCTTCTTTATTCCCATTATTATTTATTATGATATTATTAATTTGATAGTGACAGGGCAAAATAAGAGAAGCACACTACAATTTCCTTTACTGACAATGAAATAATTATGCTTGTTATGCTTATTTTATATAGAACAGTGAATAATTGGTTTACACAAAAATTATAACAGATTTAAGTAAGATTCAGTTTTAATAAAAGGCTTTTTATATTTGATAAAATCTTACACTAAATTTTAAGGAAATCAGGTTGTTTAAAACATTTAAAAGATTACTTTAACCCTTTATGCTCCGACGGTACTTTAAAGTACCAATAAAATAACTTGTTATAAAATTCATTTAATACATCGATTAGTAGTAATACAGTTTAGAATGAGTTATAGATACTTTACTTTATTTTGATGCAAAAGCATTATTTGTTGCACGAAACGAAAATATATTTTTAAAAGAACGATTTTTTTGCCTTTTCATCTTTTCAATTAATTTTAATTGGTAAATTCCTTCTAAAATTTATTAAATGATTGTGTAAATATTCTAATGTTTCAAAAATTTATGAAAAATGCTTTAAAAGATGAAATTTTCATTAATTCATAATTTTGGACATAAAGGGTCAACATAAAGGGTCAAAAACAAAGCTTTCTTTAATTATTATTCGGTATTTAAAATATACATTTGGGAGCACTGCAAATCACGTTGATTTTTTATGTTAATACTATTTAGCATAGTTTTTTAAAAGGGATAATATGTATCAATGATTTTAAAAATGAACTGATTTAATATGTCTACTTTTATTCGTTTAAATTTCTGATTTTATTCATCTTTTTAAACCATGACACCAGCAGATTTTTTTAGTCTGATGTGTTTTACATCATACAAAACTTGGTCATTATCTTGATCCGCTAGACACGGGTTTAGGGTGCAAAAATCATCTTGCAGTTATATCCCAAATTTTATTAAAGTATTCATTTTTTATGTTTCGGAATCCATTTATTTTAAATTAAAAAAGTATAATAATTTTGTACATTATTTCTAAGGTATATATACAATTTCTCAATATTATAAGTTCGTCCGTGGATACAATTTTTGATGATCAGTCGGCGCTTTAACTTTTATAACAAGAGCTTGGCGAAACATGTATCAAATGCTCTGACTTCATATATATGTAGCATTAATTTATGGATAATAACAATAAAATATTCTTTTGAAATCAATCTTTAATACGCATAAAAATATTTCTTCTGAGAAACTCATATTTATTTATTTATGTATGTGTGTGTATATCTTGTTGTGAAAGTTAAAACAGACAGAGAATTGAAAAAAAAAATACGTCTAGAGATTACATGAATCCCATGCATAAACTAGATTGGCTCATTAAAAACCTTAAAAAAGTCAACCAAATGCTTTAACCCTTTATGTACTGAATTATGAATTCGTGAAACTTCTATCTTCTAAAGAATTTTTCGTGAATTTTTGAAACTACATTAGAAGATTTACATAATCATTTAATAAATGTTAGAATAATTTTAGAAGGATTGGAAGCTTTAGAAGGATTAATTAAATTTTAATTTATAGGGATTTTGTGCAATATTTATAACCGCACTCAAATCTTTTATTTTAAACATTTTTTCTCAGTATTTTGCAGAATTAGGAAATGTACAAATATAATGTTCTTACAATAGAAATATTTCCGAATCGAAAAATCTACCCTCCTCCCCCCAACGCCACGAAAGCTCAAAAGATGCAAAGGCAAAAGAAATCCTCCTCTTAAAAATATTTTTGTTTTGTGTAACGAATAATGCTTTTGGAACAAGATAAATTGATGAATCTATAACTCATTCTAAACTGCATTGCTATTAATGGATGTATAAAATGAATTTTATAACAAGTTATTTTAATGGTACGTATAAGTACCATCCGCAGATAAAGGGTTAATGAATACATTTATTTGTGGATATTTTTCTATCTACTTTTTGGACATGATTACATTGTAAGAACTGTATTAGTCAATGCAATCTTAGTTTTATCCTGGCTTATAGAACGACGCAAAATTATGCTATCACAAGTACATAGCTGTCTTTATTATCTCTAGAAGCTCTTCAGGACGATATGGAAGTCCTATTTTAAAAGCCCTTTGCCTTTTGGAAGATATGAGAGATAGCCGTTGAAGAAGGAAGGCACCAGCCTACAAAAGCTAAATCCTTGCCGCTGTTCTGTTAAAAATTAATTTTATTACCTTATCGACGAAATGATTACCTTTATTGATAATAAATAATAAGAGGAAAGAAACCGGGAAAAAAAGGGGGGAAGAATGGAAGTTTACGTATTCCTATCATTTCATATGTAAGATAGAAAAAACGCATTATAATTTAAATGTAAAAGGTAAATAAATATATATTTTTTTCATTTTGCGATCAAGTCAGGAATATCCAATCTTTTGTCTGCCGGTACCTTGCAAGTAGTAGTCGCATCCCCCCCCCCCCGCTGCTATTTAAGCGTAGAATTTTTATCATTAAATAAGGCACATATTATACTATTCAGAAATAGTGGAAGCTCTGCAACCCGCAGGGTAGGCATATCTTGATTAAATATTTTTTTATACGAAAAATTATTGGATTTGTCTTTCAGAATTTTGTAATTAAACAAATAGTTATTGTAATACATTGACTCACACTGTATGCAAAAACGGAGAAAATCACAGCAAAATCTATAGTCAATTTGTTTGGCAACACTTTTTCTGAAATGAAGAAAAAGTACTTTAAAACTGAATTTAGAAAAATCAAAGAACACGAAACAAATTTGTTTTTGACATATTTCCGTTTTAGTACTTACACCATATGTTCTAACTGTGTGGTACGCCAAAACATACTAAGACGGAACCGTAAAGGATCGGAAAAAAAATCTGTTGTTAAAAAGTTACCATCTTAACATGCGTACCAATTGCTATAATTCTATTGTTGTTGCTTCTCCTCCAACCCCCTCCCAATGGCACAAAAAAAATAAATTCCGTTTAAGGCAGGATACCATTATAGAAGTTTACAATTTAACAGATTTTATTTTCTCCGTGACCATAAAAATTTTCCGTTTATTGTAGGATTTTGTTATGGTGCTCCACTCCTAAGTTTTACTGTACCAATTTATTGCCATTTTCCTTTAAATACGTACTTGCATAATAAGTTATTATTAAAGTTTTATTATTATGTTTCGTCTCCATTAACAATCAGTCCCTGCATTTCGTCAAATTCGGATGTAACTGGGATGGGGGTTAGGGATTAGAAATTACTAAGCGAAGTAAAATGATTCATTTCCGGGGCTATTAAATTATGTCAATTATAAACGTAATTATGGAGATTTAGACAAACGCTATTCCCCAATTCCCCACAATTAGCTATCTGGAAGTTTTATTCTTCTGTTCTAGTGATTTTCGCTATTGCATACTATTACCCTTTTCTTTTTTTACTGTAACTTGTTTTTTTTAATATAATATACTTACGATTTCCCAGCTTAGTATGTCGTAAGTAAATTATTTTCTTATGTAAAATAAAAAAAAAATCTGAATGTAAGTTTCAGAGTTCCTTATTGCTTTTATATAGACTGCGGAGGAAAAAACATTCATGCGTTTGTTTTGAATCAAGATTAGTAGCCATACCTTAATTATATCATGCAAATTTCGTGTGTTTTGTTCCTATATATACCCCTACGTGACAGACAGTCACATTCGAGCGATACCTATTCCATTTCCTCTATTGTGCTCTATTTTACAACTTTTAATTTAGATCTGCTTTTAATTAACACAAAATTGAATTTTTAAATATTTTTATTCATAAATATTTTTATGAATATGCAACACATTAAAATTCATCCTAAATAAATGTTTACATTTTCATCAACTGTATTATATTATTGAAATTTAGTTTATGGACATTCTTACCAATCTATGATATTATTTATTATTGGTATAACCACACATTCCGCCTTCGTTTTGGGATAGTTTACGGAATATGTTATTTAACTACTAACTTCTGTTAACTAATTGTACTATGAGGAGCGAAACTGCACCTTTTACAAATTATACTATGAGAAATGAAATTGCGTCATTTACAGATCCAGTTTAGTTGGACGAATCATACTCTGAAGCGAAATTATATCTGGAACAGGAAAAAAGTTTTGTTTATCAAAATCGGTTCTGTCTAAGGATTTGCATGATTATATAATTTCTATAAAACAGGTTTGTAACCTAAGTTGTAATTTGCGTGGTATATTATGAGAATTTTATTCTATACGGATATACAACCACCTTGAAAACCGCTCATAATGAAGCTGATAAGAGAATAAAAATTAGTCGCTAATGTTAGACTTTGTTGAAACTGCTAGGACATTCAAAACTTTATTAGGAAATTTCGGTACATTTTTGTTCATGCATTATTTAGAATAATGTATTTTTAAGTATTTTTTTTTCAAGATTTGAATCGTGACATCATTCACAATGGAATTTTCTTTTCAGCTATACTTTTTTAAAAAATTATTAATAACTGCAGTTTAAATTTTTTGGTCGTTTGAATATTTTGATCCCGATATATGAATCATGCATGATATATTCAATTTGCAAATAAATTTCCAAAGAGACTTCTTTTTGTGGAGTAGGGGAGAGTGGGGAGGAATGAGCAGTTTTTACAAAAATAAGAAAATCAAATTTGTTTGACACGAAAACAAAAATTTCGATATATAGAATAATGAAACACGTTCTAATGCCCTTGAACGATATAGGAACATAATTTGCAGAAACAATTTCATAAATAAAGAAATTGTAAATTCCAAAATAGGTCCCATACCTCCCCACTAGCAGGGGGGTATGGCAGTGTTGATTTCAGGGGGTGGCCCGGGGGGGACATTCCCCCCCGGAGCAATGAGATGTCCCCCCCGGAAGATTTGAGATTTTGTGTTTTCAATGGTCAAAAAGTGCAAATTTCCCCCCCGGAACTCTATAATGTCTCCCCCGGAGCCACAGAAATCCCTCCCGGACAAAAGTGTCTGAATTCAACACTGGGGTATGGGATAGCTATAAAACAATGTATGATAAGGCACAAATAGTCTAGTGTTGGCTATATATACAGTCTAACAAAGATTTGTGTTAATAATGTCTGTTCTACAATATCAAATTCCATTACCTTCATCACTGGAAGGAAAATTCAGGATTGTCAGTCAGAGATGACATTAAAAGTCATCAGTTTAATTTATTTACATTTTGAAGTAAATGAATGTACTATTTATAATGTTATAATTAATATACTACCCTCGAAAAATATTTGCATATTAGCAATTTACATTCATCTTATTAAAAAGAAGGAATTAGACATGTCCCATTCCTCCCTCTACCATCTTTTATGTTAAATTTCTTGTATAAACAAAAATGCTGCTTTTAAGCATAGTTTAAATTAGCGATAATATACAGTATAATGTTCTATAAATGGGGAAACTATTATATCTATGCATAAACAAGTCAGTAATATAAAAAAAAAAAAAAAAAAAAAAAACATAAAAAGTATATGAAGCAAATTTACTTTTGATCCTTGAAATAATCTTTTTCCTTATACAATCGAAAGCTTATGCAGATCAGCTACTTTTTTCAGCTGAAGCCTGGAGTACCACTGCTTCATCTAATATGTGATTGATGAAATGATTAGAATGATACATTAAAGAGAAAAACCTACTGTCCCATTCCACCCCACTCTCCCCTATTTTTTGGTATAAAATTTCGTTAAACACGATATTCAGTTTCAGCATTCTCTATATACTGGTTAAAAATAACAAAAAATAATACGGATTTCAGAAAGCATTTAAAAAATGTTTGATTTATCCGATATTTCAATTTAACCGAGTTCGTATTGCTCAAATTATACAGCATAGTCGGCATAAAAGAGACCATCCCACACCATTTTAATCACTAAATTGTTCCGAAAACAAACGGAAATAACCGTTCGATGGAAAACTATGTCTTCTTTAAATTGCTGCAAAATAAAAATGCTTAGAAATTCACAGTATAACAGTACTAAACTCTGACATTTTCAAATACGGACACATAATCATTTTATCATAAATTTTAACTTGTTTGGTAAATTTGACTTTAGGATGCCAAATTGGTAAAGCTTCGATCAAGTAGTTTAAGAATTATTCAGCTCTAAAGCTTGAAACTTCTAATGTTAAATTTATTTATAATCATTGGAAAACATGCTGCCAAATGCGATTTTTTAGGGGTTTTCAACATGGCAGCTCAAACGAATTTTTCAACGTCAGTAGAGGCTGTTTGTAGACTTCCCAACGTAATTTTAATTTTTTTTTTTTTTTTCAAACTTTGAATCGTGATAGCATTAGGAATTTTCTTTTCAGCAATATGTTTTTTTTTTAATTATTAATAACTGCATTTCAAATTTTTTTGGTCGTTTGAATATTTTGATCCCGATATATGAATCACGCATGATGACGACGCACGATATATGCATCACGCAATTTGAAAATAAATTTCCAAAGAGACTTCTTTTGTGGCTTTTTTTTTTTTTTTTTTTTTTTTGCACAAAATTTCCTTACACAAGTTATTCAGAATTTTTAGTATTCTTTATATACTGGTTAAAAATAACGAAAAATACTACAGTTTTCTGCTTATTTAAAAAACGTTCGATTTTTCCGATATTTCGATTTAATCGGGTTCATAATATCCAAATTCAACTCCATAGTCGGCCTAAAAGAGACCATCCTACACCATTCTAATCACTAACCTGTTCCGAAAACGAACGGAAATAGACATTCGACTGAAATTTTCTTCTTTAAATTTATGTAAAATAAAAATAAAAAAGCTTCGAAATTCACAGTGTAACAGTATTAAACTCTGAAATTTTTATACGAACACATAGTTTTGTCATCATATTTCACATTTTTTGTAAATTTTACTTTAGGATGTCATATGGGAAGTTCTTCGGTCCAGTAGTTTAGGGGTTATGCAGGTTTAAAGCTTGAAACGTCTAATGTTAAATTTATTTATAATAACTGCAAAAAACAAAACAGATTGCACTAGTGGTAGTTTTTTTCAAAATATAACTCAAAACTACTTTGACGGAATGAGCAGTAACTTTAGATTCGCGTATTTAAAGCTTCTAGAATTCGATTCCTCTTAAAAAATCCATACGTATTGTATACATAGTATATTTTTCGAAAAATAATTTTGAAAATGTGTATAATTTAAAATTAATTTTCAAAACTATCATGAATTGTAACCTATATAATTATTAACAGAAATCCATTTTCAGAAGCTTCAAAAATGCAAATCCAAAATTACAACTAGACCGCCAAGTATATACTTTAGCATAAATCTAAAACTAGAGTTTTAGATTTATGCTTAAAAAAATACCCGCAATACCATTTATTTAGCAACCACTGCAAATGAATTTAACATTACGAATTTCAATCTTTAAAGCTGCATAAATCATAAACCACTTGACCGAATATCTTCCCGTTTTGCATCAAGGTAAAATTTACCGAAAAGGTCAAATATGACGCAAAAATTAGGTGTTCGTATTGAAAATTTTAAAATTTGGTACAATTTCGCTGCGAAGATGACCCCCTAAGATTATATTTTAAACATAGTTTTGAAGAAAACATAATTTCCTGTAAAATGGCTATTTCCGTCCGTTGCTGGACAATTTGGCGATTCAAATGTATGGTGGTGTTCTCTTTATTTTGGCATGTTATCTTTACACGGAAAAAACTATTTAGTTGAAAGAACAAAAAAATAGTTGTGTGAACTAAATGTTTGATTAATATAGCTCCATTCAAATATTTGATTGGACTAACCAAATGTTGGTTGGACTGACGAAATGATTTTGCTAGTTCAATAAAATTTTATTGAACTAACAAAATCATTTGGTCAGTCCAACCAAATATTTAGATGGGGCTATTTTTTGGTTCTTTTAACTAAATAGTTTTTTCCGTGTATTTTTTGGTTGACTGTACAACTATTATGGAGATAAAAATGTTTATTCGAAATGAAAATTACCCTTAATATTCTCTGCAGCGAAAAAACAGTTGAAATAAAGTCGCCTAAAGATTGTTTTTCAGGATATCAGTTCCATTGGATTTTAAAAAAGAAAGCGATAGGGAGGAAAGATAAGAAAAACAAAAGAGATATTTTTTCTTTAACACATTCGAGTCTAATTTCGAATGAGATTACGTAAAGAAATCAGCTTTTCATTTGATTGTTGTGTTGAGAGATGTCCGTATGAAACTGTTTTAAGTTTAGTGTTTTATTACAAATGACAGATAATAATGAATTTGTTGTTGAATGCTTGGTGTTATTTCATCCATTTATTTTATTCTTTTTCATTGAGTTTGTGTTGTTTTTTAATGGAATTTTTTCATTCTTTATTCAAAGTGTAACCACAACCTCGATGCATTTAAAATTAAAATGTCGAAAAATTATATATAAAATAAAATAAATAGAATGATTTTAAAAGGTAGAATGAATTTCTTGAAAAATGTTCCATAATTACCCTGATCTGTAGTATTTTAGTTAATTTAAATTGTTTAATTTTTACAGGTGTTTTATAAAAACTTTCCAACGCAGTTGAAAGCGTTGCGAAAATTAATTGAAAATAATTTAAATACGTTATGACTATCATTGATACATAATGTTCGCTAATGAAAATGTTTCGGATAGCGTCAATAAGTGCTTTACAGGATCACAGAAAATAACTTACATTACAATGTATAGGAGCGGGAGATGAATGTTTGATGATTATTTTAATAATGTTAATCTACCGGGTGCCCTATGGACTGACTGTTTTTAAAATTCAAAAACTTGCAAATGGTGATAGCTATTATAAAAATTCTTGCAGGAGGGTTATGTCAAATGTCATGAGTTTATTTTTTAATCGTGCTTCCCGTTTTTAGTTGTAAATAGCAGCGATAGATGGGACTATAAACAATAGGCAGTCAATCCAGGCCAAAACCGAAATTATCTACTATTCATGCGAACAATCGTGGCTAAACATATGGAGTGGGTCTCATTCGCCTATACAATCTCGAGGTGGTTCAGAATCGGGCCCTAAGAAAAAGATTGTAAAGGTTAATGAGACCCACTCCATATGCTTAACCTCTTTTATTCACATCAATGAGATGATGTTGGTTTTGGCCTCGATTCAGCTCTTATTGTTTGCAGCGCCATTTATCGCTGCTGTTTGGAACTGATGTAACCGGCAATTGCAGTAAAAAAACTCCCGATATCTTCAATAACCCTCCTGCAAGAATTTTATAAATAGCTGTCACTCTTTGCAAGTTACTGAATTTTAAAAACAGTCTTTTTTAGGACACCTGGTATTTCAAATAAAACAAAAGTTAGTTTATCACAGCATGCTCATTATTTGAAAATGATGTGCATTAAGTTTATGTTAAAAAAAAAAAAAAAACACGTGAAATAAAATATATCGCTTACCCGCAAGAAAAGTGATACAACTCGAAAATTCATTTTGCGTTTTATTCCACTAATAGGTCTCTCGTATGTGCGTCTTGCTACAGGAATAGCTTCGTAAGTGTGCTTATCCAGAAAATTGCTTTATTACGCTATACGTCCGTACGTGACCCCAGATGGGGGCAAATTGTGTGAGGAGGTAAAATTACTCAACCCTACAAATCTTATCCTAGTCTTCATTTTTAAGAGTTTTGCCCTTTTATGCTCGTTTTTATGCGTGAGAATTAAAATAAAAGATATACTAACATCAGACTTGCGTTCAAATTTAAAGGTTTTCCTTGCTAAAAAAATATATGTAGTCAATATACAGATCCTCATGGAAGTATCGTGACAAATTATTGTCTTTATATAGTTAATTATTAAAATGCATTTAAATGATATTGTACACTTTCTGTTTAGCTATTCCAAATTTTTGTATTCAGTGTGGCGATATATGTCCTGTATAGTACTTATACAGAACCGTCCTAAACATTCTTCGACTACCATAAGTTGTATTGTGAATTACGCAACATTTTTATTAATTTATTTAACCAGAACTAGAAAAGAATATAATATAGATTTTCATTAAATAAAGTGGTTTCTTCTCTACTTATGTAATTACAGCAACCGTCTTTTGCAGTATCGTAGATAACTCTTTAAGGTCACAAGTCAACTTTATCACGGTCGAAGTGCGTTTCGAACATATTACTATAATTGATTAAAAGGCTTTTCAGAGACGTTAGGTTTTAAAATGTAAAATTTCCTATAGTTAAAAAAGATATAGTTACAAAAAATTTATTATAGTTACAGAATGCAAAATGCTAAAATAACTTCTCAACACACGTACTACATTTCTGCAACAGCAGTTTTACAGACATTTATAATGGGTATAATATTAAGTATAATATATTTACCGGTATAGAGATCGGTTTTGAAGAACATTTCCTTAAAAATTTGTAATTTTGATAATTATTTCGTAATCTACGCCTGAGGCATGATTTGTTTAAATTTTTTTATACTTTGGCGTGTGGCTAATCTGGATAAATTATTTAAACTAAGTAAAGTTACAAGTATTAGCTCAAAACTACACCCATCTCCTCTACAAATATACACAACTTTTAAATAATTGAAACGAAATGGATTTGCCTGTTATTGCCAGAAAAATTGCAGTTATAGCAGTTTCAACCTAGAGACAAACTGTTTAAACGCAAAAGTAGTTTTCAAGATAAATTTAACGCATGGAAATTGTACGCACTTACGCAGAAAATGCTGTTAAAAACAGTTATTTAGCATTTTTTATTCGTTTTGTATCAGACAGAAAAAAAGAAAAAACACAGGAGAAGAAAAGAACGAAACAATGAAGATTTTTTTTTCTTTCAAATTTCAAGTCAAACTTCGTGTAAGATTACATGTAGCTATCATTTTTTTTTTTTCAGCTGTTTTTCTCTGAGAAGCTTCAGTGATATGTTGTTAGTTGTTAAGTTTTGTGTTCTGCTGGGAGAGGAAATGGATAAGATGATGATGAATTAAAGATTACAAGCCCCCTTCCCACAAATGAAGCCACAAAGTTGGAAAGAATCACGTCGTACATCGATTCTACAGAATGAACGAACATAGATCCATAACATAGTGTTATGATATTTTCTTTCTATGTCCTCTGTATTTATATAAATGAAATAAGTAATTTCACTGTTCAAATTATTATGCATTGTATCACACTATTAAATACTGAATTTCTCAATTCATAAAACGGTACAAATCAAAAATTTTAGTACGAATAAATCCTAAAAACATTTAGCTTGTTCTGACCTAACCAAAATAGAGCAATTTTAACATTTTTTTGGTGCGTTCGTAATTATATAAATACGTAACATCTATAATCGTCGTTCGGTCAGTTTGTTTGTCCGTTCGTCCACATATAACAGAGCAAAAACTACCCAACTCAAATGGTCTGAAATTTTAAATATATAATTGTTGCGAAATTTTGGCGAGTCATTTCAAATTTTATGAAAATCGAATATATAGTTTAATTACAGGGACAGTCCAAAGTTTTCCGTTACATTACGGCCAATGGGAAAAAATTATTTCAAGTGCATTTTAATGATATTATAGCCTTTCGAACAGAATGAAATTGATATGCACTTATGAAGGACACTAAAATATACATTCAGTAAAATATGCAGTGCAAAAAATATTTAAAAAACTAGTTATAGTACAAATGCACCACATTTGCCACGTTTGACGTGCAATTTTTAACTTGTTTAAGTTTGGCGTTACAAAAATTTGCCTACAAATTGATAGATAAACGTTCTTAATCAAGTTTGTGTTACTGTAAAAATATGCTTTTGACTCTGATTTAGAAATTCATTAATTATCTTTTGAAACATTTTACGAATAGCGCTTTTTCTTAGGCAACTTTTGCGCCATTTTTTTTTTTTTTTTTTTTTTTTTTTTTTTTTTTTTTTTTTTGGAAAAACAAGTCGGAAATTGTACGTCAAACGAGACAGATGAGGTGCGTTCGTGCTATAACTAATTTTATACGTATTCACATCTTCGGGCAATAGCTGTTGCACTCTTATGCAAAAATGCATGTATACAAAATTTATTACTGTTATATATATTAAATTCAATTATACGGAAATAGGACTCCATCTTAAATAGGACGTATAATCACCGTGACAACCTATAATCATTACCTATTAAGGGATATCACTGAGTTAATTACGTATGATAGGATTTAATGGAATGAAAAAAACTTTTATTAATATCTTCTCAAATTCTGATTCGATTTCCATAACATTTGAAATGACTCGACAAAATTCTGCAACGATTAAAAATATTACATTTCAAACCATTCGGTTGGGTACTTTTTGCGCTGTTATATGCGGACGGACAGACAGACAGATGCGGGGGGGTGGGGGGGGGGGGTCAAACGATGACTATAGGTGCTACGTATTTATATAATTGCGAACGCACCTAAAAAAAAAAAAAATAAGTGAATACAATCTGAAAAAACCTTAATTTAGAGACTTTAGCTATGAGTAAATCACAAACACTTCTCATTATGTCATGAAGCAAATTACCAATTTACAGCAATTTTATCATTTTTAACATTTTCCAATATAGCTTAAAAGTATTTATGCATTCTATTTGTCCGTCTGTGTGCTGTCTGTCCTAACTCTCGTAAATAGGCTCGAATTGCCATGGAAATTTTCTATGCTACACTGTAAAAAAAAAACGGACTAAAAAACGGAAATACTACTGGCAATCAAGACGCCAGTACTACTTCCGTTTTTTTTACGGGAATTTTTACCCATAAATTACAGAAAATTTTCCGTTTTTCTGATTAAAAACAGAAAATTTTCTGTAATTTATGTGTAAAAATTCCCGTAAAAAACGGAAATAGTACTGGCGTCTAGATTGCCAGTAATATTTCCGTTTTTTAGTCCGTTTTTAACAGCGTATTGTTGTTTACTATATAATGTTTGGTATTGAAAATGAAGTGTGTATAATTTATAACTCGCTTATAGGGATACACAAAAGAATTCCGTTATATTAAAGTCTGTGGGGGAAAATCCTTTCCGGTGAATTTTAATGATGTTACAATGCATGAAACATAACGAAATTGATTTGAATCATTGAGGTGGACTAAAACATGTTTTATCAGGAGTATAAAATAAGTAGCATTTATAGTTCGTTTACAGAGACGCATAAAAGAATTACGTTATAATATATGCAAAAAAAAAATGTTTGCTATGTATTTTAATGATGCTATGATGCTTCAATTATACTGTAGCATGTTTTCTTTAGATTAGGGAGTATGTCGCTTTTGTCTTCATTTACAGAGAATCATAAAAGTATTCGATTACAGGTTGGAATATAATAGATTTCATTGTATGAAAAAATGAAATTTCTTAATAATATTCTGTTAGCGTTTGAAAGTGTTTCATAATCTATGCGTGATGTACGATTTTTCGTACTTGTTTCAGAACTAGAGTTGCAAAGTACTATTGTCTACAAATCTTCTTATACACTGAAAAAAAAAATGAAGTACTAAAAAATGAGTAAATCGATGTACTCATATCGAGTTGAGTATGTTTAGATCAAAAATGAATCTATGCTTTTGCATTTTTGAAATACCACATGTTATCAAACATTAGCGAAATGATAATTTTGTACTTTGTAATGGTTTATTTCATTCATGGCAGCATAAAAGATGTTCATTAATGCGAATATTAAATTATGCATAATATTTTAAAATACTTAAAAGTGCTTGAAAATAACGCACTTGTCATAGAGATACATTGATTGGGGTATCCTAAAAATAATTTTGCTATTTTTCCTTAATAAATAATTAATTTAATGTTCCTTGTTAATTATTTTGACCAGGAAATAAATGTCAGTACACATTTTTACTTTAATCTCTTGTAAACGGGGTTTCAGGGGATGGTTCCTATTTGAACACATCCATGGAATCGAAAATGAGACCATGTGTTTCTCAATTTTGTGTAAATTTGGATCGGAGCTATTTTGAGTAAGTGTCGTATTTAAAATTGAGTACTTTTTACTCAATTTTGAGTAAGCATAGCAAGCCTAGTTTATATAAATATATTTTTGACTGAATTAAAATAATAATCAAACCCTTTTACTGACAAAACAATGCACTTTCTTGTAAATGCATTTTTCCTGTTCTGAAAGACAATTTTTTAACCTTCCAGTGGACGCGCTATCGCAAAATTTTCGACAATCATTTTTTTTTCTTTTATTCGAAACTTTCTTCTCAAAAATAGAACAGAAATTAAAATTTGATTTTGGTTACTGATATGTATAATTTCTCCTGTAACATCTCCCTTCCACTATAAAAAAAAAAAAATAAAAATTTGCGTAGAATTTATCGCCAATCATTTCAGTAAATTTACGGAAAATGCCACTTATTCTAGCTAAAAGGTCAAATCCCGTATTTTTCATGTTTTACGAGCAAAATCCGTGTACCTAAAGGCAAAGCTCGTTTATCTAGGAGCTAAGACCGTTTTTCTTGTGTAGCTTTGTCTGGAATCGACTGCAGTAAAATTGCTGCAGCAATTTTTTACAGCATATTACTGATATGAAATATTTTGAATTTGTGCATTTGGGCCTAATGACTGGCAAAAAATTGACAATTGGGGAAAAATTGCATCATGCACCTGTTCGTGCAAAACATTCAGCGGGCCTGCTGAAATGTCGTTTTAGAGTTGTAGGAATAAGTGCAAAATATTTGTTTAGTTCTATCTACATATTTGCCATGAACTTCCGCAGATTTTATGCTGTCTAGTGATTTTTTAACAGCATAAGAACCAGTAATAAATAAAAAAAAAGTTGATTTATTGGTGTCAAATGGGCTTTATTTTATTTCAAACAGTTTTATTCAAAAGCAGCTTTGCAACCCTATTGAAAACATATACAAGCATAAAAATCAAAGCTATGTCGCAATTACAGAGTTTACCAGAAATGTTAATCATTCCTAAAATTCATTAGACTAGCAGAAAAAAATACCTATTGTTTCAACGAAAATAATGTTTTCCTGTAGCATTATTTTCTTGTAACTTTTTTAATCATGTTTTTTTTTTTTATCTTTATTATGATTATTTTCTTTTCAATTCGGTTTCACAATTTGACATTTGTTAAGGTTATTTTTTCAAGTATTGAGTTTCAAAACTTCCGAAACACGGATTTATTAGTTTCATAATTTTATACTTTATTTAAGCACCAATGTTTAAATATACATAGATTACTAGCCCTACTCAAAAATGAAGTTACGGTGTTGGAAAGAATTACATCTGACACAGAATGATCTTACAATGAACAAACATAGAACCATAACTTGATGTTATGAACATAGAACCATAACATGATGTTATGAACAGAGAATCTTAATTTGATGTTATGAACCGTTTTATTTCTTGTGTTAAATGTACGCACATAAAACATGTAGATCAATCAGTTATTAGCTACAAAATAACTGATATTTTTATTTGTTCAAATAAAGATTCCTCATTTTAAATTTATTAATAAATTTTAACTCTTTATTTACTAACGGTACTTATAAGTACTATTAAAATAACGTGTTATAAAATTCATTTAATACATCGATAAGTAGTAATACAGTTTAGAGCGAGTTATAGATGCATTATATTATCTTGTTCCAAAAGCATTATTGGTTACACAAAACAAAAATATTTAAATAAAAAACGATTTCTTTTGCCTTTGCATCTTTACAGCTTTAGTAGCGTTGTGGAGGGGGAGGGGGGATTTTTCAATTCTGAAATATTTCTATATATCTGTTGTAAGGACATTATATTTGTACATTTTCTAATTCTACAAAATACTAAGAAAAATATTTAAAATAAAAGATTTGAGTAAGGTTGTAAATATTGCACAAAATCCCTATAAATTCAAATTTAATTAATACTTCTAAATTCTTCAATCCTTCTAAAATTTATTAAATGATTATGTAAATATTCTAATGTAGTTACAAAAATTCACGAAAAATGCTTTAGAAGATAAAAATTTTCATGAAATTATAATTATGTACATAAAGGATTAACTGAAGTAATATATTTTGTAAACCAAACTAATCCTCGAGCAATGAAATAAAAAAATTCAGAAATTATGTTTTTCAGTGAAGATATATATTTTTCTTGTAATTAGGTTATGACATTTATTTTTGTTACTTTTCATTTTAAAAGATACATTTTGCACATTACTCCATACGACAAAAAGTAATATTCAATCTTAAAAAGTGGTGCACCCCGATTATAAAAATTGATTATACACCGAAAAAAGACGAAAACAGCTGAAAGAAGATTAAAACAAATTGTCAATCGAAAACATTAGAAAAAATGCCTCAGTTGGAGATTTTATTGACATATTACTTACAAAATATATCTTTAAAAATAAATTTTAAAGAGGTTTTATTAACCTTAGATGCTTTGATTTGTAAATAAAATGTACTAATAACGCAGTTAATTCTGTTGCATATTAAAGAAATATATATTTTTTATCTGCTTAAGAGCTCTAAATTTCGACCGATTTTATTCCTTCCAAAGATTTCTAAAAGCTGAATATTCCGATTTTCTAAATTATACATTTAGGAAATCAGAAACAATCATGCAGCGAACATTTATATGCGTAAAAATAAAATTTTTGCCGTAATGAAAATCACGCCTAAAATCAAACGTACTGCTAGAGAGAGCGCAATGGGAGGTAGGGAACCTTGCTGTTTTTCTCCATAAAAAAAAAAAAAGCAGCTAGCGTAAAAACGGTGAAGATATTTTTTTATAATTTCTATGTTGGATGTCGAACAGTAATTACGTTTGTGCTTCAACAAATTTCGAGGAAATGTTTGTAGTTTCTTAGGTTTATATTTTCACTGAAGATAATGTATTAAATAGCGACGAATTAAAGATTATAAGCTATCTTCTAGTATGATTAAAAAAAAAAAAAGAACGAAAATGCAGGGATCAAATCAATTGAGGTTAGACAATTTCCAGGGTGTTTTTTAAAAAATTTCGATGAAATGTTAATAGTTTCTTAGGTTTATACTTTCACTGAAGATAACGTATTAAATAGCGATGAATTAAAGATTATAAGCTATCTTCTAGTACGATTAAAAGAGAAAAAAAAGAAAATGCAGGGATCAAATCAATTGAGGTTAGACAATTTCCAGGGTGTTTTTTAAAAAATTTCGATGAAATGTTAATAGTTTCTTAGGTTTATACTTTCACTGAAGATAACGTATTAAATAGCGATGAATTAAAGATTATAAGCTATCTTCTAGTACGATTAAAAGAGAAAAAAAAGAAAATGCAGGGATCAAATCAATTGAGGTTAGACAATTTCCAGGGTGTTTTTTAAAAAATTTCGATGAAATGTTAATAGTTTCTTAGGTTTATACTTTCACTGAAGATAACGTATTAAATAGCGATGAATTAAAGATTATAAGCTATCTTCTAGTACGATTAAAAGAGAAAAAAAAGAAAATGCAGGGATCAAATCAATTGAGGTTAGACAATTTCCAGGGTGTTTTTTAAAAAATTTCGATGAAATGTTAATAGTTTCTTAGGTTTATACTTTCACTGAAGATAACGTATTAAATAGCGATGAATTAAAGATTATAAGCTATCTTCTAGTACGATTAAAAGAGAAAAAAAAAAGAAAATGAAGGGATCAAATCAATTGAGGTTAGACAATTTCCAGGGTGTTTCAGATATCTATTTTTTTCCTCCTTTCCATGATTTTTTTTTCAGTATTAACCCAGTGGTAATATCAACCCCTGGTACTTGCAATGTGACAACGAGTAAAAACATGTGATGTAGTTTTTCTGGGTTTAAAAATGATACGACAAATGAGATGCATGATATATTTCTCGATTTCATTTTGAAAACCTCTTACGTTCAAGAATATGTGCGACATTTTAAAGAACATAATGAAGAAACGCGAATAAAATACTTGTTTTGAGTTTTACAAATGCAAGAAATTAATTAAAATTAATTAAATAACTAAACTAACTTTGTACAAAGAACTCAAATTCGGAGTTGCTAACAATATTAAATACATTTTTAACATGGTTCAGCAATTTGGCTAATTATAATAAAGAAGCTGTAGCCAAATTGGGGGGGCAGGGGAGAGCAAAATAGACTTTAAATGAAACCAGTGGTGCAATCGTAAAAAAACCAGAGGGTATACGCTATAGGTAGAGGTTATACAACAGAAAATATCCGCTACAGCTACTGAGGGTATACGGAGTTATCAAAATATATAGGACGTATATCCTCCACTACATCCCTGCATAAAACATTGATTCTAAAACCGTTCTTTAACCTCGATTGTTTAACACGCTTTTAAATTAGGGTTGGAACATGGTGTCGGGACACCGTCAGCACAATGTTTGCTGCGGCTTCGGCCGATCTAAAATAAGATGGTATTGAGCAATGCATTGCTAAAAAATATTGAGAATAAACAAACTAAAATATATATATATATATATATATATATATATATATATATATATATATTTGCTGTTTTGCCTTCTCCCATTATTTAGAAATTTTATCGTTTAAGGGTGAGAAAGAATATTATAGAGAGTTAATTAAATGTTTAATTATTCACTGATACCAGAACCTAACAAATAGAACAAAAATACAAAATAAAGAATTTTGAAGTTTGTGTGCTCTAGGAGGGGCAAAACAAAAGAGAGGCAGAAATTTTGAGAATGGGGCTGGAGCGGGAAACAAACAATTGTTCATTTATTATTACAAAAAAAAGCAACAAATATAGCACAAAAAAGTAAATAGCTTTAAAAATATTAAAATTGAGAAAGCAATGAGGGAGAAGTGGAAATTTTGGAAGGAGGAGTTATTTGATGATTATTTATATTTTGTCACAACGGAGTAACAAGGCAGAAATTTTTTTGTGCTCGGTGCTGACGGAGGGAGCAGCAAAAGAGAAACTGGCGATTTCAAAAAGGGGGGAGGAGGATTTAGATGATTGATTATTTATTGCTACATTAAATTTAAAAAATCGGTCAGAAAACGTTTTAAAAATCGGAAAGTATTAAACTTTTTCAATTTGTTTACTATGGATAGGCTAAGGAAATTTTAAAATAAAAAAATATAAAAATGTAAAATGTTTTACTTTTTGTGTTAATATCCACATACTTTTATACTGTTACACTAACTTTCATTCCGATTTTTATATATTTCAAGTTATTGAAAAGAAATTGGTTTATCTTTAACATTTGTATGTTTTATGAAAAGTATTTTATTTTATTAGTATTTAAAGAAAAAAAAAATCTTTTAGGTATTTGATTCTTGATTAGAATATGTGAAATACTTTTGCATCTTTGAATAAAAATTATTCAATGATTGTGGACGAAATAGCGCTTGCTTTAGTAGTAGTGTTAAATCCACTGAGAATGTTATCTTTAATTTGAAAAAGGATATTTGGCCGAGCCTAAATAAGTTGTAATGCCCATATACCTGTTACATTACTATCTGACCAAATTTTTTGGTATCATAATGTCGAGAATAAAGATATCCTCTTGCATTTAAAATTATCAGGGGAGAGTGGGGTGGAATGGGACAGTGGAAAGAATGGGACAGTAGGTTTTTCTCTTTATGCATCATTCTAATCATTTCATCAATCACACATTAGATGAAGCAATGGTATCCCAAGCTTCAGCTGAAAAAACTAGCTGATCTGCATAAGCTTTCGATTGTATAAAGCAGGCATGTCAAACTCATTTACCGCCGCTGGCCAAATTAAGCATTATATACTAAGCCGCGGGCCATATTTAAAAAAAAAAAGATACAAATTTTATTCTGTGCAATGGTAATATTATTATCTAAAGCACACAGCCATGTTAAAGAAATTTTAACGCAAAGTTCCAACATTAAGTACATAGTAAGTTTATATTAAGGCAGTTCTCAAATCCAAAAGGGTAACTTTCTCACATAAGTTTTAATTTATTTTTGTTCGGAAATGCATGAAACTAGTAGGTGTTGTTGTTCAGAAACTATGTCAAAGAGCTGGTTTTTTTTTTTTCGTTTCTTGCAAACGCAATAAATCTTTCAGAAAATAGTGTTAAAGTGTGCGTTTTGAACTGAATTTCCGCGCGAAAGCAGAAAAACTACTCAAGAATGTCTGAAAAACGTGTTTGTCACGTGATCAGAATCGCTTCTAACTCAATAGGTAATTGATGGATCCAAAAATGGAAAGCGCAGTTCGATTCCAAACCGCGTCCTTGGTCAGGATTTCCAATTTTATATCTTTCCGTTAAAAAATGAATTTGTAAATCATTTTTTAAAAATTTCCACTCTGATGATATTTTTAATAATTCAATACAATGCGTCTCTGGAAAAACTCGACTGATGACAGGCACTAGGCAAAGGATAATTAAATAAATGTAAAATGGCAAAGTCTTCGCGGGCCACAGATAAATGGTCGGCGGGCCAGTTGTGGCCCGCGGGCCGCGTGTTTGACATGCCTGGTATAAAGAAAAAGATTATTTCAAGAATCAAAAGTAAATTTGCTCCATATACTTTTATGTTTTTTTGTATATTAATGACTTGTTTATGCGTAGATGTAATAGTTTCCTGATTTATGGAACATTATACTGTATATTATCCATAACTTAAACTATACTTAAATGCAGCATTTTTGTTTATACAAGAAGTTTAACATAAAAGAAGGTATAGGGAGGAATGGGGCGTGCCAGCAGAGGGAGGAGTGGGACATGTCTAATTCCTTCTTTTTAATAAGATTAATGTAAATTACTAATATGCAAATATTTTTCGAGGTTAGTATATTAATTATAACATCATAAATATATTCATTTACTTCAAAATGTAAATAAATTAAACTGATGACTTTTTAATGTCATCTCTGACTAATAATCCTGAATTTTCCTTCCAGTGATGAAGGTAATGGAATTTGATATTGTAGAATAGACATTATCAACCTACAATCTTTGTTAGACTGTATATATAGCCAACACTAGACTATTTGTGCCTTATCATACATTGTTTTATAGCTGTCCCATACCTCCCTGTTAGTGGGGAGTTATGGGACACATTTTGAAATTTACAATTTATTTATTTATGAAACTGTTTCTGCAAATTATGTTTCTATATTGATCAAGGACATTAGAAAGTGCTTCATTTTGTATTCTATATATCGAAATTTTTGTTTTTGTGCCAAATAAAGTAGATTTTCTTATTTTTGTAAAAAGTGTCCCATTCCTCCCCACTCTTACATAATGGTCTTTTAAGCATCAGATTATTTTAGTAATATCATGTCTCTAAATATTCATTCTCTTATGTTTTTTGTTGTTGTTGTTGTTTTCTCCGGACAGCTTGCTCACTATGCACCTGAACTTCATGATAATGTAAATACTAATTCAAAAAGAGAAGAAAAAGAAGAAAAAACTTAATCTTACTTTTATAAATTACCCTGGGCTTTAGCAACCGAGATCTGGTGATAAAAAAGCCTAGATCAGGGTCGGCGAACCTTTTTACATCCGCGTGCCCAGTTTTTTTTTTTTTCAAAAAAGATATTACGTGACCATGACGTGCCAAGCGCCAAACATAATTTAGTGGATCAACATTTCTGGATTTTTGTTCATTGGTATTTAAAAATATGGGACAATAATTAGAATCGAATATGTAGATAACATCTAATTATTATTATCTTATTATTATCTAATAATTAGAATAACACACATTATAAAGTAATAAAATTGTGAATGCGATATCGGCTATGTCAAATATTAATAGGGTGTTCAACCAACTTACTTTTAATAGGATGCAAGCTGAATTCGAGTTATCTAACAAGTGGTTTGGGTTTCAAATAATTTCCGAAGGTTTTCTTATAATTTCCGAAAATAATGATCCGAAGGAATAAATAGAGCGAACAATTGTGAAAACTGCATATTTTATACCAAGTCGCTTTAGTTTCATCACTAGGAGTTTTACTTATAATGCCTGATATTCTCCCAACCTTCTCTTAATTTGATAACTTATTGAGCCCACACTGGAATAATTTATAAATTCAATTAGTTGCTTTCCAATAAAAAGAAAAGAAAGAAAAGCCCAGCTTGTATAAGTTTGCGTGTTTTGTTTAACTTAATTATATTTTGTTTTAGGATCTCAATCCACGCCGTGCCGAAAATATTCTATCGCGTGCCAAGTTTGGCACGCGTGCCATAGGATCGCCGACCCTGGCCTAGATTATGAAGATTATGAAACGTGTCTGTTGATAATGCTGACATCATTTTGACGGTGGCAATACTGCAATTTTGAAAAAATATAAACATCGCATATTTTCAAATTTTACACCGTCGAATACCGAAATAAATGCACTTTCAAATTCAATTTGTGTGAAAACTGTATCATAATTTGTTTGAAAACTGTACCGTAATTTACTCATATATTATGGTGTTTTAATCGTGAATTTTTAAAAGAATATCTCTATCGCGTGTAGACGATTGCGAAAGACAAATCCGTTTGCCCTTAAACTAATATAAATTTCTCGGCATTTGTTTCCAGCTTATATTACATAAAGAAATAAAAAACTTCATTAATAAGTTAGTAAAATAATAAAATATTATTAAAACACAAATTTAAGACATGTAATCGAACTACGCGATTAAACTACTCAAATGATCAGAATAAAAATGGCTGCTGTCTTCATTGATTGGTTAAAGTCCTTCTTTAGTTCTCCTGGCTGGAGGCCAATACGAAAATATCTCTTTTAATAAATTACAAAACTTTATTTGAATGCATAATTGCTGTTATTTACATAAAATGATTTTTGGTATTGTTAATGGGCATTTCTAAAAAAATACATTAAATGTAAAAAAAAAAATCTATTCGAATTTTCAGTTAAAAAAAAGTTTTCACCTATACTCTGTAACACGGTAAACCAGGGATGATCCCCTTGTAATTAAAAAAAAAAAAATCTAATAATCGAGCTTTGAGATTCTTAAATAAATGTTCTTAAACTCCCTTCAGCCAAGTTTTTTTGCTTTTATGTCAAGTAATCTCTGCACAACTGAGCACAGACAGACAAGCATACATTGTCTTTTTATTATATAAATAAATATTAATCTAAATTAAGACTTTACATCTTATTTGAATCAATATTTTTCAGTAAAAAAAAACAACAACTGGTAATACTTTTTCCGAATTTATAAAGCATTTTACCTTCAGAATTTTCTCCATTTAAATATTTCATATTTTAATTTAAATTTGTTTGTTTCACCCACTTTACGTCGAATTTTTCGGAATCTCTGAATCCGCTTTAATCAGGTAAGCCCAAGGAAATCGTGTAACATTTGTTGCTTAGTGAGGAATAATCTGACTAGAATGCGAAATATTTAACCATTATTATTAACCCCAAATATTATTTAATTATAAATGATTTGATTTTTAGAAAATGTGAAATGAATCAACAAAATTCAGCAACGATTATGTATATTGAATTTCAAACCATTCGATTAAGTAGTTTTGCGCAGTTATATGCAGGCAGGCAAGATGACGACCAGGGCTGGCGCAACAGCTCGCGGGGCCCTGGACAAAGCATTGTGTGGGACTCTATATGTCCGTGACTTAAATATCGAAATTTTTAATTACTAAGATTTATTTATACAAAACTTATTTAAAACAATTTTCGTTAACATTTGTAGTGATATTTCAAAAGATTACAGTTTTTATACATTCCTTTTTTTTTTTTCAAATGAAATGTATTAAAAGCACCATGCAATTTGTTTCACATTAAACAAGGATAGTTTGTGCCTTAACATACATTGTTTTATAGCTGTCCCATACCTCCCTGTTAGTGGGAAGATACGGAACACATTTTGAAATTTACAATTTCTATATTTAGCAAATCCCGAGTGGCTATTATTTAATAAAATCAATAAGCATATACAGTGGAACCTTTTTTATCCGAAACTCTTTTAACCGAAGCTCTCGGTTAACCGAAATCCATTTTTAAAGCTTCATTTTTTTTTTTTACTATCACATTCATTGTGTGCAAAATCCATTTTGAAAGCATATTTTATTTTTAATTATCATATTCCTTCTGTGCAAAATCCATTTTGAAAGCATTTTTTTTAACTATCATATTCTTTGTGAGCAAGTGGTCCTTTCCGAACCACGAGTACATATAAATATTTTCGATCCCCTTTCTTAGAATTTACTTTGAACGTTTGAATTTAACTTGAGTTCCTGTAAGCTGCGGAGTGGAACGAACAAATTAGCAATTCTGAAGGTTTTGAACGGTTTGCAAAAGGTTTGGCATAGCTGGAGCAGTAGAAAGACTGTGATACTGGTATAAAATATTAAAAATAGAGCTTCAAAGCAAAGGCAATCGAAACTGCAACAAATAAAACATCGTTTCAAACCCTTGTGAAAGGTACTTAATTTCAGAATTAAAACTCAGGTAATTTATTCTTGTTCTATTTTGCTATTGTTTTATTTTTATTAAGCACTTGTTACCATAATAAGAAATAGCACATATATTTCTCTTTAATCTTAAAATTTAAGCATTCTCGATTATCCGAAAATTTCGATTTTCCGAAAGATGGTGGGCGCCAATTACTTCGGATAATCGAGGTTCTACTGTATATAGCCAGCATATATATAGCTAGTTTAAATTATTATAACAATTTCGATTAACCAAATTTGTTGCATAATAATGAATCCACAGTTGTCCTTTTTCTGCACATTTAAATTTGAAATTTTAACAATTTGTAACATTCATCTAAAATCAGATAAATATTTCATGTTTTAATTTAAATTTGTTTATTTCGCTTACTTTACGTTGAATTTTTCGGAATCTCTGAATAGTTGAATCCGCTTTAATCAGGTAAGCCCAAGGGAATCGTGTAACACTTGCTGCTTAGTGAGGAATAATCCGACTAGAATGCGAAATATTTAACCGCAGATTATTTAGATTTTTCTTTCAATTTTTTTGTAGAATTGAAATCGAAGAAATGATTTTTTTTCATTACAATTATATCACATTTATTTCTTTATTGTCAAAAGTAGAATGATGAATTACGCAACAGAAAGCATTACATTTGCTGTTAAAGAGGGGGAATGGTGTCAAACCATCGTAGTTATTGCTAGTTTGATAAGTAACAGTTGTTTAACATTTTTAACAGAAGACGCGTAAGAAAAATATGAAAAAATTAAAAATAGATTTAAATACATGAACTGAGATCTGAATAGGGATTTCACACTGTTTAGCAAAAAACTGATACTTCAAAGGAATTAAAAAAGAAAGAAAAATCATGCTTCAATAATAGATTATGAAACACTTTCCAACACATTCAAAGTATTGCAATCAGGGTTGCAAAAAACCCGGGTTTTTTATAAAAAAAAAAACCCAACTCAGCTGGGTTTTATTGGGTTTTTTAGGGTTTTATTGGGCTTTTGGGGTTTTTTCGGGTTTTATTGGGTTTTTTGTTTTTTTTTAAGAAGTGAGGGCAGTGGGAGTCCCTTATTTTTATTAAAGTATATGTATTAAATTAAGAAATCTTATTATATTTTTATTAATTAACTTAATATACAAGTAATTTGAATTGAAATAACACAAATGAACAGTGTAAAAGTCTGTAAAAAAGCTTTTACTTCTGACATCATATTATATAATAACCACATATCACATATTTAAGAGTTATTTTAATAGATAACTTTTTATCTGTGTTTTCCACTAAGAACATATTTTTGAAACAAATCTTTAATCTTTTATTATTTATTAATCAAATAATGCTTGATAATATTTTCAAGATATCTATGGTTCACTATATAGAACGGTTTATTCTTTGAGCATAGCTGTTACTAAAAATATTTAAATTACAAATGATTGCAATTATCTACATAAATGATTGTAATTATTTAATTTGAATATTTTGAAATGAAGTTATAATACTTATATAATATCCAACAATATTTATTTTTATCAACAAACATGCATCTGTATGTAATAGGAAATGATACTAAAAGAAACCAAAAAACCCAGGTTTAAACAAACAACAACAAAAAAGGTTTGTTTGGTTTTTTAGCAAAAAGTCCTTTTTTTTTTCTTTTTCTTTTGGCCAACCCTGGTCAAAAGTGAATAAGTCAAATTTGTATCCAGTTGGGAACTTATATTATGAAGTTGCATATTGTTAAATCATAATATAAAAGACCTTGTCATTTTTTATCTGTGCGGAAATGTTATGATTAGCTATGCATATTGATTTTGGCTTTTTTTTTTCATAATATTAACAGGCTTTTAAAAGACTTAATCACTTATTTTATTTTGACTTTGTCACATTTGGATTTGGCAGTACACCCAAAATATGTTTTAATAGGATAGTGTAACTCTTTAAATACAAAGGTTAAAAAACTAATATAAAAGTTACTGAATATTAAATAATAATATCATGAATTTTAAAAAACCCAATAAAACCCGCTTTGACGTGGGTTTTATTGGGTTTTTTAGAGTGGGTTTTACCCAAAAAAACCCACCCGGGTTTTTTTGGGTAGATGGGTTTTTTGCAACCCTGATTGCAATAAGGTGAAAGATTATGTCTAAGAAAACAATTTGGAAAACACCACATTTAACGGAAATGAGCTCTAATTCTTTTGCGCTACCCTATAAATGATCTATACAATTTATTCACACCAACTAATATGCAAAAAATGAATTAAATGCCAAAAAAGTACCACGGTTGAAAACGCACTTCCAGCAATTATTGCTCATAGACAATTCTGTAGCAACCGAATTATTTTGTGTATCCGTGTAATTGATAAATATATGCTATGCACATCATAATCTGTAGTAAGCATCTTCTCTTGAACCTCAGTGATGTATATCAATTTAAATGTTTGAAACAGTGTAGCATTATTAAAATACACTGTAAACGATCCCCCCCCCCTCCCCCATAGATCATAATATAGCGGCATCCTTTTGAGTGCCCCTGTAAACGAACTATAAATGCTACACACTTCATTTTCATTACCGAACATGCCATAGTAAACCTCCATAACATATATCGATTACATGGAAATGCGACTAGATTTATACGAGTTAGAACCCGGTCTGACAGACGGTTGGTTGGTTGTATTTATGTCGGCCAATTATCTGCACGTGGGATATAGGCCCTAATGGGGAGGAGTGCCTTCCGTGGAGGTCTTTCTAAGGGAACCTAACCCGTATTAACGCTTGGAGAACCAAGGTTCGAAGAAAACCACGAAAACTCCGAACGGTTAGGCCGACGGGCGCGATTGGGATCGAACCCAGCACCTCCCGTCTACCAACTTCGAGAGCAGAATCTCTCGGCCACTGGTGGGGCCCCGGTCTGACAGACAGACGGACGGGCAGAGAAACCGAATCCATAAACACTTTTCAACTATGTTGGTAAGTGTTAAAAAGAAGACTATATTATAGAGCACTACACTTGGGAAAAAAAAAAAAAAAAAACGGCTAAAAAACGGAAATACTACTGGCAATCTAGACGACAGTACTATTTCCGTTTTTTTACGGGAATTTTTACCCATAAATTACAGGAAATTATCCGTTTTTCTGATTAAAAACGTAAATTTTTCTGTAATTTATGGGTAAAAATTCCCGTAAAAAACGGTAATAGTACTGGTGTCTAGATTGCCAGTAGTATTTCCGTTTTTTAGTCCTTTTTTTTTACAGTGTAGAAATTATTCTTTTTGAATCATAAAAATGCCCAAAATGCTAGACAGATGACAGCGACAGATTTAAAACTGCAGAAAGATACCAATGAATTTTTATAAGAAAGGGGGGAAAAATCCGTCTTATTGGTAGTTTTCATATACATTCCAAACTGATTAAGATTAATAAAGACTTTTTCATTTTTTGTTTTAGAAAATACATTTTCCCTCGGCTGGTGCGACAGTAAAATATGCAGATGAAAATTTTTAGTACACTTTTGGTGGTTCTCTTTGTAACCTTTCGTCGTCGTCTTTTCATAATCGTTTTGTCTATCCCTTTCCCCTTGATCGGAATTCCTTCCCATAAAATAGAATAATATGCAAAATATATTCTTTAAATAAAAAAAAATAATTGAAGTAGTTACAGTAAAAATGAGATATATATTACAGGAGAAGTAAGATTACATGATCAGGTATCATGAATCTAGCGTCATTTTTCCTGTGTTTGAAAGAAACAGTTTTTCAGTCAACGATGGAGCTGCAAATTTTTGGAGCAGTTTTCTCATACTATATTCATATTGTATATTATTGTAAAATCTTAACCCCTTCGCAACGAGCGTCTTTTACAGTTTTTAATCTTTTATCACCGGATTTTCAAAACAGAAATTTTTGCGCCCCTATGAACCAATGCAGAGATCTATGGAATGCCTACGAGGGTCGTAATGCTCTCGTTTACTTCCCATTGACGGTGATCAGTCGAATAGTCTTTATGCGTAGATGCTGAGCATATTGGTGGAATTTGCATGCAAACTCCGTGGCATTGGGTTGGTCGAAGGAAACAGAGGGTAAGAAGAAGGGAATAGAAAATGATCCCAGATTCATACATTTTACATATACAGTAGAACCTCTTTTATCCGAAACTCTTTTAACCGAAATCCATTTTAAAGCTTTTTTTTTTTTCTTTTAAATATCAAGTGTGCATAATCCATTTTGAGAGGGTTTTTTTTTTTTTTAAACTATCATATTCCTTGTGTGCAAGCGGTTCTTTTGCGAACTACGAGTCCATATAAATATTCTCGATCCCCTTTCTTAAAGTTCCCTTGAATTTAACTTGAGCTCCCATAAGATGCAGAGTGGAACGAAGAAAACGAACAAATTAGCAATTCTGAAGCTTTTGAATGCTTTGCAAAAGGTTTGGCATGGATGGAGCAGCAGAAAGACTCTGATACTGATGAACTAATAATATTAAAAACTCCGAGACAGAGCTTCAAAGAAAAGGCAATCGAAACTGCGACAAACAAAACCTTTTTTCAAATCCTTGTGATACATGTAAAAGGTACTTAATTTCAAAATTAAAATTCAGGTAATTTTTTTCTTGTTTCTATTCTGCTATTGCTTTATTTTTATTAAGCACTTGTTACCCTAATAAAAAATATTGCATATATTTCTCCTTAATCTTAAAATTGAAACATTCTCGATTATCCGAAAATTTCGATTTTCCGAAAGAGGGTTGGTCCCAATTATTTCGGATAATCGAGGTTCTACTGTATATAGTAAATTAAGTAACACAATAATAATTTAGAAAAAATAAAATAAAACTATTAAAAAAAACACACAAAAAAATAGAGATTTTCTTAGAAAAAAAATCAGAATTTGCGAAAATTCCTGCTAGAATTTGACGGCTATCTTCAGCAGCCACTGAGATTGCAGAGTGCGACGAATGCAGTTGCCGGTGAAAATTGAGCAGTCGGGAAGGATTTTGCCTAACTGAATCAAGAAAATGCTCTGATTAAATAAGGCAAAATTTACAATAAAAATAACTGGTGGGAATAATCAAGGATTCTGAGCCCCTTATGCGTCACGTATACGTGACGCTCGTCACGAGGGGGTTAAAAATTGCTTTGTTGTTCTAAAAAGCTTCGAAAATATATATATATAAATTGTAATGCAAAATGTATGAAAAAAAAGATCATATTTCGAGACAAAAAAATATTGTTAATAATCGAAATTAAATTTTAATACGTTATGTTCTGAAGCCACTCACTCAATTTCCTTCGACATTTAAATTGAATGAAAAATCACAGGGATAAAGAATTTAAGAATTATTATCAATTTTAATATAATATCAATTGCACTATATTTTTCTCACAATCCTGAAGTTGTTTTTCCCCCATACATACATACAAATTTCAACATGTTAATTTAGATTTCTTTAAAAATTTCCATAAATCTATTAAATAGTATTGCTAAAATTCATATCTTAAAATTACTTTATGATATAAAAATCATGAAAATTTATCAGGTAGAAAACAAAGATAATCCAGGATATATCACCTTTATAAGTTAAGAAAACAAAACAAACAAACAAAAAAAAAAACAAAAAAAAACAAAAAAAAAAAAAGAAGAAGAAGAAGAAGAAGAAGAAAAAACTTTATTTTTGGCTGGTTGGTTGGTTGTATTTATGTCGGCCAATTATCTGCACGTGGGATATAGGCCCTAAAGGGGGGAGTGCCTTCCGTGGAGGTCTTTCTAAGGGAACCTAACCCGTATTAACGCTTGGAGAACCAAGGTTCGAAGAAAACCACGAAAACTCCGAACGATTAGGCCGACGGGCGCGATTGGGATCGAACCCAGCACCTCCCGTCTACCAGCTTCGAGAGCAGAACCTCTCGGCCACTGGTGGGGCCTTTATTTTTGGCTAAAAGTATGTGTAAATTTTAATTGTACAAATTGTAACAGAAGTATTTAATGATTAAGAAAAAATTGTGAAAACCGATATTTTAAGCCTGTTTTTGGGGCACAATCATTAAAGTAACAAGATAGTAAAAAAAAAATATATAACAAAAAATATACCCCGATAATAGGCAGGTAAAAAAAGTTTTTCAAAAAAAAACTCAAAATAATAGGTATGGCTATTTACATTATTTTCTGCTTATGTTTCTTCAAATATTGTGTTTAGAATATGATTAAATTAATATATTATTCAATTTATCATTTTAATATTCAGATGTTCAGCAATAAGAATATATAAACATTTTGTTCATGTAGGAAGGTAAATTATTCCATAATTATGCTACGATGTATATTTAAAACAACATTTTTAAGGAATGAAAATGAAATCATTTCAGAATAAATTTAAAGGTATAATAACTCATTTAAATAAATCTGTAAGCGCAGAGGAAACTAAATAAAAAGTTTGTATAATAAAATCTAAATAAACATTTCAGAAAAAGTGAAACTGAGGTTGAAAACAATCTAAATAGACATTTCTATGATTTTTTTTTTTTTTAAATCTTAGATTATATATATTTGAATATCTGAAAATTTTAGTGTAGGAAGGAAAATGATTTCATAATTGTGTAGGATGATTTTTTTAAATGAAGAAAGAATTCCGAATTAATTTAAAGTTTTAAAAACCTATTTGAAAAAATCTAAGGGAAGAAGGAATTAAATAAAATGACAGTATAATAAAATCTACACAAACGTTTGATAAATAGAGAAACTCAAGTTGAAAAGAATACAGGCCAGTACAAAAGCACCTATTATTTGATTTTTTTATCCCATTTTTTGTGAAGTGTAATTGAAACAAAGGAACGAATTTTTTAAGTGAAGACTAAATATGGGTGTAGGCCCTTTAAAAAACTCGTCTCTTTTTAAGTCTTTAATAAATAAAACGGTCGTAAACGTTAGATCATTAAATAGCTGCTTCAGATTATGATTTATCTTCTCTTTGTGTGTTATTTAGCGACAATAATAAGTAAACCCCAACGTAGTACTCAGGTAGTTTAAAATACGACATTAGTTGCACATTTCCCCCACACTTAGAGTTTTGCAATTCACACCAAAGTTACTAAGGAAGAAAGTTTAATGTTCTATGATTTAAATACCTATTAGAAAAATTTTTGTTTTAATTTTTTTTTTTTTTTTTTTTTAGCAATATATCTAAAGAAAAAAACTATACATAACAAATATTATTGGCGATTGCTTGATCAAGTATTATATTGATTTCGATTTTTCAGTATTAGGATTTGCAAGAATTATTTGTGTTGCCGAAGATAGATTAAATACCTGCTAATTAAGAAGTTTATCATATACATTTTCCCCAGAATATCGTAATTTACTCCAAAATTATCAAGACCCCCACCAGTGGCCGAGAGGTTCTGCTCTCAAACCTGGCAGACGGGAGGTGCTGGGTTCGAACCCAGTCGCGCCCGTCGGCCTAGTCGTTCGGAGTTTTCTTCAAACCTTGTATTTCCTTGCGTAAATACGGGTTAGGTTCCCTTAGAAAGACCCCCACGGAGGGCACTTCACCTCGGATCTATATCCGTTGTGCAGATTATCATAAATAACATCAAACAACAAAATTATCAAGGGGAGAAATGTAAGCTATGATTTAAATACTTATTAGGAAAACTTGTTTTTAAGATACCGAATGTTCTTAATTTTAGTAATATATCTGAAGAAATAATTATATATAACGAAACACAACGAATATCAGAAATTATTGGCAATTGCTTTATCAAGTATCATATTGATATCGATATTTCAAAATTATTACGATTTGCAAGAATTTATTTGTATTGTCGGTAGTCGATTAAATAACTACTAATGAAGAAGTTTTAGAGAGCATTGAATCCCCTTTTAAGCATTTGTAATAGAGAGATTTAGTCGCAATATGAAACAAAATTCACAGGTGATAGTGTCGTCTGACAGGTAGGGGCATGCGTTGAGGTCCCTGACCTCTTATATGCCTTCTGTAACGTAAGATACGTAAATATCAGATTTATAACCAAGCACAGGAGTGAATATAGACCTCGATAGAAGGAATGGTAGTAGAGATAGGACTCAACTCTCTTTAGGAAACATGTTTTTCAGTGAGAATATTTGCTTACAAAAATATGTTGCTATGTAGATGTTTTATATTTTTCACACAAAGGGGAAGAAGCATGACCTTGATATTAATCCTCCCCCCGAATCACATGCTCAAGCATACTTGTCCTTGACCAGGCAACAAAATCGGAGGTAGACATCCATATTGATGATGTAACTGTAGATTATTTTATAGGATTAAAAACGCATTTAAAATTTCTCACCGAAATTGTCGATAAGGATTATTAAATAGATAACTTGCAGATGTTACTCCGAAATTTCCCAGAATGGAAAACTTGCTTTTCTTCCAGAATTGACTTATAGCATCGCTATCAATTATGCTTTGAAAATCAGTGAAGCAGGCTCAAAGTGATGACAACGGGATTGGAGGGGCGGGGGGAGGGTGTGATTATCTTTTAAACTTTTTTTTTTTTGCTGATGCAATGAATTTCATTAAAGATTAAAATTTATGAAATAAATAAATAAAATAAATTAAAACAAATTTCATTGAAAGTATAGATTATTAAATTGTTTATGTTTCTAATTTATAGATTATGTAACTTTTGATTAAAAATAATAATTCGAATGTATTAATTCGCGCTGCTCTCCCTTTAAAATTTTAAAAGATAAAGGATCATTTTTGAATAAATCCACTTTAAATTAATGAAAAATCGAAATGTGCAATTATAATTAAAACGGAAAAAAATAGTTTCAAAATCATACAAAATTGATTAATATTTAGGTTATATATGCAAACAATTTTTAATAATTTTTAGCTCAGTGTAAATATTCAATCTATAATGGTCAGATGTTTATTTAATCTTAATATTCCACCAGTATATATAAAACTTCATATACACTATCAGAATATAAATAATTTTTATCTTACCAAAAGAAATCATTTCGCCTAAAATATTGAGATTAATAAATGAATAAATATGTAATAAGATATCCAAATGAAGACTTTCAAACAAAAGAAGATTTTAGTGGAATAATGAATCTTGCAAACAGCTGACAACCTGTTAATTCACAAAGTCATATGTAAACAAAAACAAACTTACTTACTGTCACTTCTCTGTTTATCTTTTAAATTCAGAAGTAATTCCTAAAAGTCCTAAACAGACAGCCTGATCTAATCACACAAATCTTCAATTCAGAGTCGTTCATTTAACAAGACACGGCTCAACTTTTGAGAAATTAATGATCGGCGAAACAGCACGCGCAACTTCGAGCGAGGTAAATAAGTTGCGTGCAGTTTGCGTCCAAACGAGAATATCGTCTGCTTTCGAAGGGATTTACCTGAATGACAGGTGCTGCCGCGCGCAGGCCATTTTTAATTTGTTCTGCGGCTGCGTGCGGATTTCGGAAACTGAGGCGGGATTTGGAGATACCTCATACACGAGATTGTCAGTTCAAATTGTATAGAATTTTCTCATTTTTTTTGTTCGGGAGGATTAATGCTCGAGTATAATGTCAACAAGTCGAAAAGGCAAATAAGGGTGGTTGAAAGAGTGAAAAACTAAAACGATGCGAAATGTGAGCAGAGGAAACAAGACCTGGGGTGATTTTATGAAAAGAGTTTAATTATTACACAGTTGATTTAGATTAGGAGGGATTTTCGAGCTTAGATTTTTCATAAAAACAATGAGCGAAGAGACATTTTTATAATAGTTTTTTTAATTTTTATAATAATTTTTATATTTTTGGAGATACCTCATACACGAGATTGTCAATTCAAACTGCATAGAATTTTCTCTTTTTTCCTTTTTTGTTCGCGAAGATTAATGTTCGAGTGTTAAGTCAACAAGTGGAAAAGGCAAATAAGGGTGGTTGAAAGGGTGGAAAACTAAAACGATGTGAAATACGAGCAGAAGAAACAAGACCCGGGGTGATTTTATGAAAACAGTTTAATTATCACACAGTTGATTTAGGTTAGGAGGGATTTTTGAGCTTAGATTTTCCATAAAAACAATGAGCGAAAAGACATTTTTATAATTGGTACTTATTTAATTATTTTTAATATACGAGAAGATGTTTAATCCTTCTCCTTCGTTGCACTAGCGCCACCCCCAATTTTTTGCAGTGGTTTAGGTAGTAGCCCGGGGCGGCACTTTGTCTTGTGTCTTTAAAAGAAAATTACAAGTTAATGAATTAATTTAATTAAATAAGGAATTCATAACAATTCAATTTTAGTTGCGTTCAATGTTTATTGAATCAGAAATGTTGAATTCTTATAATGTGGCAATTACTTCAAGACAGAGAAAAAAATGTGGGAAAATCAACAAAAAATATTTTTAACTTCTTTAATCCTCTAAGCCAGTGGTTCTCGACCTATGTGCCGCGGCTCAGTAGTGCGCAATGAAAAGATATCAGGTGTGCCGCAAAACTTTTAAGTAAATTGCATCAAATTTTTAAAAATTCGAATCTGTAATATCAGACATTTCATATTATACGATTTACTTTGAAATTAAGTTTAGTGTCTCAAATTTGCTTTATTTGGGAGATTTTTTTTTTCTGTTACTCGTCACATAAAAAGATACGATGAAACCCTAAAAAATGTCTTATGTCTCTTTGAGATAAATTCTTTCAGAAAAAAAAAAAAAAAAAAAAAAATTAGATCTTCCGAAGCAAAAAGATTACAATTTAAAATGCATTAGAAAAGATCGTTGAAAAATAATTTAAGAGTATGCTTATCCAAAGATTTTATCTCGCACAGACAGCCTTCTAATTTTTAAAAAAGTCAAACTCAGATATCTCTTTAAATGCTAATGTGACAAATTACTGACACATTAATATATTTTTCCACATTACCAGTTCCTTTCATTACACAAATTCCTATATACTGTTTCCTGTTTTTTCCTGCACTGCCATTGAACAATAAAACTCTAGCTCGAATCCGCTTCTCCATATATATGGTAAAATTCCATGATTCTTTGCACTAATGACGGTATGCTGAATGATACCGAAACTAGTGTTAAAAAGGTGCTTAAACGGTGTTTCATCTGCTTATAAATATTAATCCATATTAAAGAAGAGTATATAAGAAAAGGTGATAAGAATTTTATTTAAAATAATTTTCTTTTCCTTTATTCGACTAGGATGGCCAATTTTGTTTGTGATTCTAAAAAATTAAAAATTATATGTAATCATTTCTTATGTAATGATAAATAATCCTTCCTTTTTTAAAGTCGTCATAATTTTAGTGTGCCGCACAACTTTAACTCAAGGTTTAAGTGTGCCGCGACGTAAAAAAGGTTGAGAAACACTGCTCTAAGCGGTTGTCCGTATTTTTTTGTATGCAGAACAACGCTTAAATATATATGAAGAAGATAAATTAATGAAATCTTAGCACCAATCCTTGAAAGAAAATTTATGTTAATCTGGATTTTATAAGCACTTTTATAAATATGCAGGAAAGCTCTTAGTTTCACAGAAGGTTAATAAATTGAAAAATTTAACGAATACTTTTTCCAAGTATTTTTTTATGTGTTTAATAAAAAAAGGAACCACTTTCACCATAATGCAATTTAATAACCAAGAATTGCTTTTATTTAAAAGGCAGTAACAATATATATATATATATATTATATATATATATATAATATATATATATATAAATGCCTAATAAGAAATTACTGCAAATCTATTTAAGTTTTTTTTTTATTGAAATGATCTAACATAAATTATTGATACTTTTAATACATACAGGGTGTCCCCAAATTCATGGGCCAAACTGTAAGTGAGGGCAAAGTACACATAAAGAAACAATTTCGGTATAGTAATGTGGGTTCGGAAATGAAAAGTTTTGGCGAAAAACAAGAAATGCGGAAGAAACAGGCCCTGACTATGGCACGGGTACCCGGGGACCATGCTCCATGCAGGAAATTTTTCGTAATTTTAATTTCATCTAAATTTTCATTTAGAAAAATGTTTGCGAAAAAATGTGATATTTGAGTTATTAATGCCATCAAATGACAAAAATATATCTCAATATATGGTTAAAAAAACATTTCAATAAATAATAGAACAAATATTTTATTTTTATTCCTGGAACCTTTTTTCAATTTTCCGGAAAACTTAATTTTTTGAGTTGACACTTTTTGAATAAGTGTGTAAGATGTAAAAAAAAAAACAAAAACTAGAGTCAATAAATCAATCAATCTAAGGGGGCGCGAAAAATTGAAAGTGCCCTGGGCACAGACACTTGGGAGGAAATGAAAACGAGCGTTTTATTGACATAACAATTACAATAAGTGCTGCAGCGTCTAGCAAGTGATTGGCGTACCTTTTCGCAGATTCCAAGTGTTTCACGAACATTTGCAGCAATGACTGAAAGTTTTGCAATGAGGTCCTCGTCAGAGTCTGATGGAAATCGTCTCAGCTCATAAGTGTTTCATGCCAAACATCTCCTCGCGTGTAACATGACAATTTACCTGTGGCATTATGCAACATAATTACCTATTTGTGACACTCTATTTGTTTGTCAGATATGCTAAAGGATGTCGCCACTTCCCGAGCAACATTTCGTAAGATTACGAAGCAGTGGACATTTAAATACCGTTTTGTAAATGCCGCAACAGATGGCAGCACTACAGATGTTTTCGGGGAATCTTGACTTTTAATTAAGACTGAAATGTGTTCGTAATAGAAGAGAAAGAGACTTGATGAATAAGCAATTTTACCTTTGTTCTGAACTATTGACTTTGCTGTAACTTTCTAGGGCCCCAGTTTTTCTTTACTTGAATGGCTGACGGTGGTCAAGCCAGGGCGCACAAATTTTGTGTGCTCAATCTATTGTTTAAAAGGGGAGTTACTTCTCCTACGTGGATTCCATATCCTACATTATCTTTTAATAATTTTATTCTATTTACAGTGTAACCAGCTTATCAAGATGTTTGTGAATATTAAAGTTTTCTTTCCTTTTCAATCCCGACTTCTCGTTCAAGCTACATCCCTCATTTGATTACAACTTATGTTCAAATAAAGTTAAATAAATTTTCAGGTGAATCACGTAAGAAGAAAAGAATTCTGCGTTTGCTTACCAGAAAGGTAAGAAAATACTTTTTATATTCCATTATTGTTATTTAACAATTTAATACGATAACTTAATATTTAAACTGGGTTCTCAGCTCACGCTATCTCGAAGATGTGTCTCATAGATGAGACATCTGGAACCTTCGAAAGGATACGGAAATCCCTTTCTATACCTGCCAGGTATATATAGATGTTGGTGGTGGAACATTTGAGCCCTTACTGTAATTGTTATGTCAATAAAACGCCCGTTTTCATTTCCTCCATATTTCTTGTTTTACGCCAAAACTTTTCATGTCCGACCCCACATTACCATACCAAAATTGCTCCTTTATGTGTACTTTACCTTCTTTTACAGTTTGGTCCTTGAATTCGGGGACACCATGTATACTCGCACTCTCATATACACGCAGCTTCTTTTCTTTTCTTTTCTTTTTTTTTTTTTTATCCCTAAATGTTGTAAAATTCTAGATTTAAAGTGTGTATTAAATTTTTAAATTAGGTAAATTAAAAAAAAATAAAAACAATTCGCTTTAACATTTCCGAAATTAGTTTTATCTGAAAAGTTCAAATAGTTAAAGTCAATTTATTTTAACAACAACAACAATAATAATGATAATAATACTTTTGAAATTATATGTATGTTTTGCTCATAGATTTCAGAACATAGTAGGTACTGTATAAAAATAAGGTGAAAATGTGCATGAATAATAGGGAAATCGTATAGCTGCTATGTAAAATGAATAGATAACGAGAAAACAAAAAAATATTATTGATTAATTACATTATATTGCTGCAATTTTCGCACAATTTAGAGTAGCATAACTGTTATATTTTTAATATAACAATTATAAAATTACTTGAATTGTTAATTTCGATATTTTAAAGTATCAGTCAGCTTCGAAACAACGAAAAATCGATTAAAAAACATTAGCTAGCTGTAATATTTTAAATAAAACAGCATTCAAAATTTTGTTTTATGACAGACAGTGTTGAATTCAGGCACTTTTCTTCGGAGGGGTGGGGGGACATTATAGAGTTCTGGGGGGATTACACTTTTTGATCATTAAAAACACAAAATCTCAGTCTTACTGCGCGGGGGGGGGGGGATTTTCCCCTCCGGGCCACCCTCTCGATGACAGAAATTTTGGGAAAAAGAACTTCGAATGTCCCCGTGTGCATCTTAAGGTCATTCCACAAAATTTCGACAAACATGAGTTGGTGCAATTTTTTTATTTTCTCCTACGTGAAAACTAGTAGAGAAGAAATTAAAATCGATTTACCAAAAAAAAAAAAAAAAAAAAAAAATCTCCATAATTAGAAGAGGTTTAAAAAGCGATTTTGCACGTTTTTAAAAAATTCAAAAGTTTATAAAATCCTGCATAATTTTCGAACTTATGCAAATAAACAAAAATATTTAAAAAAGATCTGAAGTCTGAACAAATTTTTGCATTAGATCATATAATTATTGTGGATTTATCTATATTTTAAAAATCTTTTAATGTTTAAAAAAATTATTGGTTAAAATGTCATGTTTCGAAAAGTATATATAAGGTTCGTACGCTTCGAGGACTTTCAAGCATCTTTTACCAGAACTTTTGTAAAATGATATTTGCCTTATTTAATGAAAATAAATTCTACCTTCAGATATATCGACCAGTAGTTTACGAAATTTCCGGTACTAAAACACCTAAACCGAATCCTTGGCAGACAATGTAACATTTAAATATATAATCACTATAATAGGTCATCAATAGAATGCATTCATCTTAATTTTTTTTAACTCTACATTTTGATCAAAATTTCCTCCTACAATGAGTTACATAGCTGGAATTCATCAGCATCGTGGAAAAACAGATTTTCAGGCGAAGTAGATAATTTAGAAATAGAGAAATGTTTGCTATCAGCAAGTAATATTTCAAAAGCAAGTATTTACTTTTGGCAAATAACAGCATAATAAGCCTATAAACTCAAATGTATCTTTTGAAAAGAATGAAAACTATTTATAAAATCAAATTTATTCTATTGCACCCATTAATTTATGAATGATATTCAGCATTAGAAATATATTTTAAATGTTGATAGAGATATATTTTAAATGTATATCTTAAATACATTGGTTATCAAAAATTAAGGAAAAGTCACCAAATGCTAATTTTCAAATACGCGAACACTCAAAAGGAAATAATATAATTCGAGTAATTACTAGCTCTACAACACAGCTACCCCATATAACATCTCATTCATGTCACACATGGTCACAAGTGTCACAGTCACTACGGTGAAGCAAAAAAAATAGGAAATTCCATACATCTCATTATGAGTCTCAAATGATCACTATATGTGACTCCACTGAGAAGTCACTGTGACTGCTGCTTTGTGACGAGTCACCAGGTGACTTTACAATGTAGTTAAATTGTGACTCTGATGTGACTGTCATTTTGCGACTCAATTTCATAGTCATCATGAACGTTGCATTATGATAAGTCACCAAATAATATCATATTATAGTCACATGCAGACTTTTCACAAAAGAGCACAATGGTGACTTCACAGTAGTCTCTCTGTCACCTGAAAGTCATCATGTGACTTTAATGTGACATTATTTCGTAACTTATCACAATGCAGCGTTCACGATGACTTTGAAATTGAGTCTACAAATGACAGTCACATGAGAGTCACAATGTAACTACATTGTAAAGTCACATGCTGACTCGTCCCAAAGCAGCAGTCACAGTGACGTCTCAGTGGAGTCACATATAGTGATCATTTGAGACTCATAATGAGATGTATGGAATTTCCTATTTTTTTGCTTCACCGTAGTGACTGTGACATTTGTGACCATGTGTGACATGAATGAGATGTAATATGGACTAGCTGTGTTGTAGAGATAGTAATTACTTGAATTATATTATTTCCTTTTGAGTGATCGTGTATTTGAAAATTAGCATTTTGTGACTTTTCCTTAATTTTTGATAACCAGTGTATTTTAATACAATTAGACTAACTAAAAGACAAGAAAAATATTTCAATGTAAAAAATAGCGACTTGCAAAACTAATTAGTACAATTTTATAAAAAAAATAAATAAATAAAAATAAATAAATAAATAAATAAAAATAACGAACGCGTTTTGACAATCAAAAGGATTCGCAAATCAGAGGCAGTCGAGTTTATATCATCGATGAGCTAAGGTGCTTTGCTGAAGAAAACTACCGTTTTTAAATTTTATAACACTGACGTTCGCTAAAGATTCTTTTATAAATAATCCTTCGGGATTGCTTAAACTATTAGGTCATTAAGTATGAACTGTCCGATTACAAAAGGGCCAGATTAACAACGGGACAAACAACCACCAATAAAAAAGAATGGAAATTTTTGGCTTATTCATGACACCATTTTTTCACAGGAACAGGATATGCATCCAATGCTGTCGAGTTATCGGGCAACTCCGCGCCTTGGGTATGCGTATTCGTCGAGCACAACTTACGTGACTCATTAAGAAATCTAGCCGTATTGCATACACGTACTACGATAATAATTTAAGGATAGCTACTAAATTCGAAGGTGATGAAAAGTCTTCATTTCGGCCGAGTGCCTGCAAACAACCGCGTGCTGGTGGCAATCATACAGCATTAATTTTTCGTGAATACAGCGTTAATATAAGACGAAAATTTCTACTAAAATTTACTGGTGGAAGATTGCCAAGCGTTGTTAATCTGGCCATTTTGTAATTGGATGTTTCATATTTAATGACATAATATATCTACAATTTTTTAATGGCCAAGGGGAATCACCCACCTTGCAATTTATACTATCAAATAAAGAAGATTTTTATTAAAAAGGATATCACCAATGTTTGCTCTTCAATTACATTTTCTTACGGACTTGTAAGAATTTAAATTTCATATATCATTTCTCTATTTGAGCATAAAAAAGAGAAAGAACGCACGTCGGGTTATTGCTATTCTTTTAAAAGTTAACAACTATTATATATTTCATGCAATCATTAAGATTTTAACAACATCGCATTCACAAGTATCGTATAGTGGATAGAACATATTTAATTGTTTAAATAAATATGTTTAAAATAAATTACAAATTTTTAAATCTAAACTATATTTATAATGTTATTATAGGAAACTGAATATCCAATAAAAGTAGTTATTAAAAAAATTAAATTTAATAAAGTTCGGACCAAATATTTTTATTATTAAAAAATTCGTCTTAAATTCATAAATTTCTGGTGATTACATTAGTATTTTTAACCTAGCTTTAACTCTATTTTTCTATTATTATTATTGTTATTTATTTATTTATTCTATGTGAAGCAAATAATATTTGACTATTATATAGTTTTGTATCACCTTTAGAAATGTTAACAAATGTTAATAAATGTTAATAAATAATCCCAGTTCTTTTACAGCAATTTTACATACTTTTTTTATGATTTTGGGTGCAATTGATTCTCTAATTGTCATAAGGAAAATCACCAATCCATAATAAAACTGAATAATAATAATAATAATGAACCTGTTATATTTTAATTTCTTTTCTTTTCTTTTTTTTCTTCTTTCCTGTTCTCTTATGCTTTATTTTTTCTTTTATAATAATGTTTTAGTATCATTTAATATAATTTGTTTTGAACTCATTGCTATATTTCATATAATTTCTGTTATTTTTTTGTATTTATAACACTAGCTTTAATTCTACCTTTCTATTATTATTATTGTTATTAATTTATTTATTCTATGTAAAGCAAATAATGTTTGACTATTATATAGTTTTGTATCATCTTTAGAAATGTTAACTTATCCCAGTTCTTTTACAGCAATTTTACATCCTTTTTTTTTTTTTTTTTTTTTTTATGATTTTGGGTGTATTTTGGGCATAAGGAAAATCCCCAACGCACAATAAAACTAAATAATGATAATAATAATAAACCTGTTATATCTTAATTTCTTTTCTTTTCTTTTCTTTTCTTTTCTTTTCTTTCTTTTTCTTTTCTGTTCTCGTATGCTTTATTTTTTCTTTTATAATAATGTTTTCGTATCATTTAATATAATTTGTCTTGAACTCATTGCTATATTTTATATAATTTCTGCTTGTTTATTTTTATTTATTTATTTATTTTTTTTTTTTTTTTTTTGTATTTATAACACTGTCCAAAGTTTACTACTCATTTTTTAATTATTTTTAAACTTCGAATAGATTTTTACTATTCTTTAATCGTAAATTCAGAAATGTTATTTCCAATACATTACCTAACTTTAAAAGAAGTTAGAAAATAGTTACAAATGTAACTAAAACAAACATTGAATAATAATAAATAATAGACACTAAATATTTATGATGTATCTGATAATTAATAAACTTTCTACTGAGAAATTAAAAAGACTTAGTGTAGTGCTAATAAACTTCTAGCTCGCTTAATTTTAAAGACGATCTGTATCTGTCCCGCTGAAAGCACGATAAAAAACTGTCATAAATTATCAGCTATCAACCCTAAGCCTAAAGTGCAAATGGATTCCATTCATTGAAAAAATACCTAATATGTAACTCCTATAAAAGAATTTCATCTTGGTGGTAGAAGCAATAAATCTCATAATGCAAATCACAATTTCGTAGTGTTTTCACCTGTTTTTTATGATTTTTTTTTAACCTGGGAGAACACGTGCATACACAGTGTATGAATGGTTTTTACTTTGTCACCAATAAATGCAAATAATAATTGTCACCTTATTTAGTCGGAGACAAGTGTTAAAAATTTTGGGATAAAATAAACTGAAGATTACTTTTTAAAAAATAGTGGTGACGATTGTAAAAACCATACGCACTCTGTGTCTATCAGGCCCGGCGCACGTCCTCCCGGGTTAAACACTTTTTTTTTAAATATTGGAATTGGAATGAAACTATTATCAATATATTACTTATATAGTTGATACACTGTAAAAGGTCGTTTCCTTCCTCTACATTAAAGATAGAGATTGCGATTTTTTGAAAAATAAATTTTATTCTTACAAAAAAAAAAAAATTATAAATTGAAAATTTCTTTAAAAATTTTTATTAATATTTTAATCCTTTATATTAGGTATATATGCTCATTATTATTATAAAAAATAAAGACACTTTAGGTTTAAATAAATTCAAAATGTAACTAAAACGTAAACTGATGTTTTAGCTTGCGCAAAATTTCCAGTGGAAACAGTACTTTATACTACCTACTTATAACATACGTATTACTATGTGGCTCTCGTTCCATGGACACATTTCGAAAAACTTAAGTGTCTTGGGTACTTACAATACGTAAAAAAAAAAATTAAAAAAAAAATAAATAAATACCCATAAGTAGATATTTACGACTGTGATTAAAACAAACATTCAATGATCAAGTAGTACTAGCAGTAAATATTTAAGATATCTCTGAAAATTAATAGCTGTTTTCTTGGAATAATAATAATAAAAAACTTTGTGTAACGCTAATGAACGTCTAGTTCACTTAATCTTAATGACGATCTTTATCTGTCCCTCTAAATACACGGAAAAAAAAAATAAAATAAAAATAAACTATCATAAATTATCAGCTGTCAACGCTAAGCCAAAAGTGCAAATGGATTCCATTCATTGAAAAAATACCTAATATATAACTCCTATAAAAGAATTTCATCCTAAAGCAACAAATGAGCCGTTCAGTGCACAAATCGATTTACCCCACCAAATGAAAATGTTCAGTATAAACATTTAAAGTTATTGTAACTATAAAAATATTGTATCTATATAATTTTTTTTTCTCGTGATATTTTGATTGAGCTCGTTAGTCTTCTTTTAATCAAGGGTAACTTTTTATCACTGTATAAATATATAGAAAATTTTCAATGTTCCTTCGTTTAAAAAAACGCCACTTAAAATGTAGTTAGACAGATTGTCTTCTGACTTCTGAAGCTCAAACCTCGTAATGCAAATAACATTTTCGCAGTGTTTTCACCCGTTTTTTATGGATTTTTTAAACTTAGAATGGGCTTTTACTCATTTTTAATAACTTTTTTAGAAATATTGGAATTGGAATGAAACTGTTACCAAGATGTTATTTATATAGTTAGTATATTGTAAGGGAACGTTTCCTTCCATTGGGTTAAATATAGAGATTGTGATTTTATAAAAAAAAATGCGCTCGAATTTTATTCTTAAAAAAAATTATTTTAAATTGAAAATTTCTTTAAAATTCTTTATAAATTACTTTGTTTCAGGTGTATATACTCATTATGCTAAAATCTAATTGATGTTTTAATCATCGGAAAATTTTCAGAGGAAACAGTAATTTATACCACCAACTTATAAAGAACGTATTATTACGTGGCTTGCGTTCAAAGGACATATTGCGAAAAACTTGAGTGTTCTGCTTACAATGGGTAAATATATATATATATATATATCAATAAGCAGATATTCGCTACTGCGATTAAAACTAACATGCAATGATCAAGTAGCACAAGCAGTAAATATTTAAGATATATCTGAAAATTAATAACCGTTTTCTTGGAATAATAATAAAAAAAAACTTGGTGTAACGCTAATGAACGTCTAGTTCACTTAATCTTAATGACGATCTGTATCTGTCTCGCTAAAAGCATGATAAAAAGCTGTCATAAATTAGAACCTATCAACGCTAAAGCCAAAAAGTGCAAACAGATTCCATTCATCCAAAAAATACCTAATATATAACTCCTATAAAAGAACTTCACCCGGATGTTAGAAGCAGCAAATCCCATAATGGAATCAAACAAAGAGGCCCCTTTGAGGGGGTTGGAGTACTTTTGTGGCTTATCATCTTGACAACTGTCTTTTACATTGTAGAACAAATGTTTCTCTTTTGCATTCAGGTTTAGCGAAGTGGAAATCCTCGCAAAACATATCCACGAAGATGAAATAATGATAATTATCCTTACATCCGATTTCGGCAGAAAGTGCTGACGAGCTTCCTACCTGTTTATCATTAGTTTTGATTCACAGGCGCCGACGACAGGGGCACAGAGGTACTTGCATCTGCTGAAAGATGTGAGCTTTGAAAGTTTTGGCGAAATACTTCTCTGGGGACATTGTCCCTTCTGAAAATTATCTTTCTGATTTTATTACAATTGAGAAAGGTAAGAAAAAAAGTCAATAAATTTCCGATATTAAATACATCTTTGAGGCTGCCAACTGCATGATTCAATTCAAATATTACGATAGACACCATGGCACACATGAACGCGTAGTTATACTACCGCGGCGCACTTGAGAGTATCTTTATACTTCCGCGGCACACTTAAATTAAAATTACACAAATTTTTCATAGGAATACTGTATATTTTTCAATTCATTTATAAGAACAGATAAAAACGCTTAATTACAGCCAATATAAATAAAAATATATATATAGTATAAATTATATATATTTTTTAAAAAGTTAAATTTTTTAAAAATATTATTATATTTTTCTTTTTATTATTATTATTATTATATGTAAGGAAGTATCTGAGCTTGGCATTTTAAAAATATCTGAATTGCAAGGTCTGATATTCAGATAAGCGTATGCGTAAGTTTTGAAATTCTCTTTAAAAATTTGTATACAATAACTCTAAAATTTGCAAAATTCGTTCAAAAAAGGTTTTTATCCAATTTACACTGAAGGAAAAAAATATATTAATTCAAATATTTCTACTGGATTTCTCATTAATTCAAATATGTCTATTTTATTTCTAACTCTATTCTTTTCAGAGCAGTAAGTTTTCACAGAAAGAATGAACTTTATTTGAAGATGAATCTCCGTACACTCGTATTAAGAGTATATCTAAACACCGGAATAAACCTATATGGAAATTTATTTTGTTACCCATCGTTTTAGTAAGTAAACTGTGTGATTTACTTACATTACATCTTTTGATTTGTGATTTGATTACATCTGCTTTAAAAAATAAGCAAACCCAATATTTTCGCTGCATACCTCTGGCAGATATACTCTCACAGTACACTGGTTGAGAAACCCTGCAATAGTCTTTTCTTACCGCTTACCTTCTATGCATGAAATTTCTTTTCCTGCTTTCATTAAGAAAAAATATTTAAGAAAAATTCATATTTAGGAAAAAACAAAGTTATTCGAAATGAAATTTTAAAAAAAAATGCGTTTGCTAATTGTTTGATTACATAGACTTAATTTATCTTCTCTGTGAAACTTTTATTTTCTTCTTTCTTTAATTAGATAAAATTTTGAGACCATTAATTGCATAATATGCGGATTACGATAGACTTCTCTTATGTAATCCAACGAAATATTTCCGTGTCTTTTTATTATATCTCAGAAACAAAATATTTTTCAAAGATTAAGTAAAATATTGAGATCGCTAAATGCACTATCTATGGATTATGAGATTTCTCTTTCTTTTTTCTGAAATTTCTTTTTCTGTTTTTTTATTATAGTTGAGAAAAAAAATAGTTTTCGAAAATTAAATTAATTTATGAGACCATTAATTGCATAAACTGCGAATTGCGATAGAAGTCACTTATTTCGTGGGGTTTTTTTATGCTTTTATTACATTTGAAATATAAAAAAAAAAAGGGAAAAAATGAGATCATTAATTGCGCGATCCAAGAAACACGATAGGCGTCAGACTTATCTTCTCTGCGAAATATCTCTTTTTGTTTCAATTACATTTAAGGTAAAAACGGTTTTTCGGAAATTAAATTCTTGAGACTGGTAATTGCACTCGCTGCAGATTGTGATATGCGCTTAGCTTAAATTCTCAGTGAACATCTCTTTCTTAAAAATGTACAAATATAAATAAGATAAAAAAAATGAAATTGAGAAATAAATATAATTTTCCAAAGTGAAACCAATTTTTTTATATTCTTTTTGTATGACCTGAGAATTACAATAGACTTCATTTGCCTTCTCTGCAAAGCTTTTCTACTTTTTCTTCTTATATTTATTAAAAAAATGTTTTTCAAAAATCAAACAGATAAACAGTTTTAGTGGCCAAAGTTGGTGGCCAAAATTTTTGGCGACTAACTGTACGATTCACGGATTGCAATAGGTTTTGCTTATCTTATCCATGAAACTTATCATTCTGTTTGTACTACAGTTGAGTTTTTCTTTTTCTTTTTTTTTTTTTTCTTTCTTTCTTTTTTTTTTTTTTTTTTTTTTTTTTTTTTTTTTTTAACATTAAACAGATTTGTTGAGACCCTAACTGAGGAAAGTTTGGAGCTACAGAGTTTGCTTTTCTTTTTTTTTTCTTTTATTGCATTGGACATTTATTTATTTATTTACTTATTTTGAAAAAATTAAATAAATTTTTGTGACTGCTAAATGAACGATCCGCCGATTACATGCGTCGCTTACTTTCTCTTTAACATTTATTTTTCTGTTTTTATTGTATTTATAAAAGATTTTTTAATATCATTAATTGATTGCTCAGTGCATTACATCCACTTCGTTTATCTTCTGCATAAAACTTCTTTCCGTTTTTTATTGTGCTCCAGAATATATATATACATAAAAAATTAAATAATTTTGATATCGCTAATTTGAAGACCTATAAATTACCACAGACATTACTTATAAGAAACTAAGAAAAACTTCTCTTCCTGTTTTTATTACGTTTGAAAAAGAAATATTTTCCAAATATAGTGAATAATTTTTTAAGACCGACAGATCCAGTTGTACGATCCACGGATTATGATAGATGTTGTTTATCGTTCAAATTTTTCTTTTAGTTTTTATTATGTTTGAAAAATATATAATTTTTAAAAATTAAATAAATTTTCGAGCTCTCTAATTTGATGATTAACAAATTACGACAGACATTGGTTATCTTCTATGTGAAACTTATCTTTTTGTTTTTATTATGTTAAAAAATATATATTTTTCAAAATTTTAATAAATTTTTTAGAACAAAATATCCAGTTGCACGATCCACGGATTATGATACATATATTGTTTACCTTAAAAATTTGTTTTTCAGTTTTTTTATTATGGTTAAAACAATACATTTTGCAAAAATTGAATAAATTTTTGAGATCAACAGATCCACTTGCATGATCCACTTATTGAGATAGATAATGTTTATCTTCTCTGTTAAATTTCTTTTTAATTTTTTTCTAATATGTTTGAGAAAAAAAAATATTTTTAACTAGTTGGATGTGCACATATTACTATTTCAAAAAGTAGTTACAGATGTTAATACAGCAATATTATTATTTCAATACCATACCAACTTTGATTTTCATCTTAAAGGTCTGCTTCAGTCAATTAATCAGAGTAATAAATCACTTAAATTAAAAAAAAAAAAAAACGACTGCGCAAAAAGCGAACTAATTAATTATTTCTCATCAATGTGAAACTATATTTTTATATTACTTACATTTTTTTTTTATTTACTTGTATTGATGACTTTTAAATTGTGTTTATTTGTTAGTTCCTATCTATAAACACTGTTTTGATGAGGCCTATAGATGTCTATAATTGTTAGAGTTCCGGCGAACTATTTCCAAATCGAAGGAGGACCTGCTGGCCATAGCCAAATACATACACAAAAAAAAATGGTTCAATTCTATGCATAACTTTATATACTTTTCGATGGTACAATAATGAAAATGGCACAAAATTTGCTATTACAGCGCCCCCTTCCGGCAGAATATTTCTAAATTGAAGGAGGACCTGCTTGCCACAGCCAAATGCATACACAAAAAATTTGGTTCGGTTCTATGCATAACTTCCTACACTTTTCGATGGTACAATGGCGACATACGGACAGACGGACTAACAGACAGACATTTTGTATAAATACGTTTTTGGGGATCCCTGACTCCTAAAACGTGTAAATCCGTCGAAAACTGGAAGTCGAAAAAATTTTGATTAAGATACTTTCTTCTACTGAAGATAGAAGAAAGTAAAAAAATGAAGAAAATTTTGAGACTATATTATTTATTTCCTCTGTCAAATTTATTTTTCTGTCTCCTATTATGTTTAAGGGAAAAGAAATCAAAACTAGAATAAAATTTTGACACCACTTGGATATTGTCAGATAGCAATAGATCATCGCAATAGACTTCACTGACCTTCTTTACGAAGCTTCTTTTGTTTTATTTTATTTTAGATAAAAAAAATCTCATTAATTAAGACAAATTTCGGCATCGCTAATTGCAAGAATCACGTATTGCCACAGCCATTGTTTGTAATCTGTATAATACTTCTCTCTCTCTTTTTTGTATATTTTTAAAATATAGATTAAAAATTAAAAAAACAATGTTTCAGGCCAGTAATTACACATATCTGTGAATAACAATAGACATACTTTATCTTATTATGGCAAATTAATTTCAATTATTTTATGTATTGTCAGTGGACAATTTAAAAATGATGAGAAAAATGTTTGAATATTTACCAAAGAGAAAATTATTCATGTCTAGTTTATATATAAAAAAAAATCTAACCATTATGTGTGAGAAGATGCAACATAATTAAAATCCTGATATTATTATAGGCTAATTCCATGGAAACTTGTCATGTCTGTCACACGGCTGAAAATCGCTATGCTTGTTGGCCACCGTTATTTTCGAAAAGTTTGCTTCGCGTTTTTCAATTGATTAGATATCTCCGATAAAATAAGTCACATTTTTCCGTTCTTAAATACTGGTAGCCAAAAATCGTAGTATGTGATAGACATGACAAGTTTTCATGGAATTAGCCTATAAGCATATAATAAATTACAACTTAAGTTTTCTGTTTTTAAAAATCCTTTTTAAAATCTGCATAGTTTTATTTCATTCAGTAATCTTAAATTTATTAACCTGTTCCTCTTTCTCTAAGATTGTTCCTATACTGTTCAGTTTAACTAATGCAATAAAACCGTTTAAACATGCGATAAAATTAACAACATTAATCAATTTGAAAACAAAATCTACTTCCAGCAAAATGTTTTAATATCATTTAGTGTCCACTTTTTTTATCATTTTATAGAAGTTATTTCACTTAATACATAACACATAAAGATTATTCCACTTTCCTCGCAAACAACTTACGAGTTTCTCATTATTGCGAACATTCTTCATTAAATGAATCATTTTATGACACTTTAATGCGAAAATTTCAAAACATAACTCGAAAACGCAAGATAGGTAGATATCAGGCAACTTTCCCTTTCGACCTGCAATTAATTTTCACAAAGGTTCCCACACCTGGCATTTCATAAATGTTTCCGAAATGACGCATTGACGTCATGTTTATGTAGAACAGCTGTTTATTGGTTCCAAATACGTTCAAAGCACAAGCAGGAATAATCAGCTTTCATTCTCTTTTTTTTTTTTTTTTTTTAATTATCTGCCTTACATAAATTGTTCATGTAACTTTTTTCTTAAATGTTCAGGTAAATAAAGATAAGTCAAGTTTTATCACTTAAAAGTATGAAAGAGTTATTGCTTCGCATGGTTGCATTATCCAAGATGAAATTGCACTGATTAATTTTCAACATTCTGTGATAAAAATTTTAAAGATTATTCTAGAAAAATTAATTTTCTAGATAATGTTATTGTGTTGCAATTTTTATGTGCTTAGGTAAAGAAATATTTTTATGTAACGTTAATTTTGATTATGTTGTCATGCTGATGCTAAACTTTCCTATGCGAAGATATCCAAATATGTTTAAAAAAAAACATGCACAATAATTTCGTTGTAATATTGGTTTGTGAGCCACGGTTCTAAGAACTTTCATTGAATCTAAGAAAAGGTCATAATTGGTCACAGGGAAGGGTCATACGAAAAAATATATTATCCTCCGATACGGTATGCTATTTCTTTCTCCCAGCTTATTTTGTGTAGTCCAAAAAATAACGTTACCTTACAGAAGCCAGCCGTAAAACAAAGCAGTACGATTAAATACTCTATAGCAATTTTTTAAGCTTCTAAGCATCGCACATTTTCGATTTTTATACCGTCGTATTGAAAGAAAAAAGTTCTTTTAAATGCATTTCGTTTGAAAACTGTATCTCTATTTATTTTTGAAATATTAATTTTTTGTAGTTTTTAGAGCCATTTGCTTAATATTGGCAACGGAAGTACTCCATTTCTCTAGAAAGTAAAGGAAAAATAGTTCTAAAATAGTAATTATATTTTTTTGTTGCCATTTTCTCATAACAACCGAAAGAAAATGTAATTAAAATACGTGCTATTTTGAAAAATATATAAACGAATGATTTCTGTTAAAAAATGGAGCTATTATAAACTATATTTAATTTTAAGTATCTATAAATCATTAGATAGCCTTTTTTTTTTTTGTCGATTTTCTTGAATGACGGCATCTTTTTGCTGCATTTGTGCATTATTTCGCGATAGTGATATGCTATGCATGCTTTACTGTAGATGTTTAAGAGTAGATCGTAAATGTGGAATTCTTAAGTGGATGCAAATATGACGTCATTTTACATGAAATAAAACGTGTGCTTTAAGTCTTAAAATTAAAATATGTTTTGTACTGCAGTAGAGTCCCACCTCACCGAGTTACTTTCTTCTGAAGAACTGGTGGCTAATATTATTATGAAACAGCCATTATAAATGAAGCGTTAGGTGAAGATGAAAGAGCAGCCGTAAAAAGTTAGAACTCTGATTTTCTGGTCAGAATGGAAAAAAAATGGCCATAATTTTTTTTTCTTCAAAAAATGGACATAATTTAAAAAAAAAAAATTATGGCCATTTTTCCCCCCATTCTGACCAGAAAATCAGAGTTCTAACTTTTTACGGCTGCTCTTTCATCTTCACCTAGCGTTTCATTTATAATGGCTGTTTCATAATAATAGAAGCCATCAGTCCATCAGAAGAAAATGAAGTAATGGAAATGCCAGGGGCGACACTAAATTCTGAAAAGGCAAAATTCCTGTTTTCTAGTATTAAAATTTTCAGAATCCTACACATTCAAATGATAGGGAGTATATGCCTAGTAGAATTTCCAATTTTACTTGTTTAATGCAATTTTTTAAATGAAAATTTGTAAAACGAAGAATTTCCAAAGTCATTAAAAACTATTTAACACGATTCGGTTATACACAAAATTAATTATTTAGATATAATTTTTTTTTCTATTTTCATTTTGTTGGCAACTTTAAACATAAACTTTTTTTTCCACTAATGAATTAAAAAAAACAACAGTATATCTCTTCTCAAAACTAAGACAAAATAAAAACCAATATATAAACTTTTAAATGATACACAACAATAAAAAGTGTCTGTTCTCATCAAGGCTATAGATGTTTAAGTCAAGAATTATTTTTGTAAAATATTTCATTATCATTAGGATATCATACATAATAATATTTCTTGAAGAAAAGAAAAGCTATATTTAGGATGTCTTTATTTTGTAAAATAATAAAACTTTTCGTCACTGTAATACGGTTTAAAAAAAAAAAAAAAAAAAAAAAAAAAAATCTTCCTAATTATGTTTTACGAAAGACGAGTGTGGAATAAAATTAAAGTTTTCGCAAAATGTATGAAATTGCAAACTGATTCTTCTCACACCTTGAATTAAAAATCTTTTAATTAGTATTTCCAAAATACAATTTTTTTTGTACAGCAAGAGAAAGAGTTATTATAAATTATATTAAAAATAAATAATTATAAAGTATATTAAATTCAATAAAAAATATTTTAATTTTAAAATCTTCTATTTCAAATAAAAAAATAATAATTAAAAAAAAAAATGCGTTTTTAAATAACTTTTATTCAATTTAGATCATTTTTCAGAGATATAAAAAATGTATATTTTATTCATCAGATAATACCTACGCTTTAAGTTGATAATTTTTTTCGTTTATTCATAACAAAAGCATATTTTTTGTTTTGTGGTTTTATTAAGTTAATTATTTTTCAAAATATTCTTTGATTAACAAATTTCATATAAAATTAATTTTTAAATAATATATAGTGAAATAATAATTTATTTTCAGAAATTTGATATTGTAAAGAGAATTTGTAAAAGTTCAGTTTTTTTACAAAATGTTATAGGCTAATTCTAAAACATAGCAAAAAGCTAAAGAATAGTTTAAAAACTTTCGATCTTAATTATGTTTAAGGTAAGTAAATGCAATGTAAATAACTGATTTAAAATTTAAGAAAGCTATGATTTTTCATTTTTTAAATGAAAAAAACTCAAGACTGTTGTCAAATCCAAACTGCTTACTTTCTAACACATTTTTTAATTCAGTTATGTTCGCAAATGCATGAAATTGGCAAATGCTCTTATTCAGAAACTTTGTAGCTGAACTGCTTTTTTCCATTTTTCCGTAACAGGAGAAGATCTCTCAAAAAACGCTGCCAAAGTTGGCATTTTAAACCGAATTTTCGGACGCGACAGCGCGGGAAAGAAAAGAAAATGTCGGAAGACAACAGTGTCTTATAACTCAAGATGTGATTCATTTATCGAAACATGAAAAGTCTGTTTGATTACAAATCACTTCAGTAATCATACCTGCAAGTGTCATGCTTTTGTGTTTAAAACTGATTCAGAAAAAGTGTCAGAAAGTTTAGCGTTGTTGAGTGGAGAAAAATATTTCTTTTTTTGAGAATTACCTTAATAAAAAATATCGATGATAGGTATTCAGATAAATTAAATTTCAGCGGTTTTATATAATGAAAATATATCATTCGTTTTACTGTAAAAATGAAAATTTTATTATAATAAACTACTTCAAATCACCCCCCAAAAATGTCCTAATACCCCAGAATTCCACAAGCCATATACGTATAACAATAGATTATGTCTTCGAAACATTTTTGACATTCATAAATCTATTCATAAATACACGTTATTCATTCACGCCCCACAATCTCACGTATGTAAACAAGAACACCTATTTTGAAAGAATAAATTTATACATAATTCAGATATTCGAGAGGAATCGTGGTTGACCATATGTTTAACATCGGAAGCAATAATTTTACCTAAGCAGGAAGCTTTGCATTTGTAGTATCCGCTCAGTATTCTATTCCAAGATTGTTTAGATGCTAAATTCTGATGTCAGTCTTTATGATTGAGTATTGTCGGAGAATGAGAAATTTTCAAAGTTATTTTACGACGCATCTTTTTTTTTTAGTGGAATGACGGTGATGTAAATTAAGTTGTAGACTATAAATAATTTTTCTAGGTTATAGCTAGTTGCGTGATGTACCTAATACATGATTTACTTTAACCATTTTATTATGAGTTTACCGCGCATGATTGCTTACTTGTTCCTGGAAATGTATATGCAAAAAGCGTGATCTGATCTATATGTGAAATTGTGTTAGATATACGCATATTATTACAAAATGTTATTCCATCAAACGGAATTTAGAATCTTCATGCGCGACAAATTGTATACCATATTTATGTAACAGATTTAATGTCAAATATCATATTTCCCGATGTTATTTTTATAAGACTTTCAAACAACAATTTCAAATTTATATATGTGTAACAAGTTATTGAAATTTGGGTTCAAGTAAAATCCGGGTTTGGATTATTTGGACCCAAGCTTTTTTTTTTTAAATAAGTTGTTTAAATGGGCGAAAGGCTCAAACAGGACATAGAATCTAGAAATAACATACGTAGAGGCATTTTAATTATAGGAATGTTTATTTATAACACATAGATATACACATATTTAGATATACAAATGTTATTCAATCAAATAAAATTTCGGATCTTCATATGCGACAAATTGTGTACCATATATTTATGCAATAAATTTAATGTCATTTTTCAAAAACATTCGATCTATTGAAAACCACAATTTAAATTTTTTATATGTGCAATAAATTATTGAAATTTGGGTTCAAGTAACCTCCGAGTTTGGGTTACTTGGACTCAAGATATTTCATTCCCATAAAATACGTCGTTTAAATAGGCGTAAGGGTTCAAACATAACCTATAGGATATAGAAATAACATGTGTAGAATCATTTCAATTATAATATTGTTTATGTAAAATTGAAAGAATAGCTAAAATAAATCATAAATTGTGTGATGCTAATGGGATATTTCAGAAACTCTTTATGTTTTGCTAACTAGTCCTTATTAGTCCTTAGAAATATTTTTTTTTCATATATTATTCTTATCTTTTGATAATAATACATGAAAAAATTATTTTACAATGAAACTGCAAAAAATAACTATTCATCAACGTCGGTTGCATGATTTTCTTTTTTATATCATAACACTTACACCACAAAATACACAAAGACTTACTTAGTTGAAAGTACTGATAATCTCGCTAAGACATTTCTCCTAACATGATAGCATTTAAATATTCTTACAAATTTTCAGCCGTAAAATATGAATATTTTCTTCTCCTAAGAGACTATTTGTAACTTTGGGAGATTTTTTAATTTCAGATCTGAAAATAGATTCACGTGAAGGGTGACTAAACAATTTAATAAAATAAAATTAGAAAAAAATACTGTTTAATATTTTTTATAGAGAAATTTTAATACATTTAATAAAAAATGCTGTTAGTGGTTATTTGGTCTTAACCAAAAAGTGGATCCTAGTAACCTTATTTTTACGTTATCAACACACCATTCATTACTTATAAATTTTACAGTGCTAAGTAATTTTCTATCTAGCAAACATTGTTGTTATTTTCCTAAGGAGCGAATGTGTAATGTAAATTTTTCTTTACTGTATGCATAACTGCATCGTGAAAAGATATGGAGGTGAAAATTATCAGGTCACAAAATTTCGTGTTTTTATTGCAAAGCAACTTACTTACAGCCAGAATGCGAGAAGAGCTGGAACGTAGTTGAGCGCCTCAGATGCTACACTGTATATAAAATGATAAATTTACATGGATTTTACAGTGAATTGAAAATATAATATTACTGGAAATGCCATTTTTTTTTTCAAGATAAACAGTCAAATTCCGTAACTTTCATATTTTTGCAGGAAAAACCTCTTTATCTAAGGGCAAAGTCTTTTTTTTTTAATGCGTGGTATCTTTGTTGCAGTAATTTTACCGCAGCAGTTTTTTACAGCCTAGTTAGGATTATTAATTGTTAGAATATTGCTAAATCACGTCAATATTCTCAACACAGTATAATACCCAGGACTGATTCAAAATATTTTCTTCTGTTTTGGGATCAAGAAATACCTCAACGTCCAAGAAAACCGTTTTTATGGTACTATGAAACCGTCAAGATATTGCACGCTTGGTTTTTTTTTTTTCCAAGCTCTTGGAATTCAAAGAAGAGGGAGAAATGTATCTAGTACCACACGAGTAAAAATGCATATTTTTTTCATGAACTATTTATTATACTTTTTGGAAACAAAGCTTGTATACATTTTTCATATCTTAGTTGTGGTGTCATAATATGTTAACTCACCCCTCGCCCTGTCACACTTTGCAAAGTCTCTCCAATCTTCTTGAAATATGACCTAATTAATGGTTGAAATCTATTGGTGCTCAACAATATTTTGCCTGAAGAGGGAATAGTATGGAAATGATCAAAATAAAGCGTAGAAGAAACCAGAATAAATATTAATTTGTCTTCAGATTTATAAAATTATTATTTTTTTAATGACTTTTTTAAATGATATTTTTTACTGAGAGAATCAGATTTTCAAAATTTTCTCTCAAAATTAAAAATTTCGAAGACAATTTAAAAACTTATAACTGAAAGATATTGCATAAAGTTTCAAAGCTTTATCTTTCCTTCACATTTATCTATATCATTTAAACATGAGAAAACTTGAAAAATACATTGTGAGACAAATGGATTTAAATCCTGGAAGAGAGCACGATATAAATTATGCTTTATCTTTTGATTTAGGGAAAGAATAGAGTAAAACCGAATATATATACCTCATTATTAATTGCTTCTTAAAGCCCAACCTTCTGCAAAATAATATAAAACTATGCGTAAAACAACTGCACGTATTTTTGTTCAATAACATCATTTTATATATAAATATGATTACTGTATCATATTTTTGTTGTCAAATTATCCGCTCTTACTGCACCTGATTGGCAAGACCGCAATGCTTATGTTAATATTATAGGATATGAAAGGGTTTAGACTTTGTTATGAAAAAAAAAATATTTTGAACTAAGGAAATCAATATCCGGTTTTACCCCGATTACGATATCCGGTCTTATACCACAATCATATGTATCGTAATGTAATTAACGGAATTTTACCTATAAATGTTAGCGACAGTTTTGTTTGGGAATTAACATTTTATTAAGTATGCTACACGCAATGCCATAAACAGTTTTGGAAACTTTATTCATATAAGTATTTTTGAAAACTAGCAAACGAAAAAAAAACGAAAAAGACAAAATAAACTTTCAAGCAATGGATCGACACAAACGTCAATTTAAAGATACCCCAATGACCGCTTCTTCTTCTTGCCCACAGCCCAATATTCCAACCACTAACCATTAGAGGGCTTTTCAAGTTGTGTCAAAACTGGGATATCCGGTTTTACCCGGCTATACGGTTTTACCAAACTTTCTCCTAATTATCATATTTATATGCGGTTTCCGTCAATTGTTTCCAAACACTAGGAGAATTTCGGAAGTTTTTTACTTCAGATAATGTTACCAAGTCCAGAGTCACAAAAAGCTGGACAAAGAAGCAAAAAAGAAAAAAAAAAAGGGGGGGGGGAATAGATGCTCAATCGGGATATAAAAATCCATTAAAACTGTACCTGTGCATAACGGAATCCAGACTCGAAAATAAAATTTTACAGTCTCTATGGTAGGAATACAATACAATTGAACCTCCTAAGACGGAATTTTTTTTTTTTAAAAACGGAGTTTTTCTTCGGTCTCTTCCGATTCCATCTTAGTAGATGTTACTATCCTAAAAAATGCAACAAGATTATACAGTAAAAACTTTAAAAGCATACTCGCTAGGAGTTAAAATAATATTCCAATTTAGAAGGCATAATTGTATAGTATTCCTATCTTAGAAGCATTGAAATTGATAACCTACATAAATGCTAGAAACTGAAACAAGTCGGAAATTGTATGTCAAACGTGTCAACTGAGGTGCGTTCGCACTATAACTAGTTTTATAAATATTCAGATCTTGGTGCAATAGCTGCTTCACTCTTATGCAAATATGCATGAATACAAACTTTATTAACGATTATATATATGAAATTCAGTAATACGGAAATAATAGAATTCCATCTTAAATAGGATAATCGCCATCGCAACTTAGAATCATTCATTACCTATCATGAGATACCACTGAATTAATTACGTATGATAGGATTTAGTAGAGTGAAAGAAACTTTAATATTTTTTTTTAAGCTTTGATTTAATTTTCATAAAATTTGAAAGGTCTCGAAAAAATTCTAAAACGATTATATATATATTAAATTTCAAACCATTCGCTTGGGTAGTTTTTGCGCTGTTATATGCGGACAGACGGACGGACCAGACGACGAATATAGGTGCTACAGGTTTATATAATTACGAATGCACCTAAAAAATCACGTTTTAGGTTTCCATTTTGGTAGGTAGATTTTTAGGTTATTTCTTAGGAAGAGACTATAAAATTTTAACTTTAGAAACAGGTTCTGTTTTTACAGGTTCCACTCAATGCAGTTTAACAAATAGCATAGTAAGAAAAGAAACTTAAAAAAGATTTATACAGGGTGCAATATGTTATCTATCGCCGACCTTTAATTTCTCAACCGTTGGTCGTAGACATATAGTTCCAATTACAAAAACGTTTCAAATGAGCTAAATATTCATGTTGTGGCATTATTTAAAGTAAAAAATAAATCTTATAAAAATTACAAAAGCTAACTTTTTATACTGTCTCCCAGTCCTATAGTTAGTTATATTTAGTAAAAATCTACTCATATCATAATAGATATAACACAAAAAGTTTGACATCTGTACTGCAAAAATTGACCCAGTTATTAAATTTCGAAGTTTGAGATTTTTGCACATGATTTTGTCTTTCATTAAGGGATCAGTTAAAAGATGAATTAAAATAATTCGAGATCAAAATCAGAGTGCAGCGTGCTTTTTACGGCGAAACCATCTTTAGCCAGTATCACCAAATCGGGGAATCACCAAAGGGTTATTTAATTTAAAATTTTGAGCTAGCTTTTATGGGTCGAACAAAATTCAAAAGTACCGACGATACCGGCTAAAAGTAGCTTCGCCATAAAAAGCATACAGACCCTGATTTTGATCTCGAATTACTTTAATTCATCTTTCAACAGATCCCTCAATGAAAGACAAAATCATGTGAAAAAATCTCAAACTTTGAAATTTAATAACTGTGTCAATTTTTGTAGTACAGATGTCAAACTTTTTGTGTTACATTTGTTATGATGTGTGTAAACTTTTACTAAATATAACAATAGGGACTGGGGGACCGTATAAAAAGTTAGTTTTCGTAATTTTTATAAAAATGATTTTTTACTTTCAATAATGCCGCAACATGAATATTTAGCTCATTTGAAATGTTTTTGTAATTGGAACTATATATCTAAGACCAACGGTTGAGAAATTAAAGGTCGGCGATAGATAACATATTGCACCATGTATATCATGAACTTTAACCCTTTATCTACTGACGGTACTTATAGGTACCATTAAAATAACTTGTTATAAAGTTCATTTAATACATCGATTAGATGTAGTACAGTTAGAATGAGTTATAGATACATTACTTTATCTGTTTCTAAAAGCATTATTGGCTATACAAAAAAAAAATATTTTTAAAAGGATGATTTCTTTTGCCTTTGCATCTTTTCAGCTTTCTTGGCGTCAAGTGGAGGGGGGATTTTTCAATTCGAAAATATTTCTATAGTAAGACCATTATATTGGTACATTTCCTAATTCTCCAATATACTAAAAAAAATATTTAAAATAAAACATTTGAGTGGGGTTATAAATATTGCACAAAATCCCTATACATTCCAATTAAATTAATCCTGGTAAATCCTTCAATCCTTCTGAAATCCTCCTAAAATTTATTAAATGATTATGTGAATCTTCTAATGTAGTTTAAATATCCACGAAAAATGCTATAGAAGATAAAATTTTCATGAATTCATAATTTAGTACATAAAGGATTAAACATCACATGCAGTGGTTACGTGGGGCAGGTCTTAAAGCCACTGAATATCGGACATCATCCGCAAATCTGGACACCTGTTAACACTAATCTCGCACAACCTTAACGTCCGTTACTTCGTGATATTCAGATGTTCTTCAGACAAAAAAATACATCACATAGAAAATCGTTGAAAAATTTCAACATTGGTACAATGAATGTTTTTGCAAGCGTCGGAATGAACACAGAAATGACGTACATACTGTTTTTGAAAGGCGACAAAATTCGTCACGGAAATCGATTTGTGCAATAAACATAGCTTTAGAGGTTACCTTTAAAATAAATTTCAGAGAATAAATCTAAACCAACCGTTTATAAATAAATGCATAGTTATTCATTTATCATAATTCGCATTTCATATGCATATTACTTTGTATCACTTTGACGTAAGTTGTGGAAATAAACTTCTATTGTAAAATATTTATTCCTAGAACTATGTTATTCAATATTTTTGCAAAAAGAGGAAAAAAAACGAAGGTGATTGCAAAAATAATATTGTTCCGATAGTGCATTTACTTTGTATGATGTTTCATAATTCATGCCGAAACTGAAAAAAAAAAAAAAAGATGTATTGGAAAAAATTATAATGCAGTGATAATACTGCGAAAACTTTTCCATTGCGTTTGTATTTTAACCGTTCAACATGCTTAAATATATTTTAAAAATCTATGTTTTATTAGTATTTCCAAATTAATCCTAATATTTATATTTCACTTGATTTCTATTTCTTTGCCAATGCTAAATGAACCCTTTGTATCACAGCGTTCCATATATGCAATATACCGAAAAATCAATGCTACTTATACAGCGAGCTTTAAAAAACGACTTTATTTATTGCTGCTATCTCCCAACACATCAGAGAATATAAATGTTCAGAGAATTCTCAACAGACGGCGATACTGAGTCAATTTTTCATGCCAAAATTTTATTTATTGTTTGAGCAGTTTCACATCATTTTTGCTAAAATGAACTCCGTAATTTTTGCCAAATTAAAAAAGCTGGAGGCATCCAAATATAGATTTTTTACAAAATTAATTTCGTATTCTTTCTTTACAATTTTGTATTGGAAAATGGACAATATTGAGAAGTATGAAATTTTCTGTTTATTGTAGGTGTGCAAAAAAGTAACCTTTTAGTCAATAGTTTTAATTTTTATGTTCTAAAATTTTTCAATTATTTTTTACATACTTAAAATCAGTGTTGGGCACGCTCACAAAAAAACGAACTAATTCAAACTCAAACTCAGTTTCTCAAAAATGAGTCAAGTTCACGCTCGAATTCAAAATTTTTCAAACGAACTCGCTCAATTCAAACTCATTTCTGAAAGTGAACAAAATTCACTAAAAACTATCTTTTTTTTTTCATTTTTTTTAAAGAAAGTTCTTTTTATGTATTAGTATTTATTTTAAAACGGATTATTATATCCATTTTGCACCGATCAAGAAAATTTTCCGTTTAAAATAGGATTTCGTCATACGCAGGTTCTTATAAGAGGTTTTACAGTACTGTATCCCCTAGTAGAAACGTATATGCACTATTCTTTAAAGTAAATTTTAATTGTAGAATAATGGTAATTTAAAAAAATATATATTTTCGACAAAAATTGTTGACCCAAGGAGGTTGTTCCTTAAACAGATTTTTGCATGAGTCAAACAGGGACGGGTGAATGATTTTCATACAAGCAGGGTTGTGACAGGGTCAGACAATTTCGGTCGGTGCAGACTTCTAGGAAGAATAAAGCACAGGCCCTGAAATAAGTCCGGTTCGGCCCGGCCCGAGCCTCCATAAAAAGCAAGACCCGGGCACGACCCAGAAAATCTGATGATCAGACTCGACCCGTTCCGAGTTCGCGTAGTTCTAAATGGCATTTGAATGGGAAAAACGTGTTCTTAAAGGCTAGAAAATTTTTAAATAAATTATGAAAAAAATTGAGTCTGAGTTGTAAATTTCATTCCAACTCAAGGATTTTTCTAGCTTTCGTTCAGCCCACGTTCCTTTATCAAAAAGTTAGTGAAGTTCAACTTAACGTTCACAGAAAATGAGCTCAACTCGTGAGTTTTCGCTCAATGAGAGCGCTCATGCCCAACGCTGCTTAAAATGATGTATTCTAACAACTGATTAAATGTTTTTGAAATCGGATTTTTTGAGTCACAAAGGTTTAACATTCGAGTAGTTGGTAGATAATATTGGGTATATTTTTAAAATGTAAACTCGCCCATATTACGCAATACTGAATAAATACTCAATCGAATCATTTTGGATGGAATTTTGGCCCAATATTGGTTTGATTTTCGTAAAGGTTTTTTAAGTTAAAATTTAAATTGCACAAAAATGTTACATTGAGTTACGGAAACCCACTTGAAAATGACTTTTACTTTTACAGGTACTACCAGCAGACATTCATTTTAACTGCAAAATCTGACAAAAATATTCTAAAAATAAAAAATTGCATAAATGATGACTTAATTTCTCTCTATTCTAAAAAAAAGTAACTACCGCTGTCACCGCCGCCGCCGCCGCCGGTTTTGAATTTTTTGTGACAGGAGGTCTTTCTTCGTTAATATTAAGAAAAATAATGCATACAAAAATATGAAAATCGGTAGTGTTATACAGAAATGTTTGATAAATACGCTGATGCAGATAGTTTTCAAATCGAAGAATTATTTTAAGAGATATTTAATGCTAAAGTTGGACAAAATCGTTCCACTAAAAAAGTTTTATAGTAGCAAAAACTATACATCGGAATTTAATAATTTTTAGTTCATTTTATACGTTATAATTTCCCGGTGTGCAGAATTGATTTATTTTTTTAATTTGACTCATTTTTCGAGGTTTTATATCTATTTTAAATTCAAATTTTCAGCATTTCGAGAGATATTTTTTACAGATTTTAGAAAGTGATATTAATTTAAACTGTTGCCAACAGTATAAACAGCGGAAACAATAATGTTTGCTTTAAAAAAAATATATTTATACGTGTAATAAATTAAAAATTTATTTACACGTGACTATTATAAACAGGAAAAAACATTGGAATTAGAATTAAATAATTATGTACAAAAAGCAGGAACTTACTAAAAATTACGTCATAAAAACTATAATTACACGTGAATTTTAAGAGAGAAAGGAATTTGTAAAATAATAAATTTATTAACATGCGTTAGAAGTCTTAAATAGGAGAAATTACGTCATATTTTCGTCACGTTACAGTTATTACATAAAATGAACACAAAATAATATTACAAAACGGTTTAAATTTACAAATTGCGCTAGACATTTATTTGATATTTTGAGAGGATACTTTTCAACTATTTCAATTCCTACTATTAGCTCACACTCTCCCTATATTTATTTATTTATATATTTATATATTTATCTTGTTCAAATTTTCAATCGTTATTAAAATACTCATCATTCATCCTATCAAGTTGAAATAAATTTTTTTTAAATTGTACTGGATGACAATTGATGTTAATACAGTTTTTCAAATATTAATTAATTAAATATTAATTAATAATTTTAGTTTTGCATGGGAAACAAAATGGCGGTCATTGGTTATTGAAGTTCAATGAAAGTATTTTGAATAAGGGGTTAACATAGGGGAGAACCTGTTCTGTCGCCGAATACCGCCAAGTTTCTCGCCAACTTGGCGATATATCGCCAAATTTGGCGGCCAAAATGAGTCGCCAAAAGTGATGCCAACTTGGTGATATTTCGCCAAATTCCGATAGAGTTCCATTGTAAACCTACTTGCTTATAGAAAATCAACAAATTGAGATATTTTAATGCAATAAAAACTAATATTAACTTAAGGGATTATATTAAATTTTTCTTTGATGACCTAAGTAGGAATTGTCTTTAAAAACAAAACTTTATATTACTTGTTTTCTTAGGAAAGCGCAAATAATATTTTATTTCTAACACAAGTATTTTCACGTGAATATTAAAAGGAGAAAGAATAGTTTGGTCAAAATTACGTCAGATTAAAAACGATTAATTTAAAACGTCTCATTTAAAAGAACTTTCTTTTCGCTTTGTTAAAAAATACCGGGAGACAAAGATTCTGTTTACTTAATTCCTTTTATATTAGCTTATTTTGAAATGTTGTTACACGTGTCTACGTCAACAAGTTATTTTTATTTCGACGTTTTATTTGTATTTTTATTAATGTTGTACTAATTTATTTGTTCTTTCGCTATTTAAAATAAAAATTATGTCAATTTGTATAATTTGGCGAGTGGTTTGGCGATTTATATAATTTGGCGAAATTAGTCGACGGGATAATCAAGTAGTACCGCAGCGGATTTGGCGTTAAAATTTCCCCAATCAAAGAGAAATGAATAGAAATCCGTTTATAGGGAGATCGCCACTGTTTTTTAAATTATAATTCAATCTTTCGAAATCTTTTTAAAGCCGATCACATTAGCGTGCATTTAGAGTCTGCGGTGTCTGGACGGGGGTTGGCGAGCGTAGCTCGTAGGGGGCCGAGCCCCCTACTAAAGAAAAAAAAATCACAAAATGTTGTTACATGCTTTAAGTAATCCAGTGTTACAACGCTACATTGTACGGTTTTCTTTTTTAATATTTATGAAACATTCTCTTACACGGTCGACAAAGAAAAGTCGGAGTGTTTTAAATATGATGCATGACATAACTTACAAAAGACGAGAATTCCGAAACCAAAATATTAAACTAACGGTGTTCAACATTCATGAAAATCCTTGAAATGTAATTAATAAGTGAAAGTAAGGTAAAATTGGGTATTTCTCGAGTAGAGAAATTATATGTTTCTGGTACTTCTCCTTTTAAAATCTTAATTTTATTTTTCGAAATTTATGGATAAACTAGCCGCTCTTGGCGACCTCACTTAAAATTTATGTTTGGGAAAGCATTCTAAGCATTGTATCATGTTACTTTTATTCATAATTCATAATTTAATTTACTTGGACTCCCTTAAATATAATGAATATAGTAATATTAGGTTTTGTTGCATTAAAATATCTCAATTTGTTGATTTTCTGTAAGCAAGTAAACCCTATTGGTTTACAACGGAAGTCTATGGGAATTTGGCGAAATATTAGAGATATCGCCAAGTTAGCGCCCTTTTGGCCATGGAACAGGGTACCCCCTACGGCGGTAACCCTCTTATAGTATGGTAATGCATTAAATGCTGTTCAATAACCAATGAAATGCGTTTCATTTGGGCGTTGCCATCAAACAATTAATAAATAATCGCGATCTCTGTGCTACGTACGATAGCGTAATACGTATATATAGATTCCTAAAACCCTTATGGAGATTTAAGAAACTGTATACAGGGTGTCCCTGAATTCATGGGCCAAACTGTAAGGGAAGGTAAAGTACACATAAAGAAGCGATTTTGGTAAAGCAATATGGGGTTGGAAATGAAAAGTTTTGGCGAAAAATAAGAAATGTGAAGGAAATCAAAACGAGCGTTTTATTGACATAACAATTACAGTAAGCGCTCAAATGTATCACTGGCAGCTTCTAGCAAGCGATTGGCTTATGTTTTCGCAGATTCCAAGTGTTTTACAAACACTTGGAATTGAACATTTGCAGCAACGACTGAAAGTCTTGCAATGAGGTCCTCATCAGAGTCAACTGGTGTCGCATCTGGAACCTTCGAAAGGGTATGTCAATCACTTGCTAGGCGCTGTCAGGTATGTATAGATGTTGGTGGTGGCACATTTGAGTACTTACTGAAATCGTTATGTCAATAAAGCGCTTGTTCTCATTTCTTCCACATTTCTTGTTTTTCGCCAAAAATTTTCATTTCCGACCCCACATTGCTATACCAAAACTGCTTCATGTGTACCTTCCTTCACAGTTTGGCCCATGAATTCGGAGACACCCTGTATAAACTGTACCTTTTACTGGTCTGCTTTGATCCAAGGAAGTCAAATAAAGTATCAGAAACGGATGTTACCATCTGAAAAATGCAATCTGTAACAGTTTTGAATACGTAGACGACAACTTCAAAAATTTCATCCGTATTAGAAAAATGGACAAAATTTCCCAGTCGAACGTTACCTCTTCGCATCTCAGTTCGTGATATTTAGTGATACAATAGCATGAAATGGTGCGATTTTCTTTCTTTCTTTTTTCTTTTTTTTTCTTTTTTTTCTTTTTTTTTTTTTTCACGACTGTAGAATTATTTTTCTTTCATTTATCATTTTTGCTATGAAGAATTTCAGACTTAACAATTTTTTTTTTTTATTAAAAAGATTAATTAAGTGTATATCTATCTAATTATACCGCTTTTTCACTCATTCATTAACCTTTTATATCCTGATGGTACTTTTAAGTACCATTAAAGAAAATTCAATGTAAAATTTATGTAATTCGTCTACTAATAAAAGTAGATTTCATTAACCTTTTATATCCTGATGGTACTTTTAAGTACCATTAAAGAAAGTTCAATGTAAAATTTATGTAATTCGTCTTCTAATAAAAGTAGATTGCACTTTTCATACAAAATAATTTGCTCAATCCTATTTAGAAAACACAGTGAAACATCCGAAGCTAAATATTTTTTAATGCGGTTATTTTCTCAACCATTTACCTAGGTGTACTTTTATCCTATTAAAAAATGTTATACGAAAAATGTGCAACTGCAAAACACATCTCTGTTACCAATAAGATAACAATACATTTATTTACACTGTTCTTGTAAGAATTGTGATATTTCCGTAACAGTATCTGTTAATTTATCTAATTATTCTTGTAAATATTTTGCAAAAACAGCCCTAACTACCGATTTATTAAATCAGTTTTAATTAAAAAAAATACCTAAAAATAAAATTATTATTATGTAGGTTGTTCTGGATATCTCAGACATTAACGTAAATAACTATTCAGGTGAAGCAATTATTCAAAATTCAGGATATAAAGGGTTAAAAGAAAGAAAACTTTAATGAAAATAGACTAATAAAGCTATCATACGAAGCAAGTAATTTCAGAGAAAAAATAAACTTTAAACATTTAACACATGTATTGTAATAATTTCACGACAGAATACCTGTAAAACATAACATTAAATAACAAAAACCTGAAATATATATTATAAAAATAAACTATCAGTAGAAAAAAACTCATTTTATGCGTTTGACACTGACTACAGTAAAACCTCCGTAAAGCGACCACGTTCCGTTCCAATAAAAATTGGTCGCTCCGAGAGGTGGTCTCTTAATGGAGGTCATGTTTAAATCTAGATTTTAATAGTGAAAAAAGGTAACAATTAATGTTACTAAAATTTATTTTTCACATTAGGAAAAAATATGAAAATTTAAGTATCAAAATAAAAGTTAATTACATAAGTTAATTACTGCAGCGTTTAAAAAATGAATACATTGACGTTTCTTTGATTTTAGGGTTTTATCTTCTATAACTTTTATTTCCAAGTCCTTTCGAAGTTCAGTAAATAAAAGCTTTTTTTTTTTTTTGGACGGGAATAAATTATGACGATTTCATTATTTTACTTATTTCTTTAAGAGTTTCCTGACAGAGTAAGGCAGGGGAGTTTATTGACCGTCATCCTTAATTTGTCACCAGAGTTAAATTCGTTGCCTAAAAAGGCACAAAGGGGTTTAAACACTTAAAAGTTACCGGAATAAATAAAAATTCTAAACTTAGTTTAGAAGATTGATGAATAATGCGCTCTCTGGATTTAATATTCTAATAAAATCTTCTTCAAGCGACCAGGAAAAAACGGACTTTATTTCATTTTCTTCATTGAAATTGGTCGCTCATGGAGGGAGTTCAACTAGGGTGATCTCTGAATAGAGGTAAAATTAGTATTGAGCCTATGGGAATAAATTTCGTTCCATGAAAAAATGGTCGTTCAGGGAGGTGGTCGCACAGGGAGGTTCACTGTATCTACAAAGAATTATCTGTTTGTCAAAAGCAAAAGATTCGCTTGGAATGCAACCTGTTGTTGCTGTGTGAAATCTACTAGATCATCAGATATGTAGGACACTGAGGCCTTTGAAAGGAGGAAAAATATGTTTATTCATCACCTGTACAAACATTTTCACTTATTCGGAAAAAGACACAAACAGAAAAAAAAAAGCATTCGTAAACCAACGGAGAGAATCAACTGCTATAAGTACAGGCAAAAATTCTAGAAATGATTTTATCATTCCAAATAATCAGTATCGTTATTTATATGTATCTTGTTTTTTTTTAAAAAAAAGTTTCCTTTTAGAATATTGAGAAAAACTGATTTAATATTGTTTTGCATTATTAAATTTCATTTAATTAATACTGAAAAAAAAAAAACCATGGGGAATAAATTAAGCGGAAGATATTGGCATTTATTTCTGTTATATGAAGCACATGTATTTAGAATGCTTCTTCTACAAGCGTGTTTCACGCATTCAAAATAAAAAATACTCTTAAACGTTCATTCATATTTTTATGTTTCAAAATAAAATTTAAATAAGTTTGTTTTATCCTGGAAAATGCAAAGAAAAGAAAGAAAAAGAGCTTGGAAATTTAATGTAAGTAAAAGCCTATTTAAAGACTTTTATTTAACTTAAATGTCCATTAAATGTCAAAACATTTTAGGTTTAGATTTTAGTTTATATTTTTAAATGTGGAAGAACATGCGTAAGTATTTATTTAATATATTTTTAAATATACCAATTTGTTATTTACTTTTCTAATAATATTAAATATTTAGAAGTACTACATATATTTTTTTCACCAACAAAATTTTTATTTGTAAATAATGAACAGTGATTATTTATAAAACTTTGTGTACTAATAAAAATTGACTAATAAAAATATAAATTTTCGGATAGCTCATGTTACTTTAAAAAAAATGATTTAAATGGGGAGGACTTGAACCACGTAACCCCCTCCTTTTCCATACGCCTGTTTCTTTTCTATGCACTTACTAGTTGACCCGCTGGGCATTGCTGGGGCCCGTGACGAATGACCCCTAAATGAACCTCAAATTTGTATGATTTTATATCTTTAACTCCATTTTGTCTAAATTTATATGTTTAAATGAAAAAATCGCAAAATATATTTAATTGAAAGTATATGTTATTTGATATTTTATTTTCTGCATAATTTGATTTTTGGAGTCTATGAATAGCTAAAGCGAGCGAAAACATTAAAAAACACTCGGGTTTGGTTCTTACTGATTTCGTCGACATTTTCGCACATTTTATTTTGTATAAAAATATTTCTACCCGTCCGAACGTTTCAAAATTTTTGTAGGTGATGTAAATCTGGTCTATTGAGATGCTCCATTGTGATGAAAAATATTGTCTCCGTGAGGCATGAAGTAACCTGTGTTTGCCGATGTATTTGAGAAGGTTAAAACTCATATTTTTTTAACCAATGACACCACCTATTAGAAGAAGGCTTCAGCTTTAAAAAAAATAGTTTTGGTTTGTCGGTACCTCTAAAATTGCGGCCTAGAGGGGCGTTGCAATAAGGACGAAATTGATTTTTGGAAAAACGATCCTTTATTAATTTTTTTATCAAAGGGTTAACTGCGACATTTTTCGAACTGATTACACCATTTCAGACATAAGAGTACGTTATTTTGGGAATATGTCTTTCAATTTTAACTGTACCGAGAGGTTTGGTCGATTTAGCTTAACCCTTTCGGGACGGGAGCCTTTTACGAAATTTTTAATCTTTTGTCACCGTTTTCTAAAAACAGAAATTTGTGTCTTCTTGAATCGAGAAAATGCACTGATTAAACAAGGCAAATTTTACAGTAAAATTTTACTGGTGAGGAAAAACAAGGATTATAAGCGCTTCATGCGGCACGTATACGTGTCGCTCGTCTCCAAGGGGTTAAAACAATACAATTAAAAAACACAAATAAATCGAAAGTCGGTTCTTCGCTAGCCTCCGATGCGTAAATGAGTTTGTGCACGTGCGCAAGTGCTGTCCTTGACTGGGTATCAAATAGATTAATTTTTGATGAGAGTGAGTTGCGATGTTTAATTAATAACTCAACTAATTATTAGAAATTTAAAATTCTGAGTCTCAGGTGCATCAGGAGACACTTTGGGTTACCCTCACAAAACTTTTCAGCCTCGTACGTGCCGTAGATATTGCTATCCATCGCACAAAGACACACAGACAGAGCGAAACTTTCTTTTATTAGTATAGATTACATTTATAAAGTGGAATCGAGAATCGATGCTCCCCAAATAGTGTATACACATGTCCTTAGCTGACACGACATTTCATTACACAATATAGAAACTAGCTGTTTAACCCGTTCTACGAACGGGTGTTCATGAATTTAATTTTGTAACCAAAATTAAAAATAAAAATCTGTACAACCAAATTAAAGTTTGTGAATATAAAAATGTGTTATGCCCATTAAAAATCAGTAATTACACAACCAATATGAAATATGTATGTACACAAAAAATCAGGTATGTATTAAAAAACAAATAAAAGTAAGTGTTTGCACAAACAAATTAAAGATGAGAATATAAAAATCAATTATAAAGTCAATATTTACACAAACAAACAAACATTTGTAAGAAAAAATTAAACTTACATCGTGACTGCAAAAAAATGGAAAAAATTATTTTAAAATGAAAAATCTTTGCACTGTTTTCCACGTCACCAATGAGAGGTAAATTGCGGTAGACTAATTTTTTAGTGAGTATTTACTCTACCAAATTAAAGTTTAGGAAATCAGTTATAAAGTCAATATTTACACAACCAAACAAAAATTTGTAAGAAAGAATAAAATGTACATCGTCATTGCAAAAAAACCTGAAAAAATTGAAAAAATTTCTTTTAAAATAAAAAATCTTTTCATTGTTTTCCACGTTATCCATGAGGTAATATGCAGTAGACTCGTTTTTGTTTGTTTGTTTGTTTTTTACAATACAGCAAAATAGTTGCGATTTAAGATAAAACTTCACGGAACACAATGTTTTGTGTAAATACTTTATCAGACTGTGAAAAAAGCTTTCCTTGTTTTGGTCCTTCCTTGATCCAAACACGTACACATCCTCTAGAAGTCGCTCTTGAAAAGGCTACAACCAATACCCCATGTGAAAAAACTGAATGGAGCAATAGATTCCAACTTTTTTCAAACTTTGACCCTGAGATTTAATTATAGTAATAGCAAAGTCGATCCTAAGTGGAAACTGACGGCGGCGTAACTGGAAAGGTAAACTGGTATCCGACGGTGTAAGCAGGATCATCGGTATGAAAACACGGGTGCCTCTCCTATGTCCTGTCAAAACTTCCGCATCTATAACATTTTGCGACAACCTTCTGACTATTAAACGTGTTCCATTACAGAAACCACTGGACGGATTCATGTTCCTAAGAAACACAACAAAAACGCCAACTTTAAGATTTAACTGATGTGGTGGCATTACAGAAGGTGTTAAACGATTGATGAAATCCATCTGCAAATTATTTTGTTCTTCTTCATCATCACAAAGTATTGCATAAGCACTAAAATAAGTTTTGACTTCGCCAGGTACTTTTCGTAAAACCTCCTCATTCAATCTCAAAGAATCTTCATTCTTGGGACACAAAATCGCTCTTTCAGAAAGATAATCAAGATCAATTTTAGACGAACCAAATATATCATCCACTATAGAATACTGCATTAAACATTCTGGAAGTATTTCAATAACATCTTCTCCGAGTTCATAATCATTAGTCAACCGACCATCCCCCAGGCGAATGAGCCATTTCACGAAATCAAATTCCCCCGTCTCCGTTCGCATATTTGTAACCAGATTGAACTGTCGAAAAGTTGGCCAGAGAGAAGAATTCTTAATATAACTTTCAAAAATGAGTGTTTTGTTTGCATGTATAACCACAGGTAAAACTGCCTCCAGTCACCTCCAAGAATAAACACTTTGCCCAGAAATGGGACATCATTGCCATCCAAATCTCACAGAAGTCTATCAACAGCACTCAAAGCAAGAATAGGTGCCATGGTACATTCATCCCATTAATAAGCTTAGCCATTTTCAGTAATCTTCCTTGTATTATGTATTTTGCGGAATTTTTGAAGCTGAATTATCCAATATGGGGACTGGTATTTTAAATTGAGAATGTGCAGTTCTTCCAGCTTGCATAGGTATCGATGCGATGCCTATCCCTGCAACGGGAATAGCAGTATGTCCCATTCCTCTGACGTAATGCAGCAAAGTATTGAATAGGAACGTTTTTTCTGATCCCGCAAAAGCGTTGACAAAGAAAACCTTAGCGACAGTAACATAATCATTTTGAATACTTTCAATGACAGCATCAAAAATTGTACGTTGTTCCGGATTTAGCATGTTTAACAATCGTTTCCCCTCTGCTCTTTCTTCTTGTAAATCATAGACATCGCATTCCACAGAGTTCTCCAGGTTTTAGGGTTCAGGTAATTCAAGGTTCTGAATTCTCACGTTGTGTATGCGTAGATGGTTGGCTATGTCTTGAAGGGCTCTGTCTCTACTCTCCTGTAGCGGCAGATGGCGAGCAAAATCTTCTGAGAGTTCTGACTTAAACTGTTCCCATAATTGAATCAGTACATTTGGATTGCCAAAAACACATATGAAAGAAAACAGTTTTATCAGTTTGTGTGGAATTTCAAAACCACATGCTTCAGTTAAACAATGTTGCCATTCATCATCATCTTCTAACAAATTTCTAGCACGGCATGCACCTTTGAATTTTTCATGGACAGTATTCTCATACGTCTTCTCCTCGAAAGACATGGCACCGGGAACATGACAAAGCAACATACAAAGATGGAATCGCTCAATATACTTTGGGCTTACAGAATACACCCTGATACTATGAAGTCACCTAATGTAACACGCCTTTGCCACACAGTGCCTTTCCATACAAAAATGCTTTGGAATTTCTGTATAGAGATAGATGTTTGCTGAAGGATCAGAACTGTTAAGTAGAAACCAAGCAGTGAGCATGGTGTCTTTATTTCTTGCTCTTTCAAAAGCTTCACGTTTCTCCGCTTCCCTAAAATACACAGATTGCATGTCTTGTAGATGCTTCGGCAATCTAATAATAACATGGGACTTGTGCTGCATGAGCTTTCCAAGAAGTCGCCACATTCCCTCTGGTGCCAAAACATATCGTTCATTTAAGCATGGCGTGCGTAATAAGTATATCTCGAAAAATATTTTTCTACTACTGTGCATTTTTTTTAGTGAAATTTAATTTATTAAGTTGCTATGACAGCAGACGTTATAAAATGATATCTTTGGAATAAGGGAATAAATAGAATAAAAAGTTTTGTTGATGTTCCTGATAAATGTTTTCTTTATTACTTTCTTCTATCTTCAATAGAAGAAAGTATTGTAATCGAAATTTTTTTCGACTTCCGGTTTACGACGGATTTACATGTTTTAGGGGCCAGAGATCCCAAAAAACATGTTTATAGAAAATGTCTGTCTGTCCGTGTGTCCGTCTGTCTGTCGCCATTGTACCATCAAAAAGTGTATGAAGTTATGCATAGAATTAAACCAAATTTTTATTTTAAGTTTTTGGCTATGGCAAGCAGATCCTCCCTGAATTTGGAAAAAATTCGCCGGTAGGGGGCGCTGTAATAGCAATTTTTGTGCCATTTTGAATATTGTACCATCCAAAAGTATAAGAAGTTATGCATAGAATTGAACCAAATTTTTATTTTAAGTTTTTGGATATGGCAGGTAGGTCCTTCCTGAATTTGGAAACAATTCGCCGGTAGGGGGCGCTGTAACAGCGATTTTTGTGCGATTTTGAATATTGTACCATCCAAAGGTGCATGAAGTTATGCATAGAATTGAACCAAATTTTTATTTTAAGTTTTTGGCTTTGGCAAGCAGATCCTCCCTGAATTTGGAAAACATTCGCCGGTAGGGGGCGCTGTAACAGCGATTTTTGTGCGATTTTGAATATTGTACCACCCAAAAGTGTATGAAGTTATGCATAGAATTGAACCAAATTTTTATTTTAAGTTTATGGCTATGACAAGCAGGTCCTCCCTGAATTCGGAAAAAATTCGCCGCTAGGGGGCGCTGTAATAGCGATTTTGCATATTGTACCATCGAAAAGCGTATGAAGTTATGCAAAGAATTCAACCAAATTTTTATTTTAAAATCTTGGCTATGGCAAGCAGGTCCTTCCTTAATTTGAAAAAAATTCGCCGGTAGAGGGCGCTGTAATAGCGATTTTTGTGCCATTTTGAATATTGTACCATCGAAAAGTGTATGAAGTTATGCAGAGAATTGAGCCAAATTTTTTGTGTTTCTTTTTGGTCATGGCATGAAGGTCCTCCCTGAATTTGGAAAAATTCCTCTGGAAGGGGGCGCTATAATTACGATGTCTGTACCATTTTCTTTATTGTACAATCGAAAAGTGTATAAAATTATGCATACAATTGAACCAAATTTTTTGTGCATGTTTTTGGCTTTGGCCAACAGGTCCTCCTTGAATTTGGAAATATCGCGCGGTAAAGGAGCTCTGTGATAGAGATTTTTGTATACTTTTCTTGATTTTTTGCAGTTCTATTGTCCATCGGCGGCTCGTGCAAAGGCGGGAACTCACTTCCTGCTAAGCCGGCTATTCACAAACATCTGATAACAACAGAATAAGGAAAAATTATTAATTTTAACAAATATCATGATATAGATTAACTCGTTTTTAGTTCATTTAATTGACTGAAGCAGGCATTTAAGATGAAAATCAAAGTTGGTATAGTAATGAACTAATAATATTGAAGTATTAACATGTGTAACTAGTTTTTGAAATATTAAGATGTATAAGATAGAAGAAAGTTTTGGGATTGGCACATCCAACTAGTTTTTAAAATAAAGTAATAATTAAGCGCAGTTAAATAATCTCTAATTATTTGCATGCGAGGTAAAAGAATTATCGTAATACCCGCTACATCTTCTTACTATTGCAGCGTGGCCTACGTAATATGTATATCTCACACTGCAGTAAACATTTAGAACTGGTTTGAACTCGCGCGATTACGGATTGAACATAAAGAAATCCCTGCCGGCGAGGCCTACAGGTAGAGGAAGATTTCGAAGTTAAGTATACTAATTTCACCAACAAAAACTAAATCATTATTAGATGTAAATCCACTTTAACAGTTTTATCTGTCTGCTTTTGACCAGTTTTTATTTCATTTTTATAAAATAGATGATTTTATCAGAATCATGTTAAGGCGATATTAAAAAAAATATTTTTCCATACTCAACAACTCGAAATTTTCTGGCACATTTTCAGATTCATTTTTAATAATAATAAAATATATATATACATATATATGAAACATGCTGACGTGATTTTTGAAAAGATTTATAAGCGACCTGTGTTTTTATTTTTCTTTCAATTAATTAAAACTTGATTAATAAACAATTATTTTCTCAGTAGGGCAATATTTTTCGTTTCTAACACAATCGCTTCGGGAAATTCTGTTCAAAATGCCCACTTTGACATCATTTTTTGAAATATATTCTGCTTCTATAAAAAAAAAACGATCATTACTGTACATTATATAGTTTCTGAATAAGAGAATCTAGCAATTGGATGCGTTTGAGAGTAAAAATGAATTTTAAAAATCCCTGCCGGCCGGCCTACAGGCAGAGGTAGATTTCGAAATTAAGTATACTAATATCACAAACAAAAACCAAATCATGATTAGAGATAAACGCACTTTAACAATTTTATCTGGCCGCTTTTGACGAGTTTTTATTTCATTTTTATACAATAACTGGTTTTATCAGAATCATGTTAGGGCGATATTCAAAATAAATACTTTTCCATGCTCAACAACTCGAAATTTTCTGGCATAACTCCAGATTCATTTTTAATAGGAAAAATATGAAACTTATTGACGTGATTTTTGAAGAGATTTATAAGCGACTTGCGTTTTTAATTTTCGTTGAATTACTTAAAACTTGATATATAAACAATTATTTTCTCAGTAAGACAATATTTTTCGTTTCTAACACAATCGCTTCGGGAAATTCCGTTCAAAATGCCCACTTTGACATAATTTTTGTGAAATATATTCTACCTCTGTCAAAAAATCGATCATTATGGTACATTATATAGTTTCTGAATAAGCGAATCTACCAAATGGATGCGTTTGAGAGCAAAAATGAATTTAAAAATGAGTCAGAAAATAAGCAGTTTGGATTTGAATACTCCCTTAATACGATGATTTTTCCAATACAATCCGCTTCGGGAAATTCGGTTCAAAAGGCCCACTTTGACAGCATGTTATAAAATATATTCTGCCTCTATCAAAAAATTGACCATTACGGTGCATTATATAGTTTCTGAGTAAGAAAATGTACCAATTGGAAGCCTTTGAGAGCAAAAATGAATTGTAAAATGATTCAGAAAATAAGCAGTTTGGATTTAAATACACCCTTACTAAGATGATTTTTTTCTTCAGCCGCTATGTATTTTTAATTTGTTTTTGGTGTAAGAATTGGTCCTATCCAAAACTTGTCTTTATAGGTGTTGTAGACAATATTAAGAAGATATATGATAAATTCATGGGGATTTTATATCTTTTGAATTGAGGGAGTTGTGGATTTTTTTCTTCTTCAAACGCCCTTTTTGTTTCGTTTTTAATTTTTTTTGCGGTACGAATGGGTCCTATCAAAAACTTGTGAATATAAAAGTTGTAGATAATGTTAAGAAGATTCATGATAAAATTAATTGGATTTGATATCTTCAGAATTGACGAAGTTATGAATTTCTTTCTCTCAAAAACCCTATTTTTTGCGCCCCTTGAGCCTATTTTTAACTTTATCAGAAATCTGTGATACATAAATTTTTGGCCCTATTTTTAGAAGTAATAAAAACTTTAAACTGATTTGATATGTACAAAAATTAAGAAGTTATGGGGCGTTTTCGGTTTTGACAAAACCCCTCCCTATTTCCATCCCCTTGGTCCGATTTTGCCCATTAACGAACTTGACCGAGATTTTATGCCCCTTGATTTTATGTATCAGTTTGGAAGAGATTGGTGCAGAATTGTGGAAGTTATCGTGGCCAGAAAAAAGGGATATATATATACATAGATAGATAGATAGATAGATAAAGTTTTTTACTGAGGGTGGTTTTGGGCTCTAGGGGTCATGATCGGTGTAGATCTGCAAAAATTTTTCAGAAATTCCAACATAGGAACGACGCCAATAGGTCGAAATCTTTCATACGAAATCTACCTAAAAAGTCCTCCCGGCCAGTGCCGGGAGGAAGAGGTAGCTTTCATATTCCTTATTTTAAAAAAGCCAACTTATATTATTCAAACACACGAAGCTCAATTTAGTGGAAACCGGATATAGGAGATTCAATACTAATATTTATCAATACTAAATCATTATGAATGAGAATTTCGCGAAATTAGTTATTAATTTCGCGCTTAATTAGTAAGTTTATCCAAGCTGCTTTTATTTAAAGTAATTTTTATTTGGCTGCCAAATTCGGCGATTTCTTAAAGTGCCTGCCATTTTAAGACAACATGGTGGATGAGGCTAACCAGTGAATTTGGTCGAGACCTTAGTAATTGCTGTGCACATGCTCACTCACATCGGAATCGGTTGATATATACAAGTGCTGTCGCAGGCAAAAAATCAGATTTTTCAAAATGTCACCCACATTAGAAATTGAAACTGCTATATCTGAGCCATTTTTTAAGATAAAGACAAACAAAAAATGCTCCTGAATCCTTATATCAAGGTCAAATACTTAAGGAAGAAACCTTTTTCAATTTCTAATTTTTTTGCACCTCACTTTAAATATAATTTTTTTTAAATTTAATGCCGCCATTTTGAAACAAGATGGCTGATGAAGCTGGCCAGCGAACTTGGTCGAGATATTGATGTATACTATCCACATGCCTTTTTACATCGAAATATGCGAATGCGTGTGTTATCGCGTGACAAATACAAGATCGTTTCAAAATGTTAGCCATGCTAGAAATTCAAAGTGCTATAATTCAACCATTTTTTAAGATATAAACAAAAGAACAAATTTTCAGAAACAAAAACTGCTCCGGAATCAAGGCCAAACACATAAAAAAAATCTTTTTCATTTTCCAATTTTTTAATACCTCATTTTAAATTTTAAATTTAGTTTTTGTAATGGCAACCCCTTTGAAACAAGATGGCGAATGAAGCTGGCCAACGAATTCGGTCGAGACATTGGTATGTACTATGTACAGACGAAGTTACATCCAAATCGGTTCATAAATACGCCTGTTATCGCGTGACAAATATCAGGTCGTTTTAAAATGTCAGCCACAATAGAAATTCAAAATGCTATAACTCAGCCATTTTTTTAGATATAGACGAAACAAAAACTGTTCCGGAATCTTTGTATTAAGGTCAAACACATACAAAAAAATCTTTTTCATTTTCCAATTTTTTGGTATCTCATTTTAAATTTTAAATTTTTTACTTTTTATTAAATGGCCGCCATTTTGAAACAAGATGGCGGATGAAGCTGGCCAACGAACTCGGTCGAGACATTGGCATGTACTATGTATAAACGAAGTTACATCCAAATCGGTTGATAAATGCGTCTTTTATTGCGTAACAAAATTCAGGACGTTTCAAAATGTCAGCCACGCTAGAAATTCAAAATGCTATAACTCCGCCAATTTTTAAGATATAGATGAAACCAAAACTGCTCCGAAATCTTTGTATAAAGGTCAAATACATAAGGAAAAAATATTTTTTCAAATTTCAATTTTTTGGTACCATATTTCAAATTTAAATTTTTCTTAAAAATTTAAATGGCCGCCATTTTTAAAGAAGATGGAGGATGAAGCTGGCCAACGAACTCGGTCGAGACATTGGTATGTACTATCTATAAACGAAGTTACATCCAAATCGGTTCATAAATACGCCTTTTATCGCGTGACAAATTTCAGGACGTTTCAAAATGTCAGCCACACTAGAAATTCAAAATGCTATAACTCAGCCATTTTTTAAGATATAGACGAAACAAAAACTGCTCCTGAATCTTTGTATAAAGTTCAAATACGTAAGAAAAAAATATTTTTCCATTTTCAATTTTTTGGTACCACTTTTCAAATTTTAAATTTAAAAAAAAAAATTAAATGGCCGCCGTTTTGAAACAAAATGGCGGATGAAGCTGGCCAACGAACTCGGTCGAGACATTGGTATGTACTATGTACACACCGAATTACATCGAAATCGGTTCATAAATACGAGAGTTACAGTGTGACATAGGTCAGATACATATATATATATATATCATTGGCGTGGCGTCCGGTCATCGCTGGATGCGGCGATGACCAAGCAATATTTTAAAACTCTTAATAAGCTTTTAAAACTCTACGATCCAGTTTTAGCAGAACATTTGGAGTTCATGTATAAGTGAAGGTAAGATTTAAAGTTTCTTTTTTGAACATTCAACCATTGAATTTTAGAGTTAATAATTTTTCACCACAAACTTAAATAATTGCGATGACCACCGAAAATTTTCACGCCACGCCACTGATATATATATATATATATATATATATATATATATATATATATATGGATATATACATATATATATATATATATATATATATCAATTTTGAACGGAGGGTGGTTTCGGGGTCTGGCGGTCATGATCGATGAAAATATACCAAAATTTTTTGAAATCGCTTTCCTCCGAACGGCTGCAATAGGTAGCTTTTTGTAATGAAAGCTACCTAAGAGGCAAAAATTCGTCAAAAAAAAATCTATTTAAAAATTTTCGAATTTTTGCCCCAATCGTTCATGGGCCTCCTACCAGCAAGCCGTGTGCAAAATTTCGTAGCCCTGCGCCCTTTGGTTTCCGAGTTTTTGTGGTTACAAACATACGCGCACAGATATTAATAGTATAGAAAATTGGACTGATGAGAAACTCCTTCAGGATATTTTCCTAATTTTTTTCTCCGTATGTGTGAGTAATCCTTTTCACCCGTGTTGAAAGATGAGAGTTAAACCCTTCTCTTTCCTCTCATCACTTTCGCATCTTTTCCGCGAATTTTTTTCCCTTTGAACCGTATCTATGCAATTTGCAACAAACCGTTAAGATTCTTTAATTAATGATCTTCTGAGTACTTGTGATCATAATAAAATGATATCATAATAAAAAGATAAAAAACTCTAGGAAGTAATTTTCACCAATTTTATCGTATTTCACGCAAAAGAATGAGCAGATGTAGCCCTAACCATTAAAAGAAACGGCGAAATTACTTCGTAGAAAAAATTTGTAATAACTATTTTAAACACACTACTGTAAATGGTTAGGCTAACTTGTAATATCTAACTATGGATTGCCTATAAATAGCCAAATAATATGATTTGCGATTAAATAGCGACTTGCATTAATACCATAAAAAAAAACTAGTTGGATGTGCGAATCGCAAAACTTTCATACATCTTTATATTTCAAAAAGTAGTTACAAATGTTAATACTTCAAAATTATTAGTCCAATACTATACCAACTTTGATCTTAAATTTCTGCTTTAATCAATTAATCGAAGTAAAAACGATTTAATCTCGATCATGACATTTATTAAAATCAATAGTTTTTCGTTATTTTGTTGTACATCAGCTGCTTGCGAATAGTCGGCTTAGCAGGATGTGAAGTTCCCGTCGCTGCAAGGGCCGTCGATGTACAATAGAACTACGAAAAATCAAGAAAATTATACAAAAATCGGTATTACAGTGCCCCCTTCTGTCGGAATATTTCGAAAATTCAAGGAAGACCAGCTTGCCATAGCCGAAAACATACACAAAAAATTTGATCCAATTTTATGCAAAACTTCATACCACTTTTCGATGGTACAATAATGAAAATGGCACAAAAATTGCTATAGCAGAGCCCCCTTCAGGCGGAATATTTCCAAATTCAAGGAGGACTTGCAGACCATAGCCAAAAACATACACAAAAATTTTGGTTCAATTGTATGTATAACTTCATACACTTTTCGATGGCACAACGACGACACACGGACAGACAAACATTTTGTATAAACATGTTTTTTGCGACCTTTGACCCCCAAAACGTGTAAATCCATCGAAAACCGATAGTCGAAAAAAATGTCGATTACAGTACTTTCTTCTATTGCAGATAGAAGAAAGTAATCGACGTCCCAGCTCTTCATACCCTCGTATGGCTTTCCATGCTCTTAATATTGATAAAACATTCTTACATACAGGGTGTCCACTCTCAACGGTGTTCGATGGTTAATTCCTTAATCGTTAGTCATACACATTTAGTTCCAATTACAAAAATGTTTTAAATGAGGTAAAGAAATATTTTAAAAGCGATTTGGGTCAATAAAATCATTTCTTAAAAAAATTATGAAATTTAATTTTTTTATACGGTCCCCCAATTCTACACGTTATATTTAGTAAAATTTTCCTATTACGCTGACAAGTAAGACAAAAAAGTCCCGTTCACACAACACTAAATTTGACCCACTTATGAAACTTTAAAAATGCATGACATACCACTTTTCTACATCTGAACACAAATGAGTTCGGCCATGCTTTGAGGGGTCATATACCAAGTGCTTAAATTATTCAAAGAACTTATTCATGTGTATCTGCGCTTTGAAAAAAATCGCACAAGTATTATGATTGAATTAACTTTTATAAAGTTTCAGATTGGCTAAAATAATTGTATTTTAACATATGTTTTATTTTGTAAGGACTGTCTCTTTTCATGATTTCTTTTAACAAAAATTGTGTAATTATTATAAGTTTCTGTTTAACTTCGACGATCATATGTATGTTTGTCCAGTTCAAAATTTGTACTCGAACTTTAACTCACTTTCAAATATCCGATCGAGATTAATATTTACACATTGACGTAAATCCGATGACAATCTAATGTTATTATGATTTCCAGTGCTTACCATTTATACTTATTTTACAGGATAACACAAAAAATTTCGGATAGATTACCGCCAAGAAGTTTAAGAAAAAGTTTTAGATTAGATAACACAAGACTGCGATGGTTGTGTTTTTTAATTATTATGTATTTTTTGGTCCGAAAATTACCTTAATTTTTAACCATCATGTCAGTATTTTTCCGCAAATCATAAATTGTCAAAGTTAAAAAAATGACAAAAATCGGATACTATAAAATAGAGGAGATGGCTGTGTTTTTTAACTTTTGATAAAAGATTTTTATGCACTTTTCAGCACTGATTCTGAAAATGACCTCCATTTTTAACCACCACGATAGAATTTTTTTGCAAATCGTAAACTTCAAAGCTAAAATATACCAAAAATATGATACTATAAAACAGATATAAAACTTTTTAATTTAATTCAATAATCTATTCAATTTTTTTTCATACTGGGATTCTTACAGCTAAACAGCTGAGGGGTACGGTGAGGTGGAAAGGAGGTTCAATTTTAACTTTTAACTTTTTAACTTTGAAATTTACAATTTGCGAAAAATCCTGACGTGATGGTTAAAAATGAAGGTTATTTTCGGATTCAGCGGTAAAAAATACATAAATTTAAATTATCAAAAGTTAAAAACACAACAATCACATGTATTTTATAGTATCAAATTTTCGCTATTTTTTCTTTCTTAAACTTTAAAATTTACGATTTTCAAAAAATCTTTACGTGGCGGTAAAAAATGAAGGTCAATTTCGGATTCAATGGTAAAGAACATATAAGAATCAATTATCAAAAGAATCATCAAAATAATAAATTATCAAAAGAATATCAATCATATCATAAGAATAAAAAAACAAGACATAATCCAACTTTTGAAGGCTAGTGTAATCTAATAACATTTTAAAATATGCATCATTTTGCAAAGAATTGAGGCTGTTAATTTTCATCATTTTATTTAAGAAAAATTCTGTTTTTTTTTTTTTTTTATCTTCTTATATATTTATTACAAATTGTATATTTTGCTTTAATATGTCAGAATGATTAAAGAGTTCAAATTTATATTGCAATATTATTTCTACTCTCAACCATTTTTTAAATATGCCTGACGAAATTATATTTCTGCTAAATTTGTGAATGAGCCCTAATTTGCAGCAAAAAATATGCTCCAATTTTAAACAGCTATTATTCTGTCAATTTTATACGTAGAATAACGGGACTTTTTTTTTTTTTTTGTCTTACTTGTCAATGCAACAGGAAAATTTAATAAATATAACTTATAGGACCGGGGAACCGTATAAAAATTTAAATTTCGTATTTTTTTTAAGAAATGTTTTTATTAACCCAAATCGCTTTTAATATACTTCTTTACTTCATTTAAAATATTTTTGTAATTGGAACTACAGTAGAGCACCGATTATCCGAACTCCAATTAACCGAACTTCCAATTATCCGAACAGCCAATTTCTTTCAAAAAATACTTTTTAACCGAACTTCAAATTATCAGAACAGCTTATTTCTCTCAATTTTTTTTTATAATGAACTACCAATTATCCAAATACCTTATTAGACCTGGATATCAGATTTTAAATGATTATTAGACTGTGGATGATATTCAAGACGAAAAAGAAATTGAAAACGAATGCTCTGAAAGTGATCAAGGTCTATCACATAACGAAGCCTTTGAATGTTTGGAAACAGCTATGAAATGGCTCGAACGGCAGAAGAATGCTGTTCCTATTCAACTAACGTATTTAAGAAGAGTTCGTTTTGCTCAAATTATAATCTCTGAAGTTCAGAAAATGATAATAAAAAGTAGGGATGCACCGGATATCCGGCTCCTGCCAGATATCCTGCTTATTTGACACTCAAACCGGATATCCGGTCCGGCCGAATATTTTAATATCCAGTTGCCGGATAGTGAAAGTTTTTTAAAATTCTATTTTTTACATTTTCTGAAAAAAGTTAGTGTAAAATTAATTTGCCAACCTTATCTGAATAAAAGCAATGTTAACAAAAATAAATATAATATATTTTTATAAACATGAAATTATAAAGTTTATATGTAAATGAATATATATGTAAAATATGACAACTAATTATTTATAATTAAATTTTATTAAAGGTAAATTAATATGTAGGAACATCAGGCGCTCAGCATTTTCAGGCTGTAATCTATTGCGTTTCTGATCGCAAATATTTCCTCCTTCAGAAAATAAACGTTCACTTTCAACACTAGTAGCAGGGCAGACAAGTATTTCTTTGCTAACCTTGACACAGCAGGATACGAATGCTGATTTTGTCGCCACCATGTCAATGGATTTTCCATCCTTGGTATGAGCGGCTGCGATAAGTAACGATTCAATTCAATTGAATATATTGATGATAAACTTTCAGATGTATTTGTTTCTGTTTCTCCACCAATTTCATTGAAGCATTGCCAAAATGAATTGTCCACTTTCTCAGAGAGCGAATCATTTTCTTCTTTTTTAGTATTCATAATATTCATATCATTCATAATGTAATCAGTATTACAATCAATTTCTTGCATTTTTTTTGTAAGAGCAGGTTTGGCCATTTGAATCTTATCAGCATTGTTAAAAAAGGCAGTTTTAAAACGTGGATGAAGCAAAGTTGACAAAAAAAAAAAAAAATCAATTTCGTGAATGTTAGAGAAGCGGTCATCTAGCTCAGTTTTTAAAGTTTGTTTCATGCTACCAACCCCAAAGAATTCTGGACCACTTTTTGACAAGTAACGTTTTAAAGTTGCTACAGTTGGAATAACTTCAGATAAAAAGGTCTCATTTTTGCTCATAATTCTTGTAACTTCTTCAAATGGTTGCAGTTACCGAAGAATATTCTCTATTGTTCCCCACTGCTCTGCCTTCAAGTTGCAGTTATCAAAGCCCATATTCTGTTGAAAATAAAGAAATTGCTTTTTTCTGATTTAGTAAGCGTTCCAACATGTAGAAAGTACTATTCCAGCGTGTACTAATGTCTTGGGGGATATATGCAGTTCTTCTATTTGAATTTTTTTCAGATTCGAACAAGCGATAGGCGAATGATTAAAGTGTGTCACTATTTTTCTTGCACATAAAATTATATCTCTAATTATTCTTTGTGACTCAATTCCATTATTTATAATTAACTGTAGACAATAGATGAAACAAGATGCACTATTTATATTTGCTTCCTTAACAGCTTTGGCCATGTTAAATGCATTGTCACGAATTATAAGATGCAATTTGTCAGATATACTCCAGTCTGCTGAAAGCTCCTGTAGGATTTCACTATATTTTGGCCAGTATGGCTGCCTGGGAAGTGTTTTACATTCAGAGCAGCACGTTTCCTTTCAAAATCAGAAGTGATCCAACGGGCAGTAAAACTAATATAACTATCGTTATTCATGGACGTCCAAATATTGGATGTCACTGAAATCGTTTCTGCCATTGCTACATCAGATGATATTTTAGCTTTACATTTTGAATAAATATCTGGTATAATTATATCAGTAAAATAATTTCGTGATGGCATTTGGTACTGAGGTTGGGCTTTCATCATAAGATTTTTAAAGCCAATATCATGAACAATGCTAAATGGTTGGTTGTCGACTGCGATCATTTCACCTATGGCATAATGTAAATCAACTGATCTAACATCATTAATGTCCCATATTTTTTTTCTTTTCAAAACAAGCCTCTAACGTTTGTTGCTTTCTTTTCATACCACGACGACTACATGGATCATCTTGATCTTGATCTGCATCAAGCACTGAAGATTCTACATTGCTTGTATTAATATCGTCTTTAATGCATTCATTTGGATGCTTAAACTTTAGGTGGTTATACAATGGAGTGGTAGAAGCTTTCTTTGCTATGCCACCTCTAGAAACAGAAGTTTTACAAAGTTTGCATTTAGCCTTCATTTTATCACCATCTATAATCTCAAAAAAGTCCCAAACTGGGCTCTTTGTTTTAGTAAAAGTACTCATTCTACTACACAGGAATAAAATCAATACAAAATTACTGGAGTGGAGAATACATATATTTGCATTTATATCATAGGAACACAAAACAATTATTTTGCCATAACTTATAACAGTAATTGTGAAACCAAAACTAGAATATTTACTACAACTTCAAATTTTTATTTTTCTCAATTGTTCTCAAATTGCAGTAATAAAGTAGTTGGCTTTTACACCTCTTCTCAAGTGTTTTGTTGCAATTTTTGTAGAAAAATTATATAAAGTGAGGAAAGAAAGAATTTATTAAGTTACGTTTTAACAGCAAAATTACAGTACGAACATTTACTCACTTGTCTCGCCGGTAACTGCGTAAAGTAAACATAGTGAGAAAAATACATCGGCACAGTGCCGTCTATGGGAGATAAGGAAAAGTACAATTTTATTTTAACAATTTTCACTAGTTAAAATTTAACTGCAGTGTTCAATTATTCTGTCATAACTGTAATTATAAAACCAAAACTAGAATATTTACTACAACTTCAAATTTTTATTTTTTTTAATTGTTCTCAAATTGCAGTAATAAAGTAGTTGGCTTTTACACCTCTTCTCAAGTGTTTTGTTGCAATTTTCACTAGTTAAAATTTAACTGCAGTGTTCAATTATTCTGTCATAACAGTAATTATAAAACAAAAACTAGAATTTTAACTACAACTTCAACTTTGTTTTGCTTTCACTTATTTTTACATAGCAGTAATGAAGTAGTTGGCTTTCACACTTCTTCTCAAGTGTTTTGTCAATAACTTTATTATTAATTTGAATTATGCATATCAACAAAAGAGGAATGTATGAAAATCCAATCTGAAAGTTTTATGAAGTTGCTGTTAATACATCAAAAATTCTGAGTCAGAAATGTATACAATGTGGCCATCTTGTAAGTGACAAAGTATTGATGATGGAAAACCATCTAGAAAAATGTATAAGTGTCCACCAAATTAAACAGTTTATTATGAATATTCATACTCCAGATCTAAAGTGTGTTTGTGTAGAAAATCAAGAACAAAATGGTGCTGATATTAAAGAACACCATTCAAATTTTGCTGGAACATCAATTACCCAAATTAAGCAGTCAACAACAGAAAAATTTGTGGTAAAAACAAAAGAACAAAAATAAATTATTAAATATATAAATTGCTAGATTTTTTAATTCTGTTAACATATTTTAATAAAAATTTTCAAAGCGTAATTAAATTATGCCTGGTTATAAGTCACTCAGTCATGATAAAATTACAAGTGAGCTTTTAAATAAAGTTCATTCTAAAGCTCACTCTAGAATGCAAAAAGAACTTCATAGGAAAATTGTAACTCGTCTCACTCAGGATGGCTGGAGTAACATACATAACTGTTCAATTATTGTTAATTATGTGTCAATTGGACAATTTTTTTTTTTTTTTTTTTTTTTTGTCAGTTAACCGATACACGTGCATCTAAAAAAACATCAAGATGCCATTTAAACTTGGTGATAGAGGCTAAAGAGGTAGAAAAAAAATATGCATGTCACGTTAGAAGATTTGTAAGTAACAATGAAAAGGCAAAATATGATTAAATTTCAATATTTAATTATTACTATTAAATTTAATAACATTTAATTATTACTATTATTTGTTTTTAAGTAACTTTCACTTAATAAATGAATTAAAATCTATTAATAATTACTTGCATGACACAAAATTGTAACAATTTAAAGGTTTTCTTCTTCAATCATGCATAAAATAGAAATATTATTACCTATTAAAATAAAAAAATGAGAAATTATTCGGCCGGATACCAGATATTCAGTAAAATTTTGTACCAGATATTCGGTATCCGGTATCCGGCAAAAATCCATATCCGGTGCATCCCTAATAAAAAGTAAACAAAAAAAAATAAAAAGACGAAAATCAATTTTTAAACATGCCAGCTAGTGCTGTCAGTCTAAAGCGTGGATAAACTGTGAAGATTTCAGTATAATCAGGAACATCCGTCAAATGGTCTGTCCATTTATCCGAACTTTTGCTTATCCGAACTAGGGCCGGTCCCGACTTGTCCGGATAATCGGCGCTCTACTGTATATGTCTATGACTAACGGTTTAGGAATTAGCCATTGGACACCGTTGAGAGTGGACACACTGTATAAGTTAGATAATGTAGGCAGATAGATAGATATAGATACAGTGAAATACGTTTAACACGAAAACGCTTAACACGAAAAATCGGTTAACACGAAATGATATAGCGGTCCGGACGGTATACTGTATAATTTAATGCATTTTTTTTCTTTTAACACGAAACAAAAATCGTTTAACACGAAAAAAAATTTGCTTTCGATCTAGTTAGTTTGAGTTTAAATTGTTGAATTTTGTGTTAAAAATAGTGAATTTTGGGTGAAAATCAGCGAATTTCGTGTTTTTTGTAAATTAGCTTATGTTTTATGAGCAGAATGGCTGAGAAGTCGGTGCGAAAACAAACTGCTATTTCGCTTTAAATGAAAATGAAGCTGCTTTAATGCAGTTGATGAAAAAGAAGAACGAAAATATAAATCTGCAAAGAGTTTGGCGTTGCCATTTCTACTTTATCAACAATAATAAAAAACAGGGATCCCATTACGTTAAATCTTGAGCACAGTATATTTAAGCCAGTGAAAAAACGCATGAGAACTGCTAAGCACGAAGATTTAGAGACAGCTTTGCTTATTTGGTTCAAACAAGCTAGATCTCAGAATGCTGAAAAAGACAAAAAAAAAAAAAAAAAGAAAAAAAGAAGATATCTGATTCCCGCCCCACAAAAAAAAAAAAAAAAAAAAAAAAAAAAAAAAAATTACTTGTTTTTTATCCTAATGGATGCAACTTACTAGTAGTTTAAAAAGAAATCGACATAAAATTTGACAACGTCGAAAATATTTGTGAGTTTTGTTCTTTTTTTACGATTCTTTTAACGCGAAATTCTTTTAACACGAAATTTTTTTTCGGTCCCTTCAGTTTCGTGTTAAACGTACTTCACTGTATGTACCATATATACATATATATATTCAAAGTGTGTATTTGTAAATTTTTGATGTGTCTAAAATAATAAAGATATATGCTTGTGTGTTTGTCTCGCTTGCCCGTCATTTTCTGAAGAGACCCACTGCGCGTATATAACTGTGAGATTTGGCAGGAAGCTATTTACTCTTGTGTCTGATTTTATGCTCCTCGCAGCAAGTTTTTGAGGGGGGGGGGGGGGGGTATTCGATTTTTTCATTTAATTTGTTTGGCGATTTATGACATTTTTACGCGTTTTGTGGCGATTTTTTGACAATTCGTTTTTGAAACGAAACGATCTCTGCGGTTAATTCTGTTCTGTTCTGATTAAATTCAAATTATTTGGAAGAATGCTAAACTGGTTCTTATAGCAAGATGATTAAAAAAAAAAAATTGATATAAATCTTAATAAAAAAGTGCAACGATTCAAGGTATGCTTGATTCGAGACTTGATATTTAAAGGGGCGCAGGAGCTTTAAACTTTCAAAAAATCAGTTTTCGGATTTTGCTTTTATTCTGAATTTTTAATATTTTTTTCAGCAATATGCAAAAAACCCCATTCAAAAATCTACATTATTTTTTGAGTTATAATCGTTTATAGACGGTGAGTACAACTGAAGGTCTGTAGATATTAAAACCCGTTTACTCATATTAGTAAATTTGGAGTTTGCGCGTATGTATCGGCTCACATGAGTCACTATTTATTGCTACGAACTTGTTTACAAAACTCGAAACTCAACCGAAACTATCTGTATTCCAAAAATCTTGTTTCTTCCTTCGGAAATTTTCAACATTAATCTTTGATTTCAGCTGTATCAGCTCAAATGTGAGATTCTTTACTTTTTGCTTATGAACTTCGCTATTTACATTTATCAGTCAATAATCACTGACTCAAGACGTGAGTACAAATAATAACATTTAATTCTTATTTTAAAGTTTTCCTTCTGTTTTTAATAATTTCACTTTTCAGTTTCACTATGACAAAAAAAAAAAAAAAAAAAAAAAATCAATAATCTCTTTCTTCTCTTTTTTCCCCCGACAAAAATGGATTTTTTTTTTTTTCATGTCAGTGGAAATTATGTCAAAGTGTAAGATGACAGACTATCTTTGATTTTTAAAAGAAACGGATTCCTGACGGTCGAAATGTGAAAAAAAGTTTTTTTTTTATCCAATTTTCATGAAAAAGATAATTTAACCGCAATATTGTCTTCACTACCGATATAAATAAAAGATAATTTCAATTTTAATTAGAAAATGGCGAAAAAGAAGAAATCTAATAATGCCTATCGTTATCCGTTTTCTCCCTTTTTCCGCAAAAATGGAGTAATCTGGTTTCCATCATTATAGAAATTAAATTCAAATTAGAAAAAAAAATAATATCTCGAAAACTAATTCAAATTTTGAAATTCTAATACCAGTTTTGAGATCTGCGGATCAATACGGATTTTTGGTGTTAATTTCACCGCATAATCTTTCATATTTTAGAAGAAATCGCCGTGAAGCATAATCAGTCGTTTAATCAGTCGCTTCATAAAATCGCTTCATAAATTCGTTTCATAAAATCATTTCACAAATTCGTTTCATTAGTATTTATATATACATAAGGTAATAAAAAGTTTTGGTCAGAGGCACAGACAGGCAACTTGGGCCACGCGTATAATTAATTAATAATTACGTATATTTAATAAACACGTATAATTAATTTACAATTATGTATATTTATGTATGTACTACTTTAAAAAATGTTTGGACATTTTCGTTTTCGGTCTTAAAATAGGAAGATTACCGAAAATAGGTTTCGGTCTTAAATACCTGTTTTGGTCGATCCATAGTTATAACTGCTACCTATATAATAGAATATTTATTATTTTATACCAATCTGAATATTATGTTTATAAATTGTGTAAAATAATCATTAAAAAATAGAAAAAATAATTTATTAATTTATTTCCAAAAAATCACAATGTCCCAATTATGGTACGCTAGGCATAAATGGGTTAATATCTGAATATGCTTTTGACGCAATGTTTAAGAATATTCGTTTAAATAATTTAAATTTTTGGTGCTTTTGTAAGATATATTTACAATTTTTAATACAATTTTTTTAACATTTTGGCATCATTCTAAGTGAAATGATATTTGAAAGTCAAAGTATTTAATTGATTTATTTAAACACATAGAGCTTTGAAAGCTTTTCACAATTTAAAATACATTTTTTTTTTTTCAGAAATCAATACCTGATTTGAATTCAAAGTTACACTGTGGTTATTTTCAAACTCTATATGTCGAATACTTACAACAGCTATACTGAAAAAAATGTTCCTTATTACCCGACTGCCAAGAAGGGTTATGTGTTTCACGCGTATCTGGGTATGTGGATTTCTTTATACCCTCGAAACATCCCAACGGCTAGATGGATTTTAACGAATGAGGTCTCTATCGATTCGTCTTAACTGTCCGATGGTTATAGGCTAGGTTTTGTTTTTATAAATTCAAAATGTCGTCTGTAAAATACAAAATGGCGGTAAAGACGAAACAAATTTTTTACGCACCATATTGAATGGCATATCATTGGATAGGTCTTTCAAAATGAAGACGATGTTTCATCGACTATTTTACAGTCAGAAGCTCCGTTTAAATATTACACAACCTGGAAATTGTGTAGGTATATTGCAACTCTAACATTCATATATATCTATAGGCTTCACCAAAACAGTGTTTATAGATAGGAACTGACAATTAAACACAACTTAAAAGCCATCAATACAAGTAAATAAAAAAATGGGTAAGTAATATAAAAAATAGTTTCATATTGATGAGAAATAATTAATTAGTTCTTTTTTTACGCATAGTTGGTTTTTTGATTTTTAAATTTAATTTTTACTTGTTTTTTATTTTTATTTCATTATATATCACCTTTTTTCTTGACTTAAACACATAAAATTTAGCAAATCAAGTTAAAAAATTAGAATGCAACTTTTAAATAACTCAGCACACTTTCAATTCAACTAATTATAATATCGATAGCAAATTTCAATAATATAATCTTTTCGTATACTAAATAATAAATTCTCAAATATCAGTTCAGTCGAAAACGCATCTCTTTAAATTAAAAACAAAATAGATTATTATAAATATGCCTTTGTGAAATATTTTTATAAAGCTTGGGTTTATGAAATACGTTGTTTCAAAACCACATGTATCTGCAAGAATAATTAACATTTTAAAGAAAAACTCTATCCCCAGTTTTTCTTTTCAAGCAAAATACACCCATCTGCATATTAAGAAAATTAATTTCTTAAAGTTTATGTTATAACACTTTTGTTGCTATATATATATTCTTTCAAAACCTATTTCCGCATTCTCTTTCGTAATACCTCTTGAGTTCAGTTAATTTGTTTTTGAGAAAAAACGGATAAAGTTACATTATTCCGTTTTCACAGTAATGAACTTTTTTGTTGTTCATGGAAAGTTTTCAACCACAATCCAACTTCTCGTGTGATTATTTTATACTCAGAAGCCTTTATCTTAGCTAATCTTAGATATTGTATTTTTTTATGCTTAAAATATTTTTATAAAGTAAGAGATACATAATTGTTCTTGGGGGAGTTAAAATGGCTTTTTGCTTCACGTTATCATTAAAATAAGGCATTTAGTAGATTTTTTTTTTTTTTTTTTTTAATTTTAAAGGGAGCGGCAACGAGGTTTCTGAACAGTAAAACATAGTAAAATGATAATAGAGATAATGGAAATGAAATTGAAAATAAAAACTTTTTAATATTTCAGAAGTGCTTAAGGGGTCTCAAGACTCTTAAAATTGGAAAAAATGAAAAAAAAAAGAGCATTTTCAACATTTAAACTCTTAAAATGTATTTGATTTTAAGACATAATTTTAATTGGAATAAAATATATAAGTGTGTTCTTTCATTTCACGTATTTAAAAAATTGTAAGATGCAGAATTAGCATTTACAGGGGGCTCCAAACTGTTAGACATTTGACGAGCAAAAAATCGGCATAACAGCCTACGCGCACGATTACAAAATAAGTATTGAAACTAGAATGAAAATTTTGGTGCCTACTTATACTTCAGATTATAATAATTACCCTGAACCTAAATAAATTTGTATTTAAAGTTTTTCTATAATTTTAATACAAAGTTGTATTTAGCTAATGCAAAATTTAGAAAATTTCAACAGTATAATCTCCTAAAAAAAAAAATATTGTTTTGAACAATAAAAAGGAAATTTTAGGTTCAGTTTATACAGACTAACATGAAACATATGTTTTGAAAATTTCATGAAAAAATATTCATAACTTTTTGAGATATCGTGCGCGTTATACCCAAAAACGTCATTTGGAGAAAAATGGCTTCAAAGTTTCCGAAACGACGCTTCAGCTATTGAACGTGTATAATTCTAAAAGTCATAACTTCTGTTCTAATGGGAATTTAAAGGAAACAATTATATCAAAATATTCAGAAAAGATAGGAGTGTAACATCTAAAAAAAATTAAAATTTCGAAAATTTTAAAGCTTTAAGAATCCTGAGACCCTTTTAGAAGTCCCCGGCCCGGCGGAATAGAGGAGAATTTTCAAACGGGCCGGCAGAATTAGGACAATTTCTTCAACGGGACGGGCCGGGCCGGGTCGACAGACAAAATAAACGGGCCGGGCCGATAAAAAAAATTAATCAGGTCTATCGGCCGATGCGAGTTTAACAACATCAATACAGAAATGTAACATGTCCATCGTAGAGATCGGCATCGTACAGTTACATGATGCCTGATCCCGGGTTTAATTTTTTCGGCAGACTTGTGCCGGGACGGAACTGGTCTTAATCGTTCTCAGGATGTGTAGGACAGGCATTATGTTTTGTAAAAGTATTAATAGCGATAATGAACTTCTGTTAACAGTATCTTTGGAAATGTACCTTAAAGTGGTTCTCATATTTACTGCTCAACAATGCGAAACTCTCCGACACATTTTCTGACTCATTTTTAACTATAAAGGCATAAAATTGACAGGCCTGAGTATTGAAGGCATTTGGGATTGAATAGCGTTTCCATTTTTCATAAATTACGTACAGAGATAACAGAGACTCTTGTCACGTGACTGTACGTTTTCTCCTTTCCTGTGCTATCGCTTCCGAAAATTCGATTCAAATCGCTAACTTTGGCAGTATTTTCTGAAAGATATATTACTTTTATCTAAGCAAAAAACGGCATTTACATGGTTTCTGAATAAGAATACCTGCCAATCTCATGCGTTTCCGAAAAGAAATGAATTCATAAATGTATCAAAATGTAGCTCCTTTGGATTTGAGAAAAGCCTTAAAAATGACAGAAATATTTTCACAAATCTACCTTTTATTATAAGCTTCAAAAGTTATCATGTTTTTTAACCCTTTATTCTAAACTACAATAATCTTTTAATGAACCCTTATTTAAATTTTGAAACGTCTGTAGAGACGTTGACTAAAACACTGTAAGTAATCGTTAACGTTTACTATTGTGTGCTTTCTATTTTGCGAACACATAGTAATTTAAAATATACTGTAAAATGTTCCCATAAATATGCATGTAGTATTCACTAAAAGAATCTTAATAGTATGTCGAGAAAAAACGGAATTTTTTGTAGAAATTTAGTCGGGCCGGGCCGGGCCTGTTTTCACTGATTTTTGTACGGACCGGGCCGGGCCGAGAACGGTAAAAATGTAAACGGGCCGGCCCGGGCTCGGGCCGAACTTTCAATTTTTACACCGGGCCGGGCCGGGCCAAAATAGCTTTCCTTCGGTCCGGGCCGGGCCCGGGCCTGGAAATTCCGGCCCGTGCAGACCTCTAGATCTTTTAAAGAAAATAACTAGTTTCTTCAGTTAAAAAAAAAATCTCTTATTATCATTAAAATAAAAATATATAGGGTGTCCCTAAAAGAATGTCCCAGATAAAATGATACGACGAAACGCAATTTTTCACCTTGATTCTAACATAAAATATACTAGCAAAAGCCATGCTTTGTTTGGATTCGCGAAGCATTATTTAATACATTAAATATTTGTAAGTAACAATATTTTTTTATATTACTAGGAGGGCTCCGCCCCCCTGCTCGCTATGCTCACCAACCCCCCGCGTAAACGCTTCGCGATTTCGTCCGGCATCGCGAAGCAAACCCTGTTTTTCTAGCCAACGCCAGACGAAATTATTTCGCGTTTCCATTCTGTATCGCTTCGCGATTCCTCATTCTCTATGCATTCAATTTTTAGATTCCACTTGGTATAAACGGTCTCCTTCCCAACTCCTGACGATTTTATTTCCTTATCTCTAAGCAGGTAATCATTAGAGCTTACGGAGTTTCATAATTAAAAGAATTATTAAACATAAAATCAATAAAAAAAGGTAAAAATTATAATTTATTTGAATAATTACAAATTAAATAAAAATTACATATATAGTGTTACGAATATTGTAAATAAGTAGGGTTTGTGCTTAAAAATAAACTAAATAGACCAATTAAGATCTATTCATAAGGTAATGTTAGTTTTTGTTGCATTGGAATATCTCAATTGGTTGATTTTCTGCAAGCAAGTAAACCCTATTGGATTTCATTGGGAGCCTATGGAAATTTGGCGAAACACTGGAAATAGCGCCAAGTTGGCTTCAATTTTGGTGGCTAATTTTGCTCGCCAAATTTGGCGATATATCGCCAAGTTGGCGACAAACTTGGCGATGTTTGGCGACAGAGCCGGGACCCCTACCTTGGTATAGCGTCAGAAAACATTGTCCAATCAGCTGCGTTTCACAGTATCTACGCAGATTTTCATTGGCTTATTTCCAAATCAAAACTTTTTTTTATATATAGAAGGATTTTTGCATCTTTTAATTTTAGAAACGTAAATTCAGCCAAATAACTAAGAATTTCTCGGAATTTTTTATTTACGATATAACGAATTTAACAATTAATTTTCTTTGTTTACGATTCTTTTGCCGCCATTTTACAAAAAAAAAAAAAAAAAAAAAAAAAAAAAAATAATAATAATAATAATAATTTTTTTAAAATGCGCAAGTATCGTCTGCGTAAACGATTTCAAATAATAAGAATAAATTATCTATTTGAATTCTTAACACTGAAAAATACTTTTATAATTGAATGTAAATAACTGAATTTTCACAAATTTTAATTCATTAAAAATATGCTATAATTTTCATAAGAAAAGGTATTTTAAAAATTTCATAAAAGAAATCATGAAACTATTTAATTAATCATGATTCTATCTATAATTATTAACTCCATGATTTATTTTTTCTTCTGAAAATATACGTGTTTAATTTTTTATTTGCAAAAAATGCGTCCGTAATGGAAAAACATGTAAAATAAATTTATTAAAATAATAAATTTTTTAAGGTTATTCTGTAAAAAAATAATATTTTGCAAATCTACAGATCATAATTTATTCTTATGTTTAATTTCAAGTCAAAATACTGAATAGTTTCTTTGTAAAGTGTACGACAAAATGGAATTTGAGTTGCCTAGTAGAGGATTCGCTTCGCTCATCCTAATAATGTAAACTTTAAAAAGTTCACTGTCTTACTTAAAAGGCGACTAAAATAATGAAAAAGATGTTACAAGTTAAAAATATACATTTTATTTAAAACTTCTTAGTACTTTCAAGCTTTTTCAAACTCATCATCAGAGAATATTTTAATAACTAAATGCTGTTTATTTATACAAATACGTCACTTTGTTTTGAAAATGAGAGAGCCAATAATTATTAGAGTTGAAAGTAGAAGTAGGAGTTTCTTGAATTAAATTTAATTAAAGAAAATATATACTATTAGTAACTGCAGTTCTATTTATTTTATGACATCACTCTGTTCTCATACGTCACTTTTTATTTTTAACCTTCCCAATTTTTTCTACCCAAATTTAATCTGAAACACTGCTGCTTCGACTTTCCAGCTATTCATTTAAGATGAAAAGTGACGTATGAGAACAGAGTAATGTCATAAAATAAATAGAACTGCAGTTAATAATAGTACATATTTTCTCTAATTAAATTTAATCCAAGAAATAGCTACCTCTACTTTCAACTCTGATAATTATTGGCTGTCTCATTTTCAAAAAAAGTGACGTATTTCTATAAATAAACAACATTTAGTTATTAAAATATTCGCTGATGATGAACTTGGAAAAGCTTGAAAGTACTAAGAAGTTTTAAATAAAATGTATATTTTTAACTTGTAACATCTTTTTCATTATTTTAGTCGTCTTTTAAGTAAGACAGTGAACTTTTTAAAGTTCACATTATAGAATGTTCCGGTTTCAATGGTATATTATAACAGTTTAATTTAGACTATTTGTACAACAAATCATACATCAAATTGAAGGCAAATTAACCTAATTTTTTCATACAAATGTTTAATATGGGCAACTTTAGTTATACGGCACACATCCACGGGACGACCAAAAGTGCCTGTACAAGATGTTGACCGCGTCAGAGCATCTTAGCTGCTTAGTCCTAAGAAATATGTTCGGAAAGCAAGTCTTGAACTTCAGTTGCCTGAACGTATCTACGTTCTATCGCTACCTAATGGTTTGATAGAGTTTAGACACAGAATCGAAGAGGCTGTTGCTTCCATTACTCGGGACTTGTTAACTGAAGTGTGAGAAGAATTGTACTTCATTTTGGATGTGTGCCGTACAACTAAAGGTGACCATATTAAACATTTGTTAGAAAAACTATGTCAGTTTACCCTCAATTTGATGTATGATTTGTTGTAAATAATCCAAATTAAACTGTTTATAATATACCATCGGAACTGGAACATTCTTTTATGGACATCCTGCATACCCAGCAAAGAGGAAATTGCTGGCCAGCAGCAAGATTGGTGCTGGCAATGATGGAGAAGTGCTGGCTGATGGTCTACCACTGCATGACCAATGCTGGACAGCTTCAGTCAACTTTGCTGTTGGAAATCATCAGATAAAATTCCGGTGGGCATCCATTTTATCTCATGCGCTGGCCCACCACTATATAGAAGTGCACGAACTTTTGCAGTATTATTGCTGGGAACCCTTACGCTACGTCGCGCTGCGAATATCGAAGACATTGAGTATTTGAACACAAATCTGAAATGAATATCTTAACACAATTTAAGCTGTGAAGATAATTTTCTTTTGAAACTGTAAAAAATATAGCACCACTGCCACCAACAAAATAAATAAGTAAATGAATAAATAAATAAATTCTTTATTTCAACGCACTTTTTTTTCTCCATAAATTTGGTTTTACTAGGTTACAAAGGATTTCGGTTTTCATAATTTACGCAGTTCAGAATCAATAATAAAAAAAAAGCGTATAAAATACATAGGATTTCTATACAATAGAATAATTTCTATACAAGTTTAATGATTGGGAACGTAAATCACAAAAGAAACACACTTGAAATAGTGTAATGAGAGCTTGAAAACTACGAACAATCGTAGCGTACGGTGAAAGCACTTGTTCATGTCCGATCACGAAAACCAAGCAGCATCGAGCGCTGTCAGTACTTTGGAGGGTGACCACATGCAGTTCAAATATTTCTATTATAGAAACTTCTACAGATGTTTCTACAGCTCTTGTGAAACTAGCTTATAGAAAAAAGGGCCATAATTATATAATACTTTTTTTTTTTTTTTTTTTTTTTAGAATTCTATAAGAAATTTTTGTAAGGGAAAGTGCTGGGCCAGCAAAGGAATAGCAGTGGGATAGGTGCTAGCACTGCAGAAAGAGTGCCGCATTGAAGTAATGTGATGGCATACCAATGCTGGCCTGCTGCTGGCCATCACTGATGGGCCAGCTGCATTCGTCTAGGACACTTTTCGACAGGTTTAAGTAATGGCATCCTTGCACTTTACCGCTGATAGCACTGCTGGCTGCCATCTTTTTTCCAGCTGATGGCCCACTGTTTCTTTCTTTGCTGGGTAGTCTAAAAGTTATTAGAGTACACATAAAGGCTTAAAAAACCTTTTTAAATAAAACAGACCTACTAGTTTCGTACTCGTAATTGGCGACATTCTGAAAATCAATGAATATAAAATAAACTATTTTCGAAAAATAATTTGAAATATAACCTCTAATATATCGTATAAGACGAATTTTAAATTTCTAATATATTTCAAATTCGTAGTAATTTCAAATTGCTATTATATTTCAAATTATTTTGCAAAAATAGTTCATTTTATCATTATTGATCTTAAGGATGTTACCGATTATGTATATGAAACTGGTAGGTCCGTTTTGTTAATTTTTTTTAAAATCCTTTATGTTTACTGTAATCACTTTTAGCATAGATATTTTTATTTTAACTAGTTCCTTTCGAAACAATTTGTAGCTATATTCATCAGCCAGAACAAATAAACAATCGCCACAAAAGTTAACAAAAAGTATAAATATAGAAACCAATTATGGTAGATCTGGCATAAAAATTCAGACTTTTTCTTTTTGTAAAGGAAATTTATCTTTCTTTCTGTCTACTATTTTTCTTGACTTCAAATAAGCTATACTAGTCTAAAAAAGGAAAATAATAAGAAAAATTAAGTAATATTATAATGAAAGAAAGTATTATAAAAATAATAAATAATCAAATCAGTTGAATTTCTAAAAAGCAAGATACACATATCACAAATATCATAATTATGATTGTGATATGCGTTTTTGAGATTCTTAAATGGAATCCCTAGATGGGATTGGTCTTCTATTTAATAAGACCTTGGGCAGAAGAAAAAGTGTAGCATTTTTTAACCATTTGGAAAAATGGTTATTGTCCTCGTCAGGGTAGGAAATCAAAAGCATATCTCAAGGTTTTTATTGGATGGCATCTATTGGATGGCATGGATATTTTATGGCATCATTTTATTCGTCTTCTGATTGGTCTATACAGTAATCTGTATTTCCCTTTACTTTCAACAGAGATGGACAACAGAGTGTTGCCACTATGACAAAAAAGTAATAAAAACTAAAAAAAAAATTAATAACCCAGAAACAAATTGAGATACAGCTTTCAAACATATTGCATTTAAAAGTACAATTTTTTTTTCTCTATACGACGATGTAAAAAGTAATATTGCGGGATGTTTAGAAGTTTAAGAATGAAATTTCATTTAAAATTGGCCGTCAGATTTCTTGGAAATCTGACGATGGAAAAGCCTTTTCCCGAACAGCAAATGAAATGCTTGGATAATATGTAAGTTTCAGGTGGATAATACGTACGAGTCGCAGGCGATTTCTGTCGCTTGCAATTTTTACGTGTAATAACACTATTAATGTTTAATTCATGGCGTACGTAATGTAGGATCAACTCCGTGCCATTTTTTATGTCTTAAATTTTAATCTTTGAAAAAATCCTTTTCCAAATGGTCGTTGTAATTTGTTAAATTGCTTTTTTTTTTTTTTTTTTTTTTTTGTATTGTTTGGGGCCTATGAAAGACATTACACTAACCGCACCTGCCTTATGTTTTACTTTGGCCCAAGTATTGAAACGTGGATACATTGTGCTGCAGCGTACTCGTGTACAAAGTAAAAATTGATTATATTTAATTAAAATTAATAATAAAAGCAGGAGATTGCGTAGTGGAATCCTTTATACTATTTAATTATAATTTTATACTATAGCTTACCTAATTTTCATATCTGAAACAACATTTGTTGAAATTACGATAGAGATATGAGGCATTCTCATAAAATTTTAACTTTCAGGAATAAAAATCTGGTGAAATTAAACTTAATAAAATAACATTTTAAACTTATAGAAGAATGCTTTAATGATTCAAAATAAAGAAAAAATGGCCAGTAGCGACGATTTCTTTTTATTTAACTGAGGTTTAAGTTAAACTTGCGAGTTTAATTTTCCTTGCCGTTCCCTTGATATTTTACCTCTCTAACTTTTAATTTTCTTCTAAATTTTTACTTATAATGAATATGCATAGTACCCACAGAAAGTTCAAATAAAAAATAATAACAATGTAGCCTTTTTAGTACAAAAATTTGGTATAACATTATCTTAAAGGGATGTTAAGGAAGGGGCGGTAAGGAAAAAAGGGGACGGAAAGGGAAAAAAGGGAAGGTAACGAAAAAAAGGGGGGGCGGTAATGAAAATTACCACCTATGTTTAGGCAAATCACTAAGTGATAGCCACAATGTTCATTGATTTTTAGCAACAGTTATTTACATTGGATTAAATAATAATAATAAAAAATAATTTACCTCAAAAGTGCTGGAATAAACCTTGGGAACGGTAAGACTACCAATAAAGCCACAATGCTTGAAATTGATATTTAAATGCTGATTTAAATTCTGCAGTAAATTTCCTGTCAAAGAATTTTAGCCATTCTTTCTCTAGTATACTTCTGCAGGAGAAAAAAGTTGAAAAAAATTCTGTGGCTACATCTGAAGTGATTTTCTGTATAACTTTAGCAAGAGAGACGGTAAGGAATCTAAAATTCAGAGACAGAGTTAAAAAAGTAATAACAACTGTAAAAATGTGTGCAGGTTAATTTTTTGCTACATATTTATATAAAACTATAGTCCCAGTCTCGGAAAAAAATTACATCGAATTACTTTTTTGAAACAATTTTATACAGACAGCTCCAAACTTAAAAATCAGCATCAGGGACACGGGACGGTGAGGCATTTCGTGGCATATTTGGACCCCCAACATCGTCCAAAACTTATTTATCTCGTAAATATTGTTATACAGTCATGCATTGGGGTGTTTTCCCGTATAAGAAAAAAAAAAAAAAAAAAAAAAAAACTAGAATATCCTTCTACATATAAAATAAAGTTTTGATTTGGAAATGGACCAATGAAAATCTGCGTAGATCATCCGGGTATACTAATATGAGATCGGCATCCATATTTTTTATGACCGGGGGTCTTTCTTCGTTAATATTAAGAAAACTGTTCCATACAAAAATATGAAAATCAGTGGTATTATAGAGACATGTTTGATAAACACGCTGATGTAGACAGTTTTTAAATCGAATAATTATTTTAAGAGATATTTAATGTTAAAGATGGTCAAAATCGTTCCATTAAAAAAGTTTTATAAGAGAAAAACTATACATAGGAATTTAAACATTTTTAGATCATTTTATACATTGGAAGTTCCCGATGTGCAGACTGCAATTATCTTTTTAATTTGACTCAATTTTTGAGGATTTATTTCCATTTTAAGGGGTCTCAGGACTCTTAAAATTGGAAAAAATGAAAAAAAAAAGGACCATTTTCAACATTTAATATCTTAAAATGTATTTGATATTAAGACACAATTTTAAATGGGAATGAAAGATACACGTATGTTCTTTCATTTCAAATATTTGAAAAATTGCAAGATGCAGAATTAGCATTTACAGGGGACTTCAAACTGTCAGACATTTGACGAGCAGAAAATCTGCATAACACCTTATGCGCACGATTACAAAATAAATTTTGCAACTAGAATGAAAATTTTGGTGCCTACTTATACCTCAGATTATAATAATTACACTGAATCTAAATAAATTTGTATTTAAGGTTCAGTTTATACAGACTAACATGAAACATATGTTTTGAAAATTTCATGAAAAAATATTCAGAAGTTTTTGAGATATCGTGCGCGATATGCCCAAAAACGTCATTTGGAGAAAAATGACTTCAAAGTTTTGGAAACACCGCTTCAGCTATTGAGCGAGTATAATTCTAAATGCCATAACTTCTGTTCTAATGGGAATTTCAAGATAACAATTATATCAAAATGTTCAGAAAAAATAGAAGTTTAACATGTAAAAAAATTTAAATTTCGAAAATTTTAGAGCTTTAAGAGTCCTGAGACCCCTTAAATTCAAATTTTCAGTATTTCGAGAGGAAAAGGGCAATTATTTTAAAATGTTGCCAATTTTAAAAACAGCGCAAAGAATATATTTCCTTCAAATAAAAAATTTATTTAATCGTGGCTATTATAGACAGAAAAAAACTTTCAAATTAGAATTAAGTGATTACGTGTTGAAAATCAGGAAAATATTGAAAATTACATCTTAAAAACTAGTTACACGTGAATTTTAAAAGGAAAAGAAAATTTTTAAATACTAAATTCATTATTATGCATTAAAAGTCACAAATGAAGGAAATTACGTCATATTTAAAAAGGCCAAATAAATAAAAGTTGGCAAAACACTTTAAATTAAAAAATATATTAGCACGAGACATTTATTTCATATTTTGAGATAATCTTTTCAACTATTATCGTGAATTCTAAGACAGCGCAAATAATATTTCCTTTCTAACAACAAAAGTATTTTCATGTGAATATTAAAAAGAGAAAGGAATCTTTGGTGAAAATTACGTCAGATTTAAAACGATACATTTAAATTTACTTTCTCATAGCGGTGTTAAAAAGTACCGAGAGACAAAGACTCTGTGTACTTCATTTTACATTAGCTTTCTTTCAAATTTTTAACTAATTTTTAACACTTTCCAACAAAGTTGAAAAGTGTTATTGAATGCGGTTTGTCTGTTCGCGCTCTAACTCTTGTAAATATACTCCGATCGCACTGAAATTCTTGGTTATTGACGTTTAGCCTAGCACGAATCCTATTTCAAATGAAGTTTGTAGCATGTTTAGTTCATTTACAGGGACAGTCAAAAGTATTCCGTTACATTACGGCCAATGGGAAAAAATCATTTCAAATGAATTTAAAGGTGTTACACCCTTTCAAACATAATAAAAAATATATGCATTTACGAAGTGCACTAAAATATGCAGAATATTCTGTAGCATATGCGGTGGAACGAATAGTTACTATTCATTTACAGGCGCTACACAAAAGAATTCCATTACAAATGGTATTGGTGGAAATAGTTTGCGGCGTATTTTAATTATACAAATTCATATATAACAAAATTGATATACGTCGGTGGGGCTTACTTAAGTTATTTCATGTATAATACGAAGTACATAGCATTTACAGGAACATACAAAACATTTCAAACAAGTATTTTCTATCCGAAGTACTGTATATTAGCGGCGATGCAGGGAATGCATTTTTAATTATGATATGCGCTTTTAAGTTTCACTATATTTATGCATACTATATGGTGTGTGTAAATGTTACAGTAAATATACAAGGCTACGCAAAAGAATTCGTAAAGGTTACTGAGTATGACCGTAAAATGCTGAAAGGTGGGTTTAAAATGTGTTTTGCTGAAATGCATGTAGTTTTCTATGAAACGTTTGTAGAATATAGATAAAATTATATACGGGGCCACGCAAAGGATTGGATACATGGCCGCCTATAGATGATAAATTCTGGAAATGCGATTTCAGTAGTTTTAAGAGTGATTTAGTTTGAATTAAAGTTTAGCTAAATAGTGGCGTGTAATAAAGGTACTAGGTAAACAACAGGGCTGAACAAAAGTATTCGAGTGTGTTTCCATCTATTAGTATAAATTGCTGAAAGAGAAATTTCAACCTGTTATGCGTTTTCTTGCTAAACTAAATTTTCTATTATATAGTATATATATCAGCCTACAGATCAAATACAGGGCTGTTCGGAAGAATTGGAATAAATATTTGGCAAGGATGGTAACTGCTGAAATCAGTTTTTTATGTTTAGTTAGTTATCTTATTTACCTTATTTTCCTAAATATCGAAGTTTTGTTAAAGCTTTCAGGGAGTGTTGGAAAGTGTTTCATAATCTATGCCGTACGCATGATTTTTCTTTCTTGTTTTTAATCAAAGACGAAAACAGACATTGTATCGCTTAGCAGCGGCTGATTTCGTCTTTAAAATCTCCAATCAAAGAAAAATGAATGAAAACCCGTTTAGAGGGAGACCATCACTGTTTTTAACACTTTCCAACAAAGTTGAAAAGTGTTTATGCATTCGGTTTGTCTGGCCGTCTGGCCGTCTGTACGCGCTCTAACTCCCGTAAATATACTCGGATCGTTCTGAAATTTTTAGATGTTAGTGACCTTTACCATAGCACGAACCCTATTGCAAATGAAGTTTGTAGCATGTTTTGTTCATTTACAGGGACAGTCAAAAGTTTTCCGTTACATTACGGCCTATGGGAGAAGATCGTTTAAAATGATTTTTATTGATGTTACATCCTTTCAAACATAATAAAATTGATATGCATTTATCAAGTGCACTAAAATATGCATTCCGTAGAATATGCGGTACAAAGACTAAATATTATTCATTTACAGGGCCACACAAAAGAATTCCGTTACATAATGATATACGGGTGGAGGGAATTTTTTCCGGCGTATTTTAATTATGTTAAATTATTTCATGTATAATGAAATTGATATACGTCGCTGAAGTTTACTATAACTTATTTCATGTGTAATACGAAGTGCAAAGCATTTACAGGGACACATAAAAGATTTCAGATACTATATTGTATCCGAAGTACTGTACGGTAGCGATGAATGCTGGAAATGCATTTTTAATTATGTTATGCGCTTTTATGTTTCACTATATTTATGCATTGTATACGGTGTGTATAAATGCTGTAATTCATATACAGGGCTACACAAAAGAATTCGTAATGATTACTGGGTATGATTGTAAATTGCTTAAAGGTGGTTTTTAAATGAGATATGCATTTTTACGCTGAACTGCATTTTGTTTACTATGAAATGTTTTTATAACATAGATAAAATTATATACAGGGTCACGCAAAGAATTGGATACATGCCGTCTATAAATGATAATTTCTGGAAATGTGATTCCAGTAGTTTTAAGAGTGTTTTACTTTGAATGAAACTTTAGCTAAATCGTGACGTGTAATAAAGGTACTAGGTTAACTACAGGGTTGTACAAAAGTATACAAGTATGTTTCCATCTATTAGTATAGATTGCTGAAAGACAAATTTCAACCTGCTATTCGTTTTCTTGCTAAACTAAATTTCCCCATTATATAGCATATATATCAACCTACAGATCAAATGCAGAGCTGTTCAAAAGAATTTGAATACATATTTGCTGTGGATGGTAACTGCTGAAATCAGTTTTTCAAATGTTTTATGCGTTTTCTAAAATGGTTACTTAGTTCTGTTATATACCTTATTTCCCTAAATAACGAAGTTTTGTTAAAGCATTCAGGAAGTGTTGGAAAGTGTTTCATAATCTATGCTTAACGCATGATTTTTCTTACTTGTTTTAAATTATAATTCAATCTTTTTAAGGCCGATGAAATTAGCATGCTTTTAGAATCTGGGGTGTCTGAACGGGGGTTGGCGAGCGTAGCTCGTAGGGGGCAGAGCCCCCTAGTGTACTAAAATAAAAATTATTATTCAGGGACTTAAAAGTCAAAATTATGTGATAATGCCTCGTATATATGAAAGGGAAACCTCGTGAAATGAACAGGTGTTAACTGAAGTGAAATTTCATAAAACACAGCTAAAATTATGCAATTTATAACTCATAAAATTTTAATATCTAAAACAACATTTGTTGAAATTACGAAAAAGGAAAATTGTAATTGATAAAGATTATTGTTCGAGGAAAATAAATCCTCGTGAAATGAACAGGTGTTAACTCAGGTTAAATTTCATGAAACATAACTCCAACTATGCAATTCATAACTTATCTAATTTTAATATCTGAAACAACATTTGTTGAAATTACAAAAAATATATATATACATAAAAGAAAAGTGTAAGAGATAAAGCATTATTGTTCGAGGAAAAAAAAATCCTCGTGAAATGAACAGATGTTAACTCAGGTCAAATTTCATAAAACATAACTACAACTATGCAATTTTAATTTTATTTTCCTATCTTGTTTTTTATACAAAATCATACAAATTCCCCTCCCCACTTTAGAATACGATAATTGTAAAATATTACAGCATGTTTGTAGTACTGATACTTAAGCTAGATTATAGTAATTCCAGTTCTTGGTTTTTCGGAAGTTAGCGCATGCAGCGAATTTTAACTCATCGTATATCTAAGGTCATCGATCGAAAGTTTTGGGGATTCAGGGGGGATTTGGTAATTAGATATTTCAGTTCACTGCGCGTTATGTATACTTTGGTTAACGTGTACTTAATTTCAATGATTCTTTCAAACAGCAAACCTACTTACCAATGACATTACTACATTCTCACAACTCTTAGATAAGTTTACTATCTTTTTTTTTTATTCTAAAAGTGTGGAGTATGTATTGAATATAAATTTGTTACTTATTCTTCTAATACGATTCAACGGATTATTATTATTTTTTTTTTCATTAGAAATGTATTATTTAGACCGAAATTTTCTTCCAATGCTTTCCCCGAAATCTGGACTTAGTATTAACTTTTAACTGATATTACCAGTCTCGCAGACCGCTGATTTTTTTCAATTTTTATAGTTTAGTTTGCAACTTTCAGTTTAACTACAAACACTACCGAAATTTAGTTTCGTTTGAAAGTTTAGTACTATCACCAGAGATTTTTGAATAGGTGAATTTTAATTATAACATTCCTACACAAAACAAATTAGTACAAAAACACCATCCTGTGAGTTGATCGCGCCTTTTATGCCTCTTTCGATGGGGCGATCTCACAGACCGCTTCACAGTAATTATGTGACAATTTCTGTCACATCAGTTAAAGGTTAAGGAGCTCCTTTAGTCATGTGAAAAGAACCGCTCACTAATGTTAAAATCCTATGGAAGATTTTTTTCTAAGTATCTCGTTTGCATTTCAATATTTTTAAATGACTTTTTTTGCATTGAATAGCTGAGGTTGATTTCTACAAAAACCATTTTTGCTTTTTCGATTTTATTTGCATATATATATTTTTTAATGGGGATACTTTCATTTTCAAAACCGGTTCTGAAAGTGAAAGTGTTCTCGTTAAAAATGCCTGTAAACGAAATCGAAAAGGTAAAAAACGGGTTTTGTTGAAATCGATCTCAGCTATCCAATGCAAAGAAAAAAAATCATTTAAAAATATTCAAATTCAAACGAGATATCTTAAAAAAATAACATTATCGAGCAGATGTTTTCGCGTGACTGGAGTAGCCTCTTAATTGATTTTTCAAATGTAGCATGTATACAAGAAACTGTTAAGTATATACAGTAGAACCTCTTTTATCCGAAACTCTTTTAACCGAAACTCTCGGTTAACCGAAATTCATTTTTAAAGCTTTTTTTTTTTTCTTCTATCACATTCCTTGTGGGCAAAATGCATTTTGAAAGCTTTTTTTTAACTATCATATTCCTTTTGTGCAAGCGGCCCTTTCCGAACTACGAGTACATATAAATATTATCGATCCCCTTTCTTAGAGTTCCTTTGCATTTAACTTGAGCTCCCGTAAGCTGCGGTGTGGAAAGTAGAAAACAAACGAATTAGCAACTCTGAAGCTTTTGTATGTTTTGTAAAAAGTTTGGCATGGCTGGAGCAGCAGAAAGACTGTGCTTCTGGTGAACTAATAATATAAAAAAGACTCCGTGTTAGAGCTTCAAAGCAAAGGGAATCGAAACTGCGACAAACAAAACATTTTTTCAAACCCTTGTGATATCTGTAAAAGGTACTTAATTTCAAATTAAAATTCAAGTAATTTATTCTTGTTCCTATTTTGCTATTGCTTTATTTTTATTAAGCACTTGTTACCATAATAAGAAATATTGCATACATTTCTCCTTAATCTTAAAATTGAAGCATTCTCGATTATCCGAAAATTTCGATTTTCCGAAAGAGGGTCGATCCCAATTACTTCGGATAATCGAGGTTCTACTGTACTTGCTTTTGAAATACTACTTGCTGATAGCAAAAATTTCTCTCTTTCTAAATTATCTAGTTCTCTTGTAAATCTGTTTTTCCACGATGCTGATGAACTTCAGCTATGAAACTCGTAGCCTGTAGCAAGAACTTCCTGTAATGGAGCTTGACAGCTTGAATTATTTCTTGATCTAGCAGCTGTAAATGCGATGTAGTATTAAGTGGTAGAAACTTTACTTCCACATTTGAAAACGAAAAATCACTCTGACGGGCTGGACATTTATGTGTAAAGAATAGAATCTTTCTCTTTCTATGCTTCATCTGCTTGTTTAATTGTGTAACTCATTCAGTAAAAATACAGGATGTCATCCAGGATTTTTTATTTCCGTACCCCGTGACTGGTAAATTCTTGATGTTAACCTTTTTAAAACAGAGTGGTTTTCTGGCTTTTCCTAACACAAGGGCTTTTAGTTTCTCACCTGTTGAACTGCAAGCAAGCAAAGTGGTAATTCTCTCTTTAGAAATCTTTCCATCTTTACAGTTATCCCCAGCCATTTCTAATGTTTTGTTTGGCATTTTCCGATAAAACAAACCACATTCATCAGCGTTGAATATTTCTTCTTTCTTGTAACTCTCCAGCAAATCAGAAATCGGTCTTTTAAAGGAATCTGCTGTTTCTATATCAATGTCATGAGATTCTCCGCACAAAATTTTCTGAGAAATGTTATTTCTTTTCTTGAAATATTCTAACCGGCCGTTAGAAGCAGTAAATTTTTCTATATTGAGTTTTTTTTAAACTCTAATGCTCGTATTCACCATCTACCTCGATCTAGAGAACCTCGGTCGAACGCTGAAATGAAATTCACGATAACATCTGATTGGACGTTATCAAGGAGACGTCCAATCAGAATTAAAGGTGCATACCGTTTAAGCGTTCGACCGAGGTTATCGGTATAACTCGGGGTCGAAGTAGTTGGTGAATACGAGAATAAATCTTCTTCTTGTAGCAAAGCTCCAGAAACTCAAGCATTCATTCCACATATTTTTTTAAACCATTCAACAGTTGCTTGATTTACTTCGAAATAATTGGTTTTTCGAATTTTCCGACTCCTAGACTCATTTTTATTTTCTTTGAATGTTTGTAGATATTCCGATCTTCTTTTAAAAATATTGCTCACACAACTTTTACTGATTTGAAAATTTTCAACTGCTGCTCTTTGACTATTATTTTTAAAAAAATTAATAGCTTCAATTTTATCTTTTAAACAACTCTTTATACTGTTTAGAGTTTTTAGATTTAGATTATTTATCCTCCATACTTTAAGAAGAAAGGTAACAGCATTAAAAATAAAATCTTGAAAAAACTACCAAAGCACTAAGAAAAATTTAAGTTCATACAACTAAAACTTAAATGTTAACTGTTACAAATCTTGCTAGCAGTATAATGAAATGAGCAGGTTTATTCTTAGAATTTCTGAGAACATATGACAAATTAACCCTTTTTAAAACAAACCCAAACAATCGCAAAGTCGTTTCCTCAGATAAACATAGTACTAAACTAACACATGACTAAGTTAGCCAATTAGTAGCAGGCACAATCATTCCTATCCTACGATCCGTCATTATGCGTGGGAGAAAACATTCCTAATTCTCTCTCACCTAGAGAGAAAAATGGGAAGGGAATGTCAACTTAGGCAGATGCAAAAATCATTACAATAAAGAACAAACTGGTAACTTTGTAAATTAAGCAGGTGGTCACTATACGAGATAAATTCCGGTACATTTTTGTGAATGAAAGTAAAAATTTCGAAAAATGGTCAATTTAGTCTTTTAGTTTGAAAATTTTCGGCATGCGGAAAAATGTATGGTCACATTTTACAGTTTCAAATAACATTGACAATGACAGGCTATCAGGTCACTTTACAGTATAGACAGGTGGTCACATTACCGGACAACTCTTATATTATTTTGTATGAGCACGAGTAAAATTTTGCAAAAGCGGTCACTTTAGCCAGGTGGCCACTTTACAAAGGGGGTTACTTTAGCAGGTTCCATCGTATATACATAGTTCTGTTATTAGTCACGGGCTTTTCATAGATTATTTTAAAGTGAAGTAATCATGATGTGTTCCATACCGCCATTTTAAATTTCATTTATATTAGAAATATTTTAATTTAGTTTTTATTTATTTTAAATCAGTTTTACGAGGGAGGCTAAGTCACCCTTGCCTCCCCCGATAACTTGCCCCTGATTCTTCAATACTTTTGAGAATGCATGTTGCAGTTCACTTCAGTGCTTCATATAAATCTCATTCCATATGTTTGAAATATCGTAACCTCAATAAAATGCACCGTAAGCGATTTTTCCCGATAGACCATAATGTAACGGAATTTTGCCTCTGTAAGCGAACTATAATTGATACCTTCATTTTCAATACTGAACATCCTATACTAAAATGAAATAACATATAAAAACTTACATGGAAATCCGAATGTATTTACGAAAGTTAAAGCACGGCCAAAAGAACAGACGGACAAACAGACAGACAGACAGAAAGATAAACCGAATTCATTTCATAGGCACTTTTCAACTTTGCTGGAAAGTGTTAAAAAGTAGTTAAGTTAAAAACTATTGACCGCATTAGTTAAAATAAAAGAGAAAAAAAAATAGACTAGTCTAAAAGTATATACAAGGCAAACAACGAGAAAAACAGCTTTTACGGCAACACATCTAATTGAATCAGCACATTTCTCACTCCACTTACGTTTTCTTAGACGAATCGCCAAAAAAATAAATTAGCTGTCTTTCTATCTGAGTATTTTATATTAAATGATCTTTCTTCCCCTTCTCAATTTTCCTAAGGTTCCGTCTGTAATTGCGTCTTTACAAAAAATCCATCCATTTTCTGCTTGGTGAAGTACCGTAAGCTCTAAGATGCTGAATCATGGTAAAGGAGTAGAAATTGATTTCGCACCAAAACCGTTTAGGAGATATTTTTTTTCTCCATTTCCATAAAAAATGGAATAGTGGTATGAGATTCTAAACTTGAAATGTAGTTTGGCTGAAGGAGAGCTGAGATCGAATTCAAACTCACATGGCGGTCGGATGAACAAAATCTAGGAAAGGACTAGATTTAACAGAAGTCCTCAACGTAAGTTCCATGTCTTAAAATTAAGAATATAAACTTCAAATAACCTAAAGTAGGAATTTTCTTATCAAAATCCCCATTCGAGGCAATTTTTAAATATACTAATGTAAAAAATGATATATAAATTAAACAAATAAGAAACAATTAACAAATAAAAGTAAGTTTTTATCCCTTTTTTAATGGAGAAGTTAAAGAGTTTTTTTTTTTTTTCTGTTTTCTGTCATGGGGGAGGGGAGTCTAAGATCTACTCAATGTAAAAAGAATACAGAGGTAAATATTGCCTCTCACGGGTGAAGGGTCGGGGTGAGATGTTCAGGAAGTCAGAGTTTGCTGGCGAAAGATCTTTTTTTCATTTTTCTCTGAATATTTATGTCACTTGTTAAGTATAAATTATATATATATATATATTTTTTCAAAATCATTAACGAAAAAGAAAATTTAATTAAATAAATTTCAACCCCCCCCCCCTTTTCTACTTGCTGGGGTACGTGCAAACTCATATATCTATGACTAAAAAAAATTTTACAAAACTTTTCAGGTTCACAGATTTGTAATTTTGTTTTTCTTGCAGTACGTATAAGAAACAATAACATTTTACTTCTGCCATCTCGTAAAAAAGAAGAAAAATAATTATTAAATTTAAACCAATTCTTTCTTTTATTTTTTTTTCAATTAGATCCATTTCCCTCTTTTTAACACTTTTAAAGATAGTAGTTGAAAAATGTTTATGAATTTGTCTGTCTGTCAGTCGCCTGGTCGTCTAGCCATGTTCTAACTCACGTAAATACGAGAACAACGAGTATAACTCACTTATACTGGGAATGAAATGTATTTTTTATACGATAGTGAGGTTCACTATACAATATTTGCCATTGCAAATAAAGTGTGTAGCAATTAAAGTTTATTTACAGGGACACACAAAAGGATTCCGTTACATTATTGGCTATGTGGAGAAAAATTGATTGCGGTGCATTTTATTGAAATTGCTTATTTAGATATCTCATTTCATTGAATGAAAAAAAAGGAAAAATGTAATAATCTTCTGTTAGCGTTGGAAAGTGTTTCATATTCTATGTCTGATGCATGACTTTTCATTCTGGTCAAATCAAGTTATCCAAATGACCAGATACGCTAGTTTAAACAGAGTACATTTCAAAACAATTTTGAGTAACATAATCATTATTTGTTTTAATATAACTAACATTTTTGATAGCTTTATAAATGTGTTCATGTTAACTGTACAGTCAATTCGGGTAACTTTGACTCATAAGGGTAACTTTGGCCCAAAAAAGAAAAAAGATTATATCTGCAACATCACTTGAGTTATCGGCAAAGTTTTGGTCTCAAAATAAAGGTAGCAACACTAGCGTGAGGTTGAAAGCTCATTGTAAATAATTCGCCAAAGTTCTACCGTGGCAGCATGAACCAAAGTTAATAAATGTGGGCCAAAGTTACCCTAATTGACTGTATCTAAAGGAACTATGCCTGTAATAAATATATATATTAATTAATCCTTTATTTATGACCCATTCCTTTACTCTCTTAAATATTTCAATCAATAATCTTCATTAATAAAAAATACTGAATCATCTTGCGCTGTGTGTTTTTGCAACACGAAGTTCCTTTTGAAACCACTGACTGAAAATGCTTAACTTAACTAGTATTAAAATTAAGCAGACACATGAATCATTTAATTAGACACTTATTCCGTTTTATACACAAACATGACATTTATTTATACACAGAAAACACAAATAGACAATACAAACACATATACAGTCAATTAGGGTAACTTTGGCCCACATTTACTGGACTTTGGTTCATGCTGCCACGGTAGAACCTTGGCGAATTATTTACAATGACCTTTCAACCTCACGCTAGTGTTGCTACCTTTATTTTGAGACCAAAACTTTGCCGATAACTCAAGGGATGTAGCAGATTTAATCTTTTTTCTCTTGTGGCCCAAAGTTACCCTTATGAGTCAAAGTTACACGAATTGACTGTATTTGTTTTTTTAACTCTATGCAATTAAGGCTCCTGTCTCTGCCGGCGAAGACATTCACGAACTAATTCTAATCCTATGGGGAGGGATTTATCTAATATCCCGTTTGCATTTCGACATTTTTAAATAATTTTTTTTGCATTGAATAGCCGACGTCCGTCTCTACATCGCACTTTTTTTACTTTTTCGATTTTGGTCGCAGACATTTTTTATAAAGTTATTTTCACTTTTAAAACCGGTTCTGAAAATGGAAGTGCCATTCTAAAAAAATACCTGCAACCAAAATCGAAAAAGTAAAAAAGGTGCGATGTAGAGACGGATCTCGGCTATCCAATGCAAAAAAAAAAAAAAAAAAAAAAAAAAAAAAAATTAAAAATGTCGAAATGCAAACGAAATATTAGAAAAATCCCTCCCCATAGAATTAGCATGAGCTCGTGAGTGCCATCGCCGGCAGGGACAGGAGCCTTAATTTAACATTTGCCCTAGAAAACTTGAACCTCTGTTACTTTATTTTCCTTTAGTAAAATAAATAATAAGAAATGTGTAATTAAGAATTAACTAAGTTTTAAGGCAGAAAACACTTCTTAAAAAAGAAATCTTGAATATATATGAGGGGCTCACAACCATAGTAGACCAAGTCCATTTTGAAAATAACAAGTTGGAAATTGCTCGTCAAACGTGGCAAATGAGGTGCGTTCGTACTATAACTAGTTTTATAATTATTTTTTGCACCCCATATTGTACTGAATGTATAATTTTTTGCACTTCATAAAGCGCATAGTCTGATACATCATTAAAATGCACTTCCAATATTTTTTTCCCATTCCCCGTAATGTAACGGAACACTTTTGACTGTCCCTGTAATTAAACTATACATCCGATTTTCCTAAAATTTGAAATAGCTCAACAAAATTTTGCAACAATTATATCTTTAAAATTTCAGACCATTCGGAAGGCTGTAATATCATTAAAATGCACTTGCAATAATTTTTCCCATTGGCCGTAATGTAAAGAAAAACTTTTGACTGTCCCTGTAATTAAACTATGCATCCTATTTTCCTAAAATTTGAAAGGGCTCGACAAAATTTTGCAACAGTTATATCTTTAAAATTTCAGATCATTCGGAAGGCTCTCATATCATTAAAATCCACTTGCAATAATTTTTCCCATTGGCCGTAATGTAAAGAAAAACTTTTGACTGTCCCTGTAATTAAACTATACATCCGATTTTTCTAAAATTTGAAAGGGCTCGACAAACTTTTGCAACAGTTATATCTTTAAAATTTCAGATCATTCGGAAGGCTCTCATATCATTAAAATGCACTTGCAATAATTTTTCCCATTGGCCGTAATGTAAAGAAAAACTTTTGACTGCCCCTGTAATTAAACTATACATCCGATGTTCCTAAAATTTGAAAGGGCTCGACAAAATTTTGCAACAGTTATATCTTTAAAATTTCAGATCATTCGGAAGGCTGTAATATCATTAAAATGCACTTGCAATAATTTTTCCCATTGGCCGTAATGTAAAGAAAAACTTTTGACTGTCCCTGTAATTAAACTATACATCCGATTTTCATAAAATTTGAAATGGCTCGACAAAATTTTGCAACAATCATATATTTGAAATTTCAAACCATTCGGTTGGGTAGTTTTTGCTCTGTTACATGCGGACAGACGGACAGACGGACGGACTGAACGTAGACTATAGGTGCTACGTATTTATATAATTACGAACGCACCTAAAAATGAGATAGTCCATTTAGAAGGTACATAAAATGTAATTCATTCACTACCACAGTGAAACAAAGCTGTTTTCACATACTTCCTCCTATAGGGCATCTGTTTACAGATTTTGTTCATCGTGGGAGTGAATGAATTAGATTTTATGCACCTTCTAAATGGACTATCTCATTTTTTTTTTTTCAAAATGGACTTGGTCTACTATGGTTGTGAGCCCCTCATATATTTTTTTGACTTGAGCAACCGCGGTTGTGCAGTGTGCAACCCCCACCCCCTCCCACGACCCACACGCACACACGCATTCCGAAAATTTTAAATGTTGCCATCTCTGAATAAGTGATTGATTATGGATCGTAATCAATAAATTATCAAATAATAAAGGGGCTTTTTTTTGCGAAAATTATATTAGAAATATCTATAGCTTAATTACGAAACGAAAAGATTTATAAAGTTATATAATCAGTCTTTAAGAAAATTATTCTTTCTTCTTGCAGAAATAAATGAAGCTATCAAAATAATTATGAATTTAAAAATAATTATAATAACAAATTCTTACAGATTATTTCGAAACTTCTACCTATATACTTTATTCCCACATCTTGTTTTATTTATTTTTATTAAGAGCTTAGTAATATAACAATAACTGTTCATACAAAGAATGAACAGTTATTGTTATTATTTTATCACCAATGCTATTCGAATCGTTAAATAATCATAGCATGATTGGAAAATACCCAAAATCATTACGGGCTATGTATGCTTTCTTTTATAGTCTTTCTGCGTATGCCGGGCGGAGCTTTGGTAGCTTGGTCCTTCGTTGGTTGCTTTGGGCGCCGCGATGGATTGGGTGCGGAGGACGCAGCCCAACGGTAGTTGTTTTCCAGTTTAATTTTATTATTTTTAAAATTCTTAACTTGTCTTTTTTTAATTAGTAAATAATAAAATCTTTTTATTTATTTTTTTTTCATATGAGCTCGGGAAATTTGTTTTTTGTCCCCCCCCCCCCAATAAATTTTAAGTTTTCTCCCCAGTGCTGCCATGATTCAGTTTCTGCTAGTATTTCCATAATATTACTCTCGGGGATGTGGAGCAATAGGCCCCTGGCTCCTCGACAAACTGTCAGAAGTCTATAGTCTTGCCGTTATGAGATCCGTCAACAGTTTCGGCTGTTTTTTCAGAGACACCCAAAGTTTGCCAAACTCAGATTTTGGGCCGAAATTTGTTAAAAACGGAAACGAAACCGAATTTTCGGTCGATCACTAGATATAGTTGATTCAGGAATTAAAACCTCAGATTCAACATTTAGGAACTTAATATATTTTGTTTATAAAGTAAGCAGATAATATTGTCAGAATGAACCCATTATATTATAACCATTGTCTCAACCACTTATGACGCACGATAAGTATAAATTTAAGTCTGACGACAGTAATATATATTGAAAATACGCGATTCGACAGATTTCATATGTATTTCATGAATGTTATTCACGACACATTTTATCACTCAAATAACACACTCGGAATTTAGCTTAAAAAGTCATCACGGTTGTAAAAAAAAAAAAAAAAAAAAAAAAAAAAAAAAAAAAAAGTAAAACGTTCTTTTGTTACTCCTACACAATTCTACAAATTCTCCAAATTGCGGATACTTATTCACATTGCAGTCTCTGATGTCACCCATCGGCTCCCTGTGCAATCTGAAAAACGCCCTTCCAGGTATGCAGCCAATGTTTCACAGTGCAATATTTATGAGGCATTCATTGCACTATCTCAAAGATGCTCATTGCACTGAAAATGGCTATTACGAGCCTGACCTGCCGTTATTTTCCGGTTCCTTGTACTTTATATAAAAAAAAATCTAGATGGTTGAGTTGAAAGAATCCATAAGACGTTTACAGACAGGATGGAGAAAAAAAGATCTAGGTAATAACCGTTGAGTGTATTTTAAGTGACAATTAGCATCAACATGATTTCCATATTAATCACTTTATTTTAGGAAAGTGTATTTCAAAATAAGAAGAAATATTGCGATTGCAGTAGCCTACTTGGATTTAAATGCATCTACATTAGAAATTAAACGGCTCAGCCCGAGCCCAACTATCCGAGTCTGAGCCGATGCCCGAAACAAACTCGGGCTTGGTTTTTAATACTTTCCAACAAAGTTGAAAAGTGTTTATGCATTCGGTTTCTCTGTCCGCCTGTCCACGCTCTAACTCCTGTAAATATACTCTGATTTTCATGCAATTGATAAAGGTTATTTAGGGTCACCAAACATATTTGGTATTGTATATGAAGTATGTAGGATTAATCGTTCATTTACAGGGGCACTCAAAAGGATCCCATTATATTATGGTATACCGGGGAAAAATCGTTTGCAGAGTATTTTAATGACATGACGCTATTTCAAATGCATTGAAACTGATATAAATCACTGAATTTCACTACGATCACGTTAGAACAGGGTATTCATAGCATTTTTTTTCATTTACAAGGATACACAAAAAAAATCGGTTACGGTACTGTCTTTGAGTAATAATTGCTGGAGTGTACGTTTTAAAATTCGGATTCGCTTTTAAATTTAACTAATTTTTTGCATGTTACTCGTTATATATAAATTCTATACCTCATATACAGGGCTGCACAAAAGTATTCACGTACCATTCTCCTTATTAGAGGAAATTGCTGAAGGGAAATTTTTGACTGAAGTATATGTATTTCTTAAGTGAACTAAATTTTGGCATATATGTAGTTAATAGATGCAAATCTATATATAATATACAGGGCTGCTGAAAAAATTCGGATGATTTTCCGATTGCAGATGGTAACAGCTGAAATTGGGTTTTGAAATGTGTTATGCGTTTTAACATGGTTGAATTAGTCGCAATACTTTAATTTTTTAAACAGTGCAGTTTTGTTATATTATTCTGAAAGTGTTGGAAAGTGTTTCATAATCTATGCTTGACGCATGATTTTTTCCTTCTTGTTAAACTAGTAGTCGAGCTCGAGCTCAGAGTTAAAATTTTATTTATTCGGAAAAACGGAAAAGAAAAAAAAAACCCTGCCAATTGAGAACAAAAATTTAGTCTCAGTTTCTTAAATTATTTTACAATCCTTTAAAAATCAGTTTGGGACAGAATTGTACTGTTAATGATGGATATAAGAAGGAGGAGTATAAGGGAAAATTATATCTGATTCTGAAGCCTTTCCACGATCAGTGTAAGTAAAATAAAGAAGCCGTGGGGTATCCCGTGTCAATCCTCGCATTCTGTTTGAAGTCCTTTTTCCAGAATTACTGGAAAACAGAACTTGCACATTTCTGAAAAAGTTGTACTTGTAGTTGATCATGTCTTTCTGCCATAAGAATTGTAGCTTTTGCAGATTTCAGCCAGTGGTTGGGTATACATCACATATTTTGCTATTTCAAACAGATTGACAGGGCATGCTAATCGCAAGACGTTGTCATGGGGGGGGGGGTATTTAGGATTAATACTTATAATTTATATACGTAAACAGAGATTTATAAATGAGAAAACTAATCTTGAAGCAATTTTGAAATGTTATTAATAATTTTACAGTAAGTACTTTCGGATTGGACTCTGACGCCACGAAAAAATTTTTGGGCTCAGGGGAGCTCGGATTACAAAAGCCCAAATTCATTTCTAATCCACATACAGTAGATTCCCTGATTATCCAACTTCCACGGACCAGCGGTATTTCAGAATATTGAATACACTGATACAATTTTTGAGTTTTCAACAACCTTTATTCATAATTCAAAATTAATATAGTAACCATGACGAAAAATCAGACATTCAGCATAGATTATGCAACACTTTACAACACATTCAGAATACTGTAAAAATACTTTACAGTATATTAAGGTGAAAGATGTCTAAATAAATAATTTATAAAATGCATAACGCATTTGGAAACCCTTCTGCAATTACCATCAACAGTTGGAATTTACTCGAATTTTTTGTGAAGCCCTGTATAGGATCTATAAATTTATACGTATACTACATAGTATATGCTAAAATTTATGTTCAATTAAATGCATAAGCACAGTTGAAAATTCCCATTCCGCAATTTACACCAATAAACGGAAATGTACTTGAGATCTTTTGTGTAACCCTATATGGGATCTATAGAATTTATACACACTAAGTAATAATTAAAAAATAATAATAATTCATTTTAAAAACGCATATCACAACTGTCAAAGCACTTCCAGCAATTATCCTTCGTAGGTAGTACTGTAGCGAAATACTTTTGTGTGTCCCTGTAAATGGACAACAATTTCTATGCACTCCTGTTTCTGCAGAAAGCGTCTTGTAGTACACCTAAGTGATGTATATAAATTTTAAGATGTTTAAAACAGTGTAATATCATTAAATTATCCTGCAAACGGTTTTAACCCATTGGCCATAATGTAACGGAATTCTTTTGAGTGTCCCTGTAAATGAACCGTAAACGTTACATACTTCATTTTCAATACCAAACATGCCATAGTAACCCCCAATAACATATATCAATTTCATGGCAATCGTACTATATGTACGCAAGTTATAGCACGGAAAGACAAACTGAATTCATAAACCCTTTCCAATATGTTGGAAGGGTTAAAAACGAAAAATAGATCAAAATTACAGTGAATTTATATTTATGCATACTTAGTAAAAACATGCAAAAATGTAGTTGTTGACACAATTTCTACATGAAAATTATTTTGATATCGTGGTGAATAGCAGTCAACCAGAAAATACCGATTCCTATTCTTCAATGACAAGTTTATTTCAGAAATCTCTAACAATAATATTAATAAATTTCTTAGAATTAGGCAGTAATGATCTAAAGATTTGAAGAGCTCAAGGGCGTCACGGTAAATATGGCCTAAAGAAGTGATAAAATAAAACAATAGAAAAATCAGCAAACTTTCAGAAAAAAAAAACAATATTTTAAATGTCTTTTTTTATGTTAGTGTAGTTATTTAAGGAATCAAGTAACTTTTAAAGTGCCCAAAAATCTTTTTTTTTTTTTTTTTTTTTTTTTTATGGTTTTTAGTTATATATGATTCTTTAGGAACATTTAAAAACAAACCCCATTCAAACATTCGCATTGGAAGTGAAGTTATGTCTAATACACTTTGAGCTTTTTTTATATGATAAAGTGGTGATTAATTCTTTAAAGTTAATTTTCTCAAAACATCGATTTTGGTCATTGCGCGCACAATTTCTGAAAAATGGTTGCCTAGAATTCCACAAAATTTTCGCTGAATGTATTAAACGTATAGAGGTACAAAATAACCTATTATTATGTTTCTCAAGTTAAGAAGTTTAGAATTCACGACTACTTTTGTTTAAAAAAATCTCGATATTTCGAATTTCTTTGATTTTTTTTTTTTTCAGGATCTACACATTTTATATGATTTATTGTAGGTCATTTTGTTAACACATTATATCTGTACTCATTTTAAAAAATCTTGGTTGAATTTAGCATTTCGTGTGTGAAAAATTATGCGCCCAATGCATGCAAGAATATTTCTTACGTAAATATTGTATTATATATAAAAATAAATAAAAAATATATATATGTATGCATACTGTTTTTGAGAATTTTAATTGATAAAATAAATCTTTCTGAAAGCTGTTCTCGAATCCAAAGGGGCAACTTTATGAGATAAGTTTTAATTCATTTTTGTTCGGAAACGCATGAAACTGACTGGTGTTGTTATTCAGAAACTATGTAATCAAAAAACGTTATCCGTTTTGTTTTTTTGGGGGGGGTTTTTTTTGGTTTTTTTTTTTTTTTTTTTTTTTTTTTTTTTTTTTTTTTTTTTGTAAACGCAATAGATCTTTCAGAACATACCATCAAAGTGGGCGTTTTGAACCGAATTTCCGGACGAAAGAGTTGAAAAACCAGTCAGAGAAGGAAGAAAAACGTCTTGCCACGTGATCAAAATCGCTTATAACACAATAGGTAATTTATTGATAAAAAAATGGAAAAATCATTTCGATTCCAAATCGCTTCCAGAGTCAGATCTATCAAGTTTGTGCCTTTACGTTTAAAAATGAATCCGTCATTGTCTCAGATAGTTTCGCGCTTGTTGAGCAATGAACTTGAGAACAGCCTTAACCCTTTAGCGGACGGTGTCCACAAAAAAGGACACCTAATTTTAATTCCAAAACTGACAAACGGCACCAATGATATCTAAAATTTTCCTTTTATGAGATACGGGAAAATAAGCAAGTTTTTATTTTTTAATAAATCCGTTTAAAAATTCCGGTGTCAGTCCATTATTTAATCATTTTACAAACAGAATTGCATCGCGCCGCCGGAAAAGTTTAATATGTGTTTTAACATTTATATTTAAAAATGAATTATAGAGTGAATGCAATTCTCATAGAGGTTATTTTTTAGCCCCCCGGTATGCTATTTCTTTGTCCAACGATTGAAGTGTCGTCTCCAAAAAATAACGTTCCGTTATATAAGCCAGCCATAAAACAAAGCAGATTTATCATTGTACGGGATAATCTCTATTGCAATTTTTTAAGTTTCTATGCATCGCACATTTTCAATTTTCATACCGTCGTATAGGGGAAAAAAGTACTTTTAAATGCAATTTGTTTCAAAACTGCATCTCAATTTATTTTTGAAATATTATTTTTTTTTCTAGTTTTTAACACCATTTCTTTAAGTTGACAACTCATGTACTCCATTTCTGTAGAAGGTAAACGAAAAATAGTTGGAAAATAGTAGTTTGTTATCTTTTTTGTTGCCATTTTCACATAACAACTGAAAAAAATATAATTAAAGTATGTGCTGTTTTGAAAAAAATATAAATGATTAATTTCTAATAAAACATGGAACTATTATAAACTATATTTAATTTTAAGAATCTATATTAATGCTATAAACACATGAAGGCATATGAATCATTAGATAGCCGAGTTTTTTTGTCGAGTTTCTTGAAGGAAGAAATTGCTTTTTGCTGTATTTGTGTAGCATTCTGCAATAGAGACGTCAAATGAATACTTTTTCGTAGATGTTGTTTAAGACTGTTTTGCAAATGTGGAATTCTTCAGAGGATGCGAATAACGCCATTTATATAAAATAAAAGCATGTGTTTTAAGTTTTAAAAATGAAATTTATTTTGTACTATCAATATTTATATACATATATATTTTTTTCATCAGGGGCGACACTAAATTCTGAAAAAGCAGACTTACTGTTGATATATTTTTTTAGTTCAAAGGGTACTTGACTCCAGGCGGAAACTTGATGCAAATGAATTTTTGTTGATGTAAAATTTATCCTCTCTAATTTTTAGCCGCCTTAAGCGACCGCCTAGTTTGCCACCCCTAAGCACTGTCATGATAGATTTACCAACATATGACATTAGTATTTTTCAATCTCTCAATTCTTGTAAAATGATAAAAGTATAATATACTAAATTGTAACTTCATCAGTAAATAATTTTTTTTTTTTTTTGGTATAAAAATTTCCACTAAACATATTTCAATAGCATAAATACGTAAATAAGGGACAAAATGTCCATTTTAAAAAACATTAATTTTCGTTAAATTGACTGTTCTACTGTTATTAAATAAATTTTACACCAAGCTTTTTTAATTTTTTATTAGCTGGCCCGTCCGGCGTTGTCCGGCCTCCGGGATTCCTTTTTAACGTTCTCAAACTTAAAAAGATATTAATATGATTTCAAATTTTTTTTAAATATCGTAAACATACGTTAGCTTTCTATAAAAAAAAAAAAAAAGAAAAAAGAAAAAAAAAGAAAAAAAAGATTATAGCGAGATTTTTAAAAATACATATTATAGATGGCGCCATAATTTTTATCGGTTTTACTTGAAAACTCATGTAAAACATACTATTTGGCCATTATTGGAAAATCATTGGATATATTTTCAATATAGTGCCATATTTAGCCAATAATGTGGTTTAATTAAAAATAATATCACTGCAAGACAAGTATATACAACAATTACTTTGCTTTTCAAACAAAGCAACCATTTCAAAACATCATTTGCTGAACTTGTATTGTTTTGAAAGCAATACAGTAATATTCTGTAAAATTTAAGGAAAACTTACTGGATTTATACGGATTTATAATCTCAAAATGTCAAATAAGGAAATTGTACTATTTTCTTAGAAAAATGAAATTATTTCGTAAAATTTTACGAAAAAATTTGTGTACATTGGCGAATTTTTTTTACAGTGTATATTATAGTTATTGGTTCATTTATATATGGTCGATTTTTCATGTGATTTACATCGAATAATTAAAAAAAAAATCTATTATATGTATAGTATATTTATTTATTTATTATATATTTTTTCTCTTTAAGGCTATTCAGATCTTTGGTTAGAAAGTAGAATTTTTCAATGTTCACAAATTTCAAAACATCGCGCTTAAAAATAAAGAAAATGTTATGTACGTTTTTATTTTGGTTGTTAATAATGAAATTATTAAATTATTTTTGTGTGGGCATTTGAGGTCAATTGTAAGCTAAGATTTTGGCATCTACGAGGTAAATCCTTCTTCCATTATCTATTTTTAAAACACAGTAAAGCCGAAAATAAACTTTTCTTCCATATAATGTTTTTAACACAATTTATTTTGAAAAACAATTAAACAAGAATAGATAAATAATGAAAACAATTTGGAAACTAAACATGAATTATTTTACATTACACCTTAACACCTTTGCCACGAGTATCTTGTACAGAATTTTTAATATTTTATTAAGAGTAATTCTAAGTAGAAATTTTTGGCTAATTTAATAGCAGAAATTCGATGATTAAATAAGGCGAAAAATTCTTTACGAAATTACAGGTAGGAGAAATCAAAGACTCTAAGACCCTATACGCTAACTAATTAACGACGCGACGTTCGTCTCGAATTGGTTAGCCAATTATATCATATAAAAAAAATTATATCTTATTAGTAATCTAATTATCTTATATGAGAAAAATTATAACAATAATAGCAGTGCATACCTATCTTCTTCTACTCATACAGGAAGTATTTCAAATTTAAAAGACATTTTAACACACATTTAAATTCCCACGGCCAAGATAGTAATTTGTTTTAATAATAATAGTTGTTTAGGTTAAATGCAACCACTTTTGTACAATTCATAATATTAAGAAGAAAAATTCTTTCATAATGATAGCCCATTTCATTACAACATTCACGTTCTTACGAACAAAATACTAATTTATTTTAAATAATCCTCAACCTTTAGATTACATAAGCAACTTTTATAAATTGAAGTATTTTTAAAATGAAATTATAATTCAAGAGCACAGATTGTTTCTTTATCTTTTACATGTATCATTGAAAACATTAAAGACATTTATTATTTTTTGGAATTTTTCCTTTGAATAATTGAACTATGATTGTGGGAAAGCGTTTATGTAAAGCAGCTCACAAAATCCAGTGAAAAAACATTTGAAAGTAGCTTTCAAAGTCAGGTTCAAAGTTAGTCAGCTTTCAGGTTTCGAAAAACTAGAAAAATAACAATTAAACAAATTAAGCCTTTTCTAATTTATCAATATATTCTATTAAAAATCAATTATTAATACCAAACATCCCAATGTATAACACACACTTTTGGGAAAAGAAAACTGATCGAAATTTACTTATGTGTGTTATACGCCGGTTATAAAAATGTAAGATTAATAAAAGCGTATAAAAAAAAATGTAACATTAATAAAAGCGTGTTAAAAAATGTAAGATTACTAAAAATGTATTGATAATTTTTTCTTCTTCTTTTTAGTGTTTAAAATACAGTGAAACCTGCCTGTGCGACCACCTCCATTAAGCGACCACCTCCCGGAACGACCATTTTTTCATGGACCTAAATTTATTCCCATAGGCTCAATGCTAATTTTACCTCTATTCAGAAACCATCCCAGTTGAACTCCCTCCATGAGCGACTCATTTCTTTGACGAAAATGAAACAAATTCTGTTTTTTTTTTTTCTGGTCGCTTGAAGAAGGTTTTATTAGAAAAATAATTCCGGAGAGCGCATTATTCATTAAACTTCTTTATTTATTCCAGTAAATTTTAAGTGTTTAAACACCTTTGTGCCTTTTTAGCAATGAATTTAACTCTAATGACAAATTAAGGATGGATGACCGTCAATAAACTCTCCTGCCCTGTTCTGTCGGGAAACTCTCAAAGAAATATATAAATTAATAAAATCGTCATTATTTATTCCCGTCCAAAAAAAAAAAATGCTTTTATTTACTGAACTTCGAAAGGCCTCGAAAATAAAAGTTATAAAAAATAAAACCGTAAAATCAAAGCAAACGATGTATTTATTTTTAAAACTCTGCAGCAATTAACTTATGTAATAAACTTTTGTTTTGATACTTAAATTTTCACATTTTTTTTCCTAATGGGAAAAATAAATTTTAGTAACATTAATTGTTACCTTTTTTCAACAATTAAAATCCAGATTTAAAACTGATCTCCATTAAGAGACCGCCTCTCGGAGCGACCAAATTTTATTGGAACGGAACGTAGTCACTTCAGGGAGGTTTTACTGTATTTAATTGTTGCAGTTTCTCAGCTAGCAAACGCTGTTTAAACTCTGCTGTTGTTATAATTCGTATGCAGTTACAGTTATAAATAATATTTAGAAATGTAACACTTGCGCCAGACTAAAGGAAAAATGCCTTAAAGTTAACATGCCAATTTCTATTAAAGATATAAAAATATTAAAATGTTGTATTGTTATCGGAAACACACCTCTGTACATAAGTTTTATAATTTTAGCATATCAGGAAGTGAGTGAAAAATCAATTACAAAATTCCATCCTTACATAATAGACCAAGAGGCGGCAGCACAGACAATCGAGTTCACGGCTGAAATTCCAGAATTAGTTAAAACTCGATTCGCTTATTAAAGTGCAATCGGTTTGCCAAGTCATATCTTGGTGAAAAACACTTGAAAACTCGGTTTTAGTGGTTCACTAGTAGGTTTCCATAGTGTTTTCCTGCTCCCAAGAAGTTCGTGTTTTCACACCTTTAGGTGCAGGAAAACACAATTGTGAACCTACGAGTCAACCGGTAAAACTATAGATAAATTATGCAAAATAAATAAATAAGTAGTTTTTTTTTAATTAAATGTAAAATTTGCATTTTGAATTGCAAAACTTACATAAGTGGAGTCGCGAGTAAAAACTTGTTATAAATAAATGGAACAAGTAAAATTTCAATTTAAAAAATCAAAAAACCCGACTGCGTCAAAAAAGCGAACTAATTAATTATTTCTCATCCATGTGAAACTATTTTTTTATATTACTTACCTATTTTTTTTATTTACTTGTTGATGACTTTTAAGTTGTGTTTAATTGTTTTTCCTATCTATAAACACTGTTTTGATGAGGCCTACAGATGTCTATGATGGTTAGAGTTGCAGTAAAGCTAGAGATCCTACCTACACAACTTCCAGGTTGTATAATATTTAAACGGAGCTTCTGACTGTAAAATAGTCAATGAAACATCGTCTTCATTTTGAAAGACCTAACCAATGATATGCCACTCAATAGGGTTCGTAAAAAAAAAAAAAAAATTCGTCTCTACCACCATTTTGTATTTTACGGCCGCCATTTTGAATTTATAAAAACAAAACCTAATCTATATCCATCGGACGGTTAAGACGAATCGATAGAGACCGCATTCATTAAAATCCATGTTGGGATGATTCGTGGGTATAAAGAAATGCAGATACGCGTGAAACACACAATCCTTCTTGGCAGTCGGGTAATAAAACAAAGTAACCCGTCCAAAATTGACAAAACTTTACTATCAAAAAGTGAACAGATATAATAGTGGATTTGGAAATACCGCATCCTTTTACTCGTAAATAACAAACGTGTTCCAATTAATACCTGAAATCCTACAAGCCATTAAATTCTTTATTACGGCATGAGTTGCTCTTTGTCATAAAAAACAAACAATCTTTAATCAATATCAACAGTTCCAATGTGAAGGTCTTTAGGGAACACCCATTTGAATGAGGAGCTTTTCTTTTTTCAGAAGTCTGGTAACAGTGAAAAGTTGCATTCTTTTGCTGGTGAGTCACCGCAATAAGTTAAGTATGTTGCATACAACAGGGGAAATTCTTTCTTATATAAATGTTGTAGTAGATACAAAAAAATAAAAATAAATACAACAGGAATACAACAGGAGGAAAAGAAAAGAATGGGCAAGATGAATCTTCGTTATGACCCAGCAGACCTGGTAAATGACTACGTATTGTTTCAGGTGATATATTGTTAAAGTAGTTATATTTTGCCACACGAACTTGCGTTTATTTTAAGGCGGTTCTCAAAAGAAAAAAAATGATTTCTCCATTCAACAACGCGAAACTTTCTGACGCATTTTCTTACTCATTTTTAAACAAAAAAATATGATGCTTGCTGGCTAGAGGTTTCCACTGGCCCGGGCCGGGCCGCACCGTGCTGGCAAAATGAAGGCAAATTTTCAAACGGGCCGCGTCGTCGAAATAAAGAAATTTTTTGGCCAACCAATAAAAAAAATTAACCGAATCAGCCGGGTCAATGGAAAAAAATTAAGCGGGTTGACAGGTCCCATATAAAAAGGATCAAACTAAGCTGATAAAATATAAACAATTGTCAATGAACTTGACGGGGACAAGAATAAGTATAAATGTACCGCACGAGCCGATACCAGCTTGACCAAAGAATATATATTTTAGTTTTTACGGAGTTATAGTTTCTTTGGCTTGATGACCTCAATACAGAAATATGACATGTCCAGCGTAGAAATCAGAGAGCTACACCATGTCTGAGCCATAGCTTAATTTTTTCGGCGGCTCGGGTCAGCCCGGTATCAGGTTTCCTTTTTTTCTACATACTCAACCCTGGTCAGAACTGGAGTTAATTGCTCTTAGGACGCGTCGGGCAAGCAATTTATTTTGGGAAAATAGTAATAGCGATAATAAACTTTTGATAACGGAATTCTTAGAAATATACTTTAATAGAAAAATATTTTCAAAAATCTATCTTTTTTATTATACAGCTTCAAAAATTATGATGTTTTTAACCATCTTTTTCTTTTGCTCTAAACTACATTCTTGTTTTAATGTAATAGACTAAGAGTCTAACAACATCGTTGTTGTTCCTTTCTGTACTCTATGGCTTGTGAATATATAGTAATCTAAAAAGTTACTGTAAAAATTTCCCATGCATATGTATACAGTGTTCATTACAAAAATCCCAATTGTATGATAAGAAAAATCGGACTTTTTTTTGTCGAAATTGAGTCGGGTCGGGCCAAGACTGATTTAATTGATTTTTGTATTGGCCGGATCTGATTTCACTGATTTTTGAACGGACAGACTTTGCCGTGAACAAAATTATAAACGGATCGGTCCCAGACAAAACTTTTAGTTTTTACACCGTGCCGGGCTAAGATAACTTGCGTTCGGGCCAGACCGGGCCCGGACTTGGAAATTTCGGACCATACAGACCTCTATTGTAGGCATAATTATTGAAGATGTTTGTAATCGAATACCTTTTTTTTTTTTTCATTTTCCGTTAGATGAATTACATCTTGCATTATAAGCGACTATTGTCTCAGGACGGCAGTGTCTTTTTCCTTTCCTGCACTGTCCCGTTCGGAAATTCGGTTCAAAATTCCAACTTCGACATGATTTTCTGAAAACTCGTCTAGAAAAATTGAAACACAGTTTCTTAAAACGAGCATCTGTCAATTTGATACGTTTGCGAACAAAAATGAATTAAAAAATGTGTCAGAAAATAGCCAGTTTGGATTTGAAAACAGCCTTAAGCGATTCTGGATAAATTCAGCTGAATTGGTTACGAGACTCAATGTAGAGTAGAGACGTCTACAAAATTTGTCTACATAATGAATGGGTATCTAACACCACAAGTAAAATAATGAACCATTTGCTTGAAATATCATAAATTAAAATTGCTTGATATTTGAAATAAGCTGCATATTTACTTTTAGACGGGGAGGTGGTTGCACAAACTATCACCACATGGAGTTAACAGTTAGAATTTTAGGATTAGTTTAAACTTAATTAGCACATTAAAATGCAACTGGTCTGCAAGTCACCCGCTCTGGGCTAGGGGCTTGACCGAACCATCAGCCACAAGCAGGTTCCCATGGTGGGCGATTAGATTAGATTAGATTAGGTCTGCAAGTGAAAACCACCTGCAGGTCCAATTTTCATGGTTGATTGGTAGATTTACCATTGTGTTTGCCTGCCTCCAGTCCTCCATGTTTTCATATAACTGAGTGCACGAAAGCACAATGGCAAACTTAAGGCTGTTCTCAAATCAAAAAGGACAACTTCCTGACATAAGTTTTTACTTATTTTTGTTCGAAAATGCATTAAACTAGCTGGTGTTGTTGTTCAGAAGTCATCGAGCTGTTTTTTCCATTTTTTTTTTTTTTTTTTTTTTTTTTTTTTTTTTTTGCAAACGCAATAGATCTTTCAGAAAATAGCGTGAAAGTGGACGTTTTGAACCGAATTTCCGAGCGAAAGTAGAAAAATCACTCAAGAGCGGGCGGAAAACTGGTTTGTCACGTGATCGAAAACGCTTTTATAACTCAATGGGTAATCGATTGATCAAAAAATGGAAAAAAACAGTTCGACTCCAAATTGCTTCCATGGGCAGGCTTTCCAGTTTTATATCTTTCCGTTAAAAAATGAATTTGTAAATATGTCAGAACGTTTTACGCTTGTTGAGTAGAGCAGTTAAGAACAGCCTTAACAATCAACTACGAAAATTGAGCCTGGAGGTGGTTTCCACCAAGATATGGTTTGACAGACCAGTTGCATTTTAATATGCTACTCAAGTTTAAACTAATCCTAAAATTTCAATTTCAGCCGTCAACTCGATGAGGTGATTGGTTTGTGCAACCGCCTCCCGTCTATTTGTTTAGAATACTAGGAGGCTTTGCCCCTACGAGCTACGCTCGCCAACCCCCGTCCAGACACCGCAAACTCTAAAAGCACACTAATTTGATCGGTTTTAAAAATTTTTCGAAAGAATCAATTATAATAATAAAAAAAAAAAAAACAGTGGCGATCTCACTGTTAACGGGTTGTTTTCGTCTTTGATTAAATCAGATCAGTGAAACATCTGAAAATAAGCTAATATAAAATGCATTAAGTAAACAGTCTCCCGGTATTTTTTAACAAAGCTATAAGAAACTTTTTTTAAATAAGACATTTTAAATGTATCGTTTTAAATCTGATGTAATTTTCACCAAAGTTTTCTTTCTGTTTTTAATATTCGCGCGAAAATATTTTTGTTGTTACAAAGGATATATTATTTGTTCAGTCTTAGAATTCTCAACAATAGTTTAAAAACATTATCTCAAAATATGAAATAAATGTCTCGCACAAATATATTTTTAAATTTAAACTGTTTGACAATATTATGGTTTGGCCATTTTAAATATGACGTAATATCCTCCATTTACGACTTTTAATATATTTTAACATTTGCATATTAATGAATTTATAATTTTACAATTTCCTTTCTCTTTTTAAATTCACGTGTAAATATAGTTTTCTGACGTAATTATCAACATTTTCCTGCTTTAAATAAGCAATCATTTAATTCTCATTTGAAAGTTTTTCAGTTTATAATAGTCACGTGTCAATAAATTTTTAATTTGAAGGAAATATTGCGCTGATTTTAAATTGGGCAACAATTTAAAATAATACCCTTTCCTAAAAGTTGTAAAAAATATTTCTCGACGTGCTGAAAATTTGAATTTAAAATAGAAATAAAATCTCAAAAAATGAATAAAAAAAAAAAAATTAATTAAAAAAAAAAAAAATAAATAAATGCAGTCTGCACACCAGAAACTTCTAATGTATAAAATGATCTAAAAATGATTAAATTCCTACGTATAGTTTTTACTCCAATAAAACTCTTTTAATGGAACGATTTTGATCAACTTTAACATTAAATATCTCTTTAATGCTGTTCTTAACCCATTAACCGCCAAAACTATTACGATAGAAATTTTCAAATTTCTTGTTGAAAGTAGTTTCCCACCACAAATTCAGTAAGGTAAATTTCGCTTTACTAAAATAGCAAAATTCCTGCCAATAAATAAGACTTTTTTTAAATTCTAAAATAGTGGTGCAAATGTAATTAATTCATTGCATGAGCAATTATTTTGACTGTTGCGTGAACGCAACGTCAGCGGTTAATGGGTTAACTGCTCTACTCAACAAGCATAAAACGTTCTGACATATTTACAAATTCATTTGTTAACGAAAAGATATAAAACTGGAAAGCATGGCCATGGAAGCGATTTGGAGTCGAACTGTTTTTTCCATTTTTTGATCAATCGATTACCCATTGAGTTATAAGCGTTTTCGATCACGTGACAAACCCGTTTTCCGCCCGCTCTTGAGTGATTTTTCTACTTTCGCGCGGAAATTCGGTTCAAAACATCCACTTTCACGCTATTTTCTGAAAGATCTATTGCGTTTGCAAAAAAATGGAAAAAACAGCTCGATGACATAGTTTCTGAACAACACCACCAGCTAGTTTAATGCATTTTCGAACAAAAATAAATAAAAACTTATGTCAGGAAGTTGCCCTTTTTGATTTGAGAACAACCTTAAATAATTATTCGATTTTGGAAACTGTCTGCATCAGCGTGTTTATCAAACATTTCTGTATAATACCACCGATTTTCATATTTTTGTATGCAATATTTTTCTTATTATTAACGAAGAAAACTCTGGTGAGAAAAAATTCAAAACCGGCGGCGGCAGTGACAGCGTTAGTTACTTTATTTTAGAAAAGAGAGATAACATTTTTCAATAGGAAAAAAGCTATACCTATGTAAATGGTTGAGAAAATAACCACATTAAAAAATAATTAGCTTCGACTGTTTCGCTGAGCTTTCTAAATGTGATCGAGCAAAGTATTCGCTATGAAAAGTACAATCTACTTTTATTAGCAGACGAATTAAATAAATTTTATATTGCATTTTCTTTAGTGGTACTTAAAAGTACCGTTTGAGCATAAAGGGTTAATATTTCAAATAAAATAACGTGTTCAATCATTTTGTTTAAAAAAAAGTATGAAATGAGGAGCAAAAACTTATTTGCTCGATATCTGTGCATTAACAGAACTCAATTGTAAGGGACCGTTTACATTATGGTTTTAGTTACATAAGCATATCTTGTTAAAACGAACATTTTCAGAAATTCAGTAAACCCAAGTTACAAAACGTATCCATATTCTTGTTATGGAGAAATAAAAAATAACTCATATTTATATTAGAATTGATACTTCTTAATATGAAAAGTTAAAGATTTTATTAAAATATTATGTTAATTATTAAAAAGTTTTATTAAACTATTAAAATGTTATGTTATGGTTGAAAATATGCTGCTTTATTTGTAACTATAAAAAAGAAAGTATTTTTCCCATATTCTGTAATGATCACTTTTCCACATAACTATGTGTTTTTGTATTTAATTGAGAACAGAAATTTTAAGTGCAATGTGTCCTAAAATTTGGACTTTAATTCAAATACCAAGAAAGCGTACAATTCTTTATCCGTCAGCGGTTCCCAACGTTGGGCAATTTGACTCTCTAGGGAGGCAATTTCGAATTTGTCACACTCGCATTCACTGTCATTTTATTTTATTTTATTGATTTTTTTTTTTTTTTTTCAAAAATCAAAACCGTAAACCGAAAATGAAAGTTCTATAGGAAAAATAAAAAAATAAAGATAAAAAACTAATATTTTGTCGAATTTTTAAAAAGTTCTATATAAAAAGTTTAAAATAGACTCAAACCAGAATAATTATATGAATAATCTTTAAAAGTGTTTTAAAACCTCTTTTCACTTTTTCTATTTGTTGATATATTTTATGTATTTTCGCAGTTTTTTTACTATTTCTTGAATGAACCTTTAATTTTTATTCACTGTGCTATGTGTCACATAAAGAAACTTTTACGTATGAAACTATCTTAACTTGTCTGATTTGAACATTTTTAACCTAAAAAATATTTGAAATATCTAAACGAGATTCTACCAACTTTATAAAAACTATTGTGTCGTTCGAAAGTCGTTTTAGTGAGGGAAAATTAATTCGTACCTGGAAATTCTATAATTTAATTATTAGACATTAACCCCTTCAGGGGCGGTGGGATATATTATATCCCACTTAATTTTAAAGCAGATTTGCACCAGAAACTTTTAATTAAATTTTACTTTTTAAACTATGGTGGAAAAAAGGTTAAAAAAAATTACTTATCGTCTTTTTAAAGTAATTTTTTTTTTTAAATTCTGGTGTGAGTTCAACATTTCACAAATACAATTGCTTGCCGCATGGAACTATTAATAAATAGGAACTGACATATTCTTAAAATAGTGAAGCTTCAACTGTAACCGCTTTCGCAAGGGCTGATTACCTCCAGTGAAATCGTCCACCAGTAAATTTATATAGAAATTTTCTCCTTATTTAAAGGCCTTATTAATGCAAAATTTCAGTCATAAATAATGGCAGAAACATATTTTCAATTTTACTGGTGTGAGTTTACTTTTGTGGTAGTCGGACCCTTCGTTTCCGTCATATTGTGACAACCGGTGAAACAAACTTACTGTTCTACCAGCCAAACTGACACCAGTAAAAACAAATAGAAGTTTTTACTATATTTGTGAGAAAATATTTCCGTGAATAAGACGCTTAAATAAGGTAAAATTTTTACTCAATTTTACTGATGAGAAGTTTGCCCCCGGCAGTATTCAGAAACTGTAGATTCGATTTAGAAAAAGCAGCCGCCATCTTGTGACAACCTCCTCATTTACTTCAATCGCAACTGGTAGACAGTACACTGTATGTCTCCTCTTCTGTATTCATAACTCCATTGCTTGCCCCTCAAAGGGTTAATTCCGATATCTAATATAACGGGCAGAATTTTCCGGTTCGAATTGATTTTCCCAAACGGAAAGGACTTTCCGAACGACCCAGTAGATGATTCTACCAGGCATTTCTTGGTCACAGAATGTAGGTGAAAACCACTTTTTCTTTAATTGAAAATTCGTATAGAATTTTGTATTTAATATAAATTTTCATTACCCATTAACAACACCAAAAAACGTTTTTTATACGAAAATGATTAATAATGTATTCAGAAAAAGTTTTGAAATTTATTCAACGCAATAGTCCGCATTGGCCGCATGCCAGGAGTTAGTATCTGAAATAACCGCCAAAGATTCTGCTATATACAGTAGCCCTTTTTATGCTGACAGTTTCATTGCTTTAAGGGCGTAGTTCGATTACATGTCTATTAAATTTGTATTTTATTTATTTTTTGATAAAGTTTTAATTTCGTTATAGAATATTAGCTGAAAATACCGGGTGTCCCAAAAATGACTGATGGATTTTAAAATTCCATAACTTGCAAACGGTGACAGATATTAAAAAAATTCTTGCAAGAGTGTTATGTAAGATGTCAGGAGTTTTTATGCTGCGATTCTCAGTTTTAGTTACAAATAGCATCGATAGATGGCGCTGCAAGCAACAACAGCTAAATCCAGGCTCGATTTTTCGACCTCTCTCTTCTTCCATGCGAAAAAGGGAGATTAAAATGTATTGAATGGATCCCGAAGTACCAAAAATCGGGTCTGGACTGAGCGCCTATTGCTCTCAGCGCCATCTGTTGTTTGAAATTCGAACTAAAATCAAGAATCACAGTACAAAAACTCCTGACACCATACATAATCCTCCTGCAAGAATTTGTTTAATATCTGTCACCGTTTGGAAGCTATTGAATTTTAAAATCCATCAGTCATTTTTGGGACACCCGGTAAATGCTAATAATGCATTCAAAAATGCTAATAATGCATTCAAAAATGCTAATAATGCATTCAAAAATGCTAATAATGTAATTCATATTGTTTAAAGTAGAAACGGTTTAATTTTTTCGTAATTGTCACCCCGTGATAGGGATGATAAATTAAAAAATATATCCTGCTTGAAAATTATTTTTAAAACTATAAAAAATCAATAAATCGTGATAGTTTTCAAACAAATTGCATTTAACCCTTAAATGCCGAATGTTGCTTTTCGGCAACATATCCAATTTAGGCTCTAAAATACTATTAGAATAATATTGAAGCTGTAATACCTAATGTTGCCAATAAAATACTTTCTGAAAATATTATTAAATCGATTTTCAACATGTAGATGGCAACACTTGTGCTGTTTAAGAATAAAGATAGATTTATTTTTTCAATTGTTGCTACTTGTTCTTTTTGTTTTGTTTGGAAGTATTGAATTTTAAAATCCATCAGTCATTTTTGGGACACCCGGTAAATGCTAATAATGCATTCAAAAATGCTAATAATGCAATTCATATTGTTTAAAGTAGAAACGGTTTAATTTTTTCGTAATTGTCAGCCTGCGATAGGGATGATAAATTAAAAAATACATCCTGCTTGAAAATTATTTTTAAAACTATAAAAAATCAATAAATCGTGATAGTTTTCAAACAAATTGCATTTAACCCTTAAATGCCGAATGTTGCTTTTCGGCAACATACCCAATTTAGGCTCTAAAATACTATTAGAATAATATTGAAGCTATAATACCTAATGTTGCCAATAAAATACTTTCTGAAAATATTATTAAATCGATTTTCAACATGTAGATGGCAACACTTGTGCTGTTTAAGAATAAAGATAGATTTATTTTTTCAATTGTTGCTACTTGCTCTTTTTGTTTTGTTTGGAAGTTTGCGAAATACCCCATTTTGTTCTGCAGTGAGCAAGTAAAATGTATTTCTCATTATAGTTCCTAAAATTCTCGTGTGTTTAATATTATAGAATTTTATCAAGGAAAATTATTTTTTCAATTAAAGACCAGTATTGCCGATTAGTAACAAACTGTTTTTTAGCCGTAAACCATACTTAAAACAACTTGAAAAATTTTTTAAGTATTTTTCCAATGATTTATTTTAAAAATGAAAGCCGAAAAACATTATTACAGTGATTTTTGAAAAATCAGGCATTTAAGGGTTAAAAGAATGTTTTTTTTTTCCTATTCGACGGTGTAAAATTTGAAAGTGTGCGATGTTTAGAAGTTTAAAAATTGCTGTAAAAGCGAAACTGTCAGGAGTTGCCAACGTCCAATTGACGTCAGCATTACTCACGGACACATTTGTCCTTTATAATATAAATTTTAAATAGCCTTAGAAAAGAAGATGGGTAAATATTAAATATCTATTGCCTTAATACAGGTCTCTTACACAGTAAATATATGACATGTGCAGTACAGTAGAACCCCGATTATCCGAAGTAATTGGAACCGACCATCTTTCGGAAAATTGAAATTTTCGAATAATCGAGAATGCTTCAATTTTAAGATTAAGGAGAAATATATGCAATATTTCTTAATATGGTAACAAGTGCTTAATAAAAATAAAGCAATAGCAAACTAGGAACAAGAATAAATTACCTGAATTTTAATTTTGAAAGTAAGTACCTTTTACATATATCACAAGGGTTTGAAAAAATGTTTTGTTTCTCGCAGTTTCCATTGCCTTTGCACTGAAACTCCATCACAGAGTTTTTAAATATTATTAGTTCACAAGTATCACAGTCTTTCTGCTTCTCCAACCATGCCAAACCTTTTGCAAAACATTCAAAAGCTTCAGAATTGTTAATTTGTTCGTTTTTTTCGTTCCACTCCGCAGCTTACGGAAGCTCAAGTGAAATTTAAAGGAACGCTAATAAAGGGGATGGAAAATATCTATATGTACTCGTAGTTCGGAAAGGACCGCTTGCACACAAGGAATATGATAGCTTAAAAAGAAAAAGGGCTTTCAGAATGGATTTTGCATAGAAATAATGTGATAGTTAAAAAAAAAAAAAAAAAAAAAAAAAAAAAAAAAAAAAAAAAAAAAACAGCTTTAAAAATGGATTTCGGTTAACCGAGAGTTTCGGTTAATACCGAGTTTCGGATAAAAGAGGTTCTCCTGTACATTTTAAATTCAGATGTTACACTGCAATCAATTAACGATAGTTGGAAAGGGAAAACAGAGAAACGCGTTTGGATGGGGAATAATGGCTACTTCAAATTAATAAAGATGATAATCTTGAAATAATTCTTGTGTATTGTGTTATCCTTAAAGAAAATTTAATGCCCAAAGCCTTTTCACAAACTCATCATAAGTTACTAAACTGAATTATAAATGTCGATGTTATCAATTTTAATGCTAAATTTGAGAGTCTTTTCAAGCATTTTGTGAAGATAAAAGGGTTGACAATATAACACTTTTGGTTAACACGGTGGTAAGTTTGAAGGGAACAACCAACCTCTTTTTGACATAAAGGCAAATATATATAGTCTCATTTCATTTATACAATTGGATTAAAAACAGATTTGGACTGAAAATTTACTTATTTGATAAGTTAAAAAATGTGAAATTAACAGTTGTTTTTAAGGCTCTGTTAGGCTTGCTGAATGTAATTGCAGTTCACTTTTTAAATCATAAAACGTTACAAAGTGTGTGTGTGTGGGGGGTGGGGGAAGGAGTCTTGATTTCACAGATGCTTTGGTGGGGCGCGGGCAATAAAAGGTTGGGAACCACTGACTTACGCATAATCTTAAATTGTCTCCTCCTTGTTTTTTTCAAAGAAAGCTCTAATTTAATTTTAAAATAAATATTTTTGGTTTAATTATCCTTTGATTAAATAGACACTGTCTTTTAATATGATGTTGTTGTGAGGGCCGGAACAAATTCTGCTTATGGGTTCCGCTACATCCTGCATTGCATAACCCCTACGTACATATACTGTGATATGAAATCTTATTAAGTGGCACTCCATTTATTTTTTAGTGGATGATCTCCAAAACCCGTAGATTATTTTCGAGATATTTAATCGATAGAGATCATTGCACAAAATAATCTCCACAACAGAAAATTTTGAGCCCCTTCAATGAAAACTCCCACCACCATGGGAGAAAGTTATGATATGGCGATCTTGCTCGACAACCTGGACATTATTTTTAGAGCAACAAATAAATATTGCTCTGAAATTAAAATCCAAGTTGAAGAAGAGGGGGGGGGGGGAGAAAGGAAGGGAAATCCGAAAAGCAGAAGTAGGGTGGACCGGGACTAGTTGACCATAGGGGCATATTGGCCCAGTCGCGATATTTTTTAAACTTTGCATTAGATGACATTGTCAGCCCAGCCAAGTATGCGTTGATTTGCTTTCCTCCTCCAACATCAGCACTATTGAAGTCCGAGCGTCCGTTAAAGAATTATTGAGAATTTTCAAAATTTTGCAAAGGTGAGTAAATTTCCTCGCTTATAAATAATCGTTTTTTTTTTTTTTTTTTTTTTTTTTTTTGTTGTTGTTGTTGTTTGTAGATTACATTTTAGATTTTGATATATAATAATTCAGAAAAATAATTGTTCGTATTTATTGTAGGGCATGTTTTTTTATTGTAATACTTTCAGAATAATCCCTTTCAGTCATGAAAAACAAAAATGGTGATACGGGGTTAGTTGGCCCATTTGGCACGGGGCATGGCCCCGTAGGAATTTTGCTCTGAGGTATTGGAATTTTGATAGTTTTAATGAATTATTTTAATAAACATTTATTATTATTTTAATTAATTTTTTATTAATTAAGAGTAAAGAATTATTTTATTAACTGAATTCCTGATTTTAGTCAATCTTTTTAAAAAATGAAGTTATAATGTTGTTTACCTCCTCCCCAAATTAAATCAACTGCTCATGTTGTACAAAAACATTTATAACTTTCATAATTATAGAAAAATCCCTGTTGGCTAGGCCTACAGGTGCTAGTAGATTTCGAAATTAAGTACTAATTTTACTAAGAATTTAACGGATTAAGGGAAATGGGATTTTCTTTCTAATACAACCCCCCCCCCCCACACACACACACACACTTTTTGTTTTTAATTTTTTTTTGCTGTAAGGATTGCTCCTATCAAGAGCTTGACAATACAAAAGTTGTAGATAATATTAAGAAGATTTAAGATAAATTTAAGTGAATTTGATATCTTGTGAATTGACGAAGTTATGAATTTTTTTCTTCTGAAAAACCTACTTTATACAATTCTCGAAGCCACTTTTAATTACCGTATATCTCGGCGTATAACACGCACTTTTGACTCTAAAAAGTCACTTCATTTGACAGTGTGCGTGTTATACACCGAATATAAAATGGTTGATCTAAAATTATAAGAAGGAAATATACCAAATTTTTAGAGTTCTATTTATATGCATTTAAATATCAATATAAACAAAGAAACTTACATTATATATTTTCTAACAAACTTAATCTTCCTTATCAGATAACATGAAACGTTCGTTATACTCGTCCTTATTTATGTTTTCGGGAACGTCATCTTCTTTACCAATTGTCGCTTTATTGTAATTTATCCACACTGTCGCTTTCATCTAGCCATAAATATGATTAGATTCGTTTATCTTTTTTTTTAATTATGTCTGTTCTATGGGATCTAATCACATCTCAAACTAAGAGACTTTAATTTTTTTTTAAAGATCCTGGACGCTTTTCCCAAACATTTTATATCCATAATTTTAACCCATTTTCGTCCATTCAGCCTTTCTCATGGAGAACAAAAACTCCATATGGAAAATTATCAAGTAACTTTGTTTTTCGTTTGAAAATTACTATTGGTTTTACCTACCTTACGGAGATGTATAATCATATTTATTGGTTTGAAAGTACTACAACTAAATTTTACAGAATTGTATTAGAGATAAAGAATTAAGACACAACTAAGATAAAGAACATAAGTTTTCATCTAGCAAAATAATATAATGCATACTTTAAAACTTCATATAGTTAATTCATGTACAAGCAACCTACTCTACATGAGCGAGTTGACTGTGTGCTATGATTACATGTACGCTCACGTACCGTGCTCTTATAAAAAATAATTCAGTGTTCAGTTAAGAATTTACTTTATCATTCACTTAAACAATGAAAGGCTTTATGGCTTTTTCTTAATTTAATAAGCCATCTCTCGAAAAATATTATCCAAGCACATATTTAAAATAATAATTTTATTTCAGGTATCATAATGATTATTTTTATATGTTGTACAGTATAAAAAATAGCAGAAAAGTATTCATTGTAAATATTAAAACTATTTATTTCTTGTTATTTAATGTTATAAGTTCTCTTATCAAATAATAATAAAAATTATAAAATATTTACACAATTTATGATTGATTACGTTCCAAATTTGTTATTAAGAAAAGTTTTTCTTTTCACAAATATACTGAGTGTACTCTAGTTCTGTATCAGGCGAATTTACTTTTTTATAATAATTATAATTATGTAGAGAGTAATGAATAAATTCTGACTTTTTGTAAAGTGATAAAAAAGTTAAAATACTATTACAGTATTCGTATACGTTTAAAGCAAAGTAATATATTTTTTTGTAATCTAAGTATTACTTTATATTATAATCTTTATTTTAGATTTTGCTTGGGGGGAGAGGGTGGAAAACTTTTTTGTACGACATATTAAATCCAGTTTTTCTAACTCTCCCACCCCTCATCCTTTCATTCAATTTTTAAGCATATTAACAAAGGGATATTTTTACGGTTATAATTTACTTATAAACAGTTATTAACATATTGGTAAAAGCAAATGAAAACATTCAACTGAACTAATAATAACAGAATTAAAGAAGCATATAATGAGAAAAAAAAGGGTCTGAAATTCAGAGTGGTAGAATTAACCCACTCTGCCCTTCCTAAATGACGCCTCTAGTTTATACGCGTCTTTCCATATAAAAAAAAAAGTATGAAAGTAGATTAAATTAAATAATAGCTAAGCAATTTTTTAATGAAAAATATATTTTCTATGCAATTTTATGTTTTAGTTTTTGACTTCAATCGATAGATGGCAGCACCACATGGCACACTTGTTGTGATTCGTACTAGACCTAGGATTCGTATATACCTAATTTTCAGTCAGATATTGCATTTTAAATTACAATAAATGATAAATCTCCAAAACAGATATAGCATCCATTTGTGCTGAAATTTTCATTGTTGTAAAATCATTAATAAATTATAATTGCTTTGCTTTCTTTAAAACTAATCAGCTCTTTACAAATTCTAAATAAAAGTTGATCTCGAATATTTATATCACATAACCAGTTCCTAGATTGCCAATATAAACTAAGATTCAACTTATTATCATTCGAAATAACAAAATCAGATAATCGAGAATAGTTTATTAAACTAATATATTCGACGAAACCGATCGCAGATAAATTTGTAAATAGTTAGTTGGTTGGATTCAAGATTCAAGTTTTGCGTTGGGGCAGGACTTTGGCGGTTCAATTTCTGAACGCTTTCTGCAATATTAATCATATATTTAATTTACATATCTCTAAGGAATAATTATGTGCTGATTTTCTTAAATTTAATTTCTTTTAATTTTACATGATGAGTGCCTGAATTTGCAAGTAGACAGAAGCGCTTGGTATTACTTATCTCCATGTTTATTTTGGAATTACAATTTGTCTTTTAAATTTGGCAGTAATACTGTAGGTCAAATCAAAACAAACCGTATCAACGCATAGTTGTTTTTCTAAACATGTCTGCAATTAAAAAATGTACAAATCTGACTGGTTTAGCGGTCGCCAAAAATCCTCACAGATCTTTGACGGTTTTGTACAATAAAATTTTGAGAGCTTTAGAAAACATACCGGAGAGCTCTGCTTATAGACAACATACGTCCAAGGTTGTTCAGGAAAGATTAACTCATGTAAGTTCAGAATCTGATGTTCCAACTCTCGAGGCAAAAATAAATAGTGGTCAAGTAGAAGAGCTTATTCTCCAAGCAGAAAAAGAATTAATGCTGGCAAGAAAAATGATCACTTGGAAACCGTGGGAACCTTTACAGACGGAACTTCCAGCCAACCAGTGGAAATGGCCCATATAGATTTAGATATTCTTGCATATCCATTTCCTCATACATTAGATAAATATCATGAAAATGCAACTGTTTAAGAACATGCGCTTAGTATATTAAAATGTGAAAAACACATTTAGCTGTTTACTCGTTAATCTATGTTTTTTGTTTGAAAACAGGCGTTTAGTATATATTAAAAACATGATAATGATTTACTCGTTATTCTATTTTTATTATAATTATTCGTATTTCTGTGTGTTGGACTGAAACAATAAATCTACTTGATGTTCCAACAGTTATTTTAATTTTCACGAATTATTATTTATATCTATTTAATCTCTCACTACTGACTTTTCTATTTTTTGCTAATATAATTGAAAGCCGATCCCGATTCATTAAAGCTATTTAAAATGTGAAAATTAATATTTGACTTGTTCATCTGTCTAGCATTCATTTCATTTTCATTATAATGTTGTAAATTTTAGAATTACAAAAATTGTTAATGTATCACTTGATCATTCCATTTTCATTCATCTTTTCAACCACATTCAAGAAAACCTACAAGTAATGAGCAATGTCATCATTTTCTGATAATTATTCTTTCACATATTACATCAGAACGTGTGATGTGTATAAAGACTTTTAAAAATATGCTGATTTGACTATGGCTTAGTCTACCTTAAAAATCATCGGTACTTGTTGGTTATCCCGTCGTCCAAATTGTAAGATTAAATGCCAATAATGGTTAATCGTAAATGTCACATTCACTTGACAACACGTGTTTACGTCATCAATATTTTGATGTTTTATTTGTATTATTATTAATGTTTTACTAATTTGTTTTTTTGTTATTTAAAATAAAAATTATATCAATTTGTATAATTTGGGGAAATTGGTCAATGGGATAACTAACAAGCACCAAATCATCCACACTATTCAGAAAAATGTAAAAAAAATCTTTTAGAAAATTTAATGTTAAGTTAAAAGGGAAAATCAGATATGAATTCATTGATTTGAAAGTGAACATGCATAGCAGCAAAAAACAAGTGATAAAAAAGGAAAGCGCAAAAGGAGTATATCTACACAAGTTGTGAATAGATAGATGTAAAGCAGAATGACTACAGTAGACTCCCTCAAATCTGCACAGCTTGGGACCAAAGGTTGTGTATTTTTTAGAATTTTGCGGATTTCTGGTTGTTGCTTTGTTTACATTTTTTAAACAGTAATTTGAACGTAATAATACAATCATAATTATAATGAATGCTTGCAATATAGTAAAATATTAAGATAATTGTGTAAAGTAATACACTAAAATGATAATTTTCAGAAAATTAAAAAAGTCAGATAATTTTCAAAATGATTAAATTATTAAAAGTAAAGGTCAAGTAAATAATAAATAATGTAATAATAATAATTAATATAATTAAAATATTCATAATAAAGATGAGAACATTTTTCTTAAATTATTCAATGAAACTTTCTTGATAAAGATACCCTATTAATTCACATCAAAATCATAAAGTAAAGAAGTTTTATTTCAGGTTTAGCCAATCTAAATAACCAAAACAGCTTGCTTAATACACAAATATATTTGGAAACAAGTTGGAAATTGCTCGTCAAACGTGGCAAATGAGGTGCGTTCGTACTATAACTAGTTTTATAATTATTTTTTGCACCCCATATTGTACTGAATGTATATTTTTTTGCACTTCATAAAGTGCATAGTCTCTAACATCATAAAAATGCACTTCCAATAATTTTTTTCCCATTCCCCGTAATGTAACGGAACACTTTTGACTGTCCTGTAATTAAACTATACATCCGATTTTCCTAAAATTTGAAATAGCTCAACAAAATTTTGCAACAATTATATCTTTAAAATTTCAGACCATTCGGAAGGCTGTAACATCATTAAAATGCACTTGTAATAATTTTTTCCCATTGGCCGTAATGTAAAGAAAAACTTTTGACTGTCCCTGTAATTAAACTATACATCCGATTTTCATAAAATTTGAAATGGCTCGACAAAATTTTGCAACAATCATATATTAAAATTTTCAGACCATTCGGTTGGGTAGTTTTTGCTCTGTTATATGCGGACAGACAGACGGACTGAACGACGACTATAGGTGCTACGTATTTATATAATTACGAACGCACCTAAAAAGATTGTGACTACCAGTGATATCAGCAATATTTTGATTTTTTTCAGAAATAAATTTATACTTCCTTCATGAAAAATAACAAGTTCAGTCATATTATCGAGAATTACATATTAAAATACACATGGAATGATATAAAACTAAATAAATTATAATTTTGCCCCTGCATCTGAACTGAAAGTTTCATTGTTTATATCTGCTATGATGTGCAGATTTTAGGCATTTGCAGATTTGAGGGAGTCTACTGTACTTGCAGAAATCTGTTAAAAGATGGCTATGTTTCTTTAGTACTAGGACCATGATTTCTAGTTTATAGTTATTTAATTTAGCCTAACGGGAGATGCCAGTTATTGGTTCCAGTAATTTCATTTCACCTGTCTTTGACAGAGGCGTTAATTATTGATAATATTAAAAAAAGTTAAAATCTGTAATTTGAACTGTTTTTTTTTTTTTTTTAAACATAATAAATTTATCTTGTAGTCAACACCATTAAAATTTAAGTACTTCTACCAGGGCTTGACACCATTTGTCAGTTACAGGTTCATAAACGTCAGTTATTCGATATTTGCATTACTAATAATTTAAAATATGAAAAAAAACCCCATATTTCTGTAGTATGATATGATACATACATAAGATTTAAGTAATTTGTTTTTATAATAAAGATTAAAGTATTTTTAAAGCATAAATTCCTTGAAATAAAAAATAACCCTTATTTATCTTTGCAAGTAAAGTGTCAAACACTGGTTCACTTCGTGTCAATTATAGGTTTTTCAAAATGAGGTTGGTGTCAGTTACTGGAGTTATTCACCATACTAATGAAAAAAATATATTTCTGATAGTTTTGTCAACAGTAATGTTTAAATGTATCTCTACTATCCTCTCAAAAAGAAAATTAAGTATAAAATGGATTAAAAATTTTGTAATGGTGATTTGAACAAGAAAATTTTTTTAAAGTAGCTGGGTGTTTCGTTCTACATGAAATTATTTAAAAAATTAAACAGATTAATTATAGAACAAAAATTTGTTTTTAATTTTTTTTTCCATTTTAAAATTTTATGTGTATATATAATCAAAAGTTGTTTTCTTTATTGAAAAAAAAAGTTGGTCTTTGGCCAAATCACTGTTCGTCACATCCCTAGAAAAACCATTATTTATCAGGGCTTGCATTTCAGGGCGGGTTGGCGGGATTCACGCCCAAAATTTTGAAATCCCGCCCAAAAGAATATCGTGGGCGGGAGGCTCCCGCTCACAAAAATTCACCCTTTTCCGAAGAATTTTGCATTTTGAAACTACGATCAACACCCGTGAATGCCTTGCAAATTTTGTGATTTTTTTCGCGCGACCGATTGACACATTTTGGGCGGGTTTCTTTCGCGATTAATAGACAAATTTCACGATTTTTTTTTCCCCCGAGGTTGATTGACAAATCTCGCGTTATTTTCCGAGACCGATTGGCAAATTCAGGGGTGATTCTGTTCCAAATGTTCCGAAAATTTAAGGCATTCGGTTCCGAAATTTATCAAAAATCGGTAATCAGTCCGAAAATTTGGACATAAGAAATATAATTGAAAAAAATCATGAATTTCGACAAATGGTTGCCGAAAAAATCGATTCCGTCGCGAAGGAACACGGAAAAAACGCTAATTTCGTCAAAGGTTCGCAAATAAAATGCAAATATCGTCAAATTATCGCAGAAATAACGCGACTTTCGGTGTAACATCGTGAAAAAAATGCGACTTTCGGCAAAGAATCATGAATAAAAACGCAAATTTCGTCAAAGGTCCACTAATAAAACAAGAATTTCGTCAAAAGATCGCGAAAAAGCGCAAATTTCTTCAAATGATCGTAGAAAAAACGCGAATTTCGACTAAAGATTGCGAAAAAAACACAAATTTTTGTCAAAGAATCGCGGAAAACACGCAAATTTCATTAAAGGATCGCGTAAAAAGCGCGAATTTCGTCTAAGGGTCGCGGAAAAAACGCAGCGGTCTTTAGGAAAAAGCACAAATATGAATTTGTGTCTATGTTTATTATTATAGGTATAGTTTTTAATCTGAAATAATATACTCAACTAACTTTTGAAAAATTGGGTTTAACCGAAATCCAACCTGCATTAATCTACATTCAACTTGAAATCGAACCAAACCAAAAATGAAGTTCACTCGACCTACAACAAAAATAATTAGCGCCGGGAGAGGATTTCCCCCTTGCGCCTCCCCCTTTAATTCATAGAAATTAGGACATGACAATTTAAAGTTAACCTAGATTTCTTTTGTAATAGAAGAAATGAATCGTCGGTTTCCATTTCAAATTTTGGACTTAGTTTAAAACTTGAATGCATAGCAGCTTGTTCAATCAAAGAAAATATCAGGGAGTTACGTTTTGACTATTCATTTTCATCTTTTCATTTTACTATTAGCAACATATTCTGAGATGTCATCATAAATATCTATTTCTGAACGAAATTGTTTGATTATATTTTAAATGGAATTAAACACACGTCAGATATTGCAAAGTTTTTTGAAATTTTTTTTAAGAGAGCATAACCATACATTTCCAAAGTTATAAATGTTGTGCTTGTGATGTCAGTCACAAGTTTAACCTTGTAAAAGAGGATTCAGGGCCCAAAATCGAAAAAAATCTGAATTCAGAAATTTATTTAACAACTCCCATTGTTGAAAAGTAGACTGTATAAAAACTTGATTTTCTTCCTTTCTTAAACAAAAGAACATTTTGCATAATTATTCTGAATTATTGATTCAGTGGTATTTTGTCATGTCTATATTAATGTAATTCTTTAAATAACATGTAAAATAACAGTGGGTTTTAAAGATTTTTTTCTCCCTACCAAGCAGCTCAACTCCCCTCCATTTACAAATGTTGGGAGGGAGATTCCCTTCCTACGAAAAATTGAATTTCAAGCCCTGTTTATATAATAAAAATTATTCAACTTGTATTAAAAAAATATAAAACTTTTAAAACGAATCACGGATACAATCAGGACCAACCTGGTGACATATCACAGCATTGCAGCCATGCTGTAAAAATAAATAAATATACAAGTGTACCATGTTGAAGAAAGTGGAATATATGGAAAGTGATGATAACAAAATTTTGGCAAAAGGTAAAAAGTTGCTTCAAGAAGTAAGTAATTGCTTTCTTACATATATTGCCTTCTAGCTGCTAGCCTCAAATTTTTGATTGCCAATTGTCTTAAAGAATGTACTATACAATTTATATCATACTACGTTTCATAATTTTATCATTCATAGATTCGTAATGTCGCAAATTTTAAGAAATACATTCTGAGTTTAGTGTGCTTAAGGGGATTCTTCACTCACTTGAAAATCACGTTCCCTAATGTTAACCCTATGGGCAGATTATTTTCAAATTTCTTGTTTCAGTTTGAATATTTTTAAACGATTTTTTTTGCATATGATAACTGAGCTCAATCTTTATTATGACTCTTTTTTACTTTTTCGATTTTGGTTGCAGATTTTTTTTAAGAAGGTACTTTCAGTTTCGAAACTGAAAGTACCTTCTTAAAAAAAATCTGCAACCAAAATCGAAAAAGTAAAAAAGAGTCATATTAAAGATTGAGCTCAGTTATCACATGCAAAAAAAAAAAAAAAAAATCGTTTAAAAATATTCAAATTTAAACAAGAAATTCGAAAACAACCTGCCATTGGATTAACATTATAGAGCGGGTGTTTTCAAGTGAGTGAAGAATCCCCTTAAATGCTGGAGGAAAACACATCAACCATGGACAGTACTACATAAAAAGCATTATATCTTTTGATCTAAATGTTATATTTACATGCCATGCAGTTTGGATTATTTTATTCTGAAACCTATAGGATATTTTTAAACCTAAAAAAGTAAAAATGTGTGTTTTATTTGAGATTTTTGTATATCTAGGACCAACTCTTCAGATTATATTGTTTTCACACTCTACTTTCTTTTCTTTTTTCTTTTTTTTTTTTTTTTTTTGTAAACAATTGCAATTAAATGTCAATATACCAGATGGCTCAAAATAGATGTAAAGGCGATCATTTCTTGAACTAGTGATGATATAGAAATATACATTCCAATTATAAAAAGTACATAAATAAAGTATAGCTTTAAGATATGGCATTTGTTTTGAGAGTGGCTGTATCAATATCAAAATATGAAATTTAATTTTTTATACAGGCCCCTTTTCTTATAATTTACATAAAAGAAAAATATTGCCATGCATATAAAAAGGGCATTAGAAAGAAAAAAAAATCCATTCATTTATGACCAAAACTTGCAGAATTATGATACTTTAAATTTTTAGTTTTTTCTTGACACTAAAAATGCAGTGCAACGTTTGCACAAACATGCAGAACAACATTTTTTAACATTGTAAAATACACAGTGCAACATTAAAAAAAAAGTTATATGAAAAAGTGAGCGTATAAAAATTAAATTTTGCATTTTAATATATATACAGCCTCTCCCCCCCCCCCCTTACAATCTCTAGAACAGGAGTGCACTGGCGCTGAAGTGTCATTCCGATATTGCTTAAATTGTTTTTTAATGAAAGATAAAAACTGTTTCGTTTGATTCTAATCTTGTGTGTTGTTCTTTTAAAAGGCCTTGCACAGTTCTAAATTTTATGGTGTTTTAATAAGTTCTGTTTGACCTTATAAAATAACCTAAATTTAGAAATTTTTTCTTGGAACCCTCCCATGTTGGAAAATTTGTAAGCCTAATACCATAAAAAGCAATACAGAAATGTAACAAAAAATAAATAAAAATCAAAAAGTGAGTTTCTAACAATTTTTTTCAAACAAGAATGCAAAGAGTTAATTATGGTTTCTGTCAGGGAGGTTCTGCTTTCTTAAATCCCCATTTAAAATATTTTTTGGTCATACAATCATAAAATGAAAAGCAGGCCTTCCTGCTGGTGGGAAATCCTGCTTTGTTTTCCTCTTGGGATTTAATTATTTTAACTTAGTATTTGAAAATAATATATATATATATATATATATATGTATTTAAATCATCAGGGAAAAAGAAAATTTAGTTAAATTTTCAAATTCAGGAAGAGGCAATTGTCCTTTCGTGCTGACCTTGTAGATGTCTATGCTGCTTAGTGAAAATTTTGTTTCATTTATTGTCTGCTTTTTGCAAAAGTATAATTTTTTAAATATATTTCATTACTTTATCACAAAGGTTTGCTCAAACTAATTATATGATGGATTAAAAAGTATATATTACAGTTGATTACTTTATTTTAAAACAATTAAAATTAATTTTTTAAATGACATAGCATAAATGGTTTTGTATTCAGAACTTTTTATTTGTTTCTTCGTGTATTATAAAAAAGATGCTGTTGATGAAGTTTAATTTAATTCTTATAATAAATTGTTTGTAAAGTTAAAGAAAGCTTTTAAGCTTTAACTTATTTTAGTATAATTTGCAGAATTTTCTTTAAATAATACTCTAGAATTGCAAGGAAAAATGTGGTTTTGAAAACAAAAATAATTAGTGCTCGATTCATTAAAACTGATTAAAACCATGTAAAAGATTTATAAGCTGGATTGAACACAGTACAGCTGAAATTTATATTTTAAGTTTATTTAGTTTCACGGTGCACATTAAAAAAAAATGAAACAACGAATTATAATATATGTCAATAATTTCTATTTTTTCTAATGTTTAAGCTTTGGTTTAACAGATGGCGCCACATTAGTAGCATCATCGAAACTTGCTTAAACTTTATGGCAACTCGATATCCTTTGAGTATTGAGTTTATCTTTTTGACATATTATTCAATAGTTTTTATGAAGAAAAAATATTTAATCAAGGCAAAATTCAATATTTGTGGTAAAAGTTTAAAAAATACTTTTTTAATTACTTTGAACTATTATTATTATTATTATTATTATTATTTTTTTTTTTTTTTGCAACTTTGAATCATGCAATAAACAGCCTTTTTCGCATATTTTTAACTGTCGAATTTTTACGGCCCTTCGATAGATCAATTAAGGATAAAAGTTGGAAAATAGATACTTTCGTAATTTTTCTCAAAATGGAGGGTTCCTAGTCTCCTTAAGGCCCCTTATCACTCAGATTTTAGATTTCCCTCTTCAATGTTAAACCAATGGCCATTTAATGCCTCTTTATTTGTCTAATATCTCATCAGAAAATTAATATTTTTAACTCATTTTTTCTGTGTGCACTTCTTAAAAGATGTCGCTTTCTGTTTTAGTTGACAAAATAATTTTAAAATGTATACTTATTTTTTAATTTAATGCTAAAGTCTTAAGAAGTATGCGAAATGTAAATAACATTAAATAACTTCAATTCTATTTGGAGTTTTAAAATTTTGAAAACAACACAAGAAAGCCTGTATTTTCATCCATTCATATAAATTAAAATTTTTCGTTTAAGTTTATTTAAACTTCAGATATTCGACAAATATTGGAAAATTTTCTCTCCCCCCTCAGAACATCCATCAAACGAGGAGAGAGGGTGGGAGTTGACCTTTGACATCAAAGAGGTCGAATGTCGCGGCAGGGTATTTTCTAGCTTTATCCTATAAGTGGAAAAAGTCCGAACTTGTATAGAGTTGTAAAATTTTTTGCTCTGCAAATTATTTTTAAGAGAATACTAGCATTTTGAAAACTGATAAAACGAAATCTGTTGTAAAATAAATAACATAAATATCACTTGCAAGGACAACTGCATATTTAAAAAAAGGATGCCTGTGCTTTTGTCTTTTGGACACCAAAATGAAGGTTGAATAAATACTCGCTTTCCGTGAGACAGAAATAAAAAAGAAGTTAAAAGATTTTTATTTTGACTGTCTTCTACCAAAAATAATTGATCCATTCCGTACAATTTCCAAGCCCATAAGAGATAAACCCTATATTTTAAAAGCACCTGAAGTTCACAGTTAAAAAAAGGGGGGTGGGGGTGAACGGAAAAATGAATAAATTAAAAGAAGAAAGGCAATTAAAATATTTGTGATTAACTTTTATTTATTTAAAATAAATTTCATTCATCCCTCATTTGTAGCATAATGTAGAATTTAATTTCGCGTATTTTGTAATTTATAGCTTTCTTTTCTCATAAATGTAAATTTAAAATGTTCGTAAAAAATAATAGAACTAACTTAAATACTATAAATTGTGTTATTTATCCAACACATCCTCCAATTTCTTTCAAATTCTAAGTGTAGAAGGTAATAACTGTTTCCTTATTATTGTTCTGCCAATCACAAATGCAGAATTTGTCCTTATTTTTTGCTATTTTTGTGTTTGATGTCAGAGAAAAAATTGAAAAGTTTGGAAAACTTCGGCTAATATATTGTACAAAATTAAGTATACAGAGTGTCCCAATACAAAGATAGAAATAAACTTTAATCATTAACATGTTAGAGATACATATGTAAATTGCAACAGTGTTACAAATTTAAGTTATGTTGACGAAATAGTCCTGCCATTAATTTTCAAAATATTATTAAATTTTTTCAAATTCAAAGTCTCTTAATTCGGTACTGTTGTACTTGCTAGAGTTTGATTTTATATATATATATATATATATATATATATATATAATTAATAGGATCTAGGTACCGTATAAAAGTTTAAAATATGCACCCTTTTGAAAATGAATGGCAGGGCTATTTCATCAATACAATCTTAATCCCTGCCTTATTTGGCACACTTTTGCTTTTTACATTGTTTATATATCTCCAACAGTTGAAAAATTAAAATGCGTTTCAATCATTTTGAGACACTATTTATTACTTATAGGTTTTACTTCTTACATGTATATCGACTAGTACGTCAGCAAAATTTTATAAAAGTGCTAAAATAATAAAATTTAGTACATGCAAAAAATAAATATGTGAATATTTTTTATGATAAAAAATTCCTTATTGATGAAAATACTTAAAATTTAATCATATGCTTAACCTCTTCTTTATTTCTTTTATATAATTGTATGGTATTACATAGCTGCCAACACTTCCAATTTTTTCAGAATTCTTCCGAAAAATCTTCATGTTTTCCGATTTTACGCGCGTAATGGGTTTTCTTCCGCTTTTCGTCATTTTCTTCCAATTTTCGTCCTTTTCTTAACGCTTTTTACGCGAGTTTCGTCAAAGGATCGCGGGAAAACCCGAAATTTCTCCGAAGGTTCGCGGGAAAGACGCAAATTTTGTCGGAAGATCGCGTAAAAAACGAGAATCCTCCCAAAAGAGCGCGTAAAAACACGAATTCGGTGAAAAGATCGTGAAAAAACGCGAATTTTGCAAAAGATCGTGTAAAAAAGCGCCGTCAAAAGATCGCGTAAAAACACTATTTCCGTAAAAAGATCACGTAAAAACTCGAATTCCGTTAAAGGATCGCGAAAAAAACCCAAATTTCACCGATGGATTGCGGAAAAAGCCCAAATTTCGCCGAACGATCGCGGGAAAGACGCTGATTTCGTCAAAAGATTGCGTAAACAACGCATAGGGGTGATTTTGGTCCGAATTTTTCAAAAATTTATGGCATTCATTTCCGAAAATTAAAAAAAATCGGCCACCAATTCGAAAATTCGGACATAAAAAATATCGCGAATTTCGACATCTTCGCCGAAAAAAATTAATTTTGTCAATTGTTTGCAGATAAATTGCCAATTTCGTCAAAAGATCGCGAAAAAACGGCAAATTTCTTCAAAAGATCGCGAAAAAACGGCAAATTTCGTCAAAAAATCGCGAAAAAAAAATTCCGTCAAAAAATTGCGAAAAAACTCCACAAATTTCGTCAAAAGATCGCGAAAAAAAACAAAAATTTCGTCTAAAGATCGCGAATTTCGTCTAAAGATCGCGAATTTCGTCAAAGGGCCGCTGAAATAAACGCATAGCTAGTGTCGGAAGTGGATCCCCCCCCGCTTCCTGCTGTAACTTTTCAGAAAATTTGCTGTGAATTTCAGAATTTTTTTTCTTTTTTTACTCAGAATCACCCTAAAAAAAAAAAAATAAATAAATTAGGAATCAGAAGCAGGCTTTGTTGATATATATCATGATATATATCTTGATACATAATCCGATATTTATTTTTAAAATATCAAGAATTTTGATATTTTCAAATTCTTGATATTTATTTTCAAAATATCAAGATGTTTGATATTTTGTATATTTGATACTTATTTTTAAAATATCAATGTGTAAGATAATTTTGATATTTTTTCAGTCAAAACAAGTGTAAATGAAATTTTCAACTGTTATTGACTATGCCATTCTCTAGATAAAAAACTTTGTCTCTGGCAGTGACTTTTCTAGGCAAAGAATACAAGAAATTTTTTTTACAAATATCTTTTCTAAGCTTTATGTTTGAAACTTTTATTTTTAAATGTAGAACTAATAATTATGAGAGACAATTAATTCAAAACTGCCACTGAAAGAGAAACTGTAATTTACATAATCTTATATACAGCATTATTAGAAAAGAATATTCTGATTTTGGTTTAATTGAGTCTAAACTGTACTACAGGTTAGGGAATAAACAATAAGACAAGCTTACATTTATGTTAAAATTCTTCAATTAAAAAAAAATAAACTAATTTGTATTTAAAATTTTATTTTATAAAACTTTCTTGATACTTGATACAAATCCTATAGTTTATATACATATGAAAAATGTATGCAAATATATGCAAATTGTATCTGTTTTCAATTAGTACATTTTCAATTTTGTTCTAAGTAAAAAAAAAAAAAAAAAAAAGAAAAGAGAAATGCATTTTAGAATGCCATTGTTTAAGTTTTGTATGTTAATTGCAATATGTTTTAGTTTCTAATTTATATTATGCTTGAAAATATTCATTATCAGCAGTAAGTTGACTATTTTGAAAATATCGGATATATATCAAAATATCGGATATTTTTGATATTTTCGAAAATATGATGATATTTACGAACCCTGATCAGAAGTTTTAAGTGTCTTTTAAAGTGAAAGGTGGGATATCTATGAATATTAAAAGAGAAAAAAATATATATAGTAATTTTTAATATATTCAAGTTATTCTTTTTTGTCATAATATATATTGTGTAATTGCAAATTAGTGAATATTTTATTCGAGTTTCTCTTTGAAATTTGTTTATTTATAAGGATTCAGCTGTTTTTAATCCTTACTGAAAGTGTTATAAAACTTAAAAAATCTTCTGATTTCTTCTGATTTTTCGCCAAAATTTTCTGATTTCTTCTGATTTTTTGCCCAAAATCTTTTGAGTTTTACCGAAATTTAGTTGGCAAGTATGGTATTATTATTATTATTGTTATTATTGAAAATACATATAAAGAGCTTTTAGATTTCAAATAATACATAGAAGTCTCTTACTGTGCATTAGATTATAATTGCCTTTTATATAAATGTTACATGATTAATTTATAATTCTCTGCTTTGTCGATGTGAAAGGCTAAATTATCTATATTTCGTTTCAGTTGCTTCGTTTACTAAAACGTAGCAAAACATTTTTTCTCCTCTAAATACTGCTTTTTCCCCCGAACGTCTTTTCTCTGAATAACATATTATAATTTCTAGAAAATAAAACTACGTAAAACACTATACACATATATTTTTAAATATATACGCTTTTCTTCAATTTTCAACAAATAGTTTTGATACACCTACGAAAACATTTCCATCCTTGCATGCATCGGAATTTCAGATCTTATTAGGTTTCAAGGAAACAAGTAGTTTTTACCCCCCCCCCCCCCCCCCCGACGCACACATACCCTTTAAATATGTGACACCCTTTTAAAATAAAAATTAATAACTATATCTATCTATCTATATATTTTTTTTGGTCCCCTAAAATAAATTTTAGATGGTTCTCAAATTTATGGTTCAACAAACGAGATACTTTTTTATACATTTTCTGACTCATTTTTAAATGTAAAGACACAAAATTGGCAAGCCTGGCTGTTGATTGCTTATTAATACTAATCATTTTCAAGATACTATCCACGTATTTTAAGTTATTTAAGCTTACTTTTGGTGTAGGATCCATTTAAATATTTCAATTCAAAATTTGAAAGATTATAAACCTTCCTGAATAATAAAAGGAAAATTCATAATGAAACTGGTGTGAATGTATCAATTCAATATGCCATGTAATAGTATCTAGGATAATTTTTAGAGAGAAAGGGGTAAATAAGAGATTAAAAATTTAAAAAGACCGATGTAATCCAAACAATTATGAGCTATGAAGTAATAAAACCTTGTGTAAATCACCATAAAATTTAAAGGACGCGTTTCGATATCGAAATTATAACGTCAGCCAATATAAACACACGTCCGTAAGAGGACAAGGTCACTTTTTTTTGTGTTTTCTTTCTCTAAAATAAATTTAAAATATCCGTTTTCAGAAAAATACACTATTTGCATTTTCAAGAAGATAAAGAAAAGAAAACTGTTATGCTATTTATAACTTATTTAGAATGTCTGAAAAAAAAAAAAAACATTTAACAGCAAAAGAAATTAAAATATCGTCCATGTTAATTTGCAATTTAAGTGAAGGTTTAATTGCTTATTTATAGTAATCATTTTCATTATTTCATTAATTCATCATGTTATTTAAAATTGTTATTAAATTATGTTATTATTAATTTATTATTAAATTTATTATTAAATTATTAAAAATATTTAAAAACCTACTTTCGGTCTAGAATCCATTTAAATATTTCAATACCATATTTAGAAGATTATAAATCTTACTGAATAATAAAATAAGAAAATTCAAACTTGTTTGAATGAGTATCAATTCAATATGCTATTTAATTGTAACTAGGATAATTTTTAACCCTTTATGTACTGAATTATGAATATTTCATCTTCTAAAGCATTTTTCGTGAATTGTTTAGACTACATTAAAAGATTTAAATAATCATTTAATAAATTTTAGAAGGATTGAAAGATTTAGAAGGATTAATTAAATTTGAATTTATAGGGATTTTGTGCAATATTTATAACACCACTCACACTTTTATTAGTATTCTGTAGAATTAGGAAATGTACAAACATAATATTCTTACAATAGAAATATAAAAAGTATTTCCGAATTGAAAAATTCCCCCTCTCGACCCCCTATGCCAAGAAATCTGAAAAGATGCAAAGGAAAAATAAATCATCCTTTTAAAAATATTTTTGCTTTGTGTAACCCATAATTAAGATAAAGTAATGTATCTATAACTCATTCTAAACTGTATCACAACTAATCGATGTATTAAATAAATTTTATAACAAGTTATTTTAATGATACTTATAAGTACTGTCGGCAGACAAAGGGTTAACAAGAAAAGATAAAAAAATACGCAAAAGATTTAAAATTTACAAGACCATCGATATTAGAACAAATATGGATCACAGTCTAGAATCTAACGCACGCCAGGTTATGCCCGACTCGAATCCAATAATTCTTTTTAAAATTAATCCGAACTCAACATTTATAGTTATGTGCAGTTTTCTTGTTCTTTATATTGCTTCAATTTTCTGATTTTATAGTCATAGTAAAAAAGTATTAATAAACAGAGAAATAAATAAAAGAGACCTTTCGAATGTACAAATCCAATGCTCCAACAAAATCTATCCAATGTATTAGCAGTTAAATTAGTTTTCGGATAATCTTCCATAAGCAACTAACAACCAGCTGAGAAAAAAAAAAAAAAAAATACTGTAATTCAGGATATTTTCTAATATGAAACTAGTATGTTGTGGCCATCACAAAACTTTCTTCTATATAAATCACGTCAATTAAATCATTTAAATAGTACAAGAAATTACATCAATTAAGCACCAATTCATATCAAAGTAAATCTGAATTTGAAGTTTGATGAAAATTCGTGCATTAGTTATTGAGATAGAGCTATAGGGGAAATTTTGAAAAATGCAGCATAGCAGCGCACCTGTTGAACGATTTGCACCAAAACAAACACCACTAATTCATGTCCTGGTACACCTGCATCTAAAGTTTGTGGAAAATCCAAGCAATAGTTCTTGAGATAGAGCTATTGCGGAAATCACACAAAATACAGCATAGCAGCGCCACCTGTTGAGCGATTTACACCAAACTGTATAAAATGTCAATTCATGTCAAGGACTAACTGATTCTAAAGTTTGATGAAAATTCGTGCATTAGTTCTTGAGATACACCTATAGTGGAAGTTCTGAAAAATACAGCATAGCAGCGCCACCTATTGAGCTATTTACACCAAAATGTACAAAATGTCAATTCCAGTCAAGGATTAACTGATTCTGAAGTTTGGTGAAAATTATTGTAGTAGTTCTTGAGATACAGCTATAATGGAAATTCAGAAAAGTGCAGCATAGCAGCGCTACCTGTTGAGCGATTTGCACCAAAACACAAACAGCACTAATTCATATCAAAGTATACTCGAGTCTGAAGTTTGATGAAAATACAAGCATTACTTGTTGAGAGAGAGCTATTGCGGAAATCGTAAAAAATGCAGATAGCAACGCCACCTGTTGAGCGATTTACACCAAAATTTACAAAACTTCAATTCATGTCAAGGACTAACTGAATCTGAAGTTTGATGAAAATCCGTGCATTAGTTCTGGAGATTGAGCCATTCCGGTAATCGTGAAAAAGGCTGCATAGCAGCACCACCTGTTGAGCGATTTACACCAAAAACTAATCAGCAGCGAGTTATATCAGGGACTAACTGAATATAAATTTTTATTAAATTCCGTGCATTAGTTCTTGAGATAGAGCGCCCACAAAATTTTTGTCACATACAGGCAGACAGACATTTTGTAAAAACATGTTTTTTGGAATATCTAACCCCTAAAACGTGTAAATCTGTCGAAAACCGAAAGTCGAAATTTTTCACGAATCCAGTACTTTCTTCTTGTAAAGATAGAAGAAAGTAAAAATATAATAAGATATAATTACTTACAGTGGCATTAATTTTGGGATAAAAATTCAGGCTCACCTATGGATTGATTAAACAATAGGCGAATTGGGTACTGACACTCCTGATTTTAGTGGCCGCCGAATTTTGGTTTAGGAAATTTTTATATAGCTGAAATTTCAAGATTAGAATTTCTAGATAGTGCCCGTCAAGATTTGACGGTAAATAACATGAATGTTTCATCGGAATAATTTTTGAATTTTTAATTAGTTTCCTTTTAAATTAATTATTGAATGACGAATTTCTATATTGCATAAGTGATTCCTATTTCTTTAAGGTGATAGAGGATGCTCTCAATCTAACCTATTCACTGAAGTGAAAGAATTTTAAGTTTATAATTTACAATCAATTATGCTTGCTTTTTATCAGAAATTTACCTAAAAATGCCGGGTAGAGAATTTATTTTTACTTACTACGGCCTCTTTTTTTTCTAAATAACAATATTTATTTCTATTTATTTATTTATTTAAACACGACGATTAAAAGCTGCCATGAATTTTATTTTTATCTGTCTCATTCTCTAAAAACCTAAATTTGAAACTTGATGCAGCTAACTATTTATAATATACATTTTTTATTACTTGAATTTTATTATACATTTTTTAAATATTAAACCTGGATATCAAGGTAATTTCTTTTATAGCTCTTATACGAATATTTTTCTTTCTTTACATTTTATTTTTTAGAATGACAAACTTTTCTTTCTGACACACACACATATATATTCTTGATAATGGTCAAAAAATATAACGAAAATTGTAGATCAGCTCAACTTATTTAATTGATAATTACATGCAAAATATCTTAGCTTATATATTTTAAATATAAAATCATTAATGTTTCAAAATGTTTTATAAGGCATCGAAAATGTTTAGTTTTTTTAAATAACGGTACATGAAGAGGCGGGGAGAGGGGGGGGGACAATATCAAGCCCCTGGACGCTCTTTGTCCGATCTGTGGAATTATCTGAATATTGGAAAGCTCGCTCCTATTTTTTTTTCCCGTAGAAGAACTCTTGTCCATTTCTTTCTGTGTCCAAGACTGCCCTAAAGGAGTTTTCTTCCCTTACTTGGCCGGCAACCGCTTCCCCTCTGACCCCCTGCTTGACCCCAACTCGTTGGGCTTCGCAATATGTGGCACGGGTCAACTACACAATAGAATTCTCCCCACCTCCAAACGGTCTGTCGGGGCTCAGATGAGAAGGAAATATTTTCTTCTTTGCACTGGCCTGCTATTGATGCATACAGGAATCCATTTTGTTGCCTAAGTGGAAGCATAAATACAGAATGACTGCACGCGAGAGGAAAGACGCGAATAAAACAATAATAAATGGAATATTTACGTAGCTTGTGCGTTCTTAAAATGCAGTTACATTTTTTTTTTTCAATTTTAAGCCTTCGTGAAGGTTTCACAATGTATAATATCAATGATTTTTAACCCCTAAAATAACAATTTTTAAATTTAAGAATTTCTTACGATACATATTTATGAATAAGATTATGAAGTTTTAACATCTATCATTGTTTTTCAGTTATACATAAATATTTTTCAACATCAAAGTTAATCAACGCAGTATATAACTGAGATTTTAATTCCCATCAGCAGTATTTGTTTTCTATTTAAAATAAAAGCCACTTTTTATTTATTTATTATATATATATGAATACTTTTCATTTTTTAAGGTGGGAGGGGGTATCTTTAAAAATTTTAATGTCATCTAATCCTCCACTCCCTTGCACAGAGTTTAAAATCATGAATTTTTTTTTCTTTTTTGATCATTGGCTTCTTAGTAATGACAATAAGTATCCGCGTAAAATTTTCCTTACCCACAAAACTTAAAACATTTAAAATATTTTTCTCTTTTCTTGTTTCTTTCAAATGTTAAGTTGTGTTAAATGTTAAATAAATAAATGACTTACCCTTCTCCCAAATAAAAAAATAAATTAATAAATAAAATATAAAAATAATTTCAAAATTTTTAGATTATTATACTGTATTTGTTATTCATTAGAATCGTTGATGTTAATTCTCTCCCATCCCCCCGGCAAATAGAGAATAATTAATAGCTGGTATTAATACAAAAAAAATTCTTTTTTTCAGCTTTTGTAGTCTTAAACCCTGTAAAAAAAAAGGGGGAACACATTTTCTTATTTCATTGTAAGTTTCACACCTTTGTTTAAAATAAGCTATCTAAATCTGCAAAAATATGTTACCAATTTACCTTTATAAATGTGTGAAATTTAAATAGCAAGATTATTTTCCTTTATAATAATAATAATAATAAAAATACTCCGCATTCATAATGCTTATTCTTTAGCTATTATTTTTTCCGTCATTACTCGGCGAATTTAGATAAAACATTAATTACTTTATCAAAGTCAATATTTTTAATAAATATTTCTTTATTAAACTGGGCTAACGACTAATTATTGCCAAATGATAATTTAAAATACTTTTATTGCTTAAAAAATATATAAGTTTCACATTTTTTCTTTAATCGTTTAAACAAACAAATCTTAAAACCCCTTTTTATGAAATTTTCATTATACTAATATTTTCAATAAACAGTATAGTGCAATACAAAATTTTAGTTTTATTTAACCTTTTGCTTTTCTTTGTGGAGAGTAACTTGCCATTTTTTAAAAATCTCTGCTACTAGGTGTGCGAAGTGTTAATGCAACAATAGCTTGGCTTTTTTTTTTCCACCCATCAGTAACCCCCCCCCCCCCCCCCAAAAAAAAAAAAAAAAAAAAAAAAAAAAGAGACAGAGAGAGAGAATTTGGTTCAAAATTCAAGAGAGTGTTCTTAAAGAAATTGTTATTCTTGTTCTAGGGATTGTTTTCCTTTTTTTTTTATCTATAATATTTTACATGTTTTCTTATCATGTTTTGAATAATTTAAAGTTTTTTTTTTATTATTTTATGCCAGAATCCTCCCAGATTACGATTATCTTACGATTATTCATTACCAGCTGATTCGATTAAACAATAATGAACTTTGTTTTCACAAAAAAAAAAAAAAAAAAAAAAAAAAAAAAAAAGAATGATTTTATTATATAGTCAATCGTATAAACTGCGTGCTTATGTACTTTTTTTGTATCACGACAGACAATTTTTGTATAAGAAATCAGGATTGCAATTCACTTCTTATTTAATCAAAAATATAGAATATGTCACTAAGCCGAAGTCTTATTTTTATTCCACGTTTTAAAGCCTTATAAAAGAACAATTTTTAATCTTTTATCATCAATAACTTGAAATGGAAATAAATCTTCGCTTATCTTAAATGCATAAATTCTGCGGATTTCAATATTCAAAATTATTGAAAGAAAATTTAAAGATTGTACGCATTCTAAATGTCCCGTACTATACGCAACAACTGTCGTGACGTTGTTAATAATAATGTAGCTCTTGTAAAGATAATTTAAACAAACCTACTTTATTATACATGAACTATAATAACTCGAGAAGTACTAAAAATTTCTTTGGCTTACATCCAGGCAACACTGAGCTAGTTACTCCATACTTTGGACTCAAGAAAAAAAAAGTAGCTTGAATATTTTATTCATCTTTTAATTATACCTTTAATAGTTTCAATTCAAGAATAACATTTTCAATAATCAATTTTTCCTATGCTTTCCATATATTATTCAAGTTATTAAAAAATGACTCATAATTTTTTCATTCAAGAAATTCCTTATATTTGTATAATTTTTTTTCCTTTCTATTATAAGGAATTTTTTGAATGAAAAAAATAATATGTCATGTTTTTAATAGCTTGAAAGTTGTTTTGTCCTTTGAACTATAAAGGACAAAATATAAGTATAAAATACAGGCATTACAAAAGGCAGTTATTTCTGTCGATAAAAATTATCTAAAAAAATATTCATCAGTTAAATGCAGCATTTAATGTTATTAAACTCAAGAGAGAAAAACAAAGGCCGCGCACTTGAATTTTATGTTTTATTTTTTAATATGCAAATTTTTTATCAGAGTTCTTGGCAAAGTCTTTAGGTAAGCAGTTTGAAGATTGTGAAATCTTTAGTGGATAAAAATAGATTTTTAAATTTAAGAGAAATTTCAAAAGTTTCTAAGATTTTAGATAAAGAGTATAATTCGAGACAAAAAAGATGTAGTTTTGCATCAAAATGGATGCTTTACTAACTCCGCAGTCAAACCTATTCAGACTATCTTCCTTTAATCTCCTCCTAATCTACCCATCTTGACCTTTGGGGAGGAAAATGTAGGAAAAAGTAATTATACCGTGCGGAGCGCAACTATCCCACTCGTTGACAGCTTCATAAAGGCATAGGCGTGTTTAGAAAGGGGGGAAAGAAAGGACACAAGCAGAACTCAGATCCGGAAAAAGAAATGAGTGATACAAAGCCTTAAGGTGGTTCTTTAAAAAAATAAATATTTTCCCTGCTCAACCACGCGAAAATTTCAGACATATTTTCTGACTCATTTTTAAACATAAAAGCATGAAACTTACAGGCATGATTATGTAAGCGGCTTGTCATCGAACAGTTCTTTTTATTTTTCTATAAATGAATTATCGTATGTTTTAAGCGTTTGTAGTTTTATGACGGCAGTTTTCCCCGCTCCTACACTGTCGCGTTCGGATATAGGACTTTAAACGCCAACTTGGACAGTATCCTCTGGCTTTACCGGAAAATGATAAAAAAAACTAGGATTACGTATCTTCTGAATAAGAGCGCTTACTAATTTCATGCGTTTGAGAACAAAAATGAACGAAAAATTGTTTCTGAAAGTAGTCAGTTTGGATTTGAGAACAGCCCTAAGAAAATAATTTCAGATGTTTGAGAAGTTGACTTCATAGTTTTCCCTTTTTTCCTTCTTAGGAACCCCCTCCTCCCCCCTCCCCCCCCCCCCCCCAAAAAATAAAAATAAAACCGTGTGTTTAATACTTAAGATATAAAAATTACATATGATTGACTTCTTAAGGCCCGCCTTTAAAACGTCAATTTAGATAAAAATTTCAGTTTTTTAAACTAATATAAAATTTCAATATTTTTCTTTCGATTTTTTAGCTTTTTAAACATTTATATTTTTTTACAAACTTTAAAAAACCAAGTTGAAAATTGTTTTACGATTATTCTCAAAAGGGATATTTTTATTTAAGATTTTTATTAAGATTAAATAGTTTTAAATTTTTATGTAGAAGAAATTTTGTCCCGTTAGTACACCAATAAAACCTGTAAATAAAATAGATTCTTGATGTTTTTAATTTTTCTTCATTCCCTTTCCGTAATCTGAGTCTTTTTTTCCCCCATGATCAGGATTTCTTTCCTCCCGTTAGAGTGATATGCAAAATGTATTTTTAAAAATAAAAATTATAAAAAGGTCATTTTGATGTAATCATAAAAAGATTTTTTTCATGTAATTATTTTTAAAAAATGTATGATGTATCTTGAAGGAAATGATCAATTTTCTTTAAAATTTTAATTGATTGTCATTTAATTTGTATCTTTTTAGAAAATGAAGAAATCTTTTCCCCTAAAATAATTAAATAGAAATCGAACGAAATAATCTGATAATATAAACATGCGAAATTTACCGGGGATAAATTACATCGGGGCGTTCACTTTTCAAGGTAGAAGTTTGTGTTACGTCAGAGATTGGCTTATTGAACTGTGGATAGTAAATTTTATGCATTTAAATTAAAGAACCTTCTAAAATCCGGATGTCCTGTAATTTTTTGTAAAAACGTTTTTACTACAAACGGAAGTAATACTTTCTCTGTTGCTAAAAATGAATGATTTTTTTTTTTTTTTTAATCAGAGTGTTTTTATCCAAAAATCTGACACAATTTTTGTGATTGAAGGTCTCCAAATGGTCCCCTATCCCCTTAAAGCGCGTTTTTTATCGTCAAGTTCGTTTACAGTGACTTTAAAATACTTTAAAAAATTTCATTCATTTAAAAGAAAAAAAAAATCTGTTTGAAATATTTTCACTTCTTATTGATCACTTCTAAGTTTCTACAACCACGGTTTCGCCATTGCTGCATCCGTAAAGTCAGTCCCGAAATTGCACAAATTTTTCTGAAAGAATCTTTGATACTATGGGGAAAAGAAAAATGTTGTTCAATTTTTTGGTATCTGTGTAACAATATCTGCAAACTGCAGGCATTTAGGAATGAAAGTGCTTTCGTGAAGGAGAAACTGCCAGAAAATACTGAGTTTAAATTTAAGAGCAAATATAAATGGTGAAAGCGTTCCTCCTCCTCCTCACTCCAGATGATTTTCTAAATATTTACAAAATTCGTAGGTCTTCGAAAATTCATTAATATTTTACACATGGGCGATTCTGTTCCGCGTAGAAAAATATCGCGAATTTCGACAAATGGTCGCGAAAAACTTTATTTTGTTAATCGTTCGCAGAAAAAATCGTCGCGAAAAACTTTATTTTGTTAATCGTTCGCAGAAAAAATCGACAACTTCGTGTAAGGATTGAGGAAAAAACATGAATTTCGTCTAAGGATCGCGAAAAAAAACGCAAATTTCGCTAAAGGATCTCAAAAAACGCGAATTTCGTCAAAGAATCGTGAAGAAACGACCGCAAATTTTGTGAAAGCATCGCAGAAAAAAAAGCGCGAATTTACTCCAACAATCGCGGAAAAAACGCGAATTTCGTCAAAGGATCACGTAAAACGCAAATTTCGCCGAAGGATCGTCGAAAAAAAGCAATTTTTTTTCAAAGGATCGCTAAAAAAGGTAATTTCGTCAAAGGGCCGCGTACAAAACGCATAATTAGCGCTGGGAGGAGATCCCCCCCCCAGTTTTGAATCCCCGGGGTGACACCCCCCCCCCTTTCGGAGGATTTGAGATTTTGTTCTTTGACTGGTCGAAAAGGGAAATTTCCTCCCCGGAGCTCTATAATGCCCCCCCCCCTCCCGGGAGCCACACAAATCCCTCCCGGTCTGAATTCAACACTGCGCTTCCCCTATTCTCCCTACTCCCTCTGCTATAACCTTTCAGAAAATTTGTTGTGAATTTCATAATTTTTTTTAATCAGAATCTTTACGTATTGATATTTTGCTATTTTAAAACTTTTGATTTATAAAAAAACTTTTCAGGCTTATTTTACATTAAACTGTTAAGTAAACTTTTATTTTTCTGTAATATGTTCATAGCGTACGTTGGAAAATTTTATGACATGCTAAAATTTGGAGATTTCCTAGTTATTTATGTACATATTTATCTTTTAAAACGAAGTAAATCCTCTTTATTTTCATTTTACTTATTAAAAAATCATGTTTTATGTGTTTATATTTTTGGAAAGTTCTTCATGCAAAACATTACAAAAGCCAAAAACTTTTCTTCAGGTTTTTTATTTTATTTTGTTACTGATCCTGTCAGTTTTACTGTTTAAATAAGGGATAATTTCGAGAACTGATTTCATCGCCTTATTCATATTATAATACTGTTTGAAGCCAGATGTTGAATAAAATGCTTAAAAGATTTATGAAAATGATTGAGAAAATGCATATTGACTCATGAAAACATCACGGAAGGAAAGGATTTAAAAAAAAAATGTAATCCATAATATGTTCTTTTAAGAAGAAATATGTATTGATGACACATACTTAAGATTGCGCAACAGTAAAAAGAGATTATTAATCTTATTTTCAATAAATAATGTATTTTTTAATAATTGTTTTTTTTTTTTTACGAATAAAAAAGTTTATGAAATGACAGGTTATTAGATTTTATGAAATATGAAGATTATATTATGAGTGAAATGCATAAGTTCTGGATATTTTATAAATTAAAGCATTAGTTGCGTAGTAAATATGAAAAATTGTTTAATTTTTATGGCATTGTATGCCATGTAAAAAATAAAAATAATTCGTAATGGTTTTTAACCCTTACCACTCCGTTGGCGTCGCTGCGGAGACATAATCTTTCTTTGCAAAATTTATTTTTGGCACCAGTAATAAAGGAAAATAAAATTTACCTTATTTAATCAGAGCATTTTTGAAATTGTGTACTTGAGGGAAACTTCTTTTAAAAAAGTGGTGCCGATCGAATAAAATTTGTGTAAGAGACGCCGGAGCTTTAAGGGTTAAAATGTAATTAAAAGATGTTTATAACTTCAAGAACTAAAAGATCTTAAAACAACATCGAAAAATTATAAATGCGCTAGGCCTTTCGAAGGATCGTAGTCTTTCTTCGTCAGGCGCAGAGTCTTGCTGCTGCTTCTTCCACTCACAGTAGAAGCACGTCTTTTTTGCACCTGACGAAGAAAGACTAAGATCTTTCGAAAGGCCTAGCGCATTTAAAACATTTGGATGGTGTTTTAAGAAGATCTTTTAGTTCTTACTGTTTCACACCAGTTTCAATTTATATTCTTTGTTTGTAACTTCTTTTCTTTCTCTCTTTCTGACTGCCGGGTAACTCGCTTTGCAATTTTGACACAATTTTCTGGTAAAATTTTTGAATGTGCTGTTGTAGAATTTTTAAAATCAAAAGAATTGCTGAATTTAAATATTCGTAATATATATTCGACAATTTGTGTTTTCAGATTTATTATATACATATATATCTATACAAACAGAGCCGATGGAGCGGATTATGGAAATTTTCATATCGCACGTCTGTGTATAAAACTACTGCACTGTAAAAAAAAAAAATAAGGACGAATATTTCCGAACAAATTACGAGTACAAAATAATAATAGAACCTTTTACGAGTTACTCACGATTCCTAAAAGCTTTCCTTTCGAAAATCTTTGAAACCACTAGATAGCCGGGGTTTAAAAGAGCATTTCTGTAACAAAAGTCTCTTTCGCAACATATCATTTTCGAAAACGCGTTTGAGTAATTATTGCAATGCATTAATCATTTTTCGCAACACGAAATATTTTTTCAGACGTTAATAATTCACAAGAAAACATTTGCATGTTCAACAGACAATCATGCTAAATTAACAGCATTAACCCTCTCGGTGCGTGTTTGTTTTATCAAAATTGCGTATTTAATTCCTTCGCGACGAGCGTCTTTTAAGAATTTTTATTCTTTTGTCAACGGTTTTTCAAAACAAAAATTTTCGCCTGGTTTAATCGGGAAAATGCTCCGATTAGATAAGGCAAAATTTACAATAAAAAGTTACTAGTGGGGATGATCAAGGAGAGTTAATTAGACAGAAAAAACGCATCCCGATGAAATCTCGGGTTGCGCAAATTTTGCTACTTTTACGTTGCCCGAGAAACTCTTGGGTTGCGCAGCGAGAGGGTTAACATTAGTATAAAAATTAATATTTTTTTTTGTTACTCTTGCATATAAAACTTCGTTATGCAGCTGAAAATGTTTATTTTAGAACTGATAACTTCCGAAAATCCTATATTTCGTTTGACAAAACTGATTAATATACTGTGGAAAATTTCTCAGAAACGTTCCCGAAAATTACGGGCAGAGTAAAATAAACTTTTATTTCATAAATGCTTCTTTAAATATCGAAAATCTATTAGCTTCTGAAGCTTCAGAAGATACAGGAACGCTTCTTGAATGCGTGGGTAACTCTGAATAAATTTTATTATATTTTTGCAAACATATTTCAGGAACATGGTCTTCTTTAACGGTGTACATACGTTTTCAGTCATCCATTAATTTTCAATCTGTCACAGCAATTCATGATAACTAACTAGATAGTGCCCGTCAAGATTTGACGGTAAATAAATAACTTGAATGTTTCATTAAAAAAAATTCTTGAATTTTCAATTAGTTGCTTTTAAATGAATTATTGAATGACGATTTACACGACGAATTTCTATATTGCATAAGTGATTTCTATTTCTTTAAGGCGATAGGTGGTGCTGTTACTCTAACCCAGTGTTTCCCAACCTTTTAATTCCCACGCCCCACCGAAGAATCTGAAAAATCACGATGCCCCCCCCCCCCCCCCCCATCTACTCACACACATATTCTGTAACCTATATTTCTTATTATTTGAAAATGAAATTGTATTCACCTGAAGGAAACGTAACAGAGTTTTAACGATAACTATTCATTTCACATTTCTTAACTTATCATAGAGCTGAATTTTCTTCCACAAATGTGTTTTTCGTATAATTTTATAAATGGAATGAAGGCTACAAATCTTCACTTTTATGCCAAAATAGATTTGTTGTTTGTTCCTTCCCAACTTACCTGGATGTTTAACAGAAGTGTTATATGCCTGTATTTTTATTGTCCCAAAATGACTAAAGATATTCTCATATTTAGTATTAAAATTGAAAATGATGACACACTTTACATTATATTTTAGTAACTTATTGAGAGTTGTTGGAAAAACTTTGGAGACCAAATTTCCTTTCTATGGATAACAAAGTATACAAGAAGCATTTCAAGATTCTGACCTTTATCAAGTTTAAGTAGCCGTTATTCCCCATCAAAACACATTTATCTTTTCTTATCCCAATTATCGTTAATTAATTGTCATGTACTATCGCATTTTCAAATTTAAATTGTACATGTTATACATTCATTTACCAGGTAGGAGGCCTGCAATACAGCCATAGTTATTGACAATTTATCCATTTCCTTATTTAATGCTATTAAAAATTTAAAAACTTTTTTAGGTTAAATATGTTAAAGACACTAAGAATTAGGTATACTCTTAAGTAATTTCAAGTGTAGAAGTTTCTTAGTGTTACATACAGCAGAATGAATTAGATAAAAATAGATCATTCGATAAATAATTGAGAAAAATTGTAAAATACATTAGTAACCAGAAAAGTTATAGGAATTTTTAAGAATAAAAAAAGGAGAGGGGGCGATCCTAAAGTATTATAATTATTCTGGTATTGATTCCATTTTAACATTTTGATTTTAAGCTTTTTTAAAATTCAACAAAAAAAAACTTAAAAAAAAACGGAGAGCGAATGTGTGAGTTACAAATTTGAAATTGCCCCCCTAAAGAACCAAATGTCCCCCCCGGTGGGGCGTGCGCCCCACGTTGGGAACCACTGCTCTAACCTATTCAATGAAGTGAAAGAATTTTAAGTTTATAATTTACAACCAATTATGCTTACCGTAATTTCGCGCGTATCCGCCGCACCTCAGATAACTCGCTTTCGTACCAGAATTTATTTTAAATAAAATGTGACTTGCATCTGCTTAGTACTTATTTGCCTTCTTTTTTTATTTCAATAAAATTTCCGGTTTGAAAAAAACTTCACTAAGCCGCGGAGGATACGCAGGAAGTTACGGTACTTTTTATCAGAAATTTACCTAAAAATACCGGGTAGAGAATTTATTTTTACTCGGATTTTTTTTTTTTTTTTTTTTTAATAGCAATATTTATATTAATACATGGAAATTATTCCAGAGAGAAACATTCGCCTCCTTGCATGCAATATTTCAAATGAAAATCAAATTTCAAAGTAATTGCTTTATGAGGCGAAAAGGCCAACACAGTGAAAAAGGAATAATTTCCATGGATTCCATAATTTGGAATAATTTCCATGTATTAATATAATTTCTATCGATGCTGGATTTAATTAAGTTTCGTGTTAGCCCCAGGTCGGTGGCTCACGATAAATATTCCATCTTGTGCTGCGTTTGTAGCTTTGCCAACATATAATAGTGAGAAATTTTCCAGGCTGTGTATCGTTCCATGTTGTTTAGTCGGTAGAACGTCAGTGCGCTATACTGGTGGCCCGGGTTCGGGTCTCGGCATGGAGTCTTTTTCACTCTGTTGGCCTTTTCGCCTCTTAAGCAATTACTTTGAAATGTGATTTTCATTTGAAACAATATTTATTTTCATTTATTTATTTATTTTTTAAAACTACATGATCATGAATTTTTTTTTATCTGTCTCGTTCTCTAAAAACATAAATTTTAAACTTGATGCAGCTATAGATTTATAATATATATTTTTTACTACTTGAATTTTATTTTACATTTTTATACATTGTTTAAATATTAAATCTGGATATCAAGGTAATTTCTTTTATAGCTCTTATACGAATACTTTTCTTTCTTTCCATTTTATTTTTTACTCAAATGAATGATAAACTTTTCTTTCTGGCAAACACACATATATATTATTGATAATGGTCAGAAAATGTAACGAAAATTGTAGATCAGCTCAATTTATTTAATTGATAATTACACGCAAAATATTTTAGCTTAAATATTCTAAATGTAAAATCATTATTTTTTCAAAATATTATTGAGTGTTAAATTTTATTTAATTATAAAGTATTCAAATAATAATAATAATAAAATATATCCTAAATTATGTGTTTTTTTTCCATTAATCCCTTCGGACGAGAGTCTTTTACAGAATTGTTGATATTTTATCACCGGTTTTTCAAAACAGAAATTTTTTTCCTAATTGAATCGGGAAAATACTCCAATTGAATACGGGAAAGTTTACAATAATAATTAAATGGTGGGAATAATCAAGGATTCTGAGCAGCTTATATGCATCAAGTATACGTGACGCTCGTCCCGAGAGGATTAATCAAATGACCACTTTTGAAAAATAATAATAGTAAAAATTTCACTAACATGCAGGATAATGGAACTAAAATAAATACTACTTTCACTAAAATTTTTGAATTGCAGTAAACTCCCGACTATCCGGTCTAATGTGGCGGAAGGGTAAGCCGGATAACAAAAAAGCCGGATAGGTCGGAGTTCTATAAATATTTTCTCACTTCCTGCCCCCCCCCCCCTTATTATATTAAAACACATGTTACACATTTTAAGACAAATTTTATATATACAGTTTCAAAATAAGCATTAACGTAAAACGTAAGCCTAATTCGTAAAAAAAAAGAGTAAATCTTATTTTACTGTTTATTAATAAATGATTGCACAAATATGAAAAGTTATGCATAAGATAAAAGAGTCAAAACTTAGTTTTTAGTTTTTGAAAAAGTAGCTGATAGATGACTGTATCTGCTATTGCATTCTGTAATCCCTTCTTGCTCCTTCTTGTTGTGTTAGCACTTTCCTACGGACAAGAACCTGCCTGTCTCGGCCACTTGCAACATTTCTCATTTTTTTTACTAGGCCGGATAGTCGCGAGTTTACTGTACTTTAACTTTTAGTGTAATTTCAAATAACAAATGCAACTGTTAGAATATTCGTTATCGTTACTATCTATTGATGAGTCTATTTTGCTAATACCGTTTTAATAACTTAAATCATGTGAAATGTTGAAAGTTTTTTTTATTTTGTTTTGTTTTTGTTTTAATAATTAAAAAAGAGAAAATTCAAACTTTATGTTGGAATACAACGTCCATTTATCTTACCCTTTTCTTTCAGCGCATGCGCGTACAATGACGTTTCTACAAATCCGCTCTGCGAGCGAGATTATTCTGTTCTGTTAAAAACATGTCAGTGCTTAGTCGCACTTAAGCTATGTATATATTTTTGTCTTCGTGTTAGTGTTAATAAATGTTTATGTCGAGCTATTCTGCTAACTCTGTGTGCCCCCAAAACCAACAAAGGTTATGGGTACCAGAGACGCTACTCACTGCGCTATAAATAGCAGAAATATTTTTTATTCGAACTTTCGAATCGTAAAGTCTTAAGCCTAAACTGAAACTAAGAACTCTTCTACGTTCTGTCATTAACTGTTTTGATTTGTGGCTGCGAGATATTTTATTTAATCATGTCACATGTTACGACAATTGAAAAGCTCGGCAAAGATAACTTTGATAGCTGGAAACTTCAAATTGAAGCAGTATTAATAAAAAATGATCATTGGGATTATGTAACCGGCAAAGAAGAGAAACCGGCCGAAGGTAGCGCTGATGAAAAGAAATGGCTCCAGGCTGATCAAAAAGCTCGTGCTGATATAATTCTGGCCATAAATCCTAGTGAATTGTGCCACATCAAGCATTGTGCGACTTCAAATTCTGTATGGAATAAATTGAAAGACGTTTATGAATCAAGAGGCCCCGCAAAGAAAGCAACGCTGTTAAAACAGCTTCTGTTTCGAAAGATGAGTTTCAGTGAAACGATGTCTGAACATTTAAATATCTTTTTTGAGATTGTTGATAAATTAAAAGAAATGGAAATAGAAATTGCGGATGATTTGTTATCAATTCTTCTACTCTACAGTGTTCCTGAGAATTTCGAAAATTTTAGATGCGCTATAGAATCGAGAGATGAATTACCTAAACCCGATTCTTTGAAAATTAAGTTGCTAGAAGAATGGGAAGCTAGAAAAGGAAAAACGACTCATGATTCACAAAATGCCTATTATATAGAAAACAAGAGAAATAATCAAGAACAGAAGAAAAATGAAAAATGGAAGACTAATACGAATAAAAATTTTCCTGCAGAGAGAAATTATCGTAATTTCAAGTGCAATTATTGCTCCAAAATCGGGCATAAAGCTAACGAATGTAGAAAGAAAATAGCGGACAGAAAGCTTACATCTTTAAATAAAGGAAATCAAGGTTCAATGATTAGTTATGAAGAACCGGTTAGTATGGCATTTAACGACGTATACCATCAATCTACTGCATGGTGTTTAGACAGTGGTTGTACATCTCATATGTGCAAAGATAAAAAATGATTTACAGAATTTCATCCTCGTGATAATTCTACAATACAGCTTGCGGTTGATAAAACAGCAAAAATCACAGGAATAGGAACAGTTCTTATTACAGTGCCTAACGGTAGTGGGACTACTAATCTCACACTTAAGAACGTTCTGTGTGTACCCGAGTTAAAATGTAATTTGATTTCAACGTCAAAAGCAACGGCTAATAATCGTTCTGTGCTTTTTAAAGAACGATATGCTAAAATAATCGAGCCTAATGGTTCTATACTAGTACAAGCTGTTCGTCAAGGTGATTTATATTATGTACATCCAATCCCCGAAAGAGCTGCAATAGCACAGGTAAGTGATTTTGTAAAATGGCATTTAAAGTTAGGACATTTAAATGAGTCTGATTTAAAGAAACTTAAATCTAATAATATGGTTAGAAATTTAAATTTCAATGATGATGAGTCTCTTAAAGATTGTAAAGTTTGTATTCAAGGTAAACAAACTGTCCGCCCTTTTCCTAAACAATCAAATTTTGAAAGTAATGATTTATTATTTCGGATCCATTCAGATTTATGTGGGCCCATGAGAGTCCCTTCCCATGGAGGATCGCGATATTTTGTTACTTTTATTGATGATAAATCACGTTATATTGAAGTTAGTTTTCTTAAAACCAAGGATGAGGTTAAGAATGCATTTGTTAAATACAAAGCAGCAGTCGAAAAACGATTAGGAAAGAAAATAAAATTTCTTCGTACAGATAATGGCTTAGAATATTGCGGCGAAGAATTTGATAAATATATCGAAGAATGCGGTATAAAACGAGAATTTTCTTCCCCTTTAACCCCTCAGCAAAATGGCACCCCTGAGAGATCGAATAGAACGTTAACTGAAATGGCAAGGTGTTTACTATTACAAAGTAATCTTCCACAATCTTTTTGGGCCGAAGCTATAAATTGTGCTGCTTACATACGCAATCGCTGCCCGACACGACGTTTAAGCGAAAATAAAACTCCATATGAAGTATTCTTTGGCATCAAGCCAACTTTATCATACTTCAAAATATTTGGGCAAAAATGTTTTGTACTTAATAAAAGGCAAAATAAAGGAAAATTTGATCCTAGATCAGAAGAACATATCTTTGTAGGTTATTCTAATTAATCAAAAGCATATAGGCTTTGGAACAAGAAATCTAGAAAAATTGTTATAAGCCGTGATGTTCGATTTATCAACGAATTTGAAAATGATCCCTCCTGTAACACCGAAATAAAATTAATTTTTCCTTTCTCTCAAAATAATGAAAATACGAGCGCAAATACAATTACGCAACAATCAGAAATATTTTCAGTCATGAAAACGGAACCAGACAATTCTAGTGGCGACAGTGAAAGAGAAATTGATTCGCAATCTGATGAAATTTCCGATCCCCCTTCTTTCAGAACGCGCGGGAGGCCAAGAAAAATAAAAACAGGTAGAAAAGGGAGACCTCGAAAGGAATATCAAACAATTATTATTCCGAAAGAAGAAAAATCTCAAACTGCAGTAAATAATTCTTTTGACTCTTGTCCTGAATTATTTGAAGCTCTAAATAGTCCGTATGAAAACGAATGGATAAATGCGATAAATATAGAATTTAATTCATTAATGCAAGAAAATGCATGGCAAATAGTAGATAGGCCAAAACATAAGAAAATTATAGGATCTAAGTGGGTTTTAAAAACAAAATATAAGCCAGATGGGTCAATCGAGAAATTTAAAGCGAGATTGGTAGCAAAAGGTTGTACACAAAAACCTGGTATCGATTTTGACGAAAATTTTTCTCCTGTAGCTAGATTAAGTTCAATAAGAACTGCGATCGCATATGGCATCCAAAATGGGTTCACTGCATATCAATTAGATTTTATTATGGCTTATGTAAATGGTGGATTTAACTGAAGAAATATACATGGAATTACCTGAAGGTTTTAAAAATGAATCTAATGATGACAAAGTTTGTTTATTAAAAAAATCCCTTTATGGATTAAAACAATCGGGTCGCCAATGGTTCAAAAAATTAGATGAAAAATTGAAACAAATGAAGTTTAAATCACTAAATGCTGATAAATGTGTGTATTTTTCTAAATCTCCCATTGAAGCTATTATCATTGTTTATGTTGATGATCTCATAATTCTTACTAAATGTAAAGAAGATTATCAATATATTCGAGATGAATTAGCAAAATCATTTAAAATGAAAGATTTAGGTCTCTTACACTATTGTTTGGGCATATAATTTATGCAAAACGGGGACAATATTAAAATTACACAAAGGAAATACATTGAAGATATTCTGAGCAAATTTAATATGCAAGAATCCAAACCAATATCTACACCTTTTGATAATAACGTGAAGCTTACTAAAGATATGTGTCCCAAAACTGAAGAAGAAAAGTCTGAAATGAATAATATTCCCTACCGTCAATTAATAGGATCCCTTATGTATTTATCAGTTGCTACTAGACCTGATATAACTCACGCTGTGAATTTCCTAAGTCAATTTAACAACAATCCAGGTAAACCTCATTGGATAGCTGCAAAAGGAATTTTGCGATATCTGAAAGGAACCCAAGATCAAGGACTGATCTTTAAACGTGATTCTGAATCCTTGATTGCATTTGTCGATGCCGATTGGGCGTCGGATGTGAATGACAGAAAATCGTACACTGGCTACATTTTTAAATACGCCAGTGGAGCCATATCGTGGGAATCGAGAAAACAACGAACTGTCGCCTTATCCACAACAGAGGCGGAGTACATGGCATTGTCAGAAGCCGCCAAAGAGATTTTGCATCTCAGACGGTTTTTAAGTGAACTTTCTCCTGAAACAGTGACTGCGCCTACTATAATATTTTGTGATAACCAGTCTGCACAAAAATTAGTACGAAATCCGGTTTACCATTCGCGCACCAAACACATCGATATTCGACATCATTTTGTGCGTGAAATTTACGACAATGGCGAAATAGAGGTTAAATACCTAGAGACAGAAAATATGCCTGCAGACATTTTAACCAAAGCTTTAAACGCTTATAAACATAAAAAATGTTGTGAAATGATAGGACAAAATGTTTAATATTTTTCAGCATTATTCTGTATCCTTTTTTATATAAGTATATAATTTGTATTTGTAATTTTTATATTAATATTATTTCTCTGTAATTTGCTTAATATGAGAACATTGTTTTGTTAAGAAAATGCACGTTGTAAAGGGGGAATTGTTGGAATACAACGTCCATTTATCTTACCCTTTTCTTTCAGCGCATGCGCGTACAATGACGTTTCTACAAATCCGCTCTGCGAGCGAGATTATTCTGTTCTGTTAAAAACATGTCAGTGCTTAGTCGCACTTAAGCTATGTATATATTTTTGTCTTCGTGTTAGTGTTAATAAATGTTTATGTCGAGCTATTCTGCTAACTCTGTGTGCCCCCAAAACCAACACTTTATTCTTTCATTATCTTAATTTTTTAATATTGTATTCCAGAAAAAGCTTATGTTATTATTAAAGAGAAATTGTTGAATAAAGAACATATATGAAAGTCTGTTTCGTCTCCATTTTGAAATTTAATTTAAATTACTGTTTATTATAAAAATTATAATACAGCCGAGTAAATAGGCATCAAGGAAGTCATGAATATTTTCTATCTAGAATTAAAAGACTGGGCATTTTAGTCAAAGATATAAGACAGAGACTGGGACCTCTTTTACTGGCTCCTCCTCGGTTCGGAAGTATCACATACAACCTAAACTATTTGATCCTTTTTACATTGTTACTTCCCTTCTATATATAGTTGAATGTTTTTGGCTTTGGATCAAAACCAGTATATGGCAGCACCGATTCTTATTTTCTTGTAAAATAAGCGTTAATTTTCATCCAAGTTTGCAAAATACATTCCAGACTGTGCGTCCAGAAAAGTAAGAAATTTTCATAATTATTTAAGTTAAATAATCCACAAGAAAAAAAAATTGAGTATTTGTGGATCATTCCCTTGTTTAAAGCTCTTAAATTTGTTACTGTGTGAATTAACGCCCTTGGGTACACATTTGTTTCAGGGCTAACACTGGCATTTTTTAAAAATTATTATTATTCCTTCTTGCATCAATTTTCCAAAACAGAAATCTTTCATATACACTTTGCCAACATGTGCAAGAGAAATATACTAAAATGTTTTTTTTCCACTTTAAATAGCGGTATGAATAGAATATAAAAATAGGCGCCAGTAGCTAAATGCATGACGAGTCTCAGCCGTCAAATGTACCCAAAGGGTTAAGCTATTGATATCTTAAGGGTTATTATTTGTGAATCGAAATTTCCAGCCCCCTAAATTATCAGTTTCAGAAAACGGGCTCCTTCTGTCATCTGTGGTGTCTTTTTGTTATTGCAAAGTCAATGAATGTGTATTAGTTGTCTTAATTTACCTTCAGGTCTTCAAGACTAAAGAGGTTGTATGAATTTTTTGAAGATCTGGATTTTATACAATACAGTCGAAAGAGAACAAAGAATCCAAGATCGCTGTGGCAGAAACGCGGCGACAATGTCACAGTAAAAGAATGAACGGCTCCTTGCAGAAAACTTTCATCCTCGAGCTGCTAAACGTAGCTGATAGAAATATTTTTTTAGAATTGTTATTTTCATTTCAAATAAAAAGTATTAAAATAGTAACTAATCAACTCCTTATTTAGTTATGTAATTATGTTTTGAAAAAAAAAAGTTATTTTACGTTTAAAATATTAGTTTATGTTTTAAATGTTGGTAATAATGTGTACAATGCCTTTCTCCTTCTGCTCCACACCAATAAATTAATCTAATTATAGTTTTCAAATCTGTGGTACATTGCTACAAATTGCAGCAATTTAACTTCGCACTCAATCAACAAATTTTGAGAAATAAATGGGACAATCTATTTATTATAAATTACTGTTTATATGCTAAATAATTCCTCTAATGCTGATTTATTAAATTTGGATTTTGGGCTTTTTTTAACGAGCAGTTTAAAATAAATAAGACCATTATATATAAAAAGCATATAATATCTTATTTATGCTATAATATTTCTTCAGTGTCCTTTTTTTACGTGTGTTATGTATAAATTTGCATTTTAAAAATATCACGTTGCAGAAACATCTTGCTGTTTATGGGGACTGTCGTAGAAAGATTAAAAAATTCTGCCACTGGGAGGAGAATAACCATTCGACAGAAAAATGTGTCCTTTGTCACAGTATGAAAAAAGTAAGCTTATGGGATGATCTTTGTACTGAAATTTTCAATACGAGCACCTGACATTTTTGGTAAATTTTATCTTATTCTATCTAACGGAAAGTCATTCGGTTAAGTAATTTAGTAATTATGAAGTTGGAAACTCCAAATGTTAAATAAATTTTACATTTTTATTTATTAAAGATAAAGTAAAATTTAGTTAAAGTCCAGAAGGGGACCATACATATTTCAATATTAAGCATTAATAAAAGTACTTAACAGTATAAAATATTGTTTTAAGATTTAATTTAACTGTAAAGATTGGCGGAAGATGTTCGTGTTTTTGCAAAACTCGTATTAAATTGGTATATAAATGTTGAAATCATTGATGCAAAATGCATAATTTTTCAGAATAAACATTTATGGTAGAAAAGGCAAAATTAACATAGGTTTAGTTTAATATATGGTTACGCCCAAGTTGCACAAAATGGTTGGACCAACACAGGCTAACTGTTGGCTAATTGTCGTTCCGTGTTTGCCTACTGTATGAAATGTCCGCCTTGCGGTACCATTGGACAACGAACTATTTGCAACAGAAGGAAAACAGTTTTCCAACCGTTCGCTAATCAGAATGTCAGAATCCCGTTGAGAGATACGCTCCAAATTAGAGGGATCTCTGCCCCTACCATTTCATTTGCCAAACCTAAAATTCTCGATTCTACCATTTCCCAACGATTTCCACAATTTGCCAACGATAGGCCAACAAACTGTGCTACTCAGATGCTGTTGGAGACACTAGCTTTATTTTGTAGCACAGTAAATAAGTTACCGTCTTTAAAATTGTATTGAAAATCTTTCAGAAAGAGAGTGGTTGGGAACATCTTTAAATAGACATGGATGTGGGGCTTAAATTCGTCAAAATTTTAATCATATGGAACTAAGCAATGAAATTAGCAATTTAGTTATTGTCAAAATTTTCTTTTAAATATTTCCGATACTATAATCCTGCTGAGTTCTTACAATAAATAAATAAATAATGTACAGTAAATAGAAATGGTCCCGAATAATTAACGTAGGAAAAGGAAACATAACAAATATGTATTTGAAAAAAGTAGGTTTATTTTCTTTCCGAAAAATTAAGAATTAGAAAAATAGTAGAATAATGTAAAATTAAGTAAAATAAAATGATAATAAAAGAAAAATCATTCCAGTAGATTATGCGGTAGACATGCAAATTAATTAATCGGGGTAATTAAAACATATTTTAAAAATATGAAACATTTTTACACTTTTTAAAATATTTGGAAAAAAATTTTAGTGAATTTTTCTAGAGTTTTTAAATGCTTCTAAGATTATACAAAAAGAAAAAAAAATCACAGGGTATTTTTATATAATCCTAATTAGAATTATTTTTTTGAAAATCCTTTTATAGCTTCATTTCATTCACACCTCATATGATTTAACATTTCTTTTTACCCATTGCACTCTTAAAAAATAAATGAATATGAAAAAATTTTAAATTCAGCATGAAGCTACCCATACAACCAAAGACTGCCTCCGGACGTTCTATATGGTCCTATATAGAGCCGAGAGGTCCGATACCCGTCAGATCCTGTACAGAGCCTAATTTGGACGTTCGCAGGACGCCAGAATCCGGACGAGCCATCCACGATCGTCCGGTGTTGTCCTGAGAACATCCGTGTCACCTGTACGCATGCGCAAGAAATTCTGACTTCAACTGCTCTGTCCGGTTGTTGTTGAAACGAAAGATTTTTTTTAAACAACTGTGTTCTATTACTTATTTCTTTTAATGAGGATTGAATTTATCCTAAAGGTAAGTAACCTTTCGAATCTTAACTTTTTAGAGTGAACTTTTGAGTTTTGCACTAAAATATAAGGCTTTTGTCGTAATCTATACCATGAGACAGGCAAACTTTCATAGAAAACATATAAACAGTTATAAGCATTTTTCATATAAATACTCGAAATAATAATGTTGTATGATCGTAAAACAAACCTTTGTTCATTATATTTTTACTGAAATAGTATTATTTTTAAAGATAGATCATTTCGTGAGTCATCAAAACATTGTTTATGACCCATTGTTTGGGTGTTGTGTTAGATATAAAAATACATTAAACATTCATTTTGGTGATGATGAACAAGTAAAAATATTCATAAAGCTTTAAATTCAACTTTTAAATCTATTTAACCATTAAATTTATCTTTAAAAAATCTAATAAAAATACTCGTGAAGTATATTTCATTCCAAGAATAACCTGCTTATAAAATTAATTTTGTATAAGATAAGGATTTTTAAATTTTCTAACTAAGCCTACATGTGGCCCAATAGCAAAGATCCAGTTGGGGACCCTGTGTGACACTTTAACAGCTTCAATTTGCCTTCATTTATACATATATACTGTATTAAAAAAGTATATATAGCTGGTTTTTAGCTTGCTTTTTTTTGGATGGGGGGGGGGGGGGGAGTTCAGTGAGACACACAGCACCCCTGAAAAAAAGATAAAGTACACTGTTTTAATTCTTCATTTTAAAAAATGTGTCACAGTTGCTTTCTATTGGGTTTTTATGTTGCATTTCTGTGTTGTTTGTTGTTTTGATGTGTTTAAAATCTGTCGTATTTTCAAAGAAAAGATTTTTAGAATAGCTTATTTCATCTGTTTTTCATTATAAATAACATTTTAGCCTTGTCTGTGTTCCCTCTAAGTCATTATTCAAAGACGCTGCACCTGTCTTTTTAAAATTGGCAAAATACACCTTGCTTTCTTTTTTTAATATAGTGAAATGTACCCCTATTTTTGTAAAAATATCTCATAAAACTCTTCGACGAATCGCAGTATTGCAGTATTTCAAAATCCGTGTGCCCTAGAGCTTTCAAAAATTATAGAACTTCCTTATTTCTTTAGGAAAACAGGTTATTCAATCATCGTAATCCAATTGAATGTTCCAATTGAACGTGAATTTTAAATTTTTAATCCATAAAATCATTTAAAGTTAATGTTTCTTTGTTTACCATACATAAAAATCACAGTTTTTTTTTTTTTTTTTTTTTTTTTTTTTTTTTTTTAACAATCACTACTATACTAAACATGTTAATGCAATTTCTCTTGAAAAAAATAGTTCAAAATATAAGAAGCACTCTATATCTCAAGTTGAAACATCATGTAGGTGCAAATATTTGCACCTGTTTAGTAATAAATGTTTTTGAATCATGTAATAATCACATTGTTTTATTTATTTTCTTTAAAGTATTCTTCCCTGTATTTATTTTCTGTTTACAGTAGTAAACACTAGGCCTGGTAGCAAAATTTTTTCAAATTCTTGCTCCATCCCATATATTTTGTTAGTTCTGCAAGCCCAGTAGCAGAAACAGTGCAGCACGGCAGCGGGCATTGTAGATTATATTAAACTTTGCAGATTAATCCACCAAGTTAAAAAGAAATGCTGGGGTTAAAAAATAGCTGAAATTTGCTTAAGTTGCTAGATTTATTGTATTTATTGTGTCCTTATATTATATTTTCTTTATACAGGGAAATTTTGATTACTTTAAGTGTTTTTGTCATTTCTTATGATAGTAGGCTTATTGAGTCGCAGATAAATTTTAGTTTGCTGCAGACTGACGCAGAAAATTCTGCTTCTGGGTCTGCAAGTGTACATGATCTTAAAACTGAAAGTAAATAATACCATTTTTCAGACATAGCATTTTTATTTTTTAATTTTTATTGGTACTTTTGTAATAATTTTAACTGGATGTCTAAACTCATTATTAATTTCAGTACTTCTCTGTTATCCCATCAATCACTTTTCTTTAAAAAAAAATTTCAACAACTAATAAATAAAAAGTAAGAATGTTATCATTGAAGTTAAAAAAAAAAAAAAAAATCAGAAAAGCTCTGCTTACTAATTTGCTAACTATCAATTTTAAACGATATATTTTATAATATACTATTATTGAAAACTGAAATAAAAATCTTGGATATTTAATACATTATTTTTCTTAACTGTCCCTCTCGTCTGGTGAATGTTTAAGCGATATCAATTGAAACAAATCTATTATATGAAACTATGCATCATAAAATTTGTTCAATAGTTTTTCCTCTTTTAATATCATTTTGTTGCTGTTTAAGAACATAATTGTTATTTTAATCAACAAAATATCTAATAAATCAGTAAAACATCATTAAAAACAGATATAAACACATTTGACATCAAGTAAATGTGCCGCTACGATCATGTAATTTTGGCATTCAATTTTATAGTTTGATGGTAGCTTTTTCGGTACTCCTCCATTATCTTGTCGACTGCTTTCAATAAAAATAACTTTGGCTAAAATAGGATTAAATGCCAAAGATATATGATTGTAGCGTTACATTCACTTGATGTCAGATGTTATTTTAATCCATAATATTATATATGATGTGTTTATGTCATCTTATATGTGATATCTTATATGTGTTTGTCATCAGGGAATTTTTAATTTGACCTTTTTCTGTATTTTTAATGGTGTTTTATTGGTTTACTAATTATTTCATTAATTAACATAAGAGTAAAGCTTTTAAATGGTGGCACTATGATATTAAATGAGAAAGAGCTTGAAAAATTTGTGATTCATAGTTACCTACAATAGATCCATTTCAACTGACCATTACAATCATTCACTAGCCGATAGAGATAATTAAGAAAATAATGTAAACAAATAAATATCCAAGATTTCTTTTTCTGTTTTAAGATATTGTTAATTTATTGTTTAACATTATTGATAGCTGAAACTTTAGTGAGTGAGTCTTTTCCAAATTTTTTGTTTTTGTTTTATTTTGGTTTTTTTTGTGCAGGGGAGAGGGGGGGGGGTCCAATGGCTTCATTCTTCCATTTGTTTACTGTGTATTACAAATTTTAAAATTGGAGTTTGTTACGATAGAATAGTTTTTTAAAAATTTTAATGAAAAGGGTCAAATATCCAAGATTCCTTTTTCTGTTTTCATTAATTTTGTTGTTTAAAATTATTGATAGCTGACACTTTAAAAAGCGCCCAGCCCCAGAAAAAAGCCCCAGGGCTTTTCCAATGCGCTAATTATTTCAACCCTGATCGTGAAAGGGATTTTTATTGAAAATAACCATGCGATATTTCTAAGATATTTGTAATTTTATGTCAGAAGTTTAATATGAGTTTTATTTTATTACTTTATTGAATAACAGTTATTTATTCACTTATTTTAAGTATATATTTGTGATTTAATAAAATAGTTTGAAAAAGTCTGTAATTTTCAAATGTTATATTTTTAAAATGCTCACTGTACGGAGGTGTTCTAAATTAAAAGAGAAATTAGCGGACTGTTAACATAAATGTTTTAATGAAGGCTAATGGCGACTTGTTGCCGCAGAGGTTGTTCCTCTTACACTCATGCGTACTCAACCCGTGATCCGGGTTCAACGAAAGGGTTACATTAAAAGGATTGATTGCCAATTGGCATAGATGCGGGGGTGGTGTTCCGTCGCCAAAGGCGAATTACAATGTTTGTTACAGGTACGGAACATCCCGCCCGGCGTTGAAATATTATATTTCAATATGTATAAAATGCAATACAGATAAAAAAAAACACAACATAGTACAGATTATAAGCAAAGAAATAAAATAAACACAATTAATACACAATGAAACACAATTACAGTCCAGATTTTTGTTAATCATTGTCATTTATGGGTAATATGCTTATTTGGTTAACAGAACGTTTAAAATTGCCCTTAGCGGTGCGTAGTTCTACTACTCTGACCATTCCGTCAGCACCTGGGATTACCTTAGTAATGCGACCTAGAGACCAGGTGCAAAGTGGGAGTTGAGTGTCCTTTAATAGGACCAAAATATTTTGTTTTTTAAACATCCATTTGTTTCTCTCCTGTAAATTACTGAGATAATTGTTTTGCCAGCGTTTCCAAATCGTTTGGGTTAATTTTTGAGTCCTTTGCCACTTGTTAAGCAAGTTATCCTTTACCTCCATCAAATTAGGTTCAGGAATTAAATTAAGGGGCCTGCCTATGAGAAAGTGGCCTGGAGTTAACACCTGAAGATCGTCAGCATCTGTGGACAAGGGACAAAGCGGTCGCGAATTTAAAATCGCTTCGATCTGTGTTATTACGGTTAGAAATTCTTCGATCGTGAGATGAGCGGAACCTACTGCTCTTTTTAAATGGTATTTGAAGGCCTTAACTCCTGCCTCCCAAAGTCCACCAAAGTTGGGTGCTCTAGGAGGGGAGAATTTCCAGTTAATGCCTTCTGAAGCTAAAAAGTTACAAACTTCATCACTGGCTACAAGTTTACGTAAACGCTTCAGTTCTGCTGAAGCCCCAACAAAATTAGTAGCGTTATCGCTAAAAATTACCGAACTCCTCCCACGACGAGCGAAGAATCTCTTTAGCGTTGCTATTATCGCCTCGGATGTCAAGTCGGAGACAAAATCCAAGTGTACAGCTTTAGAGGCCATACACACGAAAATGGCAACGTATATTTTTTGGAAGGTACCCTTTCTTTGACCCTTATATTTTATTTCAAAGGGGCCACACAGATCTAATCCTACTCTGGAAAATGGTGAACTGGGCGTTATTCTTTCAGGAGGGAGATCTCCCATTACTTGATTAGCCAGCATAGGCTTAATTTTAAAACATTGCACACATTCATGTACTACCTTGCGAGCTGTGTTTCTACCGCTAAGAGGCCAATATTTTTGGCGCACAGTGTTCAAAAGAGCCTGGGGCCCGACATGAAAATCTCGTACATGATAATACTGGAATATGATTCTCGTTAAGCGACAGCTCGCTGGTAGCACTATAGGAAATTTGTGATCAAATGGTAAGTTAGATTTAGCCAATCTACCTCCCACCCTTATCAAGCCATTCGAATCAATAAAGGGGTTCAAAAATTTTAACTTACTTGAACCATGAACCGAAGATCCCCCTTTCAGGGCGGAGATTTCCTTGGAAAAATACATTACCTGCACATGCTTAATCAAGCACACTTCTGCCCCCATTAATTCCTCCAGTAACAGAGGGCCTGTTGCAATTGCTACCCTCTTACACTTTAAAAAAAACCTAAAAATATATGCTACAATTCTAATTAATTTAAGAAAATTATTTGTTAAAGTCAACAAATTATCAAAAAAATTAATGTCCATATTGTTGATTAAAGTCACTTGTCTACTGGCTTTGAGTTCATTGGAATAATAACTGTTCGAGCAGTCAGTAAGACTAGAAATAGGTTTCTCTATTGCTTCTTTAAGAATTTGAAGTGGCGGCAGAGCATATTTTAAGGAATTTTCACTGGGCGACAAACGGTTTAGTCTGTTGTCCCAAATAAATGTTCATAAATCAACCCCTACTCCTGATAACAGCAAACCAAATAATAAGAATATCGACTGGCTGACAAACTTTGATATCTTATTAGTTATGTCTATTATACTTTTCCTATTGCTGGTTAGTAAACTAAAAAATCGTCATTGAAACATGTACACCGCCTTATTTATAGTTAGGTAAAATTAAAGAGGCTACATTCTCGTTTCATACAAATTTTTAATTGTTATCTATCTATATTATAAAGGACAAACATATCTGTGCGTAACGCATACGTCATTCTGCGAATGGCAACACTTTGAAATTTGAAATGAAATTTTGGTTTTGCAATTTTCGCTACCGCAAATTTTTAAACTTCTAAGCATCTCACAATTTAAATGTTTACACCGTCTTATACAGAAAAAAGTGTACTTTTAAATGCAATTTGTTCGAAAGCTGTATCTCAATTTCTTTTTGAGATATTAATTTTTTTATAGTTTTTAATACCAATTTTCTAATTGTGGCAACTGGAGTACTTCATTTCTATTAAAAGTGGTTTAGTTATCTTTATTGATTATATTCTTACTGATACCATTTTCTCATTATAATTAAAAAAATGGCAACACTTTGAAATTTGAAATGAAATTTCGGTTTTGCAATTTTCGCTACTGCAAATTTTTAAACTTCTAAACATCCCACATTTTAAATTTTTACACCGTCTAATACAGAAAAAAATGTACTTTTAAATGCAATTCGTTTGAAAGCTGTATCTCAATTTATTTTTGAGATATCAAATTTTTTTATAGTTTTTAATACCAATTTTCTAATTGTGGCAACTGAAGTGCTTCATTTCTATTAAAAGTGGTTTAGTTATCTTTATTGATTATATTCTTACTGATGCCATTTTCTCATTATAATTTAAAATATAGTTTTTAAAAATTTGAACAGAAAATGATGTTACGCTTAAAAAAGACACAATTTCCCTGATTCTGCTATTATATTTCACTATTTTTTCATTCCACTGATACTGAGTTTGAGGCAATTGGCAAAATATTTCAGCCACTGAAAATGACGTCATATTTAAAAGAAAATGATAATTTTATTTGATAAAACGAGCTATTTCAACTTTAATACGTCTAAAAGTTATTAAATTCTGAATTTTTGCGCGCAAGTACAGAGATTATACTAAGACTTCAAATCGCGATTGGGAATTTTCCCATGGAAAGTTGTAATAATAGTTGACAAACGTGACTTCAAGCTTGAAAATATATTTATTAATAACCTATTGCGCAATAAAATGTTTTTAAATGGTTAATATGGATGTGAAACGTGGAAAATGACTTGATTCGGTTTAGATTTAAAGAGGGGGGTGGAATTCTATGATTATGTGAAGATGAAATCATTTTTGCTGATTTTTCATTCCGTAATACCAAGCATTAATTGATAACTTAATCAAAATTACTTTTCTTGATTATATGTTACTGATTACATATATGAATAAAGTTTTTTTTTCAATAATTTTAACAGTTGAAGTTTATGAAAAAAGTATTTTGTTAATCTTAGGTTAAAATATGTCTTTGGAGAGTTAAACTAACAAGTGTAAGATGGATTTTTACTTTCTTCTATCTTGAGAAGAAGAAAGTATTGGTTTCTTGAAAATTTTCGAATTCCAGTGTTCGACGGATTTACACTTTTTATGGGTAAGAGATTCCAAAAAACATGTTTTTACAAGATGTCTGTCTGTGAGTCTGTCTGTCTGTCTGTCTGTCCGTCTGTCTGTATGTGACACAAATTTTGTGGGCGCTCTATCTCAAGAACTAATGCACGGAATTTAATAAAAATTTATATTCATTTAGTCCCTGATATAGATTGGTACTGATTAGTTTTTGGTGTAAATCGCCCTGCAGGTGGCGCTGCTATGTAGCATTTTGCAGGATTTCTGCATAAGCTCTATCTCAAGAACTAATGCACGAATTTTCATAAAACTTCAGATTCCGTTAATCCTTGATATGAATTGGTGCTGGTAACGTTTTGGTGTAAATCGCCCAACAGATGGCGCTGCTATGCTGCATTTACACGATTTTCGTAATAGCTCAATCTCAAGAAATAATGCACGGATTTTCATCGAACTTCAGATTCAGTTAGTGCTTGACATGAATTGACGTTTTGTCCCTTGTGGCGTAAATCGCTCAACAGGTGGCGCTGCTATGCTGCATTTTTTGAGATTTCCGCAATAGCTCTATCTCAAGAACTAATGCTTGGGTTTTCAACAAACTTCAGATTCAGGTATACCTGGACATGAATTAGTGCTGTTTATGTTTTGGTGTAAATCGCTCAACAGGTGGCGCTGCTATGCAGCATTTTTCACGATTTCCACAATAGCTCAATGTCCAGAACTAATGCGCGGATTTTCATCAAACTTCAGATTCAGTTAGTCCTTGACATGAATTGATGTTTGTACCTTTTCGTGTAAATCGCTCAGCAGGTGGCACTGCTGTGCTGCATTTTTTGTGATTTCCACAATAGCTCTAGCTCCAGAACTAATGCACCGATTTTCATCAAACTTCAGATTCCGGTATACCTTAATATGAATTAGTGCTGCTTGTGTTTTGGTGCAAATCGCTCAACAGGTGGTGCTGCTATGCTGCATTTTTCAGAATTTCCCCTAAAGCTCTATCTCAATAACTAATGCACGAATTTTCATCAAACTTCAAATTCAGGTATACTTTGATACGAATTGGTTCTAAATTGATGTAATTTCTTTTACTATTTAAATGATTTAATTGACGTGATTTATATAGAAGAAAGTTTTGTGATGGCCACAACATACTAGTTTATTGTAATTATTGTTGTCCTGTATTATAAATTTGATGCAACAGTTCCTTTGTAAACATTTTCTTTTATCGAAATTCGACGGGGTCTACCTCGTAATGGACCAAACACAACATCTAACCTACCAAATTTGTATGCCTAATTAAAACTTTATGTAAGAAAATTATCATTTAAATTCACGTTAAAATATTGCTTACCTTTTATTAGTTTGTACACTTTGCTTTTGTTCTTAACCATAATATATCTGACTGATTAGGTAATTGGAGCCTAGAATAAATTCTGAAATTCAAAAATAAATTTGACTTGAATCGTTAAATAGTTCGTGAAATAGTACCTTAACTATAATTTTAGACCCAAAGTTCAACTAATCAAGAAAACATACTTTCCTCTTGATGGATGAAAATCATTAAATTTAAAAATATTATAAAAATACTATGTTAAATTTTATAACATGTTTCCAAAATGTAAAATGAATAATAATTGTAGTGGTTAAACATATTTTGACTTTTACAAGTTACTACATTTTGCAAAGACTGGAACTAAACAAGGAATCAGATTTTACTCTTTATGTTTTAAAAAATCAAACTGCATCAATAAAATATTTCCAAAAAGCTACAATAACAGTTGTAGTGGTTTAGAATTTTTATACAAAGGACTGTCCAGAGTTGTATAATATAGACGCATGCCGTGCATGGAAAAATTTCTGCAAAATTCAGAACTTTGCGGACATTTTTAGAAAGGAAAACGTAATTTATGGTCTTGCAACTTTTTTTTTAATATCGAAAAATTAAAAATATCCCCCAATTTTATGTACAATTTATTTATTGTTTGGCAGGTGTGATTCTGCTCCAAAAATTTAAGGCATTCGGTTCCAAAAATTTAAAAAAATCGGCCATTAGTCCAAAAATTCAGATATAAAAAAAATCACTGAAAAATATTGCGAATTTCAACAAATGGTCGTCGAAAGAAAAACCAATTTCGTCAAAACATCGCGAAAGAAAGGTAATTTCGTCAAAGGACCGCGGAAAAAACGCGAATTTCATCAAAGGATCGTAAAAAAGATAATTTCGTTAAAGAAAAGCAAAATTTTATGTATGATTTATTTGTTGTTTGCCAGGGGTGATTTTGTTCCAAAAACTAAAGGCATTCGGTTCCGAAAATTAAAAAAAAAAAAAATCGGCTATCAGTCCAAAAATTCAGACATAAAAAAATATCACTGAAAAATATTGCGAATTTCAACAAATGATTGACGAAAAAAGACCAATTTCGTCAATCGTTCTCAGAAAAAAATCACCAATTTCGTCAAAGCATCGCGAAAAATGTGCGAATTTCGTTAAAGGACCGCGGACAAAACGCTAATTTCTTCAAAGAATCGTGAAAAAAAAGATATTTTCGTCAAAGAATCGCAGAAAAAACTGAAATTTTGTGAAAGGAGTGCAGGAAAAAAACAAATTTTGTAAAAGCATAGCGGAAAAAGGCCGAATTTTGTAAAAGGATCGCGAAAAAAAACGCAAATTTCTTTAAAGTACCACGGAAGAAGACTAATCCGTCAAAGGATCGCGAAAAACAACATGAATTTCGTTAAAGGGCCGCGGAAAAAGTACGAATTTCGTCAAAATATCACAAAAACGCAAATTTCGCCAAAGGAGCGCAGGAAAAAAAACATATTTCGAAAAGCATAGCCGGAAAATGTGTGAATTTCGTCAAATGATCGCGAAAAAACGCGAAATTCATCAAAATGCCGCGGAAAAAGCACGAATTGCGTTAAAGGATTGCGGGGGAAAAAATGGATTTTATCAAAGAATCGCAGAAAAAACGCAAATTCCGTCAAAGGATGGCGGAAAAATCTCATCGGTCTCTTTAATGATAATACTTATGAATGGATCTCCCTACAAAATGTGATTCAGTTGTTTCAGAAGCAATGTCACATTATTTCTGTGAACAGAGTGACTGGCATTTTGTGCGAAGAGGTCATAATATTAAGGATTGGGCTGTTTCTAAAAGCACTGACAAAATAATTGATAAGAATTCACCCTTCTTACCATAGATTTTTAGGTTTATTATTTTTTAACCAAAATAATTATTCTTTAATTAATATTAATTAATTTTTAATTCAAATGGTAATTATTTTTAAACTACTGTTTTTATTTCATATCGTCAAAATAATAAAACACATTATTTTATTAAACGTTAAATTAATTTGCAGAAAGTTTTTGACCCAATATTTATGTACACAGAAAGTTTTTGGTTTTATACAAGTCTGGGACTGTCTTATGCAAATAGCAGAATTAAGCAGGTAGAGAAAACGATTTTGTTCATGTTTTAAAATTTTAAAACTTTATTAATTATTTATAATGTTTGCAAAATCCTACAATAATAATTATATTCGTTAAGTTATTTTACAAGTAACTGTCTTTAGCAAAGCATTTTTTTAGCAAACTCATGTTTCTCATATGTTTCTTTATCTGGAAGTGTTCTACTTTTTACTTTGCTCTCAAGGAACCTTGCAATAACAGGTCTTGGATCATAAAAAGTTGTTCCAATTCCATTAAAAGCAATGAACATCCTTGAGTTTAAGGCTTCTCTTTATACTAGTTCCGACTGTTTTTTTTTTTTTTGGGGGGGGGGGGATATGGACACAAATCCATGTACCAACAACTTTATATGCCAACAAAGAGGTGTCAACTTTGAGGTGTCAAAGAAACATATGACAGCACCATTTGTTTAAAACAGAGTGAGGTTGAGACGCCTTAAAGTAGAAATAGTCTTGCTGTCGATGAGAAAAACGCAGATTTTGAGCTGCACACAAAGCCATCATATCATCATTTAAATAGGCGACTTTGTCTTTACCAAAAAAGTTCTCAACATCAAGGTGGACTGCACCAGCAACCTCTGTTGGTCTTCGTGCATTTAACAAAGCATCTATCCTGTAGGAGATGCTCGATTTATTCTCTTTTAATCTTTGAGAAACAAATTCTTTACAACTCAATATAGTTTCTTTTCTCACTGCACACCAGCATCTATTGGTAGAAACTAACGAGTTGTTTTTACATCTGCGAGGATTTTCTTGAATTTACTAATCACTTTAAGATTCCTGAGCGCCTTCATTTATTTCCATCAACTGTTCTTCGTAACCCTCAGGACTTACCCACCTTTGATAGCATCAAATAATTTGTAAAAAAATTTCTTTGACAAATTTTATATCAATTCTTTATCAGGCAGTGGTAATGAAAGACCTTTGACTGTCTGTCTCAAGTTTTTCAAAGTGTATCGGAACATCTAGCATTAGGCAAGTCAGGTGTTGTTCACTTATTTTTGATCTATTTATAATCAAATGAACCCACAAGCAGAAGTTTGTTCAGTTTTTGATGAGTAGGATTGATGTAATGTGATCACAATGTTTTCTCAATGTTTTTGCATGAGAGAAAAATTGTGCTGTACTGCTTTTGCCAAGTTTTTTAAGTGTTTCGCGAACTGGACTTCAAAATATGCAGAGAAACAAAAGGCACTTTGATTTTCTGTTCCAGCTATTTCTTCAAGCACTTTAATGTGTAGAGCAGAAACTCGACAAAATGTTGCTTGATGATTCTAACTCCGACACAGTTAAGTCAGACCTGAGCAAAGCATCAAACGCAAAGTTAGTCTTTACCCAAGTTCCATTTCATAAGAACACAGAGACAGCTGTTTTTGCCTGTATTTTCCTTTACCCACTTATTTTTTGCGATATTCTCAGTGCACAAGTTATCAAATGCAACCTTGACAAAATCAACGAGGCGTTCTGCTCCTTGCTTACTGAATTTACATTGTCGTAGTCAGTTACATTGTTCTATGTCCTGTTCTTTTGAAAAAAATCGTTTTCTAACAAATTTGTTATCAACTCCATATTTCTTATCAGAACCATCTACTTGGATAGCAAAATAAACAGCACTTTGTAACTGTGATACGGTGTTTTCTTTTACTGCTATGACATCTGTTGCCATTCTTATCATCTCCTGAGTCAAAGAGTCAGCTTATGTTAATATTTGTTATATTTATTATTTATATTTACATGTATTTAAAAAAAGGTTGCCGGCACCATGCCCTGCCACTGGGCGACAATATCGTGGTACTAGGCGACACTAGTGTCGTCTACTTTCAATGTTATTTTATGCTCTGAGTGGCGGCCCATTCCACCATAGTTCACTGGAGGCAAGGTTTTTCACATCCATTCCTCTGGATATCAGGTCTGCGGGGTTATGCTCCGATGGTATGTGGTGCCATGGAATGTTCCTTGAAATGTCCTTTATTTGCACTACACGGTTGCCGACAAATGTTTTAAGTAAATGTGGAGCAGTGTCCATCCAAGCTAAGGCAATGGTCGAGTCTGAAAATAGTCGCACAGCATTCACCTGTTGGTTTAAAGCAACTAAGACCTTACAGGTTAATTTTGCAAGAAGAAGACACGCTGATAGTTCCAAGCGGGGTACGGTTATCACCCTTGTAGGGGCCACTCGTGACTTGCTGCAAAGAAGGTGACTAACCGTTTCGTTGGAGTTAGATATAGTTTGCACATAAATAACTGCACCGTATGCCTTTGAAGAAGCATCGGCGAAGCCATTAAGTACCACTGATTGGACGTGCACCTTTAAGAAGCATCTCGGTACGTTGATGGACTCGAGCTCTGGCAATGTTGCGATAAAGGTTTTCCATTGTTTGGAAATTTGCGAAGGTAAAGTATCATTCCATTGTAATTTAAGCAACCACAATTGTTGCATGAATATCTTTGCCTTTGCGATCACTGGCCCTAAGAGACCAAGAGGGTCATAAAGCCGGGCAATTTGCGATAGCACCTCTCGTTTGGTGAAAGTACTTGTTATTTTAACGTTGACTTTGTATGTAAATGTATCGCTAGAACTGTTCCAAAGCATGCCTAAAGTTTTAACCATTATTTCTTCTGAATTTCTATCCAAGGGAAATATCTGATTGTCAGTAGATTGGACCTTATTAGTACACCATTTATGCAAAATCATTCCCCCCCTCTGAAGGAGTTGTGTTAATTCTGCTTGCATTAAATTAAATTCCTCTAAATTGGATGACCCCGACAAGCAATCATTCATATAGAAATCTTTCAGTACAATATTGGAAGCTAATGGAAAAGCCTTTTGCTCATCTAAGGCGAGTTGTTGTAAGACCTTGGTGGCCAAAAATGGGGCGCAAGCTGTTCCATACGTGACCGTTGATAATTGAAAGACCTTAACCGGGGATGATGCACTGTCTTTCCACAGAATTTTTAGGAATTTGTATTGGGACGGATTTATCTCTATCATTCGAAACATTTGTTTGATGTCGGCGGTAAATGCATAAATATGCTTTCTAAATCGAACCAATATCGAAAAGAGATCGTCCTGTAGCACACCACCCTTGCACAATAAATCATTCAATGAGTATCCATTACTACTTTTTGCGCTTGCGTCATATACGACGCGCAATTTAGTTGTCGCGCTAGATGGTCGTAAAATTCCGTGATGGGGTAAATAATAGCCGTCCTCAAATTCATTAGTTTCCTCTATTTCATGCATGTGATTAACAAACTGATATTCATTAAGAAATTGTGTATATAAATTCCGCATTATAGGGTCACGATCTAGACGTTACCATAGATAATTTAATCTTTTCAATGCAACGATTTTTGAATTTCCTAAATTGGGCTCAGAAATTTCCGGTTTGAAAGGCATTTCTACGACATATCTGCCATCCGGATTTCTAAAATGCGTTTTATCGAAGTGCCTATTGCAATATTCTAACTCTTTGCTATCACAAGGTTTTAAATTTCCCACCTCTTCTATCTCCCAAAAAGATTTCAATGTGTTATCTAAAGCTTCTAAATTTTTCGTTAAGAAACAATATTTTTTCGTATTGTTTACTACATTGTTATACACACAACCAGAAATTAGATAACCAAACACACTTTCCTGTAAATATAAGTGCTTTCCTAACTTTATTTTGTCTACCTTTAATAATTCAAAGAACAGTTCCGCACCTAATAAAATTTCAACCTTATTTGGAATAAAAAACTGTGGGTCAGCTAAACAGATGTTCGAAGGAATGTTTAATTTATTTATGTTTATTTCCTTTCCAGGAGTGAAATCTGTGATTCTCGGGATGATCAACAAGTCCAGATTCCATCGCAAATCGCCTCTCTTATTATTAGAAACACACGCCTTCACTTTAGATTTCAAGGACATCGGTGAATTATTAAGACCTGAAACGGGAATGTTAATTGATTGTTTTTTCAAACCTAAAGTTTCAGCTGCTCTTAAACTTATAAAATTATTCTGTGAGGCACTATCCAATATTGTACGAAAAGGCTTATTTATACCATTAATGTCTGCTATATAAACAATCGCAGTATTTATTAAGACAGATTTATGGCTCTTTTCATGTGAAAAAAATGGATGAACTACATTTTCATTTTGCGCTGAATCTTCGGGAGCTAAATTTTTATTAATTGCCTCTTCAGCAGCCAGATTGTTTATAGATTTTGACGGCTCATAAATTCGAACATCTGGTGATGAGTAATTATGCAACGAAGTATGATGTTTGGAGCTGCAAACAAGACATCTGCTCTTTGAAGTACATTGATGAATTATATGAAAAAAACTAAGGCAATTAAAACAAAGCTTATTTTTCTTTACAATGTTTAGACGATCGCTTAGTTTCATACTTTTATACTTCTCGCAATGATATATTGGGTGACTTTCTGTTTTACATAAAATGCACATTTTATTTTGTGATTTGGTGGTACGGATAAATAAAGATTTATTGGTGGTTTTTGAAGCATTCGCAGAAGTAATACTACTTAAAATTTGGCATCTGCGCTCTAAAAATTCTAAAAATTCATCGAAATTAGGCACTTCCTTATCCTTTAGTGTTAATTCAAATTGCTTACGAGTTTCTCGATCAATTTTTCCTAATATTATGTTCAACAAAATAGCGTTTGAAAAGGTGTCTCTATCGAATTCCAAGACCTTTAACGCTCTCAAATTCTTTTTTACCTGATCTACAAGGTTTCTCAGTTCTTTTGCTGACTCTTGTTTGATTACATAAAGATTTAATATATTTTTAATATGGCAATCCACAATAATTCTTTTGTTTTCATAGCGCTCTTCCAGCTCTCTGAAGAGTGAGCTAAAGGTGTCATCTGAGGTTTGTAAACCTTTCGGTTCACCCGTTAATGCCCCTCTGAGATAAAACAGTTTTTCGTTGTCTGTTAAATGAGGATTGCTATTGATCAATTCGTTGAAGGTGGTCTTAAATGTAGACCATTCTTCAAATTTGCCACTAAAAATCGGAAGTGGAATTTTAGGGAGCTTTATGCTGACCCCTCTGGCAATAACTTGATCATGGGATTTTGATTCAGACGTGCTGTCTATTTTACTATTTTTTTCTTCATTTTGTTTGTGAAAAGATGATTTAAGGCTTACCTCTAATTTCTGTATCTCCTCATCCAATTGCGAGAGTTGTTCTTCCGCTTCCTCAATCTTTTCTTCGTCCATAATTTTGTAGTATTCATGTTTGATCACTTCGAATTTTTCTTCGATTTTGTGAAGGAGCTCTAGTTGAGCCTTGGTTTCCGCAATTGAGAAACTTTTACCCTCGGTGGCGTTTACGATCTTCGTTAGCTGGGCCTTGATGTTGCCACGCCGCCGATTCAGTGCTGTAATGTCCGAGTCTGCCATCCTTTCGTCTTGTTGACGAAACTGACATAAATTAAATTAAATTAGTTTGCGCTGGTCTTACCTCCGGGTCGCTAGGACCAAAATGTACGGAGGTGTTCTAAATTAAAAGAGAAATTAGCGGACTGTTAACATAAATGTTTTAATGAAGGCTAATGGCGACTTGTTGCCGCAGAGGTTGTTCCTCTTACACTCATGCGTACTCAACCCGTGATCCGGGTTCAACGAAAGGGTTACATTAAAAGGATTGATTGCCAATTGGCATAGATGCGGGGGTGGTGTTCCGTCGCCAAAGGCGAATTACAATGTTTGTTACAGGTACGGAACACTCACTGTACTATCAATTTTTTCTTTAATTTTTCAAATGTTTCATTTCACGTGATTTTCATTTTGTGCCAACTATTATGCTTGGCGACAGTGGTGTCTGTATAACGGAAAAGTACCTCCATTTGTTTATTAGGCATTACATACAGTTTGTTAAGATACAATAGTTTTTATTAATATTATAATTTTTTTAATGAAAAGTTGTCAATGGGTAGAGCTTTTTATTTTTTTTTTTTTTAAACCTCGCACAATATTATTATTTTATGACTTTATTTATAAAATTATATACACAGACATGAAAATTAATGGTTCAAATTTTAATGTAATAGGTATCACTAAAGTCAAGAATTTCTTTTAAGCAAACAATAATGTTGATTATTTTCTCACAGCTTGTTAGTTTCTCTCCTGCATAAACATAATGCAAAAGATGGGATAATTAATCTGTTAGTCACAATGCTTGTTTGTAACGAGCAAAGTCATATAATTTTATTTTACTTAAACTTGCAGAAGTTTTTCTAAATACTATATTAAGTAATCAAAATAAATATTCCTATATTTAATATATTCCTGCTTAGATTTCCTTACTGTTGCTAGTTTATTTTACAATTTGATTCAAATTAAATTTGAAACCATTTTTTCTATTACATTGTACTTTACTTGACAAAAATTTTAATCTTATAAAGCTTAAAAGCCTAAAACTGATTCATTATCTGTATTATATAAAACTAAATATATTTAAAAACATTAATATGTTTGTTTACATCTTGAATTTATTTAAACATAATTTTAAAAAAAAATCCATTGATTTAAATCATGATTAAAACTAAATTGATTTAAAATAAATGAACCCTGCGATGGAATAATGGAGAAGTACTTTAAGATAAAAGTTCCAATCAAGGGGGGAGGGGCGAAGTGATAGAAAATGTACGTCAACTGGGAGCCTTCAGGCTCCTGTCCCTGCCAGCGAAGGCACTCGAGCTAATGTGAATCATTTGGGGAGGGATTTTTCTAATATCTCGTTTGCATTTCGACATTTTAATATAATTTTTTTTGTATTGGATAGCCGAGTTTCCATCTCTACATCGCACCTTTTTTACTTTTTCAATTTGAGTTGCAGATATTTTTTAGAATGACACTTTCATTTTCAGAACCGGTTTAGAAAGTGAAAGTAACTTTATAAAAAATTTCTGAGACCAAAATCTATGATTTATATTTAAGAAAAAATGAAACAGAGCAAATGTTGTTTGGTCAGTTTCTAACCGAAATGTTAATACTGACATCATACAAAAGCGTCTTTTGTAAGCCAGGGGGGGGGGGGGGGGGTTAATTTGCTAATTTTTTATAAAAATTACCAATTTTTGTAGAATGAAAGATTTAAAAATAACATTTATAATAATGCCAGAACCACAATAATTTGTTCCTTTAAAATTGCATCCTTTATATACTTCACAAACAATACTATGTAGATGGGATCTATAACACAATCCAAATTTGTTTTTAAACTGCAGGGATTATTGATTAAAACTCTTTGTATTTTTTTTTTTAACTAGTTTTGGAAAATAGTCAAATGCAACTGAAAAATAATTTGAACAGAGACATGATACACTGCAAACATTGGTGTTAAATTAAATTGGAAAAGTTACTCTCAAAATTCTGAGACTGAAAGGCTAAACTTTTAAAAGCTGGCTTTTTTTTTCTTTTTTACATTCATGTAAAGTGAAAATCACTTTGTTTAAATTAAAAAAGCTTTTAATATTTTATATTTTTTAAATTAATTTTAATTATGATCTTGATGACGTAACTTACAAATAAACTGTTTAAGATAAAAGTTCCAATCAAGGGGGAAATAGAAGATGCACGTTAACTGGGAGCCTTAATGAAGCATAATAAATTTGATTATGTGAATAACCTTAAATATGGCAAAGCAATTCAAATTTTCTTACATATGTTAATTCTCAAGTAATTTTTTATGCATACATTTTTTTTTTTATTTAAGTAAAAAGATTGGGAACTTTTATGTTTGCCAGGTGCAAATCCTGCCAACCGCAATTTTTTTCTCGTCAGTGACAGCTTTTATTTTTTGCTATGGAAATTAGAAATAATACTTTGATCATGAAATTAAATATTTTGCTTTGTGGTCTTCTTTATAAATTTTTGTTTATATAAAACTTCTTTAAAAAGACAGTGTGAGAATTTTTTTATTTTTTCTGTATTTTAACTGATATTAGTAAAAGGCATGTATGTAATTTAATGAAAATTATGTATTTTAAATGAAATACGTGAAGGGTTTATATTTAAAATTAAATGAATTCAACACAAAGTAGGGCTATAAAAGGAATTTTTGTCAATTTATCACCTGATATACTAACATAAAAGTAGTACCAATACCAAGTTAGAAATTAAAAATTCTCTTATTTTCTTTTACACAAAATTTTGTTTAACTCCTCTAGCCATAATGATATTTTACTCTGAATTTTTATGTTTTGAAAATTATTTGTTTCAGATGCTGTTGAGAAAGAAACTTATATCAAGGGCACACATTGAAAGAGTATTAAAGGCATAGTTACAACATGTATAAGAACGTAAATGTTATGTAAAAAAAAGTCTATAAATGTAAATTAAAGTACTTTAAATGTATTTGTTGGTGTTGTTATTTTACAGTATTTTTTTCTTTCTTAACAGTGATTTAAAATGTATATACGTCATCAATTGCATTGTTTAAAACTTAAAATTCATGCATTATAAAACAGCGAGTAAAATAATTGTATAATTATTTTAAAATATTACATCCATACTGGAATAGAAGATGTAAATAGATTTAGTTACAGGAGTTTATTAAGTATTTTGTAAAGAATATCATGATGTGAAGTGATTTTAATATATTTTTTATGTGTTTAATGGCAAGCTTTTCATTTATTTACTATAAAAAATAATAAGGAATTCAATGGATCTCAGACATAGAACAACTAAATTGAATGTACTATTTATTATTTCATTAAAACCAAAACTTGACAGAACAAGTTATCAGGTAAGAAGTTTTAGATATAATAGAATCTAATGGTATAAATATTATGAAACTTTTATGATCTTGTGTGTTTTTACTTCAAGCTAAAGGGAAGAGAAAATATACCTAATTCTACCCTACCTAAAAATAGAAGTTTTTATTGCACTTGAAAAGAATGCCTATTTAATTGCTTTCATATTTAAAATCTGACATCATAAAATGTTATCATTATTTTCTTTTGATTTATCCTAAAAATTAAATAATAAAAATTTTTGGTTTGTTTAAAGTAAATGTAATATATATAATTGATTATTAACAGAACTTATTAATATATTATTAACAGTAAATATTGAGCTAAATGCTTACATACTTTTAAAAAATGTAATGTATTTCTCTTGAATTTTAATTTAAAGAAATGTAATTAGTTCAGAAAAAATATATAACAAATACAAAACATATTTGTTACTTGAGAATATAGTATTTTCATTCTGAGTTTTCATTATTTCTTCGCATGGAGTAGGTAATGTTCTTTATCTGTTTTTATAAATCATGAAAAAAAAAAAAAAAAAGAGTATGAGAAAATTGATGCTGCAGAAGAATCGATAAAAATTCTGAGAATTTTTTTGTTAAAATGTCATTTAGTGCATACTCAAATTTTTCCTTTTAAATGAAAACTTCTTGCACATTCACAATTTCAATTTTGAAACTAAATACATGAAATTTTTAAACAAGTTTACTACATTTTTCAATTCTTTCAAATGAGACATGTCTTAAATTGTGGTTGTCTAAATACACGTACACACATGAAGTTTGCAGACATTATTTTAATACGAAATTTTATTTCTTTTAAGTAGGGTCTGTATTAAGTTGTAACCGATGTTTTCGATGGTGGCCTTTCCCCTGTTGTATCTCAAAAATCTGATTAAAATAAAAATTTTGACAGTGTTAAAAAACAAAGATTTTACCCTCTTATTTATTTATTTTTTTAGAAATATTAAAATTGCTATTTAACTTTATTTTTACCTATATTAAATTTAAAAAAAAAACTGCAAATTTGATGTATTTATGAATTTAAATGACTGTGGAAAAGTATGAGGAATATCAAAAGAATGAAATTAAATTTATTTAATACATATATAACAATTGGTGTTGAATTCAGAGGGTGGCCCAGGAGGGAATCCTCCTCTTCCCCATATAGAAGGTTTGAGATTTATCCCTTTTAATGAACAAAAGTGCAATTTGACCCCCAGATCTCTAAATTACACCCCACCCCCCTGCCTGGAGCCACATAAATCCCTCCCCGAAAGGTCTGAATTCAATATCGATAACAATATTTAACAATTTTTTAAACTGTTCTAAGAACATGAGGAATTTTTTATGCATTCAGCTATTACTGATAAAATTTGTTATTTTTCAAAAATTTCAATTCGGTTTCTTTTTCATCACTAATTTTAATGCAGATTTTGCTTAGGAGTAAAATTCATTTGTTAGAAAAGTATATTAAGTCTAGACCAATAGACCCTTGCAAGGCTTTCGCACTGTAATCTTTACTGTAAATTAAGTGCATTTTACCTAAATTTATATTTGCAATTTTTTTTTTAAACCAAACAAATTGTACTAATAGGAGCTAAGTCAAAAGCTTTTCGTATAAAATCCAACTCAACTTTGTGTATTTACCTAAAAAAAGGGGTGTTGAAATCAGAAAAAATGTGTATGATGATATTAATCTAAAAGTATAAAGAAAATTCAGTTTGTTATATTAGATATGGACGAAGAATCCTATCCAATGATACCCCATTCATCGTATGCTACTTATTAGTTGAAAAAAAGAGATGTTGATAACAGAAATAATAAATAATTTTTCTCTTGAAATGAACTGATATTTTCTTCGTATTCATTTTTCATGCTTATTTTTAAATATTTTTAGTATAATTTATTTATATTGAAAGATTCCTATATTTGCGAAAAACAACAGGAAAAATAATCATACAAAAAGAAATCTATTAAAATATATTTTTCAATAATATAAATATAAGATTTTAAAAATCAAAAAATGAAGGGGGGTTGCAATTGCCCCACCTGTCCTTTCTAAATGATGCTTCTGATTTTTATTAATTTTATTTTACACTGACATTTCTATTAAAAAATAGTGGTAACCTGGACAACAATTGTCCAGGCTACCACTATTTTTTAATAGATATCTTTCAGTGTGCGCCGTCGCTCAGTTTAAGATAAAATTAATAGAAATCTGAAGCCTCATCTAGGAAAAACAGGGTGGGGCAATTGCCCTCCCTTCCTATTTATTTTATTTTTTTATATAAAGCGTCCGCTACTGATCCGAAGAGCATCCTATGAATGCCGCATGCCGGACGAGCAGAGGATGCAAATTCTATTTGTTTTATCTGGTCCTATGAGCGTCCTACTGTCATCCTATGAATGGCTGAAAATGACGTCCGAAGGACGTGATTAGGTGTCTCTTTCTGCTCCCCCGCGGACGTCCGCCGGATAACGATGGGATATTGTAGGACGTCCGACGGACGAGGCAATATACTGCATAGGACGTCTTTCGTATGTCCCCAGGACGTGTTTGTGTTGTATGGGTATTTATATATTACTTCTACAAAAAAAAAAAAAAATATCTTTGTAAATTAACTACATTTTACGTTACTAGATGGCATTGTCTGATTTATCTTGTCGGTCAGATCGCAGAGTTAAGAGAATGTGGGTTATAGGAAGAAATAATAAATTCAGAATGAGAAGGCAACAGTTTACACGGAAAATATCGTGCCAAATCATTTGGCTACGTTGTTTTTTGCTAAGTGCGTTGTGCCGTTTAGGGAATGTGAATATGCTTTCGGAGAGGTGAGGGAGGGCAGATAACACTTCTAGAGTAATAATAACTGCAAAATTAGAAAACGTCCCCATGTGGTTGTTTTGATACTCTTGGAGAGGGAGAAATTCTACCGGGCCACCCCCTTAAATCATCATTGTTCTTAACTTTTGTTCTCCATTAGTAAAGCTATAACAAAAAGGAAAATGTTTCTCCACTTTCTTTTTGCAGACTATAACGTCTTATTGTCTCCTTTTTATTGCATACAATCTCTCTTAGAAAATAAGGGCACAAATACGTCTTGCTTGAGATACCAAAGCGTGACACTTCTGCGTAAATTTACAAACTTTGCCTCGTCGTAATGACGTTTACAACATCGTGTGAAATCCGTTGAAAATTTTAAAGAAAAGAGTGGACAAGGATGAAGACATAAAGGCACGAATTAGCACTAAGTAATGCCTGTTTTCAAAAATGACAAAATACATCAATGAGTGGCAAAATAAGAGGGAGCAGTAGCAATGGTTATTCCTCATAGCTCACAAAGTTACAATTTTAAAAAGAAAAGAAAGAAAACATAAGAGATACTTTAATCTAGAAAAGGTTATTATTAATGTACGGTATCCTTTAACTTCCAGAAAAGCAGAAAAAAAAGAGGCATGGAATGTGCGTTTTTTTTTTTTTTTTTTATTTCTTCTTCTTTTACTCATTTATTTATTTTTGCATCCTTGTCTACGTTCAAAACTTGATTAAATTTATTTCCGCTTTTGCATTCTAACACAAACACTCCACCAGTATTTATTTCATGCATACAAAAGGAATATTTTAATTAATTTCTTTCTTGAAATTACTTTGCAGTATTTATTTTATTTTAAAGAAAACAAGGAAAATGCCAGTAGAATCTTTCTTGAAAATAAACTCGAAAAAAAAAAAAAAGATTGTTTAAACAGGATGTGAGTTAAACATTTTATGTGATGAATCAATGAGCTATTATTTAGAAAATCATTTTCTGTAAAATGTTATTTTAGTTTAATATGTTTATCTAATGTTATGTTACTGAATTGGGAATTATCATTTGTTATTACGAAAAAAAAAAAAAAAAAAAAAAAAGAAAAAAAAAAAAAAAAAAAAAAGAAATGCTTTCAGGAATATTAGGGGTGTAATAAACGTACAGTCGTAAAATAACAAGAAGGACCGATGTCGATATTTTTCATCGATTTAATTGATAGTATGGCCAACTCGATTATACTGATACTATCAATTTTTTAATCGATGTCTCTAGTCATTAAATTGTTATTCTAAACCGACATCAGATCCGATTTAATAAAGAAGTGTCATAAAAAATTAAGGTTAGTTTTGCTATTAGATTACTTTCACTGTGATATGTCTAATTTTACATTAACAATTTCACCCAGCGTTGAATTCAGGGGGTGGCCCGGGAGGACATTTCCCCCGGAGCAATCAGATGCCCCCCCCCCCCCCCTGGAAGATTTGAGATTTTGTGTTTTCAATGGTCAAAAAGCGCAATTTCCTCCTCGGAACTCTATAATGTTCACCCGGCAGCGCCAGATTTAGCCTTTAAACTACTCCGTGCAAAAGTAAAAAATTACGCCCTACATAATAAGCGTACATAGTAAGCACAAAAGGAAGGTATATGGTCTTTTTTACACTTTTTAGAAAATGTCCAAAAAAAAAAAAAGTGTAATTCACACTCAGTAATTGACACTAATACTTATACATAACTTTTCCCTTAAACTACTTCAATTAAAAAAAATAGTTAACAGGAGGAAATTCAGATGATTTTTTTACAAACTTTTAGTTCAGAGAATTCTTTAATTAATTCAGAAACATTTAGTATATTGTTTCTGAGTTTATACTCAATTCCTGAAATAGCGAAATCTGACAATCCTGTTTGAGATTATCTCGATGAAAATTACCAAAATTTTTTATCTGCATCTATTTTGGATGTCATCTCACTAGCATCGATAAGGATAGCATTAAAGTGATTGCCCGATCTCAAAAAAAAAAAAAAAAAAAAAAAAAAAAAAAACGATTGGAACTTTTCAAAACTTTTATTTTTTTTATCTGCATCTATTTTGGATGTCATCTCACTAGCATCGATAAGGATAGCATTAAAGTGATCGTCCGATCTCAAATTCTCAAAAAAACAAAACAAACAAAAAAAAAAAAAAAAAAAAAAACAACAAAAAAAAAAAAAACCCGATTGGAACTTTACAAAACTTTTATTTTTTTTATCTGCATCTATTTTGGATGTCATCTCATTAGCACCGATAAGGATAGCATTAAAGTGATTGTCCAATCTCAAATTCTCAAAAAAAAAAAAAAAAAAAAAAAAAAAAAAACCAAACGATTGGAATTTTCCAAAACTTTTATTGCCAATGCAATGTCGTAATTTTTCCCCTTCATGAGTTTACTAATGGGATTAACATGATTTAAAACCTCATACCATATCACCACCAAAAAAAAAAAAAAAAAAAAAAAAAAATAAAATAAAAAAATTGAATCGTTTTATTTGCTTAAGTAGCCCCAGACACTTCATCTCTTACAGAACTATTTATATCTTTGTCCCCGTAAGCTAAGAAATGCATCATATATTTGACCGATTTCAGACCTCAGTGGCTTTATAGCATTAATTCGAATTTCCCACCTGGTGTCTCTGAGAGATTTTAAGGTTAGCTTTTCAACGAGCTTCAAAAGAATGGCTCATATGAAAGGCGTTGAAGAAAAAAATAAGTAAAATTTTTGGACAATATTAAAGAAGTTGGTTCCTTCTAATGATGATTTGGCCATATCATTTACCACCAGGTTCAGGGAGTGGCAACCATATGGCATAAAATAACACGAGGGATGATGTTTCTAATCATTGCTTATCACCACTGTACGTTCTCTTTCATATTTGCCCCATTATCATATCCTTGGCCTTTCATGTTTGCCAAAGCAATCCCAGGTTTTCTAGCTCCCAAAGTAAGACATCTAAAAGTTGTTGGCTTGTTGATTTTTCAGCTGGAAGAAAGCCCAAAACATATTTGAGAATGTTAATGTCTCCTTGTTCAATCTACACATACTTTATAACGAAGCTCATTTGTTCTGTTTTATTCAAGTCAGGTGTGCAATCTAATAAAATTAAGTGATATTTTGATTTGTTCACTTCATCTAAAATATGTGCCATTTGACATCATGTGCAATTAGGTGAATGACTTGTTTTGAATGGTTTTACTCATGTATGTGGTTATTTTCTTGTTTGTTCAAGACCCTCCTTACATGCTCTTCCTCTTGCATGACAGGATCAAATTCAGCTAATAGTTGGACTAGCTTTAAAAGATTCCATTATCATGTTCATGCAAATTTTCGCTGCTACCTTTAAATGGAAGCAGTTTTCTCCTTAAAGTCTGACGATTCCACCCGTTGAAAACGGCGTACGAATGCTGGGCTTCTGCATCTCAAAATCTTTGAGAAATAGCATCTATTGTTTGCGAAGTTTTTAAACGAATACTCAATTTAAGCCAAGACTTTTGGGTTTCAAAATGTTTATTTGTAGCTTCATGATTTTTGAGGGTTTGTACTACATGCTGCCAATCTCTATAGCCATCTTTTGTTAAAAAAGTTGCAGCTGTTACAAAACTTTTGCAATAGAAACAGAAAACTGAGTCTTTTGCTACAGAATACTCCAACCAATTTCTTTGACTATTCTGTCTGTTGCTGAGAGCTCTTGCATAGTTGTTTGAGGGGAATCTACGTCTGCTGGTATAAGCAGGAAAATCAAATTTGTACATTGGGGACGCTGGGCCTGCTTTCGAAAGACAAATTCTTTATGAATTAGAAATACATTCAGGCAATAGTCCTGGATCAGAACTCAAGACCAAGTCAGCAGGACTATTTTCATGTATCTCTGTCTCCACCTGCAAGTGCAATGCATTTTCTACCTCTTTTGCTTCACCTTGTTCTTCTTGTTGCTCAACATGATCAGGCACTGCATCTGCAGAGCAGTCTTCAGAAGACAGATTTTTTTTTTCTCTTTTTGTTTTGGTAATTTTGCGCCCCTCGATTTTTTTTTTTAACTCCGTGCCAGGGCACGGACTGACGGAGTGTTCGTCCGGCCCTGCCCCCGGAACCACAGAAATCCTTCTGGAGAAAAGTGTTTCACGTAACCTGTTGAAACATTGGAGATTCTGTTTAAGGTTTCTAAAGAGCCGAGGGAAACGTAAAAAAAATTAAGGGAAGCTTCGATCACCGAACGCTCGTCAAAAATGAAAGCTAAAGACAATATAAAAGCCAATGAAGCAAATTTCAGCACCCCATGGCGGTGATAACCAGAACTAAAATGGTGTGTGTGGGGGTGGGGGGGCAAGACGAATTCTCCAAGTGATGTGAGGATCAGACTATAGAACCTGGGATATCAAATTACAGGATCTAAAATTCCTGAATTGATAAAATAAAAAATGACAAACCTGCGCAATGCTATCTAAAGCAGAACTTGAGCAAGTAGACTAAATTATACGTTAAATCTTCTCTTCTCTTCGATTCTTCTTTTATAAAATTCACAAAGTTAAATTAAGTTTAAAAGAAAAATTTAATACAATTGTAAAAAAAAAAAAAAAAAAAAAAAAACTGACAGACAGACAAAAACGTTCTAAAAAAATAAAATAAATAACAAACAAACAAAACACGCAACAAATACTTAATTTATTTTCTTATGTACGTTTTAAAGATTCGGGGATTTTACTGTCTAAGATGGTCTGAAAGTTTGAAAAAGAATACGTAATTCAACCTGCTTAAAGTGGCACTATACAACTCAAATTAAAATTCTATTTTTGAAAACAAATTAAGTCATTAAAAATAATTTGAATCGCTAAAGCTATTATTGCTCAAGTTAAATTGAATGTACAGCAACCAAATTTTGTCGGTCTGACATCTGTTCTTTAATATAATTTTCTTAATATTTTGTCTCCAAATCCTAGTAATTTCTTCAAGGTAAGTTTTTTTTTTTTCGCTGAAAACATTTTACCGTTTCTACTGTTTGTTTTTAGGGTTCCGTACTTAAAAAGTAAAAACGGAACCATTATAAGATCACGCCTGTGTCTGCCTGCCTGTCACAGCCATTTTACTCGTAAACTATGGAACGTGGAAAGTTCAAATTCAGGGAAGTAATAAAGACCATTGACCCACATATTTTCAGATTAATAAACATTCATAAATATATTTAATAAAAATGTAGGGGGGCTAATTATGGTACTTGAAAAAAAAAAAAACTCTTTTCTTTGTATATCGTGTGAAAGCTTTCGTAATGCTGAACTCAAAAATACATTCCTTTTAATTTTAGGTATTAGGGTAAAATCACCTATCATGGCCCACATACCAGTAATGGCCCATTTAATATTCCTACGACGCTAGACGTGAAACGCCTCAACATTTGAACTTAGCGCCAATCAGAAAAGATAAAATGGTCTTTCGACTGTCACATTATGCCTTTGTTTTGACAAAATCAACGCACGTCACGTGAACAGTGGTTGCTCCTACACCGAAGTTTCTTCTTTTTCCTGTTTCAGCTGTGGTGTCTTAGCAAGATGTTTAGTGAGCAAAGTTGGATTTCGTGCTGTGTACGAAATTGTCAAGAAGGATAAACGAAAAAAAGCAAGTTTTAATAACTTATATAAAGTTTAAGGAATATGTAAACGTATGGTGTTATTAAAATAAGCTTATTATGCCAGGTATTGGGGTGAGCCACTACTGATGCTATTTTTTCATGATCGCAGTAGTGATGGCCCACTATTACTTTTTGTATTTTATAGCCATGTGTTGTCCTTAATTAAAGTTTTTGAATACATCTATTTCTTTCAAACATTTAAAGCAAAGTGTTTGATAACAAATTTATGTTAGCTTATTCTTCTTATTTATGTCCACATTATTCTATACTTTTTGTACTCTCGACATTCCTTTGAAAATGGCATAATTGGCTACTCCTTTAGGCAGTGGTGTAGTCGTAAAAAAAGCAGAGGGTATACGCTCTAAGCAGAGGGTATACGCTCAAGGCAGAGCGTATACCCTAGAGTGTACATACTATATCTTTCTTGAGAAACAGAGGGTATACGGTGTTCCTTAAAAAAATCCAGAGGGTATACGGCGTATACCCAGGGGCGTGCCTAGCGGGGGGGTGTTGGGGGTGTAACACCCCCCCCACTTATTTGGAAGAGTTGGTAAAATTTAGAATAGTCGGAAAGTTAAGAACACACCCTGCAAAAAATCCCCTCTCCTGTCGTCAGTATCATTTCAATTCTCTGTTGTCCGTCATTTAAAGGGAAAAAGAAATAACTTCTCACGGAAGATTGTGTATGTAAAGAATTGAACTTCTATGTTTTCAGATGATGGGGGAAGAAGTCTTCCTAAAGAAAAACTGAATACACCCAGGTGCATAGAAAGACTAGTAGACATTTTTCTCACGCTCTAGGACATTGTAAGTGATGATGGATTAGCACTTAGGACGTAGCACGCCCTGATAAAGGATATGAGATACATCTAAGGGTTCGGAGTATAGACCACCCTGTTTAGGTCTCGCAAAGGAATTCGCTAATGCCTAAAGGCATTGACAGAGATGGATGTTGAAAGTATTCTCACGGTGTCCGAGAGAGTGACCATTTTTCTTTCGGAGGAAAAGAGAGGAGGGGAGCAGTTTGGATTCGAAAACGGAGGTGTGCGTTTGGCTCGCACGAACGAGGGAAAAAGAGATTTTTTCCCGGGCGGAAGGCACGAGACGTGCCGAGTTAAATTGAGCGAAGCGCTCGGAACTTGTATAGGACGGCGAGAGACCGTCCCGTAAAAGCCATCCGACCAACGAACTTGCTGCTGAATGAGAAGTTCTAGAGTGAACTAATTTCCAAATTTGAAGCTACAAGGACTCAGTGTTTTATACAATCATACAAGTCAACAACCTACGCATTTAATTTATTATTTTTGTTGTGTTCTATATTCAAGATTTCAAAATAAAACTTTTGATTATTTTGCATGGTAGAGAGAATTATTCCTCACAGCTACCGGTCAATTAGATTGAACGAGGAGTAAATTCTTAACATGTATGATTCTGTGTTTGAGGGAGGGGTTGTCAGAGAGCGGAGGTGATAGATAGATAGAGAGAGAATCGCGTTTCTGAGAATTTGAGACTTTCGGGAAAGGAGAAGGAGGAGGGAGTTGTTGCAATCTCTATTGTAAGTTTTCCCATGTAGCATCTTTAATTGCTCCCTTCTGCTTGGACTGATTCTTAGAATTTGGTGACCTCTTGGCTCTGGATTTGGCGCTAGTTATTTGAGGTTGTTGCATTTAAAAGATGAAGTCACGGACACAGAAGAAGAGCAATTTGCGAAAGTTTGTTTTTGTCGCATGGTGGCGAATAATTCAGTGAAAAGTTTATGCACACACTGTGATCGTGTACACACACATTTCACAGAAAAAAAATAAATTTATATCGCCATATAAGAATATTTCATCCGAATGAAAACATCAACCTCCAGAAAGGAAAACGGATTCAATGTACAATATGTAGATATTTCTGCATTTCTATTAGAGGCCTGCATAGTCATATTCAAACAGATCCTCCAGATGTAAAATTCAGAGCTTCGTAAAAATGTTTCCGAAACATCATTTTCATCACAAAATTTTACTGCGAATGTTAAGGCTTTTGCAGACCGGGTTCGGCACTACAACGAAAGTTTGATTGAGGAATGCGATAAAATCTTAACTAGCAATTCTATGGAAAATGTCAATGTTTCTGAAAAGGAAGATTCCTCGACTTTTCTAAGTTGTGATCCAGCCGATCGTATTGGAAAGAATTTAACCAAAAACCAGAAACTTTTCATTTTGTCTCGTGGACCTTATCAACCTCAGAGATCATCTTAACCTGTGAATCATGACATAGATCCTAAGAAGCAGAATAAGTTTAGCTCCTGCTGGTATAAAGAATATCCATATTTAGAATACAGCGACCAACTGGATGCCGCATTTTGTTTTGCTTGTTCACTTTGCTCTGATGGCCCGGGGCCTGAAAACGCAGAAGAAGCTTGGATCAGTCTTGATATTCGTGTATGGCATAAGATGAAAGGCCGAGGAAAAAACCGTAAAGGCAAGTTAATGGTTCATTTTACGAGCAATGCTCATAGAACAGCAGTGTATAAATTAGATAATTTGGCCCAAAAAAGTAAGCACGTTGACAACTTTCTATCTAGTCAACGTAGAAAGGCAGCAGCTAACGCGGTGCAAATTCGTCTAAGAAACAGAGAGATTATTAATATACTTCTAGACTGCACCAGATATCTAAGTCGTCAAGCATTTGCATTTTGGGGACGAGAAAGTGACAGCGGTAACTACATTCAGCTCATTAGATTAATGGCCAGGTGGATTCCAACTTTAAAAAACTGGATTGATGATAATCATCTTCGCCCATACCATGCCAACAAGTCACAAAACGACTTTATTGGGGTTCTTGGATTATGTGTCCGTGAAAAAATAGTTGCAAATGTCAAAAATTGTGGATTTTTTAGCGTTATGGCTGAAAGCACACCCGATATCTCTCATCTTGACCAGCTCTCAATTGTAATCCGATACGTGACCCAGTTTCACCCAGAAGAAAGGTTGTTAAAACTAAAAGATTATCTAGCTAAAACAGGCGAAGGAATGGCTAAGCTTATTTCTGAAATTCTACAATCAGTTGGAATATCGCTTTCCCAAGCTCGTGCACAGTCTTACGACACCACGTCATCTATGTCCGGCGCATTTTAGGCTGTCAATCAAAACTTTCAGAAATAGCTGGTAGATCTATTTTATACATACCCTGCCTCGCGCATAAAGTGAATTTATGTGTTGAACATGCGTGCAAAGAAAGCAATATAATAAAATTGTTCTACGACAGTATTCAGGATCTCTATAACTTTTTTTAACTGAGTACAAAGCGATTCGGCATACTGACAGAGAAAATAGAAGTTCTTCAGAAGAGTCTTACTTTGAAATTTTTGTCAAAGACAAGATGGACTATGGATTCAGTCAGAGCTATTTTATCGTCCTATGATGCCCTCATCCATACTCTGCAAATTATTTCTGAAGACATGAAGGTTGACAAGGATGCTCGAGCTAAGGCGGCAGGGTTAAGAAGCAAAATGATGTCATACGATTTCATTGTTTCTTTACTTGGAATGAAAACAATTATGTTTCAGACCAAGTTAGCAACAGAGCAATTGCAACGTGACGACCTGAACATTTTAGAGGGAACCGACATAATGCAGAAAACTTACGAAAGCATTCAGAAACTCCGGAATGATGACACGGCGGCAATAATGAATATCATTAAGGAAGCTGACAACATCTGCGAGATACATGGAATAAATCAAGATTATGAGTTCAATTTGCGGCACAGGCGACGGAGGCCTCCATCGAAAATCGACGAAAATACTAAAACTGCAGTTCTATTTACACGAGAGAATTATTTTAAAGCAGAAATTTTGAAGGTGGTAGATCGGCTTACAACTGCATTTGTAGATATTCATAAGTTGGTATTTGAGAAAGTTAAACCACTAACCTGTCTCCTTCCATCTAGGATCAAGTATAGCTCTACCGAGGACATTTCTAAATTATGTCAACTATTTCCTGGTGATCTCAAAGATGTAGATAACTTGGAATGTGAAATTGATCTCATGTCCTCAGAAATAGCTAGTTCTGAATCGGATACAATTGGCACAGCAGCGCAAAAATTTGTGGGAAGGCTCATTTGTATCCTAACCTTTCTTTGGCCTACAAGTTGGCCTTAATTATTACAGTAACTGTAGCAAGTAATAAAAGAAGTTTCAGCAGGTTAAAGTTAGTAAAAAATTACTTGCGTACCACCATGTCGGAAGAGCGACTGGACTAACTAATGCTATTAACCTGTGAAACAGACATAACTGACATGTTGGATTTAGACAGTGTAGCTGGAAAATGGGCTATTCTGAAGGATAGGCGGGTGATAATTTAAAAATGTAGAAGGATAATTTTTAGTCTCTTATACTAATATATATCTTATTTTTAGCAAGCAAGATTTGTATTTTTTATGTATCTTAAAATTTATACACTTACATTACACAACAGCATGAGGTTTTATTTATAGAAACATAAATTCCGAAGTACTTCAAAATTCTTAAATTGTTACTTTTGAGAACTGGTTAATGTACAGTACATCCATACACATTTCCTTTTAAATCGTAAGCAGAATCCTAATTAATAACAGGATTCTGAACTCTACTTATATAGTAAAATAATTTTTAAAAAATTACACATATTGAACAACAACATTTAATTTCGACTGTGGTTAAGGAGAATGCAGGTGAACACTTAAGACTTTTAGTGATTTTTATAAATTCACAGTATTGTAGAACAGTTGACTCCGTCGCTGAGAGGGGGGGGGGGGGGTATCACAAAGTCTTTCTCACCCCCGATCTTGCAGTCGGCAAAATTCAGTTCACACCCCCCCACTAAAACAGCCTTCGGCACGCCCCTGCGTATACCCCCGTAGCCCCTCCACTACATCCCTGCCTTTAGGCTAGAAACTACACCCTAACTGCTTAGTATCACAACTAGTGTTTATAGCCAGCAATGAATATTTAAAATTTAGTTTTAAGCTTTCTAGAGTTCAAGGTTGTTCAGTGGTATGACTTTTGCTCAAGAGGCATTCATATCTAGACCGGGCTTTGTATCTAGTGAATAAAAATCTTGAAAAGAAGAAAATTTTTATTTTTCAATATGTTTAATTAAGTTATAAAAATAATTTAAAAAAATTTTGGCTTTAAATATTTTTAAATGTTACCTTTTTACTAACTAGGGGGCTCAGCCCCCTACGAGCTACGCTCGCCAACCCCCGTTCAGACACCGCAGACTCTAAAAGCACGCTAATTTGATTGTCTTTAAAAAGATTTCGAAAGATTGAATTATCTTTTTATTCTAAAATTCTAAAAAAAAGTAACTACCGCTGTCACCGCCGCCGCCGCCGGTTTTGAATTTTTTGTGACCGGGGGTCTTTCTTCGTTAATATTAAAAAAAATAATGCATATAAAAATATGAAAATCGGTAGTATTATACAGAAATGTTTGATAAACACGCTGATGCAGACAGTTTTCAAATCGAAGAATTATTTTAAGAGATATTTAATGCTGAATTTGGACAAAATCGTTCCACTAAAAAAGTTTTATAGGAGCAAAAACTATACATCGGAATTTAATAATTTTCAGATGATTTTATACATTATAGTTTCTCGGTGTGCAGAATTCATTTATTTTTTTTATTTGACTCATTTTTCGGATTTTTTATTTCTATTTTAAATTCAAATTTTCAGCATTTCGAGAGATATTTTTTACTTACTAGGGGGCTCGCCCCCTACGAGCTACGCTCGCCAACCCCCGTTCAGACACTGCAGTCTCTAAAAGCACGGTAATTTGATCGGCTTTAAAATGATTTTGGAAGATTGAATTATAATTAAAAAAACAAAGGCGATCTCCCTATAAATGGGTTTCTATTCATTTCTCTTTGATTGGGGAATTTTACGGAAAAATCAGCTGCTGTTAAAAGATACAATGGCATTTCAAAATCATCTAATATAAAATGAATTAAGTAAACAGAGTCTTTGTCTCCCGGTATTTTTTAACAAAGCAAAAAGAAAGTCCTTTTAAATAAGACATTTTAAATATATCGTTTTTAATCTAACGTAATTTTCACCAAACTTGTCTTTGCCTTTTTAACATTCACGTGAAAATACTTTTATTAGAAATGAAATATTATTTGCGCTGTCAAAAAAAAAAAAAAAAAAATAGTTGAAAAGTTCATCTCAAAATATCAAGTAAATGTCTTGCGCTATTTTTAAATTTAAACTGTTTTGCAATATTATTTTTTGTTCATTTTACTTAATAAGTGTAATGTGACGTAATTCTCCTATTTAATACTTCTAACGCATATTAATGAATTTGTTATTTTACAATATCCTTTCTCTTTTAAAATTCACGTTAAATATAGTTTTTATGGCGTAATTTTCAATGAGTTCCTATTTTTTATACGCAATTATTTATTTTAATTTGAAAGTATATTTTCTGTTTATAATAGTCACGTGTAAATGAATTTTTAATTTCAAGCAAACATTATTGTTTCTGTTGTTTATACAGTTGGCAACAGGTTAAATTAGTACAATTTCCTAAAATAAGTAACAAATATCTCTCGAAATGCTGAAAATTTGAATTTAAAATAGAAATGAAACCTCGAAAAATGAGTCAAATTAAAAAAATAAATGAATTCTGCAAACCGGGAAATTATAACGTATAAAATTATCTAAAAATTATTAAATTCCCATGTATAGTTTTTGCTCCTATAAAACTTTTTTAGTGGAACGATTTTGTCCAACTTTAGCATTAAATATCTCTTAAAATAATTCTTCGATTTGAAAACTGTCTGCATCAGCGTGTTTATCAAACATTTCTGTATAATATTACCGATTTTCATATTTTTGTATGCATTATTTTTCTTAATATTAATGAAGAAAGACCTCCGCTCACAAAAAATTCAAAACCGGCGGCGGCGGTGACAGCGGTAGTTACTTTTTTTTAGAATAGAGAGATTTTAGAAAATTGTACTAATTTAATCTGTTGCCAACTGTATAAACAGCGGAAACAATAATGTTTGCTTCAAATTAAAAATTTATTTACACGTGACTATTATAAATAGAAAAGATACTTTCAAATTAAAATTAAATAATTGCGTATAAAAAGCAGGAACTTATTGAAAATTACGTCATAAAAAGTATACACGTGAATTTTAAAAGAGAAAGGATATTCTAAAATAATAAATTCATTAACATGCGTTAGAAGTCTTAAATAGGAGAAATTACGTCATATTTACGTCACATTACAGTTATTATATAAAATGAACACAAAATAATATTGCAAAACAGTTTAAATTTAGAAATTGTGCTAGACATTTATTTAATATTTTGAGAGGATCTTTTCAACTATTTTTGTTAGGAAAGCGCAAATAATATTTCATTTAGGGATGCAACGGATATCCGGCATATCCGGCTGATTTTTCAATATCCGAAATACCGTCGGATATCCGGATCACAATCATCGGATATCCGACTTCTCTGCCGGATATCCGACAGAGTGCAGCGAAGTGAATATATAAGGGTAACAGAAATAGTTTGACCCCAAACAATGCCGAACATTTTTGTTTATAATGCAAAATATGAAAGTAAGTTCACTATACATGAGTAAAAGGTAATTCTCAAAAGTTTAAAGAATTGCCAGCTTTCCTAACATTGATATTTAAACTCTTTATAATAAATTTAAGAATTTATGTTTACTTCTTTCAGAAAATTGTACCTTTACTTTCAGAATGCAAAATAAAATTTGAAGTTGTTTATTAAAGTATGACTTTATTAATTTTCTTTCTTTTTTTTAAGTTTAACAATTAAACAGGCCAATTTTTAGAAGAAAGTATTGTAATAGAAATTTTTTCGATTTACGGTTTTCGACGGATTTAGATATTTTAGAGGTCAGCCTCCTTCAATATGGAAACATTCCACTGGAAGGAGGGGGGGGCACGTAATCGCGATTTTTGTGCTATTTTCATTATTGTACCACCGTAAAGTGTATGAAATTATCCATATAATTGAACAAAATTTTTTGTATTTGTTTTTGACTATGTCCAGCAGGCTCTCCTTTAAATTGGAAATATTCTGCCAAAATGGGGCGCTGTAATGGCGATTTTTGTGCCACTTTCATTCTTGTACCATCGAAAAGTGTATGAAGTTATGCATAGAATTGAACCAATTTTGGGGGGTATGTTTTTGGCTATGGACAGCAGGCCCTCCTTCAATTTGAAAATATTCTGCAGGAAGGAGGCGCTATAATACGGATTTTTGTGTTATTTTCATTATTTTACCATTGAAAAGTGTATGAAGCTAAGCATAGAATTGAACCAATTTTGTGTGTATATTTTTGGCTATGACCAGCAGTTTCTCCTTGCATTTGGAAATATTCTGCCAGAAGGTGGCGCTGTAACAGAGATTTTTGTAAAATTTTCTCGATTTTTCTCAGCTTTTTTTTTGTGCTGTATATTGGCGGCTCATGAAGCAAAGGGAACAAAAAAATTATTGATTTTAATAAATATCATGATCGAGATTAACTTATTCTTATTCTGTTTAATTGACTGGAGCAGAAATTTTAAATCAAAATCAAAGTTGGTATAATATTGAACTAATGATATTAAAGTATGGCAACATTTGGAACTACTTTTTGAAATATTAAGATGTATGAGATAGAAGAAAGTTTTGGGATTGGCAAATCCAACTAGTTATTTTTGTAACTTCCTTATAAATATTTAAAATTAAAAGTAATTTTCTTTTTACTTATAAATATCAAAATAATTTAAATTAAAATAAAACTAAACGTGACTTAGAGCAAAAACAATATTAAATAATTAAAACAGAAAAAGGGCATCAATTAAATCTATGTTTGGAGAAAATAACTCTTTAATCATGGGTATATTAGTAGATATTTTATGTTTAAATTATAAAAAGAAAGTATGTAGTATTTATTTGTGAAAATGCTCTACAATTATATGCATATTAATTGGTTAAAATTTACTGTACAAATTAATTAATTATTAGCAATTATCAGCAACTATCAATATAGTCAATCCCATATCCAAATCCAGTAGCAATTATCAGCATTTCATTGTACAAATAAACAGAATATTTTAATGTTTAAATTACATTTTTTATGCAATATTGTTAATATACATTACCAGAGTTGTATAATATAGACGCGCACGCCGTGCGCGGAAAAATTTCCGCAAAATTCGGAACTTTGCGGAAAATTTTTTAGGGAAAAAAAAAAAAAAACTTTTGTTCTTGTAACTTAAAAAAAATACCGAAAAATTAAAAATATTCCCCAATTTTATGTACGATTTATTTATTGTTTGCTATGGGTGATTCTGTTCCGAATTTTCCGAAAATTTAAGGCATTCGGTTCCGAAAATTAAAAAAAAAATTGGCCATCAGTCCGAAAATTCAGACACTAAAAAAATATCACTGAAAAATATTGCGAATTTCAGCAAATAATCACCGAAAAAATACAATTTCGTCAATCGTTCGCAGTAAAAATCACCAATTTCATCAAAGTATCTTGAAAAAATGCGAATTTCGTCAAAGGACCGCGGAAAAAACGCGAATCTCTTCGAAGAATCGTGAAAAAAAAAAGATAATTTCAGAAAGAATTACAGAAACGCAAATTTCGTCACAGGAGCGCAGAAAAAAAACGAATTTCGTAAAAGCATAGCGGAAAAAGCCTGAATTTTGTCAAAGGATCGTGAAAAAAAAAACCCGCAAATTTCGTAAAAGAATAGCGAAAAAATAAAACTAATTTCCTCAAAGGGCCGCGGAAAAACACGTAATTTTGTGAAAAGATCGCTGAAAAAAGCTAATTTCGTCAAAGAATTTCAGAAAAATGCAAATTTCGTCAAAAGAGCGCCAAAAAAAAATTCGTAAAAGCATAGCGGAAAAGGCGCTAATTTTGTTAAAAGATCGCAAAAAACACGCGAATTTCGCCAAAGGATTGCAAAAACACGCGAATTTCGCCAAAGGATCGCAAAAAACACGCGAATTTCGTCAAAGGATCGAGAAAAAAACGCGATTTTCGTCAAAGGATCGAGAAAAAAACGCGATTTTCGTCAAAGGATCGCGAAAAAACACGAATTTCGTCAAAAGATCGAGGAAAAAAATGCGAATTTCGTTAAAGGATCACAGAAAAAACGCGAATTTCGTCAAAGGATCGCGAAAAAAACGTGAATTCTGTCAAATGATCACGGGAAAAACGGAAATTTTGTCAAATGATCGCGGAAAAAACGGGAATTTTGTCAAATGATCGCGAAAAAACGGGAATTTTGTCAAATGATCGCGAAAAAAAGACGGGAATTTTTTCAAATGATCGCGAAAAAAACGGGGAATTTTGACAAATGACCGCAGAAAAAACAAGAATTTCGTCAAAGGGCCGCGGTAAAAACTCATTGGATTCTTTAATGATGATACCTATGAATGGACCTCTCCCTATAAAATGTGATTCAGTTGTTTCAGAAGCAATGCCACATTATTTCTGTGAACAGAGTGACTGGCATTTTGTGCGAAGAGGTCACAATATTAAGGATTGGGCTGTTTCTAAATGCATTGACAAAAGAATTGATAAGAATTCACCATTTCTTATCATGGATTTTTAGCTTTATTATTTTTTTAACCAAAACAATTATTATTTAATTAATATCAATTTATTTTTAATGTAAAATGGTAATTATTTTAAAACTACTGTTTTTAATTCATGCCGTCAAAATAATATAACACGTTATTTTATTAAACATTAAATTAATTTGCAGAAAAATTTTGACCTAATATTTGTGTGCGCAGAAAGTTTTTGGTTTTATACAAGTCTGTACATTACAGGTCTTGAATGGCAGATACAGGGCTTGAATTTCGAGACGGGATGGCAGGATACGTGCCCTAAAGATTATTATTGTGTCCTATTTATTATGCCCTATTGTGGGCGGGCGGCTCCTGTTTCCAAAAAATCATTTTCCGAAAAAGTTTCTTCGTAAAACAACGATCAAGTCTCAGGACCGACCGACAAATTTCGTGATATTTTCTACTATCGATTAGCAGATTTCACAGGTTCTTCTTACGACAGATTGACAAAATTCATAGTTGTTTTTCTGCATCTGATTGAAAAATTTTGTGCTTTTTCTCCACGACCGACTGACGAATTCCACGATTTTTTCTAGAGACCGATCGGTGAATTTCATAATTTTTTTTCTCGAGATCAATTGACAAATATAGCAGTTTTATTCTGTGACCGATTGGCAAATTTCCCTGTTTGTTCTTGCGAAATACTGATGAAAATAACGATTGTTTTTTTGCATCCGATTGAAGAATTTCGAGTTTTTTCTCTGCGACCGACTGAGGAATTTCACGATATTTACTCGTGACGGACTGACAAATTTCATGATATTTTTCCATGATCGATTGACGAATTTTGTGATATTTTCCCGCTGCCGATTTCCCATGAACTTCAGTTTTCTTCTTGCGACCGATCGACAAATTTTGTTATTTATTTTCACCATAATTGACGAAATCGGCGATATTTTTTTTTATGACCGATTTTTGTATTTTGCGATGTTTTTTCCCTGTGCCCAGAATAGGAAATAACTAAAAGGGCAGTAATGGCCACCGGAGACTGAGCCCTACCAAATTGGCCTATAGTCAGCACTAAACAAAATGAGATTACACTTGTGGCACACATGAAGAAAAAAAAAATTGGTGAACTTAAAAAAACATGTTTCGAAATAACAAACTAGTTGATTTTTGCAATTCACAGAAATTAGGACATGATTTTTAAAATCAACCTTTTATCGGGTAATAGCAAGAAATCAATTGACTATTTCCTTTTCAAACTTTGGATATGGATTTAAAATTCCAATGCATTGCAATTCCATGCAAAAAAATCTGTAACCGAAATCGAAAAATTAAAAAAAAGCCGTATGAAAGATCGAGCTCAGCTATCTTATGCAAAAAGAATCTTTTAAAACTTTTCAAATTTAAACAATAAAAAAAAACCCCTGCCCATTGGTTTAACATTACGGAATGGCCATTTTCAAGTTAATGAAGGGTCCCCTTAAGTGTTTAACTGTGTTATGTGAATGAAAAAAAATTAAATTTGGTAACAATATTATGATAGTGTTAGAAAGTGTTTTATAATGTTTGACTAATGTATGATTTTTTGTTCTTGCTAAAATTTCCCATGGGTTAATATAGAATTTCCCGATTTGAGAAGGGAAAACCAGTTTCACTGGAATGTCCCCTTAACAAAAGAAATTACTTTGAGGAAATAAATGTTTCTTAAAATTTTACAAAAATAAAGTATTTCTTAACAAAAATAAATAAATAAATCGGAAGGATTCACAAGGAGTTTATTTAATATTATTAATTCATACTCAATAGATTGAAAAAATTTCAATATAAGCATAACGTTTATTCATTAATCTTTCAAGTACACAGTAAAATTCCGGTTATCTGAAAAGCATGGGACCAAAACATTTTTGTTGACTGGGGTTCCATAAGAATTTTCAGATAAATGGGAAGCTTTCTTATTTACCCTACCAGATGCCACTACTCAGCCTTCTCCCCCCCCCCCCCAATCTATAATTGCAATGAAACAGATTAGAATAATGAAATATTGCCAAGCTACACATTAGCTTCTGGAGCAGAGAACGGCTCCTTGAGAAAATTAAGAGACATTACAGGAAAAGGTTGATACAGTTTTTGATTGAAGGACTGACTGATGGAGCAGAAGTTGTTGAAAATTTAAAACTTGTGGATATGAAGAAAGTTGACTACTGGTTAGATTCTTGATGGGAGTGAATGAAAGTGAATTAAAATTAAAACGTTAGTAACATTTTTACATAAGTTATGGCCTAAGGTTGAGTTGCTAGTCTTTGAAACACAGTTGCAGTTGGCAGAAACTGATGTCATTGGAATTGTGGACAGAAATGATGACAATATATACATTGAAGTGTTTTTGGACATGTTGAATGCATTTAAAATTCCATAGTTCAATTTTAACGAAAATACCAGGTATTACAGTTTTGACTATAATTCCATTAAGGATATAATAAAACAAGTTTGTTCAGAAGTGACATACAATCACCGTAGGCTATTGACAATAGAATCACCGATATGCATTATTCATGCAAGTAAGTTAAAAAATAATGCACATCAAATTTTGCAAAGTTTTCTAAAATTTCTTAACAGAGCATAACCATGCGTTTCCGATAATTTCTAAAGTTATAAAAGTTGGTCTGTGCTGTTTGTCAAAAGTGTAACTTGTGAAAGAGGCTAAAACATGCAAAATGGAATAAATTCTAAATTAAGAAATTCATTTAGCAACCCAATTGTTAATTGCCCATAACATTAGGTGAAAGTTGAAAAATAGACATGGTATATATAAAACTTGATTATGTTCCTTTGTTTTAATAAAAATAAACATTTTTGATAATAAATTATCTTGAGTTGTTAATTTAAATTATTTCAAAGGTATTTTGTCATGTCTGTATAAATGTAATTCTTTAAGTGGCACATAAAAAATAACGGAGTTTAAAGATATATATATATTTTTTTCCTTTCTAACAGTTCAACTCCCCTGTATTTTTAAATGTTGGCTGGGAAACTCCCCTTCTGGGGAAAACTTGAATTTCAAGCCCTGGTGTTCAAAGAGATTATAGTTTTTGTAAATTATATTTCAATATATTTAAAATGTTTTAATGATGTATGAAACATGTTTGTAATTTATTGTTCTGAGATGGCGTTATATAAAGAAATAATTCACCATATAACTAAAAACATATCTAGTGCCGGATATCCGAATCCGGCAGGCAAAGGAGCTTCGGATATCCGGTATCCGATATCCGGCAAAATCAATATCCGGTGCATCCCTAATTTCATTTATAGCAAAAGTATTTTCACGTAAATATTTAAAAGAGAAAGAATAGCTTGGTCAACATTACGTCAGATTAAAAACGATTAATTTAAAATGTCTCATTTAAAAGAACTTTCTTTTCGCTTTGTTAAAAAATACCAGGAGACAAAGACCCTGTTTACTTAATTCCTTTTATATTAGCTTATTTTGAAATGTTGTTACACGTGTCTACGTCATCAAGTTATTTTTATTTCGACGTTTTATTTGTATTTTTATTAATGTTGTACTAATTTATTTGTTCTTTCGTTACTTAAAATAAAAATTATGTCAATTTGTATAATTTGGTGAGTGGTTTGGCGATTTATATAATTTTGGCGAAATTAGTCAACGGGATAATCAAGTAGTACCGCAGCGGATTTGGCGTTAAAATTCCCCAATCAAAGAGAAATGAATAGAAATCCGTGGGGGTTCTGCGGCTGAGTGGTCAAAGCACTAGTCAGCTAATCGCTTGTTCGTAAGAGTTTGTTTGTTCGATTCCCGCTGGTTCCATTGCACACACACTTTGTGTGGAACTGCCAGGGTGTATTTCTCTTGTGTTGTAATATTTCCTTGTGGTCTCTTGTCTCCGACTTATAAGCGGGCTCTCATGTCAAGCATACAAGTCGTATGTTTGTTATTCAATAAATAAATAAATAAATAGAAATCCGTTTCTAGGGAGATCGCCACTGTTTTTTAAATTATAATTCAATCTTTCGAAATCTTTTTAAAGCCGATCAATTTAGCGTGCATTTAGAGTCTGCGGTACCTGGACGGGGGTTGGCGAGCGTAGCTCGTAGGGGGCCGATGCCCCTAGTAACTTAAAAAACAGTGGCGAGCTGCCTATAAACGGGCTTCTATTCATTTCTCTTTGATTGGGGAATTTGGCCAAATCAGCTACTGTTAAAAGATACAATGGCTGCTTCCGTCTTTGATTAAATAATTTTAGTTAAACATTTCAAAATATAAAGTGGATTAAGTAAACAGAGTCTTTGTCTCCCGGTATTTTTTAACAAAGCGAAAAGAAAGTTTTTTTTAAAATAAGACATTTTAAATATATCGTTTATAATCTGACGTAATTTTCACGAAACTTTTCTTTCTCTTTTTAATGTTCACGTGAAAATACTTTTGTTATGAAATAAAATATTTAAGCTGTCCTAACGAAAATAGCTGAAAAATATCAAATAAATGTCTCGCGCAATTTTTTAAATTTAAACTGTTTTGCGATATTATTTTTTGTTCATTTTACGTAATAAGTGTAATGTGACGTAATTTCTCCTATTTAAGACTTCTAACGCATGTTAATGAATTTATTATTCTACAATATTCTTTCTCTTTTAAAACTCACGTGTTAATATAGTTTTTATGGCGTAATTTTCAATGAGTTCCTATTTTTTTATATTTTATGTTTACAATAGTCACGTGTAAATAAATTTTTAATTTGAAGCAAACATTGTTTGCGCTGTTTATACAGTTGGCAACAGTTTAAATTAATACCATATTGTAAATTATGTAAAAAATATCTCTCAAAATGCTGAAAATATTTGAATTTAAAATAGAAATAAAACCTCAAAAAATGAGTCAAAATAGAAAAAGTTAATGCAATCTGCACTCCGGCAAATTCAAACGCATAAAATGATCTAAAAATGATTACACTGCCATGTATAGTTTTTGCTGCTATAAAACTTTTTTAATGGAACGATTTTGTCCAACTTTAGCATTAAATATCTCTTAAAATAATTCTTCGATTTGAAAACTGTCTGCATCAGCGTGTTTATCAAACATTTCTCTATAATACCACCGATTTTCATATTTTTGTATGCAATATTTTTCTTAATATTAACGAAGAAAGACCTCCGGTCACAAAAAATTCAAAACCGGCGGGGGCGGCGGTGACAGCGGTAGTTACTTTTTTTTTTTTTTTTAAATAGAGAGATATTATAATGAAGAAACGTTTGTTTGTAGGGGTTAATCTATAGCACCAATAATACATTTCAAAATTAATGTTGGCAAAATGATGGTGACAATCTGTACTTCACTATAGGATATACTTCATGTTGGTATTATAAGCCCAACGGAATGCAGGTGCAAAATCTTTCTAAAATGCATATTTTTGTGATTATGAAGGGTATAAAAATTAGAAATTTGACATGATGGTAACTTGCAAGATATAAATACTCTCTAAAAGCAGTTTCTAAAACATTCAAAATTCAAAAAGGATTTAAATGCGCAGAAAAACGTTTTCTACAGAATTGCGATTTCTATAGAATTCTTAAGGATGTATAATTTAAACTTTACATAGCTGCTATTTTTAAATCGCAAATGTACGCACAAAATAATTTTTTTCAAATGCAAATGTGTGCTGAAATAGTTCTAAAATTCCGATTTTTGTGATACTGAAGGAGCTAGAGACTTGACATTTGTTATGGTGGTTGAAATGCAAATGCTTGTCATGAATGCTTTCTAAAAGTTAAAAAGTTTTAAATTTAAAAGGGTCAAATGAGCAGCAAACATTCTAAATTAAGATTTCCATGATCTTGTTTGGAATATAAATTTGACATTTGACGTGGCTGTTACATTTAAAACAAATTCTCGCACAAAACTGTGTTTAAAAAATCGTAATTTAAAAGGGTGCAGGAGAAAAAAAACGTTCTAAAGTTTTAATTTCTTTGATATTGTTGGGGCTAGAAACTAAAAATTCTCATGGTGCTTATTTATAAGATATAAATGCTCATTAAGAACGGTTTCTAAAACAAATCGAAATTTAAAAAGCTCAAATGAGCTTTTTAAATTCGATTTGAGCCTCAATTTTGAAAACACTCTAAATTACGAATTACTTGGAATTGTTTAGAGAAATTGAAATTTTGATTTGCATGTTACTTTTATTATGTAAACGCTAGTGTGTATGTATATCTAATAACTAATTCCTGGCATGGGATGATACAGTTGCATTATTTTTTATTTTGGCATCAAGCAAAGCAAACAATGAAACTTTAATTCTGCGATTCTGCTGTGTTAATGCAGCTATCTCTTTTTTATTTTAAAATAGAGATATTGCATCCAAAGAAATTGAGTAAAGAAAAGGAAGACCGAGTTGAGAAGGCAGTTGATGCTGTTAAACATGGAATGTTTGTAAGAACTGCAGCATCTTGGTTTAAAATAACAATGTCTACATTGAAGCATAGATTTCTACAAAGAGGAAGACCTCCCTCAATTTTGAAAACCGAAGAAGAAATTCTCCTAAAGACTTGAATTATTCACTGTGGAAAGGTAGGATTCCCCAGACGCAAGTGAGGTGTTATAGAGAGAGTCAAGGAATTTTTACAGAAACGACCCAAAGTAAAAACAAGTTTTACAACAGGTAAGAATTTAATCATTTCTGTTTATATTTTTAGTTTCTGAATTTTTCACACGTTAAAATAGCTATTAATATGAATGAAGCCATTATTACGTATTATGAATGGATGGGAAATGCCTTCGTCATTTTTTATAGAAAAGAATGATGTTAAACTGCCAGTAATTTTATTTGCGGATGAGCACAAAATGCATCTTACGCGTGAAACCATTGAACTTTCCAAATCTCTTCAGATAATTTTGATAGCGTTATACCCGAATGCAACCCATATTCTTCAGACTTGCGACGTAGCTTCTTTTCGTCCGCTAAAAGCTCAGTGGAACAAGGCCCTTTTTCGCTGGTGCAAAAATAATCCATATGAAGCTGTGACTAAAGTGCACATCGCTCCAATCCTGAAAATCGCTCTAGAAAACGATATGACGATGGCAATAAAAATTGGTTTCAAGGCAAAAGGACTTTATTCATTCAGTGCGGACGCTGTATACTATTCAAAATGCAAGGGTCACATCAATGATATGAAAAATGGTGTGATAAAGGTGGGTGATGTTTCAACGGAAACCGCTTGCAATGAGGCTCCAATCACTACACTGATTAAATATATCGATTGAGTGACATCAAGTCGTGGGGGAGAATGTAATGAAGAAAGTCGAAAATACTCAACAACCATTTGCTTAATATTTTGGAGAAAAACCAAACATTCAAACCTGGCTTACAGAAACGGCAACGGATCCAGCTGAAGAAGATTACTCAGACAAAGTAGACTTCATGGTAACCAAGCCAAGTACGAGCTTCAGTAACAGCAACACCTTCGAAAAAATTCCTATGAATCTCAGAAATGTTCAGCAGGAGCCGAATTGTTTCGACGAAGACAGTTTTTCAGAGCCGGAAAATAAAGATAATACTACTTCCACAGCTGAATACCGTTTTCAACGGTTAAAAGAAATCCTTGAATGGCTGCACAGTTCAGAAAAGAAAGGGAAGAGGAGATCGGAGAGAACGTTTTTCATCCTGACATCGCAAAGATGAAACGGGCTGCAAAAAGACAAGGTACGGAAGAAACAAGAAGAATTGCGACAAAAAGAAGTAAAACAGAGAGAAAGAGCTGTGAAACGAAAAAAAAAAGAAGCTGAGATGGCTTCTTTTTTTTCGTTTGAGATGACCAACAAAGAAGTCACCAAAATATCAGGGCAAAATCCTGCAGAAATAATCGGGAAAAGATGAATCGACTTCGGTGGGCCATCAGTAAGGCAGTGATGGGCCATTACGGATGCAAAGCGGGCCATTACTGATGTTTTTGTACCTTTTAGTAAAACAAATCATGTATACGCATACTGCAGAATACTGCAGAAATAATCGGGAAAAGATGAATCGACTTCGGTGGGCCATCAGTAATGCAGTGATGGGCCATTACGGATGCAAAGCGGGCCATTACTGATGTTTTTGTACCTTTTAGTAAAACAAATCATGTATACGAATAAATTTATATTTTATTGATTTTCTTGACACGAAAGTCTTCTTCCATCCTTTCTTCTCATATTTCGATCAAGATTTCGATTCCATGAAAAAAATTCGTACGGCATAGTAATTATTAGCTAAAAGTCGAAAAATTCGTCCTTAACCGGGCCATCACTGGTGATTTTACCCTATATTTTCAAAGATACTGTCGAAAATGTAGCGCAAAAATATGTCCCCCCCCCCCATGTAATTCCGAATCTACTGAAACTAAAATTATGAAAAAATTAGGGGGAGTAGAGATTAATTTAAACCTTGCAGGAAAATTATAGAGATTACCCTACGTCACATAGTTTTTGATAAAATCGCATTTTTCAGTTACACACAAATTTCGATTTACGGGCATTCAGAAAAATTGCTGAGCATCGCTGGGTATACCTATCGTAGCAGAAGTATAAAAGCATTGTTAATAATGAATTTTGAAAAAAATCATCGGTAATTAGCCGAGATATTAACACTTAAAGATACGGCCAGTTTGGACATACACAATGACAGGGGTGGCGCACTCTATGCCTAGTTAACAACTTTTAATGATATATACCTTAAACTATAATGCGAGCAAAAATTGTGTGTGTATGTGTGTGTGTGTGTGCGATGGCTAGCGAAAACTACTGCACGTAGAAGTCTGAAAATTCAGGTGTGATTAGTCCAAGACAGGTCCTGATGCTCCTGAGGCTCGGATTTTTAATTTTTTAAAGGCCGGGGCCCCTGGGCCCTTTTCAGTTTTTATGCACTAAAACGTTAATAACATGCCTCTTTCTATCCGATCTTCTTCGTTTTTGGGGTGAATTCTCCTTTCAGTTTCTGCCCCATTTCTACATTTCAGTTAAGACCCTGGCACCCTTGAAAGGGGCCTGGTATAGGGCCCCTTGAAGTTTTAGTGCACTAAATTGTTAATAACATGCGTTTTTTCTATCCGATCTTCGTCGTTTTTAGAGTGAATTCTACTTTCAGTTTCTGCCCCATTTCATTTATGACCCTGGTACCCTGTCAAGCGGCGCAGTACAGGGCCCCTTGAAGTTTCAGTGCACTAAATTGTTAATAACATGCCTCTTTTCTATCCGATCTTCTTCGTTTTTGGGGTGAATTCTCCTTTTAGTTTCTGCCCCATTTCTACATTTCAGTTAAGACCCTGGCACCCTTTCAAGGGGCCCAGTACAGGGCCCTTTGAAGTTTTAGTGCACTAAATTGTTAATAACATGCCTTTTTTCCATCCGATCTTCGTCGTTTTTAGGGTGAATTCTACTTTCAGTTTCTGCCCCATTTCCACATTTCATTTATGACCATGGCACCCTGTCAAGGGGCCCAGTACAGGGCACCTTGAAGTTTTAGTGCACTAAATTGTTAATAGCATGCCTCTTTTCTATCCAAACTTCTTCGTTTTTGGGGTGAATTCTCCTTTTAGTTTCTGCCCCATACCTACATTTCAGTTATGACCCTGGCACCCTTGCAAGGGGCCCAGTACAGGGCCCCTTGAATCATAAGATAAGATAGATGTAAAATAATCTTAGTAGTTTAAAACATAAACATAGTATAAACATTAAAAAATACATAAATTGATCTCTTTTTTTATGCAAAAACATTATGTAATAAAAAAAGCATCGATGCTTTTTTTTTACCATTTTAAAAAGATAAACATAGTTTCCATTAAAAAATACATTAATTCATCTCTTTTTTATGTAAAAACCTTATGTAATAAAACTAGTAAATAAATAAAAGGGTTACTGTAATTAATGCCATTGTTGGCGCGGTGAATAGGATCTGGCCCGAAACATTCGTAAGTATCGAATGATGCGTCCAGTTATCTTAGACACATGACTATTATATAAAAAAGAAAAGTAAACGCAAATTTTCATTCGTAAAATTAAAATATTTTATTTCGATTGCGTATGTAATTTTCACTGACTTTGCTTATCTGTGAATGGTTCTAGTAGGAAGAGCACCAGGAGCCGAGCCAGATAAGCACTTGATTGGCAATGTCAGTTACCACTACTGATGCACAGGTTATCGCTAGAAAACGAAACAAAAATTTTCGCATCAGGCGCCAAATAGAATTGCTACTTATAAGGCCGTTAATCTTAGAAAAGGCGGTGGCGAAAATGACGTCATGTTTACTCTGCACTATGAATGAATGTGCACGTTTCACATGCGCACTTTCGCTCATAAAACTAAAATATTTCATATCAATTGCGTCAAAATGATGTCATTTTCAAATGTTTTACCAGTAGTCGATTCTGAGATTAAGAGTTTTGAAGCTCTTGACTTCCTAATCTCAGTACCGGCAGATAATAACTTAAATTTTCGTCAGTTAGACATATTCGCAGTAAAATATTTCACCTCTACCAGTGAAAATACCCCCTCCTTCTTAAAATATTATGTCACTTTCGTATTTCGTTCCTTTCCCAGATCGAAGAATGTCGGCAGGATAATTCAAATATCCTTTAAAAATGACGTCATTTCCACAGATGAAAGCCTTTTCTTCCACTGAAGCTTTTACCTCTTATTACAGAACTGTTGGAATAAAAAGTCGCTAAAAATGATGTTCATCTGACGCAATTAAAGGAATATGTTGCAGTTTCAATTTTTTAAATGAATGCTCTTTTTAAAAAATTGCTTCATTTTAACTTTTATGTTCATTGGCCTTTTTGATGGTCTTGAGCATCATCATCTATTCAAATTAAACATAACAATTGAATTGAGAAAATGTCGTCAATAAAAATATAATAAATACTAACCCACATTATTTCCTTTTCCTCACAAACAAAGAAAATGGCCCGATTAATGCAATTTTGAAGAAATGTTATTAATTTTTTAAAAACTAAAAATAAATATAAAAATTAAAACGTTAAAAAAATATTTAGTGTTGGAGCATCTACAAATTAAAAGCTTCCACTTAAGAAAATAATTATTAAATTCGGTCAGTAGAAAACCCAGAGCAAATGACGAAAAATCCGGCTTATATTTAAAATATAAAATGAGTCCCAAGATTTTTCATTACTACAAGAAAATTTATTTAAAAATTAGAAAATAAGTGGCAACGGAGTACGGAAAATATTTTGCCGTACAAAAATGAAGTTCAAAATATAAGAATTGAATGTTAAAAATTAGCGTAAGAGTCCCATTGTTGTAAAACATCAGCGCACGAGACCCATTGTTGAAAGCAATATTTGATTTTTTTAGAAATAGAACACTATTTTAAATAGCTGATTTGAGTTTGTCGCTCTGCTATTTGTTATATTTTACAGACTGTGAAATAACATTTTATTTTGTGAGAAATCTTCATCAATTTGTGATTACAATGGGTCTTTTTTCGTGCTTGTGAGTATATATATAGATATTTACACATTTTTATTTATTTTACTGTAACTTAATATTTTTATCTCGAGACCGTTATAATATGAATAGTTGTATGCGATGATATCTCCACGAGAAAATTTAATTTCTAAGAAATGTTTACATTATTTCATGACATTTTTAGTACACATACTTATGTATTATAATAAATACATTTATTTCTAAATGATTTATACGCCAAAATAAATCTTTGATGCATTTTTCATCCTATCAAGTTATACAAATGAATGCTAATATTTGATATTTAAATAGTAAAGTTACTTTCCACAACAAAAGTGGAATACAATTTAGTTAAACTTCCTCTAAGATTCACTAAAAGATGAAAGTTTTCATTTTAGAAATCTTAAAATAAATAAAACTATATTTTTATGCATTTCAAATGCGTCAGACAATCTGTGTGAAATATATGCACCTATTACCGTTATACCATTTAAAAACATAATAAATTTGTTATAATGTAACATATTTCATCAGTTTGAATCGCATAATCTAAAATTTGATTTACTTAAACCTGATTTTTTTAATGGAATTGGTAATAAAAAATATAAAACCCTCTTACATTTATCATTAATTTTTTCATACACAAGTTTCATTGAAGTATTTTGCGTAACTGAGTGGATATCCAATGTTTGCTTGTTCGGACGAAATATCTATACTGTCGATGCATTTTGGCATGATATTTGGAACACAACTCTTGATATTTCACTATTTAACATTTTAAACGCATTTGACAAATACGTAGATACTGTTTCATTTTTCTCAAAATCGATTTTTGGTACTTTACGGTTAGCCGGGCGGCAGTGTTATATATACATACATACATACATATAGCATCATCATCATCATCATCATCAAACGTTTTCAATCCACTGCTGGATGTAGGTATCCCCCAGATTTTTTCAATGTTTCCCGTCTAGTGCTTTAGTCATCCAATTTACACCTGCTACTTTTCTGATTTCATCACTCCATCTTACTTGAGGTCGTCTTCTTGGCCGTTTTACATCTCTGGGATACCACTCTATGGTGTTTGTGCTCCATCTATTGTCTTGTCTTCTTGCAATGTGCCCAGCCCATTTCCATTTTAGCCGTTTAATTCTTTCAATGATGTCAAAAACTTTCGTCTGACTTCTTATCCAGGTTATTCTTTTCTGTCTCTTCTAGTTATACTTAGAATACATCTTTCCATACTTCTGTGTGTTGTTTGTAATCTTTGTACCGTCCGTTTTGTTTTCGTCCATGTTTCTGCTCCATAAGTTAGCGCAGGCAAAACACATTGGTGAAATACCTTTCTTTTCAAACAAAGGGGCATGTTACTCTTCAGAATAATATTGTTCTTCCCAAAAGCACTCCATCCATTTCTTATTCTTCTATTGATTTCATTCATGATACTATTATCCGATGATATTTCCTGCCCAAGGTACACATAACTTTGCACTTCTTTAATTGCAGTGTTGTTGTAGACGATTTTCTTTTTTGATGCAATTGAATTGAACATCACCTTAGTCTTTTCCAAGTTTATTTTTAATCCCACATTAATGCTAGCTTCTGCCAAATCTTGTAGCATATTTTCCAATTCTTCAGGGCTGTTACTGAAAATTAAAATGTCGTCAGCGAATCAGATATGACTTAAATATTCCCCATTTATTCTAATCCCTTTGTTTCACCAATCCAGCTTCTTGAAAATATTTCCTAAGACAGGAGTAAAAAGCTTAGGCAAAATGGTGTCTCCTTGCCTTACCCCTCTTCCAAACTTTATCTTTTCTTTTCCTTTGTCCAAGCGGATGGTTGTTGTTGCTTTTTTGTAAATCTTCTTTATAATATTGATGTAAGGTTTGTCTATACCAATGTCCTCCAGAGATTCTACTACTGCTGATGTGTAGACCGAATCAAATGGTTTTTCATAATCAATAAAGGCAAGACAGAGAGGTAAATTATATCCCTTATGTTTTTCTACGAGTTCCCTTACCGTTTGGATATGATCCATAGTGCTGAATCCACTTCGGAATCCTGCTTATTCTGTAGATTGTGCTGAGTCCAGAGCTGATTCAAGTCTTGTCGTTAAAACTTTGGTGAAAATTTTATAAATCACTGATAGTAAGCTGATCGGACGGTAGTTTTTAATGTTTTCCTTCTCTCCTTTCTTATAAAGTAGCACCATCACAGCATTATTCCAAACTTCTGGTACATCTGACTTCTTGAGACATTTGGAAAACAGTAAGGATAGCATTTTTGCAAATTCTTCACCTGTTTCTTTGATAAGGTCGATTGTAATTCCATCTTCTCCAGGGCATTTACCTTTTTTCATAAATTTAATGGTTTGTAAAACTTTGTCTGTCATGACTGGGATTATGGCTTCGGTTTCTGTTAAGCTTTCTCATGGATCACATAAATTGATTTCCCTTTAATCTTCACATTTATATAAATCGTTATAGAATTTTTCGGCGATGTGTACTATTTCTTTATTGATTTTGGTGATTATTCCATCTGCCCGCTTTAGTGCAAAAATACCATTTCTTCCAACACAAAGTTTGCGCCTAGCTGATTTTAAACTTTTGTTATCTTCTAGAACTTTCTTGACAAGATCAGAGTTAAATTTTCTGTAACACATTTTCTTACCGTTTTACATATAATTCAGCATGTTCAACTCTTGATTTAGGATCGTTTTTCTTCATTTTAAATTCTCTGCGTTTCTTCCTCAATCTTCTTGTTTCTTCTGTTATTTCCTTTGTCTGCTTTAGCCCCACCAGTGGCCGAGAGATTCTGCTCTCGAAGCTGGTAGACGTGAGGTGCCGGGTTCCATCCAAATCGCGCCCGTCGGCCTAATCGTTCGGAGTTTTCGTGGTTTTCTTCGAGCCTTGGTTTTCCAAGCGTAAATACGGGTTAGGTTCCCTTAGAAAGACCCCCCCCCACGGAGGGCACTCCCCCCCCTTTAGGGACTATATCCCTAGTGATGATAATTGGCCGTCATAAACACAACCTTTGTCTGCTTTACTTGTGCATCGCCGGCTATCTTCTTTGCAATATCTTGTAGAGTATTGGCACAGACATGGTAGAGTATTGCCACATACATATATAGATATACACATATATATAAATGCATATATATGTATATATATATACACACATGCATATATATATATACATATAATTGGCATATATATATTTATATATATATATGTATATATTTAAAACACTGGCGCCCGGCTAACCGAAAAGTACTCGTTTTTTTTTTAAGAGTAAATATTTTGACAATATCTCTCTTTGGCTGCTTTCTTATGTTGGAGTCCAATAGGCGAATGTTAATTATAATCGATCTGTACATAAAGTTTAATATACAAATAGGTACATTTGTGCTAGCCGGGTGCAGGGGATGAATTGTCAAATAGTGTTCCTAACACCATCATTCGCAGCGCATTCATAACCTTTTAATTACAAACTGTTCACTCATTTCATTTAAAATACATATATAATATACATTTGAAATACATATAAAATACATGTTTTTCACTTATTTCAATAAATTGATTATTTTACAATTTCTTTCTTTACTTTTTCTATTCATTATTTATTTTACTGTATATTGATTGTTATGTGCAAGACTTACTCTATTCAAGAAGTCAACTTAGTAACTGGTTGTATCTAGAAGAAATGATTTGGCTTAGTCGGGACTGGGAAAAGAGTCTCTACATAGACAACCCCCCCCCCCCCCAAAGTATATTAATCAAAGTGTGATGTCCTTATTCGGAGGTGCACTCTCTCAGAACTTTTATTTTGTATATTATATTAAGGGTTTTTCCAGCGCCATTCCGTACTCGTAATCGTATTATATTGATACTGTTTTATAAGTATTCTGCAAAATGGACAAGAATATTGCCTTTTTGTCCACATTATTTTCAAATCAAAGTATGATGGTACGAATGAGTTTGTTGAAATTTTTCTGTTCCATTTTATAACATTTGCGACGAATGTGATGTATATCTCTAAATACCAGTTATTCCATACCTATTTAAATCACTTATTCGCATATATGGCTCCCTTTTTGTGTTTTCAGAAAGAAAAAAAAAATCTTAAACTTATTTTTAAATAATTTTATCTGTATTTCGATTAGAAAGGCGTCAGTACAATGATTTTCTTAAATGAAATTGTAACATACAGGTACAAATAACGTTTTGGATACAAAGTTTTCTTGAAGTTTACTGTACTCAAAAATTTTTATACCTTCGGTTATATCGTGCATTTTTTTCTTGCTTTTCGACTTGCTCAATATAATGAGAGGCTAAAGAATCATACAGATATTTTCTATGTGACGTCAAACGGTTGCTATGTTTCTCCCGTTTACATAAATGCAATGCTATAAGTATATTTAGTGTAAATGTAACATAGAGTATTTCCTTCCTGGTCGCCCTGTAATTTTTATAGTAGCCCTACCCCTAGAAACACCCTCTTACCTGACGCGTTATTAACGTGGAATTTGAAAAAGAAGGGATATGAGAAATTACCCGCTTGCAGGTACTTGAGATTTAGTTGTTACACGCCAGGTTCTACAGGTAGGGGTCGCTTTGATATTTACATAGGTTGGAATTCGGCTTAGAAAAAAAGGGCAGGTGGTCGTTTTTTTTCAAAGTTAAAATTATTAAAGACCTGTCTCATCGTAAAATGTTATTTAAGGGAACTCAGGACTCTTAAAGCTTCACAGTTTTCGAAAATTTAATTTTTTTTAAAACTCCTATCATTTTTAAACATTTTGATGTAATTGTTTCCTTGAAATTCCCATTTTTTCGGTACTTTTCGGTTAGTCGGACGCCAGCGTTAGATATATATAGATATATACATATATATATATATATATTGTATATATACATACATATCACTTATTTATTGTATTTACATATATACGCACGCACATTTAATCTAATCCTAAATGGTTTATTCATGTAGCCACGTGTCACCTATTTTGCTTTATGTTAATGCATAATTTAAATGCTATAAATGTTAAAGAAATTGCTTGCGAGTTTGATGCAATGATATTTATTTCATGTGGATTGATTTGACAGTTTGCTAGTGATTTAAATGCACAATTAGCAACATTGGGCAGTCCGCTGCAAAACGAAATCGATGGAATCACGATTACGGATGTTAAGCAGAATAAACTAACAGTCATTCGTAATCGGTATACTATTCATTAACACTTTCCAACAAAGTTGAAAAGTCTTTATGAATTCTATTTGTCAGTATATGGCTCTAACTCGCGTAAATAGGCTCGGATTGCCATGCAATTGATATATGTCTATGAGGTTTACTATAGCACGTTTGGTATTAAAAATTAGTGTACAGCGTGATAGTTCGTTTACAAGGATACTCAAAAGCATCCCAGACATGACGGTCTATGTACAAAAAACATTTTCAGCATATTTTAATGATGTTAAGGATTTTTAAACATGTTGAAAATAATATACATGGTGTTTCATAAGAGATAGGCAAGACTTTAAGAGGTAATAGTACACATCCAAAGAAATAACTTTCATCAAAGAATGCATGCAAAGAATTAAAACGCAAAGAGGCGAGAGGGCGCCGAAGGTGATGCTGTTATACGAGGCAAAAATACATAAAGAACTATTGACTGGCAAAACCAAGGGGGGAAAACACTCTCCATACAACCGTCGAGCCTCCGAGCCATTTCCATTTGCACTTCCGTAGACAAAATGCATATCAGCCTTTTCCCTATTAGTGAAGAACAACATCTTCCGATACGTTCCTACCGCGATTGACATTTGCACACTCGGATCATCGGCTTTTATTATCGAAGCGAAATTTTGTATATGTGTTCTTCTTCTTCCCCATGTCACATTTGCCTGCTATTGGTTTTGTTCTTCTCCCGATCACTCGCAACAGGTATGGAGTTTTAACGTTTGGATGTACCAAGTTTCCAAATGCGCTAGCACCTTTGCGTTTTGTTTCCGACCATGCATTATTTGATGAAAGTTGTTTGTTTGGATGTGTACTATCATCTATTAAAATTTTGCCTATCTTTTATGAGAAACCCTGTATATCATTGAATTGCATTACAAGATGCTTAATAAAGAGTATGGTGTATATAGTTCATCGTTCATTTTAAAGGGATCGTCAAAATAGTTTGGTTACAGTACTATTTAAGAACAATAATTGCTGAAGTGCGTTTTAAATTGTGGTAAACTTTTTAACACCTTCCCAACAAAGTTGAAAAGTGTTTATGCATTCGGTTTGTCTGTCCGTCTGTCTACGCTTTAACTCCCATAAATATACTCGGATTTTCAAATTTTCATGCAATTGATAAACGTTATATGAGGTCACCAAAGCATGTTTGGTATTGTACATGAAGTATGTGGGATTAACAGTTCACGTTTGCAGTGTATTTTAATGGCATTACGCTATTTCAAATATATTGAAATTAATATAAATCACTGAATTTCACTACAAGATTATTAATATACAATAGGGCAATACAACATGTACAGGGCTGATCAAAGAATTCGGATAATTTTCCGACTGTAGAGGGGAACAGCTGAAATTGGGTTTTCAAATGTGTTAATGCGTTTCCAATTAGACATAATATTTTAACTTACTAAACGGTGCAGTTTTGTAACATTGTTCTGAATGTGTTGTAAAGTATTTCATAATCTATGCTTGATGCATGATTTTTTTCTTTCTTGTTTTAATTAAAGTGAATTTTTGCAGATTACTTGGCGTATAAATTCTACAGACGATATATAGGTCAGCACAAACAATCTAGGTTACATTTCCGTTTACTCACTGATGGGGAATTTACAACTGTGTTATTTGCTTCCTAATTGAACCTAATTTTAGGATACTATGTGAGTGTGTATACAAATATATCGATCAGGGTTACACAAAAAGAAGCATATTTTTACTTTCTTCTATCTTTACGAGAAGAAAGTATTGGATTAGTGAAAATTTTCCATCTCCGGTTTTCGTCGGATTTACAGGTTTTAGGGGTCAGAAATCCCGAAAAACATGTTTTTACAAAATGTCTGTCTGTGAGTCTCTGACTCTGTCGTCCGTCTTTCTGTCTGTATGTGACACAAACTTTGTGGGCTCTCTATCTCGAGAACTAATGCACCGAATTTAATAAAAAAATATTCAGTTAGTCCCTTGTTAATTGGTGCTGATTAGTTTTTGGTGTAAATCGCCTAATAGGTGGCACTGCTATGCTGCATTTTTCACGATTTTTGCAATAGCTCTATCTCAAGAACTGATGCACGGATTTTCATCAAACGTCAGATTCAGTTAAGTCCGTGATGTGACTTTTTCGACACATTTGAACAGCGGGCACTTTTCTAGTGTAAGGGTTTTGACGTTTTTTTAAAGAAGCTTGGCGCAATTCAAGTTTCAGAAAGTGAGATTTGTTGCCAAATAATAAACAACTAATGAAAACAAACCTCATGGATTTTTATGCTTGTTTAATATATACGTATTTATACATATATAACCATTTTAGTTATAGTGATAGAGAAAATAACCTTGGCGAGAGCAGGAAATTTGACGACATATTTTCTGGCAACCTATTCATTGTTTCATATTACACATGCAATTTTTTTCAATATTTATACAATTTATTTAATATAAATAAGCCATTTATCGATTTTTTACATACAAACAGAAGTATAGTGTCTCTCTATTCTAAAAAAAAGTAACTACCGCTGTCACCGCCGCCGCCGCCGGTTTTGAATTGTTTGTGACCGGAGGTCTTTCTTCGTTAATATTAAGAAAAATATTGCGTACAAAAATATGAAAATCGGTGGTATTATAGAGAAATGTTTGATAAACACGCTGATGCAGACAGTTTTCAAATCGAAGAATTATTTTAAGAGATATTTAATGCTAAAGTTGGGCAAAATCGTTCCATTAAAAAAGTTTTATAGCAGCAAAAACTATACATCGGAATATAATCATTTTTAGATCATTTTATACGTTATAATTTCACGGTGTGCAGAATTTATTTATTTTTTTAATTTGACTGATTTTTCGAGGTTTTATTTCTATTTTAAATTCAAATTTTCAGCATTTCGAGAGATATTTTTTACTTACTTTAGAAAATTGTACTAATTTAACCTGTTGCCAACAGTATAAACAACGGAAACAATAATGTTTGCTTCAAATTAAAAATTTATTTACACGTGACTATTATAAATAGAAAAGATGCTTTCAAATTAAAATTAAATAATTGCGTATAAAAAGCAGGAACTTATTGAAAATTACGTCATAAAAAGTATACACGGGAATTTTTACATGTTGTACTAATTTATTTGTTCTTTCGTTATTTAAAATAAAAATTATGTCAATTTGTATAATTTGGCGAAATTGGTCGACTGGATAATCAAGTAGTACCGCAGCGGATTTGGCGTTAAAATTCCCCAATCAAAGAGAAATGAATAGAAATCCGTTTATAGGGAGATCGTCACTGTTTTTTAAATTATAATTCTATCTTTCGAAATCTTTTTAAAGCCGATCAAATTAGCGTGCATTTAGAGTCTGCGGTGTCTGGACGGGGGTTGGCGAGCGTAGCTCGTAGGGGGCCGAGCCCCCTAGTGTATAAAAAAATAATAATATACATATGTGTGTAAAATTGCAGAAATTCTGGCGTGCTTACTATAAAGCATTAAATCGAAGAATAATACATTGCTAGAAGTTAGGTAACTCCTACAGATTTATTGCAGTATAGCAGTCGTGAATCGAATCATTATGATTCGATAAATAGCCAATATGCATTGTGTTGACGTTGGTGCAGGTCGTGAGGTGAAATTACACAGGCATTGGCATGAAAAAGATGGGGTTTCCCCATTACGAAATAATGAGTCAGCTTAGGCCTTCACATCTTTATTAACAGCACACCATCAAAAACCATTCCCACATTTCCATGGATAAGTTCAGGTCTTAAGATGTAAATAAAATCATCGTTATCATCGTGACATAAATTAGAATAAAAAACTACTGTCGAAGAACTACCAGTCAGCAGGATGTTGGCAGGTGAAAAATCGAACAAATTCTGAGGAATTGTTCCATGCGTCCGCTTTTTTTCATAGCTCGCATTAACATAAAATGATGACGTTGCGCGCTCGGGCCAATGATTACATTAAAGGCACGCGTGCAGCCTACCGTCACTTCCAATGGGAGTGCTTTTGTAAAGAACTATGTCGTAAAAAGTACCCGTAAGTAAAAAATACCCCAGCGCGCGAAAGATTCTCGAAATAAAATAAGTAAAAAAGAAATGGCTCTCTTAAAACATTTGAATTCATACTAAATAATAGAAATGGTCAGAAATAAAGATACAATTTAGGAATGAACTAAAAACTTTATATCAAGCAGGACGGTCGTTCTGCCAAGCCAAGCTGAAAAAAAAATGCTAACCTCGCCAAACAAACAAACGCCAAGAATAAAACGCAAGACACCGTAACTGCTTATTATACTGATGACAACTTCTCCATGTAAAATCAACCAAACATGCCAGCGTAAAATTTCCCATATCAAAAGAACTAATCATCGCAGAAAAATAAAACCAAAACCAGAAGGGCCTAATGGAAAAGATCTTCAATTTGAGACCAAATGCATCTTCATAAATTAATTATAAATAGAGATATAGATTTTTTTAAATAACGTCGAGATACTGAAAATGAGCGATTTATTTTCTTCGTCACAATTTATGGTTCAATCAAGGTAGAGACTTAAATAATGGACATAAAAAAGTAAGGATTGCATTTTTGGACAGATATTTCCTCAATCTACGTGCTTTTGTAAAATTCAGCTTTAAAAACACAAATTTTCTATTCTTAATTAGCGAAAAACTGTTAATTAATTCTAAAGTTTATAAATTATGCCAAACAGCGATAAACCCGCCAAATCATTTTAGAAGTCTTTTAAATTTTTTTATATTATCCTTTTGCATTGATTTCATCGAAGAAAACTATGGCCGAGATCCAGATAGATTTTTCGCTGTTAGCAAAATGAGTTTGACCAATCAGAAGCCAGAATGTTTGAGAATTTTTGCTGCTTCTGGATCCCGGCCTATGTCATAAAAGTTTTGAGTCATTTTCTTAGTGCCATGGATGAAGTGCAACGTTTACAGAAATTTAGGCTGGGATCCAGATGGATTTTTCGCTGTTAACGAAACGAGATTCACCAATCAATAGCCTGCATTGCTGCAAACAGCGAAAAGTTCGCAAAAGTGCAAGCTTCTGATTAATGAATCTCGTTTCGCTAACAGCGAAAAATCTATCTAGATTGCGGCCAATTATGTTGAACACAATTTTGCATTTCCACATACAGGAAGGGTATTGATGTCATAACAACAGTGCGTATTCGAAACTATTTAAGGCATTGATTCTGAACTCCTTTGCTATACATTTCAATATTAAAGAAGTTGTTGTTTCAATAGTTTTAGTACTTTTCTCTATTGCTCACTCTAAAACACGAATATCGAAATTTAACCAACAGCGCTCAGAACTATAGCGCCTAGAATATATAGTGTTGAAATCGGCTAACCCTGTAATACTTAAAAAAGCGCTAAAATATTGTATCACTTAAATGTGCAATGATATTGCTGTAATATGCAGATTGCAGCGACATCTGCAGGATATTTTCTACAACTGCAAGAAATTGCTAGTCTATACAATGTAATAATAGTAATACGAAAATGCCACAGATGTCGCTGCGATCGACACTTGAAATTTTAGCAGTATCGTCGCACATTTAAGGGATACAAATTTTTAGAACTGTTTGGATAGCATATTTCCACACTAGGTATTCTAGGCGCTGTATCAGAAACAACACCATAACAGAGAGCCTTTATACATAAGAGTGGTGAGATATGCACAGGAGGCATGCTCATTTCAAGCTTTTGTCGAAAGTACGGCAAACCGCTTTCTTGAATAGAGGATATTCTATCTATGTTATGATCACATGGTCAAGGCAAGAACGTCTAGCGTAAAGAAGGAAAGGCTCCGTCTACGTAATGTAAATCTCCGCTAGCCAATGAAACAGTTCATGGGAGAAAGCAGTAGTACACTGTTAAAAATGTCGTGAAAAATTAACTCTGTTTTTAAAGGCTATCCTTATTCTGACCAATGAGAACGCTTGATAGGCGTTTATGTAGCGTTCTCATTGGTCAGAAAATAGAGAACCTGTAAGAACCGAGGTAATTTTTCACGATATTTTTAACAGTGTAGTTTCCTGTTTCCCTTCTTATCAGTTAGAAATTCTTTGGGTAAATTACCGGTACCACGTGACTTTTTCAGCCTCGAACCCATATTTGGAATATCCTCCATTAGAAGATACGCGCATGGACGATCTCTATTAGACTAGGGAAATAATTCAGCATGCATTAACCTGACGATAATGGCATGCTCGCAAAGAACTTTAACGATTTGTTTTTATCACTTTTACCAATAAGCATTTTTTGGCCGTATGTCGCTACTTCGTTATAGAGACACACTTGTTCCTAATTAGATCCCGGTCTTAATGCATCAAAATACGGAGTTTGCTTTCTGTACTATTCCTGAGCTCAGTTACAGCGTCTAGAAATATAGGTCGGGATCCAGGTACAATTTTGCAAACAGTGAAAAGTTAGCAAAAATTCTGGCTTCTGATTGGTCAATCTCGTTACGATAACACAGAAAAATCTACCTAGATCACGGTCATAGTGTGAAAACCGGCTATTCCAGTAATTCTTTAAAAAGTGCTAAAAATTGAATCCCATAAATATTGAAAAATACTGAATTACAAATGTCGATAGGAGCAACATTTTCTAGATCTTCTCTGAGCGAAACGTTTTCTTTTGAAATAGTTATGTTGGAATTACCATATGTCGCTGTAATCGACATTCGTCGTTCAGCCTCGTTCAACATTTATGGGATACATTTTTTAGCACTTTTTTAATAAGCCGATTTTTAAACTATATCTTCTAGAAACTATAGCTCCGTTATAGCGTCTAAATTATATGTTGTAGAAATCGACTATCCCAGCAATACTTAAAAAAGCGCGGAAGTATTGAATCCCTTAAATGTACAACGATGTCGAATTCCAAACAGTCATTTGCATCGACATCTGCAGGATATTTTTTAAAGAAGAAAGAGACATGTGTAATGCACCGCTACAGCGTCTAGAGTACATAATGTGGAAATTTGTTATCCAAGAACCGCTAAAAAGTGTATCCCTTAAATGTGCACTGACGCTGAAATCCAGGGAGATTATCGCAGCGACATCTGCTATATATTTTCAAATTTCAAAGTAAACATCGTATTATTACAGCGGGTTTGACGCCAAGCACACAGGTCAAATGTAAGTTAATAAAACGTTTAAAAAGAAGTTACAGCGTCTAGACCAAATTGTCTTGGAGTTTTGGGAAATATCCTGCAGATATCGCTGTGATCGACTGATTGGATTTCCACACTATATATTCTAGACGCTGTAGCGCCGCGGTAGTCTGTCCTTTTTCGTTTGCCTCGAAGTAGATGACGTCATTTGAACATTTGAAGCTGTTCCTAAGTGTGGCCAGCTCATCACGTCACACGGAGTTGATTATCTGTACACGGCAATGGACACAAAAAAAAAATCGGCGCACCGCTTTGTACTAATCATCGTGTAAAGATGATCCAACTCCATGTGACTTTTAAACGTCATGAACTGGCCTATTATGTCATTGGTCACGCTAACACCCTCCCCCTTGCGTCCGCCATATATAGCTGCATCTTGCACTGGAGACTGCTAAATGGGCTGCTATCGGTCAAAATCAAGAGAGAAAAGGGCAGAAGAGGGGGAAAGAACTTGTTTTTTTATGTAGTTTTTCACACGGGAAGATTGACATGTCTGCTCCTCTCCTTTCATAGCTTCATGGTGGTGAAATAAACAAACGCCCCCTAAATATTTGAGAAAGTCTTGACACGCGTCACAAAAACATCACACAAAGCAGGCAAAGCAAAGGAACAAAATCATTCATTGGCTCGTGGATATGAACGAGCCAATGAATGATTTTTCTTCTTTGTTTTGCCTGCTTTGTGTGATATTTTCCTGACTTGTCAAGGCTTTCTCGAATATTTAAAGGACGTTTAATAGCCCGGGATCAAGATAGATTTTACGCTATTAGCGCGATGAGATTGATCAATCAGAAGGCTGCATTTTTGAAAACTTTTTTATGTTTGCAGTAAACACTCTGGATCCCGGACATTAAATTTGGTTGGTTAAGACGATTTTGAATAAAATCAAATCAGAAAGCCAATGTTTTTAAACTTTTTTGGTTAGTTTAATCGAAATCTTCCACGTCTATTAATGAAAACTGAGTTACTGTACTTTGGACAAAAACTTGAATATGAGTACACGACTTGTGCATATGTGTCACCACTCTTACATATAAATGTACTCTGTTATGAGCATGATTCTAAGCGCAGCTGGTTAAATTTGTGTATCTGGGTATTAGATAAAGCAATAGTGGCCCACCGTGGCTGAGTGGATAAGACACCACGCCGCTAATCGCTTGAGAACGTAGGTGGGGGCGGGTTCGAATTCCGCCGTGATCCCCACGTGATCTGATATATATGTGTTCAATAAAACAAACAAACAAACAAGAAATAGTGAAAGGTACAGTTGCCATGGAAACAACGACTTCTTTAATTCGTATAGAAAATTAATGAATAGTTGTAAATGATTTAAGTTTAAAATGTAGGCAAATGCTCTGAAAATATCAATGGCTCCCATCTAGTATTTTACAAAAGTAATTTAATATATTCACATGATGTATAAGTTGATGCAACTCTTACGTAATGAAAATTTTGCAACAAGACTTATGTAGGTAGGTCTTTTCAATGATTAATTCAGAATTCTAAGAACAAAACGAAGTTCTTAAGCGCCCTTTCTCACCCCTCCCCCCACTCAAAAAAAGAAATACGATAGAAAGGTATAAGTATTTGGATAATTTCAGTATTTCTGTGATCTTTTGTCAGAGTTTAGAAAAGGTGTCTGGGTATTAAAAAAAACATATAACAAATTTGACGAACGATAAGACTATAGATTTCAGGCAATTTTTAACTGCAAAAAAATTTTATTCTAATGTTTATGCGGCTTTAATAATAGACTATTAAATATAATCAATTTACGGGAATTTTTATACGAAATTATATTTTCACATTTATGCAAATAGGTATGGATAAACAGACTTGAGTAAAATTACATATTTATTCTTTCTTCTCTATAACACGATCTAAATGAAGATGAAATTATATATACAGTTTATATCTTTAAATTTTTAGATTTTTTTTATCAAAAATGTTTCATCATCTTGTCTAGAATTGCTAGATTTACTTCTTTAGACAGATCTTCGATTCTTTAGATGCCTGCGGGGCTTCATTCTCGGATTTTCCGTAGGTATTTGTAAAGATAAATTTATTTTGCAAAACCGTCAGCACAAAAAAGTTAGAACAAACAATTAACTGACAGACTAACTGTAAATATATATTTTATTTTGACTCTATTTGATTTTTACTAAATTTTCATCCTTCATAGAAAATTTTAAGGCGATATAAATTGAGAAAGACTGATACTTTGAAAGAAGAAATTGACTTTCGTTACTTTTAAATTATTAATTACTCTAAAAAATGAATGATAGGTAAACAAAGTGTATACTATTGTGTTTGTTCCCTGCTTATAAAGGCTATACAAGGACTAATTTTAGCGAGTAGAAATATTTCAATTATATATAATCTGTTTAAAAAAAGAACTGATATCTACTAAAAAACAACTTTTCAAAAGTAAAAAAAAAGCCAAGCAAAAAAAAAAAAAAAAAAGAAAAGAAAAAAGGGGAAAGTTGTGGCTAAAAAATAGTGTGATATCAAATTTCCAAGCTAATATTATGGTACTTATTTAACATTTTTTATTAAAAATTTACCATATGTAAGTCGAGTACCTAAGTATGCGTTGATAGAAAGCCTTTTCTCCTTTACTAAATACATCATAACGTGTTTCTGAAAATTAATTTTTTTTAATTATGCATGATGGACTTGGCGGCCATCTTTCCATATTTTACACAAATTTCTAAGCAGACAAGCTCGTAATATGTTTGCATTATTAAGAATTTTGAACTTCTAGTTTTGGCTACAGACAGATAAATTAAGAAAGTCTTTTATTTTGAAGAAAAAAAACCAAATTGATTTTTACTGCTTTAACTAATTAATTAACCCCTTCCGAAAAAAGAGAATCATAAGATGAAACCTGAAGTTACTTCAACTTTATTTTAAGACACAAATTTCTAGGCCCTCATTTCCATAAATTAAAAGCATAAAATGTTTGCTTTAGCAACAATTTCGAATTTCCGATCTTAACAATGTACTTGTGTGCTTAGAAAATTGTGTAAAATATGGAAAGATGGCCGCCAAGCCCATCATGCATAATTAAAAAAAATTAATTTTCAGAAACACGTTATGATGTATTTAGTAAAGGAGAAAAGGCTTTCTATCAACGCATACTTAGGTACTCGACTTACATATGGTAAATTTTTAATAAAAAATGTTAAATAAGTACCATAATATTAGCTTGGAAATTTGATATCACACTATTTTTTAGCCACAACTTTCCCCTTTTTTCTTTTCTTTTTTTTTTTTTTTTTGCTTGGCTTTTTTTTTACTTTTGAAAAGTTGTTTTTTAGTAGATTTAAGTTACTTGAGTAAGATAATAATTAATTTAAGGATAATTCAATAGGATTAATGATAGATATTATTAAAGAATTAGAAATTAGTGAATAGGCAGGTAATTTAGCATAATAAAAGGAAATATCGCGAAGGAAGAATTAATAGTATAACATATATATAAAAAAATTGGTTACATATGTATAAATAGGTATACAGTAAACAAGCATAAAAGTCCATGAGGTTTGCTTTCATAACTGTTAATTATTTGGCAACGAATCTCACTTTCTGAAGCCCGAATCCCGCCAAGCTTTTTAAAAAACGCCAAGGACCCTGTACTAAAAAAGTACCAAAACGGGAAGTTATTTCTATTTCATTTTCGGTTTCATGTTGAAGTACACTAGATTTGGGTAGAAATGAAATAGAATTTTGGTTCGGGTCTGATTTTACCGACACGTTTGGGACTTTGATGTGAAAACGGTTAAGTTTGCCACAAAAACACAAATGTAAACAATCCTTTGCAATTGTGTTTATTTTTTTTCTTTAACGTAATTTCTCTAACTCACGCAAAAGGCGAAGTGACAATTTTTAACTTTATCACTGTGTTGTCTATTGCGATTTAAGTGACTTATTTCCTGTAGAGAAACTTTTTTTGTTCTCTTATTACGGTGGAAAAATAGTGAAAGCAATTGAGTTTTATCAGAGTAAATTGCCTATTTCAATTCACCTTGCAGAAGGGTGCTTTTTTTTTTTAAATATACAAGTGTAAAATATACAAAATATACAGTGCGATTCTTTCGCACTGAAATCTTCGAGTTTATTTTCTGTTACACTTTTCATTAATTTATAAGTAACTGAATCAAACAACTTGTTTTAACAAAATATAAAATTCCATGTCATGTATTTATCCAACTAACAGTGTATCTCCCATCAAAATCCATCCAATAGGAATTTTTAAAAAGATAATATCTCATATTCGGGTTGATCAAATTATAAAATATTTCTTCCCTTAACTCTGTAAATGAGTAACGTAGAAAGATGTGTTGTTCCTTAAAAACTACCTGACTATGTAAGGCCTATAAAAATCCGTTAAGCAGAACGTGGAATTATACCCGTCCGAAATGGAATTCTGTTTCATAATCAATTTTTAATCTAATTATTAAAATTTCATCCATAGCTCGGTAATTAAACAACGTAGAAGGATATTTAATACACTAAAACCAGTCCTGGAAAGCTTATTTAACTAACAGCGCAAGTCTCGTCGAAATCGCAGAACTTTTTAAAAAGGCTAATCTTTCATAATCGGATTCGTCTAATTATACAATTTTCCCTCATAATTTTATAACTAAGAAACGTAGAAAGTTATGCCATATACTAAAACCTTCCCTGAAATATTATTTAATGAACAATGCAAGTCCCATCGTTCGTAATCCCATTTGCATTATATATATATCGTAGAAATATTATAAAACAATAACATATTATAAAAGTGTCAAATATATATATCAAATATTGTAAAACTATCAAAACCAAAATGTAAATATTATGTGTTCATCTAAATCTCCCATTTTTATTTATTTATTTATTTTCAGTTCCGGCGTGTTTGGCGGATCTCGCCGTGTTCCCGTCGCATGTAAGTATGACAGAGAAGCGGAAAACATAAAGGTAAATGATTTTGTTTTTCTCCGCATGCGCATGCTCCTGTCTTTGAAGACAGCTAATGAGGCTTTGTCGAGGAAACGTAGGGCAACTGCCCAGGCTAGGCTTTGCAGATGGGGTTAGAAGTAGGTGGCGGTGATTATTCTTCACCGCTGGGGGGAAGGAGAATTTCAGGCGTAGGTATAGAAGCCTGTGTATCATATCGTCCTCTTGAGGAGATGTGTACAGCAATCAGATGGGCCAAAAGTGGGTGTTGAGGATCGCGAAGTTGCGATTGGACGTGTTCACCGCAACTTGGGATATTCGGACAGTATGCTGCGGGTCCTGGAAAGTGATAATGATTTGTCAGGCATACAGGTTTCCTCAGTTTCAAAACAGAGAGCACGTTTGAGCAGGCTCGCTCTCTTGTTCGGTAGGTCGGCCAAGTTCAGGACCGCAGATCCATATCCCAATTAGGAAGGGGGGTTGTAAAGGGGGGCTATTACGGGGATATTTCTTTAGGAATAGCTTGAGCATGCATTAAATTAAATTTTATTAATGAATACGTTTGGGGTCAGGTACCTTCATCAAAAATATTGTCTTCTATAAAATTATAAATGAATTGGGTAATTGCATACGTTTTAATTATTGGGGAGGGAATTTTTTCGCTTAATTAACGGATTAATTCGTCTTTAAATCTTAAGTAAACGAAGTTACGGGTAACAGCTAGTCTCTCTCTCTCTATATATATATATATATGTATGTATGTATGTATATATATATATATATATATATATGTCTATGTGAGCGTTAATCAGTTAAAAATAATATAGCGCGACTCAATTAGAAAGTCACGTACTTTTTAACCCTTTATGTTCCAAATTATAAATTCATGAAAATTTCATCTTATAAAGCATTTTTCGTGAATCTTTGAAACTACTTTAGAAGATTTATTCAATCATTTAATAAATTTTAGAAGGACTTGAAAATTAATTAATTAAATTTGTATTTATAGGGATTTTCTGCAATGTTTATAGTTTCACTCGAATCATTTATTTGAAATATTTTTTTAGTATTTTATAGATGTAGGAAATGTACAAATATAATTCTCTTACAATAGAAATACTATAGGAATAATTCCGAACTGAAACTTTTCCTTCACAATCGTTCACCGTCCAGAAAGCTGAAGAGGTGCAAATAAAAAAAGAAATCATCCTTTTAAAAATATTTTTGTTTTCTTCAATCCATAATGCTTTTGGAACAAGATAAAGTAAAGTTTCTATGACTCAACCTAAAATGTATTACTGCTAATCGATATATTAAATGAATTTTATAACAAGTTATTTTAATGGTACTTTAAAGTACCGCCGGGGCATAAAGGGTTAATAATAGAAGTAAATTTACTAAAGCATAATATTAGGGAAAGCGTATGAAATTTTAAGGACATGAAATAACTGGAAATAATTTTATACAAAAAAAAAAAAAAAAAAAAAAAAAAAAGCAAAATGGAATTATCAAAAGCATAGTTTGCTATAAAATATAACAATGAATTGAAGAGCTGAGTGGATGAACATGTTATGCCATATTTTCTAAAGAATTTTTTTATCTTTTGGATGAAAGCGTTATGAGGTATCCTATCATATGGCGAAGATAAAATACTAAGATTCTATTTAGTCTTGAATATTTAAGACATTATTCATTAATATTTAATATTTTAATATTTAATAATGTCAATAATATTAATAATTTTTAACATTTGAGAATTAAACATGAATAAGTTATTCTGAGAGAGTTTAGTACCACACCTGTTAATATTTTAAACACATGGTATCAAACAGAAAATAAATCATTAGAATTTACAGCAAAAACTTTCATTTCAAATTTCTTCAAATGTAATTTTTGTTACTTAACATGTTCTTCTACTTAGCTCTTCAATTGGTTAATTAAATGTGCTTTAATTATTTGGGTGTGAATTCTTTCGCTTAATTAACGGATTAATTCGTCTTTAAATCTTACGTAAACGAAGTTACGGGTAACAGTTCCTATATATATATATATATACAGGGTGTTTCAAAATTCGACCGACAAATTAAGAGGGGTGATAGTAGACATCAAGAAGATGAAAAATTGCCATAGGAACATAGGGTCGCACAAATCACTTATTTAGTCAAAAATACAGGGTGTTCTATCTTAACTGAAGTCGGCTTGGCGGTATTAATTTTGCGGAAAATAAAAATATTGCAATAAAAATGTAACGATATGGACCTTGATTTATATGAAATGTGTTAATATCACGAAAAGCCCTGAAAAAACAGGGTGCTTACGCAATCGATGATATCGTATGAACTTATATTCACGGTCCAAAATGTGGAGCGTCCAGTACATACTGCTGGCCCGTACAATGGAAACTTCTACCACTTTTTTTTTAATATTACCATACTTGCACCAAAGATGAGCATGTCTATTAAAAGTTTCATTATAATATACTTCAGGGCTTTTAAGTTATTTCCGTCAACAAAAGTTGGGTTAAGGTAGAACATCCTGTATCCTTGATTAAATGGGTGGTTTGTGAACCCATGTTCCATGGTAACTTTTCATCCTCTTGATGCCTTCAATCACTTCTTTTAATTTCTCGGTCGAATTTTGGAACATCCTGTATATGTCTCTATGAGCAGGAATCAGTTAAAAACGATATACGGCGACACAGTTTGAAGACCACGCACTTTTTAAATGCCAAAAATGTTTAAACACTTTTTTTTAAATCGTTAGACGCACTTGTAGAAATAACTTAATAGAAATATTTAAACGACCGTATTCCAAGGCTACCACAAGCGACTATTTTTCTATTCTATTCGCACCACTATTTAAAAAAAAAAACAGATTTTGTAGTATATTTCTCTTGCAAATCTTCTCGAATAGTTTGTCAGTAATTTTTGTTTTGAGAAAGTGGTGTGAGGTAGAATTAAAAAAATGCCTGTGGTAGCCCTGTATTCTTTTTTTTTCTTTTTTAAGAAATTAACTACATTTATTTTATATATTTAAGAAAATGGATGTAAAGTGAGGAGGATAGCACTCACATAACTTAATCATATAAGCTGTTTTTCTTTAATATCTAGAATAATAGAATCTAAAATAATCTGCTATTAAAACAAAACTTGTATTTATTAGTAACATAAGTAAATACTTTATTAAAATTTGGGGGTTCGGAAACATTTCCAATACATTAGAAAGCATCATTCTATATGAATTAACTGAATAATAAAAAATGTAAGATATTCAGAGTATACTTATTAGTTATGCAAAATATCAGAAGATTTTGTGAGAATCTGGCTAGCCATTTTGGCAAAACTGAGCCTCTAAATATCCATTCTTAATGAAATAACTTTGAAAACATAAACCTCTCTTATGCCAGAAAAACGATAGTTGACGATTTTTTTTTTTCACAACTTTCGTTTTAACACAAAATTTTGAATTCGATTTTGCTTAAAATATCACAAATAAACAATATTTTATAATATAAAAAGAAAAAGAACTTTTTGAATTAAAGGTACTTGACGCCTTAAGGGGGTCGGTATCCTTTGAACTAACAAAATGCGAGAAAAAGTGGCCTCTATAAGAATAACAATCACTCTGTAACTAATAATTGACTTTTAATTATAAAATTTAAAGCACATATTAAGAAAGACTTATTTTATTAATTAAAGTTCTCAAAAGAAGTACACAGATTTAAAGTTTTTTAATTTATTTTTATAGATAATACAATTTTTACGAAAGAATTTTTCTTGCATGCATTGCGCGCATGATTTTTCACACTTGAAATGCTAAATCCAGCCAAGATTTTTTAATACATTCATATACATTTAATCAGTATCATTCATCAGTATACATCAGTATACGTTTAATACATTCAGTTAAATTTTTGTGAAATTCTAGGCAATAATTTTTCAGAAATCGTGCTCGCAACGACAAAAAACACGTATTTGAGAAAATTGACTTTAAAGGTAAATCCCCCCCCCCCCCCCTCTTAAGCTCAAAGTGTTTTAGACACAACTTCTCTTCTTCTCTTTCTTTTTAAATGTTTCTAAAATAACATATTTAATTGTAAGCTACTTTTTTAAAAAACTCGATTTTTCGACACGTTAAAAGGTACCTGACCCCTTAAAAGTAAAAAAATAAGATGTGGGTTTGACAGTGTATTCTAAATTTAGTATGTATAAGTTTAAATTACCTAATTATATTCTGTATTTAGTTTTAAGTTAAATTTTAAGATATACATTTCGGTATTGTTCTGTAAATATCTAAATTATTATTATTATAAGTGTCCAGTTTTATGTTTAATTGTTACTTTGGTTTATTATTCTAAATTTCCAACAGTTTAATAGATTACAATAGCATCACAATACCAATTCTTAGATCTTTACAGAAAAATATCAACTGTTTTTTTAATGAGCATAATTTTTTTCAGCATTCCTAATTCCAACAACAACTTACAGCTAAATAAATAATAAAAACGAGAAAGTATTAACTGATTTTTTAATATGCATATTTTTTACAGTATTCATACATTTCCATAATAACAATTTTTTCATAAAATTCTTCCTTCCTCATGCAATCAATTTGCAAACTAAAAATATTTAAATCATCATCGGAGGGTTCATGCTATCTCAAACAGTACTAGCAACAGGCAAATATATAGTATAGGACTCACAAAAATATATTGTAAGGCAGTGGTATAACAAAAAAAGGATCATATGGCATGTGTTAGATAAAAAAGGGGTCATCTGGCGATGGTTATGGCCAGATGCTTCTTTCTTTCTTTGTTGCTTTTTCTGCGGTTTTTGGCCTCGGGACAATTAAAAACCGATTTCTGTGTTGCTTTTTATACGGTTTTTGGCCTCAGGGCAATTAAAAACCGATTTCTATGTTGCTTTTTCTACGGTTTTTGGCCTCGGGACAATTAAAAACCGATTTCTGTGTTGCTTTTTTTTACGGTTTTTGGCCTCGGGACAATTAAAAACCGAATTTTGTGTTGCTTTTTCTACGGTTTTTGGCCTCGGGACAATTAAAAACCGAATTTTGTGTTGCTTTTTCTATGGTTTTTGGCCTCGGGATAATTAAAAACCGATTTTTGTGTTGCTTTTTTTTACGGTTTTTGGCCTCGGGACAATTAAAAACCGATTTTTGTGTGGCTTTGTTTTACGGTTTTTAGCCTCAGGGTAATTAAAAACCGACCCCATTCGATGTGGCAATACCTTGCCTTGGTGGATGGGCTTTCCAAGAGCTTATCAAGAGTGCTTCTAAATTGATTTCTCAACGTCTCTCTAATCGACCTCTGGGTTGTCGCATAATCGCATACTTGGCCAACTTCTTCCTTTTTTTTTTAATCACGAAAAACATTTTATACAAAAATAACACGTCGTGTCTTGCTTTTGCTTCTTTTATTTGTAACGCTTATTCTTTAAATATCATCAATAAATGTATATTTTAATGTATATTATAATGTATTTTTCATGTTTCACAACATTTTATGTCTGCTAGCCACGCATTTCGTAATAACTATACTTTTAATATGCTTCAAAGACTCTAAACGCTAGGTACACATATAATGCATTAATTAAATATATAAAATAAATTTTGGGGGGAAAGGGGGTCGGAAGAGCTTACCAAAACGGAATTATAAGAATATTATTTATACATAATATTGTTAACTGCATGAATTTTTGCATTGCTAACCATATTTAATATTTCGGGTATAATTCATAAGTACAAAAATTAAATATATACGGATTTATATATTTCACTCGTATGATAAAAAAAAAAAAAAAAGAAAAAAAAAAAAAAAGAAAAAACTTTAGCTTATTAAATTTGCATCTTTAAAATTCTAAAATATTATTTAAAAATTTTTTACCCGAACAATAATTTTAGAATTTCAGCACAAAAATTTTAAACAATTGTAGCACATAACTTTCTAAAAAATATGAATCAGTGAAAAAACTTTCTATATGAGAGTCGACGTACACGCAAATATATTTCAGTAAGACAGTTTTTAGTCAGTTATATAATTTTGAAAAGTTTAAAATTCTAAATCATTGAAAATTGAAAATAAAAATCTCATTATTAATGGATTGAAATAAAAGTAGGAATAAATAACATTTATTTTTATGAATTAAAGAATGGGAACAGTAATAGAAATCTTTTGTAAAAAAAATGCATTAAACAAAAATAATAATCTAAGTACAAGGAAATACGTGTTAGTAAGTTTAAAAAAGATTACAATAATTTTTGTTCAAGGCAATCATTTTTACTTTTCTTGAACATACTAAAGCTGTCTTAGCCTGATATTTTGATTCCAGTTTACTGACGATTGAAATGATCGTGATCAACACAAGTAGAAAATTTTAAAAATGCTACTTAGGATAGCTAAAAATTCTCGCTTTTTTATATAAAGTAAAATTAAAAACTCAGCCGGATATTGGTCAGCTCTTCTGGGTGGTGGGAGGGGCCCCCACCGATATGAGACTTCACCTTAACGTGGTGGTGGGGTTTACCAGACCCACTCTGAGCCCTTTTATTATTTGCACATCTTCTAATCTGACAAGCTTTCAAATGTAATATTTTGATATCTGATATCTTGGTTATCACCTGGAGAAAAAGATTATTTTTTTGCTTATGTAATTTAAAAATATGTTTGTCTCTCTTTTTTCTTTCTGGCATCAAACTTTCGATGAAATACCAGAGTGGGTCTGAACTAAGAAAGTCTCAAGAATTTTGTATTTATAAATTTCAATTAAAAAAAATCTACATCTATTACACATCACCTTTGAAAATCACTTTTAATTGAAAACTACTAGATATTTTAAATTTAGCATATTTTCTCAGATTGACTACCAACTACAACAAAAAGCACTTTTGATACATTCTTATTAGGTACAGTCGTGGAAAAAAAAAGTAAACACCCCCTACTAACTCCTCAACAAATCATCATAGAAGAAAGTTAATAGTACCGAACGATTGGAAATAAAGTCTACTTTTAAATGATGTATATAAAATTTTCTTAGGGGGTCATCTACATATTAAAACGAATCCTAACTTCATTTTTTTCAATAGCAATACCCAATTTTAACGAGATATTTCAAATCTTCGGTTCAAACTATGCCTAGACACCAAATTTCAAGTCATTTGAATGATAAGTTTTTGAATTATAAACATTCAAAATTTAGTGCTTCTAATGTTAAATTATATTTTCATATTTTTATTTATATCTCCCGAAATTATGCTCCTAATGTGCTGATTTTTTTTGTGGTAATAATATTAATATACCCAAACATAAATAAGCTGAATTTGCAATTTTTATAATTTTATGATATGAATTATGAATTATGAAATTAATATTCGAAAAAACTATGAATTGCAACCTACAATTTTTTTGATGGATTTAGATTTATTAAGTCCTGCTTTATGGAAATTCAAAAATTTCACATTTTTCTTTCAAGTAGTTTTCAAATTATGCTTAAAAAACTGCAAAATGATGGTTTAAGGGGCCGTCTATGATGGAAATGAGTAGACATTTTGAAATTTATTCTGCCGTACTGTAATCTAACACGCTTCATTGACTCCTTGAGTGGCACTTAAGGTGCCTTGATCAAGGAAGCGGCTCTCTCAGTTAACAATCCGGTACGGAACTTCAATTTGGATACAGCCCTTAAAATACGCTCGTTTTAAAATAATTAATTTCTCGGAAACTTATGATACGAATTGAATAAAAATTCGTTTTTAGGCTAATTGAAGAGTGTAGAGTTAATTTATGCTGTCAGAATTGGGTATTGCTATTGAAAAAAACAAAGTTATGGTTCGTTTTAATATGTAGATGGCCCCTTAAACAAATTTTATATACATCATTTAAAAGTAGACTTTATTTCCAATCGTTCGGTACCAGTAACTTTCTTCCACGATAATTTGTTGAGGAGTTAGTAGGGGGTGTTTACTTTTTTTTTCCACGACTGTACATGCCAGCGGGTAATCGGGAAGAATTTTATCACTTAAAGCAAACAATTTAATTTTGATTATTTCCGTTTTGAAGTTAAGTTGCATGCCTATAAAACTCTTGTTATATTTATTCGTTTTTTATTCGTATTTATTCGTTTATTTGTGACATTTTAATTTTGTTTGGAAATTTTATTATATAATGCTGAATTACTTCATTTTTTTAAGTGCAAATGGGTTAATCTTCCATAATTGGCTTGTATGGGCTTCTTTTTAGATGAATTAAAAATAAACGGTTAAATGAGAGTGTCAAACGGGTAAATGCGCTTAGAGGGTTCCGTACATTAAATGTATCAAATATTAACTGCATTATTTAAAAAAATCACTGATAAAAGAATAATAAGACTTTGTAAAAAACTATATAACGCAGGGTTGGGTATAGCTGTATATATTAGAAAAGTATGAATGGGTATACCATTAAAGTTCAGAGATATGAAGTCTAAATCATTCAAATATTGCTATTCTGTATAACTCTTTTTTTTTAAATCTTATCCTAATCTGTTTATGATGAATTTAATTCGGTACTGACAATAAAAGTAGTTCATATTTAAATTTCATTTGGCATTTCATATAACTAAATTCAGCGTAGTAACAATCTTTTCTTTTTACAGTGTAGCTAAAACAAAACCCTTGTTCAAAGTTTAAACCTGTCATTGTGTTAAGAGTGCTTCGAAAGGAGGTCACAAAGTTGCAACGCTGCCTTGGACCGTGCCACGTTTTTCCTGATAGGTTTTTAATTAACATTTAAAGAAACGAGATGCGTATTGAGAGATCCACTCAATGCAAACTAGTCGCGAATCCCATAGTATTTATGTGATTAATTCTAATTAAATTAGTATGTTTTTAACAATCTGACGTTAATTGCTTTTATGCTGCTACTGGGCATTGCATTACACAAATATATCATTAAAAATTGTTATCTAAGCTTTAAAAGCCGATGGTATATAGAGTTGGATATACATAACATTATGTATATCCAAACCATCCGTGTCTTTAAGGGTTAATATCTCGACTAATTAACGACGATTCTTTTCGAAAATCATTATCAACAATGCTTTTTTATTTCTGCTACTATAGGTACCTTCAGTGCTCCTAAACAACTTTGCTGAATGCCCGCAAATCGAAATTTGTAGGTAACGGAAAGAATGCGCTTTTCTCAAAAACTATGTGACCTAGGGCCATCGCTATAATTTTCATGCAAGGTTTAAATTAACGTCTATTACCTCTAATTTTTTCATAATTTTAGTTTCAGCAGATTCGGAAATAGATAGGAGGGAACATATTTTTGCATTACATCTTCGACGATATCTCTGAAAATATAATACCTAAAATTAAAAGAAATGTATTTTTGACTTCGGCGTTACAAAAGCTTTCACACGATATACAAAGAAAAGATTTTTTTTTTCAAGCAACTTAATTAGGCCCCCTACATTTTCCCTCAATATACTTGTGAATGTTTAATAATCTGTAAATAGGTGAGTCAATAGTCTTTATTACTTCCCCCGATTTGAACTTTCCATGTTCCATAGTTTACGAGTAAAATGGCTATGACAGACTGACACAGGAGTGATCTTATAATGGTTCCATTTTTACTTTTTAAGTACGAAACCCTAAAAATCATGTTTGAAATTATTTTAAAAATCGATAAACCCTCCTCCGTAAATTGAGATATAGTTATAAAAAAAATCATTTAAAAATACGTTTATTTTTCTTATTCGTGGAGCAAAAATTGAAATTGTGCAATGTTTATAAGTTAAAAAATCCCCCCCCCCCCCAAAAAAAAAAAAAAAAAAAAAATCCTCTGTCAGAATCACTGTTGATGTGACATAAATGTTATTCACAGAAATATATTTGTTTTTTAATATAAATTGTTTATGAAATAATTAATACTGTGAAGATATAAATTATCAGAAGCAAGTTTTTGAGGCTTAAATCGAATTCCGATTCTTTTTAGATTTCCGAACGAAAACGAAAATGAAACTTTCACAGAAGGAAATTTTAGTCTATTATAATATAGCACATATAAATATGATATTTATTTATCGTTAACCCCTTCGGGACGGGAGTCTTTTACGAAATTTTTAATCTTTTGTCACCGTTTTTTAAAAACAGGAATTTGTGTCTTCTTGAATCGAGAAAATGCGCTGATTAAATAAGGCAAATTTTACAGTAAAATTTTACTGGTGAGGAAAAACAAGGATTCTGAGGGCTTCATGCGGCACGTATACGTGTCGCTCGTCCCCAAGGGGTTAATCAGAAACACATACCAGATTACACACTGGTGCAGCGAAGGGGGGGGGGGGGTAAAACCTCTCCCAGAGCTAAAATAATTAGTATAATTGCTGCTTATATGAATCACTAGTTGAGAAAATTAGCCGCTTTTATGAATCAAAACCAAAGTTAATATTAAAACTTTTTGGCTTATTCGGAATACGCGGCTTTGTTGAATAGAATTTTACTCATCAAAGTGATTCAATTAAATGGCCAATATTGTATTTAAAATTGCGAAATTTCACATTACATGCTTTAGTTAAGTGAAAACTGGTTGGTTGATTTTAAAAAGGACACCGGTCACATTTTCGAGACGTCTTAGTCTAAAAAATGGTCATTTTCTACCGAAGAGATGCTCTGAGTTTTAGTATTATACTCTGTACAGTTTTTTAATTCATTTCTGTCTTTGTTCTATGTTCGAATCGTTAATGAACCATTAAATTCCAGAGAAAAACATAAAACACACGCTTTCTAGATTCCAGAGTTTCAAACGCCCCGTTTTGCGTTTTTGCTCTCAGTTATCTCTAAGACCAAGTTACGTGCATAAAAACCTTTGAAAAAGTAAGAATTAAAAAAAAAAACAGTAGTACTATAAAGATATTAACATAAAAAGCTGTTTTTGATTGTGATTAAACAGATTATTGCAATCAGCGTTTTTTTGAACCATTTGTTTCAGGGTGGGGAATACATTAATGAATAATCTTCATGTTTTCCACGATATTATTATTGGGAGAGCATAATTGAAGAATTCACGATTCGTGTTAAATCATATTAAAGTCATCAAGCATATTTCATTTCACGATTGAAAGTGGCGCAGGTGTTGTTCAATAAAAATAAGCACAGGATGATTAAAAACTTCGAGAATTCTATTTTTACACTTTTAAATATGTACAAACTATTTACAGTGAAACATTTGGATAATATTTGTTAAATATACATATATATTCCTCGCTGGTAATCCAAGATAATTAATTTATAAAATCAAGACATTTTATTTTCTTTGTTCCTTCAAGAACTCGTGATTCTGAAAACAATTAAAATTTCAGCAATTATTTTCTTCCATAAAGAAGCCAAGAAAGCAAGCATGATTTCATATTCGAAAATAAATTTCCCTTTTTAAAATTAAAACATCATTTCTTCTATTAGAAGACCAAGACAAAAAAAAAAAAAAACATATACGTAGTCTACCTGCTGCGTTCAACTTTTATCATTACTACTTCAAAACTAAACTAAAATAACAAGAGAAAAAATGTTTTTAATATTAATTCTCTAGTCAGACCACGTGATCTGGCGCCTGCTGTCTGGTCGAGAGAGGAAGGGGTTTGCGAAATATTCCACATACATAAATTTAAAGATTGCAGTTTTTTAATTGGTAATGTAATTTGAAATTTCCCCCAGGAGGTCTTGCTCTCGGGGAGGCACTGCCACCCTTTGGAAAGAAGCACTGATTGCAATTGAATCGGCTTAAAGATACATGCTTGTGAGCAGGATTTTCAAAAGATAGGCATAATATGTGAAGGACTTTCTTAGAATTAATAAAAATTACTATCTATATCTCAGATGCAAACTTATGCTAATTATGCATCAACTTTGTTGATGTAAAGTAAACCCAGTCTATGCAGATCTGTAATATCTAACTATAATTATTGAATAACTATCAGCAACGACGTCGGTAAGGGGAGAGGTAGGGTTTCAAATAAATTAATAAACAATAAATTAGTTATACCTTGATTTACTCTTATAAATCTCAAATGATGCTACCTGCATATCATCAAAATTATGACCTGTTATATTTTTCACGAGGACGAAACTACGGTCGCTGTTTAAACCAGATAAAACGTAAAAACTACAAAATATCATTATGAGGGGAGAATGCATTTCTTATAGGTATTTAGCTGCAATGCCTTTTATTTAACTAAAGGTATATATGTCCTTTCGTGAAAGTGAAAGAGTAAGCCCCCTTTTTACCCGACTGAAAAGTAGGGTTGTGTGTTTCACGCGTATCTGTGTATGTGGATTTTTTTATACCCTCGAAACATTCCGACGGGTGGATGGATTTTAATGAATGAGGTTTCTATCAATTCGTCTTAACGGCCCGATGGTTATAGGCTAGGTTTTGTTTTTATAAATTCGAAATGGCGGCCGTAAAATACAAAATGGTGGTAGAGACGAAAAAAAATTTACGCACCCTATTGAGTGGCATATCATTGGATAGGTCTTTCAAAATGAAGACGATGTTTCATTGACTATTTTACAGTCAGAAGCTCCGTTAAAATATTATACAACCTGGAAGTTGTGCATGTATTGTGGATCTCTAGCTTTACTGCAACTCTTAACTATCATATACATCTATAGACCTCATCAAAACAGTGTTTATAGATAGGAACTAACAATTAAACACAACTTAAAAGTCAACAATGCAAGTAAATAAAAAAAATAGGTAAGTAATATAAACAAGTAATATAAAAAAAAAATATTTTAAGTCAGTTCCTACTTAGGTCAATAAGAGAACTTTTTTTCTCCCATTCTTCTTTCCTGTTGAGTGGCGCTTAAAACGCCTTGATCAAGAAGAGGGCTCTCTCGGTCATAAATACCTTGATCAAGAAGAGGGGTCTCTCGATTATTGAAAATTAATTAATTTAATTTAATTAATGAATTAATATTTGAAAAAAAACTGGATTAACATCAAGTGTCATCCACTACAAGTTAAAAAAAATTATTTGAGCTTGATTGGATGAATAATATTTCATTAACGATTGGAAATTTGAACAAGATATATATAGCAAGAGTGTGAGCTAATAGTAGGAACTGAAAAAAAAAAAGTAGTTTCACATTGATGAGAAATAATTAATTAGTTCGCTTTTTACTCAGTCGGGTTTTTTCATTTTTTAAATTTAATGGTTTATTTATTACTTTCTTCTATCTTTACAAGAAGAATGTATTGGATTCATGAAAATTTTCGAATTCCGGTTTTCGACGGACTTACACGTTTTAGAGGGCAGAGATCCCGAAAAACATGTTTTTACAAAATATCTGTCTGTCCGTCTGTCTGTCTGTGTGCGACACAAATTTTGTGGGCGCTCTATCTCAAGAAGTAATGAACGGAATTTAATAAAAATTTAGATTCAGTTAGTACCAGATATAAACTGGTGCTGATTACGTTTTGGTGTAAATTGCCCAATAGGTGGCGCTGCTATGCTGCATTATTCAGGATTATCGCAATAGCTCTATCTCAAGAACTAATGCACGAATTTTCAACAAACTTCAGATTCAGTGAGTCCCTGATATAAATTAGTGCTGTTTTGTTTTTGGTAGAAATCGCCCAACAGGTGGTGCTACTATGCAGCATTTTTCACGATTTCCGCAATAACTGTATCTCAAGAACTAATGCATGAATTTTCATGAAACTTTTGCTTCAGTTAATCCCTGATATAAATTGATCCTGATAAATGTTTGGTGTAAATTGTCCAACAAGGTGCCATTGCTATGCAGAACTTTTCACGATCTCCACAATAGCTCTATCTCATAAACTAATGTACGGATTTTCATCAAACATCAAATTCAATTAGAAGTTGACATAAGTTGTTGCTGATTAGATTTTGGTGTAAATCATCTAAAAGGTGGCACTTCCAAAAGTTGGCACTAAATCATCTAAAAGATGCTGCATTTTTCAGGAAGTATTAACAAGTATGAGATAGAAGAAAGCTTTGGGATTGCCACATCCGATTAGTTTATTCAAAAATGTTATTGAACTTTTTCCATAGGTAACAGAAAATTAAACTTATCTAAATATTCCGTAAAATCATAAAAAACAAAAAAAGAAATAACATTTAGAAAACACACATGAATTTTTCCTTAAAAAAATTGTGACATATACAGGGTGTTTAAAAAAAGGTAGGACAATGTTTAACAGGGTAGAGATTAGCAACATTTGTGTAGAAAACCAGGTCGCAATCCATTTATACAGCGAAAAATGTAGGGAGCAAAACCCGCGGCTTTGCTCGTGTTATAACTGAAATATGCCAAGTGGTAATTGTGTGCCTATTTTTATCAGACAAAATTATACTGCTACGAATAATTCAAAAGTTACTAACTAAGCCACAGTTTCACTAAAATTCATTATTTCACTGGATTAGACGAAAATGAGACTTAAATTAATAAGAAGAGCTGAAACTAATTCTAAATAAATGATAATTTAGAATGTATTTTGAAACTTTTACGCTCATTTCAGTGTTCATTTGAAGTTTTGAATTTTTTAGAAACTATACTTAGCAAGCATTTACATCTTAAAAGTAACAACCATGATATATTCCAAGCTTCCAGTCTAACGGTCTGCTACCCCTCTAGTGGTATAGTAGCACCAACATACAATGTAGCTTACTTGGACTGCCACCATCAATTTGCCAACATTACTTTTGAAATCGGTTTAGCATTTCCTGAGATTCCATATAAACCGTAATTTAGAAAGTTTTTAGAATGCTTTCGCTAATTTTACCCTTTTAAGTTTTGAATATTTTAGAAACTGTTCCTATAGAGCATTTACATCTTATAAATATCTACCATGCCAAATTTCAAGCTTCTATCTTTAACAATTCCATAGAAATCGAAATTTAGAAAGTTTTTAGAACGCTTTTCGCTCCTTTCACTCTTTTAAATTTCGAAATTTTTACCAACTGTCCTTAGAGAACGTTTACATCTTAAAAGTAACTGCCATGTTAAATTTAAAGTTTCTAGCTCCATCACAAAAATCGCAATTTTAGAACATTTTTTGCTCCTGCAACCACCTGGTGGTAGTGGCATCGATATAAAATATAGCCTATATTCGAGCTTTGACTGTTACCATCAATTTGCAATCATTACTTTTGAAATCAGTTTGGTATTTCTCGAGATTCCATAGAAATCGAAATTTAGAACACTTAACGTTCCTTTCACTCTTTTAAATGAGGAAATTTTTAGAAACTGTTCTTAAAGAACATTAACATCTTATAGCTGCCTACCACGCCAAGTTTCAAGTTAATATCTTTAACAATTCCATAGAAATCTTAATTTAGAAAGCTTTTACAACTCTTTTCGAGCATTTTTACCCCTTTTAAATTTCAATATTTTACTTAACTGTTCATAGAGAGCATTTACATCTTATAAGTAGCTGCCATGGCAAATTTCAAGTTTCCAGGCCTTTCAGTATCACAAAAGTCGCAATTGTAGGAAATTTTATGCTTCTGCAACCCCCTGGTGTGAGTGGCACCAACATAAAATATAGCCTATGTTGCAGCAGGGAGTGTCACCGCCAATTTAGGTTATGTAGTTCCTGAGATTCCATACAAATTGTAAAATCCTTTTTAGAACGCTTTTCGCTCATGTCAGCCTTTTAAATTTGTAAATTTTAGAAATTGTTCTTAGAAAGCATTTACATCTTATAAGTAACACCCATGACACATTTATAATTTCTAGCCCCTTAGTATCACAAAACTCGCAATTTTAGAACCTTTTTTTGCTCCTGCAACCCCTTGCTGGTAGTGACGGCGACATAAAATATAGCCTATATTCGAGCTGGGACTGTCACCATCAAATTACAACCATTACTTTTGAAATCGGTTTCGTATTCCCTGATATTACATAGAAATCGTACTTTTGAACGTTTTTCCCGCATTTTCATTCTTTTAAATTATGAATTTTTTAGAAACTGTTCTTAGAGAACATTTATATTGTAAAGAAACTACTATGTCAATTTCCAAGTTTCTAGGCCCTTCAGTTACACAAAAATCGCATTTTTAGAACGCTTTTGCTCCCACACGCCCTTGGTGTTCCACCGACATAGAATAAAACTAACAATCAAACGTTGCTTCTTTATAATATTGGTACAGTAGAACTCCAATTATCCGAATCAATTGGGACCGGACCCCATTCGAATAATTGGATTTTTCCAAAAAAGGGTGTATTTTAGTTATGTATGTATGTTGAAAATGGGAGAAAAAAACTAATTTTAAAGAAAAAGAGCTTTTTAATTAATTAAATGAAAAGGCAACACTTTTACATGTTAAGCGTACTTACAAGTGTTGTACATTAGTACAATATGTACGTACCGTACTGTAAATGAAAGTCATTGTTTGCTGAACACCTCGGTCAAAGTAAGCTGTTTGACAGTCTTCATCCGTTTTCGAGCAGCCAAGTCGCGCATCCGCTTGACAGCGAGAAGTTGCATGTAGTCACACTCGGGCTGGCGCTCTATCCACTTCAAAGCAGTTTCAAGGCCGACAAATGCTTCACTAGCTGGTGGACCTGTGTCTGCTTCAATTTCGACATTAAAGTCATCTTCTTCCTCGACACTTTCAATAAACTCATCATCATTTAGAATTTGAAACCCAGGATCTATGCCGTGAACAATCAGACGGTGACTCATCATCCCAATAATGTTCGCACTGCGCCTACATTAGCTTCGCAGAGGGAAGGAAAGAAAGCACGCGTAGACAGAATCATTATTTTGCGAATCACTGCACGTTTCCGTCTTAATTTTTTTCTGAACTTCTGAAAGCGATTCGGATAATCAGCGATTCGGATAGTCAGAGTTCGGATAATTGGAGTCCTACTGTAGATAAGTCTTCAAGTCGAACCCAGATATTTTTTGAGAACTGTAACGATAAAGAAGATTTTTTAACGAAATTTTCAATAAATTTGCTTTTCCTTTATGCGAAATTCGATGTCACTTAAAGTGCTGGTAGTGCATAGTAGTTCAGTCAATTATATCGTGTTTAATGTTAACTATATTCTAAAATATAGAATACCTAATTCAGCACTGTTTGGCCATGGATAATTATAAATTCTATTAATTCTTGCGATATTATTACGTGGACACAAAGCAAGATAAGGCTATAGAAAAATTTGCTAAAATTTCTTTATTGTTGAAGTTAGAATCAAGAATTCGGGATTGTCTTGGAGTGAAACCATGTCTATTTTTGACTGAAAAATTGGATTGCAACCCTGATTTTCTGTACAAAAAATGTTTGTATACGTCTTCTATCGTTTAAAATTTGTCTACGATTTTTTAAAACACTTTATATAAATCTAACATTATTTTGTGTTACTTCATTGATGCATTTTAAGTTTTCTATAACTCTAATATTGTAAACTGTTTAAATGGATCATAACCAGCGTAACTACTGATTCTAATATCCGAGAAAGAAAAATTTTATGATTTCATTCATTAAATAGACTGATTCGATTAGCCAGTGATTCATTCGAGGCGATCACCATTATCAACAACTCACCCCCCCCCCCCCCCTCCCTTAGGACCGAATTCTGACTGCGCCATTGGATTACAAAGACATTATCTATACGTGGATATGTGCATGTGTTTATCATATCATATCTACCCTATATACAGGGCTCGAAATGCATCGGAACGATGTTCTGGTTCGTGAAATTCTGACAAATATAGTTCCGGTTCGTGAAAGTATGGAAAATATTGTTCCGGTTTATGGAATTATTAAAAAATATTATTACAGTTTCATACATGTAGCTTACTATGCTCTCTGTAACGTTTTTTTCCTAATTATTTAGAATCTTGAATGCATTTTTTTAAATTGGTTTTTCTACGGTTAAATATAAATTTCACACACAGTAAAGTCCCGATTATCCGAGTTAATATGGACCAAACTCACCTCGGATAAGCCGGATTTACACAAATCGTCAACAACTGAGGAGATGAAATATAAATTTTCACTTAATTTATTAATTTTCATTGTACTAGTAACATTTCTTTCCTGTACATTTCCGTTACTTTTAAGAAATACAGGGCATGAAAATGTTTATTTGAAAAAGCCCTTGATAGTTTTTTGTTTGTTGAATGTCAATTTTGCAGCAGTTTTTTTTTTACTGCAGTATTACGCTACTGCATAGCTACCAATTTTTAAGATTTTTTTCTTACCTCTAAAACTTACCAGTAAATTTTGCTTAATTCAATAGCCGAAATGTAACAATTGTCAAGGATTAAATATGGCAAAAGTTTGTATTCAATTTTAGAGGTAACAAAACCGTACAAATTGGCAGCTATATGATTCTATTAGTGTCATGAAAATTGCAGGTGTAGCCTCTTCTTTCTGCTCAAAGTATTAAATAGTTTTTTACAATCGAACTTATACCTTTGTAATGGATCATTTTCTTTTGATGAACTGATGGCTTCCATTATTATGAAACAGCCATTATAAATGAAGTGTTAGGTGAAGATGAAAGAGAGCCGTAAAAAAAAAAGGCCATATTTTTTTTTTTTTCAAAAAAGAATTATGGCCATTTTTTTCCCCCCATTCTGACCAGAAAATCAGAGTTCTAACTTTTTACGACTGCTCTTTCATCTTCAACTAACACTTCATTTATAATGGCTGTTTCATAATAATGGAAGCCATCAGTCTATCAGAAGAAAATAACTCGGTTAAACGGGACTCGGATAATCGGGACTTTATTGTACTTAAAAAAGTCGACAATAATTTTGAAATAGTATTCCGGTTCGTGGATTTTTCCATTTCGAGCCCTGCCTATGTACATAAAATCCTAATGAAACGAATTTATGAAACGACTGATTAAACAACTGATTATGTTTCACGGCGATGTCTCCAAAAATATGGAATATTATGCGATGAAATTAACACATAAAATCCGTATTGATTCGCAGATCTCAAAAGTAATATTAGAATTTTTAAATTCGAATTAGTTTTCGAGATTTTATTTACTTTTCTCTAATGATGGCAACTTAAATTTTAATCGTAACAGATATTTTTTTTTTCATATTTTAGAAAAGGTTATTATTTTAAACTAATTTGGCGACCAGTTTGGCCTCCCTTAAATCTATGCTAAGAAATGTATCATGTTACTTTTAACTTTTATGCATAATTCAATTTACTTACTTGAACAATCTTTCGCCAAATCGGAAGACTCTGATAGAAAAATCAAGAACTTCGTATTTTTATGTTAGCGCGACGCAGGTGATAAATCGCCAAACTTTTCTCCCATCGCTTTTTTTTTTTCGTTATCATTTTATTTAAAATACAAAACTTTCATTTAAAACTGAAACATTTAAAATTAATGGCTTTTACTTCTTTCTTTTTTTTAAACGAAACGAAAAGAAAGATATTAGGCACAGATATCATATACACACCGGGGTACCTAATTGGCGCCAAAATGACGTTATTTTCCCTGACTTGGTAACCCGGCTATTGTTGCTTATTTATTAATAAATGTTTATTTACATTTATTTTCTTTTTCTTTAAAAAAAAAGTTATAAATTGTTTTGTTCTATAGCTATTAATTAAACTTTTTTTTATTTATTGTTATTTCATTTAAAAAATAATAGAAAATATTTTAAAAATGCATATGTAACTGGTAATCAAAAACGAGGTTTTCGCCAAATTGTCGTAAAAAAAAAATAAATAAATAAATAAATAAAAATCATGCCAAACCCGGTGCGTATATGACATTTGTGCCAAATATTAAATAAGGCAACAAGTCATGATATTTAATTTCAACTTCAAAGCAATGTTTTAATGGTATTACTTAGTTATACCGTCGACCAATTTCGCCAAATTATATAAATCGCCAAACCACTCGCCAAATGATACAAATTGACGTAATTTTTATTTTAAATAACGAAAGAAAAAATAAATTAGTATAACATTAAAAAAATACAAATAAAACGTAGAAATAAAAATCACTTGATGGCGTAAACGTATAACTTCCTTAAAGTCAAGTGAATGTGAAATTTACGATCAACCATTATTGACATTTAATCTTACAGTTTGGCGATAGATTTTTGGTCGACGAGATTTGGAGACCAAGTACAGTAAACCCTCGATTTAACGGACTAATTGGGACTAAGATGTGTCCGTTAAATCGCAAAGTACTATTTATAATATTATTTTGTTATAATTATAGTACATATATATATTATTACGTACTTGTAATTACATATATTATTACAGTGCAAATTACATATGTATATATAATATATATATATACAATATATACAGTGTATATGAATGTATTGTATATATACAATATATGTATATACATAAATATATATTGTATATACATATATACTACTGTATATATATATATATATATATATAAACACAATACATTACTTTTAATAATACAATATTGGTAATGAAATACAAACGAATTAACACATATGCAACTTTTATGGGTATGAAACACTTTGTACACAGAAATAATAATTAATAAACAAGCAATAAACAAATGGAAAAAAATTACAATGCCCCCAAAACAACAGGCATCATTTTATGTTTATTTACATCACATTAAGGTTACTCCATACTGCTGGATTGAAAAAAGGCGTCTAGTTTTAGTTGTTTCCAACTTGAATGCTGTTTTTTTTATTATAAGAGCTCGAAATTGTCTAAAGTGTTCATAATACGCAAACACTTCGGGATCTGAAGATGCCCCTATGTAAGTAATGACGTCATCCATATGCTCTCGTACTGTTGATAATTTCGGTCGAAATTCGCTTAATTCTTCTTTCTTGTCGCCCTCGACCTCATCTTCATTATCATCATGCAGAATACTTTCTGCGATCTCCTCCTCATTTAGAATCTGGTAGCCTGGATCTGCTTCGTCATTCTCGAGCCACTGTTCTATCTTTCTCAGGGATATCATCACCACCCTCCATTATTGTACTCCTAAAATCCGAAATCTCAAACCCTGTAAAATCGTATTCAGGATCTGCGTCGTTGAGTAGTTTTGACCAGCCGTTAGCCAGTGTGGATACCTTCATCTCCCTCCACGCAGCAGCAAAGTTAAAGATAGCTGATTTTAAATTGTAAGTGCGCAAATTTTTGCAGCGTTCTGGCTCCTCTCAAATCTACTACTGCATCATTTTCATTTTCCAACACTACCATTACTTCTTCAAGGAATTTCTTCTTATAAATCCTCTTGCAGGCAATACTGACTCCTTGGTCCATCGGTTGAATTAATGAAGTTGTGTTTGGAGGAAGGAAATCACATTTTATTCGTCCATCCCTACTAACTTACTTTTCCGCGTTAGGGTGGTAGGGAGCATTATCAAGGAGTAATAGAGCTTTTACTTCGTGGGAAGGTATTTTCATAACTTCTTCTTGATAGTGACGCACGGCAGGAACAAACTGGTTAAAAAATCAATCAGAAAAAATATCGCCTGTGAACCAAGCATTCTTTGAACTAAATAGATGACTGGCAGTTGTTGCATACTAATATTTTTTAGAGCACGCGGTTTCCTGGCCTTTCCAACTACCATTGGTTTAAGACGATGACTACCATCAGCATTAGCACAAAGGAGTGCTGAAATACGCTCCTTGTTTAGCTTGCGGCCAGGCGTCTGGGCATCATGTTTGCACGCCAAGGTATTTTCCGGCACAGAACCAAAATAAAGTCCTGTCTCGTCAGCATTGTATAACTGACACAAAAGTAGGCCCTCAGATTCTATCAGTTTCTTTATCTTTTTTCGAAAAGGTTCCACCTGTTCGATGTCGGCGCTTAAAGATTCACCGCATGTATTCCTGTTAGTGAAACCATGGCGTTTACGAAAGCGCCAAAGCCCACCATCACTTGCACGAAATGTCACAAAACCCATATGTTTCGCCAATTTTTCTGCGGCTGCCCGCAACTCAACACTACGGACGACGACGCCACTTGACCGCTGTTGTACAAACCATTTGTATACTGCCTCCTCCAGGTTTTTATTTTGAGCCACTTTTACATGTTTCCTGTCCGCCACTGAGAAACCGCTTTTTGAATCACGCATGCTGTATTTAAGGGAAAAATGGACTAGTTTTTCCTTATTCTTGCGAATGTCTGAAACGGTTTGTTTTTTAACTCCGTATAGTTCGCAAACACGTGCGACCGACACACCACTCTCCAACTTCTCTATCAACTCAAGTTTCTGTTTTATAGATAAATTAACGCGTTTCCGTTTAATATTACAAGCCATTTCAAAAAAGCACTAGTAGCAAAATACACTTGTGAACTGAAGCAGAAATGAATCGTGGGTACGCTAGCGTATGCATAGAACGAAAGGCATATCACATGGCCGCATAGGTCGCCAGCATCATTGCGCATGCTTAGAACGAAAACCACGCTGCAGTGAGAATCAAAGCGCGCGCTTTCGGCGTTTCGTGTTCTTTCCCTTTTTTTAAGGTTTCGCTCATTTGATCACGAGACATTGTGTCGCCACAGATATAATAAATATTTTTTTATTTTACCGAGAAATCGCTTTTTAAAAATAGTAAAAAGAAATGCTTTGTCGTTGTTCATTGCTTGATTTTTTACATATAAAAGCTTAAAAGAGGGTTGCGTGTTGATTCTCAAGTAGGGGAGGGGGCAGTAATACTTTTTTTTTTCTCGAAGCGTGTTTCATCGTTTTAGAATCTGTTTTATCATGGAGGCTGCCAGTAAATAATAGTGATAAATAAATATTTGACATTTGTCAAATATAAAAATTTGAAATACGGGCGTTGAATTTCAGGTTAGGGAGAGGGGAATAATTTTAAATTAACGATTTTGATTTGTTAATTTAAGGATAAAGTGTTTTAAAAGGGATATTAAACGAAACCCTCGGTGCGATCTGCGATCACACTTACCCACTTGTTTTACTTTAATTTTTGTTTAATTTTTAATTTTTAATTTTTTTTTAATTAGTCCGTTGAATCCGAAGTCCGTTGAACCGAGGTCCGTTAAATCGAGGGTTTACTGTAATACCGTTTTAATTTACCACTCGAAAAATAATAAAATGCTAACTGGCGAGTTAAAAAAAAAAGCTATTGGCGAAATTTGCACGCGGCTAACATAAAAGTACCAAGAATTCTTTGCGATCATGGCAACTTTAATGTAGATTTATTCGAAAAAATAATTTTGATTGTTTAATCAAAATGGAAACCTTTCATATGAAAAGCGAAGGGATCAGCCCGTGATTGTTTTATTCAGTTACATGACTTGGACTATTATAATATAAGTGAAATGATGACGATAGAATAATATTTGGCGACTTATAACCTGTGGCTGGCTAACATTAAAGTACCAAAATGGACGCCTGGAATATAAAAAGTGAAGGGATCAGCCCGTAATTGTTTATGGCAGATACATGACTTGGACTATCTATATTATAAAGGACAAACATATCTGTGCGTAACGCATACGTCATTCTGCGAATGGCAACACTTTCAAATTTGAAATGAATTTTCGTTTTGCAATTTTCACTGCAGAAAAATTTTAAACTTCTACACGTTGCACATTTTCAGTTTTCATACCGTCGCATAAGGAAAAAAAATGTACTTTTAAATGCAATTTGTTTGAAAGTTGTATCTCAATTTATTTTTGAGATATTAATTTTTTTATAGTTTTTAGTACCAATTTTGTAATTGTGGCAACAGAAGTACTCCATTTCTATTAAAAGTGGAGGGAAAATAGTAGATTTTTGTACTTTTTTGTTGCCATTTCCTCATAAAAATTGAAATTAAAATAAATGCTATGTGGAAAATACCCCCTGAATCCGGTGAATTTTGGCTTTATTTCGTTTCTATTCATCAGTTAAAAGTTTCTTAGTTTATAGCAAAAATATTTTACAAACGACATAACACTTTCTCTTTACGAAAACGTATTTTAAATAACTGTGTGACTTTTTTTCACAATTACCTATTTCGTATCAGAAAGCTGAAAGAATGCAATTTTATTTATTTGTGTGTAATAATATTTTCCGAATTTTGAAAAAATGATTTCTGACAGTGATTTCTGATAAAACATGGAGCTATTATAAACAAAAACAAATGGAGACATATGTAACATTAAATACCCGATTTTTTTCCGGACTTGCTTTCTGCTGTGTTTAGGTATTATTCTGCGATAATGACGTCATTTGAATACTTTTCTACAGATGTAGGACTCACTACAAAATTTAAGAATTCTAGAAGCTCTATATAGATGTTGTTTAAGACTGGATCATAAAAATGAAATGATTTAGCGGATGCAAATGACGTCATTTTATAAAAAAGCGTGTTTTTTAATACTTAAAATTGAAATATGTTTTGTAGAAGTGCGTCATTTCACCCCAGCTGCTTTGAAATTCTTCACAGGTGAAAAAATTTCTTTTAAAAATAACGTAATCGAAATCACAGGCTGATAAAGCGCAATGTTTTACAAAAATTTACAGTGTCTATAGAAGAGCAGTGACATACAATGTGCATGCTCAGTTTGGAAGCCATTGTTCAAAAAGTAGTGACATATACTAAAGAACTTCATGATTATTGTCTGGGTGAATTCGCTTCATCAATTTATACAAGCAAACAATGAAGATCTTGGCAATAATTTGAGGTTTAAAATAATATCAGGTTCCTTATGTTTTGTCCAAAATTCTCTTGACTAATAAAATTTTACTGCTATTCTTTAAGCCATTCTACTAAAATTTTATCAAAATAATAAAATTTGCTTAGTTTATTTATTTTTTATATGATGGTTATGATTCGGGTTATGATTCGATGAGTGGGGGATTTTGGGTCACAATGGGTCAGGGTCAAACTAATTGAATCTAAAAAAAGGCCCAAAACATCTTGACAAAATTCTGTAATATATCGTTTCCGGGCATGAGATGACCATTGGGCTAAGTCACAAGTTCGAGAAAAATCGATTAGTGGATCATTTTTGGGTCACTGTGGGCCAGTCCAGTTGTATCTAAAAAACAACTCAAGTGATTTTGTCGAAATTTATTATTATACAGTTTCTGGGCATGAAAAGACCATTGGGCTAAGTCACATGTTCTAGAAAATTTAATTAGCGGCTCATTTTTATATCACTGTGGGTCAAGTTAATGGTATCTTAAAAAAGTGCTCAAACGATTTTGAAAATTTTTTGTATTATACTGTTTCCGGGCACGAGAAGATCCTTGGGTTAGGTCACATGTTCTAGAAAATTCGATTTATGGGTCATTTTTGGGTCACTGTGTGTCAAGTTAATTATATCTAGAAAACAGCTTTAATGATTTTGAATAAATTTTTTTTACTATGGTTTTCGGGTTCAAGAAGACCATTGGTCTAGGTCGCATGCTCAAGATAATTCGAATAACCAGTCTTTTTGGATCACTATAGGTCAAGGTTTAGCTAATTTTATCTAAAAAATGGCTGAAACGATTTTGACAAAATTTCTTATTACACCGTTTCCTAGCACGAGAAGACGATTGGGATAGGTCAGATGTTCGATAAATTTAGATTAGTAGGTCCTTTTTGGGTTAACGTAGGTCAAGTTAATTTTATCTATAAAATGACTTTAGCGATTTTAACTAAATTTTGTATTCTATTGTTTTCGGGTTCGAGAAGAGCATTGGTTAGGTCATGTGCTCGAAAAATTTTGGTTAATGGGTCCCTATGGCTTAGGATCATGCCAATTTTATCTAAACAGCAAGAATTATACAGTGAGAATGAAATATCGAATGAACGCTAGGCTAATTTTGACTAAGCTTAGCTCGGTCATGCCTGCTAGTGTGTAATGTAATGTCCAGTAACAGTATAAAAGTAATAAATGTCAAATTGTTAAAAAAATACTAATTTCAGGGGTCTCAGGACTCTAAAAAAATGGAAAAAAAAGAAGACCATTTTCGAAATTTAATGTCTTAAAATGTATATGATTTTAAAACACAATTTTAATTGGGATGAAATAGTGATGGGCGATTCTCAAGAATTCGACAATCGAGAAAAATCGTCATCGTAAAAAATCACAATCAATACAGCCATCGATTAATTCCCAGAATCTACAATCGAGATGTTTTACTATCGATTATAACGAGAGAAGCTAAAAACAGTTATTGGAAAACTTAGCTATTATTCTGGCCGAAAATTTCATAGTAGTGATAGGGCTTGATCGATAATTCTGCTGTCGCAATTATTTGCTCCTGATTTAGGCTTAAGCGGTTACTTCAGTCAAGTGAAAAGACCCGCTCGCTAATGCTAATCTTATGGAAGAAATTTATAAAGATATCTCATTTGAATTTCAGCATTTTAAAATGATTTTCTTTGCATGGGAATAAATTCCCCTTTCTTCTTTATGAAACTGCAATGTCCAAATCGCGTAACTATGGCGCATTTGATGAATCAAATAACCTTTCCACTTTTTCGATAACTCCAAAAAGTTTGATACAGTTTAAAGTTCCCCTAAGTGTCAAATGCTGTGGAATTTCCGCATTGATCGAAAACAAAAGTTTCTTTCGAAAAACGCAAGGATAGTAAGATAAAGATATCTGCTAAGAGGGAATTTGTCTAACACGGAAACTGTTTTCCAGTGCCTAGCGATTCCAGCATGACTCTTTAAGTCTGTATCGAAATCCAAAGTAGCTACTTTATGACACATTTATAAACTCATTTTTTATTTTAGATGCATTAGCTAGAATCGATTAGCATTTCCCTCTTTTCGATAAAGGGAAAATATTTTATAGAACTTAAAGTTACCTAAATGTCTAAAGTGTGTCAAATGCTGTGGAATTACTCCGTTTATCGAAATCAAGACAGCTTTATCGAAAAACGTAAGGACAACCAGATAAATATATACCTGCTAAGAGGCAACCTGTCTAACATGGAAATTGTTTTCTAGTGCCTAGCGATTCCAACATGACTCTTTAAGTCTGTATCGAAATCCAAAGGCGCTACTTTCTGACACACTTACAAACTTATTTCTATTTTAGGCGCATTAGCTAGAATCGATTAGCACTTTCCTCTTTTCGATAAAGGCAAAAGGTTTAATACAAATTAAAGTTCCCTAAATGTCTAAAGTGTATCAAATGCTGTGGAATTTCTCCGTTTATCGAAAACAAGACAGTTTTATCGAAAAACGTAAGGATAACCAGACATATATAAATGCTGAGAGGAAACCTGCCTAACACGGAAATTGTTTTACAGTGCTAGCGATTCCAACATGACTCTTTAAGTCTGAATCGAAATCCAAAATAGCTAGTTATTGACAAATTTACTAACTCATTTTTTATTTTAGGAGCATTAGTTAGAATCGATTAGCATTTTCCTCTTTTCGATAAAGGCAGAAGGTTTGATACAAGTTAAAGTTCCCTGAATGTCTAAAGTGTGTTTAATGCTCTTGAATTTCTCCGTTTATCGAAAACAAAGGAGTGTTATCGGAAAATAGAGAGGTAAACAGGCAAATATATCCGCTAATAGGGAATTCTATAACTAAAATATAACTTCAATGGACTTCATTTTTGGTATTTCGGATAATTTTAATCTTCCAATCCTTACCAATGTGGCATTAGATGATGGGTCTGAAAAAGGTAGAAGAATCGCCCCCCCCCCCCCGTAGGGTCATTAGGCCCCAAATTGACAGTAGGGCAGACCAAGGATGAAAGTTAACTTGATGTAAGAGAGGACTAGGGGAAATTGAGAATGGTAAAAAAACCAAACCATTGAATAAGAAAAAAATTGAAGAAAAAGAAGAAATGGCAAAAGAACAAGTGAAGCGTGTGATTAGAGCCAGACAAATGAAGAGGGACCCGATGGGCCACATTTGGTCCAGAATGAGTGCCCAAATGGTCAGAATAAGTCAAGAACTTAGAGAATAGTATCTACAATGAAGAAAAATAATGACAAAATATTATGAAAAACAGATGAAAAATACCAATAGCCTGAGGCTAAAAGTAAAATGTTTCCCTGGGCGGCGCCCCCTGGTGGTAGTAAAAATAAAATTGATACGAGAAGATAGGGGAGAGTGAAAAGAATTTATTTTGTGAATTTTATAATTTTTGGGCAAACAGTATGCTAAATGTTTGAAGAAACAAAACTTTAAAACGCCCTCTTGAGGCGAAGAAGGAAGTTAAAATTAAGAAACATATGTCCATATTTTTTATTCGATTTTAGACACAATTTGATGTTAGTCTTATAATTTTCCTATAAGTGGAAGATACCGTTCCAGAGTACGAAAAATACCGCCGCTAAGTATATTCCTTTAGAGCATTTTAAGCCCAGGGGTCTAAAATTAACGTTGGATTGACAAAAGAAAGGTAGATTTAGAAAGGGTGTGAGATTACCCTTATTTTAATATATTACATGAGCGGGGTAAAATAATTTTGAAAAATCCTCTTTCCTGGGGCAACACTTAAAATCTTGAAAACACATAATTTGCAGTGCAGTTTTGTTATTAACAATAGCATTCTAATATTAAGAGATATGGGACAGCTTAGGAGGGCTAAAATAAGAGAAGCATTAAAAATCAAGGACAAACTGGCGCCAAATTCAATAGAAAACTTCTATAGCAACAATTGAAACCAGAACTGATAACTTAAACCACTATGCCTCCTAAACCATATCGGTTAATAACAAAAGCGAATGGAAAAGAACATGTACTCCTTTGGGAAATTATGACTTACACCAGAAGCGCGGTAAGTTTGACTCTTCTGAAAGCTTCCTTTCTCTCTCTCGCACTTCGAGATATATTTTCTCGAGTAGAGACATCTCTACTCGATGCAAACTTTTCGCTTACCTCGAGATACCTCATCGATTGTAACTCATCGCTTCCCATTGTCACTTCTCGTTTCTCGCTCTCGGTCTCTTTTCAACATTTCATATGACGTTATCGAGAATGAGAAATCAGTTTTCGTCCTTTCTCGAAATGTTACTCTCGATGATTGTCATTTCACGCTCGGCCAAGAAGGGCCGAGAAGAGATATCGAGGGATGAGCTGGAGAGAGACATAAGCATGACAATGAGCTGTGAAATGAAGCTCTGATTTTCAAAGTTTCTCTTATTTTAGCCCTACCAAGCTGTCACATACCTGGAGCCCTCCGATAAATATTATTTATTAAATATAAAAATTTCAAAGAGGAAGGTGGGTCGGGTGAATTCCGAGGACGTGAGAGTGGACCCATGCGGGGCGCAATTAAAAAAAATTACCGAACTCCTCCTGTGACATATCATCGAAAAGCACTTTCACAACTCTTTTATATTATGAACCTTTCTTCCCCGAAAGTGAAATTCGGGGCTATGACGGTGATTCGTATGCGCAGGTTCACAAAATGAGTAAGAAAAACTCCAACACAAAAATTTAGAGGACTTACTTCTTTATTATGAAAACTTTTAAAGGAGGGCAATGAAAGTACAGAGGGACTGGGAGAAGTCAAACACAAGACTGCCCGATGGGGCAGCCCCGAAGAACGGAAAGTCGAGGTCCGTCCCGTTCAAGATCAGAGGGAGTAGTGGTAAAATATTCATTACAATCACTCACTCATTGGCGAGATAAATAGGAACATATGTACTGTATTGGCGATGAATATCGCTGGCGTGGACAAAGGAATCAGAAGAATCCCCGAAGTATTACATAGAATTAAAATCTACGCCATGGCGGGCTATATGGTTACAAGTATTTTTAAAATTCCTGCGGCAAAGCGGGGTGATTGAAGGCATAGCTAACACGTGATATTACATGTACGTTACAGATTTACGACAGCTGAAATTAGTCAGCAAGGGGCATATGGCTTTTATCCGACAAAATACAAGGGTGAGAATTGATTATTAATGCAAGCCAAGAGGCTGAGAAAATATGCATCACATATGGTCGGCTGGGAGGCGAAAGAAATTAACTTCTATTTTATTCTTTTATTTTATCTCAACGGAAAATCACTGCGGTTAAGATATATTCTTATCCGTGTGAAAGTGAAAGAAAAAAGGAACAGACTGATAAATGATGCATGCATTTAAAACGTTCTTTTAAAGTCTAAATGAAAGTTACAGTAGTGTGAGGGGAGGGGAAAATGAATGAATGCCGACACATGAAATTAAGTATTAAAATGTCAAATTTAAACTAAATATTTTATTTGAAGGGGGGGAGAATAATGACAATTTCTAATGAACCAGTAAGGTTAAATGTTGATTTTTGAGGGCAGAGGAGGATAAATGAATATATAACGGGAAAGCCGTATTATATATCACCCATTACCACCAGAAAAAAAAAATTGTGAAATTTGTAGAACAGTTTTTTTTTTAAATTGAAGATTACTTTGTCCACCCCTTACGTATAAGTATTTAAAACAGATATAACATAATAACAAACATAAGCCTCCATATATATATATATATACCGGGTGTCCCAAAAAGGACTGACTGATTTTAAAATTCAATAACTTCCAAACGGTGACAGATATTTAAAAAATTCTTGCAGGAGGGTTATGCATAAAGTCAAAAAAATTTTTACAGTGATTTTCGATTTTAGTTCGAATTACAAACAATAGATGGCGCTGCGATCAATAGAGGCTAAATTCAGGCTCGATTTTTGGTACTTCGTGGCCCGGATAATACATTTCCATCTCCTTTTTATGCATGGAACAACAAAAAGGACCAAAAATTGAGCCTGTATTTAGCGACTATTGCTTACAGCGCCATCTATTGTTTGTAATTCGAACTAAAATCGAAAATCACTGTTATAAAACTTTTGACTTTATGCATAACCCTCCTGCAAGAATTTTTTTAATATCTGCCACCCTTTGGAAGTTATTGAATTTTAAAATCAGTCAGTCCTTTTTGGGACACCCGGTATATATATATATATATATATATATATATATATATATATATATATATATATAATATAACTGTGTGCTTCCAATTCTTTAAATGTTTGCATAAAACAAAACGTTTCAGGTCATGATAATTGGCGCCTTTTTAATTCTATTCTTGGTATCACTAGTCCCAAACAGTCTCCAAGAAAGAGCAAACAATAATTTTTCTTTTTTTTTTTTACAGAATCCTTTTTTTAAATAGCTCTATTATATTTGTTTTAGAGGCTGGTACCAGCATTTTTCATGACCAAATAAGAGAAGTAATTTCTTAGTATCTTGTTATATTTTCTTCTCAAAATAAGATAAACATAATATAAATGCAAGCAACAAAAGACACAGATACAATTTTAAAATGAAATAGAAAATAAAATACATATGTATGTCCGTAAATAATTGTTAAAGGAAGTAATAATAAAAATAAAAAAAGGTAGAAAATTGGTTTTCGTGCACACAGCACAGGACTACAAAAGAACAGGATGCATATAGCATGCCTATGAATGGGTGTAGCCCTTATTCTTGTTAAGTAACAAGTGTGATGGCATCAGTTTACTACATCAGCCCTATGGGGGAGGGAGTTATGAGACCCATACATCAAGTGATACATAGTTCCCTGCTCCCCAAAGATCATATTGATCTTCAAAGGAGCATGCGTCGATGTATCATATAAAAAATTACGTTTATTGAATTGAAACATCAATTTGAGGGTTTTGTCTCTCTACGCAATGAAGTTTGGACCTTTAGGGCAAAAATTTTGAACGGGAACAAAACTTCAGAAGAGATAAATTAAAAAAAAAAACTGAGATAAATATCTCACATATCAAAGGTAAAAGGTCAGTCCGAGTTGTATGGAGAGACTGGTGACATGATCGGATAATACTACAACTGCAATTGTTTTTCAAACTAAACTCTAAATTTGTATTCCTTACAATGTATCGAGCAGGATATGGACGGTATGCGTATTGTATCACATTAGATAATGTTTTAAACATTTAGTGTAACTGCATTAGGTTACTAATGCTACAAAAAAGAACTTTTTTTTTTTATTTTTTTTTTTTTATTTTTATTTTTTTTTTTTTTTTACTGTTATTGTGAAGGATGTTATTACAAGAAAACGACATAATATCTAAGACGTGTTTAATGTCTAAGTGAAGTTTCACCAGAGATTATATTTAATCTCCCTAAAATTAAAATGAGTGTAATATGTAAGTGTAGTAAATCAAAACAACTGTGATGAAAATAATAAAAACATCATAAGTTTGAAATTTAAAGAAAATGCATGTGAATGAGTAGCATCCTATAAACTGGGATTTCTTTGTTGTGAAACAAAGTGATGGTGACATGAAATGTCATGGCATAAAAGAAATATAATAATAAAGGAAAATTAAGAATCTGTTTAAAATTAACTTTTTAATAAATGTTTAAATTGTGAATATCATGTGAAGTCAAAAGTAGTTCCTGGTATAATGAGACATAAAAAGGAAATATTTTAATGTGTAAAGTGAAAACTAGAAACAATTAAATGTTTTGAATTGTGTATAATGTGCTTTTTTTTTACCAAACAAAATATCAATGAACTAAATTGTAATTGTATCTCTATGAACCAAAGAAAAAAATGTGTATTTCAATGAACGAAGCAAAGTAAAAGTATCTCACAATGAACTAAAACAGCGTATGTCAGTGAAAAAGAGTTAAATTTAACGACTTAGTTGCAAGTTTAATGAACATAGCAATCTAAGTACCTCAATGAACAAAGGTGTAAAATTATTGCGATGAACTAAAGTGAACAAGTATTTCACTGACTTAGAGTGTAAGAGTAATACAATGAACTAAAGTGTGTGTAAACGAAGAATGTTGCTATGAACTAATGTGTCTAACAAAAGAATATAACTACAATGAACTAAAGTGTCTAAAAAAATCAATAAAAAATCGCTATGAACTAAAATGTAAAACAAAACAAAAGAAAGAAAATCAAACAATGAACTAATATGTATGATTAAACGAAAAGAAAAAAAACAAACAAATTATGATCTACAATGTGTAAGGAAAAAAAATGCTATGAACTAAAAATTGTCACCCAAAGGACAAAATGATAGTGCAATTGGACTCTGAAGTACACAACGAATTGATAACGCAATGAACTAGTGTAAAGTTTTTCTATGAACTAAATAAACTATGAACTCAGTTGTATGAACTATGAACAAAAACTCATCATGTACGTATGGGACCAAGAGCATTGTATCACAAGTACACAAAAATGTTTAGCCTAAAGTTAAAACAAACAAACAAAAAGTAACTGTGCTTTCTTTAGTAAAGAAAAGCGAAACGGACAAATGTGCCCAGGAAATGCTACTTATGTGATAAAATGTAACTAAATAAACTTAAATGAGATAAACAGGTGAAATTTTTATCCAAATATCCAAGATAGATCTAAAAAATGTAACTAGTGTAGTAGTGAATGATTAAAGTTGTATTAATGTGTACACTTTCAGCAAAATCTTCCTACAATGTGAAAATCACAATGTCTGATGACCCGCATCAGAAGAATTTTCACTAATGTTCCATTTCGACATTCATTTAACTATTTGCCGGCTAAGCAATCAAATGAAAAAGCAACTCACTGTACACATGTGTTTATAAAAAATTGAAGAAGAAAAAAATTTAGTCTAACTTCAAACTTCAATTGAGTATGAACAAGAATGTCAGATACTGACCTATGTATGTAATGTATAAGAAAATTGAAAAAGCTTTAAAAAAATAGAAATGTTGTAGATAGTAACTCCTTCAAAGTAATGTGTGTTAGTTAAAACTGAAAACTGTAAAATGTATGTTATATTGCCTTTTTTTTCTTTATTATTATTATTTTTTTTAATAAAAGGAAGTTGCATGAGATGTTTATGGGAATGTATTGCAGTTGTGTACCTTTTCTCGCTTTTGCCTGATGAATTTTTTTAATGATGGACAGAAGTGTGCAAAAGCTGTGTGGAATATGTCAAAATTGGTGTTGTTGTTTTCATTATTTCTAATGCAATTAATGCATTTTGGAGGATTTCTACACTGAGAGTCAGTGTGTGGCAAAGCACGGACCGAACACCTGATGTCATTATGACACGAATTTGCAAGATGATCATTGTATACTTGACATTTGAAACAACGTCTAACATTTATATATTCTTTAACAGGGTATGGTTTTGATTGTATAATAATTTCTCTATGCATTAATAATTGCCTAGCATCTTGTGGTGCAAGCTCCAAGATACAATTAAAGGAATTAACACGCAGGAGCTTGTACTTTTTAACAAAGTGAAAATCTGGTTCGGGTATATGGATTAAATCTGAAATACTGAACAAGATATCAGGAATATTTAAATTTTCAGGGAGGTAACAAATAATGACACGAATAGGCTTAGGTACATAAAGTTTAGCAAAGGATAAAGAATTTAGAGAGGAATCGCTAACATCTGTAAATTTTTCATTGTGTTTACCTTGAGTGTGCAGGTCGGGGTTAAGATATGTGTCTTTTTTATCATTTTGCAGTTGTGGAAATTTCTCATGTGTATCATCATAATAGGTCTATGCTGTTTTATCTAGGACTGATACAGGGAGTTTGTTGTTATTTACCACCTGATCATCGAGAGTTTTAGTGCGTTTAGCTTTACCTTTCTGTTGGGCGGTAATTTCATGTAATCTCTCTAACACTTTCTGATTTACAAGAAATAAATTATCTTTTTCATGTTGCAATTTGGAAAAGTCATCTTTTAGAATTTCAAAGTTTCTTTTAAGCACGTCAAAATTGAATTTAAGTATCTGAAAGAAATCAGTAATATTTTCAGACAAGGATTCAGTATTTTCAGTCGTGCGTGAATTTTGAATTGATGTGGCCTCCTTGCAAATGGAATCGGCATATCTTAATAATATGTCTTCGAAAAAATTCACCCATGGAGATACAGAAATGGGGTGATTTAAATCACTAACAGAATTTTTATCTTTTGATGCCATATTGTAAACATAAAGTGGTAAAGTGTCTGTCAGCACCGAAATACAAAAAAAATTTTTTTAGTTTTTTTACATGCTGTTCATTTAATTTCTGTTGTTAACCCTTTTGAACAGCAAAAATTTAAAGAGAAGGGGAATTCATTTTTTTTTTTTTTTTTAGAGAGGACAGCACAAATAATGCAAAATAAATACACTGCTCAAAACAATTAAAGGATATTTGAAGTTTTATATAAAATAAAGATATAAACGAAAATTTTTTTGCCGAAAATAGAAGAAGAGAATCACAAATGCAAATTTTTCTGGTTTTCAAACTGTGGAGTATGCAAATTTTGAGTTCGACGTCAAAAACATCGCTTCAGCGGCAGTGAATGAAATTTCACTTTCAACTGGATAAAAGAGAATGAAGACAAGGATGATCGGCATTCAGTGATTGCTATGTTTCGATGAGTACGATGTCTCAGCGAAGTCATTTGACAGATTCAGAAGCTTTGAGAATTGTTGGTAGGTTAGAAGGGGGCCAAACTCAAGCCGAAGTAGCGCAAGCCATTGGAGTGTCACAAAGTGTCATTTCCAGGATCTGGAACCGTTTTTTGGAGAGTGGATGTGCAGGCCGAAGACCAGGGCAAGGTCGTAGACGGGCAACAACGCCCAATGAAGATCGGTATTTAGCGTTAACAGCTCGGAGACACCGAACCATGAATGCTACTCTTCTCCAACAACACCTTCGCTCGGCTACAGGCACCACGATTTCAACTCAGACTGTCCGAAACCGGCTCCATGCTGTAGGTCTGTATGCTCGCCGACCGATGGTATGTGTTAGATTAACATCAAGGCATCGTCGCGACCGCAGGGAGTGGGCAACCGAGCATGTCAACTGGAGGAGAAATGAATGGAGCAATATTCTGTTTTCTGACGAGTCCCGTTTTTCTGTGCATCCGGATAATAGGCGTATTTTCATCTGGAGGGACCGTGGCAGTAGGAATAATCCTGCGTTCATGCACGAAAGTGTCAGATTTGGCGGTGGAGGAGTGTTGGTGTATGGTGGCATCTCCATTGACGGGCGCACTGACCTCTACATCATTCGAGATGGAGCTCTGACTGGTCGCCGATATAGGGATGAGATCCTCAGACCTATTGTAGTCCCTTACGCTGCAGCAATCGGAGATAACTTCATTTTAATGGACGATAACTGCAGGCCACATCGTGCAAACCTGGTGGAGGATTCCCTTTTCGAGGAAGGAATCGTTCCAATGGAATGGCCAGCGTGTTCTCCAGACATGAATCCAATCGTGCACGTTTGGGACGCTCTAGGAAGACGAGTTTCTGGCCGCCAACAACACCCACAAACTCTCCAAGGACTGGAAAGAGCTCTTCTGGAAGAGTGGGGCAGAATACCCCAACTCGTCATTAATAGCCTCATTGAGTCCATGCCTCAAAGGTTTTCAACGTTGCTGGCCGCCCGTGGAAACTATACCCCCTACTGAAAATGATTTTCTTTGAAGAAAACACCTTTTCTTATTCTTTTTTTCTCATATGCACAAATTGTGTTTTTTTCCTTTAGTACACAAATGCGCAATAAAATGCATTTTTTTCTGCCAAACATGTGTAATTTATTCTCATATAACCTACTATGTCTGTCGACCATGTATCAATCAGCTAAATAGTTTACCAGATACAAAATCCACCTAAAACTGCAATATCCTTTAATTGTTTTGAGCAGTGTAATAAGAATATTTCAAAAAGGGGGTAAGTATGCAAAACCTTAAATATCAGAAATGAAATACATGCATATAACAGTACTATAAACTAAATTGAATGTATAAATTATGTACAAGAGAAAAAAAATGTAAGGGGGGGGGTACTGCAAAAATTTCATCCATGATAATTTTTTTTTAAACAATGTCAAATTCTGTCAAAATTCAATTGAATAAAAATGTCCGACATACAATAAGAAAAAAAAAATGGCAGTGTATTAAATTGTGTGTCTGGTTTAAAATACAAAAAAATTAAACAAGGACAGAGTAGAACTACACATTGTGAGAAAAAGTGTGCAAATATCACACACAAGTGCAAATGTGCAAACGTTTTCAGTGCAATATGCACATATGTAAATAAAACAAAAAATACTGCAAAACGTCGAGCAGAGAACAACTGTTTGTTGCTTATCTCAAAATATGCCAGTGGGGTTAAAGGGTTAAATTCTCGATTTTAAATGCATAAAAAATACCATAAGTAAAACAGAGTAAAACATAGGATGCATATGGAAATTCACGGGAATAAAAAAAAAAAATGAGAGGAAAGTCATAATTTAAACACAAAATTATAATAATTGAAATATTAATAAAAAGTACTATAAAATTACGATTTCAACTAGAAAATGCACTTTTTTTCTTAAATAATAAAAAAATAGCCTGGAAGGAGAAAAATGTAATCACTAATAATTATATCTTACAATTAGATCAGAAAAATTTCTCTGTTCAAGCTGACAAATCAAAATAAATATATAAGAATGCAATTGTTAACACAGTACAAGTATGAATAGGGAAAAGTAACATGAAAAAGAAACTGTAAAAATTACTGAAATTGAAAAGAGGAAAAAAATAACCAAATACTTTAAGAGTTTATAATTTAATTTCACAGCTTTCCCGATTCATACTTTCTTGACAAGTGTTGTGTGGCTTTATGAGTTCTTTCTGTTTTTGAAATAAAGTGACAAAATTTTCTCTTTCAATGTAAACTTATTAATATCTACTCTGTCACGTTCTTTGTAGACAGCATACAGCTGTATTTTTGAGCATGAAAACAGAGCGAACATAAAATCAACGCTTTTTCTTTTCTTTTTTTAAATAAAAATATTATGATTTCCGTAACAGGCTGAAACGGAAAATTTTTGAAAAGGAGGAAAATATAATTAACGTCCTGTTTTCATACTCGCATAATTCTGTAATGACTAACTACTTTTGTATCTTTTTTTTTTATCTTCTTTTGAAAGAGCACCTAGTATAAAATTTTGAAGTCACTGTAAGTAATAATATCTTCTGTAATGTTGTTCTGTTCGCATTGTTGCTATGATTTTTTTATGAAAATAGCACAACCACACGTATTAATATTTTTAAAAAAAATGTGATCGGTGCAATATACATCATAAGCCTAAAACTCGCAAAATCGCAGAGCACAGAGAGAGAGGAAAAAAAATTGTTTGCATATTTCACTTTAAAGTTTGTTGACACAAATATCGTTTGATGATTACTTTACAAATCTCATTTCTAATGCAGAATTTTTTTATGACAGAATAACACAACCAGAGATGAACTTGTGGGGTAGGATTATTATTTTTTTTTATTTGTGTGCTCACTGCACAGTTTTTTTTTCAATGAAACGATTTTTACAAACATTGGTAGCACGAACTTGCATCTTTCAAGTTGAACACAGCGTAAAAAAAAAAAAAAAAAAACACAGGTGGAGCAGATGAATCTTTCCTTTTATGTAGTTTTCACAGCAAACATCTGACAACACCGATTACTGTCGATGGGCGCACACAGAAACATAATCTCACAAACGGCCGGAACAGGGTGAATCGGCGAACACAGAGCATCTTTTTTTTATTATTATTTTGCGGAGGAAGTCACAGTCGAAGGAGGTTGCATCTGATATTGCAGATAACAGGAACAGGAGCAGTAAGCCGTGTGTACGGGAGGCACACCGTCATCTATCAGCAGAGTACAGTCATAGTCCGCGACGCGGAGATGTTGAGGGGTCTGCGAAAAAACACTAAAGTCCATAAAAGCACAAATCCAGAGGAGGTTTTGAAGGGTTCCATTTACATTAACTTCGACTATGTTGCAGGATGAGAAGGTGGGGTTCCAGAGTCCATATGGAGAGGTAATTACAGCAAACAGCTATGTTTTGATGGACGGCACACCGGGAGTTGAGCGCTGAGTCCGAGAAGAACCGCAACGTATGTGGGGAAAATTTGACGAAGTTGTTTCGCATAGCTGATAAGCGCAAAGAGTGAAAACTTCTCCCCATATATATATATATATATTATTGTTGGAGAAAACTGGGCAACGGCGCCAAATTTATATGACGGTGATTCTTATGCCCAGGTTCACAAAATGAGTAAGAAAAACTCCAACACAAAAATTTAGAGGACTTACTTCTTTATTATGAAAACTTTTAAAGGAGGGCCATGAAAGTACAGAGGGACGGGGAGAGGTCAAACACAAGACTGCCCGATGGGGCGGCCCCGAAGGGCGAAAAGCCGACGTCCGTCACGTTCAAGATCAGAGGGAGTAGTAAAATATTCATTACAATCACTCACTCATTGGCGAGATAAATAGGAAAAATGTACTGTATTGGCGATGAATATAGGTGGCGTGGACAAAGGAATCAGAAGAATCCCCGAAGTATTACATAGAATTAAAATCTACGCCAAGGCGGGCTATATGGTTACAAGTATTTTTAAAATTCCTGCGGCAAAGCCGGGTGATTGAAGGCATAGCTAACACGTGATATTACATGTACGTTACAGATTTAACGACAGCTGAAATTAGTCAGCAAGGGGTATATGGCTTTTATCCGACAAAATACAAGGGTGAGAATTGATTATTAATGCAAGCCAAGAGGCTGAGAAAATATGCATCACATATGGTCGGCTGGGAGGCGAAAAAAATTAACTTCTATTTTATTCTTTTATTTTATCTCAACGGAAAATCACTGCGGTTAAGACATATTCTTATCCGTGTGAAAATGAAAGAAAAAAGGAACAGACTGATAAATGATGCATGCATTTAAAACGTACTTTTAAAGTCTAAATGAAAGTTACAGTAGTGTGAGGGAGGGTGAAATGAATGAATGCCGACATATGAAATTAAGTATTAAAATGTCAAATTTAAACTAAATATTTTATTTGAAGGGGAGGGGGGCGGGAGAATAATGACAATTTATAATGAACCAGTAAGGTTAAATGTTGATTTTTGAGGGCAGAGGAAGATAAATGAATATATAACGGGAAAGCCGTTATAGCAGGGTTTAGAGGGGGCGAACAAATTTTTAAAACCGTCGCAGATTTCTATAATAAATTTAAATATCATTTTAGATGTGGGTTTTTTATCCAGTCTTCCAGTAAATATTATTTATTGAACGTAAAAGTTTTAAAGTGGGGGCTGCGTGAATTCTGACGCGAAAGTTTGGGCCAACAAGGGGAGGAAGGGGGAGCAATTTTCAAACTCTTTTTGAACCCCTCATGTGATATGTCATCGGAGAGCTCTCGGATGACTCTTATATATTATGAGACTTTCTTCCTCCCCTCCCCAATTTAGCCCCCACTCCGGGGGTAGTTTTTTCCGTTTTTATTATTTTAGATCGGATTTTCTCTTATGGAGCCCTCCGATATTACTTATAATATATGAAATTTCAGGACACTTTTCTAAATTTAGCCAAGACCCCTGATGTGACATATCGTTGGAAAGGTTTGTGACTACTTATTGATGTTATGCACTTCCGGTGACAGCCCCCCCCACACTTTGCCCCCCGGGGGACATTTTTCCAAATTTAGCCAAGACCCTTCATATGAGATATCGTTGGAAAGGTCTGTGACTACTTATTGATGTTATGCACCTACGGTGTCTGTCCCCCTCACTTTGCCCCCCAGGGGGCACTTTAAAAAAAATTAACGAAGACCCCTCATGTGAGATATCATTGGAAAGGTCTGTGACTACTTATTGATGTTTTGCACCTCTGGTGACAGCCGCCCCCTTACTTTGCCCCCCGGGGGACACTTTTTCAAATTTAGCCAAGACTCCTCATGTGAGATATCGTTGGAAAGGTTTGTGACTACTTATTGATGTTATGCACCTACGGTGTCCCCCCCCCACTTAACCCCCCCCCGGGGGTACTTTTCCAAATTTAGCCAATACCTCTCATGTGAGATATCGTTGAAAAGGTCTGTGACTACTTATTGATGCTATGCACTTCCGGTGACCGCCCCTCCCACTTTTCCCCCAGGGGGGCACTTTAAGAGACATCTCATGTGACATATTTGGAAAGGCCTATGACCACTTACTCACGTTATAGACCTCCCGCACCCCTCCTCCCACTTTGCCCCCACGGGGAGGGCATTTTTATAAATTCAGATCCAGATCCCTCAAGTGACATATGGTTGGAAAGGCCTAAAGACCTGTGACGACTTATTCATATTATGCAGCTGCTGTGCCCCTCCGCTCACTTTGACCCCTCCCCCAAGAGATCTGGTCCATGGTTCGTTCGTTTCGAGATTATATTTTTTTACAAGACTAGGGGGCTCGGCCCCCTACGAGCTACGCTCGCCAACCCCCGTCCAGACACCGTAGACTCTAAATGCACGCTAATTTGATAGGCTTTAAAAAGATTTCGAAAGATTGAATTATAATTTAAAAAACACTGGCGATCTCTCTATAAGCGTATTTCTATTCATTTCTCTTTGATTGGGGAATTTTAACGCCAAATCCGTTGTGGTACTACTTGATTATCCCGTCGACCCATTTCGCCAAATTATATAAATCGCCAAACCACTCGCCAAATTATACAAATTGACATAATTTTTATTTTAAATAACGAAAAAACAAATAAATTAGTACAACATTAATAAAAATACAAATAAAACGTCGAAATAAAAATAACTTGATGACGTAGACACGTGTAACAACATTTCAAAATAAGCTAATATAAAAGGAATTAAGTAAACAGAGTCTTTGTCTCCTGGTATTTTTTAACAAAGTGAAAAGAAAGTTCTTTTAAACGAGACATTTTAAATTATTCGCTTTTAATCTGACGTAATTTTGACCAAACTATTCTTTCTCTTTTTAATATTCACGTGGAAATACTTGTGTTAGAAATTAAATATTATTTGCGCTTTCTTAACAAAAATAGTTGAAAAGTACCCTCTTAAAATATCAAATAAATGTCTAGCGCAATTTCTAAATTTAAACCGTTTTGCAATATTATTTTGTGTTCATTTTATGTAATAACTGTAATGTGACGTAAATATGACGTAATTTCTTCTATTTAAGACTTCTAACGCATGTTAATAAATTTATTGCTTTACAAATTCCTTTCTCTCTTAAAATTCACGTGTAATTATAGTTTTTATGACATAATTTTTAATAAGTTCCTGCTTTTTGTACATAATTATTTAATTCTAATTCCAAATGTTTTTTTCTGTTTATAATAGTCACGTGTAAATAAATTTTTAATTTATTTACACGTATAAATATATTTTTTTTTGAAGCAAACATTATTGTTTCCGCTGTTTATACAGTTGGCAACAGTTTAAATTAATATCACTTTCTAAAATCTGTTAAAAATATCTCTAGAAATGCTGAAAATCTGAATTTAAAATAGAAATAAAACGTCAAAAATTAGTCAAAATAAAAAAATTAATGCAATCTGCAATCCGGCAAATTCTAACGCATAAAATGATCTAAAAATGATTAAATTTCTATGAACAGTTTTTGCTCCTATAAAACTTTTTTAGTGGAACGATTTTGTCCAACTTTAGCATTAAATATCTCTTAAAATAATTCTTCGATCTGAAAACTGTCTGCATCAGCGTGTTTATCAAACATTTCTGTATAATACTACCGATTTTCATATTTTTGTATGCATTATTTTACTTAATATTAACGAAGAAAGACCTCCGGTCACAAAAAATTCAAAACCGGCGGCGGCGGCGGCGGCGGCGGCGGCGGTGACAGCGGTAGTTACTTTTTTTTAGAATAGAGAGATTTTGTAGTGCGTGCACACTACGCCTGCTATACGGTACCGTATATAGCGGGTAACCTGTTCGTGATTTCATATTACAAGATTACGTATAAATTAGAGGCACCGATTAAAGGAGGCGCCCGCTAGCGGGTGAAGTTACTTAGTCTTTATTAACACCGACTCATTCCAGTTCACCCGCAGACGATTCTTGATAAATGTATGACGTATATAATATATAATGTATAAAAGCAATTGGCAAACTGGAGTCATCGAGAAAAAATTTACACAATCGAAAAACATCGACATGTCCATACAATCGAGAAAAACATCTCGTTATCGCCCATCACTAGGATGAAAGATAAAGTATGTTCTTTCCTTTCATGTATTAAAAAAATTGCAGGATGCTGAATTAGTATTTATAGGGGCTCGAAACTGTTAGACATTTGCCGAACAGAAAATTGGCGTAACAGTTTGCAGGATTACAAAATGAATATTGCAACTAGGATGAAAATTTTAGTGCTTACTTATACTTCAGATTGTAATAACTAGTAAATCTGCAGATCAGGAGCCTCAGCGTCAGCACTGCAAGTCATTATTTTTAAACACACTTTTGGATATCATTCAACTCCCTGCAAACCAAAATTTAAAGTTTTCAAATTACGTAATTATTTACAAGAATAAAAAATACAAAGTTTTCAGATATTATAAGTGTTAATTTAAAAACGTTATGTAAGGATACTCTGAAATTTTCATGAGCTGCTAATTCTGGTATTTTTTTAGATAATAAAGTAGATTTCTTCAGGGGGGCGGAACCCCCCCCCCCCCCCCCGTGATTTCATTAAATTTACACATGTAACATTTTATTCTTTGTGCTAGCGGTTATCGTAAATCTTAGATTGATTTTTAGCCTTATTTTTTAATACCGGTGAACAGAAGAAAATTTATATTGACGCAATTATATTAAAAGTTTAGGTTTTATGAACGAAAAAGTAATTTCCTTTTAAAAATAAAATAATTTTAATTCATATTTTCTGAAATGAGGATGCATTAGGAAGTAACACTCGTCAAAAAATATTTTTTCAGTCAATCTAGTTAATGTTTGGCTTTTAAGAATGAAAATATTTATTTCTCGATACAATGACGTCATTTTCAACAGAGATAATTTTGTGGTGCATAATTTTGACATTTACTATCTATTCGCTTTTCAAAAGTTTTTTTCTTATTGAAATTTTCAATTAAAAATTAAACATTTATGTTAGCCGTGTGCAGACGATAAACCGTGAGATATTGGTAACATTTTTTTTTTTTAATATTAAGAATTAATATCATAACATAAGGCCCTTTTATTTCAACCTCAAAGCATATTCGCTTTGTTTTTGATATATGAGGTAAAATTCACCCTCTTTTCGTATTTTCGTTTTATTTCCAATATGAAGACATATATTCATGTCTATTGTTTATTTCATTTTCCTCTTGCACACGAAAATCTTTCAAATCAAAGTTAACTGTTTAGGGTAAATTATTATTGCGGGATTTGATTTTCTTGGCAACGGTAAAAAAAAAAAAAAAAAAAAAAAAAAAAAAAAAAAGAGTGTTAAATTTTATAGAAAAATGTCAATTTATTCCTTATGAAAATAATGAACTTTTTAATATAAAAGAAATGTATTTGAACAAAATAAATAGAACGTAGCCTGCCTTTATTTCTGGCGTAAAGTCCATCTGTGTCGTTGTGAGTTAGGATTAACTCGGTCGACACTTAAACAATCACATTTTATTAACAATCACACACAAAATATATACAATTCGCGTAAAAGCGCTATTATCTTTGAAACATACGTATTTCCATGAAAAGATCTCTAGGTGAGATACATTTCGAACACACGCCGAAACTTTACTTAAACCCGCGCAATCATGATTACATACATTCACTTCACTTCATGTTTGGCAAAATATCTCAGGATATTTTGCCGACAGTGGCAACAGCGCCATCTATATGCTATAAAAATAAGGGAAGGCAGTCATTTTGTTACAACCTCCCCCTCTGGTTCTGCGGACGTCCCGGTGAGGAACCAGTAACTTTTTTAGGTGGTCTGCCACGTTTCCTAATAGGTGCAATAGACACAATGTCAGAGTCATTACACAGTTTCAAAGCTGACGTATGACATGTAGCAAGCGGTTCATTTGGATTGTCCATGCTTGCTATAACAAATGTGGTGGGTGATTTTTGAGTTAAAATAATGTATGGTCCGTCACGTTTAGGCATGAACTTTGCAGTTTTATTGCTAGAGGCTTTACTTACTGGATGTAAGTCAACCCAAACCTTGTCTCCTGGAGCAAAACAATGTCCTGATTTTCTTTTACGGTCAGCGTATTTCTTTCTTTGATCTTGCTTGGCTTCAACTTTGTCCTTAATGTCTTTGGTGAAGTTTGCAAATTTCTTGAGGTATGGTGTAATTTCAGGTACAAAGTTGTCATTGTGAATTACAGCACGAATGTCGTATTGAACATCGTCTGTCGTTCTTAATTCTCTCCCAAATTGTAAAAATGCTGCTGTTTCTCCAGTGGTGTCACACTTAGCAATATTCATTGCAAAACGTATTGTTGGAAGTTTCTCTTCCCATGAACAGTGGTCATTCTCTACTAATATAGCCAATCTCGGCTTGAGATATCTATTTTTTCTCTCCACAGGGTTTGCCTGAGGATGATATATGGGAGTTGGGTTTTGTTTGATACCTAAAAGAAAACAAAGTTGTTGCATTACACTACTAACAAATTGTGGTCCGTTATCACATATTATACGTCTGGGTAGACCATATCTAAGGATAACTTCTTCGAGCAACGTAGTTGCACACTGTGCTGCAGTAGCTTCTGTAAGGGCAAATAGTTCAACCAATCTTGTTGCACAGTCTTCTACTATGAATATCCATCTTTTACCATTCTTACTTTTTGGTAAAGGGCCAAAAAGATCAATTGATAGAACTTCAAATCGTTGTGAATACACTGGTGTTTGTAACAAACCGGATGGTTTTTGATTAGAAGGTTTATACCTATTACATTCAGCACAATGTTTGACGTAATCTGCAATGTATGAACGCATTCCAGTCCAATAATATCTTTTGGATATTCTATTAAATGTACCTTCAGCACCGTAGTGACCAGCCGTAGGTGAGTCATGGTGTTCTTTTAACATTTTCTCCCTTTCATGTGAGAAGACTACTAGTTGTGCTTCTTCAGATTCCGAAGTTGGGGAATACCTGTATAAAACTCCTTGGTTCATAACATAACCACGTTCAGTCCAGTTAGTGTAGTCTAGAGTTTTTTCTTCATCTTCGAAACTTTTAATAATTTTCTTTAATTCTTCATCTTTCATTTGTTCAGCACGTAGATCACTAGGCATTTTAGCAGGGATATCAATCATTATGGTGCAAATATCACAATCTTCTTTACTGATATGATCACACGCAGGACGAGAAAGCATGTCAGCTATGACGTTCGCTTTACCTGGAATGTATTCTATTTTCACATTAAACTCTTGCAACTGTAAAGCCCATCTGGCAAGTCTTCCAGAAGGGGACTTTAAGCTAATGAGCCATCGGAGAGGCTGGTGGTCGGATGCCACAGTAACTTCTGTTCCGTCAATGTATCCTCTGAATTTATTAAGAGCCCAGACAACAGCAAGAGCTTCCTGTTCCGTGGTGTGATAGTTGCGTTCTGCAGGAGTCAGTAATCTACTGGCGTACTCAATCGGATGCTCTTCCGCACCTTTACCCTGGAGAAGTACTGCTCCAAGAGCATAATTGCTTGCATCGGTTCGAATGATGAAGGGTTTTGTTTCATCAGCCTGTTTCAATATTGGTGATGAAACCAGGCATTGCTTCAAGGCTTGAAATGCATTTTCTTCATCGGCACCCCAATGCCATTGCACATTCTTCTTAGTGAGGTTACTAAGCGGTCTGGATATTTCTGCAAAATCTTGTATAAAACGGCGATACCATGAACATGTCTGCAGAAACGATTGCAGTTGTTTTATATTCTTGGGAGGCGGGATCCTCACAACAGCATCAATTTTCCCAGGATCAACTTCTAGGCCATTTGGAGTTATCCAGTGTCCTAAGTACTTTACTCTGGAACATGCAAAGTTGCATTTTTCTCGATTTGCAGAAAGTTTCCATTTGTCTAATCTTTGTAAAACAGCTTCAAGATCAGATAGATGTTGTTCAAAACTTGATGATAAAATAATGAGGTCATCAAGGTAAGAGAGAATATTTACATCTGGGAGTCCGTTGCGAAAATTATCCATCGTCCTCTGAAACGTTGCAGGAGCGTTACGGAGTCCAAAAGGCATTCTTCGAAAGCGGTATGTTCCGAGAGGACATACAAAAACAAAACAGTTTTATCACGATCAGGCCCATAGACACTCACCTGATGGTAGCCAGCATTCAGATCCAGAGTGGTCATGAACTGGGCAGTCTTTGCCTGATGTAGAAGATCGTCCATACGAGGGAGTGGATAGGTATCCGGTATAGTCACCTCATTGAGCTTCTTGTAGTCTACACATAGACGTACACTACCATTTGGCTTAGGAATGAGCACGATTGGTGCAGAATATGGAGATTCGCATTGCTCAATAATTCCTTTGGCAAGAAGAGCATCAATTTCTGTTTTCAACAACTCTTTCTTTGCCGGTGATAATCTGTAAGGTGGTAATGATATAGGACGATGTTCTCTAGTGTTTATGTGATGTTCGACGACGGGTGTTGCTTCTCCCCCTGGTTGAAAGGTATTGGAAAATTTTTCAAGCAAGTCATTAAGTCTCTTTCGTTGTATTGCAGATAGGTTTTGACCTTCACTTTCTCTTAACATAACTGTGTTAGCTTTGACATTTGGTGTTGAGATTTCAGGTGTCGTTTTGAAAGGATCATCAACAAAAGGAAATTTATATCTTGGATTGTTCTGGAAATACCAACTTTGGCTTCGCATATCCAACACAATCCCCATTTTATTCAAAAAATCTATGCCTAACAATGTTCTCTTTCCGGTGGCTCCGGGTAACGCAAAAATCGTTGTATTAGTTCTACGACCTTCTATTTCAACAGTGATTGTTGCTTAAAGAACGTTAGTTTCTTTTCGTATGCCATCAGCGAGCGTTATGTTTACACTGGTCTCTTCGAACGAAATTCCTTGGTCACGGAGAAGCTTGAACAACATTTCTCCAGCAATGGAATGTGTAGCTCCGGTATCTGCGCAAGCTACCCCTGTAATACCATTTACCTTTATATACAACATAGGTGTTGCCTGTGTATTAATATAACAAGATTGGAGATGTAGGGAACTAAAATTTGCTGATTTTACTTGCGTAGATGGGGAACAATTAGGACATTTTGATTTTACAAAACCTTGTTTCCCACAGCCATAGCAGCTTATAACTGGACGCTTATCATTGTTTACAAAGCGTGAATTCGTATATTTTGAGGTAGAAGTATTTTTGAAATTTCCAAAATGTTCGCTAGCTTCATTTTTGGTTACCTGATTTTTCCAGAATTCCTGACCATTTGAATTTTTTGACAAAACATGTTTGTGTGTTTCACGCGATTTTGAATTACTTGCTGATTTTTGAAAAGGGGGTCTAATATTTTCATATATGTCAAGCTTTTCGGCCAACAAGACAGGGTCATTTAGTTTGTCCCAACCATCTAAATAATGATTTTTATATTCTGGTGGGCACTTTTTTTTAATCTGATCAGCGATTATTAGTTCTGAGAGCTTTTCAAATGAATTAACTTCTAATTCGGATAACCAACCTTCAAAATAATTTCTAATTTCAAAGTAAAAATCTTTCCAAGTAGAATTCTCTCTTTTTTGATGTCGGCTAAATAATACCCTAAACTTCTCCGCTGTTAATTTAAATCTTTTTAAAAAAATGTCACGAATATGTGCATAGTTTTTGAACATTTCTTCAGGTTCTCTTGCTATAAGTTTAGCAATGTCATTCGGAAGTACGGCGACTAATTGTGAGACCCAAAAATCTTTGGAGACATTTAACATTTTCATTTGACGTTCAAACATTGTCAAGAACAACGACATATTATCTTTTTCCGGATTAAATGGTAGTAGGATGTTTTTAATATCTATACGCATCTGGTCCATTTGATTTTGTGGGACAGTTGTCGCGGTATGGTTTTGAGCTTGCAGCTTAAGTTTTTCTAACTCATAAGCTCTTTCCTCTGCGATACGTTTGTCCTCAACCCTTTGTTCTTCTATGCTCTCTTGTTTTTTCCTATTTTGTTCTTCTATGCTCTCTTGTTTTTTTCTATCTTCCACGATAGCAATAAATGCCTCTTTTACAAATTGTTCATCGTCTTTGAAAAGGGCGCACTTCATAATTTTTTCACGCAAGACTACTATTTTATCATCTGCATCTACCTGAAGTTCTAATTCGGTAGCCAAATTATATAAATCGATTTTTTTCCCTTTAGAAAGAAACGCCATTTTTCCTAAAATCAGTTAAATTTATGCTTAAATTACAAAATTATATGCAATACTTGACCCATTAAATAATCAAATAACAAAATAACTACCTTCCCCTTACAGGTAAATATGCATAAACTTTCATAAACAATTGATGAAACATGCAAAAATAATTTAATACCATACTAAAATCTATCTCTAATTAAACATGAGCTCATGTAAATATTAATGCAAAAATATTATAATCAATTAATATGCAACTTTTTTTTTCTAATATAACTTACCGTATAAAACTGTCATGTTATGAGCATTAAAAATTAGAATGTATTATTTAGGAGGGTTTTTTTTATAGGAAGAAAATTAAATAAAATTAAGTTTATTTTTAATTATTTTAGCATTATGAATTACATTTATACAATCAAATAAGGCAACGGATTCATTAAAAGCCTTTACAATGTAGCTGCAAGGGTGGTCTCAAATATTTTTCCAGATCTCGGGAGTAAAGGAGAGGTTTTCTTTTTTTTTTTTTTGTAACACAAGTCTTCGGAATGTTGTACCAGCAGACACTGGGGTGAATGAACCGATTTGTGTAAGCAAGATGCAACATTAAAGTTGGGGGGCAGACGGTTTTTTGAGAATCAGCAGTTTACAGGGAGGTCTGGCCTGTGTTTTGTGATTATTTTTTTATTCCCCGCGAATTCTGGCATGCACATTTTTCCATAAATGTGTCAGGTTGCGTAGAAACGGCCGATGTTGGTTTTTTTTTTATTATTGGGGTGCAGGGTGGTCTTAAAATTGTTTTCTGGCGCTTCTTGTATTATGAATTTCAGTTAGATAGTTGTGGGCGCAGTGTAAACAAGGTTGTCTTGTCCCAGCAGTGAGCGAATGCGGAGCGATCCTCAAGGTCCTGAATCGTGTCTGATGCCTCTAGATATTTTCTTGGGGATAGTAGATTTTTCTGCCGGCGAGCCTCATCCTAGACGGGCCAAGGGTCTTTGCTAAGATTGGAGTATCCTGATACTGAACCTACGCAAAAATTCTGCAAATGCTGACGTATGGCTGAAGTATCAAGATTACCGTAGAAAAACCTGTGGTAGAAGGAAACCTGTAGTAGAAGGAAGGAGCGTCCTTCATAGACGGCCCAGGGGTTTACGCAAAAGGAGTTCTCAGATGGGGATTCAATTGATTCTTTTTCGGTGGTTTTCGGCTGGATTCCTGTAGTGTGTTCTGCCATCGACCGTACACCTCATTCCGCTAGTGCTGACCTGTGAACCAGGTTTAAAATTCTTAGTGGAAAACTTTGAATTTGAATTCATTTTGATTTGTGCCCGAAGGACCTATGCTTTATCTTCTGAATCCCAGAAATTCATCTTCATGGTAAGCCTATGCTTTAATTATTTTCTTTCACCGGTTTCTAAAGATGCTCCCAGGAGATTTTGATTTCAAAGCACAAAGTTACTCAAAAATGGAACTGGTTTCTTAATTATTGCTGGTGTATACTAAAATATCTATTCCAGAACTTGAAATAATAATAATAATGAATAATATTATGCTTTTGTTATTAAACTGTTAAATGATTTGTTATTAAATAAATATTTCCTATATAAAGGTTTGACTTCAGACAATTAACCTTGTTAATTTGAATGCTTTGATGCATTCTAAATACTTTGATAAATGAAATTCATTAAAATGCCATTGGGTGCTTGTTTAATATATAATTAAATAAAATTTCTAAGTTTTCACCTTTTCATTATAGATCTTTCTCTTTATTTGTTTGTCTGTCTAATTTAGTATTGTGATTGACCAAAAAATTACAGCTAATTAATTTAAATCAACTGTTGAATAATCATAATCAATTTTATCATTTATAAATAGAATTCAAAAGGAGGGTAGTTTTCTTTACAAACTTTAAATGATATGATATAATAGCAATAAAAATAATAATAATAAGATTATTTTTAAGAATCTAAGAATGTAATTTGATTAAATTCTTAAAATTTAAAAGTAAATTTTATAAAGGCTAAAACCTCAAATGATTTTTGTAAATTAACCAGTTAAGATCTGTATTTTGCTCTAATATATTTTTATATATATATATAACTTTAAGAATATAAATATTGAGATGGTATTGAAAATTTTGAATAACAATTATTAGGATTAAAAATATTATCTCAGGCAATAACAATTGTTTAGGCAGAGTGTCTTTAATAAAAGATATAAATTTAAAAAAAAATAAATAACTATAATTTTTATATTTCTATTATTGATGGTATATATATAAAAGCAATTATATGGTTCAATAAATCAGTAATTTTTCTGAGATTCTTGATTAGGTAAAGTGAGTACATTACATGCCAAGGCCCCTGAACTTTACATTCAGGGGGGATCTTTACTGGGTTGTGGTCACTTTTATTATTATTGTTATCATTAAATTATTGTTAAAGAACACAACGCAAATTAAGGTATTCTTTTGGGAAGAAATTATGAATTCTTAAATACATATGGGTTCATTTTAGAGGTAAAAATTAATTTTTTTTTGTTGTTCAGTATTTTTTTTAGTATAAAATTTAATATCGGCCTTTTTATTTCTAATTGTATGAAAAACATCATAACAAAAATGATGCCGTGTCCAGTCCTTGGTAATTTACTCACTGAAATACGTATGTATATGTGATAATTATTGGATATTTATGTAGAATTTACTGATAATTGTGATCCAATTGTGATTTAATTTATCAGGCTAATATATTTCACAATTTACTAATAAGAGAGTGCTATTTATTTCTATACAGCATATATATCATATTTGAGTATTTAATTATGTATTTTCTAATTTGGTGCATTTATTATTATTATGAGTAGTAGTTTGGTATATAGTCACCGAAATTGTAAATTCCAGTATTAATTGGACCAGTGAGAGGTATTTTTAGCATTCATAATTTAAGCGTGATTTCCCTTTTTCTTTGCACTAGAAAAATTTTGTGTTATTGTTGTGTTTTATGTTGATGTAGCTAAAATTTTATTTACGTAAAATAAATTGTTGGTATTAAACTTCGCTATGGGGAGATCAAAAGATGGGGCTGAACAGTCAGCTACCCAAAATGGCCCAGTTGGGGGAGAGGATAAAGAGATGTCTGTAAGTCAGAGAAGAGGGCTTTTGTTAGACAACTTAGCTCTCATCCCGATTTTTACAGGTCAAGACCCTCATTTCAATTTTTCTGATTTCTCCCAAAAATTTAAATCCTTTGCCGATTTCTTACAATGGCCTAAAGAAGATAGGCTATTCGCGATTCAGCAGCGATTAGCCGGCCCTGCATTGCAAACATTTTCAAATTTTAGAGATCAGATAAATGATATTGATTCCTTTTTCAAAGTATTAGGCGATGTTTATAATAAAGAAAAAGATCCCTCTGCACTTTTAGAGGATTTTTGGAATTACAAACAAACAGCAGGAATACCCGTTCCTCAATATTTAGCTATTTGTAAACAAAAAGCTAAAAATGCTGTTTTAGCGCAAAATCTACCAGTTGAAAGTCAAAAACAAACTGAGGAGCAATGGCTTTTGGCCATGCTAAAGAAAAATCTGGAACCACAAATTAGAAAGGGGATCATTGCACGAAATCCAACAACTTTAGAAGAACTTGAAAATATAGCAATTTTGGAGGAAAAAGCGTGGTTAGCAGTACAAGTTCCGCACGTTACTGTAGAAAATTCGGGTGAAATGGCTTGCGCGATCGCTCAAAAATCTTATTCTAAAAGGGAATATAACGATAATATAGCGGAAGAAATTATAAAACTAAAAGATATTATTTCGGACCTTTCGGAGAAAGTTAAAAATTTAGATAAAAACACCTCACGTCCCGACAAATCTCATATTATTTGCCATTTTTGTGGTTTAAGTGGTCATTATCAATCCCATTGTTTTAGAAAAAATGCAAGAGAGCAATTAAATAATCAAGAGAGATCAAATGATAGAGGGTCGCTTTCGAGAAGAAACGGGGTTAGAAGAGCGAGTTTTCGCCCTTACGGTCATAGACACTATCGTAACGGGAGGCTTTCGGAAGGAAATCGTTTAGAAGGCAGTGAAATGGAAACCTCCGAGAAGGATCAGAGTTCAGCTTGCGAGAAGACTCCGAGTTCAGCTAGTGGATCTTTAAACGGTCCGGGATCTCTATGAGTCGGGCAGATGGAGATCGGCAGAAAAAGATAAACAGTGTGCCCGAGGATTTTCAGCCTGGTATTTTTAGTTCTTACCATAATAATGTGTGGCAGCGATTACCATTAGTTAAGATAAACTGTTTTAATCATGAATTCGTTGCTCTAATCGACACCGGTTCTAGTTGTAATTTAATAAATAACAGCATCTTAAGTAAGGCTAAAGCTACAAAATTAGATGATTTAAATATGGATATGAATACATTAGTGGGTGGCATGTTCAAGACAACTGGTAGAGTGAGTGTTAAATTCAACATGAAAAATCACGAATTCGAGGATAATTTTAAAGTAATGGAAGGGGAAATGTCCCCACATTTTCAAGTAATTTTAGGAGTTCCTTTTCTAACTAAATTTCAATTTAATATTGATTTTATGAGTAATAATTTAAGAAATGTAAACACCGTCATTCCGATTTTACGTGATTATGAAAATTCGGTTAATGCTGTGCATGAAAAGCATTTTGAATTCCCGGCTTTTGCTAAGAAAAAATGTCAAATTCCGCCTTTGTCGGAAAAAATTATTGAAGTTAAAATTAGTAAAGCTCATAATTTTCAGACGGATAATGTGTTAATTTCCCCTTGTACCAATCACTTACCATCTTCCTTTTTAGTCAGCCACACTATTTGTAAAAACAATGATATTTCGCTCTTTGTGAAAGTGCTAAATATTAGTGATGTAGAAATGCACATTAATAAAAATGCGAAATTAGGAATGGCCCAAGAATTAGTTTCCTCTTATAATACACAACCATCGGATTTCGTTGGTCATGTTAACAAGGATGAGATAGGAAATATGGACCACACCGACCTCAAATGGGACACAAAATTTGATCTTGAACATCTTGATAAAGATTTAAAAATGAGAGTACAGAATTTTTTAAAGGAAAATTCAGATGTGTTCGCAGCCTCGGTCTTAGACTTGCCCGGGTGCAGTTCAGTTTTACACGAAATTAAATTACAGGACAACATCCCTGTCAAGTCTCGTCCATACAGGGTTCCTTATAATTTACGTAAAGAAATGGACGATCAAATCAATATTCTTCTGGAATCTGAAATTCTAGTTCCCGCAAATTCTAACTATTCTAGTCCCGTTATGTTAGTTAAAAAGGCAGACGGCGGTTTTAGGCTAGCTGTGGACTTTCGTCGGCTTAATAAGAAATTAATCAAAGATACGTTTCCTATTCCTAACATTAATGAAACTATTGATTCTTTGGCAGGCGCCAAATATTTTACTGCTTTGGATTTAACAAGCGGATTTTTTCAGCAAATAATTCCGGAGGAACACCAGCACTACACCGCGATTACGACACACCGTGGTTCCTTTATGTTTCGAAGGTCACCTTTTGGACTTTCATCAAGTCCGAATGCGTTCCAGAGATTAATGAGTCTAGTCTTGGGAGACCTCACATATTTGAATATTTTAGTATACATTGACGATATTTGTATTGCCTCAAATGATATAGAATCTCATTTTGAGAAATTGAAACTTGTTTTTGACCGCCTCAGACAACATAATCTCAAATTAAAACCTTCGAAATGTCACTTTCTCAAAACGGAAATTACCTTCCTGGGATTTCAGGTTTTGGATGGAAAAATTACACCAACCCGTAAAAATGTGGAGGTTGTTTCAAAATTTAAAACACCAAAGTCAAAAAGAGATGTCAGAGCCCTAATTGGGTGCGTTGGATTCTATAGAAAGTTTTTTTCGGATTTTTCACAACGCACCATAAATCTAACTAATTTAATGAAAGGTAAAGGCAAATTTATATGGAGTGATCAAGCGCAGGCCGAGTTTGAAGACTTAAAACAAACGCTTGCCAGTATCCCAAGTCTAAATTTACCCGATATGCAGAAAGAATTTATATTATATACTGATGCTTCTGGAACGGCTTTGGGTAGTGTTTTAGCACAACTAGATGACGAAAACTTTCCTAGACCTGTAGCCTTTGCCTCCAGAAAATTAAAGGAAGTAGAAACAAGATATTGCACTTCTGAAAGAGAATTATTGGCTCTAGTATGGGCCATGAATTATTTTAAGTGCTACCTCTTTAATAAAAAAATTCATTGTTTATACAGACCATGCCGCTTTAACACATGCATTAAAACTAAAGGATCCTACCTCGCGAATTGCACGGTGGCTGTGTGCGTTGGCGGATTTTGATTTTGAAACTAAATACATTAAAGGAAAGTGTAATTCGGTAGCAGACTTTCTTTCGCGTTTTGTTCAGCACGAAATTAGTCCGGAAGCTCCGACGTCCTCAACGGAGGAGGTAAATTTCGTACACCACGCACTAGACAGTTCTGCCAGTTTAGTAAACGCAGAGCCTTTTCTACACGAAATAAGAGTAGCTCAGTCTCAAGATAAATTTTGTCAAAAGGTAACTATGCGTTTAACTAAGGGTCTAAAAACTTTTCCGAGAAATATGAATTTTTTTATACATAATGACATTTTAAAATGTAAGGATTTAAGAAAGAGGTCCAGTAGAGATAGACAGTCAAAAATTGTTTTACCGAAAGCGCTTGTGCCAAAAGTTTTTCATATGACACATACATCGTCAGTAGCGTGCCACGGTGGTTTTTTCAAAACTTTTGAAAGAATAAGATCGGTTTATTATTGGCAAGGTATGTACGCAAATATTAAACAGTTAGTTGCCTCATGTCAGTCATGCCTGGAATTTAGGGCTCACAAACCTAAGGCATTAGCGGATCTGCAGAAATTACCTACTCCTATAGGTCCAATGATTTGCGTGCATCTGGATATTTCGGGCCCATATAAACAGACGTACAATGGGAATAAATTCATTGTTTTATATGTTGATAGCTTTTCAAAATGGCCTGAAGCGTTCCCTGTCCCGAACATTACGTCTGATACTATTGCGGAAACGTTAGCGGAGTTCATATGCCGGCATGGTTGCCCAAGATACGTGGTAACCGATAAAGGAAAACAGTTGTTAAGTGAAGCGATAGAAAAGGTATATAAAAAGCTAGATATTAAACATACAAAGACCACTGCTTATCATCCTTCAAGCAATGCAAAAGTGGAACGATTACACTCTTCGATATCTGGCTGCTTAGCACATTTAGTAAATGAGCTTCACAATGATTGGGATTCGAAGTTAAAGTTTGCATTATTAGCCATTAGATCGGCAGTACATGCGTCTACTGATGAAACTCCTTTTTTCATCTTAACCGGAAGGGATATTCGTCTGCCCTATAACAGTTTAATGGAGGAAGAAAAGTTCTCATATCAGGAATATCCTTCATATAGCGAAAATATTATTACTACGCTCCAATCTGTATTTCATCGGGTTAAAAACAATCTGGAGGCAGTGTCTTTAAAACAGCAGCTCTACAGAAGTCGTACTGCAGTTGACAAAAAATTGGAAATAGGAAATCTTGTTATGAAATACACACCTCAAATCAAGCCAGGAATGTGTAAGAAATTTTCCAAATTAAACAGTGGACCATATAGAATTATTGATCAATATAAAAAAGTAAATTTTCAAATACAATCAATTCACGACCCCACAAAAACAGAATGGATACATTGTGACCGGATTTCTAAGATTCCGAATAAACCAGTCTTTCCTTCTCTTTTCTTCATAGAAAACGAAACTATGACGCCAGCTGTTCAGGATAAACAAACCCCGTTAGATTCCTTTCCTCACCCTACCCTTTTTAGCGACCCTCTCGAAGAATTTCGTTTGAGAAAGGCTAATAAACGAATCCTCCGTCACGAAAGCTTTGGGAAGGGGAGAATTGGAGTATCCAGTAATAAATATGTCTATCATTTGACTGCTAACCAACATGATTATTACTTGCGATCTCGTACAAAGAGTTAATTTTAGGAGTGCATGGATATTTTAGGAAAGGCCAGTTTACGGTAAATTTATTTTTCAGTAGTTGTTATGTATAGGAACCTATGTAATTTTTTTTTTGTGTATAAATCCCTTTGCAGTTATGTTGGGGAGATTCTTACGTTTCTCTTATATTTTTTTCTTTTCATTTATACTATATGTTTTGGTAGAAATTTTTTTAACACTTTATTTCATTCTTATGCTATTCTTATATATAAATTCATGTTGTTGTTATAAAGCAACTTACTAACTGTTTCTTTTTATGTAACACTTTTTTTCTCACCTTTCGGGTAAAAAAAAAAAAAAAAAAAAAAAAAAAAAAAATATGGGTGAAATAACACGTTTTTGATTAATATTTTTAAATAATTTTTTTATCATTAATTTGAGTACGTTATGGGTTTACGGTATGATACTGTCGGTTTTTATTTATCCCCTTTCTCTGTTCCAATTTATACTGGGAAAGTTTGTCAATCTTTATGATTGCATGTTGCGAAATTACTGCTTTCTGCATAAAAATAAATAAATAAATATAAATAAAAATAAAAGATACAAAGACTATACGTACAAATATAAAGGAAAACATTTCTTGTATTAGTATAAAATTTTTTTATTATTGACTGTTTATTTATTGGCAGTTTATGTATTGTATAAAATTTCATATTACCAAATGTACTATAATAGTCTTTTTATTGGTAAGATTGCTAAGATTTTTATATTGTTTGGTTCTTATTGTTTTATTATTTAAAATAGTAGGGATGATTTGAATAACTTTTTCCAATTTTGTGTTACGTTTTCTTTTATATATATGTGTATATGTAATGTATTTGTTACACAAATTTGAGTACGTATGCTTTTTTTTAAAGTGGAAATATATTATATGTTTATTTACATTCCTGTTAAAGAAGCCAGTTCATCTATGTCAATTTTTTTTTGCCGCCCAGAGCAGTTATTCTCTTGAGTCCGTTCCTTAAGGGTTGTTTTTGTGGAGTACGCTAGTTTTTTTTTTTTCTTTTTTTTTACCATTCTAATTTTTCGCAGTCAGTATTTAGCGTTTACGTCCCGTAGGTATTTGCGAGGTTTGTTAGTTGCGTGTTTGGGACAGCAGGTGTCTAGGGGGGTGGACGCATCGCCCTGGAGAACTTAGTGGGTGAGTTGCTCTGTGGGGGTACTAGTCGCAACGGGTTGATGTAGAACTTGTGAGATTGAAACCCGCCCAGCGCTGCTTACCGGCGGTCCTTCTTCATGTTTTACATGAATTCCTCGCTAGTAGAGTCTCATTATAAAATTTTTTCTCTACGTTCAAAAATTTTTCCTACAAAGGGGGATGTTGTTATGAGCATTAAAAATTAGAATGTATTATTTAGGAGGGTTTTTTTTATAGGAAGAAAATTAAATAAAATTAAGTTTATTTTTAATTATTTTAGCATTATGAATTACATTTATACAATCAAATAAGGCAACGGATTCATTAAAAGCCTTTACAATGTAGCTGCAAGGGTGGTCTCAAATATTTTTCCAGATCTCGGGAGTAAAGGAGAGGTTTTCTTTTTTTTTTTTTGTAACACAAGTCTTCGGAATGTTGTACCAGCAGACACTGGGGTGAATGAACCGATTTGTGTAAGCAAGATGCAACATTAAAGTTGGGGGGCAGACGTTTTTTTGAGAATCAGCAGTTTACAGGGAGGTCTGGCCTGTGTTTTGTGATTATTTTTTTATTCCCCGCGAATTCTGGCATGCACATTTTTCCATAAATGTGTCAGGTTGCGTAGAAACGGCCGATGTTGGTTTTTTTTTATTATTGGGGTGCAGGGTGGTCTTAAAATTGTTTTCTGGCGCTTCTTGTATTATGAATTTCAGTTAGATAGTTGTGGGCGCAGTGTAAACAAGGTTGTCTTGTCCCAGCAGTGAGCGAATGCGGAGCGATCCTCAAGGTCCTGAATCGTGTCTGATGCCTCTAGATATTTTCTTGGGGATAGTAGATTTTTCTGCCGGCGAGCCTCATCCTAGACGGGCCAAGGGTCTTTGCTAAGATTGGAGTATCCTGATACTGAACCTACGCAAAAATTCTGCAAATGCTGACGTATGGCTGAAGTATCAAGATTACCGTAGAAAAACCTGTGGTAGAAGGAAACCTGTAGTAGAAGGAAGGAGCGTCCTTCATAGACGGCCCAGGGGTTTACGCAAAAGGAGTTCTCAGATGGGGATTCAATTGATTCTTTTTCGGTGGTTTTCGGCTGGATTCCTGTAGTGTGTTCTGCCATCGACCGTACACCTCATTCCGCTAGTGCTGACCTGTGAACCAGGTTTAAAATTCTTAGTGGAAAACTTTGAATTTGAATTCATTTTGATTTGTGCCCGAAGGACCTATGCTTTATCTTCTGAATCCCAGAAATTCATCTTCATGGTAAGCCTATGCTTTAATTATTTTCTTTCACCGGTTTCTAAAGATGCTCCCAGGAGATTTTGATTTCAAAGCACAAAGTTACTCAAAAATGGAACTGGTTTCTTAATTATTGCTGGTGTATACTAAAATATCTATTCCAGAACTTGAAATAATAATAATAATGAATAATATTATGCTTTTGTTATTAAACTGTTAAATGATTTGTTATTAAATAAATATTTCCTATATAAAGGTTTGACTTCAGACAATTAACCTTGTTAATTTGAATGCTTTGATGCATTCTAAATACTTTGATAAATGAAATTCATTAAAATGCCATTGGGTGCTTGTTTAATATATAATTAAATAAAATTTCTAAGTTTTCACCTTTTCATTATAGATCTTTCTCTTTATTTGTTTGTCTGTCTAATTTAGTATTGTGATTGACCAAAAAATTACAGCTAATTAATTTAAATCAACTGTTGAATAATCATAATCAATTTTATCATTTATAAATAGAATTCAAAAGGAGGGTAGTTTTCTTTACAAACTTTAAATGATATGATATAATAGCAATAAAAATAATAATAATAAGATTATTTTTAAGAATCTAAGAATGTAATTTGATTAAATTCTTAAAATTTAAAAGTAAATTTTATAAAGGCTAAAACCTCAAATGATTTTTGTAAATTAACCAGTTAAGATCTGTATTTTGCTCTAATATATTTTTATATATATATATAACTTTAAGAATATAAATATTGAGATGGTATTGAAAATTTTGAATAACAATTATTAGGATTAAAAATATTATCTCAGGCAATAACAATTGTTTAGGCAGAGTGTCTTTAATAAAAGATATAAATTTAAAAAAAATAAATAACTATAATTTTTATGTTTCTATTATTGATGGTATATATATAAAAGCAATTATATGGTTCAATAAATCAGTAATTTTTCTGAGATTCTTGATTAGGTAAAGTGAGTACATTACATGCCAAGGCCCCTGAACTTTACATTCAGGGGGGATCTTTACTGGGTTGTGGTCACTTTTATTATTATTGTTATCATTAAATTATTGTTAAAGAACACAACGCAAATTAAGGTATTCTTTTGGGAAGAAATTATGAATTCTTAAATACATATGGGTTCATTTTAGAGGTAAAAAATAATTTTTTTTGTTGTTCAGTATTTTTTTTAGTATAAAATTTAATATCGGCCTTTTTATTTCTAATTGTATGAAAAACATCATAACAGTCAGAAATATTTAAATCATAAAATTTTAAGTATATGAAATATCATGGATAATTTGGTGTGAAAAAATTTTTCATTCACAAATAAATATGAAAGCAACAAAAATATCAAAATAAAGTACTTACTTACTTCTTTAAAATAAACATTCTAAATAATTATTGACGATTACTGAAATCACTTTTCTTTTCTAATATACTACGCTGTGCACAGTTAGAACAAATAATCATAAAATTGACTTACTCAAATAATATTGCATTGAAAAAAGAAAAGAAAAAAATATTACCAAAAGAAATTAAATATATCTCTTTTTCCAGAAAATTAATCTTTCATAATACTCAAAAGAACAACAAAAAAAAAAAACACATGCATAAAACAGCATTTAAAAATAAATAAACCACCAGCTGGCCAGCAATAAACAGAAAAAAAAAATTCAACTTTTTACCGGTAACAAAACAAATAAAATAAGATTTATCTTTCTTTAGCTAATCACTTTTCGCTGATTCATATGGCGGTTTCAGATTTCTTTTAAACACACAGAATATCGGCGATAGTAGAACACTGAAAGTTATTTCGAAAACATTTTAGATCTGTCTAAAGGCTTTTCGATGATCACAAACAACAATTATGAAATAAACTGAAAGATTTTTTTTTTCACTTTTAACAGCACACTTTCGCCTTGAGAACTTTGAAGCTTGAAGCATACCCACAAATAATTATTCCATAAGGATGGCACTAATTACTTGATTTATATCAAAAAGAATGCACACATTAGAAACGAAGTGGTTCTTTTTTCCATATGCCATATTCTTGAAATAATGATTTCACACAATTACGAATCTAGCTGATTCTTTTTACTCATTTGCCAGGGCGGCAATACACTATAGAAGGGAAACGCTTTTCTTGAAATTAGGCTTTCACATTCACAGAATTGAGAATGGTTTCTCAAACTTTAGAATTTGGAGATTCTTTTTAATCACTTACTTTGTCAGGATGACAAATACACAATTATCCACTGTCATTATTGTCCGGATGACAATATTTTGAACCTGGTATAGCGGTTCCTTTTTATTTCGTTTTTGAAGAAGGAGATTTTTTCACGTTGGGCGTCATTTTGTGTCGTTGTGAGTTACGATTAACTCGGTCGACACTTAAACAATCACATTTTATTAACAATCACACACAAAATATATACAATTCGCGTAAAAGCGCTATTATCTTTGAAACATACGTATTTCCATGAAAAGATCTCTAGGTGAGATACATTTCGAACACACGCCGAAACTTTACTTAAACCCGCGCAATCATGATTACATACATTCACTTCACTTCATCACTTCATGTTTGGCAAAATATCTCAGGATATTTTGCCGACAGTGGCAAAAGCGCCATCTATATGCTATAAAAATAAGGGAAGGCAGTCATTTTGTTACACATCTATATTTTGCAAAGACAAATAGGTTTGTAAAAAAGAAAATCATCTCTTTTTGACGTTCATTTGACTTCAAACAATTACACATACTTTCACATCTGCGATATTTTTAGGCGTAGTTGCGCTGCTAGACAACAGTTAAAAAGAATTAAAACAATGAAATGTGTACATTCTAAAAAAGAAAATTTATAAAAGAAAATATTTTATGTTATTGAAACGCATATATATAGTCCCTCCATAAGTTATACACCGAATTTAAAAACTCTGACAAATGCATAGAAAAAATTTCAAACTAATATGAACATTGTGTGATTTCAATTAGGAAATTTCATCATCCATAATTTACCATTTAAATCCTTCAATCATATGAGTCATTTCCTTTCAACAAATAAAAATGGAAAAAATCGTCTGAATTGCCATAAAAAAGCATTATTGTGAAAAATAAAATATCCTATATTTTCCGAACGAATGAACCAAATATAACAAAAAACTATACAGCTAATTCTGGGTATCTCACCAACATACCCACTTAATTTCAAGTTAATCGGATGCTTTTTTGCGGCAGTTATCACGGAACAGACAGACAGACTAACAGACAGACTAACGGAAACCAAAACATTTCGTGTCTCCCACAGTAAGCCTTCACTAACGTTTCGGCAAAAATATGAAAATGTAATTTAACACTAGTAAATCTGCAGATCAGGAGCCTCAACGTCATCTTTGCAAGTCATTGTTTTTTAACACTGATTGCGTAATATTCAACTTCCTACAAATCGCTTTTTAAAGTTTTCAAATTACATAAATATTTATAAGCATACAAGATACTTCGTAAAGTTTCAGAAATTAAAAGTGTTAAACAAGTGGTTATACATTGATGTTCTGAAATTCTGATGAGCTATTTATTCTGGTAACTTTTTAAATCAAAAATTGCATTTCTTCAGGGGGGGGGGGTCTGCCCCCTTGAACCCCCCGTAGTCTATTTAAATTTACATTCGTAATTTTTAGCTTTTCGTTCATCTGACGAAACCCTATTCGTCTCGCTCCTCTGTCTGTCTGTCTGTCCGTCACAGAGCCCGTTCTCAGAAACTATACATGTTGGAGACTTGAAATTTTGAGTACTTATAGCTGAACACCTCACATGAAACGACAAATCCTAAAATTTTGAAAAAGTCTTAAATTTAACCCTTTGGGCTCCCACATGTGTATTTCAAACAATTCTGTCTAAGTCAGCCCCTAATAAGGTTGGAGCCATGAAATTCCTCATACTTATAGCTGAATACCTGAGACAACAAGACAAATCATAAAATTTTGAAAAAAGTTTTATATTTAACCCTTTGGGCTCCAACTTGTGTATTTTAAGCAATTTTTTTTAACAGAGCTCCTAATTAAGTTAGAGACATGGAATTTTGAATTATTATAGTTAAACACATGAGCCCACACAACAAATCATAAAACGTTGAAAAAGTGTTATATTTCACCCTTTGGGCTCCAATTTGTGTATTTTCAGCAATCCTTTATAACAGAATTCCTAATCAAATTGGAGGCATGCAATTTTATATTCTAATAGCTAAAAACCTCAGATCACACGACAAATAATAAATTTCGAAAAAGTTTTATGTTTAACCCTTTGGAGTCCAGCTTGTGTATTTTAAGCAATTCATTTTAACAGAGTTCCTAAGTGAATTGGGGACTTGAAATTTTGCATACTTATAGCTGAACGCCTCAGATCCCACGCCAAATAATAAATTTCGAAAAAGTTTTATATTTAACCCTTTGGACTCCAGCTTGTGTGTTTTAATCAATTCTTTTTAACAGAGCCCCTAATTGTATTGGAGACTTGAAATTTTGCATACTTATATCTGAAAACTTCAGATCACACGAGAGATAATAAATTTCGAAAAAAGTTTCATATTTAACCCCTTGGACTCCAGCTTGTGTATTTTAAGCAATTCTTTCTAACTGAGCCCATAATTAAATTGGAGATTTGAAATTTTGCATACTTATTAGCAGAATACCTGAGGCCAGGCGACAGATCATAAAATCTTTAAAAAGTCTTACATTTAACCCTTTGAGCTCCCACATATATATTTTAAGCAATTCTTCCTAAATGAGCCCCATAATTAAGTTGAAGACATGAAATTTTGCATACTTATAGCTGAACACTTCAGATCACACGACAAATAATAAACTTCGATAAACGTTTTGTATTTAACCCTTTGGACTCCAGCTTGTGTATTTTAAGCAATTTTTTCTAACTGAGACCATATTTAAATTGGAGATTTGAAATTTTGCATACTTATAAGCAGAACACCTGAGGCCAGGCGACAAATTATAAAATCTTGAAAAAGCCTTACATTTAACCCTTTGAGCTCCCACATATATATTTTAAGCAATTCTTTCTAAATGAGACCCATAATTAAGTTGGAGACATGAAATTTTGCATACTTATAGCAGAAGACCTGAGACCACACGACAAATATTCTTTTTCGAAAAAGTTTTATATTTAACCCTTTGGACTCCAGCTTGTGTTTTTTAATCAATTCTTTCTAACTGAGCCCCTAATTAAATTGGAGACATGAAATTTTGCATATTTATAGCTGAACGCGTCAGATCATAAGACAAAATATGAATTTTTGAAAAAGTCTTATAATTAACCCTTTGGGCTTCAACTTCTGTATTATAAGCAATTATTTCTAACTGAGCCCTAATTAAGCTGGGGATATGAAATTTTGCATACTTATAGCTGAACACTTGTGATCACACGACAAATGATAAAATTTTCAAAAAGTCTTATATTATTGACTCCTCTGGGCTCTAACTTGTGTTTTTTAAGAATTTTTCTAACTTAGCCGCTAATTAAGCTACAGCGATCTAGTTTCACTTGAAGGCTCCGGGAGGGGGGGGGGGGGTTCAATTTTTCCCCAACCCCCTCATCTGATATATCCTTTGACGACCCTTCGGCCACTTCTTCATTTTATGCACAATAGCCTTTCATATTTTATTTCCACTTGGCCAGGAGGGCTTTTCTATTTTACGTTTTATAGGTCCAATTTCCTCGACTAATATAAGTGCGAATAGGTTCTAAAACGGAGTTTTCTCGGGCAGACGTTTGTTTAGAATAGAGTGCACTCCTTAGTTGCGAATTGTGGAGCTAACAGATTTTGCAAAAGGATAGTGTTTTGAAAGAAATATTAAACGAAACCCTCTGTGCGATCTCTGATCACACTTACCCACTTGTTTATTGATTGTGCGGATGGTTATAGTATATCTTAGCTTTTTTTACGCTGTGATTTATAACGATAAGCATAAGTTTTTTTTTATATAAATTAATAAAATTTAAATTTAAAATAAAATATTCATGTTAACCGTACACAGACAATAAATATTGAAGTGACGCCAAAAATGTAACCCTAAAATCCGCTACATTCGGCACAACACAACGACGTGCTTAAAAAGAAAAAAAAAAACAGAGTAATAGTTTTTAATTCATAATACAATGAAATGCTACCTTAGAATGCTTATTGCTTAAATATAAGCAGATCATTTTCATTTTACAGAAAAAATGCACGGATGAAGTCAAAGAATTCGGTCCCTGTTCCACGTGCTTGTTTTGTTTGCAACGAATGAGAGCATTTAAATCTGAGCGATAACGCACATCGTATTGCAAACTGTTTTTACGGCATACTGCATCTCCATCTATCTCTTTCCTCCGTGAATAATTGTTAATTTTATTTTACCCAAGATCTTTTTATTCCAGCATCTTTGTTTTCGATAAATGACATCTAATTCCCCTGCTATGCGTACTTACTCAAAACTTTTCATCTTGTTATATTAAGAAATACTCGAGAGTTTTCTTTTTATTTCCAATATGCCGCCATATTAATTTTTCTATTCTTAATTTTATTTTTCATTTCCCTGTTTCACGACAAAACATTTCAATTGAAAATTGTTTAAAAGATTAAAATTTTCCGGGTTTTGATTTTCTTGGCAACAATTAAAGAAATATTGGTAAATGTTATGGGAAAATGTTACGTTATTCTCTATGAAATAATGAACTTTTGTATTTTTAAGCAAAATATTTGAATAAAATAAATGAAATATTGCCTATTTTTATTTCTGGGCTAAAATCCATCTATATGCAAAGATACAAATGCATTAATTCATCCGTTTTGACGTTGGCGTTACTCAAACATTATACACGCAATTATACTAATATTATTAGGACCAAATACGTTGCTAGGCAACAGATGAAAGAAAAGGAAAAAAATGAAATATGCATTATGTCAAATTAATAAAACAATATCCTTTATATTATATATAGAAAACATGCATAAAATTCCCCCCAATATTATAAACCTAATTAAAAAAATCTCGCAAATATATTGACAAAATTTCAAACTAACTGGAATAATTTAATAATCTTATTTAAAAATTTCAGCATAAAAAATTTACCATTTAAATCCATTTTTCATATGAGTCGTTTCTTTCAACAAATGAAAATCTGAAAATCGTCTGACTTGCCAAGAAAAGCATTATAGGGCAAAATAAAATGTTCCATATTTCCCGAAAGAATGAACCAAATCTAACCAAAAACTATACAGCTAAGTCCGGGTACCTCATCAGCATGCCCAGCGAATTTCAAGCCGATCGGATGCTTTTTGCAGCAGTTATCGTGGAACAGACAGACAGGCTAACAGACAGACTAACAGAAACCAAAACTTTTCTTGTCTCCACAGTAAGCCTTCACTGACGTTTCGGCAATTACCCTGAACTTAAATAAATTTGTATTTAAAGCATTTTTATATTTTTAATGAAATGTTGCATTTAGCTAATACAAAATTTTGAAAATTTCAACAGTATAATCACCTAAAAATATTTTTTTGAACAATAAAAAGGAAATTTTAGGTTCAGTTTATACAGACTAACAAACTAACATGAAATATATGATTTGAAAATTTCATGAAAAAATATTCAGAAGTTTTTGAGGTATCCTGCGTGTTATGGCCAAAAAACGACATTTAGAGAAAAATGACTTCAAAGTTTCGGAAACGCCGCTTCAGCTATTGAGCGGGTATAATTCTAAAAGCCATAACTTCTGTTCTAATGGGAATTTCAAGGAAACAATTATATCAAAATGTTCAGAAAAGATAGGAGTTTAACATTTAAAAAAAAATAAAATTTCTAAAATTTTGAAGCTTTAAAAGTCCTGCGACCACTTAACCCTTTTCGGCGCGGAGTAATTCTGTTTATAAACTTATGAAATAATAGATTGACAACCAGAATTTATAAACGAATTTATTAGAAAATACGAACTTGCTTATTTTCGCGTACATCATAAAAGGAAAATTTTAATTAAATATTCTTAGTGCCGTTTGTCTGTTTTGGAATCAAAATTAGGTGTCCCTTTTTTAAGGACGCCACCCTCGAAAGGTTTAATTAGAATAAATCACATAAATACTGTGGGATTCGCGACTAGTTTGCATTGAGTGGATCTCTCAATACGCCTCGAGTGACTTTAGAAATTAATTGAAAACCTATCTGGAGAAACGCGGCACTGACCAAGGCGGCATTGCAACTTTGCGACCTCCTTTCGAAGCGCACTTAGCAGAATGCCAAAGTTAAATTTTGAACAAAGGTTTTGTTTTAGCTACATTGTAGAAATAAAGGTTATTACTAGGCTGAATTTAGTTTTATGAAATGCCAAATGAAGCTTAATATGCACTACTTTTATTGTCAGTACCGAATTAAGTTCATCATAAACAGATTAGGATAATATTAAAAAATGAGTTATACAGAATAGCTATATTTGATATTATTTAGTTTCCATATCTCTTTGAACTTTCATGATATATACATTTACGCTTTTCTAATGTATACTGTTATACCTAATCCTACGTTGTATAGTTTTTTAAAAAGTCTTAGTATTCTTTTAGCAACGGTCTTTTTTAATAATACAGTTACAAATTCATATATTTATTCTACGGAACCATCTGTACGCGAGTAATACTCGCACTTGACCGTTTATTTATGTGGTACAACTACTTGAACGTCAACCGGGTAGCAAGAAAATAAATTTACATTTTTAGTATTCAGTAGTCCCTTATTATTTTAAACTGAAAATGAGCAAAATTTTACAGCAGATTTGATATTACATTATGGCTATGATAAAAATGAATGAAGCAAGATGAAAAAAAAAATGCTAATCATTTTTTAATATTAAGGAGGAGTATGCTTTGATAATATAAAATTTTTACTGTTAGTAAGTATGTAATACTTTTTAAATAAATGCATTATTGGCATGTATAATAAAATTGCAGATGTACGAAACATATAGAAAATTAAATTATGCATATTATTAAAAAACTCGAGAGTAATCAGTGCACGCAAGTAACTGTTATATGTTTTAAAATTGAAGAGTAATGGTTCTATATCTCAGAAATATGTCAGTTTATATTTGAATTTGCTGCAACAATCAATTCTTCTTATTTATTATTTCAATAATGCAGACTTATTAGTGATTTAATTTATTTTTATTAATTTGGAAAATTAGCTTTATCAATTATTCTCTCTGAAATACTTCTAAGATCACTGGAGAAACAGTATTCGACCTGAAGAGTTATGTATGTATATGCTTATTAAAGTGATGCATTAAAAAATTTGCACTTTATTGTTATTGTAATGTATATCTTATTTTTGTGTTTCTAAGAATTGTGTGATTATAGGGTTCGTACGGGTTCTTGAATTTTCAGACTAAGAAATTCTTCAGCACCAGTATTTTTTTATAGAAAATATATCCTTAAATAAGGCGAAATTTCGCGCGTTTAAACTAGAATTATTTTTATATAATGATGTTAAATACTGATATTTGGCCTTGAAAATAACGGTACCCGTACGAACCCTGGATTAATATATACATAGAATTTTAATTTAAAAAATGTTTTTTGTTATGGTGGCTACATGCAGTTATGAGTAATTATTATCTATAACATATATACTATATTTATTCAACCGCACTACCATAGCGGTAAAACAATATTGGTCATAATAATTATATGGAGCCTTCCAATAAAATGCAAATTGTGGTTATATATTGGATTTAAATTAGCAGTAATTACAATAAAATGTTTTTTACCATAATATCAACACTGTAAAAAAAATCCAACCAGTTTTCCTGTAGGTATCGGAAAAATAGTTGCCCTTATCGTACCGGAAAATTTTCCGACCCTGCTCGGAATAAAATCCGTAAAAAAAAGGAAATAATCTATAAAACGGTATTTTACGGTTTTTATTCCGTGCTGGGTTGGAAATTATTCCGATACGATAAGGGTAACTATTTTTCCGATTCCTACCGGAAAACTGGCATTATTTTTTTTACAGTGCACATTGAAAATATTTGCAATGTAACCAATACTGCAGAAATTTTAGATTTACATTGGAAAAGTGGCTTTAAGGCAAGGGGGTCTGGGGCTCAAAATTCTATTTTTTTTATTTATAGAGATTTTGTTAAGAATTTTTTTTTCTGAAATATGTTTTAATACACTGTAAAAAAAATCCGACCAGTTTTCCTGTAGGAATCGGAAAAATAGTTGCCCTTATCGTCGAATAAAATCCGTAAAAAAAAGGAAATAGTCAATAAAATGATATTTTACGGATTTTATTCAGAGCTGGGTCGGAAATTTTTCCGGTACGATAAGGGCAATCATTTTTCCGATTCCTGCAGAAAAACTGGTCGTATTTTTACAGTGTATAATAAGAATATTGAGTCTAAAAAAAAATCTGAAATATTTGAAATATTTAAAAAAAAATTAAATTTTAAAAATATTTAATTTTTGATATAACTCTGGAAGTAAGTACTTACTCGATTTACAAAATTTTCACACTTTTGTGTACAGAAAATGTGTCATTTTTATTTGTCTTCAGGATTTCTTAAAATATTGATTATGAATTTTATAAAAAAAAATTAAGTAAAAAGATGAAGTTTTTTAATGAGTGAGTTTTGCATTAACACGTTCACGTCGGCGTGGTGGGTCACACTCGACTGTCTCAGAGCTGACAAGTCTCCGGCTTTTTGGATAGCAGTATTTTAATACAGAAAATATTGTTTTATTTAATTAGAACAATTGGGCGATTTAAAGGAACAACATTTTCTCTAAAATAACAGTGGTGCGCAAAAAGCCGGAGACTTGACGACTCTGAAACAGTTGAGTGTGACCCACCGCGCCGGCATGAACGTGTTAATTAGCATATTTTCACAATTATCACTCAAAATGAAAAATTCTGAAGACAATATGTTGGAAATATAGCATAAAATCTCTGTTGAAAATTTCATACATATTTCTTGCAAGGAATTTTAGATATATTCTTTTAAAGTTCACAAGTCGTGAAAAAATTCTTTTTTTAGATAAATGAAGTGCAAGTTTTTGTTTTACTGATGCTGATGCATCGGTTCTCAAGGCAAAAGGTGTTATATCTCTGGATCTAATGGAGATAAAAGCATGCGGTTTGCGGTATTGCAAAAGTAACGCTAAAAACTCAGTATTTTTTTAAGCTAATAAAAAATGCATTTTTTTGAGAATTTTTAGTGCCGAAGCTCCTTAAATCTGTGACATATACTTACCAATACTGGTGCAATGTTGGCAAAATATAAACACTCCATTGTCAAAGTTTCACGCTAATATTACCAATATTAGTCAAGGTATAATAGCCAATTAATACAAACATATTGATCCAATATAATTTTGGATAATTGTGTGTGAAATTAAAGAAATAAATAGGTGTTTATAAATCATATGTGAAAGTAGAAATGATCACAGGCAGTAATCTCTATTCTCCAATAAAGTTTATATATATATATATGTAATGCTGTACTTGGTTTTAAAATATCACAGAAAGATATGCCTGCCTATAAAAGGACTGAATGAATGGCGTTATGTGACAAAATAAAGAATTCAACTTTTTTGAAAACCTGTTTATTAACCATAGTCTTAGATATGTATACAATATAATACAATTTTTAATACAGAATTAAAAATTAATATACACAGAAAAAGCTAAATTAAGAACATTTTGTTAGATCAAACATACATAATTGTTTTAATAAGTTTAAACATGGCTGATACATTTTGATTGATAGTAAATTATTATAAAGATGAATAATTTTATAATAAAAAAAAATAATTAACAGATTTTTTGTAGAAAACATTTAGAACTGGTAATTAATTTGTGCGTTTTGTATGCAGTTTTAATCGAAATTTCAATGATAGTTATGGATATTTTTCAATAACAAAATAATAAGCAATTTTATTTATGCATCTATGGATTAGAAAACACTCTTGCAAGACTTTACAAAGAGTTATAAAATTTTAAAGTGAGTATGGATCTCTTTTATAGATTTAAATGATTAAAAAAATAAAAATACCATTAATTTTAATGAAAGAGGTATTTAAATTTTAGTATTTCGAAATTAAAAAAAAAATGCCAATTAGTAAAACAAATATGCGAATTTAAAAGTAAACAGGTGAACAAACATTCTATATTTTAACTGGTAAATTCAATAAAAGTATTATAAATATACAGGTATCCCTCGACTTACGTAAATTCGCACTTACGTAAGAAATTTCGAAAATTACATTTATGAACATACTAGCGCGTTTGATACGCATTTGCATAAGTTTGATAATTGTTTTATAAATAAAAAATGCAGATAAAATCCACAACAATAATATAGTTTTATATATTAGATATAGTTATATTTTTATTGGGATATACAATCAAATCTTTAACAAAGCAAACACAAATCTGATTAAAATGAGCCAAAAAAAAAAAAAACCTGTTTAACCGTTACAATTTTGTTAGCTGAATTCAAACCATAACGAAATCTAACCTAATTTTAAAGTTTCGGTGAAGAGGAACGGGTGTATGTTTTCTTCCAGCTTCAGAGCTGTTCGTTTGATGTAGATTCAATATTGATATAAATTAGTTCATCAATATTTAATTTATAAATCCGCTATTCCAAAAATACTTTTTATTTGAAAAGCGTTCTTTCAGTTTGTTTTTATATTTTTTCATACTTTTATAGTTCATATCAAAGTAATACATTGTTCTTTTAATTCTCTGTGATTTTTAAACTTGCTTTTTATACAACATCTCATACTTTGTTTATATTTTCATAATTATCACTGTTTCAGATTTAATTATAATAATTTTGTGTCTTTTAACTGTAGTCTTTTGACTTTTTGAATGGTTTTAATTATACATATCATTGTTTTCTTTTAATTATGTTGTTTTTCTTATCCTATTGTAAATCATTTTTCTATTAACTTTTTGGATATAATTTTTATTTTGATCTTGACACAGCATCTCTTTGCGCAGCATGTCCCAAAAGGGACTTTGCGCCATTAAAATCCAATCAACCAACCAATCTAAGTAAATAATACTGCATGCTACTTTATTTATAAAATAATAGTGTGTAAATAATGTATATATTATATATATATAATAAATATTGTAGTTTCTGACAAAATTTTACCTAAGGAATTTACAAATTCGACTTACGTAAAATGCGACTTACGCAAAAGTTTAGGGAACGCATTACTTACGTAAGTCGGGGGGATGCCTGTAAATACAAAAATATTACTGTAATATTTGATATGAGAATTACATTTCATTCTTCTTAAATAATAACAGTGAATTAAGTGCTACTAGAAATGTTTTCTGACAATTATTAAGAGTTATATGAAATTTAAAAAATCTTTTAGTGTTCTAAAATATTTACAATTCCTCTTTTGCAATCTGTTTCACAAAGTAATCAAAAATTTGCTCATGAGGATGTTAAAACCACAATGATGCAAGTTACTTTATTATTATTATTATTATTATTATTATTATTATTATTGACGCTATGTGCCTAGAGAGTGTACCAAGAACATCAGACTATTAATCGAAAAAACATTTTTAAGTTACAATTTAGAAAACTACCTTTAGCTAGAAGCTGTAGAAAGCTACTTGTTTCATTTCAGAAGATATTCTATAAGACTGGAAATTATCACGTTTTTTTTTAGAAATTTTTTTTGTTTTGAACATTTAAGAAAATGTGATTTACATCATTATGACTCCAAAGCTATTATTTTTAATTATCTTCTCAGAGTGATAGATTAGTTAGTAATTTTCTGTAAAGTCATTAATTGCGAAACATTATATACTTAAATTAAATTGCGCCACTGTTCACACATAAGGCATTCCACAAATAACTGAAAGATTAAATCATTATTGGGTTTTTTTTTTAAAGAGAATGTGTTTCTTTTTTCAACTCTTTTGCTTTAGTACTGTCAGTAAAATAATGTTTTATTAGGTTATTTATAGTTTTTACAGCAATGTTTTCTACTATAGTTTCTTCTTTACATGTGAATTTCGATAATTATATTACAAATAAAATGCAAAGCTGCATCTTTTCTATTGAATGTGCCATAAAACTTCCTAGAAACTTTGCTTGTTTAAATTGATGCAGTAAAATTTATAAACTATTGCAAATAAAAAATAACATAAAAAGAATCAGTACAATATTTACCTTTTGGAATTAATTAAAGCAACAAGATGTAATTGCATTGATGGCCATTAAAACTGCAACAAAGAACAGATTCAAAATAACTCAGCTTTGCTTATTTTTCCTGCAACTTATAATATGAACTGAAACAATTAAAATAATAAATTTGCTAAGGGTTGGGTTATAGTCATTGTGTTCACTTTGAAGACGAATAATACACAACAAGGCATAGCATATATTACAAATGGCATTATGCGATGTTTAACTCTCTGATACATCACGCTTTCGTTATAGTTCATTTTTTACATTGGAGATCAAATATGTGAAATTAACAAAAAGTCTGGTTAAAGCTGGCCGTGGAATAGTTGATCATAGTGTGCAGCCATAAAATGATAATTGTTGATTCCGCGGATTGTTTTGTTGACAGTTCATTAGACAGAGCTTAGAAACCGCAGTATTTAGCACATCTCTTTGATTATTATACAGTTTCCAATGTTAGATGCGCATGTCAGATGTTAATCGCCATGTAGTTAATTACAATTAATGTCGCATCTTCGGATTTAACGATGAGAAATCTGGTAAGCAGATAAGCAGAATTTGTGCTCAATTACATCTCCTTCCATATCTTTAGATACTGTATTGGTATAGAAAATTAAAAGATGGACTGTATGTAATGGTGCCATTCGAAGATGCACGAACAATGACACTGCGTGTATTACGTGAAAAGATAATTTTCTGAAAAAACAATGTTACTTGACTCACACCACCACGTGAGCCCCCATTTTATCTGTTGTTGCTGCAAATAACATGCGACATATACTTTAAAGGTGGTAGGGGAAAGTGATCGTCCTGTAAACAATCTTTGATCACTAAGATCCCGTTTCATAAAAACATGATGTTTTTTCTCGTAACAAATTTACTCCTTTTCTTCATTTGAATTATCTCTCTCAATACACATAGATAATTTTTCTCTGATTTTGGTTTGTAGAATTGATTGCGAAATTCGTTGTTGCTTTTTATTTCCTTGTAAAATGGTTCAATTTCTAAAATTTTGAGCAGAAATACTAAGAAAATGTTTCTCTTCTCTTATGTTGATTTTTCGAGATGATTGTAAAAATCGATATCCTTCTTGGAAAATAGTTGTTTTTATAAAAGCTTGAGTAGCTGCTTCTACATATGATTATATAGAATCCTTCTAGTGGTTAAATTTTGTCTTAATCTGTTGAGCGTTTCGTCTTCGTTCTCAATTCATACTTAATACTTCTAGCGAAACAAACAAAGACAAGTAATTTAGTACTTCCAAGTGGAAAGTCCATGTTACCTTCTCTTCTTTTACATTGCTTTCAGTTGAATTATAGTCATTTATTAGTTGTTATATGCAGGTATTATTCGTCATTATAATGTCCTACCGTGATCGTTGTTATTTTGAAATATATATATTTTTTATGTTTATGTGCTACTGTCTTCACGATGTTGCAATTTTATTGGCCAAAAATTCATACATGTACATTTTTATACATAACTAATGAAGTTAATAGAAGTAAAACTAACACTGATACTCTTTTTTAAATCATTGAAGTACAGTAAACTCTGTCTAAGGCGGAATCGTTCGGGACTGAGAAAATTTTCCGTGGTAGACAATATTCCGGCTTATACAAAGGAGCGTGATTTATTGGAATGAAGCATACGTCAGTCGAATAGCGTTTTATGTTTTCGATAAAAAAGATTGGATCTTGAGTTATAATGAATTGCTCGCGATCTTTCATTCGATCTTTTATCACGACCTCCCATTGATTGTCCTGACTCGAAAATCTGTCGAAAACTGAAATTCTGGAAGATCCTTTGTCTTTATAAATAAATGAGAAACGCTATTCAATTTCTTAGTACCGCTGTAATACCTACAAATTTGAAATTTACACACACACACACACACACACACACCAAAAAAAAATAATAATAATAATAACTTCGGGAATGAGACAGAAAGCCATCACTTTGAATTTGAGTACAACCTTAAAGCATAATATATTGTAGACAATACATATTTTCATAAATGTGCACTCAACTAGTAATAATAACTTTTAAATGCATATTTATTTAGGAAAAAAATGGCATAAGCAAGAATTCCTTAAAATTTAAACAGTTTCTGTCCTTTTGAATTAACTTTTTAAAAGTATTACTGAATTTAATTTTTGTGCTCGACATTGAGTATTTGACGTATATATATCATTTTTAAAGTTTCATAAACGAAATGACTTTCATTTTTAAAATATCCTATTTTCCGCCTTATGCAAAATTTCGGTTTCGGTGGGACCTTAAAACCCTTTCCGTTTCCGCGTTAGGCAGATTCCGTCTTATGCAGCAAGAATCAATGTTATTTTCTATGGGTTCGCCGGGACATGAAAAATTTTCCGCGGTAGACAGATTTCCGGCTTACACAGAGTCCGCCTTAGACAGAATTTACAGTAATGTAAAACATTTAGATTAACAAATATAATACTATGCATAAATTAAGCATATTTTGTCACTGCACACAATAGACAGTACTAACTTTTCATTGATATATTTTGCAATTAAACAGATAAATCCTTCAGTTTTCTGAAAACACATAAAACTTGCAATTGTATTGCAGTTATTTTTTAAATAATATCTAAGAGCTTAAACGATCAATTTAGATATCTTAAGATTACACGAATAGAACATTAAATCACAAAAGCTACCTAAATTGCACATTGCTTTCTACAATTTTATTTTATAATAACAATTATAATAGGCCGTTTGCTGCTGGTAACAGATTTACTTAATGGTAGACGTAACACTAATACATTAATTTTAGAGCCACAATTATTAGTACTGTGTTTTTTATTATCATCATTTTTGGGTTTATTTAGAAATTTATATTTTAATTCTGGTACATTTATATGAAAAAGAAAAATGTATTGCAGTTTTTAAAATTTTAAAATATATTTCTTTTTATAAAGTTCGTTCTAATTTCTGAAGAAATATCCTTATTGTTTACACGTGAATGTATTATAGTGCAACATATAAATGTTGTAAAATATTATAATGTCAATACTGTAGATTATTCCTTTCATTTTAATCAGCCAAAAATATTAAACAGTATATTTAGCACAAAATGTGATCATTAGGCAATTACCTTAGTGTTATTAGTAATTTTAGCAGTATTTAAACAACATTAGTAAATAAACTGAAGTAAATGTAAACTAAGTTAATTATAAAACATTATTGCAAAAACGCAGAAATAAATGTAAAAAAAAAAAGAATTATGAATAAAATTTTATAAAAAGTAAAATTACCATCTGTGGTAAGAGATATTTTGTAATTTTCAAACGTAATAAACAATAGTCTCAGATCTAAAATTATGGATAAAAATAGAAAATAGAAAACAGTCAATGTTATCGCACACATTTTCTCTTTCGCAGATTTTTTTCATTACTCTGATGTGTATTAGTTTTTAAAGTACAATTTCTTTCATAATTAATCGTTATTTAAATTTAGAATATACTTATGTTCTGTCTTGTTAAGAAAAAGCACTTATGATTTTATAGCATGAATTCGTATAAGAAGTCTTGTACCATCAAAAATTTTCAGTCCAATTTGATTAATTACAGATGTCACGAAAACATGTACTGTTTCATTGCAACAACATTGAAATAGAACATGTTTGCTTGTTAATAACATTGCAGTTGCATTTTATTATAAATGTATAATGATAAAACTATTTTTCAATCTATAAAAGGCTACTGCATTAATTTCAACAAATTGTAAATAAAAATTATTCAAAATGATTTTAAAAACATGGTAAGAAAAATTAAAAAAAAAAAACAAATAAACATCAATAAAATTTTGTAAAAATTATTATTGAATACGAAATGCATGGAAAGATATATAATTTTAAACTTACAACTAACATTAGTGATAAAAAATTGTATAAACAATTATGGATTTAATACAGAAAAACAAAAGAAACACTCGTAAATATTTTATCTTTCATAGAATTTTTTAAAAAACCTTTTAATAACTTTGATAATTATATTTTTCTTCATTATTGACCGTTATATAAATTTCAATAATGTTTTCGAAGAATATATATTCTTTCTCTTCCGTGGAACATTAAAAAATAAGCTACTGGAATTATTTTTGAATAAAGCTTAACAAATAAAATAAATTCTTGAAAACCTCATGAGTCTATTTTTGTAATGTTAAAGCATATAAAGCATGATGAAACTTTTGCGTCCAAAATGAATTGCACTTTCATCTTAAAATGAATACAATTTAATGAATTATTTCATTTTTCTTCAAATGTATTTTAATAAATTTTGAAATAATTAATATAACCATAATTTTAAAACATTTTTTCTCTCGTTTTGAAAAGAATACCGTATAGAGAAGAAATTTTGATTATAATGGAAAGAGTTAAAACAAACCACTCTCAAATGTATGCCTGAGATCAATAAAAATAATATTGGACGGTATAATGTGCAATTTGAAACATTTTGATTCATCTTTATTTTAAAGGCGAACCAAGATTTTACCAAATTTCCTTTTTTTTATTTATTGTTATTTTTTATCTGAAATATTATTCATTGGATTTTAGCACAATTATTTAGATTGAGGATGCATTTCTTTATTTACACAGGTGCATACGGAGGAGAAGATATATCACATACCAACATAAAAAAAAATACTGTCTAAGCCAGGTATAGAAGTAACATACTTTTAAAATTGTGATTCAGAGAATTGTCAAAGGTTTCAGTTCAAGATAAACGAAAATCCTTTTTGAACCATGCAATTTTAAAACTCTTTTATTTCTGAAATATATGGATTTTGATATATTTAAATTTTGAAATACATTTAAATAATATTTAATTAATTGTTGATAGTACTAAATACTGCGAGATTTATTCACGTGCACAATCATTTGACTGCTAAACAAATTTAAACAGCTTGCAAAAAATGATTTAACATTTTTTATGATTAAAATGGCATTTTTGAAACTTTCCTGTTAAGGTTTATTTCAAATTGAATTTTCTAATAGCGACAACACACACTCAAGGTAAATAAATAATAAAAAAAAAACTTATTAAAAAATTTATAAAATTTCTAAGAATATTTGTACTTTAAAATATTTCAATAGATTTCTCTGAAAATGTTACTATTTCAGCAACTATTATTACGTGGGTATTGATTTTCTTTCGATTAAAATAAAGTTTTAAAATAAATATTAATCGATTGAAATTATACATTTTAATTTGTTAAAGTTTAAAAAAACTACGAATAAAGAAATGAAATATTTGTTTATTTCAAGAAATATAGGAAGTTGATTTTTAAAAGATAAAGTACAAAGATACATTTAGTAAAATCAGAATATTCAAACGCATTCATGCATGTACTTAACAGTATGCATATGAATTTAGATTGTATCTATAAAACTGTGTAGATGAGATTCTTCAAATGAAAATTAGGTAAAGTGATGAGGAAATATCGAACAACAAGAATAAAGATATTTTATATTTCCAAAATTAATTATATTAAGTTATAAGTTTGATAATTTTATATAATATTATAAATAAATATTCATAATCATGCACTACTTAATAGGACTAAAAATCGTTATTTATAACTAAACAAGATTACATATCATCACATACGATTTTATATCGATATATAAATATGGATAAATAAAAAAATATCCATACATAATTTTTAGAAATTAGAGATATCTACAGTAGGTTAAAACAGCTTTATATTTGCGATAGTCTATAGTACTAGGCTATGGCAGCATCTCAACATTTCTATACAAAATCGCGAAACGTTCTACTCCTAAATACAATTATAGTAACAAAATTGGATTTTTTTTCATTATATTTTTGGTAAATGTCCCATCATGCAGCATAAGTTGAAATTTAATAGAAATAAAATTGCTAGAGAGAACTTAAAAACATGAGAAAAACAATTGCACAAAGTTAAAAAAAAATACAATATTCAGAATATGCTACACTCTTTTAAGAAAGATTTACAACAGTAACAAACATGTAATTTTTTACTAAGATAAATATTAATATTTGGTTATTGCTATTTTAATATAAGGTAGATATTATAATGAAATAATTTCAGATATTTAATTGTAACATTTTTATTTCTTTTATGACTTTATTGGATTTATATCTTTTATAATGGTATATGTTCCATATATGTCAAATATACATTTACGTTATCGTTGAACTTGAAAATAGTTTTCTCTCACAGAAAGTACTATCATATTTCATTTTGATTAACTGGTATTTTGCTATTGTATTCTACTTATCTATGACTAAAGTTGTGTATCATACTTAGATTTTTACTTATTTATTTATTTTTACATTCGTACTGTTCAAGTTATTTCAAACTAGTGTTTGCTGATATTGGGAACTTAAATATTGAAATTATGTGTTTCACATTTATATATTGTTATTGATAAACGGTAAGATGTATTTTATATTAGACCATATTCATACTACACATTTTGATGTGACGTTTATACGCAATTATGAAGCATGTAAGTACTCTGTTCTAATCTTATGCACTGTAACAATTTGTCATTCTGTATATCATTTTTGTACAATGTTTCGAATGCTAATAAATCGGTCTATTTTCCCATAGATACTCTGGTCTTCAGTATAATCCTGTCCAACTCCAACTTGTAAATTCTGCTCCAAGATAGCCCGAAATCCGACCCAAACCCGACGAAAAAAAAAAAAAAAAAATTCGTCACCCAAAACCCGGCCCGAACGCGAAGTGAAAGAAAACGAATCCATATGTTAAAACAATTATTGTAATAAATATATTTGATTAAATTTTCATTTAATAACTAAAAAGGATCGCACATGTTTATGTAATTATACACGATTATGACTCATAATGTATTATATGACAAAACAAAAAGATATATACAATTATATACAGTTACTATACAAAACATAAATAGGATTATATGTAATAACATATACAATACACATATATTCACATAACATAACAAATAATCACGTTCCTACAATGAGTCACGGATCACTGCGATAAAATGTCTTTTTACAGGATTGGCAAATGATTTGCAAGAAAGAGTTTATGATGATAAACTTCATAGATAAATCTTATTTACAAATGATTGCTTACATTATTATCTTTTTTTTATGAAAATGCATATGAAACTGACATCTGTTTGCAGTAAGAGTTTTTGTAATAATAATTGTGTTTTTATAGAAAATTGATTAAAAATATCTATTACAATTTAAGTTGTTATTATTACATGATACAAAAATATTAATACTTTAAACGGAAATAGCAAATTTAATGTAATAAAGCATAACTGGGATATTTCTAAGAGCAAGAGTTTAAACAGTAATTTTTTAGTCACTTAATTGTATTAATATAGCCTAATCAACGGTATTATTTTAAAAACGCGAGCAGAAATAACAAAAATGCAATAATTTTTTTTTTCAAAAATTTAATGAAATAAAAAGGCAATTTAAATTTGATAAATGCAAAGTTTCACGAATTTAACGGAAACTTATACAGGGTTCACACGGTCTTTACGTTTTTAAGAAGATTACTGCCACTATTTTCGAATACTAATCTTCGCCTTATTTATAATCAGAGGATGCGCAGCAATTAAATAAGACGAAGATTACTCTTCTTAAGTAGTGGTAGTAAAGTATTTACAAAATGAACAGACAGTAGGAACCATATTATGATGCATATCATTTCAGAATTTGTTTGTAATTTTATCAAAAATATTTTCTCGGGTATCTTAATTAGCCAATCTTAATGTGTATTAAGTGTTATTAAGTATATTATTTAATTGGATGGTTATTTCCAAGTGAGTAAAAATTAAATGCACTCTTTTGCGTATAAATACTATTTTTTTTTTTAAATTACCTACCAATTTCAGATAAACTAATGTACTGATTTAAAAGAAGCTGAATACGTGACTTTGAATTGAAATATGCACGTTTCGCACAGAAATATGAATAAATATATAAGAAAACAGTTAGAAAAAAAATAATTCTTTTATTTCAGTTTTTGATTTAAAATGTTACGTTATAGAGAAAAAGTTATAAATATAGATATTATAAGTCAATTTGTCTTTGCCATTGCGTTTAATTTTACTCATTTTAAAGTAATTGTTAATGTTAAAATAAAGTTATAATTTTAATTTGTAAATGTTTCTGTCTCTTATAATGCTTTCAGCTTCCTGCAAAGTGTTGGAAAGCTGATACCATCAAATGCAATCCTGAGCATTTTAGCTCAATGATTTACTACAATCGACTGCCAAAATGAATTGTTTCGCATAAGCCAACGCACGTATATAAACAACATGAAAACTCTGCAATTTAATATCGAATAATAAAAACTGTATGATTTTTAACACAAAGGTATTGTCAAAAGTACAATCAAAGGAAAGTTTTAGTCATTTTTACGAATATATTCGTGAAAATGACCAAAACACATAGTGTAACATTAAATTTCCATAACTTATTAACTATAATAAATATAAATATGAAATATGTGGCATGCTTATAATGCAGCCCATAAGTTTTGCGGGCAGTGTGTACTTTGTATTAGAGACGAGTTATACTCAAACAAACCCGAAAAGAAATCGTCAACCCGAAACGAACAAGCCTCAACGCGAAACCGAAATATTCTAATCCGATCCCAAAGTGAATAAAAATTAATCCATATTTTAAATTATGGAAAAGCAGTCTAAATTATATCTCTAGGATCAATTTAATATTTTTCGCATAAAAATGTGTTCATTTTTATACAACATTTTTGTGTTCATTACATTTTTGTATTAATTAAAATACAAGTATATGATTTTTTTTTATAGAAAAATATTCAGTATATTCTTTTGAAAAATCGACTCAATCCAAACCCGACCAGAAAGAATTAAAACTCAACTTAAAACCGACCCGAAAGAATTAAAACTCAACTTGCAACTGACTCGAATCCGAAACATTTAAAGTCAATTGGGCCCGAGCCCTACCTACAACGAAACAAATTAGTGTCAAACCGACCTAACTCGAACCGAACCGAGGGTAATAATAAAAAATATTATGTAAAAAAATATTATGCAAAAAAATATTTGTAAAATGAAATTTTTTGCGCTTTACTCTATTGACGGCAATTTGAACTATTTTTAAAATTACTGTATACGAAACTTATTGGGCAACTGGTAAACATTTCACTTATTTGACTTTTATTGTTAATTATAGTCAACGAATAATTAAATTTAAAATTTAGCAAGCTTTTTATAAAGCACCACTCTTTTCATAGAAATATAATAAACATCGAAATAATAAAAATACATATATCTATATACACACACCAACAAATAATTGCGTTTTACAGAAATGTTTTCTACAAGGCTGATAAAAGAGTTAATTTAAGAATGATTATAATGATTATAATAATTAGGAAAATTTTTTATTTAACAAAAGAATTTTTAATTTCGCAAAAACAGTTTGAAGTTAAATTTTGTTCGATAGTTTCTACACATATTCATTTAAAGAAGTTTAATTGTTGATTTATACAGGGTGTCTGCTCTTATCAATGGCCGATAGCTAATTCTTATACCGTTAGCTTTAGAGAAGTGGTTCCTAACCTTTTATTGGCCAGGTCCCACGAAGCCTCTATAACATCATGTTGCCCTGCCCTTCCCCCAAGACACACACTCAATTACATATAGTATTTATTTCTTATTTAAAAAGTAAATTCTACTCATAGGCTTAAAAGAGCTTTAACAATAGCATTTCGCGTTTTCTTTAGGTGATTTTTCTGCTATAAATATATTTTTAATATAAATGCATTGAGACCAAATATTTTCGCCTTCATGCCATAAAGTGTTCTGTTCTTTGCCAATTTATCTCATTGTAAAACAAAAGTGTTGTATGATCTGCCTTTTATCTCCGCAAAATTTCGTGATGGCACTCCCAAATTTGATATTAAATTTAATAGCTTTTATACATTTTATAATAGATTTCAATAACTCGTTAAGGATTAGTGGAATATTTTTAGACGCATAGAGGAATTTATTATGAGTAACACAATATACAAGATCAAGAAGTTTTTCTGAATATTTAACTATGCCAATTTTAAGTTATATTACTTTACTATTATATACACATGTATTAGTCTGATTTTGAAATTTAGTGTATATGATACATATTTATTTTCTGTGTATGAAGCCTGGCACTAGAGCCATAAAAAATTCAATATTTACTCATTTCCTTTGCTGATGGACATTTGGTATTTATATACAAAAATTTTAAATTAAAAATAAGTAATACTTATCGAAGTAGGACACGGGAGTTCAATAATTTCTTTTTAGAGTTTTGAATGAAAGTAATCATTCGAAAATGAAGAAGATGACCAGTTGGAAAATGTGCTTATTGAGATCTTTACGCTTTGAGGTAAAGGCTCCATGCCAGACGCTTGCTGTGATTATGTCTAAATCTGCATACACTCCTATGGGTTCCAAACTCTATGTTCCATAAGGGACTACTTCACTCACGCGAAATCCCCCGTTCGCTAATGTTAATCCTATGGAAGAATTTTTTAAAGATAGCTCGTTTATATTTCAATATTTTTAAATGATTTTTTTGCACTGAGTAGCTGGGGTCTATCTCTAAAAAGGATGCTCTTTACTTTTTCGATTTTCTTTGTAGGTTTTTTTAATGAGAATACTTTCACTTTCGAAACCAGTTCCGAAAATAAAAGTATCCTAATTAAAAAAAACCCTGTAAGCAAAACAGGAAAAGTAAAAAACGGGCCGTTTTTTACTTTTCGATTTTCTTAGCAGGTTTTTTTTAATGAGAATACTTTCACTTTCAAAACCAGTTCCAAAAATAAAAGAATCCTAATAATAACAACAATAAAAAACGCTGTAAGCAAAACAGAAACAGTAAAAAAAAACGGCCTTTGTACAGATAGATCTCAAATTGACAATGGAAAAAGAAAAAAAAAAAAAAAAAAGTCGTGTAAAAGTATTGAAATACATCCAAGATTTCTTTAAAAAAATCTTCCATAGAATTAAGATTAGCGAACGAGTGTTTCGGCGTAAGTGAAGTAGCCTCTTAAGAGTTCAACAGAAAAAAAAATTTTTTTTTTGAAAATAACCACAGGTTTTTCGTTGCCACCTAGGAACCAGTTACCAGTTAGAACCACATGAAATGCTTTTAATTTTTCATGCTAATTTTTCAATTTCATTGTATACATATTTAAATAAAGTGCATTTATAAATTTAACATTAACAATCTCATTTCAAGTTAAGCTATCATTTCGGCTTCTGAGAAGATTAAGAAAATTAACATTAAACAGAATTATAACATTAACGGAAAGTGCTGTCAGATGAAATAGCATATTAAGCAAAATATTTTCCCTATAACGTATATGTAACGATCTTTGAGAAAATTTAAAAACTGTTTGAGGTCATATATATAGAGGGGATCTGGAAGACGATAAACATTTAATACACACATATAAATCATTTAATACGCACATATAAATAACAAGAAATAGTCACTTTTATACATTGAGTCACGTATAGCTGAAATAAAATGTCTTTTACAGGATTGGCAAATGATTTTCGCATTACTTTAAATACTTTCAATTATTACGAAAATAATTTGAATGAATATGAAAACAATTTGTAGTTTTTAATTTTGTTTGTATTAATTATTAGATCTGAAGTTATAGCTATCGTTTGGACTTTTGAGAGGTACTGTAAATTTCTATTGATAAATTAATGCGACACATTCCAGCACAGGAACTTACTGAATTTCTTTTTCTTAATTATTTACGATTATATTTATTTATAAGGAGACTGAATTTAAATCCATTTATTTAAGGATATTATTTTAATGGTAAAAGAGAGAGAAAGAAATTAGAACAGGAAAACAAATAATTAACGTATACATGCACCTTCGGAAAGAAATATTTATTAATAATACGACCAACAAATTCAATCCTGCGCATTTTAGATCAACTATTTGCAATTACTGTGCATTTTAGATCAACTAAGAGTGCTTTATCTCTAATGACTACTTGACAAAAGCCAAGGTATACATAAGGAAAATACTAAAACAAACAGTATGTATATTTAACTAAATTACGCCACATCAGTTATTGATATATTATATACAGAATAGGATATCAAACAACGTAGTTCTACACAGCACCGTACATATAACTTATTTTACAAATTATTAATTTATAAGATGCTTTGATCATAGTTTTCTCTTTCAGATATATATCATGCGCTACAGATGTATAAGCCTAGTTATTATTACTAATATTATTATTTTTGCAATATTTAAAAATCTTTTCCATCTTTAATGACGTAATATGTAATATTTATTTTATGGTTCCTTGACTTAGGTTTCATAGCACAAGGTACACTAATGCCCGGGCTGCGCAAAATTATTTACTTTATGAAAATTAATTTTTGGGAAAAGTTAACGTGGCTTTAAAATGGTTACAATATAAGGATATTTTCTAATTCTCTTTCTTATTTTTCGGAGGAAGGAGAGTGAGACATTGACGACATTTGTTGCTATTCCTTACATACTTTGAAAAGGTTTCTGAATATAAGGAGAATTTTCCTTAATCCGGATTCACACAAAGTTTACGTATTGTGACGGAATTTTTTTTAAAAATATTATGGATTACATATGAATTTTAAGATAAACATAGAATGCTTCTAAAAGAATGTTTTACAAAATTAAAATTATTTTTACTTTTATACTTATGTATTTAGACAGTATAGAAGTATTATTAAAGCATATTGAAAAATTTATGCAAGTTTTTAATGCAGTTCCTTATAGATAAATAATTATATATCAAGGTCATAAGCATAAAAAGTAAGCATTCTAAAATTCAAGATTTGATGTTTCTATAGATTTTATTTTAAAATTTAGGCGGGTATTTTTGAGTTGTTTTGTTTTCAAAGTTACTAATTTTTTTTTAAATTTATATATATTTTTTCAAAATGAAAATATTTGTGAATAATCTTTTGCAATGGAAATTGTAACATAAACTAAAATTTTTAAAAGGGAAGTTATGCTAGTTTTTTATTTCACGGTTAAAAATTACAAAATCTTTTATGTAAGGGATATCATTAGTTTTGCAGTTGTTGATTTAATTGGGGGCAATTAAAGTAACATATTTTAATCGAAAGTTGTAGAATGGTATAGAATTAAGAGAAAACTATGATTCATAACAGAAAAACACTTTATACAACTGCTATACATAATCGACAATTATTTTACACTGCATAAGATACGCGTAAAAATCCACAAATCAACAAAACAATAACATTTTATCCGTCTATATATAATCGACAATTACTTTACACTGTGTAAGTTACACGTAAAAATCCACAAATCAACAAAACATTAGTACTTTCTACGTCTATATATAAACGAAAATAATTTTACACTTTTAGAAGGTACACGTACAAATCCACAAATCAACAAAACAATAACACTTTCTACATCTATATATAAACGACAATTATTTTCCTGTTATAAATTATGGTTCACTGCGTTAAAGTGTCTTTTACGGGACAGAAGAAAAAATTCAAGTGAGATACACGTATTTACACGATTCTCCATCCCACACCCATAAATCATGTTTTAAAAAAGTATTTTTTTTCATTATTGAAAAATAATGTGTGAAATTGATGTCATATATTGATTTATGATTTTTGAAATATAGTTTTAATTTTGAAAATACTTACATTATTTTTAAATAACATCTTATTTTTAAAATACAGTGTATAAATAAAACTGGTTACAAATAAAAATAATACCATCGTAAAAAAACGCTAAAAAGAACCACCAAACATAATTACAGAAAGATTATCAAAGTTATTATGAGAAGTTTAAGAAAATTAATATTAAAAAAGAATAACAGAAAGAGAAAGAAAAGAATAACATAAAATTTAACAGAAGAAACTATCAGATGAAATAGTATATTAAGAAAAATAATTTTGCTATAACATGTAACGATATTCGAGAAAACTTCAAAACTGCTTGAAGTCATATATATAGAGGTGATCTGCAAGACGATAAGCATTTAATACACACATATAAACAACAAAAAATAATCACTTTTAAACATTGAACCACGTATAGCTGAAATAAAATGTCTTTTACAGGATTGGCAAATGATGTTCGCATAACTTTAATGATTTGCAATTATTACAAAATGAATTTGGATGAATATGAAAACAATTTGTAGTTTTGTTTTAAAAAAGATTACGAGAACGCATAAAGCGTGTTTTTATAAATTTACTTTTAATCATAAAATGTTTTATCACGACATTATAACTAATTTTTTTTTTTATTGAATATACAGTACGTACAAATAAAAATAAAAAAAGGGGGTAAAAAAAGACAGTCTTAACTCTAATTCTAAATGTCGTGTCGCAAAATAAAGCTGTTCCACCAAATTTCCTTCTTTTATGATTTTCTACAAATCTGTTATGGGGGAATTTTGTTGGAGGGTCGTATACATGTTAATTTTTATACGAACTTTGAAAATGTTAATTCGAATCCATATATTTCTCTATTTTATTTGATTTGTCTTACCTCATTTACCCCTAAATATAAATTTGCATTGCTGAACCTTCAAAAACGAGCAAAATATGAATAAAAGTGTGTTCGGAGATTACGTAAATATTCAGAAAGGGAATTTAAAAATTACGTGATATTGCAACTTAAAAAATTAAAATGATGAAGTAAGAATAATTTGTTAATTAGAGTAACAAAACTCATTAGAAGAAAATCTTCATAAAATGAGAGAAGAGAGATGTCAGCTCTAATCTGAAACATGACCCGTAAAGTTAACCTTTTTTTGCATATCTACTGATAACTTGGGAATTACTGGCCAAAAATAAAACAAACATTATATTAAAGTGTTTTGAACCCATGAAAAGAAAAATATATGTTTTTGTTTATGAATTTTTAATAATCACATTATGAATTAATAATTCAATTTCAAAAATGTACTTATACAAATTAGGTGCGCGTGTTACGTTTAGAATTTTACAAATTATTATGTAATACCAAAAGTAATGAAATGCATAAATTATTGTTCGAATTAAACCTAAATAACGGACGTTTATCTTTAATATCGATTGGTTCATTTTAAAATAAATTATATATCATTAACTTAGCATTAGAAAGTGATACTTACTTATATTTACGTATTTTTATAAACGGAGAAATCAAATATGCAATAAAATTACGATGTTGTTATTGAGCATATAAAAGTTGGGTTCAGTTTCAATATGTAGATGACCCCCTTATGGCAAAATAAATCTCATACATTCATAAGGAATATTATGTAAACCGAAATAATAGTTTTATTTATTTATTTATTTATTTTTTTGGCCTTAATTAGAACTGAAATTATAGTAGTCGTTTGGACTCTTTTGGCGTAACGTAAATTTCCATTTCCAAATTTAATGCAACGCATTCCAGAACAAGAACCTATAGGTTGATTGTAATTCAGTATACTGAATTTCTTTTTCTTAATTATCTATGATTATATTTATTTATAGAAAGGACTGATTTAAAAGAATTGACAATTTATTTCAGGATATGTTTTTGGTGGTGAAAGAGAGAAAGAAATTAAAAGAAGAAAATTAATAAATAGCATATACACATGCCACCTGAAAGAAACCTTTATTAATAATCCGACCATCAAATGCGATCCTGTGCATTTTAGATCAACTATTTCAGTGTTTATCTCCGATGATTGGCAAGAGCCAGGGTATACACAAATAAATTACGTAAATAAGTTATACTGAAACAAACAATATGTATTTAAACATTCATTATTACTGCAATATACACATAATAGAAAATCAAACAACGCAGTTCTACACCACACAGTTAAAACAACTCAATTTACAAATTATCAATCACAGTTTTTATAAAATGCTTCGATTATAGTTTTTTCTTTCAGACATGTAATACAGATGTATAATTCTAGTTTGTTTATTTATTTTTTACAATATTTAAAAATTATCAGGTTTAATTATGTAACAAATAACATTTATTTTATGGTTCCATGTTTTATGTTTGATAGCATAAGGTTCACAAGTGGACATGCTGTTCCAAAACGATTTGTTTTATAAAAATTAATTTTTGGGTTAAAAATGATTTAAAAACAGGTTATCTTTTTACTCTGTTAGTTTTAGACGAAGGAGAGAGACATTGACGACATTTGTTGCTATTGCCTTCGGATGTACAATACATGCTTTGAAAAAGACTTAAAATAAAATGACCAAAGTCTTATTCTTCTAACAGAAAATCCTACACTATTCACTTTAATAAGCAAAAACAGCCTTTTGCTGTCTATAAGTTTCGGAACAGTTATTTCAGTAAATTTCTGAAACAAGCTGGATTCTAAAGTTTATGACTGATTTTTTCCCTAAGTGTTTTTGAAGATACGAAGAGCTTCAAAAATCATTGTTAACTAAGACATTACGCTGATTTTCCGTAGATTAAAGTTACTCTTTTCTGCCAGTAAATTTCAGAAAATCTGTTTCTGTTAATATCTGTAACCAGTTGGATTTTGAGGTTTTTGATTGACCCTTATCTAAAAGTTCTGAAAATAAAGAGGGTCTTGAAAAGTCATAGGTAACTGTGACATTATACGGATTATCGGTAACATTACTCGAACAAAAGTACTTGTTTGCTGTCCTAAAATTTCAGATAAGTCATTTTTATTAATTTTTTAAACTAGCTGCATTCTGAGAATTCAAATTGTTTTTTCAACCCAAGGTTTCTCAACTAAGAAGAGGTTGCTAAAACTGCAGGGCTATAACGTTTAACTGTTACATTTTCCAAAAACATTTCTAGAATTAAAATACTTTTTTGTTACCTGTAAATTTTAAAAGCGATGTTTCTTTAATATCTGGAATGAATTGGATTCAGAGTTTTTGATTAGTTATTCTCTTTAAGGTTTCTGAAGAAAAGAGAGGTTTTCAAAATCATATGAGGGCGTGAGTTTCAAAACTCGCGTTATCCAGAAAATCAAATTTTGTTAAATCGCGAAAAACCTCTAACTGCGTACATTGATTTTCATTGTAAACAAAAATTTTACAATGCAAAAATACAGGATAAAACTAGTTTTATTGCACACTGTAGTGCTTTTTGGTGCAGATTTACTAATAGAATAGATTGATAGCGAAAACACGATTTTTTTTTTTTTTTTTTTTTTTAATAAGACGAGTTTTGAAACTCACGGCCTCATATGTAACCGTGGCTTCATAGGGTTTTATGGGAAAATTTCTAGAATAAAAGAATCTCTTTGCTGGCTGTACATTTCAGAACAATCGTTTTTGTTAATTTTTAGAACCAGTTGTCTGCTATTTCAAATTATTTTATCTCCAAAAAGTTTCTGAAGATTTTGTTAATTTTTGAAACAAGTTATCCGCTGTTTCTAATTATTTTATCTCCTAAAGGTTTCTAAAGAGCCATGACTACAATCACCTATAACACTGCACTGCATTTTTGGAAGAACATCTTTAGAATTAAAGGTCTTTTTGTTGCCTGTAAATTTTAGAAGATATATTTCTATCAGAACCAGTTGGCTAATAAAGTCTGAATTGTTCTTCTCCTAAAGGTTTCTGAAGATAAAGAGAGGCTTCCAAAATTGTAGGAACTATAACACTGCACTGCATCATTTTTGGGTCAACACTTCTAGAATAAAAGGCCTTTTTGTTGCCTGTAAATTTTAGAAGACATATTTCTATCGGAAAGAGTTGGATTCTTAAGTCTGAATGTTTCTTCCCTAATGTTTCTTCTCATCTCTCTCTCTAAGGTTTCTGAAGATAAGGAGAGGTTTCCAAAATTGTAGGTAACTATAACACTGACCTGCATTTTCGGTAACATTTCTAGAATAAAAGGCTTTTTTGTTATCTGTAAATTTTAGAAGACATATTTCTATTGGAACCAGTTGGGTTCTTAAGTGGACTCTTCACTCACTTGAAATCACTCGCTTCGTAATGTTAAACCTATGGGCAGGATTGTTTTCGAATTTCTCGTTTAAATTTCAATATTTTTAAACGATTTTTTTTTTGCATAGGATAGATAAAGTAGATCTTTAATATGGCTATTTTTACTTTTTCGATTTCGGTTGCAGATTTTTTTAATAAAGGTACTTTCAGTTTCGAAACCGGTTCCGAAAGTGAACGTACCTTTTGTTAAAAAAATCTGCAATCGAAATTGAAAAAGTTAAAAATAGCCATATTAAAGATAGACCTCAGCTATCCTATGCAAAAAAAAAATAGTTTAAAAGCTTTCAACTTTAAACGAAAAGTCGAAAACAACTTGCCCATAGGTATAACATTACGGAGCGAGTGATTTCAAGTGAGTGAAGAGTGCCCTTAAATCTGAATGGTTCTTCTCCTAAAGGTTTCTGAAGATAAGGAGAGGCTTCCATAATTGTAGGTAACTATAACACTGCACTGTATTTTTGAATTTCTAGAATAAAAGGGGTTTTTGTTGTCTGTAAAGTTTAGAAGATATATTTCTATCGGAACCAGTTGGATTCTAAAGTCTGAATGGTTCTTCTCCTAAAAGTTTCTGAAGATAAGGCAGGCTTCCAAAATTGTAAGTAACTTTAACACTGCATTGCATTTTTGGTAACATTTCTAGAATAAAAGGCATTTTTTGTTGTCGGTAAATAAAAAAATATATATATATATATTTCTATTAATATCTCGGCTCGAGTTGAAATCTAAGATCTTTGACTTGTTCTTCTCTTAAAGGATTTTGAAAATAAGTAGAGACTTTTAAAATTGTAGGTGCATTACACTGTATTTTCTAAAAAAAAATTCTAGAATGAAAATGCTTCTCTGCTGACATTTTGGAACAGTTGTTTCTGTTAATTTCTTAGTTGGATTCTAAAGTTTCTGATAGTTTTTTTTAGTTGAAAAGGTGAAATGAAAAATAAATTTAAACAAAAATAAAGTAAACACGAAAGAAAAATAATGTGTTCAGCATAGATTCTGAAACACTTCCCAACGCATTCACAATACTGTAACAAAAACTTGCAGTTTCTTAAGGTGAAATATGTCTAAATAAACAATGTAGGAAACGTATAACACATTTGAAAATCCGATTTCTGCAATTATCATCAACAGTCGGAAAAATAACCGAATATTTTTGTGCAGCCCTACATATTGATATAAATTGCTACAAATAAGACATCTCTTCAGAGGTATGCAAGACAGCAAATTTAGACACATGTTATAAATAACACATCTTGCTATAAATAACACATATGTGCTTTCAATAACACATTTAAAAATCCGATTTCTGCAATTATCATCAATAGTCGGAAAAATATCCGAATATTTTTTGTTCAGTCTATATATTGATCTATAAATTTGTATACCACATAGTATGCTAAAAGTTAGATCAACTAAACGCATAGCAAAGTTGAAATTTCACATTCAGCAATTTCATTTAGTAAACGGAAATGTACTTGAGATCCTTTGTTCAGCCCTGTATGTGATCTATAGAATTTATACACGCCAAGTAATATGCAAAAAAGTAGTTACTTTTTAAAACGTGTACCACACCTGAATACGCATTCCAGAAGTTATTGTTCTTAGGCAGTAAGCCGAATTCTTTTGCGTTCCTGTAAATGAACGGTAAATTATACCAGTTTTTACAGTAAGCGCGTGATACACATAAATTTCAATGTGTTTAAAATAAAGTTATATCTTTAAAATACACCGCAAAGGATTCCCCCCCATAGAACGCATAACGTAACGGAATTCTGTTGGGTGTCCATGTATAAATGAACCGTAAAGGCTAAGCACATCGTTTTCAATACCAAACATATCATAAGTAAACCCCCAAAACATATTAAATTTCATTGCAATCTGACTATATTTACGCGAGTTAGAGAACGGAGAGAGAGACAAACCGAATTCATAAATACATTTCCATGTTGGGAAGTGTTAAACAATGCATTTGAAGAACTTATTACAATAGACAAAACTATACGACAAAATTTTCAGGTTAGTTCATCATTTAATATTTACATATACATTAACATATATACAAGAAAACACATTTATCTTGTAACATATATACAAGACATTAAAATACATTTTGATAATGCACATTTAGGAGAACTAACATTTAACACATCCATATATACATTAACAATTAATCACGGTTTACGATGAATCACATATCGCTGTGATAAAATGTCTTCCAACAGGGATAGCAAAGAAACTTCAGGAAAGAAATTGCAATACTACAAAACCATGGATATTCTATATTAAAATAATTTCAAATACGTGAATTTTACTATGCTAACTAAGTGTAAAACCATGGCCATTCTATATTAAAATGATTTCAAATACGTGATTTTTTACATTGTTAAACATAAAAATGATTTCAAATACGTGCATTTTTGCATTGCTAACTAAGTGTAAAACCATGGCTATTCTATATTAAAATGATTTCAAATACGTGTATTTTTACATTGCTAACTAAGTGTAAAACCATCGATATTCTATATTAAAATGATTTCAAATACGTGATTTTTTACATTGTTAACCAAGAGTAAAACCATTGATATTCTATGTTAAAATGATTTCAAATACGTGAATTTTTACATTGCTAACTGAATTTTTACATTGCTAACTAAGTGTAAAACCATGGATATTCTGTATCAAAATGATTTCAAATACGGGAATTTTTACATTGCTAACTAAGTGTAAAACTAACAGAATGAAGTATGTCCAAGCCGGGAATCGAAACCGGATGCTTGAAATAGCGCTCCAATGCTACCTTTCAGCTACGAGGACAACATCCAGCATGGCAAGTTCCATGGGCATCTCTCACTCACATACCATGTCGGTAAGGCTGCAACTGCAGCACGTGAGAGATGCCCAGATCGGTATCGTTCTCGTCGCTTAACGGTAGAGCATTGGAATGCTATTCCAAGGAACCGGGTTCGATTCCCGGCATGGGCATTTTTCGCTCTGTTGGTTTTACGTTTAGTTAGCAATTTAAAGATTCGCGTAAATAATATTCAATAATTTCGGGTGTAATTTTACTGCTGAAAATTAATTAGAAAAATACATAAAATGAATTTTTTTTTTGTTGAATAAGACTAGTATATAATGTCAACAACCTTTTAATTGTTCGTATTTAATATTGCTCTCGAACTATTACATACAGTCTTTCCAACCTCAGGTACGTTCGGTTCGATGCAAGTCAAATAAAAATATTTCGCCAAATTAAAAAAAAAAATCGAATAAAAAAATTTACTTAATAAATGAGATCAAATTATATATATTTTTAAGCTTTCTTACTAGCTACAGAAAAGCTTACAAAAATATAACACAATCCCTTACGACTTACCAGTGATTCTGAGAAATGTTCCTCTAACTTCAGCAGCACCAGAAACCATTAGATTTCCAAGATTTAAGGTGGTTCTCAAATTACCTGCACAACAACACGAAACTTTTTGACAGATTTTTTGACTCGCATAAATAAGCATGAAATTGGCAGGCATGACTACTGAAGCAATTTTGAACCGAATGGTGTTTTCCATTTTTTGATAAATAAATTGCTTATAGCTAAATAGATTGATTATAGATAAATATATTGCTAATTTTTCTCACTGATAACAGTTGTTTTTTACTTTCCAGCGCTGTCGCGTCCGGAAATCCGCTTTAAAGCGCCATCTTTGACAGTACTTCTGCATTTACCAAAAAATGGAAAACACCATTCGAGTACATAATTTCTGACTAAGAATACCTGTCAATTGCATGCGTTTCGGAACAAAAATGAATTCAGAAATGTAACAGAAAGTAGTTCTTTAGAATTTGAGAGCAGTTTTAACAACATATTTCAGAAAAAAGCTGTTTCCTTTTGCTGCATGTAATTTTCGGAAACGTTTCTGGGTAGTTTCTTTAGTGTATTAATCAGTTTTCTCAACCAGATATCAACGCGAAATATCTGATTTTCGGATGTTATCAATGCTCATGTAAACCTTTTCAGCCGTGTAACAGAATCATACCTACAGTAGTAACAAAATAATGCTGTTGATTTAGCATGTTTGCCTGTTGAACATGTTTGTTGAAAATGAAAATCTTTACTCGAGATTTGTTAGCGTTCAAAACAGAATATTTCATATTGACGAATTGTGAAGACTGATGCAAGAGAAATCACTATAAAAACTACACTGAAACATTACCAAAAATTATAAAAACAAAATAAACTTCAGTTTCAAAAATGCTTTTTGAAATCTCGGAAATCTATTGGTTTCCTAGGTTTCTCACGATAAAGGAAAGCTTTTCGGAATTGTGGGTAATTCGGAAAACATTTCATAATCTTTCTTTCTAGATTAAAGAATAATTTCTTTTTTATTTCATTTTCGAAAGAAAGCTCTATTTATTAAATAAATTTGCTGGCTATAAACGTGTTTATTTGATTTTGATAACATTGAGCGGTTTTACATGTGGTTGGAAATTATATACATGTTCTAAATAAAAGTTAGGGAGTTTACTGTAGCATTTACAAAAGAATATCAGTCTAGGATAAGCAAAATTACCTCTTAATTCACTATTTTTTTAAAGTCACTAACACCTGCAACTAGAACTTATCAGCTTTTTCTATTTGAAAAATTACATTTCGCGTATAATTTTGTTTTACAGAATTCTATGAAGAAAACACATGATCGGCCGAAAATTTAATGCATTAAAGTTTGGTCGTTTGTGAGTGATTTATGCCGTTAACTAGATTAGTATTGCAATTCCCAATAGCATGGTTTCTTTGACGTTTACTTATCTGAAAAAGAAAACATCTTAATAACATAAAGCTGTTAGCTATCCTGTGCATTTTAGCTCAGCGATTTCAAATAGCTTTTCAAACGTTTGTTGAATCAGTTACTAGTTAGAACCTTGTTCTTCTAAGATAAGGCAACGTATTTACAAAGTTATATATTTATAATTATAACCAAATAATAATAATAATAATAATAAACAAAAAAAACCACGACATTCATTTATTTAAAAACACATTTAACAGATAGCACTTTCAATAAAAAATATATAACAGGTTGTACATTAAATCACGTATCGCTAAGGGATGAGATGCCTTTCCAGGAGTAGAAAGTATTTCTCTTTCAGACAAATATTAAATCGAAAACAATGAACATATTTTTCTTATCTCGAATGTAAACTAACATTATCGATGAAGATAATATTTTATGCTTCTCATGTTCTTTGTTAAATATAATAATAATAATAATAAAAAGACAAAGACAAATAATTTTATTTAAGAAAGAAAATAAAGGTCTCCCACCCCAAAGCAAAGATTCTCATGTCCTTTGTTAAATATATTAAAATAAAAACAACCAAATAAACAAAAAGATTTTTAAAGCACTTAAATTAACATCTGAATTAGCTTTTTTATTTTTAAAGGTACACATATATTAAGACAGACTTTAAACACAATCAATACAATAAACCCAACTGGAGTGAAAAATTGGCTGGGACCAGGACTCGTTGTGGTATCAGGTTCGAGACCTGGCTCCGGCCAATTTTTCACTCCAGTTGGGTTTATTGTAATTGTTTAAAGTCTGTCTTATATGTGTATCTTTAATAATAAAAAATATTTTTATTTACGAAAGAAAACAAAGGCCTCCCACCCATCAGCAGAAAAAAAAAATAATGCATAAAAAAATTTATAACCTTCAATGAATAATAATAATAATAATAAATGTATTTTTATATCAAGAATTAAAAGTCAGTTATCTGTTGCTAAAAGTTAATGACTAAAGACAACGATGTAATATTACCGCTTTAAGATCTCTATGGAAATCAGAAATTGAATACTTTAAATTAATATTAACTGATTATTTACTAGATATTTTTCTAATAGTAACATTTTGTATGTTTCTCACTGAAAAACATAGAAATCTATCAAATAAAAATTCAAACATCAAATAAAACTTAAGTTTAATTATATAAGTTAAGCACATTAAATTAAAAACCATATTTGAGAAAAAATATAAAGAAAGAAAGTATTTCTGTAAATAATCTCTCACATACAATAGAAGAAAAAAATTCAATATTCTACAAAAAAAAAAAAAAAAAAAAAAAAAAAAAGAAAAAAAGAAAAACTTAAAAATTCAAAATTAAATTTAGATAAAGGTAAGTTCTTAAATTGATAAAAATTATGCTTTTGCAATTAATATGTTTGTTCCATCTTAAAAATAACTGTTTCATCATCCCCCCCCCCCCAACCCTTTTCCATCGGTTTTGTAATGTTTCGTCAAACATTAAATATTTCTGATTAAGAGATATTCTAGTGTCGTATTACTGTTCACACAGTAATGTGTGGTACGCATTACTGTGCATTTTAACTCCCAACTTTCCTGCGATGTAAATATAAGAGATAAAATTTTCATCCACTTGGAAATTTACAACAACGACATGATCGATCTATCCTTTTGCACCCCCGTGTATAAAGATTTGATAATACTTTCTGAAATGCAATAGTTTGCACTCAAAAGGAAATGAAAGCAATAAAATATAGAAGTAGAGAAACGCATTACTATCTTTTAATCATTAATGTTAAAAAAATTGTTTTATAATAATTTTTTTGTCGTTTTCAAATACTTTTTGAAATTCAATCGTAGGCATTTTAGGCCAACGACGATAAAGTCGATTGCTTCATCATATTTTATAACCTGTTAATATACAAATAAAGAAGATTAAACACGATTTTAAGTAATTATGAATGACGACGATGTAGAATTATATAAAATAGAGTGTCACAATATTCAAATGCAGTTATTTATGTACAATATGACGTAACACATTTACAACATGTAACTACCATATTACTATATACTATGCGGTTTATCCGGATATATATATAAATTTATATATTAACACTGTAAAATACATGTTATATAATACTACAGGGGTAATTGAAAACTTTTTAAAAATACGGAATCTATATTATTACTATACATAACACATAACTATACTAGTATTAAAAAATGCTCTGACGAGCACCAAAAAAGGCTAATATGTTTTTAAGTATGAAAAAGGGTTTGACAAGTGCTTCTAATTGAGCATGAAAAAGGACAAGGGGTACCTTCTTGGCTGCAGCTCACTGTCAATGCCAACTTTGAAAAAATCATATTTGCGCTTATTCCATACAAAAAAAAATTCGCAGTACTTTAGTAAAATTTTCCGTCGTGCTTTACATGTTAACTGCACTGTTCCACTATTGTACTGCACATGCGTCTGCAATGCAACTTTGTACAGTGCGCTGTGTACCATTATTTCTCTACAAATTATACTACACTGTACATTCCTATTATGCATTTGAACCTCAGTGCACACTCACATTGTGCTTTTGTACTTCCGTATTAAAGGTGCATGCGTCTAATGTTCGTTTATAATTTACATATGCACTGTTGTACTGCATAGTACATCTTACAGCCATATCCACTTGGATATAATTTCAACAATCAATGAATGCATTATATTGTAATGCATGCACATGTGGAATTGTTCTTATGCAGAGTGCTGCATCAGTCTACACTGCACTACAAATCAGTTTTCTGTACAGTTCTACACTGCGGGAGTGCTTGGTGGCACTGCATGAGTGTGATACGCTGCAGGAACTAAGATTTTTGGTACTATGTCGCCTTACATTCATATTTAATCAGGCTGCGTTTTTACTGTCTGTGTCTTTACACTACACATTTTTATCGTAACTGTGGCTGATTATTTTTTATATGGAATAAGCGCAAATATGATTTTTTCAAAGTTGGCATTGACAGTGAGCTGCAGCCAAGAAGGTACCCCTTGTCCTTTTTCATGCTCAATTAGAAGCACTTGTCAAACCCTTTTTCATACTTAAAAACATATTAGCCTTTTTTGGTGCTCGTCAGAGCATTTTTTAATACTAGTCTTTTAAATTTTTTGATAATTATATATTGAATATAAATAAACCTGAGTTCTTTTAAATATTCCCAATACTTTTATCTTATTTCGCACAATAACGCACTAGTTAACCAAGTAATGCACACTGTTTTAAGAGGTTCAAAGTTTTTAAATCAAATTCAAGTTATTTTTATTCATAATTTAATTTACTTGGGCTCCCTTAAATATAATTAATATAATTCCTTAAACTGATATTAGTTTTTGGTGCATTAAAATATCTCAATTTGTTGATTCTCTCTAAGCAAGTAAGCCCTATTGGTTTACAATGGGAGTCTATAGGTAATAGGTGATATATCGCCAAGTTGGCGATAAACTTGGCGTTATTTGGCGACAGAACAGGGCCAGCCTATGGTAACCCCACTTATAGGTATGGAGATGCATTAAATGCTGTTCTATAAACAATGAGATACGTTTCATTGGAGCGTTGCCATTAAACAATTAACAAATAATCGTGATTTCTGTGACACATACGATAGCGTAAAACATATATAGATTAGCGTGGAAATCGAAGATTTAGGCCACATCGTATTGCTTAGCTAGACCTGTTATACTAACGTCGTTCTCATGTTTTTCTACAATTTCTTTTATTGAACAGTAATTCGCTTAAGCTTCTTACTACTGCTATCACTAAGCACTTTTTCATTCTTAGAAGTCATAATGAGAGCTAATATTAGCGCAAACCTGAGTAAAAGTAAAACAAAAAGTTAATTTTTTTACAGTAATAAAGGTACACAAAGCACTCTGATATGCACACCTTACTCCAAACTTGACTAATAACAACAGTTATGTGAAGGTTGCCAACTGAACTATTCGGCAGCCTTGGTCGTGAACCGAGATATTGCACGCCAACCGAGTCAAATTTTGATCATCAAATTTGGACATAAACCGAACTGGTTGTAAACAGAGGTGGTCGTGAACCGAGGTTTCACTTATATTTTGACCTATAAGTTTGCAAATATGGCATCATTTATATATTCAGTGGCGATGATCATTAAGCATCTTGGCGATTTTGGCGATGAAACTCACCGATTTCAAAGTAACGTTCCGAAGTGTACTTGAACCGCCACAGATGTCATATGAACATCACGTTGACGCGATTTTTTTCTGACGCCAATGTCATATACGCACCGCACCGGGGTACTTAACTGGCGCCAAAGTTTTGTTATTTTGCTTGATATGGTAACCCGAATGTTGTTGTTTATTTATTAATAAAATGTTTATTTACTTTTATTTTATTTTTTAAAATTATATAAATTGTTTTGATCTATTGTTATTAATTAAACTTTTATAAATGTATTGTTAATCCCTTTTTAAAAATATATATGTAACTGGTATTCGAAAACGAGGTTTTCGCCAAATTGACGTCAGAAAAAATATCGCGCGAACGTGGTGCGTATATGACATCTGTACCATACTTGGTACAACTTGATTATCCTGTCGACCAAAAAATTATCGCCAAACTATAAGATTAAATGACAATAACGGATCATTGTAAATGTTGCATTCACTTGACATTAAACACGATACACGTTTTTGTTACGTCATCAAGTGATTTTTAATTCAAGTTTTGGCACAGATGTCATATACGCATATTGGCACGATTTTTTTGACGCCGCCAATGTCATATACGCACTGGGTACTTAACTGGCGCCAAAGTGTCGTTATTTTACTTGATATGGTAACCCGGATATAGATGATATATTAACGATGTTTTTGTCAAATTGGCGTCAGAAAAAATCGCGTCAATATGGAGCGTATATGACCAGTTATTATTAGTATTTTTATTAATGTTTTACTTATTTATTTATTCTTCCGTTATATAAAATAAAAATTACGTCAGTTTGTATCATTTGGCGAATAGTTTGGCGAAATTGATCGACGGGATAATCAAGTAGTACCGTATATTTTTGCTGCACTTTTCGACAATATCTCAAGCAAAAGTACCTAGAGTTAAACGAAACCCTAATTATTTAAGGCACAGATGTCGTATACACAACGGGTTTGGCGCGGGGTTTTTTTCTGACGCCAATTTAACGAAAATCGAATAGCAGTTACAGATATATTTTTAAATTACTTTCTATTATTTTAAAAAGGAAATAACAATAAATAAAGAAAAGTTTAATTAATAACTATAGAACAAAACAATTTATATAATTTTAAAAAATAAAATAAAAGTAAATAAAAAAATAATTGATAAATAAACAACAATAGCTCAGTTTCCGTATCAGGCAAAATAACGCCATTATCGCGCCAGTTATGCACACTGGTGCGTATACGACATCTCTTCCTTATTTAAAATAGAAGGGATGGTTTTTTTAAGGTATGCTTAGTATGTGAAGTATTTGTGATAATTAAAAAAAACTTACATTTACCTCCTGAACAGAAGCTTTGGATTTACCCTGTTTTTTTCCTATTAATTCATTTGTGCTCCATTATGTCTATTACTGCAGTTCAAAATATTAATCAAGAAAGTTTATATATATATTTATGAAAATTATGCGTTATCTGCTTAGGTTGACGTCAGTTTCAAAAGTACAAAAATCTGTCAGTTGAATTTCAATTTTTATTGACTAATAAAAACAAAAGTACACGTGTTATCCTTTTTTTTTTAATTATTGTACTGCTTTTTAGGGAGTGGCATCACGAAAGAAATTATTGAATTAGAAAATTAGAAAATGAAAAGGAGAGATTTTTATAATTTTATGGAGACATTATAAAAGACAAATTCGATTTTCTCAGCGACCGTCAAACATACAAAGATGAAAAAAAAACCTATTCTAAGTTTTAACAAGAGGATCAAAATAAAACAAAAACGAAGTTAATCCACTCACTGGAACGTTAGCTACACTTTGTTGAATTTTGTGTCTTCATTTTTTCGTTTAAGATTAAATAAAAAACTACTGAAAGCTACAGTAATTTTTTAAATGCTATCAGTTTATTCGTCTCGTCGAGTTCTATCTTTCAAAAGAAAAATCATTGTCGTATGTCAACTGGTTCGCCAGAAATTTAAGAAAGTCGTTTGCATTTTCTATTTCTTAATCATATTATAGCTTAACGCTGCCGCGTTTGCTATGATACTACTATATACAGGTTATATTGTAATTGTACACATATAGAATAATGTCTAATTTTTATACAACACAGACAGTCACATTTTACATAAAGAGTTAATCATATTTCTACAATGAATCACGGATAGAGGTCTGCACGGGCCCGGGATTGGCCCGAGGCCCGTACCCGGCCCGGCCCGCGGGCCGGGCCGGGCCGGGCCGGCGGAATGGAGGAGAATTTTCAAACGGGCCGGGCCGGGCCGGCAGAATTAGGACAATTTTTTCAACGGGCCGGGCCGACAGACAAAATAAACGGGCCGGGCCGGCAAACAAATTGAACGGGCCTGAAGGGCCGGGCCCGGCCGATAAAAAAAATTAATCGGGCCTATCGGCCCGATATAAGAATTTGAGAGGAGCAGATAAAATACGAGGTCATTTCCAATGAATATGACTTTTTCGAGAAGTATAAATGTGCGTTACGAGCCGATGCGAGTTTAACAACATCAATACAGAAATGTAACATGTCCATCGTAGAGATCGGCATCGTACAGTTACATGATGCCTGATCCCGGGTTTAATTTTTTCGTAATCGTTCTCAGGATGTGTAGGACAGGCATTATGTTTTGTAAAAGTATTAATAGCGATAATGAACTTCTGTTAACAGTATCTTTGGAAATGTACCTTAAGGTGGTTCTCATATTTACTGCTCAACAATGCGAAACTCTCAGACACATTTTCTGACTCATTTTTAACTATAAAGGCATAAAATTGACAGGCTGAGTATTGGAGGCAATTGGGATCAAATAGCGTTTCCATTTTTCATAAATTACGTACAGAGATAACAGAGACTCTTGTCACGTGACTGTACGTTTTCTCCTTTCCTGTGCTATCGCTTCCGGAAATTCGATTCAAAACGCTAACTTTGGCAGTATTTTCTGAAAGATATATTACTTTTATCTAGAAAAAAAACGGCATTTACATGGTTTCTGAATAAGATTACCTGCCAATCTCATGCGTTTCCGAAAAGAAATGAATTCATAAATGTATCAAAATGTAGCTCCTTTGGATTTGAGAAAAGCCTTAAAAATGACAGAAATATTTTCACAAATCTACCTTTTATTATAAACTTCAAAAGTTATCATGTTTTTTAACCCTTTATTCTGAACTACAATAATCTTTTAATGAACCCTTATTTAAATTTTGAAACGTCTGTAGAGACGTTGACAAAAACACTGTAAGTAATCGTTAACGTTTACTATTGTGTGTTTTCTATTTTGCGAACACATAGTAATTTAAAATATACTGTAAAATGTTCCCATAAATATGCATGTAGTATTCATTAAAAGAATCTTAATTGTATGTCGAGAAAAAACGAAATTTTTTGTAGACATTTAGTCGGGCCGGGCCGGGCCTGTTTTCACTGATTTTTTTACGGGCCGGACCGGGCCGAGAACGGTAAAAATGTAAACGGGCCGGGCCGGGCCCGGGCCTGGAAATTCCGGCCCGTGCAGACCTCTAATCACGGATCACAGCGATAAAATGTCTTTTACAGGACAGACAAATCATTTTCAATTTATTATTATTAAAATCACAGGCAGTCTGTATTTGTAAAAAATAGTTATTTTTCATAAAAAAAGTATTACATGGATCGAATATTTTCGTACTGTTTGATTTATTTTTAGCTATATTAGTTTCATTTTTTAAAAATTAATTCATTATTATTATTAATGTATTAATAATTACTATTGTTATTTAAAAAATATTTTGTAAAATAAATTTTATCATATTTTCATTAGGTAAAAATTGACAATCTATTATATGGCAATCTATTAGTTGACAATCCTTGGTCTATATTGTGACGTGAATATTACTTTTGTAGGGGGTTGGGTTTCTTCCAGAAGAAACTGCTTTCTTTTAGAACAGTGAAAGAAACTGGAAAACACAGGAAGAAATCAACAGAAAACAAAACAGACGATCAAAATTAAAATATATGAACTGTAAAAAAGGAATAAGCTCAAGGCATAATTTTAGAAAATCTAAAGTGGAAAACTTAATTAATATTTAAAATATTATTTTTTGAAAAATAAGTTATTTTTTAATCTCAAACTTTAGGTTTGGCAGATATTTACAGGTGACGGTTTTTACGACTTTAGAAGAAGGGTGATGTTATTTTATTGTCTATGACATTTGTTGGTTTACGGGGCACACGGAATTAGCAGAATAGCTCGACATAAACTATTTATTTACTCTGGCACGAAGAAAAAATCATATACATAACTTAAGTGCGACTAACCGCTGATATGTTTTTAACAGAACTACATACTCTCTCACTCGCACAGAGGTCTTAGAGAATCGTCACTCTACGCGCATGCACTGAAAGAGAAGGTAAGAGAAATGAACGTTGTATTCCAACAACATTTTTGTAAAAAAAAAAAAAAAAAACCTATCAATTCTTTATTTTTTGTATAAAAATACTTTGTTTTTTAAAGACTTATACAACACATTAAATAAAGAAATTTGTTTTCGAATCTCATTACCGTTGTTATTTATACTAGCATGTATATTCTAATGCTGATTTTAAAAGATTGATACAGTGGGTGATCGGTTAACGAACTTAATCCGTTCTAAAACAGTGTTCACTAACCGAATTGTTCATTAACCGAATATATATATATAGTATAGAGCTGAATGGTAAATCAATTAATTTGTTCTTAAAAACTAAATAGTATCTGAAAAATAATATAAATCTTCCCTTTATAATAGGATTAAGATAGTCTTTATTTAATATGAACAGATCGTACTTTGATGGCTTTGTCGTGTCGTGGCGTATTAAAAAAATGACATATCTTTTGTGAAAACTTTTAGGACTATATTCATTGACTTCGGCATTAAATCATATCAATTTGTCACTTTGACCTTTCAAAAACTTCTTAATTCTCTAAAAGATCGTATTTACAGCAGGCCCCGATAAAGCTCAAGTAGCCTGTTAATAATTTGTGAACTAAATTTCACAGTTATAATAATTAATTTGCAATTAAAAATATTTCTTTAAAAAGGAACACAAAATTTAAAAATTAATGTTTCTAACCTGTTCATTCTAATTTGGAGTCCCTAAAATGTAGGGCCTGAACCCCTTGTAGCCCATGAATTAATTAGGCCATACGCGTACAACTGTAAAAATGTCCTAAGTCGACAATAGATGCAGTTAAATACAGCTTGGCAATCTGAAACGCAGCTTCTTCTTGGCTTTGTTTTGTGAGGTGTTCGTTAACCGAACATGTGTTCGTTATACGAACATAAAAATCTCTCGCGAAAGTGTTCGTTAAGCGATCTGTTCGTAAACGGAACAGTTTGTTAACTTATCACCCACTGTATTCGAATCTTTTTCCGTTGGTACTGTCTAATATTAATTATTATTATCGTACCTTTCATTTGTACCTTACATTACTCAACTGCAAGGTCTCACTACTCTACTCACAGTAGTTCCAGTAATAAAAGGGATGTAAATTAAAAACTGTAAAATAATCTGCAAAATAAATTTTATCCTACTGTAGGTAAATGATTCACACTCATTACTAGTTGAAGTTCGAATAACATAAAAAAAATATGCTGATTAAATTGAAATGGATAACTTTTAAGGGATTTTGTGCATTCTGGATAAAATTTCTCTGTTAATTTTCTTTATATTAATTATTATCATCACTCCTTTCATTTGCACCTTACTTTACGCAACTGCAAGGTATTATTTTCTACTCACACTAGTTCTATTAATAAAATGGATTTAAATTAAAAACTGTAAAATAATCTGCAAAATAAATTTTATCCTATTGTAGGTAAATGATTCATACTTACTACTAGTTGAAGTTTAAATAACAAAAAATATGCTAGTTAAATTGAAATGGATAACTTTTAAGGGATTTTGTACATTCGAGGAAAAATTTCTTTATTAATTTCTTTATATTAATTATTATTATCACCCCTTTCATTTGCACCTTACATTACGCAACTGCAAGGTATTCTCTATTCACAGTAATTCCGCTAACAAAATGGATGTAAATTAAAAACTGTAAAATAATCTTCAAAAAAATTTTATCCTACTGCATGGTAAATGATTCATACTTACTACTAGTTGAAGTTTAAATAACATAAAAAAAATATGCTCGTTAAATTGAAATGGATAACTTTTAATGGATTTTGTGTATTCTGGATAAAATTTATTTTTTTCAAGCATTCAATGATTGAAAAGCTTTAGTCAGGTGTACGATCTTGCTAGAAAACTGATGTAATTATTAATTTAGCACATAATTAATTTTTTATAAGTCTAATTAAATTTACATAAGGCTGTCTGTGAGAAAAATGCATTTATTGTATCTTACAAAATTGCAACTTATATTGTAAATTCCTAAAGAATAACAGTTTCTTCCACTTGAAAGAAACCTATTTTTTCCGCCCAGTATATTCCTTGTTTTTTCTGCGGTTTTCTAACTTTGTAAGAAATTTACCAAAACTGCTTTTATCTGTCTAGAAAAAAATCCATGTTAATAAACTGACAATCAAATGCAATCCTGTGCATTTTAGCTCAGAGATTTTCAAATGGATCCTTCTCGATTAACATAATAAACATAATAAACAAAAATAAACATAAAATAAAAAAAAAGCATTAAATGAACATTAAAATATATGTTAATATACAGACGGAAAGCAATAGAAGAAAACAAAATTATGCAATAATCGATATTCTAAATAATATTAACATAACTAACACTATAACCATAACAATGGGAAAGAAGTACCACGTTACTGAAAACTTATCATAAAAAGGAAATCTAAGAAAACTATAAAAAGCTAAATTTCTTTTAAAAACCAAGGGGTAAAATACAGATCAAAATTAAAGCGAATAAGTAAATGAATATAAAGAAATAAACATGAAGTAAACAGAGATTTACGAAAAATATTTACATTAATAAGTGAGGAAAGAACAACAATATAGCTCTTACAAATACATACCGGGGTGAATCAAATTGAAATACAGTAGCCTCCCGCTTAACCGGCCTAAATGGGACCGAGGGTTAGCCGGTTAAGAGAAAAACCGGTTAAAGGGGAGAAAAAAAATTGCGTAATTTAGGCAATTAAACACGTATGATGCATTTAGTTTTTCAATTTTTTATTTTTTTTCTCATATCTTCCAGGGGGACATCTCATTGTTCCTGGGGGGGGGGGGGATGTCCATCCCCACACCACACCCTGAACTCAACGGTGGTGAAGGTCAACGCGTATCCATTTAGAACCGTCGTTTTCTTTTCCGAATTTTGCCCCCTTTCCCTCGGGATTGCACTTCAACTCGAAAGCGTAAGCTGAGTTCTGGGGGCCATCATTCCTGAATTTTGCCAGATGTTGGGAAAAAAGTCGGCCGGTTAAAGCGGAGTTCCGGTTAAGAGGGAGGCTACTGTATACTTATTCACAGAAACTTTATGATATGAAAGTTAAAATATAAGAAGTTGTTTCAGTTAATTGACGAAGTATATGAACTGTTAATATGCAACAGATTCAATATAAAACATATAACACTTTTTACACTTAATGACAGATCACTAAAGATAAAATGTCTTTTCCAGGTCTGGAAAACATTTTTTTCTCAAGATATCATTATGGTGAAAACACTGGAACACGCATATATTGTTTTTCTAAATAATAGTATTGGTTTCATTCTTGCTAAAATAATATATTGGCACGTCCATCTTGATTTGCTAAAAAATTAGTATTGCTGAAATATATTTTTTCCCTTGATTTTGAAAAAACGAAAAACAAAATAAGAAATAATTGTCAAAATATCTTATTTAATTTTTGCAATATCATTGATCCGGAATACGTATATAAATAAAGATAATAAAATCGATTCAACTGGTAGAAATAGCTCAAAATTTTAGCATTTGCAATATGAAACAAAATGATCTATTATAACCCGGAAATACTATTTTAAAAAACTATTTAATATAATAAAAAAATGCAATGCTTTTAATTAATTTTTCATTTTACTGCTTCTATGATTTTATACATTGTTCATGGCCTATCCTACATTATTTATTCAAAATGCATTGTATACATTCGAATGATATGAACTTAAAATATATATATATAGTCTGTATATGTATGTCTATAAGAAATTATAAAAATTCTTTCAAAAAATATTAATCAATTTAATTAAAGTGTTACAAATATATCTAATTCTCAATCTTTTTGAATAAATGTTGTAAAGCTTAATATAATAAAAATAATGCCTATTTATAAAATACATTATTCACTTTTGAAAAAAAAAAATAAAAGTTCGATTTTGATTAACTATGTAGTTATTTAAAGTAATTTTTTTCTTTTGTTAGATAAATGTAACGAAACAATGTTTCGGTGTTTGGAGCGTTAAGGTATTTTCCTAATTATTATCTTCCATATGATCCATGTTTACCCTTGCCAGCTCGCAGGTAGTAACATCACGCCTTCGCTCACGTGGTGCAAGACAGACACCTATTGAGTTTTATATGCATATATATTTTTTCTCATGCATATTGCTTAAATGTTGCTTTAAATAAACAGAGATAACATAAGTAGTTTTTTAATTATTTTTTTTAAATAGGTAACAAAAACATTAAATGGCTAAAATTTGATCTTTTTTGTAAAGTTGAACATAATTAAAATTTTCCTACAATATATATTTGTTATGTACAATTTTTATTTATGTGCAATTCGTACAATGTAATATGCCAAAAGTCAGTCGTGTTTAGGACACACGGCGCGTGCTAAGAAGGGTTAATAAATAGATCGAATGTTTTATGATCCAAAATGATACCTCGTGATAAGTGAAACCAAGACCTGGGCATTTTAGCTTAGTGATTAGCGTAACTGTTGAAACTCTATTATAACATACGTATAATATGTAATACATAATATATATAGCTATATGACAAAACATCTGGTAAATATATACATAATGTAAACAAGGTTTTGTGATATACAATTATTGAGGACGTTTTAAACAAATCGAATGTTTATTCACATAAAAAAAATTAAACATAATATGATGAAATAAAGAACAATATTTCCTTTTTGGGAGAATATTTAAATTATTAGCAAGCTGTTACTATCTGAAAAAGTTACAAAAAGCAAAGTAGAATTTAAAGATAATTTAATATATCTATAAATAAAAATTATTATATGCTATACAATTTAGATTTCATGCTAGCATCATATAATAAAATCTTTTATGCTCTTACAGGTTAAGTAATGGAAAATTTTAAACTACAGGAATTAAAGGCAAAATCACAATATATACCTTACTTTTGCTGTTTTATAAGAGTTGAGATATTTCAAAAACAATTATTTTTAAATTAATCTAAGTATTTTTATTAATATTTTATATAACAGCATATAACTACTGATTTAATATTTTGTTGAACGAATCCTTTCTACATTTTATGTTACTGTTACATAAATTTAGTAACGTCATATATATGACATATAACTAAAAAAAAAAAAAAAAAAAAAAAAAAAATCCCAGGTTGAACTTTTCTTAGTTCCCAAATTAAAATATATAAAGATAACAATTAAGGTAAAAAATAAACAATTCTATTTACAAGCCTATGTAGAAAACATATCACTTCGTGCAGACAAATGATGCATTTATGAAGACTTTTACAAAATTTAACACAACAATTAACTTTAACGCAAAACACTTTTCACAATAATTCACTTATTACTTGCGATGAAATCTTTTCTAGGATGAGAAAGTTGATTATTGATGATATCAGATATCTTACATTATATATATATTATTGATGATATCAGATAGTTGATATTGAGGATATTAGATAGCTCAAAAAAGCTTTGAAAATCTTGTCCGTCATTTTGATTAAAACATATTAGAACACTGTAACTACACTGTTAAAATTTTTTTAGTAGGTTGAACCAACTTTTGTGCTGCAGCTGCAACCATGACATGGTGAAATCTCACTCTAAGATTTGGAGCTTCGATTGAACATTAGCTCCAAATGTTAGATCAAGATTTCAGCATCTTATGGTTGCAGCTACTGGAGCATCAAAAATTGGTTCAACCTATCACAAAATTTTTAACAGTGTAGATGATTTTATATTTTAATGACAATAATGAAACATAAATAATTTTTCATGATTATTGTGAATGTTATTCACGTAATACGTGATATTCATGTAATGCGTATTATCCAAGTAATATTATTATTTACGTATTAGTGGTTTTCATGTCTTATGTATACCATTATTATGTCAATGGTATGTATGATATACATGCCAATATTACAAAATTAGAATATATGCAGGACTTGGAGCATTCCTAAAATTTTCTCACTTTACTACCACTATTTTAAAACGATAGCTTTATTATTTTTATCTATTGCAGATGTTAGCAGAAATTACCGCGAAGATTTTTTGTTTGAAATAGTGGTGGGATATACAGAAAAAATTAGGAAAGCTGCGAGCCCTGTACTTAGTTTTCTATTACTCATAATACTAAATATTCAGAAATACTAAATATTCAGATTCTGATAGAAATATGTTTTTCTATAATACATGAGAATATAGCTATCTACAGTTATAGTAGAAATAAACTTCAGAAACTTTTAAGAACATTTTTATTAAAATTTCATAAACTAATACGAGATTTAAAAAAGATGAAATTAATAATAATTTTTCGAAAAACAGATATTATCAGGATTTTACTTTAGCTTTATATTTAAATTATTTAAATTGCTTTAAAAATTTCTTTGAACCTTTAATGATATTTTTGAATATGTACATTTAATACGGACTTTATTTTAATAATTTAAAGTGGTTTTTATTTTAAGAATTTGCGTAATAAAAAAAATGGTTACAGCGTAATGGTTTCAGAGTGTGTACAGGCCTATCACAACTTTTTAATAATATTACAAATTCTGCGATTAAATAAGGTGATTACAAATTCGGTGATTCGAATATTAAATTGAAAATTTCTAATGAAAAATAGTGGCATCATACTCCTTGGAAATTCCATGAATTGTACGCACATTGAATCATACTAAGTATTTATGACTTTTTAAACACAAGAAAAAATCGTTTATTGAGGAAAATTTTGTAAAAACACTAAATTCTGTTCAAGAAAATTATCATCCATATAAAAAGCACAAATAAATGTACAAAAAATACTTTCATGTGCATACATATAATATAAAATTATTTAAAATACATTAAAAATATCTTAAAATATATTAGAAAAACCCAGAACGTTTTCAGTCATTACAAGGCCGTCATCAGTGGAATTTAAATATTGTTATTATTTTCTTATCACGTATTCGAGAATTATTCTAGAAGAAATCATTGTAATTTTAAGGTTGTACGTCAGGTGAGATGCCAGATAAAGTTATTCAAATTTTCAACAATCAAATTTTCAATTTATCAGGCATCTCATCTGACGTACAACCTTTAAATTACAATGTTTTCTTCTGAACAATTCTCGAATAAGCGCAAAGAAAATAATAACAACATTTAAATCCTACTGATGACGGCCTTCTAATGGCTAAAAACGTTCTGGGTTTTTCGAATATATTTTAAGATATTTTTAATGTATTTTAAATAATTTTATATTATATGCATGCACCTGAAAATAATTTTTGTACATTTATTTGTGCTTTGTATATGAATTTTAATTACTTAACTCAGGATGAATTGAGCACTAGGATTTTAACTTTCATTTATTGAAGAAAATTAACAAAGAAATAAAACGGTAATAGAATTTTTAAAGTTTTTCTATTTTTCCTTTTCTATTCTTTCAAAAAGCCGTAATAGAAGAACATTTACCAAAAATTAAAATCGGTATAAATTGATATTTTAAATCTTAAACATTTTTAAATTTAGAAACGTGTACCATGAATTTCCATTAAACCATGATGATTTTATTGCTATTTCGATATAACCGCTATTTTATAACGCAAAACTGTCCTAAATACTAAATGCTAGCCTAAATTCTGTATTTAAATTATCTATTTATGATAATGATGAATTGTATACATTCTGTGATACTTGTTAGATTTTCATTTGTTTTAAAATCTTTTTAATATACGTACTTAATTTATGATATTAATTTGATCTATGTAAATAAAAATAAATAAATACAGAAACTGATTAAAAAAATAATCTAGCATGAAATAAATTATTTAACTATTATCATTTAAACGTTATTTGTATGTCATTTAAATAAAAAAAATGTTGCAAATTGTCCTCACCTAGAAATATTCTCAATCCATATTTAGGTAGTTCACCAGGCTATTAGATGAAAACAATAAAAAAGGATCTTTATTCAATAATTAAAATCTGCGTAAAAATTTATTATACGAAACAATTTAAGGTGATACAATAATGATTGAATTAAATAAAAAATATATTTTTTTAAATTTTATTTTTTATTTATTTAAAAGAAATATTAAAGTTTAAATTTAGATATGCAGATAATCTAATAATTATACACTAAGATAAAAACGCCTGTTATAAAACTACTGAAATGCAAGTTTATTTATGTGTACAGCAGTACTTATATTTAAAATGTGGAAAATAAAACATTTATTCAATGAATCAAATACTGTTTAAAATTCCAAGTATATAAGAAGAAAAGGTTGCTGATACATGGAAAATTACAATGAAAGCGCAACTAATAAAAATATATTTATGTTTTGAAAGGTTTAGGAAAAATCAATTATCGAACATTTCGGAAATATTTCTTTAATTCATTCTACTTTATTTTTTTTTAATCTTATGTTCATAAAGGAAAGTTTAGATGCGTATTATTTAACTGTGAAAAAAATCCAGTAAATATTCAAAAACAACCTTCAAATTGTGATATACTTACATAATACTTTTATAATTTTTTTTCAGTTATTCATCTTAAATTTTTATCATTAAATAAATACAGTTTACTAGCATTTCAGCATATTAGAAGGAAAATGAATTAAAAAATTCTATGAAAGATATCCCAAAACAGTTAAGTGTTATTTATTACTTCACAAATACATTTTGAATAGGGATGCACCGAATATTTGGTATCTATTCGGTATTCGGCCATATTACCGAATATTCGGTTGGGTCAAATATCAAACTATTCGGCCTGCCGAATACTCGGTTTGGCCGAATATCAAAGTATTCGGCTGAACCGAATACTTAAAAAACCCTTTTAAAACGCATCTTTAAAAGCTTTTCACAATTTTTAGTTTTAAATTTTAACTGTCAACTTATAAATATACTTAAAATAATTAGAAACAAAATCATATTTAAATAAAATGGAATATTTTTAGATTATTTACTTCCTGTTTGTAAAGTATAACTTAAGAAAATTAACCACGAGGAGGATTAAAATGATGATTAATGGGGATGATTAATTCGGATTTTCGTAGGAATTAATGATGTACAAATGCAAGTTTTTCAATTTTGTTTAGTAGGTAATCTGTTTCTTGCTTTTTCGCAAATAAGAGTTTCTAAACAACATAGGAAACTTTTGGGGTCGATAATAGGTATCAAGACAGACAATTATTGTTCAGGAAAGCATAATCGTAATCCACTTATTAAGTCATAAATAGATTGTATCTCATCTCAATCCAGGTCAAACTTGATTTTCATTTGTTACTTTAACAATAATGAAGATATCATAACTATATTTTCAACTGATTTGCTTTGATTTATGTGAAATATGATATGATGATAAGGCTTTAAAATGTCACCAATCATAGCTAAAGACTATGAGCTAGACATTCCTTTATTCAGAATCCAGTTGATAGTATTTATTCAGTCTCACTAACCAAAATTCAGTCATTTTCAATGATATCATCACATTTATTACAAAGAAAATTAATATGAAACAAATCTCATTAAAAGATTTTCATTATTGATAATGTAGCGAATAAAAATTCAGTTTCGGCTTGTTTCGCACACAACGTATTTGATTAAATGTAATTTTGACGGAATAAATAGATCGAAATATTATTTCTTGTTAAAAAAAATGTTCGTATTGACCAGATTATTCCCGTTGAAAGTTTGTTGCAAGATTTTAAAAACAACCTGAATGTTTACAATCTCTGAAAATGATCGCCTGCTCCAGACACTGATCTAGGATGCATTTAAAAACTTCCTCACTAAATCAAAGGGAGTAGGAACCTGACAAATAAAAAGTATATGACCCTGTAAAGTTTTTCTTCCAATTTTTTCATTATTTCTTTTTGTTTTTAAAATATTTGTTTTAATTCGCAGAAGAAACCATAAAATTTAAAATTTTATTAATTAAAAAAGTCTTATAATTGTCCTTCTTAAATAACTAAAGCAGATTTTTTCAATATAAAGCTTACTTATAAAAAGGTCTTGTTTATCAAAATGTGTTTCTTTTATTAAATATTATGCAAAATTGTTTTAAAGAGTAACATTTTAATAACGTTAAACTTTGAAATATAAAAAATATTCTGTCAGCGAATATTCGGTATTCGGCCTAACAGTTACTATTCGGCTAGCCGAATATTCGGTATTCGGCAAAAATCACCATTCGGCGCATCCCTAATTTTGAATAGCCCATTTTTCAATAACCCAAAAATACAATTGTTACATAACAATTTTGTTTTATGTTCATAAAGGAAAGTTTAGATTCATGTTATTTAACTGTGAAAAAATCCAATGGATATTCAAAACCACCTTCAAATTGCGATATACTTACGTAATACATTATTCCATTTTCTCTATCGTGCATCTTAAATTTTTATAATCAAATAAATGTCTTAGATTATACAGTTTATTAGTATTTCAGCATCTTAGAAGGAAAAGGAATTTTAAAAAAATCTATGAAAGATATTCCAAAACATGTAAGTGTATTTATTACTTCATAATTCCATTTTGAATGGACCATTTTTCAGTAAACAAATGACATAATATAATTGTTACATAACAAGACATGGCTACTAATAAAAGATAAAAATTCATAATTGTAGAGATTGAATACAAAACTAAAATCTAGATTTTTCCTTATGAAACAAATTTTACATACATTAGCAGTGTACTTCTCTGAAAGCTCTGAAAGTACAGAATTTGAAACATGCCCGAACTTGTAGTTGTCACAAGTTGTCACTTTCCAGGGTCTTTTTTTTTCACCTGAAACAAAGATATAATGCATATTTCTATATTTATCGCAATCAACAAGTCTGAATGAAAAAAGAATTGAAAAACTAGAACGTCTTTAAAATTGAGAAGGAAATAAACTAGTCGTTGAGGGGGCGGGGCGGCACCGTAATACCATCATATGCATAATATAAAATATGAAAATAAAACATGTGCAAACTATTTATAAAATGCACTGCAATTTCAAAATAAAATTTAAACATATATTTAAATATTTTTAATACATAGTAATTCTCAACTACTGAATTGCAGGTTACTACTTGATTATATCGCCGACCCATTTAGACAAATTATATAAATCGCCAAACTAGTCGCAAATTTATGAAAATTGGCATATTTTTTATTTTAAATAACGAAAGAACAAATAAATTAGTAAAAGATTAATAAAAATACAAATAAAACGTCGAATTAAAAATCACTTGATGACGTAGCAAACACGTATGTGACACTTACGATAAGCCTATTATTGACATTTAATCTTATAGTTTGGGGATAGTTTTTTGGTCGACGGGATAATCAAGTAATACCGAAACATCCTTATAACTCCAACAATGATAATCATATTAACTAACAATTTACTGCGTCGGATTAAGCGTCTCATTTCCAATTAAAATATATCTTTGAATTCAAATTTGACTGAAATACAGGGTCATGAAAAATCGAAGAGTGTGGAAAATATGATTACAAATATCTCGGCAACTAATTATCCGATTGACTTCATTCTTTATGAAAAATTTATGTTTGTTATTGTATTTTATATTCACTCCTTAAAATAAACAATTTCGAAAAATTTTATGTACCTTTTATCAGAACGAATATTTTGAGAGTCCGAAAAAAATAGTTCCGGAAAATCGAGGCTACTGATATTAGATAGGTTTCTTCCTATTATTACATTCTAAGTACATACCAAATTTCAAGTCTCTATCTCAATTTGTTTTGTAGATAGAACGTTTACAGACGACATACAAACGGCATTTTTTTTTTCCCTAAAAATATGTTTTTCGGAATCTACAGTGTCTGAAACGCGTAAATCCGTCAATTTTTTTTTTCGATTTTTAAAACGATCACAAGACTTACCCTATACCAGGGATGGCGAACCTATGGCACGCGAAAAAGTAATTTTGGCACGGCCTTGCTTGTGACTCTAAATCAAAATAAAGAGAGATCTTTTCTAAATTCGATTAAATGGAAATTGAAAAAATTAATTGCAGCATGTTATATTACAATCTAATTAATTATGATCTCAAAATTTTTTCAAACAAAGACGATATTTGAAAACTATCGGCAAGTACTAGTTATTAGACACTACTAAATTCTGGTGGCAAAGTTATGGCAACTTTGGAATTTATTTCAGAGCTGTTCAAAGAAACTGACTTTTGTCATTTTAATAGTTTTTTTTCTACCTATCTATGCTTTCGAATCACTGTTTTCACAAATGAATAATATCAAAATTCGAGCACTGATCAGACAAATCCGGTTCAGTTTCATTAAAATTAACTTGATATTAAGATGCAACAACAGAAATCAAATTACATCGCATTATTTTTTTTATATAAATTTCTGAAATATATTTATTTCCATAATTATTATAGCGTATAATACGTGCATATATGTTCTTCCTACTTTTTAAATCATAATAGAAAATTTTAAGTTATTTTAAGCCATTATTTTCCCACCTGCTAAATTTGTTTTTCAGTTGGCACGTCATGGTCACGTAAAATATTTTTTGATCAAATTTGGCACGCGGCAACATAAAGGTTCGCCAACCCTGCCCTATACTAAGTATGACGGGTAAGTAAAATGAACATTTGGGCCATTCCATGTCACATTTGGGACCGCTTTTCTGCATATCACTCACTGCTTTTTTAACAATTTTGTAATTTTTAATGTATTATTTATATGTATTATAAAAACTTATAAGTTAATAGACATAGGTATTTAAGTAAATATAATGCGCAGGATTTTTTTCATTTTCATGGAATACCCCTAAACGGGCATATTACTTAGGTCTAGGGTAAAAATGTGGAGATTTTTAAACTTATTAAAGGATCATTCCATATCACGTGTGGGATAGCTGCTTTTCTACTTATTACTACTTTTTTAACAATGCTATTGTACGCAGAAATTAAAACAAATATGCTAATATGAAAATCTAGGCTATTTTGTTATTTTTAATAAGAAGTTCTTTTAACAACTTATAAGTTTATAGGTATGGCGTAAATAAGTATTTATTTAAGAGTCACGTGCAGGATATTTTGTCCGTTTTTCGAATGAATGTCCCATTTCTGCATTTACAAGAAGTTAAAATGTGTATATGCAACCAAAGAAGAAAAAACAATAGAAAATATAATAAAAACAGATGGATTGTTTAACCCTCCAGCCGCAAGAAACGCTATTTTCGCGTTCCAGTGACTACTTTTTTAAAATTCAGATTGCTTGATTCCCACCACTTTTTTAAAAGCGTATAATTAGGCTTATTCTCACATTATTTAATCTGTAATTAAATAAAGCGACTATTTCTACTTTAAAAAAGTGGTGGGAATCAAACAATCTTAATTTAAAAAAGTAACCCGCTGAAAAAGTTGCCCGCGGCTAGAGGGTTAACATAATAAACTTTATTTCTAGCAATTTATAAATTCGTTTGTCATTAAAATACATATAAATCCTAACGGCGAAACATAACATAATGTTATCTGGAGTGAAAATTATCAATTATTGAATTTGGAATCAGGAAACATAGCTATTAATTACTGTTTTTAGTTATTATTGAATAGTATAAACCGCTGTATAGCTATTAATTACTGTTTTTAGTTATTATTGAATAGTAGAAACCCGCTGTATAGCTATTAATTACTGTTTTTAGTTATTATTGAATAGTATAAACCCGATGTATAGGTATTAATTACTGTTTTTAGTTATTATTGAATAGTATAAATCACTGTATATAGTAGGAATGTTTGTAATGTTAGCTAAACAAAGTCGTAGATAGATTATATTTTTTAAAAGACTGTGAATCAAACATGGTAATGGATGGTCAGATTTCGAGAACGGAAAAAAATCATTAAAACTGATACAAAAAGGTACTTGAATAAATAACAATATAGTAGAACCTCGATTATCCGAAGTAGTTGGGTCCGACCATCTTTCGGAAAAAATAAATTTTCGGATAATCGAGAATACTTCAATTTTAAGAAAGACAAATATATACGCTATTTCTTTTCTGGTAATAAGTACTTAATAAAACTGAAGTAATAGCAAAATAGAAACAATAATAAATTATATGAATTAAAATTTTGAAATTAAGTATGTTTTAAATACTTCATAAGGGTTTGAAAAAAGTTTTGTTTGTTGCAGTTTCGATTGCCTTTGAAGCTCTATCACGAAGTTTTTTTTTAATAGTATGTGAATTCTTTTGAAGGTTATTCACTTATTAAAATTTCTTAAGTGTATTTTACTATTGATATAAACATAGAATTCATATAACAAAAAAATGGCGAACATGGGGGCTTCAAATGTGTATTTTCTTTCCATGATTAACAACAAAGCTGTGTAGCATTTATCTTCTTTATTTATAATGTAGCTTTAAAAATGGATTTTGCACACAAGGAATGCGATAGTAAAATAAAACAAAACAGAAAAAAAAAATAAAATGGATTTTGCACACGAGAAATGTGATGGTAAATAAATAAATAAATAAAAAAGAAAACTTTAAAAATTGGTTTCGGTTAAAAGAGTTTTGGATAAAAGAGGTTCTACTGTATATATTCATTTTTTCATTATTTTAGACTCAATAAGTGTTACAATACTTTCACCATTTATTCAATTTAAAATAATAGAGACTGTAGACAAGTTTGGGATGTATGGGTCATTCACTCAGATAATGTTTTTGTCTCTTAAAAGATTTTTTTTTTGTTTTAATTCCTGATTCCTAACTCAAATTGCTACAAAAACATAAAATAGAGGCTACTTTTGCATACGTATAGTAATAAATTTTTAAAACTTTCTAAAACTGTATTTCAATGTTTTCAAAATCTTAAATCCAAAAACGCCTTGGTAGTGACCACGGTAATAACATTTTTAACGTTAGACCTTTCAGTTGCAAATAGTTGTGTTTCTGTAATGTCGGATTCTCACCGGAATTTTTTCAAAAAATTTTATTTCAAAATAAGGAAACGCAATTTTACAAAATTTTTTCCCATCAAGGTTATAAAAATAAAATTTAATTAACATTTTCTGGAGCAAATCTCGATTAAAATTAGGTGTGATATAAATATATCCCTCCTAATTTTAATAATTAATTGATTAATTAATTTAACTTAAATAATTTTGTGCAATATATAATGTATCCCGCCGCTGCGTATGTTAAAGCTAAACTATAACATTTGAAAATTTATGGTATGCTTATTTTGAAAGTAGTCCGAAACCGTTTTCTATTTAATTTAGGGAAGTTAAATTATTAAAAATGTATTTAAGCTATGATAATCTTGATAAACGATACGTAACAAATACACTTAATTAAATTTTGGAACAAGAGGAACAAAATATAGTAGTACTTACAAAATAATCAAAAATTGAATTACTGCTTGTAAAAACAAGTGGAACTGGGCCATCTGAGAATATTTCCATGCCAAAACGCCCATCTAGTGGAAAGAAAGAACAATTAGTTAAAAGGTGTCCAGTTAAACTGATGGCATTGAGCTCACAAGCTATTCCCACTAATTGTATCGAAAAAAAAACATTTAGTTAAATTAAGGGGAGAGGGATTAGAGAGGGGCACTGTTTCATAACTAAGCAATCGGAACGCAACAAAGCGTGAGATATTGAAAATTGAAGGTCTATAAAAAATCTTATAGCGTATTTTATGTTGAAACTAATATAAGGTTTCTAGTTTATTTAACAAAAACAAAAATTATTTAGCATCTTCAGATATTAAATTATATCAAAATTAGAGGATTTAAAAAGAGCTTGCATCGAAGAGCTCATCCATCTTGATTTTTAAATTTCGTTGTGAAATTTCTCTTTAAAAAAGTTCTCTCGTCTGTTGGTTTGGTTTCTAAATACTTGTGCTTTTGGTAGGGAAATGATTAAAAATGCACACGATTTTTAAAAAAATTCTTTTAAATTAAATTAAACATTTTAAAATAATTCTTTAAAAGTATATCCTTGATAAAGGACGCCTCGTGAAAAGGTTAAAAGTCATATATTTGTAAAGTATAAAGAAAATTCACAAATGACTAGCCGAACTTTGGAAAAATAAACTGTCAAATTTGAAACTGATATTTCATAAATTAAAAAAGGTGTATTCACTAAGCTTTTTGAAGGTAATGCATGTCTACTTGCATGTCTACACTGACTCGATAAGTCGAAATCATTCACTAAGAAGTGGAAGAAATGATGTCCAGTACAGATAAGGAAATTCGAAAATAATACGAGTTTCAGTGTCATGGTTAGAACAAGTGGGTAAGTGTGATCATACATCGCACAAAGGGTTTCCTTTAATATTCCTTTCAAAACACTTTCTTTCAAAACGTCCAGTACATTTATCGCCGTGGAATACCTTCTAAATTTTGGCAAACACATCCTAAACTATGTTAAAGTTTCAAACATATTCGCCTTGTTATATTTCCTAATTTTGTTCGACACCCCCCCCCCCAAAAAAATGCTACGATATATCACATGACGGGTATCTGCCAAATTTAGAAAAGTGCCCCCCTTGGGGGGGAGTGGGCAGATGGTCACCATGATTTTTGACACGGCCTGATTTTAAAAATTTATGTTATGTTTTATAAGCCATATTAAAGTTTCAAACAGATCGTCCAGTTATATTTCCTAATTTTGTTCGCGTACCTTCCTCAACTCCCCCCCCCCTCCTCGAAATTTGACGCGCCCTTCTTTATAATTTATTATCGTGTGTTATAAAGTATCTTAAAGTTTAAAACAGATTGAATTGTTAGATTTCCTACTTTAAATGAAATCGCGGTCTGTTAATTCCACATTCCACCACCAGGGAGCGCACTGTATTCTTAACAAAAGCGTATCTGAACGAAACTCCTTTACACAACCCATTAGTAGATATGTTACTCGAGGGGGTGGCGGTCTTCAGCAAGAATTTAAGATAATTGTTGAAATTACTATTCGGAAATTGTGGTAATTTAACTTTTGACATATTTATATTTAATAAGTATAAGTAGCATGTATCTGAGGACTCCATCAAACAACGCACCTGAAACGGTATGAAACAAAAAAGAAATACTTTTCCCCTCCCCCTCTCCCCACCTTCCCGAAATTTCACGCGCCATTTTTTATAAACTTTTTCTAATGTGTTATAAACTATCGTAAAATTTCAAACAGATCACCTTGTTATATTTCCTAATTTTAACAAAAATGTTAGTTCCACATTCCACCACCAGGTAGCGCACTCTATTCTTAACAAAACTGTATCGGAAGGAAACTCCGTTAAACAACCTATAAGTAGATATGTTACTCGAGGTGGTGGCGGTCTTAATAAGAAATTAAGATATTTGCTGAAATTACTATTAGGAAATAGTGGTAACTAAACTTTAGACAATTTTATATTAAATAAGTAGCATATCTCTCAGGACTCCCTCAAAAAGTCACCTAAAGCGGTCAGAAACGCTAATTTTTTAAATAGAAATCTAGCGCTCCCCCCCCCCCCCCCCTCCCCGGAATTTCGCGTTTCATTCTTTTTTACACTTTATCTTATGTGTTATAAAATATCTTAAAGTTTCAAACAGATCGACTTGTTAGATTTCCTAATTTTAACAAAATCGCGTTATGTTAGTTCCACATTCCACCACCAGGGAATGCACTCTATTCTTAACAAAAGCATATCTGAACGAAACTCCTTTACGCAATCTTTCCGTAGATAGATGGGTCGGGATGGTGGCGGTCTTAAACAAGAATTTAAAATATTTGCTGCGGTAACAAACGCTAAGATTTTAAAAATAATTCTAGCTCCCCCCCCTCCTCGAAATATCACACTCCATTCTTTTTTACACTTTTTTCTATGTTTTATAAACTATCTTAAAGTTTCAAACAGACTGAGTGGCGGTCTTAACCAATAATTCAAAATATTTCCTGAAATTACTATTAGAAAATAGTGGTATGAAGTAAACTTTCTGATGATGAATGAGTTATACTTATCTCATATCGCTGTTCAAAAAGCCCAGGCAAATTATTAGATTTCCTAATTTAAGTTAATTCGTGGTTAAATAAGCGCGTCTCTTCATTTTAATCGACGCATTTGATAGCAATAAACCGATTAATTAAATAATAATTAATATTTCCGCTTGTAATTAAGATAGGACTTAGATATGGGTATCAATGAAATCAGCGAGAAATTTGACATCGGGATGCCAAAAAATTTAATCAAAAAATTTAATATTTAAAAAGTTAAAATTTCGTATTAAAATATGCTATTATGGAAAACCGCAGCGTCGTCATGTCTACCTGCTTTCCCGCCGAATTGAAATCTTTTTATTTCCTTGTCTTTCCAATTAAAGAAATTAAATTTTTATCGATCGATTTTTAGTGGATATTTTAACTTATACACATCGCAGAAATGTGAACTTTATACCAAATGAAAGTAGATTTTTTTCTGCGTCTGTCTATTCCATTTACAAATTTCTCGGACCAATATTTTCTGATATACGATTTCGCTTTAAAATCTCCACTTCATTTTTCGGCTTAATTTCCTCCGTGGTAACCGTGCATTCGGCTGATTTTACTGGCAACCCTTAGGAGAAACACGGATGATTTCGATAAAGTCCGTTTGAATTTGCGTTAAAAATGTGGATTTGTTAATTTTAGAAGTTAATTAGCCCGTAATTCGGTTAATTACCAACTTTTTCGAAATTTTATGATTTGTTGTTTGATGTGAGGCGTTCAGCTATAAGTACCCAAAATTTCAAGTCTCTAACATGTATAGTTTCTGAGAACGGGCTCTGTGACGGACAGACAGACAGACAGACAGAGGAGCGAGACGAATAGGGTTTCGTGAGATGAACGAAACCCTAAAAATCGATAAAGCTTCGTACTTCAAGAATTAACAGAAATCTATAACACCAATATTTGATTAATGTTCTTTTGTAATTCGTGAAAACGCAGGTGCACCGATTACATTCGACTATTTTTGGTTGCTGATATGATATGAACATAAAAATGAGGAGCTTCCGGAAATTATTCCTATAATCGATACAACCACCGTGCCTCATATTTTTAATCCGTTTATGAAAGTTTCAATTTAATGAAGTTTATCGTTTAAAAATTAAGTTTGCATTGCAAACAGTAATAATGCTTCTGTCATGAATGGTATAAAAAGGCGCAATTTCAAATTTAAAAGAAAAATGTTCAAATCACAATTATAAATTTTGATCATACTTGAAATTTTTAAAAGCCAGTTTCTTTTTGACTATATATTCATCTGAAATTGTCAATTATATTCATACATTTCCTTCCGATACAGTTTTGTTAAGAATAGAGTGCGCTCCCTGGTGGTGGAATGTGGAACTAACATTTTTGTTAAACTAGAATTATTTTTAAAATCTTAGCGTTTGTTACCGCAGCAAATATTTTAAATTCTTGTTTAAGACCGCCTCCATCCCGACTCATCTATCTACGGAAAGATTGCGTAAAGGAGTTTCGTTCAGATATGCTTTTGTTAAGAATAGAGTGCATTCCCTGGTGGTGGAATGTGGAACTAACATAACGCGATTTTGTTAAAATTAGGAAGTCTAACAAGTCGATCTGTTTGAAACTTTAAGATATTTTATAACACATAAGATAAAGTGTAAGAAAGAATGACACGCGAAATTCCGGGGAGGGGGCGCTAGATTTCTATTTAAAAAATTAGCGTTTCTGACCGCTTTAGGTGACTTTTTGAGGGAGTCCTGAGATATATGCTACTTATTTAATATAAAATTGTCTAATGTTTAGTTACCACTATTTCCCAATAGTAATTTCAGCAAATATCTTAATTTCTTATTAAGACCGCCACCACCTCGAGTAACATATCTACTTATAGGTTGTTTAATGGAGTTTCCTTCCGATACAGTTTTGTTAAGAATAGAGTGCGCTCCCTGGTGGTGGAATGTGGAACTAACATTTTTGTTAAACTAGAATTATTTTTAAAATCTTAGCGTTTGTTACCGCAGCAAATATTTTAAATTCTTGTTTAAGGGGTCTCAGGACTCTTAAAGCTTTAAAATTTTCGAAATTTTAATTTTTTTAGATGTTAAACTCCTATCTTTTCTGAACATTTTGATACAATTTTTTCCTTGAAATTCCTATTAGAACTGAAGTTATGGCTTTTACATTTATACACGTTCAATAGCTGAAGCGTCGTTTCGGAAACTTAGTAGCCATTTTTCTCCAAATGACGTTTTTGGGCATAACGCGCACAATATCTCAAAAACTTATGAATATTTTTTCATGAAATTTTCAAAACACATGTTTCATGTTAGTCTGTATAAACGGAACCTAAAATTTCCTTTTTATTGTTCAAAACAATTTTTTTTTTCAGGTGATTATACTGTTGAAATTCTTTTAATTTTGCATTAGCTAAATACAACTTTGTATTAAAAATATAAAAAAGCTATAAATTCAAATTTATTAAGGTTCAGGGTAATTATTACAGTCTGAAGTATAAGTAGGTAACAAAATTTTCATTCTAGTTGCAATAATTATTTTGTAATCGTGCGCGTAAGCTGTTATGCTGATTTTTTGCTCGCCAAATGTCTGACAGTTTGGAGCCCCCTGTAAATGCTAATTCTGCATCTTATAATTTTTTAAATACATGAAATGAAAGAACATACTTATATATTTTATTCCAATTAAAATTGTGTCTTAAAATTAAATACATTTTAAGATATTAAATGTTGAAAATGGTTTTTTTTTTTTTTTTTTTCATTTTTTCCAATTTTAAGAGTCCTGAGACCCCTTAAGACCGCCACCATCCCGACCCATCTATCTACGGAAAGATTGCGTAAAGGAGTTTCATTCAGATATGCTTTTGTTAAGAATAGAGTGCATTCCCTGGTGGTGGAATATGGAACTTACATAACGCGATTTTGTTAAAATTAGGAAGTCTAACAAGTCGATCTGTTTGAAACTTTAAGATATTTTATAACACATAAGATAAAGTGTAAGAAAGAATGACACGCGAAATTCCGGGGAGGGGGGGGGGGGGGCGCTAGATTTCTATTTAAAAAATTAGCGTTCTGACCGCTTTAGGTGACTTTTTGAGGGAGTCCTGAGAGATATGCTACTTATTTAATATAAAATTGTCTAAAGTTTAGTTACCACTATTTCCTAATAGTAATTTCAGCAAATATCTTAATTTCTTATTAAGACCGCCACCACCTCGAGTAAAATATCTACTTATAGGTTGTTTAACGGAGTTTCCTTCCGCTACAGTTTTGTTAAGAATAGAGTGCGCTCCCTCGTGGTGGAATGTGGAACTAACATTTTTGTTAAAATTAGGAAATATAACAAGGCGATCTGTTTGAAATTTTACGATAGTTTATCACACATTAGAAAAAGTTTATAAAAAATGGCGCGTGAAATTTCGGGAAGGTGGGGAGAGGGGGAGGGGCAAAATATTTCTTTTTTGTTTCATACCGTTTCAGGTGCGTTTTTTGATGGGGTCCTCAGATACATGCTACTTATACTTATTAAATATAAATATGTCAAAAGTTAAATTACCACTATTTCCGAATAGTAATTTCAACAATTATCTTAAATTCTTGCTGAAGACCGCCACCCCCTCGAGTAACATATCTACTAATGGGTTGTGTAAAGGAGTTTCGTTCAGATACGCTTTTGTTAAGAATACAGTGCGCTCCCTGGTGGTGGAATGTGGAATTAACAGACCGCGATTTCATTTAAAGTAGGAAATCTAACAATTCAATCTGTTTTAAACTTTAAGATACTTTATAACACACGATAATAAATTATAAAGAAGATCGCGTCGCATTTCGAGGAGGGGGGGGGGGGTTGAGGAAGGTGCGCGAACAAAATTAGGAAATATAACTGGACGATCTGTTTGAAACTTTAATATGGCTCATAAAACATAACAAATTTTTTAAATGAGGCCGCGTCAAAAATCATGGTGACCATCTGCCCACTCCCCCCCAAGGGGGGCACTTTTGTAAATTTGGCAGATACCCGTCATGTGATATATCGTAGCATTTTGGGGGAGGGGGCGAACAAAATTAGGAAATATAACAAGGCGAATATGTTTGAAACTTTAACATAGTTTAGGATGTGTTTGCCAAAATTTAGAAGGTATTCCATGGCAATAAATGTACTGGACGTTTTGAAAGAAAGTGTTTTGAAAGGAATATTAAACGAAACCCTTTGTGCGATGTATGATCACACTTACCCACTTGTTTTTTTCATTTTCAAAGTTTAACTTATAATTTTCAGTTTAACCCTCTACTGCCCATGCTAGCGTATTTGCTACCACCAGCGTTCACGATTTAGTGGCTTTTTTTTCAGCTATTCCATATTCACACCAGAAATTTAAAATAGACATTTTAAATTTAATTAATAGCGGACATTTCGTTATTAAATTAACCGAAAGTTGCTATTAGATTTTCTGTTATGAATTCCCATTCTCTGAATTTTGCTATTTCTTGAACGCATTCTACCCTGGGAATTAGAGGGTTAAATGTTGATACTAGTGAAATTTTGTTTCGTCTGCAGCTCTATTACTATTGCTAGAGACTTTTGAATAAATGTTTTTTTAATGAAAATAAATACAACTTAGCAAATTGAATCAAAATTTATGGGATTTTTTGGTGAAAATATTATGATTTTTTTTTAAAAACATTTCTCGAAAAAAAAAAAAAAAAGAATAAATAATTTATGAATATTAATGACTTGGAACTTTTCTAGAAATTTCCTTTAACATTGTTCTATTTTGTATGTGTAAATTTTATTTTGTGCAATGGTAATAATATAAATCTTCTTTTATATTTTGTTATGTGGCCCGCGGCTTTGTATTCAATATTTAAACTGGCTCGCGGTACTCAGAGGCGTCGCGATCGGGGGTTATGTGTGGGGGTGGGGGTACTTCCGCCTCCAATATATGTGAACTTGGGAAAATTGAGCTTAGAGTTGGGAAATTCTAGATTTTTGAAACACTTTTTCTTTCTTTTTTTAAATAATAGTAAAAAATAGAGTTTTTTATTGTTTTGCCGACTACCTTTCTGAGTTCTGTAACAGTAAACTACATTATCAAAAGCACTACAACATGCAGCCAGCTCAACTTGTCATTGTGTTTCTTTGTGCTACGAAAATATACATCTATCTACCAGACCTGAATTTCTCTATTGTGGTCCATCAACAATGTCTGTAATTTATTTCCCCTAAAACTATGTTCCTTTTTCAAAAATCTCAAAATATCACGAGGCTATTTTCATATGAAGTACGATTATGACTCCTACACAATAGAAGACAAAAACTTTCATTAAATGAACCAATAGTTATAATTTTTATGTTTTTAGTTTCAGTATTTTTCTTTGGAAATAATTTTTTTTTTTAAGTATAAGTATCATTATCATTAAACACACATTGCACATATCATTTCAGTTGGAAAATAGAGCAATTTGTTTCAAGTTGGGAAATTTGTTAATTTTCTCCCCCCCCCCCTCAAAAAAAAATATATATGTAGCTACGCCCCTGTCGGTGCTAAACGTGTTTGACATGCCTGCTGTAAACAAACAGTAAGTTCTACGCACTTCATTTTCAACATGCCACTGTAAACCCTAATAACATATACAAGGTGATCGGAAAGACGTGCAACCCTTGATAAATATTTTGTTTTCTAAATTACAAAGGTGTTTCAAATTACAAACATCAATTAAATGGAAAGCGTAACAATACTGAGACACAAAACTGAGCGAAAATTAACAATGTTACGAGTTGGAACCCGTCGAAATTCGACGAACAAACATGTTTAGAAAGGGACTGTTAGATCGAATTTATAATAAACCCACAAAAATAATTACAATAAAAAATTCATCTTACATTGGTTGTCTAACTCTTCAAACAAATAATATTTTTACCCTAAAGATATCAAAATACTATTTCCAACGTAATCAAGATGAGCAATTATGATGACATGCAGAAATTTGTCTTTTAGACGCATTTATGGTCAAATATTTAATTTTAGCAAAGAAAATCACCGTTTTGTTTTTTAAAATGACATCATTTTCACTCACTGAATCATTTCTCCTAGCGTCTCAAACTCCGTATCAACGCAATGATTGAAATGTAAAAGATTTATGAGGGAGAATGCGTGTTTTTTTTTTTTTTTTTTTAAGTCTGCGTCATTTTCTGTTCAAAAATTAAAAAAAAAAGTTACTTGTAATGTGAAAATGACATCAGTAAGGTTATAATCAATAAAAATAAATAAACCTCATTATTTCTCATTTTTCTGCAACAATAGAAGTAACCCAATTGCCACCATTTTAAACAAAAAACTGTTAAAATTAAAATATAAAAATGGAAATAAATTAAAAAATAGCTAGTACGGACACATCTACAAATGAACAGCTTTCATAAAAAAAAAAAAATAATAATTATCAAAATCGGTTCAGTAGAAATCTCAGGGCTGGTGACTAAAAAAACAGCCTGGTCTTTTAAATATATAGATGATAGGACATTGGAAAAGCGAGCCTTTTTATCGGATACAAAGACATATGCGTTTTTTCAAATTTGAGGCCCCTCTTCTCAATGTAGAAACCCTTATTTTTTAATCTCATGTTCAATGTTTGTTTTCAGGTCAAATTTTTTTCAACTAAAGGCACATGTTTTTGCGAACAATCCACACTTCATCGTTGACCTGAAAACGAACATTGAACATAAGATTAAAAAAATAAGTGTTCCAACATTGAGAAAAGTGGCGTCAAATTTGAAAAAACGCATACGCCTTTGTATCCGAGAAAAAGGGTCACATTTTCAATATCTTCTTATAACATTGCGAATTTTCGCTTAGTTTTGTGTCTCAATATTGTTACTCTTTCAATTTGGTTTATGTTTATAACTTGAATCATGTTTGTATTTTAGTAAACAAAATATTTTTCAAGGGTTGCGCGACTTTTCAAACACCCTGTATAAATAAATCTCATGGCAATCTGATTATATTTACGTAAGTTACAGCATGTACAGACGTCATTTCAATTATGATGGAAAGTGTTAAAAAGAGAAATATAAAGTTTATTAATATTTTTAAAAACTACGAAATGTTTAGCTATTTCTGTTGATACGAATGTGTTCAATGTGTATTTGTATACTAATTCAAAATTTGAGCGTTTCTAAGGGACTTAATGATTTCTACCAGAACTTGTTCTAGCCCTCTGAGCAGTTGGTCCGTATATTCCCGTTTCCTCAAAACAACTTATATCTGTTGTAGACAAAATATTTTAAACAGAATTTTATTTTTAAATGTATGTCAAATAACCTGTGTAACATGAAGTGTATTTTAGAAACAAACAGAGAAAGAAAATGTAAATTAAGATTATTTTTATAAGCATTTTTATGAAAATGCAGTAAAGCCCTCAGACGCTCGGAGGACTAGTCTAAAAATGGCGTTAATAAATACTTTTATTGCGAGTACTGTCTCCATTTTATCTGCACATTCAGTGAGTATTCACTTACTTTTAGGATATTTTATAGAAAAAAAAAATTGTTTTCCACACTAGTGTAATGATACTTAAATGTAAAATACCCCAAAATCTCACAAATAATAAGCAATTTGAATTATCAGACACGTGTATAGTTACAAAGTAAAAATAGCATATACATTATTTTTTTAAAAAATCAATCTACAATAAAATTTTTAAAACATTGTGAAAGGGAAACAAGTATGATCTATTAACATGTATTACCTAAATATTACCCTATGAAACGAAATATTCACACTATAAAAATACATTGATTCAATATTTTTTTACTAGCATCATAAATGTACATCATGCTATAGACATTTTCATATAAAAATGTGTATTTTAAATGTTGAGAATTTTAGTAAAGAATTAAGTCAATTCATAATAAATACAAAAGTAAAAAGAAAAAATCTAATAGAAATTATTTTTTTCTTTAAAATAAGCTTAACAAAAACTTTTTATATAAAATTATAAATCTTGCAATTTTTCTGGTATAATTGCAAGCATTACTTTTTTTTTCTTTATCATACATTTTTGTCGTAAAGTTTAGATATTGTTTACTCATTTTCAAAACATAGTAAATGTATAATAAAGTCAAATTTAAAATAATCAATGACATGAAATCATTTCTGCATTTAATTAAAAATGGAATTTAAAAATAGGATAATTCCTTAGTTGCAGTAAGCAAATTTATCTTTAAAATATATAAATAAAAACATTTCTTGCACAAACTACACTTTTTTCTATACTAAGTTCTAGTTTTTTTTTTCAAAATACTTTATCTAACATTTTAATTCTTGATATTTTTTCTGCCATAACTACAAGTTTCAATATTTAAAACATACTTCATTTTTGCCTAAAATTTCATGCATTGTAGTTTTGTTCTTGGAGCGTATTAATACCTAGTTTTTATATGAAGTTTAAGTTTTTAAAAATGCACAAAGGAAAAGAAATGTTTTTCTACACTAATAGTCCCTGAAATATTTTAACTTGCTAACAACAAATACAAAAAAATTTCTCACCTTCTTCATCCGTAATAATAATAACGGAGAGCATACTCGCAGTGAAACGGTCCGAGGAGATTGCTATAGTAGCTTATCACAACAGCAAAACGAACACCAAACTAATTTAAGGTTAGTGGAAGTTGTTTCTGATTCAGACTTAATGTTGTCATGAAACTAGCTTTACAGGTGGATGAATGTTTTTTAGCTGACCAATCATATTTTCATTTGACTTGCACATAACGCATGCGTAAAGTGACGTTTATTTGAGTTACTTCTGGCAGTTTGTGTGACATATAAATTATGAAAAAAAAAAAAAAAAAATAGCATCCGTAAAAATGTCAATTCATATTGTTAATTAAATTCATAGTTAATTTTCAACCATTTAGTTATTTCGTTCATATTTATATTTATAGAGTAATTTATCAGATGTTATGCTTTTATGATCTTAACATAACTTTTTTACTAGCAATTGTTTCCGTATTTCACAAATTTATTTTATATTATATTATGTTTTTTTATTTCTGAATGCGTTTATATCTAATAAATAATTTATGAAATTACATGGAACCCTGCTTCTCGTGTTACAGAATATAGGTGAAAATATATTTTTTTTAATTTAAAATTCTTACAGATTTTTGACATTAAATATATATAGATATTTAGATTGCTTAGTAAGAACTCCAAAAAGCACTTTTATGAGAAAATTTTAATTATGCAATTCAAATACAGTTTTTAAATTTACTAACACCGATACTTTCGTATTAGCTGCACATCAGGTATTAATAGCCGAAGAAATCGCCAGTTATTTCGCTACCTACAGCAGCCTTTTTTATTCTGATAATTTCAGTGGTTTAAGCGCGTACTTATGCGTGGCTTAAACTTTTGTTTTATTTATATTCTTTCATTTATTGATGAAGTTTTAATTTCGTTATTATTTTTTGGCCGGAATAAAATGCTGAGTGGTTTATATTGTTGAATATTAAATACGTGAAAATTTTCACACTGCCAACTAAACGTAAACCACCAGAGTGAAAAATACAAAACCGGGAATCGAACCCGGATCCTTGGAATAACGCTGCAATGCTTTACCATTAAGCTACGAGGTAACCATCTTGCCATTTCTCACTCTTAAATCTCGAACAGATTGATTTTTTTAAAAATTAATTTAGAAAATTATTAAAAAAAAAATATTAAAAATCCGTAAATTGAGAGACAGTTTTCAAACAAATTGCATTTGAAAGGACAATTTTTAACACTTTCCAACAAAGTTGAAAAGTGTTTATGACTTCGATTTGTCTGTCCGTCTGCCCATCAGTCTTATACTCGGATTGCCCAGAAATTTTTGGATGTTATTGACGTTCACCAAAGCACGGTCCCTATTTCAAATGAAGTTTGTAACATGTTTAGTTCATTTACATGATGTTACACGCTTTCAAACATAATAAAATTGATATACATTTATGAAGTGCATTAAATTATGCATTTTGTAGAATATGCAGTGCAAAGAATGGTTATTATTCATTTACAGGGCCACACAAAAGTATTCCGTTACATAATGACATATGGGGGGAGGGAATTGTTTGCGGCGTATTTTAAATATGTTAAACTATTTCATGTATAATGAAATTCATGTAGTTATTTCATGCATAATACGAAGTGCATAACATTTACAGGGACACACAAAAGATTTCAGTTACTATATTGTTTCCGAAGTACTGTACATTAGAAATGATGGCAGGAAATGCATTTTTAATTATGATATGCGCGTTTATGCTTCAATATATTTATGGATAATATATGGTGCGTAAAAATGCTATAATTCATATTCAGGGCTACACAAAAGAATTCGTAACGGTTACTGGGTATGAGCGCAAATTGCTTAAAGGTGTTATTAAATGAGTTATGCATTTTTATGTTGAACTGCATTTAGTTTACTAAGAAATATTTGTAGAATATAGATAAAATGATATACAGGGTCACGCAAAGGATTGGATACATGGCCGTATACGGGTGATAATTTCTGGAAATGTAATTTGAACAGTTTTAAGAGTGTTTTAGTTTGAATTAAATTTTAGCTAAATAGCGGCGTGTAATAAAGGCGCTAGGCAAACTACATGGCTGTACAAAAGTATTCAAGTACGTTTCCATCTATTAGTATAAATTGCTGAAAGAGAAATTTCAACCTGTATGCGTTTTCTTGCTAAACTAAATTTTCCCATTATATAGTACATATATCAACCTACAGATCAAATACAGGGCTGTTCAAAAGAATTGGAATACATATTTGGCTATGGACGGCAACTGCTGAAATCAGTTTTTAAAATGTTTTATGTGTTTTCTAAAATGTTTACTTAGTTATCGTAATTACATGATTTCCCTAAATAACGAAGTTTCGTTAAAGGATTCAGCAAGTGTTGGAAAGTGTTTCATAATCTATGCTTAATGCATGATTTTTCTGTCTTGTTTTCTCTATTAGAAGGTGTTGAAATTGTACAATATTTAGAGATTAAAAAAAAAGCCAGTAGAAGCGAAATGTATTATTCCGGTGTTGCTACCGTCGATATGACGTCAGCGTTACTCACGGATGTGTTTTTGCTTCACAATATAGATTGAAACACTGAAATTTGCGGATTGGGATGGACTTTTAAGGTTAAACTAGAGCCGATCCGAACTCGACAACCTGAAATCCTTTACGCGGTGCATTCAAGTTCTAATGCCTCCGATTTTTTTTCTGACTAACTACTCACCCGAAAACTATGAAACTGGTGTTACTTCTCGACGTAATCTCCCTGCAGACGTACACATTTTTCACAACGTCGACGCCATGATTCCATGGCCGCGGCGAAGGCTTCTTTAGGAGTCTGTTTTGACCACTGGAAAATCGCTGAAGCAAATCGTGCTGTTTCACCAAGACAACGCACCCGCACATTCGGCTAACGTTACGCAACAGTTTCTTCGTGAAAACAACTTTGAAGTGATTTCTCATGCACCTTACTCACCTGACTTGGGACCTGGCTAGTGATTTTTGGCTGTTTCCAACAATGTAAGACACTCCCGGTGCATTTACTAGCCGTGCTGCTATTGCTTCAGTGAGTGCCTGTACTCTCTCCCATCAAAACGAAAACCTATTAAAAATTCCGTTTTAAGCATGTTTTTTTTTTTTTTTTTTTTTTTTTTTTTTTTTTTTTTTATTATTATTTTAGCGGGTATAATTTCAAGATAGTGACTAAAATTTTTTCCGTTTAAGACAGTATTCTATTATAGGCAGTTTCCCTTTTTACAAGTATTCTTAAAGGCATTTAAAACATCCTTTGTATAGTATACCTCTGAAGAGTATAGGTGTATTACATTTATTGTAAAACTTGCAAATACGAAACCTGTCAAAAAAAGAATTGTTTCGCAAATGGAAAAAATAATTAAGTTTCTATGAAAAAAGCACTATATAATTATACTTGCTAAGAAGGGTACCTGTCTAAAACGGAGATTTTTTTTTTTTTTTTTTTTTTTTTTTTTTTTACTTTGCAGGCTTTACGGACAGGACAGGGAGCCATTTAATAAGTTTCTTAGAGTGGGGAGAGGAGGCAAGATTTTGTTTGAGGGGAAGGGTTTGAAATAGCATGCCATTCTTAACATTTTCGTAAGCATGGGATTCTTCAAGAAATATTTTTAACACTTTCCAACACAGTTGAAAAGTGAATTGGGTTTGTCTGGCCGTCTGGTCATGCTCTAACTCACGTAAATATACTCGGATTAACGCGTAATTGATATATGTTATTAATGTTTACAATGGAATGTTCGGTATTCAAAATGAAGTGTGTATTATTCATAGTTCATTTACAGGAGCACTCAAAAGTATTCCGTTAGATTATCGTCTATCGGGTAAAATCATTTGCGGTATATTTTAATATTGTTGTATTACAGTATTTAAACATAATAACATTTATATACATTATTGAGGTGTACTAAAAGATGACTACTACATGTAATGTTATATTTAGCACTTACAGTTCACGTCCAGGAGAACTCACAAGTATTCCGTTATATTATAGTCTATGAAGAAAGAATATTTGTGACGTATTTTAATAATGTTACTCCGTTACAAACATAATGAAATTGATAAAAATTTCTGAGATGTGCTAATTAGAGATGAGTTCGGGCTCATTTTTCAGAGCCCGGGGCCAACAATTTTAAATCCGAATCCGAAAAAGTTTGTGCCATCAGATCCCGATTCCGATAGTATACACGAAAAAAAAAAAGGTTTAACAAAAATGCATATTTAAAAGCTGTTCTAAATGTAATAGATCTCATTTTTTAACAACTGTTAATCTCTAGCACATAATTAATTTTATGAAATTTACATTAAATCTTATCAAAAGAGACGTTTAGTGTCAAATAGAAATATACTTTCCTAAAAAGATTTTAAAATTTTTCTCCCGCAACAAGTAGGTATCTCTGATGGACACAATAATGAAGAGCATTTTATGTATAAATTAATGAAATTTGCAGAAATTATGATTTATACGACGAAGAATCGAACAGCGTTTTCTGTTTCCTATAAAAGGTGTACATCTTTCGCATTTATCATGGCTTTGAAAATCAGTTTAAATTATAAATTTGACACCGTTACCGAAAAGATCCGATGCTTTTATAGAAAAAGAGGAAACGCTGCTTGATTGCTTTCAATCGGGAATAACAACACATGCTAATTTTATCTACTTACGTATGAAAGTGAATGTTTGAATATGAAGAACAGAGCCACAGAATGAGCAGACTTCAAGAAGAAGCATGAATAAAATCACCAACATTATTTTCATATAAACAGCGATTACAATCGCAGACAATAGGAGACTAAAAATTTGCAAATCTTAGTCTAATGCTGATTGACGTAAAAGAAAATATTTATTTCGCGTTAGATCTCTGAAAAAAGTAATAATAAATAAACATTTCAATTAAGCAGTATCCTAATGGCGCCATATTCTGAATGCCGCCAACATCAACAGGTCGTTACTCGCATTAAACTACAGAGGGGCTGTTCAAATATTACGTAAGCATGTTTTTGACTATTTTGACCCCCCTTCCCCCCTTGTCAGCAAAAATAAGCAAATCGCGAACCCCCCCTTAATAATTACGTAAGAAAATTGGAACCCCCCCCCCCTACTTAAAAAAAAATTAGGACACAATACAAATTATAAAACTCCACTCGACTAATATAACTACTAAATAATAATAAACGCTTGTTTTATTTCTTTACAATTCTATTTAAGAAAATTTCTTAGATCACAATTTTAGAAGAACTTAGCCATTTGAAAAATTTAAATTTGAACATGACAATATCTATTCCGATGCTGACCACGGCTGCTCAAGCCATTTTTCCATATCTGTTATGATATTGGTTTCCAGTTTTACTTGATTATCTTCATCGCTTACTATTCGGATGCAATCTTTATCAACTTCATCTTCATTGATACACACAACATCTTCCATATCTTCCACGAATTTTACGAAGCGCATAAGTGCATTTGCTCGACGAGCAGCAATTCTCAATGGTCGTATAAGGCAGTCCTTCTCGCTTTTTTCACTCTGTTGAATTTTTTTGTGTCTGTTTGCTGACTTCTGAGATGCATGATATTGGTCACAACTTCCACAAGTTCTTGCGGATAAATGCGTGAACTTTATGGAAGAGCAAAAATAATCATACAGCATCTTTAAAAATCCCTTTTCTGTACTATTCAGATTTAAGGCCAGACGGAGACTTAAATCTATAAATTCCCCCTCTTCACTTGCAATGATGTCATTTGACGATTGTATCATTTTAATTGGAGGAGGAATGAATCGTCCTTTTAATATACGAAATAATCCACTGCGTGCAGGAGAGTAACAATTCTTTTTTTCGCATTTTACAATTTGCAGCAAGTATTGACTTTCTTGTACGAGCTTCGAATACCAATCCAAGTCATAACCAAGAGACTCTGGTTCGCCTGAATCAACATATGTGGCAGTAACGGGATAACTGTCAATGTTTAATGAGTTCCAGATATCTGCGAGAGTTTTACCAGCATATGCTAAGTTATTTTGCTCCATTTCTTCATCAGTAGTGCGACCGTTCTCATCGAGATGGGAACCATAATGGTTATGAGGGTGTATAAGACAAGACAGTTCTCGACTGAGTGGTGTCATTCGCCTTTCTACTCAATTATATGCACTTCTTCCAGGAGCATTGCACGCTATGAAAATTCCATCCAAATCATGCTTTTTGAAATGGTTAATAGCAAACGATATAACTTTCTGGTAGCGGGGATTCTTGTCTGGATCTCCATCAACCGTTACTATGATTACAGGTTTGATGAAACCCTCTTCTGTTTTCACTAATTTTTCAAAATCTTTGAGTACTAATAGAGTTTCAAAATCCTGAGCATGAGTATTTGCTGTGGAAGAACTGTGTTTCCCACTTCTTATAGCTATTAACGTTGGACCAGAATAACCTATGTATGGCTTTACTTTGACCTGCCATGCCAGGAGCAATCACAATACCAGCGTAAACACATGGGATAAGTTTGCGGCGTTCAGCGATGACCCAGTCGTGATCGCTTAAGGTACGCGGTACTCCATATGCATCAGTATCATAGCCTGTTTATTGGCTGCTGTAATTCCCAAAGGTACGCGCGCTTTGTCATCATGTGAAAGAAGAAACACTTGCATGGGTCCAAAAATTGAAGCTAAAGTTTCTAAATAATGGATGGATATTACTGCAAATTGGGTATCAATGTGAGATCGGTGGTAATCAGCCAGAATCCAAGAAAGTTTTATCGGCACTCTGGTGACATGTCATCGACACTCGATAGTTGAGGAATTTTTTGGAAGCAAACGAAGGTATGTTCTACTCCTGCTTATTGCAAAACCAACCTTTTTCAGTTTTGCAGTCAAGTCATCGAGAGTTTTGACACTTCGGACTTGTTTCTTCTTTTTGCATCTGCAGCGCTTCCAATAATAGCTATGTCTGCTATTGCTGTAATAATGGTTGTTTAAACTTGGTCTTCCTACTGATTCCCTAAAAGGTATTTTTTTTAATGTCTGGATTATCATGGAAGATTTCTCCAAGCTTTGTTCGTTTGGTGGCTCGATGTTCTCTTTGGTATTCAGCATTTTATCGTTTCCTTTTTAAGGATTGTTTTTCCTTTTTTGAGATCACTGGAAACCTTATTTATCTGTTTTTGAATCTGAGATACATTGGTTTCAATTCAATTGGGTTACATTTCATTTTTAGTAAGGTTCAAAATTTGAAAACAGTTAGAAGATTATCTGCTACAAAACTAACATATTTTTTAATTTTTTTCCCCCATGGATGCATTAATTTTTGAGTTATTTGAAAAGAAAAAATAAGGCTTAGCTTGGCTACGCCATATTTAAAAAGTAATAACTCGTTTTTTGACGTTTTTTTGGTCTTTATTTATTCTCATACTGACCATGTTTTGCCAAGGCTACACGGTCATTTTATCTTATCTATCTTTTTTCCAATTTTTACAAGTAATTATGTAAACTTAAAGTTATGATAAAATATATTTAAAATTTTAAGAATAAATTGATTATAATTACCTTTATAAAATAATCAAGAAAGACTGATTTCTTTTTGGTTGCCTTACGCAGTTCGTGCTCAATTCTTTTTAGCACCAATACCTCTAACTCTTTGTCAGTTTTAGAAGACTTTTTGTACTGCCGCCACACATCATTAGTTTTACATTGGATATCCTTCAAAGGTTTATCTGATGCAGACTTTTTGAAACTTTCAAAAAGTTTTTTATACAAGATTTCTCGAAATGAAGACATATTTCTGATTTTATTTATTTTAAACACCACTACACTGCAGTACTGAGAGGTAGAGGTCTGTACAGGCCGAAATTTCCAGGCCCGGGCCCGGCCCGACTCATAGAGAAAAAAATTCGGCCCGGCCCGTACAAAAAAATTATTGGCCCGGGCCGTACAAAACAATTATTGGCCCGGCCCGATAAAAATGTTAAAAGTTCGGCCCGAGCCCGAGCCCGGCCCGACCCGGAAAAAAAGTTAAAATCTCGGCCTGGCCCGATTGAATTTCTACAAAACATTGATTTTTATGTCGATTTGGTGAAAGATTTGTCTCGTACGAGGAGTTCTGGCCAAAATATGTCTTAACTATTTTTTTATGTTTATAATCTTCATTTTTATATAAGTGGCGCAGGCTGCGACATTTATTTTTTTTAATCAATCTCTATTTCTTGTATGTAAATGAATCCGTTATCATTAATATCGTTAATCCATATTCCATGTATTGAAGTGCTAAAAATCTGAAAAATGCTATACAATAAAATCTTCTAAAACGGAATTACATAAAAAAGAAAAAAATCCGTTATAGACAAGTGCCCTTCTTAGCAAGTTTTAAATGTATTATATATCCTATTCTTACGTATTAGTATATTAATTTTGTATGGATCAACACGTTTTTCAGTTTATAACAGGATTTCGTCATAGACAGGTTCCTTCTCGCATGTTTTCTTATATTTTCATTTAGCTATATTTTAATAAGCGTAGAAATCTACTATTCTTTAAAAAGAATAAATTTAAATATTTAATAGTAGAATAATAGCGATTTAAAAATGTGTACATTTTTTTCAAAATTTTTTGAGCCTGACCTAATTTTACTGATCTTTGAACGGATCAGGCTACGCCGAGACAATGATTTTCATACGGGCTGCGTCAAAACTAGGACTTAAAATTTTGGGCCTTGAAGACTTGGAATGAAACCAGTCCCGGCTCTGTACAGAAAAAATGGGCCCGGCCCGATCCCCCAGGAAAAAAGTAAGGCCCGAACCCGGCCCGTCCCGAGCCTTCAGAAAAATGTATGGCCCGGGCCTGCCCCGAGTGCTGTGAATGAAAATAGGCCCGAGCCCGGCCCGTGCAGATCTGTACTGAGAGGTTTTCAAAACTCACGAGACACCAGACAGTAGAGCAGTCGGTCACTATGGTTATGGGGTTCAACCACTTGACAGAGGAGGGGTGGAAACGAAAAAGATGGAATTTTACTTACGTTTTGGAAGCTTTCCCGGAAAACTCATATTGTCACAATACATCATATCGCATCGGTCCATTCAATTCTATTCTATTCTATTTTCACAATTGGAAATAGTAGTAAGTTCTCAGAGATAATAAGCCCTCATGCATCAAACATGAACAGTCACCTCTAGATAAAAGAGATCGTTTATGTTTTCCTTGTGCGGTCAAAATAGCTGACATCAGAACTTCAAGTTTAATATTCTTTTGCTATTTCTTTCTTTCAATTTGAAATTTTCTAATTTTTTTTTTTTTTTTTACAAGTTAGAGATTCTGAAAATGTCTTACGTAAGCATCATTCAAACCCCCCCTCCCCCCTTGTCAGCAAAAATAAGCAAATCGCTAACCCCCTCCCCCCCCCCCCCCCTTAGGTGCTTACGTAATATTTGAACGGCCCCAGACATAAATCATCAAATATCACAAGTTTTCTTTCAAAATAATGTTCGACAAATACTAATAAAAAAAAAAAAAAAAAAAAAAAAAAAATCTATTTCTCTTTCCTCTTGATCAAAATAATAGCATTAAAAAGACTTGCAATGGGATAATTAATTTTTAAGGGGTAAAAAAGTTATTTTTTGTTTCTATACGAGTACGAGAATAAATAAAATTGCCAATTTGAGAAAGAATGAGGCCGAGCTCGAAGGCTGGTATAAAAATCAAACCGTGTCAGGTCCGGGTTGAGTCCGTCTCATCTCTAACGCTAATATAAACTTTCTGTAGAATATGGGGTGCGAAGCATTCATCACTCATTTACAAGGTTATGCAAAAGAGTTCGATTATATGATGGTCTACGGGTAAAAACTGTTCGCAGCGTATTTCAATTATTGTTGCATTATTTCAAACATGATGAAACTGATATACATTACTGAAGCTAACAACAAAATGCTTGCAATAAAATAGGATGGGGATTGCATTTATCATTCATTTACAGGGACACATAAAACATAGGCGTAACTAGGGGGGGGTGTGCCCTGGGTGCCCGGGCACCCCCCGTTTCCGCAGACTAATTATTTAAAAAAATCGAAATCTACAAAAGAAAAAAGAAGAAGAAGTGAAAGCAGAGTTCAATTAGTTTAGTTCAGAAAACTAAACGGCTAAGTTTTGAAATGTGATAAAAAAAGAAACCCACGTTCTTTTTTTTTTCTTTTTTTAGAAAATTATGTTGTTTATCTTTTTTAAAACTAGAATATTTACACGAATCTGTATTAGTCATAGTAATTCAAAAGGGTGGCTTTATAATCCCACTTTGACGTCCTTTGTCTGTGGGAGATGTTTTTAACGCCGTTCTTTCTATTACATGTTTCTGCAATTTCATGAGAAATTAACACAAGTTCTTGACGAGGATAGAAACTATTTGTCTCTTTGCTTTGGTAGTTTAAAGTCAAGAAAGAAGCAAAAAAATTTTTGAAAGGGGATGCAAATGTGAAACGATAATTCCAAATTTCGATTAGCCGAGGTAAAGGGGGGGGGGGGGGGACACATACCCGTGCTCCTTTGTAAATGAAAAATAATAGCACAGAAAATTCAAATTAATCTGCAGGTTGGTTGGTTGGTTGAATTTAGTGTTTCGTGGCCATTTTTGACATTCTTGAAAGGAATATGGTTGCAGTCTTTCAAGTCAATATGGTAATTTTTTTCCTCTGAAAATTTGTATACGATTTTTAGAGTTTTTTCTCGTTTCGCGGCGTTCTTCTGAAAGTAGGAAAAGGAACCCCGTTTCCACCTTTCAGCCCAGTGCAGTAAATTTTGACAAATTCGCGATTTTATTATGTGATCATTTCATGATATTTACAATTTTCCCCCAAAATCGTGTGACGAAATTCGTCTTTCTACGCGATTTTTTGTCGAAATTCGCACTTTTCACCACTTACCTTTGACAAAATTCGTGTTTTTTACCGCTATCCTTTGACGAAATTCGCATTTTTTTACCACAATATTTTGACGAAATTGGCATTTCTTTAGCACGCGATCCTTCGATGAAATTCGCGTTTTCTTTCCACGATCTTTTGATGAAATTCGCTTTTTCTTTCCGTAATCTTTTGACGAAATTCGCGCTTTCTTTCTGCGATCCTTTGACGAAATTCTCGTTTTTACCGCGATCCTTTGACGAAATTTATTTTCTGTTGCGACCGATTGACGAAACTGATATTTTTACAGGAGATCATTTGTCGAAATTCGGGATAGTATTGCGCGACCGTTCGGAAAAATTCTCGATATCTTTTCGTATCAATTAACAAAATTCTCTACTCTTTTCCGCAACATTTTGATGAAAATTGAAAAAAAATTTCGTCAATCCTTTATCGAAATTCGTAATTTTTTTGCGCAATCTTTAAACGAAATTGGTGATTACTTTCTGCACTCTTTTATAGAAATTCCCGATATTTTACCACGATCGTTTGAAGAAATTCTCAATTTTTTCCGGGACTGATTCGCGAATTGATTTTGAGAAATTCCATAAAAGAAATAAAAATCGCGGACCTAATTTTTTTAAATACTCACTGAAGAATCACAGGTCTGTGAAAGAATTTGAAGGGGGAAATGCTGCACAGCATTTTTTATTATGAGAGACTTTCCTTTTCTGTGTACAAATCGCGCGATCCCGCGCGTTATTTCAAACCTTGCCCGTGAAAGAAAACTTCATTACTAGAGAAGTGGTTGGTTTTTTTTAAACGAACATAGAATTAAACAAATCTAGGATTGGGGTGGGGGTGGGGACTGCCTTCAGCAACGTACTCCCGAGCAAGCTACGACCTCTTCTGTCTTGAAACAAACGAATCTTGAATTATTGCGTTTTTTATTTCGAACAAAATTCAATTTTCAGCTTTCTTATAAGAGCTGATTTGACATTATTCCAATTCGAATTTAATCACGGCAATTGCAAAAATTGCCAGAGAGTTTTTTCTGTTTCAAAAAATGTCAAAAAATCGCCTCAAAGCACGAAAACCCCCGCTAGAAAGCGCATTAAAAATTCGGAAAAGATTAAAAAACCACAGGGAACGAAATTAACTAATTGGGTAAAAGATTTAAACCGGATTCGTTTTAGGAATGTCAAAAAAAAAAAAAAAAATACTGCGAAATGCGAAAAAAAAAAAAAAAACCCTCTAAAGATAACATTAAAAAATTGTTAAAAATTGAAAAATCGCTGTAAGAATCTCGAAAACACTTTATTGAAAAGAAGACAAAGTTTACTGAGTAAAATATTGAAATCGGATTATTTTTTACTTATTTGAAAAAATTGCCGCAAAATGCGAAAAAAATTCGCATAAAAAATTAATTGAAAAATTCCAGAAATTGTCTTCCATATGCATGAGTTCAGGCATACAGGTCCTGTCAAATCTTACGGGTGCAGGCTGCATTGTTTTTTCAGAGCTCAGCGCGCGCGCACGTACACACACAGAGAGACAGACAAGCGCCTATCTTTATTATTACAGTCGCATCATGATAGTATAATTTTTATCATCTTGATAAAATTTAGTGCATATTATCATGACCTGCTTTACCTAATATATTCGACACACTATGAGGTAAAAACCTGAATTACCGTAATTTCCGGCCTATAATCTGTGGATCAAACAATTAGGTTCAGACCCAGAAATCTTGTTTCATAAAACGTAACTTATTAAATCGCGATAAATATTTAACTTAAATAATGAAATAAAATTTCTGGGTCGAAACATGATTGTTTGAGCCGCGGATTATAAGCAGGAAATTGCGCTATTAATGAATATTATAATTATTTATAATATTATGATAATTATTTATATAGACTTTCCTCCAAAATTTCTTGGGTCCCTCGAGTGATCCCTAAGAAGTCATGGAGTTATATTCTGAAAAGATTTCGTGCGCATGTACTGATGTACCGCATGTATTATCTGAGATTTATCATCCGGCAAAATTTCATCTAAAAGACTTTGACTGAGATAATTTTAGATCTCATGCAGTGTTCCCCTGTGCCTATAGAAGTTTCCAGCATGATTAAAGGCCTTTTTTAATCTTTATAAGAAGTTAGGGTGCCAAAAGGTTTTACAGTTGTGACCACACTTAGTCACTGTCTTATATCACTGCTGCAAGGACATTTACATATATATATATATATATATATATTTTTTTTTTTTTACCATTAGATTTAGTTTTAATGTTTTGAACCCCTTCTCAACCCTCCTCACGCAAACAAAAATTGCGTTTGAGCCCTTTTTAAAAAAATACCACACAATTATACCTTCTAAGATGGAAAACTGTCTAAAACGGAAATTCGATCGGTTTTATTGGATTCGTTTTAGCAGGTTTTATTATATAAGATATTGTTTGTATCAAACATGTTCAGGTTAAAAAGTCTGGGCACCCCCCCGTTCAAAAGGCTGGTTACGCCTATGTAAAAAGATTTCGGGAACAAATCTGTATGCGAAGTTTGGTTATTAGGAATGATTGCTGCAAGTCCGTTTTCACTTATGGTATGGTTTTTTAGTTTAACTAAATTTTTGAATACTACATGGTGTGCATAAATTCTATAGAACATATACAGAGCAATTTTTAAATTCGTAAGACACACAGAAAAATTCGTAAGCATTATTGAGAAAGACCAGGAGTTGCTTAAAGATGTTATTTTTAATTTGAGTTATGCAGCTTCAAGTTGTCTTTCAAGCTCAACTACATTTAGTATAATATACTAAGGTAAGTTTGCTGCATATAAATAAAATCATATACAGGACTATGCAAAGAACTGGATATATAATCACCTATTGATATTAGCTCATGGAAGCGTAATTTAAGTAGCTTAAGCATTGCTTGAATTAAATTTCAGCATTAATATGTGGCGTGTATTAAAATCTGTATGTCATATACAGGGCTGTACAAAAGAATTTAAGTACTTTTCCTCCTATCGGTAAAAACTGCTGAAGGGGAATTTTTTACTGTGTTATGCATTTTCTTACTAAACATAATTTAAGCACACTGTGTAGCATATGTACAAATTTATAGATCATATACAGAGCTTCACAAAAGAACTGGATTACTTTTACGGTTATGGGCGGTAATTATTGAAATATGGTTTTTAAATGTGGTATAAGGAATGTTTCTTAGAAATCTGCACAAACTTTTCTTGACTTGAAAGTTATTAAAAAACGAGATAAAGAACTCAAATGGGCACTGTAAGGTGACTTCAATAAGCACATTCCTCTGTAAAACTGTTATCGGATTTCAATTAAACCTTTTCGTTTGACATTATCGATTTTACTTTTGGTGGTACTTGCTAGACATTGTACATAATTTTGAAACAATACTTGATTCGATTGATCAATTTCTGGATGTTACCTGCTTTCTAGCCTTTGGCATACACTTTTGACTTCAGATACTTTCAGAACCGCTCAATTGCTCAAATTTGGGGAACGCTAACCAGGTTGTCAGACTTCTTTATGAAAGTGATGTTTTGCTAGCGGAAATGGCTGCGAACGATTTTGCAGAGATGACTGCTATCCAAGTCTGGCCAGATACCGTAATCACTGTCATTGTAGTTGCTACAGATGTAGGGGATAAGAAGACGGCGAATGCCCTTGTTCAAATGTCGTTGCCCAATGACAGCGAACCCAGACTTTCGGATGAACGGATGACTCAAACCTTTCGGACCCATTGCAATCCATACGAGGATCTTGTCTTGGAATTTCGCTTTAGTCGAAAATTTAATGATATCTTGGGTCGTGGAGACATCAGATGTATAAGATGTATAATAGCCACCGTTATAGTTAAATGTGGAGTGCTTGAGCTTAAAATATGAGCCGTCACCGTCATCGAAGATGAATATTCTATCAGAGAACTTTCTGAACAAGTGACCACATTTCGTTTTCACGACAACCATTTGTTCGTTCTGCTATGACCATTTCTTGTAATATTTGATGTTCAGGTTCTTAGTGACTGTCTTTTGTTGGTGGTTAGGTGAAACACTGTATTTCGAAGGCATGGGATGGATTAATACTCTGTCGTTTTCGTCAAACAGTCCTTTCAACTGCTGTTACGGCGTAAATGCCCTCAAATTTATTTGTTTATAATTTAACTCTGTTTATCTTTCATATTGCGAAATATAATTATAAAACTGATTTCTTTTGACAGAAAAAATCTAATCTGTTTATCTAAATTGTTTATAACCCTGAATCAATATTTATGAGTAACATTATGATTTCAAGGTCATGTAATATAGATTTATTTACTTTATAATAATTTTGAATTGATGGTGATTTATTAGTTTTATAATTACTTGGATGTCATTTAAATGAATATTATAGCTATTTAGAAGATTTATAACTGCATATTGTAATTTTTATTTTGATGTTTATTTTATATAATATGTATCATTTTTAAAATGGTCAGTCTTGACTCTGTAACCAAGCAGAGAACATGTAACATGTCCTGACTCTGTAATCAGAGATGCCAATTGTTAAATCATGGCTCTGTTTAATACAGAGTGTATAGTGGAAGTCCTGACTCTGCAACCAAGCAGAGAACACATTTTTTTTTGTATTGGCTCTGTTAAATACGGAGAATTACTATTATGGAACAATTATTAACTTCTAATGATGAATAGAATTTACATACTATTTCAGTTTTATTTAATAAACTATTTAACCTAATTGCTCTCCCATCTCACTTGGATTTTGAAAATGTATTTGTCAGATGAATTTCGGCGCCAACATTTATTTTTGGTGCCGAGTAACCCGCGAAACATTTTTTGGAAATAATAGTGAGCTATTGTGAAAGAGATTTGTGATTAACAACTGTGATTTATTTTTCAACATGTGATTAGTGTGTGATTTATATTTCAACCTGTGATTAGTGTGGAATTATTATTGTGCCATTTGGATTACGACATGCCATCTACATTACCTGGAATTAACAGGTAAGAAAATATTTTTTTCATTTTCTATGAATGGTTAATGTTTTAAAATAAGAATTATTCTTTATTTAAAATGGAAAATCTTGAAAAGCTGAAAGCAAAACGTTCTGTTGAACGAACGAGTTTCACGAAATTAATTACAAAATTAGAAACATTATTAAATGATGACATTGATAATACGAAAACCGATGAATTATTAGAGCTTCAAGAAATATTTCTCTTAAAAGAAACGGCTTTCCAAAGTTTGAATCGTGATATTGAAGCTCAAATATCCGACTTAAAAGAATATGAAAAGGACATTGCTAATAGTGAAAAGTACACTGACCAATTGATCAGTGCTAAATTTAAAATTAAAAATAGATTAAGAAAATGTAAAAAGGATAATGTTTCTATGATAGCAACTAGTCGTGTAAATTCATTGAATGGTTCTGCTAGTGGAACAGAAACGAGTTCTGCCATGAAATTGCCTAAATTAAATGTTCCAAAATTTTCTGGTGAAATCGAAGAATGGGTCGAATTTTTTAACTGTTTTGAAACATCGATACACCAGAATAAATCACTATCTAAGATAGAAAAATTCGCTTATCTAAAATCCTTGTTATGTAATCGGGCCTATAATGTGGTAGAAGGGTTTCCTTTGACAGAACAAAATTATGATACTTGTATTGATTTATTAAAGGACCGTTTTGGTAAGGTTGATGTTATTATTAATAAACACATGACTAATTTATTAAATATGGAACCAGTTAAAAATTGTTCAAATTTAAATGCATTAAGAAGATTGCATGACATGTGCGAAGTTAATATTAGAAGTTTAAGAAATTTGGGGGTAACATCCAGTTGTTATGGACAATTGCTAAATCCTATTTTGCTAAAGCTATTGCCCCATGAATTAGTGATTGAATATCATAGAAAACGTGATACTAGCAAAGAGTCAGATGTAACCGATCTAATTGCCTTTCTGAAATGTGAAATAGAATGTAGAGAAAAGGCTTTGTCAATGACAAGTTCTAAAAATGATGCATCCTCTTCTTTTGTACATAAAAATAAAACTGAATTTCGTGAAAAGAAAACATCAAATAAATATCAACATGCTAATACCTTAAATGCCACTATTAAAGTTTTTTGTGTATTTTGCAAAGGTAATGATCATTTATCTTCCGAGTGTAAAAATTTAGCTGATGATAAGAAAAGATTAATGTTACGTAAGGAGGGTAGATGTTACAAATGCTTTTTGAAATCGCATTTATCTTCGCAATGCCGCATAAAATTAAAGCCATGTCTAAATTGTAAAAGCACTGAACATAACAAATTATTTTGCTTTAAGAAAAGTTTGAAACCGGAAATTAATGAAAATCAAAATCAAACAGTTGTATCTAATTCTCATTGTAATTTTAGAAATTCTAAGCATGCTGTTTTATTGCAAACATGTTGTGTAACTGCTCAAGGTAATTCTAAATCAAAGGTAGTTCGATTATTACTTGATTCTGCAAGCGAAAAAAGCTTCATAACAAAAGCTTTAGCTCGTGAATTAAATTTGCCTGTTTTAAGAAAAGAACATTTAACTGTATTCGCTTTTGGCATGGATCAAGGTCGCGAAGAAGAATATGATGTTTTTAAAATTAAATTGCGAAGTAAAATGAATTATCATCGTTTTATAGATGTTGAGGTGCTAGCTACCGATTTGATAAGTGCAACAACATTGAAGGTTCCCAATTCTGACCCTCTAGTTATAAAATACATTGAAAGTAAAAGATGGAGGTTAGCCGACCCTACGCCCGAGGAATCCGAAGTACAAATTTTACTTGGAGCTGATTATTTCTGGAATGTTCAGAGAGGTGTCGTTGAAGAAATTAATGACCATTTATATGTAGCTAATACACTTTTTGGGTACACAATAGTGGGAAAAATAAACTCTAAAGGTAACGAAACAGTTAATGCTCATCTTGTATCTGTTAATGAAATAGAAAATTTTGATTTGCAAAAGTTTTGGAAACTAGAGTCTTTGGGTATTTGTGATAGTAAAAATGAATTATTTTCACAAAAGGATTTAGATGCTCTTGATTTATTTAATGATAATTTAAATTTTGTAAATGGAAGATATGAAACTAAACTTTTGTGGAAAGTAAATAAAAATGAATTGGAATCCAATTTTGATGTAGCTAAACATAGACTTTGGGGATTAAAATCAAAATTGTGCAAAAATGAATGGTTACTTAAGGAATATGAGAAAATATTAAATGAACAATGTGGTTTGGGTATAATTGAAGAATGTGAGTTTAATAAAGATGAAATAAACACGTATTACATGCCTCACAGACCAGTAATAAGGGAAGATAAATCGACAACTAAAGTAAGAATTGTTTTTGATGCGTCATCCAAAGATAAGGGGGCAAAATCGTTAAACGAGTGCTTATTTCCTGGGCCCAATCTAAATCCTAACATATTGGACATTATTTTAAAATTCCGTCTCCACAAAATTGCTTTCTTGGCCGATATAGAAAAGGCATTCTTGCAAATCCAGATACAACAAGAAGATAGAAATTTTTTGAGGTTCCTGTGGTTTGACAATATCACTAGTAACAATCCCATTTTGAAGGTTTTTCGCATGACCCGTGTAACTTTTGGTGTAACAACTTCACCCTTTTTCCTTTCTGCAACCATCAAACATCACATTGAGGGGTATAAAGATTTGTTTGGAAAAATAGTTAATATGCTGGATACTTCCTTATACGTTGATGACCTGTTTCATGGAGCTGATTCAGTAAATGAAGCTTTTGTTTTATCAAACGGTGCAGAGAAGATATTGAGTGAGGCCAATATGAAACTCAGAAAATTTAAAACCAATTCTTCCGATTTAAAATTTTTATGGAAGGAACATGGAATAAACTTTGAGGAAGACACTCTTGAACAAAATCTTTCGAAGGTATTGGGAATTATATGGATAACAGAAAGTGACACCTTGAAAATAGACATACAACCACTTTTAGTAGAATTTGACCATAAAATTATTACCAAACGTATTGTTTTACAAACTGTGGCAAAAATTTATGATCCTATTGGACTCATTTCCCCTTTCGTGATAAGAATTAAATTTTTAATGCAAGAACTCTGGGAACATGGAATTGACTGGGATTCTACATTACCAGATTCTTTAAGTGGAAAATTCAGAAAATGGCATAATGAAATAAAAGACTTGGAAATTTTGAAATTCTTAGAAAATATTTTGTAACTATCCCAAAATTAAATCCTGAAACCGCTCAACTTTTCATATTTTCTGATGCAGGTTTAAAGGGGTATGGGTCAGTGGCTTATTTACGTGATTCTTCTTCTTGTGAAACTTCATTTGTAATAGCAAAGTCGAGAGTAGCGCCTCTCAAGAAAATTACATTGCCGCGCATCGAACTTCTTGGAGCACTTACGGCTGCAAGATTAGCGAATTATTTAAAGGAAATATTTAAAATTGTGAATGAAAATATATTTTGTCTAAGTGACTCCCAAATTACCTTGCACTGGATTAAAGGAAGTGCTAACAACTGGAAGCCCTTTGTGGCAAACCGCGTACGCGAAATTCAGGAACTTGTTGCTCCTGTACAATGGAAATTTTGTAAAGGAAAGGAAAATCCTGCAGATGTTCTCTCTCGTGGTTGCTCTGCATCTGAATTGATTAATAACGAGGTATGGTTACATGGTCCTAGCTGGCTGAAGGAAGAATCGTTACCAGTATTTCCCCCTGAAACTCAACCTAATCTACCTGATGAAGAGGTCTTGCAAGAACAACGTAAAACGCTTGTTTGCTCCATATCCCAAAATATTCCAGAATTTGAGCTTTTATTTAAATTTTCATCCTGGTCTAAATTAAAACGAATTACGGCTTGGTGCCTCAGATTCATCAAAAATAGTACATGCCCATCTGAACGAGTCTATGGTTTTTTGACTGTTCCAGAACTTGAAAGGGCAACAAATGCTATTGTGAAATTAATTCAAAACCATGAATTCGGAGACGAACTGAAAATTCTAAAATCCAGAAAGATCCTAAATTCTAAAAGCAAACTCCTTCCTTTACATCCATTTCTTGACGAAAATGATATTCTTCGTGTTGGAGGTAGGCTAAAAAATGCAAACTTGTCTGAATATCAAAAACATCAAATCATTCTCCCTAAAAGGCATCATGTTACAGACTTGATAATAAAGTATTTTCATGAGAAACATCTTCATAGCGGGACTCAATTGACAATTTCAGCAATTCGACAAAAATTTTGGATAATTAATGCTAAAGAAGCTGTGAAAAGAGAAATAAGGAAATGTATGAAATGTTTCCGAAATTCATCACACCTTTCATCTCAGTTGATGGGAAATCTGCCATCAGCACGCGTGACACAAGCTCGAGTATTTTCAAGAGTAGGAGTCGACTTAGCCGGCCCCTTTTTGATCAAACCTCGTAAGGGACGTGGTGTGAAACCCTTTAAACATTATGTTTGTCTGTATGTTTGTTTCGTAACAAAAGCTATCCATCTTGAGTTAGTCACTGATCTTACAACTGAAACCTTTCTAGCCTCATTGAAAAGATTCGTGGCTCGACGTGGAAAACCTCTAGAAATATTTTCCGACAGAGGTACAAATTTTGTAGGGGCAGACCGCGAAATAAAGAGAATGATGTCTCTAATTGCTTCTGATGAAAATTTGCACAAGTATCTTACTGACGAAATGATAGTATGGAAATTCAACCCACCTTCCGCCCCTCACTTTGGAGGCCTTTGGGAAGCGGGAATAAAACAAATGAAAAATCATTTGAAGAGAACAATTGGTGATCAGATTTTAACTTATGAAGAATTTTTGACCTTAATTGCACAAATTGAGTCATGCTTAAATTCAAGACCGCTTGTCGCTGAGTCTTCTGATCCAAATGACTTTACGGCTCTGACGCCAGGACATTTTATTATAGGAGCACCCTTGACCTCCTTACCTGAGCCTGATATCTCCTCTACCTATGTAACTCCTTTGGAACGTTGGAAATTGCTACAAAAGATTTTCCAAAGTTTTTGGAAAAGGTGGTCGTCAGACTATCTCTCACAATTGCAGCAACGTACAAAGTGGTTTAGAAGCAACCCGAACTTAAAAATCAATGACTTGGTGTTGATAAAGGAAGAAAACCAGCCCCCATTAAGGTGGAAATTGGGCAGAATAATTGAACTATTTCCTGGGGATGATAATATTGTTCGTGTTGTCAAATTAAAGACTTCTACTGGTGAACTGAAACGCCCTATCACAAAATTGTCTCCTCTACCGATGGACATTTAATATAATAGAACTGCTCTAACTCTGGCTTGGAGATTTTTTTTCCCTTCCTACCCGATCCCAGTTCTTTTTTGGCCGAGAGTCCCTCCTAGTAACATTCTAGAACAGGCATGTCAAACACGCGGGCCATAACTGGCCCGCCGACAACTTCTCTGTGGCCCGCCAATCCTTTGGCATTTTACCTGTGTTTAATTCAGTTACAAATTTCAATTTTCCAAGTGAGTGAAAAAGTTAGCAATAAAGCAAAGTGAACAATCAGACATATTAACTATGTTCGATAGCAAACTTTTTCTGGTAGAAGAAACATTATTTGAACGTGAAAATGTGTTTAATAAATGAAATGAAATACGTATACGTAACGCATCGATACAAGACACAATTTATAAAATAAATTTTGTTATTCAAAATTTTTTTACTCGAAAAAATTCGGAGGATTAAAAGTCATATCTTTGCTAAATTAACATAGAGCGTGTACAACTTTTTTTTTAAGTTAATATAATTTAGAAAATCCAATTAAACTTTGTAGATTTCGTTGAAAAAATTAATGTGAAGTATTTTTTCGAAAAATAAGATGACATAAACTATGAATTATAATAATAACTTTGGTACTTTACTTGAATATTTCTTTAACATAGCTATGCTTTTTACGTACAAATTTTACTGTGTGCAATTGTAATAATATTATCTATTTTGCTTGATGTGGCCCGCGGCTTTGTATATAATGATTAATTTGGCCCGCTTCGGTAAACGAGTTTGACATGCTTGTTCTAGAACATCGTATGTAGTTCGTTTGGTGATATTTTCGGAAAATAAATAGTTCACGATGGACTTGCTCCTTGATGAATATTGCTTTCGTAAAACTTGTACACAATAATACATAGACACTCCTCTTGTGACTCTATTATCGGAAAACACAGATTATTTAATGATCTCTTGGCTAATGGCCATGCTCTTATATACCATAGCGCAACACTTCACGGGCAAGTTTCACCTGATTCGGTTTCCTTTGCTATTTTAGATAATTGCAAAGTTTGTGCGGATTTCTCGGAAAAAGTCCTTATGTTTTCTAAAATGTTTAATTAGATATATTATTTACCTTATTGAAAGGCTAAGTTTTGCTAAAGCATTCTTGATGTGTTGGAAAGTGTTTCATAATCTATGCTTGACGCATGATTTTTCTCTCTTGTTTAATTTTCAAGGGAAGACCATGCTATTTTATTTATTTATTTGCTTATTTTTTTTGCAGAGCGACGCAAAATCAATTCGCCAATTGACCGCAGAAAAAAATTGCGAAATTTGCAAATTAGACTTGGAAAAAATAGATAAATTGGCAAATTAGAAATTTTTTTTTATAATTATTAGTTTATGTACCTAAAGTGTTTACTTATACGTGTTTTTATTGTAATAAAATTTGACAAGCTATTTTAGGTTTTGAGTAATTTTTTTAAATTCTTTTGAGTCTGACCTGCGATGACAGATAAATTATCTAAAATATCAAATTCCTTGGGGGGGGAGGGATGGCCCCCCCAGCCCCCCTCAAATGGCGCCCCTGCTACTATTCCATGTGTCTTGGAATCGATTCCACAGCCTTGCATTGACACTTCTTGCGACCTCAACAGCGTCCGCTTACTTCGCTGTGTTTTCCCAGATTCAACTGCCCCGATAACATGGCAAGCCATGGATTTCGTTGAATCACATTGCTGTGACATTTTCAAGTCACCTTTCCTCAAAACACAAGCTGAGCAATTGAATTTCACAATTTTGACAGTGAAACAGACGTTTCTGCAAAATCCCGATTTCTACACTTATCTCCTTTTTCTACTTTTTGACGTCATAAACTTTAATTTGCATGTGAAGTTTTTTTTTATCTGTTTTCTACTACTCTTTCAATTATAGATGTTTTATTCTACGTTACTTATCGGTGTAAATATTTGCGTAATTTTGTTAAAACCGTGTGCTCCCCTAATTGTTTTGAGCAGTGTACAATCATGGAAAAGTAAACTACAATTATATCTCTAGTATCAATTTTATCATTTAAATAGACATATAAATTTACAGACTAGGCGACGACTATAGGTGATATACGTATTTATATAATTACGAATGCGCCTATAAAAGGGAATTTAGCGGCGCCATACATTTTTAAATATTATATTTGTGAGAATTAAAGGTTAAGTATAAGATGAATAAAATACAAATAAAAGAAATATTTACAAGGATATACAGTAGAACCTCTTTTATCCGAAACTCTTTTAACCGAAATCTATTAATATTTTTATTTATCAGATTCCTTGTGTGCAAAATCCATTTTGAAAGCTTTTTTTTCTATCATATTCCTTATGTGCAAGTGGTCCTTTCCGAACTAAGAGTACATATAAATATTTTCGAACCCCTTTCTTAGAGCTCTTTTGAATTTAACTTGAGGCCCCGTAAGCTGTGGAGTGGAACGAAGAAAACGAACAAATTACCAATTCTGAAGCTTTTGAATGTTTTGAAAAAGGCTTGGTATGGCTGGAGCAACAGAAAGACTATGATATTGGTGAACTAATAATATTAAAAAACTCCGTGATACAGCTTCGAAGCAATCGAAACCGCGACAAACAAAACATTTTTTCAAATCTTTGTGATATATGTAATAGATACTTAATTTCAAAATTAAAATTCAGGTGATTTTATCTTGTTTCGATTTTGCTATTGCTTAATTATTACTAAACTTTTGTTATCATAATAAGAAATATTGCATAATTCTCCTTAATCTTAAAAGTGAAGCATTCTCCGTTATTCGAAAATTTCGATTTTCGGAAAGATGGTCGGTCCCAATTGCTTCGGATAATCGAGGTTCTACTGTATACAAAATATATATGAGATGATAATGAAAGTCAAGAGAGAATTAGCCCTATAATTTAATATGATTAGGATTGTGCAGTTGAGATACAGAATTAGAAAACCAATTCGAAATCATTGACGTATTTTCTGAGAAATATGTCACAACGACATGCAACCTTATGCTTCAAATGAAATTGAACAACAGATGATTAGGTTTTTCGGAAAAATGGAAGTTATTGTGAAACACAAAATCTTTCAATTTTAATTATTTGCTTGACAATAGACATTCTGAGAAATTTAACCCTTAAATGCCTGATTTTTCAAAAATCATTGTAATAATGTTTTTCGGCTTTCATTTTTTAAATAAATCATGGGAAAAATACTTTAAAAATCATATTTTGTTTTAAGTATGGTTTACGGCTAAAAAACAGTTTGTTACTAATCGGCAATACTGGTCTTTAATTGAAAAAATAATTTTCCTTGATAAAATTCTATAATATTAAACACACGAGAATTTTAGGAACTATAATAAGAAATAAATTTTACTTGCTCACTGCAGAACAAAATAGGGTATTTCGCAAGCTTCCAAACAAAACAAAAAGAACAAGTAGCAACAACTGAAAAAATAAATCTATCTTTATTCTTAAACAGCACAAGTGTTGCTATCTGCATATTGAAAATCGATTGAATAATATTTTCAGAATGTATTTTATTGGCAACATTTGGCATTATAGCTTCAATATTACTCTAATAGTATTTTAGAGCCTAAATTGGGTATATTGCCGAAAAGCAACACCCGGCATTTAAGGGTTAAGGTATATGGTATATTTATACACTTCTTCTATCACTGAATTTATTGAAAAAATTATTGCGTTCATTGTAATGCAATCAATTCATTTTCGTGATAATGTGCTTTTATATTTTCTTTCGTTTTTAGGTGCGTTCGTAATTATATAAATACGTAGCACCTATTGTCGTCATTCGGTCCGTTTGTCCGTCTGTCAGCATATAACAGAGCAAAAACTACCCAACCGAATGGTCTGAAATTTTAAATATATAATGGTTGCAAAATTTTGTCGAGTCATTTCAAATTTTATGAAAATCGGATGTATTGTTTAATTACAGGGACAGTCAAAAGTTTTCCGTTACATTACGGTCAATGGGAAAAAATATTTTGAGTGCATTTTAATGATATTACAGCCTTTCGAACAGAATGAAATTGATATGCACTTATGAAGGGCACTAAAATATACATTCAGAACAATATGCGGAGCAAAAAATATTGATAAAACTAGTTATGGTACGAAAGCACCACATTTGCCACGTTTGACGTGCAATTTCCAACTTGTTTTTTTTTTTTTTTTTTTTTTTTTTTTTTTTTTTTTTTTTTCTTTGTTGTTTTTTTTTTACAATTGCGTTAATAAAACCTAATTGTGTTAATTCCTGATACATTATTATTTTTTTTTGTGATGGAATGAAAAATAATGATTTACTTTGAATATTTTTGGAAAAGTAGATATTTATCTCTAAATCTTAATTAGATGAAACTACAGTAAAATAATGTCCCAATTATAAATTTTTAATAATATCAACTGTAAGCGTTGTAGAATCTTGGTTCAAGGTCACAAATAAGGAGAAACTCGAACAGTTTTACACTAGCAAAAGCCATGCTTTGTTTGGATTCGCGAAGCATTATTTAATAAGACAAATATTTGAAAGTAACTTCGCATCTTTATTAAGCAAAAACGTTATTTTATATTTTGGCGCATTTTAATTTTAGAAAATTAAATTCAGCCAAATAACTAAGAATATCCTCGGAATTTTTTATTTATGATATAGCGAATTTAACAATTAATTTTATTTGTTTACAATTCTTTTGTTGCCACTTAAAAAAAAAAAAAAAAAAAAAAAAAAAAAAAAAAAAAAATCATAATATAATTCTTCTAAAATGCGTAAGTATAGTCTGCGTAAATGATTTCCCATAATAATAATAAATTGTGTATTGGAATTCTTAACACTGAAAAATACTTTTATAATTGAATGTAAATAATTGAATTTTCACAAATTTTAATTCACTAAAAATATGCTATAATTTTCATAAAAAAGGTATTTAAAAATTTTCATAAAAGAAATCGTGAAACTAATATATCATTATTCTGTCTATAATGACTAACTCTATGATTTATTTTTTCTTCTGAAAATATACATGTTTAATTTTTTATTTGGAAAAATGCGTCCGTAATGGAAAAACATGCAAAATAGATGAATTAAAATAATAAATTTTTAAGTTTATTCTGCAAAAAAAAAAAAAAAAAAAAAAAAAAAAAAGAAAAGAAAAGAAAAAAGTGTGCAAATCTACAGATCATAATTTATTTTTATGTTTAATTTCTAGTCAAAATACTGAATAGTTTTTTTGTAAAGTGTACGACAAAATGTAATTTGCGTAGCCTAGTAGAGGGTTCGCTTCGCTCATCCTAATAAATGCATGCGCAACTACTACTTTGTTACTCACTTGCTTGCAGTGCCACATACGCAAAAGAGTGACTCCTGGCCGTAAAGCGTTATTGCTGGACTTAAGATTTAAAAGCTATTAGAGCCAAGCGATTTTTCCTCTAGGTCTTTATAAAAGATCGTGTCTACGTTCCGCCGCTAACTAATGAGTTGCCAGAATTGAGACACAGAATTGAAGAGGCTGTTGCTTCCATTACTCTGAAATTGTTAACAACCTAAGTGTATGAAGAATTGGACTTTATTTTGGATGTGTGCCGTATGTTTAAAGATTGAACATTTGTAAGAAAAACTAGGTCAGTTTACCTTCAATTTAATGTATGATTTGTTCTAAATAGTCAAAATTAAACTTCTATAATGCACCATGGAAATTGGGACATTCTTTTATGGACACTCTGTATAACCACGACCAAAAATATACTATAACCTCTTTCGAATTACTAACAGTTCCGAAAAACATTCCATATCTTTAGAAACTTCTGAATCAATATTTTTTAGAGATTTAAAGAAGCATTTATATAAAAAAGTTACTTTTGTCGCCACCCATTTTCAGTAAGTTTTCCGAGTAGTTTTTATACTGTATTAATCACTTTGTTATTGACTCGCTTGCCGTACCACATACGCAAAATGGCGACTCCTGAGCATGAAGCGCTATTGCTGGGCTGAAGATTTAAAAGTCGTTAGAGACATGCGATTTTTTCCTTTTGGGGATTTATAAAAGATTGTGTTTACGTTCCGCCAGGATTTTTCACAAATTGCAAATTTCAAAGTTAAAATGTTCAAAGTTAAAATTGAACCTCTTCCTCCAACTCATCGGAACACTCAGCTGTTTAGCTATAACACTCCCAGGATAAGCAAAAATATTGAATAAATTATTGAATAAAATAAAATAAATAAGTAATACATACGCTTTATAGTATAAAATTTTCACTATATTTTAACTTACACATTTACGATTTGCAAAATAATTCTAACATAATGGTTAAAAATGAAGGTCATTTTCAGATTCAGTGCTAAAAAGTACATAAAAATCAATTATCAAAAGTTTAAAAACACAGCCATATCTTGTACTTTATAGTATCCGATTTTTGTTATTCTTCAACTTTGACAATTTATGATTTGCGAAATATCCTGACATGACGGTTAAAAATTAAGGTAATTTTCGGATTCAGAGCTAAAAAATATATAAAAGTTAAAACACCCAACAATCGCAGTCTTGTATTGTCTAATCTAAAAATTTTTCTTAAACTTCTTGGCTTCCTAAATTTTTTGTGTTATCCTGTAAAATAAGTATAAATGGTAACCACCGAAAATCATAATAATATTAGATTGTTATCGGATTTGCGCCAGTATGTAAAATGTAATCTCGATCGGATATTTGAAAGTGAGTTAAAGTTCGAGTACAAATTTTGAACTGGAAAAACATACATACGATCGTTGTAGTAACATAAAAACTTATAAAAATAACATAATTCTTGTTAAAAGAAATCATAAAAGCAGTGGTGACCATCCCCCCCGAACCCAAGGACGCAAATTCCCCCCCCCCTCAAAAAATCTTTATACATTAACCTTGACACCCCTCTAAACAGAACATCAATTGTAAAATATATTCTACTGATAATTTAATAATAGTATTCTTACAAACTATCACACAAACATGAAATAAAAATTTTAACAGCTTAATAAATAATGAAGATATTTCATTATTAGCAATCTGATTGTTTCCACATTTATAAGTCCTGACTGACAAGCCCGTGTTAATACGTTCACTAAGCTCCAGTTTTCATTGCAATACAAGCATTATTTCAATTAATATGATTCTAAAGATATAATGCAATATTAATGACTGAAGTAATGATTAATACTCTTAATGATTACATTCATATACGTAATAATTTTTTTTAATGTTAGAAAAATCAATTCTTTTTAGCAATTAAGAAAAAATACAGAGAAAACAACATTACAATTTGGTTCATTTGCTCGCTAGCAGGAGGATATGAAAATTTAAATTCGCCCCAACATCAGTGCTTGTGCCTTGCTTTCCGCAGGACATGAGGTTCACTCTTGCAAGGTAGTACTTGTTTCTCGAGATCAGTATGATAGCTCAATATATCACACTTAATGGTTCTTTTTAAAATAATTTCATAACAAATAAATACAATATAAAAAAGAAATTTTTTTATCAAAAATTTTAATCTACACATATTATAAAAAATATAAAATATGTCCCTTCTAAGCATTGACTAATAGATGATTTCTGAACCATTAGTTTTTGATAAACAGTTTCAATTTCAAAAATATTTAAAATTAGCTGAAAGATTATGTTATACACCGTTTGGGTCAAAAAATGCATTTTTGAAGACGTTACAAAACTTAACTTTTTATACGTCCCTGGGTCCTTTAAGTTATAGTATTTGATGAAACAGTCCTCATGATCTGACATGCGGGGGAAAAATCATTTTAGTACGACCAAAAGTTACCGAGTTTCAAATTTGGAACAATTTGGCACTTAACACAGTGCCTGAAATAATGTAGGATTTTGATCTAACCGCACGTTACTTCGGGCACCATGTTAAAAGTGAAAAAATTCCAAATTTTAAACTCGCATAACACGGTGAGTTTTGGTCGTACAAAAATGATTTTTTTTTCATTTGATATATCAGAGCTTCAACTTATAGGACCCGTAGGCTGTATAGTTAATTTTTACAACATGTTCATCAGAATTGCATATTTTGATCCAAATTGTGTCGAACATAATTATTTAGCTAATTTTAAATATTTTTGCAATTGGAACCATATGCCTAAGACTAACGATGAAGAAATTATTCATTGGTCGACGCACAGTGTAACGTTTTGATGATCTAGGTGGACAAAATCCATTTTTCCGATTATCTTGGAATTTAACAAAACCGCGTGTACTGGTAGCTGAATGTCTGCATTTTCGATATCCGTACTAGTTTTGGCGTAAAAAATCAGAGGTGTCGATTAATTGTGTCCGTAAAGTAGTCATTTGTGCAGCTGGTTTGAGGGAGTTTCAAAAGTTGCACTAGCTTCCCCTAAGTTTGAAAGCCCGTCGTGACTATTTTGTTTTATTCGAAAGCAGGAGTTTGCTGATATAATGTCACAGCTTTGTCAAGGTCAGATTTAACCCATTTTTGTTTGAAAATAAGCGATATTAAATCCGCTTTATCGCTTTTTTCAAAGGCTGAAATTCTGGATGATCCTTGATGTTGTTTACAAATTTCACCTTGACTTTTAATAAATTATTCAGCATTATTCAGCAATAAGCATTTTTTAAATCAAAATACCATTCCTAAAGTATTGAAAAAATAAACAAACTCCTGTAGATAGCTGTAGATCAGTAAGTTTTTATTAATAAACAAGCATCATATTAACTTCCAGTGCATGCATGCATGTTTAGTTCAAATCTTGCAAGTCAAATTTAAATCACTTTTAATTACCCTATTGAGCCGAAACAATGAATACATGTGTAATTTGAATGACAATACAATATTATTATGATTTAAATAACGTAGAAGTTTGTTTAGAATACTGTTTCTACAGGGCTTCACAAAAATTTAGATTAAAACTTGCAAGTTAATTTTAAACCAATTTCAATAATCTGATTGAGCTGAAACTTTGCTCAGGATATGTAATTCTGATGAAAATGCAATATTATTATAATTTATGGAACGTAGTAATTACGCTTTTTCTACAGGGCCACATAAAATATTAGTTCAAATCTTGCAATTCAATTTTAAACCACTTTCAATTATCTGATTGAACTGAAACTTTGCCTACATGTGTTTTTCCGATGACAATTCTATTAAATTATAATTTGACAAACGTATAAATTATGCATTTTTTACAGGGCCACACAAAAAATCGCGGAAAGATTGTTGCTAAAAAGCAGAAATTTTAATTAAATTTCTACAAAATTACTATAGGTTATTGAGATACACAATAGCATTTTTTAATTGAAAACAAAGTGTATTTCTTTTACAGGGACACATAAAAATTTCGAATACATTACCGTCTATATGCAGAAATTTTATTTCAAATTGAATAAAATTTATATAGGTTATTTATTCACACAAGAACATTTTTTCAACCGAAAATAATTTTGGTAGCATTTGTATGTTTTACAGGGTACCGCAAAAAATTAAAGTTTTTTTAATATGATTTTACTTAAAAAATTTTATTTTTCAGGATGACTAAACAAATTTCTCGAGAAATTCTGAGTAGACAAAAATACAAAAAAGAAATTAATGTTAACTTACATGTGTGCATTAAATTGTTTTTTTACTTAATTGTAAAATAAGTATGTTTAACGCATTATTTTTAATGCATTTTGCAGAGTGCCCACTAAAGCCCTTAATTGCCGAACGGTTGGAGCTATACTCCTAAAATTGGTATCTAGGTATAGTAAAGTGGCTATGATCTACCATTGACACCTCTTCCAGCGTCACCTGGTGCAAAACAGCTAAGTTAGTATTCCTATCTCGAAAACGAGATCCATGCTCAGAACGAGATTAATTTAGCATTCATGTTCACAAGTTGTCCTTTCGAACTAAATCGATGATGATCTACTAATTTGTCATTCACTTTTATCCCATATTTCGAACCGTTTTCGCGATAGGAACGCTAATGCCGCCATTTTTCACCAGGTGGCGCTGTAAGCGATCTCATCTAGTAGCGCATAACCTCTTTACTATACCTAGACACCACGTTTAATGAATATAGATGCAGTCGTTCGGCAGTTAAGAGGGTGGGAACGGACTTTAGTGAGCACCCTGTATTTTTATTTTTAAACATTGTTGTTAATTAACCAAATATTTATCACTGTTTGAGTATTTTATTAGTGATGCATTAAAAAAAAACAGCAAAAACAAATTAAACTTCAACGAAATAATTTTGCCTACCTAGATCGTCAAAACGTCCCACTGTGCGACGTTTGGAAAAAAAACACACTGTATGTTAACAAATATAGAAAACATATTCTGGAAAAAATTGGAAAGAAGAGCAATTCTATAAAACAAATTTGATAAACGTTTGAAAACAAGTAGAAGTAAATTAAAATAATAATAAACTTCATTTTTTTTCTTTCTGCAGATTATGCGGCTTAACATATGAAAACCATATTTTTTCATTATTTTGCGTAAAAGAATTTCACCAATCTGAAATAAATTATTATGTTGGAAAAGTATTTTCAGAAATGCGAGCTACAAGTTTAAAAAATGCAATTTTTAAGTCACTGAAGTTGTCATATATTCAGAAAAATTATTAAACTCTTGATTAAACTCCCCCCCCCCCTTCTGTTTGAGAGAGAAGACTAGATGTCTTTAGAATTATCTGACAAAATTTAAAGCATTTTTTTTTCACATATTTGGAACTGCACATATTTGCAAAACTAAGTTATAAAATTTTGCCTAAATATGAATTATGCTTTATAAATTTTTAAATATGGAAAGAATTGTTTTAGAGATTCGAAGAAGACTTTTTTAAAGAAAACACCTTATCTCAACCATCGTCTGAAAAAAAAAAAAATCACATAAAACAGGAAATTTTTAAAAAATCTAAATTTAAATGTGAAATTAATTTTAATAAATTCTAGAATTAAGAAAAAAAAATCTGATTGATGTTTGATTCAACTCAATCAAATATAAAAAAACCAAAAAATGTAAAAACGTCAAAAACATATTGTTAATATAACCAGAAATTAAAAAAGAATGATACATTAGAATTCAAGTTGTCAACAAACAGAACTTAAATATCTGGGATAATATTTTTTTGGAAATTGTTATGAGTTGAAGTACAAAATCCAAATGTTAAATTTTCATTTAGCCTAAGTTTTTAAATTTTTGTCAATTTTTTTTTCTGACTGTTGTAGTTGTGGCAAAGAATTCATAATTTCCTCATTACTAATTTTGAAAAACATCACTTTCCGTAGAAAGAAGCATCAGGTTAGAAAGCCAAACATCTCCCATGCAAGATCGTAGCCTATTTTTTACAATTTTTACACGACTCATAGCTCTTTCTGCAGAACAGCTTGTAATTGCGAGGGATAGCATAGATTCTGTAAAATACATTCAAATTATTGAATTCAGAGAAATTGTTCAAACAACGATATCGTTTTAAAAGCCCCTTTGTAAGAACATGTCTTTAATCTTCATTGCTGATGTTTCTTCATCATCTTCTTCTTCATCTCGTTTTCCATTCTCATCCAGTTGCTTTTGAATATCTTTAACAGGAGCAATGTCAGTCATTACAACATTTGTGTGAGAAATACTATATACAGTTGACTGAAATGATTAATTTCTTTGCAAATGCTTTCACAATCCGCATTGTAGAAAGTACAAATTTCATTGATGTCATCCGGTATTACTTTCTTATCCTCTTCTGCTATTCTTAAAACTCCTTCATGCGTAAAATGCGTCATTTGCTGCACCATTGAAAGTGTTTGATCGGAGAATCTAACTTTAAGTTGGACAATAAGAGCATCTATAATTCTATTGAACACGTCTACTTTCCATTTCTTTTCTCTGTTGACAATACATTCATCAACACCGATCTCATCCATGAATCTCTTTTTCTTTCTTAATCTTTTTACCCCAGATTCTGTCAGATCATGTTCTTGAACGAATTTATCAATTTTCGATAAAGATTTTCCCCAGGAACTTTCGTCCATGCGAGTATTTTCCAAAGTTTTTTTTACACTGTCAATAATTCCTTGAACGGATCCATAATCCACTGCAATTCCTTGAAGACAAACTGTCACAGGACTCATTATACGTAAGACGAAGTATACAATATGCAAAGCTGCAACAGTGTCAGTAAGTTTTTTATGCAAGACCTTTGCAGAAATAACCGTTTCCTTATCGGAATGTTTGTCAGTATGCATATCATAAAGTGATGTTTTAATTTCGTCATAACAGTGGAGGATAGTTCCCACTGTCTCTTTACTTGACAAACGTGTGATGATAACTCTTTTAAGCCTTCTTGCTCTATTTTCGGGTTTCAAGTTCTGGACAAAACACGCGTGCCTCTTATGACCAGACATAAAAACATACACTTCTTCCAATAAGGAAAATAAGTTTCTAATTTCAGCACAAATGTCTATCGATTTTTCGATGACGAGTGCGAACCTGTGTGACGAGCACCACACATAAAATGAAGAAGAAATTTCATTTAAAGAATGAAAAAACGGGAACATTTCTGGGAATTGAATGTTGAAAAAAAGTTAAAAGTGATATTAAAAAAATCAAGAATTTTTTTAATATAGTGAAAAAAAGGAGAAATATTAAGAATTTAAAAATTCCCCCCAAAATGTGCTTTTTCTCTAAATTCCCCTCCATAAATAAATTGTATGACACACTTTGCATCACATAACACCTCTCAGGGCACCCTTGCATGAAAGAAACAGTCTCAAATCCTGACAAAATAAAACATGTTATTTCAGCCAATCTGAAACTTAATAAATGTTAACTTAATCGTAATCCTTGTACGATTTTTTCAAAGTGCAGATACACATGAAATAAGATCTTCGAATACTTTAAGCACTTGGTATGTGACCCCTCAAAGCCAAGCCGAACTCATTTGATTTCAGAATAGAAAAGTGGCATAAGTCATGCATTTTTAAAGTTTCATAACTCGCTCAATTTTAGTGTTATATGAATGGGACTTTTTTTTGTCTTACTTGTCAGTGTAACAGGAAAATTTTACTAAATATAACTTATAGGGCCGGGGAATAAGTATAAAAATTTAAATTTCGTAATTTTTTAAGAAATGTTTTATTGACCCAAATCGTTTTTAAAATATTTCTTTACCTGATTTAAAACATATTTGTAATTGGAACTATATGTCTATGACTAACGGTTTAGGAATTAGCCATTGGACACCGTTGAGAGCGGACACACTGTATTTTTACAAACGACTTAAAAATTGCACCGGAAAACAGCCAGTTTCTTTTTCAGTGAAGTCTTGAAGATAATATTCAGTGTTGAATTCAGAGGGTGACCCGGGGGGGGGGACATCCCCCCCGGAGCAATGAGATGTCCCCCCGGAAGATTTCAGACTTTGTGTTTTTAATGATCAAAAAGTGCAATACCCCCCCCCCCCCCCCGGAACTCTATTGTCCCCCACCGTCACAGAAATCCCTCCCGGAGAAAAGTGTCTGAATTCAACACTGATAATGTTCATGCGCGTGGGACGAGGAGAGATTAACTATGATTAAAAATATTGACATCCAACAGTCTATATCACATAGTTTTCAACAAAACAATAATTACAATATTACACATTTTTCAATTTCTGTGGTTATCTTATCGTCTTTATAGAAACGGAAGCGCTTAACAAAGATTGTTCTTGTTCAGTAAATTCAAATACTATCACAAACAGACTTTTTATAAATTTATTTTTATTTAACGATAAAAGATTAATGCTTTATGACCTTGTTTGTGGAATTTCTTAGTAACCGTTAAAAGCACGTACCATATAGATTTAGAAAAAGAAAAAAAAATCTTATCTCACTGAGTGTTTTGAATGATTACAGGGATTAGCTGATGAAAAATTACACGCATGGGATACACTCAACATATGAAAGAAAAATTGATGACATATTGATGAACTTCAATTATTTAGCTTCTTGCAAAGGGACAGTAACTTTTCATTTTGCCATATATGAAAAATAGGTTTCCATAATGTACAATCATGGGGGGGGGGGGGGATGTAAACAACTCCTACTAACTCTGCAACAAAATATTGTGTAATAAAGTTACTGGTACCAAACGAGTGGAAATAAAGTCTACTTTTAAATGATGTATATGCAATTTGCTAAGGGGCCATCTACATATCAAAACGAACCCAAACATTTTTTTTTCAACAGCAATACCCAAGTTTGACACCATAAATAAATTATACACCCTTCAATTAGCCTAAAAACAAATTTTCATGAAATTCGTGTTATAAGTTTCAGAGAAATTAACAGGGATGTAGTGGAGGGTATACGGTGGTATACGCCGTATGCCTTCTGAATATTTTTAAGGAACACCGTATACCGTCTGTTTCTCAAAAAAGCTATAGTACAGTCTAACCTCGTTATCCCGACACTCTAATGACCAGGAAAAAGTGTCGTCATAAGCGGAGTGTCGCGGTAACCGGAGTTGGAGAAAAATATGTTTATAAAAAGCTGTTTTTTAATTAATTTAAGACAATTTTAAATTCACAACTTTTCTTGCAGTTTTAAGCAATAAAACATTATTATTACATAAAATAAACACAAAAAACAAAATTGAAAAGAATAAAAATCAGATTTATGATGACTTGTTTTTTTTTTACTGTTACATGAAATGTTGATGAATTAAGGTTTGCTTATCCCGAGATTGGCTTCCTACAATTCTTTTTTCAATATTATACATTGAATTGTAATAAATATTCGTTGTTTCAGAAATGGATGTTAGATGATTTTTGATCGTTTCAATGCAATGCAACGCTTGTGTTTTAGTCGGATGAAAAACGCCGTGTAACCACAAGAAAGCGCCGCCTGACCAGAACAAAAAGACCGCGAGTAGACTGATACGTCTATCTGGAGCTTAAGTGGGTTATTTATAGTGTGTGGCTTTATTTATTCAGATAAAGGATTGAAGTAAAATTTATCATTTATCTCAATGTGTATTTTAGAGACCTTTGTGAAAAGTTTGGTTAAGACATTTCTTACAGCTTAATTTCCGTGCTTATAAGGTGGATTATGAAAAATGGACACAATCTTCCTAAACTGTCGGGATATCCGGAGTTGAAAATTAATCAACGACGTAAAATCCGGAGTTTATTTACATTAAAATCATATACAGAAAATCGGGACGTAGAAAAACTGACGTGATAAGCGGAGTGACTTGAAAACTAGGTGTCGGGATAACGAGGTCCGACTGTATATACACTGTAGGGCCCTCTGCCTTAAGCGTATATACCCTCTGCTTAGAGCGTATGCCCTCTGCTTTTTTTACGACTACACCACTGGAAATTAATTATTTTAAAAGGAGAATATTTAAGCGGCTGTATCCAAATTGAAGTTCGGTACTCGATTGTTGAAATGCTACAGAACGACTATGCCACTTCTATGAATGCATTATTTCTTGCTAATAGGAACATTTCATTCGCTTAATATGTTTTGACTATTGCCAGACCAAATGTTTCAATAAATGAATAAAATAAAATATAGCTCATAAGCAAAATATTAGAAAAATTACTTTAAAAAAAAAATCGAAAATATCGTTTGGTAATTTAATGTCTTTTAATGCAAATATGCAAACGATATTTTTATTAAGAACTCATTGTTAATTAAACTTATTTATTATCTTAAAATTAATATCATTTTTGAAACGATTAATTGAAATTTTTTTTTTTGAAAAGTCAAAATATTAGAATATTTATTCAAGTGGTTCAAAATATTAGAATAATTCACATTAATTCTCCTTTAATTATCACCAATTCATAACTGATGGCATCATTGATTAAATTCAGATGATTTTATTTAAAATCAGTATTCTTTTTGCGGTTTGTTTGCTTTTTCGTCTTAAAATAAGTCGTGTGAGTGATATTCCTGAATCTATTAAACTTCGTATGGTTGATTTGTATCGGAACGGTAAGAATCAATGTTATATAGCGAATTATTTACATTGTTCGCAATCAAGCGTTAGTAAAATACTAACACAATATTAAAAAAAATGGAAATTTTCAAAATAATCGCTGAAATGGCGGCCGAAAACTAAAAACCAAAGCGATATAAGTAAGCGTCCTATCTTAAATGGGAGAGGTAACCGCAAGATTAAAGGCGAGGTCACGTCAATCAAGGTCATACGCCACCTAGCGGACGGAGTGAACTACAAGAGGATTATTAACTTCTTTCCCCTTTGTGGATGATCTATAAGTTCTATATCTATGAAATAACTATGCGCACCCGCAGCCGTGATTTTATTCGTTTGTCGTCTGCAGTACTTAATTGTTGGAATTGTTATAATTCGATTTATTTATTCTCCATTATTTAATTTATTAATTGAAGTTAGATATTTAAACAAAATCAGTTCTTTTAAGAACTTATATTATTTGGGAAAATGCCACGTTGGCGTTCTAATTATTGCAGTTTTCAAAACTACAAAAATAATTCTCTATCTGAGAGAACTTATTTTTTTCGCTTCCCAAAAGAGAAAAACAGGTTAGTTTTGTTTTATTATAATTTATAAAAAAATTAAAATATTATTTAATATATATTATTAAATGTCAGTGATTTTAATACGTTCTATTTGAATTATGTTTTTGTAATGCAATGAAAACAAAGTCATGTAAAAATTAGTTAATGTATGTTAAGATAGAATTTTACAGTAGCGTTTTCAATTCAATTCCTGATAAGATAAAGTTATAAAAATTACATAAACATGTGTATTTCCAATGAGAATTAAACGTTTTATTACGCTTAGAGTTTAAGTATAAACTATTTAATTAATTTTAAGGCATATTTTTTATTTACCGGGCGCAGGCGATAAATTGCCAAATATTCTCTTGATCGAATTGCATTTATAATATTCAAAATAGAAGCATTTCATTCCTTCCATTTAAAACTCATTTACTTTTACATTAGGATCCACTTTAATTTAAAATGCAAGCAGTAATTCTTGTACTATTAAACCAGCAATAATTGATTATTTATAGTTTTAAATATTTTGAGAATTTTAGACAACATCTTTAAAAAAATTCCTAAAATCGACAAATTACTTTTTTTTTTTTTTAATCTAGAAATATGTCGGTCATTGTGTCATATCCGAGAAAAATAGTTTTCATGGGATACCTGCACTTCGCACAGGTGAATAACATTGCAGAAAGCATACAAAGTATAGAAGAACCTTCAAAAATTGGAATAAAATATTTACAAATAGTACGTGGTATGCTCAATTAAAAATTTATTATCTTACACCGATTCTTCGCAGGGGTAAAATGGATAACTTTCCGTAATCGGGCCGATAGCCATGATTGGCGTCAAATGAGAAAACAGTATACAATTGTAACTGTATAAAAGTTAAATAATGGTTAGAAAATGAAAGTAACTTTTATCGAAATAACCCAACTGCGGAACATTCTCCAAATTTGAAAAAGGCTTATGAAACACACAGCAATTGCCAATAACTGAAAACTATAGACTAATAATAAGCTCGACGTAGCAGTTGTTGGTCGGTAGCCAATAATTTCAAATTTCCCTTTTAATTTTGTCCGGTTTCAATTTTTTTTTTTTTTCAATCTGGCTTTCTCAAAAGAGTCGGAATAAGTAGTAGAGAAAAGGGCTGCGGACGGAGATGGGCCAATTGAACGTATTAAAATCACTGACATTTTAATAATATATATTAAATAATATTTTAACTTTTTTATAAAAAATTATAGGGCTGAAAATCATGTTTAAGATGCTTAAAGGTTTTAAATATTTCTCTTTTGCAATTTCCCAACCAGCTGGTATATTTTAGAAATCGTAGTTTGTTACATAACTTACTCAATTGTTGTACTTGTATATACAGTTGTAACAACCATAAAGAATGTTTAAGGATTTATTAGCTACGTTTAGATAACGTAAAATTAATTTGCTAATTTATAATGAATTTGTAAAAATACTAAAATGTTGTATTGTTACTAGAAACACATCCATGTACATAATTTTTATTTTTCTAGCATATCTGAGAGGGAAAAATCGATTAAAATTTTTTATCTTTTCATATATATGAACAGGGTTAGATTAAATAAACAGTGTAAAAAAGTACTTTTATGTTAGCCGGCCGCGGTTCATAAACTCAAATATTTTCCCCATCACCAGCGTTTATGTTGCATTCATTTCATTCAAAATATAAAATCATCATTTTAAAAATATACTCGTCATTTGAAAAACATAACTTTATTTAAAATACATACATACTGGTATATTACATCAATTTAAACACATGCTTTTCGCTCATTATATTTAAAATACATTTTTTTCCCTAATAAATGATAACATAAACCCAAGGTGGGCAAGTTTCTTCCAATGTGGAAAAAAAACCTGGAAAAAACCATAGAATTAAAAGTTACGCCTATAACTTTTATTAACAAAAATGGTTTTCTTTTAGCCTGAATAGCTTGCATAAAATTCAGGTCTATTTGAAGATATTTACAATTTAAGAGTTATAGGCGGAAAAGCAGACAAAGCCATTTTAGAGAATACCTGTTAAAATTTTAATCGTGAATTTCAAATATTTACTCACTCATGGAAGATTAACCTTGTTTACCAGATTTATTGCAAAATATTTTTGTTACAGCTTGTTTTGATAAAAATATATGTATTTAAAAAATAGTTGCAATGTCAGTTTAGTTTCGGGGCAAAAGGCAATACTGTTTACGTAGCATTAGTGCTTTTTCTCCCGAAATTAAAATGACATTGCGATTTTTTTTTTTTTAAATACACATATTTTCATCAAAACAAACTGTAACAAAAATATCTTGCAATAAATCTGGTAAACAAGGTTCATCTTCCATGAGTGAGTAAATATTTGAAATTCATGATTAAAATTTTAACAGGTATTCTCTAAAATAGCTTTGTCTGCTTTTCCGCCTATAACTCTTAAATTGTAAATATCTTCAAATAGACCTGCGCACGAGATGCGCAGATGGTAGATATTCTGTCATATAAAAAAACCGCGTATTTGCGTTATTCACTCCATCCACAAGGTGGCGCAGCTGTGTCAATTTACGGCAGATTCCAGCATTAACTTTGTACGCTTACTTATAGCGCTTTGACTAAAAACATCTGCTACAGATGATAGGAAACTGAAGCGTATAGTTAAGAAAAACCGTTTTAAAAGTGTGCGATTCTTGCACCGAAAATGGAAAGAAGGAGTTGAAGTTTCTACATCGACAACATTAAGACGTCTCCATAAATTTAAGTTTGAATTTCGTGTACCGAAAACAAAACCTCTCATGACTGCAAAACAAAAGCGTAATGATTGAATTGGTGTAAGTCAAGACGTTTATGGAGCGAAGAAGATTGGAAAAATATATTATTTAGTGATGAAAGTATGTTTTGTGTTTCATATGGTAATCAAAGTATTCGAGTTTGGAGAATGAAGCAAGAAGCATTTGATAAAGAATGCCTTAAACGGTCCGTAAAATTTGCTGCTAGTGTCATGGTTTGGGATTGGATGAGTGCAGAAGGACCGGAAAGTTATGCATCGTCTACGAAAAGGTATACTCTCAGATATATCAAGAAATTTTGGATTATTACATCATTCCATCATCAGACGATTTATTTGAAGATGGTTTCATCTTTCAACAAGATTTAACGTCGGTGTCACCGGTGTCGTCGGATTTACCTCGGTGTCAACTAAGAATTGGTTCCGCCAACGCAACTTTAAGGTACTTCCTTGGCCACCAAACTCACCAGACCTTAATCCTATCGAAAACTTAGGGTGTATAATCAAGAAAAAACTCAGCTCCATGAAAATCCTCCTTCAAGTAAAACTGAGTTAGTGGCACGTATAAAGTCTATTTGGGCTAATATTGATAGAAATGTTTGTAAACACCTTGCATATAGTATGCAAGATCGATTGTACGCTGTTATGGAAGCTAAAGGGGATGCTACAAAATACAGTTTAGATTAAAAAATTCGGCAATCAGAAATCCGGCAACTTCAAAAATTCGGCATCAAAACCATTTTTTCCCTTCCTTTTTCTTTTATACATACAAGTTATGGTAGAAGAAAAATAGCAATTGTTTTTTAATTGAAAATTTTAAAATCGAAATTAGAATGAAAAAAAAAAACAATATTTGACATTTTTTTCATTTGTCAGAGGTTAATTATTTTTGAACAAATTTTCTGGGAGCTGCACTGTTGCTCATCAACGGCGTGGAGACTAGTACACAAGTTCTTTGGAGTCTTTCTTCTGATACTGTGCTAAATAAAACTGTCTATAATGCTAGTAACAGCTCCGAAGACGAGGATGAACAACAGGCAGAAGAAAAGGTGCCACTAGAAAAATGCATACATTTAACTTGAGAATTAATATCTGCTTTAGAGAACAAGACTGTATTCCCGTAATAGAAATTCTTCGTTTGTATAAAAATACAAGAAAAACTTTTTAAAGAACGGCCAAAAAAATTGAGGCCAACAAAATTGACATCGATGTGTCCGAAATTATACCAAAAAAGAAAAATTTCTCTCTTTATTAGAAATTTTTTTTTTCTGTAACACAGAAAATATCAATTAATGTAAGTTTATTTTTATATTTAATTTTCTCTTTTACTTACATAATTATCCTTTAATAATGAAATAAATTATGGCTAAAGGCACCATTAAGAATATAGTACTACTTTTGATATTCCTATAGTTACTACTTTTGACATTCCTTCAAAAATCCGGCACAGTCTCAGTCCCGATGATGCCGGATTTTTGAAGTTATACTGTATTAACAACCATTTACTTCATATTCATAAGGTGATATTGTTGCGTAAAATAAAATATTCTATTATTTTGAACCAATCTAAATTTTATTCTAATATTTTGGTGTGTTTCAGAAAGCTGTATACCTAATTTATTGTACTGTATTTTATATTTTGTAAATGTTAAAATCTTATCTAAACATTCCAGATTTAATTTATAAGAAATTTAATTGCATTTACTTAGTATCAAAAATAAATAAATGATTTTTTTTTTCTTATTACTTTTTCTCAATTATTCTAATACAGTCGAACCCGGTTAAGGGGGCTGGGTACTCAGCTTCGAATTATCCTACGTAATGTTAAGTCTATGTACTTTTAATGCATTCGTATATTTAAAATATCTTCTCGGGAAATTCATATTTTTAACATCTTTTTTCTATGTACTCTTCTTTAAGGATGTCTCTTTTTTTCTTAGTTTTCAAAATGTTTCTAAAATCTATGCTGAATTTAATATTTTATGTGTTAAAAGCGTGAGTAAGATTTTAACCCTTACTATAAAATTAAGTCTATACTTAAGAAATATTTTGAGAACTAAGAAAAAAAGAGACATCTTTTAGGAAGTGTACACAAAAAATAGAAGTTAAAAATATTAATTTACCGAGGAGATATTTTAAATATACGAATGCATGAAATGCCCATAGACTTTACATTAGTGAGAGGAAATCGAAAGCTGTGTGACCAGCCAACTTAAGACGCTTACGGTTAATACGCGGATTTTTTCTGTTCCCTTGAACATCGTCCATAAGGCTAATGCAAAAATATCACGTTTAATACGCGAACGGTTATTACGCGATCCCGCTTAATACGCGACAAATTTTCGGTGCATTTAACCCCTTGGGGACGAGCGGCACGTATACGTGCCGCATGAAGCGCTCAGAATCCTTATTTTTCCTCACAAGTAAAATTTAACTGTAAAATTTTCCATATTTAATTAGCGCATTTTCTCGATTCATGAAAACATAAATTTCTGTTTTTAAAAAACGGTGACAAAAGATTAAAAATTTCGTAAAAGGCTCCCGTCCCGAAGGGGTTAAGGAAAAATCACGTTTAAGACGCGAATTCATTGATTAAGATGCGAATTCCTCCTCTCATCACGAATGTTGCCAATTTAGCGGATTATTTTTATTCAGGTAAAAAACACTGTTTCCGAATATTATTCAAGGCAAAAATTACTAATCAGGAATAGTGGCAGATACATGAATAAAATAAAAACCTCACTAAATTAACAAAACTGCAATTCTTCTTTGATCCCGCCTCCTAACATTCTGACTCCTAACATTCTCCTAACATTCGTGTACATTCTGACTGTAATAGAGAGATATAGACAAATTCAGAAAACTCAGATACATCATAAAAATTATTATTATTAAAGATGATCATATCCGTTGTTAGTGAGGTTTTAAATGTACGTTATAGCGCTATGAATGCATATTATAGGCAACAGAAAATGAAACTCTTAAAGATGAAATAAATACGACTGCGGTTGGATAATTCTTTTACACTTTCTTCACTTTTTGCTTTGCTAACAATACCTAAAGATTAATAAGGATTTTTACACAAAGTTTAATAAAGTAATTTTTTTCTTATATTGGAAAGGAGGAGAGGTTATAATGGTACTCATTATTACAAGTATTAAATATGATTTTATAGCTGGATTGGGTTTCAAAGATTTAATGCTTTTTTTTATTTCTGTTTAAAAAAAAGTTGTCTAGTAGGAAAATTATTTTTATTTTTTTATTTTTGGTTGCAACGTATTAATCGATAATAAGGCATGTTGGAATCCATGTTATTTTCCGTTAATATTTCAGTCGGTCCTATAAAAGGAAACAATGAGCTAAAGTGGAATACAATTAAATTTTAATCTAAATTTACGTAAAAGACACAATTTTCGACCGCAAACATATAAATAAAATCTCTAAAGTTCATTTAGACGATTAAATTAGTAAATAAGCCTAATTTCTGCAGTGTTATACAAATCACGTTTAATACGCGATCCTGGTTAATACGCGACTTTTGTCCACTCCCTTGAAACGCGTCTTAACCGGGTTCGAATGTATTTTGAATAAGAGCTGTATATATATATATTTTCAAATTATGCTTTTCTGGGCATCATAGATGTGCCCTTAAATGATCATTTTGACGTTTTTTAATCATAAATGGAACACTACTTCGAAGAAAAATTTGAAATTGAGAATTCTCATAAAGCAGGATATAATAAATATAAATCTGTCAAAAAAATTGTAGGTTGCAATTAATACTTTTGTCGAATATTAATTTCATAATTTATATTTCCACGACTGTACATTCATAATTTATGCTTTCAAAAATGATTTTTCAAACTGCTATCTTTTGAAATCTACACTCTGCAGTAAAGGGTTTGAATAAGCAATCATTTTCAAATCAAACAAGTATTTGAAAAATAGTACGTCTTAAAAGGGGGCAAGATGACAGTCTATCTTTGTAATAATTATATCTTGGTTAAAATAAAATATGCAAACGTTCGGAAAAAAACCTGTTTATTAATCACAATCTTGGAAGTACATTAAAATAAAATACAGTATTAGAAATAAAATTGAAAGTGCAACAGACAAAAGAAATTTTAAATTAAAAACATTTCTTTGGATCAAATGATTTACATAATCGTTAGATTAAGGTTAAACATGGGTCATTTATTTTAATTGATAACAAAATGGGATAAAATTGAAAGATTATAAGGCAGTTTTAAACAGGAAAATACATTATTTAAGTATAATTCATTGCATGTATTAAATTAATTGTATACCACAAAATATTGCGTTGAATGTCAAAGAAAGTTATATATTTCTCATACACATAAATTTATTCTTTTATGAAAAAAAAATAAAAAAAAATGTGACAATACTTTTCAAAGCGTTACGAAGTTTTACAGTGATTACAAATAACAACTGCAGAATTTTCAGTTTGAAGATCGATTAAAAAATAAATAGGCATATTAATGTCAATAATCGTAATAACAGTAGTGTATAAATTTCGGCTAAATCGCTTTTGAAATGCCAACTGCAACAGTATTTTTTAATTCTAAAAAATGGCAAATTAACAAAACAAGTGTAATCATTTAAAAGTAAATAGACATGCTAAAGTTTTGACTTTTAATTTGAAAATTTGATTCAATTTGTAATTGAAATTTTCAGTCTCAACTTATACAAATAAAAATATGTGTAAAAACTATTTCAATATATACATTTTAATCATAAGTTTAACTACATAAAAAAATAATGAAGAAATCATGATCATAAAAAAGAATCGTGATATCAGCCATTTGAATAGTATAATTTAAACACGTTTGTTGCTATCTATTTAATATCATTTAATTAAAAACTTTAAACGATAGTAACGACTTTACATAAAATAACATTTTGGTTTTCTGTATTTAACACTATGTTACAAGAAAAAATAAACTCGTAACTCCAATTAATTTTTTTTTTTTTTTTTAAATCTTAACGTGTTAGAAAAGTAACTAAAAATACATGGAATAACTTATGGATATATTTTTAGATACATATAATAGTTTAGAATTTTTGAGTTAAAAATGCAACATAAGCTCAATGTTAGAATCAAGTGCTTCATGAACGAGTTTCATTAAGATTGAGAAGCTGTATTTTTAATGACTAAAAAAAATAGCGTCAAAAAACTTTGCGCACAGTTAAACTAAATATAATATTTTATAACTATAATTAACTTTTATATTATCTATTTTATAACGAAAAATCAAATATTTTAGATATCTCATGATTTGCAATAAAATAGATAGAAAAAGAAGCTATTATTTTACTCTTAAAAAGGTTACTATAGCACATATAAAATCTAAAATGATAAATTCCGTGCTTACTATTTAAAACCCAATGATAAAAAGACAGGTCCATCGGCTTAATAATGTGAAATTATAGTCTTCTTCAAAACTTTGGATCATAAAGTCACTAATAATATTACAATATTTACAAATGAAATTTCTTACTTTTTTTTTACTTGCGAGTATTATATTAAAACTATAATTAACTAAATATATAAATCATCATAAAGGCATCTTAGAAAGCATTTCAGAAAATGAGGCAAAAACATATTGGGAGAAAGTAATTATATAATATAAGAATAAAATTAAGGTATTAAGATTCATAATTATGAAGATAAGAATGATACAAGAGTAAAATTTAGACATTAGGAATGATAATAAAGAGGATAAGAAATAAAGATAAGAATGATATAACATGAGAATAAAATTAAGGCATTAAGAAAGATAATAATGAAGGTAAAAGTGATATAATACAAGAATGAAATTGAGACATTAATAATTATAATATTGAAAATAAGAAATGAAGATAAGAATGGTATAATATAAGAATAGAAAAATAATGATAATAAGATAATATAAACATTCAAACATACGCATATTTCATACACTGTTAAAAAGTTTAGTTCAGAGATAACCAATTTAGTGGCGTAAATGAATTAGATGAACCATAATATACTTCTTTTTATCTTAAAATAATTTTTTTTTGTTCAACTACAAAAATGGTTTAAACGACCACCAAAAAAGTGGAGCTGTCCAACAGCCAATCATAACAAATAGTTCTATACACATACGATATACTCCTTCAGAACACGCGGGTACTTACAGGCTTGTCTAGTCGCTAGGACTCTCGCTAAATACCAAGAGATGTTATGTTCTAACCACAGTTCAGGCTTGCGGTGTTCGTCCTATATCAGGTTCCACTTTAAACAGAGGTCCTATATGATTAGCTGTATTTTTGGAAGGACCATAGTGGCGAATTCATTGTTCAATATTTTGCAATTCATGCTTCAAAATTTCACCAACTCTTACTTCAAAATTTTAGGTTCAATCAGCACAAGTTCATGATTTAACGAAAACAAAATTGTGGTACAATATTTTAACATTGAATAATTCAAGTAAGTACTAAATTATGGTAAACCTTTTCACCATCTTTATGGTTGCAGTTGCTACTAATATCGAAACTCGCTTCAGGTTCGAGTGTTCGTCCTGAATCGGATCCTGCTTTAAACATAGGTCCTGGTATAATTAGCTTTTGTTTGGAAAGGTTCCGCAGCTAATTCACTCTTCAATATTTTGCAATTTATGCTTCAAAATTTCAAAAATTCTTACTTCATACTTTTAGGTTCAACCAACACACGTTGTGATTTAAAATAAAACAAATTTATGATTCAATATTGTATAATGTTATGGTTCTGGTAAAGTATCAAATTTAAAAAAAGGTAAGAACTTTCACCATATTTATGGTTGTAGCTAATCCTATATCAACTCTTGAAATTTTTAATAGTGTAGGAACTACTTCTAATTTATTTCCAATTCGTTTAAGAAATTTTGAGAGCTCATAAGTATCTTATCACTATATAAATTTAGAAGGTAAACAGGAATACATTTTTGTGAGGAGTGTTGTTGGATGTTCCTCAGATGAAGGCCAGTTAGAAATACTTCTAGCACAGTATCATATCTGGGAAAAAGAGTCCAAAACAGTGTTTTTCATGGCGCATCTTGCATCTTATCCTGCGAAAAAAGATAATTATTTACATATACTTCGATACTTGTAACAAAAATGCGCTTAGAAAAAATAACACATAATTTATTAACAACTTACATTAGGCATCAACCAACCCCCTTTTTACTATCATGAGCTCATTCTGAATTTATAACTACTATCTTGGAAGATGCTTCACCCATCTCAGCGGACCAGTAAGTGCGCCCTGAGACGCGAGACTGATGACACCTGACTTACACTTATAGAATTGGTAAGGTAGGTATTATCTTCGTTTGCAGCAAAAGAATTGTTATAAAAATTACAGAATATTTTCATTCTTAAAGATTCCTCAATTTAAATGCATGTTTATTAAATTTTAATGAATAAGGATTACAAAAAATTCCTCAATTCGAAGATTCCTCCTTAGTGACAGAGGGTTTGTTTTGTGGGGGGGGGGGGGGGGGGGAGGGTATCAATGTTCAACAACTTGCTTTTTTGAGCCTGGGCGCATGTGAAGAACTGAATTGATCAAAACTCTTTTAGCCAACTAATTGCAACGATATACAGGGTTCTCTCGATTAGTTCGGTTAAACGATCAAGAAATATTACCGCAGTAATTGAAAAATATATTCCAGAAAAAACTGAAATAGATGCATGATCCATAGCCATTTTCCTTAAAAACGCAATATCCTTAAATCAACAATATTATAATGTACTACGACAGGAGTTCCCAACTTTTATTGGTACGCGACCGGTCTTTTAAGTAAAAAAATATGTCGTGACCCACCTAATATAAGGGTGTATATCAGTATGGAAATTGTTGTATGACATCTATAAGCTATAGACCAGGCACGGCGAACCTTTTTACGTACGCGTACCAAAAATCTACAAATAATATCTATTAACAATGTAACGTGCCAAACTTTTCCATTAAAAAAAAAAAAATGCAGCCCACGATGTTCATACAAAACATTGGTTATAAAATCAGTTGCTTTCACGCAGTAATAATGTATATTTTAAATATTATAAATCAAAATGAGATTTCTCTGTATATTGGAATCAGCCATTAAATTAATGAATTTTCAATTCCTAAATATGATTATTTTATGTGGTACGTGTTATAATAACGGGAAAAAATACGAATTTTTATTTTAGTAATTTTTGACTTAGTGTTATAGTATGACTTACTATGGTATTGACTTAGTATGCAATATCTCGATCATAATTATTCAAGTTGCACTAAACAATATATTAATAATGTATTGAGGAGATTAACGCTGTTGAACGTTCATTGGAGAATGCTTTATGCATGGTTCATATTTTGTTATTTTTATAAATATACGTAGCTAAATTGGATTCATTTGAAATTTTATTGCAGTGACTGGCTAACGAAATCGCGTTTAAAGATACAGCTACAGCTTTTAAATTCGTATAAAAATGCAAATACATGCAGATAGTATCACAAGAAAAATTTTTTAATTCATGCAAAAATAATTGCAAAATTTTTGGCAGTCTATCCATATGGAACAAACTTTTATTAATAAAACGGAAATAAAAAGCTATAAAAACAAACTATACAACAAAAATGAATTTATCTTTATAATAATTATCAAATTTAATTTTTCGTGTGCCAGAGAAATTGTCTTACGTGCCATGGGTTCGCCAACCCTGCTATAGGCTATCCTATCCTACGAAAAAGGCAAATTTTGGTACGAAGGATACACTATCAGCAAAAACAAACATTGGTGTGTAAATGGAATAACAATTAAAACAACACACAAGCTACAAAGAATAATTAAAGATACGTTTAATTATTACCAAAACATAACTTTATAATCAGTGAGATTTCTGGCACTGGTGTTTACACGAGAGGGCATCTATATCAAGTGTTAAAACGGGTTAATTTTAACCTTAAGTCACTTTCTACATGCAGTTTGTTTCTGTACTTGTTTGTCAAAAACAGCAAAGTAGAAAAAGCATGCTCACACAAGTACGTCGTGTTGAACCTCATCAAGGACCTCAGAGCTGATTTAGGTATTTCAGGATATTCTGCTCGTATATTCATTCATCCAGAAGGAATTTAATGATTTTCCCTTCAAATATTATTTACTGTTGAAATCGTTATGTTTTTTAAACAGATGAAATAAAAAATACATTTTTGTCACAAATCTCGATTTTTTCGCGACCCACCAAAACACTCGCCGCAACCCACCAATGGGTCGCGACCCATAGGTTGGGACCCGCTGTACTACGACATTGTTCCTGGTGTGTTATTCTTAGAAAGTCCATATTGCAGCTTGGTATGAAACTTTCTATATAAAATTCATATGTTACATGGAATTTGAAGCCGCAGCGGCAGGGTCGTAGCTAGAGTAATGCCTGGGGAGACTCAGAACCCCCCTAAAAATTTTTGAGCCCCCCCCATGGGAAAGATTTCAAGGTCATCAAATGAAACTCTGTTTAAAAATCGAAATTAGTTTTGGGGCCCTTTTACAATTTTGCACAAATACTAAATTTTAGCATTTGTATGAAAACTGCAAATAAGCGTTTCAACACGCACGCATCCTATCTGCGCGTGTTCAGTTGTCTGCTGCTGCTAGTATCAACTAGGATTCATTTAACACCTGAATCGTCGCACCCGATGCGTTCATGGGGAGTCATTTATGTACAAATTTGTCACGACTCTCACGGGCTGAACTCCTCATAACTTTAGCTAACATATTTATACTTTCTTTGATTTTGTTACTTCCAGGATTATTTTAAACACTTAAGCGCTTAATAAATGGCAGCACTGAATTGAAAAAAATTGAATTTAAGATTGGAATGCTTAATTTTAAGAATTAGTAAGAGTTGGAAGATGTGTGTGAATAAAACAGACGATTTTTGAAAGATTTTTCCGAAAATTACGCGACGATAAAGCGGTTAATAATACAATGCTGACTCGTCAAGAATCTTGTTTCCCACTTGCCATCCGTTGCCCATTGATGACTGTAAGGCGATAAACTTTCAAAATTGTTAAAACTGGCCGGTTGTTCAGCAGAAAAATATTCCAACCTTTTAAGGAATGGATTTAGAATATTTAGATTCTATATAAATGAAGAAAGGGGGAATAAGTTGTCTATAAATGCTTAGAAAAATAGATCTGGATTGAAGAATTTCGCCAGATACCGAGCCAACCCGATCACTGTATATGTGTATACAGCAAACCGGTTCTTTGAATCCAATATATTTTGCACCAGACACTTTCACGGTTCAAACAAAGTTATTATAATGAATTTGGTAGATGATGCTTATGATAAATATTTTGTTTCATATTTGAGCCATCCTAGTTTAGAATTAAAAATTATATATATTTAAGATTCTTGATTTATAAATGATACTAATGAAAAATGCCAATAGCCAATTTAAATGCAAATGTATTTAGTATTTGAATGGACACAATAATAATTTAAAAATGCAAAGGACATCCTTGATTTTGTAAATGTTGTTTATCATATAAAAACACAACTTTAGAATCCTTAAGGGCAGGCAATATTCAGAGAAAAAAAAAATTAAAGTTGCGACTCTTTTGCACCAGGTGAACTGCAAACTTTTTATTTACTTGTTCTTTTCTTAGCCTACAATGAAGTTATTATAAACAGTTTAATAAGAAACATAGTGCCTACAATATGAATATGCACAAATTTATCTTTTTATGTAATACTTTGATCATATATATAAATATGTGTGTTTGTGTGTGCATGTGTCAGAGCGAAAGAAAAAATATGAGCCCCCCCCCCCCCCACACACACACACACACTCTACATTTTCTTGAGCACCCCCTGTTATTCATTTCTGGCTACAACCTTGCGCAGTGGTCGTCCGAAATATTAAACGCGCCGGCCTGATTCTTCAGCTGGTCCATGTATTGAACTTGTGGAATTTAACTTTTAAAAATGTTCGGTGTACTTGTAAGTGTTTAAAGGTTGAAAAAAAACTCGGATGTGTGGCTTCCATTAACATAACCGTGTGAACTAATTTGATAAGTGAAAATAAAGAAATACAAAAAGACGATTTTAGTTCTATTTTGCATAAAGTCTTCTATCCGATTGTCACTACATAATGCGAGGCAAAACTATTCGAATACTATACGAATCATAGAAATGGGCTAAAGTTAAAGATAATAAGGTCAAATTGGCTACTTTCTGACACATTTTTAAATTCATTTTTGTTCGTAAACGTACCATATTAGCAGGTATTCTTATTCAGAAATTATGCTATCAAAGTGATATTTTATCCGTTTTTCAGTAAAAGCAAAAGATTTTTCAGAAAATGCTATCAAAATTGGCATTTTGAATTTTCGGACGCGACAGTAAAAGGAAAGAAAAAACTGCCGTCTGCGGCAGTAATACAACTCAAAAAGTAACTGATTTATGGGTAAAGAGAAAAAAAAAAAACTGTTCGATTGCAAATCACTTCAATAATAAATCTTTAAAAATGAGTCAGAAAATGTGTGAGAATGAGAACCGTATTAATGAGAACATATTACAAATACAATGAATTCTGAAAATAACCTTATGATGAAAGTTGTCTGAACGATTTATTTATAGCAGTTCCGTTAAATACTTAATGATTTCGAGGAACCATCATCTGGTGAAAGAGTTATTCAAAATTCTTCTGAAAATAATCAAAGAGCGGAAATTCATAAAACTAATAAACGCACGTGGAAAAACCAGAAAGTAAAATAAATTTTTAAATCCCAGTAGAGATAAACCTATCGTTGACATATTTATGATCGTACAATCGAGAAACGAGATCATAAATCTGCCATAAAATGCAACACGTATTTTTTTCTGATAAATATTTCGCAAATAAATGTAATAACTATTAAAATAATGAGCTAATTGAAAGATCAAATAATTAGATTTTGCCTGTGAAGTATGACTGGCAAAAAATTACTTAATAATTTATTATTTTTTTTTCTAAAGTATGAAGACAGTTAAAATAAATATTGAAAGAAAAAAATGTGAATTTGATTTAGGATGTTATAATAATGTTCTAAAAGTACACTTAGAAATTTTAGTTCAAAATTAAACTATTGAATCGTGTAAAAGATTGATAGGTCGAAAGTTAGTAGGATCGTTAAGGTTACATGCAGATTTGGGAATAGGACAGATAATAGATTTTTTCCAAGGTTTAGAAAAATAACTGAATTTAAGTATGGAATTTGTAAGTTTAGTAATATAAAGAATACAATTAAGGGGGAGTTGTTTGAGAGCATAACTAGAGATATTGTCGTACCCAGATGATTTTCAATTTTGAAGTTTTTGAATAATGTTATTAATTACAATATGCTGAATAGGAGGATGGGGCTCGTAAAGAGTGGAGAGAAAATTACGGACAGTATCATTGACAATATTGTAATAGGTTTGACTAGCCAGGAAAGGATTAGGGGAGACAAATTTCCAATTTTTTTATTTTCACCTTTTGCATCACGCAAGTGTGTTGCAGATTGTTGCTTTAAAGCGGTTTCGTCATATTTCAATTCCTTACAGTATTTTTTGCTCATTAAATGTAACGCTTCTCAATGAACGAAATGCTACATTAAAAATTTTAAACTTGTTTTTCTCGAAACCCTGTATTTCAAACTGGGCGACCCTTTTTCTCAAGAACTATTGGATAGATTTCCTTAATATTTTACTTAAAATAAAGTTAATCGTTTATTTCTGTAGCTTACACTACCGAAAATTATAATTTTCATTGATTAAATATTTTTTAGAGCTCGCAAAAAGTAAAAGTGACCTTTAATTTTGTTCAAATGGCCGCCATTTTCTCAAAAATCAGCGTTTTAAACTAAATGTTGGTGCAAGTTCCAGAGAATTTAATTCGCTTTATTAATGTGGTGTCCAAAAATGTTTGCAATGCTTGTGACTGGAGAAAAACAATGGCTGTTTGAAAGACCAATGGCTGTTTAAAAGACCAATCTGCGCATCTGCACTCCCACAAGACATAATCATTTCTTGTGGAGCTTACACAACCGAAAAGCATGATTTTCATTGCTTAAAGAGCTCACAAAAAGTAAAAGTGATCCTTTTTAGGGTTTCATTCATCTCACGAAACCCTTATAGTCTCGCTTCTCTGTCTGTCCGTCACAGCGCTCGTACTCGGAAACAATTTAAGTTACAGACTTGAATTTGTTTTTACATAGGCTGAATACTCCCTATCATACCCAAAATCATAAAATTTTGAAAAATGTTACGTTAAATTAAATAAATTAATGTAATTACATCTCATCATTTTTGCGATTTCAAAACACAATCTTAATTTCAAGCGTCTTTTCGTAAACGCGGTAGGCCTGTGGTACAGTGTGTTGTTTCTACCCGAAAGGTCCCGGGTTCGAAGCACGTCGGCGGGCGTTGAAATTTTAATTTTTTTTACATTTAATGGTTCAATGGATTTAATTAAATGAAATTTCGTAACTTTTTAGCCTTTTTTTTTGGAATTTTAATAAATTTTAACATTCTTTTTTGGCGCCATCTAGTGGGAGTTTGGAAAGTGAAAGAGTTAATATGGATTTTTCGGAATTATTTCAGCATTTTAAATGTGTTTTAAACAATTTTTTCTTTTTAAAAAAATATATTTTATTTATATCTCCACTAAATTTTCGAAATTGCTGAATTTAAAAATATTCGGATTTTTTAATTTTTATTTAAATAATTTTACTTGAATATTTTTAATTTGGTCTAAAAATGTTATTTAAATTATTTTAAAGTTAACTAAAATGGTGCTGTCATTTATGTAACGGTTTAATAATTATAAATTGACAATTTTGATTTACTAATTAAGGATAAACGGTTTTAAAAGACGAAACCCCTTGTGTGATCTGCGGTCACAGTTACCCAATTGCTTTTGTTCAAATGGCCGCCATTTTTTAAAACTAAATGTTGGTGTAAGCTCCAGAGAATTTAATTCTCTTTCTTAATATGGTGACCAAACTTGTTTGCAATGTTCGTGACCGGAGAAAAACGTTGGTCTGTTTGGAAGTTCAATTCGCGCATCTGCACTCGCACAAGACATAATATACTTTTTTTACGCTAAAAATAATTAAATAAATAATTGAAATGTCAATAAATTTCATTCAAGAAGTCCAAAGGTGATATCTCTTTTTTTTGTAACGTAATAAATAAATAAATAAATAAATAAATAAATAAAAATCACGTAAACTTTATAGGCCAAAGGAGAAGAAATTCTCCTTAAAATCCAGAGGATCCAATCCAACCCGGTCTGTCATGGGTTAAAGAAAATACTGCCTGCTGTACAGAACATTCGTGAAAACCATTTTACTTTATAATTGTTAACTCATCTGCAAAAATAATCGATCCTTAACTAAATAGTTGATTTTATAATTTTTTGATTTTATAATTACTAGGGAATCCAACCTTTACTTTCAGGTACATAGAACACTAGCGGACCGGTTTGTCTAAAAGAACGTCGAATCAAACGAAATATATCTACCAAAGATGAAATATGTTTGCCTATTTTTTTTAGTATGTTTTTTATCTTGAATTTCACACTTCTACCTAAAATGGCTGCTGAGATATGCCAAATGTTCTAAAATTTTCACCCCCCACCCCTTTAAAACCCCTTAGGGAGGAAGGAACATTTGTAAAATCGCTGAAACATGTTTTCAATTATTATTTAGTGGATTTATTTTCTGGAATTTCACGCTTCTTCTTCTTTTTTTTTTTTAACAAGTTGAAAGCTGCGTGACTTGGTGTTTATTTTAACTTATAAATGGAAATTATTAAAAAAAGGAAACCGTATTAAATGGATTAAGTATTTTAGACTAGAAAATGGTACGAAGTTTAATATGCTTGGTATAATTTTTTTAACGCATTTACAACGATCACTTCTATTTTGCCCCACTGTTTCACTCGATCTGACTCTGACGATTCTAATTTCTAATGGAAATTCTAATAATGTTTTTTTTTTTTTTTTTTTGACAAGATGTACTGCGTGACTTGGTATTTATTTTGACTTATAAATGGTAGTTATTAAAAAAAGGAAACTGTACGAGGTGCATCCAAGTTCTAAGGCCTCTTTTTTTTCTAACTAACTACTCACCCGAAAACTATGAAACTGGTGTTACTTCTCGACGTAATCTCCCTGCAGACGTACACATTTTTCACAACGTCGACGCCATGATTCCATGGCCGCGGCGAAGGCTTCTTTAGGAGTCTGTTTTGACCACTAGAAAATCCCTGAAGCAAATCGCGCTGTTTCACAACGACAACGCACCCGCACATCGGGCTGACGTTATGTAACAGTTTCTTCGTGAAAACAACTTTGAAGTGATTTCTCATGCTCCCTACTCACCTGACCTGGCTCCTAGTGACTTTTGGCTGCTTCCAACAATGAAAGACACTCTCCGAGGCCGCACATTCACCAACCATGCTGCTATTGCTTCAGCGATTTTCCAGTGGTCAAAACAGACTCCCAGTGTTTCACTCGGTCTGGCTCTGATGATTCTAATTTCTATTGGAAATGCTATTTTTTTTTTTTTTTTTTTTTTTGTTTAAACAAAGTGAAAGCTGCGTGACTTGGTATTAATTTTAACTTATAAATGGAAGTTATTAAAAAATGGAAACCGTATTAAATGGACTAAGTATTTTAGAATAGAAAATAGTACGAAGTTTAATATGCTTGTTATAATTTATTTTAACGTCTTTCCAAGGATCACTTCTATTTTGCACCACTGTTTCACTCGGTCTGACTCTGATGATTTGAATTTCTAATGGAAATTCTAATAATTTTTTTTTCCACAAGATGTACTGCGTAACTTGGTATTTATTTAAAGTTATAAATGGAAGTTATTTAAAAAAAAGGAAACTATTAAATGGATTAAGTATTTTAGAAGAGAAAATAGTACAAAGTTTAACATGCTTGGTATATACAGTGGCGGTCAAAAGTTTCCGACCAGTTAGTTTCTTTGATTCGTTTGACAGAAAGTTTCAGGGAAGAAGAAGCACAATTACTCCAAAAGTTAGGAATAAGCAAATTACCTCTGACCACGTGATCATTTTGATTGGATATTGAATAGAGCTGTAGCAAACCGCACATATTCGTTACTAAGTAACGGGTATTCTCTAAGATACGAAATACCGAATTGGTACTTCGAAGTACGACTCGTTAGTCGTTACTGCGTCAATACGCAGCCGAACAAAATGAAACTAACTTCAAACGCTGCTTACGTTTGTATAATTCATGAATGGAGCAGATAGCCGGATGCGGTAAAAGATGCGAATTTGTATTCAGACTCGGATATTTCGGCGTTAGTTGTTTACGTATCAGTGTATGCGTATCATTCTGTTAGTATCATTTATTCTCAAATCTCAAACGATTTTGATTTCGTAGGCGCTTGTTGATTCCTTCATTATGGAAAGAAAAAGAAGCATAGCTATTTTATACTCTGAGCTTGAGGTACCATCTGAAAGAATTTTTTTTCAAAATCAGGTTATATATTATCTAAAAGGCGTGCTTCATTAAAACCAAAAAGAATGGAAAAAATATTATTATAAAACATAAATCAAAGATTTCTAAAATAATAATGCGAATGACGTAAACTGTTGGTTGATAGGATGATAAAGTCTAAAATGAAACACATTTCTTTTAAATATTCTGAAAATTTTTAAGAAATTCTGTTCTAAAATTTACAGGTTTGCTTTCAGTGCATTCTTTATCCTATAAAAATATCTTTGTACGTTTATTTATGTTTTAAATTAAAAAAAAATATATTGTTTTATGATAAAGACGAGTTTTTAGATTGCTTGTAAAAATGTTTTTATGATAACGTTTAATTTTTTTAACCTCCGGTATGCTATTTCTTTCTTCCAGCTAAGCTAAAAAAGTGTCGTCTAAAGAAAAAACACGCCCCGTTGTATAAGCCAGCTGTAAAACAAAGCAGAGGTATAATTGTACGGAATAATCTCTACCGCATTTATTTTAACTTCTAAGCATCGCACATTTCCAATTTTTATACCGTCGTATTGGGGAAAAAAGTACTTTTAAATGCAATTTGTTTGAAAACTGCATCTCGATTTATTTTTAAGATATAATTTTTTTTTTTTTTTTTTTTTTTTTTTGTAGTTTTAAATGCCATTTGTATAATTTTTGTAACTCAAGTATTCCATTTCTGTAGAAAGTAAAAGTACAGAAAAAATAGTTGGAAAGTACCAATTATATCTTTTTGTAGCCATTTTCTCATAAAAACTGAAAAAAAAAAAGGTAATTAAAATACCTGCTGTTTCGAAAAAATATAAGTTAATAACTTCTGATAAAACATGAAGTTTTTATAAACTGAACTTAATTTTAAGTATGTACATTAATATTACAAACAAATGAAAGCATATGAATCATGAGATTTTTTGTCGAATTTCTTAAATAGCGAAAGAAATTCTTCAGCGGATGCGGATCACGTCATTTTATACACTATGACGCAAAAGTTTAGACAATGACGTCATTCAGCTTTAAAATGTAGAATTATGACGTCAGAATTACAAAAACCTGTAAATATATTCAAAAACTGATTTAAAATGCTATGTACAAAAGACAGTCGTTTTATTTGCTATAATACTAATTTTTTTCATAAAAATTCAAATGTGCTTGTCGCAAAAGTTTAGACACTATTCTAAATTTCTTTGAATATTCGCTGGCATATGCAAATTTAGAATCGATGATGTCACAAATTTGGAGTACTTAAGTTCTGCAAACGATTGCGCTTCATAGTCGACATGCCGAGAGCTAAAGAAATTCAAGTGAATGAGGTTTCAAGGATTTGGCAGTTGAAAGGTGAAGGGAAGAGCGTTTCTGAAATTTCTGCTATTATTAATAGGTCAAAAAAATCTATTTATCGAGTTTTATCGAGTGGTTCCGAATATAAAGCAAAATGTCGGTCTGGGAGGCCACGTGTGACAAATGTACGAGAGGATCGCCTGACACAAAGACTAGCGAGTACTCAACAAATGAGCGTACGTGGAGTTCAAAGCTCATCGGAACTCTCTGTATCAAAGGATACGATTCGTAGACGAATTTTGGAAAAAGGAACAATCGTTTATAGCAAAATGCAGAAGAAACCAGCTCTGAAACCACATCATAGGTTACAAAGACTTATGTGGGCTCGAAAGCATATGTCATATGGAGAGAAATGGCAGTCAGTCATATTTAGCGATGAAAAAAAGTGGAATCTGGATGGTCCAGATGGTTGTTTATCGTATTGGCATGACTTGCGGAAGGAACCTCGACGTTTTTTTAGTCGCAGACAAGGAGGGGGCTCGGTGATGGTTTGGGCAGCCTTTTGCTATAATGGACAAGTATCTCTGACCTTCACCAGTGGTCGTCAAACTTCACAGCATTATACACAGACATTAGAAGAAAACCTACTGCCATTTGCTGAGCTTCTAGGGGGTCCTCAGTGGGAATTTCAGCAAGACAATGCTTCAATTCACACTGCAAAACATTCAAAATCTTGGTTTAATTCCCATAATATAAGAGTTCTCGACTGGCCAGCATGTAGCCCAGATCTTAACCCTATAGAAAACCTTTGGAGCATCATGTGTCGCAAAGTTTATAGCAACGCTAGACAATACTCTTCTGAAAAGGAACTTAAGACATTTATTGAGAATGCATGGTACGATATCGATCCACAAACTATGTAAGATTTAGTTTCTTCCATGCAATCTCGTGTATATGACGTAATATATAAGCATGGATGCGCAACCAGGTTTTAAAAATTGTTTATTTCGATTTTATTTAATTTGTGTCTAAACTTTTGAGACAGCAGTTTATTTTTGTTACCATTTAATTTATTGCAATATGCACAATTCCACTTTTCTTTGTTATAAATATTGTTTATATGTACAGCACATTAATTTCAAGCAGTGATTTGAAAATTGAATAAATATTTTTCAAAGTATGTAAGAATTTCTTCATTGTCTAAACTTTTGCGTCATAGTGTATAAAATAAACGCGTGTGTTTTAAGTCTTATAACTGAACTATCTATATTTATGTACATTTTTTTTTTTTTTTCATCGGGGGTGACACTAAATTCTGAAAAAGCAGAACTACTGTTTTCTAATTTTTTTTAACCATTTGGAAAAATGGTTATTGTCCTCTGTCAGGGTAGGAAATCAAAAACATATCTGAAGCTTTTTATTGGTTGAATCCGCATTTTATTAGTTTCCTGATGGGTCTATACAGTAATCTGTATTTTCCCTTTACTTTCAACAGAGATGGATACTTCTGTTGCCACTATGACAAAAAAGTAATAAAAACTACAAAAAAAAAATAATAATAACTCAGAAACAAATTGAGATACAGCTTTCAAACAAATTGCAATTAAAAATGCATTTTTTTCTCTATACGACGATATAAAAAGTAATATTGTGGGATGTTTAGAAATTTAAAAATGAAATTTCATTTAAAATTGGTCCAAGAATGTTAATGTTTAATCCATGGCGTACGAAATATGTATGATCAACTCTGTGCGATTTTTTATGTCTTAAATTTTAGTCTTTGAAAAAATCATTTTCCAAATGGTCGTTGTAATTTGTTAAATTGCTTTTTTTTTCTGTTTGGCTTGTAAAAAGTAATTGGCACAGATGTCATATACGCACCATATTGGCTCAATTTTTTTCTGAGGCCAATGTCATATAATCATCGGGGTACTTAACTGGCGGCAAAGTGCCGTTATTTTGCTTGATATGGTAACTCGGGTGTTGTTTATTTGTTAATAAATTGTATAGTTACTTTTATTTTCTTTTTTTAAATTATATAAATTGTTTTGTCCTATAGTTATTAATGAAACATTTTTTATTTATTGTTATTCCCTATTTAATTGCCGAAACGTCAGTGAAGGCTTACTGTGGAGACACGAAAAGTTTTGATTTCCGGATGTCTGTCTGTCTGTCCGTCTGTTCCGCGATAACTGCCGCAAAAAGCACCCGATCAGCTTGAAATTAATTGGGCATATTTGTGAGATACCCGGACGTAGCTGTATAGTTTTTGGTTAAATTTGGTTTATTCGTTCGGAAAATATGGAATATTTTATTTTTCTTTATAATGCTTTTCTACGGCAAGTCAGACGATTTTCAAATTTCGATTTGTTGAAAGAAAATGGCACGTTTGATTAATGGATTTAAATGTCAAATTATGGATACTAAAATTCCAAATAAAGGTTTTAAATTATTCCTATTGTATTGAAGTTTTATCAATATATCTATAAGATTTTTTTATTTACGTGTATAATGTTTTGAGGACATTTATACATGTATTCCAATAATATAAAGAATTTTTAAATTAATTTTCTTGTTTTACATGATACATATTTCTTTTTTTTTCCTTTTCTTCGTTGCCTAGCGACTGTTATTAGTAGCCTATCATTGCGTCAAATATGAATGAAGTTAGTAAATTACGTTAATTTTGTTGCAGGTACTATTAAAAGGCTATCACAAAAAATATTTTATCGCGCCAAATCGATGCAATTTATGCAATTAACAGTGGGCACGATAATGAATTATTTTCCAGTAGATTTATAGCTCTCCAGATATGCCTATTTTGGGGGGCTTTTAATATGTTATTGCTATCGCATGGATTAGGATGTTTAAACTAATGTTTAACCATGCTATAAGTGAAAAAAAAGTACAGTTAAAGGCATGTAAATCCTTTTTAACACTTTCCAACATGGATGAAAAGTATTTATGACTTCAGTTTTTCTATCTGTCGCCTGCCGTGTTTCTCTACGTGCTCTAACCCGCGTAAATATAGTCGGGATTACATGTAATTGATATACGTTATTGAGGTTTGCCAAAGTATGTTTGGTATTAAAAATGAAGAGTGTAGCATTCATAGCTTAATTACAGGGGCACTCAAAACTATTCCGTTACATTATAGTCTTTGGGAAAAATCGTCTGCGGTGTATTTTAATAATGTTACACAATTTTAAACGTAATGAAATTTATATACTTTATTAAGGTGCACTAGAACCTGGTTACTATAAAATATGTTATGTGTAGCACTTACAGCATGCGTACAGGTAACTCAAAAGTATTCATAATATTACAATCTTTGAAGAAAATCCTTTTGTGGCGTTTTTTAATGATGTTACTCTGTTACAAAATAATAAAATTGATATGTATTTTTGAAACATTTTTGTAGTATATGGGGTGAAAAGCATATGTTTTTTTCAGGGTCACACAAAAGTGGTCGATTAAAATGTGGTCTACGGGGGAAAAAACTCTTCACAGCTTATTTTAACACATTAGCGACGGGAAACGAAAATTCTCGTTTTTATTCAGAATACATCATTGGCTAAGGGAGTGACTTCTACCTTACAGAAAAGACATTTATATTGTGTTGTCCATATTTTTTATAGATTGTAAGACATTATATATTACATCCGTACATTGAAAGATATTTACTGCTGCATAAACATGAAAAACATATCTCAGAAACCAAATTCCGAGACACTTTTAGAAGAGGGAGGAGCTTCTACTTTTTTTAAACCCAGATTTAATTAAATTGCCTGTCGTCAGTGTGTTAATTGTGTTGCACTAATTCAAACATTATGAAATTAAATTACATTACTGTGATTGACTACAAGAAGCTTGAATATGATTTGTATCGTATTTATCGTTCATTTATAGGGTCACATAAAATATTTCGGATACAGTTCTGGTCTATTAGGGATGATTGCTGAAGAGCATTTTCGATTATGGTGTGCGTTTTAACGTTAAGTAAATTTGTGCTTAATAAGTAGTGCTTAAATATTGTATAGACCATGTACAGGGATACACAAATGAATTCGTAAGTATAAATGAAAATGAGCGCGAATTGCTTCAGTGTTTTTTTTTTTTTTTGAGTTATGTATTTCCCAGCCCAAATACATTTAGTATACTAACAAATGTTTGCAGAATTTATATAGAACCATATACAGGACTCCTCAGAAACTGGATATATGGTGCACACTATGCATACTAATCCCCGGAAATGTGATGAGCAGTTTTAAGAGGGTTTTTTGTCTGCATTAAATTTAAATGTTATAGACGGCGCGTAAAAATCTTCACGTAATATACAGGGCTGTAGAAAAGAATTCATGTACGTTTCCGTCTATTGGTAGAATTTACTAAAGGACATTAACACAATTAATTGATAATTACAAATGTAAATTAAATTACACTACGAAGGGGTTCAGGGGGGCTCTGCCCCCCTGAAGAAATCTACTTTATTATCTAAAAATTACCAGAATAAGTAGCTCATGAGATTTTCAGAATACCATTACATAACAAGGGGTTTAATTTAACGCTTCTAATGTCAGAAACCTTCGAAATATTTTTTCGTTTTATAAATGTTTATGTAATTTCAAAACTTTAAATTTCGTTTTTTGTAGAAAGATTAATATTACTCAAAGGATGCTAAACACAATGAATTGTAGAGCTGACGTTGAGGCTCCTGATCTGCAGATTTACTAGTTGCCGAAACGTCAGTGAAGGCTTACTGTGGAGACACGAAAAGTTTTGATTTCCGTTTGTCTGTCTGTCTGTCTGTCCGTCTGTTCCGCGATAACTGCCGCAAAAAGCATCCGATCGGCTTGAAATTAATGTGGCATGTTGATGAGGTACTCGGACTTAGCTGTATGGTTTTTGGTTAAATTTGGTTCATTCGTTCGGGAAATATAGAACATTTTATTTTGCTCTGTAATGCTTTTCAATGGCAAGTCAGACGATTTTCAAATTTTCATTTGTTGAAAGAAATGGCTCATATAAAAAATGGATTTAAATGGTAAATTTTTGATGCTGAAATTTTTAAATAAGAGTAGTAAATTATTCCTATTAGTTTGCAATTTTGTCAAAACATTTGTCAGAGCTTTTAAATTAGGTGTATAACTTATGATGGAATTTTATACATGTGTTCGAATAATATAAAACATTTTATTTTATGAATTTACTTATATTTCATTTTTTTTCTTTTAACCGTTGCGTAGCAACTATATCTCATCTAAAAATATCATAAATGTGAAAGTATGTATGGTTTTTAAAGTCAAATCTAAGTTAAAAGGAATGAATTAATGAATGCCTTTGTATAGATATTTGCATATAGATTGATTTAAACGCAGAAATGAAAATAGTATTTATATACTATATAGAATAATATCTTTATTTATGTATTCAACTATTTTGATTATAAAGGAAAAAGTTCGTTATTTTCATACAGAATAAACTGACATTATTCTATTAAACTTTATAAACTTTATTGTTGCCAAAAAAAAAAAAAAAAAAAAAAAAAGGGGGAATAACAATTTCTCCCAAAGAGTTCATTTTAATTTGTAAGATTTTCAAGTGCAAAGGGAAAATGCAGCAAATTACAAATAGGACAGGAATGAATACATATAAACATTTCACACCAAATACCACCTAAATTAATTTTTGTAGTGGTTTTTCCCACACTACGAAGAAAGATTCCTCGATTTACACGATTTTACTTGGCCTTCCTTTGCTCATTGGTTGCGATTTCATTTTCGCAATTGCGTATATTAATTGGCACAAAATTTTACATTTTTATGACTGAGGTATATGTAAGGCCATACAAATAAGAAATTCCGTATTGTTTCCTATAAAATGTGATAAAGTGTTGGTTAACTATATATGTTTCTATTAAGAGGAGCAGGGCTGCCAAGCCTCCGGCGTTCTGGATACCAGTATTTTAATACAAAAAATGTTACTTTATTTAATTGAAACATTTGCGCGATTTAAAAGAACAACATTTTCTGTAAGGTAATAGTGTTGTGCAAAAAGCCTGAGACTTGCCATGTCTGGTGGTGAGTGAAATGTTTTATTTAATGCATTTATCTCTATTTTAATGCTACGTGAACAACGTCCCGTGTAACAGCTTGTAGAGTGTAAAATAAATTATTAAAATAATCCCTATTACGAAAAATGAAACAAAATGCCCGGCTAAGGGAAATAAAAGGTTAGTTAACCTTTCGTAATTTGACCTGAACACAGGTGTGCATCAAATTTCAACGGTGTTTGTAACATCACGATTTTAAATTAAATGTGGATACTATTAAAAGGCTATCACAAAAAATACTTAACGGCGCCATATCACGTTTATCTATTTAGTCAATTGGAAGTGGACACGATGATGAATTATTAACCGTTAGGTTTAGAACTCCCCCTACTTTAGGGTGATTTTAGTAAGTTAATGCTATCGAGTACATTTTTAGATATTTAGATTAGATCTTAGATATAAATATTGCAGAATGGTAATCAAAATTATTATTAGATTTCTAAATTAGATATCTCAGTTTACATTTCCAAAAGTTTTTTATCCATTAGATACAGATGTTTGTGGTTAGCAGGCAAGTAAATACTGCTGTATGGATATTAGGATAACGTAAAATGCTTCACCAAATTGTTGCTTATCCTTATAAATCGCAGTGTAAAAATGAATCTAAGATATAGGATAATCATTAACTCAATCAATAGAAAATTACAAATGCAAAATAAATTACACAACGGGGGGTTCAGGGGGGGGGCACTACCCTGAAGAAATTTGCTTTATTATATAAAAATTACTAGAATAAGTAGCTCGTGAGAATTTCAGAATATCATTACATAACAACGTGTTTAATTTAACGCTTCTAATGTCTGAAACCATCGAAATATTTTTTTCTCCTTCTATAAATGTTTGTGTAATTTAAAAGTTTAAATTTTGTTTTTGTAGAAAGATTAATATTAAGCAAAATTTGCTAAAAACAATAAGTTGCAGAGATGACGTTGAGGCTCTTGATCTGCAGATTTACTAGTATATATATATATATATGTGTAACTTGTATTCGAAAACGAGGTTTTTACCAAATTGGCATCAGAAAAAAAATCACGCTAGTGTGATGCGTATATGACATCTGTGCCAAATATTTTTGTTGCTATGTTTTTAAATTTCATATTTGAAAAAAGGGTATTTTTAAATATAAATCAATAATTTCAGAAATAATAATGTGACTGAAGTACAGTGTCATTTGATAGGATAATCACATAAGAAATTAAATATATATATATTTAAATATTTTCATATTATTCCAGAAATTAAATTTTTATAATACATAATTACTTTTAGTGTAAAATTAATAAGTAAATTTGTTTGTAAAATATTTTGGCTGTGTAATTATATTTCATAGTTTTCGTATAAATTTGGTGAACTTTTACTCTTCCTAAATTGCTTTCTCCGATTATTCCTTATTTCATAAGTAAGAAATTATACAATTTAGACATGTTGTATTCAATTATGCATCCTATTTTAATTTTGTTTGCCTTTTTTCATTAAAACGTAGAAAATTAAATGTATTTTTAACGTACAGATGGCAGCACATATTTTACGTTAAAATAGTAACGAATTCTTCAAAAGACTCAGGTGCGGTATATAATTAGATTTGCTATTGCTGCAGGTTTGTAGTACATACGATGATTGTTAATACCCGGTTTTTGAACAGTAACGAAAGTAACGAGTAACGAATACTTTCTAACGGGTAGCGAGTTCGAAAGTAACGACATCATACGGGTATTCATTTAGTCGTTACTTTTACAGCACTAATATTGAAGATACTTGATGCAAAGGGGAAGAATTCGAAATTCGCGTGCGCAAAAGTTTCCGGCCATTCGTCATTCGTTAGTTTTTGCTATCAGTAAAGTGTTTTTTTTTGGCCTTGTTTGTTAATTATTCTATGTGAATAGCGTATTTGAAATTCAATAATGAAAAGTTGAACAATTTATTGTTCCTAAACGAGTGATTTGTTTGTCACTAAAGGGACAATCCTCTCGTGAGATTGCGGCAAAGTTGTCGATCGAAAAATTTGCTGTGAACGATATTTAAAAAAAAATATAAAGATGGTCATGGCCTTAGGAATTTGCCACGGTCCGGGGGACCCCGGAAAGCGACTATTCTTGTGGACAGAATTATCAGTAGAAAAACAGATGATGACCCGCATAAAAAAGCCGCTGCAATTCCCCACGGTTTACGGTGTTAAATTATTGCTGAAATAAGTTGGTCTACCGTGCCAAGACGCTTACATGACGTAGGACTTTATGGAACAGTCGGTGTTAAAAAACCTTTCATAAGTAAAAAAAATCAGAGGTCCCGACTGGCATTTTCCAAGGAATACAAATACTGGTCAAGTGAAAACTTGAAAAAAGTACTATTTTCCGATGAATTGATGTTCAATCTTTTTTGGAGTGATAACAGACACTACAACCGACGACCTAAAAACAAAAGATAAGATTCGAGATATGTTATTCCTACAATGAAGCATGGCGGAGGACACGTTATGCTGTGGGGAGCACTTTCTGGAAAATGCGCCTGTCGGTTATTTGAAATCCGCGGCAAGATGAATAGTGCAATGCATAAGGATATCTTGCAAGATCACTTGTTGCCTTATTGGAGGAAAAATTGTGGTCGCAACTATTTGATCCATCATGATAACGACCAAAAATACACATGCAAGCTCGTCAAGCAGTGGTTTTCGCACAAACAAATACCACTTTTGAAATGGACAGCCGAATCAGCCGATCTGAATCCAATAGAAAATCTTTGAAACTAACTTGAAAACGTGTGTGGGGTTATAAATATTCCAATTCAACAGCATTTTCACAAAAATTGCAAGAACCGTGGAAAAAACTGAACACTGACAATCTACAACCGTTCATTGAATCGATGCCACGTTGCTTCGCCGCGGTACTTATTGCTAAATGTATGAATACAAAATACTAATTATAAATGTTGTTGATCACTGTTATTTTCTGTTATAACACCGTTTTTTTCTAAACTTGCCAAAGTGGCCGGAAACTTTTGAGAACATGCGTTTTCTTTTGCAATTTATGTTGTCAATTAAATTTATTAATATTTATTTTTTATTCCGTAAATAAGTTCTTAACTGTTATGTCCATAAAGTGTATAAGTATCTCTTTGAGTTTCCTCTTCATATGGATATACTTACAAATTAACCAAAAATTTTATGCTGGCCGGAAACTTTTGACCGCCACTGTATATTTTTTCAAACTTATATTCAAAGATCACTTCATTTTTGCACCACTGTTTCACTCGGTCTGACTCTGATGGTTCTAATTTCTAATGGAAATTCTAATACAGTAGAATCTGTCTAAGGCGGAATCGATTGGGACCGAGAAAATTTTCCGTGGTACACAATATTCCGCCTTAGACAAATGTAACTCTATGCCTAGCGATTCGCAGGGACTTGAAAATCTTTCCGAGTTAGACAGATTTCCGTCTTACAGATAGTTTACTGTATATATATATATATATATATATATATGAAAACTTTTTTTCAGCTTATAGCTTTTTTTCTCACAGAAAACAACCGATTTGCTTATATCATTGAATTCTGTATTCTTGAAAACGTAATTCAATATATAAGTTTTTCAATTTTTTTCGGAATCTATATTCTTCTTTTTTTTCTCCCATGTTAATTCTAGTAATTAGGTATAACGTACTTTATTTTATACATACAGTTCTATATTGCTGGTTTGTGTCGCATTTTGTTGTCAATCATTCACAATATTGCGGATTTTGATGATGGTCGGTAATGTTTAATTAATGGTTATATATATATATATATATATATTAAATGAGAATAAAGTGCATGTTTTAATTATAAATTTTATTATTTATTCTACGCTCTCCCCTTAATCTGGTTTATTTAATTTTTAAGACAGTTTGTGGACACATTAAATATAACTAATTAATTTCAAAATGTAATTAATATTATTGCTATTATTAATATTAATTCCTTAGCATCATAATTTTAATAACTTATTTATTTAGGTTTAACCACTTCAACGGCTGCTCCGAGATAAGTCGGGGGTAAAAGCACTGTTTCCCTATACAAGTCGCCGGTGAAGTGATTTAAGTGTCGATGCACTGTAGTAAAAGGAATTTAAATAGTGATATGTTATAGCTTGGCACATTGAATTATGTGAAACATTAATTAATGAATCATCAATATCACCAATTTTCAAATAAATTTTATTTAATATATCATGTACTTATTTTTTCCTAATAAAGGTATAAATTTATTAACATATAATTAATTAATATTTAATTTTCTTTTATTTGTATCTAGACAGTATGTGCTTTAAAGCTTAATCCATTAATATATAAAAATAGTTTTTATTATATATTTGTTTTTATTCCAAAGCAATATATTTTGGTAAATTATTAAGTTTTTGGTAGTACCAAATTCATATTCTTTAGCCTTTTTATGGCTAATATGAAGATCAAACCACACACTTTAATTGTGGAACTTTAGGCATTTGCGACCCGAAGATACTGTCTAGGTTCTACAAATATCCATTATTCATTTTCTGTTCATTTTATTTATTTATTTTTTTTTTATTATGATTTTCAAATCTATGTTCAATATGTTAAGGGGAATATTTAATTGTCAATGAATAAATTTCTTTCTATTTATAATTTCACAATTTTTGTTGGTAAATTGTAATGTTTTTTTAATGGTCATATATATATATATATATATATATATGTATTTTTTACAGCTGTAGGGCGCGTAACTTGGTATTTATTTTAGCTTATAAATGGAAGTTATTAAAAAAAGGAAACTGTATTAAATGGATTAAGTATTTTAGAATAGAAAATAATACGAAGTTTAATATTCTTGGTACCTTTTTTTTTCAAACGTATTTTCAAGTGGGTACACGGCTCTTCGGTCCTTGCGTTTGGGTCCCGCTGCCATTTTGGTCCCTAGCCATTTCGGTCTCTAGTCATTTCGGTCCTTAGCTATTTCGGTCCCTAGCTGGGCTTAAATTCTAACAAAAAAAGTTCTGGAGCCCTAATATTCTGCGGTACCGGTACAACAACTGTACCGTCCCCCCCCCTCCCCCTTGCCCCTGTAATCTGCATATTTATATTTCGTACATTATTTGCAAAATTTAAAGCATTTTTTTTCTTTAGCAAAATAAAAATTTTAAATATATCTATCAGCATATACTTAGCTTTCAACTATTCCACTATTTAGTTATCACTTCTTCTGAATAGTAAAAATCCGTGCCTATTTTTTATGTTAATTAATTGCAGAATTCTGCTATTAAATAGGCTAACGATTATGATTAGGAAATGGTGTTAACACAAAAAAGGGATAGTTCGCAGCTATGCATTTATAAGAAAAAATGAATGAAACTCACAGAAATGAATATTTATATGCTGAAGAATGGAACAATGTTTTACAATTTCCTTTAAAAAGTGCATATCTTAAACTATAATCATTTCCTTCCGCATAATAATCTTTTGAGGTAAGTCCCTGAAAATCAGATAAAATTAAAAATTTGACAACGTTATCGGAAAAAATCTATGCTTTTATAGAAAAAGGGAAAACACTGCTCGATTGCTTTCTATCAGAATAACAATACATGGTAATTATATCGACTTACAAAGGAAAGTGACTTCGTATAGGTGCAGAGAGCCTTAGCGTGGGTACCGTTCATGATACAAAATAAATAGATACTCGTACGCAATAAAGACAAAAAATCTCGAACAAACAAAACGTCAAGCTGATGCTTGTTGGATAAAACAGAAAATATTCTTTTCTGGTTAGATATCGAAATAATAAAAAGAAAACCCAGCCAATAAAAAATTATCCTACTGTCACAAAAGAAAATCGAACTGAAAGCAAATTTATTGTTCAGTCTCTTGAGTGGCGACGTATCAACACGTCACCGATATAAATTTGAAATAGAAAACACGAATTCTATTTCCCCTTCATTCTGATCAAAATAGCATTAAAATGATTTGAAGTGGAATATAATACGTAATTTTAAAAGAGGATTTTTTTCCATACATGAATAAATAAAATTTTAAATGTAATACAGATTGAGCTCGAGTCAGTCTAAGCCTAAAAACAGATATAAAAATTGAGTCCGTTTTATCTCCATCTCCTACGTATGTGACACATTACATCACATATAAGTGTTTTTGTAAAAAGAATGCAAAAGCTTGGAGATGAGAAGGAAAGGAAAATGTAATTTAAGCTTCGGTTTTTCGGAAGCGCTATTGCACTGGGCTCCGGAGCCCTGTATTTATGAGCTCCGTGAATTCCGAACAATATTTAAATATTTACTAAAAACAGAGAAGTACCGGAGCCGGGCTCTGCTGGGCTCCGGCGCAAATTAAGCCCTGGTCCCTTGCCATTTCGGTGCCCACCACCTTATATATCGGACTCTAATTGCCGTAGGCCCGCCAAACGTTGTATGGTTCAACATCATTTAGAGTCGTTATCATTTTTTATCAACGTCCCAAATTTTATAAAAAGGCGACTATAAGAGTCCGACAAATTTAAACTCTTATAACATGTGATAATGAAATAAAGCGGTCTAAAATTTTGGGTGATTGAACATTGTGACATAATTTTGCAGAAGACATTTTCTTTTCTTTCTTTCTTTCTTTCTTTTTTTTTTGTCTTTTTTATAAAACAGAGAATTGATGTTTTCAGTTAGTTTTTAAATTTATTATTATTATTGGGTATTTTATATATACTATAAACTACCTTAAATGCATGCATTTTTTTCTTGTGGATTTCATGCATTTCATTAGAACATCTAAATTATTATCAATTGAATTACAAACAAAAACTGTGCTTATTTTTTTTTCTTCCAATTACAATATTAATAGATGTTTTCAATAATTCAATTAGATACTTATAATTTATTATATGCAAGTATTTCCCAAACTTGCCCCTCTACACCCTCTCTTTTAATTAATCAGAATTGAGATATATTTATTGAAGGACAAATATTTAATCTTATAATACTATGTTGTACCTTATAAATTTGTTTTCATAAGTTAATTTACCATTATAAACATCAAGAAAGCAATAGAGATTTGCTTAAAAGGCGTGCTATGAAAAATATTTTGTTTTCAGAAATTTTTACATCCCCACCCCCTCTTCCTCCTTTTTCTTCTTTAATAACTGTTGCTTGCATTTTTTTTCAACAGTCGCCCACCTCTTGAAGCAGAAAATCTGAGAAAATGTTATTAAATCTGGCCCTATTTCTTTTTAATAAATTGATTATTTTTAATTTTATGTAACAAGATTACTAATATTTTATTTAATTTTATTTTCACTTTTTGACTGAAAAAATAAGCTTTTTTGCATTTGTCGTTTTATCATTATTTTTAAAATTTCCTTACATTCCCCCTTCTTTCCCAGAAAATAAGATTAATAAATTTTTATTTTAGTTTTATTATTAATTATATTAATAATTTTAAAATTCAGTAACACTTTAAATATAAAATAGATAAACAGGTAAAAGATAAATTTCAAAATTAAAAGATTAATATTAGGAAATATAATGATAAACTGAATATATCATATATTATATATTGAGTTTATTTTAAAGTAAAAATTCGGTACTTTTCGGTTAGGCGGACGCCAGTGTTATATACACGCATTTATATACATACATATATATATAAATATACATATATATGCATGTACATCTATTGTATATATACACCTATATATATGTATATATATGTGTGTGTGTGTGTGTGTGTGTGTGTGTGTGTGTGTGTATCTATACATACATGTATATATACATATGGATGTGCATATAACACTGGCGCCCGGCTAACCGACAAGTACCAAAAATTCTTATATTAAAAGTATTATTAATTAAGAATATGTTAAATTAAAAAATATATTTAATAAAATATTAATTTAATTTTTATATTAAAATTACTATTTTAAAAGAGCAATTATTCATCAATTAATGTCTTTGTTAATTTTGTTACATTTTTAAATATTAAAATAATCATTAAAATAAAATAAAAAGGTTATAGCCTGCTCTGATACAGAATTTTAAAAGTAATGTGTCTTTAACAATTCCATGTTAAGGACCCCTTTTTTAAAATTACGTAAAATTCCATGTTTTTTAAAATTCACGTGTCGTTATATGATAGGGTGAAATAAAGATTTGTAAAAATACTTGCAGATTTTTTTTTTCATTGATTATCACATAGTGCCCAATTATACAGTCAACTCTGTAAAATCCGCTGATGTATAATCCACAAATATCTATTATTCGCACTACACATTGGAATGTAAACAATAAAAATTGTCATTAACAGTTAAACTCAACAAAAATTTGATCTCGGAAAAAGAAGTAATGACTGTTCATAGACTACAGAAAAAAATTATTGACAACAAACTAAAACTGAAACTATCATTGTTTTGTGTGAATGTTTAAAAAATGAATAGTCAGTAAAATTAGTATTGCATTAATTTTTTATTTAAATTAACTTAATATTTAAATATATTAAACCAATGTTGCAATATGTTTTTCTTCTCGATTGTAATTGTAATTTTTGTGCAGTTGTTCCTAATTTATAGTGAGACTTAAAAAAATAAAATGTACACAAAGAGATGATCTTTAATCCACAAAATATATAATACTTAAAATTCTCGGTTGCTAAGTGTGCGGATTTCACAGAGTCGATTGTATACAATTGAATTGAAATGCATGCATGTGCATTTGCATACAAAAACTAAAGTTCGACTTATAAGTATTTTAAATTGTTAGGACCTCATATTTATAATATACTAAAATATTGGTGCTTCAGTAAAAAAAAATTGGTAGACCCCCCCCCCCTCCCCATCCCCACTAAAACGATCACGGTTACCATACAAAATTTGTGTGGATTGCGAAAATTTGGATCGAGTTCCAAGTGTTTCTGGTTATCTCCTTACATTCGAAATACATAAAATTTTAAAGCCATCGATTAAAAAACTCGACAATGCTCCCTATAAAATTATGCCACATTTTTCACGTACACGAAATTTCAGCTTGCGTGAGAAGCGACCGAAATGGTAAGGGACCGAAATCGCAGGGGGCCGAAGGGGCTGGAAACCGAAATAGCTAGGGCCCGAAATAGCATTGGGACCAAAACACCAGTACCGAAACAGCGGGACCGAAATTTCCTGCTTCCTTTTCAAGGATCGTTTCATTTTTGCACCGCGGTTTCACCCGTTCTGACTCTGATGATTCCAATTTCTAATGGAAATTCTAATAAAAAATATCCAAATGAATATTCCCAAAAGAAACACATATTCAAATTTCAAGGATTTTTTTTTTAAATTCTAGTTGACTACAATATTCATAAACAGGCTGATAGATAGATACGCGATTTTCGGATTCTTACAAAATTTACGAGACCAAACTATTTCCTCCGTAGTTAAGGAAGCTATTTCCTTTGAAAAAAAAAAAAAAAAAAAATCAGCCATTTTAAAATATCCGTGGGCAGGCATTGAATATTAGAACTGTGTAATTTTTTTTTTAAAACCGACTTCTAAATCAATAACATTTCAACTTTCCGTTTATTAAAAGTTGCTATCAACTCAAGTTTTATAATTCGCAATTTTGTTTGCAAATAAAAAATAAAGAACTTCTATCCAAGAACTAAGTCTTTTGCATCTACGAATGTGTTGACAAGAGTGTTGACACACGTGGCGGAAAAAGATGAACTGTGATTAAAAATGTGTACAATCGGAGTAGATATCTAACTTTATATCACATAGCTTTCAACAAGATACTAATTATAATATTGCACGTATTTCATTTTCTGTAATTATCTTATCAGTCACGTAGAAACGGAAGCTTTTGACAAAGATTATTCTTGTTCTCTGAATTCAAAATTTCATTCATAGGGATTTTCTTTTGATTATGTTTGCGTGTGTGTGTGTGTCGATAAAAGATTATTTTCTATGGTTTGACTTGTGTAGTCGGTTTCAATCGACCTTTATATGACATTTACTTCCTGCCATTTTTTTAAACAACTTTTATTTATTGATGATGAAAAATTACTTTGCAAGAGATATCCTTGAAACATACAGTTTAAAACAGTTGTTTATTTTAATCTATTGATAGCGTTTAGTGATTGAAATATTCAGAGCAAAACTAGCCTTTTTTTCAGCCGGGGCAAACATGGATTTTGGTGCCCCCTCTCCCTCCTCCGCATAGTAAATTTACTAAGAGGATTTTACTAATTTTCTCATGGCCGAGTTATTTTAAAATTTAAAATATGTAATCAGATTATATGTAATACTGAACTACGTAAATATGCTTTGTCAAATATTGATTAATTAAAACCTTGAAAACGGAATAAAAGAAAAATTCGCTTTATACAGGATCTTTATGCCATACATTCTTAAATTCTTCTATGCTTCGGCATACGCCAGACAGGACGATTTTAACGATATCGTGCTAAACATACAAGTGAGAAAAATCGACAAGCAAAATCTTCATTTGGTGACCCCTTCGCCTTCCGTTCAGGCGCCTGGGGCGCATGCCCCTTCTGCCCCCCCCCCCCCTTAGTTTCGGCCCTGGAGATATTCTTAATTATAAACTACACAGTAAAATAGAAGTCGATTTTTAAAATACTGTTGTGCTGAGTGGCTTAATCACAGAATAGTTTTCATATTGATCAAATTATTAAACAAGTAAAAATTAAATTAAAAAAATTAAAAAACCCGGCTGCGTTAAAAGCGAACTAATTAATTATTTCTCATCAGTGAAACTATTTTTTATATTACTTACCCATTTTTTTTATTTACTTGCATTGATGACTTTTAAGTTGTGTTTAATTGTTAGTTCCTATCTATAAACACTGTTGTTTCAATGAGGCCTATCGATGTCTATGTAGGTTAGAGTTGCAGTAAAGCTAGAGACAACTTCCAGGTTGTGTAATATTTAAACGGAGCTTCTGACTGTATAATACTCAATGAAACATCGTCTTAATTTTAAAGACTTATTTAATGATATGCCAGTCAATATGGTGCGTAAAATATTTTTGCGTCTCTACCGCCATTTTCTATTTTACGGCCATTTTGAATTTATAAAAACAAAATCTAGCTAATAACCATCGGACGATTCAGACGAATGGATAGAGACCTCATTCAATAAAATCCATCCAGCCGTTAGGAAGTTTCAAGGGTATAAAGAAATCCACATACCCAGATATGCGTGAAACACATAACCCTTCTTGGCAGTCGGATAAAAAGTGTTTTATTAGAATATGGAGGCAATTTTAAAATTTAAAAGTGTTTATAAAACTTACACTGTAAATAAAAATAGACGATTCTCAATCAACACATCATTACAACACATGGTGTCCATAAAGAAATGTCCCAGTTATAAATTTTAATAGTATTAACTGTAAGCGTTGTAGAGTGTTGATTCAAAGTCACAAATAAAGAGTAACTCAAACAGTTTTAGATAAGCGCATGCGCGAGCACTGCTTTGTTACTGATGCACTTGCAGTGCCACATATGCAAAAGGATGTCTCCTGAGCATAAAGCGTTATTACTGGGATGAAGATTTAAATGCCGTTAGAGTTAAATAATTTTTTCCTTTGGGGCTTTATAAAAGATCGTTGCTACGTTCCGAGACTACCCAATGATTTGCCAGAGTTGAGACACAGAATTGAAGAGGCTTTAGCTTCCATTACTCCGGATTTGTTAACCGAAGTGTGGGAAGAATTGGACTTTAGCTTCGGTGTGTGCCGTCTAACTAAAGGTGCACATATGGAACATTTGTAAGAAAAACTAGGTTAGCTTACCTTTAATTTGTTGTATGATTTGTTGAAAATAGTCAAAATTAAACTGTTATAATATGCCATTGAAATTGCGACATTCGTACATTGGACACCCTGTATAACGGCGACCAAATATATACTATAACCTCTTCCGAATTACTAAAGATTCCGAAAAAAGTTCCATATCTTTAGAAACTTCTGAACCTATATTTTCTTCGAGATTTAAAGAAGCATTTATATACAAAACGTTTCTTTTGCTGCCACCCATTTTCGGAAAGTTTTCCGAGTGCTTTTTATACTGTATTAATCAATTTTCTCGACGCAGAATAAAGGTTTCTAGGATCTTATCAATTCTCAAGTAAGCGTGTTCGTTCATGTTCAACAAATACGTTTTAAGGACAAACATGAGAAATTAACAGTATTAAAATTGACACTTAAGTTAATATTATTTTGCTACACTTGTATCTATAAATTCAATTATGGAGATGAAAATGTTTAAATAAGAATTGATAGCATTCGAAAACCCTATATTCTGATTTGAGTAAACTGATTAATACACTTGAAGAGCTACTCGGAAACGTTTCCGAAAATCTGCAGGAAAAGAAACTTTGTTTTTGTAAATGATATTTTAAATATTGAAAATATATTGGTTTCTGAGGTTTCTAATGATAAAGAACGCTTTTCGGAATCTTGGGTAACTCGGAAGAGGTTATTGTATATTTTCGTTGGTGGTTATATTATTATATTTTCGTAAATTAGGAAACATTCGTCTTTTTTTTTACAGGGTAGCTTCTCTCGTGCATCAAATATAAAAGGCGTTCAAAACTGTTTTCAAGTAATAACAGTGCCCTACAGGTAAGAGAATTCCCAGACAAGAAAATTCTTCGATACCAGTATTTCCTTATAAAAAATCTTTCCTTAAAACAGGCGAAATTTTGCGCCTAGATTTATTTTTCTATCAAAAGCAAAAAAAAAAAAAAAAAAAAAATAAATAAATAAATAAATAAATAAATAAATAAAAATAAAAATAAAAATAAAAATAAAAAAATAAAAAAAATTATCTGAAAAATTCCCTGAAATTTCGGAACCCTGAATGAATGCGTCGTCAAAGAGTCTTATGTAAATTGTCGTGTATTTTGTAGTGTTTATGCTAAATTTAAAACCTTTTAATACAAAATGTATCGTTTCATTAAAAAAAAAAATGGAGCATGAAAAAACTTTAGAAATGTAATTGCTATTGTGCACAGTTTCCTGTCTTAGTGAATTTCGGTATCATCATAGTACCGGAAATGAATTGTCTTTGTAGTATCCAGTTCCTATTATAATATTTTAAATTTTAAGCTTTATTTCGGTAAAGTGAAAAATAAAGAATTTTTAGTACAAACTTTACTATTTTATAAAAAAGAAGACAGTAAAGCATTTCATAATTTGAAATTTATTCTGAGCAGTTTTCTGCGTTAATGAATTTCGGCGTCAACAAAGTGCCCGAATTGAATTATCGGGTGCTTTTGTAGTTTTCATATAAAATTCTTCCATTTTCTTTTCATTATTCTTTCATTATTCTTTTTTTTTTTTTTTTTACATCGGCAAAGTAGAAAATGAAGAATTTTCAGTATGAACTTTACGATTTAATAAATGTAAAAAAGAAATGAACAAAAGCGATACAAAGATAAACAAAAGCGATAGAAGGTATTCTTAGCTGTTTTATGCATTAATTGTAACGCCATCAAAGTATCAGATTAAATTGTCGGATGATTTGTAAAGAAATATGGAATATTTCTTCCATTTAAATTTTAATTTCAGCAAGATAGTAAATAATGAGCATTTCAATGGATATATTTTTAATTATTATTTCACAAAATAATGAATGAATAAACGAAATCAGAAATGCTGGGTGATTCGAAAAGTTGGAGCCTTTCATGCACATGCCTTTCCCAACATGCCTTTCCCAAAACAGCAAAACATGCCTTTCCCAACTCCATAGATGGCACCTAGAGGGTAGCGGTAAATAATTCATTATCACTAGGACTTCCCTCAGAGGGATTAGTCTGAGCGATATTACTGAGAACATAGATTTAATAATAACATGTGGAAGCAAAGAAAATAAGATGTTATCTTTAATTGTCCATATACTGCGAAAAATTGAAATGATGAAAATAAACGAATTGTAGAATTACAAAATCTTATATATAAATTCGTATACACTGTTTAAAAAAATGGGAAATCACACCGGTCAAGACAGCCATGCATGGATATAAAGTTGAAAGTACGCAATATATTAAAAGTAAAATAGAAAATGAAACACTAATTTACTTATATCGGAATTTTAACTGTATAAAATGAAGTCAAGAGCATAATCAGACGCTCCGCACCAATTTGAGTAAATTTAAATGACAAATATATGATGTTTAAAAAGAATGGACTATACTTTATATGGTGTGTGCTCCCCCGGAATAGTTAATATTGTACAATATCTGTTTTCCGCGGATGCAATGAGGTTGTCGATAACATTTAAGGAATTCTCTTCTCAAAATCTAATATAGTATCAAAGTACCGAATACATCAAAAGTGGCATGCAATGCCTCGTTAGAGTGTGTTTTAGATATGCTCGATCGGATTTAAATGATGAGTGTATGCTGCCCGCTACATACGCTGTATTGTTTTGTTTTCAAACATATTCTGCACAAGTTGAGCTGAATTTAGCATGTATTAAATAAAAGAAATCGGCAATGATTAGAACATAAAATATGACACAAGATCTGAATATATCGTCTGCATAAATTTTGAGCTGTCAAAGTGTCATTTGAAGTAATTTACAAATCCATACATATTTATTCAGCAAATCATGCAAGCTAACATACGCCAATATGAACCGGATTACAAAATTTCACCAGAATAATTTAATATATAAAAACTAATGATAACTGAGAATATGACCTTATGATAAAATGTCTAGAAAAATGAATCGGATAAAAAATTCATACATTTAAAACGGCACTTCCCTCTGTTAGTGACCTTGGCGAGAGAGAGAAAAGCCTAGAGAAGGAACACTTTAACAAGTACTTTCGGGCAACCTACTCACTGTTTCATACAGGTCTTTATTCAATATTTACACAATTTATTTAATGCTAGGTGGGTATCTATCAGTTTTGTTGCATTTAAATCGCATGTTTTGCGGAGGAAATGCAGCATTATGAAATATTTAAAGTTGCTGTACCTAATAATTCCAAATTAATGGTAATTGAGATCGCTTTCCGTTAATTTCATCTTTTTAAATTTTAAATTTTTTAGAAACCATTCATAGAGACAATTGTATATTTTAAAACTAACCCGAAGCAAAATTTCAAGATCTTGGGCTCAGCAGTAACAGAGAAATAGAAAATTTTTGAAAGTTTTCTGTTTCTGCTCTTTTTTATATAGCGACATTTTTAGAAATTGTTCCATTGCGAGAATTTACGTCATGATAAATACAGCCATGTCAATTTTCCTGTTTATATTCCTAACAGTTCCATGTTCTTCGTTACTTAGATCATCTTTAGATCTTTTTCCGCTTTGTTTAGTCTTTCTATTTTTTAGAATTCGTTCTAGAACGAGCATTTACATCTTATTAATTACTACCATGCCAAAGTTCTAGTTTCTAACCCCAACAGTATCCCAAAAATTTCAGTATTCCAAATAAATCATAGTTTAGAACATTTCTAGAAATTTTTACGTTTATCCGTCAAATTGAACCTTTTAGAGAGCGTTAATTACGAGTATTTACATCTTAAAAGTAACTACCGCACCAAATTTAAAGTTTCTAACCCAATCAATATCGCAGAAATCACAATTTTAGAACTTTTTTGCTCCTGCAGCGATGTATGTTCTTGCACTGACATAAAATAGTCTTTTTTTCGGAGCTGAGATGGCCACCAACATTTTTTTAAGTTGGCTATGTAGTTTCAGAGATAACACCTCACAAAAATACAAGCATTAATAATATTATATACTTTATAATATTATAACGCTTTATAATATTAGCATTAGATGTACAGATACAAAAGCCATTTATCTGTTACAAACTAAAGTACCGGCGTTGCCCAGGATTTGAAGAATGTTTGTTCTGAAAAATCAATTTCAAAATTTAACATACAACACAAAACAAACATTAAAAAAAAGCAGTCGAAATGTTGTTGAATGAATCATATGAAAACGCTATATAAAATGTATAAATGTATATAACAGACGCAAAAGAATACAGCTATAAATAAACTTATTTCAATTTATAATTGGAGCAATAATGTTAAAATACGCCAATATTTCCCTAGTCGGGTTTTTATCATGCTTCAATACTTTTTTCACACTCATATGACGTTATACGATATCCACCATGCCCTTTATATCTCCAATATGACGTAATATTTTCCTCTTTCACGTGGAAACCTTGAAATAGAAAAGTTATGAAGTTAGATTCACTTTCATTTAAATTCGTCAAACCATTTATTTCATTTTCATATTTCACGTGAATATCTTGCAATAGAAAAGTTATGACGTAATATTCACCTTTTTTTTAAATTCGGCAAACTATTTATTTCATTTTCATTTTTCACGTGGAAATCTTGCAGTAGAAAATTAATTGTTCTAGTAATAATTTTATTGTGTTTTTTAATTGTTGGCAACTGCTATAACGAAAAATGTTTAAATTTGAAAAGAAATTGCTGTTAAATTGGTGGTTTTTTATTAATTAAAAATTAACTATATGTTATTTCGATTCCGGATTACTTTAGTTGTCTCGGCCATGTTTTAATACACATGTACATATCTCTTCGCAATTTTGGCTTCCAAATTGTGGATTTTTTATAGAATTACAAACAGACAGATAGACAAGTTTTCATTTTTATATATCTCTCTATTCTATAAAAAGTAACTAACGCTGTAACCGCCGCCGCCGGCTTTGAATTTTTTGTGACCGGAGGTCTTTCTTCGTTAACATTAAGAAAACTATTGCATACAAATATATGAAAATCGGTGGTATTATAGCGAAATGTTTGATCAACACACTAATGCATACAGTTTTCAAATCGAAGAATTATTTTAAGAGATATTTAATGCTAAAGTTGGACAAAATCGTTCCATTAAAAAAAAATTATAAGAGCAAAAGCTATACATGGGAATTTAATCTTTTTTAGATCATTTTATTCAATAGAAGATCCCAGTCTGCAGATTTCATTATTTTTTTTTTTAATCTGACTCATTTTTTGAGGTTTTATTTCTATTTTAAATTCAAATATTCAGCATTTTGACAGATATTTTTTACAATTTTAGAAAATGGTATTAATTTAAACAGTTGCCAACTGTATAAACAGCCAAACAATAATATTTGCTTCAAATAAAAAAATTATTTACACGTTACTATTATAAACAGAAAAAAACCTTCAAATTAGAATTAAATAATTAGGTATAAAAAGCAGGCACGTATTGAAAATTACGCCATAAAAACTATACTTACATGTGAATTTTAAAAGAGAAAGGCTATTGTAAAATAAATTCATTAACATGCGTTAGAAATCTGAAATAGAACAAATTACGTCACATTACACTTCTTATGCTAAATGAACAAAAATAGTATTGCAAAACAGTTTAAATTTAAAAATTACGCGAGACAAAATATTAGAGGTTAAATATTAGATTTTTTCAAAATTTTATTATTTGTCGTTTGATGTGAGGTGTTCAGATATAAGTATGCAAATTTTTATGTTTCCAACATAATTAGCGGCTGAGTTAGAAAAATTGCTTAAAATACACAAGTTAGAGCCCAGAGGGTTAAATAATAGACTTTTTCAAAATTTTATTATTTGTCGTTTGATGTGAGGTGTTCAGCTATAAGTATGCAAAATGTCATGTCTCCAACTTAATTAGGGGGCTGAGTTAGAAAAATTGCTTAAAATACACAAGTTAGAGCCCAGAGGGTTAAATAATAGACTTTTTCAAAATTTTATTATTTGTCGTTTGATGTGAGGTGTTCAGCTTTAAGTATGCAAAATGTCATGTCTCCAACTTAATTAGGGGCTGAGTTAAAAAAATTGCTTAAAATACAGAAGTTAGAGCCCAGAGGGTTAAATATTAGACCTCTTTCAAAATTTTATTATTTGTCGTTTGAAGTGAGGTGTTCAGCTATAAGTATGCAAAATTTCATGTCTCCAACTTAATTAGGGGCTGAGTTAGAAAAATTGCTTAAAATACAGAAGTTAGAGACCGGAGGGTTAAATATGACTTTTTTCAAAATTTTATGATTTATCGTGTTATCGCAAGTGTTCAGCTATAAGTATGCAAACTTTCAAGTCTCCAACTTAGTTAGGGGGCTGAGTTAGAAAAATTGTTTAAAATACATAAGTTAGAGCCCAGAGGGTTAAATATTAGACTTTTTCAAAATTTTATTATTTGTCGTTTGATGTGAGGTGTTGAGCTATAAGTATGCAAAATGTCATGTCTCCAACCTTATTAGGGGCTGAGTTAGAAAAATTGCTTAAAATACACAAGTTAGAGCCCAGATGGTTAAATATCAGACATTTTTCATAATTTTATTATTTGTCGTTTCATGTGAGTTGTTCAGCTATAAGTATGCAAAATGTCATGTCACCAACTTAATTAGGGGCTGAGTTAAAAAAATTGCTTAAAATACAGAAGTTAGAGACCGGAGGGTTAAATATGACTTTTTCAAAATTTTCTGATTTATCGTGTTATCGAAAGTGTTCAGCTATAAGTATGCAAGCTTTCATGTCTCCAACTTAATTAGGGGCTGAGTTAGAAAAATTGCTTAAAATACACAAGTTAGAGCCCAGAGGGTTAAATATCAGACATTTTTCAAAATTATATTAGTTGTCGTTTGATGTGAGGATTTCAGCTATAAGTATGCGAAATTTCATGTCTCCAACTTAGTTAGGGGCTGAGTTAGAAAAATTGTTTAAAATACATAAGTTAGAGCCCAGAGGGTTAAATATTAGACCTTTTTCAAAATTTTATTATTTGTCGTTTGATGTGAGGTGTTCAGCTATAAGTATGCTAAATGTCATGTCCCCAACTTAATTAGGGGCTGAGTTAGAAAAATTGTTTAAAATACATAAGTTAGAGCCCAGAGGGTTAAATATTAGACCTTTTTCAAAATTTTATTATTTGCCGTTTGATGTGTGGTGTTCAGCTATAAGTATGCAAATTTTCAAGTCTCCGACATATATAGTTTCTGAGAACGGGCTCTGTGACAGACGGACAAACAGACAGACAAAGGAGTGAGACAGGTAGGGTTTCGTTAGATGAACGAAACTCTAAAAACATGCTGCGGATGACTGTAACAACATCCTAAAATTGCATTACCATCAGCGATCCACCAATCCCGAATTTAGTTTATATTCGTTTCATATATTCTTATTCTTTTGTGCGGCCCTGTAAAATAATTATCAATATTATATACAGTAAAACCTCTGAATAGCGGACACCCCGAGAATGCAGAATTTGTCCTCTAATTAGAGGTGACCGCTACTGAGAGTAAAACATGTACAGTTATTTAAGAGTTGGTAATCGGAAAATGTCCGCTAAATAGAGGTATCCGCTAATCAGGTGTGTCCACTATGGAGGTTTTACCAGTAAAACTTCTGAATAGCGAACACCTCGGGAGGGCAGAATTTGTCCTTTATTTGGAGGTGTCCGCTACTGAGAGTAAAAAATGTACAGTTATTTAAGGGTTGGTAATCGAAAAAATGCCCGCTAAATAGAGGTGTTCACAAATCGGGTGTGTCCATTATGGAGGTTTTACTGCATAATAATATCATCCTTTACAAGAAAATAGCATGTTGTATGATAGACAGACAGACATCCAGAGAAAGATAACCTCCCGGATCAATAAACACTCATGTCTTTTGTTTTAATCATGCACAATTGTATGTCATACAACATGCCAGATTTTATACAACAGGCTAAAAACGGTCACCGTGGTACGGAATACTGTATTATTATTTTTTTGCCCACCAAAACTGGTTCCACAAGTTGTTGCAAGGTTTGTGATCACGTGGTTGAAACTGATCTATTTAATATTACTGCGTGCGTATTTTTTTTATTTGCTCCATGTGTTCAAACCAGTTGTCTACGAAAACATCAACCGGTGAAAGTGACGCACACCAAATTTCTGTGACGTATGCAGATAAATTGTGCTTTTTTAAGAGTTTTTTTCTATATAATTTTTAAACGGTTTGGAACTTATTTTTCATAGTAGGTGCATTCAGTAGACGACCCTCATAGGCACCTTCTGGTGCAATCAGAAACGAAATCCGACAAATATTTTTTGAGTTATGCTTGACGAAAGGTTTTTGTTAGGCTTTTTTTTTAGTAGGACATGGCGTTAATATCCATCGTAGTAGTAAAGTGTCCGGATAGTAATATTTCGCTGAGTATTAGCCTTCGCTTCGCTCAGACAATTACACACCCAATGAAGAATGTTTTGAGTCACTGAGATCAGCGAAACCATGATACTGTTTTCTACGACTTCTAAACTTGTTGCTAGAGGTAGTATTCGAACTGTTTCTTTAACGAATAACTACGAAGAAAAAAATATTTCTTTACTCATACATAAAAAAAGGAAAATATTTTTTTAAATAAATTTTTGAACACAATGGAATCACCATACGGCGTATACAGGGATGTAGCGGAGGTATACGTCGTATGCCTTCTGAATAACTCCGTATACCTTCCGTAGCACAACGTCTACTCTCTGGGTTTTTTATGACTACATCTCTGGGCGTATACCACCGTATACCCTCCACTTCCTCCTTTCTTTCATATTCTTTATATGGTTGCAAATTCTTTGTTCTTTTAGTTGATAATACTGGTTACTACTAAAAAAAAAAACACGCAATAATAATGTACAAAAGATTATTTTTGTATTTGGACACAATGGCCGTAATACAAATTATTTTGTATTTGGACACAATGGACGCCATATGGCGTATGCAGGAATGTAGCGGAGGGTATACGGTGGTATACGCCGTATACCTTCTAAATAACTCCGTATACCTTCAGTCGCACTAGGTGTACTGTCTGGTGTATACCCTTTGGGTTTTTTACGACTGTATCACTGGGCGTATACCACCGTATACCCTTCACTTCATCCTTTCTTTCACGCTCTTTATGTGGTTGCAAATTAATAATTCTTTTAGTTAATAATACTGGTTATTAATTTAAAAAAAAACGCGCAATAATAATGTACAAAAGATTATTTTTGTATTTGGAATAAAAGAATTGAATTGTTGGAATTTAAGAGAAATGAATTTCGACGAAAGTCAGTAAATTATTCTGTTTCGGTATGTGTAACTAGTATAAATAAAATAACAAAATAACGTCAATACATTGTAAAATTACGAAATATCGAATGAACTTCCAAGAAATGAATGTTTTTTTTTCAAGATAAAGCACGTGAAAATTCTGCAAGCATAGAGGAGAAACTAAAATTTCATTGCGGTTTTTTTTTTTTAGTTTTGCTATTTTTTTTTCTTGCATTTATTTTGTCTGAAAATGATTCATTTCTTAGAAGTCTCAATGTGATTTTAGTAGTGCGTTTTGCTATGATTATAATAGCTTTGTTATGGTTTGTTTTACAGATATTTTGATGCAGTAATAAAATATTTTATTACCGTTACCTTTTGCACTTGGAATATTTTTTTAATAATTTGTATACAATACAGTAAATCCTCCATAACGGACGCTTTCAAATAGCGTACACATCTATTCAGCGGATTCTTTTACAATTCCCAACGCCTAAGATTTAGTATGCTTTTACCTCTGAATAGCGGACACCTCTTCCAATGTGTCCGTTATTTAGAGATTTTACTATTGTTCAAAGTATAAAAATGCACAGTTAATTTTATATAGGTCTTTTTTTCATCAGTAAACGCTTTTCACTCGTAATAAATTATTTTATGTTTTCTTTCATTTTCAATATTCACGTGTAAATATATATTTCAACTGAATATACATTGCTAGAACATATTATTTTTAAGGCTTTTTGAATTGTGGCAACTATAAATAAAAAAAGCTTATTTGATAAATATTAAATTTCTATTAGGATAATGAAATTTGTAATGTAAAAGAATGATTTCCAATGATTTCCACCCCTCACTCACCTTTCTCACCCTCAAAAATACTTAAACGTAATAAATTATTTGGCTGGTTATGCATAGTTTTTGATCCTATAAAACTGTAACTGAACTTCGACCAATTTGAACATTGAATAAAACATTTTGTTTTGTTGTAAAACTAGTAGTTTTAAAATTTTTATATGCAATAACTTTTACAGTATAAGTTGAGAAAGTGAATTGGACAAGGTAGATTAACAACAGGCGGCGGTAGCGTAAGTAACCTTTTTTTAGAACCAACAAACGCTGTTTCAACAAATGAACGTCAAAGTTATTTCATTCATAAAAAAAATAGAAGAAGAAAACAAATGACCATTCACAAGAAATGAAACTTACGGACAAAACTAGTGTATTTTGCTAGATTTCTCCTCCCAGCAAGCTGAAGACAACCCCAGGTGCCGGCTGAAAGAAATATAATGCAACGGAAAATAAACAAATTTTTTGTGTTGACGTTGATGACGATACGTAGTAATCCAAAAAGGGTCTGTGCCATAAGAAATTGTTTAAAACGAGTCTTTATAGATCATCCATGATATTTTTACCAAAAATACGTCTTGGAAAAGTTTTTGTAAAATTACCAAATAAAGGCGAAGGAGATTTCAAATAACTATTTTCAGTTTCAAAAGGTAAAAAAAAAATGTACCTGGAGGCATTTTTCAGACTCTTAATATGATCTGTACAGTAAGAAACTAAAATATTGCAACTGTAAATATTCGAAGATGTTGCTACCGAATAGAGGTCTTCGGAAATCATACGCTGTAAAAGAATATAACAGGAAGAAGAGACTTCGAGCAACTATTTCGAGTTTCAAAAGATCAAGAGATTCTTCGTGGAGGAGTTTCGAAGAACTCTAAAATTGATCTATACAAGTACATAAAACAGAAGACTCCTCAGTTGTAAACCATCACGGATATTTATGTTCAAAGAAAATTTTTCGCGAGAAAGAAAAAAAACTAAATATACGAATAAGGAGATTAAATAACCAGATTTTTGATTTGCAATGATTTTGATTATGTTTTCTTAATCAAATTGTATCATCTACAGTGTTTTAACATTCACAAATCTAATACTAGGGAATCTTTTTAGAGCATATTGTAAGAAAATATACATATGCATACGCACTATCATATACTTAAAAAGAGATTGTTTTTATTTCAAGAAGTTGATGTTTGATAAATACTATCTTTCGACTTTTCAACTATAATCACATTTCACTAATAAAATATTTTTAAATTATAACCTGAGCTGAAAATCAGATATGTTTAAATTTTTCAGATCTCGAGTCCCCCAAATTCTGAGACTGCCCATGGGCAATTGCCCACTCTGACTATTTGGTAATCGGACATTGTCTCATGGGTATACCCTGGAAATTGCTAGTTACTAATTTTAATTTTTAAAAACGTCAGAGATGCGCATCTACCGAGCTGGAATTTTGTTTTATAAAATATTTTTGTCCTTCATTTTACAGATGCTAATTACAAAATTTAACAACAGTTTGATGGAGAACTGAAATGAGCCCAAACAGAAGGGCTAGTTTCAGATTCGTCCTTTCCCGCTCGGTTTTTTGTGCATAATATCAAACCATAATGAAAATAAAACTAACAAAATTACCTGACTTACCTTCTTTTGGATCAAATGTAACGATAAACATTGCTAAATGTGACACGCCATGTTTCGAAATGCCGTGACACTGACCAAATCAATGTCTTCTTCCAGAATTCATCGTAATATCATTGTATTTCTCACTAAGTAGTTTGTTGAAAAGCTCATTAAAATGCTTTCATTTTGTCAAATTTAGGAACAAAAACCCATGTTTGGGTTAATGTGAGACGCTCTGTATTTTTAACTGAAGAAAGGGATTGCGACTGTTAAAAAGCAGAAAAGCCAACGTTTAAAATGCACAAATAATATATGAAAAGCAGCAAGCAGCTGTTTCGAATCTACTAGCAAGATTCTTCTACTGTGCAAGATAGGGGAAAAGGAACAGCGTGCTAGAAAAAGCAAGGCTGAGAAGAATCTCGCTAGTTGATCCGAAACAGCTGTTTGCTGCTTTTCATATATTATTTGTGCATTTTAAACGTTGGCTTTTCTGCTTTTTAATATTGTTGCACAAAAGCTTTATTTGCTATTTTTATTGTGACTGTTGTTTCCTATACAAATACTGCTGATTGTTGTGTTCTTTGCCTCCTCTCCAAGTTTGTTGCTGGAGTTCCGGTACACCCCCTACTTTTAAAAGTAATCTAGCTGACAAATTTTTAAAAATTGCTTAGCTGAATCCTAAAAAAAACTTGTTGATAAGTCTTTTTATGTTGACCAAAATTTTACATACATTATAATTAGGGAAAAAAATATTTCTTCACCATTAGTAGAATGTATCAGTTATATATAAACTTACCATTTTTTATAGCGCGTTCGTAATTATATAAATACATAGCACCTATAGTCGTCCTTTGGTCCGTCCAACTGTCTGTATGTCCGTCTGTCCACATATAACAGCGCAAAAACTGCACAAATGAATGGTTTGAAATTTCACATATATAATCGTTGCAGAATTTTAATCCTATCATATACATAATTAATTCAATGTCATCCCATGATAGGTAATGAATGATTCTAGGTTGCCATGGTGATTACATCCTATTTAAGATGGGGTCATATTATTTCCATATTACAGAATTTAATATATATAATCGTAATAAATTTTGTATTCATGCATTTTTGCATAAGAGTGCAACAGCTATTGCACCAAGATCTGAATATTTATAAAACTAGTTATAGTACGAACGCATCTCATTTGCCAAGTTTGTAGTGCAATTTCTGACTTGTTTAATGTTATAAACACATCGCATTGGGAAGTATTGTTATTGTAAAAATCAAAATAAATTATAAATTAATAATTTCCTTCTTGTTATAAATCACTGAAATAATTACACTCATTTTAAAAAACTGAATCGCAACTACTTTTTGCCCTGATTTTTGCCACGTGATAACAGACGTATTTATGAACCGATTTGGATGTACCTTGGTGTGTACATAGTACATACAAATAACTCAACCGAGTTCGTTGGCCAGCTTCATCCGCCATCTTGTTTCAAAATGGCGGCCATTTAAAAAAATTAAAAAAAATTAAATTTAAAATGAGATACCAAAAAATTAGAAAATGAAAAAGATTTTTTTTCGTATGTGTTTGACCTTAATACAAAGATTCCGGAACAGGTTTTGTTTCATCTATATCTAAAAAAATGGCTGAGTTATAACATTTTGAATTTCTATTGTGGCTGACATTTTAAAACGACCTGATTTTTGTCACGCGATGACAGGCGTATTTATGAACCGATTTGAATGTAACTTGGTCTGTACATAGTACATACCAATGTCTCGACCGAGTTCGTTCGTCAGCTTCATTCGCCATCTTGTTTCAAAAGGGTTGCCAATTTAAAAAAAAAATGTAATTTAAAATTTAAAATGAGGTATTAAAAAATTGGAAAATGAAAAAGATTTTTTTTTGTGTGTGTTTGGCCTTGATACAAAGATTTTGGAGCAGTTTTTGTTTCTGAAAATTTGTTCTTTTGTTTATATCTTAAAAAGTGGTTGAATTATAGCACTTTGAATTTCTATCATGGCTAACATATTGAAACGATCTTGTATTTGTCCCGCGATACCACACGTATTCGCCTATTTCGATGGAAGAAGGCATGTGGATAGTATACATCAATATCTCGACCAAGTTCGCTGGCCAGCTTCATCAGCCATCTTGTTTCAAAATGGCGGCCATTAAATTAAAAAAAATTATATTTAAAGTGAGGTGCAAAAAAATTAGAAATTGAAAAAGGTTTCTTTCTTAAGTATTTGACCTTGATATAAGGATTGAGGAGCATTTTTTGTTTGTCTTTACCTTAAAAAATGGTCCAGATATAGCAGTTTCAATTTTTAACGTGAGTGACATTTTGAAAAATTTGATTGCCTGCAGCACTCGTATATATCAACCGATTCCGATGCGAGTGAGCATGTGCGCAGCAATTACTAAGGTCTGGACCAAGTTCACTGGTTAGCCTCATCCACCATGTTGTCTTAAAATGGCAGGCACTTTAAGAAATCGCCGAATTTAGCAGCCAAATATAAGTTACTTTAAATAAAAGCAGCTTGGATAAAGCTGACTAATTTCGCGAAATTCTCATTCATAATGATTTAGTATTGATAAAAATTAAAATTGAATCTCCTACATTCGGTTTCCACTTAATTGAGCTTCGTGTGTTTGAATAATATAAGTTGACTTTTTTAAAATAAGGAATATGAAAGCTACCTCTTCTTCCCGGCACTGGCCGGAAGAACTTTTTTCTTTGGTATTGTACAGATTTTCACTTTTCTAATGCTGAACTAATAAAATAAAGAATCATATTGTACATAAATGTTTTATAACAGTAATAGTCAGGGCTTAATTTGCGCCGGAGCCCACCGGAGCCCGGCTCCGGTACTTCTCTGTTTTTAGTAAATATTTAAATATTGGTCGGAATTCACCGGAGCTCATAAATATAGGGCTCCGGAGCCCAGTGCAATAGCACTTCCGAAAAACCGAAGCGAAAATTACCTTTTCCTTTCCTTCCCATCTCCAAGCTTTTGCATTCTTTTTTACCAAAACACTTTATGTAATGTAATGTGTCGCTCACGTAGGAGATGGAAATAAAACGAACTCAATTTTTATATCAGTTTCCGCGTTTGGAGTGACTCGAGCTCAATATGTATTACATTTAAAATTTTATATATTAACGTATATATAAAAAAAACCCTTTTTCTCCTTCAAAATTACGTATTATAATCTATTTCAAATCATTTTAATGCTATTTTGATTAGAATGAAGGGGAAACAGAAATCGTGTTTTTCTATTTCAAATTTATGTCGGCGACATGTTGATACGGCGGGCGCCACTCAAGAGATTGAACAATGAATTTGCTTTCAGTTCTTTTGTAACAGTAGGATAATTTTTTATAGGCTGTTTTATTTTAAATCTTATTTCGATATCTAACCTGAAAAAAATATTTTCTGTTTTAGCCAACGAGCATCAGCTTGAGGTTTTGCTTATTTGGGATTTTTTGTCTTCTATTGCGTAGGAGTATAAAAATCACGTCTGTGATTTTTTTTTTTTTTTTTATTTTGTATCATGAATGGTACCCATGCTCAGGCTCTGCTCTGCACATTTACGAAGTCACTTTCATTTGTAAGTAGATATAATTGCCGTGTATTATTATTCTGATAAAAAGCAATCGAGGAGTGTTTCCCCTGTTTCTTTAAAAGCATCGATTCTTTCCGATAACGGCATCAAATCTTTAATTTAATCTGATTTTCAGGGACTCACCACAAAAGATTGTTACGCGAAATGAATCGTTTATAGTTTAAGATATGCACCTTTTATAGGAAATTGTAAAACATTGTTCCATTCTTCAGCATATAAATATTAATTTCTGTAAATTTCATTCATTTTTTCTTAAAAATGCATAGCTGAGAACTATCCCTTTTTTTGTGTTAACACTATTTCCTAATCATAATCCTTACCGTATTTAATAGCAGAATTCTGCAATTAATTAACATTAGAATTAGGCAAAGTTTCAGAATTCAGAATTCTGCAATTAATTAACATTAGAATTAGGCAAAGTTTTCAGAATTCAGAAGGAGTGATAACTAAAAAGTGGAATAATTGACAGCTAAGTATATGCTAATAGATATATTTAATTTTTTTTTTTTTTTTTTTTTTTGCTAAACAAAAAAATGCCTTTAATTTTGCAAATAATGTACGAAATATAAATATGCAGATTGGAGTGACAGGAGGAGGGGGGGGGGGAAGCCGCTGAATATTAGGGCTCCGGTACTTTTTTCGTTAGAAATTAAGCCCTGGTACCATCGAATTTGTACCATCGAATAAATTACATATTGTTTGAAGCAACATTATAAATCGTTTCTAATGCAAAAAATTTCAAACAATGCAATTGTTTATTGCGCTATTAGATTTTGATAAACACACTTCCTTTATTAATGAGGATATTTCTGATTTTTGAAAAAAAAAATAAAATACTTATCGATAAACTTTATAAAATGGTAATGTCTTTTTATCATTGAAAACAGTCAGTTTTATTCCATGCAGTTTGCAGGAAGGAAAAATTTTATTTTATTTTTTGCCGACCAGTGTAATCTGATGTTTGAGCGTAATGTTTGACATGAATTATTATTATTATTATTTTTATAGTTTTCAACACAAGGTCACAGTTTTACTAATCTGCTGAAAACTAAACTTGTAACATTTTTGCTTAAGTCTCTTTAGGGATAAATAACTAAATTGTATTTAAATTATAGCAAATTTAGAATTTGACTAGGCATATAAATGGAAACATTTAAATTAATTTAATTCCGAAGCTTGATCAGATATTTGTGAGTTTTCATTACATTTTGTGCTGTAATGTTTTAATGTTGAATTCGGAAGAAACCTCATCAGAGTTTCAGCATGTGAAATATACAATTTCAGTTTTCTTGTAAATAGAAAAGTATAGTTGTCAAGTTTCTCGATTGTTTAAACCTTTGCACTCGAGAGGTGACTCTCACTCACCGCTAGTGTTGTCAGGTGTCCATCGCAAATCGGGACGCCAAATGCTTTGGACACCACTAATATCTTACAGTTTATTTCGCCATCTTTTATCACAGATTATTCAGCCATTAGATAAGGCGAAGAAAATTAGTTTAAAATACTGGTGTCCAGAGCATTTGGAGCACCCATTTACGCGGAACACTACAGGGTGGCTACTAAATACTGTTACAAATATTCAGTCATTTTATTTTACAAATATAAAATAAAAAATGATAACTACACTAATATGATGAACATCAGAGATGAAAGTTTACCGGGAAATAATTGTATTCGAATTGACCACCATCTTTATCGATTACCAAAGATAATCTCTTATGTCATCGTCTGACTGCGGCACGAATCATTTTAAGAGGTAATCGGTGTTATTCACGCAATATGGAAGCTTTGAGAGAGTGCAAACTTCTGTGTTTGTTGCTATTTACTTTAACCTCTAAAATCCCACAGACGTAATAATCTGAAAGATTTAGGTCCGGTGAAGAAGGTGGCCAAAAGTTTTGCATGATAATGTTCGGACAATTGACAGGCAGCCAAGCCTGTGTTGACTTAGCTCGGTGCGAAGGCGTAGAATCTTGTTGAAATGTCCAATTTTCTTTTTTGGGATACAACCTGTCAGCAGGTAGCAATAAATGTGTAGCCAATATGTCCTATATTTGTAATATTCGCATTGATTTTTATCCCTTTATCGATGAACTTCAAAGGCAATTTTCTATTGTTTGACACTGCAGCCCAAACCATAACAGAATTCTTGTTCTGAAAGCGTTTAACAGTTCGAAAGGGTTCAGGTATATCCTCCATGGTTGCCGTATATACGACATCATTTTTAACATTATAACACTGTTCAGTGCAAAATAGCTTCCCATCAGAAAATATTATTCTGTCAACACTTTTCCTATATACCATGCCGCTTCATTAATTTCTTCCTTCTTTGTAATCTTTGTATTCTTTGTGCAGCAATCAAACCTTGAATTTTTCTTTTGCGATAAGGACAATAACCCAGATCTTCATTTATAATAACTTGCATTAGTTCTGCAACTCACGTTGTCTTCTGAAGCCATTTATTTTATTTGCAGAAAGTTGTGGATTTCTTCACATTTTTTCACGAATTCTTTTGATGCGCTCTATTATGCGAAATGAGCGTGGACGACCAGATCTAGATCGATCTTTACATAGCTATTAGTATCCAATAATCGATTTATAGTTCTATATATAAATGATCCATTAAAACAAAGGCATTTTAATTGCTTAAAGATCTGTCTCATACTCATTGGATATGTCGAATGTAATATTTTGTACGTTTGCAAAAAACTATAATTATTATTATCTCATCAAAACTTGCGTCAAAACAGTTTACCAACAGATATAGCTTTATTTATTAAATAATTTTAAGCTAATATGGGTTGTTTCTTTTTTTTTGGGGGGGGGGGGGGGGGTAGGGGGTTACGAAAGGTTAATATCAATTATAAATAAAGGCAAAAAACTTCTTAATAACACTATAAAATCGACAGTAAAATAAAGAATCTCTTAATTTTCTGGTGCCATTAAGAAGTTTTAGCCTTTATTTATGTAGCACACCAGTTGTTCAATATTTTTTTTTCAATGTAAATTACATCTATTGGGTGAATGCAAAATTTCGTGCCCGATTTCCGATACACCGAGTTTCGAAGTGTATCCAAGCTGTTTCAAATGGCAGTCAAATTGTTAACATTTAGTCTCTCAGCAATCTCTTCTGTAGTAATTATCGTTTAGACTGAAATCACTATTTCAAAATCGATAAAACACCTTTTAACTGTCCTAAGAGCGGGAGCACGATCCAAATAAATGTCTTGGATTTTTTTTTCACATATTGTCATTTTTTATTTAGTGACTTTCAGAAAAAGTTAGTATTTAGTGAATATCAACGAGTATATTTGGTACAAATGCTTCGATTTTGATACTTCTTTTTATCATGGAAGAGTCTCGTTCTGGTAGTTATCCAAGAAAAACTAAAGCATCAATAAAAAATTAAAAAAAAAAATGAGAATTGGTTGAAAATTCCTTATCATTGCTTTCAGAGGGCAATTAAAAATTAGCTCACTCTATCACCGATATCGTTCTGAATTTTCACGATATTTGACTGGATTTTTTCATGAGTTGCTAAGTTGACTGTAAAATTAGTAAAAAATCATTGTTATCGTTCGCGCATGAGCAGATAAAAATTATTTCATACAACTGCTCACATTCCATAAAATATTTAATGTATTTATATTTCAATTGCATCATATTGTTTCTACTATATTTTGCTAATTTTTCTCAACCTGGCGTTAAATTTGGTTGAAAACCCTGCTAAAAACATGCTAGAATTTTTTTTTTACTTTTTTCAAAAAATCCCTATATCTCCATCAATATACGTGCTATTCTTAGACAAATCAGTAAACATGCTGTACAGCATCTACATTCCACATACACTATATGGCCACAGGGGACCGGTCACTTGCGATTTTAAACGTTTTGTTAAATATCTAGAAAAATTCATGAGGAATTAACCCGAAATTGCAGATGTGTAAACAGTATAGTATACGTCATATATTTCCGCGAAGATTTTTTTCCGAAACCGCATTGTGGACCATCAACAAATTGAAAAAGAAAGAATATCTTTTGGATGACCCTATAAAAACTAATGTAGCAAAAGCGTTCAAACTCGAGATCATTAATAAGTGGCTTATTATAATATACTGTGTTCATTTTTATGAGGATAACATGTACTGTAGACTCGTAGAGAAATTAAGGTTTTTATAAAAACAGTCCTAAATTTCGCCAAGTTTTTTGCTTATAATTTGCAGAGCTCTTAATATAAAAATAAGTTATTTTCAGAAAATTTGACAAACAACATTGTACACAATACTCTGTAATCAGATTTAAAAAATAATAAAAATTGGATTAAAAATGAGCAAGTTTACTAAAAAATGTTTCACTACGCATGCGCGAATGCAATCAAAATATAATATACATAATGGATTAGCTAAGTATATCGAGCAACTTTTGTGAAAGTCTCAAACTCATAGCTTGAAAATTCTGAAAATTTCCATCTATAGAATAAGCTGGAAATCCGCTGTTCCCCAAAAAGAAGTAAAAAGATGAGGGGTTGTATCCAATATCTGTTGATTAGTGCCAAGATAACGTACACAATATTGCACATACTACTATATTTGGATACAATCCCCCATCTTTTTTACTTCCTTTTGGGAACAATGGATTTCAAGCTTATTCTATCGACGATAATTTTCAGAATTTTCAAGCTATGATTTTGAGACTTTCACAAACGTTGCTCTGTATACTTACCTAATACATTATGCATATTATATTTGGATTGCATTCGCGCATGCGCAGTGAAACATTTTTTAGTAAACCTGCTTTTTTTTTATCTAATTTTTATTATTTTTTAGTTTTGATTGCAGAGTATTGTGTACAATGTTGTTTGTCATACTTTCTGAAAACAACTTTTTTTTTTTTTATTAAAAACAACAAATTATAAGCAAAAAACTTGGCGAAATTTGGACTGTTTTTTCAAAAACCTTAATTTCTGTACGACTATACATTCTATCCTTATAAAAATGAACACAGTATATTACAATTACAATAAGCCACTTATTAATAATCTCGAGTTTGAACGCTTTTGTACATTAGTTTTTGCAGGGTTATCTAAAAGATATTCGTTCTTTTTCAATTTATTGACGGTCCCCTATGGGGTTTCGGGAAAACAACTTCGGGGAATATATGACCTATACTATACTGTTTACACATCTGAAGTTTCAGGTTAATTCCTCATGTATTTTTCTAGATATTTAACAAAAGGTCTAAAATCCAAGTGACCGGTCACCTTTGGTCATATAGTGTATTTGTCAGCGATAGATCATTTCATGCATTTTAATTTACAGGGTGATCCCAAATATTATTATTTTTCCTTGATTTTTTCTTGGCCACCTAATCGACCTCTTTATCAAATCGACATTGATAAATATGAAGTCAAACATATTCTTTATAATCCTGAAGTTCCAGAAAAATTTGACAAGTATATTTTTAAAAATTCGACAGAATGTCTAAAATTGAAAGTGTCTGGTGATTAATGGCTGTATAGCGTATGTAAAATTAATTATGCAACTCTAATGTAGATTGTGCATACAATGATCATTTAGTGAGGGCATAAGATTCATGCTTTATCTCTTTCGATCTTTCTGCTTATCTTTATCATTATTATTATTATTATTAATCCTGCAATTGAATAAATCATATTTTTGTATTATTACTTGAACGTTTTCTTTAGTCTTTTTTACAACATACCAATAATTGTACGTAAAAAAACTTAAGGGGGCATGTGAAGGCGCCCACCTTCACATATTAATATTAAGACCTTTCCTCTTTCCCCCCTTTAAAATTACATTTTTTTAAATTCTTAAATTTAATTATCTGTCTGCATTCGGATTCAATCTGTTTTTAGCGCTCTTTTCCCTTCATAAATTAAGCATTCAATTCTCAGTCTCTTTAATATTTTAACCGCAGCGCACTACAGTTAAAAGAAAAGAAATCATTTCCTTTTCTCGCCTAATAACTGGATTCTAATTTTCATCCTTCTGCCTTAGTTTGATGATATGCAGAAATTAGTCAGACATATTACTTCTACATTTTTAGCCGTTGGTCCAGATGTTAGATAGATGTGTCATTTCAGTTATTAACCCTGTCTTTATTTTGTTTTGTTTATTAACGGGCGCTTCGGCCGCTTCAATCCCATGAGAACTTTGGCAAACCCTATCGAATGTTCTTTTGCGGTTTATGTGCTATAATTACTAAGTAATCATCTGTCGTTAAATATTTCTTATTAATCTTTTACATTCCCCATTCAATTTCAGTTATTGTACTTTGACCACATGTCTCTCTCTCTCTCTAATCTCGCCATATAGTATATGTATTTGGCGAAATTGTGTATGTACGCTTGCCAACACTCGAGCATTTTCGAGAAAATGTAATTGCAGCACTTGCTTCGAAGATCTGATTCTGTGAACGTAAAAAAATGTAACTTTCTGCTCCCTTCTCCAACATCGGCCTTAGCCGTGTAATTTCGGCTATGTTCGAAACGATCCCGGTGGACAATAAAGAACTTTAGATAATTTCTACCTTAGCAGTTTCTTGCCTTCCTTTTAAAATAAGTAACAGTTAATTTTTCAGCCTTGTATTCAGTATGGAAACTAAGCAAAAATGAACCACCTGTGCAAGACATCATCATCATCACAGAAATATGGTGCATATAGCCGGCGTACCGAATTACATTTTGGAGAAGGGAAGCATGTGATATATATATTTTTTTTTCATTCTGCGTACATCAGTACCTTGGACTACTACGAAAAAAAACTGTGAATTCCATTTAAAAAAAAAATAAACTGTGACTGCTGCAAACTACCTAATGTTGGATTATTATTCGAACTGAACTATTCTTGTTTTCCGCCTTGCCGTGTCACATTTCAAGATTATAGAATAATGTCAAAAAAGTGATCTGCATGCTAGGCTCAGTGGATACTCTAAAAAAACTGCTCAAAAATTTATGGACTTCCTGCAGACAATGTGAGGAATACTCATTGCTTTCTGTGTGAACGCACTCTCAACCGAAATGTTCATCACGCCAATAGAGGCCTCTTCAAAAATATTAGCAGCTAAAGTGCGCGGAAAAGCACTATACAGCAAACGCATAAGTGACCGACATTTTTACTTATCTTCATGCCGTCAGCTTCCGTCACAACTAGCCGATAACCGCCATCCTTTCGACCGGCATAAACAAAAAAGACTTGCCGATACCGAAAATACGTGAGCGCCTTCGGAATGAGTCATAAATCCTCCATCGCCTGTTTTTGTTTTTCTTCTCCTCTTCTGTTTCTCCTATGCTGATTTACGCAGCTGGATCAGAATTTCTAAGATATTCCAGACTATGTCTTGTATCGGCCGAATTTATTTTTTTAAAAAAAGAAGAAACAGAACAGTAAAAATGATTTTTTTCTTCTACATTAAAGAAATTTTTTTTCATGAAGAAAGCGTGTTCATGGATCTACATGTATTCTATTGCATTTCAAGGAACTTAAAAAAAAATAATAATAATGTTTAAGTTACTTGTTCAAAGAAAGACAGTTAACATGCAGTTTCCTTAGAACAAAAAGTAAAATGATAAAATATAAGTAATGAATATTTAGGTGAACTCCACATTCAACTATACGCAGATATACCTAAACATTGTTTTTTAAGAAAAGAGTATTCCTGCTGTTGCATAAAAAAACCCACACATATGTTTTGAATTCAGTTATTATTTTCTTACATTATTATGTCTTTACTTATAACATTTCCTTGTTTGCTCAAGGTAAGTTTTATTTTGCTTTAAGTGTTTGAAGAGTTAACTTTTGAAGAGCCATTTTTCAAATATAGATCATATTGTGTGAGATTACCTTTCTAGACTTTGATAAATATAGATAAAAAAAAATCAATCATTTTTTTTAGATTATATTAAAGGTATGTGTTTAGTTTAAATTTTTTTACAAACACATTTATTGGTGTATAAAGAAAATTCTTCGCTGTGATGAAAATAAATTTTCTGCTAACTAAATTTTTAATGATGATATATATATTTTTTTAAGTTGGCTACATGTTTCTAGGTTTTAAAAGGTATTGTGTTTTGTACATAAATTACATATTTGTGTAGAGTTATTTACTCACAAAAAAAAGGGTTTTTTTAAATTTGCCTTTTCATTGTAGTGTCTTATGGTAAGTGTTGATTTATACTTTTATATTAACTACTGAATAATACAGAGTAGACAGTGCTTGTTTAATTTTTTTTTCTACTTTTCTTTTTTATGCAGTGGATATTAAAATGGTATAATAAGTCAGTTAATGTTGATTTAGTTATGAGGATTAATTACCATAAATAATAAAATATAAAAAAAATCCTCATGGCTGGATTATATTGCTCTTTTAATATATATCTATATATATTAGTTTTGATGGCTTCTTACTAAAAATTAAGCATTTATTTTTATTAGTAACATGCTAAGATTTTGTATGTCTAGGGATGCATTGCATATCCAGTTCAGTTTCAAAGTTTTTTTTTAAATTTAGATAAAAGATTGTCCAAAATATTTTTTTTCTTTTCACATTTCCGATTCTTATTTAATTCATTATATATATCTTGCAGTGTCACACAATGTCGCAATCCGAGATGAGATGCTGTTTTTCTTATCTCTGTTGGCCTAGGGTTGTCGATATGGTTATTCTCGCGTAATTAGGCGCTGGTCGCATTTTTTTCTTTTCTCCTTTTTGACATTATGCGTCTGCACCAGATATGTGTCACATTGCATCTTATATAAAAATGTTATCTCTTATGATCACAGGCAGTATTTTTTTCTGTTTTTGTTCGGGTAGCTTGTAAAACTCAGCAATCCTGTTGTAATCAGGCAGGCTTTCACAATAAAAATGAAAACTTAGTTATAAAAAAGGGGGCATATTGTAAAAAAAAAATATATAAAATAAATAAGGTAATATAAAGATTTCTCTCACAGAGCATAATGTAATGTTATCCGACATAAATAAAAAAAAAGAGGTAAAAAAAAAAAAAAAAAGAAAGAAATGAAAAAGCTTAAACTGATACTGGACTGATATTATTATTATTATTGATTTTTTTTTCTTACTTGTTTTGCTTAATATGTTTCTTGTTGTAACACTTCCTACAGGTAATTTCTTTTTATATATAACATTTTATATGTTTTTTTATGTGTATATTATATGTTTTGTCAGCCATCCATATCAATAAGATATGAAACTTTTAATACTCTAGATTACTATAAATATAGGTCTTGCAACTTTTATACTTAAGGATAAGCACTAGTGACATATATAAAAAAAGAGAGAGGATGGGTAACCAATGAGAGGACCAGTAATGGCAGTTAAATTTACTCAGTATTTAATCTTTTTCAGCTGGTTGCTACTAATTTGAAAAAATTACATTTGCGATCTAGACAGTACACTGTTCTGTTTATATACATCTCTTATAGTCCAATTTACACGGATTTTATACATTTTTATTCACGTCTCATTAATTTATTTCTATAGCATAAGTTAGGCTCCTTCGTTTTAAAATATAGCTCGAGTCATCATATCTTAAATTTTTTTTTTTCATAAAAAAAGTCTCTTTTTCCTTTTGATTTCTATTTCTACTTTATAAAAATTTTTATAACATGAGTCGTAAACATTTTATGCATGTGTTAGATATCAGTATGCTTGTTACTGCATACACACACAATTTACACGCGCACTACATTTTACATGTGATTATATTACTTGAGGTAAATTTTTAATTATTGTTTCCTGTGTTGTGTAAGTGCTTTTTTTTCATTGCGCTATGATCCGGAAATAGCCCAATGATTAAAGGTGTATGTTTCAGTTTTGGCTAAGTGGATCGGCCGTCCACTTTCTCAAAAGTGGAATATATTATTTACACGATACAAATGTTCAATACCTCACATTAATTTACAAGACGTTCGCGCTCTTTTATTTTTTTTAAATGCATAATGACGTATCTCTCATACTATTTGATACTCCGTTCATGATTTTTTTCCCCACTCTAGCTTACTATGGGCAGATAGTGAAGTTAGATGTTTGCCTTCATCATTTTCTTTTTAATCTCATGTACACATTTTTATGATTTCAAGTTTAACCTGGTACTACATACACACACATATTTACATTTGCATTTCATATGGTCTTGTTTTGTAATAATTTTATGACACTCACCTTGGTTAAACATGGTCATGATTCTGTGTGCTTGGACATTTTTTTTTACATACTTTCTCAACATTAGTGTACATTTTTCACAAATACATAGTTTTACACTATTTTAAAGTTTGCGTATTTTTTGTTGCCTTGTCATTTTTTTATTTTCGAAATGTTACTGAATTTTTTTACATAATGTAATTCAATACAATATTTGCACATGCATCTTAAATTTACATGCATGAGTTAATTTCTAGCTGGTATTTTTTTACACATTTGTTAATTTTGTTGTTTACGCGCGGCTGGTGACTCGTTGCTATTTTATTTATAACATAAGGTATTTTATTATAACTGACATGATATTTGATATCGTTTAAAATGTTGTTTTTATAAAATTTATTTAAATGCATAATGTGAGCTGTTATGTACACTTTATTTTTTTAAAAAAAGGCTATTCACATACAGTCATTAAACTAAATATTTGGCAATTTCTCAGATTTAAATTTTTTTCAGTTAGAGAGTTATAGTCTCACAGGTGTCTTGTGACGGATACATACACTCATATACCATAAAGTATAAAGCTTGGTATTTTGCTATTCATTTTTTTCTCTTTTCCATCCCGGTACTTGGAACATGTGTGCCTTGGCATTACTTCTACATTTTAGCGTAGAGTTATGCAATCTGTCGTACGCTCGTACATGTATGCACACTTCTTTTTAACGTGATACAGTAATAACTTTGGCAGATACACCTTTATTTTAATTTTTAACCCTTAGTTAACCATTTATGCAACTTTTTTTTTCTTTTCACAAGTAGTTCATGTGTTGGATATTTATTTATGTTACACAAAATTTGCTCAGTTAGAATACAATTTTGTTCATTCATATACATACATTACACTAGTTCATGTGTTGATTTACATATTTTGTTCATTTGCTTTTACACATTGTACTTTGCTTACGATCTATTCGACAGTATTCTTTTTTTTTTCTTTTTTTTTCTCACAAGTAGTTCATTGAGTATAACACATATAGTTCATTGTGGCTGGTTTAGAGTATAACCAGAGTTTTCACACATTACACGGAGTTCATTGCCTTTATTAACCCTTATTCATTACAGTTTGGTGATTAACTCACTAATTATGTAATTGAATCTCACTCGTATGTTAGTGTTTTGGGTTATCACACACATACTGTCCGTATATTTTGTTAGCAAATGCATAAAAAACGTTAGTTCATTGAGACATTATTACAAGTAGTTCATGTGGAATTATACAATTTGTTCATGTGTTGACTTACACGTTGTGTATGCTTGCGTACACACTTGTTCATGTGTTTTTTTTTTTCCATGTAATTCATGAGTTTGGGGTTGCCTTTTTTTTTCCTCCCTGCACACATACATTTTTTTCAGTTACTTTTCTATCTTTTAAACTTTACATCATGTTTTAATATTAAAAATATTTCATCAGTTTTTTTTATATTTTTTTTAATTTTAACAAGGTTGTGTTTTTTTTTTTATGTGTTTGCATAATGTCATAACATATCAATGACACATCACTTTGTCTATGTACAAAGATTTTAAAGTTACTAGGAGTTATCCGTCACATGACATATTAAATTACACACACATTTCGAATCTATTTACTTTTAACATGTAACATTTTTTTAAACATTTTCATAAGATACTTCTTACTTGAAGGTGGCAGATCGAGTAAGGTATCTGGTTACACTATATTAAATCGTATGCAATTTCTTAGTAAATGTTTTTATTATTTTTACCAGGTGTTAAATTTTAATAAATACACAGAAGGTCTATACATGAAAATTCAGTAAAACTAAAACCTTTACATTATCAATTTTTTTGGTGGCAAATTTCATTTACTGTGTTTGATTCTCACTGGTTATCGAGTGAGGAACTTGTTTTTCTTTTTCAAACTCATATGTCATGATTTTAAAGATTTCTTTGGGTAAACAACATTTCTTTTTCTATATTTTTCAAGGGACAGTGTATCTTTTGCTATAACACTCCTATTTTTGTTTGTTTAACTTAAAGGTATGGATCCTGTCAATTTTACACTGATGCGTTTTGAGTAGATATATATAGATATATTTTTTTTTTCAACGAATGCAGCAATATCTTATGAAATTCACAGTAAAAAAAATTAAATTTAACCCTTTGGTAACGATTTTTTTTAAAAAATACGGTACACCTTTTTCTCTTCTGTTACATTTTGCTGTTTGGTGCTTGGTGCATTTAGAGAATTTTTGTTCATAGTTAACACACACAGTAGTTCATAGTTTATGTTAGTTCATAAAAAAAACCCTTACACGTGTTCATAGTTTTGTCAATTCTTTGCGTGCATCGGGGACTAATTGTCACTGTTTTTACAACTGATTTTCAAAACAATTACGCATTTTACTTCATTGATACATTTCTTTGGTTCAGTGTTATATTTTTTTTCACTTGAGGTCACTGTGATACACTTCTAGTGTTCATTTGTATACTAGCACACGTTTGTTATTTTTTATGCTATATATTTTTTTAAAAAAGAGTTTCTTTTTTTTGGTAACTTTACAGGATTACACTTTACTTTTTATTTTTTTTCATTCGGTACCTTTCTTGGCTATTCAAGGTATTTCACGTGATAAGGTAGTTCTCTTATGTACGATTTTCCAATCACTCAGTACACAGGTGTGCATTATTTTTTTTTTTTTTGGTTTTTGTTATGCTCATTGACACATGTGGTTTATTACTGGTATATACCAGTCGTAACACCAAACGGTGTTATTTATGACTACATTCACACACACACATACATACTTTTGTGTCACCTGTTGTATAATGCTTATTAAATTTCATTAAATTTACTGTACATTTTTTTACCATTTTTGTAAGGGGTACTTTCTCTGGAAAGTTCTTATTACCTCTTGTTTATACCTTATAGGAGTGCAATATGTTTTAAAATACACTTTAGTTAAATTAGGTTCTCAGTAAAACACATTCAGTCTTTGGTTACAAGATAAAATGATGGCAACTTTCAACTTTTAACAAATAATTTACCTCCATCTTCCTCTCTTTTTACCAGTCATACCACTTTTAAAAAAACTTGAAATGTCACAAATAGTGCTGAAAATGAACAATTTTATATTTACTATATTATGGAATCTTTTGTCTTTATATACAGTTCATGTCTCAAAATAATTTTATAAGTTGGAGTATAACCAACTGTTGTAGCAATTGTGGAAATTGCTCTTGCTTGAAGTGAATGTTCAAGCAATTTTATATATTAAAATCTTCTGGAAATAATTTAAAAAAAAGATAACTGTGTGCACACGTTAAAAAAAAATAAGAAAATAAGAAAACAGCTGTCCAGAAGTATTCACTGCAGTTCAAAAAATTTTCAATTTATTTTATTTTGGCAAGTCTTTGGTACCAACTTGCTTTGTCATGCTTATAGGCATGCTTTTTATATGAGACATGATTTATTTGTTCCTTACATATTTAGTATTTCTGTATATGTTTATAAACTGTTGGTCACCGGGTTCCCTCTACAAAATGTTACATTTTTACATATTTTCTTTATGTGTAATGTATTTGAGAGAAGACATGGGGTAACTTTTTTCTCTCGCGGTTCACTTCGTTCTTTTTCGGCTGTTGGGGAGATATATGTGAAGGCGCCTACCTTCACATATTAATATTAAGACCTTTCCTCTTTCCCCCCTTTAAAATTACATTTTTTTTAATTCTTAAATTTAATTATCTGTCTGCATTCGGATTCAATCTGTTTTTAGCGCTCTTTTCCCTTCATAAATTAAGCATTCAATTCTCAGTCTCTTTAATATTTTAACCGCAGCGCACTACAGTTAAAAAAAAGAAATCATTTCCTTTTCTCGCCTAATAACTGGATTCTAATTTTCATCCTTCTGCCTTAGTTTGATGATATGCAGAAATTAGTCAGACATATTACTTCTACATTTTTAGCCGTTGGTCCAGATGTTAGATAGATGTGTCATTTCAGTTATTAACCCCGTCTTTATTTTGTTTTGTTTATTAACGGGCGCTTCGGCCGCTTCAATCCCATGAGAACTTTGGCAAACCCTATCGAATGTTCTTTTGCGGTTTATGTGCTATAATTACTAAGTAATCATCTGGCGTTAAATATTTCTTATTAATCTTTTACATTCCCCATTCAATTTCAGTTATTGTACTTTGACCACATGTCTCTCTCTCTCTCTAATCTCGCCATATAGTATATGTATTTGGCGAAATTGTGTATGTACGCTTGCCAACACTCGAGCATTTTCGAGAAAATGTAATTGCAGCACTTGCTTCGAAGATCTGATTCTGTGAACGTAAAAAATGTAGCTTTCTGCTCCCTTCTCCAACATCGGCCTTAGCCGTGTAATTTCGGCTATGTTTGAAACGATCCCGGTGGACAATAAAGAACTTTAGATAATTTCTACCTTAGCAGTTTCTTGCCTTCCTTTTAAAATAAGTAACAGTTAATTTTTCAGCCTTGTATTCAGTATGGAAACTAAGCAAAAATGAACCACCTGTGCAAGACATCATCATCATCACAGGACACGGTATCTTTTAAACTACTTTTTCGATTTTGAATAATACTGTAATAAATTTAAATATAATGTCACTACAGATATTAGGTACTATAAAGTAAATATAATTTCATATAATTTCCAAAATAATAATCTTGTAGAACAGCCTATTTAACTAAAATTTAAATTTAAAAAAAAGTAATTTTTTTTAAAAATCCCTACTACTTTTTTAAATATGCATATTTTTGCTTCAAAAATTTTTTCCATAATCCTAAAAACATACTACATAAAACTGTGCATGGATTTAATATTCAAGGTTATAGTTATTTTTTTTTTTAAGAATTTCAATTATTTTTTCTTGATTTTTTACTATACAAAACAGAAAGAGATTGATATTAAATGTAATATTCCATGCATCTAAAAATCCATGCACAGTTTTATGTAGTATAATATAAGGAATATGAAAAAAAATTTTGAAGCAAAAATATTCATATTTAAAAAAAGTAGTAGGGATTTTACTTTTTATTTTATTTTTTTTATTTAAATTTTAGTTAAATAGGCTGTTCTACAAGTTTTTTTTTTTTTTTTTTTGAAATTATATGAAATTATATTTGCTTTATAGTACCTAATATCTGTAGTGACATTATATTTAAGTATATCACAGTATTATTCAAAATCGAAAAAGTATTTTAAAAGGTATTGTGTCCCCTTAAATATTGCTTTGAAACTATGTAGTAAAATGAATGCAAGAAATTTTTTTTATTTCAAATAGGCAGAAAATCTTGATTTGAAGTGTCCAACAAAAATATTTCCCCCTCAGCAAAGTAAAATGTAATGAATCTCTTTGGTGTATATCTAACATTATTATCTAAAGTGATTTGAAAAAGTTTACTTCATTCATTGCGACATGTCATTTTCCTTTTCTGAAATGAAAATACCTGCATTGAACCTATTATTTCAAACTTAGACATTCTTTTTATTTTGTTCCTTTTCAAAAAAGCGTATCTCAATATCGCCAAACATATTTTTGAGACTTTCATTTTCTAAGAACTCTGGACGAGTTGTACAGTCAAAATTCGAAGACAATTTTGTTTATATTTGCTTTCCTTGCATTACAAGATGTTTCTTTAGATAGAATATTCAAAGGGAATATTCAACGAACTGTTTTTGCAGCACGCACACATGTACGGATGATTTTAACCACGCCTACTTCAGAAACAAACCAATAAAAAGCCAGTTATTAATTTTCCGTATTTTCTTCCCCCAAAGGTTATGCAATCCATGAGCTTAGCCGACTCAGTATTTTCTATCCCCACCTCCGCAAGTATTGAGAATCGATGCATAATGGGTAATAAACAAATCTTGAGATTGAAGAACAAATACTTTTTTAAAAGTTGAGAATGAAGAACAAACACTTTTTTAAAAAGATGAAAAGAGTAAAATAAAATTTTATAAAGACGATATAATTATTCTGTTTTTCCAATCTAGATTGTTTAGATTTGCAGTTCAAAAAGATAGCAAAGATTTTCCCGTTTAAAATGGAAAAAGAACATGATTTATATTTAACAAAATACATACATGTCTGTGTAACTTAATTTCTTAGAGACCACTTGTTATACTAAACATTTTATCTATACTGATTAGACTATCATATATATTACTTCTTCTGACGTCAATGCGTAAAAAATGCATGACGATGCATCATTCAAAAAGTTTTTGAATAAGCCTCTGACTTAGTACACTCAAATTTCTTTAAAACACGTTTTTTTTTTAAATTAAAAATTGCTGTTTATAAAAAATTAATGAAGATTGCAGAAAGTAACTAAATATTATTTGATTACTTCGACTAAAAATATTTCTCCATTTATACAAATATGAAGCCTAATGACTTCCAATGATTATAATTTAATTTTTAATCAGCTACTTAAGTAACTGATATTAGGATAAAACAGAATAACAAAACAGAGCATGAATTCAAAGGGGAGTCATTTTGAAGAGCTATTTGAGTAATGACTACATAAAAGTATTAAAAAAATAAAATGTGTCTCCATGTTATAAAAATTACTAAAAGCCCGTTAACGCAAGTAATAAAAGGAATTACTTTGTGCAATACATACGTTAAATAATCATCCATCGTTAAAAATAAAATATTTTTTTAAAAATAAACGTAAAAAGGAAATTAGATATGCTTGAATTTTTCAGGCCACGGGCCCCCTAGGCAGTTTATTTTTTTTTAAAAATTCGGTATTACATGTTGTAATTCTCAGCAAAGTATATTATTCGTATGGTATTGTATTGTGTAGAATTGGTTTCTATTGCTTTCTCTAAATCTTCATTAATATATTGATGTAGTAAGATTTGTCTTTACCGGTGTCCTCCAAACATCAGGGCTGCCACAGGCGACTATTTTTCTATTCTATTCACAGCCCTATTTAAAAAAAAAGAAAATTTGTATTATATTTCTGTTGCAAATGTTGTCAAACGGTATATCAAATATTTTTGTTTTGGGAAAGCTGTGCGAAGTATAATTAAAAAATAGTCGTCTGTGGTAGCCCTGAAGATATTATTACTACTGGCGTGTTGAAAATCAAATGCTTTTCCATAATGAAAATGAATGTTAGTAAAATAAATTCGGCGTGAAACACTTAAAAATCTATCTTTAACCCCTTATTGTATCCATTTTTTGAATATGTTCTAAAATAACCTGATTTTTTGTAATTACTCAAAAAATAGAAATTCAACTATCCGCTATAGAAACTATTAAAATTTAAATACATTTTAAATGCCTCCTAAATGTGTAAATGTTTCAGACATTCTTTTAGCAGTCTGAATAAAAGTTAAAAACAGCTGTCTTTGATATACCGTTGTGAAAACATACACTAAAAATTGCTATGAGATTTCGACCGATAGAAAAAATTGTCCGGCCAATGTTACTTTACCTACAACTAATAAATACACTGCTAAAAAAAAAATAGGGGAGCAAGCAAAAAAGTGAAGAAAACAGTGCAAAACAGCAATGTATGGGCATAAAAGGGATAGTACACGTGTAGCAATGCGCAATACATAAAAAAAACCGCAAAAAAAATGGTAAAGGAGCTTTTATTTTTCGAAAAGATGAAAAGAACATGAAAAGATGGTTTAGGGCAACAATTTGGTTTCATGTAAATCGTAAAAAAAATATTGTTTAGAAATGATGCAAGAATTTTAATATGGCGTGTGGTCTCCTCGAACAGCTAAGACTGCTGCACACCTGTTTTCCATGGATGCGATGAGGTCATCGATAAGACTTTGGGGAATACTGTTCCACTGCTCAAGAATTGCAATCTCCAAGTCCCGGACAGTAAAAGGAGGCCTCGGTCTTGCAGCAATGCGTCGTCTGAGTATGTCCCAAACATGCTCGATCGGATTTAGGTCAGGACAGCATGCTGGTCATTCCATACGCTGTATTCTTTAGCTTCAAGCATGTTTTCCACAAGACGAACTGTATAAAGTCTGGCATTATCATGCATGGAAAAAAATGAAATCACTAATTACTGCAACATAAAATACGACATGAGGTCTCGGTATCTCGTCTGTATTACTCCGGATCGTCAAAGTGCCATTCCGAATGATATGCAGAGTCGTACGTCCACCTATGCTGATTCCAGCCAAGAGCATCAACTCACCTCGTCTGTAATGTGATCTTTCACGAACGAATGTGAGATTATTTTGAGTGCCTCTTTCTCTCTATGCCAAAACACATCAGACGTCACATGCAGACTGAATCGGGACTCGTCTGTAAACAGAATTTCACTCCAACAACGTTGCCTTCAAACTCGATGTTCAGTTCTTCACCTTCTTTGGGCCGCACAGTGGCTTGAGGTCAACGGAATACAGTCCATTGGCTTACGTGCATAGAGACCACCCTGATGAAGCCTATTTCGGACTGTTTGGCTTCCTTTGGCCAAGAACAACTGTGTTTGCAGCTGAGTAGCATTGCCCGTTCCGTCTCGACGGGCTGTTAACAGGATATATCGGTCATCAGTTTCTGTGTTAGCACATTTTCGACCTTGCACTTGTCGATGACTACCATTCCACGTGTCTTGGAATCGATTCCACACCCTTTCATGGACACTTCTTGCGACTCCAACAACGTCCACTACACTTCGTTGTGTTTCCCCAAATTCAACTGTCCTGATAACACGCCAAGCCATGCATTGCGGTAAATCATGTTGTTGTGATATTTTCAAGACATCATTTCTCAAAACACAAGCTGAGCATTTGAATTTTACAACAGAGGCAGTGAAACAGACGTTTCTGCAAAATCCCGATTTCTGCACTTATCACCTTTTTCCAGTTTTTGACGTCATAAACTTTAATTTACGTGTGAAGTTTTCTTTATCTGTTTTTTTACAGCACTTTAAATTATGGATGTTCTATTTTACATTACTTATCGGTGTAAATATTTGCGTAATTTCGTTAAAACCATGTGCTCCCTTAATTGTTTTGAGCAGTGTAGTATGGGTAATTTCAACACCACATTCCGGCAAAACATTTCAATATTTGGCACTTGTTGCAAGTAATTTTGTTTATGATTTTACCAGAGCGACGCCGGCGCATAGACAGTGAGTGACAAAAACCTATCGCATAATCTTTTTTGTGTCTTTGGCTGTTTCTAAACTGAATTGATATTGAGTCTGTATCTCTATAAATAGAGCAATGTAAATGGCACGATGCGTTTGAACGTGTAAAGCTACATCAATAGTTCAGAAAGGCGGATAAGTCTGGAGTGTATTGGCACACACATAAACAGAGCAGAAATTGAGCATAATTTGGCGAGTCTGATTGTTAGTTTACTCGCGAAATGAAACATTTTGTCGCAATTTGGCGCAATGGCGAGCGGCAGCGAGAATCCTGATGCTGCAACTTTCATAATTTTTTTTCCTTGTATGCGAAAGCGAATTTTGATGATAGTGTGGAAAAAAATTTTACATGAGTCCAAAAATAGACCTCACTTTTGTCTCTCTAAGCTCAAATTTTCGTAAGAAATCGCCAGTTACCACGAAATTTTAACATTTTTTAATAGATATTATATCGCTTTACGCTTTAAAGAGCTTTAGCATCGCATATAGCTTTCTAAATCAGACATGCATAAACAAATTGATAATATACGATCATCTATTACACACGGGCGAAGCTAGCAATAATGAGATTAAACGCAGGCGTGGATAACAATAAAGTGTAAAAAAGCAACAACAACAACAACAAAAAACCAATTTGTTGTGCCAAAGCATGTTATGAAAATACGCCACTGTCTGTGTGGAAATTAAAAAAAAAAATGGCAATGGAAGGAACAATCTCGGTTTTATCTTTTTAAGTTATTTGATATAAATATTAAAATATTTATAAAAGAAAAACATGTTATTTTGCTTGGAATATTTACTTGTTTTCTGGCGGGAATTGATAATGCCCGGGAAATAATTTGGCAGGATATATCTCCTGTAAAGGGTAAACTTTTTAAATATTATTCTTTTTATTTTGTGAAAACGCTGCATTTTATAAGCAGAAACCATTAGAATTAGAATTGGATTTTTTTAAAAAAGCGTTTATATCTTCGAGAATATAGCTTATATTCTTACGAAAATACATACAAAGGTTGTGCATAACCAGATAACATTTGTAAAAACTCTATATTAATTTCATTTTTTTAAAGATAGATGGTGATCACAGATTATCTTTTTTTCTTATCAAATTTGTTTTTTGTTTTCTAAGTAAAGTATAGCCCCTATTTAACTACAGTAAACTCCCGACTATCCGGCTCTCGACTATCAGGCCTAGTAAAAAAATGAGGAATGTTGCAAGTGGCCGAGTCAGGAAGGTTCCTGTCTGTAGGAAAGTGCTAACACACGATAAGAAGGAGCAAGAAGGGATTACAGAATGCACGAGCAGAGACAGACAGGAAGGGAGGGGGGAAGTTAAGCCTTGATAACCTATTTTATCTTATGCACTAACTTTTCATATTTTAGCAATCATTTATTAATAAACAGTAAAATAAGATTTACTCATTTTTTACGAATTAGGCTTATGTTTTAAGTTAATGTTTTGCATATATAGAAATTGTATGTACTGTATATATAAAATTTATCTTAAAATGCGTATTTAATATAATAGGGGGGAGGGTTTCGGGAAGTGAGTAAATATTTATAGAACTCCGGCCTATCCGGCTTTTTTGTTATCTGGTCTATTCTTCCGCCACATTAGGTCGGATAGTAGGGAGTTTACTGTATATAATTTAATGGATTTCTGTATTCATGCTATTGACTTCAGTGTTCAGTGATTCTCGGTTTAAAGATAAGTTTCCTCTATTTTACGATAATTTAGATGAATTTCAAATGCTTGTTGCAATATTTGCAAACTTTTTCTGATTGTTGTTTGTCTATTCACAAAACATTAATAAAGAATTTGTTAAAGAGTATTTGAAAACACCAGTTTGATATAACATTATTAACCAGAATTTTTTATTTATAAACTAGATAAACTAGGGTTTTATGTAGATTAAAGATGATAAAATCTCTAAGCTTACTTCAATTGAAGCAAATGCTGGAGTATATGCATTCAAAAATTTTGCAACCAGCACCGTGCAAAGAAAAAGCTGCGCCCGGGGCAAATTTTCAATTTGGCGTCCCACCCTCAATTTTGTGACAGGTGTCACGAAATTGATAAAGTGCAGAAACTGAAATAAATTCTATTGAATACATATTTCGCGTTTATTTTAGAATTGTAAAAGGTTTCATTTTAATTCAGAAATTTCAAACAAAATAATATAACAGAAAATTGGACTTATATTTTGGTAAAGGAGATCTGGGAAATGGTGTGGAAAAAGACTATCTAACAGTATAGTACAACACTTTGGAACTCTTTTACATTCCTAGATGGAAACCACATGCTATTTTGAGAATGTATGTTTTTGCCACAAGCACATAAGGAAAATTACAGACTCAGAAAAAGAAGGTACTAAGATAAAAGAGACCGAGATAAAGACCTAAAACAAGTTTTAAAAAGGAAGAAGTCCTTAGTCAAAAATTTGTTTTGGGGTGTGAGGTAAGGGACGATGCAGTAACTTTGAAACGAAAAATGTACGTACTTCCATTGGAAAAAAAATTCTCGATATATATATATATGTGTGTGTGTTACAATATTAGATCTAATTCCGCGATTTCCTTATCTTATTCTAAATTATTACTTTATATTCACTAAATCCTTATTCTTAAATAATCTCTATCATTAATTCTGTTAAATTTCCTTTAATTTAACGTCTCACTTGTCTAAATTACTTAAATATTACGCTTTTAGTATTCTTAAATTAAATTTTCCATTTCCGCTCTTTTTTCTTTCAGAATGTTTTTTTAGCAAGAATTTTATTTTCCCGCGCATATTCCGGGGTTATCCTTTTTACCTACAAATTCATCCACTCGCTCTGTCCGTACTCTTTCCATGGCGTGGTATTCTTAATTATTAATTGGTCGAGAGCGCGACCTACGTCATATTTGTATTCCTACACTTGACGCACAAAAAGCCGATGCTCGCTGTGTTTCAGCAGATTTTAGTCGTATTTCCGTTGTTCATATCACTCCCTGATAACCGTCCACGTATTCTATTATCTACAACTTTGTTCATCCCTAAATTAGTGCTATGAAACGATAGCTAATATTCTTGGTGGAAACTGCGCCGCCGAAAGATGTTTAAATAAAATGATGAGCTAACTTTACGTTTTGTCTCAATTATTTCTGGGGAAACTTTCACGGAAAAATGTATTCCATGCCCTTCACTTGTCGACAGATACCAACTTCCAATTCGTCATATAACGTCAATGCCGTAGTTTTTAACACGACAGGATTCCAGTTTTCGTTATACTAGTGCAACAGGATCGAATTAACCTGTTCTGACAACTTATACTATGACTGCTGGATGTGATCCACTACTGATATCGTGACAGCCAGTTACTGAATTTCAACTAGAAAAATCTTCAAATGTTGGGATAATACAACATATATATATTTTACAAGAAAAAAAAATCAAAAATAAATAAGTAAAAAAATAAACAAGGTTGTTAATAAATTTTGCTCCTCCCCAGTTTCCGGAATCGGGGCGACTGCCCTCTTCGCCCCTCCACTTTCGCACGTGCCTGTTTGATCAACTGAAAAGTCTATGTTTCTGACATAATTTAAGTTAAACAAAGCAATTATCAACGATAGTTAATTTTTAAAAGTGTATATTTAATTCACCGGAAGGAAAATGTCAATAATACTAGTAGTTGGTAATTTTTATGAAAATTTAGTAAAAAAAAAATTATGCAGTTTTAATTTATCTAACATGTTCTCCAATTTATCGATATTCTTGATTTCATCAGGATTTGCAAAGAACCCGTGCAGTTAGAAAATCGAAGTTCGACAGTACTTTCAAGAAAGAATTTTTACAAGAAAGTGTGAGTTTCAGCCTTTATACGCCCAAATATATAAAGAGCAATTCATCAGATAATTTTCTAGAAATTCGAAAAGATATGGATCGAATCGAATTTACATACAATTTTAACGTTTTTTAACCTTTTTCATTTATGTCAAGGATAACTGGACACTTCAATTCACTCCAAATTTCTACAAAAAATATTTTGCTAAGTTTTAACGAAATATTCAGTAATGTACAGCACTGGAAAAAAAGTAAACATCCATTACTAACTCTGCAAAAAATTATCGTAGATGAAAGTTACTGGTACCACACGATTGGTAATAAAGTCTACTTTTAAATGATGTATATAAATTTGCTTAGGGGGTCATCTACATATTAAAACGAATCATATCTTTGTTTTTTTTTTCAATAGCAGTACACAATTCTGACAGCATAAATGATCTCTATAGACACTTCAATTAGCATAAAAACAAATTTATATGCAATTCTTGCGATAAGTTTCCAAGAAATTAATTATTTTAGAACGAGCGTATTTTAGGGGCTGTATCCAAACTGAAGTTCTATACTCGATTGTTGACCGAGAGAGCCCCCTTCTTGATCAAGGCATCTTAAGCGTCACTCAAGCATCCATTGAAGACTGCTAGATTACAAGATAGCATAATAGTCCAGGCAATAGAGACCGTATAGGGACTCTACCTAGGAAAATTAATGGTAGTAATAGTACTGGAAATCGGCTTTCTAGATGTTTTTTGGGTCGCTGAATCCGAATTTGTAACTTCCCACCAAAATTTCCCCCGGCAACCCCCCCCCCAAAATTTGGTAAAAAGCCCCCAAAAAAGATTTTTATTAAAAAATTCCATTTTTTTTATTATTTTAAGGGAAAAGTAGCTAGAAATTCAGAAAGTAGACAGAATTTACAACAAATTAGATATATGACATTATGACTTAGGATGAAGGGGAAGGGGGATCTGCCTCGGAACATGCGCCGCAATGCTGCGTGGACTAAGTTGCGCACTTCCACTTAACCACTCACACGTTTACATTAGCCTTCCCATCTTCCCTCCGAAATTTCTCTATAAGGTTTACTTTAAGTTTTTTGGGTCGCTGAATCCGAATTTTTAACTTACTCCCGAAATTTTCCTCCACGACCCCCCCCCCCCCACCCCCCAAATAGTTGTTTTTAACTTAAATTTCTTATTGTTTTACTGGGAAACGTATTACAAAATTCAGAAACTAGACAAAATTTGCAACAAATAGGATATATGACATTATGACGTAGGATAAACGGGGAGAGAGGGGGCTGCCTCTGAACATTCCCCGCGCGCTTTTCTCAAAAACCAAATTTTTTCAAAAAAACAATTTTTTGGGGGGTTTCCGGGTGAAATTTTGGTGGGAAGTTGCAAATTCGGATTTAACGACCCCAAAAACATGTAGAAAGCCGATTTGCAGTACTACCATTAATTTTGCCAGATAAAATCCTCTATTGCCTGGACTTCATCATTTAGTGCACGTAGCGTCGCAGTGCATGTTCCGAGGCAGCCCTCACCCTCCCCGTTCATCCTAATTCATAATGTCATATATCCTATTTGTTGCAAATTTTATCTAGTTTCTGAATTTCGTAATGCTTTTCCCCTAAAACAATAAGAAATTTAAGTTAAAAACAACTATTTGGGTTGGTTTCGGGGGGGGGGGGGAAATTAAAAATTCGGATTCAGCGACTCAAAAATCTTAAAGTAAACCTTATAGAGAAAGTTTGGAGGGGAGATGGGAGGGCGAATGCAAACGTGTGAGTGGTTAAGTGGAATTGCGCAACTTAGTTTACGCAGCACCGCGCGCATGTTCCGAGGCAGATCCCCCCTTCCCCTTCATCCTAAGTCATAATGTCATATAACTAATTTGTTCGAAATTTTGTCTACTTTCTGAATCTCTACTTTTTCTCTAAAACAATAAAAAAATTGATTTTTTAAAGAAAAACCTTTTTTGGGATGCTTTTTACCAAAATTTGGGGAGGTTGCCGGGGGAAATTTTGGTGGGAAGTTACAAATTCGGATTCAGAGACCCAAAAAACATCTAGAAGGCCGATTTCCAGTACTACCATTAATTTTGCTAGGTAAAATTCCCTATTGCCTGGACTATAAGGAATTTAAAAATATCTAGTCACTTCTATCATAGAGAAAGAGCGTTCTAAAAATGCAGAATCACTACTGAAATAAAATTACCTTTTATTTAGCCCATTTAACGATTTTAGTATTGATTCTGCCCTTTTATAAAACTCTCTTTTCTGTTACACAGCGCACATATTCTCCTAGCGGTGACTTTCGGAACTAATTTTTTTTGTGGATCCTTCGTCGCCCGTCTTGTTTAATCTGCTTGCAAAATTTGGTGTCATTCTCTCAATTAGATCGCACTACAGAACACTCTCAGTACTACCAGTTTAATTATGGGTACCTTGTATATACAGTACAACTTCAAATACCCGGCATCATCGGGATCGAGAATATGCCGGATATTTGAAAATTCCGGAGTTTTGAAGGGTTCTCAAAAGTAATAATTAGGAATATCAAAAATAGTACTATATTCTGAATGGTGCCTTTAACCATAATTTATTTCATTATTAAATGATAATTATGTAATAAAAAGAGAAAATTAAATATAAAGATAAACTTACATTAATTGATAGTTTCTATATTACACACACACACAAAAAAAACAATCTCTAATAAAGAGAGAAATTATTTCTTCTCGTGTAATTTCGGACACATCGATGTAAATTTTGTTTGCTGCAATTTTTTTGGCCGTTCTTTAACAAGTTTTCTTGTATTTTATACAAATGAATAATTTTTTTTACGTATCTATTTCGGGAATACAGTCTTGTTCTCTAAAGCAGATATTAATTCTAAAGTTAAATTTATGCATCTTTCTAGTGACACCTTTTCTTCTGCCTGTTGTTCATCCTCGTCTTCGGAGCTGTTACTAGCGTTATCGATAGTTCTATTTAGCACAGCGTCAGAAGAGAGGCTCAGAAGAAATTATGTACTAGTGTCCCCGCCGTTGCTGAGCAGCAGTGCAGCTCCCAGAAAATTTGTTCAGAAAATAATCGCCTCTGACAAATGAAAAAAAAAATGTCAAATATTTATTTTTCATTTTTATTTCGATTTTGAAGTTTTCAATTCATCACACAATTGCTATTCTTCTTCTACCATAACTCGAAAGTGTAAAAGAAAAAGGAAGGGAAGAAGATGGTTTTGATGCCGGATTTTTGAAGTTACACTGAATTTAAAATCTACAAAAGAAATTTGTATTGCTATAGGGGAAAAAAAGTCTTAATACAAAAATTTTATGAAACCAGTTTTAATTATAAAAACAACAACAGCATTGAAATGGAAATACAATGAGAGGAATCGAAAACAAATAATTCAAACATATGTACACACAAACAAAATATTAACAGACAAAATTATCATTGATATCTACAAAAATAAGTTACAGAGAATACAAATAAACGTAATATGCTTTTTTGACAATAATTTATCATAATCCTTTAAAGTCAATTATTATATACAAAATGTCGAATGTATAAAAAATATAAATATTAATAGCAAAGTTTATATCCAGTGAAATACTGGCTTAAGGTATAAAAATGGCAGTGAAAATGTTTCAGAAAAAGTTTTCTCGAAGTTTTATTAAATAATTATTTTTTGAGTAAAATATTATATTCTGTAAAGAATTAAAACTTTCTAAAAATAAAATTATTAAGACAAAAGTTTATGACTATAAAAAAAACAACAATCCCGCATTGAAATGAAAATACAATAACAGAAATACAAAACAAATACTTCGGATATATGGACGCAACACCAAAATATTTATCAGCACAGTGATATTTAGTAACTACAAAAATAAACAACAGAAAACTTAAGCAAGCTCAATCTGATTTCTTGACATAAATGCATCATCGCAATTCGTTTAAAATCAATTATTATATAGAAAATATCCTATGTAAAAGAAATATAAAGCTTAACTGTAAACTTAATATCCAGTCAAGTATTGACTTAATGGCAGTGAAAATGTTTCAGAAAAGTTTTCTCACCAGTTTTATTAAATAATAATTTTAATAAAATTAAAATATTGAAATATTTTCATGCATAATGAAAATTTTAGTGTAAATACACACACAAAAAATCATTTGAAGCAACATCTCTGTTTGTATTTGTTTTATATGATTTTCAAGAATTAATTCCACTACTTGCAATAAGATAATGACTATTGTCCAGGACTATAAAAAGTTAATTTACTTCTATTTTATTTAACACCTTGAGGGGCGGTGAGATATAACCCAACTAATTTTAATCAAGATTCGCGCCAGAAACTTTTAAATAAAATTTACTTTCATATCTTTGTTGAGAAAGAAGGTTGTAAAATAGCTTTTACTTATCTTGTAGTAAAAATTTTCAAAAAAATCCTGTATGAATTCAACTTTACAGAAACACAAGTACTTGCCCCTCAAAGGGTTAAAAGTGTTATCCCTGTTAGTGATACCTATCATGTCAAGAAACACTACTGTCTTAAATTGTATTGAGCAAAGAAGACAACACAAGAATAAAATCTATGTGTAATCTGTATATAAAGTAACTATAGTACATAAAACTATATATAAATAAATCTACATAAATCATCTAATTGAAAGAGCACATAAGATAAAAGCACACATCTGCTGAAACAAAACTTTCCATAACACTGTCCATAATTATTATCATGGTCTTGACATGACGTCGCAAGTTGCTTTTCTAAGTATCATAAAAATGTGTTTAGAATGCAATTTAGGTTTAAGGTACAGCATCTCATTTAATAAGAAATTACTTCAAAAGTCCATGACACGCTGCACTCAATTTTAAAATCGGAGAATATGTTGAGCAGCCAGAAAATGACCATATTTAAAACAGTACAAAAAACTCTGTAATTTTAAAACAGTACAAAAAACTCTGTAATTTTAAAACAGTACAAAAAACTCTGTAATTTTAAAACCAATGAATAATATATATATATATATATATATATATTATACCTTCAGACATTTTCATGGTAGTGAAAATAAAAACATTCAAATATATATATTTAGCAATATCAATTAATTAAATTATAACGATAAAAAGGGTTTTTAAAAATGTGAATACTAAAATAAACATTTTGCGCGGAAGATTTTAAATATTCTACAGCAAATACATATTTAACATTTCATATATTGTTGCTTATACTACTATATTTTACACTGAACTTAAATTTGAAAGTATATTCAAATTTATTAGCATAATTAATGGCTTTTATAAGCATATTCACAAAATTTACCCAAAAGTTTATGTTCGATTTTTTAATACACAATTTTCTGCCACAGAAATCAAACTAAATTTAGATTCAGCGTAAAATTAAACGTGAATACTAGTAATATGCGAAATTTCAAGGTTCTGTGATAATTAGTTTTTAAGTGAGAGTGCATCAATGCAAAAGAATCAGTTTTTGGGAAAACGGCTTCAAAGTTAACTTTATAGCATAACAGCAAATGCTTTTTTATTCAAGATATTTTTAGCGATAACTTCTATTCTAATTGGCATTTTTGTAAAATTCTTTTGGATTTGTAACATTTGAAGGTATTCACGCTGAAAAATTTCAAAATTCGATTTTTTAACCTTCAACATGTCCCCCCCCCCAGCCTACTCCCCTAGCTTAATGATACCATACAGTTTTTTAAAAGTACTTATAATTCAATGATTCTTTTTCTATTTTCTATAAGTAGTTATAAATAATAGTTAATTAAATATCTGACATTTACAAAATCATAGTCTTATCATGTGTTTCAGGTAATAGTGAAAGCCTGTCTAAGAAATAGCGAAACCTAAGCCGGGAAAATGAAATAAAAACCTTGATTTTGTGGGAGAAATGGACCGGAAAATTATCTTGATGTAGATGCCAAATTTCGGAAGCATACAGCCCGGTTAATTTCGTCCAACGCTGTAGTGCGTAGTATACTGTGGTACACGAGGCATTATCACATAATTTTAACTTTCAGAAATAAAAATATGATGAAATTCAACTTAATAAAATAACATTTTAAACTTATAGAAGAATGCCTATATGATTTAAAATAAAGAAAAAATGGTCAGCCGCGATGATTTTTAACAATACTAATAAATACTACTACTAATAATACTACTACTACTACTAATAAATTTTTAACTGAAGAACAAAGTTAAACTTGCATGTTTCATTTTCCTTACCGTCTCCTTGATATTTTACCTCTCTAAAGTTTTACTTCCTTCTAAATTTTTACTTATAATGAATTTGTATAGAACATTTAAATAAGAATAGAAATAAGATTTTTAACATAGAAAAAAGATTGTTAACAATACTAATAAATACTACTAACAATACTAATACTAATACTAATAATAAATTTTTAACTGAAGAACAAAGTTAAACTTGCATGTTTCATTTTCCTTACAGTCTCCTTGATATTTTACCTCTCTAAAGTTTAACTTCCTTCTAAATTTTTACTTATAACGAATTTGTATAGAACATTTAAATAAGAAATAATAACAATGTAGATTTTTTAGTACAAAATTTTGGTATAACAATGTCAAAAAGGCTGAAATTTAGCAGTTTATATTATTTTATGCTGAATTATTTTATTTTATTATTATTTACCTGCAAAGCGCATGTTCCAGACATATTAATTTATGATATATATACCTACCAGGGCTCCAAATAAATAAATAAATTTTGTTGTTTAAAATCTTTTACTAAGAATTTCATGGTTACAAGCAGAAATGTAAGAGTAGGGACGGTAAGAGTATCACAGGGACGATAAGGGCCGTAGCAAGTAATTACAATTAAATATTTTAAACATTTATTTCTTCAACTGTTGGCCGCGAACAGATAACGAGAGGCAGCAGTAAATCCGAAAAAATAAAATGTTTATGTACAATAAATATATGTTATTAAATAATAATAATCAAATACTGCATAATTGGTATTGATGCCAATGTAGTCTGATAAGTAAACGTAAACATATATTAATATACGGCTGCATTTATTTATCGCTTGAGAGCTTTACTACATGTGGATTGACATTTCAAACACACAGAAGTAAATTATTTTCAACTAATTTACTTTTTGACGCTACTTCTGAAGAAAGTGCTTTTCACATAGGTAATAAATAAAAAAATGTATAAGTTCATTGTTTTAAAAGAATCCGTTACTATGATTTTATTAAAACAGTATAATAAAACATGCTACTTTTTTATGAATGTTTAGAAGGTCTCACTACTTAACCCCCTAACTGAAAAGGCCGTGTTAATACGTTCACTAAGCTCCAGGTTTCACTGCAATACAAGCAATATTTAAAGTCATATAATTCTAGTGATTTAATGTATTTTTAATACATTGAACAATGATTAATGCTTCCAAAGATTGCATTCATCTTCGTTATTAAGTTTTCTTATAAAATGTTGAAAGAATAATCTTTTTTTAACATTTAAAACAAAATTTAGAGAAAACAACATTACAATTTTGCCCTTTTCCAAGACTGTCAGAAGGATTTAAAAGTTTTAAAAACGATGATTTATAACAAAATACACTTGAACCATTCTCCGATATAATTTTAACTTTCATGAATGAGAAACATGTGATATTCAACTTAAAAAAAAAAAAAAAAAAAAAAAAAAAAAAACCAGCATTTTTAAACTTTTATGTTCTTTTGCTATAATTAGAAAATGTTCTTATTCAGCATTAATGTTTAATAGTGTTCTATCCCAGTGAGACCTTAGCCATCCATTTAATAGTGAAATAGAACAGGGATGGTAAGGAAGGAACGAACGGTAAGGAAAATTACCACCTACTTTAGGCAAGTCATGTTAAACCTAAGTGATAACCACAATGTTCATTGGTTTTTACTAACAGTTATTTACACTGAACTAAATAAAAAATATTTTTTTAATTTATCCCTAAAAGTGCAGGAATAAATCTTGGAGACGATAAGACTACCAATAAAGCAAGAATGCTTGAAATTGATGTTTAAATGCTCATTTAAATTCTACAGTACTTTTCCTGTCAAAGAATTACAGATATTTTTTCTCTAGCATACTTCTTCTGCTTGAGAAAAATGAAAAAAAAATATATATGTAGCTGCATCTGGAATTTTCTGCATAATTGTAGCAAGAAGGGGGGGGGGGAAGGAATCTAAAATTCAGAGACAGAGTTAAAAAAAATAAGAATAGCCGTAAAAATATATGGAGATTAACTTTTTGCTGCAGATTGATATAAAACAATATTCCTCATTTCGGAAAACATTACGTCGAATTACTTTTATTGAGACAATTTTTTTACCCCTAACATCGTCCAGAACTTATTTATCTCACTAATATTGTTATACAATCATGCAACGGAATATTTTTCAATATAAGAAATAAAAAAATCCAAGACTATGTACTAAAATAAAAATTATTATTCAGGGACTAAAAAGTCAAAATTACGTGAGAATGCTTCCATTGTAAACCTTCAGGATTTTTTAAAGAAATTTCGTATATCCCCATTTTCTCAAGCAAAGCTATAGTGTATACTCTATCATATACCGCCTGCCTATAGCGTATACCCTCAGATTTTTGTTTACAACTACAGTACTGGTTGCAATGGGCTGCATCATGAATGTAGAGAAGAATGGTTTAACAAAAAGCAATAGTAGTCAAAGAACATGTATGTAGTACAGGGCTTAATTTGCGCCGCAGCCTCGGTACTTCTCTGTTTTTAGTAGATATTTAAATATTGGTCGGATTTCACCGGAGCTCATAAATACAGGGCTCCGGAGCCCAGGGCAATAAATAGCGCTTCCGAAAAACAGAAGCCTAAATTACTCTTTCCTTCCCATCTCCAAGCTTTTGCAATCTTTTTATCAAAACATTTATAAGTGACGTGATGTGTCACCCGCGTAGGGGATGGGGATAAAACGAAATCAATTTTATATAAGTTTTTGGTCTTGGACTGACAAGCTCAATCAGTTTTACATTCAAAATTTTATTTATTCATGTATAGGAAAAAAAACTTTTCCGCCTTCAAAATTATATATTATATTCTATATTAAATCATTTTAATGCTATTTTGATCAAAAAGAAGGGAAAACAGAAATAGTGTTTTTCTATTCTAATGATATTTACGAATTTGTGTCTGTCATTGATGGCGGCGACCTGTTGATATGGCGCTACTCAATAGACTGAACAATGAATTTGCTTTCAGTTCGAATTTCTTTTGTGACAGTAGGGTAACTTTTAATTGGCTATTTTTTTATTATTTAGATATCTAACCTGAAAAGAATATGTTCTGTTTTTAGCCAACGGGTATCAGCTTGATTTTTTGTTTGTTTGAGGTTTTTTTTTTGTCTTCTATTGCGTACGAGTATATAAATCACGTTAGTGATTTTTCTATTAATTTTCTATAATGAACATTGTCCATGCTAAGGCTGTGCTTTGCGCCTTTACGAAGTCAATTTCATTTGTAAATAGATATAATTGCAATGTACTGTTATTCTGATAGAAAGCAATCGAATAGTGTTTCCCCTTTTCCTATAAAAGCATCGAATCTTTCCGATAACGGTGTCAAAATTTTAATTTAATCTGCTTTTCAGGGACTCACCACAAAAGATTGTTATGCGGAAGGAATCGATTAAAGTTTAAGATATGCATATTTTATAGGAAATTGAAAAACATTGTTCCATTCTTCAGCATATAAATATTAATTTACGTAAATTTCATGCATTTTTTCATAAAAATGCATAGCTGCGAACTATCCCTTTTTTGTGTTAACACTATTTCCGAATCATAATCCTTACCATATTTAATCGCAGAATTCTGCAATCAATTAACACTAGAATTAGGCAAAGATTACAATTCGGAAGGAGTGAAAACTGAAATTGTTGACAACTAAGTATATGGTGATAGATATATTTAAAATTTTTATTTTGCTAAACACAAAAAAATATGCTTTAAATTTTGCAAATAATGTACGAAATATAAATATGCAGTTGGAGCGATAGGGAAGGTAGAGGGAAACGGTACAGTTGTTAGTACCGGTACCACAGAATATTAAGGCTCCGGAATTTTCTTTGTTAGAAATTAAGCCCTGATGTAGTACTACTTAAAACGTTCTTAGAATGCGCATTTTGTATGTTCTTTAAAACATTTAATAAGTATTGGTTGAAAATGTTCAGGATTATTACTGTCATTTCACACCATTCACACATACGTTTAGTTTTGCTAGTAAACATAATAATACTTAAGCAACAAGTTAAAAAAACGGTTTCAAAAATGAAAAGTGTAGATAATAACGCCGTATATAATCAGTACTTAATTCGTCACATAAAGACAGTTGCATATTGATCATTTGCTGCAACAACGTCATATTTTTGTGTTAGGGCAGAACGCAAAAAAATATGATGCTTGCAGCGCAGTAGTATGAGTTACGTCCACAGGGACAATTTTAATGATGTGAACTTTAACTAGTAGAGTTTTAACTAGTATTTTTGATTTTTCAAGATTCTCTTGTGAAACTGATTTTAGCAGCAAGAACGTCATAAGTGAAACTGGGGGTATTTTAAGGGGTTAAGGGAAGCTGTATAGTATACATTTCGGCCATTAATTTACATCCTCGTCATAACCAGATGGTACTTGATCAAATCTTACTATATTTTTACTTTCTTCTACCTTTACAAGAAGAAAGTATTGGATTCATAAAAATTTTCGAATTTCGGTTTTCGACGGATTTACACGTTTTAGGGGTCACAGAACCATAAAAACATGTTTTTAAAAAATGTCTGTTTGTGTGTGTGACACAAATTTTGTGAGCGCTCTATCTCAAGAACTAATGAACGGAATTTAATAAAAAATTTAATTCAGTTAGTTCCTGATATAAATTGGTGCTGATTAGTTTTTGGTGTAAATCGCTCAACAGGTGGTGCTACTATGCAGCATTTTTCACGATTTCTTCAGTAGCTCAATCTCCAGAACTAGTGCACTGATTTTCATCAAACTTCAGATTCAGTTAGTCCTTGACAAGTATTGACGTTTTATACATTTTGGTGTAAATCGTTCAACAGGTGCTGCATTTTGCCTACTATGCTGCATTTTGCAGGATTTACATGATTTCCGCAATATCTCTATCTGAACAACTAATGACCGGATTTTCATCAAACTTCAGATTCAGTTAGTACTTGATATGTATTGGTGCTGATTACGTGTTGGTGTAAGTCGCCCAACAGGTGGCGCTGTTGTTCTAGAATATTGACGATTTTTGCAATAGCACTATCTCAAAAACTAATGCACGGATTTTTCCCAAACTTCGGATTCAGTTAGACGTTGACGTAAATTGTTTCTTGGTGGTTTTGGTGTAAAGTACCCAATAGGTGGTGCTGCTAGGAAGCATTTTGCTGGATTTACACGTTTTCAGCGGTAGTCATATCTCAAGAACTAATGCACGGAATTTCATATCTTCAGAATCCTCATGATGGGTATAGATTGCCATTTAATTTTGGCAATGTGATAGCGAATTTTGAAGTATTAACATGTATGAGATAGAAGAAAGATTTGGGATTGGTACATCTGATTAGTTTGTTAGTATTATTGTATCCAAAAATTAAATCAATATTCGAAACTTCATATGCGTCTCCTGAAAAATCGTTATTTTTGAGTTATGACGTTGTTGCAGCAAATGAGCGATATATACTTCTAAAGGAAAGGACATAAAAAGTTAAACTGCATAGATATTATGCGACATGGGACGTTAGATCTCTGAAGTGCGTTGCATAATTCTTTATCAATATTTCTCAGGCCCATTTGGCTGCATATTTTTGTTAAAGAACCGACATATATGCGGATATTTATAGAACAAAAAATATTCAATAGTAAGGTAAATAAATATTTTAATCTCTTGAAAGACACTTTTATGTTTAATTAATTATACTAATTAAAATATTAAATTAATTAGAAGGAATAAAATACATAGACGAGGATCTTCCTTTTACTACATAAAATAAACAAAATTCACTACTTTTAGAGCATATAATTAGTGACTAACATTGTCAGGAGGAACAATGTGAGTTTACATTAGATGTAAAATTAAGTATTCGCTTCTGTGTTTGTTGTTGGTGCATTCCACTGTCTACTCCATGTGACGAAAGGAACCGCTGCCAAAAAAACTATAATGGTGAGCTTAATTTATTTTGTATAATAAAATAAGAGGTTGTTCTATACTTTTTTGAGCGAGTACAAGAACTGTTTCTAATAGATTCTATTAAATAAAAAAAAATACCATTAACCCATAATCCCTGTCTTGAGTCCTTATTTCCTATGCTTCAGAATAGACAAAAAACAAACAAACAATGATTACGTGTTAATGAAGGTACTATAAAACGTTTTCTAAATATTATAAGCATCACGAGAGCGCTCAGTCTGAACGTTTTCAACACATTTCTGTAGAATGGTGCTTCTTATGTAAAGGACATCCTCTATGACCAGGTCATAGAAGATGACCAATATGGAAACTTAGACGTCGAAAGATATAATATGAACATTCTTCACACTTTTTTGGTATAACAATGTTTGAACGTTTCGGTGCTACTTGGGAAGATTGTTTACTTTCATCTCTGTTTGATCTTGTATTATGTATCCCTGATGCAAAAAGCTACAGCAGTCAAAGAACAATAAGGATGGTTACATTTATGCATTTTCAGAAACACACATTTGGTTGGTTACAACGAACTGTATCATGCAAGTAGCAGAGAACGACGTTGTTCATAGTCTCCACCCTCTGTCCTGGTGAATATTTATATCTGATGTACAAATCTACAATATTCAAGTAAAAATAAGGACTAGCACAATTAGTTCTCCAAAGCATACAGCCTGGATAATTTCATCATACAAATGAAGAATAAATATAAGAATGTTCATTCTACTCACTGTTTGTCCTCATATTACGTATTCCTGATGCAAAAAATTGCCATGAATAAAGAGCATTAACGACGAATACATTTAAGCTTATGAAGAAAGCTAGCTAAAGCGAACTACACTATATGGCTAAAGGTGACCGGTCACTTGCGATTTTAGACGTTTTGTTAAATATCTAGAAACATACAGGAGGAATTAACCTGAAACTGCAGATGTGTAAACAGTATCGTATAGGTCATATATTTCTGCGAAGATTTTTTTTCCAGAAACCCCATAGGGGACCGTCAACAAATTGAAAAAGAACGAATATCTTTTGGATAACCCTGTAAAAACTAATGTAGCAAAAGCGTTCAAACTCGAGATTATTAATAAGTGACTTATTGTTATATACTGTGTTCATTTTTATGAGGATAGTATGCATACTCGTAGAGAAATTAAGGTTTTTATAAAAACAGTCCCAAATATCGCCCAGTTTTTGGCTTATAATTTGCAGAGTTCTTAATAAAAAAAAAGTTCTTTTCAGAAAATATGACGAAAAACATTGTGCACAATACTCTGCAATCAGAATTAAAAAATAATAAAAATTGGATGAAAAATGAGCAAGTTTAATAAAAAATATTTCACTGCGCATGCGCGAAATGCAATCAAAATATAATGTGCATAATGTGTTAGCTAAATGTATAGAGCAACTTTTGTAAAAGTCTCAAAAATATAGTTTGAAAAGTCTTATAATAATTGTTTATAGAATAAGCTCAAAATCCGTTGTTCCCAAAATGAAGCAAAAAGATGAGGAGTTGTATCCATATATCCATTGATTAGTGCCAATATAGCATGCACAATATTGCACTTACTACTGTATTTGAATACAGCCCCTCATATTTTTGCTTCCTTTTCTGAATAACGGATTTTGAGCTTATTCTATAAACGATTATTATCAGACTTTTCAAACTATGTTTTTGAGACTTTTACAAAAGTTGCTCTATACATTTACTAACACATTATGCGCATTATATTTTGATTGCATTCGCGCATGCATAATGAAACATTGTTTAGTAAACCTGCACATTTTTCATCCAATTTTTGTTATTTTTTAATTCTGATTGCAGAGTATTGTGTACAATGTTGTTCGTCATATTTTCTGAAAAGAACTTTTTTTTATATTAAGAATTCTGCAAATTATAAGCAAAAAACTGGGCGAAATTTGGGACTGTTGTTATAAAAACCCTAATTTCTCGACGAGTATACATGCTATCGTCATAAAAATGAACACTGTATATTACAATAAGCCACTTATTAATAATCTCGAGTTTGAACGCTTTTGCTACATTAGTTTTTACAGCGTTATCCAAAAGATATTCGTTCTTTTTCAATTTGTTGACGGTCCCTTATGGAGTTTCGGGAAAAAATCTTCGCAGAAATATATGACCTATACTATACTGTTTACACACCTGCAGTGCCAGGTTAATTCTTCATGTATTTTTCTAGATATTTAACAAAACGTCTAAAATCGCAAGTGACCGGTCACCTTTGGCCATATAGTGTACATACTGCAGGTAGACGAGAAGGATAAGGCTTCTGCTTCTCTGCCACTGATTTTGTCTTCCTGTTAGGCATTTCTGATGCGCAAAGCTGCAGTAGTTAGAAAAAATTATGGATAAATATATTTAGTTTGCTGAAAAACGACTGAGTCATTTGCGTCATGCACGTGTAGACAGACGACAAAATTGTTCATTTTCGTCACTTTTGTCATTGTGTTACGTATTTGTGATGCACAAAACTACAGTACTCAATGAGTAATAAGGACGGATACATTTAGTTCTAAAACACATAGTTTGCCAAGTAACGATGGATTGCACTGTTACACATGCATTCCATACAAGAATTAAAAAAAAAAATATGACGCCTATGAGGTGGAAGTATGGTATTTTTAAACTACCGGAGAAATTCAACTGAGTTGTAAAGTTTGTGTGAAGTTTATAGGACTAGTTTCCACATTTGTTAACACGTTGAATGCCACGTCAGTCACGGGTGACTGACAATGATCTTTCCGTTTAGGCTGCGCTAGTCATCGGTGACTGACACTGATCTTTCCGTTTAGGCCGCGCTAGTCATCGGTGACTGACACTTATAGATTCTGTAATGGGAGTCTTATTTCGTGGCTTAAACGGAAGACAGACAAAATAGACTTGGCATTTAACGTGTTAATAAACTGTTCAGAGCTCAATATAACTGAATCTGTCAATATAACTGGAAGAATCTTGAATCACCTTCCTTATAAAGCAGGAACAAACTCTGAAAAGAAAAAAAAATCAATAAGCATTTTATGTTTCTATACGAAAATCGAAGAAACATTATTAGCGCATTTCGTTTAGTATATAAATTATTTATTTTTTGTGTGTACTTCTGACGATAGCTTTTTTGCAATTTAAAATATTACATTATTAATGAAAAAGTTACTTTTTGTAATTTTTTTCTTATTTGGAGACTATAAAATTTAAATCATCATATGTTAGTAGACAAGACAGAAATGTTCAAGTATTTAAATTTAATATTCCTTGTCTTCAAACTAATGTCTTATTCTAGTTTAATAAACACTTTTGTAATGGATAAATAATTTGATGCTTTTAAAGATGTATTTACCATAATTTTAAGCCAATTGTAATTACGAGTAAGGATGGTTGGGAAGACAGTAGTGCGTCCTGGTCGTCTTTTGAAAGCAGTAAGTGGCCATAATCTTCAGTTGGCAAAAACAATATATGGAAATTTCGCTGAAAAAAAAACCCGAATAAATATTTCAGCAAATTATGTTGATATTAAATGGTAAATACATATTATATCTATCTATCTATATATATATATATGAAATGATAATAAAAGAAATTATACATCATAAAACAATGATTGTGAAATCAAGCTACCAAAATGGAAGTTGTTTGACATGTTTATATTAGATGATTACGCAAGGCTTAAATTTCTTTAAATATGGCATTTATTAGATACATGATTATAATTAGAGTTAAAATAAACCTTAAACGAGTCTTCAAGGCTATAAAAAGTAATTTATTTTTCCAAGCATGACAGCTATTGGATTCAGTTAATTAATTCAAGTTAACAGTTTATATTGAAGCTATAAATTTTCATCAAGTTTCCTCATATTTAACAGTTATTATATGTAGAGTATATAAATTAGATTAAATCATTATAATAAAGCAAACAAATTCAAATTAATGTCAAAATAAGATTGCATTTAAGAAATAAATCCTAATTAACTGTCCTCTAAGCTGACATTTATTATTAAGTCATTATCATAAATAACAATTATCCGTCAAATTTAGAAATGACTATTGGTGTTGCGATTGGGTTATCCCCAAACCTCATTGCTGCCATATAATCACATATAAAAATTTTCTTAACAAATTAAATTAGATCTTAGTAAGTACAGAACTTGTGTGGAAATATAAATTATTAGAAAACAACGTTTAAACACACAATAAATTAAGTTGATTTGATCAGACGTATACGTTTCGTGAGTACTAGGACTCACATCCTCAGTGTAAGAAACTTTAAAAACAATATCCCCCCCCCACACACACACTTTCACCGTATTCACCGGTTTTTCACCGTACATGTAGTTGGGGGGGGGGGGGGGATATTGTTTTTAAAGTTTTTTACACTGAGGATGTGAGTCCTAGTACTCACGAAACGTATACGTCTGATCAAATCAACTTATTTTTTATTGTGTGTTTAAAAGTTGTTTTCAAATAATTTGAATTAGATCTTCCTCCCAAATTGATACTTTCGCCCCCTTCTGGAAAATATCCTAAGATCTTAAACAACACTCATGTGTTCCTCTCAAGAGCTCAGTTTTTTCCTGAGATTTGAGTGTTCTACTACATCTCCAGGATGTGAGCCAAGAAAAATATGGTTTCTCGGGGCTTCCTGCGGACTCGCAGATGCTGTGTACTGTCGAAAAACAAAATAAAAAGTTTATTTCCATAAGCGAGGTCCTGTGTCAAATTATTACAATACTTCTGTTTCATCCAAGTGGATTTATTTACTACACCCGAAGTTGTGACGGTAAAGTATACCAGTGATAAGCCCATACTTTATTATATATATGCTGTGGGTACATATTTTTTAAGCGACAAGTTTTGTCCAAAGACTGAATCCTGGTTTGAATGTTATTCATTTATCTTAAAATGCAACTTTCTTTACAGTTAAACAGCAGTTGTAACAGCGTTGCAGTTTAACTTAATTATAGTCGCAATTTCGATTTTTCCTGTTACTGATATTAATTTGGTTTATCTGGAAATTCTCCAAATCTCTACTATAAGTTTTTACCCCTAGCATCCAAGTTAGAATTATTTTAATTTTATGTCAAGATTAAGTTTCAGGTAAAAGTTGTATCCACTTTTATGACATTAATATTTACAACATAGCTATTTTCTTTTAAATTTTGGACTTTTTAGCAGTAGGCTACACCAAGAAATGTCTTTTTGTATGTTTTTTTTTGTAGCATTAGTGTATAAAACATGTTTTCTGTATTCGATTTTCTTTTATAAATAAACGAAGAAGAATAATAACGGTAATAGGTTATGTCGGGTTTTTTTTCGTAACACAATTATATTATCATGTGATTAAGATGCTTATTTACTGGTCAACTTCATAATGTAGAGCGTGATTATAAATGATTGTACATGTTTTCAGTTTTTATCGTAATTAATGAAGTTCATTACGAAGTAAAGTAGTTATGCATTTTGTGGAACTCTCTAAGTGCTTTCGCAGTCTTTTGGTCCAACCACCTACAAATGGTTGATATGGCATCCTTTAATCATTATAAAAATATTTAAAAGAAAGTCCTTCCCGTTTCATATTTTTTACAACAGATCTGTTAGAATGCTGTCAATGGCAATTGTGTTTTACATATGCAGTTCGGAGTTACCCGAAGGAAGATTTGGAAAAACCTGATGTATGACATATTTATAGGAGTGAGAGAATGTATTTAGAATGGCTACCAAAATATTTTCTGTTTACAAAAGGCATTCTTCTTGTGCCTTACTACTATTTTCAGTAGTGTTAAATTCAGGAATTTTTCCCCGGGAGGAATTTCTGAGGCTCTGGTAGGGGGTAATTTTAGAGTTCCGGTGCGGAAATTGCACTTTTGTCGATTACAAAGTATAAAATCTCAAAAATTCCGGAGGACTGATGTACTCCTCGGGCCACCCCCTGAATTCAACATCGACATCAAAATTCCTCCTCTTCGAGAACAAATCTATAACTAAAGGCAACACATGAAATAATAGTAAACAGCATGCGTTTTCCATTTATCTAAGCTGTTTCACTTATACAGCTTTGTTAACTTATACATTTCCACGTCTTGTGTTAACCACGTGTTGGCTTTAGACGTAATGAAGGAGTAATTTCCGCAATTTTTTTGCCTTTACTAACTTGTTGCCAGTTCTCCTGGCATTTTTACGATTTTTCCCCTTGTTCAATTGTTTACTGAAGTAAGTTGCAAAAAGTAAAGTAATATTAATAGTAATTTAGAATGTAAACTTTTTCAAAGTGTCTTTTGATTGTCTAGCTTTATAATTGCAAATGTGTACATTTATATGCACGTAACAAAATTGGTCTCATTTTTACATTTTGATATTTAGGGTGCCTGCACTAGTAGGTGATCATTTAAGACTATTTTCGGTTTCCAGAACTCTTCTACGACACAATTTTAACGGATCAACTACTAGTGCAGTCTGCTTATATATGTTATTCTATTAATTATACAGAACTAAGTTTCAAATTTTGAAGTACGTGGCATTTCTATTTGAATAGTAAATGGTTTAATCTGAAGGACATACAATGTAAACTTTGTTCTGTTTAGAAGAAATATAACGAATCTTCAAATGAAAAATCTGTTAACTACAAAGATGATGTAGTTTGTTTTTCTTTCGTTCAAATTCTGTTTTTAACCCATTAATAGTTTTGCTTATACCGGATGTTCAAGAAGAATTTGCTGAGTTTGTTACTCGAAGCTTTTGAATGCCATTTGTTTATAGTTGTAATTTCAGCTTTGTTTCATGCTAGGGATTTTTCGGTTAAAAATGGCGAATATGTTAACTCGGAAAAAGTGAAGTTTTGCCTATATTTTTAGTCTTTTTATTACAAAAGAAAAAAAAAAAACAGAAACAGAAAGAAACGTAATGTTGGAATTAACATAATCTACACTCATGGATATGTCACAAGAATGAAAATTTATCTTTTATTTTTATCATTACAGAATATGCATCCATACTGAGATTTTACCTTGACTTATTTAAAACTTACTTATTCTTTTGTCACAGATAAGCATGAAATGTGAAATAAACCATCACTGGGATAGTTTGTGAGAGCTTACTTATTTTATTAGTCGCTGAAAAGCTGGTAAAAGATTAACGTCTTTTCAAAAGTGAAAACAAATGTTAATTTGCTTGTTTTATTTATTTTATATATTAATGGTTAAGGCCAGTTGGAAGTAAAATTTTTGAAAAAAGTCATTTTTTTATTCTTTTAATATTTTGAGTCCTTTATTTTCCCTCTTTTGAATGGTATATTAATTTTGTTTCTATGACAACAAGAAGTTAAAGAAATTTAAGTAATTCAGTTTGTTAATATCATGCATAAACATTACATTCGTAAACTTTAAACTGAATTTTCTCAAAATGTTGCTTTTGGAACTTCGATGTACTGTACCTTTTTATAGAAACTACTACGCATTATTATAGGGTGTCCAGCGAATAAAACCCTGATTTCAAAATTAAATATCTCAAAAACAAAGATCAATAGAATTATGCGGTAAACGGTTTGTTTATTAGCTAAGCTGTAAAAATGTTATACAGAAGTTTCAAAATTTAGTTGCAGAAACCGTTAACAGATGGCGCTGTAATCGCAATGCTTATAAATTGTGCTTCGAAGTCCAGAGCATTAGCGTCTCATTCCTAGATGGCTCCCTATGGAAGATCGAAAATTGGGAAAGTTCACTTTTTCGTTGGGGTGATGTGCAGGAGTGGAGACATCTCGTCACAGAGTTATTGCATCACCTTTAATTTTAGAGAATTTCAATTAATGGAATTTTCAATAAAAAGTTTTAAAAATATTATATAAGAACTTATTAAAAGATTTTATTAAATTCAATTTTTAATGCCATATAAATGAAAATGCATATATTTAGAAAAATAATTTTTTACTCTTTATTTATTTTTTATATTTGTAAATCACGGCATATTATTTGGTATTATTGTTTATACATGAATTATTATAAATAAAAAAAGTTATTTTGCACTTTTCATTTATTTTTAAATCGCGGCATAATATTTTGGTTTTAGCACAACACATATATTTCTTTTCTTTGTAAACAAAGTTTTAGAGACAGAAATTATGCATTAAATTATTTCATTTTTAAAAGGAATTGGTGATAAGTCAAATCATCAACGTCAAAGCTAAAGTATTTTGGAGGCTGCATTATACTTCTGTGCTCATTGATATAAAATTGAAAATGAGTTTTTAAAATTAAAATGATTTATTTTTAACTTAATTAAGTTTTTAAAAATAGAAATTTTGTATTTTTTCCTTCAAATTATTTTTTACAATTTAAAAACAATGATTTATGAATCATTATTATGAATGCTCAATGATTTAAAAAAAAGAGGTTTCTTTTAGCTTAATTAAATTTAAAACTAGAAACTTTGGATTTTCTTATTCAAACATTTTTTCACAGATTAAATAAATGTTAAAAAGTAAAGATTCCCATTTTTTTTCAAATCTTCCTCTACTTGGATTCAATTCCACGATCTACCAATTAGGGTAGAAAAGACATACCACAGAGATACTGGTATCCAGACCGAAGTAGCTTAGAACAAAATTTGAAACAAATCTCAATTCTGTTAACACATGGCTCCGCTTCTGCACATCACGCAAATAAAATATTTTAATATGTTCTTACATAATGATTGCTAAACTTTTAATTGGAGATTCTATTAATAGAAATTCTCTAAAATTAAAGGTGATGCAATAATTCTGTGACCAGATGTCTCCACTTCTACAGATCACCCCAACGAAAACATGGCCTTTCCCAAATTTCGTTCTTCCATAGGGAGCCATCTAGGAATGAGACGCTAGTGCTCTGGACTAAGATGCATAATTTATAGGCATTGCGACTACAGCCCATCTGTTAACGGTTTTTGTAACTAAATTTTGAAACTTACGTACAACATTTTTACATTTTTACAACTTAGCTAATAAACAAACCGTTTACCGTATAATCCTATTGATCTCTGTTTTTGACATATTTAAATTTGAAATCAGGGTGTTATTCGCTGGACACCCTGTATTTGCAATCTTGACAGAATATTTCTCACATATCCCTGATCAATCTGAAGTGAACTTTTGTTACAAACATTTGTACAAAATTTTTATAAAAAAGGTTCTTTAGAAAAATATAAATCTTTTGTTATTTAAAAGTGGTTTTTATTGCACATTTCTTAAAAAAAAAAAAAAAAAAAAAAAAAAAAGCTAAAGCGTATCTTTTTATAAAGTTGACTTCACTTTATTAGGAATTATTCATATTATGTATATAAAAAAATTCAAGTGAATATCTTTGGTAGTTTCTGAGAAAAGGTACGTTAATTTAACTTGGTATTTATAGGGAATTCCAACTGCCCTTAAACGAATACAACTGATGAAAAGAAATATTTTATTTTTATTTATTTTATAGTGATACATTATCTTATCCAAAGAATTTATTACTGAAAAATACGGGATTGACATCACAATATTCTAGTTATTAAATTCAAAAACTTCAAAATACTCACAACTTTCTTTTCTGTAGAAAGTTTATAATTACGCTCTGTACAGCCACATATTTGTTTCTCTTTCATGTGAAATATAATCGACTTAAACTTTTCTTCTTCTTCTTCTTCTCTTTTAAGTGGTGCTGCTTCGAAAACGCAAAAGCAACGCGAATTAACCTGTTAAAAATTTTAAGAATTTATTCTAATATTGGTGTAAGGAAATAATTAAAATTTAAAAAGAAACATATAGAAAACAAATAATATCATAAGACGAAACGCAATTTTTCACCTTGATTCAACATAAAATAAATAATGTGAACATTAAAAAGGCCCACAATCTTACTTAAAAGGCGATGAATGAAAAGAAAAAGATGTTACAAGTTTAAAATATGCATTTTATTTATTATTATTATTACGCATCCACTATAAGAGAATCAGTAGAAATCCTGTCTAAAAGCAATCAAGTATGTAACGACGCCCTATCGTACAATATCCCCAGTTTGTGGTTCAATAAATCCTGAAAACCTGAGCAAAGTGACACATTAAAATTCAAAGTACAGAAGTTAAATATTTTCTTCTACCCATGGCGAGGCCAACGAGAAAGACAGGCTACCGCGGTGGGTTCTTTTTTTACAGACCGCTGGAGTCACGTGAGGCTCTTTTCGCACACCTTCATTGGTGCATTCGAGCATCACGTGACTCCAGCGGTCTATAAAAAAAGAAGAATCGGACCCACCGCGGTAGCCTATCTTTTTCGTTAGCCTCGTACCCATGGAATGTGAAGTATGAGAAACAAAGTGCTGTCATAAAATAAATGGAACTGCAATTAATAATATTAATATATGTTTTCTCTAATTAAATTCAATCCAGGAAATTGCTACTGCTACTTCTACTTTCAACTCTAGTAATTATTGGCTCTCTCATTTTCAAAACAAAGTGACGTATTTGTATAAATAAACAACATTTAGTTATTAAGATAATCTCTGATGATGAGCCTGGAAGGCTTGAAAGTACTAAGAAGTTTTAAAAATATATATATTTTAAACTTGTAACATCTTTTTCATTGCATTAGTCGCCTTTTAAGTAAGACTGTGGACCTTTTTAATGTTCACATTATTTATTTTATATTGAAAACATTTTATAATTATAGGTAATGATTAGATTAATTTAGATATTTACTTCCTAAAAGCTCATCATATCATACTAATGCAGAGCAATTCTGCGTAGAAGAAAATTCACTATTTTATAAACATTGTGTTGTAATTTCATTTATTACAATCTTTAGTGAAGTACACTGAATAATGCTATCAACTGCAGTTTAAAATTTTCATTTAGGGTAAACATTTTTCTATGATTTTAAAGCTTGTTTTATCGTTCTTAAAAAAGACATTTGCATGCTGAAAAGCTCAAATAATCTTATATTTGATTTAACAATTCTATGCACCAGAAACAACAAGATTTTATAAGCACTGTGTAGAAATTTTGTTTAGTTCACCTTTTATTAGAGTTCACCAAATAAAATTTTCACTGACGTAAGTAATCAAGAAATTTTTAGAACAAGACCATATTCCAAGACAATTCCATTAAGTTTATTCTATACAGTACAACCTCGATTATCCGAAGTAATTGGGACCGACCCTCTTTCGGAAAATCGAAATTTTCGAATAATCGAGAAAGCTTCCATTTTAAGATTAAGGAGAAATATATGCAATATTTCTTATTATGGTAATAAGGGTTTAATAAAAATAAAACAATAGCAAAATAGAAACAAGAATAAATTACCTGTATTTTAATTTTGAAATTAAGTACTTTACAAATATCACAAGGGTTTAAAAAAATGTTTTGTTTGTCGCAATGTTTTGTTTGTCAGTTTCAATTGCCTCTGTTTTGAAGCTCTGTCACGGAGTTTTTTAATATTCTTAGTTCACCAGTATCGCAGTCTTTCAGCTACTCCATCCATGCCAAACATTTTGTAAATTATTCAAAAGCTTCAGAATTGCTAATTTGTTCGTTTTCTTCGTTCCACTCCATAGCTTACGGGAGCGCAAATTCAAAGGAACTCTAAGAAAGGAGATCGAAAATATTTATATGTATTTGTAGTTCAGAAAGGACCGGTTGCACACAAGGAATATAACAGTTAAAAAAAAAAAAAAAAAAAAAAAAAAAGCTTTCAAAATGGATGTTGCACACAAGGAATGTGATAGAAAAAAAAAAGCTTTAAAAATGAATTTCGGTTAATCTAGAGTTTCGGTTAAAAGAGTTCAGGATAAAAGATGTTCTACTGTATTTATTGGTAAATTTTTGTTACGAATCATTTAAACAAATTGAAAATTGAAACTAAAAATAAAATTCAAGCAATACAATACTTAAAACACCCTAAAAACCGTTCAAATGAAATCAAAATAAATCTTACGACTTTCTTAAAGGTTCGTATTTTGTATGTATCTTATCATTTTGTATACACTTATAATAACCATAATACAAAATTTGATATACAAATGCTTGCAACTTAAAAATGAAAATACGTAAGATTAGTTTCGTTTTAATTTGAATGGAATCAAAGTTCTTAAAGGGTTTTAAGTACAGTCAATTAGGGTAGCTTTGAACCACCGGGTGTAACTTTGCACCACCTCCTATTTTTCAATATTTTTGACTCTAAAAGACTAAATAAACTCCAGAACTGTCCTCTGTTGGCAAGGTTCTAAACTGGGATTTCTACTCTTTATTTTAGAAAATAAATTAGTAACATTATGCGCAATTAATTGCATCATCTAACGATTTTTGTGAAGTACTGTTTTCAACTTAATTTTGAATGCTTTTTGAAGTTCTTGTAATGCAATTAAATTTTCATAGTAAGTAACAATATACTCATTTATCAGACATATTATTATCTAAATGCTGTAAATGTGTTAATATTTTGTGATTATTTATTTATTAATAGTTAATAAAATGTAAAATAAGAAGGCACTAGCATTTTACTGCATTTTCAGGTAACTTTGAGCCGGCTCAAAGTTACACTGATGCTCATAATTTACTGATTATAGGTGCTACTGTCGAAAATTTCCCATATTTGCACGTATATTTTATATAAACTAGGTTGCTCGGCCCCCTACGAGCTACGCTCGCCAACCCCCGTCCAGACACCGCAGACTCTAAATGCACGCTAATTTGATCGGCTTTAAAAATATTTCGAAAGATTGAATTATAATTTAAAAAACAACGAATTTCTATTCATTTCTCTTTGATTGGGGAATTTTAACGCCAAATCCGCTGCGGTACTACTTGATTATCCCTTCGACCAATTTCGCCAAATTATATAAATCGCCAAACCACTCGCCAAATTATACAAATTGACATAATTTTTATTTTAAATAACGAAAGAACAAATAAATTAGTACAGCATTAATAAAAATACAAATGAAACGTCGAAATAAAAATAACTTGATGACGTAGACACGTGTAACAACATTTCAAAATAAGCTAATGTAAAAGGAATTAAGTAAACAGAGTCTTTGACTTCTGGTATTTTTTAACAAAGTGAAAAGAAAGTTCTTTTAAATGAGACATTTTAAATTAATCGTTTTTAATCTGACGTAATTTTTACCAAGCTATTCTTTCTCTTATAAATATTCACGTGAAAATACTTTTGTTAGAAATGAAATATTATTTGCGCTTTCCTAGCAAAAATAGTTGAAAATATCCTCTCAAAATATCATATAAATGTCTAGCGCAATTTCTAAATTCAAACTGTTTTGCAATATTATTTTGTGTTCATTTTATGTGATAACTATAATGTGACTTAAATATGACGTAATTTCTCCTATTTAAGACTTCTAACGCATGTTAATGAATTTATTATTTTACAATATCCTTTCTCTTTTAAAATCCACGTGTATACTTTTTATGACGTAATTTTTAATAAGTTCCTGCTTTTTGTACATAATTATTTAATTCTAATTCCAAATGATTTTTTCTGTTTATAATAGTCACGTGTAAATAAATTTTTAATTTGAAGCAAACATTATTGTTTGCGCTGTTTATACATTTGGCAACAGTATAAATTAATACCATTTTCTAAATTAATGTAAAAAATATCTCTAGAAATGCTGAAAATTTGAATTTAAAATAGAAATAAAACCTCAAAAAATGAGTCAAAATAAAAAAAAATTAATGCAATCGGCACTCCGGCAAATTCTAACGCATAAAATGATCTAAAAATGATTACACTGCCATGTATAGTTTTTGCTGCTATAAAACTTTTTTAGTGGAACGATTTTGTCCAACTTTAGCATTAAATACTGCTTAGTACTGATAATAATAGTACTGATTATAGGTGCTATTGTCGAAAATTTCCCATATTTGCATGTATATTTTATATAAATGCCGAAAGTGTGCATTAGATATGACATGTAAACATTTTTACAAATATGTGTAAAATACATAAAATTCATTTAGAGGCGTGATTAGGGGCGGAGCTACTCAAATTTGACATTTCATACGTTCGACGTTTTTTATTCTTGTTTGAATAATACTAGTACTTGTATCTATTACTGTAACTAGGGATATATTATAGAATTAAAACATTGAAAATTGTTTTTCACTGCATTTTTATGTTTTATATGAACAATAAACAGGTTTTTTTTTACTTCTAAATGTTCATGGTTCTCTTCTTCCACTTTTCTTATGCCTGATATTTGTTGCAATATCATAAATTATACAAATTTTGGGATGTTGGGAAATGTAAATTCGCAGTCTTTACATATCTGAAAACATTTTTTGGTGTTTAAAGTTGTCCTGACTACAATACTTTTTTTATAATTAATTATTTTATATAAAAATTTATCATATGGTGCAAAGTTACCCTAAATGGCTGGGTAACGTTGAACCAGGCTAAAAATCCATTTTTTTTATTGCTTTTATCCTTATTATTCCTTAATTTTTTATAGTCAAACAATAATTTATGATCATTTCTTCTCTTTTATGCCCCTAGTTGCGACAATATTCTTCAAATAAGAGTGTGGCATATGAAAATAGAGAAAATGCGGATCAAAGTTACCCTGATTGACTCGATCATATTGTTTGAATTTTATTTTATTTTTACTTTCTTCTATCTTCAATAGAAGAAAGTATTGTAAACGAAATTTTTTTAGACTTCCGATTTTCGACGGATTTACACGTTTTAGAGGTCAGAAATCCCCTAAAACATGTTTATAGAAAATATCTGTCTGTCCGTGCGTCCGTATGTCTGTCGCCATTATACCATCAAAAACTGGATGAAGTTAAGCATAGAATTGAACCAATTTTTTTTTAAGTTTTAGGCTATGGCAAGCAGGCCCTCCCTGAATTTTGAAAAAATCCGCCGGTAGTGGGCGCTCTAATAGCGATTTTTGCGTCTTTTGAATATTGTACCATCGAAAAACGTATGATGTTATGCATAGAATTGAAACAAATTTTTTGTGTATGTTTTTGGCCATTACAAGAAAGTCCAGTCCTCCCTGAATTTGGAAAAATTCCGCCGGTAGGGGGCGCTGTAATCGCGATTTTTGAGCACTTTTAATATTGTACCATCGAAAAGTGTAAGAAGTTATGCATAGAATTGAACCAAATTTTTTGTGTATGTTTTTGGCCATAGCAAGAAGGTCCTCCCATAATTTGGAAAAATTCCACCGGTAGGTAGCGCTGTAATAGCGATTTTTGTGCGATTTTTGCGCATTTTGAATATTGTACCATCAAAAAATGTATGTCGTTATGCATAGAATTGAACCAAATTTTTTGTGTATGTTTGTGGCCATGCCAAGAAGGTCCTCCCTGAATTTGCAAATATATTCCGCCAAAAGGAGACACTATAATAGCGATTTTTGTGTAATTTTCTTGATTTTTCGTAGTTCTATTGTAGACCGGAGTCTGGTGAATCGACGGGAACTTCCCATCTTGATAACAAGACTATTCGCGAACAGCTGATATGCCACAGAATAACGAAAAACTATTGATGTTAATAAATATCATGACTGAGATTAACTCGTTTTTACTCCGATTAATTGACTGAAGCAGAAATTTAAGAGGAAAGTCAAAGTTCATGTAGCATTGAACTAAAATAAAATATTGACATTTGTAACAACATTTTGAAATATTAAAATATATGAGATAGGAGAAAGTTTTGGGATTGGCACATCCAACAAGTTAATATTCAATTGGTTTCACTTATTTATCACAAAAATTTAACATTAAATGTAGAACTAATTGAATGGAATATCTAAATATCCGTCCCTTCTCGGTCTTAAACAATGTAGGAAATAAATTGTTCGTTTTTTTTTTTAATTTATTCTGCAAATTATGTTTTTGTTTAATGTGTTAATTTTTTTAATTATTGCATTTAGACGAACTCATTTAAACAAGGGTACCATCATCAGGGTTTGATTTATGCATCTCAATTTGTGATGTAATTTGCCAATGATTAATCCAAAATATTTCATCAGTGCAGTAAATCAGATTGGTGTAGTTTGGACAAAAACTTATAAATTGAGCATAATAAATCTATAATAAAAGTATAAAAAATCAATTTTATTTAGATTTAGTCAATGTATACAATCTATATTATACAATATAAGAAATTCTGACCAATCATGCAAATCCTGAACCAAAGCTCTCACCATTAGACAGGGTAGAAATCAGCTTATTCAATGGTAATTTGGGCAGGGTTTGTGTTAAACCACCACGGTTTTTAGACTGTTTTTGGCGAAAGAAATACGCTTTTACATATATGACGTTCGCAATGATTGAGTTTAAATTTCCCTACCTAATTTTAATTTGGAGTATGTTTAAAGCATAAAATAAATGTATTTCAAAGTTTAGTAATGCGCAAAACATATCTTTTTTTTTTTTTTTTTTTTTTTTTTTTAACCAAAACATAAAATTGATAGAACAGAAGCTTATTATGTAAATTAAAAAAAATAATAATAAAAATCAATTTTATCTAAATTTAGTTATTTGTTTCCAACCAGAGGGCAGTATAAATGAAAAAAAAATTTTGAGTCTGTATTGGCTAATTTTCATTTGGAGTATGGTTCCCTTATGAAAAAACGTTAAAAAAAAAATCCATTATTAAGTTTTAGTTCTGCAATTTCCCTGCAGGGGCGTTAACAGCGTAAAAGACCTTGTGGGATATTTCGCAAACCCCTTCCTCTCTCGACCAGACAGCAGGCGCCAGATCACGTGGTCTGACTAGAGAATTAATATTAAAAACATTTTTTCTCTTGTTCTTTTAGTTTTAGTTTTGAAATAGTAATGATAAAAGTTGAACGCAGCAGGTAGACTGCGTATGCGTATACGTTTTTTTTTTTTTTTTTTTTTTTTTTTTTTTTTTTTTTTTTGTCTTGGTCTTCTAATAGAAGAAATGATGTTTAAATTTTAAAAAGGGAAATTTATTTTCGAATATGAAATCATGCTTGTTTTTTGGCTTCTTTATAGAAGAAAATAATTGCTGAAATTTTAACAAGATAATATCTTGGATTCCCAGTGTGGAATATATACATATATATATTTAACAAATATTATCCAAATGTTTCGCTGTAAATATTGCGCATATTTAAAAGTTTAAAAATAGAATTTTCAAAGTTTTTAATCTTCCAGTGCTTATTTATATTGAACAACACCTGCGCCACTTTCAGTCGTGAAATATGCTTGTTCACTTTAAATTGATATAAATTCAAAATCTTGAACTTAGCTCTCCCAAATGTCATTTAATTAAGAATAATGTGAAACTCAATGAAAAACACGAAGATTAGTCATTATTTTTTGGTGCCTGATGAACCCGGAAAAAAGGTAAGAAATACCTTTATTATTCTTCATGACTGTTGATTTCTTGAAAATAAACATTTGCCATGATAATTTATTTTGAAAATTGAATTAAAATTTAAACATGGATAAACCAGAAAAGCTCAAAAGTAAAAGAGCTACTGTTCGCGCAGTTGTTACAAAATTAATCACAAAATGCGATACATTGTTATCTGTTGATATTGGTTAGACTGATTGCGATTATTCAATGGAATCATTAGAGCTCGTAAATGAAAAGGAAGCTCTACTCAAGGAATTAGATTCCGAAATAGATGAGCTAATTCAGGAAAAAACTGAATATGAAAAAGAACTGCAATTGGTAGAAGGATATTCTGAAAAAATATCAAGTTTGAAATTTAAAATTAAGATGAGGCTTAAAAAATGTAAAATCGAAACAGAACCAAAAGTTTTACTAGATTCAAGTAACGGTTCAAAAATCGGTAGTAAACCAGTTTCGGCAGTGAAGTTTACTAAACTAAACATAGAAAAATTTTCTGGTAATGCAAGCCAGTTCTTAGAATTTTTCAATTTATTTACTAGTGCGATAGAATCAAACGAATCGTTATCAAAAATTGAAAAATTCCAATATCTTAAATCTTTGTTGTCTGGGCCTGCGTATAATATTGTAGCTGGTTTCCAACTGACAGATCAAAATTAGTCTACATGTTTAAAGTTGTTAGAAGAAAGGTATGGGAAGCGAGAAAATATAATAAACTGTTACATGAACAAAATTTTAAATCTTGAGCCAGTAAAATCCTCTAATAATGCCACTTCACTCAGAAAATTGTACGATTATATTGAAACTTGTATGAGAAAACTTGATGCGTTAGGAGTAACATCAGGCTCTTACGGCCATTTATTACTACCCATATTATTAAGGTTATTACCAGAAAATTTTATACTAGATTTCCATCGAAAACTTGACTCCGATAAGGACTGTGAAGCGACTGATTTAATAGATTTTATTAAAACGGAACTAAGATGCCGTGAAGCTACTAATTTAGTAAATAATTCCCAAAGCAAGGCTTATGAAAATTCTAAAACCAAATATGAAAGTTCTTCAAGTAAATATCAAAACTTTCCTCAAAAGAAAAATATAACTTCGGCTGCTGCTTTAAATACATCTACAAAACATTTTTTCATATTTTGCAAGTCTTCTGATCATGTAGGACTAAATTGTTCGAAATTCTTTGATGAACAAAAACGATATAAATTAAAAAAAGAAGGTCGTTGTTACAAATGCTTTTATAAGTCGCATTTATCAGTTAATTGTGGAGCAAAAATTAATCCTTGTTCCAAATGTGGTAACAACACCCATAGTTATTTGTTTTGTTTTAAAGAAACAACAAAAGAAAATCTTGAAAAAGAAAAGAAAGGTGGAATTGTATCTATGATGTCGGAGCAAAAATGTAAACAAAATAAAGCTACATTATTGCAGACTTGTACAGTTTCTGTGTCTGCTGGTAAACAATGCTTGTTGGCTCGCGTTTTATGTGATAGTGGTTAGTACAAAAATTAAAATTGAAGCCATTGCGAAGAGAAAATTTATTAGTTTATCCCTTTAGGCGAAGACGCCCTTATGAATCTTGTTATGAAGTTCTTGCTCTTGAATTATCCAGTGTTGTGCAACCTATCAACTCTATAAAGATCGAAGCTCTTGTGGATGATAATATAACTGGAGCTTCTGAAAAAACCCTAGAACCAGAACTTCTAGACATAATGACAACAAGAGGCTATACGCCTGCTGATACAGGGTCTTGAACAGGAAATAAATATTTTGCTATGGTCTGACTTTTTGTGGAAAATATTAAAGAGAATCGAGGAAAAATTGACAAAAGAGTTACACGTTGCAGAAACTATTTTCGGTCATACGGTGCAAGGGCAGATAGAGTCGAATAAAAAAGAAGTAGCTTGTATGCGTGTTTCAGTTGAAAATATAAATACTCAGCTGAAAGCAATTTGGGATCTCGAAGCAATTGGCATTGCTGAAAGCAATAAAAAGAACATTAACGATCTTGAGGTAATAAAAGAATTTAAAGGAAATTTAAAATTCGTAAATGGGCGTTATGAAACAAAATTATCGTGGAAAAATTCTCGTGAATTGCTTAAAAATAATCTTGAAGCAGCAAAGAAGCGGTTTTCAGTTTAGAAAATAAATTCCTGAAAATTGATCATTTACTTAAGAAATATAACTCCATTTTGCTACAGCAGTTTAATGAGGGTGTAATAGAATTCTGCACCGAGAAACATTCCAATAATTCCTATTACATGCCACACAGACCTGTTATCCGTGACGACAAAACTACAACAAAAATGCGCATAGTCTATGATGCTTCTTCCAAATATGGTGATTCTCTATCATTAAACGAATGTTTGAATCATGGCCCTAACTTAAATCTTAATGTTTTAGATATAATTTTGAAATTCCGTTTACATAAAATTGCTTTTTCGGCTGATATAGAAAAAGCTTTTTTGCAAATATCTGTAGCCGAGGAAGATCGCAATTATCTTAGATTCTTATATTATGAAGATTTTGATAAGAAAAAAAAACATAGTACCCTATAGAATGACCAGAGCTACTTTTGGTGTCACCTGCAGTCCATTTATCCTCGCTTGTAATATTAAACACCATATTAATAAATATAAAAACTCTCACAATAAAACATTTGAAATCCTAAATTCTTCTTTTTATGTTGATGATTTATTTTCAGGAGAAAACGATGTTCTAAAAGCTTTTAACGTTACTAAAGAAGCTGTTGATATCTTGAAGGAAGGGGGGATTAAGTTAAGAAAATTTGAAAGTAATTCTCAGGAACTTAGGAAAAAATGGGGTGACGAAAACATACCTATTTCGAGTTCCGAACCCCCAAATACTTCCCTAAAAGTTTTAGGACTTATCTGGAACAATACAGAAGATAATTTTGGTCTAGAATTACTACCCTTGTTAGCAAATTTAAGCACTGATTCTTGTACAAAACGGAATGTTTTGAAAATTGTAGCTATGATATTTGATTCAGCCGGATTTATTTCCCCTTTCGTTATTCGTGTCAAATGCCTTTTACAGCAATTGTGGGTAATGGGAATATCATGCGATGAAAGATTTTGTGGTGAACTAGAAAATAATTGGCAAAATTGGCTTTCAGAAATCCCTGATCTCACACACTTGAAAATTCCCCGACACTATTTTAACAACCTGATCATGGAAAAGGAGCATCTCCAATTGCATATTTTCACTGATGCTAACCCTAATGCATATGGTGCAGTTGCATACTTACGGTATCCCATTTCTATAGATAAATTTAAAACTAGTTTTCTAATGTCTAAGTCTAGGGTTGCTCCCTTGAAGAAGTTAACTCTTCCTCGTCTTGAATTCATGGGAGCACTTATCGGTGCCAGAATGGCAAAGTTTATCACAAACATTATCCAAGTAAATAACACTATTTTCTGGTCTGATTCAGAAATTGTTCTTCATTGGCTTAAAGGGCAAAAGAAATATGGAAACCATTTGTTAGTAATAGAATTACTGAAATTCATAATTTGTCTGATCCAAGTTTATGGAGACATTGTGACGCAAACTTAATGCCGCAGATTTAATAACGAGATGTTGTTCTGTGAAGCATTTAATAAATTCTCAAAAATGGTGGTATGACCCTGAATTTCTTTCCTTGCCCGAAGATCAGTGGCCTAGCGTTAAAATTGTTGCTACACAATTACCTGATGTTTCTAAAGCGAAGTCTCGAAAAGCAGCAACCATTTCTTGTGTTGTTCAAACAAATAAAGCTGATGAAATTCCCATTTTTAATCTTGAAAAGTATAGCTCCCTAAAGAAATTGTATCGAGTAACTGCATGGGTATTTAGATTTATTTCTAATATAAAATTAACCCTCCGACTGTCTTGGAAAAGGGGCAAAATTGTAATGTTGTTTTCTCTGCATTTTGCTTTAAATGCTAAAAAAAAAAATGATTCTTTGAACATTTTATAAAAAAACTTAATAACGAATATGAATGCAATCCTTGGAAGTATTAATCATTGTTCAATGTATTAAAAATACATTAAATCAATAGAATTATATTAATTAAAATATTGCTTGTATTGCAGTGAAACCTGGAGCTTAGTGAACGTATTAACACGGGTTTGTCAGTGAGGGGGTTAAAGGTAGAAAAAGAGATTTTTCAGAATTATCAGCTGAGGAAATGTTACATGCTGAAAATTTTTGGTTAAAGCTAGTGCAGGAAGAAAGTTTTCCTGAAGTTATAAAATCTTTGAAATGTAACAAGAGTATCCCTAAAGAATCGAATCTTCTACAGTTAAATCCTATGTTGTCAGATGAAGGTTTGCTATTGGTACGAGGACGGTTACAAAAGTCTGATTCCTCATTTTATGAAAAACATCCTGTTGTGATTCCTGCAAAACATAAATTAACTGAATTAATTGTGAAAGATTCACATGAAAAAGTTTTTCATTCCGGAGTGTCCAGTACATTAGTACAAACTCGTGAAAAGTTTTGGATTTTAAGATCCAGACAACGCATAAAATCAGCCCTGAACAAATGTAAAATCTGTAAGAAATTTAACGTACGCCCTGGTCAACAAGTTATAGCCCCTCTTCCAGGTGACCGTATTAACGAAGCTCCACCATTTTCAGTAACAGGTCTTGATTATGCGTGGCCCCTATATGTGAAGGGGAATGAAAATAAATTTTATATTTTAATATTTACATGTACTACCACAAGAGCATTTCATTTAGAATTAGTAAAAGACATGTCAACAGCAGAATTCCTGTTAGCATTTCGCAGGTTTATCTCACGTCGCAGGTTTATCTCACGAAGAGGACTGTGTGCTGTAATTTATTCAGACAACGCCAAAACTTTCAAAAGAGCTGATCTTGAACTAAAAGAAATTTGGAAAGTAATCCACCATCCTGATGTTAAAAAATTTTTCGCCAATCACAGAATTTCCTGGAAGTATATTGTAGAGCGTGCAGCCTGGTGGGGTGGCTTCTATGAGCGAATGGTTCGCTCACTGAAAACTACCTTGCGTAAAGTTATTGGAAGATCTTCTTTAACATTGAGTGGATTAGAAACGCTTCTAATTGAAGTAGAAGCTGTAATCAAGTTTCGTCCGTTGACTTACACGTATTCCGAGTTAGAAGAACCATCTCCTCTTACTCCTGCACATTTTTTAATCGGAAAACGTATCTTGTGTTTACCTACCATAAAAGTGAACGATTTAATTTTATCAGCAACGAAAGAATCTTTAGTGAAACGCTTCCGTTTACGTGAGACTCTTCTAAATCATTTTTGGAAGCGTTGGAAAAATGAGTATCTTCTCAACTTAAAATCTGCTCACTACACGGACCAGAATAAAACTTCAGACTTTAAAGTAGATGATGTGGTGCTTGTACATGATGAACACTTACCCAAAAGTTTGTGGAAGTTAGGCAAAGTTACTAAAAGCTTTATGGGTAGAGACGGCAAGATAAGGTCTTGTGAATTGAAAACAAATAATTCATTTATTAAAAGACCAATAAATTTACTGTATAATTTAGAACTGACAAATTGGAAAAAAAACTCTGAACTGATTTTATTAACAGACACAAAAACTCTTATTTGACTTTAAAAAAATGTGCTTTTTGTTTATTAATATTTCTAACTTTTAGTTTAATTTTTTGTATTGAATATTCTAGAAAAATTTGTATAGATTTAAATTGTTCTTTCTATTTTTAGTAGCAGAAAGCTGTCAACAAAATTTTTTAAATTGTTTTATTATTATATTGAAGTCCAGTATGTAAGTATATATTTTGATTTGTATTGTATTTATGTATATTGTAATTCATGATTTTTTAGAATCATTTTATTTCTACTTTAGTTATTTTGAATCCCCATTTTGATGAACCGTTGTTCATCAGGGGGGGGGGGGTAGTTTGTAGAATATTTTTCAAACCCCTTCCTCTCTCGACCAGACCTCAGAAGCCAGATCACGTGGTCTGAATAGAGAATTAATATTAAAAACATTTTTTCTCTTGTTCTTTTAGTTTTAGTTTTGAAGTAGTAATGATAAAAGTTGAACGCAGCAGGTAGACTGCGTATGTGTATATGTTTTTTTGTCTTGGTCTTCTAATAGAAGAAATGATGTTTTAATTTTAAAAAGGGAAATTTATTTTCGAATATGAAATCATGCTTGTTTCTTGGCTTCTTTATAGAAGAAAATAATTGCTGAAATTTTAACAAGATAATATTTTAGATTCTCAGTAAGGAATATATATATATATATATATATATATATATTTAACAAATATTATCCAAATGTTTCGCTGTAAATATTGTACATATTTAAAAGTGTGAAAATAGAATTTTCAAAGTTTTTAATCTTCCCGTGCTTATTTATATTGAACAACACCTGCGCCACTTTCAGTCGTGAAATATGCTTGTTCACTTTAAAATGATATAAATTCAAAATCTTGAACTTAGCTCTCCCCAATGTCATTTAATTAAGAATAACGTGAAACTCAATGAAAACATGAAGATTATTCATTAGACCTAATCATGTAAAAAATTTTATGAAACCATAATTCACACCGTAGCCGAAGCTTATTATGGAAGTTTGTTTAAGAAATATAAAAATAAATTTTATTTAAATTAGGTTACCTAATTTTCCGCCAGAGGACGCTATAGCTATCAAAGAAAATTGCACCGAATCTGTGTCAACTACCTTTAACTGCAGTACAGCTATATATCATACAGTGAATATTAAAAAATCAATTTTTCTTGAATATGATTACCCTTTGCCTCACAGTGTGCACTATAAGCGCCACATTAAATGGTGTTGAATTAGTACAACCCATTTAATAATAGAAATCTAAGCTTTTAGTACAACAAGACATCAATTTTCTACTCGGCGAAACCTCTCTTTAATTTTTTTTTTTCAAATGAATCATGATATTATCGCTGAGAGAAAATTATTTTCTGTATGTAACTGATATTCATGCTTGACAATCAATATCGATAAAATATATTTAATTTTTTTGTTTTAAGTATGACGTCATATTTGCCTGCGTTCTGTATTTATGCACTTATGTTTCTCGTTTCCTTATCAAACGTTTGAAAATGTCCTTTTTATTATGAATATGCTGTTATATATTTACTTGCTTTCTGTAAGTCATGCTTCTTGTATTGGTATTAAATATTTGAGAATCTCTGTTTTACTAGCCATATGATGTCATATATATATGTTCTGTTTAATTAAAAATATATACATATAAATAAAAATAAAATAAAATTCAATTTCATTTTTTTACATGAAAATCGTGTAAAAAAGGTAAAATTTTATGGGAAATATGTTCATTTGATTCTCAATGAAAATAACGAAATTTTGAATTATTAACAAGAATATTTGAATAAAGTAAATAAAACATAGCTTTTTTTACTTTCTGGTTTATAGTACACTTATATGCAAATGCATTTTAATCCTCTGTTTTGGACCCTGATGTCACCGAAACATTTTTAAGGGAACAAAATACTTTCAAATATATAGGGGAGATGGGGGCACATGTGAACAGTTCGCATAAATATAGCTTTTTCTCATAACTGGATTAATTTCTATAAACAAAAACTACTTAATATAGTAAACAGAACTTTCTTTTACATGTGGTAATTTTTTAAAAATCACCTGTATAGTTTTTCTTACATTTTCTAATAGTTTTATAAATTCAAAAGATTGTTCACATGTGCCCCATCAGCGGGGTACTTGTGAACAAGCGTGGGGCACATGTGAACACAAAAAAAATATCCTTTAACATGCTTTTTATTCTGCTATTCATTTGTCATCGCAATCATTAGCTATATTACCTTTTAAATTCACCATAAAGAAAAAAAATATGCATATATTTCTCTAGTTTCTGGGTGATATGTTTAAGCAAAAGATTATAAAATGAAAATAAGTAGATTTGGAGGGGAGAGGCTTAGATGATTCATTAAATATTGTTGCAATAAAATAAAAAATAAAGAAGCAATTTTTAAAAAGAAATTAAATCTTTTAAATTTTGCTTAAGGGTATTTGTTTGAGGGAAATTTTAGGGAGGGGGCATTTACATACTATTTATCAAAAATCTGCCGAAATACGAAAGATTCTCACTCCTGTATTTGCCTTATTTACTTGTAAATTATAGATAAAGAAGGGTTTTTTAATGATTAAAAAAAATCTCGACTATAACCCTACCCCCCCCCCCCCCCACACACACACAGATCTTTTGCTTTTGAAAGAGGGGGGGGGGGTACAATCGGGATTTTACGGTAGTGTAGTTATCAATTAAAAAAATTTACTTTCTTAAAATATTACTGGTATTTATGGATATGGTATTTTGAATGGATAGCTCCATTCAAAGCATCATATACATAACTGTTTTGGAGATGGAAGTAAGCCATCATTGCAAGGTTAGAACAAATGTAACAGAAAAATTTGCAAAGTTGTTCAAGGTAATACTTTTGTATTAACAATGCATAAAAAATATTGTTGTAAACCGTTTAGTAAAATAATATATAACACTTATTGCATTTTAGAAAACATTAAATTTATTTAAAGTACAATTGAATGTAAACGAGCTTGTTGCTCTTTATGTATTTGCTGAAAGATGTGTTTGTGGAAGTTTCAATACAAAATAAACTTTGTGTGAGGAAAATATCTTCTATTTCAGGAAAACTGTAGATAATGGAACTTACATTATGTCTCATTAAGATAACTGAAAGGAACAGAATCACAGAATAATTATTGGGACACTTATGAACTGTACATATCTGCCCTAACTAGCTTGTTCACAAGTGCCCCACATTGCTGCTTTTGTTAAATTGATAAATCATTAACATTTCTCAATTTTAGAAGAAAAAGAATTGTAACAAAAATGTTTATTAGTATTCATAGTATATGTTAAAACACTCAAATTCAAATAAATGAATAAATAAATAAAGTTATTCGCTTATCAACTTGGAACAAAGATTTTACTTTTGAGGTCTAAAAACAGTGTTTTGGCTACAGAGGACAAACAAAATGTCATAGAGCTTCAAAAAAGTTTTACCATATGTCTACAGGTGCTATCATCTTTAGTAATTTTTTTCAAATAAAAAACCCTTATAATAACTATAGAAAAATTGCGATTTTCACATGTGCCCTCATCTCCCCTATATATATTTTTATTTCACTTTAAATACTATTCAAGGGCCCACTATATGCATTATGGGATACATTTATCAGACATGAAAAAAAAATGGGTTGAAAAATAAGGAATTTTCTTGAATATTTTAAGCGTTATGAAGAACTTTTCAAAATGTTTCATGTACATTCCATATCAATTGAAATCCTCAGTACTTTTTATAGCTGTTTTTCATTATATATGTCACAAAGCTGTGCATCGGTTTTTGAAACTAAAATATAATTGGAAAATTTAAATGTAATTAATTGCAGAAATATGATGCGAAAATGCTGAAAATTTCATATAAATTGTAAATATTTTTTTCCTACTTTTATATTCAAATATATAAAATTTGATGCTCCGTTTTATTTATACAGTGTGTCCACGTATAACCTGACCGGCGTTTATTTTCGCAACCGTTGATCCTAGATGCATACTTCCAATTACAAAAATGGCTTAAATAAGGTAAAGAAATTTTTTTAAAGCGATTTGGGTCAATAAAAACATTTATTAAAAAATTACGAAACTAAATTTTTAGACGGACCCCCGGTCCTATAAGGGATATTTAGTAAAAATTTACTATGACACTAACAAGTAAGACAAAAAAAGTCCCATTCATCTAACATTAAAATCGACCGAGTTATGAAACTTTGAAATTCATGACTTATACCATTTTTTTTGCGTATCAAAACAGATGATTTCAGCCATACTTTCAGGATTGTATATGAAGTACTTAAACTTATTTCACGATATCTGCGCTTTGAAAGAAATCGTACAACTATTACGATTGAGTTAACTTTAGTTTCAGATTAGTTAAAATAATTGTATTTTAACACATATTTTATTTTATAAGAATTTGAGGCTATGATTTCTTTTAACAAAAATTATGTTATTTTCATAAAGTTTTATTTAACTTGCAACGATCGACTTTCCAGTTTAAAATTTGTACTCGAGCTTTAACTTACGTTCAAATGTCCGATCGAAGTTAAATTTTGCACACTGACTTAAATCCGATGGCAATGTAATAATATTATGATTTTCGACTCTTACCATCTTATACATACTTATATTAGAGGATAACACAAAACAATCCGGATAGATTACCGTCAAGAAGTTTAAGAAAGAGTTTTAGATAACATAAACCTGCGATGGTTATGTTTTTTAACTTTTATAATTACATTTTATGTATTTTTAACGCTGAATAGAAAAATTACCTTCGCTTTTAACCATCATGTCAGGATTTTTCGCAAATCGTAAATTTCAAGGTTAAAAAATAGCGAAAAATCTTACACTATAAAATAGATGTAAGACCTTTTTTATTCAATTTAATTCTATTTGATTCAATAATTTATTAAATTTTTTTGGCTTATACCGGGTTTCTCACAGCTAAACAGCTCCGGCGTCCGATGAGGTTGGGAGGGGAGGGGGGATCAATTTTAACTTTGAAATTTGCGAACTAATGCTTGGATTTTCAACAAATTCCAGTTTCGGGTATACCTGAATATGAATTGGTGCTGTATAGTTTTTGGTGCAAATCGTTCCACAGGTGGCGCTGCTATGCAGCATTTTTCGGGATTTCCACAACAGCTCAATCTCCAGAACTAATGCACGGATTTTCATCATACTTCAGATTCAGTTAGTCCTTGACATTAATTGACGTTTTATAGATTTTGGTGTAAATCGCTCAACAGGTGGCGCTGCTATGCCGCATTTTTTTAAATTTTCTCAATAGCTCTATCTCAAGAACTAATGCTTGGATTTTCAACAAACTTCAGATTCAGGCATACCTTGATATGAATTAGTGCTGTCTATGTTTTGGTGTAAATCGCTCAACAGGTGGCGCTACTATGCTAAATTTTTCAGAATTTCCGCTATAGCTCTATCTCAAGAACTAATGTACGAATTTTCATCAAACATCGAATTCAGATATAATTTGATATGAATTGGTGCTAAATTGGTGTAATTTTTTTACAATTTAAATGATTTAATTGACGTGGTTTATGTAGAAGAAACTTTTGGGATGGCCACAACACACTAGTTTTTTTAATCGAAATTTCTATTAGAGTATGTGCACATAGATCCGAAACTGTGTAAACTTCATTATAGAAACTTCTAAATGGGAAACAATGTCACATTGTTCGAAACAACAATAAACAAACTTAGCCGGAATTAAAATCCAAGTGCAATTAAAAAAAAAAATTATCGCTAGTACTACATACAACTACTAAAAATCTCTCTACTTTTCATGAAAAAGAAAACAAAACAACTCCAAAGTAAAAAAAAAAAAAAAAAAAAAAATCGATAAGACTTCATATTGGAGGCTGTATTCTATTTAACAAACTCAACTACAAATTCAAGTTTGACAGTACTGAACTGAATACGAGAAACTCTCAGTTAACCGTTACATACTTTTGGAAGTACAGTAAAACCTCGATTATCCGAAGTAATTGGGACCGACCCTCTTTCGGAAAATCGATATTTTCGGATAATCGAGAATGCTTCAATTTGAAGATTAAAGAGAAATATATGCAATATTTCTTATTATAGTAACAAGTGCTTAATAAAAATAAAGCAATAGCAAAATAGAAACAAGAATAAATTATCTGAATTTTAATTTTGAAATTGAGTATCTTTTATTACATATATCACAAGGGTTTGAATAGCTGTTTTGTTTCTCGCAGTTTCGATTGCCTTTGCTTTGAAGCTCTATCTCGGAGTTTTTTTAATATGTAGTTTATAGAATTATAGTTTTTTTAACTTCACCAGTTTCACAATCTTTCTGCTGCTTCAGCCATGCCAAACCTTTTGCAAAACCTTCATAAGCTTCAGAATTGCTAATTTGTTCATTTTCTTCATTCGACCACGTTCCGTTCCAATAAAAATTGGTCGCTCGGAGAGATGGTCTCTTAATGGATGTTATGTTTAAATCTAGATTTTAATTTTTGAAAAAAGGGTAACAATTAATATTACTAAAATTTATTTTTCTCATTAAGAAAAAAATATAAAAATTGAAGTTCAAAACAAAAGTTAATTGCGTAAGTTAATTACTGCAGAGTTTAAAAAAATGAATACATTGACGTTCGCTTTGATTTTACGGTTTTATCTTTTATAACTTATATGTCATAGTCCTTTCGAAGTTCAGTAAATGAATACATTTTTTATTTTCTTTGGACGGGAACAAATAATGACGATTTCTTTAATTTATCTATTTATTTGAAAGTTTCCTGACAGAATAGGGCACGGTAGTTTTGACCGTCATTCTTAATTTGTCATTTGTTGAATTCATTGCATAAAAAATGCACAAAGGGGTTTAAACACTTAAAAGTTACCGGAACAAAAACAATCTAAACTTAGTTTAGAAGTTTGATGAATAATGCGCTCTCCGGAATTATTTTTCTAATAAAATCTTCATTAAGCGACCAGAAGAAAACGGAATTTGTTTCATTTTCTTCAAAGAAATTGGCCGCTCATGGAGGGAGTTCAACTGGGAGGGTGTCTGAATGGAGGTAAAATTACTATTGAGCCTATGGGAATAAATATCGTTCCATGAAAAAATGGTCGTTCAGGGAGGTGGTCGCACAGGGAGGTTTCAGTGTATATATATAAAAACATATTTGGTTTTACAGTATAATTGAGATAGCAAACATAATTACTGAATGGCAATGGGAATCAAAAATCAAAATTTTCGAATAACACTTCTCGTTGGAGGCTGCATGCTGTTTAACGATATCAATTACGTACTCAAGTTTGACAGTACTGAATTGAGAGGGAGAAAATATATCAGTTAGCCATGATAAAATTTTGGAAATACATATATACAGTCGTGGCCAAAAGTTTAGGACCACCGTGCAGAAACTAGTGTTTTTACAATTGAAACCACCTATAATGTCATAAATCAAATCGATTGCGTTAGATGGTATCATTCCGTCTGGCAGTAGAGTACTGTATTCACTTTTCGTTTGATCTTTGAGTAATAAACGTCGCAGATGCAATTGTTGCTTGTTTTACAAGTTTTGAAAATCTATGAAAATAGGTCAAAAATCGTCAGTTTCTTAAGCTCAGGGTGCACAAATTGTTATTCTTCACAATGAAGGATATTCTGAACGATTAATTAGTGAACTAGTAAGACGTAGTAAGAATGAATTTAAAGAAACAGGGACTTATGTTGATGCCAAAAGGTGTGGTCGAGCTCGTAAAACCACACCTAGGGATGAACACTTCATTAGGAGAATAGCAGTTCGTTCTCCAATGAGTTCTGCAAGCAAGATACGGCCAGTACTGCTTGCAAAAGGCGCGAATATCAGACGTAGAACAGTAAGTCGGCGTTTGTTCGACGACTTTCATTTAAAATCCCATGAACCTGCAAAAAAAAAAAACCAGGTTAACAGCGGCCATGACAGCTAAGATCTTGGACTTTGCCAAGAAACAAGCCAAATGGACAATTCGAAAGTGGCAACCGGTTTTTTTCGGACGAATCTATCATAGAGCAGTTCTCTACACGCAAGTACTATGTCCGTAGACCTAATGGAAAGCGATTCGGTGAACGTTACACTTTACAAACTGTTAAACACTCCCCAAGTGTCATGATTTGGGGTGGAATGTCAGTGAACAGAACGGCTGCATTGTTCTTCCTACCTCCAGGAATGACTATGAATGGCAAAAAATAGGTGGATTTGTTGAAGGAGAAGTTAGAATTACACATGGCCGTTCATAAATGCACAATTTTTATGCATGATGGTGCACCATGTCATCGCTCTAAAATTGTTACTCAGTTCTTGAAGACGAAGAAAATTCAAATCTTTGACTGGCCTGGAAACAGTCCCGATTTGAATCCAATTGAAAACTTACGGACTCTCTTAAAGCACAAGGTCTCTGAGAAATAGCCAACAAGTGCTAAAGAACTGGAAAAAGCAATTAAGGAAGTTTGGGTGAATGAATTATCAGCTGCATACTGCCGAAGTCTGGTAGAGAGCATGCCAAAACGTTTGCAGGCCGCAATAAAAGCTAACGGCGGACCAACAAAATATTTATTTTTCTGTAAAGTTTGTGTTTAATGTATGCGATTTATATGCGTAGAAATGTAATATTCATGTATTAAACAGAATTTATAATTTTACTAACGAGTAAGTATTCAATTTATTGTCTGTATCTTAATTTTCAGTGGTGGTCCTAAACTTATGGCCACGACTGTATTTTAAATGCTTTTTCTTTTTACATTATTATTATTTAGAAATGACTGAAATAGTAAACTAAATACTGATTGATAAAAGCAACTTTTAATATAAAATAAAAAATATCAAATAAATAAATATTTTACCAAGACGCAGAAAGTTCGAACATCGTAAAACATTTTTTAAACATTTACTGATGTAATTGAAACATTTACTAAGATGTAATATAAGCTCATTAATTTCAAAATTACAGACGATTCTGCTGATTTTTGTATTACTTAAAACATTATAGCAAAATAAGCAACCAGGAATCTCAAAAGCCGGTTAGTTTTGAGATTTATGAAAACGTTCCTGAAACTAAAGGACTCCTTTGATACGCACACTTTTCGAAAACGTTATGAAGTAATTTTTTTAATGTAGGAAAACAAGGCAAATGTGAAACAATTTGGAAATTAAATTGAATTTTATACAAATTGTAATTCAAATTGTGTAGATTTGATAAATTTATTTTAAATTTTACTTAAAAAACTCGTTTATCAAACAACAAGATAAATTTAGCAAAAATAATTCCTTACCCACTTTGTAGTGATTTTGTTCAACAGTATAAACATTTCATCTAGATGCAATTTGGAGGTGATTCTAATGTTACCACTTGTCAGCAAGACTTTCATTAATGCCTCAGAAAACTCAATGTCACCCCTTACAAGTCTAAAGGCTACTTCTGAACATTTATGTTCCAACTTAAGGCGTCCAATCCAAAACAGCCGATAATTCTGAAATAGACAAAACAAATCGAAATATTATGAAATTACATAATTTAAGTAAAAATGCGAATTAACCTTCGAATTGATTGCATGGGGCATTACGAATGAAAAGTTTGACTGAACTTTAGGACTCCAATTTTATAGTGGTCTTTAAGTAACTATACCAGGGATGGCAAATCTTTTTGAGTATGCGTGCCAAAAATTTCAAAATTATTATGTACCAACATTATAACGTGCCAAAAACATTTCAACTTTGATAAAATCCAATAATTAATTTTTATAGAATTTTTACTAAAATATTTTTACACTAATACTAAATTCGATTCCTATTTATTTATTATGTTGTATTTACTCAATAATATAGGCAATATGGCATCTCATTCTGTATTTAATAAACTATAAATGAGTTTGTCTTTTATTGTATACTTCCGAATCAGATCATTTTTAATTGTCCAAGTAGAACAGGTTCAATAGATACATAATTATTTACATTAACAGTTATCAATTAATTGACAGTTATACAATTTTCGAAATTAAAACCTAATATAATACCACCTAAAATAACTTAAAATCCTATGCCTAAATAAAATAAAACCTAATCCGAAATAGAAGCCGTACAATTAGATATATCACTACGCAAACTATCTCTAAAAAAAAAAAAACTTTAAAATTTGATTGAGAAGCAAAATGATTTGGAAAACACTATATGTTGAAGCGTTTGGCGAGAAAAGGACGCTACAAGCCGCTTTCATAGAAATTTATACCTTAATTCATTCACAAGTAACGGATCATTTAAAAGTAAATTATTTACCTGTTACACAAAACTATACTTTTTGTAAAAAAAAAAACAAAAAAAACCCATAAAATGGATTGCCCTATAAACTGAATATAATCTATAAGTTTTTTTCGCGTGTCAGAGAAGTTTTCTTACGTGCCAAGTTCGGCGCGGTGTCATACGTTCGCAATCCCTGAACTATACCATAAGAAAGTGTGATTTCTATCTAAATACAGTAAAATCTCTGAATAACGGACAACTTGGGAGCACGGAATTTGATCGCTATTCGGAGGTATCCGCTATTTAGAGGTAAAAATGTGCACACACATAGATGTTGGCAGTGGCGCAACCAGAATTCGGATCTGGGGGGGGGAGGGGTTAAGGTAGTCGCCGGTTATCTGAATCACCAGTTAATATAATCAATCGTCAGCCAATCGGAAAGGCAGACGGACGGACCAGATGGCGACTATACGTGCGATGTATTTATATAATAACGAACGCACTCAATAAAAAAATATATAAAAAACGCCTTTAAGTAATTCACGCTTATTCTCGGTAATACTTACGAATTCTTTTGTGTAGCCCTTGTATATGGTCTATAGAGTTTATATGCACCACGTACTGAGCTAAAATTTTGTTAAACTTAAAACTAATACCATATCTGGAAATGCACTTTCAGCAATCATTCCTAATAAGCAATATTTTGGATACAGTATTATATCCGAAATATTTTATGTGTTCCAGTACATGAGCGATAAATGTGATGTGCATGACATTATACTGCAAGCATGTTGTAATAAACGTCAGTAATGTATATACATTTCATCATTTTTTAAATAGTTCAACATAATTAAAATACTCTGCGAACATTTCCCCCCGTAGACATTTATATAATCGAACTCTTTTGTGTGACCCTGTAAATAAATGACACATGCTTTGCATGTATTCTACGTGAAGCATGTTTTAGTGCACCGCAGAAATTCATATCAATTTCGTTATATTTGTAACAGAGTAAGATCATCAAAGTAAACATTTTTCTCTGCAAACAATTTTTCTTCTTAGGTCATAATATAAAGGCATACTTTTGAATCCTTCTGTACACGTACAGTAAGTACCACACATAGCTTTCTATTCCATAGTAACCATCTTCATGGGCGCCTTAATAATGTATGTAAAATTCATTACGTTTAAAATTGTGTAACACTATAAAAATACACTGCAAATTATTTTCTCCATAGACCATAATGTAAATTTTGAGTGCCTCTGTAAATGAACTTTTGATTCGATTTTCATAAAATTTGAAATGAATCAAAAAAATTATGCAACTATTACGTATATTAAATTTCAAACCATTCGATTGGGTAGTTTCTGCTCTGATATGCGGACAGACGTACAGACAGACATACGGCAGGACCAGATGACGACTACTAGGTGCTAAGTATTCATATACGAACCCACTTAAAAACAAGCGGAAACTTCGTGAATTTTTTAAAGAAACCTTTATATCTCCATAAGCATACTTGCTAATCTGACACAAATGAACATAAATGTTGTGAAAGATCTTCATAGTCATGTTCTAACGTTACAGATTCTTGTAAGCATTTTATTTTAAAGGTACATATTATTCCCTTAATCCCTTATTTAATTTGTTGTTGGTCCCCCAATTGCTCTGGTAATCATATATTCACTGAGACATATGAGGTAAAACATGTTATTTATGTTCCTGTAATTCTAGAAGACCAGAAATATTTTTCATTTCCCTTTCTATCCGATTAAACGCCCCACCAGGGGCTGAGAGGTTCTGCTCTCGAAGCTGGTAGACGGGAGGTGCTGGGTTCGAACCCAATCGCGCCTGTCGGCCTAACCGTTTCGGAGTTTTCGTGGTTTTCTTCGAAGCCTTGGATTTTCCATGCGTAAATACGGGTTAGGTTCCCTTAGAAAGACCCCCACGAAGGGCACTCCCCCTAGGGTCTATATCCCTCGAGTACAAAATTGGCCGTCAACAATCAACCCAACCCTATCCGATTAAACACTTAAAATCGAAAATGTCAAGTGACTTTTGGCCATATAGTATACATATAACGATCTGTTGTATGCCTAAATGGATGCATAATAAATATAGTACTACTTTTATTTGGAAAAATAAACACAACAGATAAAGATTGTGTTTAATTAAGGATATATTGAATTAAATTGGTGGATAATTGATAGATCCGAATAGAAAGTATATTGAAACATTTTACCAAAGGACCAGGTCATGAGATACGGTCTCTTTTATTTATTTTCATTTTCATTTCGCAGTTGAATTAAATTCTTTAAAAACAAGATACATAAAAAAGAAGGAAGAAGAAAGAATTTTGCGTACGTTAAACAAAATATAATTTGATCTTAAACTAGTTGGATGTGCCAATCCCAAAACTTTCTTCTATCTTATACATCTTAATATTTCAAAAACTAGTTACACAAGTTAATACTTCAATATTATTAGTTCAATACTGTACCAACTTTGATTTTCATCTTAAATTTCTGCTTAAGTCAAATAAACGGAATAAAAACGAGTTAATTTATATCACGATATTTGTTAAAATTAATAGTTTTTCCTTATTCTGTTACCAGCTGTTTGCGAATAGCCGGCTTAGCAGGAAGAGAGTTCCCGCCACTCCACGAACCACCGATGGACAATAGAACTACGAAAAATCAAGAAAAGTATACAAAAATCGCTATCACAGAGCTCCTTTACCACGCAATATTTCCAAATTCAAAGAGGACCTATTGGCCAAAGTCAAAAACATGCACAAAAATTTGTTTCAATTGTATGCATAACTTTGTACACTTTTCGATGATACAATAAAGAAAATGGCACAGAGATCGCAATTATAGCGCCCCCTTCTGGCGGAATTTTTTCAAGTTCGTGGAGGACTTGCTTCCCATAGCCAGAAACATACACAAAAAATTTGGTTCAATTATATGCATAACTTCATTTACTTTTCGATGGTACAATAATGAAAATGGTACAGAATCGCAATTATAGCGCCACTTTCCGGCGGAACTTTTCGAAATTCAGGGAGGACCTACGCACCATGACCAAAAGCAAAAACACAAAAAATTTGGTTCAATTCAATGCATAACTTCATACACTTTTCGATGGTACAATATTCAAAATGGCACATAAATCGCTATTACAGCGCCCCCTTACAGGCGAATTTTTTCCAAATTAAGGAAGGACGTGCTTGCCATAGCCAAGAACTTAAAAAAAATTTTTGTTTCAATTCTATGCATAACTTCATACACTTTTCGATGATACAATATTCAAAATCGCACAAAGACCGCTATTACAGCGCCCCATACCGACGAATTTTTTTCCAAATTCAGGGAAGACCTGCTTGCCATAGCCAAAAACTTACAATAAAAATTTGGTTCTATTCTATACATATTGCATAACTTCATAAGCTTTTTGATGGTACAATGTTCAAAATCGCACAAAAATCGATATTACAGCGCCCCTTACCGGCGATTTTTTTCCAAATTCAGAGAGGACCTGCTTGCCATAGCTAAAAACTTAAAATAAAAATTTGGTTCAAATTTATGTATAACTTCATACGCTTTTCGATGGTACAATATTCAAAATCGCACAAAAATCGTTATTACAGCGCCCCTTGCAGGCGAATTTTTTCCAAATTGAGGAAGGACTTGCGTGCCATAGACAAGAACTTAAAATTTTTTTTGTTTCAATTCTATGCATAACTTCATACATTTTTCGATGATACAATATTCAAAATCGCACAAAGACCGCTATTACAGCGCCCCCTACCGACGAATTTTTTTCCAAATTCAGGGAGGACCTGCTTGCCATAGCCAAAAACTTAAAATAAAAATTTGGTTCAATTCTATGCATAACTTCATATACTTTTTGACAGTACAATGGCGACAGACAGACGGACACACGGACAGACGGACATTTAGGTACTTATTTTGAAGTTCTTTAAAATAGTTTTTCTTTATATTGATTACCATTAATGCAATTAATGATATTTTTTGTTTCCTTTTATTTAATTTCACAGATCATTTAAAACTTATTTATTTCTGAGTTAAAAATTAAAAAAAAATATTTTTTAAATTTTATTTCTCTAGTAAAATTTTGTACACCATTAAAAAATTATATCAAATGAAAGGAAATTTTAAATTATTCTACCTAAAATTTGACTAATTTTGTATCATACTCTTGACATTAATAATAATAATTATGGCACATAAGATTTCAGATTCATATGGCTACCATTATGCTGCATCGATTTCATTTAATAAGCATATTATTATTTAACAGTTAGAATTAAAAAAAAGAAACGATAAATTATTACAAGTGTGCAATGAATATCTAAGCCAATTATCCATATTTTAATTATTATCGCTATCATTTATGGGATACCTATTTAAATGTAAGAGTGGGTTGGGTTGATTTTTGACGGCCGATTATCTACTCGAGGGATATAGGCCCTATAGCGGTGCCTTCCGTGGGGGTCTTTCTAAGGGAACCTAACACGTATTTACTCATAGAAAATCCAAGGTTTCGAAGAAAACCACGAAAACTCCGAAACGGTTAGGTCTACGGGCGCGATTGGATTCGAACCCAGCACCACCCGTCTACCAGCTTCGAGAGCAGAAACTCTCAGCCACTTAAATGTAAGAGATTTCTCAAATTTCGAAACTATACAAATTTACGTTCTTAACAAAAACATTTTCTTGGGATAATTTTATAAAACACTTTTACTATTTTAACCATTAAGCTACTGTACTAAAACCGAATCTTTATTGAGTATTTATGTATTCATTTTACCGATTTGCCAAAATGTACATCTTAAACACTAAGAGGAAAACTTTTTCTTAAGCCAAAAACTTAAATGATAAAATAAAATAAACTAAAATAAATAAATACTTTTAATGTTAACACATTGATCGCCGCATGAACCAAATACGATTCCTACTAGATATGTTCATTACGCTAAGTGAATCGTATTTGCTTCGCACAAGAAAGCTCTTTCTATAAATAGGGTGAAACACTCATTTATTGACATCTAACCAGTAACTGACACTTCACCAAAAATTACCTCAAATAAGCCATTTTATTGGAAAATTCTGCAAAGTAATGTCATCTATTGGTAACTTAGACATTTATTTTTATTTCTGAGCCGCCACTAGTCAGCGAAGAACATATTCAATGAGGGAGAATTTTTCAGAACACAAAAAGAACCATTTTGAGGCATCCATCGTATTTATAAAATTAAAGTAGTGCTCTTTTTTAACCAATTTGTAATACAACTATCCAAAATTTTTTAAAAGATATACTTGTAGGAATTAGTTAAAAGATTCTTGTGGTACATTAGAGCCATGATTTCTATTTACTATTTAATTTAGCTTAAGGAGGTGGGAGGGTGTTAGTTATTGGTTGCAGTAATTTCATTTCACCATAGTCTCCGATAGAGGTGTTAATTATTGGTAATATTTAAAGAAAGTTGAATTACAATTTTAATTATTTTAATTAATATTTTAATTTAATATATTTTAGACTATTATTTTAATTGTTTAAAAAACATAATAATAAATTAAATTTAACTTGCAGTCAACACCATTAAAATTCGAGTTGTTTTGGCAGGGCCTGACACTGTTTGCCAGTTACTGGTTTATAAATGCCAGTTATTGGAAATCTGAATTACTAATAATTTAAAACATGAAAAAAAGGGGCACATGCATCTACAGATGATATCATATATGAATAAGGTTCAAATATTTTATTTTATCATAAAGATTTAAGTATTTTTAAAGCATAAATTTCTTGAAATAATTAAAAAAAAAATCTTTTCAAGTAAAGTGTCAGACACCGGTTCACTTTTTGTGAGTTGTTGTTTTTTCAAAATAGGGCTGGCATCAGTTATTGGAGTTATAGACCATATTTATGAAAAAAATTATTTTTAATGAAACAATGCATATTTTTTGAGATTTTTGTCAACAGCAATTTTTTAATGTATTTCTACTATCCTTTCAAAAAGAGAAATAAGTATACAATGGATGTACAATTTTGTAATAGTGATTTGAACAAGAAAGAATCTTCAATGTGTCTACTGCGGGTTTCACCTTATGTTTCATCCAGAAATTTAAATAAGTAAACGATATGAAAAATTAAAATTAAAATTAAAATTTCAAGTTGAAATCGTCATCTTATACCGAAGTCTAAAAAACTTCCCTGGCACTTTAGCATTGGTCCAGGATTTTTTTTTTCTCTTTTTTAATATGATGGCAGTTAATGTGTTAAAAAAATCAAGTTTTGTAATTGCATAAACAGTATTCAATTGCTAAAATCAGAAAGAAAAAAAAGAAAATGAGTTTGTTTTTCATAAAATAAACAGTTTTTTATTGGTTAGGGTCAATGCATGCTCAAAAGCAGTAGTCTGATTTTTTTTTTTTTAATTTAATCACACATATTCTATCAAATGATACTAAAGTAAAAAAGGTACGTGAAATGTTTATAGTAAGGTGCTGAAAAGTATTAAAACACTTAAAATGGGACATAAAAATATTAAAAAAAAAAAAATACAATTTTGTGATATGGAAGAGCAATAATCATAATGGCGTAAAATAAATTTAAAATTTGAGGTACTTACATGTTTTGGTGAAAATGAAATGTCAAAATTTTTTTTTACATCTTCGAGAAGCACGCTCTTTTTAGTAATTTTATCAGTATTTAGAGCAGCATAATTATGCTCTCTTAAAATTCTATACTCTTTCTCGATTAAAGAACTATCTGAAACAGAAAATAAAAGCTCTTCATCACATGAGCTAATTTCAGTTAAAACTTTATAAACTTCAATTTCTTCATTTATACCTTTTTCTTCAAAGCTCTTATCCTTTCCTTCTTCTGTTGTCTCCATTTCGAAGCCTGTAAGAAATTTCATATAAAACTTCTGTAAATAACTAAAAAATAAATAAAAAAATAACACTTAAAAAGATTAAGCTATTACACATAGCTTATGATCAACTGATTTTACTCAACTAATAATAATCGAAGCCTTTAATTTACTTATTATCAATAGGTTTCTTCGAATTTAAATTTCTGCTAAGTGTGCATTGGATGTTCTCAAGAAATAATATTAAAATTAAACTTTTAAGATACTATATTGCAGTTTAAATATACTGACACTTCGAAAAAATATTTGTTTTATACCAGTCTCTTTCTACCAAAAACGTTACATTTTCACCACACGGTAATCATTTTTTGTCAAAATATAGTTTTTTGAAATGTTTTAGTGGTTTTGCATAATATAATGCATTCAAAAAATATTTTTTAAAGGCTGCCTTATTTATCTATTTTTGTATTGTTCATTTTAATGAATGAAGATATACATGTAAATATCATCGTTACGTATTAAAGCTCATTTGCTCTCTTAACATTTTTATTTATTTTGTGAATATGATAAATACATTATTCACTCAATAAGACAATTTCTTCCTCTAAAATGTTTTAAATAAAATTGTATTCTTTAAAAAAAAAATTATTTTTTCAAAGAAATCTGTTGCAAGCTTTTTTTGTATTCCCCCATTATAACATAAAATTTGTGAAATAATATCCAAAATATATCAGCCATCGTCACTCAAAAAAAAAGGGGGGGGGTGGGGTTGGGTAATCAAAGGCAGAAGGTATGTGAATAGTTTACATATCCATTCATAACGGTGTCATAGTAAAAATGAACATAATTTTATAAAAAAATTTATGAAATTGTTTTTATTCGTCGACCGCGACGGAAAAAGACGGCCTCAACGCTCACTGGGTTTTAAAAAAGAATAGTTCATATACGGCTGCTAAATTAATAAATTGTGCAAGTCTTTTCAACGCATGATATATAGCTCTAATAAAGGAACATGCACTGTAAATAAAATAATATAATATTAATTTTTAGAAGCTTTAGGAGGAGGTAAATGAAATCCAAACAAAGTAGAAACGTTTAGTAAATAAAGAAAAGTAACGATTTTTACTTAAAAAAGAAGAATCATTAATATATTGATAATGATAAATTCAAATAAGTATGACATATAAAGTTAAAGAAGGTGTTGTCTATGCCCTTATATTAGTGATTGTTTTTAAAGGATTACTAAATGTAAAAATAGTCAAATTTTTCAGTAAAAATTCTTCTAATAATTTCGATGTTGGTTAAGCATTTACACAAATAAGTTAATAACCATTTACTATAGCACAAAATTAGCACTCGCCACTCGCCAGGCGTCGAATAACACTTAAAACGCGGCGATTAACTTTATTGTCCTCACTCGCCAAACTCAATGGACACCACTCGCCAAACGCGATGGTTGAAAGATCGATGCCAGGGAGGAAAGGGGTGAAATTCGTTCGGAATTTACGGCGTCCAAATCGGCGATTCTTCCGAACGTAAGAAAAGAAAGTAGCAGGGGTGATTCTGTCTCGAATTTTCCGAAAATTTAAGGCATTCGGTTCCGAAAAAAAAAAACGGTCATCAGTCCGAAAATTCGGACATAAAAATATCGCTAATTTCGATATGGTCGCCGAAAAAAATCAATTTAGTCGATCGTTCGTAGAAAAAAATCACCAATTCCGTCAAAGAATCGCGAAAAAACGTGAATTTCGCCCAAGGACCCGTAAAAAAACGCGAATTACGTCAAAACATCGCGGAAAAAAAGCAAATTTCGTGAAAAGATCGCGGAGAAAACGCAACTTTCGTGACAAAATCGTGGAAAAACGCAAATTTCGTCAAAAAAGGGTGAAAAAAAAAACACAAATTTAGTAAAAAGATCGCGAAAAAAACGCAAATTTCGACAAAGAATCGCAAAAAAGAATCACAAAATTCTTCAAAATATCGCGGAAAAACGCAAATTGCGTGAAAATATCGCGGATAAAATCCAAAATTCATGAAAACATCGTGGAAAAAACGCAAAATTCGTGAAAAGATCGCGGAAAAACGCAAATTTCGACAAAGAATCGCGAAAAAGTGTCACAAAATTCTTCAAAATATCGCAGAAAAGCACAAATTTCGTGAAAAGATCGCGGAAAAACGCAAAATTCGTGAAAAGATCGCGGATAAAATGCAAAATTTGTGAAAAGATTGCGGATAAAACGCAAAATTCGTGAAAAAATCGCGAAAAAGAATCACAAAATTCTTCAAAGTATCGCGGAAAAACGCAAATTTCGTGAAAAGATCGCGAAAAAGAATCACAAAATTCTTCAAAGTATCGCGGAAAGCGCAAATTTCGTGAAAAGATCGCGGAAAAATGCAAATTTCATGAAAAGATTGCGGGTAAAACGCAAAATTCGTGAAAAGATCGCGAAAAAACGCAAATTTCATGAAAAGATTGCGGGTAAAACGCAAAATTCGTGAAAAGATCGCGAAAAAACGCAAAATTCGTGAAAAGATCGTGGAAACAACGCAAATTTCGTGAAAAGATCGTGGAGAAAACTCAACTTTCGTGACAAAATTGCGGAAAAAACGCAAATTTCGTGAAAAGATCGCAGAAAAACACAAATTTCGTGAAAAGATCGCGGAAAAACGCAAAATTCGTGAAAAGATCGCGGATAAAATGCAAAATTCGTCAAAAGATCGCGAATAAAACGCAAAATTCGTGAAAAGATCGCGGATAAAACGCAAAATTCGTGAAAAGATCGCGAAAAAGAATCACAAAATTCTTCAAAGTATCGTGGAAAAACGCAAATTTCGTGAAAAGATCGCGGAAAAATGCAAATTTCATGAAAAGATCGCGGGTAAAACGCAAAATTCGTGAAAAGATCGCGGGTAAAACGTAAAATTCGCGAAAAGATCACGGAAAAAACGCAAAATTCGTGAAAAGATCGTGGAAAAAACCCAAATTTCATCAAAAGATCGCAGAAAAACTAATTTCGTGAAAAGATCGCGGGGAAATGCAATTTTCATGAAAAGATGGCGGGGAGAACTCAAATTTCGTGAAAAGATCGCGGATAAAACGCAAAATTCGTGAAAAAATCGCGAAAAAGAATCACAAAATTCTTCAAAGTATCGCGGAAAAACGCAAATTTCGTGAAAAGATCGCGAAAAAGAATCACAAAATTCTTCAAAGTATTGCGGAAAGCGCAAATTTCGTGAAAAGATCGCGGAAAAATGCAAATTTCATGAAAAGATTGCGGGTAAAACGCAAAATTCGTGAAAAGATCGCGAAAAAACGCAAAATTCGTGAAAAGATCGTGGAAACAACGCAAATTTCGTGAAAAGATCGTGGAGAAAACTCAACTTTCGTGACAAAATTGCGGAAAAAACGCAAATTTCGTGAAAAGATCGCAGAAAAACACAAATTTCGTGAAAAGATCGCGGAAAAACGCAAAATTCGTGAAAAGATCGCGGATAAAATGCAAAATTCGTCAAAAGATCGCGAATAAAACGCAAAATTCGTGAAAAGATCGCGGATAAAACGCAAAATTCGTGAAAAGATCGCGAAAAAGAATCACAAAATTCTTCAAAGTATCGTGGAAAAACGCAAATTTCGTGAAAAGATCGCGGAAAAATGCAAATTTCATGAAAAGATCGCGGGTAAAACGCAAAATTCGTGAAAAGATCGCGGGTAAAACGTAAAATTCGCGAAAAGATCACGGAAAAAACGCAAAATTCGTGAAAAGATCGTGGAAAAAACCCAAATTTCATCAAAAGATCGCAGAAAAACTAATTTCGTGAAAAGATCGCGGGGAAATGCAATTTTCATGAAAAGATTGCGGGGAGAACTCAAATTTCGTGAAAAGATCGCGGATAAAACGCAAAATTCGTGAAAAAATCGCGAAAAAGAATCACAAAATTCTTCAAAGTATCGCGGAAAAACGCAAATTTCTTGAAAAGATCGCGAAAAAGAATCACAAAATTCTTCAAAGTATTGCGGAAAGCGCAAATTTCGTGAAAAGATCGCGGAAAAATGAAAATTTCATGAAAAGATTGCGGGTAAAACGCAAAATTCGTGAAAAGATCGCGAAAAAACGCAAAATTCGTGAAAAGATCGTGGAAACAACGCAAATTTCGTGAAAAGATCGTGGAGAAAACTCAACTTTCGTGACAAAATTGCGGAAAAAACGCAAATTTCGTGAAAAGATCGCAGAAAAACACAAATTTCGTGAAAAGATCGCGGAAAAACGCAAAATTCGTGAAAAGATCGCGGATAAAATGCAAAATTCGTCAAAAGATCGCGAATAAAACGCAAAATTCGTGAAAAGATCGCAGATAAAACGCAAAATTCGTGAAAAGATCGCGAAAAAGAATCACAAAATTCTTCAAAGTATCGTGGAAAAACGCAAATTTCGTGAAAAGATCGCGGAAAAATGCAAATTTCATGAAAAGATCGCGGGTAAAACGCAAAATTCGTGAAAAGATCGCGGGTAAAACGTAAAATTCGCGAAAAGATCACGGAAAAAACGCAAAATTCGTGAAAAGATCGTGGAAAAAACGCAAATTTCGTCAAAAGATCGCAGAAAAACTAATTTCGTGAAAAGATCGCGGGGAAATGCAATTTTCATGAAAAGATTGCGGGGAGAACTCAAATTTCGTGAAAAGATCGCGGGGAAAACGCAAAATTCGGGAAAAGATCGCGGAAAAAAGCAAAATTCGTGAAAATATCGTGTAAAAAACGCAAATTTCGTGAAAAGATCGTGGAGAAAACTCAACTTTAGTGACAAAATTGCGGAAAAAACGCAAATTTCGTCAAAAGATCGCAGAAAACACAAATTTCGTGAAAAGATCGCGGAAAAAACGCAAAATTCGTGAAAAGATCGCGGAAAAAACGCAAAATTTGTTAAAAGATCGTGGAGAAAACGCAACTTTCGTGACAAAAATCGTGGAAAAACGCAAATTTCGTGAAAAGATCGCGGAAATAACGTAAATTTCGTGAAAAGATCGCGGAGAAAACGCAACTTTCGTCAAAAAATCGTCGAAAAAACGCAAATGTCTTGAAAAAATCGCGGAAAAAACGCAACTTTCGTCAAAAGGTCGTGAAAAAAACGCAAATTTCACGAACAGATTGCAGAAAAAACACAAATTTCATCAAAAGATCGTGGAAAAAAACGCAAATTTCGTCATAAGATCACCTAAAACGCAAATTTCTTCAAAAAATCTTGAAAAAAATGCAAATATTTTCAAGGAATGGCGAAAAAAACCCACAAATTTCGTTAAAAGGTTACAAAAAAAACGCAATTTTGTGAGAAGATCGCGGAAAAAACGCAGATTTCGTCAAAAGGTCGCGAAAAAACTCCGATTTTGCAAAAGGTCACGAAAAAACGTGAATTTCGACAAAAGATCGCGAAAAAAATGCGAAATTCTTTAAATGGTCGCAGAAAAATGCATATTAGTTAGTGCTAAAGGGGGGGGGGGGTCCCCCTCTGCTGTAACCTTTCTGAAAATTTGCTGTGAATTTATTTCATTACAATTAATAGTAAAAATAAAATTTTTCAGTTGAGTGTAATCATATCGAATGTAAGTAATATATACTAGTAAATTACAATGTTGAAAGTTAGAAAAAACACAATTTTGTGTGACGCGTACATAACTTTGTTAAAAAAAACTGGACAGTAAAAAAAATCAGTGTAGTTGCCAGTGGCCAGTGGGTAAAAATGTTAATTTTGACCTATACCATTTACACAAATAAGTTACACAATTTAATTATCCTCCAAATAACCTAGTAAATAGTAAAAGTGCTGAAGAGAAATCTACTTTCATCTTCTCTTCGACATCCTCAATGATAATGAGAAATACAAGCTAATCAAACTTTTAATTACAGTAAAACCCCGGTTATCCGAAAAGCATGGGACCAAAGCATTTCCGATTAACCGGGGTTCCATAGGAATTTTCGGATAACCGGGGTTCCATAGGAATTTTTGAATAACCGGAAGGCTTATGGTAAAAACTTGTTTGATGTCCGGCCAAGCCCAGAGCGTTCAAGAATCTCAACATGAGATCTTTTCCAGTAAAATACAGTTCATTAAAAAAAAAAAAAAAAAAAAAAAAAAAAAAAATCGTGGATGACGTGTGACATTTTCAGTGAATGATTTCTCAACAAATTTGTTCCAGAGTTTTTTTTTTTTTTTTATTTAATGAAACTTCCTCAGAAGGCCGTTCTTTTGTTGGACAATGCACGATCTGACCCATTACAAAGTGAGTTTATAAAGGATGGAATTAGAGCTATTTTCTTGCCTTCGAATGTGACTTCTCTGTTTCGACCGATGGATCAAGAAGTTATTGAGAACATAAGAGACATTACAGAAGGCTGATACGATTTTTGATTGAAAGACTGGCTGATGGGGCACAAGTTGTTCAACATTTGAAACTTGTAGATATGAAGAAAGTTAACTAGTGTGTAGCTTCTTCATGGGATGAAATTCAAAGCAAAACGTTATTGTTAAATCTTGGCGTAAGTTATGGTCTATGGTTGAATCACTAGTCTTTGAGAAACAGGAGTCTGCAAAAACTGATGTCATTGGAATTGTGGACAGAAATGATGACGATACTAACACCGAAGCGTTTTTGGACATGGTCAAGCAGCTTCCCGGATAAATATCAGAAGCTGAAATTGACGCATGGCTTGCTCCAACCACTGATGAGTAAGATTTGACTGATGCGGAATTAGTTGCGCGGTGAATCGATGAGATGCTGATACGGAAGAAGGAGATCCTTAAGAGATTTATAATGCCAGGATTACACACATTGAATCTACTAAGATCTTAGATGCGGCACTTTAATATGTTGAAGTACAAAAAGATGCAACAGCGTCACACGTGTTGTTATTTAGAAGGTGACGTGATAAAGCAGCATTGAAACGATGTAAAGTTAAAAAACAAAATAAAATCACAGTATATTTTGTAAAAAAAAAAAAAAAGAAGTGTCGTACGTGTCTATCTAATAAAGTGCCCGAAATTAGACAATAGACCAAATAAGTAAGTTGACCGTGTTTATTTATTTCATAAAGAACATGCTTTTTTAAGACTATTTCTACCAGTGTCAAATAACACCTTTCAAAGTTTTGATTTTTACTTATTTTGCTTCCAATCTTTTAAAACTAATAAGTATTAAAACAACTCTTCAATGTATTAAAAATGATTTGGAATTATTTTGGTCTAAAATTTACAAATAAAATAGTAATCATAAATCAAAATATGTTGAAAGGTGTCATTTGACATCGGTAAGAATAGTGTTGACAATAAAAATTTTTCACATTTAAAAAAGACTTAAAGGAATTTTACGGTCTTTCGGTTAAGCCGATTTTCGCGTAACCGGGGTTCCACTATATTAGTATCTCTGCATAGAAACAGATGTAAGAATTGATTTTAGTACGTATTAACCCTTTCAAGGGAGTTGGTAACATATATGACCACTAAATTTTAATTCCAAACAGCCTAACGACACCCATAATATTTTAATAAAATTTTGTTTTTATAATGAGTGCAACGAAATGCTAGTATTTATTTACTGAAAAATTTAGTTTGCAAATTCTTCTGTCAATCAATTATTTCACCTTATTAGGAACTGAATTACTCTGCGCCTGTAAAGGTTAATGAGAATTATGAATAAATTATACACATGAAATTTTGTAATGATCGATCAATTATGCATTACACATTTGTATATTCTAATACAACAGTGTTTTCTATAGGAACCATAGCACATAGAAAAAAATTCTTTTGATCAGCGCCGGACCTTCGATTTGTAAGATTTGTGACATAATAACTTATGAAGATTTTACATCTCGGAATTTACGACAGAAGGGAAAGGTCCAAAATCACGAGGGAACAACTTCGCCCAACGGAGGAACCACCATCTAGCATCGATAGCGCGTGAAAAGATCCCCAATAATCATCAGATGAGATTTTCACAGCGTTTTGAAAAAGTTTTAAGCAAAACTCCAGAAATAAACAGGTCACTTTTAGCATTCGTATTGATAGAAGTAATTGACTAACTACCTGATGCCCTTCAACTGACCTCGGTAATCTCGGCTGGGTCATAGTTTGTTTATTCCATAAAAATAGATGTGGAATACTTTGTTTCTAAACACTAACACTTTGTCTTTAAGCAGTCTCATATTTGGAGAGCGATGGTAATCGCATTTGGCTCCAGGGACCCAAAAAGGAATAGTTTCATAGATTAGAAAAAGAAAAGAGCATGTGCCGTAGTGTATGAAATCCAATACCTTATCTCGACGAACGCCGTCTACAAATGAAAGGTATTAAATTTATGTTTATTAAATTATAGTTCTGAAATATACGAGGCTTGTTTACTAAGTAAGTACTGTTTTGATATTAAAACACAAAGTCATATTTTCAACAATTTCATTTTTACCTGAAAGCCTGGTCCTTAATCTACTTTACAACATAGTTTCCGCTTACAATAAGGCACTTAACGTAGCGTACGACCAGTTTTTGAATCGCATTCTCATAGAAATTTAGCGCCTGCTGTGCTAATCATTTCATCACCGCTCTTTTGACATCATTAACATCATTTAGTGCTAACCGTCTAGGTGTTTCTTTAAGTACAGTCAAGTTTCCTTATGTGGTAGTCATTGGTCAGGGTTATACGATGGGTGATGAAGTTGTTTCCAACCATACCACGCGACGAGATCCTGGATTTAACTCTGAAATAGTGCCAAGTGACTACCACTTTTTACTGCTGGTAAAGAAGCATCTCATCTTAGCGCTACAACCCCGATGACGACACCAAAATTGGCGGTGTTGCAGTGATTAGAATAGCAGGTGACAGATTTCAATGAGGATCAGACACAAAACCTGGTCGTATGATACGATAAGTGCCTTAATATAGGCGAAAATTATGTTGAAAAATATATTACGGTCCACGCTTTCGTGTTAAATTAAAGTGCTAAAAATGGCCTTACATTTTTTAATATCAAAACGTTATTTCACTAACATGCCTCGTACTCATGTGAACTGTATGGATACCTGAGTTGCTTTTCAAGGTTCCTAAAGCTAAAAAAGAAGAGTATGTCGGCGTTAATAATTACTTTAATGAAGAATTTCAGTTTAATTAAGTGCTTTTATAACAAGAGTATGTGAAGTAGATGTGGAATACTTTGTTTCTAAACACTAACACTTTGTCTTTAAGCAGTCTCATATTTGGAGGGCGATGGTAATATTCGCATTTGGCTGCAGGGACCCAAAAAGAATAGTCTGCATTTATGCAGACTGGACGAATTTCTTTTGTTATTTATAATTGTGTACTTCTTGTAAATATTTTTTCAAATAACTTTTGATATTTGTTAAATTTAAGTGTAATTTCGTTACTCTGCATCGTGTGTTAATTATTTTGTTAGGCTATTTTACTTCTTGGAATATTTTTAATATTGATAATTTTTAGATGATGCATAAAGTCCTCTCAAAATAAGACTTTCTTCAAAACGTACGCAAAATGTTTATTTTAGTTGTTAATTCTTAAATGTATGGCTTTCATCAGAGGATCTTCACGATCACAAAACTGAAGTGTTAAAGTATAATTTAGAATGTTGAGATATAGGTATATATATTAGCTTGTTTTGTAAAGATTTATAATTTTTTCCGATCAGCACATATACACAATTACAGCTTTTTCTGATAAACTGTTTTTTGAGCTAAATTAACTAGATTGTTTTTGATGATTTTCTTTCTATGGGTGATTTGAAAAAATTATCGTTAGTTTATTAAAAACTTTGCTCCATATTTTTATCAAGAAGCCTCATCAATGTGTGGTAAATGGGAAAAAATGTTATTAGGATGATCGAAGCAAATCCTCTACTAGTCTACACAAATTACATTTTGTCATACACATTACAAATATCTATCCAGTATTTTGACTTGAAATTAAACATAAAAATAAATTAAGCTCTGTAGATTTGCACAATATTATTTTCTTTACCGAATAACCTTAAAATATTTATTATTTTAATTAATTTATTTTACATGTTTTTCCATTACGGACGCATTTTTGCAAAAAAAAAAAAAAAAAAAAAAAAAAAAAAGAAAAAAAAAAAAAAAAAAAAAAGAAAAATGAAACACGTATATTTTCATAAGAAAAAATAATAAATCATGAAGTTAGTACTTATAGATAGAATCTTGATTAATTAAATGAATAAAATATATTTTCATTATTCCGCCAAAATATCTCAAAAACTCTTTTTTTTAAATTTAACTAGCTGTTTAACGCGTTCTATGAACGGGAGTTCATGAATTTAATTCTAAAACCAAAATTAAAAATAACTATTCGGTTTAGTAAAATATTTTTCTACTACTACGCATTTTTTAATAAAATTTAATTTATCATGTTACTATGGCAGCAGACGATAAAGCTGTATCTTTGGAATAAGGAATAAATATAATAAAAGGTTTTGTTGATGTTTGTGATAAAATCTTTGCCTTTATTTTAAAAAAAATTGTAATAATTAAGCGGAATTAAATAATCTCTAATTATTTGCATGTGAGGTAAAAGAATTATCGTAATACCCGCTGAAGCTTTTTAGTATTGCAGTGTGGCATACGTAACATGTATATCTCTAATTATTTGCATGTGAGGAAAAAGAATTATCGTAATATCGGCTGGAGCTTTTTAGTATTCCAGCGTGGCATACGTAATATGTATATCTCTAATTATTTGCATGTAAGGCAAAAGAATTATCGTAATACCAGCTACAGCTTAAAACTTTACTTACATTAAACTTTCTTATATTAAAAATGTATGTTATTTGAGAGGAAAATATACATTTTAATAGAATACTTTATTAAGATTGGTTGGAGATGGCGCATATTTTCGCGCTCATTCCTTTTAATCATATAACAGTTTCACTTCTTTTATGAAATTTTTAAAATACTGTTTTGGAAAAATTATAGCATATTTTTAATGAATTAAAATTTGTGAAAATTCATATATTTACATTAAATTAAGTATTTGAATTCAAACACACAATTTATTCTTATTATATGAAATAATTTACGCAGACGAAATTTACGCATTTAAAAAGAATTATATGTACATATATATATTTTTTTTTTTTGGTAAAGTGGCAACAAAAGAATTGTAAACAAATTAATTGTTAAATTCGTTATATAAAGTGTTATTTGAATTCGAAGGTTGAAAATTTAACCAAATGAAACATATTTACAATTAAGAAGTAATTACTATTTGTATTATTTTTAATATGTTTGCCGTTTAAAAACAATTTATGGAATGTATTAGTTCTTGTTTAGTTTTAAATTGATTTTATAATTCTTAATTGCATATATTTCAGTTGTGCTATAAGTGAAGCTGAATATTCCAGCCCTTTTTCCTCTGAGTACGGATAAATGAAAACACGTACTCTGTTTTTCCCTCTGCGCAGGGAATTTGTTGTTGATATTCTTTTTCTTTACCAGTTGAGTTTGTGGATACTCGACGAGTGTGTATTGTGATCCCTAAGCGGATATTTTATTTGTGAATTTGTGAAAACTTTCAATTAAATAGTGGAAAAAGTCAGTATTTACAGTCTACTGCTTCAATTAAAAAACCTTTACGGTACAGTTCTATTATAAAGAATGCCAAGAAAACGTACACTTACTCGTCGAAAAGAACGCGAGCATGATTTATCTTTAAGGGAAGAGGCTAGATATCAGCGTAAAAAACGACAACATGATGAATCTCGTCTGACAGAGAATGCGTGTGCTCGGAAATATGCTTTAAATTTCGAAGATGAACAAAAAAAAAAAAAAAAAAATTAAAATTATATTTTTGTAAAATTTGTCATCGTCGTTCGTTTGACATGCACATTCAATCTGGCGGAACTTGTAAGACTTGCTATAAATGTATAGTAAATAATGAACTAAATATTTTTTCTGTAGCTAATAATTTGGATCCAGGTCCACAGCTAGAAATATTGGGGACCTTAACTTTCGTTGAGGAGTAATTAATTGCCCAAGTGCATTCAGTTATTACTATTTATTGCATTAAAGGTGTTCAGCTTAGATACAGTTGGCAAGTTATTAATTTTCATCAAGATATTATAGAATTTTGTACTTTATTACCTCATTCCATAGATACTATATCACGGTACATCTTTGTTAGAAGAGAAGATGGTGAGGAATTCAATGATTTTATAGTAAATCGTGAAAACGTTATGTCTACTTTAGAATATCTAAAGGAAAATAATCCTTGATATAATTATATTACTATTGATGAAAATAATTTGCAGAGTTTACACGAAAATGAAAATATTTTTCAGCGAATAATACTCAGTCAAGAGCAACAGCAGATTTATTTACCATCAGTTGAAAAAACTTTGAATCCTGTAGATGATCAATGCCCATGAAAAAATAATATATATGAATCCGGAGCCCTAAATGTGGCTTTCAGATGTAATCGAGAGGCAATAAATAGTATGTTAGGTATTAAAGAAGGAAATTCGAATTAGAAATGGAGAATGCACTATTGAAGATTATGAAATATTAATGAATCGAAGCTTACAGTCTCTTTCAAAAAGCGAACAGCATTTATAGTCCAGGCAATAGGGAATTTTACCTAGCAAAATTAATGGTAGTACTGGAAATTGGCTCTAGATGTTTTTTGGGTCGCTGAATCCGAATTTGTAACTTCCCACCAAAATTTCCCCCGGCAACCTCCCCAAATTTTGGTAAACCTCCCCCCCCAAAAAAAAAGGTTTTTATTAAAAAAATCAATTTTTTTATTGTTTTAGAGAAAAATTATCTAGAAATTCAGAAAGTAGACAAAATTTCCAACAAATTAGATACATGACATTATGACTTAGGGTGAAGGGGAATCGGGGATCTGCCTCGGAACATGCGCGCGGTGCTGCGTAAACTAAGTTGGGCAATTCCACTTAACCACTCACACGTTTACATTAGCCCTCCCATCTCCCCTCCGAACTTTCTCTATAAGGTTTACTTTAAGATTTTTAGGTCGCTGAATCCGAATTTTTAACTTTCCCCCAAAAATTTCTTCCCGAACCCCCCCCCCTTCCAAATAGTTGTTTTTAACTTAAATTTCTTATTGTTTTAGGGGGAAAACATTACAAAATTCAGAAACTAGACAAATTTGCAACAAATAGGATATATGACATTATGACGTAGGATAAGCGGGGAGGGTGAGGGCTGCCTCGGAACATGCACTGCGGCGCTACGTGCACTAAATGATGAAGTCCAGGCATAGGGGATTTTATCTGTCAAAATTAATGGTAGTACTGGAAATCGGCTTTCTAGATGTTTTTTGGGTCGCTGAATCCGAATTTGTAACTTCCCACCAAAATTTCACACGGCAACTGCCAAAAAAATTGATTTTTTGAAAAAATTTGGTTTTTGAGAAAAGCGCGCGGGGAATGTTCCGAGGCAGCCCCCTTTCTCCCCATTTATCCTACGTCATAATGTAATATATCCTATTTGTTGCAAATTTTGTCTAGTTTCTGAATTTCGTAATGTTTTTCCCCTAAAACAATAAGAAATGTAAGTAAAAACAACTATTTTTTTTGGGGGGGGGGGAATTTTGGGGGTAAGTTAAAAATTCGGATTCAGCGATCCAAAAATCTTAAGGTAAACCTTATAGAGAAAGTTCGGAGGGAAGATGGGAGGGCTAATGTAAACGTGTGAGTGGTTAAGTGGAATTGCGCAACTTAGTCCACGCAGGACTGCGGCGCATGTTCCGAGGCAGATCACCCCTTCTCCTTCATCCTAAGTCATAATGTCATATATCTAACTTGTTGCAAATTTTGTCTACTTTCTGAATTTCTAGCTACTTTTTTAATAAAAACCTTTTTTGGGGGCTTTTTACCAAAATTTGGAGGAGTTGCCGGGGGAAATTTTGGTGGGAAGTTACAAATTCGGATTCAGCGACCCAAAAAACATCTAGAAAGCCGATTTCCAGTTGTACCATTAATTTTGCTAGGTAGAGTCTCTATACGGTCTCTATTGCCTGGACTATAAGGAATTTAAAAATATCTTGTCACTTCTATCATAGACGCTCCCTTAAATCATCATTTTGCCATTTTTTAAGCGTTATTTGAAAACTACTTATAAGAAAAATGTGAAATTTTGGATTTCCGTAAAGCAAGACCTAATAAATCTAAATCCATAAAAAAATTGTAAGTTGCAATTCATAATTTTTTCGAATATTAATTTCATAATTTATAATTTATATCATAAAATTATAAAAATTGCAAATTCAACGTATTTATGTGTGGGTATTTTAGTATTCCCTATACGGTCCCTATACGGAGTCCCTATACGGTCTCTATTGCCTGGACTATTATTTGAAGATGCAATTAGGATGTTTTCAACGAATAAAGTCGTAAAAGAATATAATAATGAAAAATTAAAAGAACTGCGTCAACCTGTTGCCTTGATTCAGGTTCTTCATAATTGTACTAAAGCAAAGTTGACCGATTCTGAAATGACAAACGGACCGAACCATTTCTTGCTTTATCAATTTGGTTTAAAGTAATGTTACTTTCTAATTTGTGGATCGAAAAAGGTTTAGTAAACGGGGCTTTAGGCTATGTTGCAGATATTATTTATGAAGAAAATCACGGGCCACCAGACCAGATGTCGCGAATAATCATGGTTAAATTTGAAAACTGCAGTCATTCAACTTTTGAGAATGGCTGCGTGCTGCGTTCCGATTCCACCAATAACTAAATTCTGGAAAAACGGAAATATAAATTGCTCAAGAAAACAATTTCCTCTGCAGTTAGCTTTTGCAGTTATAATTCATAAATCCCAAGATTTAACATTAGATAAAGCAGTCGTAAATATTGGAGATAAAGATACATCAGTTGGCTTAATGTACGTAGCGTTGTCGAGAGTGAAAACCCTTCAAGGTTTAGCATTCAATAGAAAATTTCCTTACGAGAGATTCTACAATATCAAAAATTCTCATATGCTAACACGCCGAAAAAAAGAAGAAATTAGAATGAAAAGTTTTACATTTCATAACTCTTAGTATCAACGGGAGCAGATTTCAAATGTTTTTCCAGAAAATATGATTTTGAAGAAGAAACTTTCTTTGAGCTCTCTTCGAATATATCATTCTAAGATTGCTATCAAAGATAATTTGATGTGAATTACAAAAATCGGAAACATACCTATTTCAAATCATTTGAGAAAACAGCAGAGGCTATTGTAAAATGTAAAAATATCTTTAAAAGAGCTTTTAGTTGAAAATTTAAAAATATTTTGTAAAATTTTGCTTCAAAAATATTTTTATTTATACCAGTCTTATATCATAAATAAAAAATTCCTAGGAAATTCTTAGTTATTTGGCTGAATTTACATTTCTAAAATTAAAATGCGCCAAAACATAAAATAACGTTTTTGCTGAATAAAGATGCAAAAATAACATAAAAATTATTGTTACTTTCAAATATTTATCTTATTATATAATGCTTCGCGAATCCAAACAAAGCATGGCTTTTGCTAGTTATAAAATATATTATACTTTAATTCCAGAGTTATAAATTGCAAGCTGCCTGATTACAAGATTTTACATTTAGAAAGGAATGTACAGTTGTTAAAACGTTAAAAAATATATGAAAGAATTGTCAAATTTAACGAGAAACAATATGTATAATTTAATGAACTTGAATTGTAATATGAGTGGTCATTGGGACTTTAAATAAAGCTGTATAGTTATAAAGCTTAGCTTCCTGGGGTGGTTATCCAATTATCATTCTTAAAAAAAGAAAAAAAATATTCAATGATCGTAAAGTTTCTTATCGATATGTTTTTATGCACAGTACATTGATTGTAGTATATATACGAAAGTTATTTTTTAGAACAGTTTACATTTTTAAAGAAATAATTTAACATTCATTATAAAATTTATCACTCATCATGAAAATTACAGATATCCAAAAGACGGAGTTTTATGTACGCAAAATGTGTTAATGGATCTGTTCAAATTTAATAATCATTTTGTTGTTAAAATTTCGCCATTTTTGCATCAAATATATTCAGAGTTTGTTTAAATTTCAGTTACTTTCTCCTCAAGTTACAAAAAGAGCTTGTGAATCCTTATTTGAATGAATTTCCACTTGATTGCCGACTTACTCATTTGACTTCTGGAACTGCCGCTCCCGTCAATTGAAGAATGTTCTTTCACGAACTCTATAACAGCTGTAAAGGTACAAAAAACATTTTTAAATATACTTAAAATACATTTATAAACATCTTATTTATTCTGGAAAAAATTAAGTTTAACCTTTATTTAACAAAAAGGCCCACTTGCGATTAAGTAAGTAATTGTAAAGGTTTCACTTTCATTACCGGATCCGAAGCAGAAAGTGACCTCGTAAAAAATAAAATTTGCAGCCAAAATCGAAAATGCAAAAAAGTATCCGGTTAAAGACTGACCTCAGATATTCTATGCAACCTCCCCCCCCCACCCCCACCCCCCCACACACACATACACACTTGACCACCACAAAACCCACAGACAAAAAGTTAAAAACTAGGACGAACCGGATCCCCAGCTTATCAGCTACAAAGGCACTAACAAGGAAGGTCTCCATACTGGACATACTCAGAATATTTTGAAAAAAATACCAAATAAACTACTTATGTATGTAATAAAGGATCAGTCAAATTTAGCGGCGGAATTACAGTAGAAAGTCTGTAAAAACATAAAATACTTTCGAGTATTTGGCGAGAAAAGACGAAAGCGTCACGCGATTTGGCGAGCAGTACTTTTTCTCGCCAAAAGCAAACGATTTTAATGCATCTGAAAATTGTTTGTTAATTGATTTTTAGAATGCGTGTAAAAAGTGTTTAATGAATTTAAACATAAACAATGAGAGAGTTTAATAAATACATTTTTTCGTATGACATATTTATGTTGCTTGTTACTTAATTTTATTACTTTAAAAACAATTTCATCTATAAAAAATACTTTCATATATTTAAGCGTATTTCAAAATAAAGGCAAGATCCATTTAGCAGTTATTCATTTCAAACCAAGGAATTCGTCGTTTCCATAGCAACAAAATTGAACCGACAGCGCTCAATTGGACTTAATTTTCAGATATTGAAACAATTTTAATTTTGTTTCAATTCATAAAATTTGATATTTAACTTTCATTATAAATACATATCTGACAAAACTACAGCTAAATCAAACTAAAACTGACAAAACTACAGTTATTTAAGTTAAATTTATTTAAACAAGTTCAATATGAAATATTTTTATCTTACAGAGTATTCGACATGAAAAAGTATTTTTCGAAATTTCATTTCATCGCCAACCGATGATAAATCGCCAAATAAACGAAAATTTCATTATTTTTTTACGAACGTTCTATCGGGGTTCCGCCAAAATTTTTTTATAAACATATATATCCACCTAAGACGAACACTCTGTAATTTTTTCCGATTTTTCTGAATATGCCCGTATGGAGACCTTCCTTGTAAGTAGCAGCGCATGGAAAAAGGGTTTAAATAAACCCGAAAAAGGTACGAAACACCATAGAAAGCATCCGGAAAACTTAAAGAACTGTACATAGCAGGGTTGCCAGTTTGGCCTCCATTTTCATTTCGAAATTTCAAGCTCATGCCAGAAAGTTTGAAAGAAGAATCTTTACTTTATGTATTTACAAAATTTCTGTCATTAAGGTGGTCCGGGACACAAAAATCTTCAAATTTTCAATTTTTTTTTTTTTTAAATTGGATTAAAAATTTCTCTGCCGTTTTCTGCTTAAAATGATGTTTAAATCATGTTCCTATCTTAATTAGAACAGGAAATATTAATTTTTTCGTTTTGGTTTGTTTTCAAAATCTGCCTTTCAAGCTATGGTTGTCAAGGAAACGAGTTCCTGTGAAATTGCGTTTTTCTTCATGATAGGTTTTTTCACCATTTCTCACATTTAAATACTTATAACTCGAGAACCGTTAAAGGTACAGGGTTGAAACTCGGAACATATCTTTTTCAATTATTTTACTTTACTTTTGAGCCACCATATTTGAAAAAAATATTTACTTTTGAAAATAAGATTTTTTTTTTAAAGTTGCACCACTTTTTTTTGTAATTTTTTCGTTAAATATTTTTAATTTTTTTAAAAATTAATATTTTTTAAAATGCTGGCTCTAAATTAAAAAACATACATTTCTGTTTATTTAAATGAAAAACAATTTAAATTCTACAAATAATATTTCGAGTTATAACGATTTAAAATTATACCGCTTTTTAATAAATTTTAAATATTTTTTTTTTTTTTTAAGCTATGAGAAGTTTTATCATTTGATTTTGTTTACAAATGATATGGTTAACCATCACAAAAAAATTCAAAATTTTCACTCAATAAATAAAAATTTTTTGAAAATGTGTCCCGGACCCCCTTAAATAAATCAAAAAGTAATATTTTTAATTTCTGGCACGAATTTGGAATTTCAGAATAAAAATGGAGGTCTAACTGGCAACCCTGGTAAAGAAAAATAATATTTGAAATGGAACTGATTTCAATACGGAAACGCTAAGATACTAAAAGTAGAATAATTGAATTTTCAACTTCTAGAAAATTGTGATTTTTTCTCAAAAATGTTCAATAACTCATATATATGAAGGTAAAAAAATATGCTTCCAAGATTGAAAATATTGTCATCAAGCTCCACACCATCAAACATTTAAGAGAAACAGAAATCATCGACTTAAAATACTGCCCCAGCCAATTGATGACAGTTGACACCCTCATAAAATCTGTGGCAAATCCTGACTTTGTGAAACTTTAATAATCATCTCCTCAATCCACTTCGGAGATTAAGGGGAATATTAGATCACTCGTAATTTCCTTAAAGGGAAAATAAAAAAAAAAATCAACCCTGTACGTTGAAGAATCTGTAGACTGTTGGCGAACAGAAACTGAACTTTACACGCAGTTCGACCACACTTTTTCTAGTGTAGTCATATAAAGTTCTTTGTAATTGAGCTGTGGTATTTGTTCTGGCATTTTACCGTATCTCATCTAAAATTTCTTTAAACTCGGTTAATATTTAAATGAAAATTTGAGGAATATATGTGTGTGTGTGTAATAGACAAACCTCTAAATTATTTCCGGTGTAGAATGAAATTTACTTTAATTTCTTAATCACTTTAATCGTAAAGAAAAGAGTAATCGCTTTTCTTTATGATTAAAGTGATTAAGTTTATATGAAAACAATGACGTTAAAATAATAAAACTTTGTATAAGTCACCATGAATTCAAAACAATACACAGGACACGTTTGGAGCTGGAAAATATAACCCGTCATCAGTCACTGTAAACATGTGTCCTAAAGGGGACAAGGTCACAAATGAACAGAAAGGGAAAAGAGGAGAGCTTACAAGGAGTGAGACAGGTGGCGCTAGCTGTAAAGTAAACACCAATCACAGAGGAACACATGCAGAGCTGGAAAGTGGTAAAACAATGATAGAAAAAAATTACAAAAAAGAAAAGATTGTTTTCTGATTGCAAAAAACATTCATACCCCAACAATCATGGATAATATTTCTGAAGAATATAATTGGATAACTTGATGAGTACATGAGTAAGGGAAATTTTCTTTACCTGCTCTTTTTGAATAATGTAGCAGTTTTATATGTATTGATGAAATAAGCTCTGAGTTATATTTTGTTATAATAATCTATAGGTAGATTCCTAGAAGAACTATTGCTAGTGCCGAGCTTCTCATTAACAGTTGGATATGCCTATACATTTTGCATGATCTTTATTTTCAGAATCAGTAAATTGCACTACAATACTATAAAATGGTCTTAATTAGTTCGCCATATCTAGATTTAAGCATAAAAATTGTTGCACGCATTTATTCTGTCAATGTTAAAAATAGTTTGATATTTACACTTAATAATAATACCGAAGAGAAATAATTTTCACCCAAAATGTAAAATAAATTGTAGAAACTTTTTTTCCCAGGCCATAAGACTCACATTTAGGCTTTATATGTGATTTAAGAAGTCCGGAAATAAGCTGTGTTTATTTAATTTTCTGAAGCTTCCATATAATTAAGAGGTCTCAGGACTCTTTTAAAATTAGGAAAAATGAAAAAAAGGGGATCATTGTCAACATTTAATATCTTAAAATGTTCATGATTTTAAAGCAGAATTTTTAGAAGGATGAAAGATATAAGAATGTTGTTTCACTTCACATATTCAAAAAATTACAAGATATATAATTACTGTTTATTGGGGACTTCAAACTATGAGACATTCGTGGATAAGAAAATCAATATGACAGCTTACGCGCAGGAATAGAAGATACATTTTGCAACTAGAATGAAAATTTTGGCACCTAATCATACTTCAGATTGTACTAATAAACCTGAACCTAGATAAATTTGTATTTAAAGTATTTTTTATATTTGTAAAACAAAGTTGTATTTAGCTAATACCAAATTTTGAAAATTTCAACAGCATAATCACCTAACAAATATTTTTTCTGAACGATAAAACAGAAACCCCCTCATCTTTTTGCTTCATTTTGGGAACAACGGATTTCGAGTTTATTCTATAAACGTTATTTTTTAGAATTGTCATGCTATGTTTTTGAAACTTTTACAAAAGTTGCTCTATACATTTAGCTAACACATTATGAACATTATATTTTGATTGCATTCGGTCATGCGCAATGAAACATTATTTAGCAAACCTGCTCATTTTTCATACAAATTTTACTATATTTTAATTCTGACTACAGGGTATTGTGTGCAATGTTATTTGTCACATTTTCTGAAAAGAACCTTTTTTTATATTAAGAATTCTGCAAATTATAAGCAAAAAACTTGGCAAAATTTGAGACTGTTTTTATGAAAACCTGCATTTTTCTTCGAGTATAGATGCGATCCTCATAAAAATGAACACAAATTATTCCAATAAGCCACTTAATCATAATCTACAGTTTGAATGCTTTTGCTACATTAGTTTTGATGGGGTTTTCCAAAAGATATTCGTTCGATTTTTCTATTTGTTGGCGGTCCCGTATTGGGTTTCGGGAAAAAATCTTCGCGAAAATACATGACCTGTACTATTCTGTTTATACACCTAGAGTTTCAGGATATTTCTTCATGTGTTTTTCTAGATATTTAAGAAAAAGTCTAAAATCGCTGGTGACCGCTCGTCTTTGGCCGTATAGTGTATCATGCGATAGTGAAATTAATTCATTCGAACTTGAGACATTGTTGGTGAAAATTATGGAAACTGCCGAATTTTTAAATCAGTTTTCAGGTAGCTCAAATCAAATTATGAAAGTAATAAGAAAACAAGAAATAGGAAGTTAAAAATAAAATAAAATGATAAAATACATCACGCGAAAAAAACTGTTGTTTTAATGCATAAATGAGAAACCTTTTTTCAAAAAACTATAAAGAAAGTCATATTTCACCATGTAAAAACACCTCGATTTAATTTCATTGCATACCTAAATTTAGATACTAAGTGATTTTAAACAGCGTTCTGTTTCTTAGACAGTTATTAAAATTACATATTCAATCGCTGATTTTAATAATCTAATAAAAATCATTGGCTAATTGATAGGGGAGAGTAGCCATATTTGGACCGCCGCTTTAATTGGACCGTTGCCATTCTGCCGTTAATTACAGGAAGAGACTCAATCTACCGCTGAAATCCTACTCATCAGAATGACGTCACTCATGATTAGAAGAAGCAGCCTCCTACCACTTGCTGTTTTCAGACAATTTCAAAAAACCTAAAGTTAGCTGTTTTGATCTAATTTTTTCCTACTAAACGTAAGTGAAAATTTTAAAACTAAGGTAAGTTGTTATGTTTTCATATACATTTATGAATTCATCTGTTTATTGCGCATATTTTTCACGCGGATTTGTTTGATTTCGTTTTTGTTCTTAGTCCTGAAATTAACTGTTTAAAAAAAAGGCGCAGTTGCCGTAATTGGGCCAATTTAAGTTGATTAAATTGGACCAGATATGCGATCATAAATTTGAAAAGTAAGTAATGAATTTCGAGGACGGTACGCTTTGTACACTATTTTTTTTATATATTTTATAACGGATAACTATCTCCATGCAAGTTTTTTTTTTTTTGTATATCTAGATTAATTTTTTTGTACAGTTTAGGCCTATATAAACATAAAAATATTTTTACATGTCTATGCAATAAATTTTGTTTGCAATGTCTTTTATCTTGTATGTAATTGTATTTATTTTCTTTGAATTCTTTATTCCTACAGCATATTTGATTTACAGAGTTGAATTCAAACATTTTCCTCCTGCAGCATATTTGTGATTGATGACTTTTAACAGTTCTGGAGGGTGGAATTATACTTTTTTGCTATTAAAACGCATAGAATCTCAAACCTTGATGAAAATGTTGAAAAAGACATAGAAAATACTGTCTGGAATAAAAACACCAGTGACAGCAAAAGCTGTTAAAGATATAGGAAACAAAAAGCAGACAGTAAGTTGTGAAGAAATTGACCTGCAGCTAGGCTGCAGCTACAAATCCTCCCCAAAAGCAAAAAAATCATTAGAAATGTTATTTCCCTTGCTAAATTCAGTTAAATCAAAGTACAGAGGGAGCCAAAAAATAGTTGTGTTAACATCAGCGCCATATAAACTATACCTTGAAATGAAAAAAAAAAGACAAAAGGAAGCTTTCACAGCACAAAAGAAATTGGAACATCGAGTTTTAAAAAATAGGCGTAATGCAATTAGCATGAAAATGATGGAGGAGAAGAACTACAAACATAATGTAAAGAAAAGTTCTGTTGCAAAAAAAAAATGTGATAATTCAGAATCTAAAAAGAAAAATCTAGGCAGCGATGATTGGTTTTGTCTAATTTGTAAGAAAAATAAAATAGCAGAAATGATTCAGTATTCAGATTACCATATACGATTCCATGTTGTGTGCACTGGAAAACAAAAACAATAAACAAAATTCATGTATAAGCTTTGCATCACTCCTTACATGATATTCAAGTAACTGACAATTAGTTCCATAATTTCTATTCTTAATTACTGATAACTTTGATTTATATTTTGAATACATTTTGATTTAAAACAATTACTCTTATTTTCAGATATTTGATTTCATTATATTTCATTGCTGATATTCTGTTTGATTGTTTCATTAATCGCAAACTTTGCTTTTAATTAAATTAGTTATATTCCCTAGTCATTAAAACAACCTGATGTTATTTGGTCCAATTTAGGAGACTGGGGGTCCTACTTAGGCGACCAGTTGCTGAATTTGGACCACTTTTGACAAATTTTTCAAATTAAAATAAAATTTAAAATTTTCAAAAAGAAATTGATCTAAATATTTATTTAGTTAGTAGATGGATAGATTGACCCTGTGTAACTATCTTTTGCAGATGTTCCAAAAATTAAGTGAGTTACACCTGAAAATAAGTGAAGTGGTCCAAATTGGGCTACTCTCCCCTATTTTAATTTTATTCACCCTTTATATCCTGACGGTACTTTTAAGTACCGTTAAAGAAAATTCAATGTAAAATTTATTTAATTCGTCTACTAATAAAAGTAGATTGTATTTTTAATACAAAATAAATTGTTTAATCGTATTTAGAAAGCACAGTAGATCAGTCGGAGCTAAATATTTTTTAATGTTGTTCTTTTTTCAACCATTTACCTAAGTGTAGCTTTTATCCCATTAAAAAATGTTATAAGGAACGTTCGCAACTACAGATAGTTACAGGTAGGACGCTGTTGCAGGTAGAATCACTATACATTTACGTATTTACACTCTTCTTATAAAAATTGTGAGATTTCTATAACAGTATTTTTTGTTAATTAATCTAATTATTCTTGTAAATATTTTGAAATAATTTTACATTAAATTTAAAAAGTCAAAGAGCCTGACTGCTTAAAAAGCGAGCTAATTAATTATTTCTCATCAACGTGAAACTATTTTTTATATTACTTACCTATATTTTTATTTACATGTATTGATGACTTTTAAGTTGTGTTTAATTGTTAGTTCATATCTATAATCACTGTTTTGAAGAGGCCTATAGATGTCTATGACGGTTAGAGTTGCAGTAAAGCTAGAAATCCTACCTACACAACTTCCAGGTTGTGTAAAATTTAAACGGAGCTTCTGACAGTAAAATAGTCAATGAAACGTCGTCTTCATTTTGAAAGACCTACCCAATGACATGCCATTCAATAGGGTGCGTAAAAAAATTTTTTTCGTCTCTACCGCCATTTTAAATTTATAAAAACAAAACTTAGCCTATAACCATCGGACGGTTAAGACGAATTGACAGAGACCTCATTCATTAAAATCCACCCAGCCGTTGGGATGTTTCGACGGTATAAAGAAATCCACATGCCCAGATACGCGTGAAACATATAACCCTTCTTGGCAGTCGGGTAAAAATAGCTCTAACTATCGATATATTAAATCAGTTTTAATTAAGAAAATTATCTAAAAATGAAATTATTATTCTGAATATATTAGACATTAACGTAAATATTTATTTAATTGAAGCAATTTTTTTATTCATCAGGATATAAAGGGTTGAGGAATAGTTAAGCAATCTTACAATCTTTCCTTCAGGTAACTTTTCCACAACGACAGAACAAGGCCTTAAATTGTAATGAGTATAGGTGCTACTCATTTCTGAAATTTATAAAATGTGCAAATGTTTAGAAAGTTTTATAAAATGAAGTGCACGGAAGCATTAATACTGTTATATTGCAATTCACTATTGTTATTTATAGTATGCGATAGTGAGAAATTAATTTATTCGATCGTGACATTGTTGGTGAAAATTATGGAAATTACCGAATTTTTAAATCAGTTTTCAGATATCTCAAATCAAATGATAAAAGTAATAAAATAACAGGAAATAAGAAGTTAAAAATTAAAATAAAATTGTTAAATAAATTCCTTGAAAAAAAAAAACAATTGTTTTTAATGCATAAATGAGAAACTTTTTTAAAGAACTATAAAGAAACTCATCTTTCTACAATGTAAAAGTAAATTTACATTGTAAAAATAAATTTACATCGATTTAAATTTATTGTATACATAAATTTAGGTAATGTGTGATTTTAAAAAGTGTTCTGTTTCTTAATCAGTTGATTAAAATTACAAATTCAGTAGCTGATGTTAATTATTTAATAAAAATCGTTAACTGAATTTCCAATCTATTAAGGAATAATTAAGCTATCTTACCTTCAGGCAATTTTTCTAATACAACATAACATGTCCTTAAAGTGTAGGAAGTACCGGTACTGCTCATTTCTGAAATTTATAAAATGTACAAAGGTATTTAAAAATTTATTTTAAATCATTAGATATATATATATATAATACATTCTTAATTAAAAAAGGAATTATAAATTCAATAAAAGAATATAATATTTTGCGAGGGCATTCGTTATTTCTAAGAGCCGACTTTGTCAAAAAAAAAAAAAAAAAAAAAAAAAAAAAAAAAAAAAAAAACAATTCGCGAAGAAAACGGGTTTGATATTGGAGTAACATACAAAAATACTCTGATTTTAAAGCGAACTAGAAAAATCCTCTAAGGGATGATTTTTTTAGGATAGAACATTTCCATTGGTTCTAATCATATCACGTGATATTTAGTTTTACGAGATACATTATTTTTTCTTAAAAAATGGGTGATTTGTTTTCTTTTTTGTCTTTGTGACGTCCTCTTGGTCTCAGGATTCAAACTTGGAGCTTGGTGTTAGTCTTAGCTAATTAGAGTAGCTTTACTTAAAAAAGTGTACATATCTTGTATCTCCTAAAGAGTAAATTAACTACACTTATGTATAAATACAATAAAGAAAGGAAGAATTTTTATTTCCATGAAATAAAACAAGATAGCCAACGATAAAAAAAAAACAAAAAAAAAAACAAGATGGCTAAGGGCCATGCAAAGACATGTCAGTTCTCTTGCAGTATATTGTAAACTATCTTGTTTTATTTTCTCTTTCATATTTTGATATTCAATATTATATTTTTAAATTATATTTATAATTTTAATTATTAAAAATATTTAATATTATTATTTTTAAACCGAAAATATGAATTTCTTTGATTTTTTATTGAAAACTTGTATTAATGCAAGTGCGTTCTAAAATATTTTCTGAATGCCATATTATGTTCCAGTACAATTAAAATTTTTAAAATTTAAAACAATTTATTGTGATCAATAAAATACTCTTATAAATTAAGATATATTGCTCATGACACAGAGAAATATTTGTGGAACACAGATCCATGATAATAAAAGCATTTTTTTTTTTTATAAATAGGATATACGTTCTATTTGTGTTAAAATTCTTTAGTACGTATAACCTTTTATTAAATTATGTTCATTTAGATGCATACAATGGTGCACTAAATTTACAGTGAAGTTTATATCGTGAATGTCACATCTATACTTTATTTAGTTATCTTTTATACCATTCTCAAGATCATATATACGATATATTTTATTTTTGCCAGAAAAAAGTAAAGTAATTGTGTCGTGTAAAGTAAATGAATAATATGTGAGGGGCTCACAACGATAGTAGACCACGTCCATTTTGAAATAAAATGGGATAGTCCATGTAGAAGGTCCATGAAATCTGTTTTATCTATTCCCACAGTGAACCAAGTCTGTTTTCACATACTTTCTCATATATGACATCTGTTTACAGACTTGGTTCACCGTGAGAGGGAAGAAAACAGACTTTATGCACCTTCTAAATAGACTATGGCTGTGAGCCTCTCTATGGTTGTGAGATATATATTTTTAAAGTATTATATTCTGACAATTAAAAAAAATTACCTTTCACATTTTATAGTATTTACATAATATTATGCCAATTGGTTGTAACATATCTAAGTGAACATACACTAATAAATACTTGTATGGATTAAACATTTTAACAGACATACGGACGTATAGCCGAAGTTTGAAATATAAACAAATAACAAAAGCGTGTCTTTATTATTATGGATTCCTTTTTTCTACAAATATCTGTCTGTGTCACAATTAAAACATATTAATCTGTAAGTAGATGTTGCGTAGCGAATTTTATTGTAAAATGGGTTTAATTCGCGAGATTCGTTTTGCTCCTGAAATCTCGAAGACAATATTGGCGGTTTTTCTTTCTTTTTAAAACTTTCCAACAAAGTTGAAAAGTATTTATGCTTTCGGTTTGTCTGTCCGTCTGTCCACGCTCTAACTCCCGTACATATACTCAGATTTTCATGCAATTGACAAAGATCATTTAGGGTCATCAAAGCATGTTTGGTATGAAGTACGTAGGATTAATAGTTCATTTACAGCAGGTGCGCCATTTGGGGGAGGCTAGGGGGGGGCAATTGCCCCCTCAAGGAATTTGATATTTCAAAATGTATCAGCCATCACGTGTTACTCAATTTTTTTTTTCTGAAATTGCACAAAAGCCAAAATAGCGTCAGATTTTACGAAAATAAAAAGTTATAATTTTAAAAGCCTTTTAAGCACAGAATTTGACAATTATCAATAATATTTTCTAAAACCTTGTTATTGGAAGATTCTCAAAGTGAGATGAACTTATTATTAATGAGTACTTTGGCTAATTTTTAAGAGATATGTGATAATCAAACTGTATAAATAATGCTTCGCTTCTATAATTCAATTTATAGTGCTCCTCAGATATACTCAACAAAATCCAAAGAAATGTTTGCCCCCCTTAAGGAGTTTCTGAAATGGCGCCCCTGATTTAGAGGGACACTCAAAAGAATTCCATTACATTATGGTATATGGGGAAAAATCATTTGCAGAGTATTTGAATGAGATTACGCTATTTCAAATGTATTGAAACTGATATAAATCACTGAATTTCACTACGATTATGTTAGAACAGGGCATTCATAGCATTTTTTATTCATTTACAGGGACACACAAAAGAAATCGGTTACAGTACTCTCTTTGAGTTATAATTGCTGGAGTGTGCATTTTAAAATTCGCTAAGCGCTTTTAAATTGAACTAATTTTTTGCATGTTACTCGTTAGATATAAATTCTATAAACTCATATACAAGGTTGCACAAAAGTATTCACGTACCATTCCCCTCATTAGAGGAAGTTGCTGAAGGGGAATTTTCAACTGAGGCATATGTATTTCTTAAGTGAACTAAATTTTGGCATGCATGTAGTCAATAGATACAAATCTATATATCATATACAGGGCAGCTGAAAAAATTCGGATAATTTTCCGATTGTAGATGGGAACAGCTGAAATTGGATTTTCGAATGCGTTATGCGTTTCCATATGGTTGAATTAGACATAACGTTTTAACTTATTAAACGGTGCAGTTTTATTACATTATTCTGAATGTATTGGGAAGTGTTTCACAATCGATACTCAACGCATGATTTTTTTCAAACGCATGAAATTGAGGCATGTGTCATTATTTGTAAACTATGTTCATTAATCGATAGACGTTTTCCATTTTTTTTGTAAAAGAAAAATATCGTTCAGAAAATACTGTCAAATTGAGCGTTTTTAATCGAATTTTCGAACTTTCAAAGTGAGAAAAGCAAAAAATCGGTTATTAATGACCCCAAATACTTTATAAATGGATAATTAATTTATTAAACAAACAAAAAAAAAAAGTCTTGTTTCTATTCCAAATTGCTTCAATAGTCAGGCCTGCCAATTTTCTGACTTTACGTTTTAAAATGAGTCAGCAAGTGTCAGAAAGTTTCGCATTGTTGAGCTTGAGAAAAACCTTAAGATAAACGATCAAATGTGCATAAATGTATAACAATATTTCCTTCTTGTATGGAATGACACCAAAAACAAAACACGTAATATAAAGTAAATATTTTTAAAGGCTTTGTCCAATTTTCAATTATTTCAGAAAATTGAATTTTGAGTCATTTAAATTTTTTTAATTGGGTTACAAATCGTGATTGTAATTTCTTTAAGAGTTACCGCAATTGCATCATTCGTGTTTGTATGTTAACGGTTGAAAATAACGAAGAATATTCCAAATTATACGTTGAAAAGCATCTGTTATGCCGAAATTTAACATAGTTTAAAAAAAAAATTATGAATGTGTTTTTAAGCTATTTTAACCTTCTGATTGCACAGCAAAATTGCAATGTTGTTCTTTTTGTATTTTTTTAAATGCTAAAATTAAATAATTTTTCGAGACTAATATTAAAAACATAATTACGTATATGAACATAATGCTTGAAAGTATTAATCATAACTTGATGCTTTAAAACTACACATATATCATTTGAATTAAGGAAGACTGGAAAGGGTTGACCCATTTTTTAGAAAATGATTTTTTATTTTTTAAATATTGAACCTAGAATAAAGTTTCATATATCATTTTATTAGTTATGCAATCAGTTATCAAAATTAAATTGCGACTTAAGTGTATTACATAAGAAAATTGAAAAGTGGTTGATTTTAATCATGGGAAAACAATGGGTCAAGGCTGCCCACATATGGGAGTCTTGACCAGCTTTATTTTATATTAAAATATTTGTTAAGGAAAATAAAGTCAGTTTTAAAAAAGGCAGAATAATTTTATACTACATGGTTCGATTATTAATAAAAATTATTTGGGAAAATGTGATGCGTAAAGAAATCTGCTTAGATGGAATCCAAGGCACAGTAGAAAAATTTCGTTTTTACCACCCAATTTTCGTGACACTCGACAACGCGTCATTAGTTGTCACATAGTTTGGCTTCATCCCATAGCGTTAATCTTGGTGAAATTTTTCTATATACCTTCCTGAAGTGTTTTGATCAATGTTATGTTCTTTTATAGAGGCATGGCACACATTTCTTAAGTCTACTGACTTTCATCCTTTTCCGTTCTTTCTATTTACCAACTATGGATACCATTGTAAATGAAATAAAAGTTTCTACCAACTTTCAAATTTATATTTCATTAAACGTTTTCTTGCTTCTGTAGCAATTTTTCACATCTTCCTTTAATCAATTTTAAACATTTTTCTTTCTATCACTCTATTTTACTGTAATAGTTTTACAGAATAAATTTCAATTATTTTAGAAATATAACCATTAACCCTTATGTACAATGTATGTAATATGTACAATTATGTACAATAATTATGTACAATGCATAATATTTTTTTTTCCAAAACCACTTAATTAAGGGAGCTTTGACCATCTGGTCAACCCCTCACATTGATTGAGGCAAGTGTCTCCACATACAACTTTTTAAAGTATAGCACATTATTATCTTTAGCCTAATTTACTGTACAATCTCTATGCTTGGAATGAAAGATCAATTTTTCTGCATTACTTAAAACCTACTTACTTAAATTTTTACGATATATTTTATCTCAGAAAATCTTATAAAATGTTTCCAAAAAATACACTTTTTAAGCTGGAAACTCTTCACAAGTGATTTTTCCACACCTGTTTCAATTATCTGCATGAAACAAAGACTATTGTTTGAGCCAGGTCAAAATTCTTGCTAATACCAGCATCAAAAATATGCTAGTTATTGCTATGTATTGCTTTGTCTGCTAGATTTTCATGCTAGTATATGCTTTACAATGCTAACCAGCATCACATGCCATATAGCCAGCTTACACAGCAATAGCATGACAAGCTATATACAAGCATTTTATGCTTGTTTGTTGTTTAAGCTTCTTCCAAAGCATGGAGAGGTAGGTACCTTAACGTGCTATTATATGCTTTTTTATGCTTGCCAGCATAATATGCTATGCAGCCAGCTTAGGGAGAAATAGCATGACAAGCTATGTACAAGTATTTTATGCTTGTTTGCTGTTTAAGCCTTTTTCCAAAGCATGGAGAGGTAGGTACCTTAACGTGCTATTATATGATTTTTTATGCTTGCCAGCATAATATGCTAGGCAGCCAACTTAGGGAGAAATAGTATGACAAGCATTTTGTGCTTGTTTGTTGTTTAAGCTTCTTCCAAAGCATGGAGAGGTAGGTACCTTAACGTGCTATTATATGCTTTTTTATGCTTGCCAGCATAATATGCTATGCAGCCAGCTTAGGTAGAATGAAATAGCGTGACAAGCTATGTTCAAGCATTTTATGCTTGTTTGCCGTTTAAGCTTCTTCCAAAGCATGGAGAGGTAGGTACACCTTAACGTGCTATTATATTCTTTTTTATGCTTGCTTGCATAATATGCTATGCAGCCAGCTTATTGAGAAATAGCATGACAAGCCATGTACCAATGGCGGATCTAAGGGGTGGGTGGGGGGGGGGGAGAGGGGGAGATCGCCCCCCACCTTGGGCAAATAAAGAGTTTGCAAAACGGCATTATGCATCCTCACGGGAAATGACTTGGGGCGAAGCTCGAGCCCGGCGCGACCCGACCCGGATCGCACCAGTTTAAATCCACGAAAATCAACATGGGTAAGGTCTTCTCTCTTTTAGAGCCGAGCCGTGCCCTGGTCTTAAATTTTTCTGCAAATTCGGGTCGGGCCAGACTTCTTTTTCTTCCAGCTCGAGCCTGGCCTGGACTTCATTCTTCCTAGAGGTCTGCAATGGCCAAAATTTCCAGGTCGGGGCTCGTCCAGGAATAAAAGCTAAACGTTCGGCCCGTGCCAGCCCGTATGACAAGCAATATTGGTCCGACCTCGACCTGGGCATTTCTCTAAATTCTTCTCCCCGAGCACAAGTTGGTCTGGCATCTTACTTATTTGTTATCCATAAACGTTATATTTATGATGTACGTTTGTTCAGCGAAATCTTTAAAAAATTAATTTGATTTGATAAGTTACAGAGATGCATTTTTTAAAATCTACTTTTTTTTTCTTTTTAAAGCTTTAAAATTGTGATGTTCGTTTATCACCGTTTCTTTCATTCTAAACTGATTTTCTTACTGGACTTTCATTTGAATGTATTTGTCTAAGTAATGATTTTTACGTAGTGTTTATGTACATGATTGCCTAAATAGTAATTAATATTAATGTTTTTTCTGTATTCATGAATTTCGAACGTAATCTAAAATAAAATATGAGCATAAATAAGTGTGCTTTATGAATAATTTTAATTGCAAAATGCAGGCTGGGCTGGAGTCGATTTTTTTATCTTTTGTTTTATACCGGGCCGGGCCAATAATTTTTTTTTGTGTGTGGGTTGGACCTGTGCTTGGACCTGCAAATTTCAGCTTGGGTAAACCTCTAACAGACATGTCGAATCCAGCTTTAATTATTTTTAAAAAGCTTCTTTCAGCCATCATCCCATAGTTACTGAATATACCGGGTGTCCTAAAATGGACTGACTGATTTTAAGTACAATTCAACAACTTGCAAATGGCGCCAGTTATTAAAAAAAAAAACTTGAAGGAGGGTTATGTGTGATCTTGGGAGCAGGGCAGATTCTGTTCCGATTTTACTGAAAATGTAACCCTCTCGCTGCGCATCCCGCGATTTCCACAGCCAACGTGAAAGTGGCAAAATTAACGCAATCCACAATTTCCGCAGCAAACCTTTTCTTTTATGATCTAATTCTATTTAAAAAAAGAAACTCTTTCACAAATATTTTGGACATATTCGAACACTAAAATATGTTCAGATTTGAAATACGTAAATAAAATGAAAGCACAATTTTTGAACCTATTTTCATAATATATATATATATATATATATACACACGCGGCGAGAGGGTTAAGGTTCCGAAAATTTTAAAAATTCATCAATCCGAAAATTTGGACATAAAAATAATTGCGAATTTTGACAAATGTTCGCCATAAAAAATCTATTTCATCAATCGTTCGCAGAAAATGACTTCAATTTCGCCCAAAGAATCGCAGAAAAAAAACGCGAATTTGGTCAAAAGGCCACGGATGAAACGCAAAATTCTTCAAATAATCACGGAAAACTCGATTTTCGTCAAAGGATCGCGTAGGAAACGCGAATTTTGTCAAATAACCGCGAAAAAATGCGAACTTCGTCAAAGGATCGCGAAAAAATACAAATTTTATCAAAGGGTCACTAAAGAAACGCGAATTACATCAAAGGATCGCGAAAGAAACTCGAATTTCGTCAAAGGGTCGCAGAGAAAAAGAGAATTTCTTCAAAGAATTGCGGAAAAAAGTGAATTTCGTCAAATAATCACTTAATAAACGCGAGTTTCGTCAAAGGATCGCTCAAAAAATGTGAATTTTTGTCAAAGGATCGCAGAAAAACGCGAATTTTCTCTAAGGTTGGGGGGGAAAAATGCGTATTTTATCATAGGGCTGTAATATTACGCTAATTTCGTCAAAGGGTTGCGGTTGCTGAAGAAACACAAATTTCGTCAAAAGGTAATGGAAGAAATGCGAATTTCATCAAACGGCTACGGAAAACGCGAATTTTATCAAAGGGCTGCGAAAACATGCGAATTTCGTCAAAGTGTTGTTGAAAAACGCGAATTTCGTCAAAGAGTCGTGGAAGAAATGTGAATTTTATCAAAGAGTCGTGGAAAAAATACAGTGGTCTCTTTAGCAAACAACACACATGCATACATCTGTGTTTATTATTATAGGTATAGTTTTTAATCTGAAATAATATACTAAACTAACTTTTGAAGAATACGGGTTAACTCAAACCCAGCTTGCAGGAATCTACACTCAACCTGAAATCGACAAGAATCGAAAACAGGTAACCCGACCTGCAGCAGAAATAATTAGTGCCAAAAGGGAATTGCCCCACCTCCCCCCCCCCATCCCTGCTGTAACATTTCAGAAAATTTGCTTTGAATTTCAGAATTTTTTTTTTTACTGAGAATCACCCCTGATCAGGAGTTTTTTTTTAACTGCGATTTTTAGTTTTAGTTTAAAATAGAAACGACAGATGGCGCTGCAAGCAATAGGTACTAAATCTGTGCCCGACTTAAAGACTATTGTTTGCAGCGTCATCTTTCGCTGCTATTGTAAAGTAAAATCAAGAATCGCAGTAAAAAGTCTCCTGACATCTTACAGAATCCTCCTGCAAGATTTTTTAAAATTGCTATCACCATTTGCAAGTTACTGAATTTTAAAATCAGTCAGTCCATTTTAGGACACCCGGTATGCTTTTTAATAAGTTTCAAAGCATTGTTTACTGAATTACAGCTCATCTTAGGTATAAAGAGACAAGCAGTCTTATGCCAAATTAGTATTTTTTACATAAATCTGAAGATTAAAAAGTATTATTAAATGACTGTTCGGGCGTGCCCGTTATAGAGCTTTTACTGTATATAGTTTTTCTCTTAAAAAAATATTTAGATTTTATTTTCAAAATTCAGGCCGAACCCTTCTCGCAAGAGTGAAATCCAATCCGAAACTGACCCAAACAAATAATGTATGTCAATATGCCCCAAACCCAACGCTTTAGAAAGCAGGTTAAAAGTAGAAGTCAACCCGACTCGCAGCAGAAAAGTAGAAGTCAACAGGACCCAAAACCCGACCCGCAGGAAAAAAGTAGATGGTAACCCGACCCGCAGCAAAAAGTAGAAGTCAACCAGACCCAAACGCGACCCACAGCAAAAATAGAAGTAATACGACCCGCAGTGAAAAAAATTAGTCCCGACCCGCGCATCAGATTGAAGTCTTCCAAGTTTCTAAAATCACCCCCCCCCCCGCCCTTGAGGACTCTCCAGATCCGTATTTTATGTGCTTATTTGCTGTCAAAGCATGGAGAGGTAGGTACCTTTACATGCTATTATATGTTTTTTTATGCTTGCCAGCATAATATGCTATGCAACCAGATTTGACAGAAAACAGCATGACGTACTATATGCCAGTAAGATGGGCTAATTTGCTACACAAGTCTCTTCCCAGTAATGATGAGGTAGGTACTTATATGAAGCATTGTGTGCTTGTTAATGCTTGGCACCATCAAATGTTTATTTATTTATTTTATTTTTTTTTTAGTTACTCGAAAAGTATAAATTTGACTATGCTTTTGAAAACAGACGAAAAGGAAATTATAATTATAAATGAAATTCATTTTTCAAATCCGTGGAGAGATAATAACTCTCTTCCACCTCCGCCCCCCTTCCCCCTCCCTAACAGAAAATTCTTACTTTTTTTTTATTTTAAGCTAAGATAAAAGATTAAATTTCAATTTGTTTTTCAAAATCGGAGAAAAAAATTAGTTAAATTTCAAAATCGAGGGAGGCTTAATGGATCACCTATTTCTCTTCCCTTAACGGAATATTCAGGAGTTTGCGTTATGGAGGTTTCACTGAACATTGCAATTTTGCAAGATGTAAATTATAACTTCTATTTTTTTAATTAAATTCTCTGGGGGTGGGTTAAATTCTGTGAGGGATTTAACTTCTATGAGAGTCTTCTAGGGGAGCCCCCTCGCCCCCTCCCGGCCAATAAAGGAATTTTTTTCTTCTGTTTCTTAGAATTTGAATATTCTAACTTACTCAAAAAAAAAAAAAAAAATGCAGTATGTCTTTAAAAAACGAAGAAAAAGAACATTTTGTTCATTAAAATCTAAAATTCGGGCTGGCCTTCTCCCAATTCAATACTGTCTTAAATCCCCCATTTGAAATTAGTTTTTAACAACTACATATCAAAAGAAACAGAACTAAAAATTAATTTCCAAAGCGGATATAGAAGAGTACCCCTCTTCCCACCCTCTCCCCAACGGAAGATTTTAAACTGATCTTCCTTTTACTGTTAAATTATTTTAGGTTACCTGTAAATTACAAATTTTCTATATATTTAAAAATGGGAGAAAAATAAAATTTTGTTTATTAAATTTCAAAAGCTGGGAGGGGGGAGGGCCATGTCACCGCCACCTGAATTAAACACTGCCCCTTGAACACGTTTGAGATAATTTTTTAACACATAAACTTAAAAAAATTAACAAATAATTACCAGGCTTAAAGGGTACCCCCCCCCCCCCCGAATTGGAAAAAAATTCATGGTTGCACTTTCTTTTAGTATTTAATTCTTTTAAGTTTCTAGAAAAGATTAAATTTACTGTGTTTATTAAAATCAGAGAAAAAATATTAGTTTATTAAATTTCAAAATCCAGGAGCGGTAGATTTCCTTTTCGAACCAGTATAACATAAATTCAATACTACCTTCGTCTACCTGTTTTAGGTAATATCTAAACACATAAATCTAAAAAAAAAATTCAAATTAATTTCTATAAAGGATTTACTGGGAACCCCCCCCCCCCCGGTTTAGATGAAATTTTAACACGTAAATATAAATATATATATATATATATATAAAACAGAAAATTAAAAGGATTTTTGGGAAAAAGTGCCTCCCCTCAACTCCCCCATCGTAAAATTCTTAGTTGCTCATTCTCTTAGTGTATATATATATATATATATATATATAACAGAAAATTAAAAGGATTTTTGGGAAAAAGTGCCTCCCCTCAACTCCCCCATCGTAAAATTCTTAGTTGCTCATTCTCTTAGTGTTTAATTATTTTAATTATACAAATAAAAAAAACCGTGCTTTTCAAAATGAGAATTTAGTCAGTTAAATTTTAAAATTCAAGGAGCACTCTTTAATTTGAGAAATAAGCTCATAACAATCGAATTGAAAATTTGTACAATTGACCCCTCCCCTCCTCCTCCAATAAGGACTAAAGTTTTAAAATCTTAACCCCCACCTGAAATTGATAAATTCTATCCTAAATACACTTCAAAATCTTTTATTTTTCTGCAACAAATAATTATGACCATGTTCAAACAATTCATTAACCCTTTGTATAACCGTGTTGCAGATCTGCAACATACCCAAAACTTCATTGTTATTTCAACAGTAAATTTCAAAAGACGATTTTGTTGATTGTTGTTATTCTATTACACTACTATTAATATAATTATTTCATTAAATCCGCAACAAATGTCTATACTGATTTTTTTTTTCTCGCCAAAGTTTGATCAGCTAAACGTGATTTTTGCTGGATGCTTTGAAATACAGAGGTTAAAAAAATCTGCAGACGTTTACAAGTATATTGTTTTCAAAGGTGAGTTTAAATTCTTTATTTAAAGAGCATTTTCGAGCTAGGAAATTTATAATATGTATAAGATAAACGTAAACTTCTGTTTGTTGCAGGTCTGCAACAACGCGCCATATCTTCTCTTGTAATGGATTTTTTAAAATATCAAAAGAGCATCGAAAATATCTTCTAATGGTTATTTAAGTTGCATTTCTTTCAGAAAAGCAAAATTATTGAAAAGGGGAAACATTAGTCTGTTTTTATATTTAATTTCTATAGGGTAAGTTAGGGATCTTCCCCACCCCCACCCACCCTCTGTAAAACTAACACCAAGTCCAAAGCTAGCAAAAAAGGAAAAACTCTCGTAGTAAAAAAAAGAATTCAACAGAAAAAGCATAGAGCGTCTACTCAACATATTCCACCAAAACAAGTGCGCCTAGATGAAATTGGGCACTGACCATAGTGGGCAGAAAAAAGTATATGTTGTAAATACCCCGATTGTAAAAACTTTAATCAAACTGTTTGTGAGAAATGTGGTGTGGGACTTTGCTACAACAAAACTAACAATTGTTTCAAAATTTTTCGTGCATATTAAAATTTTAAATATTTTCAGTTTTTGTGCCATTCGGCAAAATGTTGCAAATATGCATCAAATCCATTTTTCCAAATAAAATTTTATTTTTCTATTCTGAATTTTTTTAATTATTTGTTTCCATGCTTAAAATGATGCATTTTAATATCTGTGTAAGAATTTTTCAAATCGGGGTTGTTGAGTTACAAAGGGTTAAGCAAAAAAAATCCACTAATGGATTATAATAATCAAGCCATAGTCTAATTATCCATTAAACATTAAATTCATCCTCTATCTTATAAAAATATCAACACACAGCAGAATTAGCTCTTCACTCATTACCTGCATTTAAAATCGTTTACGAACACGACCCCAGTAGCGAAGTAAGTAAAGCATTCTCTTCCCAAACCGCAGATAGTGAGCTCTGTCCTCGTCGGAGGGAAAAAAACCGACACAAGTTTCACCTACTAAAAAATGTAGATACTTCAGAAATTCTCCAAAGATGGCGCCACCGCACTTTTTTGCAGACTTTTTCTAACTGGGAGAATAGCAAAAAAAATAAAAGCAAGTGATGCTGGAAAAATAATGCTAGAATAACAAAAATTAAAAGCAAATGGTGCTAGAATAGTAATGCCAGCATAACGAAAATTAAAAGCAAAGGATGCTAGAAAAGCAAAAAATTAAAAGCAACTGATTGTAGAAATGTAATGATAGAATAGCAATTAAAAAAAGTATCTGTTGCTTGTGAATTACTGCTAGAATAGCAGAAATTACAAGCAAGTGATGGTCTTGATTGCTGCTAGGCCAGCAACATATTCAAGCAACACAAGCTGGAATATGTAATGCTGGCCAAGCAGTAAAGTGTTCCAATACACACCATGACTTGCTGGTAATTATGATGGAACCAGCAAATATGTTACGGTAGTTTATGCTATTTTACTTTGCAGGGATACAGCATTTAATGCTTGTCTAGCAAACAAATACCAGCATGAATTTCGACCTGATATTTCAGTAGTTTTGGCTGTCATCTGTTGGCAAAAATCTGAAATTCTTTTAAATATGAAAGCTGAAGGGCGGTTCAATCCTCCCCAGTCTCCCCTATATTAATTTAAATAATTCTTCTACTTCAGTGAAATCTACAGCTTAGTAAACGCTTATATCAGCTCACACTGTAAAAAGAACGGACTAAAATACGGAAATACTACTGGCAATCGAGGCGCCAGTACTATTTCTGTACTTTAACGGAACTTTTCCCCAGTAAATTACAGAAAAATTTCCAATTTTTTTCGGCATTTAAGGGGGCTAACTTCCATTAAAATACGAAAATAGTACTGACGTCTCGATTGCCAGTAGTATTTCTGTATTTTAGACCGGTTTTTTTTTTTTTTTTTTTTTTTTTTTTTTTTTTTTTTTTTTTTAAGAGTGCACGGTGCTCAGAAGGTTAAGTTTGATTCAAGGCCCATAAAATTATAAAAAAATGTATACGTCAGAAGTGAAACTTTAAATATGAATTTATGCTTTTCAATTTACTTTTAACTAGGATATTAGTAACTGTTGTTCAGAATTGTTTAAAATTTATTTTAGTTAAACAGTCATGTAAGAAATAGTACGTAAGAAATTTCCGTACCAAATGTGAAACAGGTTGGGATTACTTTAAAAATGAGATACAATATTATTTGAGATTTTTTTCTATTTTCCCCATTTAAAGTTGTTTTTCCAAAATTTAAGCCTTTGAAAAAGATTTTTTACTGAAATTTCCTAATCATATGAGTGCTGGTAACATATAAAATATTTCATTTAAAAACTTAAAACATAATATAGTAATAGCTATTTAAAATTTTTAACAAAAAAGTCGATTTTTTTAAATTCAAAATAAATTTTATTATTCGAAAAAAGTTATTTTATTAAATTAATTTTTAACGATTAGTTTATTAATAAACAAAAATATATTTCGAACGCTTAATAAAAATTAATCTTAAAAGTTTTAGATAAATCAAAACAGCGTCTTGACTAGAGATGTTGATGTCCTTGAAAATGGATATTGTAAATTAATTGAAAATTAAAACGGCATATAAAATATGAAGGCTTCTTTGATACGTAAAAACGAACGTACCTACGTTCTTCGTACACTAACTACTAATTTCTTTAAGTGTTTAAGTACTTCTTGATAGAATATGTGATTTCTATGCCTCATTGAATAAAGAGGAAAGTTGGTTAATTAGTTTTGAAATATGTGTAACAGTAGAGGAGACCGGGGATAGTTAGCTACAGGGGTAAGTAGGCGCAGTCCTCATAAATCGCCTGTTTGTGGATAGATTATGCAACCACTCACAGAGTACCTTTCTTATTGGTTTTTACAATGTCCATTGTAGTTTTGCAGCGTTACCTACGTGCTGTGGACATTTATTACGATTTTTCTGTTTTTTGCACTCATAAGTAATTTTTTTTTGCTTCATTCTTTTTCTAATATTTATCATAATAATTGCGATTTAACTTGTGCAGTTTTCCTTAGTGTATGATTAACTGTACTTACCCCACATGTGATTTCCTTGGATTATTTATGCTTAGAGGATTACGTGTCCCTTTTGTGAAGAAATTTATTATGGGGCTAGTTGGCTCGGTGCTTGGTGTATGCTGGTAGCTTGAAAAACAGCAAACAACGAGAAAAATGGTTGCAATGCAAGATTTTGGTCACAAAAGGCTTGCCCAAACGGAGACACTCGATTTTTTATTTGTGACAACTGTAACTCTGATGATGATATAGAGTAGGATAGAAGTTACTCAATGTTAATGTTTTATTCATTATTTTTTTGTCTGCATAATTTAGATTTTACATTGTACGGCTATAACGCCTTTGTTTAAACTTATTGGTAATAATGAACTTGATTTCGCTTAACTGCATTGCATGTCTTATTTGAGCTTCATTTAAATTTTTATAAAGCGTGTGCCAACTTACCCCATAGGTATAAGCAACTTGCCCCGTGAAAGGGTAGGTTGGCGCACAATTTTCCTTTTACTTTAGGCTTCCGCTACACATAAACTACAAAAGCTACAAACTCAAAACTTCGGGTATTTATAGCCCAATGTCTGTTCTTTAAAAGTACGGTTAAAGTTTCATAAAAAACTTAAACAAAAAATAAATAAAAATCAATAACTAAAAACTGCGCCTACTAGCCCCGGTCTCCCCTAAAGTCGAACTCGGTTAATACTCGGTTAAGTTAAGAATTGAAATACACAATTTATTACGTACAATTATTTACGCAGACGATGCTTACGCAGTTTAAAAGAATTATATTATGATTTTTTTTTGTAAAGTGGCAACAAAAGAATTGTAAACAAATAAAATTAATTGTTAAATTCGTTATGTCATAAATAAAAAATTCCGAAGAAATTCTTAGTTATTTGACTGATTTTACATTTCTAAAATTAAAATACGCCAAAACATAAAATAACGTTTTTGCTTAATAAAGATGCAAAAATAATATAAAAAAAATATTGTTACTTTTAAATATTTATCTTATTAAATAATGCTTCGCAAATCCAAACAAAGCATGGCTTTTGATAGTTATTATTATTATTATTATTATTATTATTATTTGTTTGTTTGTTTGAGACAGGGTTTTGTCTCCATTCCTCGATTCCAGACTTGCGGTTCTTGGAAATTTGCTATGGATCAAATATTTCGACTACGCAGGACTCTACCGGAGGATAGGAATCTGCAATTCCAGGAACACTTTTCCATCATCTTCACCCAAGTATTTTTGAAGTAATCTTGCTCTAGAGCTGATAACAACCGTTTGTTTATAACGGTTCCATGAAATATTTCATGATTTATGGACGAAGGCTTATTGCTAGTTGCATAAACGCATGAGTCACAAGGTACTTTCATGTATATGCAACTAGTAAAGAGGCGAAAAACAAGTGAATTATCGGGCATGAATGACTGGCACGTAGAAACTTCAAAAGCTACCAAGTGGTAATGTTTTGATGACATATTTATGATCGTGCAATAGAAGTAAGAAATCATTAATTCGCCTCGAAAAAGAAAGATATATTATCTAATAAATTTCTCGTTACAAAATGAATGCAATATGTTAATTTTACACATAATTTACATTAGGGATAAAAACGAATTGTGATTTTGGCCGAATATCGAATATTCGCTCGCCCAACAGGTAAACCGAATACCGAATATTCGTCTAGCCGAATAGTGACTATCAAGCCGAATACCAAATATTCTGTCTGCCGAATAGTAACTATTCGGCCGAATACCGAATATTCGGCTTGCCGATTACTTTTAAATTTCAGAATGTGAAAGTATTAAAAAGCTAAATTTGAAACAATTTTACATAATATTTAACACACATACTTCCATATTGATAAACAAGATCTTTTTACAAGTAAATTCTACACAATTTTTTTTTTTTGCTATGAATTGTTATTTAAGAAGAGGATAGCTATAAAGCTTCTTTAAAAATTTTCAAACGAACTCGTTCAACTCAAACTCATGTATAAAAGTGAACAAAATTCACTAAAAACTCGTTTTTTTTTTTTTTTTTTTTTTTTTTAATTTTAATGTATTAGAACTTTATCGTCCAAATTTACAAAAATTTGAGAACTAATCTTTTGGTTATTCGATGTAAGGGTCTTCATGGGCCCGGCTCAATTTTCCTTCCAGACACTCGGCCCGAATTTGGTTTGGGATTACTTTTTTCTAGAGGATCGGACCCAGGTGGGCCGGGACTGGATTTATTTTCCGGACCACGTCGGGGCTGGGCTGCATTCTTCTTGAGATCTGAACAGGCAGAAATTTTCAGTCGCAACTCATATGGAAATCGTTAGACCGGCACGGCTCTGACCTGTCCAGTAAAAATAACAGTAAAATTTGGCAATTTTTTTTTTCAAAAAATGCACGTATTTTTAAATTGCTATTGATCCACAATTAAAATTGATTGTTTATTTTTCTTATGGGTAGGTGTACTTCTAGGCAATAAAATTAAAGTACGGTAAAACCTGAGAAAAAGAATCTGCCTATGATGGAATCCCGTGTTTAACAAAACAAAATGTTGATCTATTTAAAATGAGGATAACAGTAATTGTGAAAAGAATGTAATGCATTTACAAATAAACGGTCATGTGTAAGTATTACTCGCGCTCAGAGGGTTCCGTACAATAAATGTATGAATTATTAACTGCGTTATTAGAAAATCGTTACTAAAAGAAAAATAAGACTTTGTAAAAATCTACAAAACATAGGGTTTGGTATAGCTGTATATATACTAGAAAAGTATGAAGGAGTACACCATAAAAATTCAAAGAGATATGAAGCCTAAATAATATCAAATATTGCTATTTCGTATTTTAGAACAAAAAAATGTGGCTTATTTTATCGGAGATATCTCATTAATTGAAGCAAACTTTACGAAAATAACGGTGGCTAACAAGCATAACAATTATCACTATGTGACGTACCATTACCGTCTCAATACTCATATATTATCTCAATATATTATCAGGAGTATACGAAATACCTTTCACCAAAGAAGATGAAACAAAGCAGTTTTATATCGATATAACAAGCAGAAAACTTAAAACTAGAATCAAAGAACATATAGCAGACATCAAATATAACAGAAGAAACACAACTTTGACCAGATTGTGCAGCGAAGAACCTTTACAGATCGATTTTAAAAATAGCAAGTTAATTTATCCATCAAGATTTCATTTAACATCCATAATCCGGGAATCAATAGAGATATTTTTACGCAACGAGAATATTTGCAATGATTCAGTGTCCCTTGATTTACCTGAAATTTGGATAGAGATGCTATATAATTTTAGTACAGTCAATCAGGGTAACTTTGAACCACGGGGTGTAACTTTGCACCACCTCCTATTTTTCAATATTTTTGACTCTAAAAGACTAAATAAACTCCAGAACTGTGCTCTGTTGGCAAGGTTCTAAACTGGGATTTCTACTCTTTATTTTAGAAAATAAATTAGCAACATTATGCGCAATTAATTATCATCATCTAACTATTTTTGTGAAGTACTCTTTTCAAGTTAATTTTGCACGCTGTTTTGAAGTTGTTGTAATCCAATTAAATTTTCTTGGTAAGTTACAATATACTCATTTATCAGACATATTATTATCTAAATGTTGTAAATGTGTTAATATTTTGTGATTATTTATTTATTAATAGTTAATAAAATGTAAAATAAGAAGGCACTAGCATTTTACCGCACTTTCAGGGTAACTTTGAGCCGGCTCAAAGTTACACTGATGCTTATAATTTACTGATTATAGGTGCTACTGTCGAAAATTTCCCATATTTGCACGTATATTTTTTATAAATGCCGAAAATGTGCATTAGATATGACATGTAAATATTTTTACAAATATGTGTAAAATACATAAAGTTTATTTAGAGGCGTGATTAGGGGCGGAGCTACTCAAATTTGACATTTCATACGTTCGACGTTTTTTATTCTTGTTTGAATAATACTAGTACTTGTACAGTCGTGGAAAAAAAAGTAAACACCCCTACTAACTCCTCAACAAATTATCGTAGAAGAAAGTTACTGGTACCGAACGATTGGAAATAAAGTCTACTTTTAAATGATGTATATAAAATTTGCTTAGGGGGCAATTTACATATTAAAACGAATCCAAACTTCATTTTTTTCAATGACAATACCCAATTTTAACGAAATATTTCAAATCTTCGGTTCAAGCTATGCCTAGACACCGAATTTCAAGTCATTTGAATCCTAAGTTTTTGAATTATAAACATTCAAAATTTAGTGTTTCTAATGTTATATTACATTTTCATATTTTTATGTATATCTCCAGAAATTATGCTCCTAATGTGCTAATTTTTTGTGTAGCAATAAAACTAATATACCCAAACATAAATACGCTGAAATTGCAATTTTTATAACTTTATGATATGAATTATGATTTATGAAATTAATACTCGAAAAAATTATGAATTGCAACCTGCAATTTTTTTGATGGAAGTAGATTTATTAAGTCCTGCTTTATGGAAATCCAAAATTTCACATTTATCTTCCAAGTAGTTTTCAAATTATGCTTAAAAAACGGCAAAATGATGGTTTAAGGGGCCGTCTATAATAGGAGTGACTAGATATTTTGAAATTTCTTTTGCTGTCCTGTAATCTAGCAGGCTTCATTGACTTCTTAAGGTGCCTTGATCAAGATGAGGGCTCTCTCGGTTAACAATCGAGTTCCGAACTTCAATTTGGATACAGCCCTTAAAACACGCTCGTTTTAAAATAATTAATTTCTCAGAAACTTATGGTACGAATTGCATAAAAATTCGTTTTTAGGCTAATTGAAGGGTGTAGAGCTCATTTATGCTGTCAGAATTGTGTACTGCTATTGAAAAAGTTGAGTTACGGCTCGTTTTACTATGTATGGCCTCCTAAGCAAATTTTATCTATATAATTTAAAAGTAGACTTTATTTCCAATCCTTCGGTACAAGCAACTTTCTTCTACGATAATTTGTTGAGGAGTTAGTAGGGGGTGTTTACTTTTTTTTTTTTTCCACGACTGTACGTATTACTGTAACTATGGATATATTACAGAGTTAAAACAATGAAAATTGTTTTTCACTGCATTTTTATGTTTCATATGAACAATAAACAGGTTTTTTTATTTCTAAATGTTCATGGTTCTCTTCTTCCACTTTTCTTATGCCTGATATTTGTTGTAATATCATAAATTATACAAATCTTGTAATGTTGGGAAATATAAATTCGCAGTCTTTACATATCTGAAAACATTTTTTGGTGTTTAAAGTTGTCCTGACTACAAAACTTTTTTTATAATTAATTATTTTATATAAAAATTTATCATATGGTGCAAAGTTACCCTAAATGGCTGGGTAACTTTGAACCTGGCTAAAAATCCATTTTTTATTGCTTTTATCCTTATTATTCTTAATTTTTTATAGTCAAACAATAATTTAGGACCATTTCTTCTCTTTTATGCCCCTAGTTGCGACAATATTCTTCAAATAAGAGTGTGGCATATGAAAATAGAGAAAATGCGGATCAAAGTTACCCTGATTGACTGTAACAATAGTAAAAATTAATCCACGCTCGCAAATAGCCAAGTTAATTTTATTTTTATTTTATTTTGCAATATTTTTCATTATGCATGATGTCTCGTGACATTGTTTACCATGTTATTGTTTTTAAATAATGTGAAAAAAAAATCCACGCTCGCAAATAGCTAATTTAATTTTAATTTTATTTTATGTTTGGAATGTTTTTCATTATACATCATGTCTCGTGACATTACTATGTTATTGTTTTTAAATTATGTAAAAATATTTTCTATCGTGAATGATTTTGAAAATGTCGCCGTTTGTGCGATGAAACGATCGTCAATCTTAATAAAGATATTTTATCACTTTTTATAGCATTATTTAACTTAATCTGAAAAATGTATGTTTTTTTTTTCTTTTTTAAATGAATGCATTTAATAAAACATTTTAAAGTAACAAAAATATGATATACAAACCTAATATTATTATAAACATAATGATATTATTATTAGGATAATATTTTACACCTTTATAAATGTCCTACACACGAAAACCAGAATAGGGAAAGTGGGGATTTGAAAAATATTTTAAGTGGGAAAAGTTGAAATAATGTTTGCAGATTTTCTTAATTCTTTTGAGATAGAGAAAGCAACTTAAACTCTTACTTGTAAATGTTTATATGAAATTGGGAGATCATATATCATTTTAATGTGATAACAAAAATAATTTTTCATAACACAATTTCTTGGAATACCTTTTTATTAGGCATAAAATTAAAAAGGGTTACAATATTGAAAATACAATTAAATTTCAAATGAATTCATAAAATGCAAAATTAATATGCAAGAAATGAGGCACAGTGAACATAAGCAGGAGTTATATAAATATGAAAAAAATGTAATACAACTTCATTGATTATAAAACAGAATAAACATAAAATACTGCAGCGAAAAAAGCTTAAAGCTTTAAAATTAATTTGATTCTTCGTATATTAGTAATATTACTTGCATGAATAAATCATAACTGATATAATCGAAAATACATAAAGGCGAACACAAAATTTTCCCCAATATCAGGAAAAATTATATCAAACACAGTATGTTTGTTGCACACAATATTTATACAGTCATGTCAACATCATATTTACACATTCAATTTAAAACTTTTCATGTAAAACAAAATTTACTACGCGGTGATTACCAGAGTTTCTTTTGAAAGAAATATCAAACTAGAATAACTTGGAATTAACATTAAAATGACATTGAAAAATCTCAAGGAAATATCATTACAAATCCAATAAAAATATTTAATAGCAATAGCAATATTTTAATGATGTAAATGCTACTAGATATAGATTATACGAAAGTTACTAGAAAAATTTTACGGAAGTCATATCCTTAAAAAAAAAGAAATTTACAGAGTTTTATAACTTTTTTTATAATATGCTAACGCCATTTGTAAGTTTGATTACTCCCAAGAAATGTAAATAGGTTACTTTTTAAGAATTCGCCTTTTATTAGGACTGAAATTTCATGCACGATCAGATAACTATTTTGTTACAGGACTTACTTAAAAAAATGTCTAATAACGTAATTTAAAATTTACAATGAATGTTTGATTTCTCTCTCTCTCTCTCTCTTTTTTTAATGAAATTTCTGCAAAAAATAAAAGCATAGATTTTTTTTTAACTATAGTTTATTTATTTATACTTAAAATGCGAACACAAATATACAGGGTGGTTCAGAACTGTACATAAAAAAGGTAAAGGCGATAGAGGGGACCTACATAAGAAGATTTCGTATAGAAATGCGAGTGCGGAAATGTGGCGTTGAGGCTGTAGAGGGCGCTGTTGAGTTCAGTTGATAAAAGCACTTCGCTGGCTTGAATAGTCATTCTCGCATTGATTTCTAGCAACATGCGTTGCTACACGAATGCGGAGCTTGCTGACATGCATTTCATATATGGGGCTGCGCAAGGAAATGCAGCGGCTGCTCAGAGGATGTATATAGAACGATTCTCGGGTAAGAATATTCTGGATCGCCGAACATTTGAGCGTTTTCATGGGAAGTTGCGCGTGAGTAGATCGTTTTATGCTTCGAGGCGTGATACGGCACTGGAAGATATCGCAGAATTCTTGCAGTGAAAGAAGCAGTATTACGCACAGTAGAGGATATTCCTTCAACAAGCTCGAGAGCTGTTAGACGTGCAGTGTGTGTGAGCCATTTCCTTAACCCCATACATAAAAGGCATGTCGGTAAGCTCCGTACTGGTGTAACGATGCATGTTGCTCGAAATCCCTGCGGGGAATGACAATTCAAGTCAGCGAGGGAACGAGGCACTTTCATCCCTTGTAGAGATCCTACATTAGAGAGAGATTGGACATTGAAGAAATCCGCCATTTTCGTTACAAAGTAGATGGAACGCCGCACAACGCAATAAATTTTTATCAGCGTGTAACACTTCTTAATTTATTAAAATTATGAAATTTTCATTTTATATGCCTTCAAAGAGTCTTTCGGAACATAAATATAAGCACATTTCCATTTTAATGAATAAGAATTCTCAGAAAATGCATTTTTTTTTACTCAGCTGCTATGCGCTACACAGCAGTGCTATTTTACTTAGTTATCGGATTTTTATTTATTTGTAGAATTTGTTTTTTATATTTTTTATTTGTTTCTTTTAACAGCAGTGCCTCTATTTAACTTTATTTCTAAACTTTCATTTAATGTTTTGATAATACTCATTCTAATATTGTATATTTACAAGACTTCCGTATTTAAAAAGAATATCAAAGAGAAGTAGCAGTACGTAGAAACTTATCATAAAATATTTTCATCGCACATATTAAATTAACTTTGAATCACATACATACTTAAATAGGAGTGGTATATGATGTGTTCAAATTTTAATGTTTTTGAAATTCTCATTGCGAAGATGGTGAAAATTATAATAATTACTGTTGTTTTAAAATGCGTAATAAATTATAGATAGTTTAAAAAAAAATTGAATTCGATAGTTCATTTTCTATATGATAATCGTTAAAAATTATTTTCTCAAATATTGTGAAATTAAAATGAAGTTCTTACATGCCCAATCTTCTTCTGCCCACTATTTTAATTAGTAAAAAAATAAGAGTAAAAAATGCATTTTCTGGGAATTTTTACTCAATAAAATTCAAATGTACTCATATTTATATTCTGAAAAACCCTTTGAAGGCATATAAAATGAAATTTTCATAATGTAAATAGAATAAAAAGTGTTATATGCTAATGAAAATACCTTACATTGTACGGCGTTCCATCTACTTTGTAACGAAAATGGTGGACATTTCTTCAATATCCAATCTCTCTCTAATGTAGGATCTCTAATCCCTCGAACTCAACAGCGCCATCTACTGCCACAACGCTTCATTTCCGACCCACATTCCTATACGAAATCTGCTTATTTAGGTCCCCTCTACCTGCCTTTACATTTTTGACATACAGTTCTGAACCACCCTTTATATATATGAATCTACAAAGGACGACATATTATTTCCAAAAGAAAAAAAGTGTCAGCATAAAATAAAGCTGTACGAATAATGGGAGATAGGAAAAGATGGGGTATTAATGTTTAGAAATATCGATACATTTGTCTAATTTTAATCGATTTTTAATTAAATTCTCGACGAAAATATATTAAGTTATTTATCACTGGCACAAAATTTTTAATCATGTACTCTTTTATGGAAAAAATATTCACTCTATAGAGCTGGAGTGGCGAACCTTTTCACATCCACGTGCCGAACTTATCAAAAAATGTATTTTACGTGATCATGACGTGCCAACAATAAAAAAAAATCAATGGATCAAATAATAATGAATCAAAATTACTTAAAATCTTATTTTTAGCATTAAAAAAATATGAGTAGTATTCAGGGTTGTAGTGGGTAGCTGCCCGGGTACCCGCCCAGCTGCCCGCACGGGCTGGGTTTTTTATAAAAAACCCGTTTAAAAAGCCCGGGTTTTTAAAAATATATTTCTGGAAAGGAACAAATGATGTATTTGTATTTTACGGTTATTTTGTTTTATTTATTCACTTCTTTGAATCTTAGAAAATATATTTGTACTAATTTACTTGCACTTTTAGATTGGGAACCCCATAATTTTAAAACGTTTTAGCTTTTAATTTAAAACGTAAATTTATGCTCTTCAGTGTTAGCTTCAAGAGTATTATATTTACTAAACTTATTATATATTTATTAAATTATTTTATGTACTTTTTACTGCTGAATCCGAAAACAACCTTCATTTTTAACCATCACGTAAGGATAATTAAACAAAAAAAGTTTTACATCTGTTTTATAGTATCATTTTTTACCGCTGAATACGAAAATAACCTTTAACCATCACGTCGGGAAAATTAAATAAAAAAGGTTTTACATATGTTTTATAGTATCAGATTTTTGCTATAATTTAACTTTGACATTTACGATTTGCAAAAACATTGTAATGTGATGGTTAAAAATGAAGGTCATTTTCAGATTCAGTGCTAAAAAGTACATAAAAATCAATTATCAAAAATTAAAAAACTCAGCCGTCTCCTCTATTTTATAGTATTTTATTTTTGTTATTTTTAACTTTGACAATTTATGATTTGCAAAACATCCTGAGATGATGGTAAAAAATGAAGGTAACTCTCGGATTCAGTGCTAAAACATACATAAAAGTTAAAAAACACAACCATCGCAGTCTTGTGTTATCTAATCTAAAGCTTTTTCTTAAGCTTCTTGGCAGTAATCTATCCGAATTTTTTTGTGTTATCCTGTAAAATATAAGTATGAATGGTAACCACCGAAAATCATAATAATATTAGATTGTCATCGGATTTACGTCAGTATACATGTAAAATTTAATCTCGATCGGATATTTGAAAGTGAGTTAAATTTCGAGTACAAATTTTGAACTGAGAAAACATACATACGATCGTGGAAGTTAAATAAAATAACATAATATTTGTTAAAAGAAATCATGAAAAGAAATAGTCTCAAATCCTTACAAAATAAAACATATGTTAAAATACAATAATGTTAGCCAATCTGAAACTTAATAAAAGTTAACTCAATCGTAACACTTGTACTATTTTTTTCAAAGCGCAGATACACATGAAAGTTCTTCGAATACTTTAAGCACTTAAGATATGACCCCTCAAAGCATGGCCAAACTCATTTGTGTTCAGATGCAGAAAAGTGGTATAAGTCATGCATTTTCAAAGTTTCATAACTCAGTCAATTTTAGTATTATATGAACGGGACTTTTTTTTGTCTGTCTTGTCAGTGTAATAGGAAAATTTTACTAAATATAACTTATAGGACTGGGGGCCGTATAAAAACATAAATTGCGTAATTTTCTAAGAAATGTTTTTATTGACCCAAATCACTTTTAAAATATTTCTTTGCCTCAAATTAAAACATTTTTGTAATTAGAACTATATGTCTATGACTAATAGTTTAGGAATTAGCCATTAGACACCGTTGGGTTTGGACACCCAGTATATACATTTAAGAAAAATTTTTGCTGTAAGATATTTTTTATCAACATTTGCTAATCTTATGATAATTTCAAAGGAGCAAGTTTTTTTTAAAGTTATATTTATATTTTATTATTAAATAACACACAATTGATAGCTTTACAAATCAAAATTTGTTTGTTATTTAAATTAAAAAGATCATATATATATATATCTATATATGTATATGTATTTTAAGAACAGAAAAAAATATTGAGATCCTTATTGAGACTGTGAAGTCATTCCCATCTATTAGACTATGAAATGTTCACAAAAATTGTATTTGAGATCAGGATTGCTACTTATTTCGGCAATCAAATTCCTTGAGCTTTCCTAAGCAAAAAATTAAATTTTCCCTGAGTAATTCCTCTGTGAATTTTCAAAATTTCAACAGACAAATTTTGCAAAGTACCAAAATTTCAACGGACAAATTTTGCAAGTACCAAAATTTCTTGTTTTTAATATTCATTTTTAAATTCCCTCACTTTTTCCAGTTTTCTCTATACAGTGGCAACCCTGAAGATTATTATTTGGGAGGAAGGTGGAATCATATTCCACATTTTGGCATTTTAACCCAATTTACCCGGGTAAAATTGCCCATTTAACCCGGGTTTTTTAATAAAACACACCCGGGCTGGGTTTTTAACAAAAAACCCGGGTTTTTTACAACCCTGGTAGTATTTGATGTTACACTTTAGAAATTTATTTTTTAAATTTTATTCCTGTTGTCTCATCTTAAATGCCAAATGATTTACATCAGCTTCGTACTTAGGTATTTTTAAGAGAATGCAAGTTGAATTGGACTCATTTGACAGAATGTTTTACTTGAATGTTTCATATTATTTATTTCCGAAAAGAATGTCTCGCAGAAGAAATTGTCAAAACAGCAGTCGCCAGAACCTACAGATTTCAGTGTCTGAAATTGAGTTCGAAGTTGTTATAATTTTACCTTATTTTTGCTTATAACGCCTTCTAATCTTTGTTTTGCGATAATCTCCTAATTCTCTCCAATTCTTAAAATTTTGTGACCTAATACTGAGCTAGATGGGGATACATTCAATTATATTTTAGTTTCTTCAATCTGTATGAAAGTGACAACCAACCGAACTAATCGAATTTAGATAAACAGACACAACATCTAGATTAATTAATGCATTTTGTGAAATTCTATTATATTTTGATATAGAACTTGAATCTATGCGTGCCAAAAATAATCTGCAGCTTGCCACTTATGGCACGCGTGCCATAGGTTCGCCATCCCTGCTATAGAGTAATGCAATAATTCGTCCAATTCCTTTGTCTTTCAATATCTCGCATAATTTTTCTAGAAACTTTTCTATATAATGAATATGGCATAAATAATACAGTAAGCAACATTAATCAGCTACTCTAGAGAATACAATACAATACAAACATTAATCAGCTGCTCCAGAGAATACAATACAATACAAACATTAATCAGCTGCTCCAGAGAATACAATAGAATCTGTTTAATTTATAATAATCGCTCAAATAAATCAAAAGCTCAAATAAATACTTTTTTTTAAGTTACAATCTTGTGTAGCATTTGCAATGCCTTTAAATCAAGAAAGAAAATTATTTTATTTAAATATATTATAAATCCTTTGACGTATATATATTTTCAATGGAGCAAATAACTCTGAATATCGGACAAATTGGCAATATCTGGAAAACAAAAAATATATCTAAAAATAATTATTGTTCAAACTAAATTGTTGTTCAGTTAGATTGAAATTTTTTAAATAGAGTGTCTGTGCCTTACAGCCGATTATCTGCGCATGAGATATAGGCCGAGGAAGGAAGGGGAGGAATGCCCTCCGTGGGGGACTTTTTAAGGGAAACTAACCCGCATTTGCGCAAGCTAAGCAAGGTTCGGAGAAAACCACGGAAAACTCCGAACGGTTAGTCCGACGAGTGCGACACGAAATCGAGTCCAGCGCCTCTCGTCTACCAGCTTCGAGAGCAGAATCTCTCAGCTGCTGGTGGAGCTCTTTTAGGAGTGATGTTCAACCTTTTTTTTAATATATAATTTTTACTAAAAACACAATCGAATCTCTATTTAACGAAGTCGATAAACCCAAAAAAATATTTTCTTTTTTCTTTGTACGGAACACACATTAAATAAATATTTATAATTTGAAATAATTGACATTGCATACAAATATATTTTAAATTTACAAAAACTAAATTTTATACAATAATTAAACTTTTTTGTTTGTTTGAGTTGTTTTATACATCAAAAGAGCCTTTGGTAGAAAAAGAAACAAGAATAAAACAACAATACATCCGACGAATACAGTGTGTTTTAATTAAAGTTTTTTTTTATATTACCGAAATTAGTATAGCAGAGTAACTTTTATCATACATCACAGTTGTATCTTACAATTTAATAGTTGAAATTTTTGAGATTTTCAAAAAACGTTAACTTATTTGGCCAACACCATTAATCAAAAATTTTGTAAACAGGTTCAAGGACAGCCTATTGTTATTGAAAGAGGGGCATTGAAATTGAAAGTTTCTTGTAGAACTACACTACCTGGATTAAATGCAAAGTGACATAGCGTTTTTACATTTTCTGGAGGTCCAGGTTAAACTAATGTCAGAAAATGTGTAAAAAGAAAGAATAAGTTTGGAATGTCCAATATATTTTGGAAAATAGGACAAAAAAAAAAAAAAAAAAAAAAAAAAAAAAATGGACAACAAGTCGAAGTTTGTTAAAAAGAGAATGCACTTCGCTATTTGGAGGATATTTTACAAAGAAGTTTGTAAATTGTTTTTGACTCTAAGGAAATGCTCATAAAACAGAGGAATTCGCAAACTAGAAGTTAAATAAATGTTGTATATATATATAAAAAAAAAATCCAGATATATCTATTTTTATTGGATTCTTTAAAATAAATATTTTTTTTATCGTGAGCATAACCATTTTGATTTGATTTATCATATTAGAAGTATAAGAAAAAATTAAAAAAAAAAAAAATGGAAGATCACAATGAAAAAATGAATTACTGATTAAAAGACTGCATGTTTTTATTCAATAAAAGTGATGATGCATATAAAAACATTGAATTAACGACAAGTATTCAGTCATATAAAATGTACACAAAAGTATAAAATAAATTGATACATACATTTTCTGATATAGGGTGACTGAGCCAGTAGTTGATCAAATAAGGTCGGTTCTACTGGGTTTTTATAATATTTCCTTCCTTTTAAATTTTAGAAGTAACCTAACATGATTGCTACATCCCTTAATGAATGTACTATAATGGGCAAAAAAAGGAATCTGCTGAAATTAAATAGCCACAAAATTATAAGTAAATAGTTTCTTTAATTGCCATTTACCCAGTAGTGGATCAATCGAAGAAATCAGTCAAATATTCAAAAAATAATCTTTAAAATATCATGCTTAAGCTGTGTTTAACAATAACTCATATAAAACTATTATTTGAAATAAGCAAGATGGAAGTGGATAATTTCAAGTTAGCTCAATGGTCCCCTACTAATCAAAAACTAAATTTTTATATTTTCTTATAAAAAAAGAAAAATCATAAAATGGCTTCTCTTACAGCAAGCAGCTGGCAACAATGTGACAGCAGGTGCTCCAACATTCAAACAAAAATATTATGTCTAGTGCCAGTTGTAAAAATCATTTCCGCCTGAAATGGTGCAATATTTCAAAAATGTGATCAACTATTGGAGGGGTATCAACTACTGGAGCAGTCACCCTAGCTGTGATTTGAAAAAAAAATGTGATGTAAAGAAAATGCGTTTAAAGTTTTGAAATAAATACCCTTTCTGAATTGCTCTATATCTCAGAATATATGATAATTCGAAAAATTTCTGTCGAATTACCTTGGAATTTTTAGAAAATAATTTTAAAGAATAGTATTTTGAAAATCGTGAAATATTTCATTTTTTTAAGATTTTAGACTGAAAATCACATCTTAATGTGCATACGAATGCTTCCAAATGTTATAACATGCAAACAGAGAGTAAAATCATAGTATCCAGCATTATTAATCGCTATCTGAAATGTTTATCTGCAGCCAATTGCAGATGTTATGGATTATAATCGCAAAAATTTCATAGCAGACTTATATAATAATTTATTTTAGACTTGTATTAGACTTGTATAATTAGACTTGTATAAAAATTTATTTTATTAGACTCATATAATAACTTAGTTTATTATAAATATTAACTTTAAATTTGGTCTATTTTAAAGATTTGACCCTTGGAGACCATTTTATATTTTAAACTCAACCTCTGAAAGATACAAGTAGCGGTACTTCACCGATCTCGTCTTCTTTTCAGCCTATCTTGAATCACGTGACCAGTCAAGATGACTGGAAGTGGAAGAATCACGGAATATCGCTTTTGTGGCTCCGAATCCTAAAATGTGCATTTATTTGCGTGCACACAAATGTACAGGGTAGTACATTTAATACTCACGTTATAACAGTTGCAACAGATTACAAATGTTAAACTAAATATTGGGATTACTCATAATTCTCATCATGACATACTTCTGAGTTTTTGGCTGAATTTGAAGTATATTTCGTATAATTAGATGCTAATTAGGTATTTTTTATCCTTTTCCTCTTCTTTTTTTCTCTTATAAAATATGTTCAGACGCTTTATATTTTTGTGTCCTTTTAGAAAAATACTCACTGTGATCCCAGGAAGTAAAACATCAACAAAAAGCTGATAACGTCGTCCATAGTCGTAAATATCATGTCCATGGATTTATATACTGTTTCTGTTCAGGTTTCGTTTTGTTGAAAAACACAGTATTCTTTACCGTTAAAACAGTCCCATAAAATAGTCTTGATTCTCTAATGAAAATGTACGAATAGATGTAGGGAAAAAATACAACTGATCACACTGTATGACTATATCGTAAAAATTTTCTAGATAAATGATTGCTTTGCAGCAGACGTTTTCTTGAGGTAACGATACGACAAGTTGTGTGTGACTACTAATATATATGAGTGAAGAAATACTGATATGATGAGAAAATTAGAAGCATGCCATCTTCCGTTAAGGGGAAAAAATAATGAAAGAAAGTTATAGCCTTTTAAATGAGGTAACTTTAATTCTTGCTTTACTGAAATTCGATATGGATACAGCCTCAATAGAAATAAAAATTTGGGTGATGAAACTATAGAGCATATTGTTGATGACTTGGGAATATCTTTTTCAATCAGAACGAATTTCGGCATTTCTTTTGATAACATTAATTTTGTTGAGGCTCGGTAGTTGGTTTAGTATGAATATTGAATTCTAGAAAATGTCTTTCATCTATTAACTGTATCTGTACCATATTGTTATTATTATTATTATTATGTTACACTATTAATCATAATGTCATAATAAATACACCGTTGTTGAAGAAATACCTGGGAGTAAAAAAGCCACTGAGGAAAAGGAAGTCTGTTTATAATGATTTGAGTTTTTGTATTGAAATAAGAATAATTGTACGGAACAGTTTGAACAAGATTATATTTTACAATATTCATTGAACATGTGACGGCTAAACGTATGTCTGTGCATTACAATATTCTCATGAAAAAAGGTCCGAAAATGTTTTTAGAACAGTAAAAGTTCAAATGTACTACTTCAAGTAACTTCGGAGATTTGCTACTGATGTCAATTTGTATTTTAAATTCACCAAATTGTGCAATTTTATATTTGATTTATTCGAATAATTCTAAATAATCTTTCTGTACACAGTGAAATAAATCTTCTAGACAATTAAATTACTAGGATATGTTCCTGTAATTTTTCTTTTGTAAAATTATATATGTATTTGAGTTAATTATGTATTTTAATGCGATTTATGTATTCATTAGATACTTTACTTAAAATTAATATTAATCCCCTGAATACAATTTTAGTACAGAAAAATACTTATAATTTTTAAAAAAGATTGTGGATCTAGTTTTTATTGATTACCAGAAGTAACGTTACAAATATTTCATCTTTTAATTTTATTTCGTGTATTTTTCTTCATTTAGAAGTTCTTTGTTTGCAGTGTTCTTAAAAATCAAATTTCTTGTAGAAAAATATTTCCCATTTATCACAAAATGGACAACATTATTTTACTCTCATTCAGTTTTTAAAACAATTTTTAACAGGAAAACTTCAGATGTTGCTGAAGATAACTTCTAAAATAATTATATAAAGATAAATGCACTCTCAATACAAAATCAATATTTTTTAGATACAAAATGCACACGCTCTCAATACAAAATAAATATTTTTAAAATACAAAATGGACAAACATAAAATCTTAAATTTTGTAATGTATTCCATCGTTAACAATGAACAGAAGTGTATTAATGAACGAAGCTCAAAAATAAAGGTATAGCTTTTACATACAATTTGAAAATATATGCATTTATAATTTTTGATATATAACATTCACAGAGTTATAAAAAATGACTTTTATAAGAGTAATTTTCTTAACCTTGTTTTTTGCATGTTGGATCGTACATTAAAAGTTAAAATAAAAAATGTGTTGTTCTGAATATTTAACCTAGTTATATACAAATTATTTTTTCCTTTATTTTTTGCAATAAACAAATTGGATTTTGAGGTTTATAATTTTTTTAAAATAAATAAATAAAATACTTATTATTAAATTATCTTTTATATATGAAATTAACTTTATATAAAGTTATATTTTCAATAACAATATATGACTCATCAACATAAAGTGGGCAGTGAATATTCTTAATGTATATATATATAGCTTTTCAATTATTTTTTCGGTATCCATATTCTTCTTTTTTCTTCCATATTAATTCTTGTTATATCGTACAAGAGACTTTATTTTATACATAGCAGCTTGTATATATGCTTTTCTTATCCATTCAGTGTGTTTTTGGTGGAAACTGTATTACTGTCAATTTATTCATACTATCACAATTTTTGTGGGTGGTCGGTAATGTTTAATTAATGGTTATATATATATATATATATATATATATATATATATATAATGCACAACATTGCAAAATTTGTGTAAATAAACAAATAAAAGATTTATTAACAAAAATAAAACATAGTTGTATAAGGCGAAAAATATTTAAAAAATGTGTCATTAATAAATTTTTACAGATTATTTTGAATAACTATTTTGGTGTAAAATGAGAGAAATCTATTGTTTTATTAAGAGTAGTATTACAAATGCATTTGCTTTTTACTTGTTACTTTGCAATTATTAAATAAAGGAAAACATACATATTCATACAAAATTTAAAATGAAAAAAAAAAAGTAATTTTATGACAATTTACAGCAAAAATGCTATATAACAAGAAAAATAAAAACACTTTTATATAAAACGAAATAACAATAACTTGATATAAACCTTAATAATGCCAAACATGCATGCTAATAAATGGCATATTTTGACTGATAAATATAGTTATTAATTAATTACTTTACATGCAAAAAAATTATACATAAACATCAATACAAAAATTTCAAAAGTCCAGACATTTCTTTATGGTCATCAGATTTTGGATATTCTATTTTAAACAGAATGATATAAATAATTTTCTTACATTTACAAATTCTTATTTTGCATATGAAAGTGATATGTTTCCTACATTTATGTGATCGACTTAAAAAGAAAAAAAAAAGAAAAAAAAAAGAAAGAAAGAAAGAAAAGAAAAGCTGAAAAATGTAAGCAATTTTCTTTTCTGAAACTAGGAAATCCAAAAAGAGTCAATTTTTGCATATTATACTTCGATACGAAATTTGAAATTACCATATAAATATTTATGAAAATTAAACTTACTTAAAATTGAACATAATGAAATCCCGAACGAAAATGTCACCCATATCTTTGAAAGAGATTTCGACAGAATAAAATTAAAAAATGAATTAAATAAATTACATAAAAAATGCATAGTCACGAAATTATTTTATACTCCAGAGAAAACTTCAGCCGTATTCTAAACTTTATGAAAATAAATAAGATTTTATAAATTAATTATTCTTCAATATGTATTAAGAAATTCTCTGAAAATGGTCATTGGATTTTTTCTAACCATTTGGAAAAATGGTTATTGTTCTCGTCAGGGTAGGAAATCAAAAGCATATCTGAAGGTTTTTATTGGTTTAATCCGCATTTTATTCGTTTTCTGATTGGTCTATACAGTAATCAGTATTTCCCTTTACTTTTAACAGAGATGGATACCTTCTGTTGCCACTATGACAAAAAAGTAATAAAAACAACAACAACAAATTAATAACTCAAAAACAAATTGAGATACAGCTTTCAAACAAATTGCATTTAAAAGTACATTTTTTTCTCTATTCGACGGTGTAAAAAGTAATATTGTCGTATGTTTAGAAGTTTAAGAATGAAATTTCATTTAAAATTGGTAGTCAGATTTCTTGGAAATCTGACGATGGAAATGCCTTTTCCCGAACAGCCAATGAAATGCTTGGATAATACGTAAGTTTCAGGTGGATAATAACTAATGAAAATGAAAGAAAATGAATAACAATTTCTGCCAAAGAGTTAATTTTAATTTGTAAGATTTTCACGTGGAAAAGAAAAATGGAATAAGCCAATTAAAAATTTAAAAAAAAAAGATAAATAGGACAGGAATGAATACATATAAATATTTCACACCAAATCGCAGGCGATTTTTGTCGCTTGGAATTTTTACGTGTAATAACACTATTAATGTTTAATCCATGGCGTACGTAATGTATGATAAACTCCGTGCTATTTTTTATGTCTTAAATTTTAGTCTTTGAAAAAATCATTTTCCAAATGGTCGTTGTAATTTGTTAAATTGCTCCCCCCCCCCCCATTAAATAAACAAACTTAATAAAAGCATTTCCCGACTTTTCTTTTATTGTTCGTATTATACTTTTATATGTTCTGAATTGTGTTGTAGTAACTACCATCTCATAAAGTTCTCTGTGAAAAAAAAGAGGTGTTCGTAATACGGTGAATATGCTTAACCTGTTAAAAACACAAAGTTTGTATCAGGTCGTCAAGCATGAAATTTGTGGAAAAAAGGGCAAAGTTAGTTGATAATTTACAAATATAAGGAATTATTTCATGCAAACTTCAAAGATAATTAATGGGTATTCTCAGATGGATATTCACTTGTGCATAATAAGCACAACTGAAGTGAGCAACATGTGTATATAAGTCATTTATGCGCAGTGCCCACACATACAGAAGTATACAATCCTTAAATGCACTTGAGCATATACCACCGTTCATTTTTAAAGTGGGGCAAGTCCATTTTATATTATTGTGTTAGAAATTTAATGATTTGCATTTGGATGGATTTCAAAACATTCTCAAGCATTATTAGACTTATTTTATATCTTTTGTGGTGTTATTACATGAAATTTAATATGCACTAATGTTTATCCATGTTAGCCGAAAAAAATCACTCTTTTTGTGTGCGCCGCCAATGGACTTGTACCACTTTCAAAAGCAATGGACTTCTTAAAAAAGCTATTTTTCTTTTAAGGGAATTTCATTTAAAAAAGTTTTTTAATATTTTAATTTATTTACTTATTACAATATTTCATTCTTCTTTATAAAAGTTACAATAAAACATAAATTTTATTTTATTGGAAAAGGGAGAAAAAAAAAAGGAAATAAGATTCAGTAATAATTTGCATGCATATATATATATATTTTTTTATTTAGCTAGTGAAGATTGTTAAAGTATTCATGATGAAATTCAGATTGTGCTCGTTAATATTATACAATAATAAAAATAATTCTATTTAAAGTGAACTTGCTTCACTTGCTACTAACGTGAGCGATTCATGTGATAGTGCAGTTACTGTATTAGTGCTAATATATGGGCAGTTTAAGCAATGGTGTAGTGATGTTTATCAGTGTTGAATTCAGACACGTTTCTCCGGGAGGGATTTCTGTGGCCCCGGGGGGGACATTATAGAGTTCCGGGGGGGGGGGAAATTGCACTTTTTGACCATTGAAAACACAAAATCTCAAATCTTCCGGGGGGGACATCTCATTGCTCCGGGGGGGGACATTCCCCCCCGGGCCACCCCCTGAAATCAACACTGATGTTTATAGTATTTGATGCAGTTAGTGAATTAGTATAGCGATGTGTGAAACGAGTGCATTGGTTCAGTTTTATTTACAGTCGGGGCAATGGTGCAGAGAAATTTGTTTCTTGAAAAAATGTGAGGGTTCCTAAACTGACCAAGGAGCGAAAAGAAAAATTGTATCATGTCTGAAGCTGTAGTTTTATATGTATACCTATCATTAATCCATTCTTTATTACCATTCAAAAGATTGAAGAAAACGGTAGATTCAATGGTCACAGATGCAAATCGAGAACGTGCATTTCATTTAACCCTTTCAAGGGCGGTGGTGAGGGTATATGGAGGTATACGCCGTATACCTTATGGATTTTTTTTTTTTTAAGATTCTTCTTATACTCTTCGTTTTTCAAATAAAGCAATAGCGTATATACTGGCCATTGACTTTCATGACTATAGCGTATGCTCTCTAATAGCGTATATACCCTCTGTTTATTTTTACGGCAATAACACTGATCATATTTATAGCATTTGCTGCAATTAGTGTAGCGATATGTGAAATGAGAGCATTATAACAATTTTATTTACAGTACAATGGTGTGCAAAAATTAAGGACCAATAGTACACCAGTGTAAGTGCAGTGGTGCAGAATTTGTATTAATATATATGCAGTTTAAACGACGGTGTAATTATATATAGTATTTGGTGCAATAATGAATTAGCGTAGCGATATGTGAAATGAGTGCATTGGTGCTGTTTTATTTACAGTCGGTGCAATGGTGCAGCTTATATGCAGTTCCCATTTTAATTAATGAACGCATCTGTTACACATGTGTCGTTTTTGCGTGCAAATCTATTATAATCTTACCAAATATAAAACGGATAATTAATTCGGTTGTAAAAACAAACAAACAAATAATGCAAAGATAAAGTTAACTCGAACCAATCTCACGTGAATCTGATTATTATTTTTTTTAAACTGCAACAAACCATATTTTAAAATAATTTTCAAAACCTTCTACTTGAATATCATTGCGTAATTTCAAAACTATATTTCTGAAAATTTTTTAATCTAATAAATAATCCAAAATTACGGTAATTAAAACCTAATAAATAAATGAAATAAATAAACATTTCAGCATTCAATTTTGAATGAAAATAAATTTTAAAAAATGATTATTTAATTCCCCTAAAAATGAAAGTATAGTTAATATATTTTTTCTAAGAATTGGTTGCTTAGGTCTATTAATTTCAATTATAATTAGATATACGTTTCAAGTCCAGTCTCAGAGAATTGTTTTTCATCTTATGTCAGCCTGAGATGCTTCTCATCATTGACTGAAAATCTGTATTATGTCCGTGGGTATTGCTGACGTAACATTGTTGGTGGTAACACCTGACCGATAGTTTTCATTTTTGACTGCGCATTTTTAAAAATGCCTAAACATTGCACAATTTGAATTTTTACATTGTCGAATATGAAAGAAAACGTTCTTTTAAATGTAACTTACTAAATTTTTATGGCTTTTAAAATAATTTTCGAGTATGATTTTTTAAAAATCTATCTCTATTACGTCAGTCCGATTACAAAAGTTAACTTGTTTTCACTTAAAGCAATATAAATAGTCAAGCTTTTTTTCCGGCAGCTATTCTATATCGAAATTAAACTTCGCTAAAGAGATAAAATAGTAAAATAACGGTAATTAAAATCCGATAACTAAAATAAATAAATAAAGTGAATAAACATTTCTGCATTCAATTTTAAATGAAAATAATTTTTGAAAAGATAATTATTTAATTCACCTACAAATGAAAGTATAGTCCAGGGTCTCGGCGAGCCTATGGTACGCGTGCCACTTTTGGCACGCGAAAGAATATTTTTGGCTCGGCACTGCTATGGGCTCTAAACAGGGTTGCAAAAAAGCCGGCTAAAATTTAAAAAAGCCAGGTTGGTGGCTTTTATTGGTTTTAACCGGCTTTTTTTGGCCAAAATTGGCCTTTTTGGCCATAATTGGCTTTTATACAATGAAGCATTGTAATTATAAACTACACATTTTAAAGTGTTTTTGATTAGTTTTAATGACATTTAATTGATTTAGAGTTTAATAAGTAACCCAATTTCTCAATAATGAGGACATTAATACTGGAATAAAACTTAGATGGTTTTGCTAGTGATTAGTAGCAGTGGCGTAGCTACATATTCAGCGCCCTGGAGCAAGGAAAGTTTGTGCGCCCTCTTGTCACACGAAGAGCTCTGTGCAATTTTGTTTTCAAGTTTAAAATTTATATATTAACCTTAATTCTATTTAAAATTTTACTTTCATTTAAAAGTCAAAGTATTTTAACAACGTATTAAATACAATATAATTAAAAATAGATAATGGATAATGAAATGAATTATAATTTTTTAAGTATGGGGTACCTACGAATATTTTTTGCTAATTGGGCGGGATTTTAATTTTGAATGCGCCAATGAGTCAATGCAATCTGCCGTGCTTAATATCTATTTTTTCTTTTCAAGGGTTTCGAAGCATTCTAGAATGCTAATAAAAAACACAATATTGTCCATTTTTTTTTTCGCATATGGATGAAACAGGTTTTCTGTTTTTAGTGCCAGAAAATACTACAATTCCACAAAATTCAAAGTATCATAACTCGGTACATTTTGGATATAGAACATTTATTTTTATTTTACCTGTTAAAGTACGGAGAAGATTTTCCTAAATGTAACACGAATAAAAATGTAAACCTCATAATTTAAAAAATAACAATTTTGACATAAATTACTTTTAAGAGGATGAAGAACAACTTTGAAGCTGTTCTACTATTAGAACTATATTTCTACAGCTAATGGTTTAGAAAATTAGCCAGACACTGGTGTCCTCACTGGCTTTTCACTAATCTGAGCAATCTGGCAAATTGTTAAAGAAAAACTAGCCAAATTCAAATAATGGTAGTAATAGATTCGTCGTGAAACACTAAGAATATCAAAACACAAATATCAAGTTACATAGGGAAGTTTTAATCGTGAAACAGCATCATTGAAAGTGTCGCCGAAAGAAAAGAAAGATCTCTCGCAATTTGACGATTTCAGTCATTTTTTTGCCAAATGAAATGTTTTGGTGCAGTGACGATCGGCAGCGAGAACCCTGATTGACACCCTTATATATTACTTAGGATTGCAGTTTTTTCACTTTTCATCAAAATTAAAGGATAATGGGAAAAAAATATGCTCACTAAGTTAATGTTGCAACCAATGCCAAATGCTGCAATTATTTATGTTAATTAAATACAATTAAACACAAAATTGCACTTCCGCACATACGTTACAGTCGGAAATATGCAAATTCGGTGATTGACAATGTGGTGCTCAATGGACGTATGTTGGAATTATGGTCTGTAGTGTTGTTTAAAGTGAATGTATTGTTTGTGAATGATCATTATTCATTAGTTACGGCTCAAAGGCATCATTTGAGTGAAGGTCAAACGTTATGAATAATTGGTAGAATCGAGGGAAGTCAAACGCAAATGGGAGTCGCCCAAAATTTGAATATACCTTAAATTGCCACTTGAAGAGCTAGGAGCCACTTTTTAAGTATTCTTCCGTTGATAAACAGCCTGGTCAAGAGCGATCAAGAGTACCAACTGCATCCGAAGACTGTTTTCTGTCATTGTCAGCTCGAAGAAACCGCGAAGCGACTACAAGAGACTTGGTTTCAGATCTTCAGGCTGCCACAGAAACTGGACTTAGCCCTTCTACTGCTGCACGAAGGCTTAAAGAGCGTGGATTGTATGCAAAAAAACCAATAGTTTGTGTGCCACGCACTCCAGCTTCCAGAGGCGTCGTCGTGATCAGCGGATACAAAAAGACTGGGCCCGAGTATGTTTTACTAACGAGTCCAGATTTAATCTGAACATTGATTCTAGATGTGTTTTAATCTGGAGAGAAGAAGGAACACACAACTTGCCTTCCCTTGTCCGTGAAATATCCCGTTTCCACGACAGAAGTTTAATGGTTTGGAAGGAGGAATCATGAAAAAATGGCCGTACTGAGCTGCATATCTTTCAAGGAGGCTCTGTAACCGCTCGAAGATATGTGGAGGAGGTATTGGAACTCCAAGCTAGACTGTTTAGGGTTGCTGTTGTCCCAGAGATTTTTTAATGGATGACAATGCTTGGCCACAACGAGCATATGTGGTGTCAGAATACTTGCAAACAGAAGATATCATTCGAATGGATTGGACACATTGCTCACTTAACTTGAACCCGATTGAGCATGTGTGGGATGACTTAGGGCAGTGAATTTCAGCGTACCAAATCCCTCCACGGACTCTCCAGGAGCTTAAAAGTGCACTTTTAGAAGAGCATAGCAGCGACACCTGTTGGGCGATTTACACCATAAACTAAATCGCATTAATTTATATGAGGGACTATCTGAAACTGAAGTTTGTTGAAAATTCGTGCATTAGTTCTTTAGATAGAGCTATCGTGATAATCATAAATAATGTAGTATAGCAGCGCCACCTGTTGGACGATTTACACCAAAACGTAATGAGCACCAAAGTATATCAAGGACTGACTGAATCTGAAGTTTTATGAAAATTTGTTTATTAGCTCTTCAGATATAGCTATTCCGGAAATAATGAAAAATGCAGCATAGCAGCGCCACCTGTTGGGCGATTTACACCAAAAAGTAATCAGCGCCAATTTATATTAGGGACTAACTGAATCTAAAGTTTTATTAAATTCCGTGCATTAGTTCTTGAGATAGAGCGCACAAAAAATTTGTGTCACATACAGACTCACAGAGTGGGGGAGAGGGGACAGAGCATGATTACGGCCCAAGCAAACGCACATTACTATATTTTGTCTTATTTAATCCTAAAATTTTGCGATTAAATAAGGTTTAATGCGTAAAAATACTTTTCGATAATGGTGAAAGTGGTGTAATTTTGCATAGGCGATAATCAGGTTCTAAGGAGCACTGAATTAGATACTTAATTTTTTTTTCTCTATTTTTGATCAAAAAGGCTTATCAATTCTGCATTTGAGACTTGCCATATTTTCAAAATCTAAAAAACAATACGCACAAAATTTAATTTGCCGCTTCCCCCTCTAAGTTTTATCGCCGTGGGCTGATGAGGAATGTGCCTAAATTATTATTGTTTTAGTCTTATTATTGTACTTACTCTTATTATTATTTACTCTTATTATTGTTTTGCAATATCTGTATTGATGCATGTTTAGTTTCCACACACAAACACACACAAAAAAAAACCTTCAAAGAAATTTTTTTTTTTTTTTTTTTTTTTTTGGTTTTTCGTTTGTAAAATGGTCAATAATTTTCTTCAACTTGTCAATTTTTTTTTCTTCTAATCGCAAAATAACTAAATAGCCAAGTCATTGCTGTTACATCGTAAATATAGGTTTATCAACGGTGACTTCTTGGGCTACCATTATTTCCGTACAGTAATAATCATGATAAATTTCTAAAATATTTTGATAATTTAATATAATCCCTTATCTAATTTTAGTTTTTGTTGCATTAAAACGTCTCAATCTGTTGATTTTCTATAAGCAAGTAAACCATATTGGTTTACAATGGAAGTCTATGGGAATTTGGCGAAATATTAGAGATATCGCCAAGTTGGCGTCACTTTTGGCTCGCCAAATTTAGTATGAAGATGCATTAAATGCTGTTCAATAAACAATGGCCGCCATTTTTTCTCCCGTATAAAACTAAAATTAATTAATTAAAATTTAATTAATGATTTAATATTTGAAAAAACTGTATTAACATCAAAGTGTCATCCACTACAAGTTTAAAAAAATTATTTGAACTTGAGTGGATGAATAATAAGTATTTTATTAACGATAGGGAGAGTGTGAACTAATAGTAGGAATTGAAAAAGTGCCGGCTCGGCGCACAGGCGCAGGTAGATTTCAAAGTAAGTACTAATTTCAAAAACAAAAACTAAATGAAGATTAGAGATGAACTCAGTTTAAAAATTTTATCTGGGTGCTTTTGAGGAGATTTTAATTTCGTTTTTCTATAAGAGCTGTTTTCTTTTTAGAATATGATAATACGATAATTTTATTTTAACCGCTATGTATTCTTATTTTGTATTTGCTGTAAGATTAAGTCCTATCAAAAACTTGCCAATATAAAAGTTGTAGATAAGAAGGTATATAATAAATTTAAGCGGATTTGATATTTTGTGAATTGACGAAGTTATGATTTTTTTCTTCTTCAACCCCCCTCCCCTTTGTCTCTTCGTTTTTAATTTTTTTGCGGTAAAAGTAGGTCCTATGAAAAACTTGTTAACATAAAAATTGTATATAATATTAATAAGATTTATAATAAAGTTAAATGGATTTGATATCTTGAGAAGTGACGAAATTATGAATTTTTTCCCCCTAAAACCCTATTTTTATCCTCCCCATTTCCACCACCCTTTGCCCGGTTTTGCCCGTTTACAATCCCCGCCGAGATATTAGCCATATGATTGTTTTTGGTGAGTTTGAAGATGATTCGTGCATAATTGCGACTTTTATCATGCGTACAAAATTTAGTACATGCATATCATATAAACTTTTGAGGTGGGGTGGTTCTGGATTCATGGGATCATATAATAAAAAATCCCTGCCGGCCCGGCCTACAGGCTGAGGTAGATTTCGAAGTTAAGTATATTAATTGCTCCAACAAAAACTAAATCATGATTAGATATAAATCCACTTTAACAGTTTTTTCTGGCCGCTTTTGACGAGTTTTTATTTCATTTTTATATAATAGCTGGTTTTATCAGAATCATGTTAAGGCGGTATTAAAAAAAAAAAAATTCTTTTCCATGCTCAACAACTCGAAATTTTCTGGCACATGTTCAGATTCATTTTTAATAGAAAAAATACGAAACTTGCTGACGTGATTTTTGAAAAGATTTATAAGCGGCATGTGTTCTTGTTTTTCTTTAAATTAATTGAAACTTGATTAATAAACAATTATTTTCTCAGTAGGGCAATATTTTTCCTTTCTAACACAATCGCTTCGGGAATTTCTGTTCAAAATGCTAATTTGACATAATTTTTTGAAACATATTCTGCCTTTATAAAAAAATCGATCATTAAGGTACATTATATAGTTTCTGAAGAAGAGAATCTATCAATTGGATGCGTTTGAGAGCAAAATTGAATTTAAAAATGAGTCAGAAAATAAGCAGTTTGGATTTGAATACGCCCTTAATAAGATGATTTTTTTTCTTCAACCGCTATGTATTTTTAATTTGTTTTTGCTGTAAGAATTGGTCCTATCAAAATCTTATCTATATAAATGTTGATGACAATATTAAGAAGATGTATGATAAATTCATGGGGATTTTATATCTTGTGAATTGACGGAATTATGGAAAATTTTCTTCTTCACCCCCTTTTTTTTCGTTTTCGTTTTTAATTTTTTTTTGCGTTACGAATTGGTCCTATCAAAAGCTTGTGAATATAAAAGTTGTAGATAATATTAAGGAGATATATAATAAAATTAATTGAATTTGATATCTTGAGAATTGACGAAGTTACGAATTTTTTTCTCCCCAAAACCCTAATTTTTGCACCCCTTGAGCCCATTTTTAATTTCATCAAAAATCTGTGATGCATAAATTTTTGGCCCCATTTTTAGGAGTAATAAAAACTTTAAACTGATTTGATATGTACAAAATTTAAGAAGTTATGGGTTTTTTTTCTATTTTCGCAAAACCCCTCCCTATTTCCAGCCCCTTGGCCCGATTTTGCCCATTAACGAACTTGACCGAGATTTTATGCCCATTGATTTTATGTATCAGTTTGGAAGAGATTTGCACAGAATTGTGGAAGTTATCGTGTAAAGCGATATATATATATATATATATATATATATATATATATATATAGATAGATGGATAAAGTTTTTTACTGAGGGTGGTTTTGGGTTCTAGGGATCATGATGGTTGTAGATCTGCAAAAAATTTTCAGAAATTCCAACATAGGAACGACGCCAATAGGTAGTATTTCATACGAAATCTACCTAAAAGTTCGGAATTAATTTTTCAAAAGTCACACCATTGTAACGACTGCGATAGGTAGTATTTCTTACTAAATCTACATGAAAACAGGCATGCTAAAACGGTACTCGAGAAGTTACTTGAGGCTTCAATATGGTATGAATTAAAGTTGAAACTTCACGAATAGAAATAATTTTTTTTAACAGTGTATAAAACATGTTTCAAATCAAAATAGTTGAGGTAAAACACAAGGTTAAATATCATAGAAATATGCTGATTGCAACTAGATTCATCTATAATATATCTGATTAATAATGAAAATATATGCAAATATTTTTACAAATCTTTATTCTGCTCTTTCTAATTTTGCGCCCTTAGGATGCGTGCGCCTGGAGCAGTCTGCTCCAACTGCTCCACGGTAGCTACGCCCCTGATTAGTAGTCAGAATTGCTAATATGGCAGCTAAATTTTAAAAGGGTCATACCAACTGCCAATTTTTTCATTTTTACTGCTTTATAAAATTAGAGGACAATGGTTACTTAGTTACATGTTTTATTACTTAATTAATTTTAAGAGCTATTAATATACAAGTCTTATTTTATTTCTAGTAAACATTTAAAATGATACATAGTCATATTAATAAAAACACCATTTTTCACTATTAAAAATTTTATGAATAGCATATGCATGAATATGCTTAGCAACAAGCTTTTCAACATTTTATTTAGAGAATTTTCCGTTTTTCTTGTTTAAATGCTCTATTTTTTATACACTTATGTACCACTCTCCTCAAATATTACATCCTTTCTCTTTCAACATTTATAACTTAATCTCTCCATATGGACACATAAGAATGTTTCCATTTTGATGTGCTACATTTTGTCATTAATTAAATGCAATCTTTAAAATGTGTAGTATATGTGGAGTTATGTAATACAGAATTTCAAAACACCAGTTTGGAGCCTAACTTATATTCTTTTCAGCGTTTATATATATATATATATATATTTCAGACATAATGCCTTCTAGAAGTTATAAAGACTTATTTATTTGACAAAATTTACTAGAAATCTATATTTTTTTCTATTAGAAAATATTTATAACTGTATTAAAAATTAATTGATCCAATTTAAAATGAATTAAGTGTAAACCAACTTTAAAAAATAAAAGCCGGCTTTTTTTCAATAAAAGCCGGCAACCCTGGCTCTAAATCAAAATAAAGAGATATTACACAAAATCGTGACTTATCTTTTCTAAATTCGATTAAATGTAAATGGAAAAAATCAAATCGCGGCATATTATATTCGAATCTAATTAATTATGGTCTCAAAAATTATTCGAACAAATACGATATTTGAAAACTATCGATAAGAATTGGTTATTAGACATTACTAAATTCCGATAGTAAAGTTGTGGCAACTTAGAATTTATTCCAGAGCTTTTCAAAGTAACTGGCGTTTGCTATTTTAAGTTTTTCTGTCTATCTATTCTTTCGAGTCATTGTTTTCACAAATGAATAATATCAAAACTGAAACTGAAAGCACTTGTCAGATAAATCCGGTTCAGTTTGCATTAAAATTCCGGTTCAGTTTGCATTAAAATTAACTTGATATTAAGATGCAGCAATAGAAATCAAATTACATGGCATTAAATTTTTAAAAATATTTTCAAAAATATATTTGTTTCCATAATTATTATAGTGTAATACCTACATGTACGTTCCTCATATTTTTTAAATCTTAATAGAGAATTTTAAGTAATTTTAAACCATTATTTTTCCACCTACTAAATTTGTTTTTTAGTTGGCACGTCATAGTCACGTAAAATATTTTTTGATCGAATTTGGCACGGGGCAACAAAAATGTTTGCCAACCCTGGTATAGTCAATATATTCTTTATAAGAAATGGTTGTTTAGTAGCTATACATTTCAAGTCCAGTCTCAGAGAATTGTTTTTCATCTTATGCCAGCCTGTGATGCTTCTCATCATTGACTGAAAATCTATATTATAAAGCAAAACATGTCCATGGGTAACGGTGACGTAATATTTTTGATGGCAACACTGACCGAGAGTTTTCACTTTTTACTGTGCATTTAAAAAAAAATTTAAACATTGCACAATTTAATTTTTTACATCGTCGAATATGAAAGAAAATGTTGTTTTAAATGCAACTTGGTTTAAAATTGTCCAACAGTTTACCTAATTTCTATGATTTTTAAAATTATTTTCAAGCATTATTTCTTAAAAATCTATCCCTTAAATCTATCCCCAGTAAAATTACGCAAGATAACTCGTTTACATTTAAAGCAATATAAACAGTCCAGATTGTTTTTCCGGCTAATATTCTATATCGAGATTTAACTTCACTAAATATATAAAATAATATAATAACATAAATAAAACACAAATTCAACAGATATGTAATCAAACTATGCGCTTAAACAACTGAGATAATCCAAATCAGAAAGGATGCTCTAAGCAGCCTAAAATGTCGCAATTTTTTTAAGTGTTCATTTACGTTTTTGACAACAAAGTTATACTGCAACTATTTCAACTGTTTTATATCATGTTTTGTGCAATTTTTGTAAGCAATTTCATTTAAAACCTACTTCGCCTATTTAAATTTATCAGCCTTACATCTTATTATATCTGAATGAAGTTTTTTTTAAGGAGATTATTTATAATTTGTACTATATAGCTAAAAATCCCTTCGGACAGTTTCGATTTTAGTGCAATTGTGAATAGATATGACACCATGCAATTTACTAGTATATTTACATATACACCCGCTGCACTAACACAGTTATAAACATAATTTATACAAAGTCTGCGTTATAATTGTAACGGTAATGTTTAATTAGTATATTGATACATGTACATTTGTAGAACTGGTTTATTTTATATTATATGTGTACAGTTATTGCAGTGGTGTAACTAAATTTCAAATAAGCGCATAGTTTAAGATTTATGTATAGTTAGTGCAACGGTGCAGGTATACTTGTAGTTTGAGTTTTGATTATCTAAGAGAAATTGTGAAATATAGCTGTTTTGTATGAAAATCTGCTTTAATACAGCCAAACACGAAATAGGTGAATTGATTTGCCTGCGTAGCCGAAATTTATTAGTATAAAAAATAATTAATTAAAATACATTTTAAAAACTAAATAAACAATTCTACATTATTTTTTTATTATTTTAAATGAGATAATGAAATGTAAAAATACAAAACTTATTTTATTGATGTTTTAATAGTACTAACATTTTAGTAATACAGATATGGAAAGTTAAAACATGATTTTATTTCCTTAGACCTTAGACTCACAAAAAAACAGTTTCTTCAAATATCGGAGGATGAAAAAATTTCATCATGCATCCAAGGCCAATGAATGAATGCAATAAAGAATGAAGTACATAAAATGCTCTATGAAATATTGTATAAAATAATCGTGTAGTATTACCAAACCCCTTTATAATACAGGGGGATTCAAAATGTATGAGACAAAATGAATGAGCAATATAATAATTATTTTTTTTTTGCATTTATTTTGAATCCCCATGTAGTATATTAATAAACAGAATTACATACATTTTTTCAACTGCTTCTTGCTTCTTTAATAAGATTATGCAAAATATAATAATTATACTGTTCAACGTACATAATTAATAAAAATGTAATTTTGCACAAGTTAAAACTTATCTCACTATTTAAAAAAATATGAAAAAAATATTTTTTTTGCTCAAATAAATCAGTTTTACTTAATAATTTATACGATTAAATTACTTCATGTATGAAGAAGAACCATATATCACGAAAAACTATTTTGTATAGTAGCTTTAATTGTTATATTCTAGGAGAATCCCGAAGTATAAAACTTATTTTGCCAAGAAAAAAGTTTTAATATGGTTCTGGATCTTCAAATATTTAGTAAACATTTATTATTAAAAATAATTAACTACGAAATGGTCGTCATAATTATTATTTGATCTGTTCAGTAGGTACTATTAATCTTCTTCTGCTTATGATTGTCACAGCTATCTTTCAACGCCCAATAAATATACAATTTAATTTTAAAAAAAATATCTGGATGAATGCATGAAATGCTGAAACATATCTTATAGCAGTTCTGTCTAAAGCAAAAATTTGGTATCATGCTATAATTAAAATATTCTGAATTCCACAAAGTGATGCATAATACGATTTCATTTATTTTATTATATTTTTGGGATTACTTTCGGATACTTCGAATAGAAGCTTCCTTTGTGTACTATATCTTATTTTTCATTTCTTACACGTTAAGTAATAGTTTCAATTCTTATCATTCGTAATTTTTTTTTTCATGGCGTGCATTTGATGGTTGGCATGCTTTTGCTTATATTACTTGACATTTATTGTAATGTTTCATTCAAAAAAATTCAGAAGTCACGCAAATAGAAAATGCCAAGGGACTGTACATATGTAAGTTATCAACTTTTTGGCAATTTTGGATCCCCCCTTTACGATATCATGCATTATCATACCTTCTTGACCCCCCTCCCCCTAATGATATTGTTATCAGTGTCTAATTTTTTTTTCTTTTCTTTTTCTATTTTTACGTTTGCAATGATATACAGATATAGTTATACAGTTATTATTATTCGCTTACTTTAGTGATTTAAATGATGAAAAGAAGTGAATTAAATATAACTATCATATATGAAATAACATTATATCCAGTAACACTTAATACTTATTATTTAAAAGTATTTAATAATAGCTTTTTTCTACATAATGCATCCAAAAGTAATATTGTCTTCCTGCACTTGCTCCCTGCACGGGGATAAGCAAAACTTCTTATAAACAAAACACAACATTCTTCACCATTTTTTATTAGTAAAAATAACAAATATCATTTTCAATTTGGTTTCTTCAGCAACAATTTATATGCGCATACTGCAGAAGAATAGGAATGGCGAACGTTGGGATATTCCATATTTTGGAATGAAATGATCTTATAAACATTTAATGGTTTTTATAATAACTTTGTATTTTCATAAAAATGGATAATAGAATAGAAAAAAAAATAACAGACCAAAAAAAAAAAAAAAAAAAAGAAAACTTTGTTTGAATAAAAAATGATAACGATATCAAAAGACAACATCCTCCCCCAAGAGAATCTTATAGCCTTCGTTATATATTCTTAACTAATATTATTATCTGAAAAATATTCTATATACAAATAACAACAGCAGCAGTCACAATAATAACAGTAATAATCCCGAAAAGAATGGCGCACTATCTTTACGTCATTATAAATGAATGTAAATTATTAATACATTTGTACAGACGAAGATATAATATTATAGTAATACTATAAGTTGAAGATGATAATGTATATTAAAAAACTAAAGGTGCTAAAAATCATTAAATGCTTGTAATGACAAAACTTAGAAAAAAAAAGTTAATAAAGAACTTCAAAATGATCCTAAAGTTTTTTATCTATATTTATATGCTCCTAGCCATAATAATGTTTTGTTATTATGTAAAAGAACTTTTACATACAGGGATTTTTACAGGGACTGGATGCTTTCGATTGCACACGGTTTCTCGAATATCTACCAATATTATTGACGAATTGTTCTTGAACATCTGTGATTTAAAGAATATGTTTGATTTCATTTTTCTCGATGAAGATTCAGTCAGGTCGACAATTAGAGGGCTAATAATAAATTTAATGATAAAATAATATTTGCAATCAGCTATGCAACAGAAAATGTTGGAAATGTTTTGTCACTGCGTTAAATGACTATTTGGGTCCTGTTCAACATTTGTGTGCATTTGTGTAAGCATAGCACTCATATTCGTAAAGATGTTAACGTTTTTGTGAAAATTTCAAAAGTTTTTTGTTTATAGCATACGGAGTTTTCAACCAAATTTAACACAACTTTCCGAAAACCTGACAAAGAACAGTAGCAACAGTACACTTCAATTAAAACATGAATATATTGAATATTTGATGAGATATGGGCCACTTGTATGAAATAATTTTTAACTGCACATGCGTGGAAGATTTCAAAATTTTTATTTCATAATTTGGTAGTCAGCTATTTAGGGCAACTTATCTAAAATGTCCATTCAAATATCGAGAAATTTCACAAAGATAGGAGCGATATAGTGAGTTGCTTTCTAAAAATAGCTTTATTATAAGAGTTTTTCCACAATTTTTCAATCAACTCACTATATCTTTCTGAGTTTTCACAATATTTGACTGAACTTTTACAGAAGTTACTCAAAATAGATGCCGACCAAATTATGAAATAAAAATTTTGAAATCTTACACGCATGCGCAGTTAAAAATTATTTCATACAAGTGCCCATATCTCATAAAATATTCAATATATTCATGTTTTAATTGCAGTATACTGTTGCTACTGTTCTTTGTCAGGTTTTTGGAAAGTTGTGCTAAATTTGGTTGAAAACTCTGTATGCTATAAACAAAAAACTTTTGAATTTTCCACAAAAACGTTAACATCTTCACGAATATGAGTGCTATGCTTACACAAATGCATACAAATGTTGAACAGGACCCAAATAGTCATTTACCACAGTGACAAACTATTTCCAGCCTTTTCTGTTACATAGGTGATCGCAAATATTATTTTATTATTAAATTTCTTATTAGCCCCTTAATTCTAACCCCCCCCCCCCCACCTTTCCCGATAAATCTTCACCGAGAAATATTAAATCAAACATGTTCTTTACATCCTAAAAGTTCAAGAACAATTTGCCAATAATGTTGGAAGATATTCGAAAAACCGTGTACAATCGAAATCATCCAAGTCCCTGTACCTTAACTTTTGGAGGTCAGTGTATATATGCAAATTCATTATTACACCAAAGACAATCATTAAAACACCAATATTAAATAACGTTAAATGACTTTTACAGGAGTGACAAATGATTGCATATATGAATATGGACACCTGAAAAAAATTATCGGTATATATTTCTTAGAAAGGATTATTTTGATACATAAAAGTACCTAATGAAAATGGTGGGCTATTTAATGATATTCAGAGATGTTCATATAAAAATGCTTTGTTTTAGTTTGCGGAACTATAGCGGCTTATATATATTTTTTAATTTACAACAAAATTAAAAAAAAAAGTCAATAAGTAAAGTTACAAATTTAAATATGGCTTAATAAATATACACTAAAAAATGTAAATTAAAAGATCAAAACTATGCTATTATAGGTGTATGAATATGTTGTATATATACAATTATACATGTTTATTATACAACACAATGAAACTTCTAGATCTAAACATTTAATTACATTTAATAAGTATAGCATTAGCATAAAATACTGTTTACAGGACACTTAAATAATATTTAGAAAAGCATACCTCTTTTTGTTGGACATACGATACTTCCTACTAGAAAAATGTTAGTTGCCGTGCTTATCTCACTAGAAATAATCGCAATAGGAATAATGCACTATTTCAATTTTTACTACTTTAAGAAAAAGCTCTCTAATTGCTTGTGGCGTAGAATATTTCACATGCGCCAGATTAGAACATACAGAATGTTTTGATTTTCTCTGCCAATCGGAGTGTCCATCAATCAGCAACAGAAAAGCAGGCTTAACTTATTTTCGCTTTTTTTGTTTGTTACGGGGTTTCTGAAATAATGATTCAATTGCTCTACGCTGATTTTCAGATATTCATTTTCAAGAACATGTTCATTACAATTTACTGATAGTTAGTACACTTTAAGTGCTCTTTCTTGCAGGAAATAGCACAAAAATAGAGATTTAGCAAAGCGTTTTGGAGAAACAAAGTTTCTTTTTATAACTTAGAAATATAACAGTTCTTCGTTATAAAGTGCATACCGGGAGAAAAGGGAAAGGCGAAACATACCGAAAACTTGACATTAAAAAGTTTAAGAAAGATTATACCAATCAATTACAATTTATTGAAAGTTTATGCATTTTAAATGCGGCTTTCTCACGGGAACTACTTACAAAAATAGAGATATAACAATGCGTTTTGAAGGAACAAAAATTCTTTTTCTTACTTAGAAACAGTGTTGAATTCAAAGGGTGGCCCGGGGAGACATCCCCTCACCCGGAGAAACGAGATGTCCCCCCTCCGGAAGGTTTAAAATTTTGTGTTATCAATGATCAAAAAGTGCAATCCCCAGTCGGAACATTGTAATGACCCCCCCCCCCCCCCCGCAGCCACCGGAATCACTCCCGGAGAAAAGTGTCTAAATTCAACATTGATTAGAAATACAATAGTTGCTCGTTATAATGTGCGCGCGCCAAAACATAACCGAAAATGCGAGATTAAAATGTTTAAGACACATGATAACATGATAAAATCAATTAAATGTTGTATGTTGTTCCGAACATGTTAGTTTATATGATTATTACAATTTTCCTAAGAAATTCAATGATTGAACATCTAAAGTTATATATGAGAGGTTTACAACCAGTAGACCATGTCCATTTTGAAAAAAAATGAGGTAGTCCATTTAGAAGGTGTATAAAATCTGTTTTATCCACTCCCACAGTGAACCAAGTCTGTTTTCACATACTTTCTCATTTTATGTCATATGTTTACAGACTTCGCTTACTGTAGCAGTGGATAAAACAGATTTTATGCACCTTCTAAATCTAAATGGACTATCTCATTTTTTTTTTTTTTTTTCAAAATGGGATTTGGTCTAATGTGGCTGAGAGCCCATCATTTATGAGAGCTTAAAAAGTACACTTAATAGAGCGTTTTATTTCGGAGATCACACACACACACACACACAAAAACAAGCAACGATATATTCCAATGAACAATATAATGCGATGCGATAAAAGGTGGGGTATGCTATATTGCAAGAAAAGAAAAAGGGTCAATATTTAATAATATATTTCAACAGGACCGATATCCAATTGCTATAACACTTTTGTAACACCTGCAATTACATCTGAAGAAAAAATTGTGTATTTGTGTTACGTGTTGCACATTTTTGTTTTGGTCTATTTGAAATTTGATTTCATATTTTCAAAAAGCATGATGAAAAATAATAAAAGCAATTTATGTTGTCTTTTGAATATGATAATCTTAAACATTATTGAGAGAAAAGTTAAAAAACCATTTTGAAACAAAATTCACTTTTGTTACTGATATTATAAATGAGATATTTAGAATGACGTTTATCAGAAAGGTCTTTACATTTTAATTATAAAATAAGTGAAATAAAAAGCTTTTGGGGCAAAGTTCAACGAATGCGATTTATTTTTCAAATGATTCTGATTTAAATTGTGATCTTTTTATAAATATAAATATATGACATAATAAAATTTATATGTTAGTGAAAATAGCTCTTTTATATTACATACAGATATGGTTATATACATTAAGGAGTACACAAACTTATATTTTACACAATCTTTGCAGTATATTCATATGCTCTTAGCATCAATTCAAGTATATAATAAAACAAACTTATACAATTTGGTTACAGATTTATTTTATATTCTGTTATAACTGTACACCGTTGCTTACAATTGTTAAAAAATATATAATAATGTCACCGATTCTCATTTCGACTAATTTTAATAAATAAAAACAATTTTCCTTTTGTCTGAGCATTACACAATCTCTAAACGCTAATATTTTTAAAAATGATTCTGGATATTCAATATATCGATAATCACTTTATGGATGTTTGTTTTGTTATAACATACAGTTAAAAAAAAAAAATATGATATGGTAAAAAAATCATCTTTTAAAAAAATAGGGACAATTGTGAGCAATTTATCTCAGCGATTAGCATATATGTTTTGGGCACATTTACCGCTTAATACAAGGTAGTATAGTGACATTAATTTAAGAAAATGATAAAGAAAAAAAAATTATGCCAATATCAATACATGGAAAAATTTATTTTTAATATTATCATTATGAACGACAAAATTAAAGTAATAATTAATCTATAGGTGTATATTTTTATGCATGGTTATACATGTAAACAATCATGTTTACATTACAATACAGACAATCTCTAACACCATAAATATAAACTCACGTTCTACAAAGAATTACGTATCACTGCAACGAAATGTCTTTTAAAGGATTGTCAAATGATTTCTAGGAATTTATTTTCTATCAGTGTCAAAAGTAGTTAATTTTATGTAAAAACTGGGTTCTTTTGTTATTTAAAAGAATTTACCATAAAATTTAAAATTTACTATTTTTATAAATGTTCAATGTTTCTATTGAGATAAGTACAAATATGATTTTTTTTTAATTTAATGTAATTTTTGATATTAATTACTAATGATGATAATTAATAAATATAATTAATTTGATAATAATCAATAAATCACTAACTTTGATATAATCACATTGTTTTAAAATCTAGTAATTACCAACATTGATTTTTCAACAGCAGAAAAAAAAAAGTTATAGAAATGAAAGAATATGAAATATATAAAAATGTTAAAATTTTCAATGATCTATTTCCAGATAGGGCTTGTAGGAAAAACTTAACTTTTGAGTGCACGTTTTTGTCATAAAAGTCACTTTAAGAGCTTTTAATGGCGTACAGTAAATAAATAAATAAAAATAAAACATACGTTATTTTCTTTTTTTAACGGAGTATTCTGTACAATAACCGACTATAATTTGAAACATTTTACTAAAACATGTAGAAAAATTGTTATCGACATTATTAAAAAAATATTTTTTTTTCATCATTTTGATCAAAACGTGTAATACTTGTAAGATACGATGGAAGATTGAGATGGAAGATGAAAAATCGGTAAAGTATTAATATCAATTATCTTAGATTCATGGAAAGATTTAGCCAGTGCATTAATATTGTGTTATGCTCAAAGTTTTACGCTATTTTTTTAAGGAGATGTTTCACTGCGATTACTTAAAAAAGGTTATAGACCGGAGGTGGCTTCACAAACCATCAATTCATCGAGTTGACGGTTGAAATTTCAAAATTATTTAAAAATTCGATTAGGATATTAAAATGCAACTGGTCTGCCAAGTCATATCTTGGTGGAAAACACCTGGAAATCCGATTTTAATGCATATGTTAATCACTGTGTTTTCCTGCACCCCCAAAGGTATGAAAATATGGAGGACTGGGAGCAAAAAACATATAGTAAACCTACCACTCAGCCACAAAAATTGGGTTTGCAGGCGTTTTCCACCAAGATACGACTTGGCAGACCAGTAGCATTTTAGTATGCGAATCGAGTTCTATCTGTCTAACCCTGGAATTTCAGCCTTTGTTTAGATACGTTTAGATCGATAGTTTCAAGGATAAAAAAAGACAAATGCTTTTTATCTACAAAAATATCACATAACCATGATCGAAAATATACACCAATCTCTTCCGAATTACCCACGATTCCGAAAAACGCTTTTTATCTTTAGAAAATCCAGAAACCAGCCAATAAAGTTTTTATATTTAAAGAAGAATTTATAAAAATCTGCCTCTGATTTTTCGACACGTTTCTGAATAGTTTTTACCAGGGCTGCGGAGGCGGAGTCAGGCCCATTTTTGAGCGAAAGTATCGGAATCGGAGTCGGATCTGTTAAAATTGCCGGAGTCGGAGTCGTTCATTTTACAAGCAGAGCTACGTTGTCGGAGTCGGGCCCATTTTTGAGTGAAAGAGTCGGAGTCGGAATAGGATCTGTTAAAATTCCCAGAGTCAGAGTCGTCCATCCCCCCCCCCCACACACACACACGACTCCGCAACCCTGGTTTTTACAGCGTATTAATCAGTTTTCTGAAAATCATAATATAGTTTTTTTGGAAGGTATTCGTTTTCAGTGAACCATTTTCAGCAGCGCAACTGAAATTATATATGCAAAAGTAACAAAATGATATTCATTGTATGTAATGTGAATGTTAATGCTTTTATCATGTTTGTTAGTAAACCAAGTTTGTTGAACATGAAAATGTTTACATGAGAATTGATACCATCCGAAATCGACTCATAAAAGCTTCATATGTGCGAATCTAAATTTTAAAAAAGAGAATTTTGCCACATTTTGAATTTTTGAAAAGTAATTTTAATCCATTTAATAGTGTATCTGTGTATGTGTAGTTTTTAAAATATTTTATAAAGTAATTGGTATTCTTTCGTATACGATTTATAAATTTGATAGCTGCATTTACTATCGACCAATAGGGAAATTTTCAAAAAATAACAATTGCTATACAATTTTTGTACTATTGTTAATCTTATTGATTTACATGTCACATCGCTTTTATGTAAAGTATTCATAAATTTTATTTTCTAATACTTTGGTGTGAAAAATTTATTTTTTTAAAAAAAGACTGTTAATCTTGAAGAGATCATAAGTTTCATTATTAACACTATTATTGTTTGAGTATCTTTGAAAGAAGACAGGGAACGAAGCTGTATTACTAGATAAAACATAAATTGCAACCCTGCGCATTTTAAATCAGCGATTGATTTTGATGCTTAGAACATGCTTGAAATAAGGCAGTAAATTCGATAAAATATATGATATATGGTAAAAATATATTTATCTATCGCCTTATAAAAAATCAGTCGAAAAAGCTGCTATTGTTGCTTACAAATAGTGTTCATTATAAATGTCCTATAAGATATACGAGCATGTTTGTACATACTTTTTACATGTTTATATTCAGTTATAAATATTTACAAAAATTTCTTACGATCCTTATCATATTTATTCACATTTTACAATAAATCACGAATCTCTGCGATATATAAATAGTTTTTTTCTTTTACAGGACTTGGCAAATGATTTTCTATGAAATTTATCCTCTTATAAAAATTGAAGACATATAAATACTTTTATATATTTATATACAGCTATAATTATTTAAAAAGAATTCCATTCGATCATTAACATATCTATAATCATTCACATTTTACAATGAATCACGAATCCCTGCGATATATATATATATATATATATATATTTGCATGGCTATGACTGGCAAAAGATTTTCTATGAAATTTATCCTCTTATAAAAATTGAAGACATATACATACTTTTTATGTATTTTTTACAACTACAAATATTTACTAAGTTTCCATACGATGATTAAAATATCTATAGTTATTCACATTTTACAATAACTCGCAAATCCCTGCTCTTTTTTTTTTTTTTTTTTTTTTTTTTTACAGAATTGGCAAATGGTTTTCTATGAAATTTATCCTTTTATAAGAAGAGGAGATATGTACATACTTTTTATTTGTTTATATACTGCTATAAATATTTACAAAGAATTCTATACGATCACTAACATATTTATATTTATTCATATTTTACGATCAATCCCTGATTCCTGCAATAAAATGTCTTTTACAGAACTGGCAAAATGATTTTCTATGAAGTATGATTTTCTATGAAGAATTCGATACGATCACTAACATATCTATATTTATTCCTATTTTACAAAATGAATCACGGATCTCTACAATAAAATTTTTATTACAGGACTGGCAAAGGATTTTCTATGAAGTTTATAGAACAAAAGTACATTGGTTGAAACACCCCGTAACTGAAACCTTAAACATTCTTTCTCGTTCAAATCACTATTAAAAATTTTCTAATCCATTTTAAACTTATCTCTCTTTTTGAAAGGACAGTAGACACTCCTTACAAACTTACTGTTGACAAAATTTTCCTACATTTTTTAGTCTACTTTTAGCCTAGACTGCCGTATTTGCGAAATCTGGGCTAAAAGTAGTAAAGAAGTTAAGGGATTTTTTTGAAGGTGTGTTCACTCGTAAGCAAATTTAGCCGATTAATGAATCCTGTGCAGTTCCACCTGAATACACAGAATTGCTTTGACGTGGTTCTTTATAATTTATTTGATTTTAACTCTTAGTAATTATTAACTGTAAACATGATACATACAGCTTTCTGGTCATTTGAATGTTATTGCATTGATGAGGGGCTAAAACTTAGCCCGAAACGTTTGCATTTTTATTTATATACAGTAGCTCCCAAAAGTGTTCGTACACTTTAGAAATTTATAGTAAAAAGGCATTTCCCTGGAATTGAATTCGAATATGAAGTTCAATATTTCCCACATCAACTTCATGTTATTCTAAATAATGCTCAATATTTCTTTTTATTATTGACTGATTTTATTTTAATATAAAAATGAAAACGGAAGGAAACAGAGAAAAAATACGCCACAAAAGTCTTCGTACACTGAAACTTTTTCGGATAAATTTATAATTAAAATTATCGCCTGTCGTATTATTTTTATTTTTGCATTGTGGGGACATTTAAGAAATTGTTTGGCTTTAATTTTTGCTTGCTTTCTCCTTAATATTCTATTTATTATTTAAATATGGCTTGTAGTCGTAAGAAACAACTACCAGTATTCAACAATTGATTATCTTTCATCATAGTAGTAGTAAATCGGTTCGGAATATTGCTTAGTTAGTTAATTTAACCCATTTTATGGTGCAATATGTGATAAAACGCTTTAACCCCTTAACGGTCGCATTAAATTACGGTTTAAATATTCAAATTTCTTATTGGTACCACTTTTTTGAAAAAGAAATATTAACCTTATTTAATGACAAGTAAAATGACACCATAATAAAGCCAATTGCACTATTTTATAAAACTGGTGGGAACCAATCAAACCTGAATAATCTGAGAAAAAGACATAGCCCGTGAATATGACGAGAGCGAGAATTAAGGGGTTAAAGGAGAAAATCGGATCGAAAGAAAGGCAAGAAAAGGTCGTTCATCAAAGTTAACACAATTTGGATCAAAGATTTATAGTTAGAAAATTTGTAAAAAATCCACGTTTAGGTGCTGTAAAAAAGTTGCTACAGAATTTAATGAAAAAGGTTCTATTTCAGTTTCACCTAAAACTATTCGGTGAATGCTGATATCAGCTGGATTAAATGGCCGTTCTGATATTATGTCCGTAGAAATATTTTTGTTAATGAAAAAAAAAAAAAAAAAAAAGCTTAGGCTTTCCTTCGCAAAATCAACGATAAATAAACCTGAATCGTATTGGAACAATGTCTTTTTTGCAGATGAAAGTAAATTTAACATTTTTGGTTCCGATGGGCGTATAATTGTACGGAGAAAAAAATAAATAACTTAATCCGAAAAACTTAGTTGGAACAGTTAAGCATGGCGGTGGAGGTGTCTTTGTGTGGCGATGAATGGCAGCATCAGGACTCGGTTATTTGGTATTTATTGATGGCATAATGAATCATAAACTTTATTTAAATGTTTTAAAGTTCAATTTAAAATTATCAGCCCAAAATTTGGGTATTGGAAACAACTTTGTTTTTTATCAAGATAATGATTCTAAGCACATGGCTTTCAATATCTCTATATTTCAATGTCTCAATGTTTTCATGTCTCTATAATTGTCCATAAACTCTGAAAATACCACTTCAGTCGGCGGATTTAAACCCAGTAGAGCATATTTGGAAAGAAATGGATGTTAGAGTACGAAGACACGCCGTTAAAATGAAAAGCGAACTAAAAACAGTAATGATCGATGAATGATCAAGAGTAATGATCGAAAACATTGATGCAGAAAAAAGAAAGTTGTGAAATTTATTACTAGATGTTTAAAAACTGTTGTTTATACTAAAGGATATCATACTAAGTACTAATTTGACGAAATATTCCAGTATTTACTAATATGTAAAGATTTTTTTTAAGTGTACGAAGACTTTTGTGAGGTAACTTTTTGTTACTTATTGATTTTTCAAAAATAACGTTTTACTATTTTTTTTTAAATATTTTACGTAGTTTTGTTAAGAATAACTTGTAGTTATTATTATTAAATACTCTTTTTTCTAAAATATTAATTTAAGTTAATGGATATCATACAATTTCATTTAAATTCGTTAAGTGTACAAACACTTATGGGAGCCACTGTATATATTTATGTAATTTTTACTTGTATGTCTGATGAATTGTAACGTATTCTAATTTTTAAATTTTGTATATCGGACGTTAAACAATGTTTAGTCATTTTAATAATTTTTCTTGTTTAAGCATTTTATTTTTAACGACCTTGTACAAAGTTTTAATTGCAAACTTAAAGAAATAGTTGAAAAAATGTTTTTCGACTTTAAATTAAATTAATAAAGCTACAATGGATTTTTTTTTCTTTTTACGTCAATGAAATTTATCGAAATATTCCAGTCAGCAGACGACTTTTTGCTTTCTAAAATAAACTGATTCCTGAAGCTTGAATATGTGAAAATAAGTTTATGTTTCTTAAAAGAAAATACAATTCAGTCACAATATTAATTTTACTATCTATTCAAATAAAAGGTAATTGCAATTTGAAAAATATGTCAAACAAAGAAATATAATAATTCCTATAGTTTTCATTTTTCTCTCTTTTATCCATACAAATGGAGCAATTCAGTGTCGGTTATTACAGAAATGTTATTAAAAAATACGAAAAAAATAATATCTCGAAAACTAATCCAAATTTTAAAATTCTAAGACCACTTTTGAAATTCTCGGATCTATGCGGATAATAGGTTCCATATTCTATGAGGAGTAGGTGTGAAATACAAACGGACAGTCATTTTTTAATATAACAGATTGGTGAAGTTTTAATTTCGTTATAAAAAATTAGCCAGTGACAAATGCTGAACTATTTATATTGTTTTAAATGCAAATGGGTTATTTCGTAAAGGAGCCTGCACGCGATGGATATAGATTAAAAAAATTCATGCTAGAAAATTATTATAAAAGTCATAATAAGTTAATCAATTAAGATACAGTTTTCAAACAGATTTCATTTTAAAGTAGATTTTTTCCTCTAAATAACGATGTAAAAATTTAAAATGTGTGATATTTGGAAGTGTAAAAAATTGCAGAAGCAAAAATTGCAAAACCGAAATTTCATTGTCAAGTGTTGCCATTCTCAAAATGACGTCAACGTTACGCACGGACGTTTGTCCTTTATACTATAGATAGTTTAAAATTACTTTATTAAAAATATATTTAATTTACTTTTTATAAATATATATATATTTTTTTTGTTCTTGAATTAAGCGAAGTTAAAAAATATTTTACTAAATGCCATGATTATTTAAATACATAAGCTATTTCAAATTTTATTTCAAATTGTATTAACTGCATCCTTTGGTATCATTTACTGTGTTTTCTTAACTGTTTTATTCACCTTAATCTTTTTGATATACTGGCAGCCATGTGCGCGTGGATTTTTGTAAAATACTGAAATATTAATCGGTATGGTGTTTATTATTTATATTTTATATCCTATAAATATTTAAATACGTTTTATTGCTTCTTCCATTTCATAATATTTGTTTCTTTTCTGCTTTCATTTTTAATCAATTCACTTGATTTTTTGGTTGTTTGGGCACAGGGGAAAATAACTTTTAGCTTTAGCTTATTATTCCCACAGAAAACAACCATTTTGCTTATATCATTGAATTCTGTGCCCTTGATAACGTAATTCAATGTATAAGCTTTTCAATTTTTGTCGGTTTCCACTTTTTTCTTTTTCTTCCATAATAATTCTTATATTATTTTTTTTTTTTTTTTTTTTTTTAATACTTACAGCTTTAATTCATAATAATTGACGGTGGATGGTTATGTTTAATTAATGGTTATATATATATATATATGTGTGTGTATGTATGTATATATATATGTATGTATACGAATATCAGTGTATGGCAGAAATCAGTAAGTTACATTGTGTACAAAAGCACAATATTACATTTATTTCTCAGCATTATGTTTTGCTGATCATTAAAAATCCTCATCAAATTATATATATATTTTTGTAAATACACACTCTAAGTAGAAAATGCAATTACAAATACATTTAATTGCCAATATTATATTACATTACAGTTTACAGAAAAAGTGGAATTAATTATCTCAAATAATGTTGTGCAGTTTGAAACCTTTTAAATGAACAATATCTCCGAATGAAAAAAATAAAATGAAATTCAGTAATAGAGTGAAAGTAATTATTTGACTTAACGTTGTGTAGTTTAGAATCTTTAAAATGAATAATATCTTCTAAGCAGATTCTAATTTTAAAAAAATCAAAGATAGAACAAAATTAATTATTTTGCATAATAATATCTAGTTTACAATCTTTTAAATGAATAATATCGACTAAACAAGCAAGAATTTCAGAAATTTAAACACTCACGGAATTAATTACTTTACATTATGTTGTGTAGTTTAAAGACTTTTAAATTAATGATATTTTTTAAACAAAGCAGAATTTTTGAAATTCGAAACATACAGTGAAATTCATTATTTGACGTAATATTATTTAATTAATTGAAACTTGTACACTCTCATTACGCAAAATAGATGCATAAAGAAACAACTTAAAAAAAAAAAAAATAAATATTTTCAAAAATCTTTTAATGAAACATAAAAATTTTATTTTTTAAATTGAACCATGTAATATAACAATTTTGATATTAAGGTTCTGAAAATAATTATGTGGCAATCAATAAGCAGATAAACTGTTAAAAAAAAAAAAAAAAAAAAAAAAAAAAAAAAATCTTATGGCAATCTATTGTTTGCATGAGTAAAGCAGTTTTACTTTAATTAAATAAAACTGTCCCTTTAAAAAGTGGTTTTTCTGGTGATAAAACCTCAATAAATTGTAATAAGGCAAAACTACATGAATGAGACTTTTGATATAAAACAATATAAATTATGTGAGAATCAATAAGCAGATAAACTGTTTAAAAAAAATCTTATGGCAATCAATTGTTTGCATGAGTAAAGCAGTTTTACTTTAATAAAGTACTTTACTTTAAAGTTTACTTTAATAAAGTAAAACTGTCACTTTAAAAAGTGGTTTTTTTGGTGATAAAACCTCAATAAGTTGCAATAAGGCAAAACTACATGAATGAGACTTTTGATATAAAACAATACAAAGTTTTCATGCAATGTCCAATACATTAAAACTGACATTATCTAATAACAATTAAGGACTTTTCGTTGTAAAATCGAATACTAAACAAAATAGAGGTTGCTATCCAACGAATACTTTATTCGTAAATTTAAAACATGATGTAAAAATCAACTCGGAAAAATAAAATAAAATCATGGGGATGCTGATGATGGTTTTGAAGATTAAACCGAAAAGTAGAGTTTTTTTTGTGATTTTATTTTTACATCATGTTTTAATTTATAAATAAATTGTATACTTTGGATAGCAAACTCTATTTTATTTAGCATTCTGACATTATCTGAAAAACTGTCTTATTATTTCTTGTATTGTCGGTTTAGTTGTGTAACAATAAACAAATAATCCATGCTGTTTAACAGTACAAAAATATCCAATGAACATTTTAAAAAGTGAAATGTTACTTCTTTGGTGTTATATTTTTATATGGCGAAATAAGTTTTATTTACCAGAATTTTTAAAAATAATTTCATGAATTCATTGGGAGTCTGCAAGAAGCGTCTATGTTAAAAACTTGGGAAAGTTTAGTTTTTTGTTTTAAAAAGACGCCATATGGAATTATTGATGAAAATCCAATTAAAAAATGCACTTTCATAATATATAAGTTTGTTTACTTTAAATAAAAAAATATTTTAGAACAGTATTTTAAAGCAATATTTTTAAAAACAAAGTAGAATATTAGAAATTTAAATCATATGTTGAAATTATTTATTTAACATAATATTGTTATATTAATTAAAACTTGTAGTCTCATTACGCAAAATAAATATATAAAGAAACCCCCTTTTTTTAAACAATAAATATGTTTAAAATGAAGCATCAAAAGTTTCATCACAGCTGTTTGCTGCTTTTCACGTATTATTTGTGCATTTTTAAACGTTGGTTTTCTGCTTTTTAATCAAAAGTTTAGTCTTTAAATGCAATTATCTAATATATCAATTGTAATATTAAGGTTTTGAAAATGATTATATGAGAATATACTAATTTCAATTGCTAAAAGGCGTACATTAAAACTTTACAGTCAGTAAAAATAAGACTATTTTGACTGTTGACATGTTTCGAATCTTCCCCGATTCATTTAACAAAAAAATAAATAAAACTATTTTAAATTTGCACGGTCTATCTATATGAAACGCACTCATTCAGTTTTCCACGTATTCTTTCATATTATGCACGTTATTTTTTTAAAATTTTACTTGGAGGTTTATTTTATTTTTATTTTAATAATCATTGAGTAGCTCGAGCTATATTTTTGATAAGTGAAATGATGCTGCATTGTTACATACTAATCTTTTGCATTTTACAATCTCTATGGTTTCTTTTATAACGGATGGATAGTATAGAATAGAGGGAAAAATTATTTTACTTTTATTGAAATTTATTTGGACGGTTTTTTCTTGATAAATAGCATTTAGGTTTAGAATTTGAAATTAGTAATATTATTACAAGGTGTTAATTTGCTACATAATTATGTGAGAATCAATAATTACATAAACCGATTTAAAAAAAAAAACTTATGTTATAATCAATAATTACATAAACCGATTAAAAAAATGTATCTTATGACAAACTATTGTTTGTATAAGTAGAGCAGTTTTTCTTAAATAAAATAAAACTTTCAATTTAAAAAGCGTACGTAAAGTTTTCGTAAGATAAAACTTAGATAAATTGCAATAAGGAAAACTACATGAATGAGCTTAAGAGGAAAAATAATATAAAGTTTTCATGCAATATCCAACACATCAAAACTGTCATTATCTATACGTAAAAAACAGCTTTATTATTTGTAGTATTGTCGTTTTAGTCGTATAAACAAAAATAAATAAATAAATAAATAACCCATACTCTTTAATATAATAAAAAAATCCAATGAACATTTTAAAAAGGAAAGTTTTACTACTTTGGTATTATATTTTTATGTGGCGAAATAATTTTCGTTTCCAGAATTTCTAATAATCTATTCATGAATTGAATGAATATCTGAAAGAAAACTCTATGTTAAAATTTTTCTTTCTTTTTTTTTTTTTTTTTTTTTTTTTTTTTTTTTTTGAAAAGGACCTAAGTGAAAAGATTCGTGATTACCCAGTGTTAAAGATTGCAATTTCATAATATAAAAGTCCATTTACTGTTTTTTTTTTCTTTTTTGGAAAAGGACTTAAGCGAAAAGATTCGTGATTACCCGGCGTTAAAGATTGAAATTTCATAATATAAAAGTTCACTTACTGTAAATAAATAAAATTAAAGAAATACACTACAAATAATATCACTTTCCTTACCCACCTAACTAGTTTTTTATTACTCGTCCCAATGCTCGTCATGAACACAAAAGTGGAGGTTAATTAAGATCGGAAGAAGAGCCTGTGTAATCACATTGACAGTTTTCCCCCATTTCTGTAAACTTTTAAATTTGTAACTTAGGCCCTTCTTCCAAACAACCATTCAATTATTTTTTTTTTAAATATCCAAAATCGTCGCTTTCCTTATCATTACAGTCATTACGAAATACAGTTCCATAATTCTATTTAACAATTTGCACCTTTCCTGGAATATAAAAATGCCGTTATCAAGTAACTTACAAATAACTGCACAATACATTTATTTTTTTTAATTTGGGGTTCAAATAAATAACCAAGTTATTAGGAAATGTTGTAATTAAACACTCATGGTAAGCACTCATCAATTGCAGACATAATTACTATTACATAAAATAAGTATTATTAAATAAAAATACATTTATCAACTATCTTAAAAATTCTACTCTGTGTATATATATATATCTGGAAATTTGTAATATGTACTTGATATCAAAGTATTTAAGACATTATGCTCTTTGGAAACCACTCGTAAATATCAGACATATTTTTTTTTTTTTTTTTTTTTTTACAAATAAATGATTTTAAATATTTCATTCGGCAAAGATATAGGATATTAAATTTTTGCTGATCAAAACTGGTACCGGTTATGGAGGAGGGACAGATGATGACTCAAAATCGGGAACAATTCTTGAAAACAATTTAGATAGCTCCTTCGTTATTACAGCAAGGCTGGAGGCAGTCACGACAGTTAGATTTCAGGCAGGTAGCAATCTTTTCGTTGTAACTACAGACGAAACCTATGGATAAAGTGAAAAGTTAAATGCGGATTTTCGAATTAAAGTGAATTTCAAAATGAAGTGAACTGAAATTAAAAAAATGGAATTTTACAGATGTTTGTGTCTTTTTAAGAAACGGAAATTTCACATTGACCGTTTTATATCATTGAAGGTTACTTTCCTTTATAATAATTATTTTTTTAATATTTATTATTGCTATACTTTAACAAATACTTTTAAAAATATTGTTATTATTTATGAAAATATTGTAACATTTCAGACGATGATATTTTTTATGCGTTTTTTTTCATTAATAGAGAATTTTTTTATTAGTTTATGATAAATCGTCATATATCCATTCTGTACCGTCTAGTGTTCTGTATCGTTCATATTTAATTTTAAACATTTTTTACTTTTTGGAGGGATTGAAATAAAAAGAAATATGGTACTTGTCAAAGTAATTGATTTAGTTCTTTAAAAACAAAATAACTGGCTAATCCAATATGCAATAAAAGACGGTAATTCATTTGTATATTTTAATTACATATTTCTAATCACAGCAAATTATGCATACCATAAAGTGGCATTTTTTTAAAACGTTTCCTGACGGAAATCAGTTTATCTATGTAAATTATTATGATTTTCACTAATTATTTTTCCTTACAGCTTAAAATCTAAAAAAAAGTATGAATGTTCAGAATGTTTTGCCTTTAATATTACAATAAACTAAAATTCTTTAAGTACTTAAACTTGAAAGAACGTTAATAAATTTTATTTCAAGTATGATAATATTTGAAAAATAACAAATGTTATTATTGATTCAAAACTAATGCTTTTTAATGGAAGAAAAACGAGGAACTTGAAAAAGAACTAACTGTCTTCCTTTTTCTTTTAAAGTGACAAATTCTGATATATATATATATTGTATATATATATATATATATATATATATATATATATATATATATATATATATATATATATATATATATATATTACATCTATACATAGATGTAATATGTTTTATTGCATTAGATATGTGCTGCTGTAGCGCTATTCATGCAGTAATTTATCATTAATTTTGAAAAAAAAAAATATATATATGTATATATATATATGTAAGGTCGGGGCGCGGTTTAATGAAACAAAACTGGCCCAAATCAGGCCCAGTGGTGAGCTCCGGGTTTGATATGTTGAGTAGGTTCGGCCCGAGAAAATAATTTACCGAAGGCAGAAAAAAACCCCCCTCAAATTTAGATCGTGCCCAATAAATCGTTAAATCAACAATCGTAAAAAGGAAATATTTCATTAAACTGCGAAATCCTTAAAAATATGAAATGAAAACCATCTTTTGAAAACAAAAGTCCAATTGACGAAGAGAGGTGAACTTTGTTTTCCCTTTTGCACTTTCACTTAAAAACTCGTCATTATAGCGATTTATTAAAAGGTTACAAAAAACTCAACGCGCGGAAATTACTTTTTGGATGTTTATTGAAATCACCGTATACTTCATGTTATTTTAATATCTTTAAAAGTTTATATAAATTCAGTATGTTAATATATTTTTAAAATTTTTAAACGATTCTTGGGGATTTTCTTCATAGAAGGATACAAAGTAAAACATTTCATAGCAAAATATCAAAAACTAAAGTTCTCATTTTCATCAAAATGGGGAGTTTTTAAAAAATAACTGAGTTCTCCTAATAAATTTTATTGAAAGTGGATAATAAACGTTATTGAAAAGCTGATAAAATTTACCATTTGGGCTAAAACATTGAATTTGCATTGATTTAATCAGTGGCTCAAAATCTTCCTCAAACTCGGAAAATCGGGAATAGCATGAATCCGTAAATTGAATGAAATTTAGTAAAGTGGTAGTTGTTTGAAAAAAAAAGTGTAATTTTTTCCGCCCTTTTTTTCTACCTTCAACCTAAAGATGAACGAAAAATTACGCAACCAACATAGATTATGAAACACTTCTCAAAACATTCAGAATCATGTAACAGAACTTCATAGCTTATTAAGGTGAAAGATGATGTCTAAATAAACAGTTAGAAAACACAATTTCCGCTTATAGCATCAATAGTCGGAAAAATATCAGATTTTTCTTTTTTTTTTTGTGCAACCTTATATATGATCTATAAATTTGTATGTATACAATATAGTGGGCTAAAACTTAGTTCCGTTAAACGAATAGTACATTTGAAATATATTTTTTAATTTTTAAACGATTTTTGGACTTTTTTCTCGATAGAACGTTTGTTACAAAGTGTAACATTTCATAGCAAAACTATCAAATAGATATCAGAAGATAAAAACAAAGTACCGTAAAACTAAACTGTTATTTTCTTGAAAATGGGGAGTTTTAAAAAAACTACTGAATTCCTAATAAATTTTATTGAAAAGCGGATAAAATTTACCATTGGGGCGAAAACGTTGAATTAGCATAGCTTTTATAAATGGCTCAAAATTGCCGGCGAACCTGGAAAATCGGGAAAATATACTGGGAGGCCTGCGGCAGCTTAGAAACCAAGCATTAATCAAAAGGTTAACTTTAGAAATTACAGAAACATTTAATAAAATTTGAGATAATACTATAAAAAATGTTCATCATAACTGCCTCATAATTCAAATCAGCAAGTTAAACTTTAATAAAAATATAAAATGAATTTACGTACAGATGATTCTTCAATAAATATGGCAAATTCTCTAACCCGATTTTTCAGCATGTTTTGTTTGTACGCAAGCTTTGAATGATGAGTAAAATTACAATAACTAAAATGGTAAACAATTAGCAACAGCATAATACCATAAGTTACTTAAATTCATTAAAGTGTGCCAAGATCAAATATTACTACAAAAAAAAAAAGGAAAAAAAAAAAAAAAACATAACCGAACACGAATGTACATCAAATATTATTAACGAAAACAATATAGATTTAAGAATTATATATGAGGACATAAGCTTCAAAACTCACCTTATCCAAAATTTAAGAAAATAAGTGTTTTCTTTATTTAAAAAATAAGAAATAGTGCTTTTCTCTATCCATTTATTTTACTGATAAAGCTGTACCGAAAAAATGCTGAAACTTTTTAAATTAGTATTAAATTTCATTTAGGTAATACATCAATGGATTATTATGGGTTTGTATTAATGTTTTATGTGATTGAGTAATGTGGCAATTAATGGCAGTTACAAAGTCTTTATTTTATCTCTAATTTTATAAGACGCTTTTGAAATGTAATCAAATGAAAAATAAATTTACATTTAGGCCATAAATCAAGAAATTATTATGATTAAGAAATAGTATGAAAGTTAATGATACAATAAATTATTTACAAGATATACTATGAGTTGATGATTTAATGAAATTATAAACAATCTTTACTCAAATGAGGAAAATAACACTTATTCTTGTGATTTATGGATAATAGCAAAAGTGTTGAAAGACTGGCGTCAAATATTTATTTGAAACTTCAGAAGAAATAAAATTAATATTAAATATGAATACTAGATATAAGTTTAAGAGCTTAAATCTATAAAAAATAATAATATAATTCAAAATCTACTATACCAGTGTCCCATATTCACATTAATTCCATATGTAAACCAATTTACCTTTATTATAGTTAAATTAAATTATAATTGTTATACAGTATCTAATTATCATAAATGTGCCTAATATAAAGAAAATTGATATTATTTTATTTTTATATGTAAATCTGATTTTAGTATATTGGCCATTCATCAGAACAATATATTCAGTAATATAAAAATACATAATTATATTAATAATGGAAACATATTTAAAATAACAACAGAGCAATGACCACAGTTTTCTTTTTAATTAATATACATATGCATTATTTTTTCAAAACATTTTGCTACACTTTTGGCAACATTTTTTTTTTTTTTTTTTTAATACAAATAGTCAAAACATCCGTATTTGCTCCTTTTTATTTTACTAGTATATTCGATTTTTAGAACGGTTTGTGACTAAATCCAATACTTCGGAAAAATGAATGTCGAACATTTGAGAATCAATATTTTAAGTATTTTTTAATAATATTAAGTCTTGAAAATAATCATTATTTTAATTTTGTTAAAATAGTGTTACCGTTGTACAAATATTAGAATGAATTGTCAAAAAATTGTATTTTCAAAGTTTTTATATTTTAAATATAAGATTAATAAAGTTTACCTTGAAACGCATACACCTGGGCTTTCATTTTGTTGTAGAGCTGTACTGAAGTTTTCTAACTTTCCTTTGAAATGAACAGCCCTCCTCACAGAACAACTTTTTGAGACGAGACTGACTTGAAGCGAGTTCGCTTCTCAAGCAGTTGTTTATCCAAAATGAATGGGTTCGGGAAACCGGCTTTCTTCTTAAGGCTGCTGCTCTTAACGGCTCTGCTCAACAAGCGCAAAACGTTTTGACACATTTACAAATTCATTTTTTAACGGAAAGCTTGGCCATGGAAAAGATTTGGAATTGAGCTGTGTTTCCATTTTTTGATCAATAAATTACCCATTGAGTTAGAAGCGATTTTGATCACGTGACAAACACGTTTTTCGCCCGCTCTTGAGTGGTTATTCTACTCTCGCGCGGAAATTCGGTTCAAAACATCCACTTTGACACTATTTCCTGAAAGATCTATTTCATTTGAAAAAAAAAAAAAAAAAAAAAAACGGAAAAAACAACTCGATTATATAGTTTCTGAACAACAACAACTGCTAGTTTCACGCATTTTCGAACAAAAATAAATTAAAACTTATGTCATAAAGTTGCCCTTTTGGATTTGAGAACACCCTTAACATCTTGAGTAAACTTCAATGGAGCAGATGTAGAGTAAAATACCGATTTCTATATTATAGAAAGGCGATAATGATTTGAAATTGAACTTAATAGGTTTTTTTTCGGGCAACATAAAGAACTTTTAGAAATATATACATAATATACATATTTAAATATATCAATTACATTCTTTTTAAGAACTATATATTCCACATATTCGATGGGAAATTGATGGTGGATTTTATTTTTTCATTTTTAAAAGATTAAACATGTTTTTTATTTTCTTTAATTATTTTTTAAAAATTACTCATGTTTTTTGTTTGTTCATCTCTAAATTAAGCATGCATAGAAAATTAAGTTATTTAATTTAAAGATTATATACATTGAACAATGTCTCGTAAGTAGATTTATTAAGTGTGAGTAAATATTTTTCTTTTTTTTTTTTTACGTTGAAATCCATAAAGAAATCAAATGGGAAAACATTTAAAGAAATCATTTTTTACATTTTTCAAATTCAATAAAATTGAACTATTAACTTCATCTAGTTTGTTTTGCTCGTTTGTTAATAAAATATGATTTCAGTTTTTATAAATCATCTAATCCTTAGAAAGACTGAAAAAAAAAAAAAGTTAAAAATTCATTAGATTTTATTCAGCTTAAAAACAATTATGAACAAATACTAACTTCAAACTGTTGCCTTTAATCTTTTACCCGGCTTATCATTTTTTAATATCTCATTTGTTATTTACTTACATTATTACTGTTCAGCAAACATATTTTACAAAGCACATCTTTTAGAATCTCTTTACATAGAATATAGAATTCCTATTATCTTGTAATCAGTGTTGTCAGTTTAGAACTTTTTTTTTTTTTTAATTCAAAATATTTACTAGAATTACCAGATAATGATCTTTTCTTTATTTAATGGCATACACTCCGTTATTAACGCAAAGATTACTATTCGAAAATTCTGTTACATATTTTAACAGAAAAAAATATGATAAATTGTCAATATCGCTTGTAATGTATGGTTTCTTTTTTATCATCAAGGAAATTCAAGAAAACTTGATAAAACGAAGCGTTTTAGAGTTTTTTTCATTATGTATGTTTTTTTTTATAATGCTTTGCCTTCCAAACAACTATTTTTCACCATAATGATGTATACTTTTACAACATTTTTTTTCTTGCCCTCGAGGTGTTAACTTCGCACGTCGACAATTAATTCCGAAATGCAAATATGTAACTTCTAACTCTCAATTTTTACCACCTCTGTTTCCGAATAGAAATATTTGCTTCATTTAACTACATAAATTTGACTATTAAATAAGACGAAAAATACTAAATAAAAAATAGTGGTCTGAGACTTGGTCCATTGGAAGCTGTGCAACTAATTCACAAAATAACGCGATCCCTCTTTCTAGCTCTTGTGGATAAAGAAAAATCTGTTTTGTTTTTCTTTTCGTATTTTTTTATATTTTAAGAAAAACAACTTTGTGATGAAACATTTAAAATTTTTTCAAGAAATAAAACGGATGTGGTATGAAACTTGCACAGTGAAAGTTGTGCGACTAATTCACAAACACACCTCGACCATGTGTGACACATCTTTCCAGCTCTTGTGAATAAAGAAAAATCTGTTTTGTTTTCCTCTGAGTATTTTTTTTTTTTTTTTTTAAGGAAAACATCTTTCTAATGAAACATTTAAAAATGCTTCAACGAATAAAATGAATGTAACTTTATTTTGTAGCTACTTTCTTGTTTTTTAAAATCATTTTGAAGAAATAGACAATTGTTCTTTTTAATAGCAGGAAAGAAAGATTAAAACATTTCAGAACATACCGATTTTTAGACAATGTTTTAACCGTACAGGATTCTGGTTTAAAATTTTTTTTTTTTTTTGTATTTCACAAAGGTTCGAATTAGTTGTATTTTGTTCTGTTTTTCTATTAAACGAAAAATTTACTTTCTTCATTTCTTTCAATTACATTTCAGGTTTACATAAATTCAATCAATCTTTTAGAATTCGCTTTCAAAATAAAATTGTTTTATGCAATATAATTTGAAGTAAAGAATCTCTTTTTAATACCACAAAAAGAAAATCACTTCATAATACATATTTTGATGTAGTAGTTTTCGCCACCCGGATGTGGTTTTATTTTTTTAATGATATTTGTAAAGCTTGAAATTCATTTTTTTTAATCCCGTTAGACGTTCTTTTCGAAATTATTTTCTCAAAAAATGATATGGGGTTAAGTTTATGCATTGCTTATTTTACGCTGCCGAAAAAAATAAATTGTATCTCTAATATTTAATTTCGAAAATAAACGAATAAAATTCGGAAGTCAAATATTAAATGTTGGTTTTCTTAACTATTTGTTCAGTATGCACGCTATTGATTTTCTGTTCGTCATTTTTCGTTAAATAATAACCTAAAATATAAAATTCAATTCGTTTTGAGGAGGGAATGCTTTATATGAGAGATTTTTTAGAGAAATCACTCTGATTCAAACACAAACTGAACACTATTTATTGAATTGCACATTCAAATATTCCCAATCTTTCAGAATTTATAGGGTTATTAAGATAATATTTAGATAATAATTTGATTAAAAATACGACTCAGCAAACTAATTCTATGCTAATTTAACACACTTTACAATAATTTCTCAATGATTCTTTTTTTTGCATTTTCGCTTAATATCCGCAAATGTTGGACACTCTCTAAAAGTTGAAACAAATAATTACCCAATTGTATCCACAGTATTGCGAGCAAGCAGTGTTGAATTCAGGGGATGAAACGTGTGGGACATTCCCCTCTCGGAACATTGAGATGTCCTCCCGGAATGATTGAGATTTTATGGTTTTTCATAGGCGTAACCAGCCTTTTGAACGGGGGGGGGGGGTGCCCAGACTTTTTAATCTGAATATGTTGGATACAAACAATATCTTATATAGTAAAACCTGTTAAATCGGAACCCAATGAAACCAGTCGAATTCCCGTTTTAGACAAGTTTTCCTCTTAGAATTCATAATGGAGTGATATTTCTTTTTAAAAGGGCACAAATGCGATTTTTGTTAGCGTGAGGGGTTGTGAGAAGGAGTTTAAAACATCAAAACTAAAGCTAATGATAAACAAAAAAGATATGTAAATCTCCTTGCAGCAGTGAAATAAGACAGTGACTAAGTGTGGTCACAAGTGTAAAACCTTTTGGCACCATAACTTCTTAAAAGATTTAAAAAGGCCTTTAATCATGCTGGAAACTCCTATAGGCACAAGGGCATTGCATGAGACCTAACATTACCTATGTCAAAGTCTTGTAGATGAAAATTTGCCGGTTGATAAATCTCAGATAATACATGCTGTACACCAGCACATACCCACAAAAATTTTTCAGAATGTGACTCCAAGACTTCTTAGGGATCGCCGTTGAGATTCAAGAAATTTTGGAGGAAATTGCATATAAATAATTATTATAATATTATAAATAATTACGATATTCATTAATAATTTATGTTTTTACCTCAGAATGTGTCCAGTGTATTAGGTAAAGCAGGTCATGATAATACAGTAGACGCTGGATTTTACGAATTCGAGTGGACTCATATAATGTGTTCGTAAAATCGAAAGTTAGTAAATGGGAATAACATTAGTTCAATGGGATGCTGATCGGGACCAGTACATCAGTTCGTGTTCGTACAAACAAAGAATTCGTAAAAACGAGGTTCGCAAAATCGAGCGTCTACTGTATATACTAAATTTTGTCAAGATGATAAAAATTATATTATCATGATGCGACTGTAATAATAAAGATAGGTGTTTGTCTCTGGGTGTGTATACGCGCGCGCGCTGAACTCTGAAAAAACAATGCAGTCCTCACAGCTGAAAATTTGACAGGAAAGTACCTGTTTGCCTGAAGTCATGCATATCGAAGGCAATTTCTGGAATTTTTCAATTAATTTTTAGTGCGAATTTTTCAAATTAGTAAAAAAGAATCCGATTTATATATTTTATCCAGTAAACTTTGTCTTCTTTTCAATAAAGTTTTTTCGAGATTCTTGCAGCGATTTTTCAATTTGTATCAATGTTTTAATGTTATTTTTAGAGGGTTTTTTTTCGCGTTCCTAAAAGAATCTGGTTTAAATATTTTACCCAATTAGTTAATTTCGTTCCCTGCTGTTTTTTAATCTTTTCCGAATTTTTAAGGTGATTTTTTTACTTTTTTTGAAACAAAGAAAATTCTCCGGAAATTTTTGCAATTGCCGTGATTAAACTCGAATTGGAAGAATGTTAAATCAGTTCTGATAAAAAAGCTGAAAATTTAATTTGGCTCTAAATAAAGGAAAATCGCGATACTTCAGGATTCGTTTGTTTTGAGACGGAAGTGGTTGTAGCTTGGTCGGGGATATGTTGCCGAAGACAGCCCCCCCCCCCCCCCCAAAAAAAAAAAATCATAGATTTCTTTAATTCTATGTTCCTTGAAAAAATAAAAGTAACCAGCAAAACTCCACTAGTAATGAAGTTTTCTTTCAGGAGCAGGGTTTGAAATAACGTGCGGGATCGCGCGATTTGTGCACAGAAAAGGAAAATCCCGCATAATAGAAAATGCTTTGCAGTATTTCCGCCCTCCAAATTCTTTCACAGATCTGGATTCTTCAGTGAGTATTTAAAATTTTTTTGAAGTCCGCGATTTTTATTTTTTTTTGTGGAACTTCTCAAAATCAATTCGTGACTCGGTCCCGGAAAAATTTGAGAATTTTTTCAAACGATCGTGAAAAATATCGTGAATTTCGATAAAAGAGTGCAGAAAGAAATTGCGAATTTCGTCAAAGATTGCGCAAAAAAATAAAGAATTTTGGTAAATGATTGACGAGAAAATGTTACAAATTTCGTCAAAAAGTCGCTGAAAAGAGTAGAGGATTTTGATAATTGGTACAGAAAGATATCGAGAATTTTTCCTATCGGTCGCGCAAAACTATCGCGAATTTCGACAAATGAGCCCTGTAAAAAAATCAGTTTCGTGAATAGGTTGCCAAAAAAATCGTCAAAAGATCGCGGAAAGAAAAAGCGAATTTCGTCAAAAGATCGTGTAAAGAAATCACGAATTTCATCGAAGGATCGTGCTAAAGAAATCCCAATTTCGTCAAAATATAGCGGTAAAAAATGCGAATTTCGTCAAAGGATCGCGGTGAAAAACACGAATTTTGTCAAAGGTTAGTGGTGAAAAGAACGGGTTTAGACAGAAAATGGCGTAGAAAGACGTGAATATCGTCAAATGATTACGAGAAAAATTGTAAATATCATGAAATGATCGCAGATTAAATCGCGAATTTCGTCAAAATTTACTGCACTGGGCTAAAAGATTGAAACCGGGCCCTTTTCCTAGTTTAAAAAAACTCCGCGAAACGAGAAGAAACTCCAAAAATCGCATAAAAATTTTCAGGGAAAAAAAATACTATATTGACTTGAAAGACTGCAACCACATTCCTTTTACGAATGCCAAAATATGGTCGCGAAACACGAAATTCAACCAACCAACCAACTCCAGATTAATTTTAATTTTCTGTGCTATTATTTCTCATTTTCAAAAGAGGCAGCGTCTGTGCACCCCCACCTTTCCCCCCGGCTAATCGCATTTTGCAATTACTGTTCACATCTGCATTCCCTTTCAAATTTTTTTGCTTCTTTCTAGACTTTAGACTGCGGAATAAAAGAGACAAATAATTTCTGTTTCTATCCTCGTCAAGAACTTGCGTTAATTTCTCATGAAATTGCTGAAACATGCAATAAAAAAAAACGGTGTTAAAAAAAATCTCCCACAAAAAAAGATGTCAAAGTGGGATTATAAAACCTCCTTTTTGCCTTACAATGAATGACTAATACAGACTCTTGTAAATATTCTAGTTTTAAAAAAGATAAAGAACACAATTTAAAAAAAGAACGTTGAATTTTTTTTTTTTAATCACAGTTCAGTTCAAAATTTAGGCTGTTAGTTTTCTGAACTAAGCTAATTTGTCAAACAAATTGAACTCTGCTTTCACTTCTTTTTTCTTTTGTAGATTTCGATTTTTTTAAATAATTGTGCTCGAGTCTGCGCAAGCGCGGGCGGGGGGGGGGGGGGGGGTGCCCGGGCACACAGGGCACCCTCCCTGGTGTTACGCCTATGTTTTTAATGGACAAACGTGCATTTCCCCCACCGAATCTCTGAAATATCTCACCAGGGAGTCGCAAAAATCCGTCCGGAGAAAAACGCCTAAATTCAACACTAATTGCGATAATAGTGTTTTTAGTCACGCAGATAGTAAATTGTATGATTCTTTATCTGCCAAAATCTCGCCAAACTACTATATTATCAAAATTAAGTGTTTATGTGCCCGTTTATATTGGTGATGGCCAAGATAATCTGGCGCACATAGAGGTTTCCATACTTGATTTCGAATAGAAGAAAACAAATCCCAAAGCACGTGGACCTCAGAATTTGATTTTTTAATTAAAGTTAAAAAATTTGATATCTAATGAGATTTTTCATTCATGTGAAAAAGCAATCCGAATTCCATATTTTAATTAATGTAATAAAATTTGTCTTGTTTTAAATAAATTTTATTTGGAATAGGTCAGCAATGTTTATTTAATTTAATGCTTTGTTTCAATTTACAAAGATATCCCTTTGGTTTAAAAAAAACTGCAAGTAAAAAATAGAGACTTTGTTTTAATTAAACGATTCTGATATTTAATTATTGTCATCCAGACATCAATTTCATATCAGCATATTCAGAAAACATTCGCATAAATTTTTGCTTTTCAAAAAATCAGCACTATTATCATGATATTTTATTACATGAATAATTTTTGAAATTTGCATTGCTTAATCCGTCCCTAGCATATTTCTGATAGGTAAAAAATTAAAGCGTGTTTTAATCTTTTTACGACGTCCTGTATGTATGTATATATATATATATATATATGTGTGTGTGTGTGTGTGTGTATGTATATATAGATAGATATATATTATCTTAATGATAGAGATATCTTAACGATATCTCGATAGAATTTGTTAGCCAGCTCAGTCCGCCATCTCTTCAAAATGGCTGGCACTGAAAGATTTTAGAGTCAAAACATTATACAAACAAATACAAACCATACTTTTTCCTTAAATGTTAGACTCTGAAGCAGGAATTTCAGAGCATTTTCTGTTTCGCCTCTAACTTAAAAAAATGGCTAATATATAGCTGTTTGAAATTCTAGGACAGTTGTTATTCTGAAACAACATTGTGAAATAAAAATGTAATCCTTCATAATCGGATTCAATTTATGATACTTAGGGAACGCTGTTTCTTGAAGGTTTATTTTCATTGTTGTAAGCATTGTTGCAATTTTCATACGCTTAAAATTATATAGTCATATCATAACACCACGTGATATTTAAAAGAAAAAAGATATTAGTATATATAAAATATTTGCACACAAATGAGCACGCACACGTATGTATGAGACGATAACGTCTGATAACGTCAAATTTTAGTCGAACATTTCCAATATTTGGCGAAATATCACCAAATTTAGCAGGAAATAGATCGTTATAAATGAAATAAATTTGATCATAATTTACTCATTTGGCGAAATACCCATTCCAGTTAAGTATTAACGAAAACCAGAAATCGGCTTTTACTCATTTTTTCGTGTTTCCGAGTAAAATTGGCTGAATTTTTAAAACCAAAAATTAGGGAAGCTATACCTTTTCCTCTTGTTACATCGGGAAGAACCTTTTTTTATTGGAAGCTACATAAAATGTTAATTTATATAACTACTGATTTGAAATTTAAAGGTATATAACTGTTCTAACTGAATTCCCTTCTTTTACCATATTTTACTGTACCTTTCAAATTCTTATATACCTTTTGAAGCATCCAAGCGAAACATGCAGTCTGCTTGAGATTTTATATATACAATAGTTCTGAATTTTACTTCAATTTTCTTTTTTCTAAATTGAAAAATCCTGTTAAAAGCTCTGCGCGTAATAATAGAAGCTATAAAATAATTTGACAAATTAATAAATTGTTTCTATGGCCCAGTTTATAAGAATTCAAACTTACATGCAAGCTATTAGCTGCTCTATAAGTCTTCTATCATCACGTCAAATAACACAGCAAAAAGCAATAACGCAAAAGCAAAGAACATTTTGAAATTATTTTCAACTGTTGCTGTTTCTGAAAATAAAAATGAAAGTTATCAAGTTATTCACTAGATGACAGAAAAGAAAAGAAAGTGATTAAAAATATAAAGAAAATTAGTAATACAGTACATTACTATATCGCCCCTGATAATATCTATTTGCTCTTTTTTTTACAAGTATAAGAAAAGCTTCTAAGGTAGATATGGCCACCCTAAAATTAGATATTTTTAAACGATAGTAGTAAGTGATTTAAAATAACTAACTAACTAACTAAATAAATAAAAATTGAATAACGAAGCAGACGCTTTTTAGCATGCCAAAATAATAATAATAATGAAAACAATAATTTAAATTAGATTGTCAAAATTTGTGCCTGTAACAGTTTAAAAAAAAATGCCATATGCAGGTAATATTTATTTTTTGAAAATTTATAAAAACAATAAAAAAGAAGAAACAAAACAAATAGGTGTTGCTATCCAACGTACAATTTATTCACAAGTTTAACATAAAACTCTACGTTTCGGTTTAATCTTTAAGTGAATAAGTTTAATTCTTTCGTGATAATATGAAATTTTCAATTAAGTCGGGCTTAAACTTTCAAGACCACAAAACTGGTTTTCCATTTCGTCCTATTGTTTCTCGATGCCAAAAGCCGTTATATTTTGTTGAAAAAGCATTTGCATTTTTTCTTAAAAGTATTCTCCCCTCTTCAACTTTTTCTATCTCTTCTACGTTGGAATTCATTAATCGAATTAAGGATTTTAATCTTCCTAATAATGCAATTTTGGTAAGTTTTGACATTGTGTCATTGTTTCCATCCATCGATGTGGAAGAAGTTATTCTTTCCATAGGCTTATCCATTGATGGGTTACCTCATTTAAGTGATAATATGAAATTTTCAATTAAGTCGGGCTTAAACTTAATTAAGGAAAGTAATGTATTTATTTTTAAAGATAAATATTTTAAACAGCAGAAAGGAGCTCCTATGGGTTCACCTATTTCTAGTATTCTGGCAGAATTCAAATTGCGTCCTTTAGAAGAACTCATCTTTAAGAAGCATTTTCCTATACCTTCATTATGGTTACGGTATGTCGATGACATTTTTATTATCTGGGAAGAAGGGAAACAATCCTTAGAAAATTTTTTTGACGAAATTAACCAACTTGATAACAATATTAAGTTCACGATGGAGTTAGAAAACAATAACTCGCTTCCTTTTCTTGATGTTCTCCTTATTAAAGAAAACAATTGTTTAAAACGGAAAATTTTCCGGAAATCTATGAAATTAAACAATGTTATTCCTGTCACTGCAGCTGCCCCATGGAATTATAAGATTGCAGCATTTAGGTCATTTATCCAGCGTGCATTACTTGTTTGTTCCGATGAATTTTTGGATGATGAAATCAATTTCATCGTTAATATTGGATTATGTCATGGTTTTAATTCAAGCCTTATCTATAAATTGGTTGATAAGTATAAAGTTTCCGTTAATCCCCCCTCCCCCAAAGTTAATCAAGTTTACCGAAAGGTTCCCTATTTTCCTATCTTATTTGAAAAGTTAAAAAAGTCTTTCATGAAATTCAACATTCAACTTGTTGCCTCTAATTCTATGACATTGTTTAATCTTATGTGTAAAAAAATAGATCCAATTCCTTTTTCATCTTTTTCTGGAGTGTATGAAATTCCCTTTAAATTTACAGATGGGACCACCTCTTCCTATATTGGTATGACTAAACGTCGATTTTTCGAAAGATTGCAAGAACATAAAAACGATTTGAAGTTTCGTAAATTTTCTACAGCACTCTTAAGAAGCTACCATAAAGGACTCATTTCATTTATAGACTTTGACCATGCTAAAGTTATTTCCAAGCAAGTTATTCCGCGCAATGCTATTATTCGTGAATCTTTAGAAATTCGTCTAAGAAACCATGACGTGTGTAATGATAATGTTTCCTTTCACATCCCAGAAATATGGCTTTCAATTTTGAAAAGTCAATGAAAATTCCACTTTTTTCAGCATTTCTTTCTTCGTTTGCATCTTTGGTTAAAAGATGGCGCCACTGAACTGTTTATTTGGGAGTAAGAGGTTTCCGTTAGAAAGTTTTGTATTTTGAATTGATTTCAAAATGTAGCATTTAAAGAGTTTGTTGTCGATTTATATTTTAGAAAATTTTTCTCCTGATGAAGGTTTTAAAGATTAAACCGAAACGTAGAGTTTTATGTTAAACTTGTGAATAAATTGTACGTTGGATAGCAACACCTATTTGTTTTGTATCGATATTACAACGTAAAGTCCTTTATTATTAAAAAAGAAGAAAATTTAAAAACAATTTCAAAGCAATTTCAAAAAAGTTACGGCAAAAAATGATTATTTGATTTTATTTTACATGTAGAGCAAATATTTTTTTTCTTTACTGGTATATCTGACACATTCCTCGTGTACATAACTACAAAAAAAAAAAAAAAAAAAAAAAAAAAAAAAAAAAAAAAAAACAACGCATAATCTAATATCTACTTCTCTTTCCACATGCCTAGCTATATTGCCAATAAAAAACAGTTTTGTAAAAGTTTCATAATTCTTTCTGAGCCCTCCCATACTTAAATTCATTTATATAGTAAAACAGAACATTAAACAAGATAAAATATCATGCATACGAATAACTATAAACACTTTGTTTAAATATGATAAACAAAAAAACTTGTTTGTCAAAAACAAATTTATAACATGTCAACTCAACTAACAGCAAAACAACAATGGCTGCTGTCTCCTGCACGAGTTTTGGGAATTATATATATAGTTTTGGGACTTATTAATATTTAGCACATAGAAAATGACAAGAAAGTGATATTCAACTTTAGCCGAAAGTATAGCTCAATAATTTTTCCTATTATCGGTTCGTCATCTAAAAATTAATCAGCAGAAGTGAAAGAAAATTTGTGTAAATTCTACCACGCGTATTTTAATGATGAATAAAAGACACTCATTTTAATTTATGAATTTTTAGTTATAGAACTATTATCAAAACATCAGTTGAGGCTTATTGTTGAGGTCCGAAAAGTGGTTGGTTTATGTTTATCCGTTTCGTGACAACTGCCGAAAAAAAATCTACCAGTTAGTTTGATATTTGATACATACGTTGGTGAGATAATAATTATAATGTTTTAATATTTAACATAGCGTTAAATTATGCATGCTAAATTTTGCTATGTAGATCTTAAACTAACCCGATCTCTTTGAAATTTTTTCAATATGATTATAAGAAATCCAAAATTACTTGCATTGCTTTTTTGAAAACTGAATGAATTTGTTCGTCAAATATAAAATATTTTACTGTCTTATATTATACAAATTTTAAAGTACATTTCTTTTTATATATATCTTTAATTTAATCGTTGCCTAGCTAATGTATTTCTAAGCGTATCGAAACAGAAAATGCAAGTAAATTTGCAGTATTTTGACATAATATTTTATTTTTAAAATAGCTTATTTTCGGGTAATATTAGCAAGCTGTTACTACTGAATTAGAAGAAGGTTTATTTGTATAACGGCTCTCTTTTATTAAATACAAGTAAAAAAGTTTTTAATTTATGTCCACTATTAACTAAACCCTAAAATATATTACAAAAAGTTTCAAAATATATAAACTAAAACACAATTACTTAAAAGACATCTATCTCAATAAAAACATTAAAAATATATTAAAAATTTACATTTTTAGATTCATTCATTGAATCATCATCAAAATATACAAAAACACAAATACCACAAAATATGAAAAACACAAAACATGAAATTATATGTGTTTTTGTATATTCTGATGATGATTCAATGAATTTTGACGTTTTATCTGAGCTCATGCAAAACCCAGATGACCATGTAACGTAATAAACACTTTTAATTGGGTCCTCCAGATGCCAAAACTACAAATTCACATGATCCTTCAATTCCTTCACGAAATCCAGATGTAAAATTGTAAACTGATTTTAATAATGTAAATAAATTGAGGAGTGCTGACTGGCACTTGAAGACCTAAACTTTTTAAGAAGTTGAATCAGAATACCACGTGGTTGCCAATTAAGATAGACTGAACTCTCGAAGAGGGGACCATGGAGATGAGATGCATTTTTGAAGCGACCGAGGACGGTCGTTTGGACCAGCGAGGAGCGAGCCAGCTCCTTCAGAATTTAAAGTTAAGTTTTTACATGTCCTGTGATTGTATGTGTGCTATGTGTGTGCTGTCCGTATCGAATAATAAAATGTGTAGAAAATGAACTCAAAGTTCTACTCATTTAGATTAAGATTAGTTATTTAAGTTTAATTTTATTAACGGTACAGAATGAATCGAAACATGAAAATTTTTTAATACAGTAAACTCCCGACTATCCAGCCTAATGTGGCGGAAGGGTAGGCCGGATGACAAAAAAGCCGGATAGACCGGAGTTCTGAAAATATTTACTCACTTCCTACCCTCCCCCCAATTATATTAAAAGCACGTGTTACACATTTTAAGATAAATTTTATATATATAGTACATACAGTTTCAAAGTAAGTAAAACATTAACGTAAAACTTAAGCCTAATTCGTGAAAAAATTAGTAAATCTTATTTTACTGTTTATTAATAAATGATTTCACAAATGTGAAAAGTGATGCATAAGATATAAGAGTCAAAACTTAGTTTTAAAAAACATCCTTGCTAGATGACAGCTTTTCCTTCTTAGCCCTCTTCCGCGGCCCTCTTCGTTTATCACCCATTTCGTTAATCTTCAATAAATAAATACGAAGCACACCAAAAGACTATACGAAAGTAACCAATGTAAACGGAAATTAACGTCCGCACTTAACATCCGTTGCACAACTGACGAACCAGGCTATCAAGCCATAACCGCTCCCCCCCCCCCCCGCTCCCTTACTGTCTGTCTCGGCTATTGCATTCTGCAAACACTTCTTGCTCCTTCCTGTCGTGAGTTAGCACTTTCCTGCGGACGGGAACCTGCCTGTCTCGGCCGCTTGCAACATTCCTCATTTTTTTTTTTTTTTTATTAGGCCGGATAGTCGGGAGTACTGTATATTTTTAATGTTTTTATTGAAATCGACGGCTTTGTGCAAATAATTGTGTTTTAGTATATATATTTTTAAGGTTTTTTGGAATATAATATTTTATAGTTTAGCTATCTTTTAATTTAAGAATTATAAAAGGATCACTAAAACTGTTTTCTCCAAACGAAAATTGTAAAAATGTTGGACGTGTACATTGGATATAAGTCCAGTAAATCAGTTTACATTTGTATAAGTATCTTTACTACATAATATTTTATGAAACTTGTGAAGTAGATTTGGATGTTTCGTGGTTGAAAAGTAATTATTCTTTTAAGATACGATAAAATCTCTAGCACAAGGAGATATTTAATCTAATGAAATTACAACTGTAAACGCACCCGTACATACACGAATCCTTAAATAGCGAAATTTCTAGATAATGAGAATATAAAATTACAGTGACAAAGAGGGGTATAGACCAGGGGCGCCATTTGAGGGGGGCTGGGGGGGCAATAGCCCCCCCAAGGAATTTGATATTTCAGAAAATTTATCAACCATCAAATGTAGGGATGCACCGAATAATGATTTTGGCTGAATACCGAATATTTGGCCTGCAGGTAAACCGAATACCGAATATTCGGCCAGTCGAATAGTAACTGTAAGGCTGAATACCGAATATTAGGCCAGCCGAATAGTGTCTATTCGGCCGAATACCGAATATTCGGCCAGTCGAATAGTAACTGTTAGGCTGAATACCGAATATTAGGCAAGCCGAATAGTATCTATTCGGCCGAATATCGAACATTCGACTGACCAAATACTTTTATATCTCAGTGTTTAACATTAAAAAGTTAAATTTTAAACAATTTTTTACAATATTTAGCTACTTCCACTTTGACAAACAACACTATTTTTATAAGTAAATTTTGTGCTAAAAAAGTATGTTTTGAGTTATTATTTAAGAAGAGGATGGTCTAAAATTTTTTTAAATAATAAAATTTAAATTCCATGACTTCAATTAATTCAAACAAATGAAAAGAATTCTCTCATATTGAACAAGAAGCAACATATCATTCCACTTCTTTCATCAAAAACGAAAGGTGTACAAGCCGTAGCAGAATTTTCGTTTATAACTGTATAAAAATGAAGATACTTCAGCGAAATTTGCATCAAATTAATTTGCTTGTATAGAATGTGATGATATCCTTTGAAGATACTGAATTTTGGCCAGTGGTACAGTATAAGTATTGTTAGCTGCATTCTTAATAAAATAATGTCTAGCGCAGTGCTGTTTAGATATGAATGGTTGCTTTTTCCAGCACTTCTCGTCATGTTATCCTAATTAAAGTAACTCTGTTGACAATATAGATACAATACCTTCATTATTGTTAAAGTAACAAAAGAAAATTAAAGTTTGACTTGTGGATGCACTGTATATCTGACTGAATAAGTTAATTGCGATCCTGATTTACTGGACAAAAAATTGTCTGTTTTGATGCTTATTATTACACCTGAAATTTTCTTCCATTTTGTTTAGAAACACCCTGTTTGCGAAAAAGCAAGAAACGGATTATTTACCAGACAAGGCTCAGTAACTTGCATTTCCACATTTATTAATTCCCATGAATAAATAAGCCTCAAAATGACATGTCATTAATGGTTATTTTTTTTAGTGACATTTTTAAAACAACAAATAAATAATATACAATCATTCTCTTTTATTTAAAGATTCTAATTATTCTGAATATCTTTATTAATTGACAGCTAAAAGTAGAAGTTGTGTAACGTTTTAAAAAATATTTTTAAGAGGTTTAAGTATTCGGCAAACCAAATAGCTTGATATTCGGCCTAACCGCATATTCGGTAATATGGCCGAATATCGAATAGATATTCGGTGCATGAGCATGCCTAATCATATGTCAGACTCAAGCAAATATCAGAAAATTGCTCAAACTCTAAAATAACTTATCAGATTTTATTGCAATAAAAACATATGCATTAAATAAATGCTTATGCATAGAAATTAATAATTATCAAAAAAATTTCCTAAAGCCTTACTATTCGAACTCCCTCAAAGTAAGACATATATCTTTAATGAGTACTTTGGTTAATTTTAAAAATACATGTGAGAATTTTTTTTATCAGTTGCTTCTCAGCTGTGTGCAAATTGATCATGGGAAAACTTGTCAAAATCATTGACACAACAATCACAATGATTTTCTTCTAGCCAATTCTCGAATAAGCGCGAAGAAAACAATAACATTTAAATCCCACTGATGACGGTCTTGTGATGACTGAAAACGTTCTGGTTTTTTCTAATGTATTTTAAATAGTTTTAAATTATATGAATGCACATGAAAATAATTCTTGTGCATTTATTTGTGCTTTTTATATGAATATTAATTATAAATTTTACCTTTTCTGTAGAAAAAGAAAGATATATACATAGTATTCATTAATGTTCAAATGTGCAGTTTTTTTTTATCTGAAAAATATTCAGAATTTCTTTGAAAAATCGAATTAACATGAAACCATCTCATAATAGGGAAAACTCAATCCGAAAAAATTAACGCTTTACCTTCATTTGCAGAAAATCATTAACGAAAACTTTCTTATGCTTACAGATCACAAAATTTGTAAATTTTGTGACTTATTCATGACGTTCTTTGGCTGATTACCTTATGAATGATCGAATTTCATGATTTTTTTCTGATCATCTGACGAAATGTACGATTTTTTCTGCGATCGATTCACGGAATTCACGATTTTTTTTCTGAAAGCGTTATACGAAATGGATTTTTTTCGCGCGAGCACTTGTCGAAATTCGATATTGTTTTCGTGATTTTTTTTTTTTTGACAAATTTCACGATTCCTTATCACTATCATTTATTGAAATCCGTGATTTTGCTTCTGCCACCGACTAATAATATTTGTGATTTTATTGCGCAAAATTTTGGAACTTATTACGCGCCCATTTGACGAATTTCTCCTCGATTTTATTGCGCGATTTTGTGACTAAATTTTCGTGATTTTTTGCGCAATCTTTTGACAAAATTCGCGATTTTTTCGTGCAATCATTTGACGAAATCTGTATTTCTTTTCGCGATCTCTGATGAAATTAGCGATATTTTCCACGGTCGTTTCAAGAAATTAGCGATTTTTTAAGCGACCATTTTGAGGCTTTTTTTTTTTCAAAACTTCCAAAATTCACGATTTTTTTCTGCGACCCATTGACGAATTGATTTTGCGGATTTTGAAAGAAAAAAAAATCGCGGACTTTCACGAAAATTAAAAATATTGTGGAATAATCACATGCTTGTGAAAGAGGTTATGGAGACAAAACCATGTAGAGCATGTTTTATTGTGCGAGATTTTTTTCTGTGTGATTTGTGCAGTTCTGCAAGTTGTGCAATTTTCCACGTTCCCTGTTCCTCAAAGAAAAATTTTCCTTGTCCTTCATCAGGAAACTCATGAAATGGCTCCTCTGTAAATAAAACTTCGAAAGGGACTAAAAAAAAAAGCTCCATTTAAACAGGTTTTTGTCTTAGCAAGTAATTTTATGATTTTTTTCAACGAAATTTGAATTTTTACCCTTCTAGAAAGAAATCTGTTATAGACAGGTTTCGTTTTCACAAGTTTTACTATAATGCATCTCTTTTCAGAGCTATACTATAGAGCGGATGGTTTAACAGTCAGTGAGGATACCTGTAAAAATGAAACCTGTCTATAATAGAATCCTGTCTAGAAAGAAAAAAAATCATGTCCAATATATTAAAATTTTACCTTCTAAGACGGAAACCTGTCTAAAACGAAATATTTCATTGGTTCTGAGTTTCCGCATTTGCAGTTTTTACTGTTATTCTAAGCACAACTCAGCAAACGTTTCTCATACGGAAGGGGGGGGGGGGGTTAGACCCCTGTATCCTACCCTCAGCTATATAGCATTCCTCAAAAAATATTTGCCCCCCCCCCCCCAAGAAAATTCTGAAATGGCGCCCCTGGTATAGACGAACCATCCCCTGAAAAAATGTACTTTTCATTCTAAAAAAAAAAAAAAATACAAGAATAAGCAGTTTATCAGAATATTGCATTAAACAACACTTCTAAAATTTCCTGTAGCTTCCAAAAAATCTTATATGCTTTTAAATACATAAATGTTAAAAATGTTGATTGTAAAAAAATGTAAATTGAAGATTGTAAGATATTAAATATCATTCAAAGTGAGATAATATACAATAAGTTGTAGAGGTCCCTAGTCTTCAGATATAAAAGTTAGTTTTTGATGAGGGATATTTGTTCCTGAGTATATAAAATTTCTGTATATAAAATTACAAAAACTCAAATTTTCAAATTGATAGAATAATTGCCATTTTACCGGAGCTTATCCGTAATTTAATGATTTATATAACCAAAATGAAATCTAAATACACTAGATAAAAGAACTCACCGTCTTGGTATTGTACAGAAATCAGATTAACAGCTGCAAAGATGGAGTTCGTCAGTATCAGTCCAACCAGCCTGTCTGGAAAGAAATAATATCTTTTGATTTTGAAATTTCTCATTATTCTTCATCATATATAAAAATCCATGATGTTCGTCCTTATCGTTGGCCAATTGCTAATTCTTAAACCATTAGTTTTGGAGTTATCGTTCGAAACGAAAAATATTCATATATAGGGTATCATAAAAGAATGTCCCAGTTATAAAATTTAATACAATCAACTGTAAGCACTGCAGAGTGTTGGTTCGAGGTCACGAATAAAGAGTAACTCAAACAGTTTTAGATAAGCGCATCCACTAGTACTGCTTTATTATTCACTCACATGCAGTGCCACATACGAAAAATTTCCACCCCTGAGCGTAAAGCGTTATTGGTATGCTGGAGATTTATAAGCCTTTAGAGCCATGCGATTTTTTACTTTGAGGCTTTATATAACATCGTGTCTACGTTCAGTAGCGCCAACTTTTGAAAAAAAAATTGGGCGGGCTTAAAATTTGTTTAACAAAATAACACACATAATTTTTTCCCCTTATTGTGCATGTGCGTGGAGAGATAGGGGGGAGGAGCGAATGACTAAAGATAATTCGAAATTAAATTGTGCTTTTTCTAAACAAATTTTTAAATTATTGTAATTTTTATAAAAAAATTCATTAAATTATATTCCGATAAGTTCCTTCTTTTATATACATTAGTATTTATTTTAAATAACATTGGAACTGCTAACTATTGAAAGTATAAAAAACTAAATGCCAAGAAAAGCATACATTTTAGTCACCTGTGGTTTATCAATTCAAGGCATCAAAACAGATAGCAAAGTATGCAGGATTTATTTTTTTTTTTCGTGAGAAATTTAACTATACATCCACTGAAGAGGTTTTCAGTGCTCCTGAAAGTAACTTATGTCCTTAGCATTTTTCAAACAAAACTATTTTAAACGTTAATAAAATCAAATTTCATTTCAGCGATTAAGCAATTAAAAAAAAATTATGAATTAAATCGATTGATTGGGCGGATAGATCAAATTATTGGGTGGGCTCGCACCCTACGGACCCATATAAGTTGGTGCCACTGTCTACGTTCCGCCGCAACCTTTGGATTTGCCAGAGTTAAGACACAGAATTGAAGAGAATATTACTTCCCGGACTCGTTAACCGAAGTGTTGGAAGAATTGGACTTTAGGTTGGATGTGTTCCGTAAAATTAAACGTGCACACATTGAACACTTGTAAGAAAAACTAGGTTACCTTCAATCTGATGTATGATTTGTTGTAAATAGTCTAAATTAAATTGTTACAAAACGCCACTGAAAGTGGGACATTATTTTATGTACACCCTGTATTAAATGACAATTAAGATAGTACATAGCGCAATTCAGCCGCTGTCGATGTCTTCACCTATTGATTATGGGATTGGGACATAGTATGTTCCAGGGAAAATGTTTTTAATATATTCGCAGCATTTTTTTAAAAAAAGATTTCTACCCTATACTTACGATAGGATATTTTCTACTGATTTTTTTTTTTTTTAATTGTGGTATGATTGAATGTAAAAAATACTGCCTGCATTCAAAAAGTTAACTCTTTAACTACGAGTCGTTACATAAACGTCGCAGTGGATTATTTTTTATTCCACTCATACCACTTAAAACCCTTCATACTCTCAATTGAAGGATTAGCCTGGTCGTGCATAGTTAGTACGTAACATTCATCGCAAGAACCCATGAATGAGCTCTCATCCTGGAGGAAAACCAACTGCAAAATTTACATATTAAGAATATGTTTTATTTATAATGTTTACGAAAAACAGTGTGGAAGGGGTGATCCATCAAACAACAAGTACAGTTACAACGACAGAAGCAGAATGATGGGATTACAAAGTTATCCCACGCCAACTTCTTACGAAATCGAAGCCAATCCGAGAATCCAACGAGGGCCAAAAATTAACCGTTAAATGAAATGCTATGGGGAGTTTTAAATTATTGGCGAGAAATAGGGACAGGGTTACAATCTCTAATATATCATGCGCTATGCGCAGTAACCCTACGAATCGCAGATGTGAAACCTACAAGATGTTTACATTAATCATGAAATTACATCTGCGTTAAATTTAACGAATGAATAGGATGAGAAAGAAATTAGATCATAAATCTTGTTATTGATATGTACTTTAGAGATCTGCACGGTCCGGGCTTGGGCCTATTCTCATTCACGGCACTCGGGCCGGGCCGGGCCGGGCCTAGTGACTACTCTTTACGGACCGTGCCGGGTTCGGGCCTTACTTTTTTCTTAAGAATCGGGCCCGGCCTAACTTATTTTTTCTGCACAGAGCCGGAACTGGTTTCTTTCCTAGTCTTCAAGGCCCAAAATTTTCAGTTGTAGTTTTGAGGCAACCCATATGAAAATAATTGTCTCAGCGTGGCCTGCCCGTTCAAAAGTCAGTAAAATTAAGCCTGGCCCAAAGATTTTTGCAAAAAATGTATGCATTTTTAAATCGCCATTATTCTACAATTAAACATTAACATTTAGTCTTTTTAAAGAATAGTAAATTATTAAAATATATTAAAATATTAAAATATAGCTAAATTAATAGCTTATTAAAATATAGCTAAATTAAAATATAGTAAAACGTGTAAAAAAGAACCTGCCTATGACGGAATCCTGTTTTAAACTGAAAAACATGTTGATTCATGCAAAATCAATATACTAATACGTAAGAAAAGAATATATAAGATATTTACACTTGCTAAGAAGGGAACTTGTCTATAACGCATTTTTTTTTCTATGTAATTGAGTCTTAGAAGATTTTACTGTATAGCATTTTTCAGATTTTTAACACTTCAATACATGGAATATGGATTAACAATATTAATCATAACTGAAACATTTATATACAAAAAATAGCGATTTACTAAAAGAATAAATATCGCAGCCTGCGGCACTTCTATAAAAATGAAGATTATAAACATGAAAAAAAAGTTAAGATAAGTATTTTTGGTCAGAACTCCTCTTACGAGACAAATTTATAACCAAATCGACGTAAAAATCCATGTTTTCTAGAAATTCACTCGGGCCGGGCGTGGCCGGGCTCGGGCCGAGATTTTAACTTTTTTCCGGACCGGGCCGAATTTTTAGCTGTTATTTAGGGCCGGGCTCGGGCTCGAGCCGAACTTTTAACTTTTTTACCGGGCCGGGCCAATAATTTTTTGTACGGGCCGGGCCGAATTTTTTTTTCTACGAGTCGGGACGGGCCCGAGCCTGAAAATTGACGCCCGTGCAGACCTCGAATGTACGTTGCAGGCATCTGTGAAATAGAAGATAGCATAAAGAAAATGATTCAATCAATTTAATTTTTTGTTACTTATTTCTGCTGTAATGAAAATAGGATAACGGCTGCTGAATAAACATGACAGGATGTATGTGGTCATGAGAGCGAAATGAGTTATTTTTAAAGCATAAAACGATTATGAACATTATGAATAAATAGGAAAGAAAGGGATAAAATTTAATTGAAATATTACATTAAAAAAACAATATATGATGCTTCATCATACTGCCAAACACTTTTGCTAATATTATTTTCGAGAGAAATCTACCATAAAGAAAAATATCTAAATTGTGGTACGACTGAACATGAAAATATTCGCCACTCCTGGTCCGTAATCAAAGGGTTAAACGTTAGTTAAGGTGTAAAACATTTTCTGTGGAATCTTCCATGATTAGATTTACTACTTTAGCCAGCAGTCTTGATAGGCGTCCACGTTCCACTTGTTCGGAGAGTGGCGGCAGTCCATATTGGCAAATAAAACAACGTTTTCACCCTCCGGCTGCCCAAAAAAGGGCAAAACTGTAATGAATTCTCTGAAATTTAAAAAAAATGCTAAAAAAGCATGATTTTTTCAACATGATATAAAAAATTTAATTACGTATATGAATATAATCCTTGACATTATTATTCATTACTAAATGTTTTAAATTGAATTACGCATATCAATATAATCCTTGACAGTATTAATCATTACTCAATGGTTTAAATTTTATTACACATATGAATATAATCCTTGACACTATTAATCATTACTCAATGTTTTAAATTTAATTAAGCATATGAATATAATCCTTGACAGTATTAATCATTACTCAATGTTTTAAATTTAATTAAGCATATGAATATAATCCTTGACAGTATTAATCATTACTCAATGTTTTAAATTTAATTACGCATATGAATATCCTTGACAGTATTAATCATTATTCAATGTTTTAAAACTGTAGTTCCATAAATGTGAAAAACCAATGTTTTGTCTGTAGATTTATACTAATTTAAATAATGCTTCTGTTGCATTGAAATCTAGTGATACATCAGTTCATTGCACTGAGAAAGTTAAGCACCAGGAGTCTTTAACTAATTATTTACAGATTTCGGTACGCTGAATGCTATCGAAACTATTCTGCGATTATTGAAAATTTCTGGTGCTTAAAACATTGCTTTATCTGCATATATGGAAATATTGTTCCTTAACATAATATACAAAATAACAAAAATATTTTTACCTCAAAAATTATGTTATTTTTTAAAAGTAGCTTTGTAAGCTTCCAAAATTTAACATTTTCTACTGTGTCAGGGTCCTATAAATTATATTTAGAAAAAAAAAAAAAAAAAAAAAAAAAACACAAGAAAACAGCCACCATGCTGTAACAAGTACAAAAATAAAAAATCCATTTTTCTGTGACTAAAACTTACTGAGTTATGATGTTTTTAATTTTATGAGTTTTTGGCTGGGAAGAGAGAACTGTGTTTTTATTGCTAGGAAATGCTGACCATTCATAAAATTATAAGTATTAAAACTCGGAAAATTTTGATCGCACAAAAATGTTTACTGCTTTACTTGTTACATAGAGAAAGATTTTCTAACTTATAGTACGCACGTACCATATAAAAAATTAAATTTCGTAATCATTTAAAAAATAACTATTTTGATGCAAATAAATTTTCTTATGTTGACCAACAATAAAAACCTTTTTGGAATTAGAATAATAACTTATAGGTTTGCGGATTACCCTGTATTTTTTCTGTCTTCATTTGAATGCACATTAATGAATTATGTAGCATAAATAACAAAAATCTTATGGTATAGCAATTAAAAAAAGACTCTTAAAACAATTTTCAAATTGCATTAACAAAAATCTTATGGTATAGCAATTAAAAAAAGACTCTTAAAACAATTTTCAAATTGCATTAACAAAAATCTTATGGTATAGCAATTAAAAAAAAGACTCTTAAAACAATTTTCAAATTGCATTAATAAAAATCTTATGGTATAGCAATTAAAAAAAAGACTCTTAAAACAATTTTCAAATTGCATTAATAAAAATCTTATGGTATAGCAATAAAAAAAAGACTCTTAAAACAATTTTCAAATTGCATTAACAAATATCTTATGGTATAGCAATTAAACAAAAAAAGACTTAAAACAATTTTCAAATTGCATACCTAAATTAATTTTATTATTAGTGATAGAGAAGCCATTCTTTATTGGAGGGGCTAAATTTATAGTAAAAGCCTATCGATCATCGAAAATAATCACATGCACTTTTTAACAGTAGAGTAACGATTATTTTAGCGCTTTGATAAACCACATACAAATGTTTGTAAGAGTTATGAATAATCATACATTAGATTTTTTATAAACACTTTATTAAAAGCATAACAACTCTGATATTTATACAGTGCTATTTTATTCCTCTACGCATAAAAAAATATCCAGTTTCAAAAATCTTCAAGTAGCTTTGTAAGCATTTGACAAAGACTTAATATTTAATAACATATACTTTTGTCGAATGTATTTGAATGTAAAATATTTTAAAAATACGAAATTTTTAATAAATTACATTTAAAATATTTGAAACACTTTAAAATATCTAGATGTATTTAGTGCTCTAATAAAAGTACCCAATCGCAGGACCTGGTATTTATTCGAGGGCCGCACTTCGTGTATAGTCGTAAGACAATCAAACGTTTTTACTGAAAATAATATTCAGTACAACCTCTTTTATCGGAAAATCTTTTAACCGAAACTCTCGGCGAACCAAAATTCATTAAGCTTTTTTTTTTTTTTTTTTTTTTTTTTTTTTTTATTACATTCTTTGTGTGCAAAATCCATTTTTAAAGCCTTTTTTTTTTTTTTTTTTTTTTTTTTTTAACTACCACATTTCTGGTGTGCAAGCGGCCCTTTTCGTACTACGAGTACATATAAATATTTTCGATCCCCTTTCGATCCCTAAATATTTTCGATTCCTTTGAATTTTAACTTGAGCTCCCGTAAGCTACGGAGTGGTACGAAGAAAACGAACAAATTAGAAATTCTGAAACTTTTGTATGTTTTGCAAAAGGTTTGGCATGGCTGGAGCAGCAGAGACTGTGATACTGGTGAACTAATAACATTAAAAAACTTCGTGGTAGAGCTTCAAAGTAAAGGCAATCGAAAGTGCGACAAACAAAACATTTTTTCAAAACCTTGTGATATATGTAAAATGTACTTAATTTCAAAATTAAAATTCAGGTAATTTATTCGTGTTTCTTTTTAACTATTGCTTTATTTTTATTAAGCACTCGTTACCGTAATGAGAAACATTGCATACATTTCTCCTTAATCTTAAAATTGAAGCATTCTCGGTTATCTGAAAATTTCGATTTTCCGAAAGATGGTCGGTTCCAGTTACGTCGGATAATCGAGGTTCTACTGTATATACGAAGAACACATATAAATGCATAATTGGATATATATATTTTTTCATTTTTACCCTAAAGTTTTCACAAAAAATATAGCAATATGAAAACTTCAGAATTAAAAATCGGCTACAGCACAAAAACTTTATAATGGAAGATAAAGAAAATTCCGGACACTTAGCTGAAACACATGCTAAAAACAATACTAACATAAATTATCCCAATATATTTAGAGGAAAATGAAATAAAATATGAATGCATACTAAATTTCGAGAGTCGAAATCAGAAGGGACCTGAACGTTCTGTAATCTTGTATTTTACTCATGTTGTTAAAATAAAGCACTCAAAAGTTTTTTTTACTAAATTCTATTAAGTTTTTCCAAAAATATAGCAATAAAAAAACTTGAGAATTAAAAATCGATTGCAGCACAAAAACTTTATAATGCAAAGTAAAGAAAATTTCGGATATTTGCATCAACAAAAAATCCTTTAGTTAAATTGCTGAAGACATTACCTTTTTTATAAATTATATTTAAATGTAATTTTTACTGTTATTTAAATATTGTTATTTTCATTTATCTCATTTATGGAATTCCCATTAAAATGTTTTTAGAAAAGAAATATATTTTTTCCCATTATTTAATAATCAAGTTTTCAAATAAAAATATTTTTTCAGGCAATTAAACCATAAAATACAAAATGTATGATAAAATTTCAGTAAAAAAATAAAAATTAAATATTGCAGATACTTACTTAAAAATAGGTAGAGGTTATAAAACTATATAAATAAAATATTATATAAAATATTAACACATTAAATAATTACAATTAAAATTTTTACAAATAATTAAATAGTCTTACAAAATATTAAGTTTCTGTGTTACTTAGTTTTGGAAATAGGATGCGCCCAATGCCAAAAATACCTGTTTTGAGTAAAATGACCTTAAAGTTCAAATTTACTTTGATTTTGATAGGGATCGCTCCACATTGATTGGAGCATGAAACCGGTTCTAAATGAAGTATCGTCGTACATATATTTTTAAGTTTAGCAATATATTTATTTAATTTTTAATTTTTGTTGAAATGTTATCATAAATTTTGTATTTTATGGTTTAATTGCTTAAAAAAATATTTTTTATCTGAAAACTTGATTATTAAATAATGGAAAAAAGTTATTTATTTTCTGAAAACATTTTAATGGGAATTCTATGAAATTTCGGACACTTCCACTATACATTAAACAATAGTAACATCAAATTTATTCCAATATATTTAACGGAAAATGAAAATAAAATAAAATATATATGCATATTAAACTTCGGGCGTCGAAATCAGAAGGCCCTTGAACGATTTGTAATCCCGTATTTTACTCACTGTGTTCAAATAAAGCGTTTAAGGGGACCACCTTAAAACTTTTTTTAAAAGTCAACAATTTTGTTGTTGTCTATTATTAAAGAATAACATGTAACTAAACTTAATATATATATATATATATATATATATATATATGACGATACTTCAATTAGAACCGGTTTTATGCTACAATCAATATGTGGAGCGATCCCTATCCAAATCAAAGTAAATTTGAACTTTAAGGTCATTTTTTTCAAAACAGATATTTTTGACATTGCGCGAATCCTATTTCAAAACTAAGTACCCTAGAAACTTAATATTTTGTAAGGTTATTTAATTATTTGTAAGAATATTTAATTGTATTTATTTAATTTGTTAATATTTTGTCTTATATTTTATTTTATATAGTTTTACAACATCTACCTATTTTTAAGTAAATACCTGTAATATATTTAATTTTTTTTAATTTTTGTTGAAATTTTATAAATTTTGTATTTTATGGTTTAATTGCCTGAAAAAATATTTTTATTTGAAAATTTGATTATTAAATAATGCAAAAAATATATTTCTTTTCTAAAAACATTTTAATGGGAATTCTATAAATGAGATAAATGGAAATAACAATATTTAAATGACAAGAAAAATTACATTTAAATATAATTTTAAAAAATGGTAATGGCTTCAGCAATTTAACTAATTTTTTTTCCCTATATCAGTCATTTTCTCAGCTTATCAACATTTAGTTACTTATTTTAAATTATAAGCGGTATTTATGTTTTAATTATTTATTGCAAATATAAAAGTTAATAGCCGGAAATTAATTTCAAAAGTTCCAACGGTACAAGCTAATAAAACCTACTTTTTAATGAGTCCATGGTGACGTCGAACAATGGAACTATCTAAGGCTTCACAATTGATTATCTAGTTGTCAGGAGTTATTTATAATGAAGAAAACGCCTAAGAGCAAGCAACACGCCTTCACGATGCAAGCTTGCCAGCCGACTGATTTCGAACGAACAGCACCAACTCTTTTTACCCTTCCGTGCAGGATCAGATCAAGTTCTGTTGGAAAATGCAATCCATCAATCAAACAGTGAATCAGTGTTGAATCCAGGGGGTGGGGGGGACACCTCGTTCCCCCCCGGAGCAATGAGGGCCCCACCCCCGGTAGATTTGAGATTTTGTGTTTTTAATGGCCAAAAAATGCATTTACCTTCCGGAACGCCATAATCACCCCCCCCCCCCCCCCCCCGGAGCCACAGAAATCCCTCCCGGTGAAAAGTGTCCGGATTCAACACTGCAGTGAATATGTTTGCTTTATTCTTGTATCACGTATGAACTTCATATAAAGTTCAACACTACTTGTAAAATAGAGCAGTAGAGAACGTAGCGATTTCTTTTTTTAAATATTTAGTTGTAAAATCAGGTTTCGAAAAATTTTTCATTCTGCTTTGCACGAGAGACGATTTTCTCTAAGAATTTCTGTTTAAACAAAAACATGACCAAAAATTAAATTAATTTTACTTTATACTTTACGGTAAGGTGTTCAAAATTAAATTCATTATAAAAAACTATATATAATGTTTAATAATTTTTTGATGGTTGCAAACATGGGGTATATCATGGTCGTTTCGTAATTTTATCTTAAACGTAATATTTCTAAAATTTCAGCAGTATTTGTAATTCACCCCTTAATTCAATTCGCACAGAATCCGACGCGGTGTATTTTTCATTTCCAATGTCGCTATCAGTGCTGAATTCAGTGGGTGGTCCGGTGGGGGGACATTACCCCCCGGAGCAATAGGATGTCCCCCCGGAAAATTTGAGATTTTGTGTTTTCAGTCGTCAAAAAGTGCAATCTCCCCCCCCCCCCCGGATCTCTATAAAGCCCCCTCGGAGCCACAGAAATCCCTCCCGGAGCAAAAGTGTGTGAATTCAACACTGTCGCTGTATTCCAGAAACGATCGCAGTCAGTATAGCGTATTTAGTCTGCGTATTGCTTTTGTCAGCAGGAATTTGTGTTATTTATGTACAGTTAAAAAAAAAAAAAAAATGTCATTCTATCGTTATTACTATCAGAGTCATACTCACCTTCATGCTTCATCAAACTAGTTTTATCGTGTATTTCTGCATTGAGAATTCTTTATTTATAAGGGGAAAAAAATGGACGCAGTCAAAGGTTTTTCCCGATTTCCCAAAATTTGATTTTCTGTATAAGGCGAGTTTTGAATTCAAGTCCTCCATATATACTCTTATCTTTGATTCTTACGTACATGTTATACATTTACATGTATTTCATGAGATAAATATTCACAGCACATTTCATTATATTACGCTGTTTAAAAAGCAGCTCCAATAAGATCTTTTGAGAAGTTTTTCTTTCTATTTGCTTAAAAATAATAAAACTGTGCTTATTTTTATTTGACTTACAATAATACCATTTAAATTTCAAATTTGAGCAATAAGTGTCCTTATTATTTTTTAGTATTTTAATTAGATTAGTGTTTAAACACAACGCATGGAACAAAAAAATATAGCTATATGTAACTTTCGTCTCAGAAAAAATATATCTATGATATATTTATTATCATAAATCTTACTTGAAATGAAAGATATATCACAGGAAAACATTTTCGCACGTAATTATAATATAATGATTTATGCAATGCGCTAGTATGACAGCCATTTAATTGCAAATTCATAGAATATAATGATCATTCTGAAGTACTTAAATGAGAATTCCATGGAAAGTGATTCATACAAGAAATTCCGAAAAAACGTGAGTCATTTAGAAGTATGTAAAAAGAAAAAAAAAAGAAGAGTAAATTAGGTGTTGAATGAAGGAAAATTCCGAGAGGGTTTTGATCACTTATCGCCTCTTTCTTACATGAGATTTTAAAATTTGTCTCCATAACTGCTCACTTCGTGGAAAAGCTCATTACGGATCTGCAACAGTGAATTATCTATAATCACGATTTATAGTTACTTTCGTGGTATAATCACAACTTGTTGATTGAAAGATCTCTCCAAGGGCTTTTAACAAATCATCGACATGGATGCATCGAGAGGTAGGATTTAAAAGGAATGAACTTTACTAAATGCGAATACAGAAGTGAAATTTTAATGCATTATATCTACCTAATTTTAGAATATGTATTAAATATTAAATACATAAAGATAATATCATTTAAACTAGTAAACAGGCCCCGACTTAGGCTATGGGGGGCCCCGGGGCAAGCATCATTCTGAGGGGCCCCCTTCTATCTATCTATAGAATTTTTTTGCGAATAATATAGAAGTGGCAAGTACTAAACTTCACACATATTGTATGTATGCATGAATTTTGTACCGAGTACTGCTATCTGTATCTGTATACAAAGTATCACAAAAAGAAGGTCACAACTTTAAGAAAAAATATTAAAAAGAAGAAAACCAAAGTTTAAAAAGGCACAATACATAAAAAGCAGTAAACAGCCATTTTGAATCTACTGTTTGCTGCTTTTTATGTATTATTTGTGCATTTTTAAACATTGGTTTTCTGCTTCTTAATATTCTTGCACAAAGTTTTTATTTGCTATTTTTATAGTAGGATAATAGTAGAAAAAAATGATAGATTGGTTGATCACGAGCATCTCTTTGCAAACGTTTACTTTGCTTACCTACGTAAGTTATAACATGTCTAAAAGAGAATGCCCAAAATTGGTCGTAATTAAGGGTTTTAACTTGCCACGTTACGAGGAAAACGTTAATAAAGATTTTCTTTTGAAAACAATAGAAAACTAAGTTGTTGTAATAAAATTTTAATCATTATTTTTTAATGATATAGTTTGTTTTTTGCATGGCTGGAGGGGATACTGGAAGCAGGGAGGGGAACGGGGACCACACTCCCATCCTAAATGTTTGAAAATATATGAATTTTGGTCGCTTTTGGCTAATTTTAATCATTTGCACCTACTAATGAAAATCCTGATTACTCTCACGAGGAGCCCCTAAAGAAAAGGGCCCGGGGCAGCTGCCCCGCATGCCCCTGCATAAGTCGAGCCCTGCTAGTAAATCTGTATATCTGCTGTCTCAACGTCAGCTTTTCAAGTCACTGTTTTTCAAATCTAAATTTACATAATGATCAATATCCTAGAATGCATAATTCCGCCTTTTTTAACACTTTCCAACAAAGTTGAAAAGTGTTTATGACTTCGGTTTGTCTGTCCGTCTGTCCGCGCTCTAACTCTCGTAAATATAGTCGGATCGTTCTGAAATTTTTGGATGTTAGTGACCTCTACCATAGCACGATCCCTATTTCAAATAGTTTCTAGCATGTTTAGTTCATTTACAAGGACAGTCAAAATTTTTCCGTTACATTACGGCCCAAGGAAAAAAATCGTTTAAAATGTTTTTAAATGATGTTACATGTTTCAAACCTAATAAAATTTATATGCATTTATCAAGTGCACTAAAATATACATTCTGTGGAATATACGATGCAAAGAATGGTTATTATTCATTTACAGGGCCACACAAAAGAATTCCGTTCATAATGGTATAGGGGAAATTGTTTGCGGTATATGTGAAATGATTTCAGATACTATATTGTATCCGAATTACTGTATCTTTTATATTATAAAGGACAAACATATCTGTGCGTAACGCATACGTCATTTTGCGAATGGCAACACTTTGAAATTTGAAATGAAATTTTGGTTTTGCAATTTTCTCTACTGCAAATTTTTAAACTTCTAAACATCGCACATTTTAAATTTTTACACCGTCGTATAAGGAAAAAAATGCTCTTTTAAATGCAATTTATTTGAAAGCTGTATCTCAATTTATTTTTGAGATATTAATTTTTTTGTGGTTTTTAATACCATTTTTCTTATTGTGGCAACAAAAGTACCCCCTTTCTATTAAAAGTCATTGAAAGTAAACGGAAAATAGGAGATACTGTATCTTTTTGTTGCCATTTTCTCATAAAATCTGAAAGAAAAAAAGTTGAAATTAAAATATGGGCTATATCAAGAATATTGTCTGTTATTCCGTGATAGTAACGTGATATGCATACTTTTCTATAGACGAAGTTTAAGACTGGATTGTAAAAGTGGATTGCTTCAGCGGATGCAAATGACGTCATTTTATGAAAAAAAAAAACGTGTACTTTAATTCTTAAACCTGAATTATGTTTTGTAAAAGTGCGTCATTTTCACAGCCCAGCTGCTTTGAAATTCTTCACAGGTGAAAATGCTTCACTTTTGAAAATAATGTAATCGAAATCACACACTGATAAAACGCAATGGTTTACAAAAATTTTGAGTGTCTTCATGGAAGAGAGATGACATGCAAATAATAGCAATTTATAATACAGAAATTGATGATTCTCGCCTGGATGGATTTGCTTCGCCGAGTTAGACAAGCAAACGGTTTAAAATAATATCATGTTCCTGAAGTTTTGTCCAAAATTCTCTCGAATAATAACACTTTAATGCTATTCTTTAGGATATTCTACAATAATTATATCAAAATAACATAATTTGGTTAATTTAATTTTTCATAATTTTATATAATCTATATTTTTAAAACACAAGTGTGTTTTTTAGTCATCTGCCCTGATATTTCTGCTGAACCAATTTTACTAATATTTTTTTAAACTGAAAGATCTTCATTTGTAGATGTGTCTCTCTATCTGTTTTGTTTTTTTTTAATATCCCCACTTTTATATTTTAATTTTAAAAGCATTTTGTGAAATTTCTTCAAAATAGTGAAAATTAGATAGCTTTTATTATTGCAGACAAGAGAGAAAAATTGAGGTATTTTTTATCTTTATTCATGCTATTTTATGATAAAAATTCAGAATTGTTGATAAAAATTGTTGTATAGGGTTTAGTGTCGCAAAACCCCATTGGAGCAGAATATTATATTAGGGGCATAATAACGGAAAATGACATACTGCTTTTGAAAACACGCATTTTTCCTCATAAATTTTCTATATTGTTTTTCCTTCTGCATGTGTACTGATACTAAGTTTCAGACACTAGGCGAAATGCTTATTTAAGTGAAAAGGAAATCATATTTATAAGAAAACGACCATTTTCTTAGATAAAACTAAACATTTTAACACAAATACGTCTAAGGCAGATCACACACTGATCAGACAAGCAGACAAAAATTTAAGACAAGCGACAAGTTGTAGTGTTCAAACCGGTTTGTTCTTTGTTATCAGGGTGAAATGTCTCTTGACTTACGCTTTTCTGTCGCCTGTCTGTTCAGTGTGTGATATGCCTTAAAACATAAATTACGGAAATTTTTACTCTCCGGAATTGAGATTAGAATCTCAAGTAAAGGGGGCGTCTGTTCACATAAAAGATGTTGCTGACAATCGTGACTTCAAGTTTTAAGTTAAAATGATTTTTAAATGATCAAACAAAATGCAAATTTTAAAAAAATGATGAATATGGATATGAGAAGTGCGTATGCAAATTTTGAGAAGGTGAAAATTGCTGTTTTTCATTTCGGAATACCAAGCATAAGAGCCTCAATTGATAACCACATCCTAATAACTGATCTTTATTATATTTTACTATATCTATCTATCTATATTATTAAGAACAAACGTATCTGTGCGTAACGCTGACGTCATTTTGCGAATGGCAACACTTCACGATCAAATTTTGGTCTTCAAATTTTCACTATTGCGATTTTTTTTAATCTTCTGACCATCGTACATTTTCAATTTTCATCGCATAGGGAAAAAATTTACTTTCAAATGTACTTTGTTTAAAAACTGTATCTTAATTGACTGATGTATTATATTTTCTAAAATAATTTTTAAGCATGATTTTTTTTAAGTTTATCTTATCATGTGCCGGTTTCAATACATAATAATAATAAATATTTTGCACATAAAGCAACAAACATTTTTCAGCATTTGTTTCTGACTATTTTTGCATAACGAAGTTAATACTTCCTTTATAAACAAATAAAAGAATAATATTGTAAAAACACAAATGTAACATATTTGTATTCGTACAATTTAAATTCTTAGATCACCAAATGGGATTTTTTTTTCAAATAGAATTTGTTTGCAGAGTTCATCTCAGTTTATTGATTGTCTATGGTTTTAAAAACAATTTTAAAGCATGAAATATATTTTAATTTACCTATATCGCGCGAAGCTCTATTACGAAAGATTAATTCGTTTGCCCTTAAACCAAAATGAAGAGTTCATCACTTTCTTACGGCTAATATCCGTTAAAAAAAACTTCCCTATGAATAAATAAATAAAATAATATAAATAAAACAGAAATTTAACAGACACGTATAAAGTCTGAAATTATCAGAATATAAAAGTCAAATACTCTTAGCATGCGGCTAATAAGAAAATATCGCTTTTGATAAATTTCAAAAATTTATTTGATTGTATAAGTCGTATTTTCCATATGAAAAATGCTTTTTTTAAGGTAAGTGGGCAATCTAAAAAATTTATTGCATATAAAAAAGTATTAGTTTTCAATTTAAATGTTTTCACCTATATTTTTTAACCCCGGAAGCCCGGGTACGATCCCCTAGTATTAGTAATGATTGCTCGAAATGCATTTTAAATTATGATATGCGCTTTTATAGGGTTTCGTTCATCTGACGAAATCCTATTCGTCTCGCTCCTATGTCTGTCTGTCTGTCTGTCCGTCTGTCCGTCTGTCACAGAGCCCGTTCTCAGAAACTATACATGTTGGAGACTTGAAATTTTGCATACTTATAGCTGAACACCACACATCATACGACAAATCATAAAATTTTGAAAAAATCGTACACTTAACCCCTTGGTCTCCCACATGTGTATTTTAAACAATTCCTTCTAAGTGAGCCCCTAATTAGGTTGGAGGCGTGAAATTTTACATACTTACAGCTGAACACCTCACATCAAATAATAAACCATAAAAGTTTGGAAAAGTCGTACATTTAACCCTTTGGGTTCCCACATGTGTATTTTAAACAATTCTTTCTAAGTGAGTTCCTAATTAGGTTGGAGGCGTGAAATTTTGCATACTTATAGCTGATTACCTCACATCAAATGACAAACCATAAAATTTTGAAAAAGCCGTACATTTAACCCTTTGAGCTCCCACATGTGTATTTTAAACAATTCTTTCTAAGTGAGCCCCTATTTAGGTTGGAAGTGTGAAATTTTGCATACTTATAGCTGAACACCACATATCATACGGCAAATCATAAAAATTTAAAAAAATCGTACCTTTAACCCTTTGGGTTCCCACATGCGTATTTTAAGCAATTCTTTCTAACTGAGCCCCTTATTAAATTGGAGATTTGAAATTTTGCATACTTATAGCAGAACACATGAGGCCAGGCGACAAATCATAAAATCTTGAAAAAGTCTTACGTTTATCCCTTTGAGCTACCACATATGTATTTTAAGCAATTATTTCTAAGAGAGCCCTAATTAAGCTGGAGACATGGATTTTTGCATAGGTATAGCTGAATACCTCTGACCACACGGCAAATCATAAAATTTTCAAAAAAGTCTTATATTATTTACTCCTCCGGGCTCTAACTTGTGTATTTTAAGCATTTTTTCTAACCTCCGCTCTTTTCACCCGGGGAGCACTTTTCCAACTTTTGCCGTCAGCCCTTTGACCATTCTTTCATATTATGCACCATAGCCTTACATATTTTAGTTCCACTTTTTACCGCCAGGCGGCGACTACTTATCTCGGGTGCTATCGGCCCAATCCCATCGACTAATATATCTACGGATAGTACATAAAACGGAGTTTCGTTCGGATAGAGGTTTATTTAGAATAGAGTGCGCCCCTAGTTTCGAAATGTGAACTAACAGATTTTTCAAAAGGATAAAGTGTTTTGAAAGTAATATTAAACGAAACCCCCTGTGCGATCTCTGATCACACTTATGTACTTGTTCACTATATTTATGCATACTATAAAATGCGTATAAATGCTATAGTTCATATACAGGGCTACAGAAATGAATTCGTAAAGGTTACTGAGTATGAGCATAAATTGCTTAAAGGTGGGTTTTAAAGGAGTTATGCATTTTTACGTTGAACTGAATTTAGTGTACTAAGAAATATTTGTAGAATATAGATAAAATTATATACATGGCTACGCAAAGAGTTGGATACATGGCCTTCTATGGGTGATAATTTTTGGAAATTTAATTTCACAAGTTTTAAGCGTGTTTTAGTTTGAATTAATTTTTAGCTAAATAGTGGTATGTAATAAAGATACTACGTAAACTACAGGGCTGTACAAAAGTATTCAAGTATGTTTCCATCTATTAGTATAAATTGCTGAAAGATGAATTTCAACCTGTTATGCATTTTCTTGCTAAATTAAATTTTCCCATTATATAGTATATATATCAACATACAGATCGAATACAGGGCTGTTCAAAAGAATTGGAATACATATTTGGCTATGGGCGGTAACTACTGAAATCAGATTTTTAAATATTTACTTAGTTATCTTATTTACCTTATTTCCCTAAGTAACGAAGTTTCGTTAAAGCTTTCAGGGAGTGTTGGAAAGTGTTTCATAATCTATGCTGTACACATAATTTTTCTTACTTGTTTAGTTATACATATATTATCTATAAGGCCAGTCCGGCGTTGTCTGTGCGAGTAATATAGTGGTGCGGGATAGGGGCTTTTGGTTACAAAAACAAACAAAAGTACGATAAATAACAGAAAAAAAGGCGATCATTTTAATACGGCTTTGCCCGATTCTCATACATAAATTGAGGACTATAATGGAAAACGCTAAAAGTACCAAAAACTCGAAAATCTTTTTTTTTTTTTTTTTTTTTTTTTTTAAACGCAAAAATGTCTTAAGTGACAAGCTTAACAAAAAGCAGGAGAAAGCTTGAAGTACTAACCATAGTATTAACAGTTCAAACAAGTCGGATATTTTACATCAAACGTGGCAAATGAGGTGCTTTCGCCTTCTCTTTTTTTTTTTTTTTTTTTTTTTTCTCTTTCTTGAAAAATTTTCTCTTTTGGACTTTCAGTGTTTTCCATTCTTAATTCTCAGTTGTTAAAACCTTTATTACAGTAGCGGGCCTGTGCGCTGCGCAGCCGTAAATCGTTAATACAGCGATCTTTGTGTTTCGTGCCTATAAAGAGAGTCTAAACGAATATTCACGTCAAAAAATGTTTTGTATTAGGTGTCTAATCAAAAAATGAGCATTATTTATCATATTAGTTCCATCTTCCATGAGGTCCATAGCCAAGATTGGCGACAAAAACGAGTTATGGTGGCAATAAATAATGTAGCTTCACGATTATGAGAATGGCATCAATAGTTACAGTAAAAAAGTAACTTTTCTGTGAAACCACGCTCGCTAAAATTCACGAATTGGCCCTGTTTCCGTTGTTATTCAATTCCTTTTGTTTTTGTACTTAAACACTCCTTGCGCTCCTTTGGGGATTAAATTTTGAAAATTCCTGAAGTGCGTGTTTATCCCGTTTATTACTGGATTTGTTATGCTGCATATCACTCCCCTACCTAAATCTATTGCTGAGAATATTATAAGCATATAAGATTTCTCGAAGCATCAGGAATTTAAATTTTAGAACAATCCCATTAAATACGGTTTTATGCAATAATATTCTGGAATTATTTATTCTTATAATTTTTCCCGGAGCATGCTCTTCCGCCTTCGACCCAATTCCAATTTCATTGAATTTTGTATTAGCAATTTCTAAAAATCGTGCTATTTATGGAGTAGCGTAAACGCACGAGCGCATTTTACACCATGATTTATCTCTTGAAGAAAACCATTTTGGTGTACATTCGTTTTAAGATGACACGCGTTCAGGACAACCAAGCACCAGCAAAACATACGAAAATGTGGAAGAAATTGGAAAACTCATACGAGAAGGTCGTCGCCGAGCTATCCAAGAACTTGCAGATGAAGATGGAATCGGTTATGGAGTTTGCCAAGAAATATTGACGGATTTGACGGAGAATTGGAACATGTGGCTCATAGCTGCAAAGTTCATTGCGAGTCTCTGACAAACGATTCCTAAAGATAACACAGTTTTTAGCTCATAACAACATGGTTGTTGTTCTCCACCCACCCTATTCACCGGATCTTAGTTCTCTGTGATTTTTCGTTATTCCTAAAACTGAAAATGAAACTGAAAGGACGACGTTTTGAAGTGTTCATCATTCAACGAAAATTAAAGTTGTTCCTTGACAGCTTTCGAGAGAATGACTTCAGGAGTGTTTCCGAGACGTGGAAAATGCGACGGGATCGGCGTATACGTTCACAAGGTGACTATTTTGAAAGAGATGGCAGCCAAAATTATGCAAGTTCAAACAAAACTTGTTTTTTTCATTAAGTATGATAGCACCATAGTTATGTCATATCTCGTAAGAAATCATGTCACAACGTATTTATAACTCAAACTTAAGTCAGGGGCAGACACATTTTAAAATAATTTTTATTTATTGACTTAAAATTTTGAAATTTTTTGTGATGGTTAACCATGTTATTTGTAAACAGGATCACATGATAAATACTTATCATAATTTTTTTTAATTAAAAATTTATTAAAAAAGTGGGGTAATTTAAAATTGTTATAACTCGAAATATTATATGTAGATTTTCAATTTTATTTTCATTTAAATAAACAGAAATATATTATTTTTAATTTTGATTCAGCATTTTTTTAAATATTAATTTAAATAAAAATTAAAAATATTTAATGTAAAATTTTTTTAAAAAATTATGTAACTGAAAAAATAAAATCAAATTTTCAAAAGTACAGTAGAACCTCTTTTATCCGAAACTCTTCTAATCGAAATCTAATTTTAAAGATTTTTTTTTTTTACTATCACATTCCTTGTGTGCTAAATTCATTTTGAAAGCTTTTTTTTTAAAACTATCATATCTCTTCTGTGCAAGCGGTCCTTTCCGAATTACAAGTACCTATAAATACTTTCGATCCCCTTTCTAAGGGTTCCTTTAAATTTAACTTGAGCTCTCGTAAGCTGCGGAGTTGAACAAAGAAAACGAACAAATTAGCAATTCTGAAGCTTTTGAATGTTTTGCAAAAGGTTTGGCATAGCTGGAGCAACAGAAAGACTGTGATACTGGGGAACTAATAATATTTAAAAGCTCCGTGATAGAGCTTCAAAGCAAAGGCAATCGAAACTGCGACTAACAAAACATTGTGTCAAACCCTTGTGATATATGTAAAAGGTACTTAATTTCAAAATTAAAATTCAAGTAATTTATTCTTGTTTCTATTTTGCTGTTTCTTTATTTTTATTAAGCACTTGTTACCATAATAAGAAATATGGCATATATTTCTCTTTAATCTTAAAATTGAAGCATTTTCGATTATCCGAAAATTTCGATTTTCCGAAATAAGGTCAGTCCCAATTACTTCGGATAATCGAGGTTCTACTGTAAATATTTTTTTCAAATTTTCTGAATGAAAATTAAAGTAAAACAGTTGAAAAAGACATGTTCCAAGTTTGAACTGTTTATCTTTAATGGTTCTTGACTTATAACAATTTAAATACGAGAAATGGTGAAAAAACCCATCATGAAGAAAAACGCATTTTCACAAGAAGTCGTTTCCACGACAACCATTGCTTGAAATCTAGATTCTGAAAACAAACCAAAACAAAAATTTAATATTTCCCATTCCAATTAAGATGGAAACATGATTTAAACGTCATTTTAAGAAGAAAAAAAAACCCAGAAAAATTTTTAATGCAATAAAAGTTTTTTAGAAAATGTGGAGATTTTTGTGTCCCAGGCCCCCTTAAGTTTCCTTCTTTTTATAGCTGCAAATACCGTATATACTCGCGTATAAGTCAACCCCCTAACTTTCGGATGCAAATTTTGGAAAAAATCAAAAACTCGCGTATAAGTCGATCCCTTAACTTTTTACTTCAATTTTGCACAAAATCAAATCAAAGATTTCTCTTTCTAATGCGAAAAGTTAGTAAGTAAACAGAAACAAACCATTAATTTTTTTTCAATGATGAATTATTATTATTTGTATATTTTATATATTATTTTTTTATTCATACACATAAAAAGACATAATTTTTTAGTATTCGAAGTTTTTATTTTTGCTTTTTTAACTGACTCGCGTATAAGTCGACCCCCCAAATTTGCTTACCGAAAATTGTCAGAAATTCCTCGACTTATACGCGAGTATATACGGTACTTTCTTTTTTACAGGTATCAATGAAAAGCAGATTGCCGTGAAAAAAGAAAAAATATTCGTGTTTATGGAATTCGAAGTGGACGGTGAAATCGGGAAATACGAGCCGCATGTTATTCAAACAAGGATTAAGGAAAATGGAAATCTTGATAAAGAAGAAGAAATTTTTATGTTAACGGAATTTAAGAGACGTAAGAGGCATACTACTACTGAACGGACTATCTCATTTTCACCATTAAATGTAAGTGTATACCACTTTTCATTTCCGTCATGGATATTTTAAGATAAAATAGCACTTAACTACTTTTTAGTTTAATATCTATATTATAAAGCACAAACGTGCCCGTGCATAACGATGACGTCATTTTGTCGGTGCAACAGCAGACTATTTAACGTTTACTACATTTTTTTTAAAAACTTATAATCATATTTAGAAGTTTATTGTCATACATTTTCAATTTTTACAAAAAAAATTTACTTACAAATGCAATTTGTTTGTAATCTGTATCCATATCTCCTTAATATTTTTCGACTTTAAAATAATTTTCAGGCTTGTATTTTATCTCTATCGCATGCAGACGATTTCGAAAGATAAATCCGTTTGCACTTAAATTAATTGCTTTAAAAAATGAATTGTTTAATTTGTTTCGAGCTTTTATTGCATAACGAAATTAAAACATTCTTCAGCTAATAAATAAAACAATAAAATACAAATAGAAGTAATCGAACTTTGTGCTCAAATCACTTAAATGAACATAATCAAAAGTGATGATTGTAAATATTGATTTTTAGCGATTTCTTTTGGTTTTGATTTTCTCCAAACGTGAGGTTTCTTTTAATAAATTTCGAAACTTTATTTGAACGCATCATTGCTATTTTTCATATCAATATGATATTTGATATTGTTAGTGGGTAAATAAATATATTAAATTGAAAAAATGTATTAGAGTTATCATTCAAAAATAAATGGTTTTCACATCTACATTCTGTAACCCGGAAACTCCGGGTTTATCTTCTCGTTATCTACTTACATAAAATCCAAACGTTGGAAAGTGTAGGTAACCATTCCGATGTGAAACGTGCCATCTAAATATTTAAAACATAAGGCTGTTTTTTTTTAGTCATCTGCCCTGAACTTTCTACCAAACTGATTTGGCTAATTATTTTTAAAAATGAAAGTTGTTAATTTGTAGATACGCCCGTACTAGCTATTTCAAAAAATATTCTCATTTTTAGGGTTTCGTTCATCTGACGAAACCCTATTCGTCTCACTCCTCTGTCTGTCCGTCACAGAGCCCGTTCTCAGAAACTATATATATTGGAGGCTTGAATACTTATAGCTGAACATCTCACATCAAAGGACAAATCATAAAATTTTGAAAAAGTCTTATACTTAACCCTCTGGGCTCTAACTTGTGTATTTTAATCTTTTTGTTCTAACTGAGCCCCTAATTAAGTTGAAGACTTGAAATTTTGCATACTTATAGCTGAACACCTCACATCAAACGGTAAATCATAAAATTTTGAAAAATCTTATATTTAACACTCTGGGCTCTAACTTGTGTATTTTAAGCTCTTTTTTTTTTCTAAGTGAGCCCCTAATTAAGTTGAAGACTTGAAATTATGCATACTTATAGCTGAACACCTCACATCAAACGACAAATCATAAAATTTTGAAAAATCTTATATTTAACCCTCTGGGCTCTAACTTGTGTATTTTAAGCTCTTTTTTTTCTAACTGAGCCCCTAATTCAGTTGAAGACTTGAAATTTTGCATACTTATAGCTGAACACCTCACATCAAACGACAAATCATAAAATTTTGAAAAAGTCTTATATTTACCCCTGTGGGCTCTAACTTGTGTATTTTAAGCTTTTTTTTTTCTAACTGAGCCCATATTTAATTTAAAGACATGAAATTTTGCATACTTGTAGCAGAACACTTGTGATCACACGAAAAATCATAAAATTTTCAAAAAGTCTTATATTATTGACCCTTCCGGGCTCTAACTTGTGTATTTTAAGCAATTTTTCTAACTCAGTCCCTAATTAAATTGGAGACTTCAAATTTTGCATACTTATAGCAGAACACTTGCGATCACACGAAAAATCATAAAATTTTCAAAAAGCCATATACTATTTACCCCTCCGGGCTCTAACTTTCGTATTTTAAGCAATTTTTCTAACCTCCCCCGATTGCATCCGGTGAGTACTTTTCTAACTTTCGCCGACACACATAGCCTAACATATTTTAGTTCCATTTTTTACCACCAGGGGGCGCCTACCCATCTCGGGTGCTATGAGCCCGATCCCCTCGACTAATATATCTATGGATAGTTTGTAAAACGGAGTTTCTTACGGATAGTCTGTGTAGAATAGAGTGCGTCCCCTGGTTGCGAAATGTGGAACTAACAGATTTTGCAAAAGGATAACGTGTTTTGAAAGGAATATTAAACGAAACCCTCTGTGCGATCTGTGATCACACTTACCCACTTGTTACATTTTAATTTTAATTAAAAATTTTATGTATGAAATTTCTTCAAAGTGGTGGCAATCTGATTACTCCCATTGTTTCAGATAAAAGAGAAATAATGAAAAATATTTAGACACGTGGCTTTATGGACGTATTTTTTTATTTGCAAGTTACTTTCGGCAAAAAAAAAGAAAAAAAAAAGCGCGTTTATTTTATTTTTATAAACGAATAAAAATTCATATTTATTGTGACATATCGTCAGTTGAGTTTATTTTATCTTTGTACATTATGACTATTAGTTTTTTTCATTACAGTTAAATAGAAAATACATTTTTATTGGAATACACTGTGGTTAAGTATAAAACTATGTATATAAAGTATGTTTGAAAAGTTTGCATAGGTGACCTTATCCTTAGCTTGAAATGTATTTGTACATCAATGAATCTAAGGAGAAAAAATGATATGATTGTGTCAACATGACGTAATTTTCACTGATTTTTCATTTCTTAATTCTAACGATTAGAATCGGAGCCTTTATTGATCGTTGAACTATTTCAAAAATTGAATACTGAGTAAAAAAGAATATCCCCATAATTTATAATTGTACTGTGCGTCTGTTGTTTTAAAACTATACTTTTCTGCAATACAAACCTTTCAATAATAAAATCTTCATGCTGTTTGATTGAGATCTTATGAAAATGAAACGCAGATCAACATTCAATCATTTTTGACGGGGGTGATATACTAGTATTTAAATAAAATATGTAAGCATTATCCAGGAAAATATCTATTATTAAGAACTGATAAATGCAATTGGTGTTAATCAAATATACAGATTGTCAGACTAATTTTCTTTCAAAATGTATATTCCTAAAAATGCGCTAGAATGTATTGCCAAATGTATATATTTTTCATGTCAATTTTCTTAATTCCAGAAACGCCCTTTAGTTTGGAAAGGTATGTTTTCTCTGGTGAAAAGAAGTGTGGAAACAGAAATATATCTTATTAGTGGTGAAGCTGATTTCAGCAAAATTATTTTCGAAGCTGTCTCTGAAAATGGTGAAATTTGTGTAAAAGACTATTTAAGGATGAATAAGTTGCTGCTGAACGGAATTATAGCAAATAAGGTTAGTCACTTTTGGTTTTTTACTAAATATTTATGTATAGTAAAAAACACGATTATACATTGTATTTTTAACATAATGGTACTCATTAGATTAATTTTAATACAATTATTCTAAATGGTAAATAAATCATATGAGTTGTAATATTCCTGGAGGACCTAATTCACACAGCTAACCTTATTGACCATAACATCTGGGTCTGATTTATGAATCATTTCAACTGAATAAATCGCAGATAATGGAACTCCACTGGGGTTCCAGTACCTGCATTTTATTCTGTAGAACTGATTAATACATCATATACGATGCTATGATCAATAAGGTTAGCTGGGTGAATTAGATCCTCCAGAATCAATCTTACAACTCAGATTGGTACTCATTCCAGTATTCTTTTTATCAGAAATGACTAGGAAAGCGGCTTTTGTATGTTAACCCTTGTGTATCTGGTGTTCCAATATTCTTACATTCTTTACAATTCTCTACACATCTTATTATTTTATCTTTACAATACAGATTTTTTTGTTGATAGTACAGACATTTTTTCTATTATCTGCATGTATTTATAATAGTATACAATATGTCTACGTTATTATCAGTGCGCAATTTCTAAGGGAAAAAAAGTACCGGGACTCTAATATTCTGCAGTAATAACTAATGTTGTGTGTTCCCCCCGTAAATGCCACATATTTATATTTTATCCATTATTTACAAAATTTAAAGTAATTTCATTTTTAACAAAATAATTTTTTTATTAGTTTTGACTATATCTATACTATAATTTATGTATAATAAAATCTAATAACTGAACAGAACAAAAATATTAAAATCAGGGGTGGAGAATTTTCAGAAAATCCTACTTGAAAGGATTTCTTTGCGTCAAGTAGCAAAACACAACACAGAGCTGTTCCGATGGGGCTCCCGAGCGCAGAATTTATGAGCTCTGGTTAGAGGTCTGCACGGGCCCGAATTTCCAGGCCCGGGCCCGGCAAGGCCCGAAGGAAAGCTACTTTGGCCCGACCCGGCCCGGTGTAAAAATTGAAAGTTCGGCCCGAGCCCGGCCCGGCCCGTACAAAAATCAGTGAAAACAGGTCCGTCCCGGCCCGACTAAATTTCTACAAAAAATTCCGTTTTTTCTCGACATACAATTAAGATTCTTTTAATGAATACTACATGCATGTTTATGGGAACATTTTACAGTATATTTTAAATTACTACGTGTTCGCAAAATAGAAAACACACAATAGTAAACATTAACGATTACTTACAGTGTTTTAGTCAACGTCTCTACAGACGTTTCAAAATTTAAATAAGGGTTCATTAAAAGATTATTGTAGTTTAGAATAAAGGGTTAAAAAACATGATAACTTTTGAAGCTTATAATAAAAGGTAGATTTGGGAAAATATTTTTGTCATTTTTAAGGTTTTTCTCTAATCTAAAGGAGCTACATTTTGATACATTTATGAATTCATTTCTTTTCGGAAACGCATGAGATTGGCAGGTATTCTTATTCAGAAACTATGTAAATGCCGTTTTTTTCTTAGATAAAAGTAATATATCTTTCAGGAAATACTGCCAAAGTTAGCGTTTTGAATCGAATTTCCGGAAGCGATAGCACAGGAAAGGAGAAAACTTACAGTCACGTGACAAGAGTCTCTGTTATCGCTGTACGTAATTTATGAAAAATGGAAACGCTATTCGATCCCAAATGCCTTCAATACTCAGTCCTGTCAATTTTATGCCTTTATAGTTAAAAAGGAGTCAGAAAATGTGTCTGAGAGTTTCGCATTGTTGAGCAGCAAATATGAGAACCACCTTAAGGGACATTTCCAAAGATACTGTTAGCAGAAGTTCATTATCGCTATTAATACTTTTACAAAACATAATGCCTGTCCTACACATCCTGAGAACGATTAAGACCAGCTCCGTCCCGGCACAAGTCTGCCGAAAAAATTAAACCCGGGATCAGGCATCATGTAATTGTACGATGCCGATCTCTACGATGGACATGTTACATTTCTGTATTGATGTTGTTAAACTCGCAACGGCTCGTAAAGCGCATTTATACTTCTCGAAAAAGTCATATTCATTGGAAATGACCTCGCATTTTATCTGCTCTTCTCAAATTCTTATATCGGGCCGATAGGACCGATTAATTTTTTTTATCGGCCCGGCAGTGCAGGCCCGTTCAATTTTTTTGCCGGCCCGGCCCGTTGAAAATATTGTCCTAATTCTGCCGGCCCGGCCCGTTTGAAAATTCTCCTCCATTCCGCCGGCCCGGGCCCGTGCAGACCTCTAGCTCTAGTGAATCCTGACCAATATTTAAATGTTCTCTGAAATCAAAGAAGTATGGGAGCTGAGCACCGGTTATATAGTGTCTAGAAGATATAGTGTGGCAATCGGCCAATCCAAAGTGCTAAAAAGTTGTATCCCATAAATGTTGAACGATGCTCAACCTAAAATGTCGATTTCAGTTACAACTGGTAGTTAAAGCGTAAGTATTGTATAAGGTTTCAATGGGCCTTATGCACGCGACCTGAGGTGAATACTAAAATTCGTCTGCTGGCTGTATTTACTGTTGAACATTGGCGTAGCAGCCTATGGAGTATGAGTTATTAATCCTTGTTTGCTAAAAAAAAAACCCGCAAAAAATTCTTTGCTGTAGCAGTAGATACTTAATATATTGTAATATAAATTCAAAAAGTTGTTCTGTATGCGAGAAATTTTCCTAAATTTGCAAAATGTTGGGTAAAATGTATGCACCTAATCTAGATTGAGGCTAAAGTCGTCTGCTAGCGGTGTTTGCGCCTGCGCATACTAGCATTCTGGCGGTACAGTGGGTAGAATAATAGACCAACACACCGCCAGCTCTTGCGTCTGACATCACGTGCATAAGGTCCATTGAGAAAGCGTTTCGGTACAGCGTCTAGAACATATTGTGTAGAAATCAGCTATCTAAGTAATACTTTAAAAAGTGCTAAACTATTGGATTCCTTAAATGTCAAACGATGCTGAAATCCAATGAGTCGATCACAGCGACATATGCAGGATATTTTCTAAAACTCCAAGACGATTTGGTCTAGAAACTGTAATAATACGACGTTTACTTTGAAATTTGAAAATATATCCCAGATGTCACTGCGATCGGCTCCTGCATTTCAGCGTCATTGCACACTTAAGGGATACAACTTTTTAGCACTGTTTGGATAGCAGATTTCCACACTGTATACTCTAGACGCTTTAGTTTCGATGAGTGAAGAGCTAGCAGATGTTGCTGCGATCGAATTTGTCATTCATCATCGAGCTTGTACAGCGACGCAGATCGGACCGCCCGGGCGCAGGAAGATATGCCTCATGGAGTAGGTTTTTAAAAAGTAAGGAATTTCGAAATAATTTAATTATTTTGTAATTTTATGGTTCAAAACAGTGAAACCAGTGATTAAATCTTCTTATCTTTCAAAACAATGTCTCTCGTAATAGGAATACATGTCTATATGCACTCAGACAAAATACAAAACATTCATGAAAAGTATCACGTGACCTGATACAAATCCAATCAGAAGCAAATTTTACGCCTGGTCTTCGCTCACTTGACCCACAAAAAATCTGTGGTCGTTATGATCACGTGCATGGGCTTTTTTTTGTTTATATTTTCACTCGTTTTGGTAGGTTGACTGATTCGCTTGAACAGCTCAACAAAAAAACAAATTACATCATAAAAAAAACAGTGGTGAGATTCAAATAACTTAACAAGCAGTTCTCTCCATAATGGGAATTAAAACGGCCTATAGAGGCGCTGCTCGCAGCTTCCGCTACAGGAAAATTGTCCCTTTAATTTCCCTTTAACTAAAGTGCCATAGAAATAATTCTTTATTGTAAATGTATTTGAAAGTTTTAGATATCCAAATTCGGATAATTTTTACTTTGTCATATAAGACAGAACACAAATCTCACTGGAAATCCGAAATTGTGCAAAAGAATAATCATTCTGAACAACTTTAAAATACATTTAATGCAATGCCTTTTCACGGCAGTATCCTGAAGCGAGAAGTTAAATCTTTTCTCCACCAAATGGAGTATTCGAGCGCTTGAATTGCCAAATGACTTTTTTCTCAAGTGTAAACAAGTTTCAAGAAAAATAATGTGCCACACATAGATTTTAAAAATAATTTCCAACGTTATAAAATAATGAATAAAAAGTTTTATCTTTAAATACAGTGAAAAAGAAAAATATGTGCTTTAATATGCAGTTTACTGCCAAAAGGACATAATTTATTTAGCAAATATTCAACAGTTACAAAGTATTCATCAAAATTTCTAGCAGAAAATGCATCAAAATGAAAGTTATAATTGTAAAAAAGCTCTATTTTTCAAGCGAAGGAAAAGACTAGGCTATCACCAAGCTCTGCGAACAAAAACTTTGGAACTGAACATTCGTTCCGTGCATATGTTGCTATTCTCTTTTAAAAACACTCTGCGAAACACTGCCTTATTATTACCTAATAAAAATGTTGGGTAATACCACAGACTTATCATATAATCTCTTATTATCTTTACTCTGATGGTAATACAAAGCTGCTGAGTATTTAGCTCCCAAGTTCACCGTAACTGTATGCTTAAAATGTATCCCACTCCATATGCATCTCTCTCCTTTGCGCCCGAGCGAAGTGGTCGTGGTTGCTGAACAAGCTCATCGTTCAATATTTATAAGATTAAGTTTTTTAGCACTTTTTGAAGAATTACTGGAATAACCGGTTTCCATGCTATATCTTCTAGACCCTATACGGGCGAGCGCCGGCGCAAATTAAGCACTGATTATTATTATCCTTCTTTTATGTTTCAGCATCGAGTAATATTTTTATTTTTAATTCGTTTAAAGCGTTGCTGAAATTTTTATTTCAAACACGTGATTCATTCTTTAAATTTAAAAACAAGTCTTTATATCTAGACCGATAATTTATGATTAAAAAATAAAAAGAGAGGGGGAAAAATCTGTAAAATTGTTAGATTCGTTTAATCCTGTTATAATATCAAAATTACTGTCATCTTAGAAAATTCTTTCATAACGTTTCATTGATAACTTTGTTTTGATATTTTAGCGAGCAAATTCGAAATTGTTTGCTACACTTGTTGCAGTTCCACATAATAAGGTGCAAACTCGACTGATACAACTTTCTAGAAGTAAAACTATCTTCGCAACTAATGTTTGGCTTCAAAATCGCCTAAGAGAGAAAAATATAGTTGGACGTCTTCAATATATGTATTCTTCAGCTGAAAATACCGTGAGTATATTTGTGATAATATTATGTCGAAACTGACCAAGTTATATGTTATGATAAAGAATAAAAACGAATATTAAGGTCTTTTTCCCTTGTAAACTCTTATTAGATTCTGTGATTTCTAAATTTATTTGATTAAATATTTTGCTTGAAATTGAAGAAATCATTATTCGATTATCTTTATTTAATACAGTTTATACTAAAATAGAAAACTCAGTGTAAGCCATTTATAAATTAAACATTATGGTGAAACTGAATTTTTATTTAATTTAGTCTTAAATGAATATTATCTTCCATGGTAATGTAAAATAGGCAGTCTTGGAAATTATTTATATTATGAGTTAAAATGAAATTATAACAGTTGTAAATTTCCAAGTGGGTGGAAAAAGTCCAGTCAGGATTCGAACCAGGGATGTTTTGGCTGAAGCCGCCAATGCTATAACAACTGAGCCATCCCGTACGAATCTGGAGGGCTAATTCACCGAAATAACCTTTAACGATCACAGCATCTGTCTGATATCTGATTCGGCACAACAGAATAAATCGAAGGTTATTTTTGTAACTGCAGAACATAACGTTCGATATATTCTGTTGAGCAGATTCGGATATCATACCAGGTGCATTGATCGTTAAAGATTAGTTGGGTGAATTAATCCTCCAAATTCACCCGGGATGTCTCAGTTGGTAGAGCATTGGTGGCTTCAGTCAAGACCTTTTATGATTTATTTATCAATTGAATAATTGTGTTAAAAATTAATCTAATATAAAATGAAATTGTTGAGTATTAAGGGGAACAAGCGACCTTCAAACTCATTATTTTTATTTTATTTTTTATTTATTTCGCTTTAAATATAAGTACTATTCAAGGGCTATAATATATAAGTATTATTCACTATATACATTATGGCATATATTTATCACACAAGAAATAATAAAAAAAAATTTGGAGAAAAATAACGAATTTTCCTTGATGTTTTAAACATTACGAAGAATCTTTCAAAATACCCCATGCGCGTTTCATATCAATTAAAATTCCCAATATTTTTTATGCAAGTTTGGTTTTTATATACAAGTAAATGTTTACATCAATTTTATATATTTGATTATAATGGTTAAAAATATATTTTTTTTTCTAAATTTTATAAAATTTTCAGCATTTCCGCATCGTATTTCTGCATTCCACTACTTTTAATTTTTCCAACTACATTTAGTTTTTAAAATAAACATACACAGTTTTATGACATATATAATGATAAACAGCTACTGAACATTTCAAAGCATTCTGTGAAAAAACTGTGCACATGGAGCATTTTAAAATAATGAATACCGACGAAATTTTTAAGCTGAGAAAAACGAATTTTAAGATTTAGTACAAGCATAAACATTAAAATATTCCTTCTAGTCGACTAAATTAAACATAACCATAGCTTGAATAAGTTTGAATAATTTCATCAAATTAATGGTTTGTATATTTTAAATTTCTATTTTGAGAAACATAGTGCACTTAAAGGCATATTTCAATGAGTGCAAAAAATGACTTTTTCAAAATGATTCATGTGCATTCCATGCCAATTAAAATCACCAATATTTTCTTTATGCAAGTATACAAATAAAACTGTGCCTCGAATTTTATGTATTTGAATATAAAGGTAAGAATTTTTTCTTTTAATTTTAAGAATTTTTCACCATTTTCGCATCAAATTGCTGCAATTAGCTACCTTTAACAGTAGAGGCGCCGCAAATTTCACTTCAGTTTTATAAAATATATATATACACCAGAAGTTTTATTTAAAATTTTTTGATTCATCCGTTTAACTTTTTTTGTGTGATACATATACAGTAGAACCTCATTATGCCGACACTCGAATGACCAGAAAAAAGTGTCGTCATAAGCGGAGTGTCGCGGTAACTGGAGTTGGAGAAAAATATGTTTACAAAAAGCTGGATTTTTAATTAATTTAAGACAATTTTAAATTCATAACTGTTCTTCCAGTTTTAAGCACTAAAACATTATTACTAAGCAAAATAACACAAAAACAAAATGGAAAAAAATAAAAATCAGATTTATGATGATTTGTTTTTCTATTGTTACATGAAATATTGATGAATTAAGGTTTACTTATTCCTAAATGTGCTTTCTACAATTCTTTTTTCAATATTATATAATGAATTTTAATCAATATTCGTCGTTTCAGAAATGGATGTTAAGGCTGTTCTCAAATCCAAAGGGTAAACTTTCTGACATAAGTTTTAATTCATTTCTGTTCAGAAACGCATGAAACTAGAAGGTATTGTTATTCAGAAACTGTCATCGAACTGTTTTTTCCGTTTTCTTGTAAAAGCAATAGATCTTTCAGAAAATACTGTCAAAGTTGGCATTTTGAACCGAACTTTCGAACGAAAGAAGAAAATCCAGTCATTAAGGGAAGAAAAGTGCGATCAAAATCGTTTATAACCCAATAGGTAATTGATTTATCAAAAAATGGAAAACACAGTTCGATTCCAAATCGCTTCCATGGTCAGGCTTTTCAATTTCATATCTTTCCGTTAAAAAATTAAGTGATTTGTTGATAAATGTGATAAACGTTGATAAATGTGTCAAAACTTTTTGCGCTTGTTGAGCAGAGCAGTTGAGAACAGCCTTAAATAATTTCTGATCGTTTCAAGGCAATGCAATGCTTCGGTTTTAGTCGGATGAAAAACGCCGTGTAACCACAAGAAAGTGCCACCTGACCAGAACAGAAAGACCGCGAATAGACTAATTCGTCTATCTGGAGCTTAAGTGGGTCATTCATAGTGTGTGGGTTTATTTATTCAGATAAAGAATTGAAGTAAATTTTCTCATTTAGCTCAATGTGTATTTTAGACACTTTTGTGAAAAGTTTAGCTGAGACATTTCTTACCGCTTAATTTCCGTGCTTATGAGATGGATTATAAAAAATGGGCAACTTTCCTAAACCGTTGGGATATCCGAAGTTGAGAATTATTCAACGACGTAAAATCCGGAGTTTATTTTTATTAAAATCATATACAGAAAATCGGGACTTTGAAAAACTGACGTGATAAGCGGAGTGACGGGAAAACCGGGTGTCAGGATAACGAGGTCCGACTGTATTTAACTCCTTAAAAAAATTATGGTTCGAATCGAATTATAGAAATTTGGTAGCAGTCAAATTGTCCTCTTTGCGCTTCTAGTGTTAACTTTTGCAATTATATTTATTTTAAAAGAACCATGCACAATTTTATGACATGTATTACGTTGAGTAAAAAGTTTTCCGCCAAGGGGAGATACCTTCGCGTCAACAGCTGTGATTTGTACGGTTGTTAATTTTTCAACCAACCAATTTTTGCATTCGAAAGCACAGCATCGGAACTACATGACTGCATAATTTGTTTGCTAAAAATATTTTATCTTATGCTTCAAAAAAGTGTTTAAAAGGGAGCTATCACGTCAGCAGCTCAGAACGATTATGTACTATGAGTTCCGTAACAAACTCAGTGCGACTGAATGCCACAGAAAAATGTGTGAAAGTTTAGGCATCAATACTGTTTCTTATGATACAGTCAAAGTTTGGTTTCGGAAATTTAATGTTAGAAATTTCGACATTGAATATGAACCACGTTCTGGCCACCCTATTGAAGTTGTTTCTGAGCAGTTAAAGCTCATCATTGATCAAGACAGAAATGTTCCAACACGAACCATTGCATTAGAGCTTAACGTTTATCAAAAAACAATAGTTCACGCTCTGAAACACATAAATCTAACGTTTAAGTTCAACCGCCGAGTGCCTCACGAATAGACTGCTGACGACAAGCGCAAGATAAAAAACTGTTGTTTGACTCTGCTCAGAGGTCAAAGGAAAGAGAACAATCTGGACAGAATTGTGACATGGGACGAAAAATGGGTGTACAACAACAATACAAGCCGTAAAGGAGGGTGGTCAGCACCTGAGGAATCAGCAGGCTCAGTTGCAAGACGTGCCCTAACTAACAAGAAGGCGCTTCTCTGCATCTGGTTGGATTGTCGCGGAATTCTGTACAAAGAGTATCTGAAAAGCGGACAGACTATAAACAGTGCAATATACAGCAACATGCTAATCAAAGATCGCGGGGCCGTTCGCGAAAAAGGAAGGAACGAGTTCAGAAGTAAGGCGGTTCTCTTTCATCAAGATAACGTCCGGCCACACGTTAGTACGACGACCGGCTGGACGCTCTACAAGCTAGAGAGGGGTTTAATGCAACATACACCACACAGTCCCGACATGGCCCCTTCAGATTTCTATCTGTTTTCTCATCTGCAGCTGCATTTTGATGACACAATCTTCAATTCAAATGAGGAGGTCATAAATGAGGTCGATCTTTTTCTGGACTGACTCGCACACGCCCCAATTTTTCGAAAAAGTGATTGAAAAGTTGCCAAAATGTTGGCAGACGATTGAAGATTTAAACGGACATTACTATCCTCATTAGTTTGGATGATTTCGTATGTATTTATCATTTTATAATAAAAAAAATTTGGCGGAAAACTTTTTACTCAACGTAATATAATGACATGACTAACAACTATAGAAAATTTTAAAGCATCCGAAGGAAAAATTATGAAGAAACGCAGTTGCAAGCATTTGTAAACAATGATCAGCTGATTACGAGGGCTCTTGTATTAACTATAAAAATGTAATTAAAATGCTAAAAAATCATCCGATTGCAAGAATTCGACTTGGAGATGAAGGTTTACATGGAGCTTGTTTACATGGAGACAAAAAATATTTTATAAGAATTGGAGCGATTTTGTAGATTTTGAAGGTTTCTCGACCCCTTAAGTCGAAAGACCATGATTATTGTTGGGAAAATATTGTCTGTTTAAATTCAATTGTACTGTCCTTTAGTATGGTATATACACAGTACAAAATAGGCAAGTATTAAATATTTTATGAATACATTAAATGTGTATCATATATCTGAAAACTAATCCTATGTTATAACCTTTAAAAAAAAGCAATGGACTGAAATTGCACGATATAAGCAAAAATCGAATGTTTATTGCTAACTTCGCATATATAAAGTACAATAGTTAATATTTTTACTTTAAAAAATTCGAATTAAATCATAAAACAGTATAGAGCTGTTAATAATATCATTAACATTTTTAATGATTTCTTCTTCTAGGTGCCTTTGTTTATGACATTTTTTCCGGCTACACAGTATTCTGCTAGTATTTTCTGCAAGATTGTTCCAGGTTTTCAATTATTGCCAAGTGACTCATATTTAATTATACTGATACATGGCTGATATTTAAGGTATGTCTTCTATCTTGAAAGAAGAAGTTAATCACATGCACATAGTTACACACGTGTATGTTCTGCGTATGTATCTTTGGAAAAGAAAAAATCACTTCCTTAAACTATGTCACATGTCACCATATAAAAATGGGACTGATACTAATCAGTTAGTAATAATGCCACTAGTTAATGATATACTTAAAATTATCTTAGGAGGTCATCTTCATTCAGAAATTGTATTAGACTTGAAAAATATGAATACTAACACTTAATTTTAAAATAATATTTAATTTCTTCAGTATTTTTTGATAACAAACGGCAAATCATTCGATCAAGCAGTTTAGAAATCATGCTAATTTAACGATTGGAATGTTCAGGGTTCAGGGCTGCCACTGGCGGCTATTTTGTAATCTATTTTTAAAAAAAATATCCTTTGCTTTACACTTCTACAACAATTACACGAGAAATTTACCATAAAAAAAAACTTTTGGAAATAGTGGTTCCAATTGAACATAAAATAGTCAGCCCTGAAGGCAACCCTGAATGTTAAACTCATTGATGGCTAATTTTTTACTCTATTCATACTACACTGTTAAAACTAGAGGTTGCATATGGCACCTCCTACGGGTGAAACGCTTGTCTCGCCAGCGACCCCCCTAAGGGAGCCAGAATTACACCCTTAGCTAGGGTGAAAGGGAGGCACCCCAAAACCATGGTGCTCCAGAGGGTGAAAGGATGTACCACAAGGGAGAATAATGGCACCCCTACAATGTAGGCCGATATTTCTATTGGGTCGATCGGAATGTCGTGTCGTGTTGGAAAAATCAATTCGTAACCGGAAAATTCTATCATTTAATTATTAGACATTGATTCCGCTATCTTATGTCTAATAATTACCGGGCAGAATTGATTTCCCCAACACGACACGACTTTCCGATCGACCCAATAATATTCCAGAATAACATTTTTAAATATTAAATTATAAGTTTTTAGATAATTAATTTCTTTTTTGAACCCCAACATCTGCGACTTGCAAATGTGGTGAACATAAACCTCTCACAGAGATAGGAGAAGCTTATGCTCAAGAGATTTCTAGCCATATCGTATCTTATTCAAAATAAGGCAGAGAAACCTCGGTCTATTAAAGGATAACGAAAGTTACCTAGGGAAAATGTAGCAATAAGAAACTTTAAGTAGAAAGTGGTGGGAGCAGACTTTTCTGTTAGTGACGAAAAAAATGTCTGACAAAATTATGATTTAATTATGTCATACTCTTTCAATCACAATCGATTTCTTTTTTTTTACATTCTTTAAGCAAGGATTTATTTAAATATCAGTTTTTATTGTTATGTTTGTTAGAAAAAAAATTATGTTGCAAATTAATGACCTACTTTTGAAACTAAACTTGTATTCTTTCAATAATAAAAAATAAAATTATTTTAAAAATCTGAAATTCGAAACCATTTTAAAAAGATAAACATGGTATCCATTAAAAAAATACATAATTTGATCTCTGTTTTTGTGTAAAAACATTATGTAATAAAAAAAAATCTGTCGTTTTGTGTAAAACTAACAATCGTTTTAACATCGTTATAGGCACTACATTATTGTTTTAAATACAAATAATTCTAGAGCAATAATTGCAAATTTCCCTATTAAGTTTGTATATAGCACTATCAATAGATTTTAATATCAAATGCTTTTATTGAGAAATTTATCAATTGCAATCTCTATAAATTTCTATATAAATTGTACTACAGAAAATTTTCCTTACCAATCTCAGTAGATTTCTATGTAGTTTTTTTTTTTTTTTAATGTATACATATATATAAATAACTATAGATTCCTAAAGAAAATTTTTTTATAATGCAGATTTTATGGCAGGATAAAATATAAAATACTCTTCGATGAAAACGATAGAGATGGGCGGTACTTCAGAACTTTCCATTCACTTTGGTCAAGATTACAAACTTCGTCAGATATGCGAAATGTCAACAGATATCTTGAAATGTCTGAAAAATGATATTGTTTTTACGAATGTCGATAGATATCTGTGAATGTTAGAATTCTAATATCAATTTAAAACACTAGCCAATGTAAATAAAATATTAAAAATAAGGCATTAAAAAAATCAGGTTTTCTAAAAATGACAAACTTGTTAAATTTTATTGATTAGAATATTATTTACGTATTATAATGTTATAAGTATCACAAAAAATTAGTTTGGATGCTTTCTTTTAAAAACAAAGTTTAAGTTACATCTGTGAGTATCGGCAGATATTGTAAATTTGACGTCTGACATGCAGTGACTTTCGAGATATTGACCAATATTGATCGGGACATTGGCCGATATCTGTGTGCTACCTGTGTCTTACAGCCGTAGATTTCACTTGCCGACGAAGAAATTGACATACGTCACAGCGCACGTACTAAGTGCCAGTCCAGCACTGGGGTGCCATATTTCTACCGCACAGCATCTTAAATACTCCAGTCACCCATTGAGAAACCAATCGGCACCCCAACACATTTCGGAGCCTCTTAGGGCCAATTGATACCGTGTTTTCACCCCAGTTTTTCAAAAGGCACCGAATTGTCACCTTCAGTTTTAACAGTGCTGTAAAACTAAGAATAGAAAGAGCCTTACAGCTATATGTGTTTAAACTACATGATTATGTGGTTGTATTTACGTTACAATAATTAAGAACAGCACTTACTTTGAAAATGATTTTTCACTGTATGATGGTGTTGTCGAAAACTTTTGGTTTGCACGAAAATTAAAATAATAATAACAGAGACTAAACGCAACTGTGTATTTAATCAAGGCGCTCATCCGGTTGACGCCTTGCCGCTAAACACTAGTTAAGCCACTTTTACCAGGCGGCAGCCCTTACTTGGGGAGATCATGAAGGGTACGATATTAAGTAATAGTGCGATATTAGAGACATTTCCCTTATTAAATGATTCTTAAACCCATAAATAGCAATTAACTTTTCCAAGTTTGACAGTTAGAGCATATAAATCAAACCAAATCATTATGTTAGAGGATAAATTCACATTAATGTCAAAATAGGTACTTGATGTGGCATAAATCTTATTTAAACCTTCTCTAGCTGACCTTTATTAAATCATAAATGACCATTAATGTCAAAGGTAGAAATTACAATAAGTGTTGCAATCACCGGTGATGCAAGACTTGTGTCACCTTAGAAAATCCATCATTAAAAATAGATTTAACCAATCACTATTATAAAAATGCCCACTTTAACAATAAGGTTCTTTGCTGGGAATCTAAAATACTTCCTTACATACTGTGACAGAATGGAATTTGGTGGATTTTTGGACTATTATCCACAATGAAGTGCTAGAGAAAACTACTGTCGCTTGGAAGAGCGTTTCGGGGCTTAAAATAACAACATAACATCCCTCAAGAAACTCTCTTGCCCATGGGGCAGGTTTTGAAACAGGAAATTGTGCAATAAACTTAACGTATAAAAGTCAGGTTCCTTATGAACATGTGTCTGTTATTTACCACCTAGCCAGACCACAACCAAAACCTAATTTTCCAGAATATCATCAAAAGAAAAAGTTGTTGAATGAACGGTTCTGTACATACATTGCCTCATTGTATATCTGAATAAGTTCATTCGAATAAGATATGATTTAATAATACTACTGTGATTTACTTCCGAGAAGCATAAATACAATTTATAGCATGTTTCAACATTTTTCAGACTGAAAATCTTTGTACTGTCCGATACTTGGAATAGTACTTTCAATCATGTAAGTTTGTAAGCTTTATTATAAATGAAGAATTCATGCTTTATAACATAACTTTTTTATCTCCTGTTTCACACACGAATTATTTTTTACATTTGTTGCACGAGATATATGTGTACATTTTATATATTATTATCTTAATACCCGTCACAGAGAAAAAAGACTGTAAATAAAAACTTAAAAAAAAACTTTTTAAAATGTATGACATAGGCGTAACCAGCCTTTTGAACGGGGAGGTGCCCAGACTTTTTAACCTGAACATGTTGGATACAAACAATGTCTTATATAGAAAAACCTGCTAAAACGAATCCAATAAAACCGATCGAATTTCCGTTTTAGACAGTTTTCCACCTTAGAAGGTATAATTGTGCGGTATTTCTTTTAAAAAGGGCTCAAACGCAATTTTTGTTTGCGTGAGGAGGGTTGAGAAGGGGTTCAAAACATTAAAACTAAATCTAATGGTAAAAAAAAGATATGTAAATGTCCTTGCAGCAGTGATATAAGACAGTGACTAAGTGTGGTCACCACTGTAAAACCTTTTGGCACCCAAACTTCTTATAAAGATTAAAAAAGGCCTTTAATCATGCGGGAAACTTCTATAGGCACAGGGGAACACTGCACGAGATCTAAAATATCTCAGTCAAAGTCTTTTAGATGAAATTTTGCCGGATGATAAATCTCAGATAATACATGCGGTACATCAGTACATGGGCACGAAATCTTTTCAGAATATAACTCCATGACTTCTTAGGGATCACCGGAGGGACCCAAGAAATTTTGGAGGAAAGTCTATATAAATAATTATTATAATATAATAAATAATTATAATATTCATTAATAGCGCAATTTCCTGCCTATAATCCGCGGCTCAAACAATCATGTTTCGACCCAGAAATTTTATTTCATTATTTAAGTTAAATATTTATCACGATTTAATAAGTTACGTTTTATGAAACAAGATTTCTGGGTCTGAACCTAATTGTTTGATCCGCAGATTATAGGCCGGAAATTACGGTAATTCAGGTTTTTACCTCTTAGTGTGTCGAATATATCAGGTAAAGCAGGTCATGATAATATACACTAAATTTTATAAAGATGATAAAAATTATACTATCATGATGCGACTGTAATAATAAAGATAGGCACTTGTCTGTCTCTGTGTGTGTGTACGCGCGCGCGCGCTGAGCTCTGAAAAAACAATGCAGCCTGCACCCGTAAGATTTGACAGGACCTGTATGCCTGAACTCATGCATATGGAAGACAATTTCTGGAATTTTTCAATTAATTTTTTATGCGAATTTTTTCGCATTTTGCGGCAATTTTTTCAAATAAGTAAAAAAGAATCCGATTTCAATATTTTACCCAGTAAACTTTGTCTTCTTTTCAATAAAGTGTTTTCGAGATTCTTACAGCGATTTCTCAATTTTTAACAATTTTTTAATGTTATCTTTAAGGGGTTTTCTTTCGCATTTCGCAGTGATTTTTTTTTTTGACATTCTTAAAACGAATCCGGTTTAAATCTTTTATTCAATTAGTTAATTTCGTTCCCTGTGGTTTTTTAATCTTTTCCGATTTTTTAATGCGCTTTCTAGCGGGGGTTTTCGTGCTTTGAGGCGATTTTTTGAAACAGAAAAAACTCTGGTAATTTTTGCAATTGCCGTGATTAAATTCGAATTGGAATAATGTCAAATCAGCTCTTATAAGAAAGCTGAAAATTTAATTTTGCTCGAAAAGAAAAATGCAATAATTCAAGATTAGCTTGTTTCGAGACAGAAGAGGTCGTAGCTTGCTCGGGAGTACGTTGCCGAAGGCAGTCCCCCTCCCCCCCAATCCTAGATTTGTTTAATTCTGTGTTCGTTTAAAAAAAAACAACCACTTCTCTAGTAATGAAGTTTTCTTTTAAGGACAGGGTTTGAAATAACGCGCAGGATCGAGCGATTTGTGCACAGAAAAGGAAAGTCTCTCATAATAAAAAATGATGGCAGTATTACCCCTCTCAAATTCTTTCACAGACCTATGATTCTTCAGCAAGTATTTAAAAAAAAAAAAATTGGGTCCGCGATTTTTATTTCTTTTATGGAATTTCTCAAAATCAATTCGTGAATCAGTCCCGAAAAAAATTGAGAATTTCTTCAAACGATCGTGGAAAAATATCGGGAATTTCAATAAAAGAGTGCAGAAAGTAATCGCCAATTTCGTTTAAAGATTGTGCAAAAAAATTACGAATTTCAATAAAGAATTGACGAATTTTTTTATCAAATTTCGTCAAAATGTTGCGCAAAAGAGTAGAGAATTTTGTTAATTGGTACAGAAAGATATCAAGAATTTTTCCGAACGGTCGCGCAATACTATCCCGAATTTCGACAAATGATCTCCCTGTAAAAATGTCAGTTTCGTCAATCGGTCGCAGTAGAAAATAAATTTCGTCAAAGGATCGCGGTAAAAACGAGAATTTTATCAAAAGATCTCAGAAAAAAAGCGCGAATTTCGTCAAAAGATTACGGAAAGAAAAAGCGAATTTCATCAAAAGATCGTGGAAAGAAAACGCGAATTTCATCGAAGGATCGCGTGCTAAAGAAATGCCAATTTCGTCAAAATATTGTGGTAAAAAATGCGAATTTCGTCAAAGGATAGCGGTAAAAAACACGAATTTTGTCAAAGGTAAGTGGTGAAAAGTGCGGATTTCGACAAAAAATCGCGTAGAAAGACGTGAATTTCGTCACAAGATTTTGGGGGAAAATTGTAAATATCATGAAATGATCACATAATAAAATCGCGAATTTGTCAAAATTTACTGCACTGGGCTAAAAGGTGGGAACGGGGTTCCTTTTCCTACTTTCAAAAGAACGCCCCGAAACGAGAAAAAACTCTAAAAATCGTATATAAATTTTCAGAGGAAAAAAATTACCATATTGACTTGAAAGACTGCAACCATATTCCTTTCAAGAATGTCAAAAATGGCCACGAAACACTAAATTCAACCAACCAACCAACCTGCAGATTAATTTGAATTTTCTGTGCTATTATTTTTCATTTACAAAGGAGGCAGGGTATGTGTCCCCCCCCCCTTTACCTCGGCTAATCGAAATTTGGAATTATCGTTTCACATTTGCATCCCCTTTCAAATTTTTTTTTGCTTCTTTCTTGACTTTAAACTACCAAAGCAAAGAGACAAATAATTTGTATCCTCGTCAAGAACTTGTGTTAATTTCTCATGAAATTACAGAAACATGCAATAGAAAGAACGGCGTTAAAAACATCTCCCACAGACAAAGGACGTCAAAGTGGGATTATAAAGCCACCTTTTTGAATTACAGTAAACTCCCGACTATCCGGCTTGCGACCCTCCGGCCCTCCGTACTATCCGGCTTAGTAAAAAAATGAGGAATGTTGCGAGCGGCCGAGGCAGGCAGGTTCTTGTCCGTAGGAAACGGCTAGCACATGACAAGAAAGAGCAAGAAGGGATTACAGAATGCAATAGCAGAGACAGTCATCTATCAACTACTTTTACAAAAACTGAAAACTAACCTTTGACTCTTATCATATGCATAACTTTTCATATTTGTGCAATCATTTATTAATAAACAGTAAAATAAAATTTACTCATTTTTTTTTTTTTTTTACGAATTAGCCTAACGTTTTACGTTAATGTTTTTCTTATTTTGAAACTGTATGTACTGTATATATAAAATTTATCTTAAAATGTGTGGCATGTGTTTTTAATATAATGGGGTGTGGAGGGGGGGTGTCCAGGATGTGAGTAAATATTTATAGAACTCCGACCTATCCGGATTTTTCGTTATCCGGCCTACCCTTCCGCCACATTAGGCCGGATAGTCGGGAGTTTACTGTACTATGACTAATACAGATTCTTGTAAATATTCTAGTTTTAAAAAAGATAAACATAATTTTCTAAAAAAAAAAAAAAAAAAAAGAAAGAATGTGTTTTTTTTTTTTTTTTTTTTTTTTTTTTTTTTATCACATTTCAAAACTTAGCCGTTTAGTTTTCTGAACTAAACTAATTGAACTCTGCTTTCACTTCTTCTTTTTTTTTTTGTAGATTTCGATTTTTTTTAAAATAATTGTGCTCGAGTCTGCGGAAACGGGGGAGGGGGGGGTGCCCTGGCACCCAGGGCACCCCCCCTGGTTACGCCTATGTATGAGTCTTAATAAATGAAAGACTTTTTCATGCTTTTATAAACTTATTATATTTTTGGTAAAAACTGTTTCTTTTATTGTAAGAATAACTGTACTACAATATTGTACAGTGCATTTTTTTCTTTAAAAAATCTTTTAAAAGTAGAATTAAATTCACCGAATTTAAATAATTGCACGTATATAGAAAAAAACGCATTACGAAACAGTAAGAAGACATTAACAACATAATGAAATTAAAGGTAAAAAAAATCAAATCTAAATATTTTTTTGTGAAAAGTTAATTCTTGGTTTTAAAACATACAATTCGAAATATACAGCCTGCTTCCGAAAGATACTCACCATTAATTTTATTTTTTAACGAAATATTTGATTTAAGTACAACAGAAATAGTTTAACTTTAAAATATATCTGTGATCTTTAGTGAAGCAGAAATCGTATTGTCTAATTAAAACCTGTTACAGTTATGGATATATAATAAATACATCCTGTAATGTAAAAAGTTGTTACATTTTTTAAATAATAACGGGAAAAAATTAATGAGTAATCATATCTATTAAGAATTATTGTCATGAACTTTATATTGAGAAAAACTGAATAATAATTGACGTAGGCCTTCTTAATCAGCATGAACTTTTTTTTTTTTAGTTTAATAAGAAAGAAGTTAAATTACATTTTAAAAATGAATTCCTTTTTGGAATATGTTCTATCACTATTGTGTTAATTGAAATAAAGTATGATGTTTCAGCTTCTATCAATGCTTTATTTTGTAGTTATTAATTACATAGTTAAATATTTTAACTTTCCAACAAAGTCTTCTATATTAAGTATGAAAAATTAATATTTTTCATTGGAACAATTAAAATATTACGACCCTCGAAGAATTCACATGAGCTACGAAAATTCATTAATTCACGTATGAAATGTATAATCTCTATTTTCGAGCTATTTTTGAATATTTGTGTATATATATTTTTTTCATTTATTTTCAGATGTTCTCCAAGAAAATGTAACTTATTACTTTCTTCTTTACAAAATAAAACAATTTTGTTATGGATTTCTCTCGCATCATTTTGATATTCTTACAATTATGAATTGTAAGCAGTTCAAGTCTGCTTCCGAAAATCATAGCACAGTTGAATGTATCCACAAGTTCCCATTTAGGAGAATCAGCATGCAGTACTGCATTTTCCATTGTTAATAATATTATCCAACAAGACATAAAACTTTTTTGTCCTTAAATTATTTGTTATCTTTTATATTAAATTTATTTGTGACATTTAAATGAAATATTATGTGGAACATATTCCAAGTATATGGAAAATATTCCATTCCCATATTATATCAAATATAGTACAGTAATACCCCGACTTACGTCAACAATTCATTCCAAGACTAATAGGTACATTTAGATAAGCTAAAACGTATAAGTAACAAAAATTCACCAAAATGTAATGAACGTATACTATTGTATTTATGATTATGTTACATACTTTTAACATTAGAAAAAATATGTGTTTGCAATATAAGAATTTGGAATAAATCAATTAGTTGTTAATTCACAATTTATTGTTCTTCTAGCTGACTCGTTCTAGACTCTGAGGATGGGAAAAATTCTTGCTTGACAAATGAACCGAAATTTGTTTTCTTTTTTTTTTTTTCGTAGAAGCTCTTTGTAATAGTAGAGTGAGTTTACTAAGTTTTTTCTAGTCGTTGCTACTCTTTGCTCGTCTGAATCAATATATTCAAGAACCGTCATTCCAGCTTCAATAAGGTTTAGTCCTTCGGTTAATTTTGCAACGGTCATAATCTCTTCCGTAGCCTCAAAATCTTCATCTATTACTTCAACAGTACTTTGTTTCTTTGATTCAATAAGTTCTTCGATGGTTAATTTCGGATCATGAGAATTCATGAGTTCAACATCTTCAGATCCATCTCTAGATATTTTTTCCATTTTCGACAATTTCATAAATTAGGAGACATACAGAATTACAATTTTCAGATGTTTTGTGAGTTTCTGAGATGGAAAAGGGTCACAGTTTTTTCCGAGCATCTTTCATTGTTTTTTGCTGAACTTCAACAAATGAATCCCCTATGACTGTGACTGCATCTGAGATGTTAAATTTCTTTCAGGACTCTTTCTCTGTCAATTCTTTAACTTCTCTCATTGGGGGATTCAAATTTGCAAACGAACGTCCCATATAATATGCTTTAAACGTCTGCATCATGCCCTGATCCATGGGTTGAAATCGACAAAAGGTATTTGGCGGCAAACAGACAACTTTTACTATTGGATCAAAATTCAAAATTTCTGGTTAGGGCACAGGTGCGTTATCGATAATTATCGATAATTAGAATCAACTTAAAGGAAATTTTTTTGGATAGGAAAAACACTCAGCTCCTGTGATAAAATTTTGAATGAACCAATCTTCAAACAATGAGGTGGTTACCCAAGATTTACAATTTGATTTCCAAATCACTGGAAGTTTAGACTTCCAATTTGCAACTCACGGTTTCTTCTTCGACTGTTTTTTGAGAATATGAATTCTCTGAACGATAAATCAGGATTAGCTTTCATTTGCAATCTCCAATAGCATTTGCGCGAAGAAGTAGGGTTTATCTATCCTTCGACACATTAAATCCAGAAAACGTTTTGTCCTTTCGTGAAATGAATAATTTCGGGGCATTAAAAAAAAAAAAAAAAAACAAAAAAAAAAACAACCCTGTTTCATCAACATTGAAAACTGTCTTAGGGCAACATCCATCCTGTTCTATCCTCTTCTTTTTATGTTTGGGGAATGAAAAGGCTGCTTCCTTATCAGCAGTTGCTGCCTCTCCAGATGTAAAAATGCTATGGCAGTCACACCGTTGTTTGAACGATGAAACCACCCGTTACTAGCGACAAAAGATTTTTCACTCGTTCCATCTGTTCTTCTTTCAGTTTTCAAAAATTAACTTGGTTTCATTAGATATCGTATTTTGGTTCAATAGGACAATTTTTGACCATCACCTGATTCTCACACCATATTATCAGCAATGATTCAATATGAGAAACCAAGCCGTGTCAATTGCGAACCATTACTGTATTCATTGGGCATGCCTTCTTCAACTCGACAAGTATTCATTCTTTATCTTTGATAGTTGTTCCTACGAGTCGGATGAGCTAAATTTATCTTGGAAGCAATTTCATGTGTCTTCATTTTTCCTTCATAAAATTTAATAATTTCATGTTTTGTTTCCGATGTACATTCCTTCTGTTTTGACTTTTTTTCAAATGTTAAATCACTACATTTTTCATTTTTTTTCGTTTTTAAATATATATCATGTGACTATCATGGGAAATTTTCTCTTCATATAACCAAAAGTCTTCAAAAAAGTTCGAAGTGCGTCTTAATTAAGGTTTTTTTTTCAGGCTAGACGACGTAAATGCGGGGTGACGTAAGTCAGGGTACTACTGTGCAAGATTCCCAGCAATTTAATAGTTGCTTTAAGCTTGATTTTCTTCTTATGTGAACTGCTAATGCATTTTATTTATTTCTTAATCAGTATCTTATCTTAGTGTTCTTTGTGTTTGTCTTAGTTATCTTACCCTCACAAAAATTTCTTATAGAATTCTATAAAAAAAAACTTATAAAAAAGTATTATAGAATCCTATAGAATTATGGCCCGTTTTTCTATAAGCTAGTTTCACCAAAAGCTATAGAAATATCTGTAGAAATTCAATAGAAATGTCTATAGAATTTCTATAAAATATTCGAATATATTCTATAAAATGTTCTATAAAAATATTCGAATATAATTCTATCAAATGTTCTATAAAAATATTCTATAAAATAAATAACAGCGCAAGCAGCTGTTTCCATGCGCTCACCCTCACAAATACTAACCATGTTCGATGCTGTTTGGCTTCTGTGATCGGACGTGAACCAGTACTTCCAGCACATTCTACGACTGCTCACGGTTTGCTACCTCTCATTATACTATTTCAAGTTTGTTTCTTTTATGATTTGCATTCCCGACGATTAAATTTGTATAGAAATTATGATTGCATAGAAATCATATATTTTATACAATGATTCATTCTCAACTGTGTAAATTATGAAAACCGAAATTATTTGTAAATTAGAAAATCAGAATTAAGCAGAAAAGAAAGTCCGTTGAAATAAAGAATTTATTTATTTATTCGTCTACTTATTTATTTTGTTGGTGGTAGTAGTGCTACATTATTTACAGTTTCAACTGAGCTTCATGGCTTAAATCGTGTTAAGATATTTATTTCAGATTTCTCATTTCTGTTAAAATTCATTAATCTGTTGGCATCGGACGCGGGTTGATAAAAATAATTATTTTTTGTTAAACTTGAAACGTAATTGTTTAAATCATTATATGCTTCAAATTAAAATTTTTGAATAAAAATTAAAGTTAATGAACAAAGTTTATTAAATTAAATGAATTACCATTGGTGAATAAAGTTTATTAAAGTAGACGAATGTTTTTATGAAATTAACAGCAAATTAGTAAATGATTATAAAATTAAACGAAAAATTAATGAATCATAATAAAACATATTAATTAACAATAATTTAAATCAGTATACTTCGATTGATATATTATTACATTAACAATTGAATAACAACGTATTAGAATTATGAATTAAATTATAATGATATTAAATCTATGGAGTACTATTATATAAAACTGATGTATTACAAAAATAATTATTACTAGTATTTAATATGTATGTGTAGATAAATTAGTAAATATGAATTTTAAAAGACCAAAAAATATGTTTTTTATTTAAAAAAAAATTCTATAGAATCATTAGTCTATAGAACTTCTATAAGTTTTATAGCGCTGTATAGAAAAACTGTTCTATAGAAAAAAAATTCTAACGAATTCTATAGAAACATTTTCTTTAGAAAAAGTATTCTATAGAACTCTTCAAAACTCTATAGAAACAGTATTCTATAGAAAGGCTATTCTATTGAACTTGTAAAGAATTCTATAGAGCTCTATACAGCTCTATGAATTATTTTCGTAAGGGTACTTTTGTCTTAGTTATCTTACTGCTTCTATAAAAAATTACTATAATCTTAGGTAGTCGTAATAATCAATGAATGTAAATTAAACAGGAGTTTTTAGTTTTGCATCATTCATCAGTAGAGAGTATTATCCTTTTTAACATCAGAGATTTACATCTAATGTCATTCTGATTTGATTTTAAATATTGTTATTCATACTATAAAACATTTATATAGGTTTTTAATTTGTAAATCACTTTCATGTAGCTGCTAATGAATTTTATTTATTTTTTCAATGAGTATCTTATTTTAGAATTCTCAGTAAATGCTTTTGATAAAAAAATTACTACCATTACAATTAGTCATTTAGTCATATCATAAACTCTGTGACTGCATGCCTTGAATTTGCTAGGCATGTAAATTTATCATAAGTAAGACATATTCAATGCGGTATATTGAAGCATTGTTGTAGTGTAAAGTATTTTGACCTGAAGGTATGGAATTCGTTCATCTTGTCCATTATGGTGAGTTCCGAAAATTGAAATTAGATATCTTATTTGTAGATGACATGCTTTTATTAAAAAAATAAGCTAGCTATTTCAAAGTAATCTAAAATTTTGAAAGCTACATAAAATGCCTTTTTAGAATGCCTTACATGATGAAAACGATTTAAATTACTGGAAGCGTTCATATTATAATACTCTTAACTTGCAACAGAGAATGGTGAAATATTTTGGATACTCTATAGATGTTTTATTACGTAATGAAATTTGCCATTTTTCTTTTGTTATATGATAATAACATTTGAGAATCAGTTCTTAAGATTTTATTATTAAAATGTTGAAATTTTAATTTTATAAAGTTATTTCAGTGTAAATACATAGCCGCCAATGTTTCTTTTTTAAGAAAATTTCATATAAACAAGCTTTTAACAAGAAATGTTTCGCAAGAAATGAAATCGAATAAGTACCACAGCAGGATTGCCATGACCTCCCTTTTTATTCAGTAATTCCAAATTATACTAGAAATTCCGAATAATAATTTTCCTTTATTTAAGAACAGACATTATGAACAGCCAATATAAGAATACTTCTTTTGGGATTTCCGGTATGAATTCGGAATTTTTGAACAATTAAAGAGACCCCGTACCATGACTCATACACAAAGAAGTCACAATAAATAATAATTTTATTAACCCTTTGAGTGGCAAAGTTACTTTTGTTGCTAAAATATTGAAGTGATTGAATGATGTCAGAATTTACGAACAAATGTTTTTGAAAATTAGTAAAAGTTTTTCTTCGCATACATTATAAAAGCAAAATTTTATTCCAAAATTCTGGTGTCACTGTGACAATTGGGGATTAAATTTAAGTGATATATATTATATACCACCTCGAATCAAGGGGTTCAATAAATTGTATGTTACCATGTATAGCTTTTGACTTGTGAAAAAAAGGGAAGGTTGGCAGCTATGCAAATACCATTTCATTTGTAAAAGCATTTTTTCGTTTATTTCTTCGTATGTATTATTTCACTTGCTTTTGACTAACCTTTGTATGTTTTCTGATAAATTTGATACTAATTTTGTTTTAGAAAATTATTAACTTTTTCCACTCCTTTGTCAAGTGTGACTCAGCAACGGTCGCAGTTAACACTACTACAGAATTAAACTCTGAATATCACTAATTAAAATAAATAAATAGATAAAATAATAATAATAATAATATTTCGGCGTAATGCCCTTGAAGAATAAATCAGATTTATTGTTTATAATCTAATTCTAATAATAATTTATTGTTTATGATTCAAGTCTGTTTATTGTTTACACTGTAAAAAAATAATGCCAGTTTTCCGGTAGGAATCGGAAAAATAGTTGCCCTTATCGTACCGGAATAATTTCCAAACCAGCTCGGAATAAAATCCGTAAAATCGGAATAAAATCCGTAAAATACCGTTTTACTGACTATTTCCTTATTTTTACGGATTTTATTCCGAGCTGGGTCGGAAATTATTCCGGTACGATAAGGGCAACGATTTTTCCGATTCCTACCGGAAAACTGGCATTATTTTTTTTACATTGTATATTATGAAACATAATTATAAAACTGATTGATTTCTTCTGACAGAAAATCTAATTTGTTTAGAATCCTGGCTCTTGATCAATATTTATGAGTAATATAATGATTTTGGATTCTTGATGATGATTTATTAATAACTTAATGACTTTGGAATTTCTTGATATAAGTTTATAAGTTTTATATTGATTTTAGTATCATTTAAATATATTTATTAGTTTTATAATTACTTGATATCATTTAAATGAATATTATAGCTATTTATAATAATTTATAGCTAATTTAATGTGGTTTATGATATTAGAAATTAAAGTAATTGCAGATGATTTATAACCAGTAATTTTTACTTTGATTTTTTTTTTTTTTTTTTTTGTATAATATGTATTTTTTAAAGTTGTTAGTCTCGACTCTGCAACAAGGCAGAGGACATATGTAACTTGGCTATGTTTAATACAGAGAATTTGTACCATGATGAAACCATAAGTTTAATGGTTAACTTCTCATGATGCATGGAATTTACATACATTATTTCATTTTATTTAATAAACTATTTTAATCTCTAATCGCTCTCCCAACCTCACTTGGATTTTGTGATTTACTCGACTTTTTGGTTTATCGGCGCTACCAAATAATAATAATAATAATAATAACAAAAATATATATTTTGAAAAATATTTCTACAATATTTGCTACAGAAATCTACCACGAAGAGTATCTTATAGAAATAGCGGACGAAAAGTGGTAATTTTTATTTAACAACAATAATTTTAAAGAGAGAAAATGGTTAATGCATTTCGGAGATAATCAATGCACGCCATATTGTGTTGTTTTTAAAAGGATAACTAAGAAGTCTTTTAATCAATTTAATGTGTTATCTGAACATTCATTAGTGTGGATTTTGAAAGTTTCTTATTATTTTGCATTATATTCGATTCAGCTTAACATGCAAATTGTCGAAGATGGATTATTTATTTTATAAATATCACGAATACCACATTTTTAAAACTTGTTTTATAAGTATTTATTTCAATAAAATAATGATATACTAACATGATTCTTGCAAAGCATAACCCGTATGGATATTGGTATATTCTATATCAATTATTCTTACAATTAAAAAAAAATAAATAAATCTTTCCCTTTTCTTGAAGTCAAGAAAAGTCGCTGAATATTTATTGATTTTTTTCTGTAATATTTATATATTTCAAAATTACCTAGAAGTAAACAGCAAAAGTTCAATGCATGGTTTGCTATGTTCTTCAAAAAAGTAGTAGTTTATGTTCCTTGAATTTTTGATTTATCCATGATAAAATTATTTAAAAAATTAATTGAAATTAAAGGGAATTTTTTTAGTTTTGTATGAATTATCGAAATTTAACATTTTTTCTTACACAAGTATTTAAAAATCTAAAGTTTGAGAATAATCAAAATAGTATTTTGAAATTTAATACACGAGAACTTTTGACATAATTCTTTCAGTAGCTCCATTTTTTCTTATTAAATATAAAGAGATATAATTAAATATTAAAGAGATGTAAAACATGACTTATATTATTTAAAAATGGTTGCCAGTTGCTTATAGGATTGACTTAATATTTTTAAGAACGACGTTGAACATCAGCAGACGATATTGATTTCATTTACCTAAATTATATGGATAGTACTTTCTTTGTTACAACACTTAATTAAACATTATGCAATAATTATATGCAGATTTCGTGCGTTTCATCTTTCATCACCATTATTACAGGATATGCAATTCAATTTTTTGAATTATATATTTGCTTGATATATATGTGTGGTTTTGAAAATTTCTCTAAATCCGGGCATATATTTTATATCTGAGTCGATATCTTGCAGTTGTTATTAAGAAAACGCTTTTCAAAATATTTGTGGCAAATGGATATTTTAAATTTTTAATTTAAGAAGAGGCAAAAGCTTCTCAAATGCATGTTTATGCATAAGAATGTAAACTAAATTAATTTAGTGATGAAGAATAATGACTTTATACACAATTACTCCAATAATACACAATTAAAGTATTTTTCTTGCATATAGACCGCATTGACTATTTTTTTTCATTGAAAACGTGCGGAACAGTAATTTAAGAATTAAAGTTCTGTATTTTTTTAATGTTCACTTTTATATGAGGATTTATACGACTACCGAATTGATTATAGTCTTCAAATTACCCTTTTCGGAACAGCAATAAATTCACAATGTAAATGTTTAGAATAGCTTGTAATAAAATGAAAAATCATAATTAATATATTACCATAAAAATATGTCAGATGTTTACGAATTGAATTAAATTTCATATATACAGTTAGCTCTCTGTTTAACGACTTTCAAGGAACCTCGAAAAATCGTCCTTAAATAGAGATCGTCTTTAAACAGAATTTGTGGAAAAATAATATTTGAAAAATATTTCCCTTCACACTTTACAGGCTTAAGACTGACAATACCTTTCTGAATGTATTTATTTATTTATTTTAATTTATTTTATGTTTTCTTTCTTTCTTATTATTTTATTGATACGGATAACGAATATAATAATTCATATTGCTATTGCACAAATACAAATTGCATTAAATATACTGCCTACAATGTTACTTACAGTACAATAAAAATATTTATAATACATTTAATTAAACAAATTAAGTTTTTAAAAAATCAAAAAGTGTAGATTGTTTCAATGATGGTCTACTTTTTAGTACCCTTGCTTCAAACTTTTCAAGAAGGTTGAATGAGTCATCTTCCATATTTAATGGAACGATGTACTGGCGAAGAATATCCAGGGCAGAATTTGCATCTGAGTAAGAAGGAGGTGGTGTCTCGTTTTCTGTACCATCAGCATCATCACCATCTTCTGCATCTGAAGTTGAATTTTTATTTGCGATGTCTTTATAAATTTGCTCTAAATTTTTGAAGTTGGTCGTTAAAATTCTTCGTCACAATCGATTGAATCTTTTACTGAAACATCTTCATCACCAACAAGACTTTTCCATTCTTCGGTGGTGATATCTTCTGTGTCGAGTTGTGCATCTGTTATATCCATTTGTTTTTGAATGCCAATTCCAGATGCCCATAAGCAGTTTTCAGTTGTGCAAGGAGAAACTTCTTTCGAGGCTGATGTTATCATGTGCATGACTCCCAAAATTGTAATTTTTTTAATTTCATTTTTGTTAGCAAAGTCATTTAATAATTTCCTAATTAAGGATTTTCGGTAATATGCTTTTACACTAAAAATGATTCCCAGGTCTAATGGCTGTAATTTACTTGTATAATTAGCGGTAAAAAATGAATTGACACATTTGTAAGCCCTGGAATATACGAAATATAAATGGAAAATGCGTGAAAATCATCGTTAAATAGAAACAATTTCGTTTTTAAATAGAGATTTTTTTACTTAAAGGAGCCGAGACCGTAAAAAATCGTCCTTAAGTAGAGATCGTCTTTAAGTAGAGCGACGTTAAACAGAGAGACGACTGTATATATATATATATATATATATATATATATTTTGCTTAAGACATCCTTTTTTCAGTTATTGTAATTGTTTATCAGTAAGATATGTTTATATAATTGCTTATATTTTGCTTTTGTGACTATTTTCTTATTGTTGTCTATAAAACACAAATTAAACATTTTAAGGTTTATTGTAAAGCACCTTTGTAATTTACTGATATAATATTGTGCATTTTGCTGTCTTTATTTCTAACTGTTTTTTTTATTTTTATTATTGCAGTGTTTTGTAAGTTTTATTATTAATAAATCATATTCATGACAAGCTGTGTTTTTAAGTCCTATTGTTGAAACTAGCATCCGTTTCTCTTTCAGATGTACGCTATACATCTATAGGTTTTAAGTATTAATATGACATTTCAATGATATAAAAAAAATGAAGAAACTAAAACCATTATTTGTGAATGATTAAAAAACATATTTGAAAACAACAGTGAGTTTCACATATTGTTTTGTGAGATATCCACTTTTGTAAATACTTAACCTCTTTTAATTATATTTTATTTTCTATTTCAATTTAAATATTTGTAAAAATGGTAATAACATACAGGGCTTCTTTTTTCTTAGATTGCTTTTTAAATATTTAATTTCAGTTTAATAACACTTAATTTTTATTCATGCTATGGAGATTCAAATTTCATACTTTTCCTTAGATTGCTTAACGTTAGTTCCAGCTAAGAAACAGAACGTTATTAAAATAATGAGTACAAGGAAATGAGGCACTTGAGTTTTTAAGGTCTACATATTTTTTTAATTCCGTAGTAATTCAGCTCAAATGAATGGTTTTATTTAAAATCACTTCTTATAAAAACACACACGCAAAATGCAAAAATACAGACATAATGCCGTTGGGTACGGTTTATATGTTATTGAAAGATTGCGAATCTTTGGAAATTTGGATTTTTTAAGTCGGTATTTATGGGAAAGAAGTTAATAATATTAAAATGGGAAATTACTTGGCGCAGTAGAATATAAATGAAAAACAACGATAAGATATCTTATTGGCTGTTCTCTAAACTTTCTTGAAATTCTATTGGCCAATAAACTTGATATTTGGATCCGCTCACATGGCCCGTTTTCTAAAATTTCCTATCGTAATTCTATTGGCTAATAAACTTTATCTTTGAATCCACTTTTCTTTCTTTCGCTGCTTCCTGTAATTTTATTGGCTAATAAACTTTATCATTGAATCCGCTTCTGCTACATATATTTGAGCCCCATTTTTTCTGAGCAATCTTATTTTGCCCTGATGATGGCATGCTATAGCTACTGAGTTTGCAAGAAGAAATGAAGTGTTTTGGTGCTTTGAACGTTGTTTTTTATTTATATAAGTTAACAATATGCCCAACCAATTAATTAAACACAACGATTTTTTGATGTGGAGAATTTTGTTTTTGGTGGGAAGAAGTTTAAAATTTTCTGTTAACAAATATGCCATTGGTATTATAGAGAGAGTCGTTTTACATTTTTATATTTTTCCTGCAGACATAACGAAACATAAAAAAAAGGTAACTGCCTTAACCTCTTCAGACCCGAAGCTAAAATAATGCTAGAAATACTCATTCATTGGTTTTTCACAAACAAAATGACATCATAGAGGACAGAAAAAAGAAATTTTCTGAAACGGATCCTTAAGACTAGTCATTTAGGTTCACAAATAGAGATTTAAAATGACAATCCATCCCCTATAAAATATCAATTTAATGATAACTATCCTAAATTCACACAATCACAAATTTAAGTACTTTAAACAAGTGAACAATATATATATCCTCATGAATTTTTATTGTAAAAGATTTAAGTATTTAACTTAAATCTTTTACAATAAAAATTTTATGAAACTTATTTTATGAATACTTATGAAATTTTCTCACTTTCTTGGCCACACTGTCTTGAAGGCATTTTGCAAATTTAGATGAAAATAATGTTTATTTTATGAGGAAATCCTAGCTCCGTGAATCCAGCATATTGTTGCCTTTTATTGGTTTGCTTTTATCGCAAAAAATATTCAGCTATTAAGAAAAAATAATAAAATATAATAAAAATGTAAATAAATCAAACAGTTTACTTATCATGATGAAAAGAATATAGGACCAAGGTAGCTAAGAGGTTAAGGGTACCTATGTTAAAGGTTCGAATTTAAATTAATATACAGGAGATTTATACTCGAGACATATATCTTGTTATATCAGAAACAGGATGAACATTTTGCATACGACAATACAGTAAACAACTCAACTCATCGTTATTCTTTTTTACTTGTATATATTTCTTTTCCCAATTAATGGCATATCTAAACAATATAAAACAGATAAAATTTAATTTTATTTCATAGATTTTTATTTTTTGAAAGAAGTTCTTGCTCTCCGATGTACGCAACGATTTCATGCGTTATTTAACAATGCTCCTTGAAACCGGTGTGGGTGGAGAAGTCATTCAAGGTCTGCGGTTGCGCTGTCTTTTCAAGAATGAAATGAGGAACATTATACTCCCTACCTTGATTTTCATTGGCTTCCTCACAAAGAGGCGTAGTTCCACTTGCTCATGCATGCACCACTGAATACGTTTTTCTAAATATCTAAATGTATTAAAAGAAACGATTCCAGCGAAACTATAAAAATAAAAGTAAAATAAAAGTGAAACGTAATTTTAAAGTGACAAGAGAAAAAGACTCCCCCCACCCCACCCTGCCATGGTCGCAAATACACAATGTTTTCTCATATTTTTTGCAGTTTTTGAATATACCGGGTGTCCCAAAAATGGCTGATGGATTTTAAAATTCCATAACTTGCAAAGGGTGATAGATATTTGAAAAATTCTTGCAGGAGTGGTATGTAAGATGTCAGGAGTTTTTATGCTGCGATTCTCAGTTTTAGTTACAAATAGCATCGATAAATGGCACTGCAAGCAATAATCGCTAAATCCAGGCTCGAGTTCTCGGCCTCTCTCTTCTTCCATGTGAAAAAAGGCGATTAAAATGCATTGACTGGACCAAAAATCGGATCTGGACTTTGTAACTAATGCTCTTTGCGCCATCTATTGTTTGAAATTCAAACTAAAATCAAGAATCAGAGTAAGAAAATTCCTGACATTATACATAAGCCTCCTGCAAGAATTTTTTAAATATCTGTCACCGTTTGGAAGTTATTGAATTTTAAAATTCATTAGTCATTTTTGGGACACCCGGTAGAAAGAAATTTTTAAATTATATGATGATTTCCAAAAAAATATTTCGCCGTATTTTCTTTTTAACGAATTTAAAAATGCGTTAAAGCAAAAGAGAAAGGTTAAGTTTGTGTAATTTCATTTAATTGTACCTTTCTGAAGAAAGTATTTTCCACACAGTGGATTTTTGAATGCTTTGTTAATTGAAAAGTGGCAATTAGCGTCTTCTTGTGATTCTTATAAAATAGGCATGTCAAACTCAGTTACTATCAAAAGCCAAATCGTATACAAAGCTTGGGGGGGGGGGGGCATATAAAAAAGAGAAAAAGGAGGAGAAAGCAGATTATTTACATTTCTACCCGCCATGCAGAAGGAATAGTACCATGTACATAAAATTGTACACAAAATACCACATAAAGAAACTTTTATGCAAGTTAAGTTTTTTATTATTTTTCGTGCATTTTATCATATTTTTTAAAAAAATTATAATTCTTTTTAGCAACCAAATTTATAAAATTTAGTTGAATTTGGATTTGGATCATTCCATGTCAAGTGACTTAATTTCGGATACGGTTAGGGCCGGCCAACGTCGCGCGGGTCTCTGGCAAAGTAGTTAGTGGGGCCCAACCTGTATTGCAATACTGTATTTAAAAAATATTTTTAAATTGTGTATATCGTAGAATAATATATGATATAGATTATAAAATGTATGAAAAATAACACTACTTTCACAATTATTTGCTAATAATTATTCACATTTTCACAATATCTTCTATCCTTTGCAATCTTTTAAATGCATTTATCCTTTTGCGTTTATGTATCATCACATCTATATATTCGGGTATAATTACAAACTTTGCCTGTAAGAATTAAAGCTAATACTCACTTTTCTCTCACGAGGAAAGATTTAAAAACAAATCGAGAGCAAAAAATATTATTATTTTATATCAGAGGAAATATTATTACAATTGTAAAAGCAAATTCGACGCTCTAGCTAGACTCCATTTGGAGTGGGGCACTGGGCAGCCCCGGTCGACCGACCATTTCAGTTCGATCCACATCAGTTTTTATCCAATCGAAAAAGAACATGCATATAGGTCTAAGTTGGGCATCTGCAAACTGTCAGAGTCAGGAGTAATATAGTTGAGTCACTTGGGATCCTTCTGTAAATTTCGCTATTTGATTTCACAGTCGCAGAAACACGATCAAATTACCAAGTTTGTCGTCTTATTGTTCGTGATACAAGAAAACTTACTTATTGGAAATAGGGGATCCAGTGCAAGTTTTTGTGCTAAAAACATTCTTTCAGTATTGAAGATCACAAATCCGTTTCATCGTAAGTACTTGGCCTCGAAGTAGGCCACACGGGAGCTATGAGTTTTCCCCTTACTTTAACAAGCTGAAACTACTGAAAAAAATATTTTTAAAGTTTGCCATTTTACCAATTAATTTTCTATGAAAATGTCATAGAGCTACTGAAATTGTTTCTTTCCTGTTTAAATATTCATTAATTTATTCATTAAATTGAACCAATGACCCCTAGTTTAAGCTGCAAACGATTTGCCAACTGAGCTATACTGTACAAACGTGACGGGCACAATTCACCCATTTAACTTCTTTGATAAGAGCATCTGGTCAGTTATTTGAATCATATCAACAGAATAAATACCAGGTAATGAAATTCCAATCTTGAATCCTGATACGGGCACATTTTCACTCAGTTTGAAAATTATAATTCAAATGATTTATTTACAAATTAGAGTAATTCTATTAAAATTATGCAAAATGTACTTATCTAGCGTTTACTTGGAGTTCTATCATCGGTGATTTATTCTGTTGAGCTGTTTCAAATAAGAGATAAGATTCTGTTCTAATGTCGTTGCTACAAATTTATAAATTTATAAATATCGCTTAATTTCAAGTGTTACACCACTGAATGGAAAAAAGTAATGTATTTTAAAGACATATGTTTGAAAAGTGTATATTAATTTGCTGATTTTTCTCATGTTTAAAAGTAATTTTCGCATATGATATAAAAGAAAATAGCTTTCAGAACAATAACCATTTATTTGATACAAACTTAACGTAATCTTTGCTGCAATTATTTAAATATTAAAAGTAATATTAGAATGCAAATAGGCGAATTCACATGAAGACATTAAAAGTAAAAGATTTCTTATAAATACTATTGAGTTTCAACAAATATTAGTTTTGATTACAAATCATTTAGTCCACTTATGGTTTAATTGAAATTTATTTTGTACGGTCTAAACCTAAAGCCATTAACATGAAACCCAAGAAATAAAACAAAATTTACTTTTTTCAAGTCTCACAATGTGTTACATTATATTTTAATGTATAATATTGAAATCTTGTGCATTGGCGAAAGAGATTTTTTTCATTTGAACATTTATTATAGTTTGTTTGCATATATTAAGAGATACTGCAATAACCTTAGTATGCACTTATTCGCTTTAACCCTTCCATGGACAAAGCTCTTCTATTAGTAATATACTGAAATGAATGAATGACACCGGAATTTACAAACAAATGTATTTGAAAATAAGTAGAAGCTTTTCTTCATGTACTAACTATAACGACAATTTTCAGATCAAAATTCTGGTGTCAATGTCCCATTTACGCGGATTAAATATAAATGGCCCAAAAATAAACCACCGCCCTTGAAGGGGTTAAACTGTTGAAAGCGGATACTAATTGTGTTTTAGCAATTAGCTCTGTTGGAATATTATCTTCTGAATACAATTATTTTGAACTTCTAAGCATTTAAATAGACTGAAGTGATTTATAGGCTTTTTTTTAAATGTGTATTTTATTTCTGTAGTTTCTGCCACACAATGCCACAAAATGCCATAAATTCGAGAAATCCTCTAGAAATTATTAACAGCCAAGTCGCAGGAAGCCATTTTCAATGAAGGATTTGGGATGTTTGGCTTTTAACTTGTGCGAACTTCAGATATCACTACTTTTTCTGGCCGAAACATTAAGAACTTGGCGCTTTTTTTTTTACAGAAAACTTTTTGTTGGGATTACCCTATCTTTGACATCTGCATGTATAATTCTTTTTTGTGCATACATGTGCTAACAACACCATTTCACCAATAAAATGTTGAAGCACATAAGGATACATGCACCCGGGAGCACAAATATCAATGCAGATATATGCACATTCATGCACAAAAATATGTAAGTTAACTAATTAACGAATAACTATTGTCACATGTTGGCATAAAGACACTCATATATTAATATCTAGAAAAATAAACCACGTACATGGACTTTTTACAGCACCGATAGGTTACTTATGAACGAACGCATTTATATACGCATACTAATTTTAGTATATAGTTAAATTTGTTCTTTTACATTTTATGTTATTTTATATAAATTACCTTCAGTTAATTTTCATATTATTTTATCAAATACTAATATTTTTCTCATTCCACTGTTTTAGATGTCTGTAGGCTGATCCTTTTTTTTAAACACAACCTAACTACATAAGACACCTAATAATTAATAAGCACCTAACTATAACATTTTGCCAATAAAATGTTGAAGCACATATGGATATATGAACCTGGGAGCATTATTTTATCAAATACTGATATTTTTCTCATTTCACTGTTTTAGACGTCTGTAGGCTGATCCTTTTTTATAAACACAACCTAACTACATAAGACACCTAATAATTAATAAGCACCTAACTACAACATTTTGCCAATAAAATGTTGAAGCACATATGGATATATCAACCTGGGAGCATTATTTTATCAAATACTGATATTTTTCTCATTTCTCTGTTTTAGACGTCTGTAGGCTGATCCTTTTTTATAAACACAACCTAACTACATAAGACACCTAATAATTAATAAGCACCTAACTACAACATTTTGCCAATAAAATGTTGAAGCACATATGGATATATCAACCTGGGAGCATTATTTTATCAAATACTGATATTTTTCTCATTTCACTGTTTTAGACGTCTGTAGGCTGATCCTTTTTTATAAACACAACCTAACTACATAAGACACCTAATAATTAATAAGCACCTAACTACAACATTTTGCCAATAAAATGTTGAAGCACATATGGATATATCAACCTGGGAGCATTATTTTATCAAATACTGATATTTTTCTCATTTCACTGTTTTAGACGTCTGTAGGCTGATCCTTTTTTATAAACACAACCTAACTACATAAGACACCTAATAATTAATAAGCACCTAACTACAACATTTTGCCAATAAAATGTTGAAGCACATATGGATATATCAACCTGGGAGCATTATTTTATCAAATACTGATATTTTTCTCATTTCACTGTTTTAGACGTCTGTAGGCTGATCCTTTTTTATAAACACAACCTAACTACATAAGACACCTAATAATTAATAAGCACCTAACTACAACATTTTGCCAATAAAATGTTGAAGCACATATGGATATATCAACCTGGGAGCATTATTTTATCAAATACTGATATTTTTCTCATTTCACTGTTTTAGACGTCTGTAGGCTGATCCTTTTTTATAAACACAACCTAACTACATAAGACACCTAATAATTAATAAGCACCTAACTACAACATTTTGCCAATAAAATGTTGAAGCACATATGGATATATCAACCTGGGAGCATTATTTTATCAAATACTGATATTTTTCTCATTTCACTGTTTTAGACGTCTGTAGGCTGATCCTTTTTTATAAACACAACCTAACTACATAAGACACCTAATAATTAATAAGCACCTAACTACAACATTTTGCCAATAAAATGTTGAAGCACATATGGATATATCAACCTGGGAGCATTATTTTATCAAATACTGATATTTTTCTCATTTCACTGTTTTAGACGTCTGTAGGCTGATCCTTTTTTATAAACACAACCTAACTACATAAGACACCTAATAATTAATAAGCACCTAACTACAACATTTTGCCAATAAAATGTTGAAGCACATATGGATATATCAACCTGGGAGCATTATTTTATCAAATACTGATATTTTTCTCATTTCACTGTTTTAGACGTCTGTAGGCTGATCCTTTTTTATAAACACAACCTAACTACATAAGACACCTAATAATTAATAAGCACCTAACTACAACATTTTGCCAATAAAATGTTGAAGCACATATGGATACAGGGCCGTAGCGACCGCCCCCCATACCCCCCATTTGGGGGGGGGCTGAGCAAAGTCAGGGGCCCAGTAGTGAGCTATTGTATTTTTCAGCCGAATGTTTTTTTTTTGTTTTTGTTTTTTACTTTTTAAATAATTTTTTTTATGTATTTTTAATAACATTTTATTTTGTTTTATCGAAATACATTTTTTTTTGTCAAAGATCTTGATCAGATTTAGAAATAGAAAACAGATATGTGCTTTTCTTCTATATCCACCATTCTTTATAAAAGTTTTTGAAGGCTGTAAGTTCTACTTAAAAAATAAATGGCATTTAAGTATTTTTGGGGTGCACCTATCAATGGGCGAAAAAGGTGAAACCAAAGGTTCAAAACTTCTTTAATACTATTACTTCCATCAAACAAAACAGATATGCGCTTTTTTTCTACAGGAACCATTTTTTTAAAGGGGCCCAGATGAAAGAAATTTTGCAGGCTCTAGATTCTTTTTGAATTGTCTTTTTTAGGGCCCCCTATATAAGAGCGAAAAAGTTGGAACCCAAGTTTCAAAACTTTTAAGCCCATTTTTTTATTCATTTTTTTAAAAAATATGCTTTTAAATCTCACTTAGGAGTCCAATAAGTTTCAAAACTTCGTTATACTATTACTTCCTTCAACCAAATGTGCTTCCTTTCTATAGTCATTATTCTTTTTAAAGGTGCCCAGATGAAAGAAATTTTGCACGCTGTTAATACTTTTTAAATTGTCTTTTTGGGGGCCCCCAATAAAAGTGAGGAAAAGTTGGAACTCAAGATTCAAAACTTTTAGGCCCCATTTTTATTATTCAAATGTTTAAAAAATATGCTTCTTAATATCATTGAGGGCCCCAACAAGCTTCAAAACTTTCTTAATACTATTACTTCTTTTGACCAAAACAGACATGCGCTTTCTTTCTATAGCCAGTATTCTCTTTAAAGGTTTCCAGATGAAAGAAATTTTGAAGGCTCTAATTTCTTTTTTAATTGTCATTTTTAGGGCCCCCTATAAACGGGAGGAAAAGTTGGAGCCCAAGATTAAAAACTTTTAGGCCTCACTTTTTTATTGAAATGCTTAAAAAACATGCTTTTTAAATTCGTTGGGAGTCCTAATAAGTTTCAAAACTTCCTTAATACTATCAGTTCCTTCAAACAAATGTGCTTTCTTTCTATAGCCAGCATTATCTTTAAAGGTTCCCAGATGAAAGAAAATTTGCAGGCTCTAAATGCTTTTTTAATTGACTTTTTTCGGGCCCCCTATCAAAGTGAGGAAAAGTTGGAACTCAAGATTCAAAACTTTTAGGACCAATTTTTATTATTCAAATGTTTAAAAAATATGCTTCTTAATATCATTGGGGGCCCCAACAACGTTCAAAACTTTCTTAATACTATTACTTCTTTTGACCAAAACAGATATGCGCTTTCTTTCTATAGCCAGAATTCTCTTTAAAGGTTCCCAGATGAAAGAAATTTTGAAGGCTCTAATTTCTTTTTTTATTGTCTTTTTTAGGGCCCCCTATAAACTTGGGGAAAAGTTGGAGCCCAAGATTAAAAACTTTTAGGCCTCACTTTATTCAAATGCTTAAAAAACGTGCTTTTTAAACTCGTTGGGAGCCCCAATAAGTTTCAAAACTTCCTTAATACTATCAGTTCCTTCAAACAAATGTGCTTTCTTTCTATAACCAGCATTCTCTTTAAAGGTTCCCAGATGAAAGAAATTTTGCAGGCTCTAAATTCTTATGGATTGTCTTTTATAGGCCCCACTATAAAGGTGGGAAAAGTTGCAGCCAAAGATTCAAAACTTTTAATCCCCATCTTTTTATTCAAATGTTTTAAAAATATGCTTTTTAATCTCGTTGGGGGGCCCAATAAGGTTCAAAGCTTCCTTAATACTATTACTTCTTTTGACCAAAACAGATATGTGCTTTCTTTCTATAGCCAGTAGTCTCTTTAAAGGTGCCCAGATAAAGAAATTTTGCAGGCTCTAAATACTTTTTTAATTAACTTTTTGGGGGGCTCCTATAAAAGGGAGGAAAAGTTGAAACTCAAGATTCAAAACTTTTAGGCCCAATTTTTATTATTCAAATGTTTTAAAAATGTGCTTTTTAATATAGTTGGGGGCTCCAACAAGGTTCAAAGCTTTCTTAATACTATTACTTCTTTTGACCAAAACAGACATGCCCTTTTTTTCTATAGCTACCATTCTTTTTAAAGGTTCCCGGATGAAAGAAATTTTACAGGCTCTAAATTGTTTTGAATTGTCTGTTTTAAGGCCCCCTATAAACGGGAGGAAAAGTTGGAGCCCAAGATTGAAAACTTTTAGACCCCATTTTTATTATTCAAATGTTTTAAAAATATGCTTTTTAATCTCGTTGAGGGCCCCAATAAGGTTCAAAGCTTCCTTAATACTATTACTTCTTTTGACCAAAACAGATATGTGCTTTCTTTCTACAGTCACGATTCTTTTTAAAGGTGCCCAGATGAAAGAAATTTTGCAGGCTCTAAATACTTTTTTAATTGACTTTTTTTGGGCGGCCTATAAAAGTGAGGAAAAGTTGGAACTCAAGATTCAAAACTTTTAGGCCCAATTTTTATTATTCAAATGTTTTAAAAATATGCTTTTTAATCTTGTTGGGGCCCCAGTAAGGTTAAAAACTTTCTTAATACTATTACTTCTTTTAACCAAAACAGACATGCCCTTTTTTTCTATAGCTACCATTCTTTTTAAAGGTGCCCAGATGAAAGAAGTTTTGAAGGCTCTAAATACTTTATAAATTTTCTTTTTTGGGGACGCTCTTAAAAGTGAGCAAAATTCGGAACTCAAGATTCAAAACTTTTAAGCCTCATTTTTTTTTCAAATGTTCAAAAAATATATGCTTCTTAATCTCGTTGGGGACCCCAATAAGCGGGCATCTATGTGCATTGCATATGCCGCCTATCCCCTTATGTTCGACCTGTTTCGTTTTGAACATTTCATTTCTCTTGTCTCGATAAATTACTTATGTTAACTATACACAAATTACATTGTGTATTTATTTAATCTACTAGCAGAGCTTCGCTAATTGCTTTTTTAAAAAAATAACCTATTTTTTGGAGTTCTCCATTGGGGGGCTTTCACTGCCTTCCGCAGCGTAAACCTGTTCCGGATATTCCCGCTCCGATCTTGAATCAAACAATCATTGAATTTTTCGAATTTCGATGACTTTTTTCGATAAAAGTGATAGTGTCCAGATAAAAGTAAAATTTTCCAGCATCGTAGCTCACGTTGCTACAGGAACAAATTTGTTATTTTTCCACTTCAGCTTAATTATGACAGCAGCAAAATCTACTGGATAATTCTTCGGTTTCAGAAAAAAAAAAATGTCAAGAAAACTCCGCAAAACGCGAAAAAAAAAGTGTAAAAATCTTATAAAAAATTGGGCAAAAATTCAAAAATCGCTGAGAGAAAATTGATTATATCGAGCCAAAAGATTGTAACTGGAATGTGAAAAAATCGCCGTGAAAGACAAAAATATGCTAAAAATCACATAAAACGTTCGTAAAAAATTCAGAAATTTCTATGGACATATTTTCTATATTGAGCTAAAAGACTGAAACCTGATTCCTTTTAGGGATGTCAAAAATCTGTGCCACAGATGGCAAAATTTTTACTATATTGGGATAAAATATAGAAACTGGGTTCCTTTTACACTCTCTCTCCAAGGGAAAAAAAAGAAAGAAAAGAAAGAAAGAAAGAAAGAAAGAAATCAGTAAATTGAGGATTTTTTCCGTAACTTTTTCTTTCATTCAAACACACACACACACAAAAAAGCTTTGATTTGATTTTCTCATTTTCCGCGAAAATATAGAAAACTCGCCAATCTAACATAAAAATTACCTAACATCCTTACTAAATATGAAGATGCATTTTTGCCAAATCAAATCACAGGAGTGTTCCGCCAACTTTTCTGCATTGTACTTTTCCCTATTAGAAACTGAACTTGATTAGAAACTGAACGTATGACTTTTTTCCTTCATAACACGAAGAAGTTGCGAATCAAAATCAAAATTTCTAGAAATTTTCCTTTCTAAAGACGAAAGTTTCTTCAAATGTGAGATAAAATCTCTTCTAATCACAGGGGTCTTAAAAAGGAAAAAAAAAAACGTTCGTGAAAAATTCAAAAATCGCAAAAAGGACGAAATTTAGTACATCGGGCTAAAAGATTGAAACCTGATTCTTTTACTAATGTAAAAAAATACACGAAAAAAAGTTAAAAATCACAAAAAAATCGCGAAATATTTAAAAATCGAAGAAGACTATTTTATTATATTCGGCTAAAATGGAAAGATGGATTGAAAATAGATTCTTTTTATGAATGTGGGGAAAAAAGCACGAAACTCGAAAAAATACAAAAAATATCGTAAAAAATTAAATGAAAAAAATTCAAATCAAAAAATTTAAAAACCTGTTTCGAGCAACTTAGGCATATAGGTAACCTTCCTGTCAAATTTTGTACGGAACAGAAAAACATCTGGTCAGACAAAGAAAAACTCTGGACAGACCAGCTATTCTGTCTTTATTATTAGCTACTAGGAAACCCGTCAACCATGCCCAAAGAAAGGTACCTTCTATCCGAAGGTATTTTTTTTTCTTCTTAAATTTTAACTTGGGTGACAATTTTAAACTGAAGAAAACCGGAATGTATGAAAACAACATCCCAAAAGTATTTTTTTTTAATTAGTAAATCCGTACATATATATGTATTTAATAAATGGCACCAATCCGAGCGGGAAAAAAATTGTTATAAGTGAATATTTTCTGCTTAAAAAAAATCTTTCTGGGCCACGCGGATGGCATTGTCAAACTGCAGAGAAAATTGAAAATACGAAAACGACTTCCATATTTTTTATTTATTTATTTTGTTTATGAGCAATACTTAGCAATTTATAACATTTGTAAAAGGAATTCAGTTTCAAACTTTTTTGCCAAATTTTGTCCTCTGCTGTTTTTAAAATTTTCGAGAATTTTTATGTGATTTTTAGCTTTTTCACTTTTCTGGTAGTTTTTTTAATATTCGTAAAAAAAAAAATAAACCCGGTTTCAATCTTTTAGCCCAATATAAGTAAAGTTTGATCTCTATGAACTTTGAAAATTTTTATGCAATTTTTGGCGGTCTTCCGCGTTCTTCGGCGATTTTTTTTGACATTTTTTTCCTAAATGAAAGAATTCTCAGTTAAATTTTGCAAGTCCTTTGATTAAATTCACGTTGTAAGAATATCAAATCTGTTCCTGTAGCAACGTGAACGAAATGTTGAAAATTTGAATTTAATCTGGATCTAAATAAAAAAATTACAATGATTCAAGGTTCGTATGATTCAAGATCGGAGCGGACATAGCCCCTATGGGTGTACGCTGCCGAAAGCAGTGCAGCCCAACTACAAATTCGTTCAGTTTGAAGTTCGTTTTGGAAAATTCGACCAGCGAAACTGCGCTGGTATTGTTATAAAATGGAACTCGGGTGGAAAATTAAATATAGATATTTCTCTAAAATCTTAGAGGGGGGGCCCCGAAAAATATGTTTGGGGGGGGGGCCTCTGAAGACCTTGCTACGGCCCTGTATGGATATATCAACCTGGGAGCATTATTTTATCAAATACTGATATTTTTCTCATTTCACTGTTTTAGACGTCTGTAGGCTGATCCTTTTTTATAAACACAACCTAACTACATAAGACACCTAATAATTAATAAGCACCTAACTACAACATTTTGCCAATAAAATGTTGAAGCACATATGGATATATCAACCTGGGAGCATTATTTTATCAAATACTGATATTTTTCTCATTTCACTGTTTTAGACGTCTGTAGGCTGATCCTTTTTTATAAACACAACCTAACTACATAAGACACCTAATAATTAATAAGCACCTAACTACAACATTTTGCCAATAAAATGTTGAAGCACATATGGATATATCAACCTGGGAGCATTATTTTATCAAATACTGATATTTTTCTCATTTCACTGTTTTAGACGTCTGTAGGCTGATCCTTTTTTATAAACACAACCTAACTACATAAGACACCTAATAATTAATAAGCACCTAACTACAACATTTTGCCAATAAAATGTTGAAGCACATATGGATATATCAACCTGGGAGCATTATTTTATCAAATACTGATATTTTTCTCATTTCACTGTTTTAGACGTCTGTAGGCTGATCCTTTTTTATAAACACAACCTAACTACATAAGACACCTAATAATTAATAAGCACCTAACTACAACATTTTGCCAATAAAATGTTGAAGCACATATGGATATATCAACCTGGGAGCATTATTTTATCAAATACTGATATTTTTCTCATTTCACTGTTTTAGACGTCTGTAGGCTGATCCTTTTTTATAAACACAACCTAACTACATAAGACACCTAATAATTAATAAGCACCTAACTACAACATTTTGCCAATAAAATGTTGAAGCACATATGGATATATCAACCTGGGAGCATTATTTTATCAAATACTGATATTTTTCTCATTTCACTGTTTTAGACGTCTGTAGGCTGATCCTTTTTTATAAACACAACCTAACTACATAAGACACCTAATAATTAATAAGCACCTAACTACAACATTTTGCCAATAAAATGTTGAAGCACATATGGATATATCAACCTGGGAGCATTATTTTATCAAATACTGATATTTTTCTCATTTCACTGTTTTAGACGTCTGTAGGCTGATCCTTTTTTATAAACACAACCTAACTACATAAGACACCTAATAATTAATAAGCACCTAACTACAACATTTTGCCAATAAAATGTTGAAGCACATATGGATATATCAACCTGGGAGCATTATTTTATCAAATACTGATATTTTTCTCATTTCACTGTTTTAGACGTCTGTAGGCTGATCCTTTTTTATAAACACAACCTAACTACATAAGACACCCAATAATTAATAAGCACCTAACTACAACATTTTGCCAATAAAATGTTGAAGCACATATGGATATATCAACCTGGGAGCATTATTTTATCAAATACTGATATTTTTCTCATTTCACTGTTTTAGACGTCTGTAGGCTGATCCTTTTTTATAAACACAACCTAACTACATAAGACACCTAATAATTAATAAGCACCTAACTACAACATTTTGCCAATAAAATGCACATATGGATATATGTACCTGCGAGCACAAATATCAATGACATTTGTGCACAAAAATATGTATTACATATGTCTAAGATATTTTTCTTACTATGCCTTATTTTTGGCATCTGTAGGAATAGTTCTTTTTGGTCCTAAAATAGATAGTTATGAACTCATTTAATGCAGTTATCATATATATTATTTGTGATGTCTATATCTTGTTTTATATACGAGACGGTCCGCGGCTACTAAGGTATCTTTTGAAAGATTTTTGAACACGTTTTCGACGTAGTACATTCGTATTTCGTTAAAACCCATTTTGTGATAAACAATTACATTTAGTTGAAAATGGATGAAAATAAAAGTATTAGCAAATAACCTCAAAGATTGCAATGTGAAAGTCTGGCACAGATCTACTGGTTCACTAAAATGAGATATGAAATAATTCCCCTCCCCTCCAAAGAAATGTATTTAATACAAAAATGATAATTAATTTTTCCATGTAAACTTTATGTTTATTTCGATCTTATTCTTGTTTTATATTTGTTTCTCCTTTTTTATAAAACCTTTTTCTATTAGCCTTAAATATTCATTTTAAACACCTGAATATTTATTTTTCTGAACGATGATTTTGAATATTACAGCTTGTCATTTGGTAAAAAAATATCTTTTATAAATATAATTTGTGTGAGAAATTTCACGAAGTTTATACCTGAGTGACAGAGTATCTACTGTAGAATTAATTTACTTATTCAAAGAATATCAGGATCATTGAAATACTAGAACATTTTTATTTTCCTAACCTAGAAAGGAACAGTAAAAACACTTATTTAGATTCCCGATGAATCAATATAGATGTTCATTTTTTAAATCCATTATCACATTAAAGAATATTAAATATTCTATTTATTTAAAGATATGAAAAGTTCTCAAGTAATGAACATTTAAAACAACAAATTGACAAATGGCTATTGATGTTTGTCAGACAGAATTCAGATCTATTTCGAATTATTGTTTCCACATTTTGGTTCTATATTTTAATTTAAAGGCATCAATCCTCTAACATGTATTACCTATCTATCTATTACCTACCTATAGATACATATAATTTTTATAATTTATGTTCGACAATGGGAATATATATATAAGCTATATATACAGGATGATTCAAAACTTATCGTTCAAATTTCGTGGGGATGTAGGAAATACACCAGGAGACCGAATTTACATAGAAAAGTATGTCCGCAAATGTATGCATGCGTATGTAGAGGACGCTGCGTGTATCCAGCGTTCCATTGCGTAGCAATCACTGCTTTGACTTTTCTAAAGCTAGTATTATTTCTTCTCCTATTTCCACTTCTCACTTGGAATTCCACGAAGTCTTTTACATCTTTAAAAACTCCAAAAATCTCGTTAATGACGTTTAAGAATTCTGATGTGAAACCAAAATTTAAAAATTCATGAACGAAGAAAGTTAAAACAAGCAATAAAAAAAAAACTAACAAAAAAAAAAAAAAAAAATAAAATAAAAATGAAAACAAAAAATAAAAAATGAAAAAAAAACCAACTAAAAACAATAAATAAAGGTTAAAAGAACCGGAAAGAACGAAATTAAATGAGAAGTTTCCAAGCGTCAGATATATAAAGTCGTTGAATAAAGGTCATTAACGATATTTTTGGAATTTTGAAAGATGTAAAAGGCTTCGTGGAAGCCCAAATGAGAAGTGGAAATAAGAGAAGGAATAATACTAGCTTTGGGAAAGTCAAAACATTGACTGTGACGCAATGGAAGGTTGGGTATACATAGCGCCCTCTACATACGCATGAGTACATTTGTGGACATACTTTCCTATGTGAAATCGGTTTCCGGATGTATTCCCCATGTCCCCACGAAATTTGAACGATAAGTTTTGAATCACCCTGTATATATAACTATATATATCCTATATATGTAACCATTAATTAAACATTACTGACCACCTTCAATAATTGTGACAGTATGAATGAATTTACAACAATACAGTGTCCCCAAACACACTGAATGGATACCAAAAACATAATAAACAAGCTGCTATGTATAAAATAAAGTCCCTTGTACTATATAACAAGAATTAATAATGAAGAAAAAAGAAGAATATGGATTTCGATAAAAATAATTGAAAAGCTTATATATTGAATTACGTTATCAAGAGTACAGAATTCAATTATATAAGCAAAATCAGTCGTTTTCTGTGAGAAAAAAAAGCTAAAAGCTGAAAAAACCTTTTCTCCTGTACTCTAACGACCGATATAACCAAGAGAATAGTTTCAAGATGAAAACAGGATAAAATTAAATGCTATGAAATGGAAAAAGCAATACAACCTTTTAAATAATTAATTTATAGCAAGGAAAAATAGTAATATTACACAAAATACCTAATAAAATCCCAGTTATTCCATCCAAATACACATCAGCACATGGTATCCAAAAGCTAGATAAGTTTAAGGTTATTTTTATAGTTAAGCTAACACATATTTTAAAACCTAATGTAAACAATTAATCTATTTTGAAATACCGTGATAAATGCAATTAAAATAATATAAATATAAAATAATTACATATTAAGTACCTCTTAACACATTTAATTACTACACTTTTAAACACATTTTTTTAGGTATTATTTGTGGAAATGCTTACTTAAAGGTTCGCAAGTAAAGAAAAAAATTACATACATTATTGAAAATTTCATATCACTACATTATTTAATTTTATTTCTTCGTAAAAATTTCTGAGTATTATTATATTGATTGTCACCAAAATTAAGATAACACATTTCTTAAAATATATTCTGTGGAAAAAAATAAATAAATAAAATAAATAAATAAATAAATAAATTTTGTAACTAAATTCTGGTATCAAATCATTCGAATCCAAGAAAATGTGTTTGTAAAAGCAGTTTTTTTAAAATTAATTTTAATACATAAAGAAACGCGTGCTGCACGAATAATGAATTGTTTCATAAAATTGATAATAAAAACGTATTTGATTTGTGTTTGACAAAAAAAAAAAAAAAAAAAAAAAATCCAACGAACTTTTTTGAGGCTTGTAAAATATTTCTAATTTTGCTGACTTTTATCCATTTCCCTATACATTTAAAACTGTATCAGTATTTCTGCAACAATTGATAATAAAAACGTATTTGATTTGTGTTTGACAAAAAAAAAAAAAAAATCCAACGAACTTTTTTGAGGCTTGTAAAATATTTCTAATTTTGCGGACTTTTATACATTTCCCTATATATTTAAAACTGTATCAGTATTTCTGCAACAAAATGTCTTCGTGTAATGTTGTGAATAAGTATATTTTGTTATTTTTCACTGTGTTTAACCTGTAAATTATTTGCTTGTGCTGCATTGCCTTTATTTTCTAATGAATTTTCATGTTCTTGAATAATAACACACCAATCTCAACATTTTTTGAAGCACATATTTAAATAATTGAATAACTTAATTTTAAATGTTTTTTAAGTTCTTATAATTTTGTTACGATATCTGAATCTAATAAAGACGTTTAAAAGTTATTAATATTTTACTTGTTTCTTTTATTCTTTTGGGCTGTATGTAAGTCAGTATATTGTGTGAATTTAAATGATGGGTATTCTTGAAGTTTTATCTTTTATTCTATACAAATTTCTAAACTATTATGTACAATTTAAAAAAAAATTTCAAGAAAATGTCTGTGACACATTGAAATTAGTGAATAGCAGAATGAAAAAAAAATGTATTCAGCGCAATGGTTCTGACGATCCCACTGTTTCAAAAGAGTGTAGAAACTAAGTTTAAAAAAGTTATATACTTTTTTAAAGTTAGCTAATAAAAAAAAATTAGATTTATTATTTAGTATAGTATGAGAGATTTAAAATACCAAGAATGGAAATCTAATTATTATAAATTATTAAAAATAAGAAGAATAAAATTAATATTGTTGCCACAAACAATTTATTAATAATTTGTTTATTCTTCTCAACTATATGTAAATCATTAGATATAAAGCTTAAAATTTTGAAAAAAATATTGCAATATATTTTATTTATTAATATTCATTCACAATTAATCTGATTATCTATAATCAAAGCATTTAATATAAAACTTAAAATATGAAAACACACTTATTGCAATATATTCTTTATGTATATTTATTTACAATGAAATTTTATTAATTGAAGCTTTTTTATTTATAGTTTAATTTAGTCACAGAATTATCTATTATAATTTTTTACTTTATTCCAGGTCAAATGAAGCTGATATATTTGGAAACAATTAATACAAAAATATATATTTATAGCTACATTCTAGAGTTCTTATTCTTCTAGCTTGTATATTATAACATGTAAGCTCCATAAAAAATTATTCGAAATTCAATATGCCTTTATCTTGTATGCAGTTTCAGTTTTAATTATATTGCCACAGTATTTATGATAAATTTATGTGTTTATCGAATTTTATTTTGTGATATATTATGACAAGTTATTAGTATATGAAAATCTTTAACAATTGTCAATGAACATTTTTCATGCAAGTCAGTTAATTCGAATATTACTTTTGTATGTAGTAAAGATAATCAAGAATTTTCTATACATAAAGTGTATATAATATTTGTATTTTCATTTATCTCTTATATCTTTTGTTAATTCCATTTATTATTTTATAAAGATGGCTCACATATTGCTGATATTTATTGTAATTGTGGTATATATCGGAAATAATATATGTATAATAAATTTATTTTATATTCTGTTATATCTTATATATATATATATTCTTTTATATCAGATCTATCAGTTTTAATTATATATATATATATATTCTTAAATGTAATGTATTTCTCTATTCACATTTAATAAAAATAATTTCTAGATAATTGTCTCTTGTATCTTTTGTTGTAACTATGACATTTTCGGTCTATATTTTTTAGATTTATGTTTAAATATTGCGTTTTGTTAATCAAAAGAATCTGATATGGCTGCAAGTTATTATTCTGCTTTTAAACATTAAAAAATAAAAATTAATATTAGCTCATATATTTATTGCGAGAAAGAAAGTCAAGTACTTGAGAATTCAGCTTTGTGCAGCACCACATTATTTTTTATTTACCTTTAAATAAATTTTTATATTTGGCTTATTATGCAATACTCCAGATAAAAAAGCACTTTTAATAAAACAATCTTTGTAACTTTTTACTTTAATTTGAATGTCTTTATAAAAAAGGCTTTATTATTAATAGTAATTTGTATATATATATTTTTAATTATCTGTCTTCTAGATTTCCACGTGTTACATAATCCATTTTATCTCAAACAGTTTTGCTGTTTTATGACTTTAAAACAATAATTTAATAAATATTAAATCTGTCTCCAATGGTTTACATTGCCACCCTTAAGTCGTTCTCAACAATAATCTGGGGAAAAAAAATAAAGAATGTGCCCGAGTAAAACATTTATAAATGGGTATTTCTAAAATGCAACAGATTAAAGAGTATGGAAACTTCTGCAGAGACATAGAAGGTGTGAAATTTTAGTCAAATATGACTTCTTATTTATTAAATACTGGAAATAATTTAGTACTTTAAGATTTTCAAATAAATTCAGAGATTTCATAAGCTGTAAATAATGACTGTTTGTAAATTATTGAATATGCATTAACGTTACATGAAAAAGGAATATTGGTTATTACCTAAATGCCATTAACAGATATACTAAAAAGAAAACAGTTTTAATGAATAATTTAGTTTATATATCGGTTCCAAAAATGAAACAATGGTGTTAAATAATTTTATCCCTGTTGTAACCTATAAGGAATAGTGAAAATTTCGAGAAGTGGACTTCATGCAAATTTTTACATGCTTTATAATTATGTATACATGACATATATATTTTTAATTTTTTGACAAAAATAGAAAAAAAAATATAGCATCGTTTCATGAAAAAGTATAAGGCGATTCTTAAAAGGTGGGCACTGGACACAAGTCATAACTTTAAGCCTTTCAAACATAACTTTAATTATCATTGAAATTATCATTTAATTATCATAACTTTAAGTATCAATTTTTTTTACACTGAGTTTTTAATTCTATTCAGAGACAGAGAATGACATAATTTATTGTAAAAGCTTTGTATAAATATCTTAAAATTTTATTATTTTATGTTAAAGAGGCCAATTTCGGACATTCATAACGTTAACTGCTCCAATGTACCACCAAGAAAAAGAGTTTTAACTTTTTTCCAGGTGGTTCTAATGGTAAACAACGAATGCATAAAGGAAACGGATGATTTTTTGATAGTTTCGTTAAGAGATGGCAGGCTGATTTATTGCTTTTTTGGAGATAGAAGGACTTTTCTATAAAGAACTTTTCTGTATTTTGTTATGTCCGAAAGTAACGTACGTAAAAAAGCATTTGATTTTATTATTATTATTACTGGATAACAAAAAGTTAATTATACATATATATATGTAATATGTATACAGACACATTTACTACATTCTTAGTCTTAAGAATTTTTTAAATACTAAGAGCAACGTCCAAAATCTGTAACTTACGTGCGAAAAAGGTGTCCAAAATTTGTAACGTACGCAACTGCTAATTAAATGCTTTAATCATTAATTTTCCGGAATATGTAGCTGTTTTTTAATGTTTGTGTATAATTTTGTAGACATACTATTATAAAATATTTATATATTATATTTATAGACAAAATACTATACTATTAAAAAAAAATGGCCTTAAATTTGAAAATTTTAAAAATTACATATAATTAACGTTTAATGATCTCACCTACTGAGAATCTCCCTATAATTTGTTTATTTCTGATCATAAAAAATCTATATCGCTACCAAACCCAACAAAATACTCCTTTCACACTTTTTAATTGATCGTAATTTTTTTTTTATCCATATTGAAAATATCAGCCTAAAAACTGATTCAAAATGATATATTATTTAGAATCAATTCATATAATAAGATATTTTAATAAGCGTTTTAATTTTAATAAGTAATTAATAATAATATCAATATCGAATTTTTTTAGTTTTGCGTAGTTTTAAATATCTTTCAGACAAAAATTGCTTTAAAAAACCCGTCTTCTAGTTTCTAAAATCTTCTAAAACGTAGATTTAGCATTAATTAAATTTTGATTGTAGACAATATCTTCCTCGATAACGATCGTTAATACATCACGTGAAAACACTCTTATATTCTTTTTTTATTTATTTACATTTATTATACGTGTTTCTATAACAATTTTAAAAGACCTAAAACAACACACAAATGTTCTTCATTTTTTCCATCAATTTTTAGCATTTTAAATATGTTATAAGATTATAATAATTTTCTTGTAGAGTATAATGAACAGATACATATTTAAAAAAATAACCAAAAGCACAATTTCTATTAACATTGTGCAGTGTAAAAATAAAATAAAATAAAATAAAATAAAACAATTAGAAATTTTAGAACTAAAACACTATAAAAAATTATGGTTTCAAGAGCTATATGAAACTGCTCAATTAGTAAAGTTTTTTATAGAAAACTTTAATGAACATGATTAATCACAGTTTGCGTTGGCAAATTCTAGCTTGCCACTTGGTAGAGGTCTGCACGGGCCAGAATTTCCAGGCTCGGGCCCGGCCCGGCCCGAACGAAAGCAATCTTGGCCCGGCCCGGCCCGGTGTAAAAATTGGAAGTTCGGGCCGAGCCCGGCCCGGCCCGTTTGCATTTTTACAGTTCTCGGCCCGGCCCGGCCCGTACAAAAATCAGTGAAAATAGGCCCGGCCCGGCCCGACACAATTTCTACAAAAAAGAAAAATCCGTTTTTTCTCAACATACAATTAAGATTCTTTTAATGAATACTACATACATATTTATGGGAACATTTTACAGTATATTTTACATTACTATGTTTTCAAAACAGAAAACACACAATAGTAAACATTAACGATTACTTACAGTGTTTTAGTCATCGTGTCTGCAGACATTTCAAAATGGAAATAAGGATTCATTAAAAGATTAATGTAGTTCAGAATAAAGGATTAAAAACGTGATAACTTTTGAAGCTGTATAATAAAAAGTAGATTTGTGAAAATATTTCTCTCATTTTTAAGGCTTTTCTCAAATCTAAAGGAGCTACATTTCGACACATTTATGAATTATTTTCTTTTCGGAAACGCGTAAGATTGGCAGGTATTCTTATTCAGAAGCTATGTAAATGTCGTTTTTTTTCATAGATAAAAGCAATATATTTGTCTGAAAATACTGTCAAAGTTAGCGTTTTGAATCGAATTTCCGGAAGCGATAGCACAGGAAAGGAGAAAAACGTACAGTCACGTGACAGGAATCTCTGTTATCTCTGTAAGTAATTTATCAAATATGGAAAAAGCTATTTGTTTCCAAATGCCTTCAATGGGCAGGCCTGTCAATTTTATGACTTTATAGTTAAAAATTTTGTCAGAAAATGTGTCTGAAAGCTTCGCATTGTTGAGCAGTGAATATGAGAACCACCTTAAGGTATATTTCCCAAGATACTGTTAAGAGAGTTCATTATCACTATTAATACTACAAAACACAATGACTGTTCTACACATTCTGAGATCGATTAAGACCAGTTCCGTCCCGGCACGAGTCTGCTGAAAAAAAAAAATCAAACTCGGAATCAGACATTTTGTAACTGTACGATGCCGATCTGTACGATGGACATGTTACATTTCTGTATTGATATTGTTAAACTCGCATCGGATCGTGACACACATATATACTTCTCGAGAAAATCATATTCATTGAAAACGGTTCGTATTTAATCTGCTTCGATCAAATTCGTATATCGGGCCGATAGGCCCGATTAATTTTTTTGCTGGCCCGGCCCGGCCCGTTCAAAAAATTGTCCTAATTCTGCCGGCCCGGCCCGGTCCGGCCCGGGTACGGGCCTCGGGCCCGTGCAGACCTCTACCACTTGGGCACTCCATAATTTTCAGTGAGTGACACTACGCAAATTTAGATTTAACAGCAACATTTTCATTAAAAAGTCGAACAGTAGAAAGAAACAACTTCAATTAACTCTAATAAAAGAAAAAAAATGAAGTACACTGTAAAAAAAACGACATTTTTACAGTACAAAGTACTGTTTATCTCGCGTACAAACTCGATCACAGTGAATGTGCTGTATCTTTCTTTGGTTTCCTGACTATATTAACATGGAAAATACAGTAGTTGCGTAAAATTAACAGCACAATGTGCTGGAAATTTGGACGACAGCAGTTTGTACTGTAAAAAAATGCGTCCAAATTGCCAGCACATTCTGCTGTTAATTTTACGCAACTACTGTATTTTCCATGTTAATATAGTCAGGAAACCAAAGAAAGATACAGCACATTCACCGTGATCGAGTTTGTTCTGGCAAATCTACAGTGGTTTTTTTTACAGTGTAGGGGAGAATTTCTTTAATATTTCAATTTAAATTAGTTAAAACTCAGTCTAACAGTTCAAGTCACTCAAGATGGTTATATAAACGTATTAGAAAAAGATACTTACACAAGGTTCGCAATTTTAATTCAATAAGTTTTAAATGCACTTCGCACCATGTGTCGCAAAAACTCCTTATTTTTGGAAAAACAAAACAACTTCTTAGGGATCCGTGGCTCAAAATTCTATTTTTTGTTATTTATAGAGATGTTGTTATGAAAATGATTTTTAAATATGTTTTTGTATAATAAGAATATTACATGTAAAAAAATTCTGAACAATTTTAAATATTTAAAAAAAAAATAAATTTTAAATTTTAAACAGATTTAAAATTACTCTGGAAGTAGTAACACGATTTATGAAATTTTTACACTTTTGTGTACAGAAAATGTGTCATTTTAATTTGTTTTCAGGATTTCTTAAAATATTGATTATGAATTTTATAAAAAAATTTTAAGTAAAAAATGAAGTTCTTTTATGAGTGAGTTTTGCATTAATTAGCATATTTTCACAATGATCACTCAAAATTAAGAATCCTGAAGAAAATTTTTTGGAAATATAGCATAAAACATCTGTTGAAAATTTCATACATATATCTTGCAAGGAACTTTAGATATATTCTTTTAAAGTTGACAAATCATGAAAAAATTCATTATGAGATAAATGAAGTTAAAGTTCTCGTCAGAGGGTTAGCTCATGCATCGCTTCTCAAGGCAAAATTGTGTTATGTCTCTGGATCTAATGAAGATAAAAGCGTGCGGTTTGCGATATTTAGCCCTAAAAACTCAGTATTTATTTTAACCCGTATCTGGAGATGGGAGTCAGAATGACTTCGCGTTGTTCTTTGGCTCTGATTATCATTCGTTTTTTTGTCCTTGAATAAAATCATTCCTCAGTGCCGACAAGTAGTTCTTTTATCATTACATGATTTCCAGAATATATTGCGTTTCTAAAAAAAATTCCAATGCTGTTTACAAAAGACAAAAAAAGGAAAATAACATTATACCTCTGAACGCGTAAGAAAATTCATGTCTCCAGTTACGGACAGCGAATAAAAGAATTGTATTTTTTTGATAATTTTTAGTCGCGGATCCCCTTAATTAGTGTATTTTTATAAAATTCACTCCAAAAAGAGTGAAAATGCCTGTCACTCTTTCAAAGAGTGAACTTTTCACTCCTCCCAATTTTAGAGTGTAAAAATACAGAGAGGAAACACAATGAAAACCGGCATTGCTTATTTTACAAAACACTTCCTATATAAATGTTACTATAGGTCCTTTATATATGTCATTCTTAATACTACCAATAAGCATATTTATCTATTTCTGGGATTCAATAGCTACCAAATCAATGTAGTTATTATCACGAAGATACTAAGAGATACTCATGCAACTCACGGAAACTAAGAGATACTCATGCAACTCACGGAAACTAAGAGATACTCATGCAATGAAAATAGAACGATCAGGAACACCAGAATATACTAATTAGTTTTTCATTTCAAATATACATCATGAATACGGGACCTTATTCTAAAAACTCTTCGTTTTTTATATTCAAGCAGATATCATTGATAACACTGGACAAAAACAGTTCTGTCATAGAACCGAAATTAGTTTATTCTAGTTTAGTCCAGTCTTTGAGAAGATCGTATATTTAAGTTTATACAAATGTAAACTTTTTTGTGCTATTTTATGCAAATTCTAGTTACAATAAATGTCAGATTTAATTATCTTTTCTAGATAATGACTACTAGACTATTTGCTTCAGATAAATATCGCAATGTGCATATTCTTAACACTTATCTGCCAGTTGTTAAGCCTAATTTGCATATTTTTCAATGGTGTGATGTTTACATTCTATCAACTTCAAAGTAGTTGCCACATAATTGATGCAATGTTTTTCTAGACCAGATTATTATGCTGATTTCAAATCTACAATCCGTTTCCTTATATCACGTCTATTTTTTTTTTTTTTTTTTTTTTTTTAGTAAAATGAAATTATACTTTTGTACGGTTTTCACATAAGTTTAATGTAAGATGCTTTTTAGGGGAGTGTATCTCATCGCGAAAAGGATGAACAGTGCCAGATTCCTATCGGGACATAAACAACAATTTAGATGATCGAAAACAAAATTAAAATAAACTAGTAGAATATATCCTAACAAGTTGACGTACATCACAGTAGTATAAAAAGCGATTTCTGGCTTTTTTCACCAAAAAATAAAATTTTACTTTTTTCAAAAACTAGACGTGATAGAAGAAAACAGATACAAGATTTGCATTCAGCTCAAAAAACTGGTTTAGAAATATATTAGAGTACTCGTGTGGTAAAAATATTTGAACGTGAAGACACATTCTAAGAAAAACATGAAAAATATGGAAATTAAACACAATATTTCACGGACATATGCCGGTATAATCTCAGAAACAACGTTTTTGTAAAGTAAATTAGATAGTAATTAAAAGATAAAACAAAAAAAAAACAGTCTGATAATGCTTTATGCCTTAAATTTCCTCATAATTGTACAAAATTTACAAAATTTGCATAAGTCGGAATATGCAAGTACCTCAAAAATAAAAGACCTGCTGGAGTAAATCTAAAACTAGGTTCGGAATCAGCCCAAAAAGCTGCATAAGAAACAACTAATTTCGGTTTTGTGAAAGGGCAAAAGTTCGAATTTGTTGACCAGTGTAATAGGGTTCTTTTTAGAAATTAGCAAATCTGAACTTGAGATTAATACATAAATAATTAAATAGCTTAAAACACTTTCTGAAACAAATTTTGATAGAATAATTTGCCAGTTTTGTAAACTTAAATAAAATAACATTTACTATCTGATTCAATAAATCTATTTATTAAAATTCATTTTCTCTTTCATTTTGCTAACTTTTTTTTTCAAATATACAGGATTAAACTGTCATCTAAAACAAGTATGAATAATAAAAACCCTTGAAACAAATTCTGAAGAACTGAAGTAATTAAATTTAAAAAATCAAAAAACCCGACTGCGTAAAAAGCGAACTAATTAATTATTACTCATCAATCTGAAATTATTTTTATATTACTTACCTGTTTTTTTTTATTTACCAGTATTGATGACTTTTAAGTTGTGTTTAATTGTTAGTTCCTACCTATAAACACAGTTTTGATGAGGCCTATAGATGTCTATGAAGGTTAGAGTTGCAGTAAAGCTGGAGATCCTACCTACACAACTTCCAGGTTGAGTAATATTAAACGGAGCTTCTGACTGTAAAATAGTCAACGTGCAATGAACATCGTATTCATTTTGAAAGACCTATCCAATGATATGCCACTCAATAGGGTGCGTACGTTTTTTTCGTCTCTCCGCCATTTCAAATTTTACGGCCGCGATTTTGAATTTATATAAACAAAACCTAGCCCATAACCATCGGACAGTTAAGACGAATCGATAGAGACCTCATTCATTAAAATCCATCCAACCGTTGTGATGAATAGAGGGTATAAAGAAATCCACATACCCAGGTACGCGTGAAAGACATAACCCTTCTTGGCAGTCGGGTAATACAAAATATTTTATGAAGCAGTATATTATTTCGGGTATTTAATCATTGCATAAAAAAAAAGAAAGGAAGGAAAAGACAAAGAAAGAAAAAAATAATTGTGATTCTTGGATTCAAAATATTAGAAGAAGGATAATAAAAGTTGAAAGGTTTCAAACACAAACACACGTTAAAAAAAAAAAAAAAAAAAAAAAAAAAAAAAAATTGAGAAATCTGTGCCATTACATTTCTTTACTTAAAAATTACACATACACAAAAAAGAAAAAAGTTTAATAATACAAATTAGTATAAATTACCTATCTCTCTGTAGCTTACAATATGGAAATAACATTGTGTGAGAGGTAGTAACTACTTCTATTATTCGGCTTTATTTTGACATTGATAGATGTATTTTGTCGCTATAAACTACAGTCATTAGCGAAGAATTTTCTTCCTTTTGACTTCTCCTTTACCGATCCTTTTCTTCGTATTTTGCAGTTCAGTAACTGTAATTGTATTTAAGTGTTATAGTAAACAGTTATCATAGTGGCGGCGCAAAATTCCTAAATTACAACACAAGAGAAAAAGTAGTCACGTTTGGGTACATGAAAGTTTTTGAATGTGTTGGTCTAAAAAAACAGTAAATGCTATCAGAATGGGATTACATTATTTCCTTCAAAAACAGCAAATGTAAAAAATAACGCATCTCTGCTTCAGCTAATTCTAATTACCATGACAAAACGAAGAAGAGGAAAAAGCTTCTACAGAAGAAATAATTAAATGTATTTTTTTTTAAACATGCTTTCATTAAAATTCACAAAAATGCATAATATATATATTTTTTTGAAATGCAGCAAAAAGTAGAAATGGGCTTTTCGCAAAATTAGCCAACTATCGCTAAGTTAGTTTCATATATGGCAACTTATTTTTGTCGCCAAATTTGGCGATTTTTGGCAAGTTGGTCAAAATTTGGCATTATTGTGATAACATTACCATTAGTACTTTTCAAGAAATATTCATTGTTGAAGCTGATACAGATTTATTCATAGGAAATCAACAGTAGCCCCCATTGCCTCCCGTTGCCCCATCTATTGCCCCCTTTTGCCTCCCGTTGCCCCCCCCATCTTATTGCCTCCCGTCCCCCCCCCCAACTTAGGGACCCAATTAAAAAAAAAATCAGTGTTCAATTCATGTATTGCCCTGAGCAATGCATATATATTCCAAATTTCAAAGCTCTATGCTAACAGGAAGTGAGTGTAAAAATAGTAACAAGATTTGACTGCCAAATACAAACAACCAGAATTGTAAAGTTAAAAGAAAATATATAAAAAATCCAGTGTCGTAGATTATATTCGCTCATGCCTTTTTCAAATCTGGCTAGTTTCCTCCAAAGTAGAAAAAAAAAAAGATCACGAAAAAAAAAAAAAAAAAAATCATGCATTTAAGCATAAATTACGAAATACTTTTCAACACATTCAGATTCGTGTAACAAAACTTCACCGATTAATAAAGTGAAAGATTATAGCTAAGTAAATAACCTGAAATACTTGAAAGCCAACTTCAGCAAATAATCGAACCTTTTGTGAAGCCCAGTATATGATCTGCAAATTTTTATATGAAATCTATAGTATGTTAAAGTTCAATACAGTTAGGAAACGCAGAAAAATTCCCCTTCAGCAATTTCTGTCAAGAACGTGCACTTGAATTCTGTTTTTGGAGCCCTGTATATAATCCACAGAATTTATACAAAAAAAGTAATACTATTCAAAGGATTTGTTGATTTTAAAAAGCATACATCAATTGAAAATTAACTTTCTCATAGATAGGACTGTAACCGAATTCTTTTGAATGACCCTGTAAATAAACGATAAATATAATGCACATCATATTCTATAGTAGGTATCTTATAATTTACTTCAGTATTGTATATCAATTTCAGTATGTTTGATTGATATAATATAACATCATTAAAATATTTTAAAACCAATTTTTATCATTAAAATACATATAAAAGGACAAATATTTGTGCAAAAATTACTTTCAGGTGCATAAATATAATATAAAGATATTTAAAATACAAATTAAAATATCTTAAAATACATCAGAAAAATCTAGAACGTTTTCAACCATCACAAGACCCTCATCAGTAGGATTTAAATATTGTTATTGTTTTCTTTACGCTTATTCGAGAATTGTTGAGAAGAAAACATTGTAATTTAAATGTTGTACGTCAGATGACAGAGATTCAAAGTTTTATAGAAATACAGTGATATAACTTTTGAGATACCCTAGAAACAAACTTTACTATATATAAACAAACAGTCCACTTAATTTTCATTACCAAACATGCCATGGTAAACCTAAATAAAGTATATTAATAAAATGACATTCCGAGTATATTTAAGCGAGTTAAAGCACGGATAGACAGACCGAATTCATTAACACTTTTCAAGTGTGTTAAAATATGTTATAAAAATACAGATATAATTATTAAATCTATCTTATATATGTAAAATCCTAATGAAACGAATTTATGAAACGACTGATTAAATGACTGATTATGTTTCACGGCTATTTCTCCTAAAAGGTTTGGCGGTGAAATTAGTGCCAAATCCCCAGGTATTAAAACTGGTATTTGAATTTTTAAAATTTGAATTAGTTTTAGAGATATTATTTTTTTCTAATTTTAATGAAATTTCTCTAATGATGGCCAATAAATTCCTCCATTTTTGTGGAAAAAGGGGGGCGGGAACATAGGGATTATTAGATTTCTTCTTTTTCGTCGTTTTCAACTTGAAATTGAAGTTATCTTTTATTTTAATAGATAGAAAACAATATTGTGATCAAATTATGCTTTTCAGGAATATTTGAAAAATTAAAAATTAAATTTGTTTTTTGTTGTCATTTTCAATTGAAATAGAAAAATGAAATTATTAAAAACAGAAAGAAAATTTTAAAATAAAAATTAAATGATCACGTGTTAAAAGCAGAAAATAGGGAAAATTACGTCAAAATATTTACACATAAATATTAAAAAAGTACGAAAACTTTAAAGTAATAAAATTATTACACGCTAAACTCATTTAAAATTATAACATATGTAAAATTTCCAAATAGTAAATATCGTCATATTTAAAATGCCTAAAATAATTAAATTATTACGTGTGAAAAACTTTTAATGGTGAATATTAAGTCATGTTCAAAAAGTTCAAATAATATTTTGAAACACTTTTATTAAATAACTTATGTACCCGTAAATCTTAAAAGAGAAAAAAGTTTAAAATAAATAAATTATTACATAAGAAATGCATTTAATAGTGAAAATTACGTCATATATTAAAACGATACATTTAAAACGATTTTCGTTCCGGGAGAGTTTTAATGTGACGTCACATCATATAAAAGTAGTGGGACTACCAAATTTGTTTATACATTACATCGCTTTATGCAGCGTAAATACAGATAAACGTATGCGTAAAATAGGGTAGACCGGTGCTAGTTGTCCATAGGGGGCATGTTGGCCCAGTCGCGATAACTTTGCGTTAGATGACATTGTCAGTCCAGCCAAGTTGTGGTCCAGCCAAGTTGTTGACATTGTCAGTCCATGCGTTGCTTCGCTTTCCTCCTCCAACATCAGCACCGTTGAAGTCGGAGCGTTCGTTAAAGAATTATTGGGAATTTTCAAAATTTTGCAAAGGTGAGTAAATTTCCTCTCTTATAAATAATCGTTTTTTATTTGTTTGTAGATTATATTTTAGATTTTGATATATAATAATTCAGAAAAATAATTGTTCGTAGTTATTGTAAGGCAGGTTTTTTTATTGAAATATTTCAGAATAATTCCTTACAGTCATGAAATCAAGAATGGCGATACGGGGTTAGTTGGCCCATTTGGCACGGGGCATGTTGGGCCGCCGGGTCAACATGGCCCGTAAGAATTTGGCTCCGGGGTATTGGAATTTTGATAGTTTTAATGAATTATTTTAATAAACATTTATTATTATTTTAATTAACTTAGTATTTATTAATAGTAAGGAATTATTTTATTAATTGAATTCCTGGTTACTCCAGTCAATCTTTTTAAAAAATGAAGTTATAATGTTGTTTACCTCCTCCTCAAATTAAATCATCTGCTCCTGTTGTATAAAAACATTTATAACTTTCATAATTACATAAAAATCCTTGTTGGCTTGGCCTACAGGTGCAGGTAAATTTCGAAGTTAAGTACTAATTTCACCAAGAATTTAACGGATTAAGGGAAATGTGATTTTTTTTTCTTACACAACCTCCCTCCCCACCTCTACCCCCACCCCCACACTTTATTATTTAATTTTTTATTTCTTTTTGGTATAAGAGTTGCTCCTATCAAAAGCTTGTCAATACAAAAGTTGTAGATAATATTAAGAGGATTTAAGGTAAATTTAAGTGAATTCGATATCTTGTGAATTGGCGAAGTTGTGAATTTTTTTCTTCTGAAAACCCTATTTTTGCACTCCTTGAAGCCATTTTTAATTGTATCAAAAATATGTCATGCATAATCTTTTCCTTTAAGAGACATGTTGTCCCTTCCACAGACAGAATAGAACTACATTTCCAGAACCGTTAATAAAGATCAGCAGTTCTTACAAAAAATATAAAAAATGATATCATCCAACATAATTATATCAAGCACATTGCTATATCCTAACCTTTTTAATTATCTAAATCTCGTTTTACGAATAATAAATCATAAATGTAATCAATAATATATATATTTCATGATAAACAAACTGTTTTTTTTTTTATATATATTTGATTAGGAATTAAAGTTTTGTATAAACGAAAATTATCATTATTTCAAAGAAGCTGCCATTACCAAAAGCATCATGAAGCAATATTACATTTTACTGACAGAAATTTGAAGGGATTGATGCGCTAGAAAAACATAATGAACGAAAGAAAAGAATTATTGCAGTTAACAGACTACAGAGGCCTTGATACAATTTATTTATCATCTGGTTTTTATTATACATCACCTAATTAAGGATGAATGATTTCTTAATTTACTGTACTCTAATACTTACGGTGTTTTAACACCTAGCGTGCCTTTATTAAAATTTATTACTGTTACGTAATGTATTAAAGACATTTTTTATGAGAAAATAAAATCAATTTTTAAAGCAATTTTTGGTCGAAGTTAATAATTTGAATAACCCAATTTTTAATATTTAAAATTTTTATTTTAATTTAGGAGGCTATATTGTGTTTTCGTCCTAAGAAATAAAAATTATGATTTGGTAAAATTTTGATCATTTCTTAAACTTCTACAGTATCTGAACATTAAAAGGCGACGTGGGTCAACTTACCCCACAATCGGGGCAGGTTGGTACAAGCGACTCGGTGTCAATTTGAGCTTCTAAACTAATATTTATAGTTAATATTTTCAAGTTTTACTATTGTGACTTCTTCCTGAAAGTACACTGATAGTGGTAACATAAAAAGAAATTTAAAATGTTTAATTATAATTTTTTTAAAAATTATTAGAAAAAAAAAGCGGGCCAACTAGCCCGGTCTACCCTACTTTCGCTTTATTTTGTGCGAATTACTATTCAATAAATACATTTAAAAACATTAGGATAGTCTTATTAATTAATATAAACAATATACATTGTGAAATATGTATGATGGCGTATTAAAATAAGGAAAAGATTTCATGAATAAGCTATACATGTTCCTGAAAATAATCTAAAATTCGATCAAAACATAAAATATAAGCTTAAAAATTTCAAAACACAATGCTTTTAAATAACGTGGTTCTGAAAGTTATTCCCAAGCAGACGGAGTATTTTAAACTCTTAAATAAAGCAAGGATATTGTCCGTAGTTTCATTATAAGAGTCAGAAAGATAGCGACATTTTTAATCTAATCATTTTATACAAGCTGATTTTCAAATGTGTAATTGATCTTACTTATCAATCCCGAAAACTGCCATCAGTTATTACGACAGCGATCGATGAGGCCATGGTAACCGAAAGATATCCGAAGCAAGCGGAAATGCATGGCAACCAGATTACAGAAGATAGCCTCTGTTATAGCGATAATATCTTCAATCTTCCACATAACCTGGTAATATTTTTTAAACGGGCCACATTACTATGTTTTTATAGGCTGAGAAACCTGATCGGGGATTTGCAGGCGTAGCTCGTAGAGGGCGGAGCGCGCTAGTAAGTTTAATAAAATTCTATTTTTTCATGCGTGCGTACGTGTGTATTAGAGCAACGGACACGTTTTCAAATTAGACTTATTTTCATGCAAAATTTAAAATTGCGTGTGCGCATACATACAAATCGAATAAGTTAATGATAGTAATTTTAAAATCATACCCTATATATATATATAACAGTTAGAAAATTCAAATTATACGGAGGATAATTTGATTTTTAACAACTTTTCACAAGATACAAATGTTTATCTATTCATTATAATCCTATCATAACCAAAAATGATGATAGTCAGTGTTGAATTCAGGGGGTGACCCGAGACGGACAATTCCCCCTAAGCAATGAGATGCTCGCCCCCGGAAGATTTGAAATTTTGTGTTTTCAATGGTGCAATTCCCCTTCTTCCCCGGAACTATAATGTTCCCCACCGGAGCCACAGAAATTCCTCCCGGAGAAAAGTGTCTGATTTCCACACTGATAACAATATCTTATCCTTTTGAAAATAAATATCGATATTTTTGACTTCCATCTTCTTATTCAGTTATTTAACGCGAACATTTTCAAGAACATTTTTGAGTAAAATTATCATCACTTTACGATGGCATAGTTATAAATAGCTTCTTTCTGTACAGATCATTTTAAGAGTTAAAATTGCGTGTGCTCATACACACAAATCGAATGAGTTAATGATAGCAATTCTGAAATCATACCCTATATTTATATATATATATATTAACATCAGTTAGAAAATTCAAATCATACGGAGGATAATTTGATTTTTTAATAACTTTTCACAAGATAAAAATGTTTATATATTCATTATAATCTTATCATATTAAATATGATAACAATCAGTGTTGAATTCAGGGGGTGATCCGGGGTAGACCCGTGAGCAATGAGATGCTCACCACCGGAAGATTTGAATTTTTGTGTTTTCAATGGCCAAAAAGTGCAATTTCTCTCCCCTGCCACCCAGAACTCTAATATGTCCAGTCCACCCACCGGAGCCACAGAAATCCTTCACGGAGAAAAGTGTCTGATTTCAACACTGATAACAATATTTTATTCTTTTGAAAATAAATATCGATATTTTTGACTTCCATCTCCTTATTCAGTTATTTAACGTGAACATTTTCAAAAACATTTTTGAGTAAAATTATCGTCGCTATACGATTACATAGTTTTAAATAGCTTCTTCCTGTTATAGATCATTTTCAGAGTTCCACGAAATTCGTGAAAAAAATGTTTCCTGGTATTTTGAAACTCTATAAAGCTATTTAAACTTTACTCTTCCTATTTGGTTATTTTACTTACAAATTCTTAGGATTTTGAATTAGTAAAAATATCGTCAATAATTTACTTGGCCTGGTTTTAAATATTTTCCTTCGCTTCACAGTCTTTTTAGAATTCCATGAAAAATCACAGGATGTTTAGAAACTAGATATAGTTGTCTTAAACTACCATCTCCTTATTCGGTTATCTTACGTAAAATATCCAAAAACATTCATTTAGTAAAAATATCCTCGATGGTTTACGCTAGTATAGTTTTTATTTTATTATTTATTTTTTGCATAGATCCTCTTTGGAGTCCTATGAATTCTCGTCAACGGAAATGGGAAGTTTTTTTTTTTTATTAACCCTTGAATTATTTTGTTTTTAGCACCCGTTATCTCCAGCTTACTGCTTCTATTCAGTTTGATGACAGATTTATTCTTCTTACGTGGGTTGAAACCAGTGGCGTAACTGATGACCCGCAGTCGCGAGTTGAAAGAGTGATAATTTTAGATTTTCAAATTTAATCCTTTATTGTTTTAAAAAAATATATTTTACGGCCGCATACGATATATTGTCATTCAATTTTAAGAGTGAAATAAAACGAATCGGTAAAATGTGCTTACGGGAATTAGATGACTTATCGTTTAACAGTATTATTGTAGTAATCGTATCTGGTTCTTGTGTCTACTGACCTACCCTGACTTTTTTTTTATGATTAAGAGTAGAATATGGAACCACAAGAAATTAAGTTTAAATATTTTTTAATAGAAAAATACTAAAATAATTACATGAAAACGTCATGACAAAAGACATGTTATTAAACTCAACTGCCAAACTTTATGAGGCTTGTTTTAGTTGCGTAAAATTAGATACTATATATGAAACGAATTTATTTTCCATTGTATCCGAGAATTACTACTGTACCAGATATGTTATACAGTAATGCCTCGACATATGTCAACAATACGTTTCAAGAAGAGCGACGTAAGTCGAGGTACATTGAGATGAGCAAAAAAGGATAAAAAAGAAAATTTCCCCAAAATCTAATGAACATAGCCTATCATATTTAGAGGATACGTTTCATACAAATGTAATTGTATGATTGTAATGCGTTTGCAATACAAGATTTTGGAATAAATCAATAAGTTGTTACCTTACAATTTATTGTTCTTCTAGCTGCCCCGTTCGAGTCTTTGAGCATGTGAAAAAAATCTTGCAATGAAGGCTTTTTCTAGTCGTTGCTACACTTTGCTCGTCTGAAATAATATTTTCAAAAATTGGCATTCCATCTTCAATAAGGTTTGTCCTTCAGTTAATTTTGTAACGGTCATAATCTCTTCCGTAGGCTCAAAATCTTCATCTATTACTTCAACAGTACTTTGTTTCTTTGATTCAATAAGTTCGTCTATAGCTAATTCCGGATCATGGGAATTCATAAGTTCAATATCTTCAGATCCATCTCTAGATATTTCTTCCATTTTCGACAATTTCATCAATTAGGATACACACAGAATCACTTTTCTGCGATGGAAAAGGGGCACAACTTTTTCCAAGCGCCTCACATTGTTTTCTGCTGAACTTCATTAAATGAACCCCCTATGACTGTGACTGCATCTGAGATGTTAAGTTTCTTCCAAAAATCTTCAAAAAAGTTCTAACTACGTCTAACATAACACACAGACTATACTCACATTTGATATTAACTTTCTACATTGTCTCCAGCCAATACTATACAATGCTTGGAACGAGTGTACCGGTCAATAAACGACTTCTGGAACGACTCAACTCCAACACTATTGAGTTCTGATGTCACAGCCATCTATAGACACTTATTTATCTTCAATTTCAACTTAGGAAATAAAAAGTAGACCGGGAGGACAGATATGGTGTGTACGGTGGGTGGTTGAAAAACACAACTTGCAGTCTCGTCAAAAATTGCTGTACAAGGATGAACTTTGTGAGCCGGTGTGCTGTCGTGCAAGAAGCACCAATTTCCACTATCAGCAAATCGGCTGTCACACGCTGCATTCGTTTCAAATACGGATGCAAACACATCTTTGAGGAATGGACCAGTCCTAGTGGACGGTCTGATGTCATGTCGCACGTGCTGAGCATTTTCGTCATTTCGATTTGAACATGACCGTCCTGATCTCTCATTGTCTTCGGTCGACTCTTTTCCAACTTGAAATCTCGAAAACCACTCAAATACTCGCGAATGACTCATAGCATCGTCACCATACGCAGATTTAACCATTTCGTACATTTCTGCGGCCGATGTCCCCAATTTAAAACAAAATTTGATGTCCGTTCGTTGTTTCATTTTTTTTTCGATGGCAATCACACGCTTTACGGATATGAACGCTAACTAGCCGGACGTTCACAGAAATGAATGGAATCATTTGATACGTATGGATGAAGGTAGTTGATAGGTCATCCCGCCGGTTTCGCAGAGGTCGCACCATCTGTTTTTTTTTTTTTTTTTTTTTTTTTTTTTAGAGCGGCAGTCCTGGAACTTTTTGAATGTACTGTGTAACATGGATCGCCTGCATACTTTTCCACGAAACGCACAATGTCATAGGTTGAGGTAAAACACAGCCGAACCAAGCTAAAAAAATATTTAGAATTAAAAAGTAATCCGCTTCCAAATAAATAACACAGATGGCAACGTTTTGATATTCTTTCGGATTCTGACCCAAGCTAAACATGTCTTGAACGAGAAACTTTATTTAATGAATGTTTCTTCTTTCAAATTGTACTTATTATATTCGATATTTTTTAAATAAAACTTCCGGTTCCAAACATGTTTCATTTGGGTCAGACTCCGGAAGAATACCGAAATATTGACATCTATCCACACTAATAAAAGAAAGTTTTGCTCTATCTATCTGTGTATGTGTGTGTGTGTGTGTCTGTCTGTCTGCAATTGCTAAGCGAAATCTAGTGCACCTAGATGTCTGATAATTTCGGTGAACATAGTCCAAGATAGGTCCTGATACACAGGTACTGTTAATTAAAAACTCATCGAAAACTCATTTTATTTAATCGCCAAGCACGCCCGCACATGCTCAGTTCGCAGTTTTCAGAAGCCCGCAAGCAGAGAGCAAAGTGCGAAATCGTTTTTTTTAATTTGCTGTTTTTTGTTAACGCCTTATGGGCCAAACCGTACAAAACACGGAATAACGAATAATATATTCTTAAATTTTGTACATTCATGTTTGAACTCCGCAATTTGCTCGAAAAAATATATAAGCATTAACCCTTTCAAAAAAATTTATCTTCGAATTCATGTTTTTTCTCCCCATTTTACGAAATTTGCATCCGCCGGACTAAAACAAATATGGAAAAAAAAATTCTACCAAATTAAAGGCAGTTCTATGCCCTTTCGAAAGCTGTCTGCAATTCAAAAAAAAAAATTACATTAACCCTTTGTAAAAAATTTATTTTCCATATGCCATGCCGTTTCGCGATTTTCACATTCTCTGCATTCTTTAAAAATCTGCATCAGCGATTCTTATCAAATTACAAAAACATTTAAAATACCAGTCTAAATCTACGTTCATTCCCATTTCGAAATCTGAATTTAGTTTCGAAAAATATTAAAATTAACCATTTGAAAAAAGTGAGGAGTAGCAAGCTAGATATCGTCCGGGTAGCTCAATGGTAAAGCATCGTCGCGCAATGGCCGTGACAATGGTCGGAATCTAGGCATGGATATTTTTTCACTCTGCTGTTTTCAAGCCTTACATAACAAAAATTCAATAACTATAAATGCAATTTCTTTAATGCAATTGATCGAAAGAAGTTGCCATTTGGAAGAAGTAGAAAAAATAGTAGAAAATTAATGTTATACAAAAGTCGATCCGAAACCGGCAAGCAAAGCCATAAAATACATATTTATCGTCCAAAAAATAATAAACAAAAGTAGATTTTTATGCATGGATTTTTGAATTCAGTGAACAAGAACAATCTTTTGTCGAAAACTTCCGTTTCTACATGACTGATAAGATAATCACTGAAATTGTGAAGTGCACACAATATTGCAATTCGTTGAAAACTATATGACAGGAGCTGTGAAATCTTTCCACAGTTCATATCATAGTAATAAACATTCTTAATCTCACGCGATTTTTTCCAACTATACGTATCACAGCACTATTTTTAACTTTAACAACATTCATTCATAGAAACAGTTTCATTCTCACATATAATTCATTATTTGTCGTTTTTACATGTGTCAAAAGAAAAAAAAAATTTGATAGTAGCTTTTACTGAATGAAAAGGATGAATACAATCGAATTTTAATTAAACAATTTATAATCCAGCTGATTTTAACATAGAGTTCATGTCTTTAACTATGCGCTCCCATAATTTTTAGGTGCGTTCATATAAATCCGTAGTACCTACACTGTAAAAAAAAAAAAAAAAACGGACTAAAATTTGGCGTATAAGTATCATTATCGTTAAATACACATTGAACGTATCATTTTAGTTGAAAAATGAGGCAATTTGTTTCACGCTGGGAAATTTTTGAATTATAAGTTGCGAAAATTTTGAACTCTCTCCCCCCCCCCCCCGAAAAAAATTTTGTAGCTACGCCCCTGAATTAGTGTTGAATTCAGGGGGTGGCCTGGGGGGATATTCCCCTCGGAGCAATGTGATGTCCACCCCCCCCCCCGGAAGATTTGAGATTTTGTGTTTTCAACGGTCAAAAAGTGCAATCCCCCCCCCTCCCCGGAACTCTATAATGTCTCCCAGAGCCACAAAAATCCCTCCCGGAGAAGGAGTGCCTGAATTCAACACTAACCTGAATATACTTTTTACGAAAGTGATTCGTGAATGGAGAATCAGACTGGATATATTTACAAGATGTAGACTCTCAGAAATACTTACTTCAATTCACGGAAATATTGCTGGCAGCACTGCTACCGATATCCAGTAGCGCCAACTTTTAAATTAATGAGTGGGCTCAAAACTTTTTGAGTAAAATAACACACAATTTCCCCCTTAGTGCGTGTGTATACGAAACAGAAGCGTGGAAGGAGCGAATGACTACAGATGTTTCGGTGTAATGCCCTTGAAGAAGAAATCAAATTTATTGCTTATAATCTAATTCTAATAATAGTTTATTGTTTATAATTTAAGTCTGTTTATTGTTTACATTATGAAACATAATTATAAAACTGATTGATTTCTTCTGACAGAAAATCTAATTTGTTTATAATCCTGGCTCTTGATCAGTATTTATGAGTAATATAATGATTTGAAGGACATTTTGCATAGATTTATTGGCCTTTATAATAATTTGGAATCTTGATGATGATTTATTAGTAATTTAATAACTTTGGGATTTCTTGATATATATTTAGGAGTTTTATATTGATTTGGGTATAATTTAAACAGATTTATTAGTTTGATGATTACTTGATGTCATTGAAACAAATATTTATAGCTTCTCATAATAATTTAGACCTGATTTAATGTATTTTATGATGGTAGAATTGTAAGCGATTTTTAACCAGCATATTGTAATTTTTATTTTTATTTTCTTTTATATAATATGTGTCTTCTTGAAAGTTGTCGGGACGTACAGATGTTCTCATCTAGGCAGTCCATAACAAACTTTACGTTGTTCCAAAGTTGTCAGTCCTGACTCTGTAACGAGACAGAAAAAAGGTAATTTTGTCTCTGTAACTACAGAGTATACAGGGTGTCCGGTCTCAACGGTGTCCAATGGCTAATTCCTAAACCGTTAGTCATAGACGTATAGTTCCAATTACAAAAATGTTTTAAAGCAGGTAAAGAAATATCTTAAAAGCGATTTGGGTCAATAAAAACATTTCTTAAAAAATTACGAAATTTAAATTTTTATACGGTCCCCCGGTCCTATAAGTTATATTTAGTAAAATTTTCCTATTACAATGACAAGTAAGACAAAAAAGTCCCATTCACGTAACACTAAAATTGAGCGAGTTATGAAACTTTAAAAATGCATGACTTATGCCACTTTTCTGCTCTGAAAACAAATGAGTTCGGCTTGGCTTTGAGGAGTCGCATACCAAGTGCTTAAAGTATTTGATGATCTTATTTCATGCGTATCTGCGCTTTGAAAAAAATCATACAAGTATTACGATTAAATTAACATTTATTAAGTTTCAGATTGGCTAAAATAACATATGTTTTACTTTGTCAGGATTTGAGACTGTTTCTTTTATGATTTCTTTTAACAAAAATTATGTTATTTTTATAAGTTTTTGTTTTACTTCAACGATCGTATATATGCTTTTCCAGTTCAAAATTTGTACTCACTTTCAAATATCCGATCGAGATAACATTTTACATACTGGCGCAAATCCGATAACAATCTAATATTATTATGATTTTCGGTGGTTACCATTTATACTTATTTTACAGGATAACACAAAAAATTTCGGATAGATTACCGCCAAGAAGTGTAAGAAAAAGTTTTAGATTAGATAATACAAGACTGCGATTGTTGGGTTTTTTAACTTTTATGTATTTTTTAGCACTGAATCCGAAAATTACCTTAGTTTTTAACCATCATGTAAGGATATTTCGCAAATCATAAATTGTCAAATTTAAAGAATAACAAAAATCGGATACTATAAAGTAGAGAAGATGGTTGTGTTTTTTAACTTTTGATAATTGATTTTTATGTGATTTTTAGCACTGAATCTGAAAATGACCTTCATTTTTAACCATCACATTAGAATTTTTTTGCAAATCGTAAATGTGAAAGTTAAAATATAGCGAAAATCTCATGGTATAAAACATATGTAAAACTTTTTTTATTTTATTTTATTCAATAATTTATTCGATATTTTTCCTTATCCTGTGTTTCTTACAGCTAAACAGCTGAGTGATCCGATGAGATGGGGGAGGATATTCAATTTTAATTTTGAACTTTTGAACTTTGAAATTTGCAATTTGCGAAAAATCCTGATGTGATGGTTTAAAATGAAGATCAATTTCGGATTCAGCTGTACAGAATACATAAGAATTCGCTTATCAAAAGCTAAAAAACATGACAAAACCCAACTTTTGCAGGCTAGTGCAATCTAATAATATTTTAAAATACGTATCATTTTGTAAAGAATTGAGGCTGTTAATTTAGCATCATTTTATTTAACAAAAATTCTGTTTTTTTCTTTCTTCTTAGATGTTTATTACAAATTGTATATTTCGCATTATTATGTCAGAATGATTAAAAATTTCAAATTTATATTGCAATGTGAATTTTACTCTCAACCATTTTTTAATATATCTGACGAAATTATATTTCGACTAAATTTGTGAATGACCCCCAATTTGCAGCAAAAAATATGCCCCAACTTTAAACAGCTATTACTCGGTCAATTTTAATCGCAGAATAACGCATCTTTTTTTGTATTACTTGTCAGTGTAAAGGGGAAATTTTATTAAATATAATTTATAGGACCGGGGGGGGGGATTAAATATAATAAATCTTATAAAATTTTAAATTTCGTAATTTTTTAAGAAATGTTTTTATTAACGCAAATCACTTTTAAAATATTTCTTTACCTGATTTAAAACATTTTTGTAATTGGAACTATATATTTATGACTAACGGTTTAGGAATTAGCCATTGGACACCGTTGAGACCAGACACCCTGTATAATTGTAGTATCATGGATTCGTGGCTCTGTATCAGAAAACATAATTTTGAATCTGTACCAACAGAGAGTATAAATGTAATATATTGGCTATTAATTGCTAATAATCGAATGCAGTGATTATATTATATTTTATTTTTTATCTGTTTAATCTTTAATCGCTCTCCCAATCTAACTTTTGATTACCTCGACTTTTGGATTATCGGCGCAATCAAAAGATGATAATCGGAAGTTAAATTACGTTTTTTCTAAGAAATATGAAATGTTCATAATTTAATTATAAATTAATAAATAATTTTATTCAATTATATTCTTATAAATTCTTCCATATAAATACATTAATATATGTTATAAATAATATAAAAATTGCTAGCTTTGAAAGTGCAAAATCCTAAATGCTGAGAAAAATGTACAGTTAAGTCACCTAATTGCTTTATCAATTCAAAACATTAAAACAGATGGAAAAATATGCAGGAATTTAGTTTTTGAGAGAAATTTATACATCCGCTGAAGGGGCTTTTAGTGCTCCTGTAAACCTAATTGATGTCTTTCTACAATTTTTCAAACGAAATTATTTTGTGAACGTCAATGAAGCCAAAATTTCATTTCAACGTAAAAATAAATAAATAAATAAGGAATTAAATCAAATGAATTTGGGTGGGCGGAGAGATCAAATTATTGGGTGGGCTAGCGCCCCACGGGCCAATATAAGTTAGCGCCACTGTCGGTATCTATTCCACAATGGAAGAATGGCCGTTTCTTTTTTCTCTGTGATAAGAAAGAAAATATCCGCCAATTGAAGAAATTTCCGTTCTTTTTTTCCGTTTTCTAGGACAGAAAAGTTTCCTTAATCTGAATAAAGGAGTTTCCTAAAAAATACTTCTCACGTTCTTCCGGCGATGGCCTGACCTTTGAACCTGGTACCGCAATTTTGAATCGAAAATCTTAATCAATAGGCCAGCGGGCACTTGGTAGAGGAAAAGTTTAAGATGAAGATATTAGTTTTTTCAAATGGGGGATTGGTAAGGCTTGTTAGATTTCTTGTTCAGAAAGCTCGGAAAGTTAAACAATAGAGGATAAAAATTATTACATGTTAGACATTTTTAATTAGGAATAATTTGATTGTTAGCTGCAAACTATGAATATTATATTTTAATTAAATTGGAGAAAAAATGTTTGCTTTCTTGAAAAAAATCGATTTTTCTAATTTGATTGAACTGCTATATATTTTTTAAATGTGCTTGTTTAGAAAATATTTGACATACGAATATTTTTTTAATAGCCTAAAAAGTAAATTGCGAATGAGTTTAAAAGAATAAGAAAATTACTACTTTATTAAATTCGAAAGCATTGTTTTTGTTTGTTTGTTCTTAAATAAATTAGAAGTTTTAATTTATTGAATTTTCGGTTCTTCATTTAAAAAATAAATTCGAACTTTGGTATTAATACAGCTAATACTGATGCGTGCAAGAAATAAACGGAATTTTTCACTTTTTTTTTTGTGACATTCGGGAAGAATTAACGGAAAAAAACATGTTTTCTAGGAGTACGGAAATTATTTATTTAAAAATGACGAATAATTGAGTGAATAAAGACGTATTTTTATTGACATTGCAATAGTCTACCACTTCATTAAAGAAATCACTCTAAATATCTTAAAATTTCACAAAATAGTTAAAATGACGTACTTTTTACCTTGTTTTAAGAACGGATATGATATCACTTATAGATATTTCTTAGAGACATGCCAAAAAATTCCCCGGTTATCCGAAAATCTGCTTAACCGAAAGATCTTTAAATTCCTCAAAGTCCTTTTCTAAATGTGAAATTTTTTATTGTCAACACTATTTTGACTGATGTCAAATGACACCTTTTAACATATTTTGATTTATGATTACTATTTTATTTGGAGATATTTTTTTATTTTAGTTTCAGATCAAAACAATTCCGAATCATTAGTACTTATTATCTTTAAAAATTAAAAGGAAAATAAGAAAAAATCAAAACTTTGAGAGGTGTATTGGACACTGGTAGAAATAGTGTTAAAAAAGCATATTCTTTATGAAAATAATAAACAGAGTCAACTTATTTATTTTGTCCATTGCGTAATTTCGGGCACTTTATTAGATACGTACGACACTTCCTTTTTTTTTTTTTTTTTTTTTTTTACAGAATATGTTGTGATTTTCTTTTGTTTTCAATTTTGCATCGTTTCAATGCTGCTTTATCACGCCACCTTTTAAATAACAACACATGTGATGCTGTTGCATCTTCTTGTACTTCAACATATCGATTACAGCTTTTCATGAAACAAGTTTTCACTATAAGCCTCCCGGTTATTCAAAAATTCTTATGGAACTCCGGTTATCCGAAAATTCCGATGGATCCCCGGTTAACCGAAATTGCTTTGGTCCCGTGCTTTTCAGATAACCGGGGTTTTACAGTATATACGTTTACGAAACTGATTCGTGAATGGAGAAACGAACGGGATATAATTACAAGGTGTATCTGAACTAATGGTCAGAAATTTCACAGGCTATAATACGCATCAAGAAAAGCAATTTTTGTATTTAACAGTTAACTAGTTCATCTATTCTGAACATTATGTTCTGTAAACTGGGTTGTCCGGTTTGGATTCCCCTGGTAAATCTGAAAAAGCTGACATGAAGATTTTTCAGTGAAAAATAAGTATGAAAAATATATTTGCATGACAAAACAAATGCAAAAAAAGTATATTTTGTCACATAACTGAAGAATGCGATAAAAAAATAAACCATCATTTGTTTTTATTATTTTAGATATTCAATCAGAAAATTGTACATTAAATTTAAACATAAAAGCGACCCTATTTAAAAAAATGTTTCAACTGCAAAGCTTTTACAGATTTAAATTTTATAGTTTTTTTTTTAAATTTAGACTTTTTAACTTTATAAATGTATCGATTGATTTTTTAAAACGATTGATTTTTTAACCTTTTTCTTAAATCCACGAGCTGAAGCTTACTCTCACAACCAGTGTTGTAGTCGTACAAAAAGCTGAGAGTATACGGTAAAGGCCTGGGTATACGCTGACCTCATGAATATTCATAGCTAGGGTATACGCTAATGCTTTTTTGAGAAACAGGGGATATACGGGGCTTCTTAAAAAAATTCAGAAGGTACACGGCGTATACCCCCATATACTTTTCACTACACTGTAAAAAAAAATCTGTAGTTCTACAGATGTAAAGTTACATGCTTACTAAACTTTCATCTGTAACTGTACAAAAAAAAGCTGTAAATCTACAAAATTAGTTTTTGTAAAGCTACAGAAATCTGTAGCTTTACAATTGAATCTGCTAAAATTACAGTATTCTTACTAGAATTTTATCTGTATCCCTGCTCAATACGTGAATTTCATCCCCGATAGTAAAGAAAGATTGATCCCTTTAGTGTTCACGGATGTATAAAACAAATTATTAACCTACTTCAGAAAAAAAAAAAAGGAAGAGGTTCTCACTTCGAGGCATTTGTATATTTTTGTAATGTATGTTAACTGATTACTCCGAGCCTACGTGACCGACTCACGGGACTTTTTTTTTTAATTGAAAGAGGATACAATCAAATTAGTCCCATTTAAATTTCATCAAAATTAGTTCTCTGCTTTTATAGCAATTCAACAAAACTCAATAAAATCAATATTTTTCCTCATTATGTTGTGCGTTACAATGTAAAAAATAAATAAATAAATAAATAAATAAATAATAAAAATCTGTAAAGTTGCTAAAATTTTTCTAGGAAACTGGGATTCCTAGAACTTTTTATGTAACAGCAACAATAAACATTCATGTAACAGATACACTTTTGCACCATAAATCAAAAAATCTGTAAGGTTACTAAGAATTTCTCAGGAAACTGGGATACATAGCAGTTTTTATGGAACTGCAACCCGGGTTACAGATAAAATTTTAGTAAGGTTTCTGTAATTTTAGTAGATTCATTTGTAAAGCTACAAGTGTAATTTGTAAAGCTACAGCTTTCTGTAGCTTTACAAAAACTAGTTTTGTAGAATTACATCTTTTTTTTGTACAGGTACAGATAAAATTTTAGTAAGCATTAAACTTTACATCTGTAGAATTCCAGACTTATTTTTTACAGTGTAGCTGTTTGTGAATTGCTGGGTTCAGCTGGATGAGAAGGGTGCGTCGCTGTATGTGCATCCGATGTACAGCAGAACAACGAAAACAAATCTTTTATATCTTTTTACTTGGTGACCCGCCTGGCGTTGCCCGGGCCCGTGTCAGTACATTTAAATGAATATCACATTTATATGACTTTATATCTTTATCTCCATTTTGTCTGAATTTATATTTTTAAATGAAAAATCGCGGAAAAATATGGAATTGAAAGTATATAGTTGTTGGTATTTTATTTTCTGTGTAATTTTAATTTTGGAGTCTATGCGTACCGAAAGCAAGCGAAACCACGACGATAAACTCGGGTTTTTACTGATTTCGTCAAAATTTTCACACTTTGTAAAAAATATTTCTATTCGTCCGAACGTTTCAAAAGTTTTGTCGGTGATGTAAATCTGGTCTATTGAGATGCTCTAAAAAACTGTTAAAATACAGACATATAGTTACTTTTAGCGTAGAAAAAATATCGTCTTCTTGAGATGCGAAGGGATCTGCGTTCGCCGGTGTATTTGAAAGGGTTTAAATTAATATTTCTAAAAATCGATTGCACCATTAATCAAAAGAAGGTTTCAGCTTTAACAGTATTAGTATATTTTTGGTTTGTAGGTACTTCTAATATTGAGCTCTGGAGAGACGTTGCAATGAGGAGGAAAAACATTTTTCGGAAAAACGACTCATTTTTAAATTTTTTTTTCAAAGGGATAGCAGCGGTATATTTTTTAATTGATTGCGGCATTTGAGACGTAAGAGTACATTTTTTTTTTAGAATATGTCATCCGTTTTTAACGTTACTCAGTGGTTTGGCCTATGGTATAACATAATAAATAATGACAAAATACCTCCAAAATTCCTTCTTTTCGATCTTCATTTCCTCAAGATACGTAAATAGGGCATCTGCTCATGCGCGAGTGTTTTTTCCTTCTCGAAAGGGCCGAGATGAGTTTCAGTGAGGGTTCTCTGTAATTTTTAATTAATAACTGAGCTAATTATTAGAATTTTAAAATTCTGAGTGTCAGGTACTCCGGGAGAGGCCTTGGACTAACCTAACACAAATTTTCAGCCTTGTACACACAATAGATTTACCTAGCCATTGCACACACACACACAGAGAGAGTGAATCTTTCTTTTATTAGTATAGATGTATGTTCATTGATTACTCAGAAACTACGCGACCGATTTATATGATTTTTTTTTTTATAATGAAATAAGATACTGTCGAATTGTTCCCATTCAAATTTCATCAAAATTGGTACTGTACATTTTTACAACCTCAACAAAATTCGAACAAATAAATAAAATAAAAATTTTTAACCCTTTGGACTCCGGCGTCTCTTACGAAAATTTTATTCGGTCGGCTACACTTTTTTAAAAGGAGTTTCCTTCAAGTACACAATTTCAAAAATGCTCTGATAAAATAAGGCAAATTTTATTTTCCGTTATTACTGGTGCCCAAAAAATTTTTTGCAACGAAAGATGATGTCGCCGTAGCGGCGACAACGGAGTGCAAAGAGTTAAAATATTTCATTTTCAATTATTTTCATCAAGTGGCGTACCGTTAGGTGTTTGGCGAGAAAGTTCTGATTTCCGGCGATTTTCATCTTTCTTCATACACTTTTGTTTCTCTGATTTAGTGTTGAGTTCAGGGGGTGGACCGGGGGGGACATCTCCCCCAGAGCAACGAGTGGTCCCCCCGGAAGATCCGAGATTTAGTGTTTTCAATGGTCAAAAAGTGCAATTTCCTACCCGGAACTCAATAATGTCCCGCCCCCGGAGCCACAAAAATCCCCCCCCCCCCCTGGAGAAAAGTGTCTGAATTCAACACTGTTAGGATCAGTACCGTGCGAAAGGGGGGGCGAAGGGGGCGGTCGCCCCGGGCGCGGAAATAGAGGGGGCGCCAAATTTTGACTATCAGTCTTGTTTTTATTTTATTTTTTATTTTGGCCGTCGACCATTTACTGTGACTTTCTTAGCAGAACGTTCTAATTCATTTATAAGTATCATTTTCTTATTGGATCTACAACTTTTCTTGGATTATATTAGTAAGTTCACATTTACTTTTCATTAAGTTCATTAGATTTGATGGTTTTATAATATACTTTTGAGATATCTTATTGCAGTGGTTCTCAAACTTTTGCACTCTGCGTCCCCCCCCCCTTTTACATCATCTACTAATGTCGCGCCCCCTCCGTTCCACAGCGATTATGAATTTTATCTGTTTGTGGGAGAATTTTTATTTCGTTTGTTTAAGGAAATACATTTTTTAGAAAATAAAATAAAAATTTCGTCAGAAATTTCGAACCGTCAACGATTTTTTTTTTGGCTATGTCACTGCGCGCGAGCCATGGTATACCAATATGAAAAATGGCTTGCAGCCCCATTGCGTTTAACACCTCTCAACTACGCTCTAGTTTAAGGGTAATAAGATTTAACTTGTTAGACCATTGTCAGACGGGCGTCTTTTTTGCTGCTTTTTTGCTTACGCATTATCCATTCACAATGCCATCTAACATTGGTCTTAATGTCAAATAAAATAAGTTACTATATTTAGCAAGTTTTAAGATAAAAAAAATAATTTAATTTTTTAATCTAATTTTGTAATGTCTCCAGGGATGAGATTTTCGCTTTTTTGGTCACCAGTATTTTGTTAGAGAAAATGTTATTGCATTTAGTCATAACATTTTTGCGATTTAAGAGAACAAAATTCTCTCCAAGAAAATACTGGTGAGCAAAAACGCGGAAATCTCATCCCTGAATGTCTCTTTTCCTATCTATTTTTTGCTTTTAGTGATCGTCTACTTAAGTTATAGTAAGTGCCCATAAAAGTAACATGGCAAAAAAAATCTTTTGCTTGTCGTTGTAAATTAGGAAAACAGCAAGAAGAGGAATTGGCAAAAATGGTAAATAACAACCCAAACACAAATCCCAGATATGCTTCTCCAACTTCAAAAGAAATAAACGGTCAAGTCCGAGTATTACTTGCGCTCAGAGGGTTCCGTACAATAAATATATGAATTATTAACTGTATTATTAAAAAATCGTTGCTAAAAGAAAAATAAGACTTTGTAAAAAACTATAAAATGTAGGGTTTGTTATAGCTGTATATATATGCTAGAAAGGTATGAATGGGTATGGGTATACAGTAGAAGTTCAAAGAGATATGAAGCCTAAATAATATCAAGTATTGCTATTCTGTATAACTCTTATTTAAATCTTATCCTAATCTGTTTATGATGAACTTAATTCGGCACTAACAATAGAAGTAGTGCATATTTAAACTTCATTTGGCATTTCATAAAAATTCAGCGTAGTAATACTAATCTTTTCTTTTTACAGTGTAGCTAAAACAAAACCCTTGTTCAAAGTTTAAACTTGTCATTTTGCTAAGCGCGCTTCGAAAGGAGGTCGCAAAGAAGTAACGCCGCCTAGGTCCATGCTGCGTTTTTCCAGTTAGGTTTTTAATTAACTTTTTAAAACACGGGGGGCGTATTGAGACATCCACACAATGTTAACTAGTTGCGCATTCCATAGTATTTATATGTGATTAATTCTAATTAAATCAGTCTGTTTTAAACAATTTGACGTTTATTGCTTTTATATTGCTACTGGACATTGTGTTATACAAATGTATCATTAAAAGTTGTTATTTAGGCTTTAAAAGCTGATGGTACATAGAGTACGCCGCCACTCTCATTATGTATGTCCAAACCGTCCGTGCCTTTAAGGGTTAATATCTCGGCTAATTAGACTTTTTTTTTTCAAAAATCATTACCAACAATGCCTTTATACTTCTGCTACGATAGGTACCTCCAGAGCTCCTCAACGCCTTTGCTGAATGCACGAAAATCGAAATTTGTGTGTAACGGAAAAATGGGCTTTTCTTAAAAACTATGTGACCTTAGATAATCGCTATAATTTTCCTGCAAGGTTTAAATTAACGTCTACTACCTCTATTTTTTTCATAATTTTAATTTCAGTAGATTCGAAAATAGATGGGGGGGGGGGGGGGACATTTTTGCACTACATTTCTGACGATATCTCTGAAAATATAATACCTAAAATTAAAACAAGTGTATTTTTGAGATCGGCGTTACAAAAGCTTTCACATGATACCCCACACGATATACAAAGAAAAGCTTTGTTTCTTCAAGTAACTTAATCAGCCCCTCTACATTTTTCCTAAAAATATTTGTAAATATTTAATAATCTGTAAATATGTGGGCCAATAGTCCTTATTATTTCCCCCAATTTGAACTTTCTACGTTCCATAGTTTTCGAGTAAAATGGCTGTGACAGACAGACACAGGAGTGACCTTATAATGGCTCCGTTTTAACTTTTTAAGTACGGAAGCCTAAAAAAGAAACAAAACTTACTCTCTGAGATTGAAATCGTAGTCTCTAAAGCAACAGGATAATGATAATGCATTAGAAATTGTCAACGCAGAGTGATTACTTAAACCAAATATTACTGCAGCTGCCACAAAAATTACCGCTGATATTCTGAGAGAACAGTGGAGTAAAACCAAAGACAAATTACAAACCGGTCCCAGGTACAAACCTAATCCAGGTACAGTTGTGGAAAAAAAAAAGGTAAACACTCCCTACTAACTCCTCAACAAATTATCGTAGAAGAAACTTACTGGTACCGAACGATTGGAAATAAAATCTACTTTTAAATGATGTATATAAAATTTGCTTAGAGAGCCATCTACATATTAAAACGAATCCAAACTTCATTTTTTTCAATTACAATACCCAATTTTAACGAGATATTTCAAATCTTCGGTTCAAACTATGCCTAGTCACCGAATTTCAAGTCATATGAATGATAAGTTTTTGAATTATAAACACTCAAAATTTAGTTTTTTTAATGTTAAATTACATTTTCATATTTTTATTTATATCTCCAGAAATTATGCTTCTAATGTGCTAATTCTTTGTATAGCAATAATACTATTATACCCAAACATAAATACAGTGAATTTGCAATTTTTATAATTTTATGATATGAATTATGAATTATGAAATTAATATTCGAAAAAATTATGAATTGCAACCTACAATTTTTTTGATGGATTTAGATTTATTAAGTCATCCTTTATGGAAATCCAAGATTTCACACATTTTTTCCAAATAGTTTTCAAATTATGCTTAAAAAACAGCAAAATGATGATTTAAGGGGCCGTCTATAATAGAAGTGACTAGATATTTTGAAATTTCTTCTGCTGTCCTGTAATCTAGCAGGCTTCATTGACTTCTTAAGGTGCCTTGATCAAGATGGGGGCTCTCTCGGTTAACAATCGAGTTCCGAACTTCAATTTAGATACAGCCCTTAAAGTACGCTCGTTTTAAAATAATTAATTTCTCAGAAACTTATGATACGAATTACATAAACATTTGTTTTTAGGCTAATTGAAGGGTGTAGAGTTCATTTATGCTGTCAGAATTGTGTACTGCTATTGAAAAACACAAAGTTATGGTTCGTTTTAATATTTAGATGGCTCCCTAAGCAAATTTTTTCTATATCATTTAAAAGTAGACTTTATTTTCAATCGTTCGGTACCAGTAACTTTCTTCTGCGATAATGGAGTTAGTAGGGGGTGTTTACTTTTTTTTTTCCACGACTGTACATTTGTGCATCCTTATAGATATTCTGTATAACTTTGCATTTACAAAAAAGTCCAGCACAGGGTTGATTACATGAAATCTGCGGAAGCAGAAGAACAAAATTTTCCAAGATATGGTTTCAAGATATGGCCTAACTGTGAAACAATTAGACGTGCTTGGCTTATATATAGCCTAATTAAGGGATTGTTGTTTTGTTTACCCTGTTTATTTTTCGGCATTTATTATAATTGCCCTCCAAATTTAGCTAATCCAAATTGTGCAGTTTCCAAGTGGAAAAAAAAAATAAATCCTAAAATTCCTAAACATGAAAATGCTCCGAAACACAGGAATTTTCATACATTCGCTGGAAGGAACTTAAGAGGGATGTGGGTAAAATAAATTCATGTAATCGACAGCGAATTTGAAAAGAGTATAGAAAAAACTAGTATGTTGTGGCCATCACAAAACTTTCTTCTATATAAATCACGTCAATTAAATCATTTAAATAGTAAAAGAAATTACATCAATTTAGAACCAATTCGTATCAAAGTATACCTGAATTTGAAGTTTGATGAAAATTCGTCCACGACTTATTGAGATAGAGCTGTAGGGGAAATTCTGAAAAATACAGCAGAGCAGCGCCACCTGTTGAGTGATTTGCACCCAAACACAAACAGCACTAATTCATATTAAGGTATACCGGAATCTGAAGTTTGATGAAAATCGGTGCATTAGTTCTGGAGCTAGAGCTATTGTGGAAATCACAAAAATGCAGCACAGCAGCGCCACCTGTTGAGCGATTTACACGAAAAGGTACAAAACATCAATTCATGTCAATGACTAACTGAATCTGAAGTTTGATAAAAATCCGTGCATTTAGTTCTGGACATTGAGCTATTGTGGAAATCGTGAAAAATGCTGCATAGCAGCGCCACCTGTTGAGTGATTTACACCAAAACATAAACAGCACTAATTCATATCCAGGTATACCTGAATCTGAAGTTTGTTGAAAACCCAAGCATTAGTTCTTGAGATAGAGCTATTGCGGAAATCTCAAACAATGCAGCATAGCAGCGCCACCTGTTGAGCGATTTACACCACAAGGGGCAAAACGTCAATTCATGTCAAGCACTAACTGAATCTGAAGTTTGATGGAAATCCGTGCATTATTTCTTGAGACTGAGCTATTACGAAAATCGTGTAAATGCTGCAAAATGCAGCATAGCAGCGCCATCTGTTGGGCGATTTGCACCAAAATGTTACCAGCACCAATTCATATCAAGGATTAACGGAATCTGAAGTTTTATAAAAATCCGTGCATTAGTTCTTGAGACAGAGCTTTTGCGGAAATCCTGCAAAATGCTACATAGCAGCGCCACCTGCAGGGCGATTTACACCAAAAACTAATCAGCACCAATCTATATCAGGGACTACCTGAATATGAATTTTTATTAAATTCCGTGCATTAGTTCTTGAGATAAAGCGCCCACAAAATTTGTGTCACATACAGACAGACAGACAGACGGACAGACAGACAGACAGACTCACAGACAGACATTTTGTAAAAACATGTTTTTTGGAATCTGTGACCCATAAAACGTGTAAATCCGTCGAAAACTGGAATTCGAAAATTTTCATGAAACCAATACTTTCTTCTTGTCAAGATAGAAGAAAGTAAAAATGGTGAAATATATTAGAAACAGCAATAAACGTTATCCTTCATTGTGCTGTGAATAATTTGGTATTAAGAGGCACGTTAAATGAGATAAAAGAAATTGCGAAATTTTTTTCGCAAATTTTAAAATTTTTAAAAAAGACTAAGAAATTCCCGTCGAGACTGCAACACAGAGAGAAAGCCGCATATCTTACTTTTCGAACAATATTCAGAATGAAGTTATTTACCTTCTTGCTAATGAATTAAGAAAAATGATTGTAGAAGAAATCCATAAAGCAAAGTCTTTTTCAATTTCGTTCGATTGCAGTCCAGGTCCACCCCCAAAGAACAAATGATGCAAATTATAAGTGAAGATAACCGAAAGTAGAAATTATTCAATCGAGGAAAGGTTTCTTGACTTCGTTGAGTCAAAACAAAAAAAAACAGGAGAAAGATTAGCTCAACAAATTTTAGATGAAATAATGGCCAACAACTCGACATTCACAACTGTAGAACTCAGTGCTATTTTATGGTTAATTCACTTATTTTTTAGCATCTTCTGAACACTCTCTAAATAACTCTGCACACTCTCTAATGCTTGATTCATGCTTCAGGTGTTCCGAAAATTATGACATTTTTCGGAACTGTACAAAATTTGTTTTCTCTTCGTCTCCTGAAAAAATGAAGGAGTGTGTGTGTGTGTGGGGGGGGGGGGGGGGGGCGCCAAATTTAAACTTTGCCCCGGGCGCAGTTTTCTCTTCGCACGGCCCAGGTTAGGATTATTGCAGGAAAAACAAAAAAAGCAACGTTTTAATCGTTAATAACATTTACGACGTAAACAATCAGTAAAAAAACAAAATCAAAATTGTAAAGCGATTAAGTTCACCCAAGATTTATAGGTACACTCGCTTCATTTCAAGAACTATATTTTTATGGTGGATAGATTTGTATGCTAATACAGGGTGGGTCAAAAGTTCCTGGCAAAATTTTGTATTTAATTAAAAATCAAGCAATTGAAGTCTGGTCTTTTTTGGTTGAAACGTTTATAATTATATCTATTTACTAGCTGAACCACCGGCGTTGCACGGGGCCGGATATTATAACCGGAAAACCTTAAATAAAATTCAAGCTTGTATGATTTAATATATTTTGAAAATCTTTTAAATCGACCTACTTTCAGGGGCCCCGTTGCCTTCCGAAGCGTTTTCTAATGTATTCGTAAGAAACTTCTTTTGGAACGAACCTGTGGCCTGGGTCCTCGCTACTTAAGGCAGCATGTACCGGAAGTGTTTCGCACTTACCGGTGACCAACTTGAGTGAGCCAAACCTCGTAGTAATAGAGCCCATAGAATCCAAAAAACAAATGCATCATTAATCTTCGATGTTGGTAACTGAAGTCAAAGATAAACTTTCATAATACAGAAAGCAGCTCAGTTTTAATCTAAGTTGAATGTACCAAATCCCGTTGAAATTGGGCCCTTAGATTCCGAAGAAAGAATGCGCCCCAAGCGGTGAAAGGTGCACTTCCTCCCCCTGTAAATTTCACGAATTGCTTTTAACAGTAATACGAAAACTGTTAAACTGTTAATAAACTGTTGAAATCCCTTATCTAAAGTTACCAAGTAACGCAATTTTTAACTTACGACTGCAGTGAGTAAACGTAAGTTGTTACCGAAAAAGGAGATTAATATTCGAAAAAGGTGGTACCTGAGGTATAAAGAAGGACGGGTCCCAAAGAGCCCAGGTCTTAACTGGAATGTAGTTGGGCATAAGAAAACTTTTTAGTAGTTTTAAAGTAGCTGGAGGACGCTAGAACTATGTTACAGAAAATTGTAATATTGTATTTTAATTGAATATGATGTATTTTAAATGAAATTCTTTGTACTTCAAATAAAATAAATGCAATACAAATGATGGTAATGGCAATAACTTTTGGTGATTTATCGACTGCAGCCGACTAACATAAAATAATCAAAACTTTTTACGCGCGCTTGTTAAAAATTTCTACACAATATGACGATTGTTTTAAAAACGTAATCTGTGTCTTAATATGATTTTCCAATATCTAGACTAGGCGCTTTGCCATTTTTTACGAAAGTTAAGTTCTCTAATGTTGATAAAAAGACAGCAAAACAGAAATAAGCTAAATGTACCATTTTGGACTCTAATGAAATTGAAATGGAACAACAGTCAGAACAACCCCCCCCCCCCCCCAAAAAAAAAAAATAAAATAAAATAAAATAAAATAAATAAACGATCAAGTGCAAGTATTACTTGCACTCAGAGGGTTCCGTGTAATTAACATATGAATTACTAGCTGTTTAACCCGTTCTATGCACGGGAGTTCATAAATTTAATTATAAAACCAAAATTAAAAGTAACTATTCGATTTAGTAAAATATTTTTCTACTACTGCACATTTTTTAATGAAATTTAATTTATCATGTTACTATGGCAGCAGACGATAAAACGATATCATTGGAATAAAGGAATAAATAGAATAAAAAGGTTTGTTGATGTTTGGGATAAAATGTTTGCCTTTATTTAAAAAAAAAATTGTAATAATTAAGCGCAATTAAATAATCTCTAATTATTTGCATATGAGGTAAAAGAATTATCGTAATATCCGCAACAGCTCTTTAGTATTGCAGCTTGGCGTACGTAATATATCTCACATTGGTTAAAGAACTCGCGCGATTACGGGTTGAACATAAAAAGAAAGGATTGAATTTTTAATTGTTGGCAGCTGCTATAACGAAAAATCTTTAAATTTGATAGGAAATTGCTGTTAAATTGGTGGTTTTTCATTAATTAAAAGTTAACTATAAATTATTTCGATTCCGGATTGCTTTAGTTGCCTCGGCCGTGTTTTAATACACATGTACGTAACATTTCACAATTCTGGCTTCCAAACTGTGAATTTATATAGCATTACAGACAGACAAATTTTCATTTTTATATATTAGATTAACTGTATTATTTAAAAAAAATCGTTGCCAAAAGAATAATAAGACTTTGTAAAAAATCTATACAACTTATTGGTATAGCTGGGTTGGGTATAGCTGTATACATTAGAAAAATATGAATGGGTATACCATAAAAGTTCAAAGAGATATGAAGCTTAAATAATATCAAATATTCCTATTCTGTATAACTTTTTTTTAATCTTATCCTAATCTGTTTATGATGAACTTAATTCGGTACTGACAATAAAAGTAGTGTATATTTAAACTTCATTTGGCCTTTCATAAAATTTAATTCAGCGAGGTAATAATCTTTTCTTTTTACAGTGTAGCTAAAACAAAACCCTTGTGCAAAGTTTAAACTTGGCATTGTACTAAGCGCGCTTCGAAAGGAGGTCACAAAGGTGCAACGCCGCCTTGGTTCGTGCCGCGTTTTTCCAGATACGTTTTAATTAACTTTTAAAGACATGGGAGACGTATTGAGAGATCCACTCAATGCAAACTAGTCGCGAATCCCATAGTATTTATGCGATTAATTCTAATTAAGTTAGTCTGTTTTTAACAATGTGACGTTCATTTATTTATACTGCTACTGAGTATTGCATTACACAAATATATCATTAAAAGTTGTTATATAGGCTTTAAAAGTCGATGGTGCATAGAGTGCGCCGCCCCTGTCATTATATATGTCCAATTCGTCCGTGTTTTTAAGGGCTAATATATCGGCTAATTACCGACGATTTTTCTCGAAAATCATTATCAACAATGATTTTATACTTCTGCTACGATAAGTACCTCCAGAGCTCCTCAACACATTTACTGAATGCCCGAAAATCTAAATTTGTATGTTACGGGAAAATGCTATTTGCTCAAAAAACTATGTGACTTAGGTTAATCGCTATAAATTTCCTGTAAGGTTTAAATTAATGTCTACTACCTGTAATTGTTTCATAATTTTAGTTTCTGTAGATTCGGAAATAGAGGAGGGGAACACATTTTTGCCTTACATTTTAGACAATATCTTTGGAAATATAATACGTAAAATTAAAAGAAATGTATTTTTGAGTTCAGCGTTACAAATACTTTCACACGATACCCGACACGATATACAAAGAAAAGATTTTTTTCAAGTAACTTAATTAACCTCTCTACATTTTTCCTATATATATCTGTGAATGTATAATAATTTGTAAATATGTGGATCAATAGTCTTAATTACTTCCCCTAATTTGAACTTTCCACGGTCCATAGTTTACAAGTAAAACGGCTGTTACAGACGGACAGACACCAGGCCCGTAGCTCAGACACACAGAGGAGTGATCTTATAATGGTTCCGTTTTTACTTTTTAAGTACGAAACCCTAAAAAAGAGCTACAGAAATTGTAGCATGTATTGAAATATTATGAGTGGACATGCATAAAAAGAACAATGTAAAAGATTTGTATAATCTCTTTTGTTGAAAGTTGGTTATGACTCATGATGAAGATGAATGTCATGACTCATGATGAGATTTTTAAACGAGTTCACAATTTGATTTATTGTTGCATTTCTTTGCAAAATATTTCTAAGAAAATAAGTTTTATTATTTCATTTGGGAATTATAATCTAGTTTTTCTATTCCACAATCATAAATATGTCAGATATATGTTTTCCCTTGAGAAATTTATAGATTTATTTTTCATACTGGCCTTTCCACCAGCTTTCATTGCGTTAGCGAATTTTTGTTTTCTGATTATTTACATAAGAAATATAAGTACCTATTTCCCAAGACAGACATTTTACAAAATCATTTAAATATTCCACGAAATGGTTATAAATAAATCATTGATGAGTGATGGAATCATTGATAAATCCTTCAACATAAGATTATTTTCCAAACAAATTACTTTCGAAAGTAATTTTCTTTTAATACGTCATTTTTGCATTTTTTTTTTTTTTTTTTTTTTTTTTTTTTGAGTGGGGGGAGACGTTATTGGTCACACACTCAGTTTGTTGAATGTGTACTTGACTGAAGTATTTACGGCTGCTGCAACCATCGGGCAAAGGGGATCGGCTGCCCAGGGCCCCGCATCAATTGGAGTCTTGTAAGGGCCCCGACTATCTCTATACAATGGTTTTAATGATTCATCCTGAATATAAAAAAGTGAGTATTGCGAAATTATTATGGATATTAAATGTGCAATGTGTTCCATGCCTGGCATGGAAATGTTTATAAATAGTTTATTTAAGTGAAATACAATCATTGTTATTATTTCTTTTTGTGTATGTGTGTGTGTGACACTCTTGGCCGCGTGCACATTTCTCACATACTCAGTTTGTTAGTTGCGCATGTAATAGAAATATTCAATATTAGCGCAACCCTGGGGCAAACTGGGCGGCCCCGCACCAATTGGAATCTTGTTAGTGGCACCAAATCTCTTTAACGAATTCGAAATAAATTTTCTCTGTGTCAAATATTATTATTGATGCATAGTTTTTTTGTTGTTTCGTCCTGAGTAAATAAATAAAAATTACAAAATATTTAAAATAGTGTAAAGGATGAAGATGTTACGGAATTCGAAATAATTATGCACATTAAATATGAAAGTAGTAATATTTTTCATACATTTTACTATCTATATTATATGTTATTTATGTTATTTGCAATTTAAAAACAAATTTTATCAATCCAGTGCTGCAGTACATATTGGACTCCTCTAGGCATCGTGTAAAATTGTGCCGGCGTTGGAAATATTTACAAACAGATTATTTAGGTGAAATACAATTTTAATACATGTTTTTTATTGTTATTATTTCTTTTTTTGACACTGTTGTTCACGTGCACATTGCTCACATACTCAGTTTCTTAGTTGCGCATGTAATGTAATAGAAATATTCAATGCCGTCTAGTGTAAAGGAAAAAAGATTTTACGAAATTCGAAATAATTATGGACATTAAATGTGAAAGTATTAGTATTTTTCATACATTTTATTATCTATATTATATATTATTTATGACTGATGTAATTTAAAAACAATTTTTTTCAATCCAGTGCTGCAGTATACATTGGACTTAACTAGGCCACGTGTAAATTTGCGCAGTCATTGGAAATATTTATAAACAGTTTATTTAGGTTGGATAAATTATAATTTATATTTTAAGAAAACAACTCGGCTCCTAATTCAGTTGTAAATTAAATACGCACTTTTTTAAACCTAGCGTCCATAAATTTTTAAAGCGCATTCAACGATGTCTTAATAGTACAAGCGTTGGTCCATTTCAATAATTCGTAGTTAATCGCTGTAATTGAATAGGGGAGAGCAGAGGGATGTTCCCACTTTAACCCTTAAATGCCTGATTTTTCAAAAATCACTGTAATAATGTTTTTTGGCTTTCATTTTTTAAATAAATCATGGGAAAAATACTTAAAAAAATCATATTTTGTTTTAAGTATGGTTTACGGCTAAAAAACAGTTTGTTACTAATCGGCAATACTGGTCTTTAATTGAAAAAATAATTTACCTTGATAAAATTCTATAATATAACACAAGAATTTTAGGAACTATAATATGAAATAAATTTTACTTGCTCACTGCAGAACAAAATAGTGTATTTCGCAAGCTTCCAAACAAAACAAAAAGAACAAGTAGCAACAATTGAAAAAATAAATCTATCTTTATTCTTAAACAGCACAAGTGTTGCCATCAACATATTGAAAATCTATTTAATAATATTTTCAGAATGTATTTTATTGGCAACATTAGGCATTATAGCTTCAATATTATTCTAATAGCATTTTAGAAGCCTAAATTGGGTATGTTGCCGAAAAGCAACACCCGGCATTTAAGGGTTAACTTTAAATCAGGCCCGCACAGAAGGGGGAGTCGAGGAAAGTCTGAACATTCCTCTGATATACTTGAAAAACAACGTTTATGCCTTGTACATTAGACTTCCTCAAATCCGCGCAGCTTGGGACCAGGGGTTGTGCGGATTTCAGAATTTTGCGGATTTCTGGTCATTGCTTTTGTTTACATTTTTTAAACAGTAAATTGAATGTAATAATGCAATCGAAATTATAATGAATGCTTACAATATAGTTAAATGTTAAAATAATTAAGTAAAATAATAAAAATTAAGGTAATTTAAAAAATAATTAAATTATAAAAAATAAAGGTCAAGATAATGTATAATTAAATATGCATAATAAAGATTAAATACATTTTTTAATTATTCAATATTATTCAATTTTAATTATTCACATCAAAATCATAAAATAAGAAATTTTTATTTCAGGTGTAACCAGACTTAATATCTGAAAAACTAGTTTAGTACATAAATATATTTGGTAAAAAGATTGCAATTACCAGTGATATCAGCAATATCTTGAATTTTTTTCAGAAATTAATTTATATTTCTTTCATGAAAATGCATGAATTCTGTCATATTAATGAGAATAACATATTAAAATAGATACGGAATGATATAAAAATACAAAAGTCTGTATTTTTGTCCCTACATCTGAAATAAGTTACATTCTTTACATCTTTGATGATGTGCGGATTTTAGGCGTTTGGTGATTTTAGGGTTGCTAATTCCAGGGAGTCTACTGTACATAATATGGACTTTTAAAAGTTCATACATTACGTAAAAGGTTACACATAATAATGCAGATGTTACACGTTTAAATTTGTTGTTTAAATTTCCAAGTACTTTCGGTCTGCAATCCCGCAGCAATCGTTAATCATTGAAATACGTTACTTCGTTTGAAGTGGATGTGTCTATAAATGTGTAGGGTAGCTTGAAGTAGAAGTATTAGTAGTGCTTCCGAGTAAACTTGTGCAGAGGAAAATATTTGACGACCGTTCCATTCATTTTTAATACGTCAATTTGTTTTAAATGCGTAGCCTTCCGATTAAATTTGAGTAGAGGAAAATATTTAACTGCCGTTCCAAGGAAGTAGTATATGAACAAAATGACGTATTACAATGAATGGAATGGCAGTAAAATATTTTCCTCTACACAATTTTAATCCGAAGGATTACTGCTACTATTTTCTAGCTACATATTTAAAACAATGTGATGTATTAAAAATGAATGGAACGGCAGTTAAATATTCACCTCTACAGGAGTTTAATCCGAAGCACTACTACTTCTACTTCCGCCTACACTAGGAATTGTAGATTCTTTCATTTAAACGAAGTGACGTATTTGAATGAATGGAACGGTAGTTAATTAAATATTCCCTGATGATGGTTGCGGGATTGCAAACCGAAACTACTTGGAAATTAAAATGCATATTTTAAAACTTGTAACATCTGTATTATTATTATTATTATTATTATTATTATTATTATTATTATTATTATGTGTCCTCTTTAAGTAAACTGTGAACTTTTTAAAGTTTATATTATGTAGTTTATGATTGGATCAATGTGGAATATTCGTCTTATGAGTTTATTTATTGCCTATAGCTTGGTTCCTCTGTCTGCCGTTTCTAAAATTGCTTGTTCACAGTTAAAGATTTAATTCATAAACATAACTCAAAACCAAAATCCCAAACTATTGATTTCCTTTTTAATTTATTTTTGTTCGTGTAAAGATTGAATATTGTAACTGATTTTTCACTGACTTAATGATATGCTGGAATTATAAAAATTATGTTTAGGGGATGTACATATATGACGTTATCAACTTTTTGTCAATTTTGGACCCCCTCCTCTTACGATCACTGTCGTAGCCGTAAAATTACCAGAAAGTATACGCTACAGGCAGAGGGTATGCACGAACGTTCATGGCTAGAGTATGCGTTGTAGCTTTATTTGTGAAACAGAGGGTATACGGAGCTTCTGAAAAATTCCAAAACGTATAGGGCTTGTACCTCCGTATACCCTACACTACATACCTGCTTACGATTTGTCAACCCCCCCCCCCCCCCCCCCCACTCCCTTATGATATCGTTGTGAGTGTCTAAAAATTCTTATTATTTTTACAAAGATTTTCTTTCCCTTTCTTTTTACACGTTTGTAAATGATTATACAGATATGATTAAGCATTTATTATTAGCGTACTTAACTAATTCAAATAAAGAGAAGAAGTCAATAATATTCTTTCCCATTTTTTTAATAGCGAACATAACAAGTATAATTTGGAACCTGTTTTCTCTAACAACGAATTATATGCGCATAGAGCAGAGCAACAGGAATGCAAACGTTGGGATATTCCATATTTTGGAATGAAATGAGTTTAAAATTATTTGATGATTTTAATAATAACTTTGTATTTTCACAAAAATAGATGTATATTTTGGTGTAAAGAAAAGAAAAAATTACAAAAAACAGGGAAATTTTGGTTTGATCAAAAATTAGCAAAAGACAATCCCACTTCCCCCTAGAGATATATCTTACGATATCAAGTGCAAGACCCCCCCCCCCTCCTAAAGTGATAACGTTATATATGTAAAGCCCCTTACAGGTGTGTTTCTGATGACAATACATCATTTTACCATTTTTATAACTTAATTATAACTTAATAAATTAAGTTAAATTTAAAGCATTTCTCTGGTAGTCAGCAACAAGTAATAAATCGTAAAATATTGCTTATGGTTACAATTATATACGAGTTACAACAACGATGGATTTAAATGTGTACCTAACTACGCTCTCGAAAATAGGCCAACTGGCTGTGGAATTGCAGCAACAAATATTTGCAGCCCTAAAAAATATAAAAATATATATATAAAAAAATAAAGAGTAATATATTTTACAAAAATACCTTTAATCAATTAATAGTTCCCTATTAATTAAATTATGATTATAGGATGCGAAATCAATTTAGAAATCTCAAAAATGTAGTTTAAATAAAACTTTTTTTTTTGTTTCCTGTTGCCATATACTTAAAACGAAAAGAAAGCAAAAATGAAATATTTAAAAAATAAATTTACTAGTTTTAACTTTTTTAACAACAACAACAACAAAATATATAAAAAAGCGGTGACCTTCCCATAATTGGGTTTCCGTATCTACGACAAATTAAGGTATTGTAACTTCTTTTTCTTGAAAATCATGATATGCAGTCATAAAATTTGTTGTGATTTTTTAGATAAACATTAAATGCCTATAAAAGAGTGTGTTTTAAAGAACTATTTTTATTTTTATGCTTATTCATTACATCTTGAAATCGAAAACAAAGCAAAGATTAAATATTTTTTAAGTAAATTCACTAGTTTTGACTTTTTTCAAAAACGTAAAATAAGCGGTTAATTTTCCATTAGCGGGTTCGGTGTCTACGACAAATTAAGATATTGTAACTTTTTTTTTCCTTGAAAAATCATGATATGCAATCATAAAATTAGTCATTATTTTTTAGCTAAACATTAAATGCCAAAAGTGAGTTAAAAAAAAAAACTATTTACTTTTATGCGTATTCATTTTCACCACAATTTTTTATCACGTTTTAGGTAACTTTAAATGCTTCCCCTTTTACTTTTCCTCAGTAGTTAGTGGATGAATCCGAAAGAGGTTTTCGCAACTGGAAAATAAAATTGTGTTACCTATCGTATCAAGCATCGTGGCAAACAAATATTGGCTACATTTCAGTCCAATACTACAAAATACAGTAGAACCTCGATTATCCGAAGTAATTGCGACCGACTATTTTTCGAAAAATCGAAATTTTCGGATAATCGAGAATGTCTCAATTTTAAGAAGATATGTGGACAAATATATGCGCTATTTCTTTTTTGGTAACAAGTGCTTAATAAAAATAAAAGTAATAGCAAAATAGAAACATTGCTTGAATTTTACTTTTGAAATTAAGTACCTTTTACATATTTCACAAGGGTTTGAAACAAAGTTTTGTTTGTCGCAGTTTCGATTGCCTTTGCTTTGCCGCTCTATCACGAAGTTTTTTTAATAGTATGTGAATTCTTTTAAAGGTTATTCACTTATTAAAATTTCTTAAGTGTATTTTATTTTTGATATAAACATAGCATTCATATAACAAAAAAATGGCGAATAAGGGGGCTTCAAATGTGTATTTTTTCCCATGATGAACAATGCTATGTAGTATTTATCTTCTTTATTTAAATGCAGCTTTAAAAATGGATTTTGCACACAAAGAATGTGATAGTAAGAAAAAAAAATCTTTTAAAATGGATTTCGGTTAACCGAGAGTTTAGGTTAAAAGAGTTTCTGGTAAAAGGCTCTAGTGTATTCCATTCGTTGGAAATATAGAGATCGACCGAAAATTTGTTTACGTTTTCGGCTCAAACTCCCAGTTTCGCCGAAAATTCGTTTTTAGCGAGAATGCTGTCGAAAGTTTGGCCCGGCCAAAACTATATGCATTCCAAAAATCTCGTTTCTTCTTTCGGAAATTTTCGACATTGCTCATTGATTTGAGTAGTATCGCTTCAAATGAGACACTCTTTATTTATTGCTTTAAACTTCATACTGTTAATAATTAACAGATATGACTGACTGAAGACGTGAGTGCAAATTATAAGCAAGTAATGCATATTTGATTAAACTTTGAAGACGCTTTTCACGTGCTCACTAAAAGTCGCAGACTTAACAGTAATATTTTTTTTAGTTTGAAAGCGCAGAAGTGCTATGAATACACTTCGATTCTTCATTCTTTGGGAATGTTCTAGTGTAACATATGATCATTTACAAAAAAATCTTATAAAAGATAATCGAGATGGCTAAAACATATTTTAATTAGACGAAATTTGTATAATTGGAAAATCCTTCTGTGTCGTTGATGAATTTATTACATTTTATTTTATATGAAAATAAAAAGTTTTGGTCAGAGGCACACAGAGCCAAATTGGGCCAATAATTAAGTATATTTAATAAATGCGTATAATTAGTATTTATGTATGCATTAATTACTAAAAAATTTTTTTTTGTCATTTTCATTTTCGTTTTCGGTCGAAAATAGGAAGATAACAGAAATCCGGTTTCGGTCACAGAAACATGTATCGTTCGGTCCTTAGATATAATTCTGATGAAATATCAATATTGATAAATATTGATATATACATTGATCATATAAAAAAAAGTCATTAACGCAGAAATATTAACATCAAAATATCTACAATAATATTTTATATGAAAACAAGAAGTTTGGTCAGAGTCAGAGACAGCCAAATTGGGCCACACGTATAATTAATTAATAATTATGTATATTTAATAACCACGTATAATTAATTAACAATTACGTATGTACGAGTATATTTATGTATGTTTTAATTAGGGATGCACCGAATATTCGGTATCTATTCGGTATTCGGCCATGTTACCGAATATTCGGTTTGGCCGAATATCAAACTATTCGGTATACCGAATATTCGGCTTGGCCGAATAGCAAACTATTCGGTATACCGAATATTCGTTTTGGCCGAATATCGAAATATTCGGCCCAACTGAATACTTAAAAAAAAACTTTTAAAACAAATTTTTAAAAACCTTATACCACTTCTACGTTTAACAGTCAACTTATCAAGATATTCAGAATAATTAGAAACAGAGTCATATATTTAAATAAAACAGAATGTTTTTACATTATTTATTTGCTGTTTGTTAAGTATTATTTAAGAAAATTAACCAATCACGAGGATTTTCATAGGAATTTATTATGTACAAAAGCAAGTTCCTGAACATTGTCCAGTTAATAATCTGTTTCTTGTTAATATTTTAAGAACAAAATTTACAATCTCTGAAAATGATCGCCCACTCCAGACACCGATCTAGGATGCATTTAAAAACTTCCTTGCTTAATCAAAGGGAGTGGAGCAGTTATTCTTGCTGAGTTGCCACCATACAAAATTTGAATAGATTGTAAGGATGCATTTAAAAACTTCCTTGCTTATACAAAGGGAGTGGAGCAGTTATTCTTGCTGAGTTGCCACCATACAAAATTTTAATAGATTGTATTTATTTATTTACTTTTACTTTATTCTCTTCCTGACAAACAAATAATATATGATCCTGTACAATTTTTCTTCCATTTTTTTTACAATTTCTCTTTGATTTTAAAATGTTTGTTTTAGAAAAAAAAAAATATTCATTTGTTTTAATTCACAGAAGAAGACATGAAATACAAAATTTTATTAATTGAAAAAGTTTTATAACTACCCTCTTCTTAAATAACTCAAAGCAGATTTTTTTCAGCATAAAGTTTACTTGGGAAAAGCTCTTGATTATCAAAATGAAAGTTTCTATTTCAAATATTATGTAAAATTGTTTTAAAATTTAACATTTTAATGCCTTTAAACTTTGAAATATAAAATTATTCGACAAGCCGAATATTCGGTATTCGGCCGAATAGTTACTATTCGGCTGACCGAACATTCGGTATTCGGCCTAGAGGTTACTATTCGGTTAGCCGAATATTCGGTATTCGGCCAAAATCACTATTCGGTGCATCCCTAGTTTTAATTACTTTAAAAAATTGGGACCATTTTCGTTTTCGGTCGAAAATAGGAAGATTACCGACATTCGGTTTCGGTCATAAAGACCTGTCGTCCGTAGACTCGTTTGTTTGACTCGTTCGATCCTTAGAAATAATTCTGATGAAATACCAATATTGATAAACATTGTTATTCGATATACGTTGATAAACGTTATTATTGATAAACGTTTGCGACGATATTCTTGTACGTTGGGAATATTAAAAAAAAAAAAGCGCCATTAATGCAGAAATATTAACATCAAAACACGATTTACATAAATATTGTCGTTTCGTTTCAATTACATGGTGTGTTCACAAAGTTTCAAGACTGGTCTGAGATTACAAAAATTATTAAACATTTTTGTACAGCGAACTAAAATTCCTCGAAATATGACCCTTGGCCATCAACACACCGCTGCCAGTATTTTTTCTATGGATCATAGGCAGCCTACCTGGAAACCTTCACACACAAGGCTGTTAAGAAGCCTCGTCGAAGCTGCCTGGATCGCTGGAATCGTGTCCAATCGCTTCCCTTTCAGGTCTTTCTTGATCCGGGGGGACAAAAAAAGGTCGCTGGGAGCGAGGTCAGTGCTGTAGGGGGTTCGATCGGTCAAATGGTGCGTCCGCCTTACTCGGTGCGTCCGCCCAGACATCAAAGACAATTGGATTGTTCACCACGACAATGCGCCCTATCACATGTCGCTTGCCGCCGCCGAAGTTTTGGCTAAGTTTAACGTAGCAATATTCTCACAAGCCCCCTACAGCCCCGACGTCGCTTCAGCGCGTTTGTTTTGTTCCCCCGGATCAAGAAATACCTAAAAGGGAAGTGATTCGACACAATTCCAGCGATCCAGGTAGCTCGACGAGGTCCCTTTATGTTAGCAAAATTTACTCCCCCCTTCCCGATTTTCTGCAATATTGTCGATTTTGGCGAAAATATAATCGGAATCAGGTCTGACGCAACGTCACTCGGGGCTCTGGCAAAGCAATTAAGTGGTCCAACGTATGCTGCAATAATGTATAAAAAAAATATCAATACTTTCACATTTACTGTGTCTAATTATTTTTTATTTTTATCCTTTACAGTATTTCATGGGGTAAACCCAAAAATTTGTTTTTATTATAAACATTAAAAAATATATTTTCCTGTATTATTATGTAAATGTTAAATACAATTAATTAATTAAAAAAAACTATAAAAATTAAAATTATTTTTTTATTTTTATCAGGTTATGTTAATTTTATTAACATTATGAGCTCATATTTTCTTTGCCACTGAATTCCTTTAAATTCTTTTAAACGTCATAAAATTATTTTATATGTCACAAATTATTTTATACGACATAAATAATTCATGTAGTCTATTGATTATTTATTTTTTTACGGTATGTGATAAAAACAAAAAATCTATAATTAACTATTAAAATTTCATTAACATTATGAGCTCATATTTTCTTTGCCACTGAATTCATTTAAATCTTTTTAACCGTCATAAAATGATTTTATATGTTTCAAGTTATTTTATACGACATAAATAACTCATGTAAATTATTATTTAACTATTTTTTAAGTTATATGATAAAAAAATTAACAAAAAAATTATAATTAACTATGAAAATTTCATTAACATTATGAGCTCATATTTTCTTTGGCAGTGAATTCCTATAAATCTTTTTAAACGTCATAAAATTATTTTATGTATCTCAATTTATTTTAAATGACATAGATAACTCATGTAGGCTATTGATTAACTATTTTTTAAGTTATTGATAAAAAATGTAACAAGAAATATATAATTAACTCTGATAATTTCATTAACATTATGAGTACATATTTTCTTTGCTACCGAATTCCTTTAAATCCTGTTAAACGTCATAAAATTATTTTATATGTCACAAATTATTTTATAGGACATAAGATTCTTTTAAATCCTTTTAACGTCATAAAATTGTTTTATATGTTTTGTTTTATACAACATAAATAATTTATGTAGGCTTCCCATCTACTTCTGAAATGAGAATTGAATAAATCTTCTTCCATTTGACTGAACTAAAAGTCCCTCGTGAATTTGTAAAGGTGGAACACACACTGCATCCATCCTATTTAAAGTACATTTTTGCCACCGAAGACTTCAACTGAGAACTGAGAACTTCTAGAATCCGAAGCCAGTCTGTTGGTCTCTTTGGTTGTGGTTGCAAGCAACTGAAGCTCTACTCAAACATTGTCTGCGTACTGTTGGCTTTTACAGTTGTTTTATATAGATAACGAAGGTATGCTTTTTTTTTTTTATTTGTTATTATTAGTTAATACACTTCGAGGATTAATCATGTAGAGAAATATTTATTTTGATTATTCTGACTAAATTAATATTTACTTAAAGTGATAAAGTACTTTTAACAAGGCAAAAAATTACGTTTATTTATTCATATTAGACATATTTTTCATTGCTTCGACGGCAACATTCTCAATAATAAATATGACACAAATATTTTCGAAAAAATTATTTTAATTTAAAACTGGAAAAACAAAAATCGCAGGAACTCAATCATAATGAAATTAACTGCAATATTAAAAACTAGCCGACCTTGGCGACCAGTTTGGTCTCCCCTAAATGCATGCTAATCATTGTATCGTTACTTCTGTACATAATTTAATTTACTTGCTCAATCCTTCGCCAAATCCTTAGATGCTGATACAGAAATCATGAACTCTGTATTTTTATGTTAGCAAGGCGCAAGTGATAAATCGCCAAACATTATTCCCGTCGTATTTTTTCGTATTTCATTAATTTCATTTAAAATATAGTAATTTCACTAATTTTATTTAAAATTCATAACTTCAATTTAAAACAAATATTTAAAATGTATGACTCTCAATTGTTGCTTTAAAAAAAAGAAAAGTAATAAATAATACCTTAAACCATGCCATTTAATTTCAATTTCAAAGCTTTGTTTTAATTTACCACGCGAACAATTGTTTATGACAGTCGCATGTATGGACTGTTATAATACAGATGACACGATGGCGATGGAACAATATTTGCCGATTTATCACCAGCGATCAGCTAACATTAAATTACCAAATTTGCCGCCTGGCATACGAAAAGCGAAGCGGTCAACCCGGAACTGTGGATGACAGTCACATGACTTGGGTTTTTATTGTATAGATGGATATTTGTGACCGGGAATCATTTAATACTATTGTTTAATTTTTTATGTAGAGCATCTCTTTCGTCATTTTAGGAAGTTTCATGGAAGCTCAATCATTGCATATATTCTCACTATGAAAGAAGATTTGAAAGCATTTAATGAGATACAAAATATAACGGTAAAAAATAGTTGTTCGTTACTTCAAAGTCTAAAGCGCCCTCTATCGGAATTTTTTAAACTTTATCTTTCAAATTTATTTTCAAGAAAGTACTGACCTATAGAGAATCATTTTAGTGAAAACCGCAAACGAATCGACCAATTTAACGTTTATTATAATCATTTGAAATTTTGGATCCTAAACTTTAAAGGCACCTATCTCCTTCAGAAGACGTTTGGGACCCTTAGTTTCCCATTTAATATTGTTTGTCTTGATGTGTACTATCACCCCTTAAAGTTTTACTCAAGAGTTTAGATACACCCTGTATGTTTTTGATTTTTTTGTATGTGTTTGTTATTAGAAGTTAACACACTTCGAGGATCATTAGAAAAATATTTATTTTGTTTTTTGTATTTTTAAAAGTTTTAATTTTTACCACTTTCTAATATAGAGATTTTTTTGTATAAATTCGTTATTTCTGTCTGTCTCTCTGTCCCTGTTCTAACTCCTGTAAATTGCTATACAATTGATATATATATGCTATTGAATTTTTTGTATTTATTTGTTATTAGAATTTACACGTTTTGAGCATTTATTCATTTAGAAAAATGTTTATTTTGATTTTTTGCTTTTTTAAAAGTTTCAATTTTTATCACTTTTCAATATATATGAGAATTGTTTATAAATTCGTTATGTCTTTCCGTCTGCCTGTCCGCGATCTAACTCCTGTAAATTGCCATATAATTGATATATGCTATTGAATTTTTTGTATTTACTTGTCTTTAGAAGTTACACGTTTTGAGCATTTATTCATTTAGAAAAATATTTATTTTGATTTTTTGCTTTTTTAAAAGTTTCAATTTTTATCACTTTTCAATATATATGAGAATTGTTTATAAATTCGTTATGTCTTTCCGCCTGTCTGTCCGCGATCTAACTCCTGTAAATTGCCATATAATTGACATATGCTATTAAATTTTTTGTATTTATTTGTCTTTAGAAGTTACACGTTTTGAGCATTTATTCATTTAGAAAAATATTTATTTTGATTTTTTGCTTTTTTAAAAGTTTCAATTTTTAACACTTTTCAATATAGATGAGAATTGTTTATAAATTCGTTATGTCTTTCCGTCTGTCTGTTCGCGATCTAACTCCTGTAAATTGCCATATAATTGATATATGCTATTGAATTTTTTGTATTTATTTGTCTTTAGAAGTTACACGTTTTGAGCATTTATTCATTTAAAAAAATATTTATTTTGATTTTTTGCTTTTTTAAAAGTTTCAATTTTTATCACTTTTCAATATATATGAGAATTGTTTATAAATTCGTTATGTTTTTCCGCCTGTCTGTCCGCGATCTAACTCCTGTAAATTGCCATATAATTGATATATGCTATTGAATTTTTTGTATTTATTTGTCTTTAGAAGTTACACGTTTTGAGCATTTAATCATTTAGAAAAATATTTATTTTGATTTTTTGCTTTTTTAAAAGTTTCAATTTTTAACACTTTTCAATATAGATGAGAATTGTTTATAAATTCGTTATGTCTTTCCGTCTGTCTGTTCGCGATCTAACTCCTGTAAATTGCCATATAATTGATATATGCTATTGAATTTTTTGTATTTATTTGTCTTTAGAAGTTACACGTTTTGAGCATTTATTCATTTAAAAAAATATTTATTTTGATTTTTTGCTTTTTTAAAAGTTTCAATTTTTATCACTTTTCAATATAGATGAGAATTGTTTATAAATTCGTTATGTCTTTCCGCCTGTCTGTCCGCGATCTAACTCCTGTAAATTGCCATATAATTGATATATGCTATTGAATTTTTTGTATTTATTTGTCTTTAGAAGTTACACGTTTTGAGCATTTATTCATTTAGAAAAATATTTATTTTGATTTTTTGCTTTTTTAAAAGTTTCAATTTTTAACACTTTTCAATATAGATGAGAATTGTTTATAAATTCGTTATGTCTTTCCGTCTGTCTGTCCGCGATCTAACTCCTGTAAATTGCCATATAATTGATATATGCTATTGAATTTTTTGTATTTATTTGTCTTTAGAAGTTACACGTTTTGAGCATTTATTCATTTAGAAAAATATTTATTTTGATTTTTTGCTTTTTTAAAAGTTTCAATTTTTAACACTTTTCAATATAGATGAGAATTGTTTATAAATTCGTTATGTCTTTCCGCGATCTAACTCCTGTAAATTGCCATATAATTGATATATGCTATTGAATTTTTTGTATTTATTTGTCTTTAGAAGTTACACGTTTTGAGCATTTATTCATTTAGAAAAATATTTATTTTGCTTTTTAAAAGTTTGTTTTTAACATTTTCCAATAAAAATAAAAATTGTTTATACATTCGTTATGTATGTTCATCTGTCTATCCACGCTCTAACTCCCTTAAATTGCAATGTAATTGACGTATGTTAAATACCATTGTATGTTTGGTATTTAAAATGAAGTATATATCATTTAGAGTTCGTTCTTGACACGCAAAATGATTGCGTTACATTATGGTCTATAGCGAAAAATCATTTGCATGTAATTTAATAATGTTACACTATTTCAAACGTAATGAAATTGATATACGTCACTTGGGTGCAATATAAGATATTTACATACAATAGAATATGTTGCGCATAGTATTTATCATTTATGTACAGGGACACACAAAATAGTTCTATCACAGTATTGTTTACGAGCAATAATTGTTGGAAGTGCAGTCTCAATTGCGGTATGTGTTTTTAAATTTAACTAATTTTTTGGGATATTTCCTGGCATATATAAAATCTAACTTCATAAACAGGCTGCACAACAAACTGCGAGTATATTTTTGCTTATTGTTGGAAATTGCTGAAGAGGAATTTTTAATTGTGTTATACTTTTCTTAACTAAACTAAATATTCGGAAAGTGTGGAGACAATCCAGATTTTGTTTTTATATGTTTAAATCAATTCGCATTAAAAATACATGTCTTTTAAAAATTATAGATAACTACTTTTCTTTAGTGACAGGACAGTACGAAAAGAAGTTATTATTAGGTGCGGTCTTAATTATATAAACACATAGCATCTATGGTCGTCGCCTGGTCTGTCTGTCCGCATATAACAGCACAAAAACTACTCAACCGAATGATTTGAAATTTGATATGTATAATCTTTGCAGAATTTTGGTGAGACATTTCAAATTTTATGAAAATCGAATCAAAACTTAAAAAGATATCAATAAAAGCTTTCATCATTCTATTAAATCCCATCATACGTAGTTATTTCAATGATATCCCATGACAAGTTATGATTCTAGGTTGTCATGGTGATAATGTCAAATTTAAGATGGAGTCATATTATTTCCGTATTAATGAAATTAATACTGTAGAAACTCGATTATCCGAAGTAATTGGGACCGACCCTCTTTCGGAAAATCGAAATTTTCGGATAATCGAGAATGCTTCAATTTTAAGATTAAGGACAAATATATGCAATATTCCTTATTATGGTAAAAAGTGCTTAATAAAAATAAAGCAATAGATAAATAAAAACAAGAATAAATTACCTGAATTTTAATTTTGAAATTAAGTACCTTTTACCTATATCACAAGGGTTTGGAAAAATGTCCTATTTGTTTCAGTTTCGATTGCCTTTGCTTTGAAGCTCTATTACGGAGTTTTTTAATATTATTAGTTCACCAGTATCACAGTCTTTCTGCTTCTCCAGCGATGCCAAACCTTTTGCAAAACATTCAAAAGCTTCAGAATTACTAATTGGTTCGTTTTCTCCGTTCCACTCCGCAGTTTACGGGAACTCAAGTTAAATTCAAAGGAACTCTAAGAAAGGGATCAAAAATATTTATATGTACTCGTAGTTCGGAAAGGACTGTTCGTACACAAGGAATATGATAGTTTAAAAAAAATATAAACTTTTAAAATGGATTTTGCACGCAAGGAATGTGATAGTAAAAAAAAAAAAAAAAAAAAAAAAAAAGCTTTAAAAATGGATTTCGGTTAAAAGAGTTTCGGATAAAAGAGGTTCTACTGGATATATAATCGTAATAAATTTCATATTCATGCATTTTTGCATAAGAGTGCAACAGTTATTTCGCCAATCTCTGAGTAATTATAAAACTGGTTACAGTGCGAACGCCCCTCATTTGTCGCATTTGACGTACAATTTCCAACTTGTTATTACTTCATTTATTTATTTATTTATATATTAAGGTTGAATAATTTGAACTTTGAATAACTCAATTTTTTTCTTCGTCACTAAGGGTTCGAATTACCAATTGTCGACAGTATTACAACTAGTACATTTCGAGAACATAGTTATAATATTTAATTTTTTTTTTCGATAATATTTAATTTTTTTTCGACGACATTGAAACATTGTTGCAAATATTAAGTGTATAGTTGTAACATGAAGCATTTTAAGAATTAAAAATTTGAGAACTGCCATCTGTCATTTCTGATTGCATCAAAAATGCTTTATTAATATTTTTAAAAGTTAAATTTGCCCATTTTTTCTCAGAAATTATTTTAATTTTAAATTAATTGTATATTTTCATTAGAAAACGATTTAAATTTTTACTGAATTATGGGATTTTTACTTTATAATTTACTTGACATAGTTAATTGGCGATGTTTTCTCAACGTTTTAAAGTACGGTTTCTCCCCAAAAATTTTCTACAACGCAAAGTGAATTTTATTTGCTAGTAAAAGAGAGAGGAAATAACTATGGTTATTTATTTACTAGTTGAGTAGCAACCCGTTGTGTGGCATTTCTATTGAAAGAAAAATATTTTTGAGTTCAGGACTCTTAAAATTATAAAAAATGAAAAAAAGAGACCAGTTTTAACATTTAATATCTCAAAATGTATGAGATTTTAAAACACAATTTTTATTGAGATGAAAGATATAAATACGTTATTTCCTTTTCTGTATTTAAAAAGTTGCAAGATGCAGAATTAGGATTTGCCGGGGGCTCCAAACAGTCAAACATTTGACAAGCAGAAAATTGGTATAACAGCTTACGCGCACAATTAGAAATTAAATATAGCAACTAGAAAAAAATATTGGTGCTTACTTATACTTTAGGTTGTAATAATTACCCTAAACCTAAATAAATTCGTATTTAAGGCATTTGTATATTTTTAATACAAGGTTGTATTTAGCTAATACAAAATTTTGAAAATTTCAACAACATAATCACTTAAAAAAAAGTTTTTTTGAGCAATGAAAAGGAAATTTTAGGTTCAGTTTATACAGATTAACATGAAACGTATGTTTTTAAAATTTCATGAAAATATATTCAAAAGTTTTTGAGATATCGTGCGCGTTATGCCCAAAAAAGTCATTCGGAGAAAAATGACTTAAAAGTTGCGAAAATGCCGCTTCAGCTATTGAGCGGGTATACTTCTTAAAGCCATAACTTCTGTTCGAATGAGAATTTGAAGGAAAGAATTATATCAAAATGTTCAGAAAAGATAGAAGATTAATATCTAACAAAATTTAAATAAAAAAATTTTTGAAGCTTTAAGAATCCTGAGACCCCTTAAGTGGAAAATACTTATCCATACAGTTTTTTAATTTATTTGCATAAGAAATAAGCTAAAAACTTAATTATTATACTTTAGAAATCAATATTGAATCTTTCTTTTATTTCCGTAATATTTGTAATGTTAAAATTGATAAATAATTTCTTGAGTTTTTACTCATTGAAATATTGGATAATAGGATATTTCCCTGTTTTCTCAAAAACTAATTTATATACCGAAATGCTACAAACTCCAGATTGTAGTCAGGACTATCATTAGCAAATCTTAAATACACCTTTCAACCACCATACGATTCCTTAAAATGATCAATTTGCTCCCGAGTTTTTAATAATTAAAAGATTGGTTGATGGATTGATTCTCCCGATTTTTCACAGTTTTCTCAAAAACTAATTTAGATAATGAAATGCTACAAACTCCAGATAGTAGTCAGGACTATCATTAATAAATCTTAATTAGACCTTTTAATCACTATAAGATTCCTTTAAATTGATCAATTTGTTCCCTAGTTTTTAATAATTAAAGATTTGTTGATGGATTGATTCTCCCGCATTTTTCACTGTTTTCGCAAAAACTAATTTAGATAATGAAATGCTACAAACTCCACATAGTAGCTATCATTAATAAATCTTATTTAGACCTTTCAATCACCACAAGATTCCTTAAAATTGATCAATTAATTCCCTAATTTTAATAATTAAAAGATTGGTTGATGGATTGATTCTCCCGATTTTTCACTGTTTTCGCAAAACCTATTTTAGATAACGAAATGCTACAAACTCCAGATTGTAGTTAGGACTCTCATTAATAAATCTTAATTAAACATTTCAATCGCCATAAGATTCCTTAAAACTTTTCAATTGGTTCTCGATTTTTAACATCTTCGCGACGAGCGTCTTTTACAGAACTTTTAATTTTTTCATCACCGATTTTTGTAAATAGAAATGCTTGGCTAATTAAATCGGGAAAATGCCCTGATTTAATAAAGCAAAATTTACAATTAAAAATAACTGGTCGGGATAATCAAAGATTCTGAGCAACTTATGCTGTACTAATACGTGACGCTGATGGATTAATTCTCCCGATTGTTTCCTGTTTTCTCAGAAAATAATTTAGGTGTTTGTGTTATTTATGACGGCTAATTACCTTCTCGTAGGATATGGGCCCGAAGGAGGAGAGGGTGTTCCCCCGTGGGGGGTCTTTCTAAGGGAATCTAATCCGTGTTTACGCAACGAAATACAAGGTTCGAAGAAAACGACTGATAACTCCGAACGATTAGGCTGACGGTCGCGATTAGGTTCGAACACAGCACCTCCCGTCTACCAGCTTTGAGAGCAGGACCTCGCCGCCACTGGTGGGGCAAAAATTAATTTAGATACCGAAATGCTACAAACTTCAGATTGCAATCAAGACTGCCATTAATAAATCTTTATTAGACAGTTAAATCGCCATAAGATTCCTCAAAATTAGTCTTATTAATTCCCGTGTTTTATGTAATTGAAAGATTGGTTGATTGATGGATTTAATAATTAAAAGATTGGTTGATGGATTGATTCTCCCGATTTTTCACAGTTTTCTCAAAAACTAATTCAGATACCGAAATGCTACAAACACCAGATTGTAGTCAGGACTATCATAAATAAATCTTAATTAGACCTTTCAATTGCCATAAGATTTCAAAAAATTGATCAATTAGTTTCCAAGATTTTAATATTGGAAAGATTAGTTGATGGAGTGATTTTCCCGTTTATCACTGTTTTCTCAAAAACTAATTTAGATACAAAATGCTACAAACTGTAGGTTGTAGTCAGGACTATTTTTAATAAATCTTTATTAGACCTTTCAATTGCTATAAGATTCCTCTAAATTTATCAATTGGTTCCCGAATTTTTAATGATCGATTGATTTTTCCCTTTTCTTACTGTTTTCTCAAAAACTATTCAGATATTGAAATGCTATAATCTCCAGATTGTAGTCAGGTCTATCAATAATAAATCTCAATTAGACATTTCAATCGCCATAAGATTCCTTAAAATGGATCTGTTAATTGCCGCGTTTTTAATAATTGAAAGATTGGTTGATGGATTGGTTCTCCCGATATTTGGTTGATAGATTGGTTCTCCCGATATTTCACTGTTTTCTTCAAAAACTAATTTATATAACGAAATGCTACAAATCCAGGACTATCATTGACAAATCTTAATTAGATCTTTCAATTTCTGTAAGATTCCTTAAAAAGTAGTCGAGTTTCGAAAGATTAGTTAATTGAAGGATTCTCCAAGATTTTGCCTGATTTCTCAAAAAGTACTTTAGATATCAGAATGCTACAAACTTCAAATTGAAGCCAGAATTACCATTTATAGATCTTAATTAGTCCTTACCAATTGCCTTAAATTGCTTAAAATGCATCAATTAGTTCTCGGAGTTTTCGAATATTGATTGATTGGCTGTGTTGATCTTCCAAGTTTTTGCCTGTTTTCTTAAAAACTATTCTAGATGTCGAAATGCGACAAACTTTAGATTGTGGCCAGAAATATTTTTATTTGTCTTTGATAACTTTAGTGGGTTTTTTTTTTTTTTTTGCAACTATTTGCGAGTCTATTATGAATAAACAGGAAGGCAGACAGACGAATTTTTAATGTTATTTTTGACTTTGAATTGTCTAAATAGTCAAATGAACTTAGAAATAAGACTTTTTCTGAAAATCACTGACAGACACTACAATTTAATAAATTAGTATATAGCTACTAAACATGATTAATGAATGTATTTCTTTTTCAATATGATTTGAAAATTAATTATTATAACTTCTATTCATCGTATCTGCATTTTAAGAAAATTTTGAACATCTTCAGGTGTGTAGACACCATAGTACTCGTCATATGTTATTTCCGCGAAGATTTTTTTCTCGACACTCCATAGGGGACCGTAAACAAATTGAAGAAAAACTGATATCTTTTAAATTACCCTGTAAAAACTAATTTCGCAAAAGCGTTGAAACTGTAGCATATGATTAGGAGACTTCTTGTAATAAATTGTGTTCATTTTTATGAGGATAGCACGTATACTCGTGGAGAAATTAAGGTTTTTAAAAAACAATCAAAAATTTCACCAAAGTATTTTGCTTATAATTTCCAGACTTCTTAACTTTTAACCGGAAACGTACGTCTGTGAGATGTTTGCGTCTACACATCTGCTTTTAATATTTTCTCTCTCTGACACATTCCAAACTTATTTTTATGCTGTTATATTAAAAAATTGGTCTTGTTAATGCATTACTATTAAAGATTAAATGTTTAAGTTCACTATTTGGTAAATTATTAAGTGTTCTGTTTGTGCACGGAATTTCCACGTTTCCGGTTATGGGTTTATATAAAAGAATGTTCTTTTCCGGAACCATGACAAATGATATTGCACACAGTAAAGTGCAATAAAAATTAAAAGGTAATAAAAAATGGATGAAAAATGAGCAGGTTCACTCACTAAATATTAATTCACTGCGCATGCGTGAATGCAATCAAAATATAATGTGCATAATGCATTAGCTAAATGTATAGAAGAGAAACTTTTCCGAAAGGCTCAAAAACATAGCTTGAAAATTCTGAAAGTGATCGTCGATAGAACAAGCTCTAAATCCATTGTTCCCAAAAGGAAGCAAGAAGATGAGGTGCTGTATCCAAATATAATATATGTTACACACAATTGCACGTACACAATAATGCACTTACTTACTATATTTGCATACAGCCCCTCATCTTTTTGCTTCCTTTTGGGAACAACGGATTTCGAGCTTGTTCTATCGACGATCACTTTAATTATTCATTATTTCCAAGCTATGTTTTTGAGACTTTCGCAAAAGTTGCTATACATTTAGCTAATACATTATGCACATTATAGTTTGATTTCATTCGCGCATGCGCAGTGAAACATCTGAGTGAACCGGCTCATTTTTCATTCATTTTTTATTATTTTTTAATTTTGATTGCAGTGTACTGGTGTACAGTGCTGTTTGTCATGGCTCCAGAAAAGAACATTCTTTTACATTAAGAAATTATAAGTAAAACACTTGATAAAATTTGGGATTGTTGTTATAAAAACCTTAATTTCTCCACGAGTATACGTGCTGCCCTCATAAAAATTAACACAGTTTAATTTGAACTGTTTAATAAACTGTTTAATAAACTGTGTAATAAACTGTGTTAATAAACTGTGTTCTATAACAAGAAGCCTCTTAATCATATGCTACAGTTTCAACCCTTTTGCGACATTAGTTTTTACAGGGTAATCCAAAAGATATCAGTATTTCTGAAATTTGTTTTCGGTCCCCAATGGAATGTCGAGAAGAAATCTTCGCGGAAATATATGATATCTACTATGGTGTCTACACACCTGAAGTTTCAGGATAATCGCTTATGTATTTTTCTAGATATTTAACAAAACGTCTAAAATCGCAAGTGACCGCTCACCATTGGCCATATTGTGTATAAGGTACCATTTAAACCATAGCTATTTTAAGTAAATTTTTTAATCTAATTTTTTTTTAATTACTAGCCAAAAAAAAAAAAAAAAAAATCTTTTTTTTCTTTTCTATGAAGCTATGAATATTTTAATGTAATACAGAAATTTAAAAGAATACAAAATTGAAAATGTATCTTGTTGTCATGCCAAAAGTGTTAGAAACAAAAACTATTTGAAACAGTAAATGTGCAGCATTCAAACGTGTACTAACATAATTTTTTCCATATTCCAGAAGAATTTCTTTTATATCCTTCTGCTCAATTTTAATAATCATAAGTTATAAATAAGTTGTATCACATTTATTTTATAAAATTTCTTGATAATAACGAATTTTGAAATATTTATCAATATTTATCTCTTATTTTAGGGCTAGAAATTCATGATGATCAACACACATAGATGTATTGTGAAACTTACGTTTGAACGAATGCTGACCAGTTGAAGAGTCTCTCGTAAGAAAACCTATAGGATATCATATCATGTTTTATTACATACTAACCTTGTCTTTATATGTTGTGATTACGTTATGTGTTTGGGATTTTGTTTGTAACGACAAGGATATAAACATGGATTGCAATGTTGACATATATTTTTACGGGTACATATCTTTGGTAGAATTTTTTAAAATACTTTTTTTGCTTAATGTATTAAATTTTTAATTGAGTACAGTTTATGCTGGTCGAGAATCCGGCAAATGTAAAGGCAATTCTATATTTCAAAAAGAAATTTTATTACAAAGATGTAAAAAAAATAATATCACCTATGATTAATTGTTGCTATTTAACCCGAATGTAGTCGCGTTTTTATATTTAGAACGCTGTTGATCGCGTTCGGTCTTTTTGCGGTGATGCACGCCGTCCAGAAATGGAAAACAAGAAACAATTTTCATTTGATATTCGAATATTGATTTTAATGAAATTCTAATAGTATTAAGCAGCTTTCTCGCGGTAGTTATAATGTCCGAGAAAAGTAAAAATGAGATGATACTAGTCAGTGTGTACTGAGCTTTAGGATAAATTTATTTGTTACTATATACCTGAGAGATGTAAGTATGTACCAATAACTTTACTATAGAGCAGGGACAGCGAACCTTTTTACATGTAGGTGCCAAATTTTTCAAAAAATATATTTTACGTGGTCATGACGCACCAACAATAAAAAAATTTAATGGATCAAATAATAAAGAATCGAATTTACTTAGAATTTGTTTACAGCATTAAAAAAATATTAGTAATATTTGATGTCATACTTTAGAAATATATTTTTAAAATATTATTTCTGTTGTCTCATCTTAGATGTCAAATAACTTATATCAGCTTCGTACATAGTTATTTTTAAGAGAATGCAAGTTGAACTGAACTCATTTGACAAGATATTTTAGTTGAATTTTTCATATTATTTATTTCCGAAAAGAATGCCTCGCAGAACAACTTGTCAAAATAGCAAGCGCCATAATCTAAAGCTTTTGGGGAGAGGAATTAAATTTAAAGTTGTTATAATTTTATCATCGACATGTTTGCTTATAATACTTTTTAATATTTCTTTTGCGATAATCTCCTAACTCTTAAAATTTTATGAGTCAATATTGAGCTAGATATGGGATACATCAAGTTATATTTCAGTTTCTTCAATTTGTTGTACGAAAATGACAACCAACCAAACTAATTGAATTCAGATAAACAGAGACAACATCTAGATTAATTAACGCATTTTGTGAAATTCTACTGTATTTTGATGTAGAAAGTGAATTTATGCCGTGCCAAAAATAATCTGCAGCATACCACTTATGGCACGCGTGCCATAGGTTCGCCATCCCGTCTATAGGAGAAAGAAACCTTAAGGCTCAGCCAAATGGAATTTCTTATTATATATTCAAAAGAAAACATGGGGGTTAGGGAAGGTGTGAGCGCCAAAAATATGGACACGTGACTAGGGTCGATTTAACACAATTAATACGAAAGTAATATTTTCTTTTCATTGGATTTTACACAGAGTAAAATATAATAGGTAGAGCCTGGGTTATGTACCATATTATTAAAATTCTTTTTCTGACATGTTAAAAAATATATTCATTTTCTAAAAATTATATACTAATGCAGCGTTCGAAATCCTTGGTGGTCTGCTGGTCCGAGACCACTAAAAATTCAATCGGACCACTAATTAAAAAAATTTAGTGGTCCGCAGGACCAGTAACTTTTTCCCCACTCTGACGGGTAAACGTAAATTTTCCCGTCCCTGAGAAAACCACAGCCAAACACAAATAACAGAATTTTAATTTATTTAAAATAAATAAATAGTTGCATTAAAACTTAGTCAGTTGAAATAAATAATCGGAAATAAAATACATAATAATGTTATAGTTTTTGTTTATGTACTGTTAATTTAATTTTTAGCAAATTATAATTTTACATTTTATTATGCCGAAAATTTTGGGTAACTGAAAGGAAGTTTGGTTTATATTCTAGAAGGAGGAAGGGGGGGGGGGGTTACTCAAAGGGTTAAAGGTACTTAATAGAATTTTATGTAGCGGGCCAGTGACGATGTCTGCGGACCAGTAAATTCTGATGTTTACTGGTCCTGGGGACCAGTGACTATTTTATATCAATTCTACCGCTGCTAATGTAATATTTTATGATGGTATTCTGTACGATTTCATATCCATGTTTTGCTGTGCTATATGCAAAGTATACTACATATTTTTATTTTTATTTTTTTCAAATTGCAAGCTCATCAAGTTTTATTTTCTTTGAAAAGTATTTCTCTCATTTTAATGCGTAAAGACTGGCATTCAGAGTTTTTTTTAATTGATTATTAGTGTATTTTTTTTTTTAAAAATAAAAAATAATTCTACTATTCCTTTATAAAATTTTCAGTAATAATTTTTTAAAAAATATTCTTAGCATACTGATTGTCGAATCTTGCATCTTTCGTGGAATAAATTTTGCTAACACTTTTAATTATTTTTTAAACAAAGAAAATTTCTTATTTTATTTTTTTAATATACTGTAGAAATTACGTTAATCAACCTTGAGTTTTATGTTTATTTTATTATTACATTATTTTAGTTTTCAAATTTTAATTAAAATGTATTTAAATCGTAGTTCGAACACGAAGTAGTTACTAAAGCATGACAGTTATGTAGCTTATTTTACGAAATTTTTGAAAACGGTGTTTTCCATTTATACATGTTTTTTAAATTTAAGGTCAGGTGACTGAGAATTTTTTATGATAAATATGAATAGTAATTATTAGTTTTTTTCATTTATAATTTTAAAATGTCAGATTAAAATGATAGTGAAACATTAAAAACTAAATTGATTAATTGTTTGTTGCGACAGTATTAGAGAGATATATCGATATTTGTTGTATAATCCTTTATTACATATTATTTTTTAAGAATTAACAATTTGTAGATTTCTAATATGACAATTATTACACAATGGAACTCATTTTTTATTGAACAATTCGTATGTTAAATCATACATATTATTTATGACGTAGTATAGTTGATTTAATGTTGTGCACTGAAATTAGCATTTTCCCTTTTTCTTTACAAATAGAGAATAAAATTATGCATTTGTTTTTAATGTTAATTAACACATTTTAATATATTTTCTATATATTTTCTTTGCAATATATTTATTCTTTTAATATTTCTTAGTCACTTTGTGTTGTGCTACAAAAAAAAAAAAAAAAAAAAAAAAAAAAAAGAGCTAAATACCTAATTGATTAGTTTTTATCTGAATATGCAATTTGCCAGATGAATTAAAGAAACATTTAAAAATGTAATATTTAAGCAAAAAATAAACTGCTTTTAAATTGTAAAAGAGTAACAGCAAACTCTTTCAGAATGTTGTGATATTTTATGCACATCCGGATAAATGCAGTGAATACTGAATCGTATTTCTAATAAGAATGTATGGAATCAACATATAAATAGAGATAAAAACCTCCCTAAAGCGACCACGTTCCGTTCCACTAAAAATTGGTCGCTCCGAGAGGTGGTCTCTTAATCAGGTCATGCTTAAATCTAGATTTTAATTGTTGAAAAAAGGTAACAATGTTACTAAAATTTATTTTTCACATTAGGAAAAAATATAAAAATTTAAGTGTCAAAATAAAAATTATATAAGTTAATTACTGCAGAGTTTAAAAAATGAATACATTTAGTTTTGCTTTGATTTTACAGTTTTATCATTTATAACTTTTACTTCCCAGTCCTTTCGAAGTTCCGTAAATAAATGCAATTTTTTTTGGAACGGGAACATATAATGACGATTTAATTTCTTTATCTATTTCTTTGAGAGTTTTCCGACAGAATAGGGCAGAGGAGTTTATCGTCCACCATTCTTAATTTGTCATCAGAGTTAAATTCATTGGCTGAAAAGGCATATAGGGATTTAAACACTTAAAAGTTACCAAGATTAAAAAAAAAAAATCTAAACTTAGTTTAGAAGTTTGGTGAATTCTCCGGAATTATTTTTCTGATAAAACCTTCTTCAAGCGACCAGGAAAAAACGGAATTTTCTTCAAAGAAATTGATCGTTCATGGAGGGAGTTCAACTGAGTTGGTGTCTGAATGGAGGTAAAATTATTATAGAGCCTATGGGAATAAACTTCGTTCCATGAAAAAATGGTCGTTCAGGGAGGTGGTTGCTTAATGGAGGTGGTCGCACAAGGAGGTTTCATTGTATTTCGTTTAATTCAATTTAGACAATATCTTCCTTTTTTGTGAGGAAGATTATGAGGAAATTTGAGAAAAAAAATTAACTAACAAATATTCAAAAAGAAAATTTCTTTCATTTTTAATTTTTGTCGCAGTGGTCCGTGATTCCTTGTATTAACATTCTTAATTGTTTTATAATGTGAGAGTGTTTGTTTTGTATAATCATCAGATACAATTTTATATGGCTGTGTAAATTATGTATATTGAAATATATAGATATATGTATATAGTCTAGTCATATTGTATATGTATTTAGTCATTGTACGCGAGTAGTATATTGATTTCGTATGTAATCATATATAATCCTTATAATCGTGATTAATCTTATTTATTCATATATTAACTGTTTATAAACTGTTATTACTGTGAAAAATCTATTGGAATTTGCATCGCTGGCCTAAGAGACTTACGATGTCGCTTCAAAATAGACAAACATCCTTTTGGGTCCAAGAACATTAGAAACTGCGAAAATTGCCAATTTTTTTTTCTAAAGTAATTAATCCATACACAAATATACATGATTATTAATTAATTGTACGTGTGTCCCAGGTTGGCACTATGTGTCTCTCACCAAAAGTTTTTATTTTCATATAAAACAAAATTTAATTAATTCAACAACGACACAAAATGATTTTCTAATTATACGGATTTCATCTAGTTAAAAATATTTTAGTTGTACATACCTACCTCGATTTATCTTTTCTGATGATTTTTTGTAAATGATCATCTATTATAACAGAACTTTCTCAAATAGTTTTCGAGACACTTCTGCTGTTTCAAACTAAAAATTTTCTGTTACTGTTAAGTCTGCAGATTTTAATGAGTACTTGAAAAGCGTCATTAAAGTTTAGTCATAATACATTTCTTGCTTTATAATTTGCGCTCGCTTTTTGAATCAGTCATGATTGATAACAGTGAAGTTCTAAGCAATAACATAAAATGTGTCTCATTAGAGTAGATAGAGGTAAAATCAATGAGTGATGTTGAAAATTTTCGAAGGAAGAAACAAATTTTTTGAAATACAGATAGTTTCGGTCGAGATTCTGTCCGATCGAATTTTTAGCAGCCAGAGGGTCTCTGGTTCGCACTTTTAAAGGGGAGGGCGGGGGGGGGTATGTGAAAGGATATAAATAAATGAATAAAAATCAGCCCCTTTTTAAAAGATAAACCCTTTTTAAAATTCAAAATTGAAATTAAATAACACACCTTATTTTTCGTAGACTCTTAAAGCAAATAAATAAAAAGATTTTCTTCATCAAAAAAATCTTTGACACTAATTGATATTTATGGAAGAGATTTGGAAAAGAAATTACCCTTTGTTGACATAATACAATTATCATAAAACAGATTAAATGATCTTAAATTCCTTAAGAAAGTAATAAATATCTCTTGAGTCAAGAGGTAGTCAAATTGTAAACAACAAAGGATTAATTTCAGAGCAATAAATCAAAGTAAATATGTTAAAAGTACTAAGTTATGTTCGTCTCAAAATAAAATATTGATGATTACTTTATCAGAGATAAATCTTAATTAACTTTTGCCTGATTGACAGTTCATACTATGATTACCTCATAAATAATATTTAACATTAAAATTAGAATTAGCTCTTGGTGGTCATATAAGTCCATATCATATAAATCCAGACTCTTGTCTCCATAAAAAAAAAAGTTATAAAAAAGGTAATGCTCCAATCATGAAAGAATGTATCTAAGAGGGGAATAATAAAGAGGAGAAAGAATATATCTAAAGAATCTTTCTAAGAGGGGTAAACGTAACGACATGAGGACCACAATCTTATTCAAACTTTTTAATTACAGCATCGTCATTGAATTCAGTATATATTTTGCCAGGTACCATTACATTTTCTTTTTTCTGATTTTCCCTTACTTCATTCAAGTCAAGTAAGTGCATATGATGTGGGGGTCTTCTGAAATAGGTTGTCTAGATAACATATCTGCTACAATATTTGAGGAGCCTTTCTGGTATTTAATTTCGTAGTCAAACATACTAAATTTAATGGACCAGCGGAAAAGACGTCCTATTAAATTTTTACCATTTTTTGAGCCAGGTAAGAGCCGCATGGTCTGTATGGATGACAAATATTTGTCCATGTAAATAATGATAAAATTTATCCAAAGCATCCACAATTGCTAAACATACTAATTCCGTAATGGCATATTTTTTTTTTATAAGCACGAAATTTCTAGAATGATATGCTATAGGGATATACATTCTATATGCTATACATTCCGTTTTCATCAACTTGTTTCACAACATATCCCACTCGATGACTTGACGCATCCATAAATAAGTGGCAAGGTGTTTTGGGATCAAATAATTTTTTCTCAATTAAAGCATTTTTAAGTTTTTCAAAAGAAGCCTGACATATTTGGTCCCATACATATGGGACATCTTTCTTCAACAAATTGTTGAGAAGGTATCGAATTTTGGTATATTGTGGTATAAATTTATTATAAGCATTCGTTTATTCTAAAAAGCGCTGTAACTCTTTTACATTGGTGGGTGGTTTTCAATTGTTTAAAGGTTTCAGCATTTGGATTTTCAGGTGAAATAAAACCATTAGATACTTCATACCCGAGGAAGTTAATTGTGGATTTGGCAAAATTACATTTTGATGATTTCATTTTAAGGTTTTCTTTACAACAAATATCAAATAATATTTCTAAATCTTCAAAATGTTCTTCCTCATCTTGTGAAAATACAATTATGTCTTCAAAATAAGTACAAGCAAAGTCAATTTTATATTTATTAAGGATTTTTCTGAGGGTATGGTTAAACATTGCAGGTGCGTTTTCCAAGCCAAAAGCTAAACGATTCCCACTCATATCAGCCAAAGGTTGTTGCGAATGCCAACTTTTCTGTATCTCTAGGGTCTATAGGTATGTGCCAATATCCACTGGCTAAGTCGAGAGTGGTAAATATTTTAGCTTGAGCCAATTTGTCTAAAAGAGTGTAAATTCGAGGTAAAGGTTCAGAATCGGTTTTTTTAATGGCATTCAATTTTCTAAAATCAATACACAATCGTGTTTTCTTCTCTTCGTCACGTTTATACACCAAAGTTACGGGTGATGAATAAGAGGAAAAACTTTCTTCGATTATACCAGCCTGCAACAAATTTTGAATTTATTTTCTAATTTCTTCTTCTTCTTTAATAGATATGCGATAAGCTCTCAGAGAAATTGGGAGATCTGAAATTAAGTGGATTCTTTGGAGTCCCATATTTACACATCCGACATCATATTTGTCTTTTGCGAAAATAGTGGCATATTTGGATAAGAGATCAGATAATTCATCATTTGCAGACTGAAAATCTTGGAACGTTTTCAGTGGCTTTGACAAACTCCTGTTCGCAACTTCCACCAAATAGCCCCGCATTTTCATTTTCTGAAACACTGTTATTAAAATTGGCTGGTTTAGCACGTATGGTTGGTTCTGGGGCGATTGGTAAGGGAATCTATAATTCCACAATCTCATGGGAACATTTTGTCGTTATTGAAATTTGATGTTTAAGGTCGTCACTGTCTAAACTGCGTTTGGTTCTGTGAGCCTGATTCCAGCTCAGTTTTGTGCTCACTATCTTTCTCTGTGAACTGAAGTTTGACAAGCCTAAACACCAGTTCTCGCAATTCCATGGTGGTTTTAGGGGAGTTAGTGAGGACTAATTTCTTTATTTCTAAAGGTAATCCTTCTGTTAGTGTCTCTAGAATAAAAACCTATTGTCTAATCCTAAGACACGGCCGAGTTCGGTCTTCTTATGGTAGTACTCATTCAGATTGTCCCCCAATTTAAATTGTATGTTGGAGGGAATGAGCATACAAAGCATCTTCAGAAAAAAACTCTTCTTCCCACTGTTTTGACGAGAATATGTGCCTAGTTTGACGTGAGAAAACATACGAGTTCTAATTTAGTGCCACATATTAACACTTTGGCTGCCGCACCAATTTTTAAAATCCTTCCTCGGGTGCCAACTTCTTTTTCTCTTCTTATTCAGGCATCACTCCGCTACACGCGTTAGCGCGTGATACGCTCTTTAGCGTTCTTCATCACGCTCTGGCGCGAGGTTGGCAGAGAAAGTGTTAAACACTCATCGTCAATAACATATTTAAAAAGTGGACGCACAAGTTTTCTTTTCTTTTAAGTTAAATCCTTCTTCTTCGTAGCGTCTCGAATCTTTTCTAAGTTCAGATGATGCAGAGTTATGTGAGGCTTTTCATGATGAGTGCTTTTTAGGACATTTTGCACATAAGGTATTTTTTGTAAAGGAATGTTTTTAGGAACAGAGAAGGCAAATTTTCTATCAAATTCCTTTTCCTGGCGACGATTCAGTGCAGAATCTAAACTACTTAGAGGAATTAATCCAAGTATTTTTAAATTTTCTAAATTTTTGGCTTCTCCAAGACCAAACGTTGTTTCCAATAAAAACGTTTCACCACTATTTAGAACCATCGCAATACATTTATGGACTTCAACAGGTTTCCCAATTTCATTGAGTTTGAGAAGATCAGGTGCATCTTCGAACTGGGCATTTAACGGAAAAATGCTTGTGACAACTATAATCACAGACATAATCTCTTCTTTTACAACGACTACTGTGTTTCACTGCGGAAATGGAATAAATTACCAAAGATTAAATAGTGATATGACATCACAGCTTTTCAAATGTAAGTATGCGGTAAATGAAAAACACCCTAGATATCTTTCTCGGATCCACCGTTGCCTAGGGTCTACAGTGATGACTAATTTCCTTATTTCTAAAGGTAATCAATCATTCAGTTAGTCCCTCTAGAATGAACCTATTTTTGAATCCTAAGGTACGGCCTAATTTGGACTTTTTATGGTAGTACTCATTGAGATTGTCCCCAAATTTAAATTGTATGTTGGAGGGAATGAGCATGTAAAGCATCTGCAGAAGAAAAACTCTTGACCCCACAGTTCTGACAAAAATATGTGCCTAGTTTGACGCGAGAAAACATACGAGTTCTAATTTAGTGCCACATATTAACACTTTGGCTGCCGCACCAATTTTAAAAATCCGCCCTCAGATGCCAAATACTTTTCCTCTTCAGGCATCACTCCGCTCCACGCGTTGGCGCGTGATACGCTCTTTAGCGTTCTTCATCACGCTCTGGCGCGAGGTTGGCAGAGAAAGTTCTGACAAGACTATGTGCCTAGTGTGACGCGAGAAAACATACGAGTTCTAATTTAGTGCCACATTTTAACACTTTGGCTGCCGCACCAATTTTAAAAATCCGACCTCAGGTGCCAAATACTTTTGCTCTTCCTCTTCAGGCATGACTCCGCTCCACGCGTTGGCGCGTGATACGCTCTTAAGCGTTCTTCATCACGCTCTGGCGCGAGGTTGGCAGAGACAGTTCTGACAAGAATATGTGCCTAGTTTGACGCGAGAAAACATACGAGTTCTAATTTAGTGCCACATATTAACACTTTGGCTGCCACACCAATTTTAAAAATCCGTCCTCAGGTGCCAAATACATTTTCTCTTCCTCCTCAGGCATTACTCCGTTCCACGCGTTGGCGAGTGATACGCTCTTTAGCGTTCTTCATCACGCTCTAGCGCGAGGTTGACAGAGACAGTTCTGACACGAATGTGTGCCTAGTTTGACGCGAGAAAACATACGAGTTCTAATTTAGTGCCACATTTTAACACTTTGACTGCCACACCAATTTTAAAAATCCGTCCTCAGATGCCAAATACTTTTCCTCTTCAGACATCACTCCGCTCCACGCGTTGGCGCGTGATACGCTCTTTAGCGTTCTTCATCACGCTCTGGCGCGAGGTTGGCAGAGACAGTTCTGACAGGAATATGTGCCTAGTTTGACGCGAGAAAACATACGAGTTCAAATTTAGTGCCACATTTTAACACTTTGGCTGCCGCACCAATTTTAAAAATCCGTCTTCAGGTGCCAAATACTTTTTCTCTTCCTCCTCAGGCATCACTCCGTTCCACGCGTTGGCGCGTGATACGCTCTTTAGCGTTCTTCATCACGCTCTGGCGCGAGGTTGGCAGAGACAGTTCTGACAAGAATGTGTGCCTAGTTTGACGCGAGAAAACATACGAGTTCTAATTTAGTGCCATATTTTAACACTTTGGCTGCCGCACCAATTTTAAAAATCCGTCCTCATGTGCCAAATACTTTTTCTCTTCCTCTTCAGGCATCACTCCGCTCCACGCGTTGGCGCGTGATACGCTCTTTAGCGTTCTTCATCACGCTCTGGCGCGAGGTTGGCAGAGACAGTTCTGACAAGAATATGTGCCTAGTTTGACGCGAGAAAACGTACGAGTTCTAATTTAGTACCACATTTTAACACTTTGGCTGCCGCACCAATTTTAAAAATCTGTCCTCAGGTGCCAAATACTTTTTCCCTTCCTCTTCAGGCATCACTCCGCTCCATGCGTTGGCGCGTGATACGCTCTTTAGCGTTCTTCATCACGCTCTGGCGCGAGGTTGGCAGAGACAGTGTAAGACATTTATCGTCAGTAAAATAGTTAAAAAGTGGACGCACAAGTTTTCTTTTCTTTTTAGTTAAATGCTTCTTCTTCGTAGCGCCTCGAATCTTTTTTAAGTTCAGATGCAGAGTTATGTGATGCTTTTCAAGATGAGTGCTTTTTAAAACATTTTGCACTTAAGGTATTTTTTGTAAAGGAATGTTTTTAGGAGCAGAGAACGCAAATTTTCTATCAAATTCCTTTTCTAGGCAACGATTCAATGCAGAATTTAAACTAGTTAGAGGAACTAATCCATGTATTTTTAAATTTTCTAAATTTTTGGCTTTTCCAAGATCAAACGTTGTTTCCAGTAAAAGCTTTTCACCACTACTTGGATCCATCACAATACATTTGTGGACTTGCACACTCTGGTTTCCCAATTTCATTGGGTTTGAGAAGATCAGGTGCATCTTCGAACTGGGAATTTTACGGAAATATTCTTGTAACAACTGTATTTCACTGCAGAAATGAAATAAATTACCGAAGATTAACAACTGATATGGCATCACAGCTTTTCAAAGGTAAGCCTGGGGTAAATGAAAAACACCCTAGAAATCTTTCTTGGATCCACCGCTGGCTAGTGTCGATTAGCTTCACATTATTTGTTACACACAGGAATTTCCTTAAAACGATCCAAAAGATACGGCGATTACCACCTATACACTGCTTCTGTGCTCGCACAACATCAGCCTTGATTCTTAATAATCCAGCAAGTAATTCATCAAAACATAACCTTGAAATTTTAAAAAGAAACTGATTTTCTTTTATATGAAAAAAAAAATGGCTCTAAATAAGTCGTTCCTTCGAAATGCAGTTTTTTGCTCAAAAGGCCAGATGCCAAATACTTTTCCTCTTCAGGCATCACTCTGCTCCACGCGGTGGCGCGTGATACGCTCTTTAGCGTTCTTCATCACGCTCTGGCGCGAGGTTGGCAGAGAAAGTTCTGACAAGACTATGTGCCTAGTGTGACGCGAGAAAACATGCGAGTTCTAATTTAGTGCCACATTTTAACACTTTGGCTGCCGCACCAATTTTAAAAATCCGTCTTCAGGTGCCAAATACTTTTTCTCTTCCTCTTCAGGCATGACTCCGCTCCACGCGTTGGCGCGTGATACGCTCTTAAGCGTTCTTCATCACGCTCTGGCGCGAGGTTGGCAGAGACAGTTCTGACAAGAATATGTGCCTAGTTTGACGCGAGAAAACATACGAGTTCTAATTTAGTGCCACATATTAACACTTTGGCTGCCACACCAATTTTAAAAATCTGTCTTCAGGTGCCAAATACTTTTTCTCTTCCTCTTCAAGCATCACTCCGCTCCACGCGTTGGCGCGTGATACGCTCTTTAGCGTTCTTCATCACGCTCTGGCGCGAGGTTGGCAGAGACAGTTCTGACAGGAATATGTGCCTAGTTTGACGCGAGAAAACATACGAGTTCAAATTTAGTGCCACATTTTAACACTTTGGCTGCCGCACCAATTTTAAAAATCCGTCCTCAGGTGCCAAATACTTTTTCTCTTCCTCCTCAGGCATCACTCCGTTCCACGCGTTGGCGCGTGATACGCTCTTTAGCGTTCTTCATCACGCTCTGGCGCGAGGTTGGCAGAGACAGTTCTGACAGGAATATTTTCCTAGTTTGACGCGAGAAAACATACGAGTTCAAATTTAGTGCCACATTTTAACACTTTGGCTGCCGCACCAATTTTAAAAATCCGTCCTCAGATGCCAAATACTTTTCCTCTTCAGGCATCACTCCGCTCCACGCGTTGGCGCGTGATACGCTCTTTAGCGTTCTTCATCACGCTCTGGCGCGAGGTTGGCAGAGACAGTTCTGACAGGAATATGTGCCTAGTTTGACGCGAGAAAACATACGAGTTCAAATTTAGTGCCACATTTTAACACTTTGGCTGCCGCACCAATTTTAAAAATCCGTCTTCAGGTGCCAAATACTTTTTCTCTTCCTCCTCAGGTATCATTCCGTTCCACGCGTTGGCGCGTGATACGCTCTTTAGCGTTCTTCATCACGCTCTGGCGCGAGGTTGGCAGAGAAAGTTCTGACAAGACTATGTGCCTAGTGTGACGCGAGAAAACATACGAGTTCTAATTTAGTGCCACATTTTAACACTTTGGCTGCCGCACCAATTTTAAAAATCCGACCTCAGGTGCCAAATACTTTTGCTCTTCCTCTTCAGGCATGACTCCGCTCCACGCGTTGGCGCGTGATACGCTCTTAAGCGTTCTTCATCACGCTCTGGCGCGAGGTTGGCAGAGACAGTTCTGACAAGAATATGTGCCTAGTTTGACGCGAGAAAACATACGAGTTCTAATTTAGTGCCACATATTAACACTTTGGCTGCCACACCAATTTTAAAAATCCGTCCTCAGGTGCCAAATACATTTTCTCTTCCTCCTCAGGCATTACTCCGTTCCACGCGTTGGCGAGTGATACGCTCTTTAGCGTTCTTCATCACGCTCTAGCGCGAGGTTGACAGAGACAGTTCTGACACGAATGTGTGCCTAGTTTGACGCGAGAAAACATACGAGTTCTAATTTAGTGCCACATTTTAACACTTTGACTGCCACACCAATTTTAAAAATCCGTCCTCAGATGCCAAATACTTTTCCTCTTCAGACATCACTCCGCTCCACGCGTTGGCGCGTGATACGCTCTTTAGCGTTCTTCATCACGCTCTGGCGCGAGGTTGGCAGAGACAGTTCTGACAGGAATATGTGCCTAGTTTGACGCGAGAAAACATACGAGTTCAAATTTAGTGCCACATTTTAACACTTTGGCTGCCGCACCAATTTTAAAAATCCGTCTTCAGGTGCCAAATACTTTTTCTCTTCCTCCTCAGGCATCACTCCGTTCCACGCGTTGGCGCGTGATACGCTCTTTAGCGTTCTTCATCACGCTCTGGCGCGAGGTTGGCAGAGACAGTTCTGACAAGAATGTGTGCCTAGTTTGACGCGAGAAAACATACGAGTTCTAATTTAGTGCCATATTTTAACACTTTGGCTGCCGCACCAATTTTAAAAATCCGTCCTCATGTGCCAAATACTTTTTCTCTTCCTCTTCAGGCATCACTCCGCTCCACGCGTTGGCGCGTGATACGCTCTTTAGCGTTCTTCATCACGCTCTGGCGCGAGGTTGGCAGAGACAGTTCTGACAAGAATATGTGCCTAGTTTGACGCGAGAAAACGTACGAGTTCTAATTTAGTACCACATTTTAACACTTTGGCTGCCGCACCAATTTTAAAAATCTGTCCTCAGGTGCCAAATACTTTTTCCCTTCCTCTTCAGGCATCACTCCGCTCCATGCGTTGGCGCGTGATACGCTCTTTAGCGTTCTTCATCACGCTCTGGCGCGAGGTTGGCAGAGACAGTGTAAGACACTTATCGTCAGTAAAATAGTTAAAAAGTGGACGCACAAGTTTTCTTTTCTTTTTAGTTAAATGCTTCTTCTTCGTAGCGCCTCGAATCTTTTTTAAGTTCAGATGCAGAGTTATGTGATGCTTTTCAAGATGAGTGCTTTTTAAAACATTTTGCACTTAAGGTATTTTTTGTAAAGGAATGTTTTTAGGAGCAGAGAACGCAAATTTTCTATCAAATTCCTTTTCTAGGCAACGATTCAATGCAGAATCTAAACTAGTTAGAGGAACTAATCCATGTATTTTTAAATTTTCTAAATTTTTGGCTTTTCCAAGATCAAACGTTGTTTCCAGTAAAAGCTTTTCACCACTACTTGGATCCATCACAATACATTTGTGGACTTGCACACTCTGGTTTCCCAATTTCATTGGGTTTGAGAAGATCAGGTGCATCTTCGAACTGGGAATTTTACGGAAATATTCTTGTAACAACTGTATTTCACTGCAGAAATGAAATAAATTACCGAAGATTAACAACTGATATGGCATCACAGCTTTTCAAAGGTAAGCCTGGGGTAAATGAAAAACACCCTAGAAATCTTTCTTGGATCCACCGCTGGCTAGTGTCGATTAGCTTCACATTATTTGTTACACACAGGAATTTCCTTAAAACGATCCAAAAGATACGGCGATTACCACCTATACACTGCTTCTGTGCTCGCACAACATCAGCCTTGATTCTTAATAATCCAGCAAGTAATTCATCAAAACATAACCTTGAAATTTTAAAAAGAAACTGATTTTCTTTTATATGAAAAAAAAAATGGCTCTAAATAAGTCGTTCCTTCGAAATGCAGTTTTTTGCTCAAAAGGCCAGATGCCAAATACTTTTCCTCTTCAGGCATCACTCTGCTCCACGCGGTGGCGCGTGATACGCTCTTTAGCGTTCTTCATCACGCTCTGGCGCGAGGTTGGCAGAGAAAGTTCTGACAAGACTATGTGCCTAGTGTGACGCGAGAAAACATGCGAGTTCTAATTTAGTGCCACATTTTAACACTTTGGCTGCCGCACCAATTTTAAAAATCCGTCTTCAGGTGCCAAATACTTTTTCTCTTCCTCTTCAGGCATGACTCCGCTCCACGCGTTGGCGCGTGATACGCTCTTAAGCGTTCTTCATCACGCTCTGGCGCGAGGTTGGCAGAGACAGTTCTGACAAGAATATGTGCCTAGTTTGACGCGAGAAAACATACGAGTTCTAATTTAGTGCCACATATTAACACTTTGGCTGCCACACCAATTTTAAAAATCTGTCTTCAGGTGCCAAATACTTTTTCTCTTCCTCTTCAAGCATCACTCCGCTCCACGCGTTGGCGCGTGATACGCTCTTTAGCGTTCTTCATCACGCTCTGGCGCGAGGTTGGCAGAGACAGTTCTGACAGGAATATGTGCCTAGTTTGACGCGAGAAAACATACGAGTTCAAATTTAGTGCCACATTTTAACACTTTGGCTGCCGCACCAATTTTAAAAATCCGTCCTCAGGTGCCAAATACTTTTTCTCTTCCTCCTCAGGCATCACTCCGTTCCACGCGTTGGCGCGTGATACGCTCTTTAGCGTTCTTCATCACGCTCTGGCGCGAGGTTGGCAGAGACAGTTCTGACAGGAATATTTTCCTAGTTTGACGCGAGAAAACATACGAGTTCAAATTTAGTGCCACATTTTAACACTTTGGCTGCCGCACCAATTTTAAAAATCCGTCCTCAGATGCCAAATACTTTTCCTCTTCAGGCATCACTCCGCTCCACGCGTTGGCGCGTGATACGCTCTTTAGCGTTCTTCATCACGCTCTGGCGCGAGGTTGGCAGAGACAGTTCTGACAGGAATATGTGCCTAGTTTGACGCGAGAAAACATACGAGTTCAAATTTAGTGCCACATTTTAACACTTTGGCTGCCGCACCAATTTTAAAAATCCGTCTTCAGGTGCCAAATACTTTTTCTCTTCCTCCTCAGGTATCATTCCGTTCCACGCGTTGGCGCGTGATACGCTCTTTAGCGTTCTTCATCACGCTCTGGCGCGAGGTTGGCAGAGACAGTTCTGACAAGAATATGTGCCTAGTTTGACGCGAGAAAACAAACGAGTTCTAATTTAGTGCCATATTTTAACACTTTGGCTGCCGCACCAATTTTAAAAATCCGTCCTCAGATGCCAAATACTTTTCCTCTTCAGGCATCACTCCGCTCCACGCGTTGGCGCGTGATACGCTCTTTAGCGTTCTTCATCACGCTCTGGCGCGAGGTTGGCAGAGACAGTGTAAGACACTCATCGTCAGTAAAATAGTTAAAAAGTGGACGCACAAGTTTTCTTTTCTTTTTAGTTAAAGGCTTCTTCTTCGTAGCGCCTCGAATCTTTTTTAAGTTCAGATGCAGAGTTATGTGATGCTTTTCAAGATGAGTGCTTTTTAAAACATTTTGCACTTAAGGTATTTTTTGTAAAGGAATGTTTTTAGGAGCAGAGAACGCAAATTTTCGATCAAATTCCTTTTCTAGGCAACGATTCAATGCAGAATCTAAACTAGTTAGAGGAACTAATCCATGTATTTTTAAATTTTCTAAATTTTTGGCTTTTCCAAGATCAAACGTTGTTTCCAGTAAAAGCTTTTCACCACTACTTGGATCCATCACAATACATTTGTGGACTTGCACACTCTGGTTTCCCAATTTCATTGGGTTTGAGAAGATCAGGTGCATCTTCGAACTGGGAATTTTACGGAAATATTCTTGTAACAACTGTATTTCACTGTAGAAATGAAATAAATTTCCGAAGATTAACAACTGATATGGCATCACAGCTTTTCAAAGGTAAGCCTGGGGTAAATGAAAAACACCCTAGAAATCTTTCTTGGATCCACCGCTGGCTAGTGTCGATTAGCTTCACATTATTTGTTACACACAGGAATTTCCTTAAAACGATCCAAAAGATACGGCGATTACCACCTATACACTGCTTCTGTGCTCGCACAACATCAGCCTTGATTCTTAATAATCCAGCAAGTAATTCATCAAAACATAACCTTGAAATTTTAAAAAGAAACTGATTTTCTTTTATATGAAATGAAAAAAAAAATGGCTCTAAATAAGTCGTTCCTTCGAAATGCAGTTTTTCGCTCAAAAGGCAGAAGAGAAATCTTACTGAAATGAATCCGCTTTACTTCATTGTATGTAATGGTAGTCGTGGCATTAAAAGAAGATGAGACAGTTTTGTCCTGAGCCTGACTTTATTTGCACTAATATTACATGATTTCACATGAAGTCAGGCAAAGTGACTTGGGAGAAGGTAGGAGAAAAGTTCTCTAATTCATGCATGATATTTAACAGAGAATCGCATCATAATCTGTCTCCTTTTTCCCCTACACTCTGCTTCTCATAAGCTAGTTTTTATTTTTTCCAACAGAGGGCAGGAGTATCAACATGGGAGATTTATTCTTTCATGATTGGTGCATTATTTTTTTATAATATTTTTTTTTTTATGGTGCCAAGAGTATGGACTTATATGATTGCACCACCAAGACCTAATTCTAATTTTAATCTTAAATATTATTTATGAGGTAATCATAGCATGAACTGTCAATCATGCAAAAGTTAATTATGATGTATCTCTTATAATGTACTCATCAATATTTCATTTTGACGCTAATTTAACTTTGTACGTTAAACATATTTACTTTGATTTATTGTTCTGAAATTAACCATTTGTTGTTTACAATTTGATTACCTCTAGACTCAAGAGATATTTATTACTTTTATAAGGGTTTTAAGATCATTTAATATGTTTTATGATAATTGTATTATGTTAACAAAGGGTAATTTCTTTTCCAAATCTGTTTCATAAATATCAATTAGTGTCAAAGATTTTTATGATGAAGAAAATCTTTTTATTTATTTGCTTTAAGAGTCTATGAAAAATAAGTTGGATTTCCTGATTTAAAAATTTAATTTCAATTTTTAATTTAAAAAGGGTTTATCTTTAAAAAATTTAAAAAGTGGTTTATTTTTATTTATTTATTTTTATCCTTTCATATATATATATGTATATATAAAAGAAAAAAAGAAAGAAAACCAATACGTTGCCGTGCTGGAAAGATTGTACTAAATTTAAAGAACTGTTCATTTAATGTTAGAATATAATTATAATGTCGTGATCGAGAAATTAGTAATTGCAAAGAGAAATACACAATAAGAGTTTTCTCATCTTTTCTATTACAAAATTACAAATTATTTTCGGATTTATTCGTATTCTTCTTTCAATGTTTGAAATCCATCAAAGTCATGCGAAAATCATTTACCAATTTTGTAAAAGACATTTTATTGCAGTGGTACGTGACTCATTGTATAAAAGGGATTAAATGTTTATATATTATATGAATGTCTCTTTCTGTATATATATATTGTTTATTCTGCGTACATCAATTGTACATTATGCGGTAGATGCACATTGCCTTAATATTGTAAAAAAACATCATCCCATACACACTTTAATTTCCAAATACTAAAAAAAAAAACTTAAATAATCTTTTGATTAGAAAATATCTACCTTTAATTTATATTAGAAAGATCTTAGTGGGGTTGTCTTCAAACTAAACTTGTACCCGACTCTTAAACTTTCTATACAAACACTCAATTTTGAAAGTCTATATTTATTTAGTAAGAAAATATGCAATATGGTTAGATTTTAAAGCATGACTCAAAAACTGATTGGCGGAATGAGCTGTAATTTTGGATTGGCATATTTAAAACTTTAAAAAAATGGAAGCAATTTTTTAAATATTTATAAAATGTAATTTATATACAAAAGCCATTTGACTATTTTTAGGAACAAACAGATTTGTACTTAAAAAACAATAATAATTATAAACATAATAATAATAATAATAATAATAAAAACAATAATAATAATAATCAAGCACATATTATTTAACAACAAATCTGACTTTCTGAAGCCTAAATTGCGCCAACCTTTATTAAAAAACTCCTAGCCCTCTATAATGGAAAAAAACCCTTTAAACATTCATAATTCCTAAACTATTTGACTGAATGACTTCCCGTATGGTAGAATTTACCGAAAAATCCTAATATTCTGTCAAAATTAGGAGTTTGTATTACAAAGTTCTAGTAATTTCGTGTTAGGGATCTTGTACCTTTTAAGGATTCTTAACGTATGCAAAATATTTGTGCGCTTCCACTGACGATAAGTTTTTAAATAGTTGTTGAAGTTATATAAAAAATTTTCAGATTTTAAAGGCTAAATTTAACTAAGAGAATAATTATAAAACTAGAACGTTTAGTATTTTAAAATGAAAACTATAGCTGAATTAAAATAAGATAGTTTTGAAAAGGTACGTCAATTACAAGTTTATTTTTTCAATTAGAGGTTTGCACAGAACCTGGCGCGGCCCGGAAAAACGAAGGAAAATTTTCCGACGAGCCGGCCGATGAAAGATATTAATGTGCATGTCCGAGCACATTCATATTTTTCCGATAAAAAAATTCGACCCGATATAAAAATTTAAAAGGATCAAACTAAGCCAATAAAATGTGAAAAGTTTTCAATGGACATGACTGAGGCGATGAAAAGTATAAATATGTTGCACAAGCTGATGCTAGATTGACAACATCAGTACATAAATATAACATGTACAGCGTAGAGATCGGCATTGGCAGTTGCATCATGTCTAAACCAGGTCTTAATTATTTCAGCAGACTAGGTCCGGGCCAGAATCAGGCTTACATTTTCTTTGTACATACTAGACGGGTTGGTAATGACGCTATTCTGCATTCAGCTACCGAAAGACCGCTCCTGCGTTGAGCTTATTATTAGTCTTGGTTGGCGGTTGGGGACGGGTGGGTGGGTCCAACCGCCACGGCGAGCGGCTTCTTTCCGTCCGCAGTCCTGTAAGCTTTTCATCTCTTATTCCTAATATTTTGCGGAAGCCAGGTTCACAGATCCCCAACCATGTCCCGAGCATAAGAGAGACTAGCAGAAGCCAGGTTGAAAAAAAATTAAAACCGGACAAATTTAAAAGGGATATTACATAAATTAAAGTCACCGAAAAGCGGGAAGGGAGAGCTCGGGGCCCTGAAGCTACCGAACGACCGCTGCTGCGTCGAGCTTATTATTATCTGCTGCGAACTTAAAGTAATCTAAAACATACAGTAATCTATAATGTTCAAGTTTCCCATAAATATGTATGCAGTATCCTATGAAAATATATTAATTGTATTTTTAGAAATTTCTGCTTTTTCTGTGGAAATTCAGTCGGATCTGATTTCATTGGTTTTTCTGATATTTTTGCACCGGGGCTGGATTGGACCAAGATAGTTTTTCGTTCGGGCCCGGTCTTGAAAATTCCGTTTCGTGCAGATCTCTTGTTTCAATGTGTATCTCTATGTCTATATGTATAGCTACGTATATATGAATATTAAATAACCTAAAAAACTCAGAGAAAGTAATTGTTTCAAATAATGTTTTATCTAAGAGTAATTCCTGCTAATGTTATAAATATATTAAAAAGTTAATTTTCTTATATGTTGCAGAGTGTGCGATAGTAATGAGAAGTCTGAATTTCTTCTCATAGTCTGAATTCCTTCTTAAAATTAGAATTCTGTATCGATTAAGTACATATAAAGTCAAACTTTATAGTTAATCTTTTTTACAAGCTATCATAATATTACGCAATGGATTCAGCATGAGAAAAAGATCCCTGTAAAGATAAAGTCTGAAAATACATACATGATAACTTTTCCATGTGAAATTTTATACAAAAATAAAAAAGTTTAAATTTTTGATATAGTTATTTTAAAAATTTAATTTTCCCTTGGAAATTGGCGGGACGGAGTTTCTACTAGAAATTCTAGAAATGCGTATGGGTATAGTATAGATATGTGCTCCCAGGAAGCGTCTCGCAGGGAGTGTTTACCGCAAGGAATAAAAAATCTACCCCACGCACAGCAGTTTTCTAGTACCGTCTCATCGGTTTTCGAAAAATTATTGACATTCCGAACTCTCGAAACTTTTATACAACTACTACAAAATTCTTATATTGATCTGATTGATTACTATTTAACTGGAAAAATACTAAGAAAAATACTTTTTTGTATTTACTTGATAAAATGTAAAAGTTTTAAATATGGGAATATGTATAATATTTATAATTGTATAATATGCATAAATATATGTTTTGCCTAGATTTGTATAAAATAGTAGTCTGTTGATTGTATATTGTATGCTATAATTAGTATTTTTATGTACTACTAAAAAAAATATATATATATATTTTTTTACAGAAACTAAAAACATTGTAATTATTATTATTGATAAACTACGTATAATCTATTTGAGGCTTAAAAACAATTTACTTCAAAATCATCTGGAAAAGGACTTTACATAAGTAACTCTACCCTAAATGGCTAATAAAAAGTCCTTCCGGCCAGTGCCGGGAGGAAGAGGTAGCTTTCATATTCCTTATTTTAAAAAAGCCAACTTATGTTATTCAAACACACGAAGCTCAATTTAGTGGAAACCGAATATAGGAGATTCAATACTAATTTTTATCAATACTAAATCATTATGAATGAGAATTTCACGAAATTAGTCATCTTTATCTAAGCTGCTTTTATTTAAAGTAACTTATATTTGGCTGCCAAATTCGGCGATTTCTTAAAGTGCCTGCCATTTTAAGACAACATGGTGGATGAGGCTAACCAGTGAACTTGTTCGAGACCTTAGTAATTGCTGTGCACATGCTCACTCACATCGGAATCGGTTGATATATACGAGTGCTGTCGCAGGCAAATATCAGAGTTTTCAAAATGTCACCCACATTAGAAATTGAAACTGCTATATCTGAGCCATTTTTTAAGATAAAGACAAACAAAAAATGCTCCTGAATCCTTATATCAAGGTCAAATACTAAAGAAAGAAACCTTTTTTAATTTTTTTGCACCTCACTTTAAATATATATATTTTTAATTTAATGGCCGCCATTTTGAAACAAGATGGCTGATGAAGCTGGCGAGCGAACTTGGTCGAGATATTGATGTATACTATCCACATGCCTTCTTCCATGGAAATAGGCAAATACGTGTGATATCGCGTGACAAATACAAGATCGTTTCAAAGTGTTAGCCATGCTAGAAATTCAAAGTGTTATAATTCAACCATTTTTTAAGATATAAACAAAAAAACAAATTTTCAGAAACCAAAACTGCTCCAGAATCTTTGTATCAAGGCCAAACACATAAAAAAATCTTTTTCATTTTCCAATTCTTTAATACCCCATTTTAAATTTTAAATTAATTTTTTTTAAATGGCAACCCTTTTGAAACAAGATGGCTAATGAAGCTGGCCAACGAACTCGGTCGAGACATTGGTATGTACTATGCACAGACCAAGTTACATCCAAATCGGTTCATAAATACGTCTGTTATCGAGTAACAAAAATCAGGTCGTTTTAAAATGTCAGCCACAATAGAAATTCAAAATGCTATAACTCAGCCATTTTTTTAGATATGGACGAAACAAAACCTGTTCCGGAATCTTTGTATTAAGATCATACACATACGAAAAAAATCTTTTTCATTTTCAAATTTTTTGGTATCTCATTTTAAATTTAAAATTTTTAAAATTTTTTTAAATGGCCGCCATTTTGAAACAAGATGGTGGATGAAGTTGGCCAACGAACTCGGTCGCGATATTTGTATGTACTATGTACACACCAAGGTACATCCAAATCGGTTAATAAATACGTCTGTTATCACGTGACAAAAATCAGGACGTTTCAAAATGTCAGCCACGCTAGAAATTCAAAATGCTATAACTCATCCATTTTTTAAGATATAAACGAAACAAAAACTGCTCCCGAATCTTTTTATCAAGATCAAACACATAAGAAAAAAATATTTTTTCAATTTTCAATTTTTTGGTACCACATTTCAAATTTAAATTTTTCTTAAAAATTTAAATGCTCGCCATTTTTAAACAGGATGGCGGATGAATCTGGCCAACGAACTCGGTCGAGACATTGGTATGTACTATGTATAAACGAAGTTACATCCAAATCGGTTCATAAATACGCCTTTTATCGCGTGACAAATTTCAGGACGTTTCAAAATGTCAGCCACGCTAGAAATTCAAAATGCTATAACTCAGCCATTTTTTAAGATATCGACGAAACAAAAACTGCTCCGGAGTCTTTGTATAAAGGACAAATACATAAGAAAAAAATATTTTTCCATTTTCAATTTTTTGGTACCACATTTCAAATTTTAAATTTTAAAAATTTTTTTAAATGGCCGCCATTTTGAAACAAAATGGCGGATAAAGCTGGCCAACGAACTCGGTCGAGACATTGGTATGTACTATGTACATCCCGAATTACATCCAAATCGGTTCATAAATACGAGAGTTACAGTGTGACATAGGTCAGATATATATATATATATATATATATATATATATATCAATTTTGAACGGAGGGTGGTTTCGGGGTCTGGGAGTCATGATCGATGAAAATATACCAAAAGTTTTTGAAATCGCTTTCCTCCGAACGGCTGCAATAGGTAGCTTTTTGTAATGAAAGCTACCTAAAATATGTACCCATTCGTGCCTATCGCCGTACATTTGTGGTGTCACAAACATCCATAGAAAATGGGTTAGAACAGATAACTTGACAATTAAAAAAAAAAAAATACCTTTTTCAAAGAAACCGGCAAGCTAAGATTCCACCTTATTTATTTGGGTCTATAGCAAAGAAAATACAAAAAAATTCTATGAACTTCGAAAAAAGCTCTTAATTTAAATAAATAAATATCCATCTTGTGCTGTCATCTGTCAGTAACCGATAAAGACATTTAAAGATAATTCTTTCATTTAGTTTTTATGTTACAGAAAAAAAAATGTGTACAAATTTATTCAAATTCAAAGCGTTCTAAATATGGTACGCTAGGCATAAATGGATCAATATTACAAAAATTAATACTTCCGCGTCTTCCTAGCTAATAGTTGCAGAACGATGAACATAACGATGAAAGATTAACATTGTTTTCGAGTAGTCTTTATAGTATGTTAATCTTTGAGATGTAAATTTTCAACTGGGCGAAAAATGTCTAGACCAGGATAGCTTAGATGGTAGAGCATTGGCGGCTTCAACCAAGAGCTTCGCATCCAGTGGACATTTTCCGCCCAGTTGGAAATCTAAATCTCATGTGATTTATTTACCAATTAGAATAATTGTGTTAAAATTAATTCGTTTTGTAAAACGTGATATTGGTTCCAAAAGAATTGGATTGGTGAAAGCATCCAAAACATCTGTATTCCTGGTTGAGAAAATTACTGAATACACTATAAAAACTATTTGAAAATGTTGCCGAAAATCGGTGGCAACAAAAGTGACCTTGTTTTAATAAATTCTTCTTTAAATCACGAAAATATGTTGGTTTCTAAATATAAAGAACGTTTGTCGGAATTGTGGTTACTCCGAACAGTTATTGTATATTTTCGTTCGTGATTATGTTGTATTTTTTTAGATTATTGGGTCCAGAAAAGCAAAATTCAACCAAAAAGCCGATTTTTACTTTTTTATATCATTAAATAGTTTAAAACTTATTGAAGAACTCATATATATTTTTAATACTTATGTTATATTGTATACTTTAACACAGGGATTTAATGATTTGATGAGAATTATTTATTTTAGGCAGTGAAATCACCAAAAATGCCAATTTAAAAAAGACTTTCAATAAATGATTAATAATTAATTTTGAGTTTCACTTAGAAAGAAAATGGTCTGTTAAAATACGTAAATCAAGTTATTTCAACTTCAAAATCTAGGCCTCTATCTTTCACCATTTCTGAGAAAAAGGCACATGAAGTTGGTGAATTTAGCATGGCGAAGATATAGCTTTCCCGGTCCACTTAAGAAACATTTGTCTTTTTTATTACTGTGTGGAGTGGAAAGGTTCAGTTCTGGAATTTTTTTTAAATTTATATTATAAGGCCAATATATTTTTTTTTATTAAAATACTAAAAACAATATTTTAAAGACACGATTTGTGTTCATTTGTAAATATTGCACAAATCCCCTATAAATACCTCTATAGTTTATAAATTTTATTAGCAAAATCTTTCTAAAGTTTGTTAAACGATTGCCAGCCTTCTAACATATTTTTCAAAAAGTTAGGAAAAATACTTTGGAAGATGAAATTTTCATTAAGAGGGCAACAAGACTTTCGAAATCCTGGAAAATGACTGATATTGATATATGTTTTTCACGGTAAAATACTGCAGCGATTTCAATATATATACAGTAGGACCTCGATTATCCGAAGTAATTGGGACCAGCCATCTTACATAAAATCGAAATTTTCGGATAGTCGAGAATGCTTCAATTTTAAAATTAAAGACAAATATATGCGCTATTTCTTATTATAGTAACAAGTGCTTAATAAAAAGAAAGCAATAGAAAATTAGAAACAAGAATAAATTACCTGAATTTTACTTTTGAAATTAAGTACCTTTAACATATTTCACAAGAGTTTGAAAGTTTTGTTTGTCGCAGTTTCGATTGCTTTTGCTTTGCTGCTATATCAGTAAGGTTTTTTTTTTTTGTTGTTAAATACTATTAGTTCACCGATATCGCAGTCTTTCTGCTGCTGCAATCATGCCAAACCTTTTGCAAAACGTTCAAAACCTACAGAATTGCTAACTTGCTCGTATTCTTCGCCTGTTAGACCAAATTCACACATTCCGGTTCTCCCTCCTCTTACTGTGTTACTCTGCAGTTTACGGGAGCTCAAGTTGAATTTCAGGGAATTCTAAGAAAAATTATCCGAAATATTTTCATTTATTCAAAGTTCGAAAGGACCGCTTGCATATAGGGAATGTGATAGAGAAATAAATAAATAAATAAAGTAAAAAAAGAACTTTAAAAATGGATTTCGGTTAACACAGTTTCGGACAAAAGAGGTTCTACTGTATATATATATTTTTTTAATTTAATTTTCTGTTATAATTTTAAAAATTTTGATTGTTTTCTTTTTAACAGTTATTTTCTACTAATATGAATAAAAAAATATAGCTAGATTTTTAGATCGCATAACTTATGCATTAAAAAATATTCTTGCCGGACGATCAATTTATAAAGCAAAAGCATGCTCCTGAGTAACGCTGACGTTATATTATTGGTGGCATCACCTGACCAATCAGTCTAACCTTCACTACATATTATTATTTTTTTTTTTTAACTGTAGACCTCGCACAATATGAATTTTTACACTGTCGAATAGGAAAAAGAAATGCTTGTTAAAATGCAATTTATTTGAAAACTATATCTCAGTTTATTGATTTTTTTATGGTTTTAAAAATAATTTTCAAGTATGATATTTAAAAAAAATCTACATCACGAAAGATTAATCCGTTTGCACCTAAAACAATATAAACAATTTAAAGTTCAGCCTTGAGATCCAGATAATATTCTATAGCAAAATTAAAACTTCATCAATAACAAATAAAATGATAAAATAATATAAAAAAACTCAAATTTTGCAGATATGTAATCGAACTCTGCACTTAAACTGCTGAATTTATCAGAATCGTAAAATCGATTTCTTCGACTTTAACTCCTGGCCCGAAGGTAGTAGAAAGTATCGCTTTTTAATGCGTTTCAAAAACTTTATATGAATATTTTTTTTTTAATGCTGAAACGATTGTAGTAATTCTTGTGAAAGGTATTTCACTATTAGCTGTTTTTCGTAGGATTTTGTGTGGTTGACCTCTTAAGGCTGCTCTCAAATCCAAAAGGGCTACTTTATGACACAAGTTTTAATTCATCTTTGTTCAGAAACGTATGAAATTGTCAGATGTTGTTATTCAGAAACTATGTAATCGAAAGACGTTTTCCATTTTTTGGCGAACACAAAAGATCTTTCAGAAAATACCGTCAAAGTTGTTGTTTTGAACCGAATTTCTGGACGAAAGGAGAAATACCAGTTGAGCTCGGCGGTTGGGGCTGGGTGGGTGGGTCAACCACCGTGGTGAGCGGTCTCTTTCCGTCCGCAGTCCTTTAAGCTTTTCTTCTCTTATTCCGACTCTTTTGCGAAGAGAAAAAGAAAAAAACGGGTGTCACATGACCCCAAATCATTTTTAACTCGATAAATAATTTATGTATCAAAAAATGGAAAACGTCTATCGATTCGAAATCGTTCTCATAGTATAGGTGCAGATTCACAGCCCCCAGTCGCCACGGGGCGGCGACTAAATTTTTTTTGTTGTGGCCTCTACTTTTTGTTGTCTAAGTCACCATGTGCTTTTGTTTTTGTTTTTCTCGTTGAAAAACAAACGTTTGAACTCTTATTTTGATTTTTGTAGTGCAAAATAATCTCACACATTCACATTTTTTCAGAGTATGTATGTATGTATGACAAAATCCAAAATAAGAAATATTGTTTTCTTAATATTTCCTACTATTATGATTGCTTAGCTTATAATTTTTTTTTAAACTGTATCTTGCCCAACTTTATCTCCTGACTGTACATAGTTTAAGATTTATATTATTCTTAATTAATATTCAAATTTCAATAATTTTATGATTAAACTAAAAATATACACATGTGATGTAATGAGTCTGTGTTTTCTTGTGCATGTGTTCTGAATATATTTTTTTAGCCCCCCCCCCCCCCATATAAACTCTATTGTTTTTATGCGTTTCGTTTACAGTGTGGCCACTGGATTTTTGTGGTTTAAGAACCACTGGCTTCTTTCAGCTTTTTGGGAATCTGCAGCTACATCCCATAGTCAGCTCTGCCAATTTTGTACCTTTACTTTAAAAAATGAGTCAATAAATGTGTCCGAAAGTTTCGGCCTTATTGAGCAGTGGACTTGAGCCTTAAAACCTGATTTGATGCATGAAGGTCTAAATATAGAAGTATGTTTCAAATAAATACGTACAATGTCGGACCATATCAGAGATATTTTTTGGAAGCTGATAGCGAGCTTCACATAACTACGAATATTAACAAAAAAAAAAAATATATATTTTTTTTTATGTGGTTGCTTTCATTACTTCGTCAGTGCTCCCAGGAAGCGTCTCGCAGGGAGCCAAAAGTAGCCAAATCAAGCGCCCGCGGGCGCATTCATGCCCACCAACCACTTCTTTTTGCACCAATTTTTGAAATATGTGTATAGCTGTGCATAATAAAATCTTCAAAAAGTTTTAAAAAAATGTACTTTGTGTAGGATAGAAAAAAAATGTGTTTGTTGTATTATTTTATTAATCATGCTATTATTAATTTCTGAAAAATGAAATCTGCTGTGACTTAAATTTTCAACGACTTGCTCATAGCATTTTCCTTTGGTGTCATATTCTTAGTGGCTTTCGACGTTGCAAATAAGCTTTTACGATCCTTCATTGGAAATTATTCTTAAATGTACATCAGTATATCTGTTGTAAGTTTTCAAATCGGTGAAAAAAGTCCGGTCCAGGAATCGAGGCAGGGATGTCTTGGCTGGAGCTGCGAATGCTGTACCAACTAAGCCATCCCAGACAAATCTGGAAGGCTAATTCACCCAGCTAACCTTTAACAATAACAGAATCTGGTCTGATATCTGAATCAGCTCAACAGAATAAATCTTTTTTTTTTTTTTTTTGCCGAATTGCAGTAAACGCTGCATGCGTCATTATAATTGATTAATTTTTAATACAATTATTCAATTGGTAAATAAATCATATCAGGGACTGTGCATGTATAACGTTATCATTTTAGGAGGAGGGGCGGTCTGGTAAATGATATCGAAAGATATCGCTAGGGATATAAAGATATCGTGTTGCCTTTTGATATCGTTATCATTTTGATCCAACCAAAATTTTCTCTTTTTATTTGTAACTTGTTCTTTACATCAAAATTGTCTGTTACATATTTGTAGTCTGTTTTCTATTTTTATGGAAATACAAAGTTATTATTAATATTATTAAATGATTATAAAATTATTTAATTCCAAAATATGGAATACCACAAATTTAATATCGTTTCGAAAATATTGAAATATTTATCTAAATCTTTACAATACACTGTTAAAAATTTCGTGACAAATTACCTCTGCTTTTAAAGACTATCTATATATTTGTAGTCTGTTTTCTATTTTTATGGAAATATAAAGTTATTATTAATATTATTAAATGATTATAAAATTATTTAATTCCAAAATATGGAATACCACAAATTTAATATCGTTTCGAAAATATTGAAATATTTATCTAAATCTTTACAATACACTGTTAAAAATTTCGTGACAAATTACATCTGCTTTTAAAGACTATCTATATTATCTGACAAATGAGAACGCTACATAAACGCCTATGAAGTGTTCTCATTGGTAAATCATCCGTAAAATCCACCGAGCTCCATAATAGTAGGGGGAGCTAACTCACCCGCCCACTTTTTGCTGCGATCGCATTAAGTTTTTAGTGTGCGCAAGTAATGAATCCTGCACTTTTCTTAATATTTGAAGCATTTTTTTTTCAAACCTTTCCGCATACTTTTCAATTTTCTACACCTTCTTGATACTTTTTAAGCAATACTTACCAAATTTTGTATTTCTTTGTTTGCTGTTGTTTAACTTATCTAAAATTTCATTTTAAACTACTATCAGATTAAAACTTTGCGATGAATTTAAATAAAATCTATAGTTTTTTCAATAAAAATATTCTTATCAGTGAAGATTGTAGCAACTTCGTGATAATCCAATTTGAAAGAAAATCCAATTTGAAAATATTTACACCGTACTATTTTATAAGATTAATCTATATTTTGCCTCGAAAATTCTTTGTCGTTGTATGCCTGGGCGGACTGCTTGATTTAGGTGGAGGTCCAGATAGATTTTTCGTTGTTTAGCGAAACGAGATTGACCAATCAGATGCCTGCATTTTTGCAAACAGGCAAAAGTTCACAAAAATACAGGCTTCTGATTGGCCAATCCCGTTTCGCTGAACAGTGAAAAATCTATCTGGATCCCGGCCTTAATGTATCAAAATATGGAGTTTGCTTTCTGTACAATTCCTGAGCTCATTTATAGCGTCTAGAAATATAGGCCGGGATCCAGGTACATTTTTGCGAACAGTGAAAAGTTAGCAAAATTCTGGCTTCTGATCGGTCGGTTTCGTTGCGGTAACAGAGAAAAATCTATGTATCACGGTCATTGTGTGGAAACCGGCTATTCCAGTAATGCTTTAAAAAGTGGTAAAAATTGAATCCCATAAATATTGAATCATACTGAATGACAAATGTCGATCGCAGCAACATTTTCTAGATCTTAACTGAGTAAAACGTTTTCTGAATTGATTTCTTTTGCAATAGTTACGTTAGAATTACCATATGTCTCTGCGATCTACATTCGTTATTCAGCCTCGTTCAACATTTATGATATACAATATTTTAGCTCTTTTTAATAAGCCGATTTTTAAACTATATCTGCTAGACACTATATAGCTCAGTTATAGCGTCTTAGAATGTATGTTGTAGAAATCGACTATCCCAGCAATACTTCAAAAAGCGCTTAAATATTGAATCCCTTAAATGTACAACGATGTTGAATTCCAAACAGTCATTTGCAGCGACATCTGCATGATATTTTTTAAAGAAGAAAGAGACACGTGTAATGCTTCGCTAAAGCGTCTAGAATACATAGTGTGGAAATTTGCTATCCAAGTAGCGCTTAAATGTTGTAACCCTTAAATGTGCAATGACGCTGAAATTCAGGGAGTCGATCGCAGCAACATCTGCGATATATTTTCAGATTTCAAAATACACATCGTATTATTACAGCGAGTTTGACGTTAAGCACGTAGGTCAGATGTATGTTAATAAAATGTAAAAAAAAAGTTACACCGTCTAGACCAAATCGTCTTGGAGTTTTAGAAAATATCCTACAGATGTCGCTGTGATCGACTCATTGGATTTCAACATCATTTGACATTTAAGGGATCCAATATTTTAGCACTTTTTTAAGTATTACTGGGGCGTCACACGGAGTTGATTATCTGTACCATGGAACTATATTAATAAAGAGGAACTGACATATCCTTAAAATAGTGAAGCTTCAACTGTAACCGCTATCGCAGACGTTACTTACCGCCGGTGGAAACTTCCACCAGTAGATTTATATAGAAATTTTCAACTTATTTAAACGCCTTATTATCGCAAAATTTCAGTCATAAATAATGGTAGAAACTAAAGCACACAAGCTCGTAATATGTTTGCATTATTAAGAATTTCAAACTTCTAGTTTTAGCTACAGACAGACAAATTAAAAAAGCCTTTTATTTTGAAAAAAAAAAACAAATTGATTTTTACTGCTTTAACTAATTAATTAACTCCCCTCCAAAACAAAAAGAATCATAAGATGAATCCTGAAGTTACTCCAGCTTTATCTTAAGACAAAAATTTCTAGGCACACATTTCCATAAATTAAAAGCATAAAATGTTTGCTTTAGCAACAATTTCGAACTTCTGATTTTAACTACGAACTTATGTGCTTAGAAATGTGTGTAAAATATGGAAAGATGGCCGCCAAGCCCATCATGCATAATTAAAAAAAATAATTTTCAGAAACACGTTATGATGTATTTAGTAAAGGAGAAAATGCTTTCTATCAACGCATACTTAAGGTATTCGACTTACATATGGTAATTTTTTAATGTAAAGTGTTAAATAAGTACCATAATGTAAGCTTGGAAATTTGATATCACACTATTTTTTAGTCACAACTTGCACCTTTTTTTTTTTTTTTTTTGCTTTTGAAAAGTTGTTTTTTAGTAGATACTATATACATGAAATATAGGCTTTTTTTAATGAATACTTCTTAAAATAAACAAAAAAGTGTTCCTCTCAGATTTTCGTTTCAAACCGTTTGTTAAATAAAAATTAGAAATTATTTTTATTTTGAAAAATCTGTTCCTGAAAATTTTTTGGTAGTCCTGAAAAAGACTTTTATCACAGCAATATGTGATCTGTTGTAAAAATGTGGTTTAATTGTTGTTGTATGTATAAACTGATAAGCATTTAATGTTTTGATGATTAATTTTTTTATCAGTGATAACTTGTAAAAACGTTTGATAGGTACGCAGATTTTACAAATGTTCCGAATTTAGATGTTTAAATGTATTTGATTTGCCTTTTACTCAGGATTTTTTAATTATGTATCGCAATGAAATTTAATCTGTTTTATTATTTCTTTTTAGTAGTACAATCTTATAAAAGAGTGACTGAGATTTAAATAAAAAAATTTCAGTACAGATATAAAGTTCTATTTTTATTTTCTATATGTCCCTTCTACATATGTATTAACGTTATTAAGTGTAAAAACATTTAAACGTTACAAAATTCAACTCTTTACAACATTCTATAACTGTATATGAGTAAAACTTGGGCCAATACTTTTTTAAGAAAAAAAAAAACCATTTTAGAATATACTTCCAGGTTCATTAATAGAAACTTTCTTCATAGAATTTTAATACTTAGATTATCGTTATGCAATTTTTTTTACTAGGGCTGGGACAAATATTTGTCCACTCTTTGGTATTCAGCCCTTTTGCCGAATATTCGGTTAACCGAATATTGAATGCTTATCGGCCGAATACTCGTAGCAGAATATTTCGAGATATCATTCCTAATATGGCAAGATATCTTGCCAAGTAAATTCAGGATAAGAATATTTTTTTCATTCTTGCCAATTTTTTTCTCTAATCCATACGAGTAATTTTCTGACACATTCGTGAAGTCAGTTTCATTCTTAATTGCACAAAATGTACAGTTATTCGTATACTAAAAAATACAGCATTTCTGTATTTCTATTAAAAGTTAGGCATCTTTTAGAAAAATGGTGTCCAAATTGGAGATTTAAACTGACGTTGGAGGTTCAACTGTCTTGAAAATGTCTTTATTAGAGAATTATAGATTACGATTCAAGATGAAAAATGTCAAAACTTTTAGAGAAAAAAGAAAAACACTGCTTCATTTTAAAATACTAGAATATTCATTAATGTCTGCAAATTCCATGCACATGTAAAAAGGGCTTTGTAAATATATCAAAAAGTAGTAAAAATTGTTTTATTAGCAGAAGGTGTTTGAGCTATTACAAGAACAAGAAATACATTAAGTTATTAAAAAATGTAAACAGATTAATAATTAAACATAAATCTGTTTTTTATTCTTTTTCCATTTTAAAATTTTAAATCATATGTATAGTATATAATCATTTTTTTTCTTTGTTGAAAACAAAAGTTGGTATTCGGCCTAAAATTTGACCAAATATTCGGTATTTCGATATTCAGCCAAATCACTATTCCTCTCATCCTCAATTTTTACTTGTTTCTTAATTCTGATAGAAAAGAAACTTCCAATCTGTGCAATTTTTATTTCAGGGATGTTGTGCTTATCAATATGGAAAATAAAACGTGTATTATATTCAATTGATTTTTGTACAAAGTATCTAAAGATGATTTTATGCGTAGATCTGTTTTTTTTTTTTTTTTTTTTTTTTTGTAAATTTTGTTTACTTAATTTTTTTTAAACATATTTTTATTTCCATTTATTTTATTTTCATTTGTCAGTGCCTTCAGCCAAATAAACGAATATTGCGTAGAATGCATTGTAATTGCTGAGTTAAAATGCACAGGACTGCAATTGGTGGTTGGTTTATTAACGTAATTTCTTTTGTACTTTTGTTAACATTGTTTCATTTAGATTGAATGGACTCGCGATAATTCGTTAATTCAAATTTTTGTTTAATTCGAACTAATCAAAAAGTCCCGAAAATTTTCCATTAGAGCTGTTCTTAAAATTAATTGGTTAATTCGTAAATTGTTTTTATAACATTAGTTAATTCGTGCTAAATTTGTAAACTAATATTTAAAAAAAAAGGTATGGTATAAACAGAAAATGTTAATTAGCATTACCAAGTTATTAAAAAAAAAAAAAAAAAAAAAAAAAAAAAAAAAAAAAAAAAATCAGAAACTTATGAGAACTCCCAGGATATTTAACCATTCTGTTGTAAAATAATGAGTGGATGCAATTAATGTTTTGAAAACGTTTTTAGGTACGTTCGTAATTATATAAATGCGTAGCAGCTATAGTCGTCAGTCGTCTGGTCTGTCTGTCTGTCCGTCTCTTCTCATCTAACAGTGCAAAAACTACCCAACCGAATGGTTTGAAATTTAATGTATGTAATTGTTTCAGAATTTTGTCGAGGCATTTCAAATTTTATGAAAATCGAATCAAAACTTAAAAAGATATTAATAAAATTTTTCTTCATTCTATTAAATCCTATTATACGTAATTATTTCAATGATATCCCATGATGGGTAATGATTTTAGGTTATCATGGTGATTACGTGCTATTTAAGATGGGGTTATATTATTTCCTTATTAGAGAATTTAATACGTATATATGTAATAAATTTTGTATTCATGCATTTTTGCATAACAGTGCAACAGCTATTGCACCAAGATGGATATTTATAAAACCTGTTATAGTGCAACACACCTCATTTTCTACGTTCGACGTACAATTTCAAACTTGTTTTTTGTAACTGGGACTAGTGCTGGACGCCATCATCAGACAAAGAATTGGTTTAGCTTGTTATGGGCGCTACGGGGATCTTTTCCAAACAAGGGCTAAACAGAGCGGAAAATCTGTTAAACTGGGGTACGACAAACTACGAACAACCATGCTTGAGTCGGTATTCAAATCCAGTACTTTTTTTAGCAACCAGCACCACTAGATGAGCAGGTGGACCGACAAAGAATATTGAAATATTGCCTGAAAAACGTAGGAATAACAAATTGCAAAATGACATTTTTTGAACATCCTTTTTTCAGAAATGTAATTTTCTTTCATTCAATCTTTTAGTTCATAATATATTTCATTCTTCTAATAATTTTAGAATATAGTATATTTGAAAATATAAAATATGTTTAATACAATTCGAAATATCGTAAATGTACATTTTTTTTTATTGTTAAATACCTTTTCCTTTGGTGGATTAAAAATATTTTTTTAAACCGGTCAATTCAGCGAATAAATAAGATCGGAAGTCGTTCGATATTATAAAAGCACCGGGCACCCGATTTTACTGGTCGATATTTTTAATTTATAAAATTTAGCTTTTATTTTTTTTCCCAATTGCATCTTCAGTGATTGGGTCGCATTTCCTAACAGCCTTATTCTTGAAGGGGCGGTGGTTATGGTTACATCTATCCCTCAAGTAAAGGTCGCCGAAACTTGGATTGTCAAAAACTGCTGTGATTTTTTTTTTTTTTTTTTTTTTTTTTTTTTTTTTTTTTGTAATGTGTCAGAAGTCTTTTCAAAACTGATTTTTTGATAGAATTAGTTACCAACTGCATAACAAAAAAAAAAAATATATATATATATATATATATATATTTAATGAAAATTCCTAAAAATTAGCGGACATTGTTTTAGCTTTCAATTTCAAACCATAATTTCAGAAATAAAGAAACTTTTTATTTAAGAATTACCCATTATTTTTATTCTGAAGTATAATAAATCGAAAATCATTTGCCAGTCCTGTCAAAGACATTTTATCACAGCAATCTGTGATTCTTTGTAAAACCGTGATTAAATGTTAGTGCCGTATATGTATATATGTAAAATGTTCTTTTTTATGTTTAACATAGTGTATGTACACACGCACATTTTTGTTAAATTCGCTACACATTTTTTACTTTGATTTATTTTCTATTTATTTGTAAAATTGTTGGTTTATGCCAAGTAACCCCCTGGTTAAAAGACTGTTACAAATCACTGAGCTAAAATGCACAGGATTGCATTTGATGACCAGTTTTCTCTTTAAACACAGCTTAAAGCAATTTCAATGACGTAAAAGGTGATAAATAAAATCGTAATACTCAAATATTTTAGTGTCAACATATGCTTAAAATTGTCTGAAATTATCAACATGGATCAAGGAAAATTCATGCAACTTTATTATCCATTTGTGTAACATCTTCAGGTCCAAATTGGCCTTTTAAAAAATCATTCATTTATATAATTATTTTTTATGTTATTTCTCTGTTCCTCTGGGAAAATTGTGACTTGCGATTAAGAGTCACGTGTACAGGCGAACATGCTAGTGCAGACTCTTTAAAATTCGAGTACAATAGTATAGAATTTAATAAACTTTAGTTATCTTTTTATATATATATTTTTTATATTATAACAATATGCAAAAGACTGTATATAATTATTTCTCCTTGAAATGCAACTATTTTTTGAAATACAATATTTAATAATATTTTAATATGTATTGTGATTGCCATCAATGAACTTTTAAATACCATTGTGAAATATCCTAATTTTGTTTGAGAAAATGTTTTTTATAAAATTATAATGCTATTTCTTATATAATAATATGAATGCATTTTTTAAGCATTACCTAGAATCCTTTTTGAAATTTGGTATATTTTGTTTTTAATTTCAAAAAGAAATCATTTTGTTTTAAAGGTATTCAATATATCCCTAGTATTGTTATAAACATTTTAAAAATAATATTTTAGTTACTCAGACCACTTTTATTATAGCAATTTGATAGTTAAATACTTTATGTTTAAACTCTTCTGGATCTTGGACTATGTTGTCATATTACAAATTTTAACTGACTTTTAAGGTACTAATATTTTCAGTCATTTTATAACTTGAAATTAAAATTGTTTTTTTTTTTTTTTTTTAATCCTTTTATGGAATGGAAAAACATATTTGATATTTCCAAACTTTATAATTCAATGTAAGTATTTTCGATTTTGATTAAAAGGAAATATACTTTTTAAAAATATGATTAATCCATGAATTTTAGTATAAAAATTCTTTACTTGGCAATCATTTGCCAATCCTGTAAAAGACATTTTATCATAGTGATCCGTGATTCATTGTAAAAACGTAATTATTTGTCGAAAGGTTAAGTGAATGTCTGTGTATTGCATAATATATATAACCATGTGTAATTCTTAATGTTTAAATTTTATTACTTGTATAATAACGTATATTGCATACATTTTTTTTTGTTTAGTCTTATTATACATTACTAGACAGTGTTCATACTGTTTGTTTTATTGTCATATTATATATTCACTTATAATCGTGCTTAATTATTAATAATCGTATATAAAAAGATTTATTATGTATATTGATTACTATAATATTATACTTCCTTAGTTATAATTTAAAATATTTGTAATTAAAGTATGTCTAGTAATGCATAAGTCATGTGTATTAATGAGATATATAATAATGTGTAAGTGTATACATATTTTTTATCTAGCCATATTAGAGACGTAATCGTGTGTAACGACATATAGTCTTATACATTTCCGCACTTAATCGTGCTTAATTAATTAATAATCGTGTATAGCTATATTTAATCGTATTTAATTATGTATATTCTTTTATAGTATCATAGTTATAGTTTAATGTATTTTTTTTGTTTCTGTAAACTGTCTTTGTTCCGTATGGGTCCTGTTTTTTTTTTCAAGATTTTCATTTAAATAATATCAACCTTGGAGCCACGGAGTAGTAGCTATCTACTGTTTTTAGGAATATACACGTGTAACTGCATTCTTACCTAAGCATATTGTGATTAAAGATATTTTTAATTTCATCTCTGAAAAATCTTTTTTGTACTATGATTGGTGAATATTTTTTATATCGTTAAATTTAACAAATCCTATTATCATCATTTATAAAATCTTTACAGTAGATAAATAATAAGAGAATCCTTTATAATGTAGCAAATTAAAATTAATAATTTTGATAGATTAATATTTGAAAATTTTTTATAATATCCTGTATATTAATAATAACTTGACCAATACTTATTTTTAGAAAAAGAACCTTTTAAAATATATTTTAACATAAAATTTTAATTCTACGATTATCATTCGGCAACATTTTTACCTGTTTATGTAAAAACTGTTAGAAAAAACTTCCAATCTGTGTAATTTTTGTTTCTGAGATGTTGTGCTTATCAATATCTAAAATAAAACATGCATTGCATTCCATTAATTTTTGTACAAATTAGCTAAAGATGAATTTCTGTGTACATCTGCTTTCTTTTTCTTTTTGTAATTCTTTTGTGAACATATTTTTTTTTTTTCATTTATTTTATTTTAATTTGTTATTCGCTTCAGCCAAGTAAATGAATTCTAGTTTAAAGTTGATCGTAATTGCTGAGTTAAAATGCACAGGACTGCAATTGGTGGTTGATTTATATCTTCTTTTGGACTTTTGTTAATATTTTTTCATTAAGATACAAGGGATTCACGATAATTTGTTCAAGGTCAATTCGAATTTTTTGGTTAATTCGAACTAATCAAAAAGTGCCGAAAACTTTCTATTAGAGCTATTGTTAAGGTTAATTGGTTATTTTCAAAATGATTTTATAACTTCAGTTGATTTGTACTCGAACGTCTGATATTTAAAAAAATATGATATACGCAGAAAATATTAATTAACATTAGCAAGTGGTATTATAGTAATGCATAAATTTATGAGAACTCTCAGGATATTTAACCATTCTATTGTAAAATAATAAGAGGACGCAATTAATATTCTGAAAACCTTTTTTTTAATTGCACCTAATGCTAGACGCTATCAACAGACAAATAATTAGTTTGGCTAGTTAATGGCTCTACTGGTATCTTTTTCACACAATGTCTGAACAGACCGAGACGTCTCTGTAAAGTGGAATACGACAAACTACGAACAACCATGCTTGAGTCGGGATTCAAATTCAGCACATTTTTTTTAGCACCCAGCACCAATAGATGAGCAGGTAGACCGACAAAGAACATTCAAATATTGTCTGAAAAACATAGGAATAACAAATTACAAAATGACACTATTTGAACACCCTTTTCCCAGAAATGAAATTTTCTTTCATTCAACTTTCTAGTTCATAATATACTTCTCTTTTTCTGTTTCATGTTTTTTAGAATATATTATGTTTTTAAATTTGAAATACATTTAATACAATTCGAAATATAGTAAATGTCCTTTTTTTTATTGTTAAATAATTACTTTTTCTTTAGTGACATCATGAAAAGTATTTTTTTAAATTGATTAATTCGACCAATAAATAAGCTCCAAGTGGCCGTAGTCGTTCGATGTTATAAAAGCGCCGGGCACGCGATTGCATATTTCGATACTTTTAACTAACATAATTTTGCTCTTTTTTTTTTTTTTTTCCCAAGTGGGATTTACAGTGATTGGGGCACACTTCCCAACAATCTTATTCTTGAAGGAGCCGTGATTATAGAACTGTTCTGTAAGTAATGGTCGCAGGAACTTGTATAATTTGAAAATTTTCGCCGATTCTTGATATTTCGAATTAACAACTATCGATTGTATGAATTGTTTTCAGGAACAATGACAATTCAAGTGAGTGATTTTGCATCAACAATTTCTCTTTAACTGAAATTCAGAGAACTGTGCTTTTTTTTGGGGGGGTGGGGGGGGGGGGGTAATGTGTCAGAAGTCATTTCGAAATTTATTTTTTGATAGAATCAGCTACCATCAACATAAAAAATAAAATAAAAAATGAAACTTTTAAAAATTATCAATTATTTTTATTGTGAAGAATAATAAATCGAAAATCATTTGCCAGTCCTGTAAAAGACATTTTATCACAGAAATCTTTGATTTATTGTAAAACCGTGATTAATTGTTCGTACGTATGTATATATGTAAAATATTCTTTTTTTATGTTTAATTTAGTGTATGTACGTACAAATTTTTGTTGAAATCGCTGAGCACAGTTTTTACTTTGATTTATTTTATGTTTAATGGCAAATAGGTTGGTTTTTACCAAGTAATTCCTCCTTTAAAAGACTGTTAAAATCACCGAGCTAAAATCCACAGAATTGTATTTGGTAATCAGTTTTCTGTTTACACACAGCTTAAAGAAATTTTAATGGCGTAAAAGGTGATAAATAAAATCGTAATACTCAGTTTTTTAGCGGCAATAAATGCTTCATATTGCCTGAAATTTAACAACATAGATCAAGTAAAATCCATGCATATTTATTATCCATTTATGTAACATTTTCAGGTCCACATTAACATTTAAAAAAATAATCTTCATTTATATAATTAATTTTTCGCGGATATCTCTTTTTCTCTGCGAAAATTGAACTCACGATTAAGAGTCACATGTATAGACAAGCATCCTAGTGCATATTCTTTAAAATTGGAGTATCCCAGTACAGAATTTAAGAAAATTTAGTAAATTCTGATATACAAAGGATCGTATATAATTATTACTACTCTAAAAGCAACTATTTTTTTTAAATACAATATTTACTAACATTTTAATATGTATTGTGATTGCTGTTAGTGAACTTGAAAATACCATAGTGAAATATTCTAATTTTACTTCACAAAGTCTTGTTTATAAAGTTATAAAGATATTTCTGATATCATAATAATTTGAATGCATTAAAAATTTATGGAAAGATGTCTGAGTGCATTATTTCAGAACTTATATTAGAAATAAAAGCAAAAAAGAATTTCCTACAGTACCATTTTTTTTTTATCTTAAAAAAACTAGAAAATCAAAACTCATTCCTTGTATTTTACTTATCTTTTCAGAAGGCATGTATTAAAAAGAGACTTAAATAATTTCTTTTAAAAAATGGCAAAAGCTATGTAAGTATTTAAAGATGAACATAAATAACTTAAATTTATTCCTTTTTCGGTTCTGATTTGTTTTTATCAATTTTGGTAAAAAGTTACTTCTACGTTAATAATAATGGAAGCAACTATTCAAATCACAAAGTTTAATGTTTACTAAAATCTAACAAGCATGCCATTCACTGAAATATAAAAATATAGTTAGTTTTGCGTACTATTTAAATGACGGCAGGTTAAGAAATAATTTTTGAAGAAGTTTGGATGATGTCTTATTACAACAGGTTTAAAAAGACGTAACCACTTTCTAGTATTTTTTATGTTTTATCACAAATTATTCGTACAGACACGTATCTTCTATTTTAAATTAAAAAAAAAAAACATATAAAAGAATCTCCGACAGTTTAAAGAGAATTAAGAAAATATTTATTATTATTACTACAGCCATTATAGTAATCATATAGTCATATACTGTCATTATTACAGTCAGATAATAAAAAAAATAATTGTTAAGAAAGATAGTATTCAATGAAAATACATGTCCTATCAATAGGGATACAGACCCCAACGGGTTAAATATATGTCTTTTCTGAGCAAGTTCTATTATATAGAGATGGGAATTATGCGCAGGAATAACGCGGTTCCTATATCTTTTTAGAACTTTTTTCAAATAGAAAACTTCGCCTTATTTAATCGTAGAGCTTCTATCTTTTAATAAAGCAAAGATTACTTTCCTAAAAAATGATAGTAAAATACAGAAACCCTATGAGACCTGTGCAAAATTACCATATGTAGCGCATTCGTCATCTGGAAATCACCTGAAAGATTTAAAAATATATATGTATATATGTTATATTATTTATTACTTCACTTTAATGTGCAGTATCACTACTATTATTTTTTAAGCTTCTGTCTAAAAATAGATATTCCAATTTTTTAATAATTTTAAAACAGTGTTAATAAATCATCCGAATAATTTGTTGAGTTTTCGCTAGTAGTTTATCTTAACCGCAATGCCAATTAATTATTGTTTTTGCGAATACAAAATCAATTAACTTTTTTTCTATTACTCGACTAGTTAACTAAAGTTAGAAAAAAGTACCTAACCATCTTAAACGAAATATATATTTTTTTCTCGCTTTTATTTCCTGTTTCTCCGTAAGTTTATAAGCCTCTAAAAATCACATTTCTTGACATTAATTGTGAGTGGGTTGGTTGTTGGTTGTATTTATGACGGCCAATTATCTGCACGAGGGATATAGGCCCAGGGGGGAGTGCCCTTCGTGGGGGTCTTTCTAAGGGAACCTAACCCGCATTAACGCTTGGAAATCCAAGGTTCGAAGAAAACCACGAAAACTCCGAACGATTAGGCCGACGGGCGCGATTGGGATCGAACCCAGCACCTCCCGTCTACCAGCTTCGAGAGCAGAACCTCTCAGCCACTGGTGGGGCAATTGCGAGTGGGAAATAAATGTCAATACATTTTTACTTTAATTTGTAGGTTCAGGGGGTAGAACATAACGATCCATATTCGAACACAACCAAGGAATCAAAAATGAGTTAATGTGTTTCTCAATTTTGAGTACATTTGGTTGTTGATGTTGATTTTTGACGGCCGATTATCTACTCTAGGGATATAGGCCCGAGGGAGGAGTGCCCTTCGTGGGGTCTTTCTAAGGGATCCTAACCCGTATTTACGCATGGAAATCCATGGCTCGAAGAAAACCACGAAAACTCCGAACGATTAGGCCGACGGGCGCGATTGTGTTGAGTACATTTGGATCGGAGCTATTTTGAGTATGTGACGTGTTTAAAATTGAATACTTCTTACCCAATTTTGAGTACCCATTTTTTGCAGTATATCAACAATAATTAAGGCAATGCTTATTTTTTAGGAAAAGAACATTTTAAAATATACTATAATATAAAATTTTAATTATAAGATTATCTTTCTGCAACATTTTTGCCTGTTTCTAAAATAACTGTAAGAAAAAACTTCCAGTCTGTGCAATTTTTGTTTCAGAGATGTTGTGCTTATCAATATCTAAAATAAAACGAGTATCGTATTCAATTAATTTATGTACAAAGTAGCTAAAGAGGGATTTCTGCGTACGTCTCGTTTTTTGTAAGTTTTGTCTATTTAAACATGTTTTTTTTTATATTTTTTTTAACATGATTTTTTTCTGTTTATTTTATTTTCATTTGTCATTGGCTTCAACCAAGTAAATGAATAGCAGTATAGACCGCGATTATAATTGCTGAGTTAAAATGCACAAGACTGCAGTTGATGTTAGATTTATTAACATAGTTTATAGTGGACATCTGTTAACATTGTTTCATTCAGATTTAATGGACTAGCGATAATTCGTACAAGATTAATTCGAATTTTTGGTTAATTCGAACTCATTATATAGTCCCAAAAACATAATTTATGGTATAAAGAAATATTAATTAAAACTAGCAAGTGATTAAAAAAATCAGAAATTTATGATAATAAAAAATGTGATAGAAATGAAATAATTTCAGAAATAATATCAACAGACAAAGAACTTGTTTGGTTTATTAGGGCGCTACGAGGATCTTTTCCACACAAGGACTAAACAGACCGGAAAATTTGTTTAAAGTAGAATACGAAAAATCACAAACAACCATGCTTGAGTCGGGATTCAAACCCAGCAGGAGCAAAAAACTTTTTTTAGCTCCCAGCACTACCAGATAACCAAGGTGGACCGCAAAGAACATTGAAATATCGGCCGAAAAACGTAGGAATAACAAATTGTAAAATGACAATAGTTAAACACCTAATTTTTAGAGATGTAATTTTTTTTCATTAAACCTTTTAGTTCATAATATATTTCAATATATTTTTCTGGTATCTTATTCTTGAATGGGGCTGTGGTTACACCTGTTCTGCAAGTAATGGTCGCAGGAACTTGGATAATTCGATCCTTGAGAGTTTGTATTAATGACTATCTCTTGTATGAATTGTTTTCAGGAACAGTAACAATTTAACTCACAATTCTAATTGATTTCGCATTAACAATTGCTCTTTAAATAACAGAAATTCACTGCGTTTTGCTTTTATTTGGTAATGTGCGTCAAAAGTCTATTCAAAATTGATTTTTTAGTAGAATTATCTGATATCAGCATGAAAAAAAAAAATTTTTTTTAAAGAAAATTCTTAGAAATTAGTGAACGTTGCTTTAGCTTTCAGTTTCAAACCATAATTTGCGAAATGAGTAACTTTTTATTAAAGAATTACCCATTATTTTTATCATATTGTATAATAAATCGAAAATCATTGTCAGTCCTGTAAAAGACATTTTATCACAGCAATCTGTGATTCATTGTAACACCGTGATTAATTGTTCGTAAATATGTATATAATGTAAAATGTTCTGTTTTTTTAATGTTTAACTTAGTGCATGTACATACAAACATTTTTGTTAAATTCGTTAAGCAAAGTTTTTACTTTTTTTTTTTAAATTTATTTGTATATATGTTGGTTTATACCAAGTAAACCCTTTCTTAAAGGCCTTTTATAATAATCACTGAGCTAAAATGCACAGGATTGCATACGAGAGTCAGTTTTGTATTTACACACAGCAGAAACACTGAAAGTAATTTTAATGACGTAAAAGGTGACAAATAAAATCGTAATACTCACTTTTTTTAACGATAATAAATACTTAAAAATGACAAACCAACAAGATGACTAAAGAAATATTTATGTAATATTTATTATCCATATTTAAGAAGTGAATTATCACATTGCTAGCTAAGCGTAAACCAACAGAGAGAGAAACATCCACGCAGGGAATCGAACCTGGGCCTCCAGTGCTCTACCTTCTAAGCTACGAGGAAAAATAGTTGAAAAATTAATTAAAAATTGCATATTTATTATCCATTTCTGTAATATCTTCAGGCCCAAATTAACATTTAAAAAATCATCTTAATTTTAAAAATAAATCATTATGTTTTAAAGATATTCAATATATTTCTACTATTGTTATAGGAATTTTAAAAATAACACTTGAATTAATGAAACCACTTTTAATATATTAATTAGACAATTTAATAGTCTCTGTTTAAATTCTGGCTCTTAAAATATGTTGCCAAATTACGAATGTAATTGGCTTTGAAGGTACTAATAGATTTAGTCATTTTATAACTTATAATTAAAATAATGGTATATTTTATTTCAATCCATTTTATAGAATAGAAAAAGATATTTGATATTTCCAAACTTTATAATGCATTGTAATTATTTGAAATTTTATATAAAAGGAAAGATGCCTTTTAAAAATAGGATTTATCCATGAATTTTATTATAAAAATTTCTTACTTGACTTGACAATCATTTGTCAATCCTGTAAAAGACATTTTATCACAGTGATCCGTGATTCATTGTAAAAACGTGATTATTTGTCATTATGTCATGTGAATGTCTGTGTATTGTTTAATATATATAATCATATATAATACTTAGTGTTTAATTTTTATGACTTGTATAATAACGTATACTGTATGCAATTTTTTGTTTATCCATATTATACATTACTACATATAAAGTGTTAATACTGTTGTGTTGTCCTAAGTATATATTCTCTTATAATCGTGCTTAATTTTTAATAATAATATTTTAAAATATTTACTATGTATATTCATTGTTATAAAATTATACTTCCGTACTAATAATTTAAAATATTCGTAATTAAGGTGTGTATAGTAATGCATATGTCGTGTGTAATAATGACATATGTAATAATGTATAACTGTATCTATAGTTTTTTATTTAGCGATATTATAAACATAATCATGTGTAATGGCATATAGTCTTATATATTTCCGTACTTAACCTTCTTTAATTGATTAATAATCGTGTATAACTATATTTAATCGTATTTACCTATGTATACTATGTATATTCCTTTATAGTAATATAGTATCATAGTTATAGTTTAATGTAATTTTTTGTTTATTTAAAGTTTTTTGTTTGTTTGTATTTTATGGGTTCTTTTTTTTATTGCACGATTTTCTTTTAAATAATCTTAATCACGGACCACGGAGTAGTAGCTATATACGAAATATATGTAAATATATCAAAATTTACATGTGTAACTGCATTCTTACCTACGCATATTGTGACAAAAGTTATTTTTGAATTTGATCGCCTTTTTTTTTGCACGACTTTTAAAATAGGTAAAAACAAATAATAATAATTTTTAGAACGTTATTTGAGGTGTTGAATATTTTTTACATCGTTTAATTTAGCAAATCATATTATCATCATTTATAAAACCTATACTATGGTTAAAAATAATAACAATCATTGCTCATTTAGCGAATTAAAATTAATAATATTTTTTGCAGTATATCAACAATAATTAGGCCAATGCTTATTTTTTAGGAAAAGAACATTTTAAAGTATACTGTAATATAAAATTTTAATTACAAGATTATCTTTCTGCAACATTTTTACCTGTTTCAAAAATAACTGTTGGAAAAAACTTCCAGTCTGAGCAATTTTTGTTTCAGAGATGTTGTACTTATCAATATCTAAAATGAAACGTGTATCGTATTCAATTAATTTATGTACGAAGCAGCTAAAGAGGAATTTCTGCGTAGGTCTCGTTTTTTGTAAGTTTTGTCTATTTAAACATGTTTTTTTTTTTTTCATATTTGTTTGAACATGATTTTATTTCTGTTTATTTTATTTTCCTTTGTCATTGGCTTCAGCCAAGTAAATGAACAGCAGTATAGACCGCGATTATAATTGCTGAGTTAAAAGACACAGGTCTGCAGTTGATGTTTGATTTATTAACATAATTTATGATGGACATTTGTTAACATTGTTTCATCCAGATTTATTGGGATAGCGATAATTCGTCCAAGATTAATTCGAATTTTTGGTTAATAAGAACTCATTAAATAGTCCCAAAAACATAAGTTATGGTATACAGAAATATTAATTAAAACTAGCAAGTGATTAAAAAAAATAAAAAAATTATGATAGAAAAAAATGTGATAGAAAGGAAATAATTTCAGAAATAATATCAATAGACAAAGAATTGGTTTGGTTTATTAGGGCGCTACGAGTATCTTTTCCACTCAAGGACGAAACAGACCGGAAAATTTGTTTAAAGTAGAATACGAAAAATCACAAACAACCATGCTAGACTCGGGATTCAAACCCAGCACCTTTTTTTAGCTCCCGGCACTACCAGATAACCAAGGTGGACCGCAAAGTGTTGAGTTGGGTGGTTTGAGTTTTGACGGCCGATTATCTACTCGAGGGATAGAGGCCCTAGGGGGAGTGCCCTCCGTGGGGGGTCTTTCTAAAAGAACCTAACCCGTATTTACGCATGGGAAATCTAAGGTTTCGAATAAAACAACGAAAACTCCGAAACGGTTAGGCCGACGGGCGCGATTGGGTTCGAACCCTGCACCTCCCGTCTACCAGCTTCGAGAGCAGAACCTCTCAGCCACTGGTGGGGCGTGGACCGCAAAGAACATTGAAATATTGGCTGAAAAACGTAGAAATAACAAATTGTAAAATGACAATAGTTAAACACCTAATTTTTAGAGATGTAATTTTTTTTTCATTCAACCTTTTAGTTCATCATATGTTTCAATATATTTTTCTGCTTCGTGTTTAGTATCTTATTCTTGAATGGGGCTGTGGTTACACCTGTTCTGCAAGTAATGGTCGCAGGAACTTGGATAATTCGATCCTTGAGAGTTTGAATTAATGACTATCTCTTCTATGAATTGTTTTCAGGAACAGTAACAATTTACCTAACTCATAATTCTAATTGATTTCGCATTAACAATTGCTCTTTAAATAACGAAAAGTCACTGCGTTTTGCTTTTATTTGGTAATGTGCGTCAGAAGTCTGTTCAAAATTGATTTTTTGGTAGAATTAGCTAATATCAACATGAAAAAAAAAAAAAAATTAAAATGAAAATTCCTAAAAATTAGTGCACGTTGCTTTAGCTTTCAGTTTCAAACCATAATTTGCGAAATCAAGTAACTTTTTATTTAAGAATTATCCATTATTTTTATCATATTGTATAATAAATCGCAAATCATTTGTCAGTCCTGTAAAAGACATTTTATCACAGCAATCTGTAATTCATTTTAACACCGTGATTAATTGTTCGTAAATATGTATATATGTAAAATGATCTTTTTTTTTATGTTTAACTTAGTGCATGTACATACAAACATTTTTGTTAAATTCGTTAAACAAAGTTTTCACTTTTTTTAAAAATTTATTTGTATATATGTTGGTTTATACCAAGTAAATCCTTATTAAAAGCCTTTTAGTAATCACTGAGCTAAAATGCACAGGATTGCTTTTGAAAGTCAGTTTTGTATTTACACACAGTAAAAACACAAAGTAATTTTAATGACGTAAAAGCTGATAAATAAAATCGTAATACTCACCTTTTTTAGCGACAATAAATATTTAAAAACGACGAACTAACAACGTGAATAAAGAAATATTTATGTAATATTTATTATCCATATTTAAGAAGTCAATTATCTCATTGCTAGCTGCTAAGCGTAAACCAACAGAGAGAAAAACGTCTACGCCGGGAATCGAACCTGGGCCTCCAGTGCTGTACCTCCTAAGCTACGAGGAAAAATAGTTGAAAAATTAATAAAAAATTGCATATTTATTATCCATTTCGGCACTATCTTCAGGGTAAAATTGATATTTAAAAAATCATCTTCATTTATATACATTTTTTTTAATATTTTTTTCTAAGCGAAAATTGTAACTCGCGATTAAGAGCCACGTGCAGAGATGAGAATCCTAGTACAGACTCTTTAAAATTGGTGTATCCTAGTACAGAATTTACGAAAATATAGTACATTCTGATACACAAAAGATTGTATATAATTATTAGTTCTCTGGAAGCAACTTGAAATACACTATTTAATAACATTTTAATGTGTATTGTGATTGCTATTACTGAACTTTTAAATACCATTGTGAAATATCCTAATTTATCTTGTGAAAATGTCGTTTATAAAGATATAAATGTATTTTTAATATAATAATCTGAATGCATGTTTTAAGTCTTTCCTAGAACCTTGTTTGAAATTTCGTATATTTCGTTTTTAATTAAAAAAATAAATCATTATGTTTTAAAAGATATTCAATATATTTCTACTATTGTTATAGGCATTTTAAAAATAACATTTGAATTAATCAAACCACTTTTAATATAGTAATTAGACTATTTATTAGTTTCTGTTTAAATTCTGGCTCTTGGAATATGTTGCCAAATTACAAATATAATTGGCTTTGAAGGTACTAATAGTTGACTTCAAATTAAAATAATGGTATATTTTATTTAAATCCATTTTATAGGATAGAAAAAGATATTTGATATTTCCAATCTTTGTAATGCATTGCAATTATTTGACATTTTATATAAAAGGAAAGATGCCTTTTAAAAATAGGATTTATCCATGAATTTTATTACAAAATTTTTTTACTTGACTTGATAATCATTTGTCAATCCTGTTAAAGACATTTTATCACAGTGATCCGTGATTCATTGTATAAACGTGATTATTTGTCGTTATGTCAAGTGAATGTTTGTGTATTGTATAATATATATAATCATATATAATACGTAGTGTTTAATTTTTATAACTTGTGTAATAACGTATACTGCATGCAATTTTTTGTTTATCCATATTATACATTACTCGATATAAAGTGTTAATACTGTTGTATTGTCCTAGTATATATGTCCTTATAATCGTGCTTAATTATTAATAACAATATTTTAAAATATTTACTATGTATATTCATTGTTATAAAATTATACTTCCGTACTAATAATTTAAAATATTTGCAATTAAGGTTTGTATAGTAATTCATAATTCTTGTTTAATAATGTATAACTGTTTCTAATTTTTTATTTAGCCATATTATACACATAATCATGTGTGATGACATATAGTCTTATATATTTCCGTACTTAATCTTCTTTAATTGATTAATAATCGTGTATAACTATATTTAATCATATTTAACGATGTATATTCATTTATAGTAATATAGTATCATAGTTATAGTTTAATGTAATTTTTTGTTTATTTAAAGTGTTTTTGTTCCTTATGGTTTTTTTATTAATTGCACGATTCTCTTTTAAATAATCTTAATCACGGACCACGGAGTAGTAGCTATATACTAAATATATTTAAATATATAAAAATTTGCATGTGTAACTGCATTCTTACCTACGCATATTGTGACAAAAGTTATTTTTGATCGCCGAAAAAACTTCTTTGCACGACTCTTAAAATAGATAAAAAAAAATATTTTTTTTAGAACGTTATTTGAGGTTGTTGAATATTTTTTACATCGTTTAATTTAACAAAGCATGTTGTCGTCATTTATAAAACCTTTACTATAGATAAATAATAACAATCATTGATCATTTAGCGAATTAAAATTAATAATTTTAATGGATTAATATTTGAATTAATTCGATAATATCCTCTAAAAATGTTTTTTTTTTCAATAGAATGTATATAAAACAAGTTGAAGTAAGAAATTCAATTTTAAATTTTATGACTTTTTTCTTGCTCAAAAGTTTATAGAATGATGCTTCAGTGTATGTTTTCTCAAATTATATTAGGAATAAAAGCAAAAAAGAAATTTTTATGCAGTGCCATTTTAATCTTAAAGTAATTCATAAACCAAACCTCATTCTTTGTATTTTATTTATATTTTCAAAAGGCATGTATCAGAAAGAGAATTAAATAATTGCTCTTAAAGAATGCAAATACTATACAAGTACTTAAAGATAAATCATTGAAATTTAATCCTTTTTGGGGTCTGCTTTGTTCTTCTCAATTTTGGTAAAAAATTAATTTTACGTTAATAATAATTAAAGCAACTATTCAAATGACAAAAGCTAGGGTTTACTAAAACTTAAAAAACGTGTCATTCACTGCAATATAATGAGCAGTTATTTTTGCGTACGATTTAAATGACGGCATATTAAGAAATAATTTTTGAAGACGTTTGGATGATGTCGTATTACAACAGGTTTAAACAGACGTAACGACTTTCTAGTATTTTTTATGCTTTATCACAAATTATTCGTACATAAACTTATCTCCTATTTTAAATTTTAAAAAATAAAACATATATTGGAAGTTTTAAAATTAAAACATATGTTTGAAGTAAAAGAATCTCCAGCAGTTGAAAGAGAATCAAGCAAACTTTTATTATTATTATTATTATTATTAAATGAAGTCATTATAATAAATTATTATTCGTATATTATCATTACTACACACAGATAATAGAAAAACGAATCGTTAAAAAAATAATACTCAATGAAAATACATTTTCAGTTAATAGGAAATCATATCCGAACGGGTTAAATAATTTAAAAAAAAATTGTGAGTAAATTTTACTATACAGAGATGAGAATTGTGCGTAGGGATCACACCGTTCTTACGTTTTAGTGCAACTTTTTAAAAATAGAATTTTGCGACTTACTTAGTCGCACAACTTCAGTCATTGAATAAGTCGGATATTACTTTCCTTAAAAATATGTACAACAATGTAAAAACCTTACAACCCCTGTTCAAAATTACCATCCTTGAATACAGCTGATTCATCTTATGGAAACCACTTGTAAGAATAACAAAAAATAATCTTACATTATTCGCTATTCCAACTGTTTTATTACTTCACTTTAATGTACAATATCATTACTGTTATTTTTGTTATTGTTTCTGTTTAAAATCGATATTCATTTTTTAATCATTTTAAACCTTTAATAAGAAATATCCAAATAATTTGCTGCTTTTCTGTTAATAGTTTATCTTAATCGCAACGCCAATTAATTACTGATTTTAACTTACAACTTTTTTTACAAGTGCTAGACTAGTCAACTAAAGTTAGAAAAATGTTCATAATCATCTTAAACGAAATGTATATTTTTCTCTTGCTTTTTGTCCCCGTTTCTGTTTTTTTGAGTGAGGAATTATTCTTTGAAATATCTTTATATGCATTTGTATATCTATTTCCTTCATTTTTAGATTTGTAGAGGCTTGTAAACTTGAAACATCGGATCATATACACATTCTCTAAATCATATAACCACATATTCTGACATTTAACTTAATCTGGAATTTATGTAATTTTAAAAGTAGAAAAAATACTTATAAATAAACAACTAATGACTGTGTAAAAATGTAAAACATTTTAGCAACAAAAAATGAAGTCTAAACTAAAAATAAATCTAGGCTTGCTCTTATTTTTAACACCATCATACTGATTCGTAAAACTGTCATACGAATTGAATATTTTCTGCTGAACAAAAAAAATGCCCCAGCCGGGGCATTTTTTCGCTACATTGGAAATATTTAATTCGTATAAATCAAGACTTACCACACAACACAGTATACGCAAAATAAAATAAAAACCCCAAAAAACAAAGTTGTGATAATAATCGCCTGATCTAATCTGATTCCACTATTTCCAGTGCCTAGAAGAAAAACACTTTCTCTTCATTTGAAAGAATAACACAACACTGTGTGCTGCAATCCTCAGACTTTTCTGAAAATTTTATTTGTGCATATAATAATGAAGGAAGAGCTTAGATAAGAATTATAAAACATGATAAAACAGCTGTGATACTTGACCTTTACAAAACATCATCTGAAGAAACTGATCATGTCCATCAACATAGTCAGTTTGTCCAAGGCTACAGATGATTCATTGTAGGAATCAAGCGTCTAACAATATAATCAGACTTTGAGAACAGAGGGTAAACGGAACTTTTTAAAAAAATCCAGAAGGTATACGGCGTATACCTGCGTACACCCTCCACTACACCCCTGGTATACATTTCTGTTCTTTTCTCACAAAAAAAAAAAAAAAAATGCGCACAGAATGCAATTTCCCGCTTTAGGTTAATTATTATGCATTTATGTCAACTGATTTAATTAAATTTGGTTCTTGAGTAAACTTAGATTTTATTAACCCATTTGCATCTTAGACACTTACTATATGCGTAGAATTTAGGAATTTCTCTTTCATTCAGAAATTCCAAATCCATAGGAAAAATTCCGAAGAAGAATCCTTACTCTATGGAATTACAGTTTTACACAATTTTAACACATATGCTTTTTAATTATATAACTAAAAAACCGTGGAACGTGTAAGGCAAACAACAATTAAGTTTAATAATCCCATCCTTTATTGATTTTTTGGAATTACATAATTTGTGATCGCTTTAATCTTATTAATTTTTTGTCTTCAATATACTTTTTTTTTTTAGTTTAGGGTTATTTATTTATTCCACACTGTTAAAAATTTGCAGCATTCTGTCCAGTCATTCGACCGTTTTTTGAAAAAACGGTTTCATAACCGTAATTTAACTATATTTTGACCATAAAATGGCCGATAATATGGTGAGAATAGTGTTAAATTACGGTTGTGTAACCGTTTTCGATAAAAACGGTCAAGTGACAGGACAGAATGCTGCAAATTTTTGCTGCAGAATGCTGACAGAATGCTGCAGTGCAAGAGACTGCAGCAAGAAAACAGAATGCTGCAGTGCAAGGGAAACTTGCATGGGTTGCAAAATATTTATTTATTTTAACCCATTAATTCATAAATGTTATTTTTAAATAACGAAATTTTTCATAAATATCTGCAAAAACATCAGATTTTATTATTTATTAATTTAAACAATCTAAGTCTTTTCACAGTATATTGATCGGCTAAGCTGATTGAAATTTATACAATCCCTAAATTTAGAATCAGTAAAAATTAATTGCAGCATTTATTAGACCATACAAAGGATGCAACAATTCATAATGTATTTAAATTATTTATTTTTATTCTTAAAAATGAGAGACATCGTATGCTATGGCATGAAGAAACATTATTCTCAAAGATAAAATTTATAAATAAATTATAACTTATTATTACTATTTAATTGATACCCGCAATATAAAGATTCTTATTCTGGATAATACTTACATTATATCTTTTTTAAGTTATTCTACATATTTAACATTAAAATATTTGAACATGTATTATACATGTATTTATATATATATATATTTTTTTCGACGGCAAATCATTTTCAAAAAAATTTTTTTTTAGTAATTTCAAAAGACGTCTAATTTATATGAAATATTTCTTTTTAAATGCATTTTTTAACAAATAAACTTATGTTTTGAAAAAAAAAATTGCTATTATTAGCATTTTTATTATTATTTTTATCTGAAACTCGAGGAATGCCAGTCTATTCTACTTTCAAGTTTTTAGAACAAAGTTTTTTTTCTCTTTCAATAAAAACATTAAAAAATAAATCGATTGTTAACTAAATAAATTTTATTACTAGTTAAAAAATAATTGAACAACAGTAGGAAAAACTTACAAAGCTTCAAATTTCTTTCAAATCTATTTTTATGATGTTTTCCCTTTTTTAAGTAAAAACATGGTTGCATTTACATAAAAATCAATCGTAATAACAACTATTAAATAAACATCTCATAGATTCATTTTATCATTTAAATATAGCAGAATATAAGAAGATTTTGAAAGCAAGTTTTGGCTTTAACCCTTTATACCCCAAATTATTAATTCATGAACATTTCATCTTCTAAAGCATTTTTTGGCAATTTTTGAAACTACACTAGAAGATTTACAAAATCATTTATTAAATCTTAGAAGGATTTTGCCAATTAAAACTGATTAATTAAATTTCAACTTATAGGGATTTTGTGCAGTATTTATAACTCCACTCAAATCTATTTAAAATATGTTTTTTAGTATTTTATAGAATAATTAAATGTACAAATATTACTCTTTCAATAGAAATATAGAAATATTTCCTAACTGAAAATTTTCCCCAGCAATCTTTACACGTCAAGAAAGCTGAAAAGATGCAAATTAAAAAGTAAATCATCCTTTTAAAAATACTTCTGTTTTGTGCAACCAATAATGCTTTTGGAACAAGATAAAGTAAAATATCTATAACTCATTATAAACTGTATTACAACTAATCGATGTATTAAATTAATTAACAAGTTATTTTAATTTTAAAATACCGTCGGGACATAACGGGTTAAAAATTGGTTATATTATCAAGAACTGACACCATCTATAATTTTCAGAAACGTAATACTCATGCATATATTTTTTAATGTGTTAAAAGGTCGACACTTGATACTGAGAATACAGTGCATATATTTGCATGTGGCACATGCAAACAATTTTTAAATTACTTTCTGTGTATTAACAAACAGAATTATCCTTAATTTATATAACTGTGTAAAAATCTAATGAACAATATTTCAAGTTTTGAAATGAAAACTATTAAAAAGTAAAATAATACAAATTTAGCTGCCTGTAATAACAATATGTAAAACATTTATTAACTTTTATACTTTTTCAATAATAATTTATATATTATTTTAATTTCTTGAGTAACCTGTGTGAATGTGCAAGCATTTTGGTTCAAATCTTTTGAACCATAATCAAATATTTTTACTGTAAATTCTAATTTTCTAACTGTTGACAAGAAGACACTGAGAAGAAAGTGGAAAAAATTAAAAGTTTTTAATCATTTCAAAATTTGCAAAATCTCTTTCAAGAAAAATTGTGCGAGTCATCTATTTTTATACGTCTAAGGAATAAAATACAGTAAACTCTCTGTAAGGCGGACTCTGTGTAAGACGGAAATCTGTCTAACTCGGAAAGATTTTCAAGTCCTTGTTAATCCATAGACATAGAGTAAAATTTGCCTAGGGCGGAATATTGTTTACTGCGGAAAATTTTCTTGGTCCCGATCGCTTCCGCCTTAGACAGAGTTTACTGTACAACGCATTTTGCTATCAAAATTTCACAGTCTCCACTACTCAAAGGTTACAAAAATAGTCTAATTAGATTTTTTAAGATTTTTTTTGTTCTTTAAAATTTAGAAAAGCATTCGCAAAAATCTATCATTGTAGTTACTTCTGACAAGCGGAAAGATATCCTTTTAAAAAAATCAAAATAATATATATTATAATAAAAATTCATTATTAATAATAAAAATTCCATGAAAATTATAGTTTTCTAAATTTTTTGTGGGGATTTTGGAAATTCTATGAAAGAGGAAAATTGTCATTACTGTGAGCTTTTTTCCTTTTTCTGTATTTTAGTCTATAAATCTGGATCGAAGATCATTATTAAATATTAATAGTATAGATTGTTAAACGTAAATAAATAAATAAAAAAATCCGTACTTAAATGTATAAGCCAAGTCATTTTTCATTGATAAATATTTTTGTTTGAGATTTTTCTTTCTATGATTTATGCTAGTATAATATTGTGTTAATGTTGCTCACAGTTTGTTGAAATAAATGTAGTAGTTTTTTTGTAGATTAAAAAAAATTATCATGATATTTTTGCAATTTAAGTGTATTTGTAACGTTATTGCTAAGAAAGTATATATCTGTTATTAATGTTGTTACAATAAAGATACATATGTTTTTTTCATAGCTGCAGTTATTCATACCTGCAAACCTGCATATGCTTTGCATACCTGTAAAATACTTTTGATCAAATAATTTTTCTTACACAATGCTTTTTATTATGAAAATATCTTCATGCTACAAAATCCCTTATTCGTGTATGTTTTCTTTATATGTATCATAATATTAATTATAAAATATTACGAAAAAAACTACAAAAATAATTAAGTATATAGATCATTTTAATAAGTCTGTGAAAGGTACTATTAAGTAAAAATTTGCATGGTTTAAATGAAAGAAAAATCGTACAGTACTGAATATCATAACCCTTTACAATGTTTATGTATTACATGATTTCTATGCAGTTGATTCATGTATGGAAATTAAGGATATTTCGTCATAAATAAAAATATATTTTGCTAAGAGAGAAATCCTTTAAGCATAAAATTGTACTAGATGTTTCCATGATCATGTTTTAATAATAATAATGGCTCTACTACTAGAATACTAGTCTTAGAAAGAATTGCAAACAGTTAAATGTTAATTAAGATTATATGATGAAATAAAATTACTAGAAATACATCTGCAATTTCGATAACGTTCATGTTTCAGTATTCAATTCATGCAATCAGAATTTTAAATAAATCTTAAGTTTTATAATGATTATTTAAAAAATAATTCAACAAAAGTATCTTTAATTTTTATTTTGCATGTTTCATTAAATAGAAAACTGAAGCGTTTCATTTAATTAATTGCAAATTGTGCTATTTAAATATCCATTAACACTATCTGTTGCTAACAATGACGAAATATCTTTAATTTTAGCACACAAGTACATTTATTCAATAATTAATCTAACCTTTCCCAATATTTCTTGATGTAAAATGATTCAGTGTTTCTTTTATTTCTATTGTCTTATTAGTATGTGCAAATTTGTCAATTTCTGAATTTTGGGGCCAATAAAAATGCAACATCATGAAGGAAATAAACGAAAGGCATAAAAACTTTCTTAAAACATACATCATTGTAAAAAATTACAGTGTTTATTAATGAATTCGTATGATAACAAATGGAGGCCTGTGATTCATATAAAAGTTGTAAAAGACGAGAAGTTCATAATTTGGTTCTTTCATCCTCTTGACAGATAATTTCTCCTTTATTGTTTCTATAGAAGTGTGAAGAATACCTCGAGAATGTCGATGGAAAGCCCTACAGTTTGGGAGAAAATGTATCACAGAAGAATATATGCAGGATATCAAAAAAAGAAGTAGTTGTTCGAAATTGCAGAAATTCAACGAGTTTCAAAGACTGAAGCAGGTAGATCCAGTTCCACGACTAATTTTAAAAAGCAGCGTCAAATAAGAACGGACATCTAGAACCCATTGTTTGTGTATAGTGTAGAGCTCCATCAAGTAATATAGAAACGGGAATACCTTAATAGAAGCACTCTGAGATTCATGCTCGTGCAGAGAAAGTCATTGTCAGGATATATTGCATGGAAGCTATATTTTCACTTATTTTAAAGTACGCTACATATATTTTCAGCAGACACAGTATGGTGAAATGAAGACGATTCTAGTTGAATGATTACGTAATATGATTTTTTCTGAGAAATTACTCCTCTACATACAGCCTCCTTATAGGCATATTTCCGTATGGTACTACTGAAGGATACATTTGGATATTGGAATATCACAGATTTCTTTGTTATACCCATATAGTATGTTCGCACGTTGCTTTCTCCTTTGACATGCACAACTGAAATACATCTTACCTCTTCGTAACCCCGTGGTTGTTTCATATGCTCAGGAGCAGTCTCAAGTCAACTATCACTAAGACATCTTAAAAAGATAGAGTACTATGGCACCTTGAATTCAAAATTCATATAATTGTGACACAATATGATCAATTTACGTCATGGCCTGCTTTTACTAGTTTTTTTGCCTTTTTAACACTTCTGGTCCAAATTATCAAATAGACTGCTACGACACATATAAACAACAGTTTCCTCAAAATGAACTATAGCAAAACAAATACAGAAATCAGCAGTACAACATCTGACAATAGCATTTTGTACCTTAACCCCGTTGTTGTTTCATATACTCGGGAGCAGTCTCAAGTCAACTGTGGCAATGTGCAACGACCCCTTGAATTCAAAATTCATCATTTAATTGTGACCACAATATGATCAAGTTACGTCCTGGCCTCTTTCATCATATTTTTTGTCTTTTTAACACTTCTGGTCAAAATTGTCAGACAGTCTGCTACGACACATATAAACAACAGTTACCCCAGATAAACTATTGCAAAACAAATACAGTAATAAAAAAAGCAATTTAACAAATTACTACGACCATTCGGAAAATGACTTTTTCAAAGACTAAAATTTAAGACACAAAAAAATAGCACGGAGTTGATCATACATTATGTACGCCATGAATTAAACATTAATAGTGTTATGACACGTAAAGATTGCAAGCGACAGAAATCGCCTGCGACTCGTACGTATTATCCACCTGAAACTTACGTATTATCCAAGCATTTCATTGGCTGTTCGGGAAAAGGCTTTTCCATCGTCAGATTTCCAAGAAATCTCACGGCCAGTTTTAAACGAAATTTATTTCTTAAACTTCTAAACATCCCACAATATTACTTTTTATATCGTCGTATAGAGAAAAAAATGTACTTTTAAATGCAATTTGTTTGAAAGCTGTATCTCAATTTGTTTCTGAGTTATTAATTTTTTTTGTAGTTTTTATTACTTTTTTGTCATAGTGGCAACACTCTGTTCTCCATCTCTGTTGAAAGTAAAGGGAAATACAGATTACTGTATAGACCAATCAGAAAACAAATAAAATGATGATTAAACCAATAAAAACCTTCAGATATGCTTTTGATTTCCTACCCTGACGAGGACAATAACCATTTTTCCAAATGGTTAATAACATAACATTTAAGAACGCCATTTTGTACCTACCAGTGCCTTGCCGTATTTTCTGCAATTGTTGATTCCCAAAGTGGACCTATTCAAGAATCAGTATTACACTGTTTGAGTATCCAACAGACTTAACGTTTACTAGTTTCATCTTCAAATTGTAAAATGTGAGACAAATAAACAGAGCTGATTTATTTTTAGCCTTTTTGTCGTTGCAATTTTAATGGCCAGCAATGTAATTGTGTCATAATGCTTTGATTTATCTGGAAGGGAAAATTTTATTTATAATAATGTTATGAGTATAAGTGATTTTGTAACTTGTATTTATTCTTTTTATTCTGATTCTCACTTGTAATAGCTTACAAATGATGCAGTTCCATATATATATAATTATGTGTGTCATAATGCTTTGATTTATCTGGAAGGGAAAATTTTATTTATAATAATGTTATAAGTATAAGTGATTTTGTAACTTGTATTTATTCTTTTTATTCTGATTCTCACTTGTAATAGCTTACAAATGATGCAGTTCCATATATATATAATTATGTGTGTCGTAATGCTTTGATTTATCTGGAAGGGAAAATTTTATTTATAATAATGTTATAAGTATAAGTGATTTTGTAACTTGTATTTATTCTTTTTATTCTGATTATGAATTAAAGACCATTAAACGTTTTATGAATTGCATATAACGGTTACCATTGCCATAAAAAGTCCCTAGTAACTCCGAATACATGATCAGGATCACTGTCTGAGAAGAATAAAATATATTTCCCATAACATAAAATATCGTAATTATTGTATTTTCTCTTTATTAAGAGAAATGATTTTTATGAATTTAATAATTAATTTTTTTTTTTTTAAATGCCACCTATTTGACTTAAATGCATAAAATGTATATAATTGTTTTCCTGAATTTCCAAAGTTTTTCTTGGTATATCTAGACACAGATATTTAAACAGTTGCTCTAAAATAATTGATATTTTTATTGTTTATCTAATATTTTACAAATCCTTTAAATCTGTAACTATAATTAGTATTAGTTATCAATTTTTTGTAATTATTTGTAAAACATTGTAAGAAATTTTATCAATTTTTTGTAACTATTTGTAAAACATTGTAAGAAATTTTACTCTTAAACAGACTCGTTATAAAAAGTTATATATTATTATGTTACCAGAAAATTTTCATCACTATCATTGATGTTTTATATTAACTTCTCTGCCACCCAAATTACTTATATTTGCTATTATTTTCTGCAAAAATTTTTTAGAAACATTTTCAAATGTAAACTCCATTACAAGCATTCATGTTCATTATGTTTCATTATGAACGAAAATGTATTACACATCTTTATACTTATTATAACAATTATTTATGATTATATGATCTACAAAGTATGTTTACAGCTTAGCTTTGTCTATGTAGGTTTCAATTTGTGTGTTATTAAAAATTGTATTAATTTTAAATGCCTCTCAAAATCTATGATAAATAAACGGGCTTTTCAAGAAAGTGTATGCATCATTTCATCAAAGAAATAACATTGTTCATTCGTTTCTTTTTCAGGCAGGGCTGAATAAGAGCGTATAAATTAAATAATACATTTTACACATAAAAAAATTATTAGAAAAAGGTTGAGATTTTTTAACAATTTTTTTTCCAACTATTACTGAGAAAAAACAATATATAGTATCAATTTAATAGCCTTGTAGCTAAACAATATTGATACAGGATTGGTTACAGATATTTATCCATTTCTTCAACATTAATTTCCCAATACTGACGTTACATTCAAAATATTTCCATCTTAGAAACAATAGTTTTGACTAACCTTAGTATTCCACTAGACAAAATTTCTATGAATGAAATATTGGCGCTATATTGGACACCGATACAACCAATATAACCAATATTGGTTTAACATTATTTTTCCAATATTGATGTTACATTGCGAATATTTTCATCTTAGAAACAATAGTTTTAACCAATATTAGTATTCCTCTAGACAAAATTTCTATGAATGGAATATTTTCACAATATTGGACAACAATATAACCAATATTGGTTTGCTATTATCGTAGTGTCACTGAATAAATATGAAATAACTAGCAGTTAAAAAATACGTAGGAATATTTTTTCCTAAAACTGCGCAGTAAACTCTGTCTAACGCGGAATCTATCGAGACAAAGAGATTTTCCGCAGTAGACAAATTTTACTGTATGCCTATAGATTCGCAGGGACTTGAAAATCTTTCCGATGAGATTTCCGTCTTATACAGAGCCCACCTTACAGAGACTTTATTACTTTTTAAAACCTTTATTTTATTTTTGACAGAATTAGTAGTTGGAAAATTTAAACATTACGCCACGTCAAGTGGAATAAGAATTTGGGAAACAATGGTCTCGAGTAACAATGTTCCTGGTGGAATGTGGATTAAAACAACTTTTTAAAATATTTTATTAAACAAGGCATATTTAAAATATATTTTAATATTTGTACATCACATTTTAAAGATTTTATAATATATAATTTAATTAATATAAAAAAGAAAAGAAACCAGATTTTAAAGAAGAAAAAAAAGGTCATGTGAATCAAGTTAATCTTATGCTAAGATGCATCTCTTAAATGAGTACGGAATGTAAATAAAACTAACGATTTTTCATCTGAATCTTTATTTCTTTCAACATGCTTGTATATTCTTTTTTAATTAAATCAATTGGGAGAAATTAAATCTTGATATCGGAAATATTTCACAGATAATTGATATTTTAAATGAAACGCACCAGAATTTTTTTTTCAAAGTAAATAAATAATAATAATAAACCATTGTTTCAAAACAATGAGAACAATTAATTTTCAAGTGTATTTAACCTCATTACTCCTTTTAAACAGCTCAAATGAGTTTTTTAAAACTTATTATTCATTACAAGTAAATCAATCGGTTATTTGCAACTATTCCTGCCTTTTATTTATTCTTTAAAGCATCTTGTTTAAATCAATCGTAGATTTTACTTATAAAAAAATAGCTAGATGATTAATGTAAGTTTTATCAATGCAAAATTTAGAAATAATTGTTAATATCTCTTTTTTTTCATGGTAACATAAGTGCCGAAATAAAAACAGTAACATAGGAGAAAAATATAGACATTAACACTGCTGGTTAGCATACTTTAAATTCCCTTTATTAATCTAGTTGTAGTGAAAATACAAATATTGAATTAATTATTTATATATAAGATATATATATACTTAACCCGCCTTTATTGTTAGAAATATATAGAACTTAAATCGAAGCCAATTGCTCGCTCGAAAAATTTTAATCTCTAACTATGTCTAATTAAAAATATTACAAATATGTTTAAAAATAACTGAAGACCACAGCATGAAAGGAATATTTATTTAAAATACACAGTTTTTCAATACTTAAATTTTTATTTTAAAATATACAGATCTCATATCACTTACAAAATGAAACTAAATTTTATAATATATGTTTTGTTGATAATTTATTTTTATATTGAAGATATCATAAACCAGCAAACAGATAAATTTGCATAAATTTCAAATATTATAACCCTTTTTGTTCAATAGTTCAGTCAGTTTAATCTATTCAAAATCTTTGGCATAAAATTTTAAATATAATAATCACATATGCATAGAAATAAGTCTTCATTTCCCAGTATGCGAAAGAGAAGAAATAGTAAGGACAAGAGCAACTCCATTCGAAAGTTCATACTGTGAATTTAAAAAAATCATCTAACAGAAACATAATACAAGTTTGAAAATTTTGCAGCTGAGTGAAAAAAGATGCCCAGAAAGGGAATCAAAGACACAATCGGTGGCTTAAATTGTCAGTGTTCTTCTAAATTAGCTACTTGATACTATAACCGACCGACACAATTCTCCTGGACAACCTTTTTAGCAGTAACATCAAGTTTGTCAAGTGGGCAACTCAACAGAATAAGTTACAACTGATAAAATCTAAATTTAACGATCGAAACGTACATGCGCTTTTATTACGTTAGAGTATTCATGTTGATTTCTAAAGATATCATACAATTGAAATTTTGCAAGTTTTGTCTCAGTTGATAAAATTTCAACTTATAATGATAAATTTTTAAATCAGTTGGTTATGTTAACATAATAAGAGAAACTCAATAAATACAGCAATATCATGTAATTGACACCGGCCCTCTATATCACAAACCATACTTGCTAGGCATACTTCACATGTTTTGTTGCAATATTCTAGCTATTTCAGATTTTTAAAAGTATTGCTTGAAATGCACTTAAAATTATGTGTCGCATAGTAGATTTACTTTTAGTATTTACGTTTTATTTATGCCATCATTATCCGTAAAATAGTTTTCAGTTATCAATCTTATCATTGCCAACAATGTTCAAAACAATCATTTAACATAATTAAATACATAACGTTGTTATAATTAACAAAAAATATAAAATAAAATAAACAAAGTATAACAAATAAATAACAAAAAACTATAAACTATAAGAATTAAATGAACTATAATAAAAAAAATAACTGTAATTAGTATAATTGGCAGTAGTATTTTCAGGGCACGGAAAATACACAACTATACCATATTCTCTAAATATTCTCTAAATAAATCAAAATAAGAATAAAAAAGTGCCTTATTGTCAGATTTTACTTAAGCACCAGTTGATTACATAGAAAGATGCTTTGATTGGAAACGTCCATTTTACATATTTAATTCTATCTTGCATATTTTCATACATCTTATAACACGCTTACATACTTGATTATTCAAATTTCAATATATACTCTATGCGTAACACCCCTTTCTTGAAAAATGAAAATAATAATGACTTATAAAGAACCTTCCATGATCCTGCTTCATTAAATTTTGTCTGCTTATATAGAATTGGAATCAGCAATAGATTTCCCTCCACAATGTAATAAAGGTAGAGTAATGGTCGTTTTCTCTGATCGGCGTACTTATATCAAATATGATTTGAAGGAAAAAGTCTTTTTGAAATAATACCCATCATGAAAAAGATATATCTTCTACAACGAACAAGAAACGAATAATTTCTTGAAAAAACGCATTTGTGAAGTCTACGAAATGCATAAAAAATACTGAAACTTCTTACATTTTATATTTCTAGGTAACACAGTCCTTCAGATCTCCTTCTTTTACCAGAAACTGACAAAATTCTAACAAATTTAAACCCGAATAATCATGCATATTCGGTTTTTAAAAAATAAAAAACTTGAAATCTCTATGAAATAGTAAATCGTCTACTCTGAACAATACATGAGTAATCCCTTGAAAGAACATATTTGTGAAGCACACAAAAGCATAATTAATGCTGAACACTTTTACCATTTATATTTCTAGGTAGCACAGATCTTCATATCTCTATGATTTACATGAAAGTTACAAAATAAAAAATATTAAGGCCAATATTATATTTTTATTATAAATATATTAATTTTATTATATTTTAAGGAATATTCGATATGAATATTCGGTCTTAAAAGGTAAAGAAATATTTTTTCAAATCTCATAAAAAGAGTAATTTTTCTACCATGGACAGTAAACGATTCATCGCCTGAAATAACACATTTGTGAAGCTCACAAGAAGCATAATTAATGAAAACTTTTTATACATTATGTTGTTCTATGTAACACAGCTCTTCAGATCTCAACCATTTACCAGAACGTCACAAAATTCAACAAATTTTTACACGAATAATCATGCATATTGGATCTTAAAGAAATAAAGAAATTCTTTGAAATCTCCATGGAAATGGTAAATCTTCTACCATGAACAGTAAACGAGTATTCGTTTGAAAAAACACATTTGTGAAGCACACAAAATCGTAATTAATACTAATCATTTTTACATTTTATATTTCTAGGTTGCACAGATCATCAGATCTCGATGACTTAAATCTCATAAAATGTGTAAATTTTCTACCATGTACAGTTAACGATTCATCGCTCGAAATAACATATTTGTGAAGCTCACAAGAAGCAAAATTAATTCTGAAAACCTATACATTTTATATTTCTATGCAGCCCTGCTCTTCAGATCTGAACCCTTTACCAGAAAGTCACAAAATTCAACATATTTTTACCCAAATAATCATGCGTATTCGATCTTAAAGAAATAAAGAAAGTTTTTGAAACCTCCACGGAAATAGTAAATCTTCTGAGTAATCGTTTGAAAAAACATATTTGTGAAGGACACAAAATCATAATTAATGCTAAGCATTTTTACATTTTATATTTCTAGGTTGCACAGATCATCAGATCTCGATGACTTACCAGAAAGCCACAAAATTAAATATATTTGAACCTGAAGTATCATGCGTATTCGTTCTTAACAGATAAAGCATATTTTTTTTTTTCAAATATCATAAAAAGTGGTAAATTTTCTACCATGGACAGTAAACGATTAATCGCTCGAAATAACATATTTGTGAAGCTCACAAGAAGCAAAATTAATTCTGAAAACCTATACATTTTATATTTCTATGCAGCCCTGCTCTTCAGATCTGAACCCTTTACCAGAAAGTCACAAAATTCAACACATTTTTACTCAAATAATATGCATATTCGATAAAGAAATAAACTCTTTGAAATCGCCATGGAAATTGTAAATCTTCTACCATGAACAGTAAACGAGTAATCGTTTGAAAAAACACATTTGCGAAGCACACATAATCATAATCAATGCTAAACATTTTTACATTTTTTATTTATAGGTTGCACAGTTCACCAGATCTCGATGACTTACCAGAAAGCCAAAAAATTAAATACATTTGAATCTGAAGTATGATGAGTATTCGTTCTTAAAGATAAAGCATATATTTTTTTAAAATCTCATAAAAAGTGTAAGTTTTCTACCACGGACAGTGAACTATTAATCGCTCGAAATAACTACATTTGTGAAGCTCACCAGATGCATAATTAATTCTGAAAATCTTTACATTTTATATTTCTAGGCAGGACAGTTCTTACCGAACGATCACGCATATTCGATCTGAAAGGAATAAAGAAACTCTTTCTGAAAACTCCATGAAAACAGTAAATCCTCTATGCCATGAACATGAACAGTAAGTGGGTAATCGATTAAAAGAACACATTTTTGAAGCACACAAAAGCATGATCAATGCTTAACAGTTTTATTATTTATATATTTATGTAGCACTGCTCTTCATATCACAATGAGTCAGACAAATTAACCAAAGTTTGATTGTTTATTATAGGTAAATTTTCAGGGATCCTGGGAGTAAAACGTTCAGAAAATTTCGCAAATTTCTTTTCCAGACTTATTTTATGATAATGAGCAGACGAGCATGTTCGGTTCCAAGAATTTTTATCAAAAGATGAAAATTCATGATGAGAATCAGCTGCAGAAAGATGTAGTCTGTACAATTCCTTCTCAATATTGGCTAAACGTGTGCGAGTATCCTTAATAAGTGGTCTTAAAAGAGATAAACGAGAATTAAATAAAGCTCCACTGATTCTTTTTGACTGAAATAAATTACTAGTAACTGCAATAAACCCAGGAATAATTCTGTGACTTCAGCAATTGATTATAAACCATAAATGATTAAGGAATTTGAAACGTTTTAAACGGAGATTCATGAAACGATTGGCCAAAGACATGATAAATCCTAAATAAATAACTAAATAAATAGCTAAAACCTCACCCCCCAAAAAAAGAAAAGTTAAAATAGTTAAAAATACTAATAAAAAGACTAAAAGACCCGTTAAAGTAAGATTATAAGCATAAATTAAACTATGTGCGAATTGTAATAAAAAAGCTAAAATCTTTAACATTTAATTTATGCTTATAATTTGGCTTTTAAGGCCAATTTGGCTATTAATTGGGCCTTTTAGTCTTTTTATTAGTATTTTTAACTATTTTAACTTTTCTTTTTCGGGGGTTGAGGTTTTAGCTATTTATTTAGTTATTTATTTAGGATTTATCATGTCTTTCGCTAATCGTTTTATGAATCTCCATCTTAAACGTTTCAAATTCCTTAATCATTTATGGTTTTTAATCAATTGCAGACGTTGCAGAATTATTCCTGGGTTTATTTCAGTTACTAGTAATATATTTCAGTCAAAAAGAATCAGTAGGGCTTTATTTAATTCTCGTTTATTTCTTTTAAGAACACTTATTCAGGATACTTTCACACGTTTAGAAAATATTGAAAAGGAATTAATTGTACAGACTATATCTTTCTGCAGCTAATTCTCATCATGATTTTTCATCTTTTGATAAACTTTCTTGAAACAGAGCATGCTCGTCTGCTCATTATCATAAAATAAGTCTGGAAAAGAAATTTGCGAAATTATCTGAACGTTTTACGCCCAGGATACCTGAAAATTTACTTATAGTGGACAATCAAACTGTGGTTTTTTTGTCTGGCTTTGAATTGAATGATAATCATATTAATGCTTTAAAACTAAACAAAAATTTTGCTGTAAAATCCTGAGATTCCAAAAATAATTTCTCCAATTGAAAGGGCTTTCAAGTTTAGTTCTTTGTCTCCTCTGCAAAAGACTCCATTAGGCATCTTATTAAAAATAATCCAGATATCATTATAACCAAAGCAGACAAAGGTGGTCAAATTGTAGTATTAAATAAAACTGACTATGTTCAAAATGTTATGAAATTAATAAATGAAGGGTCTTACATCAATATTAAAGAAGATCCATCTACCTCTGAACTTAAAAATATAAAATCTGCGGTGAATTCCTCCCCCATTATTACTGATTCTAGCAAATACTCTCTCATACCTTCTGTGGCAAATTGTGCTCGTTTGTATGCTTTACCTAAGATGCATAAACCTGGCATAAACTATATAAAAGCAGTTGCCATCGATCGTGGATTTAGTTTGAATATCATTAACCGTATTTTATCTAATCCTCAGATAATCACCGATTCTATTACAGCAAATAAAGAATTTTAAAATGTTATTGTCTTACCTTATTTTCATAAAATCAGTGCACAAATTTCTCGTATTCTCAATAGGTTTAGTTTTAAAGTTGTTTTCTCTCCAACCAATAAAATTTCTTTCTCCAATCTTAAAGGTCCTACCGACGACCATAATACCTGGGGCATTTACAGAATTTTTTGTGAGTGCGGCCTCTCTTACATTAGGCAGACGAAGCGTGCACTTAGAATTGGGCTGAAAGAACACCAGAATTACGTTAGAAAGCAGGAATTTGAGAAATCTACAATAGAGAAACATTGTTGGAATTCCAATCACCAGTTTAATTATCCAGAAGCTAAAATTATTCAAAGATGTAACTCAATTTTTTGATCTGGACTTTTACGAAGCTCATTATATTCATAAACATACTTCCTCCTTGGTAAATGATATGACCAGTACCCCCCTTTTTTCACCAGTGTTGAGAGATCCTGCGCAGTGACTCTTTTTCAGTTAGTTCTGGTCAATTGCGTCATTTCTTAAGGATATATAAACTCTTGTTTCCGCCTTTTCAATCAGTCCATAAGCCAGTACTGGGGGCTATAACCGAGGGATTCTTAGAACCCATTTTAATTTTTTTTCCCTCACTGAGGAAGGGGATCCAGGAATCCCCGAAACGATCGTATGGGATTTTTTATTGTTGTTGTTCTGTACGTTTTTTGTGCGTAAAATCATTGTTAAAGATTTTAGCTTTTTGATTACAATTCGCACAAAGTTTAATTTATGTTTATATCCCATTTTAGCACAGCAAAAATCCCTCTTAATTAAATGGTGCAGTTAAAAGCGAATCCTTGCGATTTCAAATTATCTCAGCTTGCAGATAATATTATTATTCTTATAAATATAATAATTATAATTAACTTGAATAGTCTATATATAAAATTATTATGTGCTATTTTAAGGATCCTGGAATAAATTATTACTAAAAAGTACAAAAAAAAGGGAGATGTTTAAAATAATCGGGTAATAAATAAGATATATGGCATAATATAATAAGGTATGGCAACAAAATTATTTTAGAACTGAATAAATGATTATTTAATGCTGCCATCTGCCTGAACTTAAAAAAATTAAAAGGTAAAAGTACGTGTTCCCCATCACGGCGAAAAGAAGTAGAAAAAAATTGTAGTGGTGCCATCTATTGGAGATTACCAAAAATAACTGTAGAAAAATTACAAATTGCAAATATTTGAACCACATTAATTCACTTTAAAGCAGCAAATAATATCATTCTAAAACAGCTCAACAGAATATAGATAATAGTCATTTAGTATCGTTAATATAATGATCATAATTATTTTTAATAATTTTATTAAAGAATAAGTAAATTGATAATAATTTCAAAGAAGATACAATAATAATAATATAAAAGTTTGTTTCTATTAATCACTTAATTAATTTAATGTTATAAATTTTAAATGTATCTTTACAGATTGAGGGGGGAGGGGTATATACAAACAAATTACAACATTTTTACATACTGATAAATATATGTATCATAAACTGTACTAGTGTTCACTATTATAAATTATAATATTTTAAAGTAAATCAATAAAAGTGGTGTAAATGATGTAAATTAATATAATATAAATATTTTTATACAGTACTAAGGACAGCAAATGCATAAGGATAAAAAAAACATAGAAACTCACAAAATCAACGCACCAATCCCCCTTTTATCCATCTATCTATCTATCTATCTATCTTTCTATATATATGAAAGGATAAAAATAAGTAAATAAAAATAAACCCCTTTTTAAAAGATAAAATCTTTTTTAAATTCAAAATTGAAATTAAATTTTTAAATCAGGAAACCCAACTTATTTTTCATAGACTCTTAAAGCAAATAAATAAAAATATTTTCTTCGTCATAAAAATCTTTGACACTGATTGATATTTATGAAACAGGTTTGGAAAAGAAATTACCCTTTGTTGACATAAGACAGTCATCATAAAACATATTAAATTATCTTGGAAGCATCATTATATTTATAGCATAAACAAACTGAGTTTTTCAGGCTATGCTAGATAATTTAAGAATGGAGTTATAAACAACAAAGGAGTGATTTCAGACCAATAAATCAAAATAAATACGTTAGTTCAATTAGTATCAAAGTAGAAAATTGATAAGCAGTAAATCATAATTAACTTTTGTTTGATTTGACACTTCAGGTTATGAGTACCTCATAAATAATATTTAACATTTAAATTAGAATTAGCTCTTCTTGTGCAATCATAAGTTCAGACTCTTTTTCTCCACATAAAAAACAATTATAAAAAAGATAATGCACCAATCATGAAAGATTAAGCCTCCCACTTTGTTACTTCTGCCCTCTGCTGGAAAAAGTAATAACTATCTGATTAAAAGCGCGGTGCAGAGAGAAGGAGAAGTCAGATTATGATGCAGTCCTCTGTAGAATATCAAGAATGATTTAGGGAGAGCTTTGGCTCCTAACATCTTCCAAGTCACTGGACCTGACTTCAGATGATATCATGTATTATTACAGAAAAATAAAATTCAGGTTCAGCACCAACTGCCTCAGCTTATTGCAATACCCACACATAAAGTGAAGTATAAGGGGAATCACTTCACACATATATATATATTAAATCAACATTTGCGCATAAATTATCCAGACAACTCCTCCCTCCTCCATATATATTTGAATTTTGTCATGCTGTTACTCTCGGATTTTTGAACCGATTTGGAGGATTTTTTTCATATGCATAGTACATACTAATATCTCGACCGAGTTCGTCGGCCAGCTTCATCCGAAATTTTGTTTCGAAATGGCTAAATGTATAGAGCAACTTTTGTGAAAATTTCAAAAATATAGTTTGAAAAGTCTGAAAATTATTGTGTATAGAATAAGCTCAAAATCCGTTGTTCCAAAAAGGAAGCAAAAAATGAGGAGCTGTATCAAAATACAGTAGTACGTGCAATATTGTGCATGCTATACTGACACTAATCAATGGATATATGGATATAACCCCCTCACCTTTTTGCTTCATTTTGGAAACAATGGATTTTGAGCTTATTCTATCAACAATAATTTTCAGAATTTTCAAGCTATGTTTTTGGGACTTTTACAAAAGTTTCTCTATACATTTAGCTAACACATTATGAGCATTACATTTTGTTTACATTCGGGCATGCGCAATGAATCATTATTTAGTAAAACTGCTCATTTTTCATACGATTTTTATTATTTTTTCATTCTGATTGCAGGGTATTCTGTACAATGCTATTTGTCATATTTTCTGAAAAGAACTTTTTTTATATTAAGAACTCTACAAATTATAAGCAAAAAAACTTGGCAAAATTTGGGACTATTTTTATAAAAACTTTAATTTCTCTACGAATATACATGCTATTCTCATAAAAATGACACAATTTATTACAATAAGGCACTTAATCATAATCTACAGTTTTGAACACTTTTGTTACATTAGTTTTTACAGGGTTATCCAAAATATATTCGTTCTTTTTCCATTTGTTAACGGTCCCCTATGGGGTTTCGGGAAAAAATCTTCACGGAAATATATGACCTGTACTATTCTGTTTACACACCTGGAGTTTCAGGACAATTCCGCATGTATTTTTCTAGATATTTAAGAAAACATCAAATGTCGCAAGTGGACGGTCACCTTTGGCCATTTAGTGTACATAGTACAGTAGAACCTCGATTATCCGAAGTAACTGCGACCGACCCTCTTTCGGAAAATCGAAATTTTCGGATAATCGAGAATGCTTCAATTTTAAGGTGAAGGACAAATATATGCGCTGATTCTTATAATGGTAACAAGTGCTTAATAAAAATAAAGTAATAGAAAAATAGAAACAAGAATAGATAACCTGAATTTTAATTTTTGAAATTAAGTACCTTTTACATATTTCACGGGTTCGAAAAAAAGTTTTTTTTTTGTCACAGGTTCGATTGCCTCTGCTTTGCAGCTCTATCACGAAGTTTTTTTTTTTTTTTTTTTTTTTTTTTTTTTTGTACTATTAGTTCACCAGTATCACATTCTTTCTGCTGCTCCAGCCATTCCAAGCCTTTTGTAAAACATTCAAAAGATTTTAAATGTTCAAAAGAATTGCTAATTTGTTCGTTTTCTTCGCCCACATCGTTGTCCTCCTCTTCACTTTGACGAATGCCATAGTAAAAAGAAAAAAAAAAAGCTGCAAAAATGGGTTTTGCACACATGGCATGTGATAGTAAAAAAACAAGTTTTGAAAATGGATTTCGGTTAAAAGGGTTTCGGATAAAAGAGGTTCTACTGTATATATATACAAGTTAGCATTTCAACGGAGGGGGGTTTTGGAATCTAGGGGTCATGATCGACGAAAATATAACAAAATTTCCTGAAGTGTTTTCCTTCGGACTGCTGCAATAGGTAGCTTTTTACTTTTTGTAATGATAGCTACCTAAAAGTGTCCACAATTTTGGCCACCACTGTAGGTTTTTTTTTATCATTAGTATTGTAAATTACAAGCCTCATTTTGGCAAGATATACATTAAATAAACAAACGCAAATTAAATTCTTTATTTTACAGGAAATGCGTTGCTATATAACATACAATGAAAAACACCTAATTCTAGCATTTATTCTCAGCATAAAACAGATAATTACATCCTGTTTGAACAGTCATGTTTTTCATTGTAAGTTTTTTTCATCGAAGGTTGTGTCTATAGTTCCCTGGACTTCTTAAAGAAACACATTCTAATTATTTCGTAAATGACTTCAACTACGAAAATAATATAAAAACTGCTTTTTATTCTAGAAATGAGTAAAATAGTGAAGTGATTTTGTTTAGACAATAAACAATTAAATTTATAAAAATCAAAAAACCCGACTGCGTAAAAAGCAAACTAATTAATTATCTCTCATCAATGTGAAACCATTTGTTTTTTTCAATTCCTACTATTCGCTCACACTCTCGCTATATATATCTTGTTCAAATTTTCAATCGTTAATAAAATACTTATTATTCATCCAATCAAGCTCAAATAATTTTTTTAAACTTGTAATGGATGGCACTTGATGCTAATCCAGTTTTTTCAAATATTAATTCATTAATTAAATTAAATTAATTAATTTTCAATAATCGAGAGAGCCCTCTTCTTGATCAAGGTATTTTAAGCATCACTCAGGAAGAAAAAAGAATGGGAGAAAAAAAAATTTCTTATTGACCGAAGTAGGAATTGACTTAAAATATTTTTTTTATATTACTTGTTTATACTATTTTTTTCATTTACTTGTATTGATGACTTTTAAGTTGTGTTTAATTGTTAGTTCCTATCTATAAACACTGTTTTGATGAGGTCTATAGATGTCTATGATGGTTAGAGTTGCAGTAAAACTAGAGATCCACAATACATACACAACTTCCAGGTTGTATAATATTTTAACGGAGCTCCTGACTGTAAAATAGTCAATGAAACATCGTCTTCATTTTGAAAGACCTATCCAATGATATGCCACTCAATTGGGTGCGTAAATTTTTTTTTCGCCTCTACAGCCATTTTGTATTTTACGGCCGCCATTTTGAATTTATAAAAACAAAACCTAACCTATAACCATCGGGCCGTTCAGACGAATTGATAGAGACCTCATTCATTAAAATCCATCCAGCCGTTGGTATTTTTCGAGGTTATAAAGAAATTCACATACACAGATACGCGTGAAACACATAACCCTTCTTTTCAGTCGGGTAAGAAAGCGGAAATACCATTTTTAAGCTTTGAACACCGACAAAAGTGAAAAAAAAAAAAAAAAAAAAAAAAAGAGTAAATGACATAAATAATTCTAAAATCTTCGTTCACTGTTTGCTTTTCTTTTTCTAAAAGCTAAAGCAAACCGTACATTAATATAAATACCGATTTACAGAGTCCATTACTTTTTAGAAAATGCACGTAAGAAACATGACGAGTTAGGAGGAGTAACCAATTCTACTAATCGCACGTATAAAAATATGGCGAGTTAGGAAGAGTAACCATTAATCGCTCTTCTTTGACGGTGATTGATGTATTTTGTCATTGCTGGTAGCCATTACTCAATCTTTTGCCTTTACTACTTCATTGTTGTTCACTCTTTTCTTTAAGATTTTCAAAGGATCTGTGTTCAAAAAGTCATTACGAATTACGATGAAATATAATTTCAGAGAGAAAAAGTTTGTGAAAATCACACGGAAATATCACGCTTTAGTATCTAAAGTTTTTTTTTTTTTTTTTTTTTTTTTTTTTTAGAAAGAGCATGTGAAAAAAAAGGAATATTATAGCCTGCAAAAAATAAGAGGATCGTAAACACAAAATTTTGCTGCATAAACAGAGCCCAGTTAAACGGAGTTATGAACTTGGACATCCAAATTTACTATGCATTTATCAAAATGCATTCTTTAGCCAGACTTTTTCATATACTGATTATAGGGGAAAGTAGGAGAATGGCGCTCACTTAAGGGAAAACATGAATAGCTAGTCAAATTTGGTAAAAAAAATCAATATTTTATTAACGAAGTATAACTCCAAAGCATAAGGAACAGTTTGCAATCAACTAATTTTCATAAAAGTTTTAGGAATTTTTTATCGTTTTATTTAAATGACCATCGATTGAGCGGTAATGTCAGACATGGTAGGATAATTGCGCTCAGAGTTTGAATACAACGTTTAAGTAAGACAAAAGTCACATATGTAGTTGTGTGAGCTGTTCACACCACTGCAGACTTTTTACATCCACTTTACACATATGTGCACACATATTGTGTTAGACATATAGTAGGCTACTTTTTTTTTATATTTAGGTTCTTTGATTTTCACCACTTTTATGAAATCGTAAAATTCTCCTTGTTTAAGGACATATTAATAAAGGCGACAACAATAAAACAGGGAAATTTTACCATTTCAAAAAAGTGGTGTCAATCAACAAATTTGAATGAAAAAAAAGTTGCCCACTGGCAACAATTCTTCTGGAATTCCACGCGAGCGCCATTACTCGTCATCGCCATGTTGGGTTTTATTGTATTATAATTGGCGTAACAACGCACTACAAAAATAAATAAAAGCATGAAAGTACAGCTAAATGTATATATTTTGTAGACATAATGAGTAAACTAATATTTGAAAATAAGAGTGTACACTTACCTTCAAGTTAGATGTTGTAGAATTTTATAATAAAACAACTGAAAACTAATAACGTGAGGACACAAAAATACTTTCCTGCCGACAATCACTAAATCCTTACTGGGAACTTAGGATGACGTTCGCTAGGTGCCGGTACCGATTGCACGTTTTTAATTCTATTCTGTTTAGAGATATTTGGTGAGCGGAATTAACCTTCTGAACGTCATTAACCTACTTTCCCCTAATCAATGATTTATGCTTTTATAGTAACGAATATGTTAACGACGAAGATATGTTCATTTACATAAAAAAATAAATATATAAATATAGATGTATATTTATATATACATATTATATGTATTCTAAGGTATCGAAAAGGGTTTTTTTTTTCTTTACCGTATAGGAAAGGGGATATCAAATCTAGAACACAAAGCCCTCGGTCCAACTTTGGCTTGATCGGGTGTTTGGGTAATTTTCATCACATGGGATCTTAATATGTCCTCACTTTATTAAAAACCTGTTATAATTATAATTTATTTATTACAGGCAACCTTATAGATTGTAAACCACAATAAATTAGTTTGTAAACCACAATAAGTTAATGTATATCAATGGACTCAACTGATTTCGGAGAGGGGAAAGGGGGTTATCTACGGCTTCTGAGTTCTAGAACCCTGGCTACGGCTTTGGCTGGAACCGGCCACTGCCAACAGCTTTGGTGAAAAAGAAAATTATTTTTTGTGAAAAATGTCTTCCTCCTACTTTTGCTGTCTTCCTCCTGTCATATTAAAAGAACAAAATAAATAAATAAATAAAAAAAAAATAAATAAAAATTCTTGAGTATACTTTACTACTGGTTATGTTGATAATCATGATACATGTAAGCTCACGCATATAAGATAATAATCATACATGCCCGACTTATCTGGATTTTTTAAATCTATAACTTTCGTTTGATTTAGACTTTTTGGATGTTTGTTTTAAGATTTTGACCAATTTAGTGAAAATTAACCTCTTTTTTATGGCAATTCTAAACTCATACAGGACGAGGACGTTCAGCACTTCTAGGACATTGATGAACAGGAAAACCTAACTCTTCCAGGAAAACATTTCATACTTTGTAACAAACACTCGCCGTCGTGCCAACCATTGAAATCATTTCAATTAACACTTTGTTAATACTTGACTAGTATGCTCATCTTTTTATAGCTGCTCTTCTCATAGAATTTATATTTTTTTTACCAGAAATTTTGAAAATTAATCTTCACCTTATTTAATCACAGAAATACCCTATTAAATAGGCGAAGATTATTTTTAAATAATAGCGACAACGAAAAAGCATTAAAAAATCATATTATATTGACAGTAAACAAAGTGTTAATTTTTCATTATCTAACAGAGTAACTTAAAAAAAAAAAAAAAAAAATAATATCTTCATTTTTAACTACACATGGCAGCCCTTTATAAATATATAGATAGAAAAGGGGAATTTTTCTAGAAATGTTGAGGCAAATGTTTTGAATATAGCATACCGAACCGTAAAACAAACGTAGTTTCTTCACAAATTATATTAGTCATAATTTTACATACCTACAGTATGTAAGAATTACATGTTTTGTCCAGGCTCTAATAGGATCCTGAATAGAGATATCCCGGCTGAGCTCTATCTTACTCTTTTTTGTTACCGCTATTTTTTAATAGAAATAAATTGCGATTTCGAAAAAAAAAAAGTGTAAAAGTTGCATTTATGCATCGTATGCACGCTAAATAAACGAATCATAAACCGCCGTGGTGTTGGTATTGTTTATGACGGCCGATTATCTACACGAGGGATATAGACCCGAAAGGGGGGGCGGGGATGCCCTCCGTGGGTGTCTTTCTAAGGGAATCTAACCCGTATTTACGCAAGGATATCCAAGGCTCGAAGAAAACCGCGGAAAACTCCGCACGATTAGGCCGACATCTCGAACACAGCACCTCCCGTATACCAGCTTTGAAAGCAGGACATCACTGGTGGTCCAAAAGCCGCCGTGGAATAGAGTAACTTAATTTGAAAAACGTACTGACTTTGAATGCTCATGGAAGAGTTAAACAACATTTATTTTGCCCTTAGAAGTTAAGCAATAAAATTAATTCAAATCCTTTACTGGAAACATGATTTCTTTTTTTGTGTTTCACTAAAAACATTAGTCATCCATCATCCATCATAAAGATAAAGGTTTTAAGAAAATGTAGAATGCAATTAGTGTTAGTAATTCATTAAAATCTAGATTACAGATAGTAATTACATTAAAATAAATTGGTTATTGATTAGATTATTAAACATTAAATTGTACTGTTTTCTAAAGCATTCCATTTTTCTATTATTCATGTATATAGTGCTGCCATCTAGCAGTCTAAATGAAAGAAAATATGTTAGAAATATCCCTTCTTGATTTTATTACAAAACATTTACAGAGAATAGGGTATATGTTAATGCTTTCTTTTATAGTCCTTATTTAAAAAATATTTATGTAAGTTATATTATTAATTACTGAAAAAAGTTAATTTTCATTATTATTGAAAAGTAAAGTCCAATTATTAATATGTCTTCATTGTTCAATTACACTAGATAATAAAAAACGAGACAGTTTAGCCTCCAAATGCTGTCGATCATACACCCCGAAACTGCTGTTAAATATATATGTACATATATATAAATGGAGGGTAATTAACTGCACCAATTTCGAATAAACTTTCTTATGTCTCGGATAATTAAAAAAGAGGGAACTTTTAGCCAGATTAAACATCCCAAATGCTGTCCATCAAACATCCCGAAATTGTCATGAAAATAAATAAAAAAGTATAAAACAGAGGGTAATCAAGTGTTCTTAGATCACTAAATAAAATACACTATAAAACAAAAACATCTTCTTTAACTTTATTCACAGCCAGAGCATGTGCTTACAAAAGATGTTAAATGAAAACTTTTTTTTTTTTTTTTTTTCTCTGTGTGTGTGGAGGGGGGGTGGGGGGGGGATTCCAAAATTGCATTTTATCCCATTATTACACAAATGGCTGAAAGACAACATCAACTCGCATAAAATGCTTCCATCTTGCTTCAGAAAAAAAGTATAGGCCGAGCCCGGTCCTGCCCGAAGAGAATAGAGACTAGGCCCAACCCGAGTGCCGTGAATGAAAATAGGACCGAGCCTGGCCCGCAGGCCAGGCCGGCCCGTGCAGATCTCTGTGAGATATCAAAAATATAATATACATCAACAAAATAACTCATCGTTTGGTGATATTTTATCGCCTTTTTCTCTAACAATAACAAAGGTTAGGGTATCTAAAAACGCAATTTTAAGGTATTGAAATTTAGAATGTAGTTAATAATACATTAAAATACTTCATTTGCATAGGCGTAGCGTCGGGGGGGGGGGGCACGAAGGGGATGTGCCCCCCCCCCAACCTCTACACCCCGGGCGCCAGAACAGAAAGCGTAGGGGGCGCCAAATGAAGATTTTTTTTACTTTACATATAAAAATGCATATGTATTTATATTGAATTTGTATAAAAATGTCTCACAGTTGGAAAATCCAAAAGGAAAACTAAACCAAATTCATTAAAATTTACAAATATATAAAAATATTCATCTATAATAGAAAACTGCAAATGAATTATAAAAAAGAGCTGCTCTCTTAGGCTATATTCTTTCTCCAATTCCAAATGTACCGAAAGACGAAAGGGGCGCCAAATGAAGATTTTGTTTTACTCTGAATTTTCGGATGAAAAGATTCCATGAAGGTTGTTTAGTTTATTCTCTCTCTCCCTGAGCAGCATTCAGCTTTAATTTTTCCCGTCTTGATATGGGCGAGGCCGGGTGGCTGCCCGGGACAATAAAAAAAAACAAATATGAGAAGGAGTCAGAAGCAAAATTAAGGGGGGGGGGCAGAGGGGGCATGTGCCTTGGGCGCAGCGCCGTGCGAAGCGGGGGGCGAAGGGGCGGTCACCCCGGGCGCGGAAATCGAGGGGCGCCAAATTTATACTACCAACCTTGATTATTATTATTATTATTTTTTTTTTTCTTTTTGTTAAAAAAATTATAAATATACATATTGGGAATTTTTTTGTTACAAAAACATACATTCTGAAAATAGCATGTGGTTTCTTTCTTGAAATTCAAAAGGGGTTGCAAAATGTTATTACATTGTTAAATGCATTTTTTCCACATCCGTTTTCCAGATCCCCTTTGCCAAAATACAAGTGCATTTTTCTCTTATATTTTTTAGTTGTTAAAATTAAACCTTTTAAAGTTCCAAAATATGTACTCAACAGAGTCTATTTGTATTTCTACACCTTTCCATTTTGTGACACCGATACCTGTCACAAAGAGAAAGTGGGCGGAGGGGGGGAGGGCGCAAAATTCACACTTTGCTTCGGGTGCAGTTTTCTCTTTGCACGGTTCGGCCTGGGCGCCATGCGAAGGGGGCGCCAGATGAAAATTTCGTTTGCTGTTTTATACAATACATATATGTGCATGTGAAATTTGTGTAAAAAATATATTTTAAATTAAAATATTTCGGCTAAATATATTAAAATATTTCGCCGAAAAATCAAAGAGAAAAGCTGAGTAAAGTACATTAAAATTGTCAAATAGATAAAAAGAATCGCCTACAATATACGAGACAGCAAATGAATAACCCCATTCTTTTTCTTATTATTACTTTTTTACATGCATATCACTATACCTGGCCTTAGAGGGGGGAGCGAGGTCAGGTGGCTTACTGGGACAATAAAAACAAAGCGATCAAAACTCTCAAAATGAAAGGCAAAAACTTAATAATTTTTTTTTTTTTTTTTTTTTTTAGTCGCACATAAATTTGAAAATTGGCATTAGGTTGAGGAAAATATGTAGACATAGCAATCTATAAATAGGAAGAGTGGTATAAGAAATAATTCCACAAAACTGGTGTAGATAGTACAGGAAGATATTTTATAATGCTGGAATTCATTTTTATGGATACAGTAAATCCTGGCTTTTTAGTTCCTAAAACAATGTGACTCACATCACTATGACATTAACCCCTTGGAGACGAGCGATCGGTATGCGTGCCTCTTAAGGTGATCAGAATCCTTCATTACAGGGCTGTCACAGGGGAGTATTTTTTAATTCTATTTCGCACCACTTTTTCCAAGCAAAAATCTTTTATATATGCATTGACAACATTTGTAAGAGAAATATACTACAGTTTTTTTTTTTTTTTTTTCTAAATAGTGGTGCGAGCAGAATATAGAAATAGTCGCCTGTGGCAGCCCTGTCATTATTCTCACTAGTTATTTTAATTGTGCAGTTTACTTTATTTAATCAGAGCATTTTAAGGATTCAATTATAGAAAATTTTCTGTTTTGAAAAACTAGTGATTAACGATTAAAAAGTAAGCAAAGGGCTCTCATTGCGAAGGGTGTTAATGACTAAGGTAGAAATGAGAATTAAAGAAATGACGTGTGCTAAAGAAATATGCTACAACTGCAACATTTATTTTTTTAAATAGTGGTACGAATAGAATATAAAAATAGATGGCAGTGGCAACCATGTTATCAGTCAATATTCAGGGGTGTAGTAGAGGGTATACAGAGGTATACGCCGTATACCTTCTGGATTTTTTAAGAAGCTCCATATACCCTTTGTTTATCAAATAAAGCTACAACGTGTACTTTAGGCATGATGTTCATACGTATAACGTATACTCTCTGCCTATAGCGTATATCCTTTGGATTTTTTATGGCTACAACACTGTCAATATTGTAATTTCGGCTTCTGGTGCTGGTCTAAAGAAAAAAAAAAAGCTTCGTCTCGAATGGGTTAAATTACCCCAATTGTAATAATTTGTAATGCTACAAGAACAGTAAAATCTGGAAATATGAAATCTGTCTATAATGAAATCTTGTCTTAAATGAAAAAAAAAAAAAAAACTGCATGGTTCCAACAGGAAGAATACCAATAGTGATATCTACTAAGACGGGAACATGTATAAAACGGAATTATTTCCTCTACCTTTCGATTTTTTTCACAGGTTTTAATGAATAAATATTTGGCAAAGCTGGTTATATATTTCAATATTACATATTTTACTGTTACACATTTTAAGTTTTAAAATAAGTCCGCTAATAGAAACTTTCGTAAATTTCTCTTTGTAAATTTACTTTGCGGAGGAAGAAGGGGGCGCCAAAATCCATGTTTGCCCCGCGTGAAAATATAGCTAGTTTCGGCCCTGGAAGGAGTGCACAAAGTAAAATGCTTTAGTAAAACCATTTAAAAAATTAGTATACTATTTGCAGTGGTACAGTAAAAAATCTCCCACAGGGCGCCATGGCTAATAATTCGCCCCTGCCTTTATCCCCCAAATGATTTTTTCTCTACTTTTTGGCTCTTTGCCCTTGAACTTCCTCAGTCGACAAAAAAAAAAAAAAAAAAAAAAAAAAAAAAAAGACCAATTTTGACAAAAGATCGTGGAAAAATATCGCGAATTTCGTTAAAAAAACTCTGAAACAAATACCGAATATCATTTTCGTCAGTCGGTCGCAGAAAAATTCATGAAATTTAGAAAAGGATTGTGTAAAGAAAATCGTGAATTCCATGACACGATCGGCAGAAAAAAAATGCGAATTTTGGTAATTCGTCGTCGAAAAAATCGCGAATCTCCTCAAAGGACCGTGGAAAAATATCTTGAATTTTATCAAAGGAAACAAATGGCGATTTTCGTCATTCGGTCACGGAAAAATCATCGCAAATTTTGTCAAAAGAATGCACAAAATCTTACGAATTTCGTCTAAGAGAAAAAAAAAATTGCAAATTTCGTCAAATGGTCGCGGACAAAAAGACGGCAGTGGTGATTCAGAATAAAAAAAAAAAAAAAAAAAAAAAAAAAAAATATTTACAGCAAATTTTCTGAAAGGTTACAGCCGAGGAGGGAAAGGGGAGAAATCTCCCAGCGACAATTATGCATTTTTTCATCGTCCTTTGGCGAAATTCGCGTTTTTCCGCGATCCTTCAACGAAATTTGCGTTTCTTTATCGCGATCCTTTGAAGAAATTTGCGTTTTCCGCGATCTTTTGATGAAATTTGCGTTTTTTGCGATCCCTTGGTGAAATGTGTGCTTTTCTCACGATCCCTAGACGAAGATTGCGCTTTGAAGAAATTGGCGACTTTTTTCTGTGAATGATTGCCGAAATTGATTTTTTCGGCAACCACTTGCCAAATCCGCGATATTTTTACTGCCCGAATTTTCGGATTGATGACCGATTTTTTTAACTTTTCGGAACTGAATGCCTTAAATTTTCGAAAAATTCAGAACAGAATCACCCTTGAAAAAAAGCGAATTTGGTCAAATAATCGCGTAAAAAAACGAGAATTTAAACAAATGATTGCGCGAATAATCAAGAATTTCGCATGTCGGTTTTGAAAATAAAATCCTGAATTTCGACAAACTATCGTGGAAAAGAATCGCGAATTTCGTGGAATGATATCTGAAACAAACAGCGAATACCATCAATCGGTCGCGGAAAAAATATATATCGCGAAGTTCGACAAATGGTAGTGGAGAAAAAAATTTCTCCAGTTTATCGTAAAAAGAATTCGCGAATTTTGGCAAAGAATCGCGGAAAGAAAATTGTGAGTTCCGCGGAACGATTGCCACAAAAAAGAATCGGGAAATTTGCAATAGGTCATAGGAAAAATTGCGAAAACTCCTTCAACGATCGTAGCAAAAGATAGTGAAAAGAAATAACTATTTTCGTCAATCGATTGGAGATAAAATCGCAAATTTTGAAATTTGTCGCGGAAAAAATCGCGAACCTTCTCAAACAATCGTAAAAAATATCTTGAATTTTACCAAAGGTCGCGGAAACAAATGGCGATTTTCGTCATTCGGTTGCGGAAAAATCACCGCAAATTTCGTCAATAGAATAGACAAAATATTGCGAATTTCGTCTAACAATCAGAAGAAAAAAATCGCAAATTTCGTCAATTGGCTGCGGACAAAAAACGCAAATTTTGTTTAAAAAAAAAAAAAAAATTGAGGATTTAACCAAATGATCGAGCAAGAAATCACGAATTTTGTAAGTCGGTCGGGAAAAGAAAATCACGAATTTTGACAAACGATCTGGAAAATAATGGGGAATTTTGTCAAAAGATCTCTGAAACAAAAAGTAACTAATATCAATCGATCGCGGAAAATATATATTTCGAATTTGGACAAGTGGTGGCGGAAAAAAAAAAAAAAAAAAAAAAAAAAAAAAAAAACAATTTCGTCAATCTGTCATAGACAAATTTGCGAAATTTGGCAAAGGATCGCATAAAAAATCGCAAAATCTCCTTCAACGATAGTATAAAAAGATCTCGGAAATAAATAGGTATTTTCTTCAATTGATTGGGGAGAGGGGGGAATTCGTCGCGGAAAAAATCGCGAATCTCCTCAAACAGCCGTTGAAAAAGTGCGTTTGGGAAGATGACTTTACAGGCGCTTTGAAAAAAAAGATCGAATATTTTCTGTAAAAATACTCGCTGAAATCAGAAAAAAGTCGGTTGTTTTCTTGAAATATTTGCTTTTTAGTGGTTTTTGGCCTAAAATAGTCGTCATAGCCGCCAGATGCTAAAAATAGTCACTTTTAGTAGCATTTTAGTAGCAAGTGGCAGCCCTGCAATTGTATGTTAACAAAAATTGAATTTTTTGAGAAATTGTGTCGAGCCGAACTAGGCCTGATTTAATTGATTTTTTCACGGGCCGGGCTTGTTTTCATTGATTTTTGTACGAGCCGGGCCTGATCGTAAACTGTGAAAATATAAACGGGCCGGGCCCGGGTGGAACTTTCGATTTTCTCGGCGGGCTGGGCCCGGACCTGGGAATTGCGGTCCGTGCAGACTTCTAGTATGTCCTCCAAGGGCGTGCAAAGAGGGGGCTAAAGGAGCTGTCGCCGAGGGCGTGAAATTTATGCTCCGAACCACGGTTTTATTTGTTTATTTATCCCTGTTTTGGCCGCCGATCATTTTTCGGGGAATTTCTTTTTCTCTCTTAATCATTTATTTTCCCTGTCGCAAAACGTCATGAACTTTCTAACAAATAAGTGCAATTTTCTCCAAAATAAACGCGAAATATTTATTTGATAGAACTTATTTATGTTTCTGGACTTTATCAATTTTATTACACCCGTCACAAAGAAAAGGATTGTTTTTTTGTTGTTGTTTGTTTTTTTGGGGGGGTGGGTGGCGGGGGCGGTGCAAAATTGAAAATTCGCACCGGGCGCCTTTTACTTCGCACGGCCTTGCTGCCCCTCCCCCTCCCCCCCCCCCCCCAAATTTCTGGTCACGCTACGCCTATGTTCATTTGTTATTATTTCATTTTTTAATAGAGCAAAACAACTGAAACTTATTTAAAGTGGTGCTGCCATCTAACAGCCAAAAATAAAAATAATAATATACTTTAGGTCCTTATTTCTCTGGAAAAATCTTTACAGATAAGAGAAATGGACATTGACGTAGAGATGGTAAAGGGAACAAACATATGCGGAAAAATCCCCAGAGCCCCTGATAAACAGAGTCCAGGTCTATCTTCTACTATAAGTTTGATATAATTGTATGCGCTTTTTTTTTAGGTTTTTATTTATTTTTATTTTTTTAAGAACTTTTTATATGCGTTAGACCAGCAATTCCCAACCATTTTTCTTTCACGTACCCCTTTCATAGGCTTTTCATTTCGAAGAACCCACACCCGCATTTCTCATAAACACGCCACCTTTCCCCTCCACTCAGCATGCTTTTATTATTATTATTATTATTAATAATCTTATCTCAACCATATAATAACTCGATACAAATTAAATTTACATTTCCTTGCATTTTAAAGTTAATATCGCTTTTTATAATGTTAGCTAAACATTACAAAAAATTAATGCAGCATTAAAATAAATTTTAACAATCATGTGATGATTATTGATGAACACGTTTAAAAAAAAAAAAAAAAAAAAAAAAAAAAAAAAAAAAAAACATTAAAATCTGAAAGTCTGACGTAATTTAGGGGTTGATTTTTGACGGCCGGTTATCAACAACACGACGTAATTTAGGATCGTAATTTAGGTAATTTACACCGTTCTGCAATTATTAAACACTGAAGAAAAATAAGAAAAAGTGGTGAGAAAAGAATATTCCATAATGGCTAATTGAATTTTTCGGAAACATGTGGGGAAATATATAAATAATCATGCATGCTTATTAGTGGGCGGAGCTACTGACACTGCATTACAAAGAATTATTAGGCATAGTGGGCCTTTTTCCTGATTTTAAGTGTAGCATATTGGATTTACACACGAGACTAACTTTGTCATGTGAAACTATCAATATTCTCTATGTCTTTTTAGTTAAACCATTTTTCTGATTTCCGCCATTACCGATATTATTTTCACGTCTAGCAGGTCCCCCACCCAATGTTTGGAAACTCTGCATTAGACAGTTGGCGAAAATCTAGCTTTGACTATTTCATATCTTACCAAAAAAATGTGAACGAAGGATTTTAATTAAAAAAAAAAACGTAAAAAATTGATTTTAAAAGGAAAAAGTGGATTGACTTTTCACCCAAAGTTTTCGTTTTAAAAATACACCTGCGCTGTCCTATAACCCTTATAATTGTATATGTATTGAGTTGAGTGTTCTCCTCGATCTTTAGTGTTCTCTAACTCAGTGGTTCCCAACGTGGGGCGTAAGCCCCACGTTGGGCAAATAACTTTCCAGGCGGTCAATTCCAAATTTGTTGCTCACTGACTCCCTATTAGTTTCTTTTGTCTTTTTTTTTGAAAAAGTAATATTGTAGACTAAACAGAAATAGAATACAAAAAAAAAAAAAATGTTTTTTTTTTATAGAATTTAAAAATATCCCTAATAAAAAGTTCAAAATAGATTAAATATCTAATAATTATACAAATAACCTTTCAAAACAGTTTGACATCTTTTATACTATTAAAACTCCCTATAATGTTTCTGGTACTATATTTTACAATTTTTCTTAACGCTTTCGATTATGTATTTAATAAGCTTTCTATTTCTAATCACTCTGTTAGATGTCACTCGAAGATTGTTTTACATGTGAAACTACTTAAAAGTATATATAAATTTGACTATATTGAACATATTTAGCGTAAAAAATATATGAAATATCTTAACGAAGTACCACCACCTTCATAAAACTAGGGATGAGATTTCCGCGTTTTTGCTCACCGGTATATTCTTAAAGAAAATGTTGTTCTGTTACATCCCTAGAGTGTTCCGATTAAAAGAAATATAATTTTCTCTAACAAAATACTGCCCCACCAGTGGCCGAGAGGTTCTGCTCTCGAAACTGGTAGACGGGAGTGCTGTGTTCGATCCCAATCGCGCCCGTCGGCCTAATCGTTCAGAGCTTTCGTGGTTTTCTTCGAACCTTGGTTTTCCAAGCGCTAATACGGGTTAGGTTCCCTTAGAAAGACGCCCCCACGAAGGGCACTCCTCCCCCTTAGGGCCCATATCCCTAGTGTTGATAATTGGGCGTCAAAAACTCAAACTAACAAAATACTGGTGTGCAAAAACGCGGAAATCTCATCCCTGTAAAACTTATAAATGTTAAATAGCATTAGTAAAGCAAATGGGTAAATATCTATGGCTCAAGAGCAAACATCCTAGGCAGTAAATGTAATGACATATACATTTTAAAATCAGGTAATACATGGAAGATAATTAACAATATTGGTAAAGGGAAAACACAGGAAATGGGTTGTGTTGGGGAATATTGGCTACTTAAATTTGATAAAGATGAGAATTTTCAAATGCTTCTTGCGTATTGCGTTATCCGTAGAAAGAAAGTGTAGTCTCCAAAGCTTTTCCACCAACTCTTATATTACAAAAATGAATTATAAAATGTGTGAATGTTATCAATTTAAACGTTAAATGTAAGTCTCGCTTCAAGACAATTTGTCAACTTTAACATTGAGGTAAGTTGGAAAAGTACAACAGAATTCTTTTTGGCACAAAGGCGAAGGTTTATAACTTCTTTGTATGTAAAAAATTATGTTAAAAACGGATTTCAGAGAGAAGATACACCTGTTTGATAAGTTAAAAATGTGATATGAATAGTTATAGTTAAAGCGCTATTATTCATGTTGCGCAGATTTTTTTACTCGTCGATAATGGAAAGCCAAAGTTTTTTTATTAGTCTTTTTAAAAAGCTTTCCTGATCGTCGATGTGCGAAGTTTGATTTTTGACGGCCGATTTTCTACTCTTGGGATATAGGCTCTAGGGGAAGTGCCCTTCGTGGGGGTCTTTCTAAGGGAACCTAACCCGTATTTACGATTGGAAATCCAAGGTTTCGAAGAAAACCACGAAAACTTCAAAACGGTAAGGCCGACGGGCGCGATTGGGTTCGAACCCATCAAAACCCGTCTACCAGCTTCGAGAGCAGAACCTCTCAGCCACTGGTGGGGCTTGCGAAGTTTGAATTGGCGGCAGTTGTTTATTAAATGTAGGGAAAACTGAAACTTTGATATACGTAGTGAATGTGTTTAAATAAATTTGTGTTACTCTAAAGAATTTTCAGTTACGTTTCAGGCCTTAAAAATTCGTCTGCCTGTTTTTAGTGCCGGAAAGCTCAGAAATTTCATAAAATTCATGGTATCATAACTCGATGAATTTTGGTCATAGATTAATGGGATTTTGCTCTTGTACTTGTCAGAGAATATAGAGAAATGTGTCCAAATATAACTTATAGTGCCCTGAAATATAACTTATATGGGAAAAATTATATAAGTGTAATATTTTGAAAATTAGTGGCAGGATAATTTCATTCATATAATCTTAATTCGTACCTTATTTTGAAAAATTTGTAATTTACATTGTCTATATAGCTCCAAGTAAAAGATAAACGTGCATTTCAATCTTTTTGAAACAATGTTAAAATAAAAAATTAATTTCCTCAAAAAATGAAATATTTTATATGTAAAAGTTTGAAGCACTGCCCTCGCCCCATATAACCATCTTTCCCTTCTATATCTCATCAATCGTTTCAGATTATTTTAAAACATTGAATACGAAGGCCGTCAGTAAGCGTCTTTTGGGTATGAGTGGTCCCGCGCAGGGGCGGGGATTTTGCATGTTATGGTTGGTTGGTTATTTGGTTGTATTTATGTCGGCCAATTATCAGCACGTGGGATATAGGCCCTAAGGGGGGGGGGGGTGTGCCTTCCGTGGAGGTCTTTCTAAGGGAACCTAACCCGTATTAATGCTTGGAGAACCAAGGATCGAAGAAAACCACGAAAACTCCGAACGATTAGGCCGACGGGCGCGATTGGGATCGAACCCAGCACCTCTCGTCTACCAGCTTCGAGAGCAGAACCTCTCAGCCACTGGTGGGGCTTTGCATGTTATGTGCTGCATTATTTCTCAAAAATATTCACAATATTCGTATTTATACAATTAGTGTCCTATGCATGTAAATACTTCTTTTATACACAGTATCATTTTTAAGCCCTCGGTATGCTATTTCTTTCTCCCAGCTATTAAAATGTCGTCTCCAGAAAATAACTTTCCGTTGTATAAGCCTGAAAGACCCACACGAAGGCACTCCCCTTTGGGCCTATATCCCTAGTGCAGATAATCGGCCGTCAAAAATCAACCAACCAACCAACCGTTGTATAAGCCAGCTGTAAAACAAAGCAGATGTATAATTGTACTGTTAAACACCCTACTGCACTTATTTAAACTTCTAAGCATCGCAATTTTTCAATTTTTATACCGTCGTACTGGGAAAAAAGTACTTTTAAACGCAACTTGTTTGAAAACTGCATCTCAATTTATTTTAGAAATATTAATTCTTTTGTAATTTTTAGCGCCATTTGTTTATTTTGGCAACTCAAATACTCCATTTCTGTAGAAAGTAAAGAAAAAATAGTTAGATATATTAAATAGTAATTATATCTTTTTGTTGCCATTTTTCCATAACAACTTTTTCAAAAATGCAATTAAAATGCGTGCTTTTTTGAAAAAAATATAAATGAATGATTTCTGATAAAACATGGAGCTATTATAAACCAAATTTAATTTTAAGTGTGTACATATATTACAAACAAATGAAAGCATATGAATCATTAGATAGGCGATTTTTTTGCCGAGTTTCTTGAATGACGGGATTTTTTTTTTTTTTTTTTGGATTTGTATATTTTTCAGCTATTGTCACGTCATATGATGCGTACTTTAATGTAGATATTTTTTAGACTGGATCGTAAATGAATAATTCTTCAGCGAATACGGATGACGTCATTTTATGTATAATAAAAGCGTGTGTTTTAAGTCTTAAAACTAAATTTGTGTTGTACTATCTATATTTATATAGAGAATCATGAACTCGGTACTTTTATGTTTGCGGGCGCACGTGATAAATCGCCATGTATTGTTCCCTTCTCATTCATTCGTATTGCATTAATTTTACTTAAACTATAATCCTTTCACTCATTTGATATAAAATGCATAACTTTAATTTAAAATACAAACATTTAAGTTACATGACTTTCCCTTATTTAATTTACACACACACACACACACACACACACACACACACATATATATATTCATCGGTGGCGATTCTGAAAAATCAGAATTCCTGTTTTCTAGTTATGTATATTCATTTGTAATGTAAGCATGAACACAAAAAACATTTTGTTAAGTAATGGGAATATGTAACAGCGTTGCAGTTGGCCGGGGCCTCTTTTTTAAAAAACAAAAACCACAAGTCTGCAATGTGTTGAAATATTTCACATCGCTGGTGATGATCGGCAGAAATTTTACCGTATTTAGGGAGTAGCGCAGGAAAATTATGAACTGTGGGCATTTTGTCTATGCTTAATAAATTCGTATTTCTTTCATAAATCTTTATCTTAATATAATTTGAACAGGCAATTTATATTGCATTCATATTCTTCAGTTCCCTGAAGAAGATCAATAAATGTAATGTGTTTTTATTAACATCTTATCTGAAATTATGGACAATGATTGAGCAATCGCTTTTAGATATCTGAAAAGATCAACATGTACTATTGTTTCAAGTTCTTTAACCGTTACCACGTGCATTTTAAGACATTTCGGTTTTAGGAAAATACTTCTAGAAAACATTATTTAAAATAAGATGTCTCCTAAACACGTGCCATTGTTTCAAGTTCTTTAACCGCTACCACGTGCCTTTTAAGACATTTTCGTTTTAGGAAAATACTTCTAGAAAACTTTATTTAAAATAAGATGTCTCCTAAACACGTGCCAAAATATATTGCAGTAAGAAAGCTTTCCTATAACAGAAAATGTGATTGGAATTTCAGAATCCAGACACCCTTGATGAAATCTTAGAATTCATTCTTTAGTAATCAAAGCGCATCTTCAATATTTAAAACCTGACAGACGTACAAAAAACCTTGCGTTATGTGTACTTAAGTTTGTCCTTTCGATTGCGTAATTCATACAAATTAAATTAAATTAAAATTTTAGCACTTTCAACAATATATCGCACTCTTGCTTTAAAAGTGCCACAACTCGAAAATTGAGTTTTTTGAGTTATGGCTTCCATTCTACTTGGTTTTTACGCCTCTATCAATCGCTTAAAGTATCAGATAGTGCACTGAAAGCTTTAAAAGTGCCCCAATTCAAAAATTGAGTTTTTTGAGTTATGGCTTCCATTCTATTTGGTTTTTACGCCTCTACCAATCACATAAAGTGACAGATAGTGCACTGAAAATCCAGCCACTAGGTAGCAGCTGTGTTTGCAAGATGGCCACTGAACCTTCCACAGCCTGAAACGGTTTTTCGCATTTCCTGAAAACAGAGTTTTTTGAGTTGTGGCACTTTTGAAACAAGGGTGCGAGGTGTTAATCAGAATTGATGGAGTACCGTAAATTGGATTCTGAAGTTCTTCTAGATACCTCTATACCAAAAAAACGTGTTTCAAGAGGAGGTTCTACTTGTTTGGCTTAAAATTCAAATTATTTTTACGATTTTTTTTTATTACAAAAAAAAAAAAAAAAAAAAAAAAAAAAAAAAGAGAGAGAGAGAGAGAGAGAGAGAGAGAGATAAAACCTTTCGGATTTTTTGCATTATATTTATTGACATTTCGCTTACATATTTAAAATTTTCTGTGTAAAAAAATTAAGACTGCACTTTCTGCGCCAGGGAGTATCTGCAGGTTCGTGTCGTAAACTTCTATTTTTCGAATACAAAAAAAAAAAAAAAAAAAAAAGAGGTCCACCTTTCGGACTTTTTGCATTATATTTATCGACATTTCGCTTACATATTTAAATTTTTCTGTGTAAAAAATTGAATATTACGCTTTGTGCGACAGGGAGTATCTGCAGGTGCGCGTCGTGAACTTCTATTCGGGTGACCACTTTTCTTCGGTCACGGTTGGTTGGTTGTGTTTATGACGGCCAATTATCAGCACGAGGGATATAGGCCCTAAGGGGGGGGGGGAGTGCCCTTCGTGGGCGTATTTCTAAGGAAACCTAACTGTTCTTTGGTCACAAACATATGAAACAAATTGGGTCGCCAAATTATGAAACAGCATTGAATTATCTGAAGCTTATACCAACATTTAGTTGAAAAAGTTGTTTTCTGTCAGAACAGCGTAATTTGAACAAAAATGTAATTTTTTTACGCTTCCATCGTGTCAATAGAGTTCAATTTTTAAATAATAAGAGACATAATTTATAGATTTAGGGTGGGGGGGGGGGGGCATAGTGACTTCGCAAATGCTTTGGTGGGGGTATCCAACAAAAGGTTAGGAATCACTGCTCTCACTAGTGCTACCCTCTAAGACTTTAGATAAAACAAAATAATGGAGTAGAATATCATTTATGTTTTAATAATAAAAATATTTTTCTTTGAATACGTAAGGGAAAAAAAATACATTTTACGCCGGTATTCAAAGTATTCCACTGCGTTTGGACAGCTAATTTCGGACATATATCACATCTTTTATCTATTTGAAAAGCTGTGCAATTATCTATCCAACATAGTTTTCGTTTTTGTCTGAAAATTATCTGAAGTCTAATTATGGTTGTTGTAGTTCAATCCCTTAAACAGAAGTGCTTATTTAAGTAAACTGAAAACTGCGGTTTAAGGGATTTAGTAACACAAATCGTTTTTAATATTGGAATTAAGGAAGGTGCAAACTAAAAATCTGGACTGTTTTAAAAACTTGAGATGAATATTTCATATAGATTTTCAAAAATAAATACTTTAAATGTGTTTTCTGATTAATACGATTTTCATTAGTAATCAGTTACAAAAACTGATCTGTTAACAAAAAATCTATTCATATTTATTTAAAACTGATCACCTACTACACACACGATATTATGAGTGAATTGAACCGGTTTAAATACTTGAGAATTTCCTGAAATTTTACATCTGTTTTCATGAACTAAGGGTACCAGGTAAGCGAAATTTGGGAAAAAAATCGATTTTTGCTTTTTTATATCATTAAATAGTTTAAACCTTTACCTTTCCAACGATGTGTCATACACGTTTATGTATTAAAAAAAGAAGTGTTAGAATTATTCATTCTTCCTAAGAGTACTTCACATCTTAATGGCCATTTAAATCTTTGACTTTTCCTCAAAACTTGGATTTTTCATGTTTGTGTTCCTTTTTTTCAATATCTATTAAACTTAAGAACTCAATCTTTTTTGTAATACTTTTATTATGTTACAGTGTATACTTTAACACAGGGATTTGATGATTTGTTGAGAATTATTTATTTTAGGCAGTGAAATCTTACCAAAAATGCTAATTTAAAAATGTCTTTCAATAAATAATTAATAATTAATTTTCAGGTTAACTTAGAAAGAAAATGGTCTGTTAAAATACGTAAAGCATGTTACTCAAACTACTCCAAATCTAGACCTCTATATTTCAGCATTTCTGAGAAAAAGGTAGATAAAGTTGGTGTATTTTAACATGGCAGAGATAAAGCTTACCCGGTCCCCTTAACATACATTAATATGAAAAAATCATCAAAGTGAGAATTTGAATGGCTGTATCTATGAAAGTTTTTATATTATGGCTAATTTTTTTTCATTGCATTTTTGATACCATAAACTGGGTTTACTTAGACCCTGAGTAGGATTACTTGGACCTATATAACAAAAATAATTTAAATCAGTCCTGGTTCTAATACTTGAAATTTTTGACAATATTTCAACAATATTTGGTGAATCATGTCAATATTCACGACATAGTAGGCTCAGGACTAATTAAAAAAAAAAAAAAAAAAAAAAAAAAAAAAAAAAAAAAAAAAACATTTCTATGTGTGTGTGGGAGGATGGAGAGTCAAGTAACTACCGAGCGTTCGAGTTTTTCAAATAGTACATTTATTCAAACATGATTAGTTTACTAACTGCCATTATTTTTGTCGTGATTACATTTTTGGTAAGTATCAAACGTTGCATTATTTTTCATTGCTTCAAAAATTTGAAAAGAAATTGCATTAAAATATTAATGATATATAATATATATATTAATATAAATCAATGATATATATATTAATATAAATCAAATATTGCATTATTTTCCTTACTTCAAAAAATTTAAAAAAAATTGCATTAAAAAAAATATATTTAATAAATGAAATTGTTTAATGTGTGTCGGTTGGTTGTATTTGGTTGTATTTATGACGGCCAATTATCTGCACGAGGGATATAGGCCCAGTTAATGTGTGTCGGAGAGAGGAGGGAGGGTCACGTAACTACCGAGCGTTCAACTTTTTCAAATAGTATATTTATTCAAAAATGTTTAATTTACTAACTACCATTATTTTTCTCGCGATTGCATTTTTGGCAAATATCAAACGTTGCATTATTCTTCCTAACTTCAAAAAATTGAAAAGAAATTGCATTAAAAAAAAATATTTAATAAATGAAATTGTTTTATGTGTGTGTGTGGGAGGATGAAGGATCAAGTAAATAACGAGCGTTCAAATTTTTCAAATCGTATATTTATTGAAAAATGATTAATTTACTAACTTCCATTATTTTTGTCGCGATTGCATTTTTGATAAGCATCAAATGTACTTTCCTTACTTCAAAAAATTGAAAAAAATTGCGTTAGGAAATATATACAGTAGAACCTCTTTTATCCGAAACTCTTTTAACTGAAAATCTCGATTAACCGAAAGCCATTTTTGAAGCTTTTTTTTTTTTTTTTTTTTTGGTGACTATGACATTCCTTGTGTGCAAAATTTGAAAGCTTTTTTTATTATTATTACCATATTCCTTGTGTGCAAGCGGTCCTTCCGGATGTACGAGTACATGTAAATAGTTTCGATCCCCTTTCTTAGAGTTCCTTTGAATTTAACTTGAGCTCCCGTAAACTGCAGAGTGGAACGAAGAAAACGAACAAATTAGCAATTCTGAAGCTTTTGAATATTTTGCAGAAGGTTTGACATGGCTGGAGCAGCAGAAATACTGTGATAGTGGTGAACTAATAATATTAAAAAACTCCGTGATAGAGCTTCAAAGCAAAAGGAATCGAAACTGCGACAAACAAAACATTTTTTCAAACCCTTGTGATATGCAAAAGGTACTTAATTTCAAAATTAAAATTCTGTAATTTAATCTGGTTTCTATTTTGCTATTGCTTTATTTTCATTAAGTACTTGTTACCATAATACGAAATATTGCATACATTTCTCCTTAATCTTAAAATTAAAGTCTTCTCGATTTTCCGAAAGAGGGTCGGTCTCAATTACTTCGGATAATCGAGGTTCTACTGTATTTAATAAATGAAATTGTTTTATGTATGTGTGTGTGGGAGGATGGAGGGTCAAGTAACTGCTGAATGTTTAAGATTTTCAAATAGTATATTTATTCAAAAATGAATAGTCTACTAACTACCATTATTTTTGCCATGATTACATTTTTGGTAAGTATCAAATGTTGCATTATTTTTTCTTACTTCAAAAAATTGAAAAGAAATTGCATAATAAAAAATACATATTTAATGAATGAAATTATTTTATATACATATGTACAAGTATATATCACACCCCCGTAAAAAATGACGGAATGGTGATCTTTGTTTCACTTTCATAAGGCTTCATATAAAGAAACAGCATGATGATTTTATTATTGAAAGGTTCGTAGTGTAGAAAAGTACATTTTAAAAATGACAAAAGATTTCTACAAATAAAAATGATGAGGATATTTTCTATAAAATCGATATTCAGTTTCTGAAATACTTCAAGGATCAATGCATTCTCCGATTCTAATCTTTAGAATTAAGAAATGAAGAATCGGTGAAAATTACGTTATGCTATACAGGGCTTAATTTCTAAGAAAAAAGTACCGGAGCCCTAATATTATGTGGTACCGGTACTACAATTGTACCGTCCCCCCCCCCCCCCCCCCCGCACGTCACTCCAATCTGTATATTTATATTTCGTGTATTATGTGCAAAATTTAAAACATTTTTTTTCTTTAGCAAAATAAAAATTTTTAAAATATCTATCATCTTATACTTGGCTGTCAACTATTCCACTTTTCAGTTATCACTCCTTCCGAATAGTAATCTCTGCCTAGTTTTAGTGTTAATTAATTGCAGAATTCTGCGATTAAATAGGGTAAGGATTATGATTCGAAAATAGTGTTAACACAAAAAAAGAATAGTTCGTAGCTATGCATTTTTTTTTTCATAAAAGTGCATAGGTACGAATTGCACTGGGCTCCGGAGCCCTGTATTTATGAGCTCCGGCGAATTCCGACTAATATTTAAATATTTACTAAAAACAGAGAAGTACCGGAGCTGGGCTCCGGTGGGCTCCGGCGCAAATTAAGCCCTGGACATAATCACTAGGGTGGGCCGAAATAAGCTAACTTTTTTTTTTTTTTTCGAAATTGGTTTTGGCATAATACGCAAAAGTTGCGTAATGGGACAGTTTGAACTCACAGGCGTTTGTTTTTCAATATTGCTCAATATTTAGCCGAGACCCTCTGACATTGAAAAATAGAAAAAAAAAGAGAAAAATCGTTTTTTGTGAAAAAATATGTTTTTTTTAAATATTCCAAACTTTTTACTGGCATACAATGAAAATGTTACGCAATTGGTCAATTATAACCCACAAAAAATTTTATCAATTTCTCTCAATATTTACCCGCGCCCCTTTGACATCAAAAATTGGAGAAAAATATACATATATCGGATTTTCTAAAAAACTGTTCTAGGAAAATTACTTTTCGAAATTAGTATTAACATCAATTGATTAATTAAATAGTACTATAAATAATAATAATTCTATAATTATTACGTAATTTAACTTTTTATTCATTTTTTTACGAAATTAATACTAGCATATATTTTTTTTTTTATTACACGCAGACAGAATACAAATTAGAACAAAAATCTACAAATTTGAAATGTACTATTTAATACTATCTGATACAAATTGAATATTAGGTGTTAGAATAATATTGTCCCTTGTTGTTTAATGTTGGAAGTTCTTTCCTTGCTTGAAGCTTGGCACGAATATGTCCATCTCTTGCAGTGTCACCACAAACTTTCATTGCAGCTTCGAATATTAGTTTAATACATCGTTCAACAGATTGTGTGTGACATGTAAATCCTGAAAAGTTAGTACTGGATACTGTTTTTTTTTTTTGCACGTATCTTTCAAGTCTTTGTCCTTTATATGAATTTTACGAGGTGACCCTGTTACAACAGTGTTTGACCAATCAATTAAATCAATATAATCGGTTGCTTCCAAATTGAGATTTGGAAGCTTGAAAAAATGCAATCCACCCAATCCTTATCTCGGGCGCTGAGAATGCGCCTAACTGTTAATTCCCGGATGTGTTTTCTAGGATCATGTAGCATTGCTAATAATAGGTGTTCAGGGTGCACAAAATATGAATTGTTTGAGAATACTTAGTAAATAATTTGCTTAACATTATCTGGAAGCTGCTTTGCAAGGAAAATCATTTTTTAGTAATGTTGAACCCATACAGGTAATTCGATTTCACTTTTATATCAAACCACATTAGAGCATACATCAGCATTACATACTTCCCGAGTATTATAAGATTTTGTGACGGTCTTGAAGTGCTAATGTATAACCGTAACAAACGGTTTGCTGTGGTCAACCATCGTGCATGACTGAGATTACGTGGGTTATTGTCAGTCACGTTAGAAGAGCAAGTATACCATCTTTTAGGGCAAGACAGATGCGATACAAATATTGTTGCTCACTACTTAGCTTTTGGATAACTTTCAGATCCATAGGCTGAAGAGTACAATGAATTTGATCAAATTTGACCACTGGATTATTTTTGCAATCATTTAGAAGCAATCCACTAGCTCTAGAATATGAATACGGTCCATTTGTGCAACCGTCCATTTCAGTGTTGAATCCAGACCTTTACCTCCGGGGGGGAAATTTTGATCCCTGGGGGGGACACTAGTATTCCAACATGAAATTTTCTCTGATTTCATTAATATACCAAAACCTGCTAAAGCGGAATCTCCGAGGATCAGAAAAAGTTTCTGTCTTAACAAGTATCCCTCCAGTCGGGATTTTGAAAATCTTCTGTTTCCATAGATTATGCTATATATAAGTTTCTATTTTTTAATTTCAAATTGAAAATTTAAAAAACTTTTAAAAATTCTATTTAATTTAAGATACTCTTGTACTTTATTGTGCCCAAACCATTATTGAAAAGATAAAAAATAAGTGTGGCATTCTTAGGTTACTGTCACTCCACTTCTAAATATAACTTATATAAGTTATGGTCATTTGTTTTTTATTTAATCTCACTATATCCTACAGTTTAACTTGCCATACAGGATTTGAATATCCCATTTCATAAAAGTTTTGAATCAACATTGCTACAATTTACCTCTGAAATATTTCTATTAATATACAGTTATTCATGAAACAGCACCGAAAAATGGCAATAAATCACAATTAAATAATAAACTTCGTTACAAGAATAACAAACAGAGTTTACAAATAATACAATAACAAATTTTTATTATTTGATATTTACTTATTATTTAATAATGATGCTTTCAGACACAGACGCGGACAGTATTAAATGGAATAGGGAGATTTTTCTCCCTTTTTTCGTGGGGGGAGAATATAGTTGGGCAACGCCCTACTATGTTAAAACCTTTTACTGTAGATGAAAATTATATTTTTTTTCCTCTTAATTTTTTAATTATTTTGTAACGTCCGCAATATTTTCAAACTTATGAAAGATAAAAGTTATGTAACATTTCAAAATCTAAAATTGAAACCCCATTTGTATACTTCTATCTGCGTCTATGTTTAAGTATAACTTCTTAATATTAATGAAAACAAATCTTCCGTAACATTCATGTCCACTAAAGAAATAGAGATTTCACTCTTTTTTTAAATACTTTAATTTTATAAAATATTAATAGCAATTTAAATAAATAATACCATATAATGTGTATGTACTAAATAGTAATTATAATATTCTATATGTAAAACCATCAAATCTACCTTGTGTATAAAACTAATCCTTACTTCTTATAAAGCACAGTTTTTGATAAATCGCATAAGTTCAGTATTAAATTTGTAATTGCTCACCTTTAAACTAAGCGAATGCGTCTTGGTTTCGAAGATGCATAATGTGTGATCACTGCATCGATGAATTCATCTGTTGGCTCCTCATCACCTTCGATAGATACTTTAATACACGATTGTAAAGTATCCTGCCCCATGCGATTTCTGAGTTTTGTCATAATTCTATTCATTGTGCTAAATGACCTTTCTACACTCGCTGTTGAAATTGGTACACACAATACACACTCGGCAAGTTTTTTCAAAACTTCGTATCCAATATCAGCTTTTAAAATGAAAGAAGCGACATCTGTACTGGTATCATCTAAATTACTGTGTGCAACGTACTTAAAAGAACGGAGATCTGCCACTGCTGCATCCTCTTCCTGAATTCCAAAAAGATGGCACAGCTCCTTACACTGCTTTTCATTTATTTTTACAAATTCTCCAAAGCTTCGAAAAAATGCACATAGTTCTATTAAGCGCAGTGCTTTATCATTAAATCTTTCTTTAACTTGATGAATCATTTTTTCTATAAAAGTTTTTGCACTTTTTAAGCAATTTTTTTTCGTGTCATTAAAATTTATGCTCTTAATTTCTGATGCATCACTCTCGAGACCTTTAATTTTAATGTGCAATTCGTTATTATCATTGTCAGTATCACAAAAGTTGGCAATTTCTTGCAAGTGATCAACTGTCCCAGAAACAAGTTGAGGAAGAAATGAAATGCTAAGAGTTTTCTTTTGAAGAATTTTGCTTAAATTCGATACAGCATTAAGTGTTTCGTCCATAACGACTAAACTGATTATAAAACTAATATTAATCATTTCCAAGAGAATACCACCAGCTAAACTTGCTAAATCAGCACCATCCTTGTGTATGTGTTCGCATGCAATCATAATCGATTTAAAGGATAAAAATACAGCATGAACAGTACGGTAATTGCTAAGCCAGCGTATATCCGTTGCCTCAGGTATGATTTGAACGGGTTCTTCTAAAGCTTTCTGTATTTCGTGCAAAATTTTTCCTCTCTTAGGAGAACTATGAAAAAGTTTATAAATATCTTTAACTGTGTGAAAAAATCGTTTAATCATCATAGTCTTGTTTCTTGAATTAGTGACAGCTAATGATAGAATATGGGATCTGCAATGAATGTAAGGCACTTCGCATTGTTTAGCTTCTGAAATACGAGCACGAACACCAGTTATACTACCACTAAAGTTCGCTGCACCATCAAAAGAACATGAAACCAATTTATCATATGACATATTTCTTTTTTTTAAAGCATCATCTATAGCTAAAAATATTGATTCAGCATCAGTTCTTTCTAAGTATATTATGCACAAAAATCTTTCTCTTACTTCGCAAACTGGATCATGGACGACGTGCCGCACCATTAGTGATAATTCACTTTGATTGTTTATGTTCGTCGACTCATCTCCCATTATAGAATAATACTTACCATTAAGTATTTTGTCATCTGCTTTGTCTAAGATTGTGCCTATTGAGCTTAATATTTCAGAAGCAGTTGATTTACTTATGTAAGTCGATCTTTCACTTTGAGACTTAACCCAGTCGCGAAGAGTTTCATTTTCTCTCATTAAAATTCTTTGAACTAAGGGTTCATATTTTGTAGTATGGGGTATCTCCTCTTTAGCTAAAAAATACACACTCCTAATTAATGAAGATAAAGCTTGTCTATTTTTATCCCTTTCGTCTTCGCTGTATTGGATTATTTGTGTGTGTATAGGAGCATTTAAATTCTGTAATCTTTCATTTTCCATAAAAACAGATTTGCAATGTTTGTCTGATTTTGAGTGTTTTTCAAGTTTTCCTGTACTGCCAGTTGCTATCCTAAAATTTGTGAAGGGCACTGATATGAATACTCCACTTGTTTTTTGGAATACCTCTACATCATTTTTTAAATGCTTTTCACAGAGCTTGCAAAATGCACCACCACGAGTTCGATCAAAATACAGCCATTCATATTTATCTTCCCACTGTTTTTGATATTTGAACTTGCGTCCAACATTTTTATCTTCCGGTTGAGGTTGTCCACTAACAGTACTACACGAAGGTATCGAGGGTGGAACTATCGCATTGCAGGTTTCGCTTTCATTCAAAGTTAGTTGAGAGTTATTATTTTGATTTTCAACAGATGACTGTACTAAAGGTTCTTCACTACGTCTTCTTTTTTTAATTTGAATATAAGAAAATAATTTCGACTGTTTTGACATAATTCAATATCAAAAATAATTCCTATCTAATATTCAATTTAAGCTGTAATTTTTATCTGTAACAATCAAGACAGAAAAGCGCAATAGATTGACCAGACACAGTGTCGTCTAGAACTAGCGTCACCTAATTGCTTATTGGTAGTCTTTGAAAATGAAATTTCCCTAGCATTCTACAATAAAATAAGAAAAATAAAATATTTTATGTTAGCGAACAAGTAAATACCGGATGTAATTTATAAAGTTTGCATAGAAATATTTAGACATTTTCAGTAACTAAATCTTTTTAAAACTATTAAGTATGAAAACATTTCTGTGCCTTTAATTCAGTTGTCCATACCCGCTCAAAATATATTATAATAATGTTTTTGACAGCATAATCAATTTATCATTCGATAAATGAATTTGGTTTTTCCAAGAGAAAATTACAATTAGATAAAGCAGTTATTTGTGTAATACGGGATAAACAAATGGACTATTACTGAAAGGATTAACTTTCAAGATAATTTATGAGTGAACGGAATAATATCAATATATCATATTTTAATTAAGAAACGCACAAATTTAGAATTTCACAATAAGGAAGTAATAATATTTATTTTATGAGCTAGTACTTTGTAACAGAAAAAGTTTTATTTATGATACATGAAATTAATATTATAACCTCAAAATATAATGAATAAATATTTCACTGGATAGGAAAAGCTTATTTAGATAAATTATTAGCGTGATATGATACATTCAATGAATTATTATGTTTATTGTTAAGATTGAATAAGGGATATTAAGCGAAAAAATACATTTTGTGGTATAGTTTAAATACATTTTAGAGAAATTGAGAGTCTAATTAAAAATATCTAAATAATTTAATAATTGATGCAATTAGAGTAAGTAAGCCAAAAATATGTGATTTGACATCACACCTGTCAATAATGGAATCTTCTTCTAACCAGAAAATTTTTACGGTCCCAATGAAATCAATTGTAGTATATTAAACCGCAAATATAAAATTGAAAGGGGTGGAAGAAAAATTCCGTTACAGACACATTTCCGTCTTAGAAAGTATCACGCAGTGCACTATTTTTGCTTGAACCGTATTTTTTTTTTGTTGTTGTTTAAGAGAGGATTCCGCATTCCGCTATAGACAGGTTCTGTTTCCCAGACTTTACCACATTTAATTTTTTCGAAAATGTTAATGAAATAAATTTATACCAGTTACTTTATAATTTTACAAAAAAAAAAAAAAAAAAATTGGAATTAGTATTTAACAACAATTTCTTACAGTTTAATCTCGTATATGGCACCAAAATTAAAATTTAAGTTTTACTACCGGTATGCTTTAAATAAATATTATGCAAGTATTAGCGGTATGCTAATTAATAATTATGTAATTTGTTTCTTCTTCTTCTTCTTTAAAATCTTATAACTGCTATTGTACACAAAAATATGACAAGCACCTATTGTGCAAAAAGTTAGCTGAAAGGTTAAATATTAATAAACAGAATAAACATTAATTTCGTAATTTTTTTTTTAATTTGTACGATTTTTCGAATAGCTTGTAAGACTTACTTATACAAAGCTGTTATATGTCGTAAAAACTGAACCTATCTGTAACGGAATAATACCTTAGAAGGAACATTTCCTTGTAATTGACGACAAAAATGCTATGCAAGTATATCTGTTAAGACAGAATTTTTTAACGGTATCTTACGATTCCATCTTAACAGGTTTTTCGGGAGAATTCGAAGGAAAATATCACGACTAGGAAAAATAAGGAGAAAGTCAAAAATGTCCTCCGGGGGGGACATTTTTGAATCCCGGGGGGGACATTCCCCCCCAGGCCACCCCCTGAAATCAACACTGGTCCATTTCCAGAATAAGGTGCCTTAGTGGCAACTCATTAGTATATAACATGCATATATTCCATTGTAATGATCTTCCAATGTATGTTTCAAACAAACATATTACTCCGCCTTTCTATATAACCGATAGGTTCTGAAACTCATATTATGCGTTTTTGTAAATGTGATAATACCTTAAACTATTTCTTTTGCATTTGCATCAGCAGTTAACGATATATGACCTATATACATGCTACCTGGTCCCTCGATTAATGCTATATGTGCTTCTGATGTTAATTTTTGATGACCAGATATTTGTTCAAAGGTATCATCTTTGCACCCATCAAAATACAAACCCTTAAGAGGTGTCACTTCATATACCCTTAAATCATTCCCCTTAGTTGTTTCCTTTTTTTCTCTAGTTCCCTTCTCACTTTGTTCTTATCAAATATATATATTGTTGGCCATTAAAATTGCAACACCAGGAAGAAATGAACTGACGAACGTCAAAATCACATGAAAGGAAGAAGAGGTTGGAATATGCAAATGATTAGTATTTCAGTGCATTTAGACGAGGCAGGCGGGAGAAACGACATCCGAAGCACTATATAAAAGAAAAGTTGCGTAGTGGAATTCTCATTCGGAATGCGCTTTGTAAGGTCGGTCTTTGCTCAGAATATCTGTTATGCCTCGAATAATAAGAAGAAATGCTTACCACCAAGTGTCGGTATTCGATAGAGGCAGGATCGTTGCCTATAGAGAGTGTGGATTATCTTTCCGTGATATCGCCCGTTGCATTCGTCGAAATCCAACCACTGTCATGTAAATATGGAACCAATGGATTGCTGAGGGTCATACTGAACGGCATGCAGGAACTCGACGCCCTCCCATGACTAACGCCGGAGAGGGCAGACATATTGTGACGTCGGCCGTGCAAAACCGTACAACCACATCACGATCCATTAGTCAGGAAATGGGCATGTTTGAAGCGCGCCCAGTATCCGCTCGTACGATGCGACGACGTTTACAGCAGTGTGGACTGTCAGAACGGCAACCAGTACTGCGGCTTCCCTTGACAATGCATCATAGAGAGACTCGGCGACTCTAGTGCGCCAAACGACAAAAATGGATGCATGACTGGCACAATATTGTCTTTTCAGACGAGTCCCGGTTGTACGTGCTATATTCTGATGGCCGTATACTTGTCTGGGGGCTCCGAAGAAAACGCCTGTCGCCTGTTTGCATTCGATATCGGCATAGGGGCCCTGCACCTGGTGTGATGGTTTGAACAACCATTGGGTACACGACATGCACATCTCTAGTTTGGATCGACGCACAGTGGGGCAGGGAACCACCAAAGTTGGTAATAAATAAAATTTACTTTGAACAAAAAAAGCACATCATGCATTCTTTTATATATTTTACGTAGTGAAACTTAAAACTTTTACATAAGCTATAGAGTAATTTATTAACCCTTAAATGCGCGATTTTTTATTTTGTTTCGAAAAAATTATATATCTGAAAGGTTTATTACACAGGGAAAATAATGAAAAAATTAGAGATACGTTTTTCATATAATACGTCAATCTTTTCTTCTGTTGCACATCAGCAATATTGCAAATTAGTAAATATTTTATTACGTATGTCTCCAAATACCTTATTTTATATAATTATTTATTTTATAAAACTTAACCTTTAACCCTTTAATTCCCATGATAGAACACGTTCTAGAAATTACGTAGTTCAGAAAATCTGACTTTACACCAGAAAAGTTTCAATGGTTAATTTCCCTTTATTTAAATAGGGAATGTCTGTTATCAATTAAAGCAGATATAGCTGTTTTAATTTTCTGGTGTGAATTAGGTATATACGAATAAAAATATCTATTAAATTCAAAACACTGTTGTTTGCATATATGCAAAGCCACTAAAGGGTTAATTAATTTACAAAGCTTTTTCAAATATTTTCTGTACAAAAATAAGTTAAAAACAAGAAATTAAGATAGTTTCTTACAAGTTAAATATTTATAAATCATCCATAATATCGCCTTAAAAATGTAAAAAAACTGGTATAACTCTTTTTTCAGATATCATTCGAAGTGGAACTAGAGACGTAATAAATACGACTGAATCACTGACTTCCGAGTCACAGAAAGATTATTTGTATGAGCTATGTCACGAAGACCCGTCAAAACCCCACTTTGATATAAGGCACAACTGCTTTAATTATTAATTTTCAAGCGATAACAGGCTCTGGTATTTGTAACAAGCGCTCTGAAGTATGATCTAGAAGAGCCTGTAATGCAACTGATGCACTAATTTCTGTTACTGCGATGTTTTTAGGATAACATTCTTTTTTTGCCTCTTGCACAATTTTGTAAGCGGGAAATTTTTTCTGGGGACTTCTAATAACATTAAACTATTCGCGAGATAATTTCGCGTCTGTTAATACAGTCAGAGCATCTTCTCCTGACAAATGCTGTTGTGATTTTACAGATTTTGTATAAGCATTTTGATATTTGATAGCTCGCTTTGGACTTGCAGTTATATATTTAAAACGTTTGTGGCCTGAATCTGTCCTTCAGATCTTAAACTCATATATGTCGCGTACACTAAAGAAGATGTCGAACTAGAATCGCATAATCATTTTGCTCTTAATCTTTCTGATTGTTCAGAACACATTTCAAACGGAATATGAGGCCGGCCACGTTTGCTTTTCAATGCCGCTTCTGTTTGTTTTTCAAATCGAGGAAATGAAAGCGATTTGTCAAGCCACTCCTTATTAATTCTAAAAATCTTTTCCTTTACCGACTGCATTATCCTTGTCTCGACAGGCTTTTGCCCATTGGAATTTATATTGAAATTTAAAATATTTTAGCTTCTTTTTTAAGTCTATAGAACTACTACGTTCGCAGTTTGTCCTATTCTGGAGGTCTTTTACGGAGGTCATTCGTTTCATAGTATTCAGAAGTTCTCTTCTGGTAATATATAATGTATTTAAATTCGTCTCAAAAAAAAAAAAAAAAAAAAACAATTTGTAATCATGTTTATGTATGTACACTAACTAAAAATTGAGGATGATTAACTATAAAAAGGACCATACAATTAAAAAGGGGCAAAAAGGAGCAAAATTTTCCGACATATTTACCATCCTAAAACTCAAACCTAGTAGAAAAAATTATAGTTGACACTTAACCCGCTTTAACTCATAACTAAAACCTTCAATGTTTGTAGACACTGTTAATTTTTTTAAAAAATTTGACTACTATATATTCTAAGTGTCACTTTGTCTATAAAAATCATATATAAAAAAAGTAAAAGTTATTGCATTTTTGTTAGATACCTGAAGTTGAAGGTTTCATAGTCAAAAAATATTATTTTTAAATTATTACAGCGAAATTAAATAACGAATTTGGAACAAAATTATAGATTTTTTTTTTCCCTTTATTATCATCGTACGATATGCAGTTTAACTTCTTACTTTAGTGACGACCAAGATAACTTTGCACACTTTTTAATACTAAGCAGATGTTTACTGATATCTGCTCTATTAAATTGACGCATGTCGGAAGTTCAAACTAGAATTTCATTTTTTCAATTTTTTGCCAGATTTGAAGGCTTCTTGCCCCACTGTGCGACGGTAATTTGAACACAGATCGGTACATTTTTGACATCTTACGTCCACTGGTTCTGCTTTGTCTTCGAGGCCTGCCAAACGCCATCTTCCAGCAAGATAACGTATGACCATATGTTGCAAGTCGTGTTCCGATCTTCCTCGATACATAGGGTATTCGATTGTTGCCCTGGCCTGCACGGTTTCCAGATCTGTCAGCCATTCAAAACATCTGCTCATGAGTTGCTTAGAGACTAGCCCGCCACCCTTCTCCAGCTAATACGGTTCATGAAGTGTGGCAAAGACTTGAAGCAGCATGGAATGAGTAGCCTGTTTCTGTCCACCAAGCCCAGTTCGACTCCATGTCTAACCGGATATAGATCATTTTAGCTGCCAGGGGGAGCAGCTGTTTCTACCAGTTTCGCATCCTTGTAAACCCCTAAACTGTTTACAAATTTAATCATTTTGTTTTCATGCCATACTGTTTACGTACAATAAATATCTTTTTTGTATTTTCAATCTTTCATGGTGTTGCAATTTTAATGGCCAGCAGTGTAAGTTTGTTTGTCGGGTGAAACTGAATCGAAATCTGCCAGTACTGCTGTATTAATTTTGGCCACTGCTCTACTCGAGGTACGATGTTATTAAATGCACTTCAAATTTATAGATTTTGTTCTGATCTGTATTCTGTCTGTGTGCAATTCAATTAAAATATGCTTAATTAAAATTAATATGAAAAATATTAATGTCAATACCAATTTCGAAAAAGTCCTTCCGGCCAGTGCCGTAGGATGACGATCGAGGCAACGATGTCAGGTTTATTGCCGTTTCGCGGCGATTAGGCGGTCACTCGCCCCAATGTCAGGTACTAAACCCGTTAAGCTGGGGCAACCCGGCAGGTAGGGGCCTGGTCATCGGTTAGAAAGAAAGAAAAGAGGAAGCGGTAGCTTTCATATTCCTTATTTTAAAAAAGCCAACTTATATTATTCAAACACAAGAAGCTCAATTTAGTGGAAACCGAATATAGGAGATTCAATACTAATTTTTATCAATACTAAATCATTATGAATGAGAATTTCGCGAAATTTGTCAGCTTTATCCAAGCTGCTTTTATTTAAAGTAACTTATATTTGGCTGCCAAATTCGGCGATTTCTTAAAGTGCCTGCCATTTTAAGACAACATGGTGGATGAAGCTAACCAGTGAACTTGGTCGAGACCTTAGTAATTGCTGTGCACATGCTCACTCACATCGGAATAGATTGATATATACGAGTGCTTTCGCAGGCAAAAAATCAGATTTTTCAAAATGTCACCCACATTAGATATTGAAATTGCTATATCTGAGTCATTTTTTAAGATAAAGACAAACAAAAAATGCTCCTGAATCCTTATATCAAGGTCAAATACTTAAGAAAGAAACCTTTTTCAATTTCTAATTTTTTTGCACCTCACTTTAAATATAATTTTTTTTACTTTAATGGCTGCCATTTTGAAACAAGATGGCTGATGAAGCTGGCCAGCGAACTTGGTCGAGATATTGATGTATACTATCCACATGCCTTCTTACATCGAAATAGGCGAATACGTTTGTTATCGCGTGACAAATACAAGATCGTTTCAAAATGTTAGCCATGCTAGAAATTCAAAGTGCTATAATTCATCCATTGTTTAAGATATAAACAAAAGAACAAATTTTCAGAAACAAAAGCTGCTCCGGAATCTTTGTATCAAGGCCAAACACATAAAAAAAATCTTTTTCATTTTCCAATTTTTTAATACCTCATATTAAATTTTAAATTTAATTTTTTTAAATGGCAACCCTTTTGAAACAAGATGGCGAATGAAGCTGGCCAACGAACTCGGTCGAGACATTGGTATGTACTATGTACAGACCAAGTTACATCCAAATCGGTTCATAAATACGCCTGATATCGCGTGACAAAAATCAGGTCGTTTTAAAATGTCAGCTACAATAGAAATTCAAAATGCTATAACTCAGTCATTTTTTTAGATATAGACTAAACAAAAACTGTTCCAGAATCTTTGTATTAAGGTCAAACACATACGAAAAAAATCTTTTTCATTTTCCAATTTTTTGGTATCTCATTTAAATTTAAAATTTTTTAAAATTATTTAAATGGCCGCCATTTTGAAACAAGATGGCGGATGAAGCTGGACAACGAACTCGGTCAAGATATTTGTATGTACTATGTACGCACCAAGGTACATCCAAATTGGTTCAGAAATACGCCCGTTATCACGTGACAAAAATCAGGACGTTTCAAAAAGTCAGCCACGCTAGAAACTCAAAATGCTACAACTCAGCCATTTTTTAAGATATAGACGAAACAAAAACTGCTCCCGAATCTTTTTATCAAGGTCAAATACATAAGAAAAAAATATTTTTTAAATTTTCAATTTTTTGTACCACATTTCAAATTTAAATTTTTCTTAAAAATTTAAATAGCCGCCATTTTCAAACAAGATGGCGGATGAAGCTGGCCAACGAACTCGGTCGAGACATTGGTATGTACTATGTATAAACGAAGTTACATTCAAATCGGTTCATAAATACGCCTTTTATCGCGTGACAAAATTCGGGACGTTTCAAAATGTCAGCCACGTTAGAAATTCAAAATGCTATAACTCAGCCATTTTTTAAGATAGAGACGAAACAAAAACTGCTCCGAAATCTTTGTATAAACGTCAAATACATAACAAAAAAAAAATTTCCATTTTCAATTTTTTGGTACCACATTTCAAATTTTAAATTAAAAAAAATTTAAATGGCCGCCATTTTTAAACAAAATGACGGATGAAGCTGGCCAACGAACTCGGTCGAGACATTGGTATGTACTATGTACACACCGAATTACATCCAAATCGGTTCATAAATACGAGCGTTACAGTGTGACAAATGTCAGATATATATATATATATATATATATCAATTTTGAACGGAGGGTGGTTTCGGGGTCTGGGGGTCATGAACGATGAAAATATACCAAAATTTTTTGAAATCGCTTTTCCTCCGAACGGCTGCAATAGGTAGCTTTTTGTAATGAAAGCTACCTAAAATAATTTTCATAACACAGTTTTTTAGAAAATCCTTCATCTTTCTCCAATTTTTGATGTCAGAAATGCGCGGTTAAATACTGATAGAAATTGATAAAATATTTCGTAGGTTCTAACTGACCTATTATGCAACATTTTCACTGTATACTAATAAAAATTTTTCAAAATATATTTTTTCACAAAAAACAATTTTTCTTTTTTTCTGTTTTCCAGTTTTACAGGGGCGCGGTTACATATTGAGCAATAATGATGAAAATTTTTGTGAGCTCTAACTGACCCATCACACAACTTTTGAGTACTATAACCAAAATCAATTTCTAAAAAAAGTTTTTTCGGCCCACCCTAATAATCATATCAAATTTTCTCCTTACTTTTATTAATGTAAAAATAAACTTCAAGCTAAGCATAACGTCACTGGCATAAACTTTTTGAACACTTTATATACGTACTTTTATGATTAACCACAATATATATATAAAAAAAAATATTTAATTGTAATGAAAAAAACTAATAAAGTCATAATGCATAAATATAAAATAAATGCAATAGATAATATGCGCATGATGTCGCAATAAATATGAATTTTTATTCGCTTATAAAAGTAAAATACAGTTGCATCTTTTTCTTTCTTTTTTTTTTTTTTACCGAAAATAACTTGCAAATTAAAAAATCCTTCGAAAATGCGACGTGTCTGAATATTTTTCATTATTTCCCTTTTATCTGAAATAATGGAAGTAACCTGGTTGCCACCATTTTGGAAAAAAAAAAATATATATAAACTCGGTTTATGGCGTCAGATGCCGCCATCCGAAGAATCTACAATAGTCCATTTCCATTTTCTCCGGTCAAGGGTCGATTCCTACTCCAGGCCTCTATCCCTGATTGCCTTTATAACATCGGCCATCCAGTTCTTTCGCGGCCTTGCCCGTTTCCTAAAATTAAAATATAAAAATGTGATTGCTTTAAAAAATAGCTACCGCGGGCACATCTACAAATGAACAGCTTTCATTTAAAAAAATAATTAGCAAAATCTGTTCAGTAGAGAGCTCGGGGCAGATGACTAAAAAAATAGTCTTCTGTTTCAAATGTGCACGGATGGCGCAATTCGCCCCGTAATGGTTACCTTTACTTTCTTACTCTTGGATTTTACACAAGTAGATACTAATTTATTTGAAACAATCACTATTAAACTCATTTTTGATTGATCTAAGAAAATGGTTTCAAACATGGTGCGATACTTTAACACGAACTGGAGACAACGCTCCACCGATTTTAAGGTCTGTTTAGCCCTCATGTGCAAAAGATGACAGTAGAATCCGCAAACAACTAACCCCTCGTTTTAGATTGCTAAAGTTTCTCCCATGACGTTTATAGCATAGGGCACTTGTAAAAAATGACAAACATTTTCAGGGGCAATAATACGCGTCGAGACAATAATCGTTGAATAAGAAACCAGGGTCACAACTGAGACGTTCAGTGCACAAATCGATTAACTTCATCACATGAAAATGTTCAGTATAAACAGTTAAAGTTACTGTAACTATAAAAAATATTGTATCTATATAATGTTTTTTCTTGGGATATTTTCATTGAACTCATTAATTTTCCTTTAATCAAGGGTAACTTTTTATCACCGTATAAATATATAGAACATTTTCAATGTTCCTTTGTTTTAAAAAACCCCACTTAGAACGGAGTTAGTCGGATTTTCTTCTGAACGCCTCAGTTAATGTTGCCAGGTGTCCTGACTTACCCGGGGCGCGTCGATTTTCAAGAGTTCCAACAATCGTCCCGTGGAATACCAGGGTAGGAAGACAAAAATCCCGATTTTTCACGATGCAGAAATTCCTTTAAATTTCTTTTAGCACTATAATAATACAGTCGACGCTCGTTATAACGACCGTCCATTATAGCGACCGTTCCATTATAACGACCGATGCAAAATGTCCGGAAATACATCCCCTTTATGATATGTTATTTTTACATCCATTATAACGAACAATACAGTGACCGAACTGACCTTTCCTCAAGATTTTTTTCCAAGAAAATATTACCATTTTCTTTCCCAAAGACTGAATGCCGAGTAAGATCCGAAGGGAATAGATTTTTTTCCTGAGGTGAAATTTAGTAATGATTCGCTTGAATCTGTTTCTCTTTGCCGTAAGCATATGCGCATGCGCGTATTCTAGTTGCTCGCACACTTATTCAGTTCGGTGCGCATGTGCATTTTCCCAAATGGAAGTTTCAAACAATCGAAATGCAATTCCTTTGGATACAAAATTAAAAGTTTTGGTAGCGGTTGATGAAAAATTTATGCCTAAATCTGAAATTGCCAAAACATTTAACAGGCCAAAAAGCACTTTGTTTACGATCATTAAAAACCGTGATTCGATTTTGAGGGCCGAAGAAATTGAACTCCCTGCTTTTCGTAGTCGATCGCTAGAGGGGAAATTTCAGCAATTAGAGAAAGCATTGCATAAATGGCTAAAACTTATGAGATCGAAAAAAACTCCCGTAGATGCAAACTTGTTAAAGACATTTTTTTAGACTAATTAAGACTTTTTAAAGACCAATATTTTGCAGAAAAAATTAACATTGATTAAGAAACTTTTAAAACGTCAGATGGATGGCTTCATAAGTTTAAAGTGAGATATGGTGTTTGTTTTCCTAAGCTTTGTAGAGAAAGTGGCTCTGTAAATCATGAAACAATTGATGCGTGGAAAAAGAACAAACTGAGAACAATAATCGAGAGGTAAGCTCCAGAAAACATATTTATTGCGGACGAGACCGGGCTGTTTTTTTATCATGACACCTGATAGATCTTTAGTTTTTAAAGACGAATCTAACAATGGGCAGAAGAAGGCTGCGAATTACAGTTCTCCTATGTGCCAATATGTCGGGGAATGAAAAACTTTCACCTTTAGTTATAGGTAAATCAAAAAATCCTAGATGCTTTTGAGGGATTAAAACGTTACCATTACCCTATCGAAAAAGTGCGAAATCATGGATGTCAACAAGCATTTTTGAGAAATGTCTGTGTTGTTTGGATAAATAAATGACAAATAAAGGTAGAAAAATCGTCCTTGCAATTGGCAACTGCATTGCACATCTTCAGATTGACGATTTGGTGTCTATAGCAGCGGATTTTTTTTCCGCCTAACGTCACGTCAGTTCTCCAGCCTCTCGATCAAGGAATCATCTTGAGGTTCAAACGCAATTACAGGAAATTTCTTTTAAGGACAATTGTTTCTGCACTGGATGAAGACAAGATTTATAAAGTGGATATTCTTTCAGCATTGCACCTTTCCAAAGCAGCATGGAATGCAGTAACAGAGAAAACCATTAAAAATTGTTTTCGTCATGCTGGTTTTGAAGTGCAATCGGAACCTGTGAAATTGTCCGATGAAATCTGAGATAATCAACGAATCAATGACGAAAAGTTTTATGAGAAAGTGGGAATAATACAAGAAATTTGTTGAAAATGAATTTGGAGGAAAATGTGACTTTTAATGATTGTCATGATTGACTGTGTGGAAAATGAAAGTGATATTATTTCTGGCTATTCTATATACAAGAAGAAATAGACTCATCGAATGAAGAAAGTATGCAGTCACAGCCGATACCTGTGAAAAGTGTTTCAAATGTTACTGACACTTTAAAACATTTTTTGAAAGACAAGAAAACACAGAAAAGTACTTATCATCGCTAACTGAGATGGAAATTTTGTTTTAAGAAAATGCCAAATGCATAAAAAACAAACAATTTCAAATTATTTTTGTAGAAAATTATTATTAATACATAAGTAACTTTTTTGTGATTTAACATTTACTTTAAATTTTACTTTAGAAATACCTAAGCCTTCTCTTAATTGGATTTTTTGTAAATAATTTTTCATTGTCTATGTTTATTCGAGACGAAGGTAAATAAAAATTTGTAATAATATTGTATTATATAATTTCTTTTGAAAATTTATTTTTTCTGCACCTGATTAGAGTTTTTTCGTTCACTTTCGTTACAGGGACCTCCCATTATAACGACCCTTTTCTTTGGACCACAAGGGGTCGTTGTAACGAGTGTCGACTGTATTAGTCTGCATCAGGTGTAACTTAATACAGTAAAACTTGTGAAGAATCGATCTATAGAGGGAATTTTTTACGATTTCACAGAAAGGAATACCGTACAAATCCAGATATCAAAATGAAACTTGTCTAAAACGGAATATTTTTCCGATCCCAAGCGATTTTGTTTTTTACAAGTTTTTTATATACTTTGTTCAGTAAAGGCTGTGAAAATGCAAGTTGTCCCTAGCGGAATACTATGTGAAATGTAAAACGTTCATAGTCTCTATGGAAAACTATATTCACGTACAATTGCTTCGTACAATTATACTTGCTCTTATATATTTTCACGCTCGTACAATTATAAGTGCTCAATCGGAAAAATTTCTAAAACGGAATTTAGTTTCGGTCCCTAGAGATTTCACTTTCACAGATTTCCGTCTATGCAGGTATATTTCTATGGTATTCTTTAGTCGGACTATGAATTTTTTAGTTAATATAGGATTCTGTTATAGTAGACGGTTTAGTTTTCATTGGATTTATCATAATTTTATGACCCAATTTAGAAGCTGCTGTCTGTTTTTTTTCCCTCCTTGTCCCGCTTTTGTGACTGCGAACTTGGAAACACTAATCCCAATCCACTTATTTAATCAAAAATACAGGGTGTCTCACTAAAAACTGAACTCGAATTTTCGCTTACGACTCTGACTATAACGAAAATGTTCTAGCGAGATTTTCACCAGATTAACTTTTCTTTCTACAGAACGTAGCGACTTCACGGAAAGTGCTGGAAGTGCACTGTAATTAGATCAGTGACGGACGGTTACTTACCGAATTAAGAAACTACCTCAATGTTATTTGAATGATAATATAGGCCATTTCCATCATTTCTTGTAATGTCATTATGTTTCACCGAAAGCAAAGTAAGTCTTTCGAACATATCATTAAAATATATATTCAAATGACTCAAAATATAGGTACTTTCATAAAATCTATTTTCACAATAATTTTATACATTACGTTGATAATTATGTCCATTTTGTCAATAATTACGACGCAGTATGTCGATTATTATGACGAAAGTTTGGTTCATTCATGAATGAATATTTCCAAATCGATATCTCTCCCGAAACTTGATAAATGCCAAGTTAGAGTTATAACAAAGGAAAATACTTCAGCGGCTGCGTCACAGTAGTATAATATACCAAGGCTATGGGTTGAATTACTATTTTATTAATTTACTAGCTGACCCGCCCGGCGCGGCGTTGCCCGAGCTCGTGATGAATGACCCTTAAATTAATATCAAATTTGTATGATTTTATATCTTAAGATTCCATTTTATCTGAATTTATATTTTTAATTGAAAAAATATTGAGTTAAAAGTATATACTATTTGGTATTTCATTTTCTGCGTAATTTGATTTTTTGGAGTCTATGCGCACCGAAAGCGAGCAAAAATGCAACAAAACACTACAGTCTTTACCGACTTCGTTGAAGTTTCACACATTTTATTTTGTAAAAAAATATTTCTAGCCGTCTGAACATTTTAAAATTTTTGTAGGTGATGTAAATCCGATCTATTGATGTGCTCTAAAAAGATCGTGTTAAAATACGGATACTAGATTAATTTTAACACAATTATTCTAATTGGTAAATAAATCATATTAGATGTAGATTTCCAATTGGGCGAAAAATGTCCGGACCAGGATTCGAACTAGGTATTTCCTGGCTGAAGCCGCCAGTGCTCTGCCATCTGAGCTCAGATAGCATCATTGCTCAGATGGCAGAGCACTGGCGGCTTCAGCCAGGAGATCCCTGGTTCGAATCCTGGTCCGGACATTTTTCGCCCAGTTGGAAAGTTACATCTAATATAAAATACGGATGTTTAGTTACTTTTAGCATAGAAAAAATATCTTCTCCGTGAGGCGCAAAACAACCTGAGTTTGACGGTGTATTAGAAAGGGTTAAAATTCATATTTTTGAAAAACAATTATGCCATCGATTAGAAAAAAGTTTCAGCTTTAAGAACATATTTTTGGTTTGTCAGTACATCTAAAATTGAGCCCTGGAAGGGCGTTTCAATAAGAGTAAAAAACGTTTTTGGAAAACGACCCTTTTTGAAAATTTCTTTTCAAGGGTTTAACTGCAATATATTTATTAATTGATTGCAGCATTTGAGACGTAAGAATACGATCTTTCAGAATATGTCTTCCGTTTTAACTTCACTAAGCAGTTTGGACGATATAAAAGTTAATAAATAATGACAAAATACCACAAAAATTTCTTTTTTTGGTCCTTCATTTACAACCAATGCATAAATATGCCTTCTGGGCATGCGTCAGCGGTTTTTTTACCTGTCGCAAGGACCAAGATGGCTTTTTAATGAGAGTGAGGTTCTATTTTTAATTAATAACTGAACTAATTATTAGAAATTGAAAATTGTGAGTCGCGGGTGCATCATGAGATACTTTGGTGCCTCACAAAAATTTTGCGCCTCGTATGTACCGTAGATTTTGCTAGTCATCGCGAATAGACACACACACACACACAGAGAGTAAAACTTTCTTTTATTGGTATAGATTTATTTTTCGATCTGTTACTGAGCTCGTTAAAATTAAGATCAACTCTTTTATTAATTTTCTTTAACTTGATGTGACTAAGAGAACTGTATATTAAATAATTTAAATACTTTCAAATATTTTAATGTTAATGTTAAAATAAAAATTAAAATGTTACGCATGAAATTAATTAAGAGATAATTTCTCTAATTTATAATAAAAATAGATCTTTTTTCGTTTTTTCATATTAATGAAGTCTGCGGAGGGCTACGCTTCAAAAATAATTTCCTCGATTTATTATAAAAGTAGATTTTTTTTTTTATAATCCATGAAGTTTGTTGAAATCTGAAGTTGCAGACTATTTTAGTATTTTTATTTTATTAGTGCGAAAGTTTTGATATTCGAAAATTTAAATTTTGCAGTAAAAAAAAGTAACTCTTAACTATACCAATCCTCAGTTATTATTATCTTTTCATACGAAGTCGTATATTCTTTATATTATATAGAAATTTACGTTAATAATAGAAAAAAAGAATAGTAACCTATGAATATCTTAGCAGAAATCGATTTCCAGAAGCTTGAAACATTCGAATCCAAAATTACAGCTCATCCGTCCGAGTAGTTTTTGGATTCAGTTTTAAAAACTACACGCATTGCAATATCTTTTGTAACGATTAGAAATGAATTTATCATTAGGAGTTCCAAATTTTAAATCTGTATAATTACGAAACTACTTGACCAAGCGATTTCCCATTTGATATCCAAAGGTTAAGTATACTGAAGAGTCCAAATGTAATGTCGAAGTTAGCCGTTAGTATAAACATTTTTAAGTTTCCTACAATTTCAATATTTAGATGCCCCCCGAAGCATTAATTTAAGTGTAGCATTAATTAGTAGACATTATTTGTAATCAGTCGGTACCAGTCAAATTTTTAAACGATCATTTGCTGTTGAGTTAGTAAGGGTTTTTTTTTTTTTTTTTCGTCCATGACTATATATTGGAATCAATCATATAATTTAATCAAATTCTGATTTCTAACTTTTATTCGTGTTATCTAGCAGTCACTCCCATAATATGAAATACAATTTTGCAAAATGCTTGGGGTGACCGATTTCAGATTATTATAAATTCATCTATAAGTTCTTAAGAGCCATTGTTTTGAAAATCAGACAAAGTGCGATAGTTGTATCTTTTGTTTTGCTTGTTACTTTCTTCTATCTTTACAAGAAGAAAGTATTGGATTCATGAAAATTTTCGAATTCCGGTTTTCGACGGATTTACACGTTTTAGGGGTCAGAGATTCCAAAAAACATGTTTTTACAAAATGTCTGTCTGTGACTCTGTGAGTCTGTCTGTCTGTCTGTCTGTCTGTCTGTCTGTGTGTATGTGACACAAATTTTGTGGGCGCTCTATCTCAAGAACTAATGCACGGAATTTAATAAAAATTGATATTCAGTCCGTCCCTAATACAAATTGATGCTGATTAGTTTTTGGTGCAAATCGCTCAACAGGTGGCGCTGCTATGCTGCATTTTTCACGATTTTCGCAATAGCTCTATCTCACGACCTAATGCACGAATTTTGATCAAACTTCAGATTTAGTTAGTCCTTGATATGAATTGATGCTGATTACGTTTTGGTGTAAATCGCCCAACAGGTGGCGCTGTTATGATGAATTTTGCAGGATTTACAGGATTTCCCCAATAGCTCTATCTTAAGAACTAATGCACGGATTTTCATCAAACTTCAGATTCAGTTAGTCCTTGATATGACTTGCAACTGATTATGTGTTGGTGTAAATCGCCCAACAGGTGGCGCTTCTGTGCTGCCTTTTTCATGATCGCCTCAATAGCTCTATCTATACAACTAATGGACGAATTTTCATCTAACTTCAGATTTAGTTGTATGTTGACACAAGTTGTTGTTAATTAGATTTTGGTGCAAATCGCTCAACAGGTGGCGCTGCTATGCTGCATTTTTCACGATTTTTGCAATAGCTCTATCTCACGAACTAATGCACGGATTTTGATCAAACTTCAGATTTAGTTAGTCCTTAATATGAATTGATGCTGATTACGTTTTGGTGTAAATCGCCCAACAGGTGGTGCTGTTATGATGAATTTTGCAGGATTTACAGGATTTCCCCAATAGCTCTATCTTAAGAACTAACGCACGGATTTTCATCAAACTTCAGATTCAGTTAGTCCTTGATATGACTTGAAACTTATTATGTGTTGGTGTAAATCGCCCAACAGGTGGCGCTTCTGTGCTGCCTTTTTCACGATTGCCTCAATAGCTCTATATATAAAACTAATGGACGAATTTTCATCTAACTTCAGATTTAGTTGTATGTTGACACAAGTTGTTGTTAATCAGGTTTTGGTGTTAATCACCCAATAGGTGGCGCTGATATGCAGGAATTTTCACGATTTTCGCTATAGCTCTATCTCAAAAACTAATGCACGATTTTCTTCAAACTTCAGATTCAGTCAGCCGTTGACATAAATTGTTGCTGATTAGGATTTGGTATAAATCACCCAATAGGTGGCGCTGCTAGGCAGCATTTTGCTGGATTTAGACGATTTCGGCGATAGTCATATCTCAAGAACTAATGCACGGAATTTCATATCTTTAGAATCCTCATGAGATGCATAGATTGCCATTTAATTTTGGCAGTGTGATAGCAAATTTTGAAGTATTAACATGTATGAGATAGAAGAAAGTTTTGGGATTGGTACATCCGACTAGTTTTTTTTATGTTGAAGTAGATCATATTTAATGAATAATGTGCAATTCTAAAGCTCTGAAAAAATTTTCTGTATCCTGTAGAAAATGTCAAAGTTCAAGACCATGAATCTTATTTTTCATGAAAATTGAAATGCCAGTATGTTTGGATTGCTATATCTCTGGAAAGCAACAACATCCTAAAATTATTTTGTCATAAACAGTTAGTATAACACTACATGCTTAGTAAAAGTTACTTGGTTCCATGGGGCATTGTTAATTTTCATTGTTATGTTGCCACAAAATGCAATCAAAATGACGTTTTTATCCGTTTTCTGCACTTATTATCTTAGTTAAGCAATAGTACCCCAAAATTTTTCTTATAGAATATGAAAGTTTACTATTAGGACACGCTAAGTAATATAGAACTTTACCGGGATATCGATGCTGTTAGCAGATACAATCTGTTAAATATTCAAAAGTTTCAAAATCTGCAACATTTCAATTAGCCTATCTCAAAACAGCATCACAGTTGATAAAACAGAATGTATCAGGAAGTAGCTGAACATATGTACAAAACATGGAAACGAAAAATAAGTGGGGTCTCATGCTATTTTCAGGAAAAAAAAATGAAAAAGTTAGAAGAAGGCAGTGCTATGGTCAGGATTTTCCCCTAAAAAGAGAAAGAGAAAAGGGATGTTCCATTTCCTCATTATGGAAAACATTGGAAAGGGAAAGAGAACCGGGATAAATCATTTTCTGATAGGGAGAAAGATTGATATTGACACTGCCTTTTTGTAACGTTTGTTATTTTTTTTCTGAAAATAGGATGAGACCCCCACTTATTTTTCGTTTCCATCTTTTTTTACATATGTTCAACTACTGCCTGATATATTTTATTTTATTCAACTGTGATGCTGTTTTGAGATAGAACTAATTCAAAAGTTGCAGAATTGAAACTTTTGAATAGTTAACAGATTATATCTGCTAACGGCATCGATATCCCGGTAAAGTTCTATATCACTTAGCTTGTCCTAATAGTAAACGTTCATATTCTATAAGAAAAATTTTGTGGTACTATTGCTTAACTAATATAATAAGTGCAGAAAACGGACAAAAACGTCATTTTGATTGCATTTTGTGGCAACATAACAATGTCCCATAGAACCAAGTAAATTTTACCAAGCATGTAGTGTTATACTAACAGTTTATGAAAAAAGAATTTTGGGATGTTGTTGCTTTCCAGAGATATAGCAATCCAAACATACTGGCATTTCAATTTTCATGAAAAAAGGGATTCATGATCTTGAACTTTGACATTTTCTACAGGAAACAGGATATTTTTTCACGGCTTAAAAATTGAACAATATCCATTAAATATGATCTACTTCAACATAAAAAAAAATCAAGCCAATTAAAAAATACAACTATCAAAATATCACCTTTTTGTCTGAATTTTAAAATAATGGCTCTTAACAAGCCATGTCATACAAGAATATACGGTCAAGTGAGAGTATTGCTCGTACTCAGAGGGTTCCGTACAATAAATATATGAAATATTAAGTGTGTTATTAAAAAATCGCTCCTAAAAGAATAATAAGACTTTGTAAAAAACAAAACAAAAAAACTATACAACGTAGGGTTGGGTATAGCTGAATATATTAGAAAAGTATGAATGGGTATACCATAAAAGTTCAGAGATATTAAGCCTAAATAATATCAAATATTGCTATTCTGTATAACTCTTTTTCTAATCTTATCCTTATCTGTTTATGATGAACTTAATTCGGTAATGACAATAAAAGTAGTGCATATTTTAAACTTCATTTGGCATTTCATAAAACTAAATTCAGCGTAGTAATAATCGTTTCTTTTTACAGTGTCGCGAAAATCAAACCCTTGTTCAAAGTTTAAACTTGGCATTGTGCTAAGCGCGCTTCGAAAGAGGTCGTAAAATTACAACGCTGCCTTGGACCGTGCCGCATTTTCCTGATAGGTTTTTAATTAACTTTTAAAGACACTGGAGGCGTGTTGAGAGATCTGATCTATTCAATGCACACTAGTCTCGAATTCCATACTATTTATGTGATTAATTCTAATTGAATTAGTAAGCTTTTAAAAATTTGACGTTTATTACTTTTATACTGCTACTGGGAATTGCATTACTCAAATATATCATTAAAAGTTGATATCTAGGCTTTAAAAGCCGATGGTACGCCGCCCCTGTCATTATCTATGTCCGAACCGTCCGTGTCTTTAAGGGTTAATATCTCGACTAATGAATGACGATTTTTTAGAAAATCATTATGAACAATGCTTTTATACTTCTGCTTCGATAAGTGCCTTCAGCGCTTCTCAACAACTTTGCTGAATGCCCGCAAATCGACATTTGTGGGTAACGAAAAAATGCGCTTTTCTCAAAAAACTATGTGACCTAGGGTCATCGCTATAATTTTCCTACAAGATTTGAATTAACGTATACTACCTCTAATCTTTTCATAATTTTAATTTCAGTAAATTCGGAATATTGGGGGAGGAACATATTTTTGCACTACATTTTCGACGATATCTCTGAAAATATAATACCTAAAATTAAAAGAAATATATTTTTGACTTCAGAGTTACTAAAGCTTTCACACGATACCCCGTATGATATACAAAGAAAAGATTTTTTTCTTTCAAGTAACTTAATTAGTCTCCCTGCATTTTCCCTAAATATATTTGTGAATGTTTAATAATATGGAAATGTGTGGGTCAATAGTCTTTATTACTTCCCCCAATTTGAACTTTCCACGTTTCATAGTTTACGAGTAAAATGGCTGTGACAGACAGTCAGACAGACACAGGAGTGATCTTATAATGGTTCTGTTTTTCTTTTAAGTACGGAACCCTAAAAAAGTATTCCAAAAGTGATTTTTGTTGTTTCACTTACAATATTCAACTTTGTGCTGTATAACTGGTAGTTATTTTGTCAGAATTTGAACCATACAAGTAACACCTGGTTCATATAACATGAAATACTTTATTAAAAGTATCTGAAAAAAAAAATCTTTTGAGCATAACGTAGCAAGACAAAATGGTTATATGTAGATTGATCTGAAGAGAAAAGCACCACAGAAAAGTCGAAAATTTTGAATTTGTTAACTCATACAAAGTGTAACTGGGGCATTCTCACAATCTTTTGACTTTTGGGAAAAAAATCTGGCGAAATTAAACTTGCTAAAATAACATTTTAATCTCATAGACGAATGTCTTAATGATTCAAAATAAAGAAAAAATAGCCAGCAGCGAAATTTTTTTTATTTAACTGAGGTTTAGGATAAACTTGCGAGTTTAATTTTCGTTACAATTTTATCCCTATAACTTTTTTTCTTCTTCTAAATTTTTACTTATGAATTTGCATAGTACCCACAGGACATTCAAATAAGAAATAATACAAATGTAGTACTTTTAATACAGAATTTTTGTATAACATTGTCTTAAAGGGGTGTTAAACAAGGGACGGTAAGGTAAAAAAAGGGACGAAATGGTAAAAAAAGAGACGGTAAGGATGGAACGGTAAGGAAAATTAACACCTATGTTTAGGAAAATCATGTTAAGACTAAGTGATAGCCACAATGTTCATTGATTTTTCGAAACAGTTGTTAACATTAGATTAAACTTAATTTTTTTTTTAAATTTACCTCGAAAAGTGCAGGAATAAACCTTGGGGATGGTAAGACTACCAATAAAGCCACGGTGCTTGAAATTGATATTTAAATGCTGATTTATATTCCGCCGTAAATTTCCTGCCAAAGAATTTCAGATATTCTTTCTCTAGCATACTTCTGCATGAGCAAAAACTTGAAAAAAATTCTGTCGCTGCATCTGAAGTGATTTTCTATATAATTTTAGAAGAGGGATGGTAAAAAATCTAAAACCTAGGGACAGAGTTCAAAAAATAATATCAACCCTAAAAATGTGTGCTGGTTAACTTTTAGCTACATATTTATATAAAACAATAGTTTCAGTTTCAGAAAAAAATTACATCGAATTATTTTTATTGAAACTATTTTATCCAGACAGCTCCAAACTTCAAAATCAGCATCAGGGACACGGACGGTAGATGAGTTTTCCATGTGTTTGGACCCTCAACATCGTCCAAAGCTTATTTATCTCGTTAATATTCTTGTGCAATCATGCAATGGGATGTTCCCAAGTATATGAAATAAAAAAAAAACACAAAAAATTGTATTAAATGAAAAATTATTATTCAGGGACATGAAAGTTAAAAGATTGTGAGAATGCCCCAACTACATTTTTCGAAGTAACTTCTACGTATTAATCAAGGTACTTTTTATTCTAACAAAATGAAGTTTCAATGTAATCTATAAATTTATTATCATGTATGCTTATTTCGCGAGCCAGCTAAATTTTCGCCCCCAACATCTCGGCCACGCGCGTCATAGATTTGCCTCCAGTTACCTAAAAGTGTTATTACACGAGGAGTCAAGTCGCTTTAAATTCCAGGCGTCTCCATATTATCCTATGGCTTCTGGGGAGTCGCTTCGAAAGCAAGAAACTATCTTCTGCGTCTTTGACACCTGAAACGAAGCGAGTCGCCATTAACAACCCATGGGATCTTGTAACAGCCAATCAAATGTTTGGAAAACTGACGATTGAAAAGAGTTTTCCCGAACAGCCAATGAAATGATTGGAAAACGAAAAAGTTGTACAGATGTTGCGGGAAAACGAACGAGTTGCAGGCGATTTTTGTTTTTTGAAATTTTCACATGTAATAACACTTTAAAACATCACAGAAAACATATTCCTTGAAATCAATTGAAATTATTAGATCCGAACTATACATTTTAGTTGAAATACAAATAGCCTTCAAATAATACACTCGTTAGGTTTCTGAAATTCCCCTGTTTTAAAGTTGACTCGTAGTAATTCAAGCTACTTATGAAATACTGGAAACATATGCTTTGGAATTAATGTAAACCTTAACAATAGTTCGTCAGTTCAAATTTTTTTTTAATCACATCGATTAATTCGAGCTAAAAATTTTAATATTTTCGATTAAAAAAACATCTGATATTTCTAAATACAGTAGAACCTGGATTATCCGAAGTAATTGGGACCGACCATCTTTCGGAAAATCGAAATTTTCGGATAATCGAGAATGCTTCAATTTTGATATTAAGGAGAAATATATGCAATATTTCTTATTATGGTAACAAGTGTTTAATAAAAATAAAGCAATAGCAAAATAGAAACAAGAATAAATTACCTTAATTTTAATTTTGAAATTAAGTACCTTTTACATATGAACAGCTAAGTAGAAGTGTTAAGTAACAAAAATTACATTTGAAGAAATTTGAAGTGAAAGTTTTTAGTGTAAATTTTAATGATTTATTTTCTGTTTGATACCATGTGTTTAAAATATTAACAGGTATGATACTAAGATCTCTCAGAAAAACTAATGAATATTTAATTTTGAAATGTTAAAAATTATTAATATTATTGACGTTATAAAATATTAAAATATTAAATATTAATGAATAATGTCTTAAATCTTCAAGACTAAATAGAATCTCAGTATTTTAGCTTCACCATATGATAGGATACCTCATAACGCTTTCATCCAAAAGATATATATATATTTTTAATGTAGCATAACATGTTCATCCACTCAGCTCTTCATATATCACATGGCTTGAAAAAATGCTTTGCTTAAAGCAGTTTCCATTGCTTTTGTTTTGAAGCTCCATCGTGGGGTTTCTTAATATTATTAGTTCACCAGTATGACAGTCTTTCTGCTGCTCCAACCATGCCAAACCTTTTGCAAAACATTCAAAAGCTTTCCGAATTGCTAATTTTTTCATTTTCTTCGTTCCACTCAGCAAGTCTACGGAAGCTCAAGTTAAATTTAAAGGAACTTTAAAAAAGGGGATCGAAAATATTTATATGTACTAGTAGTTCGGAAAGGAACCCTCGCACACAAGGAATATGATAGCTAAAAAAAAATGCTTTGAAAATAGATTTCGGTTAACCGGAGTTTCGGTTAGAAGATTTTTGGATAAAAGAGGTTCTACTGTAATTGTGAATTGCTTTATTATTATTTATTTAATAAAACTACCCCATTCCTTCAGTAACAGACAAGAAAATAATGTAACATTCAAGAAGACAAAAAAGTTTTAGCCTTTGGTCTTCTTCCAACAATTTCTGATTAAGGATTACAATCTAAAATGTACAACTGATAATCATATCATGATGGACATGATATCAGAACTTCACGAAGAAAAAAAAATCAACTGTATAACTGAAACATTATCAGAATATGAAGCAGTAGACAATGATTTCGAAATTTATGGAAATTAAATGATGAAGAAATTGTTAAAACTATCTGAGGCAAAAAAAAAGCAAACACAAAAGATAATTCATTTGGAATATCATGCAACGTCAAGTAACTCTGGCCCACAAGGGGGAAAAAATCCTCTCTACTAAAAAAATGGGTAAATTTCGCCAATTTCAAGTGTATTGGGTTCAAGATCTCTGACGTGCTCTATTTAAAAGTGTTTTAGCTTCAGAATCAACTAAATAAGTTGATCTTAAGTTACATTTGATATTTTTATCTTCTGTAGAATATGGTGGTATAATAATCCAATCTGAGATGTTCTCTAAATCTCGAAAGCGCGATTTAAATTTATTGCTAAATTTGTAAAGATGCGTTTTATGTATTTCCAATCTTCATTACTTATTTTTTCTGACTTATGTTAGAGAAGTACTGAAGGTCTATTTTTAACAATGCAGATCTCATGAAGTCCAGTTTAACTTGGAAAATTAATAGAATTCTTTTAAAAAATCTAGGCATCTTTATATGAACGAGTCTGGACATCCTTAAACTCTGTAATACAGTGTGTCCCTAAAAGTCATGGTACACTTTTAATCGGTCACAGGAAATCAACGACACAAGATGGAAATGTGAAATCTTTACCAAATAAAAGAAAAACTCCCTAAGTTTCACACCTGTTCAGTGAAGTTCGATGTGGTCTCCATTTCAAATTGAGAATCACAGACGCTGTTCACCCTGTTACACCAGACTCCTTAAGTGTGTGTGAGAAGAACTTGAATAGAGTATAGATGTGCGTTGGGCAACAAATGGAGTCCGCATCGAACTGCACTGAACAGGTATGAAACTTGTAGAGTTTTCTTTTATTTGGTGAAGATTTCACATTTTCATCTTGTTTCGTTGATTTCCTGTGACCGGTCAAAAATGCACCATGACTTTACGGTCACACTGTATATCCAGCTAATTAAGAAATGTGATTCTTATATGTTTTCAATTCGTCACTCAAAAACGTATTAATATCTGTAAGAAATTCTACAGTTGAAGCGAGCAACTGAACAAAGTCTTTGTAAACTTACACTTCAACCATCTTACTTCAGATTTTTATATCACCTTACAAGCGACTCTCGAGGACGACTCAACCTCTTTTTAAGTTATATCTTTTTTTGGAGACTTATGGTCTAATTAGTTCTGATGCAAAAAAAAAAAAAAAAAAGAAAAAGAAAAAGGTTAGGTTTCTTTTATCTAATCTATGGCACATTTAAGTATGTGTCCTTTAAAGCTGTTCTCAAATCCTAAGAAGCTACTTTCTGATACATTTCAGAATTCATTTTTGTTCTGAAACGCCTGAAATTGGCAGGTGTTCTTATTCTAAAACTGTGCAATAGAATACTGTTTCAATTTTTTTTTTTGCTAAAAGTAGAAAATATTTCTGAAAATACTGCCATTGTTGGCGTTTTGAACCCAATTTCCGGGCGCGATAGTGCGGGCAAGAAAAAAAAAAAAAAAGCCATCGATACGTGATATCAATTGCTTATAGCTCGATAATTATGTCATTTATCAAAAATGGAAAACACCATTCGGTTCTAAATCGCTTCAATAGTTAGACCTGCAAGAGACATGTTTCTGCATTTAAAAATGAATCAGAAAAAATCACGTTATTATATAAAAGATTTTTTTTCTTTTTTAACTAACCGCCCGAGAATTTTACTCTCATCCAAAGCGGTAACTTTTTGACGAATGTATGAAACCATTTTTCATTTTCGATACATGAAATTAGCAGATACTCTTTCTCAAAAACTATGAAATCGATTTTTTTTATCGAATTTTTTTTAAAAAAATAAGCGATATTTCAAAAACTTTTGTCAAAGTTCTTTTGAAAAGTGTCATCAAGAGACAGCACTCGCTCATAACTAAAGATGTAATACATTTATCGAAAAATTGTAAATGCTATTCGATTCCAAGCCATTTCAATAGTTATATTTTCAAATTTCATGCTTTTACATTTACAATACGTTTGTGAATGCGTCTGAAAATTTCGTGTCGCTGAGTGGAGTATTTTTTTTTAAAGAATCCTTTAGTGATATGTATCAGAAATGCAATAAAGCATCCATATGCATCATGCAATAAAACATTACAATTCTTGTCTATATATTAAAAAAGAAATGCAACCGTATATTCTTCGAAACGCTATTTTGTGGATGCACCATTTAAATTATACTTCTGAAATTTAGTTTCACGTAAAACGTTTTAATATGTTTCAGTATATAATAACATGAACCGTACTTTGAACGATTCTCCTCTAGATGAAAGCATCGAAAATGCATAGGGCCAACACCGATTGAAAAACTTTCACATATGCAGAACTAAAAATACATACATGATGATAAAGAATTACCAGAATAAAAGAAAACACCCAGAGATAAAATATATATATATAGTATTAATGAAATATAAATGTAGAATTAAATTGCTGAATTATGAAATTACATCTTGAAACCGAAACAAAAAACTTTTCCTATCTTTTTTTTCTTTCCATTTATAGCAGTGTGACTGTTAACTCTGGACCGCCCCCTTCTCCTTCCATACGTTGTATAGTAACGGTAGGATTTGTCATATATTTCCAGTGAAAAAAAGTTTTGTTGCTACATTTTCATGAGATTTTATTTGATCAATTGTTTCCTTGTTATACTGAATCTTTTTAAATTTCCACGTGTTTGCCATTGACCCATATAATGTTGACATATCTGGAGGGTACAACACTAAATAATGCTTATCAGTATCCTTGATGATACCTTTTATTATTATGCGGATATAAACATTCGTTAATTATTTTGCATTATTCAAACATAAATATTTTATATAACGCAAAAAATCTCCGCTTTACCCACTGAATTATGCTAATGAAGCCAGATATACAAGGACAACATGGTGAAAATGCGGAATTGTTCACTTTGTAACGTTTCTAGAAGGTGAAATGAACTCATTTATCACCGAAGAGTTTTTTTAGAATTATTTTTCTGCTTTTTTTTTTCTTTTTTACTTTTTCTTCTAAATGTAGAGGCGTTTCTTTAATTTCCGGAAACTTTTGATGTAGCACAGATTTATAAATATGGATTATAAAAAAAAAAAAAAAAAAAAAAAAAAAAAAAAAAAAAAACTTTTTTTTTTCATTTCTAAAAATAAATAAATAAATAAACCAAAATTTGTTGCTACTTGGTAACTTTTCAAAAGCTAATAAGGGAAAAAATATTTTTTACCGATATAAGTAAAGTATTAGTATATTTAAAATGTATTTATGCAAGATCGCACTGCTTTTTTTTTAAGGTTTCGTTCATCTGAAAAAACCCTATTCGTCTCACTCCTCTGTCTGTCACAAAGTTCGAACTGTTCACAGAGTCATGAAATTTTGCTTACTTATAGCATAACTAAATACCTCCGATAACACGACAAATCATAAAATTTGAAAAAGTCTTATGTTATTTTAATTAAATGACATCCGACCATATTTGTGATTTAGATTTCAGTCTTTTTTTCGCAGGCTAGATGGCTCAGTGGTAGCGCATTTGCTGCTATTTTCAAAAGGTTCCTGGTTGGAAGCTGAGCGTCTGAGTTTGAAAAGTTTTCCGCAGAATAGGTTTCATTATTTATTAGATTTAATTAAACAGAATTTTTCGTAATTTTATTTGCCATTTTAATGCTAATAGTTGTTAAAAATATTATATCAGTTATTTTTTTAATTAAAAAATTCTTTTTTTTTTAATTGCGAAATTTAGAATTTTGTTTAAACTTCCGCTAAATTTTTGAAATTTTGGAATTTTAAATTTCGTTTAAACAAATTGTTTTGAGAAAATTCGAAATTTTACATTTTGCTTGAACATCCATCACATTCTTGAGAAATTTTAGAATTTTTATTTTCGTTTAAACAATCTTCTTCTGTCTTTAGAAATTTAAAATTTTACTTAAACCCCTTTTTTGAAATCTCGGAATTTTAAAAAGTCGGAATTTTGAATTTTAATTAAATAATCATATTTTTTTAAAAACAGCTTTCAATTTTAAATATTGAGTTTCCTCTTTAATTCTCGTTAGTGACTAGATCTGCCATCTCACTTTCGAATTTTTTCCCTCAGAGTACATTTCATTGTTCAGTGGATTTAATTGAAAGAACTTTTGTATTTTTTAGCCGCTTTAAGGGTTTCGTTTTTTAGCTAAATTTAAATCATGTAATTAAATATGTTTATACAAGCATATGCTTTTACAATTGTCTGAAAAGCAGTTCTTGAATATTTTTAATTTGATTAAAAAATAGCTTCCTCTTATAATCATTTTAATATCCTTATTTAATGGTGCTGCTATCTATGTTCTTATTGAAAAGGAATACGTATTTAATAATTATAAATTAATGGTCTGGATTTATTAATTGCAGGATAAAATGTTTTGAAAGGAATTGTAAACGAAACGCTTTTTGCGACCTTCGATCACACTTACTCACTTGTTTCATAAGTTGTCATGACGGTTGAAATTAATTAAAGCAATTTTAATTGTGTAGCATTTCCCTGTTTTTGCTTTGTAAATAAATTTTTAAATCTGAGGAGAAGTTTTGTATAAAGAACTAACTATTCGTCAGTCGATTTTGAAATTGTCCGACAAGCAAAATTACAAAAAATACAGATTAAAAATGTAACAAATACAAGCAGTAAACTGTATAAGAAACTGAAAAGTACATTCGGTGGATCTTTATCCGCTTCCTTCATGAAAAATCTAGTCTTTGTGGCTATTATTTAAATCAACTGATATTACTTACCATAAAAGAAAATTTATTGTGAATTTTATAGCACTTTCACCTTTTCAAATTGAAGCATGTTTCATAATAAACGTCCTGCAAACTGCATTGCAACGGAAGAGATTCCATTAACCTAAAGGAAATTGAAATTGGTCAATAAATCGTTATTTTTCATTTGTGTTAATCGTCTAAATTCTTTATATAGATAATTTGCAATATTTTGAAATGCTTGTAATGTTAACAGTAAAATTTTTAAGTGTTTTTATACATCTTTTGAATTGGTTTTAAATAGTTTTAGTTTGAAAATTTATTATGGAACAGATTCTTATGAAATGTTACTAAGGAAATACAAAAGATTATAGCAATGAATTACTGAAAGGCAATGATCCACAACAACTGAATAGAACCTTGGTTGTTTGGAGCTTTACCATTGAAACACATGTGTACTGTGCACGGTGTACAGTGTTGTGCACGAACAAATTCATTGAATCCAAACTCACGAATCTGACTCACTTATGATGAATTTTGAACTGAACTTTTATTTACGAAATTTTGAGCGTTAATCAAGAAAGATTCAATTTCCCTGCGAATTTGAGTTTAAATTACAACTCAGATTCATTCAACATTTTATTTGTCTGAATTTTTATTTCTTAAGTTCTTATCCTTAAAAATGTTTTTGTCTTTAAGACTGTTCTCAAATCCAAAAGTGCAACTTTATGACCTAAGTTTTAATTTATTTTTGTTTGGAAATGCATGAAATTAGCAGGCGTTCTTGTTCAGAAACTACGTAATCGAACTGTTTTTTTTTTTTCGTTTTTTAACAAAAGCAGCAGATCTTTCAGAAAATAGTGTTGAAGTGGGCACGAAATTTCCGCGCGACAGAAGAATAACCACTCAAGGAAGGGCGAAAAACATCTTTGTCACGTGATCAAAATTGTTTATAACTCAATAGCTAATTTATTTATCAAAAAACGGAAAACAGTTCGATTCCGAATCGCTTCCGTAGCCAGGCCTTCCAATTTTATATCTTTCCGTTTAAAAATGAATTTGAAAATGTGTCAAAACATTTTGCACTTGCTGAGCAGAGCAGTTGAGAATAGCTTTAAACAGTCTTTATCTCAGAGTAGCGAAAATTCTTTTAAAATGTTAGTGGTAAATTAGAACTCGCTATTTTTTACGGTACGCTAAAGGCGCCTCTCACCCACCCCTCACTGTGATGCAGTTTAAAAAACCGGCTTTGTGTTGATGATAGCAATGAATGGCTAAACTGCTTTTAACTTTTTTCCTTTTTCTTTTTGTCTCAACCGATTTTATTTTCTCTAATTAGCATCGTGCTATTGCTGCCAGCAAAATTACCGTGAGACTTTTTTCTCCACATATCTCGAGTGGTCATTCTTCTATTCGCAAGAAAAAACAGAATTCGACAATTGTCGCAATAGTGAGTTTCTTTTTTTCAGAATAAGGTATATATTTCAGTATAACATAAACACTTTATGAGTAGAAGTGAGTTTGGTTTACATTTCAGCGTAATATAAACACTTCATGAGCAGAAGTGAGTTTGGTATAAATTTCAGCATAATATAAACACTTCATGAACAGAGGTGAGTTTCAGACTTGTTTCTGCTCATGAAGTGATGATATGCGCTTTACCTCTAAGAAGGATTAACTCTTTCAGAAAGTGCTGCTTTCGATTTTTTAGAAAGTTTTGAATTAATTTGGAAACCTGAAATTGCCGTAAATTTTGATAAGACAGAATCGGAAAGAGTACGAAAAAGTTCTCTTTTAGATAAGTTATTTTCTCAGCAGGTATACCGACTAATATAAATGAATTGTATTCTCGACGCGGAAATCTTGATATTGTCTGTTCAAGTTAGGATCAGGGCCGGCACAACCATCATGTAAACAGTACTGCTGCTCAAGACCTCGCTCCAGTTGAAGTCTTATTAACGGCCCTGAGCCTCTCTATAAACGTTTTTTCACTAAAACAAGTTAGCATAAACTTTATCTCTTACAGCCAAAGTTGATATAATTGTCGAATAATGAATAGATGTGAGGAGTTTGAAAGTAACTGTAAATGCAAAAAAATAAAGATTTAAAATATTCTTAAGGGATAGAGAATTTGCGAAATTAAAAATAATTCTACACATTGCATGTGAACGAATTTGCATGTTATTTTTCATACATTTTTTAATTTACATTACAAATTGATCTATGTTACATACAATTAAAAAAAATAAGTTAAAAATTTAGTCGAATATTGCAGACAGAGACGTTGGGCCCCGCTAAAGGATATGCCAGGGCCCCGCGCGACATTATGGCGGCCCTGGTTAGGATTCCAACACTGTAAAAAAAATGGTAACGTTCCATGTAAAATCCAGGAACGTTTCGCCTTTTCTCAGGTTTTCAGAATAATTTAGCTCTTTCCTGTGAAATTCTGGTTTTCTTATCTGAAACGTTCCTGAACAAAAGTTGGAAACAGCAAAACGCTGCGGCCGCCATTTATTATGGTTTTGCTATAATCCGTTGCTCGCGCGCGAGTGTCGAAAAAGAATTCCTTAAATGAATGTAAAAAAAATCAATGTGGAATGCAAATAAATCAACAGACGACATAATCCTTTACGTCTCTATTGTCAAGACAATTCAGATGAAAATACAATACCTCCGTGACATCGCTAAGAGATTATCTCTCGTACTTGTCTGTGAAATGTTTAAGGAGCAGACCGTGTAAAAAAAATACACCTATTATTTGGATCTCCATTAACCAGGGGACCATCAAACATGATTCTCACTGATTTTGATTAATTTAAAGTATGTTTTAGAGTTCTTATCTCTAATTATTCTTGTGAAAGGATTTCTTCAAATGGGACTTAGATTTTCAGAAATTAGATGCCGAGGTTTAGCATACGTTTCAAATACCCATTAGTTTGCAGCTCTCAACGTGTCTTTCGTGGCGTGGACGCAGAAAGCTCGCACGCCACCCGTACGGCCCGAGTTCGATGCTACCTCTGGACTTTTTTTTTTCTTTTTTAATTAATTTTATATTTTAACACTTTATTACAATTTGATTTAAATTTGATATATATTTGACACTTTGAATTGCTGCAAATTTGAATTTTTTTTTATTTTCGGAAAAAATATACAATTACGTTTAGGTTTTTTTTTTTCATGAAAATTTATATGTATTTTATCTAACTTGTAAACTAACATAATTACTAACGAAAATCCAAAATATTTTATGTCTAGATTTTTTTTCTAATTATTATTTACATTTATATATTTTTATATTTTAAGCAAAGTTCAGAAACAATATATCATATATATATTTACTTTATTGAATTTTAACTGAAAATTTATTTTTTCGTGTAAATTATAAATAATAATTTTGATGTCAATTTCAAAATATTTTTTCATTCTAACAAATAATGATAATAAAGCGAAAATTGTCAACTGGAAATGTAAAAATCGTCTGCGGATCCCGCATGCTGTGAAATGTCAGTAATGTTTTGCTGTCAACAGAAATATTCCTATATTAATACATGGAAATTATAATATATAATAATGGAAATTATACATGGAAATTATAATAAATAAATATTCCATCTTGTGCTGCGTATATAATAGTGAGAAATTTTCCGAGCTGTGTATCGTTTCAAGTGGTTTAGTCGGTAGAACGTCAGTGCGCTATACTGATGGCCCGGGTTCGAGTCCCGGCTAGGAATCTTTTTCACTATGTTGGCCTTTGCGCCTTTTAAGCAATTACTTCGAAATTTGATTTTCATTTGAAAAGAAATATTCCTGGTATTTCGCAGGAAACTTACTGGCATTTCTGTAGAAAGTTTTTAACATATACAGTAAAGTTCCAGTCATTTTCAAGAAATGTTTCTTGGAAATAATGGGCAACTCAGCTGCCCATTTTTTCCCAGGAACGTTGCGGAATTTTTTTTACAGTGAATGTGGACTGGCTCCTTTAATGCAGAGTTTACTTTAAAAAAAATTCTGCATACTTGTGATGCCTAAATTAAACTGCTAAATGTCTTGCCTATGAAGGTGAGCTTAAGAGAGGACTGTTCCTAGGAACTTTTGTAGCAATGAATATACGCATCGAGACATCCAGACACTCTCCCAGGCTCTTCCTGCCTCTCCTCGAATGGCGGAGTAACCAAAATTTCACAAATTCTTCTTTCTATTATTGCCTATACCACAAGATCCACTTCGTCCAGCGAAATTAATGTTCTTCAGATGGGAATGTTACTGTGATATATTTTTTTGCTATTTGTATTTTATTAATCTCAAAGCAGGGATATTTTTATCTCATTAAATTTTTACCTTGCGAAAAGGTTTTTGTTAAAATTAATACAATACCAGGGGACTCTGTCCCCTGCGAGCTATGCTCGCCAACCCCCCGTTCAGACTTCCCAGCCTCTAAAAACACGGTGATATATCCTATTTTAAGAAGACTACCAGGTTACGGATAATTGAATGATTTTTTACGAACGGACGGCGATTATCTTTTGTATTTGGGTTCCCGTGCTTTTCAGTTGAATAGGGCATTTTTTGTTTACCATTTACTCGTCCACCGCTTTTGCGATAACTGACGAAAGTAGCTATAGATGAAAGTATAACGCTGTAGATGAGAGGCAGATAAAAGGATAAATGATGTCATTTTCCTATTATTAATGTCATTTTCTCTTTGAAATTGAAAAGAAAACCTTCTTTTTACGTCTATGGAATTTGAATCTAGTAATTTAATTGCCGTCATTACAGAAATGTCATTAAAATTAGAAAAAAAATTAATATCGCGAAAACTAATTTAAATTTCAAAATTCTGATAGCATTATTGACATCCGCGGATCAATGCGAATATTTGGTGTTAATTTCACCGCCAAACGTTCCATATTTAGGAGAAATAGCTATGAAACATAATCAGGCGTTTAATCCGTCGTTTCATAAACTCGTTTCACAAATTCGTTTCATTAGAATTTTATAGATAGAGGGTAGATGTATTGAAATAATCTACTTATTAAAATTTCATTAAAGATAAGATTTTAAAATTTACAGTTAATTTAAATACATAAAATAATTATTTAATTTGTAATTCGTTAAAAAAAATTCTCTATCAGTAATTAATCATTGGGTCTTTTTTTTCCCCTCCAAGAAGGTAAAAATTGAGTTTTCAATTGAGATACGATCCTTTTTGTAAATGACAGTGAATTAGACGGATTCGTTCAATAAAATACGAATTTGAGAGGGAATTAACTCTTTTGGAGAAAAAGTTTGAATCAGTTTCTCCTTTTTGCTAGTTTGCACAACGCTGATCCTGTATTAATAGAAAATATGCATGTGAATCCATGGAAAGAAAGTCTTTCCACTGATTGGTGACACTGTGAGACGGAGGCGTTAAGGGGGCAAGAGACCTTCAAACTCATTTTATTATATATTTTTAATTTCACTTTAAACACTATTCAAAGGTACACTGTATGCATTATGGCATATATTTATCACACAAGAAATTTAATTATTATTATTTTATTTTTTGGGGGGGGAAGGGGGGGATAGGGAATTTTCTTGAATATTTTAAAAGCGTTATGAAGAACTTTTCAAAATGCCCCACGTGCATTCCATATCAATTAAAATCTCCAAAATTTCTTATGCAAGTTTGTTTTATATATATAAATAAAACTGTGCATCTATTTTTATATATTTGAGTATAAAGGCAAAATATATAAATATTTTTCTAAATTTTATGTAATTTTCAACACTTTTGCAGCATATTTCTACAATTAACTATATTTTGCGTTTCCAATTATATTTAAAGAAAATAAGTTGAAACTGGTGTGAATCAATAAGAACTAAAAGATCTTCTTAAAACACCCGCAAAACTTTTAAATGCGCTAGGCCTTTCGAAAGATCTGAGTCTTTCTTCGTCAGGCGCAAAGAAGACGTGCTTCTGCTATGAAAGCAGATCTTTTAGTTCCAATTATATTTAGTTAAAAAAAAAAGAACGATGCACCGTTATATGACATATATAATGACGAACTTGCATAAAAAAATATTGTGGATTCTTATTGATATGGGAAGCGCATGGGGCATTTTGAAAAGTTTTTCATACCGCTTAAAATATGCAAGAAAATTCCTTATTTTTCTTCCAATATATATAATTTTAATTTCTTGTGTGATAAATGTATGTTATAATGCATATAGTGTGTCCTTGCGTACTATTTAAAGTGAAATTAAAAAATAAACTTAAAAAGTGAGCCTGAAGGTCCCTTGCCCCCATACCCATGTCTTTTACCCCTTTCGTGTCTGGTGTCCTAATAATAATGCATGCCTTTACATTTACGATTATAATTTTCATGTAGGAATATTAACATAGATTTTACCATATATTTATATATCATTTCATTTGTGTTTTATAGTTTAGTAATAAAATAAAATAAAATAAAATCCCTGCCAGCCCGGGCCTACAGGCGGAGGTAGATTTCGAAGTTAAGTACTAAATTCTCCAACAAAACTTAAATCAAAATTAGTAAATAAACCCAGTTCCTTCACTAAGAATGAACTCTAGGGAGCTAAACATTTTGTGAAAATTCTAATATACACGAATACACACAGGCATGTATATGGAATATGTTTAAAAAATAGCTAAAGCAAATTCATAGAACCTCAAAGTGTTAAAATAAAATAATATTTCCATATTCGGGTTTTTATCATGTTTTAATACGTTTCTTCAAACTTACATGACGTTGCATATTCACCTGCTGAGGTCCATTTTATTTCCAATATGACGCAATATATAAATTTTTTTTATTCGTCAAATTATTTATTTCATTTTGAGTTTTCATGTTGAAATCTTGCTCTAGAAAACTTATGACGTAATATTCAATTTGTTTTCAATTCGTAAAACTATTTATTTAATTTAATTTTTCACGCGAAATTCTTGCAATAGAAAACAATTGTTGTGGTGAGAATTTTATTGCTATTTTTTAATTGTTGGCAACCGCTATAACGGAAAATATTTATTTTTTCCTGCCATTGTTGTGTAAGAGCTGGTTTTATCAGAATCATGTTAAGACGGTATTCAAATTTTTGAACCCTCCCCATTTCCATTCCCTTGGGCCGATTTTGCCCATTTTCAATCCCCGCCGAGATATTAGCCATCTTAAAGTTGTTGGCGAGTTTGATGACGATCCGTGCATAATTGCGACTTTTATCGTGCGGACAAAATTTAGTATATACATACATACATACACACACATATATATATATATATATATATATATATATATATATATATATAAACTTTTTAGGTGGGGGTGGTTTTGGGTTCCTGGGGTCCTATAATGAAAAGTTATGAAGGAATATTTCAAAAGTCGCACCGTGGTAACGACTGCAATAGGTAGTATTTCTTACGAAATCTACCTAAAAGTATATTTTTATTTCAAACATGTGTTTCGCTCTTTAAATTTAAAAATAAAGGCTACTTTTCTAATTAAGATTCAATAAGAAAAAAATACTTGAAAGTTATTATGTCTGTTTAAAAATCCTTTTGTAGCAAAAATACAATATTTTCGCAAACGTCTTCAAAAGCTTCTTACGTAGCCAATTATTATATCAATACAGTAGATTCCCTCAAATCCGCACAACTTGGGACCAGAGGTTATGCGGATTTTAGAATTTTGTGGATTTCTGGTGATTGCTTTTACTATTTTTAAACCGTAATTTAAAATTAACAATGCAATAAAAAATATAATGAATACTTGCAGTATAGTAAAATATTAAAATAATTAAGCAAAGTGATAAACTAAAGTGATAAACAGTAAGATAATTTAAAAAAAGATTAAATTATTAAAAGTAAATGTCAAGTAAATAATTAATGTATAATTAAATATGCATAATAAAGACGAGACACATTTTCCTTGAATAATTCAATGGAACTTTCCTCATAAAGGAACCCTATTAGTTCACATCAAAATTATAAAATAAGAAAGTTTTATTTCAGGTTTAGCCAGTCCTAATAACCAAAAAAGCTTGATTAATACATAAATATGTTTGGTAAAAGATTGTGATTACCAGTGTCAGGGCTCGCAGCGTTCCTAAAATTTTCGCACTTTGCTACCACTGTTTTAAAACGATAATCTTAATTGTATAAATTCTATTGTAGATGTTAAAGGACTCTATCATGAAGAATATTTATTTAAAGTACTGGTAATAAAGTGCGAAAATTTTAGGAACGCTGCGAGCCCTGAGTGATGTCAGTAATATTTTGATTTTGCTCAGAAATACATTTATGCTTCCTCCATGTAAAAGCACAAGTTCAGCCATATTATCGAGAATTACTTATTAAAATACACATGGGATGATATGAAACTGAAAAATTTTGTAAATTTGCTCCTACATCTGAACTGAAAGTTTCATTGTTTACATCTGCGATGATCTGCGGATTTTAAGCGTTTCCTGATTTTAGGGTTGCGTATTTTAGGGAGTCTACTGTACTAAACATCATACATACTTGTCTGATTTCAGTAAACCCTATTTTTTTCTATTTGATTACCTTTAATTTTTTTCACTAAAAAATACTTTTACAAAAATTATAAAAATAATATGGGATCCAAAGAAGATTGAATTTCCTTTCAACCCGATTTCTAATTCATATTAGCAGATATTGTGCTTCTTATTTCTTTCTATGCTTTTGCAGTTTTACCATTTTTTTTTTTTAAATTATAGGAAAGCAAATTTACTTTATGGACAAAATTTTCAAAATATTCTTATTCTATGTTTGAAGTGTAATATTGTTTACCAACAGAACAATACAATTATACACCCAAGACAAGTTTAACTTTGTAGAGTTCTTTGTTTTATAAGCATAATAATTGTAAGCATAACGTAATTTCTAAAATATGCGTAATATTTTAATAACGCCTCCAAAAATAATGCAAAAGCAATTAAAGTTTGTAAATTCCATAAAGTTCTTTTGCATTTGTAGAGAATTTGATCATGGTCAAAAATTTTGGAAAAATACTGTCATCATACAAAAAAAAATATTAACTAAAACATTCCGATAATATTTTAATAATCTTGAAAACATCCATATAAAAATGACAATGCGTAGAACTTAAATTATTGAATACTTTTTAAACGGCATTAGTTATTTTTAAACGAGTTTATCTACGTGTTTTTTTTCTTCTCTTATAAGTGTTTGCCTATAGAAAAACGAATAATTTCTAATTTTCTGTTCCAGATAAAAGGTTCAACATTCTGAGAGTATTAAGTTACTTTAGATACATTACAAATTTAAGATACATTAGAAAAGAATCTAAAGATAACAAAACGGTAAAGTTTTTAAATTCACAGTCTTTTACAGATGACAAAGGATATATGATCAATTACAATTGTTTACAATTGTTTTCATAATGATTTTGTAAATTTATAATATAAAATTAACATAAAAGTGAAGTGCATTACTTTATACGATACATCTTGCTTTAAAGGATCACACGTTGCTTGAAAATTTGCATTTTCATTTTTTCCTATCATTTTATTTGATTTGAAACATTTGTTTTTACATTGTTATCACATTTCTTGATATTTAAATCAAAATAATAAATAAATTAATTAGTTGAAGCTTCCTCTGTGAAAAATAAATTAAACTAAATTTTTTTCTAGATTTATTTAAATATTTATATATATAAAAAAATGACCTACCCTTATGAAGAACATTTCTTTTGAGAAATCGCACTATATAGATTTCAACACTTTATAACTTAGTCGAAAAGTACGAGGGATTTCAATTTATTTACCAATCTGACTAGACATCTACTCGCCTGTCTATCATCTATTGGGAATTTGAAATGCATTATTGTCTCTGAATAATTTCTTTGCAATTCTCTGATAGACGAGGTTCATGTGCTCATCTTTAAAAAATAATTTTCTGCAGCTGATAAATACATATTACATATTATTGTAACGTAACAAATATAATTAACTTTATTATGTAATTGGCATATAATATAAAAAAAAAATGAGACAAAATCTACTAAAAACCTATGCTTTTAGTACTTCTTTCTTTTTCCCATATGTACACCATTCTATGGCACTGCATATATTTCTTATTTAATAAAACTATCATTTTCATCAATGTCAAACTGAACACTGGTATTGTATTGAAAAAAATCTTAAAGCTAAAACTTGATCCATAACGATAATTGAGTATAGTCCATTGACCCCAGTAGGTCAAAAATACGTGATTGAGAAATAAAAGTTAGGGTTTCGCGTCAGTTCTTGTATTTAATTAAAAATTAAAACGGTAAGAGAGATGACAGGGAAGGAAAGATGGGATCATCAATCATCCTTTTGTGCTTTGGTGATACAATCTAGAAATTATCAGCGAGGTATGTAAGTATTGTCACAAATAACGGTATTCTTCTAAAGTTGCATTAAGTTTGTTTATATATATCCTGAAATAGTAATGGCAATTAAATTAATAATGCCACTAGATATGATTTACGGATTGTTTAATTTAATTTGATTTTTTAAATTTCTTATGGCAATTTGTTTTCATAACTGCGAATATCCAAGTATAATGTATAGCGTTTGATGTATTTATTTCTATATTTTTGCGTTTAAAAATTCTTTTTACAGATGTGTGCATGGTTACATGCCTTCTGTCAATTTCATATAAATGCACAGATCGCCACAAAATTTAAGTAATTTGTACAGGTGGTACATATTACTTCCTCATCATAAATGGTAATTGTATCATTCATAACAATTTGTTTACTTAAAAACATCGCTGAATTCAAATGGTTTTGTCGAAACAGTGGTAAAATTATTTAATGCACTTTGTTCAACAACTATTGTTTTGAATTTCATTATATCAGTCTTATGCTTTTTAAATTTCGAGAAATTACTGAGGAAAATGCTGAAAAGGCCTCTTCCACAAGTTATGCCCACTATCACAGAATATTTTTAATCTATTGTCTCTCGAAATATAAAAACTGTCATCATTTATTGTAATTATAGTAGGTTCAAATTACATTTGAGGACCCCAGAAGCCAAGGGGTATAAGTGACAAAATTGAAAAAATTGAACTAAGTGCACAGACGACATGGAAATATACTTTTTTCTTTTCAGGTAAAGAAATATAAGTGATTTTCTAATTATGTGTGTTTTAGAGATCATCCGCTTTTGCCGAATAATGTTCAATATTGATTAATTATAAATTTAAAGAAAACTGCACTCTACTTTTTTCCCATTTATTGAAATAAGAGGTCAAAGAACACTGTGAAACAAGCAGCAGTTTCTTATTTCAATTTAGTCAATTATTATTGATGTTCAACTTTAACGTCAATTATCTTTGAACTCAATTTACTCCAAATCGAAATTTTGTCACTTGTACCTCTTGGCTTCTGATGTCCTTATTTATGTTCTTATTTGTAACTATAAGTATAATAGTTCCTAAACTTAATATATAATATAATAAATAATAACTTAATATATAATAGTTCCTCCTTCTAGTAACTATAAGTATAATAGTTAGTATATAAATATAATATTTCCAAAAAAAAAATATTACAAAGATTTTTATTTATACAGGAAAATTCTGTATTGGTTGAATTTATCAAGGAAATACAACATTTTATGCTTTTAAATCATATATAGTATTTCTGATATCAAAATACCTTTTTCTATGCACATACAACACACATAAAGATGAATGAGATATAATTCGAAAACTTTTTTAACATGTTTTAACATACTGCACTCACCTCTCGTTAAATCACTTTATTTGATTCGGATTCATGTTAAATATTTCGGCTTTAGGTCAGATAAAATTATATTTTCCGAGTTCGGGCAAGATAATTTTCTCAATAATAATCGCAATCCGACCGGGCCCGAACCCGAAATGGAATAATTCTAGTGAATTTGTGGATTGTTTAAACCAAGCCTAAATCAAACCCATATAGTTTTTTATTAATCTATTCGGCGATACAACTTTTCGAAAAACTATTATTTTTTTGTCTATTGAAGTTTGTTAATAATTATCGATTGAGGATTTTTAATCACGTAATTTTTTCGAAGGGAAATTTTTTAAATATACTATATATTTGATAAATATCAATAATTTTATTACTTTGATCGGATTCATATATAACTTGTTATTTTACTGCTTTGTTCATGTGTCACAAGATTTATATATCCGAATATCGTGATATAAAGATGACTATTTATCAAAATATTTAATTCCAGATATCCTTCATTCCTAGTGGGGATTAATAAGTTAATGTGGTGGAGGGCTCGAAATGGAAAATCCACAAACCGGCACGCTATTTCAAAATTATTATCGATTAATTATTTTTTTTTTTGAAAGTATAGTACAGTCCCGCTCAACCGAGTTTCCGCTTTAACCGAGTTATTTTCTTCTGATGGACTGATGGCTTCTAGTATTACGATACAGCGATTATTAAATGAAATGTCAGGTGAAGAAGAAAGAGCAGCCGTAAAAAGTTAGAACTCTGATTTTCTATTCTCTCTGATAGAACTCTGATTGCCTTTTTTTTTTTTTTTTTTTTTTTTTTTTTTTTTTTTTTTATGGCCTTTTTTTTTAGAAAAAAAAAAAAAAAAATAGGGCCATTTTTTCCCCATTCTGACCAGAAAATCAGAGTTCTAACTTTTTACGGCTGCTCTTTCATCTTCACCTAACACTTCATTTATAATGGCTGCTTCACCATAATGGTAGCCATCAGTCCGTCAGAAGAAAATGATCCATTCCAAAGGTATAAGCTCGATCGAAAAAAACTATTTAATACTTTGAGCAGAAAGAAGAGGCTACACCTGCGATTTTCATGACACTAATAGAATCACATAACTGCCAATGTGTACGGTTTTGTTGCCTCTAAAATTGAATAAAAATTTTTGCCCTATTTAATTGTTGACAATTGTTAGATTTCGGTGATTGAATTATACAAAATTGACTGGTAGGTTTTAGAGGTAAGAAAAAAATCTTAGAAATTGGTAGCTATGCAGTAGGGTAATACTGCAGAAAAAAAAAAAAAAACTGCAGAAAAATTAACCTTCAACAAACAAAAAACTATCAACCGCTTTTGCAAAGAAACAATTTCATTCCCCGTATTTCTTAAAAGTAACGGAAATGTACACCAAAGAAATGTTACTAGTACCATAAAAATGTGTGAATTAAGTAAAAATTTATTTTTTCATCTTCTTAGTTGGTGACGATTTGTGTAAATACGGCTTATACGAGTTTTTTGCTTATCCGAGGTGAGCTTGATCGATATTAACACGGATAATCGGGACTTTACTGTATAACAAATTTACATTTAACGGTAGAAAAACCAATTTAAAAAAATGCATCCAAGATTCTAAATAATTAAAAAAAAAAATGTTACAGACAGCATATAGTAAGCTATATGTATGAAACTGTACTAATATTTTTTAATAATTCCATGAACCAGAACAATATTTTCCATACTTTTACGAACCGGAACAGTGTTTGTCACAATTTCACGAACCGGAACATCGTTACGGTTTGCTCAGGTACATTTCGAGCCCTGATGTGATGGCACTTCGTATGGTAGTATTCATTAGAAATAATCTTTATATTCAATATTTGACAATCATCGCAGTGCTACATTTTAATCGAGCCGTCATGTTTAGATGCGTTCGTAATTATATAAATACGTAGCCCCTATAGTCATCGTCTGGTTTGTCCGTCTGTCCGCATATAACAGCGCAAAAACTGCCCAAACGAATGGTTTGAAATTTAATATATATAATCGTTGCAGAATTTTGTTGAGTCATTTCAAATTTTATGAAAATCGAATCAAAATTTAAAAAGATATTAATGAAAGGTTTCTGCATTTTATTAAATCCTATCATACGTAATTAATTCAAAAATATCCCATGACAGGTAATGATTCTAGATTGCCATGGTGATTCCGTCCTATTTAAGAAGGAGTCATATTACTTCCGTACACTGTAAAAAAAAATTCTGTAGCTCTACAGATGTAAAGTTACATGCTTACTAAACTGTCATCTGTAACTGTACAAAAAAAGCTGCAAGTCTACAAAACTAGTTTTTGTAAAGCTACAGAAATCTGTAACTTTACAAATGAATCTATTAAAATTGCAGTAATCTTACTAAAATTTTATCTGTAAACCTAGCTGTAGTTACATGAAAAGTTCTAGGCATCCCAGTTTCCTAAAAAAATCTTAGTAACGTTACAGATTTTTTGATTTTCGGCGCAAAAGTGTGTCTGTTACATGAATATTTGTTGTTGCCGTTACATAAAAAGTTCTAGGAATCCCAGTTTCCAAGAAAAACTTTAGTAACTTTACAGATTTTTTTTTACAGTGTATTAGTAATCCGTACAGAATTTAATAAATATAATCGTATTAAATTTTGCATTCATGCATTTTCGCATAAGAGTGCAACAGCTATTGTACCGAGATCTGAATACTTATAAAACTAGTTATAGTACGAAAGTGCCTCATTTGACATGTTTGACGTACGATTTCCGACTTGTTGGAGTTAAAATGTTTTAATGCATCAATCATGGTCAATCACTCCCGCGGTCTGAAATAAATATCCTGCAAGTACGGAGGCGTTAAATCCATGGGATTTTTTCCCCAGAGCATATTAGGAGGGATCCCCCAAATAGGGATATTTTAATTTGAAACACACGATAAAATGAAAACTTAACATTTATAAATTTCAAAATACATATTTAATGATTAATGCGCTTTTTTATTTATTAAATGTTTATTAGAAAATTAATAATCTTTCTAATAAATATTGCTAAAAAAATAATAATAAAATAAAGAATCAGTGTCATGTAATAAGAGGTAAGTTTAAAAAAAATGTTCTAAACTGTTATTTTAAAGTAAACTTCAGCTGCATGGAAAAATGCATAACTAGCTTAATTCAATCATTTCTTAAAAATACTAGTATTCTTTTTAAACAATGATTAATAACCGTTTGTGACGTTGTTGGCTCATCCATTCCATGGGCTACGGGTTACCAAAAAATCAAGGTGAACTATTTACGGCGCAGGGTCACTAGCAACGTCAGATACGAAACTAGTTTATTACAGAGAATTCCGGATAGATTTTGTTTCGCTGTCTACTCTACGTTTAAAGCTATGTTTTTATTTTTATTTATTTACCACTGTTCAACGCCAGGTGAGGGTACAAATAGAAAAAAGAAAGAAAGAAAAAGGGAAAGGAAAGAACAGAAAGACACGCCTTGTAGTTCTATTTTATGTGCATTCGAACACTTTAATAAGGAGATAATCTTTGCATTTTCGCTTATAATGACATATTACCAGGTAAGCGTCTCTATAAATTATTCATGAAATAAGATTCTCAGGTCAAGTCATTAAATAAAACCAGAGAATTTCACCTTGATAGAAAATAAAGAATGCTTTTACAAAAATTATGTATTAGATAAAACCACACATTCTCATTTTAGAACAAACAATCAGTAAAAGGTCACAAGTGGGTAAGAATGATCGAAGATCACACACAGGGTTTCGTTTAATATTCCTTTTAAAACACTATATCCTTCAACTAATAAAAATCCAAAGCGTTAATTTTAATTATTAAATCCTTAATCTTTTTCAATAAAAACGTAAATGGCAGCAACATTAAATTTAATTTTAAAATGATTACAATTGGGAGATTTTTCAAAAAAAAAAAAAAAAATCAAATAAAAGTATTCAAGAGCTGCTTTTCAGAGAATTGCAACAGAATATGTTTGTATACAGGAAAAGCATATTTAATTACATGATTTAATTTTAGCTTTAAAAAAAGAAAACCCTTAAGGGGGGGCGGTGGACGTTTAAAAAAATTTCTTTTAATTTTCATAATAGAGATTTGAAATTTTGTGCAAATATACATTTCACCATAAGTATATAGAACGCCTTAAAGAAATTTCCCATCTTATTATAATTTTAACCCTTAAATGCCTGATTTTTCAAAAATCATTGTAATAATGTTTTTCGGCTTTCATTTTTTAAATAAATCATGGGAAAAGTACTTTAAAAAATCATATTTTGTTTTAAGTATGGTTTACGGCTAAAAAAACAGTTTGTTACTAATCGGCAATGCTGGTCTTTAATTGAAAAAATAATTTTTCTTGATAAAATTCTATAATATTAAACACACAAGAATTTTAGGAACTATAATAAGAAATAAACTTTACTTGCTCACGACAGAACAAAATAGGGTATTTCGCAAGCTTCCAAACAAAACAACAAGAACAAGTAGCAACAATTGAAAAAATAAATCTATCTTTATTCTTAAACAGCACAAGTGTTGCCATCTACATGTTGAAAATCGATTTAATAATATTTTCAGAATGTATTTTATTGGCAACATTAGGCATTATAGCTTCAATATTATTCTAATAGTATTTTAGAGCCTAAATTGGATATGTTGCCGAAAAGCAGCAGCCGGCATTTAAGGGTTAAGATCTTTTAAAAAATTAAAAATTTTAAAATGCTCCTTGCGTCTTAAATTTTTAAATATTTCCTCGATTTTGGATTTTAATCAGGTAAAACTCTATTACAAACAAATCTGTGTATCGATATTTTATCCCGTAAATAGTTAATTTTTTAGAGATACTTTTCTGAATTCTATATCAATTTCCATCAAAATTTTGCCTTATAATAAGTTAAAAATCAAATTTAATAGCCTTAATGAAGTCGAGTTTTAAAATGCATACACAACTTCTTTTTAAGCAATATCAGGATTCTTCCTCATCAGTTTCATGAATTTTGTGCAAAAATTAAGTATCAAAGAGCATTAAAAAAAAAAAAAAAAAAAAAAAAAAACCTGAAGCATCAGTATTGAGAAAAATGGTTTTAAAGTACAGTGACCTCTCACTTATACGACTTTCAGGGTACCGGAGAAAAAAGACGTATAACTGAGAGAGTCGTATATGTGAGAGAACGCTTTATTATACGTCTTTCAAACTTTATATGCATTAATTATTTTACCTATATTAAATACGATACATTTTAAATACTAAGAATGTGCTTTAACAAAAATGATAAAATATATTAAAAAATACAACATAAAATATATTTTAAAATTTTCACACTATAGTTCACTTACCACTATGTTTATTTTAAAAATTTACAAATCAGATTTTCTCAAAAAAATGAAGTCATATTAGTTTGTCTCTCTAGTCGACGAAAAGAGAAAAGAGAAAAGAGAAAGTCTAATAAAGCTTTTAAGCTATTTTGTGAATAATCATTTTGATGGCTATAATTCTTTAATGTATTTAAAGCAGCAGGAACACTGCTCTCATCTTCGTCATACTCCTCGCTCACGTCTTCATTATTGATAAACACTTTAACAATAGCGAAAGGATAAAGGTAGGAAAACGTGAATGATTTGTACTTTAAATATTATAAAAATGAATCCTTGAGTTAGAAATGTAAAATCACCTGAACCGTTTAATGCGTCATATAAGTGAGAGAAGCAGTCGTATAACAGAGAGAAATTTAGCATTATTTCCCATAAAGCGTGGACAGATCCAGCGTATAACCGAGAGAGTCGTATAACTAAGAGTCGTATAAGTGAAAGGTTACTGTATATTAAAATGCCAAATAATTGTTTGTGAACAAAATTAAAACAGTTGTTACTTTGCGTAAAATAATTGCATCTGCATGTATTTTTGGGTTTTGCACGAATGACGAGGTACAAATTGGAGAGTAAAAATCCCTGCCGGCCCGGCCTACAGGCGGAGGTAGATTTCCAGTTTAAGTATATTAATTTCACCAACAAAAACTAAATCATGATTAGATATAAATCCACTTTAACAGTTTTATCTGACCGCTTTTGACGAGTTTTTATTTTATTTTTATATAATAGCTGGTTTTATCAGAATCATGTTAAGGCGGTATTAAGAAAAAATACTTTTCCATGCTCAACAACTCGAAATTTTCTGGCACATTTTCAGATTCATTTTTAAGAGAAAAAATATGATACTTGCTGACGAGATTTTTGAAAAGATTATTAGCGACCTGTGTTTTTATTTTTCTTTCAATTAATTAAAACTTGATTAATAAACAATTATTTTCTCAGTAGGGCAATATTTTTTGTTTCTAACACAATCGCTTCGAGAAATTCTGTTCAAAATGCACAATTTGACATCATTTTTTGAAATATATTCTGCCTCTATCAAAAAATCGATCATCAGGGTACATTATATAGTTTCTGAATAAGAGAATCTACGAATTGGATGCGTTTGAGAGCAAAAATGAATTTAAAAATGAGTCAGAAAATAAGCAGTTTGGATTTGAATACACCTTTAATAAGATGATTTTTTTCTTCAACCGCTATGTATTTTTTTTTCTTTGAAATTTTTTGAATTTGTTTTTGCTGTAAGAATTTGTCCTATCAAACACTTGTCTATATAAATGTTGAAGACAATATTAAGAAGATATATGATAAATTCATGGGGATTTTATATATTGTGAATTGATGGAGTTATGGAAATTTTCCTTCTTCAACTTCCCTTTTTTGTTTTCGTTTTTTATTTATTTTTTTTTTTTTTTTGCGGTACGAATTGGTACTATCAAAAACTTGTGAATATAAAAGTTGTAGATAATATTAAGGAGATGTATAATAAAATTAATTGGATTTGATATCTTGAGAACTGACGAATTTCGGAATTTTTTTCTCCCCAAAACCCTATTTTATGCGCCCCTTGAGCCCCTTGAGCCCATTTTTAATTTTATCAAAAATCTGTGATACATAAATTTTTGGTTCTATGGTTAGAAGCAATAAAAACTTTAAACTGATTTGATATGCACAAAAAATAAGAAGTTGTGAGTTTTTTCGGTTTTCACAAAACCCCTCCCTGTTTCCATCCCCTTGGTCCAATTTTGCCCATTAACGAACTTGACCGAGATTTTATGCCCCTTGATTTTATGTATCAATTTGGAAGAGATTTGTGCAGAATTGTGGAAGTTTATCGTGTCCAGAAGAAAGTGATATATATATATATATATATAAAGTTTTTTACTGAGGGTAGTTTTGGGTTCTAGGGGTCATGATCGGTGTAGATCTGCAAATATTTTTCAGAAATTCCAACATAGGAACGATCCCAATAGGTAGTATTTCATACGAAATCTACCTAATAATACACACAAAAAGAAATGTCGATTTTAGTTCAATTAAAGGTCCGCGGTCCCCTTAAAATTGGCCAAAAATATACGAAAGTTTTTTAAATCAAATCCATCGGACAATGACGTTGTTGTTTTATGTCGGCCGATTATCTACACTAGGGATATGGGCCCGGAGGTGGACGCCCTCCGTCGGCGTCTTTCTAAGAGAACCTAGCCCGTATTTACGCATGGAAATCCAAGGTTCAAAGAAAATCATGGAAAGCTCCGAACGATTAAGCCGACGGGCGCGATTGGGTTCGAACCCAGCACCTCCCGTCTACCAGCTTCAAGAGTAGAACCTCTCGGCCACTGGTGGGGCCCATCGGACAATGAAATGTAGCCAATTTAAAAATTTCGAAATTTCTCAAAAAGAGAATTTTCGAATAAAAAAAATAATTGATAAAATATTTTACAACAAAATGGCAAAAAAATGGCTTTAAAATAGGGGAAAAAAATTACAAAAATTCTGTAAACTTGAATTTATTAGATAATGAAATCTATTCCGGAGAAAAAAATTTTAAGCTCCGACGCTGAGTTTTTAAGCAGAAGCCTTTTGATTAGCTAGCAAATGCACTACCACTGAGGTATCTAAGCTACGCAAAAAAGACAGAAATTAAGATTCTGTTTTAAAATATAAATTGAAAAAAATGGTCGGATCTTATTCAATTAACTCGTTTAATTAAAATATTATAAGACTTTTTCAATTTTTTTTTCATTTATCGTGTGATCGGAGGTATTCGGCTATAAGTACGCAAAATTTCAAGTCTCTAACTTATACAGTTCCTGAGAACGAACTCTGTGATAGACAGAGAGTGGGGTGAGACGTATAGGGTTTCGTCAGATGAACAAAACCCTAAAAATGCTTCTCTGTAAACTATTTAGTATCTAGCTTTCTTTTCTTTGATTAAAACCGAGTTTAAAAAAGAAAATGGAAGAAATGAAATGATATAAATAAAATCACACGACGAAATGCAATATTCCACCTTGATTCAATCAGAAACACAATAATTTAAATCCAATCCAAGGTACTGCTACTTCTACTTTCAGCTACCTTAATAATTATAGACTCTCCCATTTCAAAGAAGAGAAGTATATGCATGAATGGAACAGTAAGTAATAATAAATATATTCTTGAATTGGGAATTCTTCGCTATTCTGTTCTTGAATTGGAATTTGGGAATTGCAGGCCGAAAGTACTAAGCAATTTTAAAATAAAATGTATATATTTTAACTTGTAACATCTATATTATTATTATTATTGCCGCCTTTTAAGTAAAACAATGAGCTTTTTTAAAGTTCATATTGTATATTGAAAGGATATATTGACGAATAAATATGTTACGAACTATCTTGTTTTAAATTATGCGAGATTCTACTATAAAAAAAGCAGATATAAGAGATAAATATGCATATTAAAAAATGTTTCAAATTCAATAAAACAGAAAATTTGAGCTGCAGAATTATTGTGGTTGAACCATTTAGTTTTATTCGATATACCTTCTATTAAAAAAAAATACTCTAAATAAAAATATTGATGCTTACACATAATTTCTTTTACAGTGTCCGTTTATTACTAAAGAATCATTAAAAAAAAAAAAAAAAATGTTTATGATTATTTAATCCCATGGGCAAAAGTTAATTAATTAATTTATCAACTTTTTCACTTTTAAATGAAATTAGAAATATGGGTGCAGTGAATTTTTCTTTTTATAATCAATCATGAAACCTAACTTCACTTTTCCTCCTTTCAGTGGCGCGCACAGGTATGTGCAAGGGGAAGGGGCTATGATACCAAACTTTCTTATCAATAATCTGCACCTTACACAGAATTTCAAAGGTAAATTAAAATGAAGATTATTACTATTGAGAAATAAAGATACACTGCAAACATGCACACACACTGTACTCGACACTACTTCTCGTATAGTTTACACAGAATAAATTATTGCACTCTTAGACAAATTTCAGAATTATTTGTATTTTTAAGCTTGTTTGCTTCAAATAAACAGACGAGGCATTAGATATATACTAGCGACATTACAGATAGTTGCACAATATACTAGTTGACATCGGTCGGTAAAAATAAAAGATTATAGTAAAATTTCGCAGCATCAATTACTGTCCCAGAAAAAAAGAGTGGACAAGCAAGCTCTAAAATCACGTGCTATTCATGAGATGAAAGTATTAAGAACGTGATCAGACATACAAGGTCCAATTCCCTACAATTTAGACAAGCAACATAAGCATATGTTTTTAGACTTCTTTGACTGCTGCAAAATGCTCAGAATATATAAAGACATTAATAAGGATTGAGGAAAAAGATTGGGCTGTTTTTCTTAATGAAACTGCCATTTATATAGCCATTAATTTGAAATACTAAGCATAGGAAAAGTTAGTAATAACATACAACAGTAAAATCTAATGACCATTTCAATTTCCACTTTTAAGAAGTGACCTTGGTAGATCAGCTAGCTGAAGATCAAGCATTAACAAAATGTAAGAAACACTAAGGAACTTCTGCAATAGATATTCTGGAAATTCACGTTAACCATTTTAATTCACCAGTACGTTTAATAACTTATGTTAACGAAAATAAATTGAGAAACTAATATTATCCTTAGAAGTTGCTTGCAGTTTAAGTTTTAAGGTACAGGGACCAGGCCCTAATTTGCGCCGGAGCCCACCGGAGCTCAGTTCCGGCACTTCTCTCCTTTTAATAATTATTTAAATATTGGTCAGAATACACCGGAGCTCATAAATACAGTGCTCCGGAGCCCAGTGCAATAACTCTACCGAAAAACCGGTTCTTTCTATCAAAACGTTTATATGTGACTTAATGTGTCGCTAGGTGAGGGATATGAAACGGGCTCAATTTTCATATCAGTCTTTGGGCTTGGGAGGGTTCAAGCTCAATCTGTCTTACATTCAAAATTTTATATATTCACGTATAGAACAGAAATCGTGTTTTCTATTCTAGCGATGTTTGCAAAATTGTGCCGCTGGGGCACAGATTGTCCCTTCGCGACAGAGAGCGGGAGAGAATATGATGACTTAGGCTGCGATGACTTAGACCCGCTGGGGCAAGGAGCCCACACGCGACAGGCAGCAGGTGAAAAAGGAGAGGTTGTTGTTACTATGGCAATGCTGCGTGTGCTGGAACACACCGTAAGTGTAGAAAGTTCAATATTCGGTGGTGGTAGATCATTTCCTGCATTTTATTTTACAGGGTGATCCTAAGTATTATTTTTTTTCTTTGATTTTTTGCTGGCCCACTAACTGCCCCCTTTATCAAATCGACATTGATAAATAGGAGGTCATACCTGTTCTTTTCAATCCTGAAATTCCAGAAGAATCTGTCAAGTATATTTCTAAATATTCGACAACATGTCTAAAATTGAAAGTTGCCGGTCATTAATGACAATATAGTGTATGTATTGGACTTGAGAGAAATAAGGAAAATATTCTACATGTGTACAATTTTTCGTAAAATGATATCACTAGTTTAAGAGACAGAAATTTTGGGCATTATATCATTCATTCTTGGCGACTGAAAAGAAGTTTTGTTAGCCACTGAACATGAAATGTTTCATAAATTTACATTTGCGTCCATCGAAACTCAAGATATGTTTTGTAGTGCATGTTTAAGGAATGTGTAATCAATACATTTCCAGAAAAAATATATATATATATATATATAAATACGTTAGAATCCTGCCGGCTATTGTTAACATCTTGCCAGCTTTTGTTAAATCCTGTCTACTTTTGTTAAATCCTAGTCGGCTTTTGCTAGGCTGCATAAAATTCGTTCCACACTAGTGAAACTTTGCAGCTGAATACATCAAAATTGTAGAATATTGGCAGCTGTTGATAGGCTGAGTCACTTTGCAGTTGACAGATTTAATCAACTACATCAATTTGTTGGTAGTAGTGAGAATGGCTAAAAGACCAATCGAAACACCAGGGCTTCATTAAGGAGTCGAATTATATTCCGATGTGGTCATACGAGTTGTAAGGCAAAATATTAAGAAATCCGGTGGTTTCACAATGGCAACAGGCCAAATGTCGCTTTAAAATGTTTATTCAGTCACACATCAAAACGTGAACAACTTCCACATCACGAGAGTTTTCGTATAGCCCTCAGGCTAGAGCACGAATCACTACTTCATGCTAAAAAGATCTTAATCAACAAATGTTGACGATCGCAACAAATTTAACATTAAGACCACTGGTAACAGAGTTTTAAAACAATCGAATAACGCAGAATTCTCTCTTCTGATCTCATGCACGGTGATTTTGTTAGCACTTGCATAGGAAGACCGATCGGAATGTAAACTTCAGGACAAACAACCAGATTCAGGAACGAGCCACCCAGTGAAATGCGCTCAGTTACTCAACCAATGGAGAGAGTGAGAGCAGCCTAATAGGGAATGAGTTCCGCATCTGCTCACGGAAGGATTTCGATGTAAAAAGTCCGACTCCAGCAATTGCACGGGAAGTTGATTCGTGGAATAATATTAGAAATGAAAATAGTGAAAATGGCTTTTAAAAACATTCGAAAATAAAAAATAATTTCTCTCAGAATATTATAGTTTTGGTAACTGATAAAAATTAATGAAGGGATTAAAAGTTTTAGATTAAGATTTCGAATAAGATAATTATTCATATACGCGTTTTAAATTCAAAGGAAATTAACTAGAAATAAATAATAGAGATTATTAAGAAATGGGGAAATAATGAATATGCCGAAAATTCAGAATAATGTAAATGAATATTGCAAGTAAAATTTTTATTTAACACACACACACACATATATATATATATATATATATATATATATATATATATATATATGTGTGTGTGTGTGTGTGTGTGTGTGTGTAGTGTAATTTTACGGGAAAAGGGATGTAGTGAGTGATGGACATAAATCAAGCTAATTAGCTGTAATAAAGATAATTTCCTCAGTTACATAAATAATGCGTCGTTTCAACTCAGCCATAAATCTATTCAAAAGAAATTAACCTTGAAAACTTTGATAAAGATAATGACTTGTTGAGTGACTCATAGACATTAAACTGATTTATTATTATTATTATTATGATACTGCTATTACAATTATTATTACTGATTTATTATCTTATAATGTAAATATTTTTTCATTCTGAAAATGTAGTCATTCCAGAGAAGAGGCATGAAAATGCTCTCTCTTTTTTACAATTTAAACAGTGTGAATTAAATAGCTTAAAGTGTTACCACTACTTATTTATTTGATATAATAGTCTACAATTTCTTTTGTCAAAGGAGGTTATAAAGAGTGGTTGATTAAAAATATGACAAGTAACAAATGTTGGATTAAACAAAGTGTGGATTTACACCGAAATAGATAAGTATCCTGAAGAACGGGTAAGTCCCAATTTTATCTAACTTACTCACGCCTTTTTCATTGGGATTCAAATACTAACAAGATTATGATTACTGATCACTGAATAAAAATAAATAAATTAAATAGCCTCCACTGAAATCTGAAATATCAGATATTTGATAAATAAACTTTTAAACTTTCAAAAAGAAAAGTTGGAAGAACTTTTTACGGTAACACGTAAGTAATCAAAAGTTAAGAAAATGGCAGCTTCTAAAGATAATTTAGCAATTGAAAAACTTACAGCTACGAACTACTCGATTTGGAAATTCAAGGCCGAAATGATGTTAACTAAAGAAGACTTATTTCATGTAATTACGGAAGAACCGCCTAATCCAATTACGGACGCTTGGTCCAAAAGTGATAAGAAAGCCCGTGCTCTAATTAATCTAACAATTGATGATAGTCAGATTACTCATGTTAAAAATTTACAGACAGCCAGACAAACTTGGCAAGCTTTGCGTGAAATCCATGAGCGACATAATTTGTCTAGCAAACTTTATCTCTTAAGAAAACTTTACGGGATTAAATTAGCGGAAGGTGGCAACGTTGTTAATCATATTACAAAAATAATGGAATTACTAGATAAATTAGCGGCCATAGGAGAAGTTATAAATGATAACCACATTTCTGCACTGTTATTATGCTCCCTACCCCAATCTTATGATACTCTTATTGCTGCCCTTGAATCAAGAGAAGAAAATCAACTCACACCATCATTTATTAAGTCTAAACTTATTGACGAATATAACCGACGACATGATAATAATGAGAGAACAGAAAATCCCGCCAGAGCATTTAAAGCACAGAAAAATTACAACAACAAAACAAGTAATAAATACTGCTCCAATTGTCGGATGAGAAACCATTATACCCAGGAATGTTGGCATAATAAAGCCAAAACACAAAATACACCACAAAATCAACACATTAGAGCAAACAAAAAACATTACTCTACATCACTAGTTTTTCAAAAGAGTGAAAACAATACATGGAGGGCGAGCGAAAATAAAAATTACGCCTTTATAACACAAGGAATAGAAAACAAAACATTTATAGTAGACAGTGGCAGCTCAAGCCATATTGTGTGTTCCGAATCAATGTTTACAGAAATAAAATCACGCGAAAAAACAAATGTAACCATCGCAAACGGGAAAAAACTTATCAGTTACGGGTCAGGTGACGTAAATATAAACACACGAACATCAGACAACAAAGTTCATGAAATAACACTTAAAGATGTATTACTAGTACCTGAAATCGAAACAAATTTATTATCGGTTAGCAAAGCGACGCAAAATGGATGTGAAATTATATTCAGAAATGACAAATGTATGTTCAAACTTAACGGAGAAATATGCTTAGAAGCGCGAAAAGTAAATAACCTATACGAAGTTCAGTTGGCATTCCAAAACTATGCAAACGTAGCACAAAGCTGCAACAACAAAAATTGCCTAGAATTATGGCATCGTAGGTTAGGACATAGAAATCTAACATCAATTAAAGAAATTACGCAAAAGGAATTAGCTACAGGAATCCAAATAAACAACTGTAAGCATAACATAGATTGCGAACCGTGCATTAAGGCAAAATTAACTGATGAACCCTATCCAAAAATTGCAGAGTATAGAGCAACTAAAAGACTCCAGCTCATTCACTCCGACGTGTGCGGATCTTTTCAAACACCGACAATAGGAGGGAAATCATACTTTTTGACTTTTATTGATGACTACTCACGATTTACGATCATATACCTATTGTCTAGAAAAAGTGAAGTTTACGAAAAACTTAAAGAATTCATCGCGTTAATTAGCAACAAATTTGGAGAAAAACCGAAAGCAATTGGAACAGATAACGGAGGGGAATTCACATCAGATGAAATAGAAAATTACCTCAGGGCTAATGGGATAAAACATCAACACACAGTTCCATATTGCGCAAGCCAGAACAGTGCGGCAGAGAGGAAAAATAGATCGTTAGTTGAAATGGCAAGGACAATGTTAAGTGAATCAAATTTACCATTAAAGTTCTGGGGGGAAGCAATTTGCACAGCAAATCATTTTCAAAACAGACTACCGGCAAAAGCAAATGAAAAGACGCCATACGAGTTATGGACAAACAGACAGCCAAACTTAAGTTACGTTAGGGTATTTGGCTGCAAAGCCTTCGCATATATCAGTAAAGCCAGAAGACAAAAATTAGACGATAAAGCTATAGAGGGAATTTTCGTCGGATATGATAATGAATCCAAAGGATATAGAATATATGTAGGAGGAAATGAAATAAAGATCGCGAGAACCGTTAAATTTCTCGAAGACAAATTTAAATATAGAAACGAGAAAGTAGAAAACAAACCAAAACAAGATGAAAATCGGGTTAACGAAAACTTTGTAGAAATAGAAATTTCAAATAGCAATGAGACACCATCCACGTCCAATCAACCAGTAGCAGAACTTAGACGATCAGAAAGAATTAATAAAGGTGTACCTCCTGATAGGTTAATATACATGGTTAAGAACGAAAACGCTACTGAACCAAAAAATTATGAGGAAATCGAAAACATGGAAAATTTTAAGGATAAACAAAATTGGATAGATGCAATGAAAAGCGAAATGAACTCCCTTATGAAAAACAAAACTTGGTCAATTGTAGAACCTCCACCAAATAGGAGAATAATAGGTTGCAAATGGACCTACAAACTAAAACGCGACAACACAGGAAAAATCCAAAAATATAAAGCACGTTTAGTTGCAAAAGGATATTCACAAAAATTCGGGGAGGATTATGATGAAACTTATGCACCAGTCGTGTCATATACAACAATAAGAGCATTATTAATAACAGCACTGCATCAAAATTTAAATGTAAAACATATTGATATTAACACCGCGTTCTTACATGGAGAGCTTGAGGAGGAGATATATATGTCACAACCAGAAGGTTTCGCTAAACCAAATGAGGAAAATAAAGTATGTAGGCTAAACAAAGCCATATACGGACTTAAACAAGCCGCGAGAGCGTGGCATAATAAAATCACAGAAACACTAAAAAAGATGAATTTCAGTCAGAGCAAATTTGACTCATGCCTTTTTACGCGAAAAAGGGGCGATAACACAACATACATAATAACATACGTAGACGACATTTTAATTGCTGGAAAAGACGAAATAATAGAGGAAGTAATCGCGAGCTTAAATAAAGAATACGAGCTAAAAGATTTAGGTGACATCAGTAACTACCTATCTATGAACATTAAAAAAGTAAATAAAAGCTACATGATAAATCAAACTCAGAAAATAGAAGAATTAATCAATAAATTTAATTTGCAAGACGCAAAACCGTGTAGCACACCCATGGAAACAAATTACACACGCTTTAATGACGAGGATAACATTTTACCAAACAACACATATTACAGACAAGCCATAGGAGCACTTCTATATCTAGCAACTATAAGCAGACCTGACATCTGTGCAGCAGTAAACATTCTTAGCAGAAGAAATGAATCACCAAGAATGAAAGACTGGAATGCAGTAAAGAGAGTGATAAGATATTTAAAGACTACAAAAAATTATAGTCTAGTTCTGAGCGGAAAAAAGAAACCGATACTTGAAGTTTATGCGGATGCAGATTGGGGAGGAGATGTAGATTCACGAAAATCAACGAGTGGGAACCTATACATGTTAGGAAGAAATCCCATACAATGGTCGACCAAGAAACAATCCTGCATTGCATTATCATCGGCAGAGGCCGAGTATGTGTCAGCAGCAAATGCAGCAATTGAAATAAAGTGGCTAGTCAATCTACTGGAAGAATTAAACCTAAAGCAAACCTTACCTATAGACCTATATGAAGACAACCAGTCCACGATCAAGATGATAGAATTAGAAAAGCACTCAAGTAAGACTAAACATATTAAAATTAGGTTCCACCTGATAAAACAACTAAAGCAAGAAGGGACTATCAACCTAAAGTACTGCCCAACCAAATTGATGATAGCAGACCTGTTTACGAAACCAGTTCCCAAACCTGTTTTTCAAACCCATAGAAGGAACTTAAATTTGTGTGAGAATGAAACTTCAGAAATTAAGGAGGAGTTGATGGACATAAATCAAGTTAATTAGCTGTAATAAAGATAATTTTCTCAGTTACATAAATAATGCGTCGTTTCAACTCAGCCATAAATCTATTCAAAAGAAATTAACCTTGAAAACTTTGATAAAGATAATGACTTGCTGGGTGACTCATAGACATTAAACTGATTTATTATTATTATTATTATGATATTGCTATTACAATTATTATTACTGATTTATTATCTTATAATGTAAATATTTTTTCATTCTGAAAATGTAGTCATTCCAAAGAAGAGGCATGAAAATGCTTTCTCTTTTTTACAATTTAAACAGTGTGAATTAAATAGCTTAAAGTGTTACCACTGCTTATTTATTTGATATAATAGTCTACAATTTCTTTTGTCAAAGGAGGTTATAAAGAGTGGTTGATTAAAAATATGACAACTAACAAATGTTGGATTAAACAAAGTGTGGATTTACACCGGAATAGATAAGTATCCTGAAGAACGGGTAAGTCCCAATTTTATCTAACTTACTCACGCCTTTTTCATTGGGATTCAAATACTAACAGTGAGAAAGGTGGTTAGAAAACTCACACGCGTCCGTTACAGCATTGATGACAATTACTATTACAGATTCTTTGTAATTTAATTGACATTTTTTATTCGTTTTCCTTAACTACATATCAAAAAGAATTCTTCAAACGAAATATCTTTGAAATTTTAAGGAATTCTGAACTAGAGAAATAAAGTTTTCGTAACAGAAATAAGAAATATATTTGTTAAATGTGTGAAATAAGGAAAATGCCTCCGATCTCTGTTTTGTGCAGCGTACCGTATTGCGACTGTCAATCTACAAGCAGGATGATTATTATGTAGAAAATGGATTCTTTTTTTTTTTTTTTTCATTCTACATTTTTCGTTGCCCTATATATGATTTAGTTCTTGAAAAATATAAAATGAAAAAGAAAATAGCTCTCACATATCCGATAGAGTATGTGTACTTATAAATTAAAGATGACCTTGACCACTCACTAAAAGTTCCTTGTCATTAATGGTCAGTGGGGAAAAAGGCACATTATATTTTGTACGATTTGTGTAAAACCGGTTTATCCGGGTTTTTGTTTTATCCGCGGTGAGCTTGGTCCATATTAACTCAATTAATCGGGACTGTACTGTATTTTCAACTGTAGGACTGGACTGTAGTAACTCGCTTCAAGTCGCGTCTACAATTACTCTCTGTATGATACGCGTTAGATGCTGAAACGTTATTATTTTCTGCTATTCACAATTTTATCGCAGTCCGTACACAATTTGACTGCGGTCCGCCATTTGGTGACCACTGTTATATAACAATAAAATGTGCGTTTAAAACAATCACAACACATTATCGCATTATACTGAATAACGTCATGCTTTAAATAAAAATTATTTTTATTATGAATGATAGATATTTTATAGTAACATAGGAATAAAACAATAAAATAAACTTTTGGTCTGCTCGTATTTTTCTCTCATATCTTACTTTTATATCCTATGAATACTGGGCATTAATTGTCACGTGATAAATGTTTCAACAGATTACGTTGCGATGTTTGCTAAAAAAAAAAAAAGAAATAGCTTTCGATTAATTTAATATCAACATTGACATCATTTTCAAAAGTAAAATAATAATAATAATTATAATAATGTAATAATAATAAATAATAATTTTACTTAAAGCTAAAAATTTACAGTAATCGATATTTGGTTGGATCACAATGTATTTCAAAACATTCTAAACTAACAACACTGAAAGATGTCGAAATACATGTCTACCAATGCACTTAAAAAAATGCTGAAAACGCCCTTTATATAAGAGAAACATTTCTGAAAATTCCCTATGATATCATATTTTCACACAATTACGGAAAACTTATACCTTTATCTTGAAAAATTATTTGGATTAAGATAAAATAGAAAAATTTGAAAATAATAGTTTTTTTATGTTTATGAAAATGGTTCTGAAAATTGGTGCCGGTAATTTCAGAAAAATGATTTCTGTTAATTTCGTAAACTTTTTATTTCTGAGGCTTCTGATTAATTCCACTCTTAAATTTTCTGATAATAAGACAAATACTTTCGGAATAGTAGTTAACAGTATATTAAATTTAATATTTTTAGGATGTTTTAGGATATGTTTCTTTGAAGATAAAACTCACCGATTCTTAAAAAAAAAAAAAAAAAAAAAAAAAAAAAAATTCAACACACATTTAGTTTTATTTTTTAAGGAAGCATAGGTGAACTTTCTTTTTGAAGAGCGAGTTTGTATGAAGATACTCTGCTATATAAACACACAGACATTAAAACCTCAAGAATCACTTTCTTTCTGTTTCTTTTCTTTTTTCCCAATTATTCCTTGTTCATCCATCTCCAAGTCAAATTTGGTTATTCACGTGAGTATCTTAGTGAATTAATTTCCCATTAAAGAAACAGGTTTTACTAGTTCACTGAATATAGGTGATGATACGAGATAGCTATATATTATTTATTTTGTTTATTTTATACATTCATTCATATATATATAGATATATTTATATATAGATAGATAGATAAATAGATGGATATGCATATATTTAAATGAACGTGCTTGAAGCTTCTTTAATAAATTATCAATAGATATTTTAAGTATGCTTCTAATCAAAATTTCCCAAGGGAAAATTAATTCTTGATCATGTCTTGCTTTAAACGACAGTAAGTTTAAAATATGTGCGTCGCGGAACCCATGACTGAAAATATTTATGTAATGGTATTGTTTCAGCTATAATGTCAATTTGTAAAAGCTAATACACTGGCAAGGTTCAAGCATTTTTTTTCTTTCAGCATTAAAAGAATGAAAATAAAGGTAGAAAATGTGGTTTATATATGAATGATCATAAGTAACTTTAATAAAACATACGAAACAGTCATGCCCACCAGTATATATATATATATATATATATATGTATAATTTCGGTTATGGAAATATTAAAGGAGGTTTTTGAGTACTGCTTCTCTGTTTTGTACATATTGTATATTATTTCATATTTCATACTCAAGATATTTAATATTATTAAATAAATTATTAATCAAGATTATTTTTCTTAATGTTATTATTGATTTTTATTTTATTAATTTTTTTTGCAATTATTGCGTTTTCCAAAAAACATTTTTATATATGTCAGTTCTTAGTAAAAATCTCGATCCTGGCAAGACCCTCATAGCATGCATGGTCACGGTGACGTCGTTGTGACCAGTGGTGTGGTTGTAAAAAAAGCAGAGGGCACACGCTCTAATCAGAGGGTATACGCTCAAGAAGAAGGTATACCCTACAGTGTATATACTATATTTTTTTTGAGAAACAAAGGGTATACGGTGCTCCTTAAAAAAATCCAGAAGGTATACGGCGTATACCACCGTATACCCTCTACTACACCCCTGGTTGTGACGTCATTGTAAGTCACTGTGGTCACGTCACATCTGTGACCAAAATGCCACCACTCAGTGATGTCACATTGTGACTGAGATGTGAACTTCTTAGAAAACTTTAAAAAATTACGAAAATTCTTTAAAACATGTTATTTACTGTAAAATTATGTTTTTCTGGCAATAAAAAAAAATTGTGAGGTCACTGTTATGTAACGTACGTCACGTCACATATGTGACCAAAAACCACCATATTGTAAGTCACAGTGTGACAAAAATATGAACTTCAAAAATCTTTGAAAATGAAGAGAAATATTTTAAACAGTCACGAGTTACATGGCATAAGGAAAAAAATATATTAGTGGATAGCAAATGGTAAATTCTGTCACTAAAGGGGAGGGGGGGGGCATAATAAATAAAGTGCACGATACAAGCATTAATAAACTAAATTTTCAGGCTATATTTTATCAATTTGATATCTAAGATAGTGAATGTATACTTTTTCATGATTTCAATTTTATCTAGCATTTGGATAATATATTTAGAATTAGGAGTATTAAATTTATACACTTTACATATTTAGTTTGCTGGGAGGAAATTTATTTATTTATTTCTTTTTTTACCGACCAGGATTATTCGAAACACTTCTGTGGTTTCAAAATAAAAAATTTCTATTACAGTTAAATCTGCACCTTTTAATGAGCACGTAGGAAGAGTCTCCAGAGTTTAGTCATCTATGCATTTCTTGCTTTAGAATATTTTTATAATTTGTATTTAAGTCATAAATTCTACTTCTTTCAGACTTTTTAAATAAAATTAGCATTTTCCGAAAATAAAAGAAATATACAAAATTTGTGCAAAACAAACTTTACTTTAAAAAAAAAAAAGAAAAAAAGGGGGGGGGGGCTCGTTATTACCATTAAATTTATTTTTACACCTTTTGAAAATTTAAACAATGGTATATCTAATAAACTCTAATTATGAATATTATTATTATAATTATTTAGAAAAAAGGAACTTTAAAATACATTTTAACTTGAATTATTTGGTACGGATAAAAAGAAAAGCTTAAATACATTGGACATTTCTTCAAATACAAAATTTTAATTAACCATACTTTCAGAAAATTACTGCGCATTCAAGTTTCATATCTCTTGCATGCAAAAACAAATAATCTGTACCAGACCATCTGCTTGAAAATCGTCTGCCCACAAAAAAATAAACACGAGAAGACACGGGAAATAAATAGTTCACTGTTTTTAGAACATCACCTTCACCACGTCTACAACACTTTAAGATAAGGAAATGACCATTTTAGGATACACGGATATTAATAGAACGTATATGTAAGTTTTATTTAATTTAAATATTTTATTCCTGATTTGTACATATGAGTTAAATAGTTTTATGTTATATTTGTAAGAGACTGATCTTTAACTGTCACTAGCGATATTTTCAAATTCGATAACTGTAAAGAAAAATATCTTAATCTGCCATCGCTTAAAAAAAAAAAAAAAAAAACTGCGCAGAGACTGTGCATGCCTACATTCATACTGGAATTAATATAAACATTAATTTACTCTTACTTGAGATTGAAAATGTATGGAACGACAATGATTTGGAATTATTTTATCGGATTCTTACTATTTTTTGATTACTAACACTTATAGTTATTATTATTTTGGGGTTAAATATGATGTTCGATTATCATGAGATTACGAAACTGTTTCAGATTAGAAATTAACATTATACTGGGAAACTGTATTTTTACATATTACAGTAGTGAAACATTTGAAAGAATTTTCTTTTAGTGCTAATAATATTTTAAATTATCTTTCATAATCCTAAATCTTCAGACCAATGTTTCCATATTTAACATTTGCCGAAATTATGAAATAATAGGAATTCCTTGTACCGTATGGAAATATTTTTGAGATATTGTTAAATCTAATAATGCATTTAATTTATCTATTGAGTTTGCTGTTGTTTAATAGTACAATTATAAATACTAATTATTATTTTTAGTGTTTTTCAAATTAGTATATTTATTTTTTTTAATTGTATGTAAGCATTTTTTCTGTTTGTGATTTTAATCAAACATTTAATTATAGACATTCTGAATCGGTTATTAAATTTTCTTCTATTGTAAATTCATTTTCTACGTTTATGATACGCGTAATTATTGGCACTAAAAAGTAAAATATGATATTTAAGCTTTGAAACAAAGTGTTTTTCATGCCTGATGGGAAGTTATAGATTAAACTGCTTAGTATATATTTTGAAAAGTTCATATAATACAGGATACATAATATAGGACACAAGTTGAAAAGTGCTTATGACTTCGGTTTGTCTCTCCGTCTGTCCGTCTAGCAGTCTGTCCGCACTCTAACTCTCGAAAATATACTCGGATTGCCCTGAAATTTTTGGATGTTATTGACGTTTACCACAGCACGGTACCTATTTGTAATAAAGTTTGTAGCATGCTTTGTTCATTTACAGGGACAGCCAAAATTTTTCCGTTACATTACAGCCTATGGGAAAAAATCGTTTCAAATGATTTTTTTATGATTTTACGCACGCTTTCAAACAGAATAAAATTTATATGCATTTATGAAGTGCACTAAAATATGTATTCTGTTGACTATGCGATGCAAAAAATAGTTATTGTTCATTTACAGGGCTAAAAAAGGAATTCAAATACATAATGATATAGGGGTGGAGGGAATTGTTTGCGGCATACTTTAATTATGTTAATCTATTTCATATATCATGAAATTGATATATGTCGCTGAGGTTTACATACTATAAATTATTTCATGTATAATAAGAATAATACGTATATAGCATTTACAGGGACACACAAAATATTCCAGATACTATATTGTATCCGAAGTACTGTTCATTAGCGATGATTGCTGGAAATGTATTTTTAATTATGATATGCGCTTTTATGATTCACTATATTTATGCATAGTATATGGTGTATATAAATGCTATAATTCCTATACAAGGCTACACAAAAGTATTCGTAAGGATTATTGGGTATGGGCGCAAATTGCTTAAAGGTTGTTTTTAAATGAGATATGCTTTTTTTGCTGAACTGCATTTAATTTACCAAGAAATGTTTGTAGAATATAGATAAAATGATATACAGGGTCACGTAAAGAATTGGATATATGGCTGTCTATAAATTATAATTTCTGGAAATGTGATTTCAGCAGTTTTAAGAGTGTCTTAGTTTGAATTAAATTTTAACTAAATAGTGGCGTGTAATAAAGATTCTAGGTAAACTACAGGGTTGTACAAAAGTATTCAAGTATGTTTCCATACATTAGTATAAATTGCTGAAAAAGAATTTCAACCTGTTAGGCGTTTTCTTGCTAAACTAGATTTTTCCATTATATAGTATATATACACTTAAAAAAATAGGAAGTCAAAATTGAGTAAAAAGTACTCAATTTTAAATGCGTCACATACTCAAAATAGCTCCGATCCAAATGTACTCAAAGTTGAGAAACACATGTACTCATTTTTTATTCATTGGTTGTGATCAAATATGAATCGTTATGTACTGACCTCCCCCCCCCCCCCCCCCCAAAAAAAAAGAAAACCTAAAATTTAAAGTAAAAATGTACTGACATTTATTTCCCGTTCAAAGTTCTTAACAAGAAATGTTTAATTGATTATTTATTAAGAAAAATAGCAAAATTCTTAACAAGATACTCAAATCGAATATTTTTATGACAAGAGCATTATTTCCAAGCACTTTTAAATTATTTTTAAAATGCTGTGCATAATTTAATATTTACATTAATAAACATCATTTATGCCGCCGTAAATGAAATGAACCATTACCGGGTACAAAACTATTCGTTTGTTTGGGTTTGATAACATGTGATGTTTCAAAATAGAGAAAGCATGGGTTCATTTTTTATCAAAAATATTCAATTCGATATGAGTACGTCGGTTTACTTATTTTTGAGTACTTCATTTTTCTCAGTGTATCAACCTACAGATCAAATACAGGGCTGTCCAAAAGAATTGAAAAACATATTTGGCTATGGACGGTAACTGCTGAAATCAATTTTTCAAATGTTTTATGAATTTTCTAAAATGTTTACTTAGTTATCTTATTTACGTCATTTCCCTAAATTACGATGTCTTGTTAAAGCATTCAGAAAGTGTTGGAAAGTATTTTATAATCTATGATTAACGCATGATTTTTCTTACTCGTTTTTTTTCTATTTCCCAGATCAGTCTTTTCCTATAAAACATACCAAATCTATTTAGCTCATATTCATAAAATACAATATACACTGGAATAAAAAATTTAAATAAATATCGCTTATCATGCCGCTCTATAAATAATAGTTGTATTAATATCCGTTAGTCTCCATGTTCGTATTTAATAAAGCAATGACAAATCACAACAAATTAAAAAATTTACACATTCGAAATATCAAGCTTGAACTCAATATCAAGCATAGAACTTAATATCAATCATAGAACTGAATAAAAATATATGTCAGTTGATAAGCATTGTTTTTTAAGTGGAAAAATTTAAAATGTTTTAGAAGAATAAGACTCCAAAATAGCGATATTTTGCTAAAAAGTACGGTAAAAAGATAAGATTTTATATTTACAGCAAAAGGTTATTTCAAAATTCATCGCTGTATTAATACTTAGAAATTTTTCCAGAGGGAATCCTTCGCCTTATATACAATATTTCAAATGAAAATCAAATATCAAATTAATTGCTTAAAAGGCGCAAAGGCCAACATAGTGAAAAAGATTCCATGCCGGGACTCGAACCCGGGACATCAGTATACCACACTGACATTCTACCGACTAAACCACATGGAACGACGACCAGTCTGTAAAATTTCTCACTATTATAAGTTGGCAAGGCTACAAACGCAGCACAAGATGGAATATTTATCGTGAGCCACCGACATGGGGTAAACACGAAACTTAATGAAATCCAGCATCGATTGAAACTATATTAATAATTGGAAATTTTTCCAGGGAGAAACATTCGCCTTGCATACAACATTTCTAATTAAAATTGCCTTTTAAGCAATTAATTTGAAATTTGATTTTCATTTGAAATATTGTATGCAAGGCGAATGGTTCTCTCTGGAAAAATTTCCAAGTATTAATATAATTTCAATCGATGTTGGATTTAATTAAGTTTCGTGTTTGCATCATGTTGGTGGCTCACGCTAAATATTCCATCTTGTGCTGAGTTTGTAGCCTCGCCATCATGTAATAGTGAGAAATTTTCCAGCCTGGGTATCGTTCCATGTGATTTAGTCGGTAGAATGCCTGTGCGCTGTACTAATGGCCCGGGTTCGAGTCCCAGCATGGAATCTTTTTCACTATTTGCGTCTTTTAAGCAATTAATTTGAAATTTGATTTTCATTTGAAATCACAGTGTTTATGACAAGTTCGTCACAAATGACACATATTTCACAAATTGGTCACAGTGTGACTTCAAAGCATTGTCGCTTTCGTCACACGTTCGTCACAAAGTTAATGCCAAAATAGTCACAAATGACACTTTTTCACAAATTTGTCACACCGTGACTTCACAGAGTGGTCACAATGTGACGTCACAAACGACCTCTAAAACGGCCATAACGACCTCGCATTCTAATCACTGTGACGTCACATCGACGTCACATCGGCGGTCACAAAATCACAGTGTGACTTCACAACGACGTCGCCGTGACGTCACCATGCCCTACGGGGACACACTCAGCATCTATGTAGTGTAGTGCCCGGTACAGGAATAATAATGGAGTTATTACTGGATCGTCATCCAGTGACCATTTATACTCTCCTCCTCGTCCTTTATTTTTTCGCAAGTGTTCTGATGCTCGATGCAAGATATGTCCATACGCTTCTCACTCACAAATTGTCTCAGATCCTCAATTTTCAAATTTTTGTAAAGCCTTTAATGTTATATATTGTATTAAGTGCAACTTATGTAATATGAAATATATTGGTGAAACATCAGGTCCAATTTATAAACGTATCAACCAACATGGATCAGACTCTAATAAAAACAAAGCAAAAAACATACAGTCTACAGCTGAAATTCAACATTTTCATAATCATCAATTTAAAAATACGACAATTGAAATCCTTCAAATTCTAGAAAATAAATCAGAACGTCTCTATATGGATTCATCATATATGAAATATTATAACACCATTTATCCATATGGACTCGATAGTGAAATATTTAATAGACCTGTTAAAGTCTTCACATCTATAAATAACACTATTGATTATTCTCCAATTTATCCTACACTTAATCATAATTTAAATTGTAAAACAACAAGAAACAAACGTGGAAAGGGAACATCAGCAGTAGTAGTTTCCAAAAAATATATCACTAAACAAATAAGTAATCTCCAAAGTAACTATTTAAAGCAATTTAATTGGTTATTAATTCGAAAATACATATTTGCGATTAAAAAGAAACAGATTGCACAACATTTAAATGTATTTCTAAGTAAATCTTTCTCTAAACATTTCTCTGATATTTATTTTGATCTCATTATGACTAGAGTTAATCTTTTAAATATTAACTTACAAAAAAAAAAAAAAAAAAAAAAAAACATAAAATTCAAAACACAAATACTCAAATGATAATAACTTTTTCAAATCAAATATTTAATAAAATTAATATCAATTCTATAATTAATGATAAAAACTGTTATTTTCCTATTAATAATCTTTATATATCAAAAACCTTTAAATATCCGAATACAATTGGTAGAAAGATTTGTAACTACAATACATTTTCAAAAAATACATCTGCTGCAAGTAATTTTCCGTGTAAATGCAATGACCTCAATCTAAAAAAATATATAAACAATGATCATGGACATATAATCACTTTAAATCTTAATATTGTTAATGATTTTAAATTGAAAAAACTAATGAGTTATGGAACTAAATATAGACTTCCATCTAAATTTAATGTAAAATCTATTATAAAGCAGTTTACATATGATATAGATGTTTTTATAGATAAAATTTCGTCTCTTATAATAAACCTATTGAATATTTTAATCAATGGATATTATTAGTGATTGAAAGATTAACTATGGCTTTAAAATATAATATTTCTGATTTAGTTACTATTAACACAAAGCATTTTTCCAAGAAATTAATAAATTACAAAAATACTATGTTATTACATATGTAGACAAATCTCCTAATAACTATGCAATCATATGTAAATCTTATTATCACCAACTTCTTACCAACTCTATTTCTTCTAATAAATCTTTAAAAAAAAAACTAATGAAAATGTAATTGTAAATAATCGTAAAATTCAAAGTTATTATAAACTATTAAATATTCTCTCTACTAACTTTAATTAACCTTATTTAGTACTTATTCCCAAATTTCATAAGACTCCTATTAAATTTAGGACTGTAACTATTGGATGTAATACATATAATAATAAAGCCAATAAACTTCTATTAAAAATTCTTAATCAATTATATATACTGACGACAAACAATGATAATACACACTGTATAAAAAACAGCTATCAACTGGTCAATATTATGAAAAATCTTAATTGTGTATATAATATAACGACATATGACTTCAAAGATCTTTTTAATAATATAGATTTATTAGATTTACATAATATTATAAATGCATTATTTAAACAGTATCATCAACAACTTGATTTACCATCTAATATAGATATAGCTTATTTTAAATCTTTAACTAACTTCATTGTTATCTATGATAATTATATCTTCCAAGATAACACATTATATTTAAAACATATAGGTATACCACAAGGTACATCCAGTTTATTATCAGACTTATATTTATATCACTATGAACGTACTTTTACTAATAATAATCTACATTTATATCGTTATATTGATGACATAATTTTAATTACCACTGATCATACTAAAATTTCTCAATTTCCAGTAGATTATCCCACTAATTTGGAATTAACGGAAAACATCTTATCTAATAATACAATCAACTTCTTAGATCTTAAAATTACAATAAAAGACAACAAAACAATAATAGATCTATATGATAAACGTAAAGAATTTAAATTCAAAGTTAATACATTTACAAATTTTAAATCTTGTCTTCATAATTCTGTATATCGTAATATAATACTTAACCATTTATATAGAATAAAATGTTTATGTTCTTCTCATCTAATTAATAATAATATTAAAAAACTAATCTATGATGCATGAAATAAAGTTTTCCAAAGAAATTCATATATTCTTTAATATACAATTAGTACTTACATGATCTTAAAAAAAAAAATAAATAAAAAAAAATAAAAATTAACACATGCGTAAACAAAATTACAAAAAACCCTATAAAATAAGAAAATATTTATAAAAAAAAGTAAAAAATTGTAAAATAATAAAAAAAATTACCATAGGACGGATGGGTGGGTAGATGTTAGAGTACGGAGGAGGGTGGTGTTGTCTGGATAATACGCAATGGTTAATTTATTTTTAAAAAAATGATGGGGCATTTTAATAACTACATTGATAATACTCTTTTTATATGGAGGTGGTTCGATTCTTTATATATGGTGAAGTTAAATTATTATTTCAATTCATATTTAATTTATTAAGCTTAATTAATATTTATTAAAGTTAAAAATTAACTTGTTTTTAATTTTTAGTCTTCTCGGGACAATATCATATTAATTTCTAATTGTATACCATCTTTATGATGAATAATATGGATAATAAATTTGTTTGATATAACTAATGATATTACAGATCGTATTAAAATTGGGTTATTAGTATTTTATTATTCCTCTATACTTTTTAATAATGTTTAATTTTGAACTTAGAATTAAATGATTAATTAACGGTTTTTTGTGAATGTTAATCTCATATTCATATTGTTCAGTTTTTTTATAGTTAATATGAAAATAAACAATACAATTTATTTGTTATCATTAGGCAATTGGGAAATGAAGATTCTGACATAATTATATCAACATCCATTTATTTATTTATTTATTTTATTTTATTTATTTATTTATTTATTTTTCCTCCGGCTCATTTTAATAATTAATATATTTATAAGTATTTCTTATAGTTTATTTTTATTATACATAATTTATTTTATATAAATTATTTAGTTTTATGACATATTGCTATATTATATTATTATTGTTTTGAAATTATTTAAATATTCCGTATAGATTAATTGGGTAAGGTAGTAAAATATATTGTAATAATTCTATTAAAATTTGTATTCATTTAATATTTATATGAATAATGAAATAAAATATGGTATTTTTATAATAGGAATTGTTGGGATATAGCAGTTGGTATATTATGGATGACTTAACTTATAGCATAATCTTTATGACATTGTTCATTTAGTTTCAAATTTATATCATAGATGGCAGCACTAAAATTTTAATTGGATTCTGTCTGTAGCTTCGAATAGAGTAATAATATCAATTTCTAACACAAGGTGGAGCTTAATTTTGGATATTTTCGATTTTGTAAACTTATCATTTTGGACTTTTACTTTAGTTTAGAAATTTAATACAAATTAATAACTGTTAAGAGGTTATTTACTCATTATGTAATTATTTTCTATTTATATTATTTAAATTGAAATTATCACGGTATTTCAAAACTGATTAACTGTATTCATTAGGTTTTAAAATCTGTGTTAACCTAACTGTAAAAATAACGTTAAATTTATCGTGCCTATGGATACCATGTGCGGATGTGTATTTGGATAGAATTACTGGGATTTTGTTAGGTATTTTGTGTAATATTACTATTTTTACTTGCTATAAATTAATTATTTAAAAGGTTGTATTGCTTTTACCATTTCATAGCATTTAATTTTATTCTGTTTTCAGTTTGATACTATTCTACTGGTTATATTGGTCGTTAGAGTACAGGGGAAATTTTTTTTTCAGCTTTTAGCTTTTTTTTTTCTCACAGAAAACGACTAATTTTGCTTATATAATTGAATTCTGTACTCTTGAAAACGTAATTCAATATATAAGCTTTTCAATTATCTTTCTCGAAATCCATATTCTTCTCTTTTTCTTCAATATTAATTCATATTATATAGTACGAGGGACTTTATTTTATACTTCGCAGCTTGTTTATTATGTTTTTGATATCCATTCAGTGTGTTTGGGGACACTGTATTGTTGTAAATTCATTCATACTATCACAATTATAGATGATGGTTGGTAATGTTTAATTAATGGTTATACAGGGTGTCCGGTCTCAACTGTGTCCAATGGCTAATTCCTAAACCGTTAGTCATAAACATATAGTTCCAATTACAAAAATGTTTTAAATCAGGTAAAGAAATAATTTAAAAGCGATTTGGGTCAGTAAAAACATTTCTTAAAAAATTACGAAATTTAAATTTTTATACGGTCCCCAGGTCCTATAAGTTATATTTAGTAAAATTTTCCTATTACACCGACAAGTAAGACAAAAAAAGTCCCATTCATATAACACTAAAATTGAGCGAGTTATGAAACTTTAAAAATGCATGACTTATGCCACTTTTCTGCTCTGAAAACAAATGAGTTCGGCTTGACTTTGAGGGATCGCATACCAAGTGCTTAAAGTATTCGAAGATCTTATTTCATGTGTATCTGCGCTTTGAAAAAAATCGTACAAGTATTACGATTAAGTTAACATTTATAAAACTCAGATTGGCTAAAATAACATATATTTTATTTTGTCAGGATTTGAGACGGTTTCTTTTATGATTTCTTTTAACAAAAATTATGTTATTTTTATAAGTTTTTATGTTACTTCAATGATCATATGTATGTTTTTCCAGTTCAAAATTTGTACCCGAACTTTAACTCACTTTTAGGTAGATTTCGAATGAAATACTACCTATTGGGATCGTTCCTATGTTGGATTTTCTGAAAATTTTTTGCAGATCTACACCGATCATGACCCCTAGAACACAAAACCACCCTCAGTAAAAAGCTTTATCTATCTATCTATCTATGTATCTATCTATCTATCTATATATATCACTTTCTTCTGGACACGATAACTTTCGTAATTCTGCACCAATCTCTTCCAAACTGATACATAAAATCAAAGGGCATAAAATCTCGGTCAAGTTCGTTAATGGGCAAAATCGGACCAAGAAAATGGAAATAGGGAGGGGTTTTGTGAAAACAGAAAAACCCCCATAACTTCTTAATTTTTGTGCACATCAAATCAGTTTAAAGTTTTTATTACTTCTAAAAATAGGGCCAAAATTTTATGTATCACAGATTTTTGATAAAGTTAAAAATGGGCTGAAGGGGCGCAAAAAATAGGGTTTTTGGAAGAAAAAAATTCATAACTTCGTCAGTTTTCAAGATATCAATTCCAATTAATTTTATTATAAATCTCCTTAATATTATCTACAACTTTTATATTCACAAGTTTTTGATAGGACAAATTCGTATCGCAAAAAAAAAAAAAATTAAAAACGAAAACAAAAAGGGGGTTTGAAGAAGTAAAAAATCCATAACTCCGTCAATTCAAAAGATATAATATCCCCATGAATTTATCATACATCTTCTTAATATTGTCTACAACATCTATATAGACAAATTTTGGATAGGACCAATTCTTACAGCAAAAACAAATTAAAAATACATAGCGGTTGAAGAAAAAAATCATCTAAGTAAGGGTGTATTCAAATCCAAACTGCGTATTTTCTGACTCATTTTACAATTCATTTTTGCTCTCAAAGGCTCCCAATTGGTACGTTTTCTTACTCAGAAACTATATAATGTACCGTAATGGTCGATTTTTTGATAGACGCAGAATATATTTAAAAAAATGCTGTTAAAGTGGGCATTTTGAACCGAATTTCCCAAAGCGGATGGTGTTGGAAAAATCATTGCATTAAGGATGCACTCAAATCCAAACTGTTTATTTTCTGATTCATTTTTAAATTCACTTTTGCTCTCAAACGCATTTAATTGGTAGATTCGCTTATTCAGAAACTATATAATGTACCGCAATGATCGATTTTTTGATAGAGGCACAATATATTTCAAAAAATGATGTCAAATTGGGCATTTTGAACGGAATATCCCGAAGCAATTGTGTTATCACTTTCTTCTGGACACGACAACTTCCGCAATTCTGCACAAATCTCTTCAAAACTGATACATAAAATCAAGGGACATAAAAACTCGGCCAAGTTCGTTAATGGGCAAAAGCGGACAAAGGGGATGGAAATAGGGAGGGGTTTTGTGAAAACCGAAAAAACCCCATAACTTCTTAATTTTTGTACATATCAAATCAGTGTAAAGTTTTTATTACTTCTAAAAATAGCGCCAAAAATTTATGCATGACAGATTTTTGATAAAATTTAAAATAGGCTCAAGGGGCGCAAAAAATTCGGTTTTTGGGAGAAAAAAATTCCTTACTTCGTCAATTTTCAAGATATCAAATCCAATAATTTTATTATACATCTCCTTAATATTATCTACAACTTTTATATTCACAAGTTTTGGATAGGACCAATTCGTACCGCAAAAAAAAATGAAAAACGAAGACAAAAAAGGGGGGTTGAAGAAGAAAAATTTTCATAACTCCGTCAATTCACAAGATATAACATCTCCAAGAATTTATCATATATCTTCTTAATATTGTCTTCAACATTTATATAGACAAGTTTTTGATAGCGCCAATTCTTACAGCAAAAACAAATTAAAAATACATAGCGGTTGAAGAAAAAAAATCATCTTATTAAGGGTGCATTCAAATCCAAACTGTCTATTTGCTTACTCATTTTTAAATTCATTTTTGCTCTCAAACGCATCCAATTGCTAGATTCTCTTATTCAGAAACTATATAATGTACAGTAATGATCGATTTTTTGATAGAGGAAGAATATATTTCAAAAAATAATGTCAAAGTGGGCATTTTGAACAGAATTTTCCGAAGCGATTGTGTTAGAAACGAAAAATATTGCCCTACTGAGAAAATAATTGTTTATTAATCAAGTTTTAATTAATTGAAAGAAAAATAAAAACACAGGTCGCTTATAAATATTTTCAAAAACCACGTCAGCATGCTTCATATTTCTTTTTTTTTTTTTAAATTAAAAATGAATCTGAAAATGTGCCAGAAAATTTCGAGTTGTTGAGTATGGAAAAATATTTTTTTTAATATCGCCTTAACATGATTCTGATAAAACCAGCTATTTTATAAAAAGGAAACAAAAACTCGTCAAAAGCAGACAGATAAAACTGTTAAAGTGGATTTATATCTAATAATGATTTAGTTTTTGTTGGTGAAATTAGTATACTTAACTTCGAAATCTACATCTGTCTGTAGGCCGGGCCGGCAGGGATTTTTTAAATATCCGATTGAGATTACATTTTACATACTGGCGCAAATCCAATAACAATCTAATATTATTATGATTTTCGGTGGTTATCATTTATACTTATTTTACAGGATAACACAAAAAATTTCGGATAGATTCCCGCCAAGAGGTTTAAGAAAAAGTTTTAGATAATACAAGATTGCGATTGTTGGTTTTTTTTTTTAACTTTTATGTATTTTTTAGCACTGAATCCGAAAATTACATTAATTTTTAGCCATTATGTCAGAATATTTCGCAAATCATAAATTGTCAAATTTAAAGAATAACAAAAATCGGTTACTATAAATTAGAGGAGATGGTTGTGTTTTTTAACTTTTGATAATTGATTTTTACGTACTTTTTAGCACTGAATCTGAAAATGACAACCACCACGTTTTTTTAACCATCACGTTAGAATATTTTTGCAAATCGTAAATGTGTAAGTTAAAATATAGCGAAAATCTCATACTATAAAACATATGTAAAACTTTTTTTGTTTTGTTTTACTTTATTTTATTCAACAATTTATTCGATATTTTTGCTTATCTTGGGATTCTTACAGCTAAATCGCTGAGTGGTCCGATGAGATATGGGAAGAGATTCAATTTTAATTTGAATTTTACGAAAAATCCTGATGTGATGGTTAAAAATGAAAGTCAATTTCAGATTCATTGGTACAGAATACATAAGAATCAACTTTCAAAAGCTAAAAAACATGACATAACCCAACTTTTGCAGGCTGGTGTAATCTAATAATATTTTAAAATACGTATCATTTTGTAAAGAATTGAGGCTGTTAATTTCGCATCCCTTTATTTAACAAAAATTCTGTTTTTTCTTTCTTCTTAAATGTTTATTACAAATTGTATATTTAGCATTAATATGTCAGAATGATTAAAGATTTCAAATTTATATTGCAATGTTAATTTTACTCTCAACCATTTTTTAATATATCTGACGAAATTATATTTCGACTAAATTTGTGAATGACCCCCAATTTGAAGCGAAAAATATGCTCCAACTTTAAACAGCTATTACTCGGTCAATTTTAATCGTAGAATAACGGGACTTTTTGTGTATTACTTCTCAGTGTAAAAGGAAAATTTCACTAAATATAACTTATAGGACCGAGGGACCGTATAAAAATTTAAATTTCGTAATTTTTTAAGAAATGTTTTTATTGACCCAAATCGTTTTTAAAATATTTCTTTACCTGATTTTAAACATTTTTGTAATTGGAACTATATGTCTATGACTAACGGTTTAGGAATTAGCCATTGGACACCGTACAGACCGGACACCCTGTATATACACACACACACACACACACATATATATATATGTATATACCCTGTATATATGTATATGTATATACCTATATATATATATATATATATATGTGTGTGTATTTTTTATGGAATTTGATTAATAAAATGACAATAGTTTTTCAGTATTGAATGCGGGTTGAACATGTGTTCAGAAACCTGCAAATTTTAAAAGTGGGGGGTGGAGTTAGTTTTCTGTCTGTCCTCCCACTGATGAAGAACAGACTGTTTTTGTTTTTTTACCTGTCTTTCTTGTTTTTTAAAATATTTTATAGTTAAAAAAATTCTGCAGATATACACCTTCCTTTTGAAGTTATGGTGTTTTAGCATTTTGAAATGATGTAATATGTTTTATTGCATTTGATATGTGCTGCTGTGGCGCCATTCATGCAGTAATTTTTCATTAATTTTGAAATAAAATATTGCTATATGTAACTCGGATAAGCTGCATTATTGCGTTTCTGGCATATATATTTATTCAATTTCATTACGGCTTTGAAGGTTGGTGTATATCTTTGTTTATTTTTGTTCTTTGTTGTTTATTGGCATATTCAGCCTAAGTGCTTACAAAATTTTTTTTGAATAAATATGTTACGATATATATCTAGATAAAAATATGAGATATTACAAATGAAAAGATAAACGGTGTAAAACTTGTATTGTTGCTCATGCTGACAGTCCACCTCAAGTAAATGATTAAATTCCTTTTTGTAAATATAATAACGTAATTTATAAAATTAATTGTTTAACTTGACAGCAAAGTTATGTAGGGCAGACGGAAGGTGAATTACATGTTAGAATTAATCAGCATAGAGCAGATATATATAATGATAATAAGAAATGCCCCACATTTGAAATTTTACATTTTAGAATTCACAGTTTTAATAATATTAATATTCAAATTTTGGATCATGTTGAAGCTAAAAATAATAGATTGGATAAAGAAAATGATTATATGTTGCAGTTCAAAACTATATATCCATTTGGACTAAATACATTGGTTAATAAAGTTAATTTATTGAAGGTTAAAAATGTATATGATTTATTTTATAATTTTAATGATAAAGTTGATATAAAAAGAGGAAAGAGGGGGTCTCGTAAATATAATAAAGTTACTAATCATATAATTCCTAATATATGGATTAAGGATATGGAATTTGTTTTTGATAAAAATTATATTGTTAAAAATGTTAAAATGGAGGTTTTTAAATTAAAGATTAATGTGCTTAAGAAAATTAAAAAATGTTTGGATGTTTTCAAATTTAAAAATTTACAGTTTAAATATTTATTATATGATTTAATTAATTTTAAGTTAATGAATAGAGATAAAGTTAATAAAGAAGTTATTTATTTTAATATAAAATTTCAACAAAAATCTTTTGATAATTTGAATTTAAATACAATATGCAAACAGATTTACGACCTTTTTCCTCTTAAAGACTGTATTATTTCAGTTGCATATAATTATCATAAACCATTAAGTAATAAGATTTTCAATTACAGACAAATAGCTTTTTCAAATGTTAATACAGTTTTAACTTGTTGTTGTAATAATATGGAATTTAAAGATTTTATAGATAATTATCATGGACATATAATTACAGGTAATCTTGATATAATCAAGAATAAAAATGTAAAATATCTAATGAATTTTGGTACAAAATTTAGAATCAATAGTAAAATTAGTAGCAATAAGGTACTAAAAATTTTTAAGGATAATGTCAATAATTTTATAAAGAAATATAGTTATAAATTTAGTATGCCTTTGGAGGCATTTTTTGAATGGAAGTCTCAAATTTTGGGGCATTTCAATAATTTTTTAAGAGATTATTTAAATTCTGATGAATATGAATATCAAAGTTTTAAAGATGAAGATGTAAAATTTATTGAAAGTTTACAAAATAATTTTGTTATAGTCCCTGTGGACAAAGCAGCTAATAATTATGCAATAATATGAAAAAAGTTTTATATTGATAAAATAGAGTGTGAATTAGGTAATGAAAATTTTTATTCAAAAGTTAATATTGACAGAAATCCTGTTGTTAAAAAATTTTTTGCATATAAAAAGAAAGTTAAAAGTATGTTTTCTTATAATTTTGATGTTTCTAATCATCACTGTTTGCCATTTATTTTCTTAACGCCTAAATTTCATAAAGATCCGATTAAATTTAGATTTATTTGTAGTACTTCTAATAGCATTAATAAAAAAATTTAATATTGGTTTACAGAATTTATTAAAAAAGATATATGATTTTCTAAAGTATAAATTTAAGAAGTATAGTTATTTCTGGTCAATTGATAATAGTGTTGAAATTCTGAACAAATTGCCTTTGACTCCTCTGAAAATGCAGGTATTCGATTTTGAAAATCTGTTCACCAATATACCTATTGATTCACTTTATGAAGTTTTAAGGAGTATTTTTGATGTTTTTTGTATAAATGATGAATTAAATATAAATAGAGATTTATTTTCAAGCTTATGTCATTTCTATTTTTATAATAATTATGTAACTTTTAATAATAATACCTTTAATCAGATATGTGGTATAGGGATGGGAACAAACTATTCTAGTACAGCAGCAAATTTATTTTTATTTTATTATGAATTTAAGTATACTATGAAATATAATAGGTCTTTAAAGGTCTTTAGGTATATTGATGATATTTTAATCTTTAATTTTGATTTTTCTAATGAATATGATATTATATATCCAATAGGGTGGGTCGAAAAAAACCAAAATATTTATAATCGAAATGTAATAGAGTACAAAAGTTGCCTTTTGTAATAAATAATAAATTCGCAAAATTTTACACCGATCGGTTAATATCTTTTACCGCCGCAAGGGGGACCAAAGTTTCCAAAAATCGCAAAAAACATGTTTTTTTCAATATTTTTTTTTAATTATCCAAACGTACGAATACAATTTCTAATAGGACGCAATACCTACATGAAGATATAAGAAATGTCCCGGTAAATGTTTATTATGATAAAGTCATACCTTTTACTGCCGCAAAAGGACCATATTTAAAAAAAAAAATTGTAAAAATTTCAAATTTTTATTTTTTCTAAATTTTTATAATTTTTATAATATGCCTAGAAATAAATAAATTTGCTTCATATCTATTAATATGTCATAAATTTTGTTAACTATTTGTTATAGACTGGAAAATAAAAACAGTAATCATTCATTTTTCTTGACGATTGCTTCATCTACTGCTGTTTTACTGCATATCAACAGTTCATATACCACAAATCACAAAAATGATATAAAATGAACAAAATATTTTAGTATTTTATTAATTAAAATACAGACATGTTTAATCGAAACGGATTAAATAAATTTAAAATGAAGAAGTATTTAAGTTAATTGAATTTTATAATATGACTTGCTTCCAAATAAAGCCATTTTTGCTCGAGAGGCCGAAATTGATCATATGTGATCCTACCTCTGTTCTGGTCCACAAACTTTACCAGCACTTCAGTGACTAATTTCAAGTATCTTTCTACTGATTGAGTGGGATAAGTAAAATTATAATAGCTGGTATCTTTAATCGAACATTCTAAAGTCCCCAGCGTCGTTAGATCGTCAGACGATAGATAAACCATAACAGGTGGTTTCGTTGATTTACAGTTTTGCTACTCGAATAAATCCATACAATTTTAAGCTTCAAAGTTCAAGTCTGGATTGACGAAGAGTCAGATGGCACTATTCGTGTCCACAGAACTTCATGCTTTGGCAATTTTCTTTATGGCTGGGGTCATGATGTCCTCGCCTTCATATGCTATCATTCCAATGAGGCTATTTTCATGATTTGCGAAACAGGCATTTCGTGAAATTACAGGAACTATATGTTTTCGTAGATGATATGGCAAGTAACGGGGGTTACGAATTATAGTCCACAGAATCTGAGAAACATGATGGATGCATTTTAATTGTGAACCAACTGATGCAGTACACTTTCAGGATGTACTCATTGAGTACATCCTGAAAGTGTACTGCATCAGCCGATTGCCAAAATTGAAATTTTCCAAAGCACGAAGTTCTGTGGACACGAATAGTGCCGTCCGCTATTTCGTCATTACAGACTTGAACTTTGAAGCTTAAAACTGTATGGCTTTAGACAAAAGTCAAAACTGTAAACTAACGAAACCACCTGTTACGGCTTGTCTATCAACTGACGATCTAACAATGCTGGTGAATTTAGAATGTTCGATCAAAGATACCAGCTGTTATAACTTTCCTCGTCCAACTCAATTAGTAGAAAGATGCGTTAAATTAGTCACTGAAGTGCAGTTAAAGTTTGTGGACCAGAACAGAGTGAGGATCACATATAATCAATTTCGGCCTCTCGAAGAACAATGTCTTTATTTGAAAGCAAGTCATATTATAAAATTCGTTTTCTTTTATTACTTCTTCATTTTAAGTTTATTTAATCATTTTCGGTTAAATATCTCTGTATTTTAATTAATAAAATACTAAAACATTTTGTTCATTTTATATCATTTTTGTGATTTGTGGTATATGAACTGCTGATATGCAGTAAAACAGCAGTAGATGAAACGATCGTCAAGAACAATGAATGATTAACGTTTTTATTTTCCAGTCTATGACAAATATTTAACAAAATTTATGGCATATTAATAGATATAAAGTAAATTTATTTACTTCTAGACATATTATAAAAATCCTAAAAATTTAGAAAAAAGAAAATTTGAAATTTTTACGATTTTATTTTAAATATGGTCCCTTTGCGGCAGTAAAAGATATGATTTTATCATAATGAACATTTACCGGGACATTTCTTATACCTTCATGTAGGTATTGCGTCCTATTAGAAATTGTATTCGTACATTTGGATAATTAAAAAAAAATATTGAAAAAAAAAACATGTTTTTTGCAATTTTTTGAAATTTTAGCCCTCCTTGCGGCGGTAAAAGATATTAACCGATCGGTATAATATTTTACGAATTTATTCTTTATTACAAAAGGCAACTTTTCCGCTCTATTACATTTCGATTGTAAATATTTCGGTTTTTTCGACCCACCCTAATATCCAAATTGTTTAAAATTGAATAGAGCAAACAGTGTTGATTATAATGCAGAATTTTTGGATATTTTATTCAAAATTATTGATAATAATTTGATTTTGGATTTGTACGATAAAAGAAATAGTTTTAAATTTTTTACTAGAAGCATGCCACATTGGTTTTCAAATTTGCATAAAAAAATTTACATAAATATAATCATTAATCAATTGATACGTTTCAATAAAATTTGTGGCAGAGACAATAATTTTTGTAAACAGATCTTTAAGTTATTGGCTAATTTATTTTACAATAATAATTACCCTATTGAGTTTTTGAAATATTATTTAAAGACAGTTCTAAAAAGTGAATGGCAACGATGTGGACTGGCGGCATGAACATGTGATGGCAGCCTTCTGGATCTTTCTGTATGAAATAGGAATCCTAAAGTCTTGTTAAAAGAACGGGTGTCTATTGATGAATTGAAACGCAGAAAGTTGCAGACCTGGAATTTCTGGTTTTTGGTAATGGCTTTGGAAGAAAAATTTATTTGTTTATTGTTGACGGGTGAGAAACATTATACAGGTATTCATGTTTTGAGAAATTTCATTTTGCGGGTTTGGGGGGGGGGGGGCGCATGTTTATTCTGCATTCATGCTTGTTTTCTTATATTTTTTCTTTTGTTTTTAGTTTAATGATAATTTAAGCATTCCTCTAAAAGACCTTTTATTAAAGTTTTTTTGTTTTTGTATGGTTAATATTATGTTTGTTAGTTTTAATTTGAGTTGTTTTAGTTTTTTATGGAATTTGATTAATAAAATGACAATAGTTTTTCAGTATTGAATGCGGGGTGAACATGTGTTCAGAAACCTGCAAATTTTAAAAGTGGGGGATGGAGTTAGTTTTCTGTCTGTCCTCCCACTGTTGAAGAACAGACTGTTTTTGTTTTTTTTACCTGTCTTTCTTGTTTTTTTAAATATTTTATAGTTAAAAAATTTCTGCAGATATACACCTTCCTTTTGAAGTTACGGTGTTTTAGCATTTTGAAATGATGTAATATATATATGTATGTATATACATATATACATATATGTATATATTTCAGAATTGGATACTTATATAGCGGTCAGAACTTTTGTAACTTGTGTGGAATTTTCTTATGCTTGTTGACCTTCAATTGTTCGTACCAGTATAGAATTCAGATACTTTTCTCCAGGAGAGATTTCTGTGGCTCCTGGGGGGGGGGGGGGGGACTACATAATTCCGGGAGGAAATTACACTTTTTGACCATTGAAAACACAAGATCTCAAATCTTCCGGGGAGGGGGCTCTGATTGCTCCGGGGATGAATGTCCTTATGCTTGTTGGAATTTTTTTTTATGCTTGTTGACCTTCAATTGTTCGTACCAGTATTGAATTCAGATACTTGGGGAAGGGACTCTGATTGCTCCGGGGATGAATGTCCTTATGCTTGTTGACCTTCAATTGTTCGTACCAGTATTGAATTCAGATACTTTACTCCAGGAGGGATTTCTGTGGCTCCTGGGGGGGACTACATAGTTCCTGGAGGAAATTGCACTTTTTGACCATTGAAAACACAAGATCTCAAATCTTCCGGGGAGGGGACTCTGATTGCTCCGGGGATGAATGTCCCCTCATGGCCACCCCCTGAATTCAACGCTGGTTCGTATTAAGATATTATTGGATAGGTCTAGCAGGTGTCGTTTAACCGATTCGTTAAGATGGTGGAAAATCGGATGAATGGAAATAAAGTTATCACAAACTGATGCTGCTAAACCTCTTAATGTGTCTCCTAGTGTGGTCCAAAGACTCTCTTACTAATTTGAATCCGACATTTCAGTATCAAGACCACTTCCTGGCCACCTCCAGATTAGAACCTTTACAGAAGATAGCGTTATCGCTCTTTCAGTTCGAAGGAGGAACAAACACTATTGTGGTTTAGCTCACTTGAGATCGTCGTAGCGCAAAAGGAATGACAACTTCTGCTGCTACGGTGCATACACGCTTTCACAATCAAAGACGCAATGCAAAATGTCCCGTTGTGTGAGACCTTTTTATTCGACGACACAGAAGTAGACGTTTATGTTCACCAAAAGGGTACATTACCTGTACCAGACAGCAATAGGCTCCTAGGCTCCTGTATTCTCCTGTTTACCTGGGTTTGTTTTGGGGAGTGATTCAGGCCATGTGCTGATCCGGGCAGAACAATGCATCAGATGCTACAAATGTAACACTGTTGAAAGACACAGAAAAGATAGAACCATGGCTTGGGCTGAAATCTCTCTGAGAACCTCCATGTGTGCCATGGAAGAGGTCTGACTGCTATGGGAGATCGAGACGAGGTCCTTGCGCCATTTGTCACACCATATGCCAGTGTGATTGGTGATGAATTCATCCTAATGTATGCTAATGCTCGACCTCACCAAACTAGGTTTTTTTTATTAATAACTTAAAGATCATGGTTTGAAAGGAATGAAATTTCCAGCTTAATCTCTGGACTTTAATCGAATAGGGCATCTTTGAAACTAACTCGGCACATCGGTGGCTAGCTTAACTCCTCCGAGGTCGTGAAAGGAGCTGGAGCAAACGTTACTCCATGTATGGGTGTCCCCATTCCACCATCCGAGAATTTAATTAGCAGTATGGGAAGTCAATGCCGCCAATGCATTACAAATATAGGCAGACACATTCATTATTAAAACCCATTTTATTATATATTTTTTTACATTTATTTTTTATTTTTTATCAAGCAGTGAAATTTGGCAAAAAATGTAATTCTTTATTTGTAAATCATCATTTATAAGTGTATGTTAAATATACCAATGGACATTGCATTTATTGCCCCACAAAAGAAAGGAAAAAAAGAATTCTAATATATAGTGTATCCACTGTCCACGTATAACCTCACCGACCTTTATTTTCCCAACCGTTGGTCCTAGATGCATACTTTCAATTACAGAAATGGTTTAAATAAGGTAAAGAATTATTTTTAAAGCTATTTGGGTCAAGAAAAACATTTATTAAAAAATTACGAAATTTAAATTTTTATACAGCCCCCTGGTCCTATAAGTGATATTTAGTAAAAATTTACTGTGACACTAACAAGTAACACAAAAAAAGTCCCATTCATCTAATGTTAAAATTGCCCGAGTTATGAAACTTTGAAATACATGACTTATACCACTTTTTTGCATATCAAAACAGATGATTTCGACCATGCTTTTAGGGGTCGTATATAAAGTACTTAAACTTATTTCAAGGTATCTGCAGTTTGAAAGAAATCGTAAAACTATTGCGATTGAGTTAACTTTATTAGTTAAGTTTCAGATTAGTTAAAATAATTGTATTTTAACATATGTTGTATTTTGTAAGGATTTGAGGCTATGATTTCTTTTAACAAAAATATGTTACTTTCATAAGGTTTTATTTAATTTGCAACGATCGTCTTTCCAGTTTAAAATTTGTACTCGAACTTTAACTGACTTTCAAATGTCCGATCGAAGTTAAAATTTTACATACTGAATTAAATCCGATTAAAATGTAATATTATTATGATTTTCGACGCTTAAAATCTTATACATACATATATTAGAGGATAACACAAAAAATTCGGATAGATTACCGTCAACAATTTTAAGAAATGGTTTTAGATTGGATAACATAAACCTACGATTGTTGTGTTTTTTAACTAATTAGGTTTTATGTATTTTTTAACGCTAAATAAAAAAAAATTGCCTTCACTTTTAACCAACATGTCAGGATTTTTCGCAAATCGTAAATTTCAAGGTTAAAAAATTGCGAAAAATCGGATACCATAAAATAGATATAAGACTTTTTTATTTAGTTTAATTTTATTTAATTCAATAATTTATTCAATATTGTGGCTTATACTGGGTTTCTCACAGCTAAACAGCTCAGGGGTCCGATGAGGCTGGGAGGGGAGGGGGTCTCAATTTTAACTTTGAGCTTTTTAACTTTGAAATTTGCGATTTGAGAAAAATCCTGACTTGATGGTTTAAAATGAAGGACATTTTCGGATTCAGCGCTAAAAAATACATGTGAATCAATTTTCAAAAGCTAAAAAACATGACACAATCCAAAATTTGAAAGACGGTGTAACCTAACAGCATTTAAAAATATGTATCATTTTTGTAAAGAAATGAGGCTGTTGTTTTTCATCCTTTTATTGAACAAAAATTCTGTTATTTTTATTCTCTTATATGTTCAGTACAAATTGTATATTTTTCAGTAATATGTCAGAATGATTAAAGATTTCAAATTTATATTGCAATGCTAATTTTACTCTCAACCATTTCTTTAATATATCTGACGAAATTATATTTCTACTAAATTTGTGAATGACCCCTAATTTGCAGCAAAAAATATGCTCCAAATTTAAACAGCTATTACTCGGTCAATTTTAATCGTAGAATAACGGGACTTTTTTTTGTCTTACTTGTCAGTGTACCAGAAAATTTTACTAAACGTAACTTATAGGGCCGGGGGACCGTATAAAAATTTAGATTCTGTAATTCTTCGCTAAATTGTTTTTTCGCTTCAAACATTTTTTATCTTAACTCTGCACCTAATTTTGACCACTTTTGTAATTGGAAGTATGCATCTAGGACCAATAGTTTCGAAAATAAAAGTCGGTCAGGTTATACATGGACACACTGTATAATTTCGTAATTAAGTTCGAAGTACGGTGAAATTTTGTTACTTAGGAATTTTTTATTTCCGAGTCATTTTTTTTAAATCATGAGCATTTTATTACTTTTTGGATGTAGTTAAAAAGTTGAATTAATAAATGTGACCATCATCAAAACTTCCTTTAAATGATATTTAAGCCGAAAATTTTATTGATGCATTTTTTAATTGCATCAGGAAAACGAAACACAAAATATTTTTGATCCAACAAAAATTTGGTTGGCGCAATAAAACTTTAACTCAGACACCAGGCATAAAAACAATGGAATTTTCAGATAGGGAAATTAAGGAAAAAGTAAATAAGGTGGAAATAGTAAATGAAAGGTGGAAAATTAAAAAGTTTTTGAAAAAGTAATTTTAAGAAATTAATATATATATATATATATGTATAATGTACCAAAATAGTGTAAATTAGAGCAATTTAACTATAATAATAAGAAATTGAAATTAATCTCCAAATTTATTAATCAAATTTTTACAAGCCGATTCAGTTTTCAAGCAATACGTAATTGTAATTGTTTATGTTTTCATTTTTATACAAAAAAAGATAAATTAGATAGTAGAGATATAGTTGTAGGCTGGGTTTCTTTGGCTGTATTGAAATATGGATTATTTTTTTTTCACTTTAGGTTCGAGCCAGGCTCGGTTTATCATTTCAAGTTCCATTTTGTTTCGACCGCGCAGGACTCTGGTACCGAGTTACGTTAAGCAAAATATGTCTCTTTTTTTTTTCTGAATTGCATGTACTACATTTCAATAAAGAATGTAAAATGATTTTTCATTCCTTAGATAATAACCTCAGATATTAATCTTCGTAATTTCATATAAACAATGTGTTCACCTAGAATGAAACAATCCTAGGTTGCATTTATTCTCCCTTTTCATCTTAAAATAAATAAAAATTTGACTCTAATCAAATTACCCCGTGAATGGGTTATTTGAGTATAATGTGTATTAACAACGAAATATGTTTTTTATATCCTAACGCTACCCAAGTTACCTTCTATAGGTAAATTTAGGTGTGTTAAGAAACAAAGAAGACATTTCTGGCGTTTATTAATGTAAATTTTGTAGACCTAAATCTAAGAAAACAAGTTTACACTGATTACTGGAGTATTCACTGAAACCCTTCTTACCATATTTTACAGCCATTTTGAGATTGACTGCATCATATCTCATAGGTCTTTTTCTTACCTATGTCTGAGGCATGTCTGGAAAAGAACAATTAGATTAATTTACAGTTTTGGTTCTAAAATTAGACCGTATATCCAAATTACTCCTTATTTTTAAAATTACAAATAGTATAAGCATTGTCATATAACATTAAACTTTTAAGTCAAATTGTTGTAAGCAAATATAATGTAAACACACCTTGAAATAAAACAAGAAAGAAAAATAATGCGTTACGCATAGACTATGAAACATTTTCCAACACTTTCTAAATGCTTTAACAAAACTTCGTTACTTAGGGAAATAACTAAGTAAACATTTTAGAAAACACATAAAACATTTGAAAAACTCATTTCAGCAGTTACCGTCTAATTATGTATTCCAATTCTTTTGAACAGCCCTGTTTTTGATCGATAGGTTTATATATATACTACATAATGGGAAAATTTAGTTTAGCAAGAAACGCATAACAGGTTGAAATTTCTCTTTAAGCAATTTATACTAATAGATGGAAACCTACTTTAGTACTTTTGCATAACCTTGCAGTTTATGTAGAAACTTTATTACACGCCACTATTTAGCTAAAATTTAATTCAAACTAAAACACTCTTAAAACTACTGAAATCACATTTCCAGAAATTATCTGGATAGAATAGGTTACTGATTAATTTTGAATAGCTCGAATTTAAATTAGGGAAAAGAAATATGAATAATCTGACGAAAGAATATGACTTAACAGAATTCAATTCACGATTCGATTTTAAAACAAAAACTGTGATTTTAGTTAGAAGTTAGAATTAAATTTAAATTTTCGTTACTTACCCCATTTTCCCAGAAATTCAGGCAGACACTTACAATAAAGGAGCAGCAGGATATATAACACGACACAAATTTATTATAATACAAAGAACTGATATAGCCGCAAGTATATTGTAGATTCTAGTTGAATGCACTTATAAATGTTCGAATCCCGTTGAGCTGGTCAAATTAGTAACACCTTCGATTGAATTCTTGACTTGTCATTTAAAAACGACGAATTACATAGTAAATGAATATAGATGAATAACTTGCTTACTCCGCATCGAATAATAAATATTAGACTCAAAGAATAATACACGCCTTAGCATACTTCCTTTTCACCGTTCGAATTCCGAATGTTTGTTTTTAAAGATTGTACCTGTAAAGGCTGACGTCACGTTCTTACGTCAGTTGCTTGGTTGCCAAGGTAACCAGTTTTTTCCCTCGACAATCGTACTGATCGTCCATAACCTCCGGGGGGCCGGCATGGACTTCAGGTAAAGCAGCAATCTGCTGAATCGGACGCTTGAATGTACCTTCACCGGTACGGATAGTCACAACTCTGACCACACCGTCAGCACCAGGATGGATGTTTTCGACCACGGATAATTTCCAATGAGTTGGATGAATTGAAGATTCTTTTACCAAGACTAGTTGACCAATCTTGATAATATGATTGCCCTTTTTCCATTTATGCCTTAAGGACAATGTTTGGAGATAATCTTTAGTCCAGCGGTGCCAGAAATTATCTCGAATCTTGATACACTGTTTCCACCTGGAAGAGAGACTAATACATGGATTATTATGAGATGACATGTCAGGTAAAGCAAGTAATGGATCACCAATGAGGAAATGTCCTGGAGTTAAAACGGATAAGTCATTAGGGTCAGTTGATAAAGGAATAAGTGGACGAGAATTTATACATGCTTCAATAAGGCATAGGGTTGTGGATAGTTCCTCAAAAGTCATAAGAGTACCTTGGCATGCTTTGGTTAGATGACGTTTGGCTAGCTTTATGGAAGACTCCCATAATCCTCCAAAGTTTGGACCATAAGGAGGTATGAAATGCCAAATAATTTGGCGTTGTGCGCAAAAGTCTTGGACTTTTGATTCTTTGAGAATTAGGAACAGTTTTTTAAGATATGAGGCTGCACCAACGAATGTTTTACCGTTATCAGAATAAATGTCTGTTGGATGTCCTCGGCGTGATATGAAACGCTGTAAAGTGCATATAAAGGCTTCGGTGGTAAGTTCTGAAACTAATTCAATGTGTACTGCTTTGGTGCACATGCATATAAAAAGACAGATATAGGATTTAAAAATAGTTGACTTTCGTTTGTGTTGGCATTTTGTATTGATTGGTCCTGCAAAATCAATCCCTGTGCGCTGGAACGCTCTACAAGGATTAATTCGTGAAGAGGGCAAGTCACCCATGATTTGAGTAAGCGGTTGGGCAGATATTCGAATGCAACGGATACACTTTCTTAATTCTTTCTTAACTGTTGATCTGCCATCTGGAATCCAAAATTTTTGACGAATTAAGGAAAGAACTTGATCAGGACCCGCATGCAGACTATAGAGATGGAAGTACCTGATAATAGCTTCTGTTAAGGGGTGGGTTTTAGGGATAAGCATTGGATGTTTGGAATCGAATGACATGGTGTTGTGTTTGCTGAGGCGTCCACCAACTCTCAAAATATTATCTGCGTCGAGAAAGATGTTTAAAGAAAGCACTTTACTGGATGTTGGTAGTGGTTTGTGTTGTTTAAGTAGATTAATTTCATCAGAAAAGGCTGACTGCTGTAAGCACTTGACGACAGTTTTACAAGCGTTGTTAAGTTCAACTGCATTTAATGGCCCTTTCCTTTTTAAATGGAATTTTGTGTTGTAGGCGAATCTTTGAATCCAAGCAACTACTCGGATTACTTTTGTATATGAAGAAAATCTGGTAAGAATGTCTATATCGTTGTCTAGTTGATTTATTAAACAAGAACTTTCGGTGGGTAAAGACTCAACTGCAAAGTTTGAAGTGGGAGATGGATCATCAATGAAATGATTAGAAGACTTGTAGAGCCAAGTAGGCCCAGACCACCAACATTCGCAATCTTTTAACTGATAGGGATATAGACCCCGTGTTGCACAATCGGCTGGATTATGTTTACCAGGAATATGATGCCAATGTTCAATTGAGGTCAAATCTCTGATTTTATTGGCACGGTGAAGCACGAATTGGTTGCCTTTGGTTGGAGGTTTCAAAATCCAGCTTAATGTAATGGTCGAATCGGTCCACAAGAATGTTTCGTGGATAGCGTGAGGTAATGCATCTTGCACAACTTGAATAAGGTTTGCTAGCAAAAGAGCTGAAGATAGCTCTAATCTTGGCAATGTTATTGCACTGGCGGGCGCTATTCTTGTTTTAGCAGCAACTAGCATTACCGTGACAGGATTAAAAGTTTTGATATATACAACCGCCGCGTATGCACGTATAGAGGCATCACAGAACCCATGGAGTTCGAAAGGTGATGTGCTGAACTTCATAAATCGTGGAATGTGCATAGAATTAAAAGCATTTATTTCAGAATGGAATCTATTCCACGTCTCTAGAATAACTGAGGGGAGAGGATCATCCCACTTCAAGTCTGCCTTCCACACTTGCAATAACATTTTCAACATAACAATGGAAGGGGACAAAAGACCCAAAGGATCAAAAATACGCGCGATTATTGATAATAATTGTCGTTTAGTGTGTACATTAGGCTTTTCTACAACTTGTACACGTAGTGAATCTGTTTCCCGGTTCCACTCTAGTCCGAGAATCCTCTGGGATGAATCAGGATTTAAAGAATGCGTTAAGCTGTTTGCCTTTAAGGCATCTGGCAAATGTTCAATAGCAAGGGGTTCGTTGGAGGCCCATTTTCTCAGTTGGAAACCACCGCTTTGAAATAAACTTTGGAGATCACCAATGAGAGATTGAGCTGATTCAACAGACTCTGTACCACCTAAAAAGTCATCAACATACATATGAGTTTGTGCTATACTGGCCGCAAAAGGAAAATTAATTTTCTCATCATCGCACAACTGCTGAATAGTTCGTAGAACTAAGAATGGGGCACAAGAAGTTCCATAAGTAACAGTTTTTAGTAGGTACACCAGCAACGGATCAGAGGGGTCTTTTCGCCAGAAAATTCGTTGTAAATGGGTGTCTTCCTCGGAGACTAGGATTTGCCGGTACATCTTTTCTATGTCGGCTGATATAGCAACTTTATGCAGTCTAAACTTGATTAAGTTACCAAAAATACTGGTTTGTAATTTTGGTCCTTTAAGGAGGACCGAATTAAGGGATTGGCCATTAGACGTCTTGGCCGACGCATTGAAAACAACTCTTAATTTTGTTGTGGAACTGTTCTGATTTATGACAGCATGATGAGGTAAAAAATAGTTAGGTTTAATGTTTAAGTCCTCAGCTTTTAACAATTCCATGTGGCCGAGTTCGCGATATTCATCCATAAAGGCAATGTACTGCTTTTTTAAAGTAGGATTTCTTGAAAGTCTAGTTTCCAACGCGTAAAATGTTTTCAAAGCTTGTGCAGTACTATCTCCCAATTCAAAATTATTCATGAGAGGCAATTTAACAATATACCTACCTTCAGAATTACGGTGAGTAGAATCGTGATAAATTATTTCAGCAGCATCTGGCTTAGTAAACTTCTTAGATTGAGGAAGAGACTCTGAGTTGAAAAAATCAGCAAGGTCTACTGAATGGCAGACCACGGTCGTGGCCGGTTTAGACGAATAGGGTACTGGACCACTTAGAATATATCCTAGTTGAGTTGGGATTGCAACGGGTTCACCAGATTGTCCAAAAATGGGTGACCCTAATAACAGATGTGCAAAAACATCTGCTCCTAGCAGAATGTCGATTGACTTGGAGATATAAAACTCAGGATCCGCCAGCTGTAAGTTTGCCATGTGCGGCCATGAATGCCTTTCAAGCCTGAAGTTAGGGAGTGGGGTAGTAACCTGATTGACTACAAGGGCTTTTAAAGAATTGTAATTATTTTCAAAATATGGCGAGTAATTAAATTCAGTGAAATTTAGGCAGGTTTCAGCCGAAATGCCATTTATACCTACAAGCCTATGGTTCGTTCTGCCAACAGGCAAATTCAACCTTTCTACACAATTTTTTGAGATTAAAGAATTTTGAGAAGCATTGTCAATAAGTGCTCTGCACTGAATAACATTACCTGTGCTAGATTTTACATTAATAAGAGCGGTAGATAATAGAACATTATAATTCTGCAAAGATGAATGACACTGCGCACTATTAGAAACAGAAATTTCTGGTGCATTATCATTAACAAACTCTCTATTAGTTTGACTAGTCGTATACACATGTAATAATGTATGATGCATTTGGGAACAATTTTTGCATTTAACATTAATTCTACACTGCCCTACTTGATGGTTTTGTCTAAGACAATTTTCACATAATTTGTTTAAATGAACGATTTTCCACCTCTCCTTCACTGGTTTTGAATTAAATAACGGACATTTGAATAACGCATGGCTTTCATTACATAATAGGCAGTTATTACCATTCCTAACAAACGCACTGTTCATTACGTTGGTTTTGACTCGACTAGCATCTAGAGGCTTTTTTGCGAAATTGAATTTAGACTCTACTTTAGTGCATTTTGACTCCTCTACACTTCTAGCTTCCCGCTCAACAAATTTTCGAAATAAATCCATATCCGGTATTTTATCATTGTCTAACAACAATTCCCATCTTTGTTTGAGAGGCTGATCTAATTTATTCAACATAAAATTTATTAACATTAAATCACTCAAAGCATTAGATTCTAATCCCAAAATTTTCAAATTCCGAATTGCTTCATTACTTGTATCTAGCAATTCTAACAAGGATTTTGAATTACTAGCTTTAATAATCTTTATCGAAAATATTTTATTTATTTGACTTAAAGCCAACTGTCTTTTATTTTCATATCTTTGATTTAACAAATCCCAACACTGAACTAAATTTTCTGCTTTTAAAGAAAATCCTCGAATTAATTTTGCGGCATTTCCGCGAACAGATGAATGTAAATATTGTAATTTCTCAATATCAGATAACTTTTCATTCCCCAAAATCGTAGACTGAAATAATTCTTTAAACGAAATCCATTGTTCCGAATCGCCGTAAAAATGGGGAAGATCGAATTTGGGCAATTTAACTTGCGAATAATTCTGTTTATTTTGAGTTTCTACACGCATTTCCGTCAGAGAATCAACTGTGGTTTTCTCTTCTAAATCGACTAACAAATCACAAATAATTCCCTGATACTTCAAAAAAATATCCAAATTCTCATTATTTTCTTTCGGCGAAAGTTTATCAAATGCTTGCGCAAGAGTATTTTCATAAGAAGATATTTTCGATTTCAAAACTTTAATTTTTGCATGCTCATCTGAATTCGCATTTTGAACTTTATCCTTAATTACATCTATTTCCTTACAAATTCGCTCAAAATACAGCTCCTGTTTAGTTTGTTTAGTCATTTTTAATAATTACAAATAAACAATATAAGAAATGAATAACATAAAAATACGAAAATTACACAATCTCATACAAAATGCACCATAATATACAAAATATTAAAAAAACAAGAATTGAATAAATAAACACAACCGTTTTTACTTTTTTTTTTTACGTTACATCTAGCACAGATAAATTAATTGACAGCTACGACTTGAGAACAGATTCCATCGTAGCTCAGGCTCGGTACGGACCAAAAATTTATGGATAGAATAGGTTACTGATTAATTTTGAATAGCTCGAATTTAAATTAGGGAAAAGAAATATGAATAATCTGACGAAAGAATATGACTTAACAGAATTCAATTCACGATTCGATTTTAAAACAAAAACTGTGATTTTAGTTAGAAGTTAGAATTAAATTTAAATTTTCGTTACTTACCCCATTTTCCCAGAAATTCAGGCAGACACTTACAATAAAGGAGCAGCAGGATATATAACACGACACAAATTTATTATAATACAAAGAACTGATATAGCCGCAAGTATATTGTAGATTCTAGTTGAATGCACTTATAAATGTTCGAATCCCGTTGAGCTGGTCAAATTAGTAACACCTTCGATTGAATTCTTGACTTGTCATTTAAAAACGACGAATTACATAGTAAATGAATATAGATGAATAACTTGTTTACTCCGCATCGAATAATAAATATTAGACTCAAAGAATAATACACGCCTTAGCATACTTCCTTTTCACCGTTCGAATTCCGAATGTTTGTTTTTAAAGATTGCACCTGTAAAGGCTGACGTCACGTTCTTACGTCAGTTGCTTGGTTGCCAAGGTAACCAGTTTTTTCCCTCGACAATCGTACTGATCGTCCATTATCATTTATAGACGGACATATAGTCAATCCTCTGCGTGACCCTGTATATCATTTTATCTGCATTCTACAAGCATTTCTCAGTAAACTAAATGCAGTTCAGCGTAAAAATGCATAACTCAGCTAAAAACAACCTTTAAGCAATTTGCGCTCATACCCAGTAACCCTTACGAATTCCTTTGTGTAGCCCTGCATATGAATTATAGCATTTATACACATCATATAGTATGCATTAATATAGTGAAATGCAAAAGCGCATATTATAATTAAAAATGCATTTCCAGCAACCATCGTTAATGTACAGTACTTCGGATACAATAGTATCTGAAATCTTTTGTTTGTCCCTGTAAATACTATACACTTCGTATTATACATGAAATAAGTTATAATAAACCTCAGCGACGTATATCAATTTCACTATATATGAAATAGTTTAACATAATTAAAATACACCGCAAACAATTCCCTTCACCCCTATATCATTATGCAACGGAATTCTTTTGTGTGGTCCTGTAAATGAATAATAACTGTTCTTTGCACCACATATTCTACATAATGCATATTTTAGTGCACTTCCTAAATGCATATCAATTTTATTAAGTTTGAAAGCGTGTAACATCATTAAAAATAATCTAAATCGATTTTTTCCCATTGGCAGTTATGTAACGGAACTTTTGACTGTCCCTGTAAAGGAACTAAACATGCTACAAACTTCATTTAAAATAGGAAACGTGCTATAGTAAACGTAAATAACATCCAAAAATTTCAGAGAAATCTGAGTATATTTACAAGAGTTCGAGCGCGGTCAGACGGACAGACGGACGGACAAACCGAAATCATAACCACTTTTCAAATTTGTTGGAAAGCAATGTGCTTTTGAAGTTTATTCTTTTACTCACAGTTATATATATATATATACAAAACTTTTTATTGTTATTATTTTAGAAGGAGTAACTTTGGTTATCTTAAACCTTTTCACTCTGAAGCAAAGTGAAACATGGTATAAACCTACGGTATAAACAAAATAATTATTAAAAAATAATGCTAGGTTTTATAAAATAGAAAGATAATTTATACTCACTATACGTAAATTACCCTACAGAAGATATTGACAAAATATTTGTCAAATTTAATGAAAACTTATTTCACTTTGTTAAATAGTTTTAAAGTATTATTAGTCGAGTATTTTTTTATAACAGTTTCCGAGATATTAAAAAAAAATCCTGTTTTATTGACAGATTTAATCGACGCGGTCAAAGTAAGAAAATATTAAGGTTCATAAATACGTAATTGCATGTCTCCCATCCTACCCTACTAGAGCGTCAGTTTAAGTCTGCAGATAAAACAATTTTTTTTTTTTACCGTTTTCAAAGAATAATCTGCTTATAATTTTTTACGATTTCCTTTCCATATGTCGCCTGTTTGTTTTTTAGCGATCCGGATTTTTCCGTCCTGTAACGTATTATTGAAGTAATATCTTTAAAAAGAAAGAGACAATCATTATGACGTAATTACAAGAAAAATATGGTGTATTTTAAATGAAATCACACATTGGATTACACATGTTTCGTCTTTGCAGGCAGATTAATTGGTGTTTAAAAATCGCGATGGCAATTAAAACTTAATAAACATTCAGCTGAATTCAGCTTTTTTCACAATCGGATTATTTAATAATTTGTATTAACGCTTTTTTTAGCAAATGAAAATGCTACTCTGAATTTCAAAATGGTAGACTTCTTCTCCACTGTTGGGATACTTTTATCGTAAATTTAATGTTGTTTTTTAAAGTTATTGAAAATAATAGCTACTTTTCCTCAGAAAATTCAGATAAGAAAAAAAAAAAGAGCATATTTCCATAGAAACAATGCAAGCAGATAAGAAAAGGGTGATATGTTGTGACCATCACAAAGCGTTTTTCTTTATAAATCAAATCAATTAAATGAGTTAAATAGTACAAGAAATTGCATCAATTTCGCAAAAAGGTTTTTTTCGCTACCAAATCTTAAAAATTCCGAAATAGGGAAGGGAAATAGGAATTTCGGCACTTCCTCTTAGAAATCTGCAACCAAAATTGAGTAACAATGTATTCCCATATTCAAGATGCTAAGTGCGAAGTTTTATTGAATTCTATGCATTCAAACTGGTGATAAGCATCGCATATTTCGAACAAATCATCGAATTACAGTACCCCTCTTAGATGTCCGCACCTAAAATCGGATGGCAATCTATTATTTTCATGATGATTCAAAATTTGGTGTTACGTTGAATTCGGAGCACATAAACTGGAGATATAAAAATGACATAAATCGAACAAATAATCAATTTATGGAACCTCGTTTTGGGGAATTTTGCCCAAAAACTAATCAACACTAGTTCACATCAGGATAAGAACTTTTCATCTATTCTACGCAGTAGGTCGTGAGTTAGAACGGCCACAAAACTTGTATCATATACAGGGTCCGATAAACCTCGGGCGCCAGGTCGCCCGGGCGACTAAAAAAATTCCTCTTGGCGACTAACTTTTTTATCTACGTATTAATTTAAATTTTTTTCATTTAGCCAGAAAAATTCCAGGTGCGAAAATATTTATTTTTAATAGCGCGATTATTTGCCGTGGAAGAAAATACACCATAGAGGCAACTCTTCCTAATTTTTCAGAAATCAGAGTTTTTACTAAGCAAAACTAAAGTACATGTTGAAAGAACACTGCTTATATTAGAAAACCTTAAAAATACTACAGCTGAAATTGAAAAATAAATTAAATGATGTTTCATTAAGTGGGATGCACCAAAATGTGCAGTTGTCAGATGCATCTCACAAAAATGACAAATGGTATTTCAAATCAAAATCTCAAAGGCATTGTTAATTTACGTATATAATTTCTTGTTGGGAATTAAAGGTAAGGATATTAATTGGTCTATTGTTTTAATGTTTAATTTTATAGTTTGTTTCTATTTAATTTTTACAATTTAAAAGTGGTATTATCTTAAAATTTTTCCTCAGTTTGATTTTTTTATTGAATAGTTAACTTGTTCACTGCAAAATGCCACATAGATCACTCAAAAATTGCCGAATACGATTATGAGTAGCCAGTGTTCCATTTTGCAGTGAATGCGTTAATGTCGAAGAAATGATTCTTCAAGCTGGTTCCTAAGAACTTTTCCTGCCGCCTAAGAATTTTCAACTTTTGTCAGTCCCTGGTCATATACATACAGACTGACAGAGGACGTAACGGACAGACATTTTCTAAAAATAGTCAAATCGTGTTCAAGATCTTCCTGTGTTGAATTCAGAGGGTGGCTCGTGGGGACCTTCCCCCCCCCCCCCCCCCTCCGCCTCCGAGCATGAGATGAACCCCGGAAGAGTTGAAGTTCTGTGTTTTCTATGGTCAAAAAGTGCAGTTTCCCCTCCGGAGCGACAGTAATCTCTCCCTGAGAGAAGTATCTGAATTCAACACTGTCTAAAACGCATAAATCCGTCGAAAACCGGAAGTCGAAATTTTTCACGATTCTAAAACTTTCTTCTTCTATCAAAAGAAAAAAGAAATCTGTGTTAAGAAAATCCTAATTCAGTTTTATATGAGTAATAACTTGTCCTTGGAATTTATGGTGTCAAAGACTTCTACTACTGATTCGTTTATCATGTAAATGAATGCATCTTGCTTATTAGCCACGCAAAAAACTGAATTTATAATAATTGTTGCTCAAGTTTCGAAAATGTTGTGATCACAAAGTCTGAAACTGGCCATCGAACGTCCACGTTTTTCCAATGTCGTCTTCGGAAAGTATCGGGTTACAAGCGAACTTTTTACATTGACCTATATAAAAGAAACAGTGAGCAGGTTAAGGTGCATTATATTGTCTCATTATATGAAAGTTCAGTGTCGATCACTAATGTTAATGACATTTTAATGAGTTTAGTGATGGTCAGTCTGAACAAAAAAGCTTTCTTCTTTGTGTATTTTTCATGTTTTATATATAGTAAATCAGGAAAGTCATCTAAATTGCAAAAATAAACACAAAACTAATCGGATGTCGCAATCCCAATACTTTCTTCTATCTCATACATGTTCATATTTTCTAAAAAATAAAGCGTATCAGTGCCACAAGTTGACTAATTTACACCACAATCTAATCAGCAACAACGTATGCCAAGTTGTAGCTGAATCTGAAACTTGATGAAAATCCGTGCATTAGTTTTTGAGGTAGAACTATTGTGGAAATCGTAAAAAGATCTACATAGCAACGCCACTTGTTGGTCGATTTACTCCAAAAACTAATCAGGACCATTTTATATCAGGGGCTAACTGAATCTGAAGTATGATGCAAATTCAAGCATTAGTCCTTGAGATGCAGTTATTGCGGAAATCGTCATAAATGCAGCGTAGCAACGCCACCTGTTGGGTGATTTATACTAAAAACTAAACAGCACTAATTTACATCAGGAACTAACTGAATCTGAAGTTTGGTGAAAATTCGTGCATTAGTTCTTGAGACAGAGCTATTGCAATAATTATGAATAATGCCGCATAGCAGTGCCACCTGTTGGGCGATTTACATTAAAAGTAATCAGCACCAAATTATATCAAGGACTAACAGAATATGAAGTTTTATAAAAATCCGTGCATTAGCCCTTGAGATATAGCTATTGCGGAAATTGTGCAAAATTCAGCATCGAAGCGCCACCTGTTGGGCGATTTACACCAAAAACTAATCAGCACCAGTTAATATCAGGGACTAACTGAATCTAAAGTTTTATTAAACTCCGTTCATTAGTTCTTGAGATAGAGCGCCCACAAAATTTGTGTCACACACAGACAGACATTTTGTAAAAACATGTTTTTCGGGTTCTCTGATTCCTAAAACGTGTAAATCCATCGAAAACCGGAATTCGAAAATTTTCATGATTACAATATTTTCTTCTTGTAAAGACAGAAGGAAGTAAAAAATAAAAAATAGACGATTTTATTACACTTCAAAAACATTGGTGAAGTCTTCGCACAAATCTTAAATAGCTATATACCCACCGTATATTTCTATTCTAAAAAGAAAAGTAACTAACGCTACTTCTTCTGTATTTGACTTTAATCTGAACTTTTCACTTTCTCAACTCATACTGCAAAAACATGACGTAAAAACATGAAAACTGGTAGGTGTATAGAGAAATGTATTATAAATACTTTGAAATGAAAAATTTTAAATAAAAAAATCCTTTTAAGCGCTATTTAATGTAAAATTCGGTTAAATAAACTTTACGGGATCAAAAGCTATACATAATAATTTAATCCTCTTTTGCAGGAATGTTCTTGGATTGGTTGTGTTGTACAGCGTCCAATAATTTTTAAATTTATGCAATTTTTTATTTTTTTTTTCTTAATTTTTATTCGAAATTTTTTTATCTGAATACAGATATGTAATTCATAATTTGAAATAGCTATTTTTATCTACTGTTGCCAGATTTTAAAAAGTCCCAAAAATAACATATCAAACACTTATAATGTGAAAAATATGTTTATACATGAATATTAACATTCACTTAACATGAAAACTTAATCAAACACTATTCTAAAAATGCATTTTTTCCGCTCACTTAGAACAAAATTGAAGATCAACTGATTGAAAACGAAAACAATTTTCTTCCTATACACTTACAAGAAAATAACTATAGGATTCAGTATCAAGTATAATAAAATCAGAAATTTATAAAATAAAATTTTAAATACAAAATAACTTTTTTAAAATGAAAAATTTTAACATAAATATAAGCTTGTCTTATTTTGTTTTCCCTAACATGTTGTACAGTTTAAACTCAACTGAACCGAAACCAGTAAAGATTATTTACTAATGAAGCTGTATGTAACTGATTATTTAAATTAGACAGTTAATCTTTAAATGGTTGTTCTGAATTACTTATATCCCACATTAATTATTAGTTCTACACTGACAAAAGCTCTTTATCTGCAGAATCACGCAGTCAATAACAGTTGAAAATTTCATTTACACTTGTTTTGACTAAAAATATCAAAAACATTTTGCACAGAGTGGTATTTTGAAATTAAATATCAAATGTAGAAATTATCAAACATCTTGATATTCTGAAAATAAATATCAAGTAGATAAAAATATAAAAAATATCAAAAATCTTGATATTTTTTGAAAAAAATATATCATATATATCATGATACATATCCATTGATATGTGTTAACGAACTCTGTATTTTCGTAAATTATTTAAAGGTTATTGAAAATCACTTTAGCACCAATTTTTAACCTGGAGTTCGTGAAATTTAAAGAATTACAAACTGAAATTACCCCATTTAAATCCTATGGTTTCTCCAAAGCAATGTAGCATTAATTTTCAGATTTTCGTAAATTATTAGAAGTTTAATGTTAACCACTTTAAAAGTAATCTAGCAATGAATGTCTTTGCTGCATTACATATCAATGTTAAAGTAATATATCATTAAACCTCAAATAATTTATGAAAATGTCAAATTTATTACTATGTTTCTGTGAGGTAATAGTTGGAGTTACAGGGTTAATGTTAAGGAGTATCTCGTCAATTTAGACATGGGCGCCACAATAATTTATCTACTTCACTACTTTTTGTTTTATTCCACATTTTGTAAAAGTTTAAATATCAAGGACAAACACATTTTGTATTATTGTCGCAATCTGAACGCAACCTGAACGATCCTTAAAATGACCGCGTTGGCTAAAAGTCCTACCCGCTAACTGTCCATTCGGCAAGCAGAACGTATTTGTTAACTGTGCATATTGACTAAATGTCCGCTGTATTTTCACGAAACGTGTACACCGTAACCTACGCATATTAAAATAAATATTGTGTAATGCAAGGAATGGAAGAGAGTTGTGCTGGGAAAATTGTAAGAAAATTGGTATGTGTCCATGATAATAAAAAGTTTGACGTCCCCTGATATACAACATTATAATTTACGGCTTGTAACTCACATTTACTGTTCTTGTAAAAATAATGTAAAACTTTGTATTGTTAATATTCCCAGTAGCAGAAATTTCTCCAAGTGTCTGCGACAGATAATTCAGGGGTAAAAAATAATCTGCAGGTAAAATATTTTTTATAAATGAAGCGTTAATTAATCAAACAATCACTTGCCTGTAGCGTTTTTAGGCATTTTATAAATTTTTATTAATAATAGTCTTAACTTTTTGTATTAAGTAATAAAGACCTAAACATAATACGAAGCAAAATAAAAGTTCGATGAAAAAGAATCTGCAAAAGAGAAAAGAAAATCTGCGACGCCCGTCTCCCGTCTCGAACTTTCTGCTACCGGGTTAATATTTAATTAAACCATCTACATCTAGCGGACATCTAAGAGGGGTACCGAAATTCGATGATTTGTTCGAAATATGCGATGCTTATAACACCAGTTTGAATGCACATAATTCAACATAATTCAACTTCATACTTAGCATCTTGAATATGGGAATAAATTGTTATTCAATTTTGGTTGCAGATTTCAAAGAGGAAGTGCCGAAATTCCTATTTCCTTTCCCTATTTCAAAATTTTCAAGATTTGGTAGCGAAAAAACCCTTTTGATAAATTGATGCAATTTCTTGTACTATTTAACTCATTTAATTGACTTGATTTATATAGAAGAACGCTTTGTGATGGTCACAACATATTACCTTTTCCTTATCTGCTTGCATTATTTCTATGGAAATGTGCTTTTTTTTTTTTTTCTTATCTGAAATTTCTGAGGAAAAGTAGCTATTATTTTCAATAACTTTAAAAAATATCCCAAATTATGAATTCATGAAAATTTCGTCTTCCAAAGCATTTCTTGTGAATTTTTGAAACTACATTAGAAGATTTACACAATCATTTAATAAATTTTAGAAGGATTTTGCCAATAAACATTAATTAATGAATTAATTTTAAATTTATAGGGATTTTGTTCAATATTATAATTCTACTCAAATCTTATATTTAAAATATTTTATTTAGTATTTTATATAATTAGGAAATATACAAATATAATGCTTTTACAATAGAAATCTAGAAATGTTTTCAAATTAAAACTTTTCTCCCACTATCTTTCAACGTCAATAAAACTGAAAAGCTGCAAATGAAAAAGAACTCATCCCTTTAAAAATATTTTTGTTTTGTGCAACCAATAATGCTTTTGGAACAACATAAATTAAAGTATCTATCACTCATTCTAAACTGTATTACTACTAATCGATGTATTACATTCATTTTATAAGAAGTTATTTTAATAGGCACTTTAAAGTACCGTCAGGGCCTAAAGGGTTAAACGCTTGTTCATTCATTCACTTCATTCCTTTTATTTAACTGCCACAATCTAGTGAATGCACAAAATATTTGTACTACCTATTCATAATGTAATTAAAATATTTATGACATCAATATCATGAAAGAACTTAATTATTACATATAAAAGTTATAGTTAACGTTCATTAAATAATGAAATATAACAAAATATAATGAAGTGACAGTCCTTTCGAATAGTGATATTTTTTTTGCCTCATTTACAAGTATAAAACGCATTTCTTGGCGTAGAACCTTCCAGAATAAAAGGAAAATAAAGTAGCTTTTTTATCTAAAATTTTGAATGTAGATGTAAAAAAAATACTACCAAGGTTTCGAACTGTTCCTTTAAACATACTTGAACAGGTTTTCTTGGAAAAAATTAGTATTAATAATTTATATTCCTTTCACATAATTTTGGCTCAATTTATAGATAGTGTTGAAAGGTCAACATAGATTAAATATAATTTTATTTAATAGTTTCCTTGCAGTATGTTAGTAGCCTAATGCAGCTCTGTTTTATGTTTCCTTAAGGTATATTGTACTTTCACAATAAAAATGGTTTGATATTAGTGCATGTAGAGTTGCGTTTTCAATCGATCATTCGGAGGACACTGAATTTTATATGGCTAAGCAATTGAAATTTTGAATTAGTATTGCATATAACGTTTTAATCACTTAAAATGCAGGCGATTGTAAGAAAAACTAGTTGGAAATTGCACGTCAAACATGGCAAATGTAATGCGTTCGTACTATAACTAGTCCGATTTTCTTCAAATTTGAAATGACTTTACAAAAGTTTGCAACAATTGTATATTTAAAATTTCAGGCCATTCGGTTGGGTAGTTTTTGCTCTGTTATATGCGGGCGGACGGACTTACCCAATAACAACTATAGGTGCTACATATTTGTATAATTACGAACGCACCGAAAAAGCGTTATTGCTATATGAATCCCTAACGATCAGTGTTGGGTATGAACGCGTTCATTGAACGAAAGTTCACGAACTTAGTTCACGAACTTAGTTCACTTTCTGTGAACGTTGAGTTGAACTTGACTCACTTTTTGATAAATGAACGTGAACTAAACGAAAGCTCAAAAAATCCGTGAGTTTGAACGAAATTTACAACTCAAACTCAATTTTTTTCATAACGTATTTTTAAAATTTTCCAGCCGTTAAGAACACGTTTTTCCCATTCAAATTCCATTTAGAGACCTAAACCGATTCGGGACGGGTCGAGGCTGATCATCAGTTTTTCAGGGTCGTGCCCGGGCCGACCTTATTTCTGGACCTGTGCTTTATTCTTCCTAGAAGTCTGCACCGAGAGAAATTTTCTGGTCCGGTCGCCCCTGCTTGTATGAAAATCATTGATCTGTCCCTGTCTGATTTGTGCAAAAATCCTTTTAAGGAACAACTTCTTTGGGTCAACAATTTTTACCGAAAATACATATGTTTTTAAATTACCATTATTCTACAATTAAAATTCTCTTTAAAGAAAGTACATTTACATTTCTAGGAGGGGGAAGGGGTATACAGTACTATAAAACCTCTTATAAGAATCTGTGTATGACGAAATCCTGTTTCAAACGGGAATATTTCTTGATCGGTGCAAAATGGATATAATAATTCGTTTGAAAATAAAAAAAATACTTTGCAAGAGACTACACAGACCTGGGTAAAAAAGGAACTAAATTATAACGATTTTTTTCTCTCCTATGTGATTCCGTCTTAGAAGGTTTTTCGATATGGAACTTTTCAGATTTATAGGTTCCAAGCCGTGTAATGGTATTAATAATAATTTAGATATTTACATACAAATAGAGATCCATTAAAAAATCAATATAGTTTACAATAGGATATACAAAAAGAAATGTAGTTGAAACAGTATTTTGGAATGGACGTCCCTGTACTATGCAGTCAATGGTAGAGGTCTGCTGGTGCCGAAATTTCAAGGCCCGGGCCCGGCCCGATCCATAGAAGTAAAATTCGGCCCGGCCCAGTATAAAAATTAAACATTCGTCTCGAGCGCGGCCCGCACAAATAAAATATTGGCCCGGCCCGGTATAACAACTGAAAGTTCGGCCCGAGATCGGCCCGGAGAAAAGTTAAAAATCTCGGCCCGGCCCGGCCAGGCACGACACATTGATTTTTCTTGACACATTGATCTACAAAACATTGATTTTTACGTCGATTTGGTTAAAAATTTGTCTTGTTCGAGGAATTCTGACCAAAAATACTTTCCTTTGCTTTTTATTGTCATGTTTATAGTTTATATTTATATTTTTATAAAAGTTATTGCGGTATTTATTTTTTTAATGTATCACTGTTTGCTGTATATAAATATATCAGTTATCATTAATATAGTTAAATCCATATTCCATATATTGGAGACTTAAAAATCTGAAAAAGGCTATACAGTAAAATCTTCTAAGACGGAATTGCATAGGAAAGAAAAAAAAAATGTGTTATAGACAAGTTCCCTTCTTAGTAGGTGTAAATACATTATATAATATTTTCTTACGTATTTCATTACATTCATTTTGCATGGATCAACATACTTTTCAGGTTAAGACAGGATTCCGTCATAGGCAGGTTCTTTTTCGCACGTTTTACTATATTTTAATTAAGCTACATTTTAATAAGCATAGAAATGTACTATTCTTTATAGAGAATGAAATTTAATGTTTAATTGTTGAATAATGCGATTTAAAAATGGATGCATTTTTGCAAATTATATTATGTACATTATATTTTTATTGCATTCGCGCATGCGCAGTGAAGCATTTTTTAGTAAACCTGCTCATTTTTCATTCAATTTTTATTATTTTTTAATTCTGATTGCAGGGTATTGTGCGCAATATTGTTTGTCATATTTTCTGAAAAGAACATTTGATTATATTAAGAACTCTGCACATTATAAGTAAAAAAACTTGGCAAAATTTGGGACTGTTTTTATAAAAACCTTAATTTCTCTACTAGTATATATGCTATCGTCATAAAAATGAACACAGTTTATTACAATAAGCCTCTTAATCATGTTCTACAGTTTGAACGCTTTTGCTGCATTAGTTTTTACAGGGTTGTCCAAAAGATATTCGTTCTTTTTCAATTTGTTGACTGTCCTTTTTGGGGTTTCGGGAAAAAAATCTTAGGACCTGTACTATTCTGTTTCCACATCTGGAGTTTCAGGATAATTCCTCATGCATTTTACTAGATATTTAACAAAACGTCTAAAATCGCAAGTGACCAATCATCATTGGCCATATAGTGTATACACACGTAATATGTCTATGTGTGCATAAACCATCACAACTACTGTATATGTGTTTTGAGTGTGTCAAAAACGAATTGTTCATAATATTTTTCATATTCCGAGCGAAGAACAAATGGTTGTTAACTGTACAATAATGAAAAACTAATCTATGATTGCATTTCTTTATATACATTTTGTTTCACAAGCACTAACTTATACTCAATTTTTATCTGGAATATGATTCTGCTCAAACTTTTTTAGGATCCCGACAACCCGATTAGCAAACAACTTAAATCTGACCCATAAGAATTATTCTAGAGTGAACCTAACCCACAGAAAGAAAATTAGAATAGTCTCGCCTCGAATAATATGTATATATATACATACATAGGTACAAACAACCTGATCCGATGCAGGACTCTTCTCAACGATCCCGAGGTATTTGCTATTCACAAGTGTCACTATATTTGAATATTAAAAAATATAGATTTGTACGTTTTTTATATATATAAAAGATAAAATTGGCATTAGACATATAAGTATAGACTATTTTCCATGATTGCATTAAAACATGATTTACTTTCCTTAAATTTCGGTTTTGGTTCGGGATGCGTGTTGATGTATTTCGGGTTTGAATCAGATGCGTATTCAAATATGTCGGGTTGCGGGTCGTTGAGGCTTTTTTTTTTTTTTTTTTTTTTTTGTCGGGCTGCGAGCCAAAGAATTTTTTTTTCTTTTTCTTTTTTTTTTTTTTTTTTTTCAGATTCGAGTCGGGTTGACGATTGACTTCAAATGGAATATTCGGGTTTGGGTCGAATACAACCCGATCTGCTCAGAACTCTACTTGGCCTCCTGAAGTGAATGTTTAAGATAATTTTCAAGCGGATAAACCTAGAAAGAATAACAGAATTAAAAATTGTTTTCCACGAGATGTTCAGGGCGAAAAGCGCCATGCCGCACAATGGGGCAAAATCCCAAAAAGCTGGCCAAAAGTCGAAAAATAAAGTTACGATTTAGGAAATTTTGACTTTACAGATGGTTAAAATAATGTTTGTAGGGTCAGAATCTATATTTATTACAAGGTTCTCGTTTTATTTTTGCAACCTGTATAATTTCAAATGTGACGCTTGGGGGATTATCACCTTAGGCGAACAAAAAGAGCAAAAGAATAGTTTTTCTAAACAAGTGCAACTTTTTTCCATATCATCCGATTTTAATGCTTTAAAATGGATTCACACGATGATTGTGTGTACTTTTTTTTGCGCGTGCTACAAAAATTATATTATGTACATAAAAGTAATAATTTCATGATTATTTTTGATAAAAAATTTTTAAAAATTTATTATTTTTTTGTTTTCAAACATCAAAAAGTTTATAAGTTCCACAGTGTTCCGCAACGAAATATAATGGAAATAATAGCCTGAACTATTATTTAATTAATATAGAAAAACCAGCTGCCATAAACTGCCATTCTGTGTTTCGTGCAGGTTTTTGCAACAACAAGTAAAGATGTCACTTTTTTAGTCGCTTCAAAAGCTATGACATTTATTACTTTTCACAGTAATTTAGCTGGCAAACATTTGGGATATTTTTAGATTATTTAGTTTTGTGATAGATTATTATGTATTATATTACAAATAAGTATTATAATCATAAGAATAAATGAATTTGAAAAGCAAGATTAGTAACAAAAAAAATGAAAAGAATTTTTTATTTCGATACGATAGAAATACATTTTCTTATCTTTATAGCTAATAATTTTGTTTATTCTATTGTAATTAGAAGAATTATCTTGTCAGTTGCAATCTTTGCTAGATCATACTGCTGAACTCATTTTATTAATGCAAACGGAAATTATTAAGAATCTGACTTTCGAGAACATTAGCAATCTGAATTTGATTTGCAAGTGGGGATGTGATAGTACATCTTGTTAAAGTACTTTTAAACAAAAATTTAGCATTGATGATGATAGAAATTAAGTTCAAATAGCTTTTTTACTTCTCTAGTGCCACTAAAACTCGTAAGTGTTGCGAATAATTTAGAAATCGATATCTGGAAAAATCCGAGATCTTCATCTCTTCAAGATCATCCTCCTCCTTTTTAGGCACATCAGAATCCACTTTTTCCACGAAAATACGGAAGTTACTGTCTGTGAAATGGATTATATTACAGATCCGGAGAGTAAACTTATTCCTTTTAAAACAATCATTGATAGGAAATAAGTAGGCGTTAATTACAAACTAGTTTTAACGATGACTGATTTTAAAATTTTTAATGCAATTATTAGTAATTTGTCAACTCAACGTTGGTACCTATGTCATGCAACTTCAAAACAGTTTAGTAACCTTCATGGCATTTTCAAACTAAAAGTGAATGAAAATCATTTACAATTCGGGATGTCCACGTTATATGTCTGTATAAGGTGTTCTGAGTGTATCTTGCATTTGGCGTACAAACGGAATATAAAGGAATGGCAAGCGTGCACTCCTGATGAAAAGGAAAAAATTCAAATTGCAAAAAAAAACAAAATTTACAAAAAGGATTTCGTTTACAATTAGGAATTCTCGTCGATAAACCAAAGCTCTTATTTGGAAGCACAAATGATTACAATACAGCTCGTCGATTCTTTGAAACGCAACTATTTCTGTTTTCATAACGAGCGTAGAGGAAGATTTGATCAAACGATTCCACGCCATAATACAAGTAATTTCTTAACATTCATTTGATCAATTTCGTCGATTATTTCTAACAAACAGCTTGTAAATTCGTCGAATTGTATTTCTAGCTCTATAATGCCAAATTCAGTGCACAGACTAATTATTTTTGGGATAGAAATAATAGCTTCCTCATTATTGCCTCTTGGGCAAATGTCGGGAGACGCTCAATGATCGAAAAACAAATTGACCAAAAGGTATCGAGATGATTTCGCCTTAAAATGCAGTATTCTGTAAAATATTTCGGCACCTCCCCTTCTGAAGAGCCTACTTAGTATACTACAAATGATTCAGAAGAAGAATTTTAGAACATTCTTTCGTTTTATTTTAATAATATAAAAATTGAACCTCGTAGTATTTTATTTTTCAATGATGTACTTAATTTTATTTCATAAATAAAAATTCATCGTTTAATTTCAGTCAAAAATATCTTAGTTCCTTGAAAACATCTTGTACCGTTTAGCCTCGAAACTTTTTAATTTCGGAACTCGAAATATTTTATGTAAATCTAATTGTTTTTATTTTTAATCCGCCATTTTTTAAATTTAATTTTTGAATCGTACTTAGTATTCTCAAAAGCACCTGTATACGAAATTTCATAGAAATTGAATAACTTTGAAGACATTTTAATTTTAAGTCCGCCATATTGGATCCGCCATTTTTTTTTTTTTTTTTTTTTTTTTTTTTTTTGGAATTTTAATTTTGGAATCGAGATGAGCATCCTGAAAAACACCTGTGTAGAAATTTCGTGGCATTTAAATAACATTTTCATATTTTGGCCAGCTTTTCGGGATTCTGCCCCACTGTGCGCCGTGTCGAAAACTTCTCCTTCTTGGTTTTCTTGGTGTTTAATATTTATGCGTCACTTACAAAAAATAAATTTTACTTTTTTTTTTTTTTTTTTTTTTTTTTTTCCAGATCACAGATAGAGTCTTGCACGGATCAGACACAGCTCGACCCGAACACAAAAATTCATCTTGAAGTTAACCCGAAAGGTGAACCGAAACCGACAAAAATAATAAGCTTGACCCGCAACCCGACGCGAGCCCTAAATGAAAGTAAAGTAAATTATGTTTTAATTTGCATTAAAACATAATTTATTTTCCTAGATTATTTTATATAATTGTAGATAACTTTTATTTATGAAAAGTAATCTACACTTATATCTCTAATACCAATTTTATGTTTTTTATGGAAAAAAGGACAAATTTTTAATATACAGATATTCATAAAATTCAATCTTGAATATTACTTTTATAAGTTTTTTTAGTTTATTTGTATAGTAAAACCTTTGAATAGTGGACACCTCGGGAACATTGAATAGAGTCCTACACTGGGTCAGGTTGTCCACAAATTTCTGTTTTTGGCCTTAATGATTTTAATTTTCTTTTCTCGGGTTGGGTTCAGCCTAGAATAACTCTTGTGAATCATAATTGGGTTTTTTGCAAGTCGGTTTGTTTCGATTTTCTCAAAAAGTTTGAGCACAACTATGTTTCAGATGAAAATAAATGCGCTTTTGAGTTTGAATGAGTATATATTCAAATTACAGCATGAGAAGTAAAATGTGATCATAGATTATTCTTTCTTTACGGTTTTGTTAAAAACTATTTTTTTTTCTCTCGGAATATGAAAAATATTGCCAATATTTCATTTTTGATACAAACAAACAGACATGTATCATATTTTGGATAGTTTATCCACACACACGTGACATGTGTGTTACATGGGCGTAGGAAGGGTGGGGGTTGACCCTCCCCCCTTCACCTCAGACTTCCGACTGCACACCCAAGAAAAATTTTATTAGTGAAAAAATGATGAAATTTAAAGGAATTTTTTAATGAGTAGCAATATAGTAACAATTTATAAAGAAAATTAGCGGTAATAATTTATAGTATTCGCAGTAATAATTTATAAATAAAAATATTGATAAGAGTCCGAATAAAGATCAGAAAAAAGACAACCTTTTTCCTTTAGCAATCCTTTTTGGTCACATTCTTTTGGCCATTTTTAAAAAGGAAGAAAAGAAAGAACAGGACGTTGGCTATTCAGTAATCTCATCCTTAGTAAAAATGTACTATGCTAGGGAAGTGGAAGGGTGTCACAGACGAACGTCTGTAACAACAAACATGTCAGATAAGAGATAGATTCTTTTATGGTCTGGAACGTGAGTCTCGATACTGCCTGAAGCGCGAAGGGGATACTTTATTGTACATTTCTGAGTCAAATACTCTTTTCTTGTAAGAAGGTCTTTGACGGTAAAAGTCTTTACAACAAATTACAGGAAGTTACATATGAAAAACAGCTCTTCTGTCGACTGTCTCATCTCAAAGATATTATCTGACTACAGTCTCATGTAGTACATAGAATGATGATATGTATGAGAGAGAGTAGGTTATATTCAAAAGTATTTACAGGAAGAAAAACAATTTTATTGTTGCGTTAACCTAATCATCATGAATGAACGTTTATTTAATTTTCATACCTAAGTAGGACTTCGTAGGGGGTGGAGGGGAGGGGGTGGGGTTATTAGTTATTACTATCAGTAATTTCGATATATCTGCTTACCAATATATCTATGACTTTCAGTTTTACTCCTGCACTATAGCACAGTTTTTGAACGATTGTCTTTCAATTATTCTATATGTACCTATCAGAAATATCTTGCAATCATATTGATTTTAGAAAATTTCTAATATGAAATATATATTTCTTTACTTTCGGATATTTCCTAATTCTGGGAACAGGAAAAGGGTAGAGGGCTGAACGAACCCGAAGCCCGTGTTTGAGCTAATTTTATATCATTTGATTTCTGTCAGGGGCGGAAATGATTTTTCCGAAGATTCGAATTGTGCCTAGATTCTTTCCGTGCTGAACCGGCACCGGGCCTTAGATCTTTAATGAAGATTCCGAGACTTTTTTATACATAAAAAAAACCACGATAAAACATTCCATTGTTTTATTTCCTTCTTCACCTTGACACCTCTATTTAGCGAACACTTTTCAATCTTATAACAACTTCATACATTTGTATGTTTTAATTTTTATTTCTGAATAACGGACCCTGCGAATAGCAGCCAAATTCATGGATCCCGAGGTATCCGCTATTCAGAGGTTTTACTATACAGAGTGTCTCCACTCTCAACGGTGTCCCATACCTAATTCCTAAGCCGTTAGACATAGACATATAGTTCCAATTACAAAGATGATAAATGAGCTACAGAAATATTTTAAAAGCGATTTGAGTAAATAAAAACATTTATTTAAACAAATATGAAATTTAAATTTGTATACGGTTCCTCGATCCTATAATTTATATTTAGTAAAATATCCTATTACTCTAAGAAATGAGACAAAAAAAAGTCTCATTCTGCTACGATTAAAACTGTCCGAGTAATAGCTGTTTATTGTTAAAGCATCTTTTTTGCTGCGAAATACGAGTTATTCACAAATTTATTAAGATTAAAATGTGTACTCTTATTGCAAAAACTGCAAAATATTATTATAAATGTATCAAAATGAAAAAAGATCAAAATACGATTTTTTTTTTAAATTAATTAAAACATGGGCCATGGACCTGGAATACTTGAATTTATTTTTCAGGGTGTGTGGGGGGGGGGGAGGGGGGCGGATTTGGTATGCAATGTTTGTAAATGTTTTTTAATTGAAAAAATTTAACTTCTAAACTAATAAATGATTTTTGAAGCTATGTTTAATTCTTTTTCATTTATAAATAAAAAAAAATATTGTATAATTCTCATTCAAATATAGCAAAAAATTGAGCAGTTTTTTATTTTTCTATAAATCCAAATTTTTAGAAAATTGCTGTCAAATTAGGTGTTTAAAGTAATTTTCCAGACTTGGCAGCCTTGAAGAGCTGTCGTCGAAGAGTAATAATTTGCAATAATAAAAGGTGCGCCACCTTCATGTGCAAATGAAAAAGTCTATTCGATTCTTAAGGAATTAAGCGTGCAAATTCATAATTATGCATTCATATGCAAAAATGAAAGAGGGAATGTTTTTTTCTTATGTCAGACATTTAATTTTCATCAGCGCTCGGCTGAACAAAATTCACGGGAAAGGAAACAATAATTTTGGAAATGTGTTTGCTGTAATCTGTAGCCCAGATCGGTTTTTTTAAAACGAAGAACATGAAATAAACTAAATTAGGATTTATTTTAGAATTCCTCGTATAAGACAGTTTTAAACAAATAAACTCACAAGAGCATTTCAGAAATTTTAAAAATTAAGAAACATGTAATATTGAATAATAAGTGCATACCATTTTTTATTTCAAAATTAGACATTTCAAAATTAGAAAAAATTAGATTATTTCAAAATTAGAAAATGAAACAGTTCATTTTTTTCCGTTACCGTATAATGTAAATCTGAAGCGCATGAACGTAAAAATAAATAAATAAAATAAAATAAAAATTGTCTTTTCTGGGGACAAAGGATAAGATGTGAAGCAGAGATATCATGCCAAAAGAATTTTTGTTATTCTTTCTCTCTGTTGTTTAATTATTTTAAGTTACTTAGGATGAATAAAGTTTACCTTTTTTTTTTTCAAAATTAGAGACAAATAAAATGTAATTTAATTTCAAAATACAGGTGGCAGGCTCCGAAACGGTGTCTACACTTATTTGTACATATCAAATAATCCATGAAAACTAAAGCGATAATTCTAATTATTACGCTATCGCTATTTTGTATAAATGAAAAGTATCAAAAACAAAATGTTAAAAATAAATTTGTAGATCATTGAATGTTTGAAAATATATCTCCTGTGCTCATTAGATTTCAACTTTTATTTTCTTTCTTTTTATATACAATCATTTCATTAACAAATATAAATAGAGGAAGAATAACCCGGGGAGAAATTTTCAGGCCGAGTGCGATCAGTATGCAATCTTTTTTTTAGCCCGCTACAAAAGTTCAAACTTCGGCCAGAACTGCTCCGAGCCCAGCTCGACCCGTTCAAACAAATTATTGACTCAGCCCGGCATAAAATATAAAATTTTGCCCTAGCCTGCACACAAAAAAAAAAGTTAATCGGCCCGAACGAGCTTGGACTGGCTGACCATAGGTTTTTATGCTTATCAGGTTAAAAATTGTCTTGTACGAGAAGTTTTAACAAAAAAATACTTATTTTATGTTTTTATTTCATGTTTATATTCTTTATTTAAAAAAATATCCTGATCTGTGATATCTATTTTTTTTAATGCATTGCTGGTTATACGTAAATGTCTTAGTTACCATTAATATGGATAATCCATATTCTATGGCTTGGATATTGAAAAACTGTTAAATGCTATCAATAAAATCTTCTAAGACGGTATCGCCTAGGAATGAAGAAATATCCAGGCAGATTCCCTCTTAGCAAGTTCATCAACTGTTGTAAATTCATTATGTTCTTTTCACAAGTACTATTATACTCATTTTACATAGATCAGCATATTTTTTTTATTATTTATTTGATTTATTTATTTATTTATTATTGTTGTTGTTGTTAAATTTGGGGCTGCGCTGTAGGCAGGTACTTTTTCACAGGTTTTACTGTACTTTAATTTTATTGCTTAGAAATGCAGCTACCCATCTTAAAAAATAATAAAAATAAATATAACAATTTTATTTGTGGAATAATAACGATTTAAAAATGCATGCATTTTTTGAAAAAAAAAAAAAATGGCCGGGCCAAATTTTACTGATATTTTTACTGCACATGCCAGAGCCGTGTAGTCTAATGATTTTCATATGCGCTGGGCTGGAACCAAGACTGAAAATTTCTGCCTGTTCAGAGCTCAAGAAGAAAGCATTCCAACTCGGACTTGGGCCGGAAAATAAATTCTGGTGCGAACTTTTAGAAAAAAGTAATCCCCAAAATAAGCTCGGACACTGTGTTGGGAAGGAAAAATGGGTCGGGCCCATGAAGACTCTTACATCGAATAACCAAAAGATTAGTTCACAAAATTTTGTTAATTTGGACGATCAAATTCTTAAAAAAAAAAAAAAAAAAAAAAAAAAAAAAAAAAAAAAAAAAAAAAAAACGAGATTTTAGTGAACTTCGCTCACTTTCATAGATGAGTTTGAGTTGAGCGAGTTCGTTTGAAAAATTTTGAATTTGAACTTGAACTTGACTCATTTTTAAGAAATTGAGTTTGAGTTTGAATTAGTTCGTTTTTTTTGTGAGCGTGCCGAACACTGCTAACGATCATACCGTTCATGGAAATAGAATTCCATTTGGGATGCGGTTATTTTATGGCATGGGCTTGAGAATGAGGTAAATAACAAAAATCGAGTCTTCTCAATGACAAAATGGTGACAAAATTTCGAAAATTTAAAATGACAACACAATTTTTTTTCTGTTCATCATTTGTCTTCGTGGTGAAAACTGTAGCGTTAAGAAACTTATTTTAATTGTAAAAATTGCGACATAAAACGATCGCAATAAAAAATATTTCGTGTGTTGTACGCATACATTGGCGACATTTTGTTTTCTCGGTCATCCAAATACACCTCAATCAGTTTTTATCTCATAAGGAATTTAAATTTTTCGATATAAACGTGAAATCTGTTAAGTGAGTCTCACATGATAAACGCCGTTAAAAGTAAAATTCTGGATTGGGTTCATGCCGTAATTTATTCATCAACTGTAGACGTAATCACTTAAATTTTATAATCCGAGTAAAATTATATGTTTTTTGTCTCCTGGAGAAATTGTCCTTTTCAGTTCTTCTCTTTGCGTTTGTATTATGTTGCCATTTCCACTGCCAGACTTAGTTGTCTATTGCCATTCATGTTTTTAACACCGTGAAAATCATTTTGCGAAGGAAAAAAAAGCTGTTTGTTACAATTTGAAATTTTTGAAATTTTGTCACTTTGACTGTAATTGTTATAGCGCGATTGTTGTCCTTTACCTCATTCTCGAGCTCATGCCATAAAATAACCAAATCTCAAACGGCATCCATTTCCTTGAACAATAAGGTCGCCAGGGACTCTTATAATCACAAAGTTTTTTTTTTTTTATAATAACCCTGTATATCACTGAAATGCATTTATTTAATTATTTTAATAAAAATATTTTTTTGATTTTAATACAGTTTTAATTAAAAACAAGTGGGTAAGTGTGATCACAGATCGCACAGCGGGTTTCGTTTAATATTCCTTTCAAAACACTTTATCCTTTTGAAAAATCTGTTAGTTCCAGATTTCGAAACCAGGGGCGCACTCTATTCTAAACAAATCTCTATCCGAACGAAACTCCGTTTTACATACTATCCGTAGATATATTAGTCGAGGGGATTGGACCCATAGCACCCGAGATAAGTAGGCGCCCCTGGCGGTAAAAAGTGGAACTAAAATATGTAAGGCTATGGTGCATAATATGAAAGAATGGTCAAAGGGGTGTCGACAAAAGTTGGAAAAGTGTTCCTCAGGTGAAAAGGGCGGTGGTTAGAAAAATTCCTTAAAATACACAAGTTAGAGCCCGGAGGAGTAAATAATATAAGACTTTTTGAAAATTTTATGATTTGTCGTGTGGTCTGATGTATTCAGCTATAATTATGCAAAAATTCATGTCTCCAACTTAATTAGGGGCTCTCTTAGAAAGAATTGCTTAAAACACATATGTGGTAGCTCAAAGGGTTAAACGTAAGACTTTTTGAAGATTTTATTATTTGTTGCCTGGCCTCAGGTGTTCTGCTATAAATATGCAAAATTTCAAATCTCCAATTTAATAAGGGGCTCAGTTAGAAAGAATTGCTTAAAATACGCATGTGGGAGCCCAAAGGGTTAAATGTACGACTTTTTCAAAATTTTATGATTTATCGTTTGATGTGAGGTGTTCAGCTATAAGTATGCAAAATTTCACGCCTCCAACCTAATTAGGGACTCACTTTGAAAGAATTGTTTAAAATACACATGGGAGAGCCCAAAGGGTTAAATGCACGACTTTTTCAAAGTTTTATGATTTTTCGTTTGATGTGAGGTTTTCAGCTATAAGTATGCAAAATTTTACGCCTCCAACCTAATTAGGGCTCACTTAAAAAGAATTGTTTAAAATACACATGTGGGAGCCCAAAGGGTTAAATGTACGACTTTTTCAAAATTTTATGATTTGCCGTTTAATGTGAGGTGTTCAGCTATAAGTATGTAAAATTTCACGCCTCCAACCAAATTAGGGCTCACTTAGAAAGGATTGTTTAAATACACATGTGGGAGCCCAAAGGGTTAAATGTACGAATTTTTGAAAATTTTATGATTTATAGTTTGATGTGAGGTGTTCAGCTCTAAGTATGCAAAATTTCACGCCTCCAACGTAAATAGGGGCTCACTTAGAAAGAATTGTTTAAAATACACATGTGGGAGCCCAAAGGGTTAAATGTACGAATTTTTGAAAATTTTATGATTTATAGTTTGTTGTGAGATGTTCAGTTATGAGTATGCAAAATTTCACGCCTCCAACCTAATTAGGGGCTCACTTTGAAAGAATTGTTTAAAATACACATGGGGAGTCCAAAGGGTTAAATGTACGACTTTTTCAAAATTTTATAGTTTATCGTTTAATGTGAGGTGTTCAGCTATAAGTATGTAAAATTTCACGCCTCCAACCTAATTAGGGACTCACTTAGAAAGGATTGTTTAAAATACACATGTGAGACTCCAAAGGGATAAATTTACAACTTTTTTCAAAATTTTATGATTTGTCGTTTGATGTGTGGTGTTCAGCTCTAAGTATGCAAAATTTCACGCCTCCAACCTAAATAGGGGCTCACTTAGAAATAATTGTTTAAAATACACATGTGGGAGCCCAAAGGGTTAAATGTACGAATTTTTGAAAATTTTATGATTTATAGTTTGATGTGAGGTGTTCAGCTATAAGTATGCAAAATTTCACGCCTCCAACCTAATTAGGGGCTCACTTTGAAAGAATTGTTTAAAATACACATGGGAAGCCCAAAGGGTTAAATGCACGACTTTTTCAAAATTTTATGATTTTTCATTTGATGTGAGGTGTTCAGCTATGAGTATGCAAAATTTTACGCCTCCAATCTAATTAGGGCTCACTTAAAAAGAATTGTTTAAAATACACATGTGAGAGCCCAAAGGGTTAAATGTACGACTTTTTCAAAATTTTATGATTTGTCGTTTAATGTGAGGTGTTCAGCTATAAGTATGTAAAATTTCACGCCTCCAACCTAATTAGGGGCTCACTTAGAAAGGATTGTTTAAAATACACATGTGAGACCCCCAAAGGGTTAAATTTACAACTTTTTTCAAAATTTTATGATTTGTCGTTTGATGTGAGGTGTTCAGCTATAAGTATGCAAAATTTCACGCCTCCAACCTAATCAGAGTCTCTCATAGAATGAATTGTTTAAAATACACATGTGGGAGTCCAAAGGGTTAAATGTGCGACTTTTTCAAAATTTTATGATTTGTCGTTTGATCTGAGGTGACCAGCTATAAATACGCAAAATTTCACGCCTTCAAACTAATTAGGAATTCATTTAGAAAGAATTGTTTAAAATACACATGTGGGAGTCCAAAGGGTTAAAATTTTATGATTTGTCGTATGATGTGGGGTGTTCAGCTATAAGTATGCAAAATTTTAAGTCTCCAACATGTATAGTTTCTGAGAACTGGCTCTGTGACAGACAGACAGACAGAGGAGCGAGACGAATAGGGTTTCGTCAGATGAACGAAACCCTAAAAATTAAGTTAGCAGATTGTGACTATCAGAGACGTTCTTCTAAAGAAAGAAAAATCATCCATAAAAGCATAAATTATGAAATACTTTCCAATACATTCAGTATACCATAAGAAACATTGGTGTTTAATAAAGAGAAAGATGATATCTAAGTGAGCAATTTTTAAAAAGCATAGCACATATGAAACTTAATTTCAGCAATTAATATCAATAGTCAGAAAATTTCCGAATTCTTCTGTGCAACCCTATATATGACCTATAGAATTACATGTACTACATAGCATGCTAAAATTTAATTTAGTTAGGAAACGCATAACACTGTTAAAGGTTTCTTTTCAGAAATTTCCATCAATAAACGGACATGTACTGCAGATGTTTTATGCTGCCCTGTATATGATCTATAGAATTTATATATTCCAAGTAATATAAAGAAAAGCAGTTGTTAAATTTAAAAACTCGCAGCTGAAAATGCACTTTCAGTCTTATGTTCAAAGTCAGTATTTTAACCAAATTTATTCTGTGTGTCCCTGTAAAGAAACGATGAATGCTATGTACATGTTCTATAGTAAGCATCTTGCAGTTTAACTCAATGGTTTATATCAATTTCAATATGCTTCAAGTAGTGTAATATCACTAAATTATTCCATAAACGATTTTTCGAAGTAGACCGTAACGTAACGGAATTCTTATTGTAAATGTGTATATAATGAGTTAATGTAATGTGTTTTTATTAAATGTAAATGTGATCCTTGAATTATTGTATTAGTTTCTTCAATGTGTACAAAATTATGCATGTTGAAAAGTACTTTTTTGTTTTTAGTGCAGTATTTCATTCTTTTCAGTTAATATGCTCAAGTATAATTTTTGAAAATAAAATTGATTCGGAGTAACAGGAAATTCGGTTTAGCGGGGTCCTACTGTATTAGCTTTATCATAAAGAAGAAAATAATTTAGTTGTTTGAACGACATAAATTGTACTCTCTATGCTTTTTGTTACATAATTTTGTATTTGTTAGATGAAACGTCCCAAGTAGCAAAAAGTAAGGACGATTAACTTGAATGTAGACAGTTTACAAAAATGATCTTTTTCATATTATTACATTATTAGATCAAAAATGAAACACTGAAATCTTCTGAATTCAGATAAATGTTATAAATTAGATAATAGAATAATGAAAGAACTCAGTCATAAATTTTGTTTTTGCCATTTCTTTACCCCTGAATCAACGTTTATTTCAAAATAACATTAAAATATATTATTAAATAACATAGGAAAATCAAATTACGATTAAACTATCAACTTCACATTAATGAGGATAATATTTCAGCTGTTTAAACCGCATAAATTGTTCTCTCATTGCTTTTTATTACATAATTTTGCATTTAATGAGAAGATCCAAGTAGCAAAGTCAGGAAGATTACCTTGAATGCAGACTGTTTAAAAAAATTATGTTTTTGATATAACTCGTTCTACATTATTAGATCAAAAATAAAAGATTTAAGTATTCCGAATTTAGATAAATGCTATCCCAACAAAAAGTTTTCGGTAAAAAAAAAAAAAAAAAAAAAAAAAAGCGCCAAGTTCTCCTTAATGTTTCGGCCAGAAAAAGAAGTGATATCTGAAGTTCGCACAAGTTAAAAGCCAAACATCCCAAATCTTTCATTGAAAATGGCTTCCTGCGATTTGGCCGTTAATGTCTTCAACAGCATTTCAAAATTAATGATTGGAAATTACGCATTTATGAATTATTTAAATATTAAAAGTAATATTAGAATGCAAACAGGCAAATTCACATAAAGACATTATAAGTAAAATATTTCTGATAACTACCATTCAGTTTCAACAAACATTAGTTTTGATTACAGATCATTTAGTCCACTTGTGGCTTAATTGCCATTTTGTACGGTCTAAAGCTAAAGTCATTAACGTAAAACCCAAGAAATAAAACAAAATTTACTTACTTCAAAGCTGACAATATGTTACATTATATTTATTGTATAATATTGAAATCTTGTGTATTGACGAAAGAGATTTTTTTCGTTTGAACATTTATTATAGTTTGTTTGCATACATTAAGAGGTATACGATTTATAAACTGTTAAAAGCTGACACTAATTATGTTTTAGCAATTAGGGATATTATCTCCTGAATACAAGTAATTTGTTAGTTTTAACTTCTAAGCATTTAAATAGACCGAAGTTGTTTAAATGCTTTTTTCAAATGTGTATTTTATTTCTGTACTCTGTGTCACAAAATGCCTAAAATAATCAAAAAATGTAGTTGGCATGTAGCTCATTTGTACATATTTTAAAATTTGAAAAACTCTCTCGAAGGCATTAACGGCCAAGTCGTAGGAAGCCATTTTCAATAAAAGATTTGGGATGTTTGGCTTTTAACTTGTGCGAACTTCAGATATCACTACTTTTTCTTGCCGAAACATTAAAAAGAATTTGGCGCTTTTTTTTTTTTTTTTTTTCCGAAAACTTTTTGTTGGAATATCACTACTTTTTGTATGTTTTTTCAAGTTTGTTATTCTAAACTATATTAATATGAAAAAACTTAAATTTCGGTACTTTTATGTTAGCCGGGAGCAAATCTCCTCATTAGCTTTTTGTTTTTTCGCCAATAGCAGTTTTCATTTTTCATATGTGTAAATTAGAAACAATGCTTTGATTTTCAAATAAAATATTTTGGTTTATGTTATTATTTCTTATTTATTTATTTATTTATTTCTATGTTAAATATTCTATTAAATAAAACGAGGGAAATGTATCTATTTTAAATGAGATGACTGAAAAGTATATATCTTTAAATGAAATGAATGCGATATGAACAATGGGAGTTGGGAACATTTTTTGGCGATTTGCCACTTGCGCCCGGCTAACATAAAAATACCTAAATTTATTTTATTGAGCTTTACAAATTTATACTTTATTTCTTTTTATATTAAAGTACTAGCCACCTCTAGCAAGCAGTATTTACCGTATTAATTCCATGTTAAACGTTGCATCATGTTACTTTTATTCATAATTTAATTTACTTGCCCATTCTTTCGCCAAGTCGGAAGCTTTTGATAGAGAAATAAAGAACTCTTTACGATCATGGAAGCACATCATATATTTTGTGTTGTTATGTGTTTCATCTTTCGTGACAAATATCTCTTAACTCACTTATGTATGTTTCCTTAGCAGTTACGATTCGTTCTATAATGCGGAAATTTTTAATCCTATTAAGTAATCTTTTCTAATTGGGCTCACTGCCAATTGTTGTATTTTAACTGATACGACTGGGTACAAGGGAAATGGTTCTTATGAAATCCTTTGACAATATCTCCATTTGCATTAAACCATATTGATGCTAATATCTTTTTGTTTCACGTTAACCTTTTCAATAGACTCAATTGCGGAAGAATAGAAGGTCTACCGGCTCACTGCTATGATCCATTTGAAAATCTATCATTCCTCTCATCTGATCGTGTTGAAGAATTAGTCAATGTGCCATGGTTTTAAGATTTTAGCTAATTTTATTCGAAACCTGAAAAAAAAATGCGAGGAACTGGATTATAGAAGATTCATTCTAACGTACATATCGATTAACAGGTTACATATTATAGAATTATAATAATCATGCGGAGAACTGGCAGTTTCAATGCTTTAATAGTTTCCGTAAATTCTCTTTATATAATACAGAAGTTTTAGCGGTGTAAAAATTAACAACATAGTCACAGTAAGTATAATAACATTACAATATAATAACAATAGCAGAAGTTTTGGGCAGTGACGAAACTATTAGCATTTTGGAAATATTAGTATGTTATATCATTTAACTATTCAGATAATATGCGGAAAAATAAGAGTAGATGGCTCGCATTAATAATTAACTCATTGAAAAATTGCCACCAGCGTCAAATATTCGCCAAGCTTGGCGACATTTAGCAATGTTTCGCCAAATTTGGTAATATATCATGTCAATTCTCAAATTTGGCGACAAAAAATGTTTTGTTTATTCTGACGTAATAATGAGGCATATGTATTATGTATTACACACATACCTATAATATGTATGATGCAAATGTATTACGTGTTATATGCATACGTATAATATGTATGATGCATATGCATAAGTTCATTAACATCACTAAAACGCACTTAAAGGAACAGTGTTCCATAAATAGTAGGGATAATTGCCAGATTGACCAGAGTGCTATTGAGATTAGAATTCCGACATTTATAATAGACCGGGAGGCGTCTGCACACACCATCACCTCATCGAGTTTACAGCTGAAACTTTAGGATTAGTTAAAACTAGATTAGCATATTTAAATGCAACTAGTCTGTTAAGTCATATCTTGGTAGAAACCACCTGAAGACCTAATTTTAGTGGTTAACTGATATGTTTACTATTGTATTTTCCTGCATCCAAAAGTTTGGAAACATGGAGGAATGGGTGCAGGAAAACACAATGGAAAATCCACCAATTAACCCGTAAAATCGGGTCTGTAGGTGGTTTCCACAAAGATATGACTTGGCAGACCAGTTACATTTCAATACGCTAATCGATATTTAACTAATCCTAAAATTTCAACCGTCAACTCGATGAGGTGATGATCTGTGCAGACGCCTCCCGGTCTTTAATAAAATTTGTTTTAAGGAAGTAAAAGATAGAAAGATGGACAGATAAACTGAAAGATTTGCCTTATTAAGATTTTTGTAAAAGCATATAAAAATTCATTCAGCTTGAAATCATGTAACTCCTTTATAACTCAGGCTAATTTTCTGTAATCGGGTTTTGGCGACCAACATATCTTATCTATAACTATAATCCTTCTTTTACAGATTTAAAATTAACAATAAATTAACAGTAAGTAGGCTAATAATACAGTATAATAACATTAGCAGCGGACTTCGGACGCCGCATCTGTCGCACATCCTTAAAGACAGTTTATTAGTTACACATTTCATTTAATTAAACAGAGATTTTTAAGCTTTCATATGGAATTAGGATATTTTTCCACTATAGGGACCTTTGCATTTATTTAAAATCTTGGCGCAATTCGGACTTCAGAAACTGAGATATGTTGCCAAATGATATAAACAACTATGAAAACAAACCTGATGAACTTTTATGTTATTTATATAGGTATTTATATACATATAAACATTTTATTTATACATGTATAAAATATTATTTTTTATATACAAATTATTTATGTTGGCATATAAAAATATATAAACGGGTTCCTTACATTAAATAAATTGTATACATATGAAAAAAAAAATGCTTGTGTATATAACACAGTAAATAGGTTGCCAGAAAATACGTTATTATCAAATTTCTTTTCTCGTCAAGGCTATTTTCTGTATTTCGTGAAGGCTACTATATCGGAAACGTACCGAATCATTGTTATATTTTGTTAAATGTTTTACTGTTTTAATATCGTAAATATATCATAACCTATACTGATTAAAATTTTTAGGTATATTCATTTTTTCTATTTAACAAACGTCTTTGGAAAAGCATATATATAAAATGTTATTCTGCTTGAAATCACGTGACTCTCTTCAAAACACTGTAATCGAGATTTGGCGACCAACATTGGCACAATTGAATGTGTTAAGGAACTGTTTACGGCCAAATGAACACCCCCTGTTTCAAGTGTTTAGAGGCGGAAATTCTGTGTTTTCAGATTTTTCTGGTTAATTGTGCTACAAACCCGACTTACTTGTGAAATTTCATGATTCTACAACTTCTAGAAGTACCTTAGTTATTTGATGATGCGAAGTGAGTAAGTGACAAAAAAGCGCTTTTTCGGAATTTAATATTTCGAAAACTACTAAATATAGAAACATGAAATCGTGGAACCTTAGTTCAGTTTGACCATATGAACATGTGTATAAAAGAAAAATTTCTATATCTCTCCCTAAAACGACGTTATGAGGGGGTGAAAAGTATGCCGAAATGGTTCAGGAAAAGGTAGCTTACGGCTTGTGCGAACTTGGCGGACGCACTGCCGTGCTCCCAGATAAATTGGATAACATAATGATAAGAGAACTCGGTCATGATTTTTTTTTTTTTTTTGCTATTTCTTTACCTCTGAATCGACGTTTATTTCAATAAAATATTCAATTATATTATTAAAGATCTAGCTGATCTGCCCGGCGTTGCCCGGGCCCGTGATAATATTTTTAATGAACCTTAAATTTGTATTATTTAATCTGCTGCGCACGTTCTGCAAACTCTGTAAGTTGCAATTTCCACCGTCATGTGCCGCGCTGTGTTTTAAACAAACCTATATCCAAACGTAACTCCGTTATTCAAATTTTCCGTAGATATATTACGCTAGGGGGTGGCGGTATCAAATAAGAATTCAAGAAATTTGCTGAAAATCTTTTAGTATTACCTTGCACCGCCAGGGAACGCAATATGACCATCCGAAACACCGAAAGGGGTCCCCAGTGGCTGCGGCCCCGTAAACCAGGCGTGCTACGCACGCGCTGCAAAATCTGTTAGTTCCAATTTCTATGCCAGTTGCCGCACTCACTTCTAAACAAACCCTTTCATGTGGTCTAATTGCTATATTTAATCGAAAGTACTTCTCCCCCTACCCCTCTGTCAGTGGCGTGGCGTGAAAATTTTCGGTGGTCATCGCAATTATTTAAGTTTGTGGTGAAAAATTATTAACTGTAAAATTCAATGGTTGAATGTTCAAAAAAGAAACTTTAAATCTTACCTTCACTTATACATGAACTCCAAATGTTCTGCTAAAACTGGATCGTTGAGTTTTAAAAGCTTATTAAGAGTTTTAAAATATTGCTTGGTCATCGCCGCATCCAGCGATGACCGGACGCCACGCCACTGCCCTCTGTCTCCGCAAATATAACACATACAAAATATGTCTCGCGGGAAAAAGTGATTGCTTTATTTTTCCTTTAAAAAATCAATTTCACAGACAACTGTCTATGCTCAAATTATTTCAAATAAAATCGCACGATAATTTAAAACTGTTAATTAATGTATATTCGTTAATTTCAAAGAAAACTACGTATTTGGATTCAGCGTTAAAAAATACGCATAGGGGTGTTAATTTCAAACTGATAAATGCAATATTTAAAAAAAAAAAAATCTATAGACCTGCAAAATTTCCTAATCTCTTTAGTCACATGTTGCTTTGAAATAACTTTGAGTCCCGCTCGAAGAACGCATCTCATTGACTGCGAACATCTGAGTGAGAATTTATTCTAAGGTTTCATAAAAATCTATGCTTTTGTTAAATTATGAATATGTATCCATTCTTTTAAGTTGGGGTTTTAATTAATTTCTCAACTAATCATTAGAAATTTAAAATTCTGAAGTGCAGGTACACCAGGAGAGGCCTTTAACTTTCCTCACAAAAATTTTGACTCTCGTACGTGCCATAGATTTTGCTAGTCATCGCAGGCAGACAGACACACATACACACAGTATACGCGTACGATTTGTTCTTTTATTAGTATAGATATAGGAAAATTAAATTATAATTAAACTATCAATTTTACAATAATGAGGATAATAATTCAGCTGTTTAAAGGGCATAAATTATTCTCTCTTTGCATTTTATTACATAATTCTGCATTTATTAAATGAGACGACTCAAGTAGCAAAGTCAGGAAGATTACCTTGAATGTAGACTGTTTAAAAAATGATCTTTTCATATAACTCGTTTTACATTATTAGAGCAAAAATAAAAGATTTAAGTATTTCGAATTTAGGTAAGTGTTATAAATTAGATAACATAATGATGAAAGAACTCTGTCATAAATTTTGTTTTTGCTATTTATTTACCTCTGAATTGACGTTTATTTCAATAAAACATACAAATATATTATAATATAGGAAAATCTAATCATGATTAAACTATCAACTTTACAATAATGATGATAATAATTCAGCTGTTTAAACGGCATAAATTGTTCTCTCTTTTCTTTTTATTACATAATTTTGCATTTATTAAATGAAACGATCAAAGCAGCAAATTAATTACGATTACCTTGAATGTAGACTGTTTACAAAAATTACCTTTTTCATATTATTACATTTTTAGATCAAAAAAGAAAGATTTAACTTTTCTGAATTTAGATAAATGTTACAAATTGGATAACAGAATGATGAAAAAACTCTGTCATAAATAATGTTTTTGCTACTTCTTCACCTATGAATCGACGTGTATTTCAATAAAACATTCAAACAGGGATGTAGTGGAGGGTATACGGGGGTATACGCCGTATACCCTCTGGATTTTTTTAAGGAACACCGTATACTCTCTGTTTCTCAAAAAATCTATAGTAAATACACTCTAGGGTATACGCTCGGCCTTGAGCTTATACCCTCTGCTTAGAGAGTATACCCTCTGTTTCTTTTACGACTACACCACTGCATTCAAATATATGTATTATTAAGTAATATGGGAAATTTAAATTATGATTAAACTGTTAGCATTATAATGAAAAGGAAAATAAGTAAAAATTAAATTTTAAAAATCAAAAAATCCGACTGCGTAAAAAGCGAACTAATTAATTATTTCTCCTCAATGTGAAACTATTTTTTATATTACTTACCTATTTTTATTATTTCCTTATACTGATGACTTTTAAGTTGTGTTTAATTGTTAGTTTCTATGTATAAACACTATTTTGATGAGGCCTATAGATGTCTATGAAGATTAGAGTTGCAGTAAAGCTAGAGATCTTACCTACACAACTTCCAGGTTGTGTGATATTTAAACGGAGCTTCTGACTGTAAAATAGACAATGAAACATCGTCTTCATTTTGAAAGATCTATCCATTGATATGCCACTCAATATGGTCCGTAATTTTTTTCGTCTGTACCGCAATTTTGAATCTATAAAAACAAAACCTAGCCTATAACTATCGGACGGTTAAGACGAATCGATAGAGACCTTATTCATTAAAATCCATCCAGACGTGGGGATGTTTCGAGAGTATAAAGAAATCCACATATCCAGATACGCGTAAAACACATAACCTTTCTTGCAGTTGGGTAATAATTTTGCTCTTTGAACGACATAAATTATAAAATTATGTATGAAAATCTGTTAAAACCATCCAAACTAAGCAAATAATTGCTAAAAAGGATAAAAAATACACTTAAAAGGCATATAAATACTTTCATTCAGATCGATATATGTTTCATCGCTGAGATAGCGACATTCTCAAGATCTTTGTCGAACAAATATTTTCGCAATAAAAAAAAGCTAATTTGTTTTTAAAAATGTTTGCGAAAATACTTGTATCAACAAAGATCTTGAGAATGCCGTCGTCTGAGCGATGAAATATAGGGGAGAGTAGCCGAATTTGGACCACTTCAGTTATTTTCAGGTGTCTCACTTAATTTTTGGAATATCTGCAAAAGATCATTACACAGGTTCAATCTATTCATCTACTTAAATAAATATTTAGATCAATTTCTTTTTAAAAATGTTGAATTTTATTTTAATTTGAAAATTTTTTCAAAAGTTGTCCAAATTCAGCAACTGGTCGCCTAAGTTGGACCCCCAGTCTCCTAAATTGGACCAAATAGTATCAGGTTGTTTTAATGACTAGGGAATATAACTAATTTTATTAAAAGCAAAGTTTGCGATTAATGAAACAATCAAACAAAATAACTGCAATAAAATATAATGAAATCAAATATCTGAAAATAAGAGTAATTGTTTTAAATCAAAATGTATTCAAAATATAAATCAAAGTTATCAGTAATTAAGAATAGAAATTATGGAACTAATTGTCAGTTACTTAAATACCATGTTAGGAGTGATGTAAAGCTTATACATGAATTTTGTTTATTGTTTTTGTTTTCCAGGGCACACAACATGGAACCGTATATGGCAATCTGAACACTGAATCATGTCTACTGTTTTATTTTTCTTACGAATTGGGCAAAACCAATCATCACTGTCTAGATTTTTCTTTTTAGATTCTGAATTATCAGACTTTATTTTTTGCAACAGAAGTTTTCTTTACATTATGTTTGTAGTTCTTCTCTTCCATCATTTTCTTGCTAATTGCATTACGCCAATTTTTTAAAACACGATGTTCCGCTTGCTTTTGTGCTGTGAAAGCTTCCTTTTGTCTTTTATTTTCATTTCAAGGTTTAGTTTTTTTTCTTTCTAACCGATGACCAGGCTCCTACATGCCGGGTTGCCCCAGCTTAACGGGTTTAGTACCTGGCATCGGGGAGAAAGATCGCCTAATCGCCGCGAAGCGGCAATAAACCTGACATCATTGCCTCGATCGTCTTCCTATCTGCAGTGCCTACTGCTCGTTCGTGTATACTTTGTTTTGCCGGTTACTTAACGCAATAACCTGTTGTTTGGCACCTGCACATTGCTACTCAAGTCGGTCTCGTAATTTAGAACCTTGATCAGATGACAAGGTTTAGTTTATATGGCGATAATGTTAACACAACTGTTTTTTGCTCCCTCTGTACTTTATTTAACTGAATTTAGCAAGGGAAATAACATTTCTAATGATTTTTTTGCTTTTGGGGAGGATTTGTAGCTGCAGCCTTGCTGCAGGTCAATTTCTTCAGAACTTACTGTCTGCTTTTTGTTTCCTATATCTTTAACTGCTTTTGCTGTCACGGGTGTTTTTCTTCCAGACAGTTTGCCTATGTCTTTTTCAACATTTTCATCAAGGTTTGAGATTTTATGCGTTTTAATGGCAAAAAAGTATAATTCCACCTTCCAGAACTGTAAAAAGCCTTCCATCACAGATATCTTGCAGGAGGAAAATGTTTGATTTCAACTCTGTAAATCAAATATGCCGTAGGAATAAAGAATTCAAAGAAAATAAATACAATTACATACATTGCAAACAAAATTTATTGCATATAAATGTAAAAAATATTTTTATGTTTATATAGGCCTAAACTTTATAAAAAAATTAATCCAGATATACAAAAAAAAAAACTTCCATGGAGATAGTAATCCATTATAAAATATAAAAAAAATATTGTACAAAGCGTACCTTCCTCGAAATTCATTACTTACTTTTCAAATTTATGATTGCATATCTGGTCCAATTTAAGCAACTTAAATTGGGCCCAATTACGGCAACTGCACCATTTTTTAAAACAGTTAATTTCAAGACTAAGAACAAAAACGAAATCAAGCAAATCCGCGTGAAAAATATGCGCAATAAACAGATGAATTCATATATGTATATTCAAACATAACAACTTACATTAGTTTTAAAATATTCACTTACGTTTAGTAGGAAAAAATTAGATCAAAACAGCTAACTTGAGGTTTTTTTAAATTGTCTGAAAACAGCACGTGGTAGGTGGCTGCTTCTTCTAATCATGAGTGACGTCATTCTGATGAGTAGGATTTCAGTGGTAGATGGAGTCTCTTCCTAAAATTAACGGCAGAATGGCAACGGTCCAATTGAAGCGGCGGTCCAAATATGGCTACTCTCCCCTATGTCGATCTGAAAAAAGGTACACTGCAAATTCTCAAACACAAAATTAAACACATTTTACAACACTTTTTGTCACCAAATTAACAACACATTAATGTGTTGTGAATTAGAAAACTTTCTATACGAAATATTTTTGGTGTTGTGATTGTGTTCTTAATATGTTGAAAAAGTATTGCTATCTAGAAATGTGTTCATAATATGTTGCAAAAGTGTTGCTATCTGAAAATGCGTTCTAAAATTAGTGTTGTTAATTGTGTTGAAATCGTGTTGTAAATAGTGTTGATGAAAATATTTTCTTACAACAGTGTTGTACTGGACAATATTTTGTCACCAAATTAACAATACATTGTAAACACCACACAGTTTAGAACACTATAAAACAAAACACATGTAAAACAGCTTCAAAACACTTTCTACATGACGCTTTAAAATAACTCACTCACACTTAAAAATACTATTTATTAAACATTTATAGCACAATTTTAAAAATGAATGTTTTGAAAATACATTTTCTCCTCTTGTAATTTTTAACAACACTTTTTCCACAATCTTTTTATTTGGCACAACACATTCGCAACATATTCACAACAAAATTGAAAATAATTTTAGTTAGAAGTGTTTTATTATTATGTTCAGTTAGTGTTGCAGAAGTGTTTCACGAATTTGCAGTGTACTTATATGACTTTTACGTGTGTTTTTTATCCTTTTTAGCAATTATTAGCTTAGTTTGAACGACATAAATTGCTCTCTCTTTCCTTTTTATTACATAATTTTGCATTTATTAAATGAAACAGGATTCAGATTACCTTGAATGTAGACTGTTTACAGTAATTATCTTTTTCATATTATTGCTAATACGCATTACTATCTGATTCAAATAATTTAGTGCTTATTTACTACTTATTGCACTAATAACCTATCTAACTGTCTGCACATTTTCTAAATTTTATATGACTTGAATGTCTGCATCTTCATTATAGTATTTTTGTTTGCCTATATGTCTACATATCGAATATAATATATATATATGTGATGTAATCTTTATTATTTTTTTATTCAATACCGGTAGAGCACAGAAGCTGTAAACTTCATAGGTTGGCAGACAGACTCGGTCGGACTCTGACGTCTCTTATCTTATTTAAAAAAAAAAGGATTAGTGGTCATTTTGTGTAACATTTATAATCAGCATGTATAATGCGTATGACCATTGATTGCAACAAATTTGCTACTTTATTTACAGTTTAAAAAATATGAGGAAAACTCATACTTGTGATGAAGTACATATTTGCGTTTAGAGAATAAGTGGTTTAATTCAGCATTTTAGTTTATGGGGTAAGGTAACCTTTGAAGCTTCCAAAAATCGAAATTTTTTAAATAGCTTATAATTAAATATGATTCTTTGGAAACATTTAAAAGCAAACCCCATACAAAAAATTGCATTAGAAGAGAAGTTATGTCTAAAACACTTTGAGCTTTTGCTATATGATCAACGGGTTTTTCAATCTTTAAAGCCAATTTTCTCAAAACAGCGATTTTGATCATTGCGCGCACGATTTCTGAAAAACGGTTGCCTAGAATTTCACGAAATTTTTGGTGGATATATTAAACATACAGAAGCACAAAATGACCTATTATTATGTTTCTCAAGTAAGAAGTTTAGAAGTCTCGGCTACTTTTGTATAAAAAAAATCTCGATATTTCGAATTACTCTATTTTTTTTTCTCGGGATTTACAAGTTTTATTTTTTTCATTGTAGGTCATTTTGAAAACACTTTATATCTGTACTCATAAAAAAAATCTTGCCTTGTTTCAGCCATTCAAATGGGAAAAATCATGCGCGCAATGCATGCAAGAATAATAATTTCGTAAATATTGTATTATCTTTAAAAATAAATCAAAAAAAAAAAACTATGTATGTGTATACGTTTTCTAACAACTTTGATTGATAAAATAAATTGTTCCTAACATGTGTTTCCAATTTCATAATTAAAAGTTAATTAGTTAAAGAATGACTGCAATTCTTACAGAGGTCACTTTTTCATCTACTTTATTGGTTCAAAGGTTACCTGACACCTTAAGAATGCGTGTTCTCTTCATGTAGTAAAACCATCACAGGGAATTGCAAACTGAAACTTTTATGAAAATTGTTGAAACTTTGTACAAGCTTTATATCACTCAACATTTTCTATGTTTTGACCATTATCAGTTAATAAGTGTTTGCTTATTGATTAATAAAATTAGTTTTATGTTGTTTTCTTGAAAAAAAAAGAAGCTATAAGTTTTATTTTGTACAACAAGAAAGGAAAATCTTGCATAAAGCATAGATTATGATACACTTTCAAAGATTTCCAGACTTCTTTAACAAAACCCCATTGTTTAATAAGGTAACAAATGTGTCTAAGTTAACAGTTTGAAAAACGCATAACGCTTTTGAAAATCCGACTTCAGCAATGATCATCAATAGTCAGAAAACTTTCCAAATTTTTCTGTGCAGCCCTGTATATGATCTATAAAATTTGTATATATTACGACATAGAATGATAAAATTTATTTCAGTTAAGGAACACACGGCTCAGTTGAAACTTCCAATTCAGCAATTTCCGTCAATAAGCGGAAATAATCTCGGGACTTTTTCGCAACCATGTAAGTTATCTATAGAATTTATATACACCAAGTAATATACAAAATATAGCGCGGCACATTAAAAGCACGTACCATAACTGAAAACGCACTTCCAGAAATTTTTGTATTTAGAGAGACTTGTAAGTGAATTCTTTTGTGTGTACCTGTAAATGAAAGATGAATGTAGTACACCTTAGTGATATATATCAATTTCAATATGTTAGAAATAGTACAACGTCATTAAAATCCACCGCAAACGATTTTTCACCCATAGACCGGAATGGTATGGAATTCTTTTAAGTATCCCTGCCATACAAAGGATGAATGCTATGCACACCATATTCGATAGTAAGCAAGTTTTAGTACACCTGAGTAATATATATCAATTTCAATATGTTTGAAAAAGTGTAACATTATTAAAATTTACCGCAAACGATTTTTATCCATAGATCGTAAAGTAACGGAATTCCTTGAGTGTACCTGTAAAGAAACTATACGTGTTACACTCTTCATTTTCAGTACCGATCGTGTCATAATAAAATTTAATAACATTTATCAATTTCATTGCAATCCGAGTACATTTAACCTATTAACGCCCGAATTATTTTTTTCGTTAAAATTAAAATTTTGGATTTCCCACCACTTTTAAACGAAGAGTCACTTTTATCTTGTTTTATCAAGGAAAAAGAAAGTATATTTATCTTCATATTTACTATAATGAAAAGCGCTTTATTGCCACTAAGTCTAGCGATCTAAAAATATGCCACTGGGCGTTAATGGGTTAAGCGAATTAGAGCACTGACAGACAGACGGACAAACGGAATTCATAAACACTTTTAACCCTCCGAGCGTCTTGCGAGTTTTCCTACATGTTCATAAAAATGCTTATAATAATCTTAATTTAAAATTTTTCCCCTGTTTTTTATTAAAATACACTGAATGCCCCTTTATTTGACATACATTTTAAAATACAATTTTGTTTAAAATACTTTATTCTACAACAGATTTAAGTTGTATTTGGGAAACGGAAAAATACTGGCAAAACGCCCAGGGGGTCAAACTATGTTGAAAATGTTAAAAGTACTTTGCTTTGTAAAATTTCGTGTTATTGATATTCAACTTTCGAAATTAATTTCAAAACTAAAAACAATTTTTGAATTTTTCAAAGACTGACTGAAAATTTGAATATTTGTGTGTATACTGATTTTAATCTAATCGAAGCTGTATTTCCTTTAGCTTATTAATTTATCAGTTTAATATTTCCTTTTATTTTATGAAAATGCATCACGCCAAACTTTCTTTTTCTTTTTAATTCTTTAATAATTCTTTTCTTGACAGTAACATTCAGCAATAAAGGTGAGATCACGTTAGAAAAACTTCGTTGGCATGTGATATATTTTCATTCCAAATTAGATTCGCAGTCGAGACAACTATTTACAATGATGTCTTTGACTTATACAAAAGTATTTCGTGATTAAAATTCGAATGTGTTTGAAGTTCGCAGCACATAGTTCTAATTTATATGTCGATTACCTTCTTTTAAGATGTATTCATCATCTTAGGAATCTAACTTTTCTTATATTTGACATTTGCATGGGCAAGAAATGCAGTTTAAATGTCGTTTACTTGAAACTTATAAATTCCTGCAGGAGATGCAATAATCTTGGCAAAGTGGTTCTAGGCACTGCCTTTTAAATTGTATGCGACAAATTAAATAAATGTGATGTTTCAATGTAAAGAGCGCAATAAACGATTAAATATACCTTTTAGAAAAGAAGCCAAATTATTTAAATCTTTTTCGTTTGAAGTCTAATATTCTAAGAAATTTATTTATCATTTCATAAATGTATTCAGGTTTGATCAAACTTTTTGTGGAATTTATATACATCATGTAATATGCAAACAAACAGTGCGACACATTATAAGCGCGCATCATAAATGAAAGCGCATTTCCAGAATTTTTTATATGTAGAGAGAACTGTGCGAATTTTAGGTAGCTTTCTTTACAAAAAAGCTACCTATTGCAGCCGTTCGGAGGAAAGCGATTTCAAAAAATTTTGGTATATTTTCATCGATCATGACCCCCAGACCCCGAAACCACCCTCCATTCAAAATTGATATATATATATATATATATATATATATATATATTAATACACATTGTATAAAAAATAGCTATCAACTTGTTAATATTTTAAAAAATCTTCATTGTGTTTATAATATAGCGACATATGACTTCAAAGATCTTTTTAATAATTTAGACCTATTAGATTTACATAAAATTATAAATGCATTATTTAAAAAATATTATAAAAAATTGGAATTACCATCTAATATAGATACTGCATATTTTAAATCTTTAACTAACTTCATTATCTATAATAATTATATATTGCAAGATAATACTTTATATTTACAGCATGTCGGTATACCACAAGGCGGTTGTACTTCCAGTTTACTCTCAGACTTATACTTATATCATTATGAACGTAATTTTACTAATAATAATCTACATTTATATCGTTATATTGATGACATCATTTTAATTGATACTGATCAATCTGCAATTACTCGATTTCCAGTTGATTATCCCACTAATTTGGAATTAACGGAAAACCTTTTACCTAACAATACAATTAACTTCTTAGATCTTAAAATTACAATAAAAGACAATAAAACAATCACAGATTTATATGACAAACGTAAAGAATTTAAATTCAAAGTTAATACATTTACAAATTTTAAATCTTGTCTACATCATTCTGTATTTCGGAATATAATACTTAATCATTTATATAGAATAAAATGTTTATGTTCTTCTCCTCTAATTAACAATAATATTAAAAAACTAATTTATGATGCATTAAATCATGGTTTTCCAAAAAAACTCATATATTCATTAATATACAATTAGTACTTTTCTTACATGATCTATTAAAACAAATTAACACATGCGTAAACAAAATTACAAAAAAATTATAAAATAAAAAAATATCTATAAAAAATTAAAAATTGTAAAATAATATAAAAAAATATTATAGGTTGGTTGGGTGGGTAGATGTTAGAGTACGGAGGAGGGTGGTGTTGTCTGGATAATACGCAATGGTTAATTATATATAAAAAAAATGGGGGCTCTTGTATTATTACTATATTTTTGTTACGTATTTTATATGGATGTTGATTTGATATTTTATATGGAATTGGAGAATTTCATTAATATTATAATTAGCCTAATTATTGATTAATCTAATTTACAATTATTTGTTATTAAATTTTAAATTTACTAAGGACAATATCATATTAATTACTAATAGTATGCCATTCTTATAGTGAATAATATACATATAAGTATGTTTAATATAAATATAGTTATACTGTATGCATTAAAATTGGGTAATTATTTTTATTATTATTACTCTATTCTTTTTAATATTTATTATCGGTTTAATGTTTTTGAATGTCCCACATTCATACTTTATGGTTTTTTATGGATGTCTGAAAATAATCCACACTCTATATTTGTGCTTTTTAAGTAATGGGTATTTAAGTATCATTTAACCTTCTATTTACTTCCACATGTTTTTTATTTCCTGTTCATTTTATAAATATCTGATATATAATTCATTAAAAAATAATTTTTGTATTATTTTTAATAATTATTTATATTAATTATTACTGAATTTATTTTGTTTTATAGTATATAGCTATATGCTATATATTATCAATGTTCTAGAATTATTTAAATTCTTAGTTTAGTTTAAATAAGTTAGCTAATAGAATATATTGTATGCTTTTAAATTTTATTTACAATAGTTTTTAAATACATTGTGTGGTTTATATTCGGTTTATAATTCTCTATATATAAGGATTTGTTTGGTTTTGCTGTTTATACAGTTATTTACATTCAAATGCTTACAATTATTTATACAGTTATTTACATTCAAATGCTTACAAATATTTATCTTGCGTTAGTTGTTTAATAGAAGTAATACTAGATGGCAGCACTAAATTTGTCTCTTTAAGATAGCTCTAATTTTTAATTTTTCTAGCTCCATTTCAGTTATAATTTAATACACCAGGGGGTATTTTTAGCTAAATTTTGACGATATTGTTAAACTGTTATTAATTAATTTAATAGTGCATTTTAAATAATGTAATTAATATCTATTTATTTTATATTAGAATAAATGTGTTTAACAAGGTATTTCAAATTTTATTTCAAAATGTATTAACTGCATCCTTTGGTATCATTTACTGTGATTTCTTAACTGTTTTATTCACCTTAATCTTTTTGATATCCTGGTCGCCATGTGCGCGTGGTTTTTTTGTAAAATACTGAAATATTAATCGGTATGGTGTTTATTATTTATATTTTATATCCTATAAATATTTAAATACGTTTTATTGATTCTTCCATTTCATATTATTTGTTTCTATTCTGCTTTCATTTTTAATCAATTCACTTGATTTTAATGGTTGTTTGGGCACAGGGGAAAATAATTTTTAGCTTTAGCTTATTTTTCCCACAGAAAACTACCATTTTGCTTATATCATTGAATTCTGTGCCCTTGATAACGTAATTCTATGTATAAGCTTTTCAATTTTTGTCGGTGTCCACTTTTTTCTTTTTCTTCCATAATAATTCTTATATTATTATTATTATTATTATTTTTTTAATACTTACAGCTTTAATTCATAATAATTGACGGTGGAAGGTTATGTTTAATTAATGGTTATATATATATATATATATATATGACCTATGTCACACTGTAACTCCCGTAATTATGAACCAATTTCGATGTAATTCGGTGTGTACATAGTACATACCAATGTCTCAACCGAGATCGTTGGCCAGCTTCATCCGCCGTTTTGTTTCAAAATGGCGGCCATTTAAAATTTTTTAAAAAATTTAAAATTTGAAATGTGGTACCAAAAAATTGAAAATGGAAAAATATTTTTTTCTTATGTATTTGACCTTTATACAAAGATTTCGGAGCAGTTTTTGTTTCGTCTATATCTTAAAAAATGGCTGAGTTATAGCATTTTGAATTTCTAGCGTGGCTGACATTTTGAAACCTCCTGAATTTTGTCACGCGATAAAAGGCGTATTTATGAACCGATTTGGATGTAACTTCGTTTATACATAGTACATACCAATGTCTCGACCGGGTTCGTTGGCCAGCTAGACCCGCCATCTTGTTTAAAAATGGCGGCCATTTAAATTTTTAAGAAAAATTTAAATTTGAAATGTGGTACCAAAAATTGAAAATTGAAAAAATATTTTCTCTTTATGTGTTTGACCTTGATAAAAAGATTCGGGAGCAGTTTTTGTTTCGTCTATATCTTAAGAAATGGCTAAGTTATAGCATTTTGAATTTCTAGCGTGGCTGACATTTTGAAACGTCCTGATTTTTCTCACGTAATAACAGGCGTATTTATGAACCGACTTGGATATACCTTGGTGTGTACATAGTACATACAAATATCTCGACCGAGTTCGTTGGCCAGCTTCATCCGCCATCTTGTTTCAAAATGGCGGCCATTTAAAAAAATTAAAAAGTAAAAAAATTTAAATGAGTACCAAAAAATTGGAAAATGAAAAAGATTTTTTTTGTATGTGTTTGACCTTAATACAAAGATTCCGGAACAGTTTTTCTTTCGTATATATCTAAAAAAAAATGGCTGAGTAATAGCATTTTGAATTTCTCTTGTGGCTGACATTTTAAAACGACCTGATTTTTGTCACGCGATAACAGGCGTATTTATGAACCTATTTGGATGTAACTTGGTCTGTACATAGTACATACCAATGTCTCGACCGAGTTCGTTGGCCAGCTTCATTCGCCATCTTGTTTCAAAAGGGTTGCCATTTAAAAAAAAATTAAATTTAAAATTCAAAATGAGGTATTAAAAAATTGGAAAATGAAAAAGATTTTTTTTATGTGTTTGGCCTTGATACAAAGATTCCGGAGCAGTTTTTGTTTCTGAAAATTTGTTCTTTTGTTGATATCTTAAAAAATGGTTGATTTATAGCACTTTGAATTTCTAGCATGGCTAACATTTTGAAACGATCTTGTATTTGTCACGCGATAACACACGTATTCGCCTATTTCGATGTAAGAAGGCATGTGGATAGTATACATCAACACCTCGACCAAGTTCGCTGGCCAGATTCATCAGCCATCTTGTTTCAAAATGGCGGCCATTAAATTAAAAAAAATATATATATTTAAAGTGAGGTGCAAAAAAATTAGAAATCGAAAAAGGTTTCTTTCTTAAGTATTTGATCTTGATATAAGGATTCAGGAGCATTTTTTGTTTGTCTTTACCTTAAAAAATGGCTCAGATATAGCAGTTTCAATTTCTATTGGGGGTGACATTTTGAAAAATCTGATTTTTTGCATGCGGCAGCACTCCTATATATTAACCGATTCCGATGTGAGTGAGCATGTGCACAGCAATTACTAAGGTCTCGACCAAGTTCACTGCTTAGCCTCATCCACCATGTTGTCTTAAAATGACAGGCACTTTAATAAATTGCCGAATTTGGCAGCCAAATATAAGTTACTTTAAAGACAAGCAGCTTGGATAAAGCTGACTAATTTCGCGAAATTCTCATTCATTATACTGATAAAAATTAGTATTGAATCTCCTATATTCGGTTTCCACTAAATTGAGCTTCGTGTGTTTGCATGATATAAGTTGGCTTTTTTAAAATAAGGATTATGAAAGCTACCTCTTCCTCCCGGCACTGGCCGGAAACACTTTTTTTTGTGTGTTCCTGTAAATGAATGTTGTACACCTCAGTGATATATGTCAATTTCAATATGTTATAAATAGTGTAACATCATTAAAATCCACCGCAAATGATTTCCACTCAAAGACCGTAAAGTAACGGAATTATTTTGAGTGTCTCTGTAAATAAAGGATGAACGCTATGTACACTATATTCTATAGTAAGCATGTTGCAGTGTACCCCAGTAATATATATCAATTTCAATATGTTTGAAATAGTGTAATATTATTAAAATTTTCCGGAAACGAATTTTACTCATAGACCGTAAAATAACGGAATTCTTTGACTGTCCCTGTAAACAAACTATATATGTTACACTCTTCATTTTCAATACCGATCGTGCCATAAGAAAGTTCAATAACATAATATCAATTTCATCGTAATCCGAGTATATTCAAGCGAGTTAGATCACGGACAAATAGCAGACGGACGGACAGACTGACAGACAAACCGAATTCATTTTAGACTATGTTGGTAACTGTTAAAAGTACTTTGGTTTATGAAATTTCGTATTAGTGATATTCGAATTTTGAAATTCATTTGAAAATTAAAAACAGTTTTTGAATTTTTCAAAGACTGAAAATTTGAATCTTTGTATGTATACTGATTTTAATCTAACCAAAGACGTATTTGCTTTATTTTAATTTATCAGTTTACTATTTTCTTTTCTTTTATTAAAATGCAGCACTCCAATCTTTACTTTTATATTAAATTCTTTAATAATTCTTTACTTGACAGTAACATTCAGGAATAAAGCTGAAATCACGCTAGAAAAACTTCGTTGGCACGTGATATATTTTCATTCCAAATTAGATCCGCAGTCGAAATGCGCTGTTTTCACCAAAATAACACTTGCCGGCTTTACACAATACTGTACTCTTAGATTTTCCCCTTTCAGGGAAAGAAGTTCGGTTCACCGATAGCGCGATTGCCAATGAAATTGCAAGATTTTGTACTCATGCTAAAAGTCTTATGAAAAGTCAAATTTCGTAAGCACACGCAGGCAGTTTTTTTAAATGTGAAATGCAAATAAAACATTTGCAATTGAGATCGGGGCTGTCATTATGTCCCATTTTTGTAAAAAGCCTGGCACTGGGACGAAATTGGACAAAATGAAAGAAATGAACAAAATTAAAATCCATTGAATTTGTATATGTTTGGCATATGACATTATTGTCATGAAGTAATAAAACTATGTCCCTGCATATTTATTGATGATAAAAATAATTTTTTTAATTAACCATTTAATTAAAAAATAATTACTCCTTATTGATCATAATATAATAAATCCCCAAAGCTAATGCTAATTACATGGTGGTACAATGAACACAAGCACATGCAGGCAGTTTTTTTTTTTATGTGAAATGCAAGTAAAACATTTGCAATTGCTAGGGGTTGTCATTGTGTCCCATTTTTGTAAAAAGTCCGGCACTGGGACGAAATTGGACAAAATGGAAGAAATGAACAAAATTAAAATCCATTGAAGTTGTATATGTTTGGCAAATGAAATTATTGGCATGAAGTAATAAAATTGTGTCCCTGCATATTTATTGACAATAAAAATAATTTTTTTAATTAACCATTTCATTAAAAAATAATTACTCTTTATTGATCATAATATAATAAATCCGTAAAGCTAAATGCTAATTACATGGTGGTACAATGAATTTTATGGAATTCTTTGGTGTATAAAAGATAAAATTTATCTAAGTAAATTATTGAATATTAATTGCATTGTTATATTATGTACAGGGGTCGTACGCTTCAGGGAATTTTTCAGGACAAACATCAGTATTTTTTATAGAAAAGTAAATCTAGGTTAAACGCCCACAATTTCGCCTTATTTAAGAAGAGATTTTCTATAAGAAAATACTAGTATCGAAGAATTTCCTGGTCTTGAAATTCCAGGACGCGTACGACAGATGTGTGTAGGGGAGAGTAACCGAATTTGGACCACTTCACATATTTTCAGGTGTTACTCGCTTAATTTTTGGAATATCTGCAAAACATCATTACACGAGGTCAATCTATTCACCTACCATCTAAATAAATCTTTAGATCAATTTCTTTTTGAAAATCTTAAATTTTATTATAATTTGAAAAATTCGCCAAAAGTGGTCCAAATGCAGCAACTGGTCGCCTAAGTTGGACCCCTAGTCTCCTAAATTGGACCAAATAATATCAGGTTATTTTAATGACTAGAGAATATAACTAATTTTATTAAAAGCAAAGTTTGCGATTAATCAAACAATAAAAAAAAAAAATAACAGCAATGAAATATCATGAAATCAAATATCTCAAAATAAGAGTGATTGTTTTATATAAAAATGTATTCAAAATATAAATCAAAGTTATCAGTAACTAAGAATAGAAATTCTGGAACTAATTGTCAGTTACTTGAATATCATGTAAGGAGTGATGCAAAGCTTACATATGAATTTCTTTTGTTGATTTTCTTTTTTTTTAGCGCACACAACATGGAACTATATTTGGCAATCTGAACACTGAATCATTTCTGCTATTTTATTTTTCTTACAAATTAGGCAAAACCAGTCATCACTGACTAGAGTTTTCTTTTTAGATTCTGAATTATTAGACATTTTTCTTTTGCAAAAGAAATTTTCTTTACATTATGTTCGTAGTTCTTCCCTTCCACCATTTTCTTGCTAATTGCATGACGCGTATTTTTTAAAACTTGATGTTTCAATTGCTTTTGTGCTGTAATAGCTTTTTTTTTTTTTTTTTTTTTTTTCATTTCAAGGTTTATTTTATATGGCGACAATGTCAACACAACTGTTTTTTGGCTTCCTCTGTACTTTGATTTAACTGAATTTACCAAGAGAGATAACATTTCTAATGATTTTTTGGCTTTTCGGGAGGATTTGTAGCTGCAGTCTTCTTGTAGGTCAATTTCTTCACAACTTACATTCTCCTTTTTGTTTCTTATATTTTTAACAGTTTTTCCTGTCACGGGTGTTTTTCTTCCACACAGTTTGTCTGTGTCTTTCTCAACATTTTCAAAATTCTATTAAAAAAGTGTTTAAAAAATATCTTCTACTGAAAAATACGCTATGATTAATCCAACGCAAACATTATATATCCAAACAGTGTTGAATTCAGCTACCGCCCCCCCCCCCCAGGGCCTTGAAATAACCCCTACCCCCTGAAGGTTTGAGATGTTATGCGTTTCAATCGCAAAAAAAGTGTATCTCCACCCTAGAGAACTGTAAAAAATTTGCCATCGCAAATATCCTCCAGGAGGAAAATGTTTGAATTTAACTCTAAACCAAATACACCGTAGGAATAAGGAATTCAAAGAAAATAAATACAAATCCATACAAGATAAAAGAAATTGCAAGCAAAATTTATTGCATAAACATGTAAAAATATTTTTATATTTATATAGGCCTAAACTGTATAAAAAAATTTATCCAGATTTACAAAAATAACAACAACAACAAAAAAAAACTTGCAGGGAGATAGTAATCCATTATAAAATATTAAAAATAAAATAAAATAAATAGTATACAAAGCGTATCGTCCTCGAAATTAATTACTTACTTTTAAAATTTATGATCGCATATCTGGTCCAATTTAAGCAACTTAAATTGACCCAATTACGACAACTGCGTCATTTTTTTAAACAGATAATCTCAAGACTAAAAACAAAAACGAAATGAAACAAATCCGTGTGAAAAATATGCGCAATAAATAGATGAATTCATATATGTATATGCAAACATAACAACTTACCTTAGTTTTAAATTATTCACTTACGTTTTGTAGGAAAAAATTAGATCAAAACAGCTAACTTTAGGTTTTTAAAAATTGTCTGAAAACAGCACATGGTAGGCGGTTGATTCTTCTAATCACGAGTGACGTCATTCTGATGAGTAGGATTTCAGCGATAGATGGCGTCTCTTCCTGTAATTAACGGCAGAATTGCAACGGTCCTATTAAAGCGGCGGTCCAAATATGGCTACTCTCCCCTATTACATGAGAAATACATTATTTGCTGAAATAACAGGTAATACAGCAAAATTTTACAATTTCATGAACCAAGCAATTTAATGCACAGAAAATTACAAACAATTGCACAATACTTTTTCTGTACTTATTTTGTTAGAATTGAACATTTTGTTAATTTTTATTACATATTTTCTTTGCATTTTAATTTGCTATTTCGTACTTAACATTCTTAACTAATGAAAATAATTACTAATTACATAGTAAACAGTTTTTATTTTATTAAAATGCTTCACTCCAATCTTTCCTTTCATTCTTAATTTTTTAATCATTCTTTACTTGACAGTAACATTCAGGAATAAAGGTGAAATCACGTTAGAAAAACTTCGTTAGCATGTGATATATTTTCATTCTAAATTAGATTCGCAATTGAGACAGCTATTTACAATCATGTCTTTGACTTTTACAAAAGTAGTTCGTAATTAAAGTTAAAAAATTCGCATGTGTTTGAAGTTCGCAACACAAAATTCAAATTTAGATGTCGATTACCCCCTTTTATGATGTACTCATCACCTCGGGAATCTAACTTTTCTTATATTTGACATTTGTATGGGCAGAAAATGCAGTTTAAATGTCGTTTACTTGAAACTTGTAAATTCCTGCAGAAGAAGCAATGAACCTGACAAAGTAGTTCTAGGTGCTGCTTTTTAAATTGTATCCGACAAATTAAACAAAGGTGATGTCTTTAATAATGTAAAGGACGCAATAAACGATAAAATATACCCTTTAGAAAAGAAGGCAAATTATTTAAATCTTTTCATTTGAAGTCTATTATTCTAATTTTATGTGCATTACATTTTCTCGAAGAAAATTCTAAAAATAACTAAACAGATTCACCTATAACCTTAAAGTAGTGAGAGAAAATTATTTTTCATTTCATAAATGTATTCAAGTTTTGTAATTACAATAAAAGATAAAACCTAATATTCGCTCTTATCTTCTACGATAGCAGTCACAAATCAAATGCAACAGAATATAGAAATTTGCATGAAACCGTGATGTAGTGCCAATAGCTTAATTTTCTATTTTCTGTACGTGTACGTCACGTTGACAACCCAAACAATTTGTTACAGTTATTCATTAGACACAGGCAGTTTTTTCTATGTGAAATGCAAACAGATAGTAAAACATTTTCAATTTTGATTGGGGTTGTCATTATGTCCCATTTTTGTAAAATGTCCATCACTTGGACGAAATTGGACAAAATGGAATAAATGGACAAAATTAAAATCCATTGAATTTTTATATGTTTGGCATATGAAAATATTGGCATTATGTAATAAAATTCTGTCCCTGCATATTTATTAGCAATAAAAATATTTTTTTAATTAATCATTTAATTAAAAAAATTACTCCTTATTGATCATAAAATAATAAATCCAAAAAGCTAATATTAATTACATGGTGATACAAAGATTTTTATGAAATACTTTGGTATATAAATGATCAAATTTATCTAAATAAATTATTGAATATTAATTGCATTGTTATAGTGTATTCGGGGGTCGTACGCTTCAGGGAATTTTTCAGGACAAATATCAGTATTTTTTTTTTATAGTAAAGTAAATCTAGTTTAAACGCGCGAAATTTCACTAGCGTCTCTTTCGTGCGCTATTCCCTACCTGAGCGATGGATAGCGGTTAAGTCCATTCTAAAAGCAGGTGGGAAGGTTGGGAGAGCTCAGAAATTTGCTCCGCAAACCACGTGATGTTTGCGTCATCATTGTTTATGTTCATATTTACTACTCTGATTTCGGCGTTAAGATATGCAGCTTCTTAAAATCTTGTATATCGTCATTGACGACTATTTTATTATTAAAAACATCATAGATATAGGAAGGTGTATTCCTTATTCCAAGAAAAACATAATTTATAAGAGTTTAGAAAATGCACATTTAAATTTTCATCCTCATCAAATAAAATCAGTTTTCCATCTTTTTAAATTTATATGCTCTAGTATTTTATTTTTGCAATTTTTCTGATCATAAAGATATAATTATATTTAGATGATGATAAAAAGGTATGATTGGTAAAATATTACTGTTAACTTTTATGCCGATCTAATTAATTTCATTAAAATCCTAATTATGTAAATATATGCTTAATAATAAGCAATTCTTAAAGTGATAAAGGCTGTTGTTTTTAAAAAGTGCTTTTAAAGAAAAAATCAAATAAATATTAGTTATTTGTGATTATAATATTCCAATAATATTTATTTCAATTTATAGAGTATAACGTGTTTTTTTGTGAATAATACAAATAGCTATTTTATTTCTCTGTTAAGGTGATGATTTTAAAACTAATGTTAATAAAATTATTGAATTAAATTAATAAATTAATTTATAGGGTTTGAAAAAAGTTGTAAATGCGAAATTTGGATAAAATTTTTAAATATATTTTAAAAAACAAAAGATTTTTTTAAGTCCATATTGAAGAGCATATTGTAGTTTTTTTTTTTTTTTTAACACACTCTTAAATAGTTATCAAAATTAACTTAAATAACTGATAGCTTTTTTTTCATTAAAAATATTTATTTTTGCAAATTAGTAAAAACTTGTGAATGGTTATGAGAAATGTTTTGTGTATGAATTGTACTATTTTTACATTTAAAAAAAAAAAGAAAAAATATCATTTACATATTTAAGTAAGATTTACCTAAAGGTACTGGAAAGTAATTGCTAGCTCAAATTATTAGAATGTAACTGTGAATATTATTGTTTTATTTTTTTCTCCTTTATTAAGCATAAATTTAAAATCTTATTATGACAAATAAGATTCTAGAGAATCTTTAAACTTTTCTTATTTTTTAACAAGATGCAAGAAAAATGCATAAAAAAAAAACAAACTTCCCTGAATTCTTAAACAATAACTAAATACCATTTTTCAATGACTAGCCTTAAAATTTTCAGTATACACACACACACACATATATTTAAATATAATTCAACATTTATTCGGTATTCAAACATATTATCCCCCCCCCCCACACACACACACATACACACACATACACACACACACACACACCTCTATCTTTCATACCTTATAAATTGAATCATTAACTTAATTCAATTAGTATAGTATAAGAAATTTAATTCTCCAACAAAATATGGTTCCACACTGTCATGTTTTTGATTTCATGTCGATACAAGGCAGAATTAGAAATCCGTCTTTATCTTGATTTAAACTAGGTCTTAGCTGAAAATTTGCACTCTTTTTCTAAATGTTTTCATCATTTGAGCACTACTATATGGCAGTATAGACTTTAAAATCCGAAGGATCAAGAATTAAAATTAAAAATTCAGTTCTTAATTCACGAATTTACTATTTTCAGTATCTTAAGTTCAGATTAATAAAAGATTTTAAAAATAAAATTGTAATTTTAAAATAAAATTGAAAAGTAAAGTTTAAAAACGAGAGAGGGAGAGGGGGGGGGGGGGAGGCGGAGGGGATATATTTTAATGCCAAGTATTAAATTTATATGCTTTAACATTGAAGTTATATTTAAGTATATGTACTGCAATTTATATGCATAAATACTTTTCTAACCTGAAAACCTAAAAAAAAAAAAAAAAAAAATCTTGATTTAGGTCAAGCATCTGTTAGTATTAGCAAGTTTTATTTATTTGATATTTATTTCTTTTATTGTTTTTACTTTAAAAAAAATTATTTTAGATTTACTAGTTTATGATATCATACAATAAATTGAAAAAATTACGGCTATCCATAGAAAAATCATAATTAATTATTATTATTATTTAAGAATTCAAAGAAAAGTTTTTTTAATTCATTATTTTTGCATCTTGTTAAGAAACAAGAAGGGTTTAATTTGAAGAACCCCTTAGAATCTTATTTTTCATAATAATATTTTGAATTTATACATAATAAAAGAGGAAGGGAGAGAGAAAAAAATAATATTAAGAATTACTTTCTAATAATTTCAGCTAAAAATTATTTTCCAATATCTTCATCTAAATCTTACTTAAAGCTTGTATTATACTTATTGAATTAAATTAGTGAATTAATTTATAGGATTCTTTAAATGCTGCAAAATTTGGATTTAAATTTTTAAATATACTTTTAAAAAATTATTTCTATTTTTTTTTAAGTCCAAGTGTAAGAGTATTTTTTTTTCCATGTAAGGAACTCTTAAATAGCTATTTATCAAAAATAACTTAAATTTAATTGTGCCTTTTTCTGTTGTTGTTGTTGTTTTTACATTAGAAATAATTTTTCTCTGCTAAATTATTAAAAACTTATGAATGGCTATGAGAATTCTTTTGTATAAATTTGTCGTTTTTATTTATAAAAATTTATTATTTATTTAAGTAAGATTTAGCTAAAGGTATTGGAAAGCAATTGATAGGTAAAATTAATGAAAAGTAATTGTTATTATTTTTTTTGTCTCCCTTTCTCTTTCATTTAGTATAAATTCAAAATATTATTATGAAACATAAGATCCTAGGGGGTTCTTCAAATTAAATTTCTCTTGTTGATGCAAAGAAATAGAAGATGCAAAAATTATGAATTAAAAAAAGTTCTTCTTTAAATTCTTAAATAATAATAATAATTAATTAAGATTTTTCTATGATTAGCCATAAATTTTTCAATTTACTGCATAACATCATAAACTAGTAAATCTGAAAAAAAAAAAAAAAAAGTAAAAAAATAAAAGAAATAAATCAAATAAATAAAACATGCTATTATTAACAGATGCTAATCCTAAGTCAAGATACACACATATATTTTAATATAACTTCAATGTTAAAGCATTTAAATTAAATATTTGGTATTAAAATATACCTCCCCCCCCCCCCCACACACACACAAAAAAACTCTCTTTTTATTTATTTATTTTTTTGTCACAGAAAGAACACATTATAATTTTTATTGTTATTATTATTTTAAGAATACAATGAAGAATATTTTTTATTCGTTGTTAAGAAGAAAAAAGAAATACAAAATTAATTAAAAACCTTTCTACATATTATTTTTAGAAGATTAGTCAGTAGATGGCGCTCGTTTCTAGAGTGGGAGGAGCCTTCAGTTTGTTTATACCTAAGCGTTGTGCGATTTACCGCTGACCGCAGAATTCTGTCTACCCTTCCCACCTGCATTTAGAATGGACTTAACCGCTATCCATAGCTGTCGTAGGGAATAGCGCACGAAAGAGACGCTAGTCGAAATTTCACCTTATTTAAAAAGAGAATTTCTGTAAAAAAGTACTGGTATTTAAGAATTTCCTAGTCTTGAAATTTCAGGATGCGTACCATTCCTGTGTGTATTAATAGAGAAATACATTGTTTCCTGATGTAACAGGCAAGACAATAATTTTTTTACTATTTCATGTACCAAGCAATTTAATGCACTAAAAATTACAAACAACTGCACAATCTTTTTTTCTTTTTTTTTTTTTTTTTTTTTTTTTTTTCTTTTTTTTTTTTTTTTTTGTTGTTGTTAGAATTGAAAGTTTTGTTAATTTTTGTTCTATATTTTCTTCACATTTTTATTATTGCTATTAATTTATTTCTAAATATTTTCTTTTTTATTAACTTGCTATAGGGGAGACTAGGGAGGGTTAGCCATACGGGAGGCTTAACCCACCCATCAGTTTTCATATTTAAAAGAATTTCAGAATTTTATCAATAGGTGTCAACCAAAGTGACCGGAATGCTCAAACCACAATCTCTGTTTCATACAGATAATCGAAATAGGTGTGGGAAAATCAATTGTGAGGTGTTTTCAACCTAAAAGTTGTGTTTTAGGTTATAATATTTTGTAAAGTTTTTTCAGATAAAATACATCACAGAAATTTAAGTAAGTAGATATTAATTAATGCAGAAATATCGAGCTTTCATTCCAGGCTTAAAGATTATACAGTAAGTTAGGCTTAACATAACAATGTGCTATTCTTTAGAAAAAGGCTATATGGGGAGGCTTGACCCAGTCAATGTGAGGGACGGTTGACCAGATGTTCAAGGCTCCCTTAACACATTCGACTGGAAACAAGAATTCTCCTTTTCATTCGAAATACATCATTGACTAAAGGCGTGGCCTTAAATTACCTTACAGAAAATGCATTTATATCATGTTGTCCATATGTTTTTAGATTGTAACCCATTTATATTAAATTCGTTCATTGAAAGATACTTACTGATGCATAATCTTGGGAAACATATCAAAAACACAAATTTACTAAAGACTTTCAGAACAGGGAGGAACTTCTACTGTATTAAAATTCGGATTTGAAAAAAATTGCGCGCCGGCAATGTGTTAATTAAGGGGTTTTGGAAATCTTTTTATTATACACTGTGCATAATGAAATATTAATGGCTATTTAGAAAAATGAATGTAAATTTATTCTGCAAAGTTGCACTAAAATGGAATGATGGAAAAGAAAACGTTTAAAACTTAATAAACAAAGATGTAAAAAATTGCAATTTGCAGTGCACGAAAAAAATTAATGAAATATAAATGCGAAAGTTGATAGGAACTTTTTTTCATTTAAATATTACTTACAATAGGTAAATAGAAACAGTGGAAAAGACTAGAAAGTTCGAAAGCAGCAGTCTTAACCGTTTCAGAGGCAGTAGTATGTTTATGAAACCACTTTATTTTAATTTCCAAACTCCACAATGGTACGAGAACTTTGCTAAAATCTTTTCATTTTAATGTATATGTGAAATATAGCCTTTTTCATATTTCCAAATAAATTTGTTCGTATATTCCGGTGCCAGTCATTTATTTCAAAATTTTTACTGAAAGTACTTTGACTCTGAAAGGGTTCAAAGATGTTAATGATAAGTTAAGTAATCATGCCGCTGCAAAAGAATACAGCATGGACCGAAAAAGTATGTAGACAAATTTCAATATAATTAATAGAGTGAGGTGAAGCCAAACTATGTGGCAACTTGAGTTGTCAGGTCGAATGTCACAAAAAGTAGGATAAGGAGATAAAAAAAGCGGGACAGTGGCTACTAAATCCGGATATTATAATGCATGAAACCCTATGGAAACAGAACATGTGTATAGCGGAATACTGTCTTAAATGTTAAAATTTCATTTTGTAAGTTGTATAATTATACTTGCTCAGACAAAATCCTGTTTAAAACAAAACTTTTCTCCTATGACATGCAATTACGCCTAAACAGGTTTGTTGAAGCATCTTATTTTCAAAAATATATTTTTATAATAATTAAAGATGCATCATAAAGTTATTTTGCTTTTTTTAAACAGATTTTATTTCTCTTCACAAATATTTCAATATAAAACAAAGTGGGTCAAGCCTTCCATATAATGGGTCCACCCTCCCATATGTGGGGAGCCTTGACCCATTATTTTCTCATGATTAAAACCAATAATTTTTCAAATTTCTTATATATTACACTTATGTAGCAATTTTATTTTGATAACTGATTATATAACGAATAAAATGATACATAAAACTTTATTCTACGTTCAATATTTAAAAAAATAAAAAATGCTTTTGTAAAAAATGGGTCAACCATCCCTAGTCTCCCCTATCGTATTTAACATTCTTAACTAATGAAAATTTTAATTAGTATTACATAATAATCACTTTTTATTTAAAATAATTAAACATGCTATGTCTGAATCACAATCGCTAGAAAATTAAAAACGTTTCATTTTTTTATTCAAATATTTAAAAAGACTAAAAATACGCACAAGTTTATGATACTATAAAGGCAATTTTTGTAAATTATTCCAAACTACAAACGAATTCTTCATCAGTACAATGTTGGCTGACAACCAAATTTGTTGTTCAACATTCTCATGGTCAAGATAAGCGTGCACAGTTAAAATTAAATAAAGTGTTTTGAACCAATAAAAATATTTTATAAAGTACGTGCTGCGTTTATTTAGTAAAATATTGTGCATACTTTATTTTATTTACAATGTAAAAGTCCTTGTTCAAAAATGTTTTTTTGACTTAAAACAAGCGCAGAAGTTTGCAGTCACGTAAATGTTTGTGATATGGATATGAATTTGTCTCTGATAATTTTTAACCCTTAAATGGATAGTGATACACATCTGCATCACTTTTTGTTTGTTTGTTTGTTTTATTGAACACATACATCAGACTTGTGTGTTTGACACCAGGACCCGCTTATAAGTCATCGTCGATATACAGGGACGAGATAGCACAAGGAAATTTACAATACCAGAGAATTACATACTGGGGGTTCCACAAAGAGTGTGCAACGGAACCGGCGGAATTCTAACCCGCCCTCACCTACGGTCTCGAGTGATTAGCGGCCTGGTGTGTTATCCCACCACGGTGGGCCCTCACTTTTTATTTAACTTTTAATAAATAAATTAAGTTATTGGCAACCACTATATTTATATAAAAATATTTTTCCTGTAAAAATTACAAAAATATGCTACTAAATAAAGTTAAAAATCTATCTTAAAATTTTTGCTGTCTAATCCTTAATACAAGAGTAAAAAAACACAATTCTAAAAGAATAATGTATGCATTTAAGGGTTAAGAGCTTTTATTTATCACGAAACATGAAAACAAAGGAAGTATGAATATTTAATCTAACCCATTAAATGCCAATGCTCCAGTTGAGGGAACAACTATATGTTATTTTTGCTCAAAATATTTTTAAAGTATTTAAAAAATACATTTTGTATGGAAAAGTTAATAGTATGGAGTCTAATATAATTTTTCAGAACGATATATAAATTTTTAAAAAAGCGAAATTTTGATTTTCCGACTATCTCAAGCAAAATTAGTGAAAAGGAAGAAAAGGAATTCTTTATTTTTTACAAGTACAGTGACTATCTAAAGTCAACATTTCAACTAACAATACAATCCTAAACGGAAGTAAATATATACATCTAAGGGGTCTCAGGACTCTTAAAATAGGAAAAAATGAAAAAAAAGGACCATTTTCAAAATTTAATATCTTAAAATGTATTTGATATTAAGACACAATTTTAAATTGGAATGAAAGATACAAGTATGTTCTTTCATTTCAAATATTTGAAAAATTGCAAGATGCATAATTAGAATTTACAGGGGGCTCCAAACTGTCAGACATTTGACGAGCAGAAAATCGGCATAACAGCTTAAAACCCTTTAACCGTTTGGCCCGGATTTTTCCGTTCCTAGAAATCATGTTAAAATGGCTGTAGACCAAAATATTTTAAACAGAATTCTATTTTTAACCTTATATAGAAAGTAGTGATATTAAAGATATTATAGCATCAAACTGAGATTTTAAAAATATATATCCCGGGATTTACAAGCATTCTTATAAAAATACTGCAAAACCCTCGGACGGTGAAAGGGTTACGCGCACGATTACAAAATAAATTTTGCAACAAGATTGAAAATTTTGATGCCTACTTACACCTCAGATTATAATAATTACACTGAACCTAAATAAATTTGTATTTAAAGCATTTTTATATTTTTAATACAAAGTTGTATTTAGCTAAAGCAAAATTTAGAAAACTTCAACAATATAAACCCCTAAAAAATATTTTTCTTTTACAATAAAAAGGAAATTTTAGGTTCAGTTAATATAGACTAACGTGAAACATATGTTTTGAATATTTCATGAAAAAATATTCAGAATTTTTGAGATATCGTGCGCGTTATGCCCAAAAACGTCATTTGGAAAAAAAATGACTTCAAAGTTTTGGAAACACAGCTTCACCTATTGAGCGAGTATAATTCTAAATGCCATAACTTCTGTTCTAATGGGAATTTCAAGATAACAAATATATCAAAATGTTCAGAAAAAATAGAAGTTTAACATCTAAAAAAATCAAAATTTCGAAAATTTTAGAGCTTTAAGAGTCCTGAGACCCCCTAAAGCAATTTTAGAAAAGTTTCTTTAGAATATTCCCATAAAGGGAGCTTTGGCGGCTTGTGATAGCATTTCCGAACCTTTGTCTGCAAGCGCGCTTCCATAAAGAAAGGGTGTGTGTGTTAGTGATGGGCGATTCTGGAAAATTTGAGAATCGATTAAAATCGACATCGTATAAAACAGAATCGATCGCAATAAGAATCGATTCCCAAATTCTAGAATCGATACTTGAATCGATATTTCGATGTTCACAGATTCACACAGATAAGCTGAAAAATAGTAATTCCAAAACGTAGCGAACCAACAGGGCCGTACGTAACGACTATCTCTCACCCCTCACCTCCATTTATGGGGGCCCTAGACAATGATAGCGGCCCAGAAGTAAGCTACTACAGACCTTTGGGTCAAATAATAAGGTTTTTTAACTTTTAAAATTATTATTTTTAAGATGTAATTTTGATAATAATTTATATTATATTTAAATTTATCTTTAAAAAAGATCCCCGTCAGATAAAAAAAAAGAAAGAAATGATTTTTTTTTTTCATCCAGAAAAGATTTACTTTCTACTCTAACTCTTATTATCTTCAACCAAACAGATGGGGACTTACTTCCTATAAACGTCATTCTTCTTAAAAATGCGCAGATGAGCGAAATTTTGAAGGCTCTAAATTTATTTAAAAAGTTAAATGGTTTTTCAGTCTTTTTAGGGCCTCCTATAAGCGTAGTGGAAAGGCAAATATTGCACATCTTTTTTTAAATTTCTGTGATGAATGTAATTAACCAATCATAACATACTAATTATCCCCCAATTGATAATCAAAATTCTCCTTTTAATAATATATTTAACTAAAATTTCTTTCCCTTTTTTAAATATATATCTCCTTATCTCATTTACAGTTTATAAATATCTTTCTTTTTAATGTTTACCAAATTTTCAGCTGTTAAGAAAGAAAAAAAAAATGTTCTCATCCTAGAGCCATTAACAAGGAAATAACATACTTTAATCTGGTTAACAAATAAATAAAAGTATATTCCTTGATTATATGTTTTTTTTTCTTCTTTCCCTAGCAGTAATCTAAAAACTATAAACAGTTATTGACTCATTCGCTGACATGCAGAGTGCACTCACTGAAACAATAATAAATAAAAAAGAAAAGTATCCAGTTAAACTGATGGCATTGAGCTCACATTCTATTCATACTATTTGCATTTGATACTCTTACTTCAAAGAATGCCTTTCGAAAAATAAATTAAGGGGGAATAAGCCCCCCCCCCCCCGTCACATCTCTATACTTAAACAATAAGCTTCCAAATCTCATCAGGGAAGTGCTTTATCAGAATAAACTGGTTACCAAATTTGAAGCAAATCAGATAGAAAAACTCATCTATCTAAATTAAGGGGGGTTAGCCCCTGTTCCTCCCTTTATACTTAAACAATGAACCTCCAAATTTAATCAGGGAAGCGTCTTATCAGAATTAACCGGTATCCAAAATTGAAGGAAATCTGATAATTCTGCATGAATAACCCATTCATCTAAGTGTGTGAGGGTGGTATAGCCCCCGTGCCCCCGTCCTTTATGCTTAACCAATGAACCCCCAAATCTAATCAGGAAAGCGCCTTATGAGAATGAACCTAGAAAAAAATTTGAAGCAAATCGGATATTTCTATCGAGAGTTATCGCGTTACGCATGTACGTACATACATACATACAGAAACTGCGGGCGCATTAGCTCTCAGGCTTTGATAGCCCGTGAGCTAAAAAGAAAAGTGCCCAGTTAAACTGATGGCATTGAGCTCACAGGCTATTCACACTAACTGTATATTATGCTCTTATTTCAAAGAATAATGCCCCTCGAAAAACAAACTAAGGGGCGGGGGGAATTACCCTCCCGTTTCCCCTCTTTATACTTAACCAATGACCCTCCAAATGTCATCAGGGAAGCGCCTTATCGAAATAAATCGGTATACCAAATTTGAAGCAAATCGGATAGAAAAACCCGTTTATCTAAATTAAGGGGTATTAGCCCGCTGTTCCCCCCTTTATATTTAACCAATGAACTTCCAAATCTAATTAGGGAAGCGCCTTATCAGAATAAACTGATATACCAAATTGAAGTAAATCGGATAGCAAAACCCATCTATCTAAATTAATGAGGGTATTATCCCCTCGTCATACCCTCCCCCTTTAGACTATAACAATGAACCTTCAAATATAATCAGAGAAACTCCTTATCCAAATTAACCGGTATACCAAAATTTAAAGAAAGGATGATAATTCTGCATGAAAAACCCATTTAACTAAGCTAGGGGGGGGGGGATTAGCCCCGTTTCCCTTTTATACTTAACCAGTGAACCCCAAAACTAATCAGGGAAGCGGCTTAGCAGAATGAACATAGAAAAAAAATTGAAGCAAATCGAATATTTCTATCAAGAGTTATCGCGTTACGTACGTACATACATACATACATACAAAACCGACGGACACATTAGATCTCAGGCTTTGATAGCCTGTGAGCTAAAAAATGCCAAGAGCGTGTAACTAGTGGGGGGGGGGGGCAGAAAATAAAAGAGGACATTAAAAGCTTTCCAACAATATGTTACACGAGATGGTTTGGAAGAAAAAATAAATATGCCCCCCGGGGGACAGGTAAGTCTCAAACGGTGGGAGGGGTGACCTCAAATGTATCTGTGGTCAAGGTTTCAAAATGTGGATTTGTAATAAAATGGAACCGAGAATTGGGCATTTTTAAAATAGCATGCATATTTTGAACGGCCCTGTAAATTAAGATTGGCGAGGAAGGGGAAGGGGGGAGGCGGAAAGGATTAGAAGGGACGAACTTGAAAAATACAACATAATAAACTAGTAACCCAAATAACTAGGCTTCTAAACAAAAGTATAACGATTTAACCTAGTATTGAATTTAGGTGGTGTCCCGGGGAACATTGGAATGTCCCTCTCGAAAGTTTTGACATTTTATGCTTTTTAATGGACAAATGTGCATCCCCCCCATACGGAACTCTAAAATCCCCCCCCCCCCCCCCCATCCCGACCGGAGCAGCCAAGAAATCAACTCGCCATTCAACACTGAACCTAGAAAGAAAAAAAAAAGGCTCTTATTCAAAATTTTACAGCAATTCTGCCGCTAAAACAGTAAAATTGGAGGAATCTATTCAACCCGAATCGTGGATCATGCGTGATGCGATTTGAATTGAAGTAAATAAAAAAAAATAACAATTTCACCCGCATCTAAAAATCGGCATCGAATCTGAACTGAATCGATTTGCCCGAATTTAAAGAATTGAAGTAAATAGAAAAATGGCGATTCTGCCCGCATCTAAAGATCGACATCGGCATCGAATCTAAACTGAATCGATTCGCCATTTCTGATCTTAATTTCTTCTTGCTTTCTTTTTTCTTTAGAAAAAGAAAGCGTTGGATTCGTGAAAAATTTCGACTTCCGGTTTTCGAAGGATTTATAGTTTTAGAAGATCTTGTCTGGAATACGATTTGACTATTTTTATACATTGTCTGTCTGTCAGTCTGTCTATTTTTTGTCTCTGACAAAAAAAAAAATTGTGAGCGGTCTATTTCAAGAACTAATGCATGGAATCTGTTGAAACTTTAGATTCAATTAGACTTTCATATAAATTGGTGCTGATTACTTTTTGATGTAAATCTACCGGCAGGTAGCGCTGCTATGCTGCATTTTTCCCGATTTTCGCAATAGCTCTATCTCAAGAACTAATGCACGGATTTTCATGAAACTTCACATTCAGTTAGACGTTGGCATAAATTGTTGCATATTAGATTTCGGTGTAAATCACCCAACAGGGGGCGTTGTTATGCAGATTTTATCAGCAGTGTTGAATTCAGACAATTTTCTCCGGGAGGGATTTCTGCGGATCCAGAGAGGGACAGTTCAGAGGGGAAGGGGATTGGACTTTTGTACATTAAGCATAAAATCTCAAACCTCCAAGGGGGACATTTGAATGTTGTACGGGGGGGGGGGGCATGTCCCTCCGGGCTACCCCCGGAATTCAACACGTTTTTCTGGATTTAAACGATTTTAGGGATCATATCTCAAGAACTAATGAAAGGAATTTCATCAAACTTAATATTCTGTCATAAGTTGTTCATGATTAGGTTTTCGTGTAAATGATATAACAGGTTGTGTTGCCATGCTGCTTTTTTTTAGCAGTGTTGAATTCAGACATTTTTCTCCGGGAGGGATTTCTATGGTTCTGGAGAGGGACATTCTAGAGTTTCAGGTGGGGGGGGGGGGATTGGACTCTTGTCCATTAAGCATAAAATCTCAAATCTTCATGAGGGACATTTCAATGTTCCGGTGGGGGGGGGGGGGGGGTTGTCCACCCGTACCAGCCCCTGAATTTACACGATATTAGCGATAATATCTCAAGAAGTAATGACCGGAATTTCATCAAACTTAATATTATGTGTCATTGACATAAGTTGTTCCTGAATTTTTCGTGTTAATCATGTAACAGGCTGCGCTGCTATACTGGTTTTTTTTGCATGATATTCGTGATAGCCATATCTCAAAACTAATGCACGGTTGGTTGGTTGGTTGGTTGTATTTATGACGGCCAATTATCTGCACGAGGATATAGGCCCAGGGGGTAGTGCCCTTCGTGGGGTGTCTTTCTAAGGGAACCTAACCCGTATTAATGCTTGGAAATCCAAGGTTCGAAGAAAACCACGAAAACTCCGAACGATTAGGCCGACGGGCGCGATTGGGATCGAACCCAGCACCTCCCGTCTACCAGCTTCGAGAGCAGAACCTCTCAGCCACTGGTGGGGCACTAATGCACGGAATTTAATCAAACTTCATATTCTGTTACACTTTCATATAAATAGATCCTTATTAGGCTTGGGTGTATACTGCACAACAGCTGTCGCCTTTATGCTCTTTGAATTGGGATTTTCCGTTGCGTACATCTAGGCTAATATCAGACGAACGTCTTTTTGCACGCTTTTTTTTTTCGCTCTTACACCGTCCCTACACATGCTAGCGAAGGTGTAGGGATGGCGTAAAATCGAAAAAAGCGTGCAAAAAGACTTTCGTCTGACATTAGCCTAAGAGGGTGTGGGCCGAAATTTAATGATTTGTTAGGAAAATGCAATGCTTATATTTTCTTTCAAAATGAACATATTTCAACGAACCTATCCTTTTTGAATACTCATGATATGCATAGGTTATCATTTAAATTTGACACTGTGATAGCGAATTTTGAAGTTTTAACATTTATGAGGCAGATGAAAGTTTTGGGATTGGCACATCCAGCTTTTTTATCTTCAATTTTTGAAGGTAAATGAAAATGACATTACCTTATTTTGTCTTAGAGACATCGATTAAAAAATTCATAGTATCGATTAAATCGAGTTGACCATAGTATCGATTAAATCGATCGAAATCGCCCATCACTAGTGTGTGTTTATGACGGCCAATTATCAACACGAGGGATATAGGCCCGAAGGGGGGATAGGTTCCTTCAAAGGGAACCTAACCTGCATTATCGCTTGGAAATCCAAGGTTCGAAGAAAACCACGAAAACTCCGAACGATTAGGCCAACGGGCGCGACTGAGATCGAACCCAGCACCTGCCGTCTACCAGCTTCGAGAGCAGAACCTCTCGGCCACTGGTGTAGCCCATAAAGAAAGGAGTGCAACATTAGATAGTAAGTGAAAAGTAATCAGTTAAACTGCTCGAAAAAAGGAGATGATTTCTAGACCATATGGCTATTAAATATAGTGATTATAAATTGTGTTTAAGGGCATTTTATATTGATTTTTAAGAACAGTAGTGTATTTCACCTCGTTTGAATATGGATTTGTAATATTATATGAAAAAGAAAACAGAACCACTTTGAACCAGATTAGATTTAATAAAACGTATCAATAATAAACAAGAAAAGTTGTATTTATGATGCTTATCCGTTTTAAAAATTAATAATAATAATAATAATAATTTTGTATGATTTAAAACACACAAAAAAATTACAGGATTGCGCTATGAGTGATTGTAAATTATTTCTAAAACATTAAAAAGGATTTTTTTGCAATTTCCTGTAATAAGAAATTTGAGCATAAATGAAGATATAATAAAGTAGTACTTAGCAGCTACCTTTGAAAAAGACTTCCATAGGCGGCTTCATGCATCGTATACAAGAAGAAAAAGAAAAATTGCGAAAATTCAGAATTGTTTCATATTATATTAATTATACTAATGGGGATACTCTAATAGACCAATTTTTAAATACCTGCAAGTCTCTTATTAAAGACGTAATAAAAAATAATGTATTTTTTTTAAATAATTTAAATAGCGTGGATTGATAATAGTAGCTTGAAAGTATTTAATGAATTTAAGTGAAAGATGTCTCAATTTCCATAAGAAAAACAACTGCTTATTTTTAAACAGATAATAAAGAAACTTTAATACATCATTTAGGAATATAATATAGTTATAATTAACAGATAACGTGTCATTGGGATAAACTACTTAATACTCGTTTAAGTAAATAGAAGTAACCTAGATGCAAAACACTTTAATACTCGTTTAAGTACATAGAAGTAACCTAGATGTAAAACACACACATATTATATATATATATATATATGGGTCAATATCTGCAAACCGGACAATTTCATCCCAAAATTTTTATTTTTTTAAATTAATATACCAATTACCACATATTACCAACTACCACAATTTTGCACCCATTTAAATTATTAAATATGTCATGTGACATTTTCATGTTACATAAATAAAGTTGCAAAAAGCTTTGTTTATTAGTAAAAAGTTAAATATGGGGACATGAATGATGCTATAAAAAATACTCATCCGTATTCAGAACAAAAACTAAATATTTCTAAATGTAAAACAAAGAGAAGAACAACTTATCTTCATCCATGGTGGCTAGTTGATCTTTAGTTGCTATTGCAATGGAAATAATTCTGCCAGCGCCACCTAATATCTGTTAACCTAAATGTGTGTTTAAAGGGACTGAGATAATGGTCAACCTCAGAGGAGAATATTATATACTACAATACTTTGCAATACAGTCAATAGGTCAATACTAATAAACCATAATTGCATTTTCTCATATCGTATATATAGGTATAAATATATAATAGCAAAAGGTAATAATATTTATAGAAATGCTTACAGCATACATTTAATATTGGATATTTGTACCTGGGGACAGGAACTGAAATGATCATTTACTCCGTTTAAAGCTTAAAATTAATTATTTATGCATCATTATATGTCCATTTATCATTGGTAATTTTTATAACAAATTCTACAATATATTACATTTTTCATTTTTTGGTTTAATTAATGAAATATTATTGGCAGTGGACGCAAATGTTCCAATTTTCAGATATTGACCCATATATATATGTATGTGTGTGTAGTGTATAATGCAATATAATGTTACATCAGAGTTGTTCCTTGAAGGTCCATAGACAATGTGTAGGAAAATGATAAAAAATGAAGAGTAATTTTAAACTGATATTTTGACTACTCGTTCAAAAAATTTTACTGAAAGTGTTTTTCACATATTAATATTAAATTTTTAATGTATGCATTTTTAGTAATTATTTATATGTTTGTATAAAATTGTTTACAGCATACCAAAAAATGATGTTTTTATTAATTTTTTCCAACTGTAATTCCATTTTGGTAGGAGAAAATAACGCGCGGTTCTTTCCGTTTCGGAAGAAGGTTCATACCCCATTAGACGATAATTCTCCATCTACGGGAACATGTTATATATTCCAAACGGTTACATTTATTAAACAAATCAACTGCTTATCGTATTGGCATCTTATAAAACATGTATACAAACTTTATTTAGTTAACGCGCTTAATACCGCGGCGTTTAATGGGCAACTTAATTTAGTATAACTGAAATCAACATAAGGACGTTGCTCAATGAAAACGCATTTCACGTTAAAATTTTTATTATCGAGACACTTTTAAAAATTATGATTTCTAATAAGGAGATAATTTTATTTTTATTTGCTCTTATAAAGACGCTACCTTTATCACGCTTAATAAAATTTTAAAACGTGTGAGTGCACAATTGGAAAAAAGTTGCTAAAATATATGTTTATGTTATGTAGGTGAATGTTTACACGTGTTTAATTTGGTATCACCATTAACCCCTTGAGGGCCAAGCAAAAATGCCTCTAAATGTTGAATTCTCACCGGAATAACCGAAAAATTTTATTTTTAAATAAGGAAAAGCAATTTTTCAACGATTTTCCCCCAAAGTTAAAAATATAAAATTTAGTTAAAATTTTCTGGTGAGAATCTTGTTTAAATTAGGTGGGATATATTTTATCCCACCGCCCCTCAAGGGGTTAATGAAACTTTTATAGCCTAAACATTTTTAATGTAGTTGTGAACTGGCAATTCAAAATGTTCAATTTCCAGTACACTGGTGGAAACTGATTTATGAAATCCCGGTTTTTTAACAAGAACTTCTATAATATTCATTAAAAACGAATGAAATTTCATACGTTATATATGCTATGCACAACAAATAATTTAGAAAAATAAAATTTGATACATATTTATAAACTAAAACATAAGGTCAAAAATTAGATTTTAGTGACATAAAAACATGGAAATTGATTTATGAAATATCACATTTAATTGAAATTAATAGTTAGTGAAGCCGCTTTTATTCATCAGAGTTTCTTTTATTCTAGATGGCATTGATAAAACAAGATTTTGAATGTATTTCTGATAAATTAATTTCCAGTTTTGACAAATTGAAGCTTTCAATTATATAAGTGAAGTGTACTGATTCGCACACTGTAAACTGAAATGTCTGAAATTCAGACATTTAAGTGTCTGAAACGCAGTGTTCAATTTTCAGACGTTTTAAAATGTCTTAAAATTTTCAGACACTTCTTGCGTCTGAATTTCAGACACTTAAGTGTCTGAAACACGAGTGTTCAATTTTAAGACGTTTTAAAGTGTCTTAAATTTTTCAGACACTTCTTACGTCTGAATTTCAGACATTTCAAATGTCTTAATTGCGGCCATCTTTGAGCCTTTTTTTTTTAGCCAATATGAAGCCATCTTTGACCATTTTCTTTCTAAACCATACACGCAGCCATCTTTGACCACATTGAATCATTTTTTATAAATGGGAATAATTTGTTACCATACAGCAGAGCTGATTGCAGCGTGAGAAAACTGGGATGCTTCTCTGCACCCTGATTTTAGGGTACCCCAAATTGGGTATAAAATTTTCATAAAGCTGATATTTTAAATCAGTTTTGACCTTATGAGGATTGTAATCAGTATTTTGTCGTTTTAGAATAGGATAATATATATATATTTTTTTTTCACCTAAATATGTATTTATGTGTTACCATATATGCCCTACGGCATCAAAAATGTTTATTACTTTTAGTGAGAACTTCAAATTGCTTCCAGTCCAAAGACCTAGTATTCATTCACTCCCTCCCCCCATTGCCTTCATATACTGCTACAAAAAAAAATAAGCCTATTCGATGCCGTCAAATACATATTTGGATAAAATTATCATTTTCTTTATCCTAATCATGTTCTAAAAGTGCAAAATATTTATTAAAATAAGTGTAAGATCAAAACGAATTTAAAATATCAGCTTTATGGAAATTTCGTACCAAATTTAGGGGCCCGTAAAGCTAAAGGCCCATAGAAACAGCCCAGTTTGCCCATGCTGCAATCAGCTCTGCTTTATGGTAACAAATTACTCCCAAATATAAAAAATGATTCACTCCTTCAGAAAGAATCCCATCCCTGCTATGTTGTGCAATTTTTTCCCATTTAAATAAGATATTCCCAGTAAATTAGTTTAAGCATTTTTATTTCTGTGTTAAATAAAATCTAACACTGGATTCCCCTAAATTTACAGTATATGAGTATTATATTGTAATATCTATTAATCAATATTTATTATTAGCCAATATTATGAATTTCTAGAGTAGAATAAGGTTAAAAACAAAATATATTTTTCTTAATACAGTAAAACCTCTCAATAGCGGGCACCTCGGAACCGTGGAATTTGTCCGACGTTCGGAGGTGTCTGCTTTTCTGAGGTATAAGTGTATAAAAATTTTGCATATTTTCAATAAAAAAATGTGTTTCCTAAATAGTGGTGTCCTTTATTTAGGATTGTCCGTTATGGAGATTTTACTGCAAAGCCTTCATACGAACAGTTGTCTTTAGCGAAAACTCACCTTTATCAATATACAGTAAAACCTCCCTAAAGCGACCACTTCCGTTCCAATAAAAATTGGTCGCTCCGAAAGGTGGTCTCTTAATGGAGGTCATGTTAAAATCTAGAATTTAATTGTTGAAAAAATGTAACAATTAATGTTACTAAATTTATATTTTTCAAATTAAGAAAACATATGAAAATTTAAGTATCAAAACAAAAGTTAATTACATAAGTTAATTACTGCAGAGTTTAAAAAATGAATACATTGATGTTTGCTTTGCTTTTATGGTTTATCTACTATAAATTTTATTCCCAAGTCCTTTCGAAATTCAATAAATAAATGCATTTCTTTTTTTTTTTTGTCTGGAACGAATTTTGACGATTTCATTACTTTATCTATTCCTTTGAGAGTTTCCTGACAGAATAGGGCAGGGGAGTTTATGGACCATCATCCTTAATGTGCCATCAGAGTTAAATTCATTGCCTAAAATGGAACAAAGGGGTTTAAACACTTAAAAGTTACCGGAATAAATAAAAATTCTAAGCTTAGTTTAGAAGCTTGATAAATAATGCGCTCTCCGGAATTATTATTCTAATAAAACCTTTTTCAAGAGACCCGGAAAAAACGGAATTTGTTTCATTTTCTTCAAAGAAATGGGTCCCTTATGGAGGGAGTTCAACTGGGGTGGTCTCTGAATAGAGGTAAAATTAGTATTGAGCCTATGGGAATAAATTTCGTACCATGAAAAAATGGTCATTCAGGGGGTGGTCGCTTAATGGAGGTGGTCGCACAGGGAGGTTTCACTGTATATATATTTACCTCATAAAAGCTAACATAATCGAATAGCAGACAGATTCAGCGTTCTGAAGGTGCCCGCGATTAAGAGTTTTTACTGTATTTAAAATTTTTTGTACTTAACTTTTAATCTTATTCTACTTTTTAGTTCAAAATACTGATTATAACCAATATACAATGTCGAAACCCATTTAACGTATAAGCTTTAAAAAAATTGCATATCGAATTTGGGGCAACAAAAATCGTAGGTGGTGGGGGTCTGGGGGGACATGTCAAAGTTTACCCTTGCTTTAATCAAGTCCTTCTAGAAAAATTCCAACTCTGCATTGTGATTCAGTAAATATAGAATAATTCAGCTTTAAGTACAAAATCTAGTTATGCTTAAGTACATATAGTATAAAATTCTATCTTTTTACTGATATTCATTTTAAATTTCAAATTTCTTTTTTACTAAAAATAATCAAAAAATCAATATTATAATTGATTTCAAATGAAATATAGCTGTATATATTTACCGTATTATTATGTTAAAAGCACATAATTACATGAATTAAGAATTTACAAATAATCATTATGACTAATACAGAGATAAGGCGAGAACATTTTCTAAATCGTTAAATAAGAAGATTTATTCAAGACGCCAACAAAATTTTCTCCGCTTTACGTCTACAGATTTCAGACGATTTCTGATGAGTCTTCAAATTGTGGTGTGAATCACCGGGCTTGAAAATGAAAACATCTGCAGTTGACTACTTTCAGTATAGGAAGTAGAATATTTCTAAAATGCTCGGAAACAACAAAAGTACATAGCAGAAGGAAAAAACAGATTTCATGACCGGATTTGAGTTTTATCAGTCAAAACAGTTTAATCTAATAAATGAAGACAAGTAATTCGCTGTATGTATAGGGGAATTAATGATATGGGTAAATGGAAGGATTTTCGAACTATATTCTTTTAAATAACTTAAAATTTATCACGGTGTATAAAATCTGAGACGCAAGAAAACGTCATCAGACATGAAAAGCATACATAATAAATAAAAATTAAATAAGGATGTTTACTATAAAGAGTTGGGAATTTCAGTACATATCACATATTAAACCTATGGGAAATGTAAAACCGATGTGAACGTTACAAATGCTGTCGCATTAAATGCTTATAAAAAGTATTGTATACATAAATAAAACCCATATAAAAGGTACTCCTGTGTAATAATTGCTCTAAGAAAACGCTGTTAAGATAACCTTGATGGTAATTAAGAAATTATGAGCCGATCAACAGGTGCTGTCACTGCTATTTTTAAAGTAATGGCGTGCGAGTAGACAGAAAAAGAAGGCTTAGGATGGTGTATCTCAATAGATTCAGTAACAACTAATACACCATGCAGACTTGCCAAAACTTATTTTAAGGATAACATCGGATGTAAAATAATACAGAAACATGATTGCAGATGATTTGACTAGTAGAAATTTAAATATTAGCAAGATAAAATTTTAACATGGAAATCCCATAGGCAAAATGCTTTAAACAAATTTTGGCATAACTCAGGAACTAATAAAGCTATAGACTCGTGTGAGGTCTCTATTTAAAGAGAAAACATTCGCAGAGAGTTTTCAATACATAGTGAAGGGTCCACTTACCTGAAAAAGGTGTGATTATTCCAAAATCACATCCGCCCAGGCGACGTCCGGATTGGAGGTTACGTTAGTATCTGTGAGTTCAGCAGACTTTGATATTTAAAAAAGAATTTCCCTTTGCACATCCGGCTAGCTCTGTTAAAAGAATGGAATATTTCCATCCTAAAAACATAGCCCGCCAGACAACAGTTCTCTTTTCCTGCTTTGACGAGACGAAGAACACTATATTATTGTTATTGCTTGACACCTTTCATTAATATGGAATATCACTATGTCGAGACGGATTAAATCCTGGGACTTCACATTCCGCAAAAACCGAATCAAGTCAAAATAAATTATTAGTTAAAATGTACGCGTAGATAAAACAAACGCTCAGTTTGAATTACAAACGAACATCCAATTCGAACGAAAGGCATCTGAAACGCATGCGCAAATAGAGTGCCCCCTGGTGGTTAATGCGGAACGGAGTTACAAAGTGTCTTAAAAGTAGACACTTGCAGATTTTTTAGACACCTTTCTCAGTTCGTTCACACCATGATCATAGTAAGACACTTATATGTTTTAAATTAAGACATCTATCATGACTGAATTTTCAGATTCAGATACTTAAGTGTCTGAAATACCTTTTCAGTCACATATGTGTCTTAATTTAAGACGCCTCTATTTGCAGTGCATTTGCTTAAATCATTCGAACAAGCTCTCCCCAAACATTTTCGATGGTGTTCAGATCAGGACTAATAGGTGGATGTGATCTAAAAGAACAATATTCTGCTCGTCAAACCAATCTTTCATTGAATTTGAAATGTGAATACTTCCATTGTCTTGCATGAAGATGTAATCTAAACCATAATATTGCCATGCAAATGGAAGAAGTGAATTTTCAAAAACAAAATTGTAATCAAAAGAAGTCTGGCGACCGTTTAAAAATAAAATTTCATTTTTGCCATCATAAACTATCGCTGCCCAAATCATCAAACTTCCGCCATCAAAATTTCTGCTGAATGTAGATTTTGATTCTTTTCGGAAATCCCCCCAATAATACGCCAAACCATCCGGGCCATCCAAATTAAACTTTTTTTCGTCGGAGAAAATGACTTTCTTCCAATTGTCATCCATTGTCATGTACTTCTCGCAATACTACAAACGCATCTGCTTGTGATGCAGAAGTAATTTTGGACCAGACTTCATTTTCGACCAACTCAATCTTTGTGAAGAATGTAAAATTTGCCTAACACTTCTAGAAGTAACAGGAAGGGATAGATCTGCACAAATCTTCTTTGAAGTGTGGTCGGCTTTCGATGCAAGTTGAAGAATCCCTCTTTTCTCTCTCTTACTTAAACGTGGATTACATTTTTTGTTAAAATTTTCCCCATAATTTGCTGGATCTTTTCTGTAGTTATATAGCACACCAACTGATATTTTAATTAATTTTACTAATTTCCGTAACAGACTTTCCACATCCTATATATGCATTGATTTTAGCTCTTTTTTCCTCAGACAGCATCTTTCGTTTACCCATCATGAAAAGTATAACTGAAACGTATTGCCTTCAAAATATAACACTTTTCATGTCTACTGTGCATATGACGCTACCTCCTTTATGCACATTTTCGTCATATTACTTCGGAATAGCCAATGAAATGTGATATTTCATAAATCAATTTCCATGTTTGCATATTAAGAAAATCTAATTTTTGACTTTTTATTTTTGTTTAATATTATGTATGAAATTTTATTTTTGTAACTCATTTGTTATACATACTATGAATATCCCATGAAATTTCATTCATTTTTAATGAATATTATAGAAATTCATGTTAAAAAACCGTGGTTTCATAAATCAATTTTCACCAGTGTATTGCTACAGCATTGTTTCTCTAACTGTAAGTAAAAACATATTATTAGAAATCAAGTCAAAGATTATCATGTAAAAAAAGTAAAGTAAAACATAAAATCTCGTTTTTCTCACGCTGTAAGACATTTTTTACATGCACTCTACTGAAAATTAAAATGCGGCATCTAATACAGAAAAGTTCTGAACTTTCTACCTTGATGCAGGTTTCGTAGAAACTCAATCTATTTTAAATTGCTGTATTACAAAACTAATGTTTTTTTCCAGGTTTAAGTGTTTGATAGATTAATCTTATGAAGTTATGAATAAAGAAAGGTTTAAAAAGTGCTTTCAACTTGATAAAAATATTCTGGAAAACAGAAGTTAAAAGTGCGGCTCGGTTTCGGATGATTTAAAATTTTAATTGTCGCTAGAAAATACGCCATGCCTCATCTCTTTTCATCTCATGCTATTAGACAGTACACGGTTCTAACGATTTATAGTGCCTTTTTACAGCTTAGATGAGAAAGTGTTAAATGTCCTTTGTCCTGTACAGTTCTGTATTGCAAATTTTGGATATAAAACCCATTTAATATTTCACTAATATTTAATTTTTAGAGCACAAATATTTTTTTCGTAATTTCAAGTTATTCAAACGCACCCCACTCCCAAACGTGAAAGATAAAAGATATAAAGAATAAAAAAGAAAAAGCATATCCCTCCGTTTTTGGTATTAAGTCTTAGTAACTTCATTGAATAAATATATAATTTTATCAAGAAGAAATCAATTCTTTTACATCAGCTCAGCAAATGTCAAACTTGTTTGTCTAATGCTTTGTTTAACTGCTAATAACATACCCAATCAATCTATGTCGTAGTGTTTTGTATAAGAAATACAAGGAACTCAAAAGGTTTGCGAGAATCGTTTAAGTTATTTACATTTCTGAGAAGCTTCATAATTTTCTCAAAACAATTAGTGGTTTTGACATTTCTGTTAAAACGTTATCACGAAAAGCTAATGCTTTTTCCCTTTTTTGTCTAGATTCGTGACATCAAATTTAAAGGAATCTTCTAGTATGGCATTGAAATTATAATACTGTCATACGATATCATTGAAAACTGGTATCATGGGGATCATTAATATTCAGCGATATCATTATAAGATTTATTATTAGCTAAATTGTGCCAGCTCAAAAAAAGTTAAATTAAAATCCCATCAACGTAAGCGAAAATTCTAGAGGATATAATAAAAAGCATGCTGTTCGATAATTGAATATTTTAAGCAAAATCTTTCCTCCTCGCATCATTAAATGTCAAAAACAAAATTATAAATATATTAATATTTATTTTCCCCTGTGATGACGATTTGTATAAGTGACTAAGCTATTTCTAAGATATAATAAAAAGTACTTTATCTTGTTAAAATCTAAACATGTGCCATGCATACTAACGACAAAATGTGAGATTTTTTAAATGTGGAAATGAATGCATGTGTTCGCGTTAAAATTTCAGTCATAAAAATTGTCTTAAAATTAAGAATTAATGAAGAAACTGTTCAGCATCTGATACTTTTTTCTTTTTTTTATGTTGATATGGTCAAAAACTAAGCGCATTATATCAAATATTTCATCTTATCTTGTAAGTTGCTGCCCTTTTCTCGAGAGCTACAACTATCGGATATCTGTTCGTATAATTCCGAAGCCATATGTTCACTGTAGTTATAAAAACATGTTAAGTTGGAGGTCTTGGTCTGTTAAACTCTCGTAAGCAAAAAGATGACCGAAGCACCAAACAACTAAAGAACTGGATCAGCCTAACATAAAAGTATACTGCCGTTTTGCACTGTAAAAAATTAATGCAATGTTGCTCTATAAAATTAGTGGCAGCATTTCTACCTCCATTTTATTGTGTAATTTAACCGATATAACTGGTGTTACGTTACACTAATGTGTAATATTACACCAGTTATATCAGTTTAATTCATTAAAGCCGGTTGGCAAGAAAACTTGCCAGGTAAAGCGTACAACATTTTAAAATTTGTATACCAGCATTTTAGTTTGGACACTTTTATATTATTTAATCTCAGATTTTGAGCGATTAAATAAATCCAAATTACAAAGTGTTAAAAACTGGTGTCGAAGAATTAAAAGAAGTGTAAAGGAGGCTCGTCGTTAACGGGTTAAATTACACCATTATGTAAGCTGAATTATTCCATAAAATTGGAGGCAGCATGTTGCTACCATTTTTATGGAGTAACGTTACATAATTTTTTACAGTGTAATTAGTGATATCTCATTAATCCTTTCATTCCCAACATTACCTATGAACAAATGTATCTGTGTACCTATGGTGCTTTTTAAAAATAGGTTGAGAGTGCCTTTATCTGACATGTATTACTATAGAGCAAATGTAAAATATATCATTTGTCAAAATTACAATATTTCAATCAAAACCTGCTTTCATAAAATTTTATCCTGCGCATTCTACTTAATATTTAAAGTGCATAGAATGTTCTATTTAACTCAGTAGTGGAAGGCCGAGTTAAATTAGTATAGTATCTATAGCAACATTTTAATTCGGAAAATATTTCGAAACATTTTTGCTAATAATAATCTATGAAATAATGAATAAATTTCAAATAATACAAAAAGATTTTTGCCAGAATTAGATTCCCAAATAACACCAAACAAACGTAGTGAAATAAAACAAAATATTAATTGAAATAAAATATACTAAGAATGTTAAAAACTTTCACCTGTTTTTGACAAGTGACATGTGCACGAAGTATTAATCGAATTTATTCAAATACGTCATTTTGTTTTCAAAATGAGAGAGCCAATAATTACTCTAATTGAGTACGATAAATAATTGAGTAATTATTGGCTCTCTCATTTTCAAAACAAAGTGACGTATTTGCACAAATAAACAACATTTAGTTATTAAGATATTCTCTGATGATGACCCTGGAAGGCTTGAAAGTACTAAGAAGTTTTAAATAAAATGTATATTTTAAATTTATAACATCTTTTTCATTAATTAGTCGCCTTTTAAGTAAGATTGTGGACCTTTTTAATGTTCACATTATATATTTTACATATTTTACAATTAATGATTTTGATATTTCTGTTAAACGTATGGAAAGGTAAAGTTTTCGCCTTTTCGTCTACATACGTGACACCAAAATTAAAAGAATCTTCTAATAAACCATTGAAAATTTATTACTGTCATACGATATCACTGGAAACTAGTAACATGGGGTTTATTAATAATCAGAGGTATCATTATAATTCACCAATTTGAACATTGGGCAATTCAAGTAAAGATATTGTTGACCCCTCAAACACGATTGTTTGTATGTAGCAAATTAAAGCCTTGTAATAATATACTAATTTCAAATGCTAAAAGGTATAAATTAAAACTTTAAAACCATTAAAAATACGTTTATTTCGACTGTTGACATGTTTCGACTCTCCCCGAGACATTTTCAAAAGAAACAAATAAAACTATTCTAAATTTGCACGGTCTGTGAAACGCCATCATTTAGTTTTCAACGTATTCTTTCATATTATGCACGTTATTTTTTTTTTTTTTTTTTTTTTTTTTTTTACTTGGACGTTCAGTTTTCCCCATATTCTTTCATATTAAGCCCGTTATTATTTATTTTACTTGGAGGTTCATATTATGCACGTTATTTTTTACTTTCTTCTACCTTTACAAGAAAAAAATATTGGATTCATGAAAATTTTCGAATTCCGGTTTTCGACGGATTTACATGTTTTAGGGGTCAGAGAAACCGAAAAACATGTTTTTACAAAATGTCTGTCTGTCTGTGTGTGTGTGACACAACATTTGTGGGCACTCTATCCCAAGAACTAATGCACGGAATTTAATAAAAATTGATATTCAGTTAGTCCCTGATACAAATTGAAGCTGATCAGTTTTGGGTGCAAATTGCTCAACAGGTGGCGCTGCTATGCTGCATTATTTACGATTTCCATAATGGCTCTATCTCAAGAACTAATGCACGGATTTTCATGAAACTTCAGATTCAGTTAGTCCTTGATATGACTTGATGCTGATTACATGTTGGTGTAAATCGCTCAACAAGTGGCGGTGCTATGCTGCATTTTTTGCGATTTCCGCAATGGCTCTATCTCAAGAACTAATACACGGATTTTTATGAAACTTCATATTCAGTTAGTCCTTGATATGACGTGATGCTGATTACGTGTTGATGAAAATCGCTCAACAGGTGGCGCTGCTGTGCTGCATTTTGCGCGATTCCCGTAATATCTCTATCTCAAAAACTAATGCACGAATTTTCATCTAGCTTCAGATTTAGTTAGATGTTAACGCAAGTTGTTCCTGATTAGGTTTTGGTGTTAATCGTCCAATAGGTGGCGCTTCTATGCTGGAATTTTCATGATTTTCGCAATAACTCTATCTCAAAAACAAATGCACGGATTTCCCCCCAAACTTCAGATTCAGTTAGACTTTGAAATAAGTGGTTGCTTGGTGGCTTTGGTGTAACATAGGTCTTGGTGTAAAGCACCCAATAGGTGGCGCTGCTAGGCTGAATTTTGCTGGATTTACACGATTTCTGAGATATCTCAAGAACCAATGCACGGAATTTCATATCTTTAGAATCCTCATGACGGGCATAGATTGCCGTTTAATTTTGGCAGTGTGATAGCGAATTTTCAAGTATTAACATGTATGAGATAGAAGAAAGTTTTGGGATTGGTACATCCGACTAGTTTTTTATTTTATTTGTATTATTGAACTGAATAAAACTCTTCCATTCCTTCACATAATGCTAACAAGAACAAACAAATCTATCGACTGATCTGTTTTCAGAAAAAGCATAGCTAACCAGGCCACCATACCGAATAATGAATGCTCTCCATTTATATATAAATTTTCAGCCTACAGATATTTTGTACGACGAGCTTTTTTAGTATGCATACAAAATAATTTGAGTGATGAATTCGATAAAAATGGCAGAATTGCTCATAATAATGGTTTTAAAGTCCCACAAATCAACAAATTAATCGTGGATATTGCCAATGATAAGAATCCTGAACGTAAATTTGATTCGCAAAAATACAAACTTTATACTATTCAATATATTCCGAGTTTTTTTGAGAAATTAAAATATAGTCTTTAACGTTTCAATAGCTGCTTAGAAGCCAAACCACCTCTGAAATTGAGCAATATCACTTGCGCTAAAATTGACCCAATTAATTTTGAGAATTACTCAGGAGTGTATGAAATACCATTTATTAGAACAGACGGATCAAAGAATTAATATATTGGTATGACTAGCAGGAAGTTTAAGTGTAGAATAAAAGATAATATAGCTGATATTAAATATAGTAGAAAAACCATAGCCCTAGCAAGATTTTATCAAGAAGAAACCATCCAAATAAATTTCAATAAAAGTAAAATAAATTTTCCCCTCCAGTATATACTATCCATCTATTATAAAAGAAATCATAGAGATTGTAACGCGCAAAAAATCAGTATGTAATCAGATGCATTATCATTTCACTTACCGAAAATACGGCTCGAACTACTCAATGGTTATGAAAATTAAAATAAAATAAACATACAATTAAAATAAAAAATAACGTGCATAATTATGAAAGAATACGTGGAAAACTGAAGGATGGCGTTTCATAGACATTCATTTGGAATAGTTTTACTTATTTGTTTTGAAAATGACTCGGGGAGAGTCGAAATATGCTAACAGTCGAAATAAACGTATTTTTACTGGTTTTAAAGATGTGGTTATGAACAGAGACCGAAGTTATGATGATAAGCCAAAGACTGGATATTCTTGCTTAGTTTCTTAAATAAATCATGCAAAATAGCGATAGAGAACCGTGTAGCAAATAGGACAAAGGATGAAGGATCGATTTTATCCGATTGTTTGAGGTCATGCCGGAGATTAGCTGTCGTTTACACCTTATAACTACAAAAACCATAAAAATTCACCAGCTAAGTGCTAATGTCTGGGAGAGATATAATTCGATCTTTGTTGCCTATCTTTCTCGATAGAAAAATGATCCATTCTTAATTTATATGGATTCGAAATTAGTTTATCTACAGAAAACATAAAACATCAAAGGATAGTGTATCGAGAGTCGGAACTGCACTGTCGATTCCAACTCAGAAATAAATCTTCTTTCTTCTTCCTATAAGGAGAAAAAAGAAAACTGATTTTATCAAACTATTAATGACAACTTTTATTGTCAGAAACAGATAAAACGATGCCTAACATTGCTATCGAAGTAATTAGGTTTTGCCTATTTCAAAAATCGCCGTCTATCATACTAATACCAGATTATATTATATTGATGTAACCTCAAGCAGAAAATGATGAACTTCATGTGGAAGGTTTTGCGTAAACCGACCTCTTCTCCTTAATTAGCCGCTGTAATATACAAATGTATTATAAAACAATTTCCATTTGGTAGAGGTCTTTTGCGAGAAAATTGTTCATGATTTACAGATTGTGAAAACTGTTGGTTAATCATTTTCCAATACCAAGCTCTAGGCCTGTTTTTAGCTTGCATAATTAATTGTATTCAATTAAATGTTTTTTAAAAGTTAATAGCTATGGTGATGATTATGCAAAGTCCTAGTTGAGGACCATCTTCCGGTAATTGGCACTTCAATTGTAGATCGCAAATGGTTATGATCGCATATGTGTATGTAGATAATACTCACTGGCTGGAAAATATACTTAATTTACCGACATACAATTGTCTAGATGGTAGTGGGATAGTAACATATTAAAGTGCCATAACATTGAGAAATTTTAATGAAATTAAATACTGTAATTATTCTATAACTAAATATTTTCTATTATATATATATATATATATATATGTACATATAGAATTTTAGGTCATATATATATATATACATATATATGACCTAAAATTCTATATAGATATTTCAGAGATTTTATAAAACTGTATTTATTCAGCATATTTATTTATCAATCAGTAATTTGATTCGATGCCTATGGAAAAAAATGGTAGGAAAAATGGTAGGAAAATACATTGCAAATATAGTCAGTTATGAATCTTGATAGACTGTGTAAACTTTATGTCACCAGTTATCTCAGAATTTAACCATAAACTTTAATCTTCTTAATTTAAAATCAAGCATTCTAAGAACCGTCCTGAAGAAATGTTGTGTTCCATTTTAAAATTAGTGAGATATAATTAAATTTTCTTTTTTCAATATTTTCAGTAAAATAAATTTTGTGATAATTACAAGAAATCTGCTTACTAATTTCAGTTTAGTATAAGCGCAAACTACTCTGCAAGCAAGATAGAAGGAAGATGAAAAGAAAATCAGAAGAACATTAAAATTTCTCTGGAGTTAAAGGACGATATTCCGAAACCTGAAATGTTATCATGACAAATGCTAATGAATTAGGAAGTTAATCTAACTAGCATTAAACCATGTAATTAGTGGTTCTGAGTATAAATAAAAATAAATGCAAAAGTTTCGCAATTGCCTTCGTTTGATGGTAAAATATTTCCGCCTGACCTTGATTGCAAAGGAGAAATGCATTTAAAATATATTTACTTCCATAGTTTAACAGTTTAATGAGTACGTAAGTTCAGAGCGTTTGGAGGCATTAAAGGAAAAATTACTAAGAAAAATCTTTTTTCTTTCTTAAATAGAGAAAATATACGAGGTTATTTCGTGGATAAGCTCGATACGAGACAAATAGATTTCTTCATTAACAATAAGCATTCTTTTATTCTTCATTTTTCTCTGTAAATACTTTATTTTATTTTAACGTATAATAAAATAATTATCACTAATAGAAATAACACTTTACTTTCTTATTCAGTAAGCATTCGAGATCAAGTTCAGCTTCTAAATATTCGTAGCTTGGAATACGTCTTTAGCATCTTCATATCGTTTGTGGCGTATTTTGAGCATGGTATGGGTTTCGTTTGTGGGTCGCATGTGATTGCATACTTTTATTAAAGTATTAGCCCGCGCATGCGCACAATCATGCAGAACACTCCAACCGCGTCCCTGGATGTCTCAATACGTTATCCCAAAGCGGCATATTCAAATTTCAACCGGTTTGGTTGTCACGACGTTTCGTACCTTTTCATTTGAACACCCCTTATATCAGAACCGTATATCTGTGGTGAATTGTTCTTTATAACTATTATGAAAAATGCAGGCAATACAGTGAGATCTAAAAGTCACAAGAGAAATAAAAATTCAATAATTCTAAAAGCATAATCCGTTGTACGATGCGGTTGTCATTGAAAGATAAAGAGTTTTTTACAGAAAAAGAAATTTCTTCTCGAATTAACTACATTTATCACCAAAAGTTAAAACTAGAGTGGCGCTAAACCTACTGACTAGAGTCCTACGCGGGCCAGTTTGTACCCGACCCGAAGCAGCAAATTCCATTTTAACTCAACTCGCAACCCGAGTCCAACAGAAAAAAAAATATCCTCGATATCGGAACCCAACCCGAACCCGCTATATTTCAACCCCAAACCCGACCCGAACTCGCAATGAAAGAAAAGCAAATTATGACTAATAATAGGCTAGAAAAAGCAGTGGTTGGTCGGTAGCTTCATCGCCCCGAGCCCTCCCTCCCCGCTTTTCGGTGTCTTTAATTTTCCTTTTAATTGTGTAATTTCTCATTTAAATTTGTCCGGTTTCAATTTTTGATTTTTTTTTCAACCCCGCTTTCGCTAGAGTGTCTTTCACTCGGGACGTGAACCTTGCTTCCGCAAAAGAGTCGGACTAAGTGGAAGAATAAAAGGCTGCGGACGAACAGGGGCCGCTCGCCGCGGCCTTCTAGCCTATTATTAGCCGTTATGAAAAAATATCTGCAATTGTATCTCTAACACCATTGTTATATATTTTTTAAAGAGCAGAATGAATAAATGTATATTCTTTAATATTCACATATAGTAAAATCTCTGTATAGTGGACATTTCGGGTTAGTTGAATTGAGTCAAACATCGGGTCGGGTTATCCCGAATTTTTTTTTTTTTTTTTTTTGGCTCGGAATGAATATAATTTTCTTTCTGCATTCTGAGTTAACACAAGAAAAATTCTTGCGGGTCATATATAAGTTTTTTGCTACTCAGATTGTTGGGATTTTCACAAAATGTTTGAGCAAAACTATGCTTCAGATTAACCCTTTATTCACTGACGGTACTTATATGTACCTTTAAAATAACTTGCTATAAAATTCATTTAATACATCGATTAGTTGTAATACAATTTAGAATGAGTTATAGATACATTACTTTATCTTGTTCCAAAACCATTATTGGTTGCACAAAAGAAAAATATTTTTAAAAGGATGATTTCTTTTGCCTTTGCATCTTTTCAGCTTTCTTGGCGCTGGGGGGGTTCAATTCGGAAATATTTTTATATTTCGATTATAAGAACATTATATTTGTACATTTCCTAATTCTACAAAATACTAAGAAAAATATTTAAAATAAAAGATTTGAGTGAGGTTATAAATATTGCACAAAATCCCTATAAATTCAGATTTAATTAATCCTTAATCCTTCAATCATTCTAAAATTTATTAAATGATTATGTAAATCTTGTAATGTAGGTTAAACAATTCACGAAAAAGGCTTTAGAAGATAAAATTTTCATGAATCCCTAATTCAATACATAAAGGGTTAAAAGAAATGCGTATTTGAATTAGAGTCCTGCACGGGTCTGGTTGTACCTGAACCGTACCTCGCATATGACTTCATTAAATGAATATCACAGGTATGATAAATTATTGAAGACTGAAGTCATTGAAGGCTACTAGATTACAGGATAGCATAAGAAATTTCAAAATATCTAGTCACTTCTATCATAGACGGCCCCTTAAAACCATCATTTTGCTGTTTTTTAAGCATCATTTGAATACTACCTGGAAGAAAAATGTAAATTTTTGGATTTCCATAAAGCCGGACTTAATAAATCTAAACCCATCAAAAAAATTGTAGGTTGAAATTCATAATTTTTTCGAATATTAATTTCAGAATTCATATCATCTACTTATAATAAAATCTGAGTGCAGGGGACCGTCGGAACCATGCCGGTGCGAACCACTCTGGTCTGTGAAACGACCGTAGCTAAACGCCATGTTAGACTTAATGAAAAACATATCCTAGCATATGACGGCTAAATGATAATTTTCTCTATTTGAAATCATGTCTGTTCAGCATATTTTCACATAAAACATGTGTATGATATCTATTTATAATGTATTAATTTCTAAATTAAAATTAAGCTATTATAAACATAGAAATCGGACGTAAACAAACGATACTGCTGCCATTCAGATTCAAATTTGAGCAAATCTACAAACAAACAAATGACTCTTTGAACGCTTCATTAAAAAAAAAAAAATTGTTAAAGCCGATGTTGGTCTTAAAATATTTGTAATAGTTTATTAAAACCTTTAAATATTTTAACTTTGGTTAAAACCTTCAAAAACTGTTAAGTTCTAAACAATTAAGTTCTAAATTTAAGGGCCAAATCATCATCATCAACAACAACAAGTTCTAATTTAAAAATAACGGATAACTATCGCCATCTAGGGAGAAAAGATAGAACTTTCGCTCTAAAAAGGTGCGATCAAGCACATTGCATTGCATGTATTTTTAATTTATTCAGAATGATTATTCTTTTGTACAATTTCATATTTACTGTGACATTTGTTTTCTGTCTTATATGACAAAGTAAAAATTATTCGAATTTGAATATCTAAAACTTTCAAATCCATTTACAATAAAGAATTATTTCAATGGCACTTCAGCATTATTTAAAGGGAAATTAACCCTTTATGTACTGAGTTATTAATTCATGAAAATTTCATCTTCTAATGCATTTTTCGTGAATTTTTGAACTAAAATTAAAGGATTTACATAATCATTAAATAAATTTTAGACGGATTTAGAAGGATTCATTAAATTTCAATTTATAAGGGTTTTGTGTAATATTTATAACACCCACTCAAATCTTTTATTTTATATATTTTTCTTTGTATTTTGTAGGAATTAGGAAATCGAAATTAGGAATTAGGAATTAGGAAATCTACAAATATAATGTTCTTACAATAGAAATATTGAAATAATTCTGATTTGAAAAATCCCCCCGCTCCAACGCCAAGAAAGCTGAAAAGATGCAAAGTCCAAAGAAATCATCCTTTAAGAAATGTTTTTGTTTTGTGTAACCCATAAAGCTTTTGGAACATCATAAAGTAATGCATCTATTACTCATTCTAAATTGTATTTCTACTAATCTATGTATTAAATTAATTTTATAACAAGTTATTTTAATTGTACTTATAAGTACCGTCAGTAGATAAAGGGTTAAAGAGACAATTTTTTCTGTACCGAAGGCTGCGAGCAGCGCCTCTGTAGGCCGTGTTAATTCCCAATAAATTAGGAGCTTATGTTTCTTGCTAATTCTTTTGTCGTCAAATTTCTGTTGTAATCGTATTTTTTTTTACAATGCATTTCATCAGATTTGAAGACATTGCAAATAAAATGAATATTTCTTATCGGTGCAGCATATTTTAATTATCTTGCAGATAAAATTATGAATTTTAACATAGTTTGTAGCGAAAAAATAAAGTCCCACTAAACAACAACTTTTTAATGCAGAGGGAACCTAAACAAGCATTTTCGTCATAGAATGTGTAGCTAGAAATAGAGCGTTTAAGCGCTGGTGACTAAATTGTAGTTTACATAATTTCTTTGTTCTAATCATAAAAAATCAAAGGATAATACTTTTAGATTAACAAAATGCATGAGGTATCTTTTTTTTTTCTTTTTAAGTCAGAAAAATATTTTTTAACTATTCTTTTGCAGATATATCATTTACTTTCCGTCATTTTTCGTCATAGAATGTGTAGCTGGAAATGGTGCGTTTAAGCGCTGGTGACTAAATTGTAGTTTACATATTTCTTTGCTCTAATCATAAAAAATCAAAGAATAATACTTTTTGATTAACAAAATGCATCAGGCATCTTTTTTTTTTAAGTCAGAAAAATATTTTTTTAACTATTGTTTTGAAGATTTATCATTCACTTTCCGTCATTTGTGACGGGGATAATATACTAGTAAAATTATAAAAATTGCAAATTCAACGTATTTATGTTTGGGTATTTTAGTATTATTGCTGCACAAAAAATAGGGCATTAGGAGTAATTTCAGGAGATAGTAATAAAAATATGAAAATGTAATTTAACATCAGAAGCACTAAATTTTGAATATTTATAATTCAAAAACTTATCATTCAAATGACTTTAAATTTGGTGTTTAGTCATAGTTTGAATCGAAGATTTGAAATACCTTGTTAAAATTGGGTTCTGCCATTGAAAAAAACGAAGTTTGGGTTCGTTTTAATATGTAGATGTCCCCTAAGAAAATTTTATATACATAATTTAAAAGTAGACTTTATTTCCAATTGTACGGTACCAGTAACTTTCTTCTACGATAATTTGTTGAGGAGTTAGTAGGGGCTGTTTACTTTTTTTCCACGACTGTACTTCCAGAGTTATATAAAAAATTAAATATTTTTAAAATTGAAATAAAAAAAATATTTAAAATTTTTCAGATTTTTTTTTACATGCATTATTCTTATTGTATTAATATTTCAGAAAAAAAAAATTCATAACAAAATGCCAAAAAAAAAAAAAAAAAAATAGAATTTTGAACCCCGGACCCCCTTAGTGATACAGTGAACTTTTTAAAAATCATATTACATACTTTACATTTTCGAATGTTTTCATATTTTTATATACTCACGGTAAATTATAATAAGCAAAATATATTTCATTGAAACATAGTTTTTTTTTTTTTTTTTTTGAATAGGTATAAATGAGTGGGGTTTTTTTTACATGAAAAGGTCATGCAGAGACCTCAAGATCTGTTTTGAATTAGCTAGAAAATTGTGTAAAAATGATTTTATTCCTTTGTATTATTTGCGTCATGTAAGAGTTTAAAGACAGGAATATTCTATGCATTGTTCGAAGTCGTCAACAAAAGACATATTTTTCCTAAGAAGTCATTGCTTTTGTAAAGTCACGAAAGAAAATAAAACTGACCAAAACAACATCGCAATTTTCTCTTCAAAAGTCTGAGAAAAGCTGTTTTCAGGGATTTTCCAAGACGAAAGAAACCGTAATAGAATGTACGAGTAGCGTCAATCAACTTATATTTCTTTTCTTCATTTCTACCTTACGTTTAGAGTAAAATTCATCGAGGATTTTAATTTTTGTAGTTTTCTTTCCTTTTTGAAAGTCTGCTGATAATTCTTAAGGTAATACATTGCAATTCTTAAAGTAAGACAGTCATTTCAAATGCTACTTAAATTATCCATAATTTTAGCCATTACAATGAAACATTTTTCACCAATCACCTTGTGCAGGTTTGCCAGTTTGGCCGCCATTTTTATTCAGAAATTACGAATCCACAGCAGAAATTAAGAATAGTGCTTTTAGCTTTCTTTTATGAATGGCATAAAGTGAATTTACATTGAGTTCCCCACTACTGTCTTTGTTTTACTACATTAAACTCTTTTATCACTTTCTTAACTTGTTTATAAAATAAATAAATAAATACTATTATAATAACATTTACGATCTTATGATCACTATACCGTTACACTGTAACAAAGAAAAAAAAGTATGGACCCTGAAAAATAGCCCTTTTTTTAATTTTACTGTGACATAACATCTGTCACATTCTTTACCGACCTACCCTTACCAGTTTTGTCCAACAGCTTATTCCCTTAATTCTCTTAACTGTGCTTATATATTCTTAAACTTAACTTATTTATCTTTATTTCTCTAATTAAATTCTCTCTTAATTCTAAACCAATAAGATTTCTTACTATTTTACATTTATTATACCACTTTTCTTTAAAAGTAATTTTCCATCATTTTAATAAAATTATTACGTAGTATTCATACTACAGTTACACTTTTTATCCCGATGCTTATTCATTTTAGACATTTAACAATAGACTGGTCGTAAAATTGAAGTCAACTTGGAAGCTCCTCAAAGTGACAACACTGTAAAGTAGGGATGTGGCCCGCGGGCCAAAAATGGCCCGCGATGGGTTAGCGTGTGGCCCGCGAGTTTCGTTAATTTATAAATGGAAAAACGGCAATTTTTGACTATAGGTCGCAGGTAAATATCGTGAATTTCGTCAATTTGCCGAGGGAAAAATTGAAAATTTCGTCAGCCGAATCGCGAATTTTGTCGATCAGGCGCGAAAAATTGCAAATTTCGCCGATCAGCCACAAAAAAAATCACGAGATTATGCGTCGATCGGGCTAGGAAAAATCGCGAATTTCGTTCGTCGGGCACGGAATAATCGTTAATTTGGTTGATGGTGCGCGGAAAAATTGAAAATTTTATTGATCGGCTGCGAAAAAATCGTGAGTTTTCTCAGTCGCGAGAAAAAAACAGTAAATTTGGTCAATTTGCCGTGGGAAAAAATTTGCAAATTTCGTCAGTCAGTTAAGAATCGGGAATTTCGTCGACCGGATGCGCAAAAATGGCAAATTTTGGCGATTAGGAGAGGAATAATCAAAAATTTCTTGATCGGCTGCGGAAAAAATCGTGTGTTTGTCTGCTAATCGAGAAAAATAATCGCGAATTTCTTCAATTTGGCGCGGAAAAATTTGTAAATTTCATCAGAACCAGTTAATAATCGTAAAATTCGCTGATTAATTCGCTTATTTCATTGAAAAGAACATATATTTTTAAGAAATATATGTTCTTTTAAATAAAATAAGGAAATGTGTCTTAGTTTTTTATGAAAAGTAACGAAAATGTAAATTTTGAATATTGATTTTAATATGTATACAAAGCAAGATAAAGGAATTTTTTTAATGAAAAATAAGGTGTCATGATTTTTTTATATATTAATGTAATAACAGATATGAAAAATATGTCTATACTCTAATGGCTACTACTGTAATAATGCCTGAAATATTGGTATAAGATGAATATATGTACAATAACATATATGTATAATTATTTAAATTTTAGTAAAATATAAATAAAAACATGATTCATATGTACATACTTATTTGTTTACAGAGAAATTGCAATTTTATTGCAGTTTTAGGGATCTAATGAAAAGTAAATAAAATAAAAAACATAATTTGAATATCCTTAAATGGCAAAATTTTTATTTTATTCGTATTTATTTATAGTTTTTATACGAATAAACCTCTATTCTTCTCAGAAAAATCAATAAAAATCAATGCTGCATAAAATTAGAATACTTTAACTTCGACTTTTCTAATAGTTAACAATTCAACAGTTTTATAAATCTTCGATTTTTTTTTTTCTTTCTTTCTTTCTATTTTTTTTTTTTTGTTGTTAATTTTGAATTTTTTTTTTTTTTAAATCGGTATTTTATGTTTAGAATTGGAACAACTGTCTTCGACAATAAAAAAAATCTCTTCGTAGACATTAATATGTATTAATTGCGTAGATTTACAGGTGGTTTTTAGCCAAACATGTACTATTGAAAATAAACAGGATGGGTTTAGAATGTTTACTCTTGTTTGTGTTACAGCCATCTTCTAAAACCGAGTGAGTATGGCATTTTGTTTTTAAAGTTTTGCGGGGATTAGAAGTAGTTCTTTAGTGTAGCGTCGTTATTAAATTAAAAGACCATGTCTAGCGAAGAAGTTACTAAATTGACAAATATTTAAGAATGCATTTCGGAAGACACAACTCATAGCGAGAAAAAAAAAATTGTCGTGTATCGAACTCACAAATTTCCAAAAAGGAAAATTTAGAAGCCTGGCGCGCTGCCAACTGTGCCATCCGACCGCTCAGAATTGGAATCATTTATCCGATTATGTACTAAAGCGTCAAAATTGGTTGACTTTGTGGCTTGTTTCTTAAGATCCCCCCTTGCATATTTCGCTTTATACTTGTGATATGTATCTACTAACTATACTCTATCATTGCACAAAGGGTCGCTGGATTCTGTGTCCTGAACCTCGTGGCCTCTCCTTGTTAGTAAATACTTTTGAGTGCGTAAATAAATAATTACTATCCTATCAAAATCTCTAAATTTCCGAAGTTGTCATTGAGCTTGGGAGAATGTAGGTTTTTCAGAATATTTTGTTGTATGCTAATGCAATTTCCACACGTGGCTGATTGGTTGCTATTTTAAGTTATGATTTCTCTATATGATTGGTGTTTGCAGTGACTGAACTTGGGAAAGTTGTCTAAGTTGAGATGGTTAAGAGTTATTATGACTCTAAAGCAAAAACCCTTTTACGGGTTCACGGGACCGATTTGATTCAAGAATTGAGATTTGACCGATTTTTATGTGATCTAGATATTTTTAGAAAGTAATCTTGATTTGTGCTAGCCATTTTCAGAATTGGAAAAGGTTATTTAAGGTCACGTTAAAAGCTAGTTTTCTTGTAAAAGTTAGATGCAAGATTTTCAGAGTTACAACTTAATTCCGAATGTTCTTTTTTCAAACTCAGTGAATTCCTTATTGTTTTTGTTAAATCGAAGCCCAGTGGCTTAGTGGTCAGCATGTCTGAGGGAGAGGGGGAGGTATCTAATAAATATGGAAACATGCAAAACTGATCTATATGTGACAAAATACACAAAATGAACTTTAAAAATCTCGCCGTTTTACTTTCTTTCTTTCTAACTGATGACCAGGCCCCTAACTGCCGTGTCGCACCAGCTGAACGGGTTTGATACCTTTTATCGGGGTGGTAATCGCCTAATCGTCGCGTAGCGGCAATAAACTTGACTAGAGCCTAGATCTTCATCCTGTCGGCTCTCACCATTTTACTTAAAAGGCGACAAGGATAATAATAATATATATGTTGCAAGTTAAAAATATTCATTTTATTTAAATTTCTTAATACTTTCGGCCTGCATTCCCGCGGCCATCGTCAGGGAATATATTTATTAATTGTTTTTCTATTCATTGAAATATGTCACTTCGTTTGAAATGGGAGAGTCTGTAATTATTAGAGTAGCTGGAAGTACAAGTAGCAGTGCCTTGGATTGAGCTTATGTATTCAGATACGCATTTAAAATGAATGTGACGTATGTGAACAAAGTGAGTGAACAAAGTGACGTATTAAAATAAATTGAACGCAGTTAAATATTTTTCTTTACATAAGTTCAATCCAAGGCACTACTTCTACTTCCAGCTACCCTAATAACAAATAAAAAATTAGTTAAGAAGAAATTTATATAAAATATGCTGAAGAAAAATGAAATTTGTTGGTGATTTTTCATGGCAATTTACAATGTTTACTTGTATTTCAGTTTTTCGGCAATAAATTGCTATTTTTTTACTGTTCAGAAACTGAGCTCCTATAGGGAATTTTCCGTAACTTCATTGAAAATGTTTGCTTTTGTCTGATATTCATGTTTAAAACAATATTACTTTTAGTAAGAGAAGACAATTACAAGATGCCTTACTAGACGCATATACTTCTTAATTACTGCAATGATGTTTCTATTAAAAAATGTTTTAAATTCTTCTTCTTATTAATTATTATTATTTTAGCTATTGTGGACTTAATTTTATGGAATTGTCTTGACTGTGCTTTTAAATGATGTGTATTTGAAAACGCTAAGTCGTGTACATTAGATGCTAGGCCACTGTTTTCGTAATGACGTCACTCAGGGCGAAATAGCCACAAAGAAATCAGGCAAAATGGTCAGATGGCTACTTTGCCCCGAAACGCTTTTTTATTCATTGCTCATAACAAAATACTACTCAAAAATAATTTCTTTGAAAGAAAGAAGACAGATTGGCGTAATAACTTCTGCAGAGTGAGGCTTACTCTCGACTTTGAAGTCTGGATGTCTGCTGGGGCACTTGCACCATGCGTCATATTGGCTCTCAGTACTGTTTACTTTAGCTTGTAACAATTTAATACTTAAATATTACAAAACATAATATTTATTCTTAATGTGCGTTACTTTAGCTTTTATTGATTAAATATACAACCTGAATCAATGTGATTTGTTCATTTACCTATCTTATCCAATTTATGCAGCTTATCCTGGTCATTTTGTAATTTTTCTTTTAAAGTAAGGTGTATATTTTAAAATAAATAAAAAAAAAAGTAAAACAGCAGTTTAAACTAAAGTTATTGTAGTTAATATTGCTATTTGCTTCTAGAAATTTACTGATTAAAAAGATATCATAAAAATTCATCAAACCTTAGAGTATAAGTGCAGATTCACGGCCACCAGTCGTCACGTGGCGACTAAATTTTTTTTTCTTTGGCCACTAACTTTTGATGTCTCAGTCGCAATGCGTTGCACAGGGATGCCCCTTTTCTGCGGATTTCTATTTTTTTTTTTTT